>OX420932.1:3273169-5828169 GCA_949091785.1 Polymixis lichenea
ATCCACATTGTCTGCATTTCGTGTGGCGTGTACTAGCTGATCCTGCGCTTTTATTTTGTAAATGCGAGCACCATTATTTCTGTACAAATTCAATACAGCAGAGTTGTGGTCGTTAACTTGTTGATTTGTGGTTTACCATTTTGTTCCCACGAGTAATGGACATTTAAACGGTCGACCCCCCCAGAGGTCCAATAAAGGGGCAAGGCTATGTACAACAAGATGCGCCTGAGTCTTGAGGGGAAAACGCTAACGACATATCATTTTTATCCACCCTAATGCCATACAGTTCTCGGCGCGTTTTAACCTTTCACCTTAACTTGGGTGGTGTACCGCTAACGACGTATCATTTTTAGCCACCCTAACGCCACACAGTCCTCAACACGATACAAAATCTTGACTTGGGTGGTGGATTCAGGCTGGATTAATCAGATACCTAAATTACAGATTCAATTTCTAAATTTAAATCTTATTATTATACGCCATTTGGTGGCTGCGCCCATCTTAAATATTGAAGTTGTATAGTGCACTGTATTCTTCTTGTCAAGCCCTTTTATTTGATACCCATATTGGTGGGATTGATAAAAAATTGTTATCAGCCATTTGGTAGCGGCGGCCATCTTAGATTTCAATTTTGCATAGTAAATTGTATTCTACTTGTCGAGACCTTTCATTTGATACCCATGTTGATGGGATTGATAAAACCTAAGTTATCCGCCATTTTGTAGAGGCCACCGTCTTGGATTTTAATTTTATATAGTACATTGTATTATACTGGTTGAGCACTTTCATTTGATACCCATATTGATGGGATCGATAAAACCTACGTTATCCGCCATTTTGTAGCGGCCGCCATCTTGTATTTCAATTTTTTATAGTATATTGTATTCTGCTTGTTGAGCCCTTTCATTTGATACCCATATTGATGGGATTGATAAAACCTACGTTATCCGCCATTTTGTAGCGGCTGCCATCTTGGATTTCAATTTTTTATAGTATATTGTATTCTGCTTGTTGAGCCCTTTCATTTGATACCCATATTGATGGGATTAATAAAACATAAATTATCCGCCATTTTGTAGCGGCGGCCATCTTGAATTTATAATGATAATGAATAAACATAATTGTATTGTCACCAAAATCCAAAGTGTATACAAAATTTCAGATTAATCGGTTGACAGGAAGAGGGTGAAATTTGAATTACTAAATTTGACCCAAGAATAATAAATAAAACAAACGGGGTGAGCTAAATAAAACCGTTTAAAAATGGAAAAAGAGCAATATCGTTCGGTGATTCGATTCCTATTTTTGGAAGGGAAAACGCGCATCGAAATCAAAGAGCGCTTGGATGCTGTGTACGGTGACTCTTCTCCATCGATGGCCACCGTCAAGAATTGGTTCAACGAGTTTGCACGTGGCCGTACGTCGGTTTTTGATGAACCACGTCCAGGTGCACCGAAAACAGCTGCTACGGAGGAAAACATTAAAAAAATCCATGATCTCGTATTGGCAGATCGCCGATTGAAGGTTCGGGAGCTAGCTGAGACTGTAGGCATTTCAGAAGGAACAGTGCATCATATTCTTCACGAGGAACTCGGCATGAGAAAGCTGTCGGCGCGATGGGTGCCGCGTTTACTCACACCAGAAAACAAGCGCAACCGTGAGACCACATCGGAGACGTGTTTGGCGCTGTTTAAGCGGAATCCAGCGGAGTTTTTGCGTCGTTTTGTGACCGTCGATGAAACTTGGATCCACTGGTACACACCAGAGACCAAGGAGCAATCAAAACAATGGATCCAGACCGGGGAACGTGCTCCAAAGAAGGCGAAAACTGTAAAATCGGCCGGAAAAGTTATGGCCACCGTTTTCTGGGATTCACAAGGTGTGATCTACATCGATTACCTCGAGAAGGGTAAAACAATTACAGGGCTTTACTATGCCGATTTATTGGGCCGATTCGACGCCGAATTAAAGAAAAAACGACCCCATCTGGCGAAGAAAAAAGTGCTGTTTCACCACGACAACGCACCGGTTCACACGTCTGCCGTTGCCATGGCCAAATTGGTCGAATTACGCTACGAATTGCTACCCCATCCACCGTATTCTCCAGATTTGGCCCCTTGTGACTTCTTTCTGTTTCCTAATCTGAAAAAATCACTCGCCGGGAATAGATATGGATCGAATGAGGAGGTCATCGCCGCCACGGAGGCCTATTTTGCAGAGTTTGACAAAAACTATTTTTCGGACGGATTAAAAAAGTTGGAGCATCGCTGGGCTAAGTGTATCGAACTAAAAGGAGACTATGTTGAAAAATAAATTCCCACTTTTCCAAAATTTTCGTTTACTTTTTGTAGGCTAAGTATTTATTGAATGACCCTCGTATATGCATACAAGGTGTCGTATAGGTTCTTCTGTCCATTCCTTTTCATAGGAAACTTTAATTTCGAATGGGCCATTTTAACTTTAACTCTTTCTTTGTAACTTTTAACTTTACAACGTGACAGAGTGTTTAATTGACAAAAATATTTGTGAATCTACTTTTCTTATTGCAGAGTGAGCCTGCTTTTGAACACTACTATTTTGTCAGTCCGCGGCCACACAAGACAAGAAGAACAAGGGGACCCCAACAATATCAAAAACCCGTCACATAAATATTGAAACCGACTTACCTGCTGGGCGAGCGCGTTCTCCAGCTCCTCCATGATCATACAGCGCAGGTTCCGCACCACATCTTCCAGCGGCTTCGCGCCGAACACACGGTATGACGTGTTAGGCTTGCCGGGCGTTGCTACGAGGACCACAGCCTGCTGGCCCACTCGTGTCGCGAACTCTTCGATGGTTTGCTGTTGGTGGACAATTGATGCTTGTGTAGTAAATAACCTTTAATTGTTGAAATACTAAAGCACCCAGCAGTAAGTACATGGTTCCCTCTCCTTGGAGACAGGCCACCTCCCTGTGAAAGGGAAGACACGAAGGCCCAGTGCAGGTTTTTTTTCTAGGACATGCTGGTATGCTCACGATGTTTTCCTTTGCCGTTTTGAGAACAATGGTATTGATATAATTCAAACAATGTAAAGCGCCAGTACGGGATCGAATCTACGACCTACTCGTACGTCGCGGCCGTTACCACTGGGCCACCACTGCTCATCAAGGTCCCAGTAGTGCCTACTATTTATTAAATTAGCGGGTTGTCGTCGAGCATTGAAGAGGCCTATGGTGAGGCCGCGGTCCAGCAGTTGTCTAGTAGGATGATAATGATGAAATCCTTGTAAGCGTCTTCGTCTTTAAAAGTATTTTGTGGTACCAAGCAGTATTGCTGTGCTGCAGTTTGACGGGTAAAATTACAAGCTTAAAAGACAGTCTAAGGTCCAATAAAAACATCTTCAAAATCTGAAAAGTCCATACCAGTTCTTAGTAAATAATTCGTAACTTACTCTGAGTTTCCTAAGTAATCTATTCTGATGTCTCTTCCTGACGGAGGGATTGGTCTCGAACGAGTGCGGCCGCTTGCGTTTCTTTGAGGACGCTATAGCGGCAGCTGCGGCCATGCCGACCGGACCTGTTGGTTGACGGCATTTGGAAATCTTGGAAAACACGTTTCAAGTCGAGTAAAAAAGTGGAATATTATCAAATGTGTCTATTAGGTTGGCCTCGTACTGTCGCCACTCTGAATTTAGCACTAAAAACGACAAAACGTTTGGGTAAAACTTAAACACGCTACCATGAAATAAAAATATATTTTTACATTTCATAGTGGCGTGTTTAAGTTTACTTAAACTATTATTAGTAGAAGAATGATTCATCAAGGGCGACCGACACTTAGGTAACTTCTTCAGTATAGCTTTACTCACGTGGATTTTATCGACCAGTTTCTGATTCAACTGGAGCCCATTATGACGAGCAGCCCTCGACAAGGTCGTGAATCATACTAGAGTTTAATTCTCAATCCCGAATACCGCATATAATGCGAGTGAATACGGTCATGCATACCAAGGTAACTTTTGCACCTAATGTAGGTATCTATACAGGGTGTAACAGAAACCCTGTTGCTATCCTTAAGGACTAAAGATAACAACTGGTATAGAATCACTATACATAGTTTCAGCTCAAAATAAAATACTCCAAGAATTGATACCAAATTTTCGGTGTCATTTGTTTCCTAAATTCGAATCATAACAAACGTGTCGACGCGCTACTTAGGTCAATAACTTTCCACGTTACTTGCCAATATCACAATAAATCTCTTCCGAGTGATGTTTTTATTTGAATTTGAAAAGTTCGAAAGGTATTAAAAATTCTCATAGCTTCCGAACATGTAGAGATAGGATTAAAAAAGCCCTTTCAAAATCGTTTGATATCGTCCTAAGAAGCCGTGCTCTTGGTATGAATATACCCTTTCCGTTACACGTTGTATACTGCTCAAACATAACGCTAAGTTCAGTTTACCACAGACGTCAAAATATCGTGGCGGGATTTTTTCGCACACTGGATCTTCACCGCACTTCTTACCACCGAAAGTTCAAAATCGAACACTCCGTTTTTTGACGCGCTGGAATGCACTCTGTTGGATGCCGAATACTCGGTTCACCAGACAGTTGAAGATCTAGTGCTCGCTAAAATCCCGCCGTGATATTTTTACTTCGGTGCCCAGTATATAATAATGTACTCTGTGTTCGGTGCGAACGGGGTTTAATTACGTGTCAGCAGCAGCTATGCAGGGCCAATGCGACATAAACCAGTGCGAGATTCGAAGGCATCCTTGTTACATTTGATCAATATTCAGTCTGTCAAAGGCACCTGTCCCAGCGCAGACGAGGAAGCGACGTACTATCGACTATTTTATCGCTCAAGAAACGTACAGACTACTAAAAACTGTCAAATTTTCCCAATTGAACATGAACCTTACTCCTTTGCAATCAAGTTGAAAAACTATCAAAGAAATTTGACAGATTGGGGGTAGATTAATGTGCTGGCGGCTGTACAACGGAGATAGTTCTCGCATGTGTGAACAACCAGCGAGGAATATATTCTCAGCTATCAATTATTATGTACGTATTTTAGTTGGACTTACTTGAGCGAGAACATAATTGATAGCTTGTCGCTTCTGCGTCGGCGTCGGCGGTGAGATTGATGCTAAAGCCAGGGGCCAGTAGGCATGATACCACAAACAAAACTCACCAGCGGCAGCCAACTGTTTGGTAACTTCATCGCTCATGGCGTTCTTGATGAGATCGGCGCTGTCATCGTAGTTGGAGCCGGCCGGCGAAGACGCACAGTCGTCTTCGTCGTCCGAGGCCCCGCTGAGCCCGCATCCGTCTACTTGTGACATGTCCTGCGAATAATTTGTGTGTTGGTACTGTTAGCACACGATTAAACAAATAGCCTTTTGATCATTGATCCATTAGTCGAGTCAATTAAACTGACGAAAAAGCAAACTGCAAATAGGATTTATTCCTGTACAGTTTTTGTTGTTTGTTTATTTACTCTTATTTTAATAGCCAGGGTCTAAAAGTTTCTGAAGAAATGTGGGTTTACTATATGTAGATATACAGGCGTGACCTTATGTTGTTTTTACCCAGGGTGATGCGATCTATACACAGATAAATATTTTATAAGAGCTGGTGTCCGCAACTCTACGTTCAATCCCGTATTTTGCGTCCAGGTTCTATAGTACAGGCCATCTAGGAGAAGAAGCAAATCTTTCAACCACTGCGCTAACTGTGCCGCCTAGTTATCGAACTTAACCTAAGTAGGTATATTACTAACTTAATTTCTGTCTTGTGTAAGTGATTTATATTTTAATTTATTAAATTATTCATATATTCATAAATATAATTTTTTAGGGTTTATAAGATCACTCTCTTGTCCGTCTGTTTGTCTGTCCGTGTGTCACCACCGATTTTTTTTAAATAAATTATTAGTAGTCATCGGATACGTGAAGTGGACTACCGTTGTAAGATTTCTAAAATAAGAGGAGATGCTTATTTTTATGAAATAACTAGCTTTTGCCAGCGGCTTCGCCCGCGTGGAGGTTGGTGTATTATACATATAAACCTTCCGCTTGAATCACTCTATCTATTTAAAAAAACCCGCATCAAAATTCGTTGCGTAGTTTTAAAGATTTAAGCATACATAGGGATATAGGGACAGAGAAAGCGACTTTGTTTTATTTTATACTATGTAGTGATAACATAACATTAACAATGTAACATGTTGCACACCGTGGTATCGCATCAATGATCAGGGTTATGTTTACAAAATTTACCCCAGAGCGTACAAAGTGGTGCACAAATTCGTGGAAACGGTATTCCGTAAATTCGTGCCGTATAATACGTTTATTGAACTCCAGCAGCCAGACGTTACGTTGAGTCTGTCTGTGGGAAGTCTCGTCCACGCGAGATTCGGAACAACACTAAATTAGGTTATTGTAGATAGTTTGCTGCCTTTGGGAAACGGAATAATTCTAAATTGATGTTGAATATACAATACATATAAGGAAATATGGACCCGTCGGGATTATGGAAATAAAGAAGCGTAGTTCCATGTTCCCATTATCGTACAACTAGTTTTCTTCAGGGCACGTTTATCCGACTTTCTGATCCGGAGTCATAATCAATACCAGCGATATTACGTAATGTTGAACTATTGTCGTACGTACGAACGACTATAGCGCAGTATTATAATTTCGAGATGATATTTTCTGTCCTCTTTGTGAAACCATGATAAGTTCTACGTTACTCGCAACTTTATATGAACGCAATTTAGAATAGAGTTGCTGCTGGACTTGAAGCCATATATAAATCCGATTTGAGAAGTATAGATATTCCGCAAGTAGTTGCGGCAGTGTAATCTTAGCTATCGATTTTCTCACTACTGTACAATGTACATAGGCAAGAGACGAGCTAACAGATCTCCAAGGACGCTCTACAAGACGCTTATTGGTTTAGCCTTGAATTGTGGTGGTTTACCCGCCGACGGTTTTCTTTCAAAACAACACAAGCACAGCTAAAAACCAGCTTTACTTAATCCTACTTAGATAATTAATATGTCGTTTTTTATACTGGTTACTTCCAGCTTGAATCTTCCAACAGCTGCAGGCTTAGCACGAGAACCGTAGACAAGCGTTTTGTCGTAAGAAGAGTAGACAAAATTACGTTTCCGTATAAACAGTTGACAGTTTTGTACCAAGAAATGTAGACAAGCGATTTCTATTCTACTGAAGAGTAGAAATATAAAACGTCATGCTGAGCCTGCTGGGCAAAGGCTTCCCATGATTTCCAGCTATTTCAGTCCAATACTAATGCGTTTCGAACTACTCTCGGACGGGGAGAACTTGAGAGTAGGCCCCCGTTTTGTCGAGCTAATCGTGCGATGTTCTACGTGTCCTGCCGCGTCGCCTTATGGCAGACGGTGATGTTCCACTGGTAATTTTCCTCTAAGTCAACTTCAGTGGCGGGCGTGTCTGCTAAATAAAAAAGCGCCGAGCGAGTCACAGGCAAATGATTCAACTGCCCACGAGAAAATTATTGCACTGAAAAAATCGTATTCTTATCTCTACTATCTTACCTCCCCTTCCATATCCATGGATTCAGTGCTGACGGCTGAATTCATGACGTAGTCTGGGTCGCCTTCGTCCTGCCTGCCTAGATGACGAACCATTGGGTTGCTCACTTGTCGCGGCTTGCTATTGCGATGCGGTCGGTGCTCCTCAAGTGATGAGCTTTATGACCTGAGTGACAATGTTTTTGATGTTATTTTAATGCTAATAGAGCAGTTTTCTGACTATCAAGTCGAGTTACGACTTGGCTGTCAACTTAAAGCGTTAAGGCTTCTTCAAACAGGCGCGACGCGACAGCGCGACGCGAGACTTGTAGAACAATTTCCATGAAGTTTTCATAGAAATTGTTCTACGACTGTCGCGACGCGACCGTCGCGTCGCGCTAGTCTGCACGAGCCTTTACGCGACCTGGGAGTCGGACTTGGGACCTCTCGCTCGTCAGTATAATTAGAGCCATGTTAAAATAGAGTAATATTTGTAAAGTGTACTTGAATGTTGCTTGTCTTTGCCAAGTTAAAAGCAATTTATGTTGCAGTACTTCATATCCCAACTGACCTAATTCCTGCCATTATTTCTGCATAAGGTATTTTTTTACATATTATCAACCAGTTCATATTCATCACTAATTTAAGTGGTTAACTTCTAAAAAGCAGCAGTCATTGAACTTTGAATGTAATTGGCTTCTGTAAGCCTACAGACTTTAGTTCCAACAAGAATAATATAAACAGAAATCAATTTTGCTATTGTTATATTTTGTTGTTTGTTTGTTATATGTTAATGTTGTTGCCTTGAAAATAAATGATTATGATAAGAGATTGCTGATGCACTCTGCATAGTTTTAAACTTTTGTCTATGCAGGAGATTTGTAGATATTTTTATATGTATGTATTGCAGGTCTTGGGGATTTAAGACAAATTGTGTCTATGTCAGCAGTAAGTAAAATGTGTAAATAAATAGTGAATGCTTAAGTTAGTATGTAGTAAATTTAGAATATTATGTTTTGCCTAAAGAATGCTATGTTAATTGTCTTACCATTCTCTACACAGATCATACTAAAGGGCATGACCTTGTAGTTGTAGCTGCCAGTAACAAGATCAATACTGGGTTTGTTGTTAGTTTTCAAGTTTTATATAACATTTGTGTATTCTTGGAGGATTTGGTTGCTTCCCATGTGGGTAGGAAGAAACTACAATTACAGTCCTTACTGCTGTCTCTTCCATTTTAATAGAAAAACAACCATGATTTGAAATTATTTTGATTTATAAAATCTTTTCTTCACATCTGAGTTCCATGACCCTTAGAATTTAATCATAACAATTTAAGTATAAAACATTCCAATAAGTGGTTTTTTTTCCACAATTTATTATGTGAGGGAATCTTACATTTACTTACAAGAATTAAAAAAAAATTATGGTACCTAATAGATCAGAATGTTAGTGTAATGTTACTAACATTTATTTAATTAATTTATTCCTAACATTAGGTCATGGTAGACCCAGATAACATTGCTTCTCTTTGCCAGAGTTGTATTTATTTCAACCTATATGAGGAATAAATAAAGTTATCTGATTAGTGAAACTTTTAATATCAGCAATTCTACTCCAGCAGTGTACCTAGGCCATCCACTCAGAATATCCATTAAATATTCAAGTAACACTTATCAATGCTCACCTAACTAGTGGTTGCTCTGGAAAATCAATAGAGGTCAATGGACTTCCCTCTTGACACAAATTTCATATGCCCAGTTTTATGTAGCCCAATTTATTATGAAGCCTACAATCTGTCCCCAATGTTTTATAAGCCAACCCTGACCTTAACTCTAGCCTAGTCCGTCAGGGCTAAAATAATCTTACTACCTATTCATTTAAATGGACAAGCTGTAGTATTGATTTTGAAACATTTTATAAAATGGGGCATTACTATTTTTCTACATGGTCAATGTTAATTTTGGATTAGCAAAACCTAAAGAAAATGTCGCCTTTGCTTTTCGTATTAAACTTTTCGGAATGGAGTCAGAATAATTTTCCTATTAGACATTTTGCTAACTAAGCAGAATTTATGTCAAATATGTTAGGAAAACTGCTTTTTATCCACAATATAGAGCGGAATCATCGTTTGGCGACCCCGAATGTACTCAAATAGCAAAGCCAAGAACAAATGTTGGACTATTCTATTGTGAAGGCACCTAGCTGAGAAAAATCAATACTCGGGCTTCTCACAACCACCGATCGAATATCTAACTAGACGAACTACTTCCCGAATAGGCAAGAATACAACTAACTAATCTAACTAATGCACCAATTTAGATTGTCAGGAATCAATCTTCATTTACAGGTGCATAATTTTACCTGCAACTTAAAATTTTCTGCCTTTTACGCGCGAATTAACGCAGTCGCCTATACCAATGACGCATTTTGTTTGATGTTTTGTTTATACGGTGCATGGTGCCCCGCGACAGGTCAGTTTCGAAGACGCATGACATGGCGCAAGCTCTTTGCGGCGGCGTAAAGGATAAGCCAAAATGAATGGCCATCATGAAGGGGAGCCGCGCGTTCGAGCAGGCTCAGACAGAATGGTGAAACTACGGCTGCGTACGCACCTGCGTGATTTGAAGCACATTTTGCAATCCAATTAGAAGTCTTGCGAACTTGCTGTGATGTAACCCGTCCAAAACAACACTTTTTAATACATTTGCACTCGGCCAGACACTGAATTCACAAAATTTACGGAGTGCACGAGAGTCCCCGAAAAATTCGAGTCCTCCATTAGTATCGATCGGTAAGCGCGGTATGTGGACCGTATAAACTTCGTATCTAGGGGTCGCCATTTTGTACGAGTCTGCGCGGTGTAGTTTTCGCATGGAAAGGGAAATCGCCCCTCTGCCTGAGGGGGGAAAGGATTCGTAGCTTTGTAAGTAAATAAAAGCTTATTTTGTGAAAGATACTCACCAATTTTGGCACCCAAATATTGCTATTTATTTATTCTGACATCTATGTTGTACGATGTTCAGGAAAAATCCCTAGTTTATTTTAGAAATTGATCATTTCATGTCATACTGTAGTGCCATCTAGTGAGTTTTTCAGTAATTATATTTGACGTTTCACGATTGTAAACAAGTTTGGTGAATTCGCGTGTTGATTTTGTTATTTTCATAATATTTGAAGATTGCGTAACATATTTCCGTAGATTTATAAAAATAGATAAGGTGAGTGGTTATATTTCTTACCATTATTAGAAATAATTTTTATGTTTGAGGTTACTTGACGTTATCCTTTCCCTATCTGTTAAAAAAAACTTTAAAATAGTATTAGATATAAAACTATTTGGTAATTTTCAGTCAATCAGGCATTCAACGTTTTAGTTTGGCCTTATAAAAGATCCCCTTTGTTTATAAATATTATTTTAATTTCCATGTCATCTGTTCAATCTACACAAGTAGGTTATGTAAACAAAACAGAATAATTTTCCCATTTTATTAGCCTACATTCAATCGGTTCGAACTGCTGGGCCTAAGCCTACTCTCTCCTTACAAACTTTTCTGTAGCTTATGATTTCTGGCTACACCTGTACAAACTTATTAAAACCCATCTGATAATCTAAAAACAAATCTTAGTCTAGTAGTAATTTATAACAAGCAAAGCAATATCATTACTTAGCAAGCATGATACTACAATACATCTGAATATATGGTCTATTTTGTGATGTAGTTGAATAGACCTATATTTGACAAGTATTCTCAGGCATAGGTGTTTCATTCAATTTGATGGTAAAGATGGTATCTTTGCTCCTTGATTCCCTTGTACAGAAACCTCATGCAATATACTAATAAACAACCCTTATATTGTTACAGAGATATTTCATGTACTCTCTGCTTTGGGGGAATAATAAATGCTGGGCTGATGATAGATAATCTGCATTCACAATTTTGTTTCCAGACATACCTAAACAGAAGTAATTTATTCCTAAAACTCATGAGTTTTAGGAATAAATTATTTACACATAAAGTTCAGTTGTGGCACAGTTTTTTTATGACTTTTCTATTAGTACTAGGTATTCTAAAATCAACTTTATTTATACTAGTATAAACTTGATACCTATTTGTTTAAGTCTTCAATAAAAAGATGCGTTTAATTGCTGTTCAGTTTATTATTTATAGAAGGACTGCGATGTTTTGTGGTTGTGTAAGGGAATTTTATTAAATAAAACAAGTTAAATGTACTTAAATCTCTAATATTTTATATTATTTCATAATACTAAATCTAAATACATAAACTAGGTGGCGTAGAACTTAACATCTAAATGACTAATTTATCAATGTTACAAAGTATTTATATTTTATTTTGTATAAAATTAAAGAAATCACATCATTATTAAGTAGTTTCGTCAACTTTCTGTTTTTGTTTCATCGAGGCCTTTTGTATTCACCAGATTCTTCTGATGATCCTGGAAAAATAGCAAATCACGGTTTAGCTTAGCATCGTAATTTTAAAAGTGGTGTTAATGATTGTAGGAAATATTGGAATGGCGTAAAGAGATATTATAGATCATTGAAAGCCAGCCACAAAAATAAAGACCTATACAGGGTGTAACAGAAACCCTATTGCTATCCTTAAGCACTAAAGATCAAACAGCTGGTATAGAATCACTATACACAGTTTCATCTCAAAATAAAATACTCTAACAATTGGTACAAAATTTTCGGTTTCATATGTTTCTTAAATTCAAATCATAACAAACATGTCACAATAAATTGTCGTCGCTATCATTCCAAAAAGTCGTATGTAAAAACGAACTGTTTCAAGAAACACGAAACTATTTTTTTTTCCATTACTCCATAAATAGTTTTAAAAAAATATGTGAAAAGGTATATTTTTATTGTCTAATAATATAAGAATACTAATAGTTTTTTGTGTTTCCTGAAACAGTATGTTTTTACATACGACTTTTTAGAATGACAGCGACGTTATCATTATCCATACAAAGTTTTAATAGGGGTTTAAAAATGAACACTTGCAGTTTGCTCCACTATAGACATGGATAGGTTCTGGTCCACATACCTGTGGACCTATGGCACCAGCGTCCCCTCCAGCCCGGCTCACACACACAAGCGCCCGCCACACAGTAGCCGTGCCGACACGTGTGGGGCCCGGAGCACGACTCGCCCCGACACGTGCAGTCCCCGACCCGGCGCCCCACCTCGCAGTGGTTGCCGCCGAGGCCTACCGGGCAGCGGCACTTGTTCACGCCTTTACAACGACCCCCGTTCAGGCAGGGGATCACGCATTTTGCTAGAAAGAATAGACTTGATTAACTGTGGTTTCGTATAAGGGAGAGAGACAGTCAATAAGGGGGGAATACAAATTACAGTGGGGTTCAGATTAGACTGATTTAGGTCAAAAGAGGATTTATCACTCTTCATATTGTAATTTAAAGTAAAAAACATGGGAAAGGAATACTTACAAAATTCACAGCGCAATCCATAATATCCTTTGGGACATTCGCAGGTGTCCTTCTGTATACACTTGCCTCCATTTAAACATTTCTGTGCACATATACCTGTAACAAAGATACTCTTGTAACATAATCTTGTATTAATCAGTTGCAGAATTGAAGCAAGATGCTGCGAACACCGTTGCTGCAACAGATACGCTGCACACACAGCACTGTATCTTCAAGTAGCAGGCCGTATTGGAAGAAGAATCTTCATGTAAGCAGGCAGATAATATGCATGTTTTTTACTTTGAATTCTAGATGCTATTTTAGCACACGTCCTCTAAGAAATCGGATTGTAATTTGATAAAAATGCAACCAAGAAGTTGTCGTAAGTACTATTGGTTTGCTACCCATCCTGAATTTATGATAGGAATATAATATTAAACCCTTTTATTCCAAATGATAAACACCAAGTTTTGCATGACTCAAAACTAGGAGAATACAATATGGTGAGATGCTTTACATAAGTTTATATTATGGGTAACAGCTAAACCTTAATAACAAGCACATTTTGAACACAACTCAAAACCCATTCCAGCTAGACTCAATCATCCGCGTGGACCATGCTGGTGAGCTGGGCGCAGACCGCATCTACGCTGGTCAGATGGCCGTGCTGGGCCGCACCGCAGAGGGCCCGCTCATCCAGCACATGTGGGATCAGGAGAAGAAGCATCGTGCCAAGTTTGAGGAGCTGATTAACGAGTACAGGGTCCGGCCGACCGCGTTGACGCCGATATGGAATGTAGCTGGATTTATGTTGGGCGCTGGTGAGTTTTAAAACCCTTTTTGTGCCTTTTTTATTTATGAGAACCCATGGTTCGTTTTTTTTAAACATGTGAGACCAGAAGAAGAAGCGTCACGCTAAGTTCGAAGAGCTAATCAACGCGGACAGGGTCTGGCCCACGGCGCTGACGATATAAAATGTAGCTAGATTTATATTGAGGGCTGGCATGTCATAATAATATAATAAAGCCATTTATTCGGAACTTTAACATAGTTTGACATAGATACTAAAAATTAAATTCACAAAATGTCTCTTCGTTTGGCGTGCCTTACGGCATAGGCCCCCTCGAACGCCGTCCACTGATTCCTATCTGCCGCCAGTCTTAGCCAAAGGGGACCCAAAGTCATTTTCAGTTCGTCCTCTCATCTCCTTACTTTGCGACCTCGATCTTTAGAATATAGAGGTTTAGAAAAACCCATCTTTTGAGTACCAGACTGTCACCTGTTTACTCCATTTTTGTTGCTTACAACGAAGCAGGGGCCCAGCCCAGTCCATCTCCATTTTAGTTGGTCGATACGTGATAGGATGTCAGTTAGTTTGGTTTTGCACCTGATGCAGACTTTGTCCCTTAGCTTTAGACCTAGTTTGCTCCTTTCCATGGCTCTCTGACATTTTGCGAGTTTGTCCCTGTGGTATTTCGTCAAAGCCCAGGTATCACAGACATACGTGATGCAGGGGAGAATACAGGTAATCGAAAGTCTTTTTCTTGATCTTAATGCCGAGTTCCTTGCTTTTCATTAGATTTTCATTAGACAAGAAGCATCGTGCCAAGTTTGAGGAGCCCATCAACAGTACAGGGTTCAGTCTTTGGCGTTGACATCTTTATAGTATGTAACATAATTTCTCTTTGATGTTACAATTATGTTCGAAATGGCTTAAATATTTTAATTTTTGAATGCAGTAAGTGAACAGCTGTCTCAAATAAAGGGGTCGATTTAGGGGTAATTTTAGTATGGATGGCAGTAGCATAAGATACCGCAAAAGTGTAATATGTATTTCAGGGTTTTTGGTTACGGAACACAAAACTTATTATTATTATGTACTTACACTATAATAAACATACGCTTTTGAACCAGTCTAAAAAACACAGTGCATGCTGTGATTTTCGTAAGTAATGAGGTGCTTAGACTTAAGTTTGCAATATACAAATTGTAAAGTAACAATGTACTCATTGTTGAAAAGCCTAATCTATACTTATATAATATCTATACATAATAAACTAAGCTAACTTAGCTTTATAATATCTATAATATTATAAAGCTGAAGAGTTTGTTTGTTTGAACGCGCTAATCTCAGGAACTACTGGTCCGATTTGGCATATTCTTTTAGTCTTGGATAGCCCATTTATTGAGGAAAGCTAGGCTAGGCTATACGCTATATAACATCACGCTAAGACCTTTCGGATCCGTGCAAAGAGAAAAAAGTCACGAATACGAAGTACTCGCACGGGCAGGCGAGGCGAGCGACGGGGTTGGTCGGGGAGCAAGAAATTTGACGCGAACGAAGTCGCGGGCAAAAGCAAGTAATAAATACACACCAACTCACACAGTCACTAAATGGAATACTAATCCTACCCTTTATCAATTACAGGAACAGCTCTCCTGGGCAAAGAAGCAGCAATGGCCTGCACAGTAGCTGTAGAGACTGTCATAGTAGACCACTACAACGACCAGCTCCGAACCCTCATGGAGGACCCTAACATAGACAAGGAGATCCTGGAAACCATCACCAAATTCCGAAATGAGGAGCAGGAACACCATGACACGGGAATAGACCATGGAGCAGAACAGGCACCGTTCTACAAAGCCATGACTGAAGTTATCAAGGCTGGATGTAAAGCTGCCATTGCAATTTCAAAGCAGGTTTAGAATATAGAGGTTTTATATAGAAGAAGATGAATGAAGTTAAAGCCTTCCTGGATATGAAGTGATGTTTAATTATGAATATCTTAACTGCATTATGAATTTAACATCTTCGAAAATAATGCACGTGAGTACTAATACGTATCTAATGTAATAATGTCACAAAAAGGGATTTAGGCTTGATTTTTCAATAGTCAGGATTTTCTTATCTGAGAATAAATATTGTGGTTTAACAGCTTTTGTGTAGAATTCATGTCAAAGAATCAAATTTTTTCATCAGCTGTAAGTTATCTGGTTAATGAAAAAACAGCCCAAAGAAAATGTATTCTTGCAACTAAAACGTGAGTTTATGTAGACAGGACTCTTTCAGAGCACTTGTATCACAAATCACTTAATTCATTTAACTCTCTAATTGTATTTAAAACATCATAATGTCCCTGATTGAGAAAAATTTAACAATGCTTTAAATTCAGCACTAATTGTAATTAGTAATTTGTGGTGCAAACAGCCTCGATGTTTGCACAGAGCCCAAACTGTTAGACAGGATCACTAGTTACTACTTAACTACAAACATGACTTTTGCTAGTTCAACAGAACTTGGTTGATAATGTCGTCAGAATAGTATAAGTTACCATAAGTTACAGTCAGCAAGAAAGTCCGGTAGCACTTCATCACAACCATTCGACAGGCTGCCGTGTCGAAAATGGCACATTTTCTGCTATCTTGATTTTCATTTCCCTGACAGCGAATAGTTTTCACAAGTATAGCGGTCGTATTAGATATAAACGATCAAAATTCCGAGTTCGGATTTATGAACAGCGTTTAGAGGACTTCTTCGATAACATTGATTGAATGGTTGTCATTAGCTATCCTGTTTATAAAATCAAATTCTGGAACTTAAGTAATGCTGAGTGGCAGAGTATCGAATATTTTTTGTTAGATGTTACGTAAAATGTATCTTATTAACAAAATTGTCATTGCTGACCGTACTTATATAAACAGTGATGTGACATGGCACTAGAATGCAAGTGTCTTCTCTTGATAGATAGTATTTAGTTTCGTACAATGTAGGCCAGTAATCTCTGCTGTGTAAATAAGAGCAAAATAAAAACTACCTATGAGAATAATCGGAATTACGGGACAACTGGGTTTTAAGTAGCATTTATTAAAACACAAACTAGAATAGACATAACGAAAAGTATTATCATTAGCCATTGTTATAGTTACTTACCGACCAAATATCAGGAAATAGCCTAGGATTTTCACGAAACTTAGATTATTTTTATCCCTCTCTACCATTGTACCTATATTTTTGTTAAACGAATAAATTGTGTATTAAATATAGTTATCGTTTTTATCGCTAATTAATCTACTCATCAATTACTAACATCTAAACTTTTTTGGTTAATTCGTGGCATGGTTCCAAGATGCTAAAATACAAATTCAGACTCGAAAATCATTGAAGATTCCTATAAGAACTATAAGTAAGCCAAACATTTACAATTGTAATAACCTTTAATTGTAAATATTTTACAGAGAGGTCTGTGTTCCAGCAGTGGGAACATTATAGGCTGACTAATACGCTAATGTAAATTTTTACTTAGTTTTTTTGTACAACTTAGATGCAACAAAATGTCCTACAAACCCATGTGTCCTGTAGATCGATCATTAGTCAATAATAGTGTTGCGTGTGTTCAAAAATTCGAAATATAGACCAATCTAATCTAAATAGTGTGAACCACGGTACAATTCCCTCCGTTCTTATACTGCGGGTAACATAGCGTCTTACAGCTCTGCCCGTACGCCGTAATACCCTTCAGAATGTCCTGTCATGTATCGCACAACTAGATCTAAACAAAGTTAACTAAAAAAAGCACATTTTTCAGATAAGGTCAAAAACTGTTACCGTGTTCCTGTGCACTGGAGAAGTTATCTGTATACATATTTGCTTTGCAAGTTCTACTAGAAAAATATTTTTAAATCTGTTTTATTGGTCGATAGGTAGTAAGAGAAGGATTTCAATGGTAAGCATAAGTCAATACTCTCAATGTTTGACTTAGCTCCCTTTAGATCTAGGTGTGCGATATGTGTCTAAATGTAGAATAATATACTTAACAAAATAGTATGAACCCACCTCCTTCACAGTTCCGTCCCTGGTACCCAGACGGACATGAACACACCCCGGGCGGGGTATTAATCCCTCTGTTCATACACGGCGAGTAACAAAGCGCAGTCCTACAGTCCTCTCCCATGTACCTTTCAGGACGTTGTCATGTGTGCCCAAATGTAGATTAACATAACAAAATAGTGTGAACTCACCTCCTTCACAGTTCCGTCCCTGGTACCCAGTCGGACATGAACACACCCCGGGCGCGGTACAATTCTCTCTGTTCATACACTGCGAGTAACAAAGCGCAGTCCTACAGTCCTGTCCCATGTACCTTTCAGGACGTTGTCATGTGTGCCCAAAGGTAGATTAACATAACAAAATAGTGTGAACTCACCTCCTTCACAGTTCCGTCCCTGGTACCCAGTCGGACATGAACACACCCCGGGCGCGGTACAATTCCCTCCGTTCATACACTGCGGGTAACATAGCGCAGTCCTACAGTCCTGTCCCATGTACCCTTCAGGACATTGACATATCTTCTCGTTATTGCACCATCCTTGGTTCGCACATTTTTTGTCACATTCTGGGTCTGGACCTGTGGGGAAGATGGGTTATGATGAGCGGACACGAAAGTTATAGAAAATTAAAAAGATAAAGAATAGAATTACAAATTTAATTTCAAAAGCAGATTAGGAACTAGGCAGATTTGGGAGGGGTGCCCTTTTATACATTGCATTTTAAGTTTGCACTAACTGCTTTTATGATTCTTTAGGCCTCCCCGAGTGCCGAACTACTCTAAAATGGAATGTTTAAGTGGGCTTTTAAAATTAATGAAAGGCAACAGAATGAATGCGTACAATGAATTGATGATGCACATGTCGCTTAAAAATATTAATTAAAATGATATCTTTAAATATGTATTAGTGAGAAAGCAAGCATGTGATACGAACCTAAAAAACGCAAATGCCGTGAGCAGAGGCACCGTAATCAGCCGACCAGCGCACTCGCGCGGATCCCGGAAAATAATGCATTCGGTTAATATGGCCCGGCGCGTGTTGCAGGCTTCACAGACAAACACACTGAGCTTACATTAGTTCTAATGAATGGGTGAGTGCTAAACAGTACAGCGAGTGATTAAGTACGTATCATAATACATCACGCCTGTTGTACCTGAAGGGTTCGGCAGAGGCGTACCTATAGTGTTCTTACCCACATTTTGCCAGTTAAAGTTTGCCATCAATCAGGCACAAATCCAGACTCAAAGCTGCTACTGAGAAATTCCTTATAAGAAAGCCGATAACTCTTTGCCCGACCTGGGAATTGTATCCAGGACCACATCTCAGCGGTAGCGGTTGCGACCAACGAGACAGCCTAGTAATTAAAAAATTGAATAAAAATTATTTGGTCAAGAGCCTCGTTGGTGTGGTCCACAGCGGTGCTCGCAACTTCGCAAGCACAACTGCTTTTCCGGGGTCTTAGATTTGACCCCCAGATCGAGTTATTGAATTTTCCAGTAGGAGATATGTAGCAACACGGAATCTAAATTTGAGCCAGGTTAATGATGGAAATAGGCACGCCCATAATACCGATTATACAAGTAGGTATTTCGATAGGTATCTAGTAAATATACCGCTACACCTTCGAGGAATAATACCGTGATATTGTGAATGTGCGACATATTTTTCGTCAGTAGGTACACATGCTGAGTAGGTTTGTACGAATAATAGTAATAAAATTAAATTCGTGTTAAATTTTTCACCGGAAAACTGACTCATAGTTTGACTTGAGAGTAGGACTGTTATTCAATCTAAATTATTACCAAACGAAAGAAACCTACACCTGTTTCCTCTAAATTATCGATTGTTTTTGCACACAACTAAAATAAAAACATCATAAATTCGAATACAAAACTCTAATAAAAATGTCAATCGCTGTATTGTTCTGACCGATCGTATGGGCACAAACACTGAGGTGATGTATGCTGTGAACGGTACGGTAATAGATGGACGTACGGCGTTCGCTCATACCCACTACCCATAAATGTATTATTAGTAGCGTAAGCATAACAATATGAGCTCGAAATAGATGAAATGCAATGTTTAGTACTTCGGTTCTGGTACTCAAGTTCGCTACACTTCGTTTTTTCGAACGCTAAGCATGAGAAATTGAATTAATAAGCTGAGGGGCTCTAATAGATCTTTTGCAGTGTTTGGATAGGAGAAGTAACTATAAGTTAATTTTAAATCAAGTTATAAGCGTTACGCCTGTGTTTTTGGAGTTGTTAATTTTCTGAATAATTTAGCAAGGACTCAATTAGTAGGTAAGTATCAATCAAACATGTGCCGAATGCAAGACAGCCACAAGAACACAGGCGTTTAAGTGTTAAAAATGCGTTGGCGATACAATACCTGTCCTTTCTAAATACACACCTCTCTGTGCGCATTCCTTCTTTAGGTGTAATCTTAATGGGGTGCCTTTTAGCGGCAGTCCGCGGCCATTTTTTAGCACTAGCCCTATCTCAAATGTGGCCACACCGCTGTTATTGCCGACACATGGCAGAATTATACTGAATTCTGTGGAACAAACTCGTTATTTATTTTTGGACACAATATTTACCTATTGGAGGACCGGATAGTGCTGTTACTAAAAAGGTAAACGAAACATTTCCTGGCCAAATAATTTGTGACCGACAAATATATTTGTATGACCTAATGGTGGAACATTTTGGTTAGTTGTAGACTTATCTGCCAGTTTCGTGTTGGGGTTTTGGGAAACCACTTGGTAAGACTGGTTGCCTTCTGAAGACCAGTAAAGACTGTTAAAGATCCAGGATTGACAGCCTGGACCAACGGCTTAGCGTGCTTTCCGAGGCACGGAGGGGTCTTGGTATGTAAAGATGGTCACCCATCCGCGGACTGATCGCGGCAAGCGTAGCTTAACCTGATATATTTAAAAAAAATGACATTCATAAATGTTTCAAAATTACCTTTAGATGTTTTAGGCACTCGTCCTCTCGTCTTTATTGACAGAACAGGCGGCTTCAGTATAGTCAGGTCTGATGACGTCAGAATATCGAAGTCATAGTAGTACCTCTTCTTCGACTTCCACGTGAAATTCACATAGCCGACTTCTGAAGGTATGACCGGAAGTTTGTTGGAGAAGTTGGGGTCTAACACGTATGGCGATACGTGACCGTTTATTATTGCGAAAACTTGCATTGATATACCTGTAATGAGATCATTTAATTGGTTAGTTACATACATAATTTGTAGGTACGAAAATTACGTCATTTATTCTGAATGGAGACTACAGTTGGTAGTTGTCAGGATGTCAACCAACCGATTGACCTTCAAAATTAAAGTTCGTGAGCATATTCGCAAAATGTTGGCGGTATCATTACAACGGTAATGTTTTCTCATTGTTTGTCCCATTTGTTTTTAGTAAATTCGTTTATTTATGTTTATTTGTGCTTATATTTATATACAGTTAGGTATATCATTATCATTTCAGCCGAAAGACGTCCACTGCTGGACATAGGCCTCCCCCAAAACGGGTGTTTTGCCATAATCGCCACGCTTGGCAGGCGGGTTGGCGATCGCAGTGTGGTGGTAAAATGCATAGAGAACGCTGCTGCCCATTCCGTAGTAAGTCCCGTAGGAACTACTAACACTTATTCAGCTCAATTCAGCTTTTGTCCATAGCAACAAATCAACAAATATCGTAGAGTCATCTCAACACCTCTCTCCGTTGAATTTGTATATATATATATATATATATATATATATATATTATAAGTATATATCATAGTAGATATGTATGCATGTATGTGTATTTTAAGTTTATAACCTATTTATGAACCTATCTTATTTATAATTCATTATGATATATTTTATAGTTTTTTTTAGTCATTGTTCCTATCAGCCAAAGCACCTGCCATCTAATCTCTTCACCACCCTTGGTTGACTGGTAGAGAATGCCTAAGGCATTAAGTCCGCCTTTGTACCTTTTGTGTGCGAGAAGTTTAAATAAATAAATAATAAATAAAACGACGATTTTGTATAGAGTCCGTTCAGCTTTCGCGTCCGAACGCATGCGTACCTACGCATCTCATACAAAATCGTTGTTTTCTATGGACAAAAGCTGAACAGAGCTGAATAAGTGTGAGCCTTAGTCGCCTTCTACGACACCCACGGGAAGAAATGGGATGGTGCTATTCTTTTACGTCCGGCACATATACATACTTAAAGTTTAAATAGTTTTATGCACTTATATTTATTCCTCTAATTGATTGCACCTACCACTGTTTGTCTCTGCATTACCCAAAAAAGGTCGACGGGTAGAAAATGCCTATGGCATTAAGTCCTTCTCTATACATATATGTCTGTGCTTCAAGTATTAAATAAATAAATAGTTTGATGTCAATGTTGACGGTCAGAGTAGGTATAGTGTAGTATGTAATAGTAGGTTTAAAACTAGGGGGAAAGTACCGACGTCAAGGTAGTCGGTAAATACCTAATAAATATAAATAATTTCACTAATTGGGAATTTTCTATTACGCACATGATCTCATTTATACATATTACCAATGTATAACGAATGACCCAATTACAAAACTTTGAGGAAACAAAATATAATTCCAGGAAAGTTTGTTAGAATAATAGAATGCCTAATATTAATTTTGCCTCAACTTTTTTCAGACTTCTAAATTGGGTAAGTAGGTACCTACTTACTTAACTATTTTAAAAAAGTTAGAATTATTTTAATTGTACCGTAACTTCTAACAAATTACTTGCACGCGTGATTCACGTGAACGTTTCACCAGTGAAGGCTCCCGTAGACAGGCGCGACGCGACTCTAAAACCTTTTCTATGAAAGTTCATGCTACTAGAGTCGTGTTGCGCTGGTCTGCGGAAGCCTAAATGTTACATAGTGGGTCTATGTAACATTTGGGCTCGCGCAGACCAGCGCGATGTGACTCGCGTTTTGTAATAGTCCTGGCCTCAGTCTCCCAGGCAAACTACAGAGCTGTCCAGGCCGCCATATTTGTATTGGTCTGATTAAAACTGAGTCATTAACGCCGAGATGAAGAAAGAGGCTTTTTGTTCGAAAATCTCACCGCTAAACATCCTCACTTGTCGCTCGTCGATCCACAGCGACAGGTCGGAGTGGTGCCGCGCCTCGGGGTCCTTGTAGTCGCGGCGACCGGCGCCGAGTGCCAGCGACATCGCCAGCGCCAGGCCGGCACACAGCCGAGCGCCCATCGAAGCCGATCGCCACATGCTGGGGAGATACTATTGGAATATTAGATGTGGTAGAAGTTGGGCGAAGTGACTTGGTATAGGTTGAAGTTTTTCTTGCCCACTGCTGTGTTCTGGTTGAAAGGTACGAGTGACTGAAAATACAGTACAAGGAAATTTTAATTAGGTGTTTGGCGAAGACCTATACTTTTTAAAAGGTGAACTATCGGCCCTTTCAGCAATATTCCTATGGGAAATAATTTTTTTAAAGCTGGTTTTCTCGGCATAATCAGATTTTTTCTTACCGATAACAGTGACCTGCTGTTTTGGAACTCGGTTGACTGTTTTTTGGTTAAGTTGCAGGTTTTGTACCAGTCAGGAGCTCAGCACTGCCTTCGATGGGTACTCCACCGCAATATAAAGTAGACTATTACTTCTACGATATGATTTAAGCTTTATATGTATGATTTTGTAGGTAAATAAAAGATGTGTCGTAGGTACTCGTGAAATAATAATTGGGAATTCCGTTTGGAATATCGCCATGCTAATTTGCGTATAGTGACTATAAGAAATTCATGGGTGCCGAGATGGGAAGGTGCCGAGATGGGAATAAACCAAGTTAGCGGTCGTAGGATTTATCTCTAGCTTCAATTTGAAGTAAACAAATACATACATTAGAACTGATAGGTACTGAAACTGAATTTCCTCGCACAAGACACCTCTTCAAAATTCTATAGTAGGTTGTTAACCCTACTAACATCGATTTTATAGTATCATGTCTTTAAAAGTTTCAAATCCTGATTTACTGTAAATTGAATACAATAAAATAAAAGATGAACTCAACAAGTTATCGTATTTCATCATCTCGATTAAAACTCAATAAAAAACGTCGAGTCGTAAACTCTGGATGAGTCCGGTCCCAACGTTAAAACCAAATCGTTCCCGAGTGTCCAATTAACAGTCCGACGGGCTATCACCTAAAATATGTCATAATTCCATTAAAACGTTCCAACGCGGACCAATAATAAGCGTGTAAGTGGCGTATAATTTGTTTGTCGACCTTACAAAACCTCTCCTCGTCCACAGAAAAAAAAACCAAAGAAAAACAAAATTATCACAGTTAACATAATTGATTGAGACCGTTTGGGACGTGCTCCTACAATGGTATTATCGTGAGAAACGCCCGACGAAAGTAAAAAGCTACAACTTCATTAAATATCCCCTGTCAAAAGTAATGTCTACTAGTTTTTTTACTCGCTCCCGGTGTCGAATTATACGTACAAAAGGTGTTAACAAAAAAGAAGACTCCAATAGCTCTAGGAGTAGGGGTGCACAACAATTTTGTCTACGTAATGTTATCATTTGTGGAGTTATTAAACTTGTGAGACCAGCCCCAAAAAAAAAACAAAAGTAAAGAGAGAGAACAAAAGAACGTTCAACTTTTTTGAACTGCATGAATCTATCATGCAGTTCAAAAAAGTTGAACGTTTTCTTAGGTCTAAACAGATTATACCTACCGAATAATAACGGGTTACAAAATGCCTCTGTAAATTATTGTAGACTATAAAATCGGATAGCCACTTTACTGCTACAATTGTAGCTCTCGCACTCAATCATTAATAGATTACATTCCGGGTAACTATTTATTGCCTAAGGATATTATCAAGATTTAGAATAGGCACAAAAGATACAGAAAGATAACGAACACGGCTAGGTACTTATCCCGGTTGCATTGAAAGGGTTGACTATCTACGCAACTTGCACTAGACTTTGTTATCTGATGTGGTTAAATAAATCAACATGTACAGCACACTATCATATAAAAAATAGGATAGAAAATTACCACGAGTACAATCACCAAAACAGATAAATTACCACCCTAATTGCGTAACACTATTAATCAGAATCTGAATAATTTTGAAGCTCATCGTTAATCCATTGCTTTATTTGTTTGTATAATGTGTGTGCTCAACAACGTAAACAACGCAATGCATGTTGTGGAACTGTCAAAATGAAGCGATTCCGACTGATAGTTTCTTAGTTTATTACGCAATTACCTCTCCGGATCGTCGGATATAGATGAAGTTTAGTAAGAAACCGATGTTTGTTTTCGAATGGAAATTAATTTGATAAATTAACTGTTTGTTGTCTATTATTTAAGTTAATTTTATTCGAAATCATCCATCGGTTTCTTGCTAAACTTGTAATTTTTTTTTAGTTCAAATAAGAAAAAGTGTTTGCGACCTCGATGCTGGATTAAGATAAAATTTAAATTCAGAAGTTTAAAATTTTTGATCTGTTCGATCATTAAAATCTTACATGATCTGCAACTATATCTGACGGCCCTGATTACTTACCTCTTTTGGTGACCGTACATGGAATTAATAACTTGCATTACTAGTACCACAAAACGTCTATTTTGTTGTTATTATCAAAACAAGGTAAGCGTCATCGTAGATGGCCGCCTCTGTAACTTTGTTTTATTCTTTTAATAGGACAGGGTGTTGTTAACCCTGCTACATCAAATCTCACTAAAGGGTAGGTCATTCTGTGACCTATTGTGACTTAGGCTAGATATTTATCTTATTATCACCCAATTAAATAGTACAAAGTTTACCAAACAATTCTATAAATTACGTGTTCTAGAAAAATGCGTATTATATTAAATAGAGCGTCTTTATCATAAGGTCACATAAATGTTGACAAAACGTTATAAATTTAAAAAAAAACTAATATTTCGGGCGCCATTTATCTAAAAGTGTTGTAACAAAAATACAAATTTTAATTGCGTGATAACCCCAAATTAGCGTGCGGTACCTACCTTAGATAAACCATATTATTATTTATCAATAATTGAACTTAATTAATTACCTACCTAATTACAGTTTGCAGTATGACATGCCACGTGCTGAGCATGGTACAGGTCAGTTATATGACGTCTGTGCATCATCTGATACGTAGACGTTATTTAAGTAATTATCTGTTATCTACAGAAAGTACTGCACTTTCGTTATCTAGTTGGTATCCGTTTGCGATTAAAATGGATCTCTTGTTTTACGTGTTGTTTTGTAGAATTATACTCAGCCAATTTCTGAATTTGGTTTTTTAAGTAAAGAAAATTAAGTTAGGCTAAGCATGAAATCTGTGGATCTGGGATTTACACTCCAACGCAGCAACAACTATACGAGTGTAAATGCGCAAAAGGAGCGGAAATTCGAATATGTCATATTTTTGGTTTGTTTTGCTTTAGTTAAGGCCTCTAAAAATCTACATAAATTGATCCAAATAATTGTTAAATATTATTACTGCTTCTTCCCACGGTTAAAAGGAATAACAGTAAACTTAACGACAGAGTTAGCTTTCGCAAACCAAAAGCACTTCAAATATTTGTCTTGTTTGACACAGTGCATGTCAGTGCATAAAGAGCAGTTAATCTATGAACTAAACAACATAGCACTACAGGCATAGCGGGAAAACATTTAATGTATTCAGTAAAAAGCTGTTTTTTTTTACATTACAGACAGACACTTAATTTAACTTTGAACAGACCATTTAATTTAAGTACAAGCTTTGGCCGCGGCTTCCGTGTGGATGTCGGAAATTATCACATAGGAACATGCTACCGGGACAAAAATACCTTCTTATAACATCAGTTATCGGTGCAGCCGTTTTGGAGATTAGCTGGAATAAACAGACAGACAGACACAAAATTGTAATTTTTTTAGAAGTACCGTACTACTTTCACATGCATTAACTAAAAAGAGAGAAACTACAATTTTATTTATTTGTTGTGTACTTACTCATAGATAGTAGATAAAATTAAATTTAAAAAAATTGTAGGTTTAAGTACATTAAATATTTTTTTTAGATTATTATTTGATAAAACCAAATATTATTATGATTAGAAAATACATCATTCTCTTGCCCTTATCCGCTTTTAAGTTTATTTAAGTCCTCATCCCAATTTATTTATCATCTCGGCTCCCCTTACCATATCTGCTTTCACACATTCCATCCATCTTTTCTTTTGTCTTCTCCTACTCTTTTAGCCATCAACATACATTCATACTCAAAACTTCCCAGAAAAGACATGACAGGAAAAATACTCTTATGTATGGTAACATAAAATGCTTAAATCTGTCCTATAATACAATTAAAACATTGTAAAAACCAATTGAGTAACCAGTGGAGTTTCTTGCTGGCTCTTCTGCATAAGAAACGACCAATTGGAACCGTGCACCTAGCTTCTGACGTTTTATATGCCCATGTAGGTTTATGTGAAACACAATAATTAGATTTGATTTGAATGAAACACATTCTGTTGTATGCCAGTACTATGCTACCACAAACCGAATAGTACGTAATAGGTAGTACCTTTTTTGCGGTGTACCATGCAGATAAAATTAACCTCAAGTGGGATTTTATTAGTGACTTGAGTGCCTAACAAATTGTCAGACATTTAGGTCATTTTAGACCATCATAATAACCAAGAGCGTGTACGCTTGTGTACTGACCATTATTGTACAGTGACCATTATTGTCAAGATTTTAATTTATTGATTAACATAACTACAAGTTACTGTTATTGTTCCCCAGCATCTCAACTCAGCAATGAGTAGTATTTTATAGAGTGGAATGTAGATAGAATACCTATTTACTGAACTAGGACAGTACAATTTTGTTTAATATACAGGGTCAAATTAAATTAGCTAGCCTAACCCTGCGGACGTGATGGTTATTGATATATCTTAACACGATAAAATAAAACGAAATAGTTACATAAAAATAAGAAAAAGTAGTTATTAGTTGGTATGTCAGAGAGTATGTGTTACAGTATAGTGTAGCTACTAATAGGTTTCAATGTATAACTACTTAACTAGAATAAGATTAAAACATGCGAATGGACTATGTTTGGTTAGGCCTATTTGGAGCTAATTGAATTCATCCTGGGTCCTCAATCTGGTATAAAAATAACGCTAAAAGGGTAATATTTTAGTTCCGACTGTCAGTTTCAGTGAATGAGACGGATGCATCCTGTGATAAGACGTGCGAATGACCGTGGATGTTCGCGAAACACCCAAATGTAGTATTTACAATCTGAGTTTTTTTGCAGAGTGGAATATAACTTCTAAATATTCGGACATTTCGATTGTGGAATACCTACTTGTTGTGTACCAACAATTGTCCCATTCATGTCAAAATAGATTTTATTTCTGTCTATGTGGAAGATTCTATTATTTTGTGTCTGAACCATTACGAATATTATCATAGTTATGGAACTTCATTTTTGGCTTTTAGGTCTGTCTTCAAATGCGGACTACGGAAACCATTTTGTAAAAAAAAACTGATTTCTAAAATATCATGATTGTGTCTTTTATATTTAGAAAACGAATCCGTACCTCTTCGTGCGAAAAATAAACAAGCACCCGATCTCATTAATAACATGAAGTGGTATAATAAAAGAGTATCGTCCAAAGATAGGGCACCTCTGGCGGGTGCACTTGTTAAGCTAACCAGCGGGCAGCGGACAGCGGGCCAGTCGATACGATACCCGTTCAGGGAACAGGTAACAGTGTAAAAAGAAAAAAAAATAAAGTCCGGCTGTCGGTTCGCGGCCGCCCCCGTCCGGCCGCGGAGTAAGGCCGGCTGTTCATGTCGCGACTGAGAAGTTGCTTCTTTCAAAACGCATCAAATTGTCTTAAAACGTAAAAGGTTACCATACGTTTTAGTGAGAAAATTGAATTACTTTTGGGATATCTAATCCGTGCCTTATTAACGTAGGTTTCTTGTGCTAATTTGTACTGTACACAAATAAGTTAAATCGTGTTGATCATGATTAGGTCGTAGAAATGAGTTCAGTAAATATGTGATGATATCATGTTCGAACTAGAAGGACATTTAGTAACAACTTTTAGATTTTAGACATTTTTAGAGCGCAGTTTTCAGATGCAAATTTAAAACTCCACTGCGATTAGATAAGAAGATTTTAGATCATGCTGGGAGTAATTGGATATAAGCAACATAACGATTAAAACATCGTTAAGTCCGAACCGAGCTGATGCAAAAAGACGAGGGAATAAATCGCATACAGTTGTCGAGTAAGTGGCAGGACTATTAAAAATGTGTATGCATTTAATTTAACGAGTAGAACGTTGTCAGATAGATTGTAAATTCATAAAGCCGGTTTTAAGTAATATCGTCACAAATCACGCTCGACTAGTAGAGATGTCTATAGGCAGCTTTAGCTCGGCTCGTGGACATGTGCAGTGTACTCCTAACATATGATCCCATAGTTAGGCCTCTATTAATAACACCCCGTGATGTTTACATTTGCCAGATAGCAATGTTTACTTTTTTATGCTTTCTTTAATCTCCTGTTTTTTCAACGCGCCTTATTGACAATGTTCGTGAGTTTTTAATCCTTAGTTATTCAGTGATTAAACTAATCTCAAATTCAATTAGGTAAGTAAGTAGGAATAGTGTAATCACTGAACATTTGTTAATATGTGGGTAATTAATAAAGACGATCGCCACTCGAATTCCGAACCAATTAAACAATTAAGTTTTAAGTGGGATCAACGATCTTTTATTTACCGACCTCTGTCATCCTGGAGGGATTTCGCGATACGATAGAGATTATAAGAACAGTCTTATCTTACCTGTAATTAACTGCGAGTTCCTATTAAAATAAAATTGCAGCACGCACGTTCATAATTTTATAAGTCACTTCACAACTCGCGAACTTAGTCGTCTCGTTTGACAACAAATACAAATCGTTCGATGATGTCCCGCCCTGTCGACGGTCGGACACAGACTGCTTACAAATACATACTGGCTCTTTACTCAATACACAGCTTTGTTTTGCGTTTCAAAAAGTTACACCACAAAGGATTTTGGACTTAACTTTTCATAAAATAGAGGTGACGCAGCCAGCCTCATATGGCGTCTGATATCTCGTCGATGTAATTTATGATTAACATTTTGCATGTTTCCATTGACAGCAAATCATCCGGGAGACGTGAGATGCTTTACAATCAGCTCACATACAATGTTATGGCCGGTCAAATTTAGCATCTGCTGATTAGATTAATGGCTCAATGTTAATGGCGCTGTTTTAACAATAAATCTTGTCGACGCTGACTGGATTAGCATATGCAAAAGCGCCATGCGAATGTAAATTATGGATGAAGGGTCGAGGAGCAAAAAGTTTCATCGCTCGTTTCAATATTCATCATAATTCTTGGCTGACGTATAAGCGTAAGCTCCTAAGTCAAAAGGCGTTGCGTTCATAAAGCCACAGGTTGTTTTTGTAAGTATTGTTAGCACCTTATGAATGAATGGCGCGTATTACCGAGCTTTATATTTTACCTGGCATTGACTCATTGTTTGGTCTGAACGCAACGTAATTTACTACTAGCAAAATCTGTACACCGCATTATGTTAAACACGGTTCCCGACTGCGTTAATATGAAGGTGTTTGGATATTAGCTTTTTTGCATTTAGAGGATAAGACCCTTGTATTGGAAATGATTTATCGGTAGGAAGCAGAAACCTAACTGAGTTGATTTATAAAAATATTTAAGTCAGACTACCTAAATCGTCGTCTGCCTAGCCTTTTCCCTACTATGTTGGGGTCGGCTTCCAGTCTAACCGGAAGCAGCTGAGTAGGTACTAGGTACTAGTACTGACCGACACAACCCAGTTACTAGGTAATACGATACCCCTTGGTAACACTGGTTGACAGAGTTTCGGGCTTCTGACAACACGTAACGACCGTCAAAGATCCAGGAATGGCAGCCGGGACCAATGGAATAACGTGCTTTCCAAGGCACGGTCAGACTACCTAAATATTTTTTATAGATCAAAATGTATGTTTTTAGTAATGCACGAAATATAGCAATCCTATTACATTATTCCCCTATTTTATAAATCCACAAAGGGTATTTTGGACGTATTTAGGGAAAACCTGGTTTCAGCAGTTTTCGTTGGTATATTTATGTACAGTCTATGATGAGTATAAACTACTTCAATTACTAGTCTACTATAGGTACCTTTTAGGTACCTGCTACATACATGCCGTCTGTTGAGACAGGTCAGCTCAAAGCTGTAATGGCTCTTTCTTCAAAAGGCCTTTCCAGACATTACCCTGCATTGTTAGACTCACATAAAATTTAAATAATATAATGTTTGGACTTAAGAGACCACGACCTCTGAGTTTGTTTCGGCTTTTCTTCTCAGAGAACAGTCAGCTAGGAAATGCCGGCGCCATCTAGTTTAAAAAAATATTGACCAACAAAATATTAACGTGTAAAAGTGTCTTTTAAGATCTACTTACATAGATAAACATTTCATTTCATTTCATTTCATTACATTTCATTTCATTTCATTTAGTTCTATCTACGTAACAAATTGTACCTTTCTACTTTACTTGTAATCAGATATCGGACACAGGTAGAGTATATTTGTCTAAACTTGAAGACAGTAACTAACATAGAGTAGATAACACCGACTTCTGAAATCCCCGACTACGTAATACATTTTTCGAAATCTTAATTTGTTACGAATTTCGTAATCCCAGTATTCTAAGTGCGATTATTATTTAGTAATTTCTTCAATGTTAAGATGAAAACATCAGGACTAGGTCTCATTCTGGAATTTTAGAAATAAGTAACAGAGTGGATAATACCTACCTCCCGTAGGTATTATCCACTCTGTTACTTACTTCCTTGAAGTTAAGGTAGAAGTTCCAGGTACCCCGCAAAATTCAAATTGTAGGTCAGTGCTAGGTTATATTATTAACTAGCTTTTGCCAGCGGCTTCGCCCGCGTGGAGGTCGGTGTATTATACATTTAAACCTTCCTCTTGAATCACTCTATCTATTAAAAAAACCCGCATCAAAATCCGTTGCGTAGTTTTAAAGATTTAAGCATACATAGGGATATAGGGACAGAGAAAGCGACTTTGTTTTATACTATGTAGTGATAAATGATTTGCGAACGTAACACGTACCTATTTATTTACAGAAAACAGACTACAGAATTATAACCATTAAAATCATCAATTAATGACTATTGAATGAAAAAGAAAATGTGAATTTCGCGGGATACCCAGACACCTTAAATAAAATAGGGAAATATAGTCTACCTTTAAATTGATTTGTTAACAAGGATCTCACGAATGCTGCCCGGTAGGTGCCCCAGCATTGATTCATCTGTTGAACTGGAACTCTCCGTCGACAAAGGCGATGACGATGAGTGCTAGTTGACGCTGTGAAGACTGTTGGCGTCACTACAGCATCAGTTCTTAGTACCTTCTTTATGTTAGAGAGAACTGAAAATAAATTCTTTTTTTTTAACAGACGCTTGAGTAAACTTTTTCTATTAATTCGTCTTGTGTGAAGTCGTATATTCAAGACCACAGCTTGTCATTTTGTGTTAAATAGTTCCAGAAAATTCTGTTCACCAACGAGAAAATGTACCTGTGTTGAATATTATTAAGGTGCGCTTACACGAGCAACTATCAGAAGCAATATCGGCAATTAATCGGTTGCTGCAGATTGCTCCACTTAATTGATCCAGATTGATCTATTAGTGGTGCCGAGCAATAATTGCTCAGAAAATTGCCCGTGTAAGAGCACCTTTAGAGATTCTTACCTAAATAATGCATTGAACAGCTGTAATCTCCGGAGGGCTTTATTTTTTTTTTGGTGGGAAAATCTTATAACTTTATTAATTATATCGACCAGAGGGGTAATTGCGTAAAACACTAACAGTAGGAATGATTTTAATTTTGACAGTTCAACAACATTCATTGCGTTATTTACGTTGTTGGGCTGACACATTTTTCGAACATTTGAAGCAATGGATTAGCAATATCCTTCAAAAGGGAAAAAATCTGATTGATAGTGTGACGCAATAAGGTATTACACCCATTTTTGAAGTGTCATAATACTCTAAAATGCTAAAAATACACTACATTTTTTATTTAATCGATTAGTGCCATAAAAAATCAATCGACTTCCGACAAAACGCTACAAAGTAAAAAATAACTTTAAGTATTTTAATTTTTTGTCACCGCCTTCCGAAATTAAGTTATTTTTCACTTTGTAGGTTTTTTCGTAAATCGGTTGTTTTTTTTTTTTGGAAAAGTTTTTTTTTCGCTTTTAGTACCTACCCCAAACCAATTCAAAGTTTCATCCTCCTTGGCTTATTCTCAAAGTCAATCCAATCAAAACAATGCATATTTATGCGATAGCAGCCATCGCGGTTGATTTGCTGTCATTTTGTGAAGAGTTCCGTTGTCTGTCTCCGAAACTCATGATAGAGATCTATATGAAATTTAATCGAACCATTGCGGAATTTTCGGACAAAAAAGAAATTTGCAAATCCAACTATATTATTATTAACGGAGTTATGCCCGAAAATATATTTTCAAAAACATACCAAATTAATAACAATGAATAAAAATTTCATATTTCGCACGTGATTTGACGAAACGCTGGACGCAGTGGACGCCATATGGCTCTGTGGGTATGACGTCAGTTTGCTGTGTACACAAATGCGCTGATATTTTGTATGATAATTGTTCATAATTAAAAAAATGAGTTATTACTCTACTTATCGTTGGTTTGCTGTTCCCGAATGTAAGATATTATTTCAATAAAAATTACTTTGGTTAAGAAAATAATAAAAGTACAAAGTTGTTCAATTGATTAGTTTAACAGCGGTATGACGTAATAATATGGCGGCTACTATTTCATGGTGTTTAAAAATAGACGAAAAAAACTGAAACCTTTGAATTGAATTTTAAAATTTATTTTGTTGTTTCATGAACAACATTTGCCGACTGCTTTTTGCCTAAGCTATCTCAATAACATATTTTTAGATTTTTTCTTATATAGAGTAAAATACCCTATTAGAGTGCTGGTATCAAGAATGTGGGTGTGAAGTATGAAAACAAAAATCACCAATTTAATTTCTTAATATTTATTTTCTATGCAACATAAAAAAATATTCATCATAGTTACAATAAATTACAGTTACTTAATGCGAACTAAAATGTAATTTACGATAATTCGTGAACAGAATCGTACGGTCAGATCAGATTTTTTTACAAAGTCTTTACCTACACTTTTGTCATGATTTTTAAACATTTTTTTATATAATAAATGCAAACTATTATCTAACCAACAAAATAGTCCAATGTAGATAAAAAAGCTTGCTTAGCAAATATAATTAAACCGTTATTGATGCTTAATTTTCTCCATTCTGTTTATTAACAATGGCGAGACGTCTGGCGTCTTTTAATATGAGCTCACAAGCTGTCATGAATGAAGGTTTCTGTCAAACGAATGGTGAAACCCAAGCATCGTCAACATTATAGATAACACTGAACGTACCTCACAACAATTAGAATCTACCAGTTCGTATTTAGCGATTACTTCGGCTATTACTAAATATTCAGTGAGCCAAACATATCGAAAGCATCATTGTTATAATACTGTTCCTTCGATTATAAAGATCCATGCCAATGGGCTGGGAGAATGCAATGACCAAGGCTCGAAGATGTAATTTTTTTTAAATTCTATGAACACTGCTTTCCCACGTGATTCATCTAAGTAGCTACGAATGCTTTCAATATGACCAGCTTCTACTAACGTTAGGTCTATTACATTTCCATAAATTATAATTATATCCAAAATGTTTCAGAAGTTCGTTACACTTGCGACCGAATAAAGTACCACAACAATTACATTCAACTGCTAACATCAACTATTACTGAGTACGGCGACGTACGATTAATGTTGGGGACCTACATCGGTACAATTCGCGGTAAATATTGTGACACTAAATAAATGCAGACATTGTGCTGTCAGGTCGAATCTGGATCGATGAAAATCACATTTTCATTCATAAATTTACGTAAGGCAAGTATTCTTTACTAGGTACGTGTTAAATAAAATGAACACAGTGTAATTTAGAAGGAAAGGCAGTGAGAATATCCACCGTAAGCCGGTGGCTAACAATCTAATATCAAAATTGTCATTTCGAACCGTAACAAGTTTTTTTTTTTTTCATCAAGGCAGAATTTTCAAATCGTTAACGGGTATAAAAAGCGACAAAAACAGACGCGAATAGAACAAGGCTCCTACTATAATCAATTAATATTAATAGATATATATTAAATTCTTACTAGACAATAGACATGATAAAGACTCCTTAACAAATAACTTAAAGGGGTTACAATAACAGTGCCATCAAATATAAATATGCAATGTATAAAGGTACCAATAGTTACAGTATAAGCTCTAAATGAGAACGATCAAAATGTTGGCATTCGAACATGTTACCTTCGTGAAACTATACATAATAACGAGGGGAAATAAAAATGTGTGACGGTTTAATTGTTTAAATAATTAATAAATTACGTTCCTTGTCTCAGCTGCCGGTCTAAAGTTTTATAAACACAGTTCAGATTACATCTGACCGACGCATCATTGGGGAGACTTTAAATTAAACGATTTAAAAAATCAACATGGTTAGACCGTCTGGAATGTACTCAATTAAGACCCGAAACCTTTCAGGCGGAGAAATAAGTATACACAAATAAATAAATTATATAATAATATAAATCGACGGTTCTAAGTGCACGTACACAATATATCCGCCAGTGTTCGAATTAAAACTGGATACAGTAAGTACAGATAAGGCAAAGAATAAATATACATGTACAGATGCAGTAAGCGAACGCGTTAGCTACCTAACATTAGTTAACACGAATCCCTAGCCTTAATCTAGACACGATACAATTGAGATATTGTTTCATGCGGCTCGAGACGATTGCTGACGATCATCAATACGTCGAATTATACTTTTTGGCGTTATGCAACACTGGTATCTGGAAGCAATGGTCTCGAGCCCGCAATTGTCCAAAATCAGAAACATTAACTTGGGCATTAAATTCAATGTGATCGGTGCAAACTTCAATAATAGTCAAATATGAGAAATTCAAATACGAAAGAAGCCTATAAAGAGGACCTATTACTACGTCAGAGAGACATTTTACGGACGGGTCGCCCCGTACTTTAAATTCATTCGAGATTTGCGAGATGTACCACAGTGTGTGGTCACGGATGACTATAATATCAGAGTGATAAACGTTCTTATACAATTAAGTTTATCGATAACAATCGATACTAGCGTATCGATGATCCAACTGATCGACTTTTTGACAATTCAAAAGTGCCTGTAAATGGTTTATTTGAAATAAATGCTTTGAGTTTGAGTTTGAGTTTGAGTTTGAGTTTGATAGATAAAAAATTGAGGGTTAAAAGTGTTGAGGGATAAATTGAGATTTTTGTAACTCCTAATAATCGAGATTCTTTCCGAATATATCATTACGCCTACTATGTTACAGTCAGACATGTCAGCACACAACACGCACACATTTCAAGCAGCTTTTATACAAGTTGATAATATTGATGATTTACATCTATATGTGTTTATATATGATATTACTATGGTAAAATGTAAAGTGACATTTGAACTACGTCTCTTTCATTTGGACTCAATACTAAAGTCTTCTTTCAATAGCGTTGTAACTTCAAAAACTTCATCCTAGCGTTTTGTTTACCGAATCCGTTTTCGTTCAAAGACCACAATGCGTTTGGTTGCGTGAACTGACACCAAGGTGGGATAAAGTGACGTAAGGAGGATAGGGAAGGGACAGGAAACCATCGACGTCTCCGCGCTACAATAGACGATCACAACACCGAACCACGCCTCTTTTTAACTCTGCAAAGCACCACAATATGCCCCGGTGGTCAAACTGCGCAATTATATAAAAATATTTTATTCATTTTTTCTTAATAAAATATAGTTTTCTTTAGATACTCGTTTGTCGTAACCATTACTAGTGTGTTTAAAAATTTTGCAGATTTACTCGACACATAAGAGAATATAGTCTTAGAAAGTACAACATAAAGAAGACTTCTTAATGGTGTAACTAAATATTAAATAGATTTCCCGAGCACATCTGCAATATTGTACAACACGGCAACGGAAGACGACATCTATTAATTGAACAAGCTTGGTCAACGCTTAAATGTATCTATTTTTAGAATGACGAAGATATATTTGAATTTTAATAACAGTTAAAGGTTTGATTCGTAAAATAAAAAAAAAATTATGGTCCATAGCGTGTTTCAAAGAGTTATTTAGAAAGATATGCATTTGATATAAAAATAAGCGATACATGAATTTTGGCTTGCGAACTGACCATTGGCTGCCATGCTACATCACGTATACTCCAACCCGATTGAGACCGGTTGCATGTTGAACCAACCTTATAACTTTACTTATCCTTTAAAATTCCTTAAGCCAAATCTATGAAGCCTGATGAGTCCGCAACGCGCACATGACCACCGGAGTCCAGAGCTAATTACCTTATTTTTGTGACAAAAATAGCTTTTCTTATCTCAAGTCTTGACCAGCTACCGTATGGTAAACTACACATAATTGATATCGAGCCGTAACATCGCCTACTTACTAACACAAGCCGAGATATTAACGTTCAGGTTTTGGAAAGCTGCGTGGGTTTATTTTAGATTATCTGTTTGAGTTAACGTGACCTTTTTTAGGCCTGAACGAAGGTCAAGTGTTTCTTGGACCCTGGTATTAGAAATCTTTAAGTGGTCGAAAATTGAATGACCCAAGGAAGCTAGGAAGGTACGCAATTCTAGATCATGCAAGTGAGAATACAGGATTCTATAGGGTCTAAGTTTATGACAATGATCTTAAAATATGCTCTAAAAATATTGAGCGAGAAGAAGAGCCCCCAAAACCCAAACGTTAGTGCCAGTTTGACTATTTCTCATTACTTAAAATCAGTCTCATAAATAACGAAATGTTCAACAGACTTAGAGACGATCGCTGCGATCTCAGGGAAGATAGTCAATAAAACCTTATAGCCATGTCTATTGACACTAACAGCCGGCCGAAACAGAAAGGTAGGCTTCGTTATCAGCTTACACTAAATGCTTACACGCTAATAAATTTTAACTAAATACAGTCACTGTCAAATTGTACTGCCGATAGTTCACTGATTAATTTCAAGCGTTAGGGATAGTTGGAACTCACGCGAGAGATTCACTGTAGGAAATCATTACTGAAAATACTTTTCCGTCGCGTTAAAGGCACAGATGTTCATTTGTTTGTGAATGGTGGCAATAATTGACCCTTTTCTAAAGTGACTCGCGTGAGTACCATCTATTTTTCGACAATCTAAAACATGTAAGAATAATGGCAGTGCAATTCTAGATCATAGATATTATTACCTTCGCGTCTCAAAAGAATATTAATAAGCCGTTAAGCTTGTGACATCGAGATGGTCGTGGCTATCGATATAAACATTCGACATTTCAACAAAAGTCACATAATGACATCGTGAAACCTAGTAAAGTATGTTAATACTTTTTACAACACAATATTGCGAAATTAGAATCCTAAATAAAACTCTCGACGCGTGCAAGACACTGAGAAATCGTGACGTTAAGTCTAACACGACAGAATGTCGCTCTGCTCTTTCACACTTTCTCATTTCGAACGAGTATGAAAGGGACAGAGCTACAGAACGCACTTACAGATATGTGCAACAGCGCGGAAAACGAGGTTCATCACTTCCAATTTTAAATTTGATTTTTTGACCTTTCCCCGCGCCATGGCACACACACTTGATCATTAGACGTGCGCGTACCGCGAAGCTCCCCAGTGCACTGTGTAGTGTCTACACGTAGGTGGGCGGCTGCGGGGGTGCGCCGGGCGCGGGCGGCGCGGGTGGTGGGGGTAGAACGCGCGCGCCCGGCACGTACTGGCCGATGAACGAGCCGTCCTCCGTGAACCGACCTGCAGCGATACACACTGTTAATATACCCTCTTTGGAGTGTCTAGCTGGAGGCCATAAGGTACCCAAGAGAAGTCCAGTTAGTGTACATACACATGAGCGGCACGCGTCAACTCTGCCGTCGACGACGTGCCGCTCGTGTTTTTAAGTAGCTTAAATCCACGAACGGCACGTTGTCGATGGCAGCAGTTGTTTATGTCGTTTACGCTTGTCGCTCGTGTTTATCCACAATCTTCTAGATTGACCTGCGATATAGCATTAAGAAAAAACAAAAACATTTTGGGTCTTTGACATTCTGTTCTATAATCCATCATTAATTGAACGAATATACCATGGACCCATTAAAAAATGGGTCAAAATGACCTGTTAATTGTACAACTGAGCATGAGCTTCTCCTAAGCATAGGTAATCAACTTATTACGAAACTTCGTAATAATTTTCATCATCCATGTCACAATGACACCTCGATTACCCATAACGATGCATATACAGTCGCCAACATACAAAAAACACAGTAGGTATTCGGTTATTTAGAAAAAAAAAATGAGTGTAACCAAATAAAAATCATTGGCAAAATAAAATGCAAAACGAAAAAAAAAAGCAAAAATAAAATCATACCTTACAAAACGACACAAAAACGGCGCTCGTGCAGGCAAAGAAAAAGAGGAATGGGACGGAACGAGGAAATGATATCAACTTAAAACAAATGCAAAACTTATAACAAAGCACGCTAATAAACATTTAAGTAGGAAATATTCACTCCAAATAATATCATTTCTTTCTTTACAACCTACAGTTACTTACAAACAAATTATTCTGTACTTATAACCTAACCTAAGCTGCAAAAATTACTTGCGAAGGGTAATGAAATACTCAGTGATAAAGCCTTTATATTAAACTATTTCTGAAATAGTGCAATAAAGACTGGACGCCCTTGTTTAAATTTAAAAACTACTTTTTCATGCACAAGACAAAACTTATATTTTACTTCTGTCGAGTACGTAAAAAACGTTCCTAAACTAGCAGTATACCTGCCCAGATCTATAAAAAAGATTCACAACATAATTCACAGATCAAAACGTTAAAGAGAACAAAATTTTGGCGGGCGAAGTCACCGTCAATTGTCGACCAATCAGAACGAAGAACAAGGGAGTTGCCTACGGCGATTGGCTACCAGTACCGGACTGTTTTATTTTGCATATTTATTGTGATGCAATGGCACTACGTTACATTTTAAGCTTACAAGAACGTAGCTATATTTGGAGCGCACTTATTTTGCAAAGGCTTGAGCTTAGTGTTTACTGAGATAGACGACATTATTTTAAACAAAACTTTTAAAGCAGATGGCGCATTAAAATCTAATTGCATTGAAGACACATTAAAAATCAGAGTCTTGTATAATACAAATTCTTGGGACTTAAAGCACCATCTCAGTATACACAAGCTTCAATTAAAAGGTGCAAGGTAGAGGGAGAGGTAAAGGGTTTAGACGAGGGTGGCGAAGGCCTGTGAAGCGGAATCAGTCTGTCCTGTGGTCGGGGGCCGTCGCTTGCGCCCGTACTGACCGATGAAGGAGCCGTCCTCGTTCATACCCGCTGGAAACACATGCTTTATGCTTTTAAAGCCACGACGACACACAAGCGACGTCAAAATTGGGAGGTTTTACACTGATCTTAAAATGTGTTGCACCATTTTGTAAATATGACTTGTTAGCCATGGCCAAGAAGCCCATTTTAAAGTTAAAAAAAAAAGTTTATGTGTAACTTTACTGTTTTATTTGTAAAGTGTGCAAACCGTTTTTCGATCAGTGAAATAATAATGATTTTGGTACCTATCGTGCAATCAAAGTAAAACGTAAACAAATGCGTGCAATTGAATGAGGGCAACTTATCTAATTACATTAACGATAAAATCAAAATTAATTAATTATATAAAAAAAACAAGGCTTTTAAATGACAAGCTTAATTCTAGTCAAAAACAAAGCAAGAAATAAAAAGTTTGGCAAAAGAATGCACACGCTGACTGACCAAAGTGATTCAACGCTAAGTTCTCAAACCTTTTTCGTAGCAAAAGGAATATACATAAATCCAAATACAAAACCAGTGGCTTGAAAAAGGTGAAATAAAACATTGTAAGGAAGCCAGCATGTCCCAGAACCAAAAAATCGCAAACATGTGACATCCACCAAACCGCACTGGGCTCGCTTGGTTTAAACCACCAGTAGGAGCATTTTAGGTTGATTATGCAGCATTGGTCGGACATCGTGTACAGGGGCGTCAGGGGCGATAGTCAGCCACACAACAGTATCTAAACAACAAACATACCTGTTTCTCCTTCACCGTACTCTGCCATGGAGTCGGTATCACTTTCAGGGCCGGGCTTCGTGCCGCTGCTCATTGAGTGGCGAGATTTGTTGTCAAGACTGGAACCAAGATAGTTGGTAGTTAGAATAATGTTTCTTATTTTGAAGAGGTCGTAGTAACGCAAGCTGGCTAATGTTCTGACGAAGAATTTATTAAACATTGGAATACCTGCTGTCAGAGAGAAGACTAGTTACTAAAGGTCTGCTAGACCTTTAGTAACTAGTGAGGGTCTACTCTCTCAGTCCGTCAACGAAAATACGAGCTCGTCCGAAAGTAGGGACAGCTATCACACCGTGTTGTTTAGTTCTGGCTCCAAATTAACCAGAAAGCCAATTTTCGTGACTAAAAAAGTTCAAATACTCGTCGCAGTCTCACCTCGGCGACAATCACATGTCAAAAACTTGCCAAAAATGTATCAAAGCTAGAGAAACTTTTGACAGATATGATACTGAAATCAGGGGCCTTAGTGTGAGTTTCATTTAACCATCTCGATTAAACGCCCGCCCTGGATTGGTGACGGACCAATCAGAGCGTGGAACGCGCTCACTGCGTTTGATCGAGATGGTTAAATGAAACTCACACTAGGGCCTCAGACTGGGAATGTTGTTAAAATTACGAGAACTGCCACTTAGATGTCCGTTAGTGATACTAAGTTAGAACTGCCCGTAACTTCGAAACTACTGCTTTCGTGCTTAGGGAGTAGCCACCCTGATTTGAGACATCGGTTGTCATATTTAGCACTTTTATTTCATGAAGGAACGCACCGCAGTACCGCAATAAATGCACACAAAAAAAAAACCAAACACACACACATATTACATTAAATGCTAGACGAATCTATTTAACAAAGATTTTAAACCCCATAAAATATGATATTGTAGTAATTCGTATGCCAGTAAGAGTATTGTCCATGTACTCACGGCTGCGCGTACTCGTGGAAGCCGCCGTCGGCGTAGTCGCGGCGGCCGTGCGCCAGCTCGCGGTCGTGCACGTCGTACTTGCCGCCGCGGTTGCGCCGCACCACGCACACCAGTACCAGCACCAGCAGCAGGAAGGCCAGCGCCAGCATCACGCCGATGAACCAGCCGGCGGTCGCCGTCTTGTCTTCGTCCGGCTTTACTATTGGCCCGTCTGCGGACAAATGCGGGGATAGATATACTCATTCATTTAGACAAAAATACAGGTAATCAGCCGCACCCGGTTAGCCTGGAAACTGACCCAACATAGTTGGGAAAAGGCTACGCAGATGATGATGATATAGAGCAAAATACATAAAGATGGAAGAGCACTAAGGCACTGCTTATTTCATAAGAAACTAACGACCCGCCCCGGGTTTGTAGTGTAAGTGACGGAACTAGCGTAACTATAGAATGTCCCCTCGAGGCGTGGACAGCGACGGGGCATGCCGGCCGACCGCTCGATTCGCTGCAAGCTATTAATAACTTTAAGTCTATGATATCTTCTAAAACATTAATTAAATGCACAGCGTCCCCAACGTATTTAATTGAATAAGAATTAATGACTGTATTGATTATAATAGCTTCGTAAAGAACCCATTATTTTTTATAATAATATGTAATCGCGGACTTTTCTGTACACCTTTTTAAGATATACAATTCCGTAGTACATTAGTTTAATCTATCTCTTAAGTTTTAGCCAGCGTTAGCAAAGTACGCGACCAAAAAAAAGTCATTTTACAAATATGTGAAATTTTCAGCTTTTCTCTACTATAAATTATGCATGTAATACACTTAAACGTTCCGGAAGAAATTGTCTATATAATAGTGAAAATTGTGTCAAAATCCGTGGCGGACTTTAGAAAAAGTAAGTGGAGAAACAGAGCGACGAAAACAACCACTTTTCAGAGATTTTAGAGATTACAAATTTCTTCCATCAGACCTGCGCCGGGAGAGCTAGATGAGAAACGTAGACACAATGTGTAAAAAGGCAAAACTAACAAATTATTGTTGGCTGGTATTACCTATTTTTGTTATTATAATAATGCAAGCCCATTACTGTACTATTGTAGAGCAAAAGCCTCTTTTCATACAAGTTGCGAGCATTGATATCGATTTCACTATTCTATTCTACCGTTTTTCTTAGCCCTAACTGAATTATTAAACTTATATTTTGATACACCCTGTTAGAGTCGCCATTTTGTTTAGGAACTGTAAAATACAATAATTGTATTGCATACCATGCAGCAAAGGCCAAATAAACATTTAACAGCATCATAAAAGCCCCAATTTCTGTATAAAAAATGTATGACTGCATGACTAGTGATGCAAGGCCGTTGATGTCATGCGTGTTATCAATAAAACCAGCATCATTTAGCAATTATATCATAGACAATTGATCTGTTACGAATATAATAGCAACACCAAAAAGATGACACGCTTGAAAACTAAAAAAGAAGAATAGTTTATTATTTTATTAAAACATTTTTTGGTTACTTTATGTTTTGTTTAAATATATTAATTATTGCAAGAGGTAAAAATTGATCGCAAACCACGTTGATAGCAAATATTTTTGTTATCATTGACCTTTGACCTTTTGTTTAAGTTTGGTGATAACCTTGAACCAAAATAAATAAAAGTTTGAGCTCTAGGTAAGCAGATAACTTCTCGTGACCGAGAATTATTTATCAGAGGATTTGTTTATTATTTTGATTAACCTCTTGTAATAAAGAAACTCAAACAAAAAATGCAATGATTTATTTAAACCAGTAACAAAAATATGTAAGTAACCAAACAACCTTTTTTTATAATAACTGTTTCCCTCTTCATCTTTGACTGTACAGAGAAAAAAAAAACAAAAAGACAGAAGTGAGACAACAGTACTATTTTAAAATCCAACAACTTCCATTTTCATAGTACCAACACTTACCAATGGTAGTATCAACATCCTTGATCTCGCTGGCACTGAAGTACTCTCCGTCATGAGCCGTCAGCTTCACTTCATACACCTGAGCTGGCTCCAACCCCGTCAGAATCACATAATCATCGTCAGTCACTTCATTTGTCTTCGTCCAATCAGGATGCCCCTTCAGCTTGTACCACGCGACGAAGTGAGTGCCGGCATGCCCATCTAAAGATGGAATCCAGCGGACAAGAATATGAGCAGTTCCTTCCTTAGCCGGCAGCGTACTCGTCTCAAATAGAGGAATTTCAGGCTTTGCTGTCACAACTGTTTTCGTAGACTGTTCCACATAGTATTTGTCTCCTTCACCAGCCTTAGTTTTCGCTCTGATCTCAATGCGGTACTTCGTGTTGGGTTCAAGACCAGCCAACTTTGCGCGGTCGAACTTGGGATCGATCTCCTTCTTCCGTTCTTGGAGGGGCCCTAGAGATGTTCCGGTGACCTTCTGGTAGTAGATTTTATAGCCGGTAAGGACTCCATTTTCGTCGACAGGCTTGTCCCATTTCAGGAGCATAGCTGATGAGCCGATGGGGTAGACTTCGAAGGATTTGACGGTACCAGGTTTGCCTTCAGGGGTGTGGAAGCTGAGGGTGTCGCTAGGAGGTCCATTGAAACGGCCGTTGTAAACCAAGATCCTGGCATTGTTCTTTTTGTACGGCTTGAATTTACTTACTAAAGCGCTGGACGCGTCAGCTTTAACTAGGATTTCTTTGAGCCTATCCTCTTCGCCATCTACCCAGGTTTGGATCTTGTATCCTTTGAAGTGTCCTCGGACTGATTCTGGTGGGACTGGGTTCCAGTTGAGGAGTGCTGTGGTGCCGGTGGTGACTTGTACAAGCGTGAAATTCTGAGGAGCTTGCACGGGAATGTCTTCTCCGGACCAGCCGATGACTTCTACAGGCGTCACGTTCGATGTTCCCTTGTAGTTCACTGCGGTTACCTGTTTGTGACAGAGTAATGTGCAATTAATTGTTTTTTATTTATCATAGTGAAGGTAAACAAATTTCGACAACCTTAGTCAGTTTGCTTACGTTCTACTGTGATTATGGCAGTAGCATTATTCAGCTAGTTTAATCAACAGACATAAATAACTGGACTGCTGATAAATCTTCATGTGATCTTTACTAGCAGCAGTTTAACGACATATTAACCAGTATGGCAAGAAGTGCTCTTTATTGAAAATATATTTATCTACTCTCATATCGTAAAATTCGCATTATAAACTTCAAGACGACTTTATAAATTTAGGTCAAATTTAACAATGTAATCATATTAAAACACATTTTCTGTAACTAAATAATGTTGTAAAACATTATTTTTTTAACAATATCATAAAGGGCAAATCCAAGAAGTTAATAACACAAAGGAGTTTTCATCAATTATTTTTTCCTAATAAAACCCATATCCGGGCCGCGCAATTTTAATAGCTTAACAAAACCATTACTTACTCATTCAAACTTTAATCTTTTATTTAGTAGGTTCAAAGAATAGCTAGACTATCGTTGACATGTAAGACATCAGTATCTTTTCTATCTATTCTAAAAATAAGAAAAGTGTCATCAGCGATTACATCTGAGAAGTTAGCCATCAGGTAAGAAGGTCATTAATATAAACAAGAAATAAAAAGGGCAAAGAATTCAACCTTGAGGCACACCCATCTTAACTAAAGACCCCGAGGACGTGACCCCGTTATCGTTTACTTTTTGCTGCCTGTATAAATGTAGATGAAGTAGTATATGAAACTGCACGTAACTAGGTAAGAAGTTTTATAAACTACTATTTTCTGATAAATGTCTATCAGAGAATTGTGTGAAATGATCTAGTTACCTTGAGTTTGTAGGGCACGAAGGTGGGCGTGTTCGGTACAATGTAGTCAGTCTGTTGCCAGTCGCGCACTTGCTCCTCCTTCCACGGCTGTCCAGTAATGTTGCGTCGCCACGTCACCAGGTAGTAGAAGCCGGGGCCGTTGTGCTCGATTTGAGGCATTTTCTGTAAGGAAACAAAACGTTACGCTCGGTTGATTTAGAAAAACCTCGATAAGATGGATAGAATGTGCTGTATTGTACAAACGCCAGCACATCAAGCTACTCTGTCAAAATTTTTTTATAGGTTTTCAACTTTATTGTACAAGTAATAAGGTTCATGTTCATTAGGATATTTTCCAATTTATTAAAATATATTTTAATTAAAGATTGGGACGAAATATGTATACAGGATTATTGGATAAACACCAACAACCTCTCAAGAGGTCATTGAACTCATCATTATGAACAACTTTTAAAATTACAAATTAACAAATAAATTATTTTATTCGAAAACAATTAATTAATCAAAGTGTAGACACTGACCGACCAAGAGATGACCATGTTGGTAGGATCGGACCCCTCTCCGACCACGTTGTCGGGGTTCTTGTACGGGACGTCGGGCTGCGTCGTGCACACTTCCGAGTGGCGCGACGGACTGGACGGACCGATCTTGTTCCAAGCGGCCACCCTGGAATATGGAAACATTACATTAAAATAAGTAATAATCATTAATTATGCATTATCTCGCTGGATGCTTGGGGGAGGCCTATGTCCAACAGTGGATGTGTTTCGGCTGAAAGGCTGATGATAATAAGTAATATTTACTTTGGACAAACATGCAGTACTACGCCTTCATTTAAGCCCACGAACGTCGCGAGCTTAATGATGATGGGACTCCCTTTTCCGCACTTAGACACCCAATCGGTCCGTTGTGCGTGATCTCGCGGGCTTTATTTCTCTGGTGTAGACTTGACCTTACCTTAAGATATAGTTAGCTCAAGGACTGAGCTGCACTGTCCTCAACAGCTAGAACATTATCACTGGCCAGGAGTCAGTTGTAACGCATGTCATGATACAGGGGGGATTTTAGAGATGAGGAGATACCGGCAGGTACCTTAACCGCTGTAGCTACAAAAAAAACGTTCTTGGAATGGTACCATATTGGTTTCTTCAGAAAGATCAGGTGCGTAGTACTTGCAACCAGGGTAAGTGTATGGACCAGTGGCCTCTAGTGTGAGTTTAATTTAACCATCTCGATCAAACGCATCGAGCGTATTCGGCGCTCTGATTGGTCCGTCACTAATCCAGGGCCAATCGGAGCGCCAAACGCGGTCGATGCGTTAGATCGAAATGGTAAAATGAAACTCACCAAGGCCTCAGATGTATGAACGTAAACGAGGCAAAATGAGTATGAAAGGATCGTAGCGGGTGGCGTTCTGTAGTTTCTGCCTCTGCCCATGAGATAAAGGCGTGAGTTTATGTTTGTAGATATGGTATAACAGTTACCTGAAGGTGTAGTTAGCCCAAGGACTGAGCTGAACCGTCCACGAAGTATCAATAGCCGGCACGTTGTCGCTGGTGAGGTCCCAGGTGTCGGGCGTGAAGCTGGTGTTGTACTGTATGGAGTAGCGCAGGATGGGCGCGCGGTTGTCGCCCATGGAGCGCCAGCGCAGCGTGGCCGTGCGCTCGTGGCATTCCAGGCTTTGCAGCTCGGGCGGGTTGGGCTTGTCTGGGGCATACGGCAGAAGATAAGCCGCCATCACGTCAATACGAAAGTTTACGACCGAGGAAGTGAAATCTTATGGGTACCTTAGTAGCGGCATCTACAACGCAACATGCGAACTACGCATGAAAATGACGTCACGCAAAATCCTGCATCGCGCAAGCAGAGTTTACCGCGCTACTATACTATACATATATGCAACGTCCCGACATCAACCGTGGGGCAGTTGCCACCACACACAACACCCGTCTGCTTCGAGGATTGTTCCTTTTCTATGGAGGATGAGTGAACTTTACACAGTTCCTCGCAAGAAAATTTGAATTTCGCGAGCTAAAGGCGGGCTTTCGTTTCGCTCTAGCTAGGTTAACGGGAACGCCAGGAGCGTTCCTTAATCTAGCTATTTTCAACAAACAGAGAAATAAACTACAAAGTAACATTGAACATATTACGGCAATCATAACTGAGTTCGTTTTGGCAATCCTCCAAATAGTTCAGTGGAGTCCGGAATTGTGCAGTTCACATTACGACACATCATAAACTTTTGTGTGTCCGTCGGGGTTTTAATATCATCATCCTGACTACAGAGTTGATGGCACTTTACAGATTAGGTACTTGTAAACTTACTCCTAGCGCAAAATCTTGCAGTTTGAAAATCAAGAGTAGCCTTTGCTTTTCTGTAGGATATTATATGGAAACAATTATGTTATTTATTCCCAAAGGCTTAAGGTTCATTTAAGAAAAATAGCTATGATGAAATGTTGCTCCTGGCAAACTTGAAGAGAGTTTACACATGCAAGCTTATGAATTGGCTGAAGTCAGCTAGGCCCTATTGTACAGATGCATCAATTGCTGGTTATGTATAACTAAGCCGTCCGTTTTACCTTATAATATAGCCTACTTTTCCGTATTTTATCTACAGTATGTTCAAAATAGTATCAGTGGTGGCCCAGTGGTAACGGCCATGATTTATGCTTTGCAGGTCATAGGTTCAAATCCAGACACGCACTATACTTTCATCACCCTTGCTCTCAAAACGGGTCAATAAACGTGAGGAAGCCAGAACCAAAAATTCGAAGACATGTGACATCTACCAGCCCGCACTGGGCTCGCGTGGTATCCAGACGACCACAAGAGTTACCGTACACTCAATATTTGACAGAAAACAGGTCAGTGTTTGACATAACGTGAACCTTCATGAAATGTGCCAAACGATTTTGAACCATGTGCGTTGCAACTATTACTGTCAACTTGACCGATCCTGCACTTAATTTGGCCTGCTACTGGTCCTGATCGTTTCAATGGTACATAAGAATGTTGCAAAATATAACTCACCTTGCACAGTAAGGGTAGCCTGCGCCCTAGCTTCATCAATCGCCGTCTTCGCAATACAGGTATACTCTCCAGAATCCAACTCCGTAGTATCAGAGATGAGCAGGGAGTAGTCGTTGGTCATGCGGAACCTTGGCTGGTTCTCGAAATCTATCTGTTGTCCGTCGTTGAGCCAGATGATCTGCAGCTTGAGGGAATCGTCCGCGTTCGCGTTACAGCGGAATGTGGCCGACGAGCCCGCCGCTACCTCGTAGTGCTCCGGCTTGTCGGTGATCACTGTGCGCTCTGTGGTAGAGGATAAAGGTGTTAAGTACACGCTGAGTTGTTCATATTGAATGGTGTAAATGATCAAAATAAATAATTAGGAAAGCAGTTACGTAAATAACATGAAATCTTTTAGATAGTACAGTAACCTCGGGTTTTCGTGTGCTGTCAAGTCGGCTTTACACTACCTGCAGGTTTTTAAAAGTTTCGTATTTGGTCGGTTGTAAAATAACACGTGAGCTAGTGCGATAGATTCAACGAAATGTCAGATACAATAATAAAGACACACAGCTTTGTTTAATTGCTGTTTATTTTATCAGAATTAATCGCAAAAGTACTTCCTACTAATATTATAAGTGTGAAAGTTTGGACGTTAGTAACTCACCACGCAAAAACGACTAAACAGATTTGATTGAAATTTGGCACACGGATAGTTTGAAGAGAGAACTAATAAAACTACTTACTCTTAACATCAAGGGAACCGAAAGCGGACTTCTCTCCAAACTTGTTCTTGGCGTAACACTGGTACATTCCCACGTCCGTGTACGACACGTCGCGGATCACCAGGTCGCCATGCGGAGTTATGTTGTATCTAGGTGAAGCAATAATAAATTATTAATAAGAGTCCAGTCCGGTCTTGCAAAGAGGAATCGTAACATAGCAGAACATCACGTCTGTAATCCCCGAAGGGTTAAGCAGAGGTGCACCTATAGTAACACCCACAATCCGCTAGTTATGTTTCACTCCCATGTAATAGGGGGCGAGTCTATCGCCACCAACCGAGTACAAATCCAGACTACGAGCTGCTATTGAGAAATTATAGATGAAAAAAACCAAATAACACATTGCCCGGCCCGGAACCATTTCCGGGCCGGGCAATGTGTAAACGAGTTGAAGAGTACTGTATAAATAATTCCCTCATACAACCGTCATTCCCTTACTGTAATGCAGTGAGGGAATGACCGTGAAAGAACGACAAATTTTAACGAAAGCTACAAAAACACTGGCACATAAACTCAATTTGCCTTAAACTGCTGTGCAGTTTAGCGCTTACGACCACCAAAGCGACATTCAAGGTATAAAAACGCAAAGGTATGGTGTTACCCAGTAACTGGCTTTTGGAGATCACACAGGCACACTCCATGTAAAATTCTGGTGTTCAGCTATATCCTGTTAAACTGGAAGCCTACTCCAAGGCTAGGCAGATGATGAAGAGAAGTTAGGAAATGCTGTGGTATGCAGTGGAAATCAATTTCCCATATTTTGCCAGTTATGCTCAATACAAGGAGAGCCTCTTTCAAAGGCACATGCATAATTTCCTTAGTTAGTGCAAGAATCATTTGGCTCAACGATTAATGAAAAATCCAGCCTCCAATATAATTCCATAAATTGAGAGCAAAAGATATAACTAAGCAATTCAGTTGACGAATCCAAAAATCCAAGATGGATTTAGATATTACTGGAAAGGCCGTCAGGCAGACGAAAAATAAATAAGTATCATTATATCTATTAAAATTCCGTAACACAATATAACACAAGGGAAAATATGGTATACGTGTCAATATAACATAACACGTGTCGACCTTTTTCAAAAGCTTCCCTAACTTATAAATAAATAAACCTCCCATTTATATCTGAACAAGATATATTTATTTACAGATTAACCTCTGCCCTTAAGCGCCAAAACATAAGAGATTAGTTCAATAACAAGATCAAGAAAACTTATTGGAAACTAATCAGGCTAGTCGTGATCGATCAGTAGTTGTATTAGCAATTTATTTACTTACGAGCATAAAAATATCATTCAAGGAAACTTGATCGATCCCTTTCTGACATTAATAGTCGATACGATGTGAAATCGATTTAGTAGTCAATAAGGAACAAACTATTTTCAGGCCCACAAAAGGCCACTTTGGCAGAATCATAATAGGATTATTTAATTAATCATATTTACAATCGTAAAATGGTCACAAACTAACAATTTATAATATTATATTAACACACGGCGCGCAATTTCATTTGTTTGACAGTTTTGTATGGAATTTGTAAGAAGGTCCGCAATATATGAATTGCTTCGTTGAAGTTAAATGTCAAATAGCAGAATCATAAGGGAATTCAGGAAATGAATCGCTTAATGTGACGTTGTTAGGCGTCCAGTCTTGCGTTTTATTCTGTTACACCTTGTATATTTTTTTAATGTATGAACACATAACTTTTTACTGTGTAGTTCGACTTTGATAAGTAGTCCAATTAACTGGAAAACCCCTTTTCATGTCTCGCCGGGGGAGTTGAAATCCGATAATATTTTCCTGGGCAAAAACATCTTAGGGATGTTTTGATATCCGATTCTTAGGAGCTGTAATCTTGAGTGTTTGTGTAGTGTGGGATATTTTGCAGCGGGTGCGATTATTTGTGTCACGGAAAAAGGAATACAAGGTTCTTTGGTATGAAAATAATTCCATATAAATATAATAAAAACTAAGTTTGAAGTGCTGTTTTCATACCCAATAAATCTAACTTCGACAGCCATAAATGCTGGATGACTAGTTATGATATAGTATGAATTGCCATTGACATGTAGGAATTTAAAAGCGATACCAATAAGTAAGTACCATATCGAATTCATTATGGGTGTGATTATCGCCTAATCTTCGACAACCATGTTTTAAAAGTGTTTTTAAGGAGTTCTATGTACCGTGGACCTTATTTATTGACATTTTAATGATGAAAAGTCAAATTAAATTAGCTGGCAAAATGTAACAGACCGGATGGGTATTTATAAATACCTAAAGATGACAAAAAAACTTATCATTTCAATTAACTGCAATACCAGCGACTGTTTACTCCGTATTCAGGTGGCAAGTTCGCCAGTTAATTTTATTACACTAGGCAAGGTAAACTAGTAAGAGAATATGCTATAAATACTTACTTCCCACCAGTAACGTCAACATCATCCTTCATCCATTTGACGATGGGCTTCGGCGCTCCGAACACTCTGCACTTAAGCACAGCTTCGGAACCGTCCACCCGGGTGAGGTTCTCCGGTCCTTCCTTAATTTCTGGCGGAATTGCTGCACAAGGACACATGAATTAGAAATACATAGTTATAGTCAATGTTTAAAACGTTAAAGCTATATTTCTTTTGCAGTATTCCACTTCGCTTAGTCAGTTGAAGTATTTTAACGCAAATTAACAAACGAAGACTGAAGAAGGAAAATTTAGGCTTCATTTGAATTCATTTACGGTGAAAATTAGGGCTTTAAGTACTAAAGGGATCAATTACACAGCGTCGAACGCTGGAATATTGAGCAAATCATCGCCTGGCAATTTCGAGATCCCTCTTTTGATTAATTGGTCACGTTCCTCCCCTCGTTTTTGCGCTATTAGTCAACATTGTGCTATTAAGAACTCCCCAAAACCCAAAATGCGCAAACGAATAATAATGATTCCCTGTCTAAACATTATACAAATACTAGGTTTTGCCAGCGGCTTCGCCCGCGTGGAGGTCGGTGTATTATACATTTAAACCTTCCTCTTGAATCACTCTATCTATTAAAAAAACCCGCATCAAAATCCGTTGCGGAGTTTTAAAGATTTAAGCATACATAGGGATAAAGGGACATAGAAAGCGACTTTGTTTTATACTATGTAGTGATACTGCACCAGAGTTCTCGTCTATTTTCCTTAAAAGAGTGTATAAACTGACTATTTTCCCCACAACGTGGACTAACAAACAGGTACATAAATCACAATATACAAGATGCTAAGTGCATAATAATATCCGTGGGCTATATTTCTCGCGGATCGCGGGTGGGCGTGTGAATGTGTGTCGTGAGGATGTGTCCAATAGACGCTACTAGAGACGATCTCGTTATATGTATGTACACATGAATTCGTAAATTGTGAGCACAGACTGTATTATTTGGGGCTCTTGATGAATAGGTAAATGTGTTGTACGCTTCGTCTGTCTTTGGGAAACATCAAACTCTTTAGTCCCATTCGACATCATCGAAATGGAAATATGGATTCTACCAACATTTGGTAACAATAGTACTGATACAATAAACATGATAGTATATTATGGAATATAGATTAGACAATTCTAATACCTTACAGACAATGTAATTTGTGTCATTTCATTTAAAAAAAGGATAACAACTAGTCTGAAAAGTTTGCCGACAAAAACATGAACATAACCAATTAAAATAATAGCTTAACAAATATGTAGAGTGAACCTTTTGGTTATCAAATAAATGTAGTTCGGCAAATACAATGACGAGTCCGAATTCATCGAATATTGCCGAATTCTGTGTGATGTTGACAAAGAACTCGGAAAATCGATACATCGGTATTCGCCAATACGCAAATCGCTGAAAATGCAGAACCAATCAGGATGATATACAAATCATATTTTGTAGCATCTATTATCATATCTAGAACCGTAAACATTGTAAAACAAAATAGGGGGAGAGTGGAGACGATAAAATATAATCTTCAAGTATAATACGCTCAATATTATGAAAAGGGAAATCAGGTTGGATACCCAAATTATCGTAATAAACATTGTATTACCGAAATAAATCTGTTATTTTGATACGCCCGAACGTTTCATCGGGTTACAACGATGACTATATGTTATGATGACCGCATTAGCGGCACTGGGGTAATGTTATAGTGAAAACAGAAGGTTTGTTTGTTAAATCTTTGAAGCTTTGTCTGCGTGTACAACTAATATTTTGTCGAATGATAATTCTGCTTCTTTGTTGCAACAAGCACATTGGAATATATGCATTTAGAAAAATATTTGTAACACCTAACTTCCAAAAAACCTGAACTAAAACCTTAGTTTTATCGAGTCCTTCATGTACGTACAGGCCACTAATGTGCACACCTGATATGTTTGAAGACGATCAATATAAAAACATAACTTTACGTATGAATATTGAACCGCGCCTACAGCAAACAGTTAATTTAAAATTCTATAATTAATGTGATATTTACGATATGTTGACGCAAAAATATTACTTACTACCTACGACCTCGTCCTTACCGGTAAAAATATTTGAGTAAGCATTGATAAATGATAAATGATTTTATTTCCGAAATAGATTTGTACAAACACTTTTACACGTCAATCATTTGTTTAAAACTAGATGTGGTTGGCGTTTTCTATCTGACTACTCTGAGAAGAAGGGCCGAAACAAACTCAGAGGCACAGTCTCTTTTAAAGTCCAGACATAATCTTGGTCAGATCATGTGAAGACCATGTGGATTGGTGTCTGAAATGGTCTTTTAAGGAAAGAACCACACAGAATGAGTGGACCTGTCCAATCAGTACACTCATTTATCAGTAATTATGCAGCTCAACTCAGAACTTGAGGAGCTCAAGGATTTGACGAATAATACCAAAGAAAGGACATTTGGGTAGGCCGCAAAAATTACTCAACTGCCAGACTATGACTAAATAAGAAGAAAAAAAAAACGGTGCGATACATTCGTACAACAAGCATATTGCACAAACATTGTTAACAGCATTGGCTTTGTCTGGCTTATCTCAATGAACGCGCTTGATTTATACCGGTGGTCACATAACGTAGTATTCCCCGTACTTTGCAACTGTCCATCTTAATCTCAAAGGACTGTACTTCCTACTTTGCCCTCTTTATTCGCTTCATTCATTCTATTAAGCGTTGAATTCAACGAAGACGTAAGGTGCTTAGCGACATCGTCTTGCCAGATGATACTTTAACGTGAGCCTAAAAGCCCCTAATTAATTGAGTTTGAAATTGGGAAGACAACGTAAGTCTTCTTGGGGCAAATTTTCTTTCGTAAAGTTCCCGTATTGAATAGTACCAAAATTTCACAAGAAATTCAAATTCATGTATTTTTAACGTTAATGAAGAATAACAGTAACGTTCCTTTACAAAAGTCTTGTCGAAACATTCTGAGAGATTTGTGTGTACTCAAGAATTGTTTTCGCAAATATCCAAAATATAACTGCGCATTAACGTCCTTTCCCATACCATCGAATATTATCGAATCGCATAACTTTATCATGAAAGTATTTAATAGACCTATGGAATACAATATAAGGACGGAATAGGGGCGGACAATACGATGTAATAGGAATTTCCGATGCCACAATCCTCTGTATTCATTATTGTGGATTTGGGGATGACTCAGACACAATAGGTTATCGAACTCGGCTGGAGGAAAAAATCGGATATTAATCCATCCACACCCTCTGACGCACCCATCTTTGTAGTTGGGGGTTAAACTCAAACGATCACAGGTAAACTGGGGTGCTACTGTAATTTACCACACCGTATTGCGCGTGAATGGGTGTAGATAACGACTGCGATATGGGTTCAAGGAGATTGCACTTTTTACCGTTTCTTTACAAGTTTTTGATACGTATCGAATGAAGAAAATGTTATTGTTGTTTTGCGGATTCTGACTGACAGCTGTTAGTATCCGGGGCCAATTTTGTACGAATGAAAAGAAACATGGGTACCTTTGTACGATTTTTTTGAACCAATGTGTCTCAAACGCAGCTCCTTATATGTACATAACTAATCTCAAAATTCGTTAAGCTCCAAACATAAACATTATCTGCTCCATAATATTTTAAAGTTATCGATCAACTATTTAATCGTGTTTTAACATAAGCAAAGCATAACCAATCGTTAACAATACTTGCAAAATAAATACAGAAAATAAGATTAAACCAAAATAGTGTATCAAGTAAATACGAAGCAGACATTTTTTCAACCCCAAAGGGCATGAGTTACGTCATAAGCTCACGCTATTTAGCAATTAATGGGGTGCAGCTGCATACAGCCGTAAAGTACGAAGGTACAGCAGACATACTTCAGCAGCGAGCGATAGGGATTTGAAAAGTAATGCTAAGTGAACACGAGCCCTAACAAAATGCGCTATGTTATGCGTCCTTGTACAAGCTGAGCCAAAGTATCATTGTAGAAATGAAGAGGATTTGAGAAACCGATCAGAATATTTTTTGCCGAAAGCATTTATTTCTTGGGTGTGTTGCAATGCTGGATGCTGGTATATCCTTACGGCTCGCATTCACCCTGCATGATGCATCATATATCCGTCTATAGACCAGATCTTCGAAACATTCTCTGTGTGTCGCTGGTCTAGTACATATTTATTACAAAGCCGTCGCATATTTGGTTTCCTCCGATTAAACCGTGAGGTCGAACGTGACTTTGCTATGTTTTAAACAGTTCGATAAAATTAATTTGTACCTACTTACCTCTTGATTTTAAATCGCACTGCAGATAAGCCAAGTACCGTGTGGGATGCTTCGGACACGTTTCGTATCAAGTTAGATAAGTTGGGAGTGTGTCGGCGCATGGCTTTGGAGATGGGGAGTGACAGCCAAATCCTATTCGAAGGCTTTTAAATGTCAGTACGATCAAAGGAGCTCATAATATAACTGCTGAGACTGCAAAAAGCCGAAAACACCCTTCAAGTTCGGGTAAGGCTAAGATGCACAATCTTTAATAAAAAAAATGTTCAAGAGCTTGGGAACATTTCGGCGAAATGCACATTGTGTAAAAAAATAAAATATGAATTCCTTTTGTCTCAAAAAACATAACAAATCGTATCTTTAGCCAAACCTGCGAAACCCGTCCTATCATTTAAGAGTTGAGCTCACGCCAATACGCAAAAACGGGAAGTGAATACCTTCTGAAAATCGATCTCACGCAGTTTAAATCATTACTTCTTACTGAATACATTACGATCTGTTGTCAGGAAAAGTATAGTATAGCATTTAAATTAATCATGCCGCGGTCTCCCGCGAAGGAAGGGCCACACCGTTTTTTTTCCGATGACTAAGGACTTATATTGAGCACAAGTATAGTACTCGTCCTGTCATATTAAAACTGATAAAGTCGCTGTGCAAACATTTTACGTTTGCTGCAAGACATACATGCACGCTATGCCCTCCCCTCCCCCACAGTCCATCATATTGAATTTATGCTCAAAGATTTTATTGATTGTCGGTGCAAAGATGGAATTTACACGCGCCGTTTTTAACGGGCAGGTCACTTTGCATTACTATCAGCAGAGATTAAAATAGGCCATTTTGGGTCAAAAAGTTATCTAGCTTGAATAAAAAGATAGCCAACAAAAAAACAACGAGCTAATTCTCTAAAAATCACAATTCAAGCCAACAGGTAGAGCAATAATGTTAAAACAATACAAACTGCAGTAATTTCTCTCAATTACGAAATCACTCCGGTGGTGGATAGTTCTCTACAATGTCAATACTCGCTGAGGTTGGGTCGAGGCATCCCGGGATCTAGGTCATGGCTGGTGCCTGCGTAATCCCGGGAACGTGCAACGCCTCAAACCTATATTTTGTATGCAGAGATGGTTTATTCATATTAAAGTAATTTGTGTAGTGAGAGCATTGAAGTGGCTGTTTGAAATCGTAATCAGGTTTGCATGTACGAGTAACAATGTGTTAATAAATGAAATACAGGCGGTGGTTTCAGTAACACACTGCAGATGAAATATAGACGGTACCAAGGACATTCATAAATCGATTCGTTGCCGTACTTATAGAAAACAAGTTATCTTGAAGCCTCCAAGGCTGAGAGGGATCTTATCGAATTGCGTGCTCTATCTTGCTACAACTTTGCGTGTGATGAGATGAGAGCTTTCTACAAGGGACAACAAAACCACCCTGAATGAGTATCGAATGATAGCCAAGAGGGGCACGAGGTGTCAGTTTCTAATACTCAAACTCAAAGCATTTATTTCAGTTAAACCATTTACAGGCACTTTTGAATTGGCAAAAAAGTCGATCAGTTGGAAAGTTTAAGTTAGTTGCCTATTCTACAACGTAGATCTCTATGGAGAAGAACGGGCAAGAAACTCCACGGATACTCGTTTAAATCAAGTTGGATATATTACAAAATCTTGGGAACATTATTCTAGTTGCTTCTGTATGTGAGAACAATGTAAAAAAAGAATAAAGAATTCTAAATAAAAGATTAAAATTAAGCCCTGGAAGTTAGGAGATGACCAGTCTCAACCGACAGCGGCCGTTCACAAACGTGACGCGTTAATCAGCACCATCCAGCTCAACCATTTTGTAGGGAACCGAATGATCCAACACACGCGCCACCACCATCAGTGAGACATTTAAGTAAGTATGACATACTCTCAACTGCCATGCTTTTCCAAATCAACGTACATCAAAACAACACAATAAACGGAGGCATGGAACTCACATTTACAAAATTGAAACATAATGCTTCTAAATTATACAAAACTATAGTTTGCAATGTATTTGGGATATTAATAAAATTTGATTTCCTAAAAGTAAGAAAAATATTTAATATATATTGTAGTATTCAATAAATAACACTTAGTTTAGTAAAAATAAAAACGTATTCGTAATGTCACAAAAATTATAATACTGAAACAAAAATGTTTGTAATGTCAGAAAAAATAAAAAAGGGAAGCATGTCTTCCAAATATTAACATTTTAACTAGTAAGCCCAGGTGGCTGTGGAGCAGGACCAGCATTAAGCCAAGCATTTTTATCTACGATATAATCATCTAACTTATAATACGAGGGTCATTCAATAAATACTTAGCCTACAAAAAGTAAACGAAAATTTTGGAAAAGTGGGAATTTATTTTTCAACATAGTCTCCTTTTAGTTCGATACACTTAGCCCAGCGATGCTCCAACTTTTTTAATCCGTCCGAAAAATAGTTTTTGTCAAACTCTGCAAAATAGGCCTCCGTGGCGGCGATGACCTCCTCATTCGATCCATATCTATTCCCGGCGAGTGATTTTTTCAGATTAGGAAACAGAAAGAAGTCACAAGGGGCCAAATCTGGAGAATACGGTGGATGGGGCAGCAATTCGTAGCGTAATTCGACCAATTTGGCCATGGCAACGGCAGACGTGTGAACCGGTGCGTTGTCGTGGTGAAACAGCATTTTTTTCTTCGCCAGATGGGGTCGTTTTTTCTTTAATTCGGCGTCGAATCGGCCCAATAAATCGGCATTGTAAAGCCCTGTAATTGTTTTACCCTTCTCGAGGTAATCGATGTAGATCACACCTTGTGAATCCCAGAAAACGGTGGCCATAACTTTTCCGGCCGATTTTACAGTTTTCGCCTTCTTTGGAGCACGTTCCCCGGTCTGGATCCATTGTTTTGATTGCTCCTTGGTCTCTGGTGTGTACCAGTGGATCCAGGTTTTATCGACGGTCACAAAACGACGCGAAAACTCCGCTGGATTCCGCTTAAACAGCGCCAAACACGTCTCCGATGTGGTCTCACGGTTGCGCTTGTTTTCTGGTGTGAGTAAACGCGGCACCCATCGCGCCGACAGCTTTCTCATGCCGAGTTCCTCGTGAAGAATATGATGCACTGTTCCTTCTGAAATGCCTACAGTCTCAGCTAGCTCCCGAACCTTCAATCGGCGATCTGCCAATACGAGATCATGGATTTTTTTAATGTTTTCCTCCGTAGCAGCTGTTTTCGGTGTATTAAAATTGGATCTTCAATTTGGTTACCTAGCAACTGTATACCTATTGTTTATGTCACTTTCGTGTCAAGAGAAAAACTCGTGGTTTTTAATAAAAGTTTATTGTAAAGTATTGTTCTTATGCATTTGTGATTATATGTATTTCTTTTGAATAAACCACGCTCTGCTACCTTAATCTCCAAAAGGTTATGGGCCCAGAACGCAGAAGTGCAAAATGGAGCTTTCAAAAATACAAATCACAAAACTTGATGGCCACAATTGGGTCGCCTGGAAATACCGAATGGTTGCCTTACTAAAAGGCATTAACGGTATTTGGGAGATTGTGGAAGGCAAGGCACAAAAACCAGCGAAACCTGCGGAAGGCAGTGGTGATGCCGTAGTTGAAATTTACAATAAAACTTTACGAGATTTTGTTACATTGGAGAGCACAGCCCTACTGCTAATAACAAACAATGTAACCGATGAAACACTAGGGAAAGTAATAAGGTTGTCCACTCCCAAGGAAGTATGGAAAGAACTCCATAGGCTGTATGAGGGTCCTGATGAGGGCAGGCTCTACGACTTATGTTTGGACTTCTTCAAACTTAAAAGGGATCCGTCAGATAACATGTCAACTCATGTCTCGAAACTTAAGAATCTGTGGCACAGTCTGAAGGAAGAATTGCTCAAAGAGGAGAACGTTGAAATGCCTGAAGTTCTCTTGATTTGCAAGATTCTAGATACGTTGCCGGAAACTTATTTTTCGTTCAAGTCTAGTTGGCTATTGATGTCTAAGAAGGAAAGAACAGTAGACAATATTACGGCCCAACTGTGTGCACATGAAAAAGCGCTGAATGCATCGATGGCTGACACTGAATCGAGCGGAAGTGCACTTTGTGTAAGAACTAATAGAAAGGTTGCTAAAGGAAATGACCAAAGAGACCAGCAAAATAAAAACAGGTACAAATGCTTTATTTGCAAAGAGTCTGGACATCTTAAGAAGGATTGCCCGAATAATGGCAAGAAAGAGAAGAAAAATCTAGCTCGCAGTTCCAACATGATGTTATTGACGGTGAATTCAATAGATTCTGGGACTAACCGTGATTGTGATCATTGGTACATAGACAATGGAGCAACACATCACGTCACAAGTCGAGGAGATCTATTTCAAGATTTTAAACATTTTAGTGAAACTCACACAGTAACTACGGCTGACGGAAGCATTATAAAGGCTGTTGGAAAAGGCACAGTCCGTGTAGAGGCCAATGTTAAAGGAAAAAGTGACTTCCTTTTGTTAAGTGATGTTTGGTATGTTCCCCAGATTAGCAAGAACCTTTTCTCTGTGCTTAGTACACAAGACAAGAACCCTTCAAGTATTTTTGAGTCACGGGTTACAACATGTTCCATGAAGATCAATGGTAAGGTTGTCTTTACAGGAAAAAGGCAAAGGTATGGCGGTTTGTACAAGGTAGACTGCAAAGCCGTATGTGCTGATTTTTCAGTCAACTTAATTGAGCATGGAGATATGCTGCAAGTATGGCACGAGCGTATGGGACATCAACACAAGAGACATATCAAAATATTGATAGAGAAAGAGTTAGGAATAAAGACATTAAACAGTGGAGAATTATGCGAAGGTTGCATCTTTGGTAAAGCGCACAGGAAGCCATTTGGTGTTCGCGAAAAGGCAACAAAACCTGGTGAACGCATACACTCAGACGTCTGTGGACCCTTTCCTTGGAGTGTCTCTGGATATCGATACTTCGTACTGTTTAAAGATGAGTTCACACGATATAGATATGTATACTTCCTTAAAAATAAATCTGAAGTCCCCGAAAAATTAAAGCAGATGATGTCTGAAGCTAGAAATGCTGGCCATACTATTATTGAGGTTTTAAGCGATAATGGAGGCGAATACGATAACAGGAAAGTACGAGATATACTTGGACAAGCTGGAATAAAGCAAAGACTCATTATGCCATACACCCCAGAACAAAATGGGTGTAGTGAAAGAGACAATCGCACTATCGTCGAATCTGCTCGAGCGATGATGCATGCGCATGAGGAGATTCCTCAGAACTTGTGGGCTGAGATGGTAAACACTGCTGTTTACATATTAAACAGGACAGGACGTACTTCAGTGAAACACAAGTCGCCTTATGAACTGTGGCTTAACAAGAAGCCTCAGATAAAGCACCTGAGGATAGTCGGTTCACCCTGCTTTGCGCATGTACCAAAGCAAAAGAGAAGTAAATTGCAAAAGAAAGCTACACGGTGCATTTTAATTGGATACGACAATGACGACGGATACAGACTTTGGAATCGGGAAAGAAATTCATTAGTCCGATCTAGGGACGTTATTTTCAATGAAAACGCGCTAGAGACTTCAATGAATGAATACCCTAAAGCAGTCTGCAGTCCGGAAAATGAAATTGAAGTAGACCTTGGTAGAGATCCTTTAAGAGATAATGAACAAAGAACTCCTGTTATGCCTGATATTGAAAGAGTCGGTGAAACTGACATGGATATAGGTGAACAGAACCTAGATGTTGGAGAAGAGTTTCATGATGCAGAAAATGTTATAACTGAACAGTCTGTTGAATCAGGGGTGGATGGAAACGTTAACGAAGATGATAATGTCGTTGATGAAGATCAAAATGATGTCAATGATGAAATTATCGCAGATGAACGTGAAGATGTGTTCCCAGAACAAATGATACTTCGAGACCGTTCTTTGTTACGTCCTCCAGATAGATTCAAAGACTTTGTTATGAACGCGATAATGGGATACAATGAACCAGAAACGTATAAAGATGCGATCAGAAGCCCAGATAAGGATCTATGGGAGAAGGCCATGGACAGCGAAATCAGTTCTTTGAAGGAAAATGACACATGGAAGCTTGTGAATCTACCCAAGGGCAGAAAAGCTTTACCTAGTAAGTGGGTTTTCAAAGTCAAGATGAATGCTGATGGCTCTATAGATAAGTACAAGGCTAGATTGGTGATAAAAGGTTTTCATCAAAAGAAAGGTATAGACTACATGCAGACCTTTAGCCCTGTGACCAGAATGGCAACTGTTCGCTCAGTGATTAGTACAGCAGCGAGCGAAGGCATGTCGATGAGACAGTTCGACATTTCGACTGCCTTCCTGTATGGCTCTTTAGATGAAGAGATATTCATGAAACAGCCAGAAGGTTATAATGATGGCTCCGGTCAAGTATGTCTTCTAAAGAAGAGTCTCTATGGGCTGAAGCAAGCACCACGGTGCTGGAACCGGTGCATTCTAGATTATTTCAAAGAAATCGGTTTCAAGGCAAGTGAGGCAGATCCTTGTCTTTTGATACGAAAGAGAGGTTGTGGAAAGCTTATAGTAGCTCTGTACGTAGATGACGGTCTGGTCGTCGGATCCAATGATGCACTGATCGACGAGTTGATGAAGGAGCTCAAACGTCGTTTCAAAATAACTACAAAAACTGCGTCCTATTTTCTTGGAATAGAGATAGAAAGCAGAGGAGATAGAATTAAGATATTCCAAACGTCGTATGTGCATAAGATATTGCGGAGATTCGGAATGGACACCTGCAAACCGGTCTCAACGCCGATTACAAAAGACGGCACATGGAGCGAGAAGGTGGACATGAGTTATATGAAAGATATAGCCATAGGCAAATTGTTGGTGCCTTAGCTTACTTGATGGTATGCACCAGACCTGACATTGCATATGCTGTAAGTGTAGTCTCACGAAGTCTGGAAAAGCCAGAAGAAGCAGACTGTGTCCGACTAAAGCGCATAATGCGATTTTTGCAGTACACGCCAGATCTAGGCATCATGTACAGGAAAAATTACAAACAAGGCATTTTGGAATGCTATAGCGATGCTGATCATGCAGGAGATATCAGCACTGGTAGATCCACTACTGGAGTGCTGTGCATGTATGCAGGAGGAGCGGTGTCGTGGCTAAGCCAACGACAGGCAAGCGTTTCAATATCGACCACCGAGGCAGAAGTTGTTGCCGCAAGTGAAGCAGCCAGAGAGACTATTTGGCTATCTCGGCTTATGAACGATCTTGTCGTTCTTAAAGAGATTCCATGCATAAGAGTAGATAACGAAGCTGCAATCAGGCTGGCTGAAAATCCTGAATTCCATCGACGAACTAAACATATCCGAGTTCGACATTTCTTTGTGAGAGAATTGGTGATGGGCGGTGAGCTAAAAGTCAATAAGGTATCTAGTGAAGATCAGCTGGCAGATATCCTGACCAAGCCACTAGCAAGACCGAAGATCAGAAAGATCTCTGACCTGATAGGTATTTGTTGAGAGGAGATATTAAAATTGGATCTTCAATTTGGTTACCTAGCAACTGTATACCTATTGTTTATGTCACTTTCGTGTCAAGAGAAAAACTCGTGGTTTTTAATAAAAGTTTATTGTAAAGTATTGTTCTTATGCATTTGTGATTATATGTATTTCTTTTGAATAAACCACGCTCTGCTACCTTAATCTCCAAAACGGTGCACCTGGACGTGGTTCATCAAAAACCGACGTACGGCCACGTGCAAACTCGTTGAACCAATTCTTGACGGTGGCCATCGATGGAGAAGAGTCACCGTACACAGCATCCAAGCGCTCTTTGATTTCGATGCGCGTTTTTCCTTCCAAAAATAGGAATCGAATCACCGAACGATATTGCTCTTTTTCCATTTTTGTAAAACCGATCGACACGTTCGCTTCCATAAGTTGTCAAATTAAAACAAATGAAGGGATTGGAATGAAAATTTGAAAAAAGAATTAAAAAAGAATGTGCTACACTGTGGTAAAACTCTTTTGAAACTACAGCGCCCTCTGGCGATGAGGCTAGGTACTTATTGAATGCACCTCGTATGCTTGTCTACATAGTGTGCGTTTACTTTAGGTAGCATAGGAAGCCATACGAATTCTATATATATAACAAAGCGAAATTCTGTAAAGTTCGTATCTTGTTCTTAGCGTGTCGATTCGAAACGTGTTTAACAGAACACCATTCCCTGACGAAGACGAAGTTCGTATAAAAAATAAGAACAAAAAGAGGAGTAAATTAAGTAACTAATTTATGTAACAGAACCACTTTATTATTTCACGCAAATCGTAAACAGCTCTCCAACAGTATGAATTAAATAAGCCTCGCTGTATAAATGTGTATTGTAAAATAATTCACCGATAAGATTTAGTATGTAAATCTAATTAATTAAGCCCTTTTATACTCGCAGGCGAGTCACGCAACCGAATGTCCAACTATTCCAAGCTTTCAGTGTAATAGGATATTTCATTTTGATGTATTGTGTTTTAAGTCACCTATTTTTCGTCATAACGTCGCCGTGGACTGGGCTGTTCTAACTTCCAAGTCAAAATAATTGACTTATAAACTACTTAAGCGCCAAATTTAATTTACATCGTAGGCTCCGAGAATGTTGTTTCGCTAATCGGCTTGGTAAAATCGAAATTGATAAACAAGACATCAGCCACGTAGTAATCTGTTCGTAGCCATTTTCATAAACTAATAGGTCTATCAAGATTCATCTGAACGGCCAGGGTCACATTAACGCTCAAGTTGAAAGTCGGACACTTATAACGACGGCGCATACTTAGGTGTCTTTATCGAGTGTCATCATCATACTTGGGACTCAAATGAATGAGACTGCGACCGTGACATCACGTTATTAGCTGAGATAATTAAGAAATTGTATAACTAGAGCTCCTTCTTTTGCTATCCGTGAGGTCTAATAATTGAAATGGCCTCTGTGAGCAATTAAATTTTTTCGAGTGTTTTTGACTGGGTCGTAGTGAGAAATATTGTCAAATTGTCATAAAACACACAGTATGTGATAATTGGACTGGATTCATTAACCTTTCCATGTCCTTTAAACGAATCTAGCATTACCTTAAAGGTTGTTTTAAAATAAACACTCGTTGTGAGTTGAAACTTCTCCTATCAATATAAACAATTTCAATGCAAAACCAATCCTGGGGTTTGCTTTGAGGGAATGACCCAAAGTCCCAAACTATTGAGTTAGGAACCCCAAAATAACGACAGGAACAGGACCCTAAACAAGTATTGTAAATGGGAATCGATTTAGCTCTCCCTTTGTCTAGCGAATCGATAACGCGGTATAGGTACAGCAGGATATAAGAGCAACAAGGATAGATCCGCCCATGGAGGCTGAAGAAGTAAATAATACAACAAATAATGGTGCAACATTTCGAAAAGAAAATCTCCACGAAGTTTTCTTACAAATGGTAGTGAAGCAAAAACTTTCTGACTCTCCTTCATTATATTTATATTTGCTTAATTCTATTCTATAGAATCAGTCGACTGCGAACAGCCGCAGGCTGTGTGCTTGGATCGGTAAGTATTCATTTCTTTCAATGGGGATATCGATCCCGCCACATTATACATCGCAGACGAACTGTGACGTTTCGACGAACAACTTTTCATCCACATAATAAAGATTCATTCCCAGTATTTATGACTTCATCTAGAAATTACTGGGCCGAATGCCAAGTAGCCGAATTGTTCAACATTAAATCTCAACTATATTTTTTGCAGCACAAGACTCAATTTAGGTTGTATTGTTGTTGCCCGCGTGTCACAATTATGCGGAAAATATGTAAAATAATAACAACCTCTATAGAAGTCTATATTTTGTATGAACAACAAATTCAACTTTGACGAAAACCTTATTTGTTGTCCATACAGACCTTAAGACTTATTGCAACTGACGAAGGTTGTTATGCTCTTACATATGTCTCCGCATAATTGTGACACACGCGGTGACACGCGTGATAGCTGCGTGGGCACTTCCACAGGTTTTCTATTCCGTGTGCAGATCCATATTTTAAGTTGGCAACAGAACGCGTGAAACTTCCACGTTTTACAGTTACAGAATGAATTAGAGCGCCGAGTAGTTCAAAGGTTGTTGGAAAAATATACGTTAAATTGTTCACGACTTATTATACTCTACAAAACTGCACACATTTTACATTTTTCAAATTTGAACGCAAAACCAAACGATATTAAAATCATTATTCTTTTTCCGTGCGTGTAGACAATATGTTATCGATGTTGATTATTTATCGATAGTAAAAGCCACAGCGTATTTAAAACTGATTTAGACAATTGATTGTTTTATGCGACTTTGAAAGCAAAATCAAGGTCAATATCTTTACTTAATAAAAGAACATGAAAATGAAGTGAAGTATACAATCTAGGGCGTCGCGGCGCCATTGTCGCGTCAAGGCGCCGTCTCAGGAAGAAAGCACATACCTAAATACATACATACATTAAAATTATGTATTTCATGTTCCTTCTGTAGACATTAGCAAAGTGGAACACTGCAAGTGGGACGCTACAAGTGTGATAACTTGAAATGTGAGAGAGTTACAGTTAGAGGATTAGCTTTCGATGTGTGACGTAGTTCAGACGATTTACAAGTTTATCTAGTAACTAGTTTCACTGCTAACAACTATAGACGTAAGTCAAATATGGGTAGAACTTCTTTTTTCCTGGAAGACAAACAAAAGCGTGCGCACAACAGCTAAGTAACGTATTTAGTACATCGCAGCGAAAGCGAAACAGAAGCGAACCGAAACTAAAGTCTGTGTTAGTTTGGCTTCCGTTTCGCGTGTGAATCGGCAGTCAAAGACATACCACAAACAATTAAACTCCAATTCATTTCGGTTCGCTTTCGCTGCTGTGTGCTGAAGGCGTTACTATTGGCATCAAAGTTGACGCCACCAACGACCAACATAACTCTCTCATCATAACTAATCATATTGCTGAAAATTAACACACGAAATCCACAAAAAAGATATTAAGTATAACAAAGTACTCACATTGAACATTGATGTAAACATCCTTATACACGTATCCGATGGAGCTGGTGGCGTTACAACCGTAGTTTCCAGTATCTTTCTTCACCAGATTGGTGATGGTTATGGTGTTGGTAGTCACTTGTCTCCTAGGATTGGGATCGGCCTGTTCTATGGGCTTGCCGTTGTGGATCCATGTGATCTTGGGCGAGGGAGTACCGTCGGCTTCGCACTTGATCTCAGCTGACTCGCCTTCTGCGAGGTTTTGGAACTCTGGCTCCACCGTGAAGAATGGCGCGGCTAGGGGACAAGGAGATTGAGAATTAGTACAAGTTTATTAATGAATTAATTTCTGAGGAAGACTATTCGCATGACATAATTCATCATACCACAATTTTGTTAGCAATATCATGTGACGTATTTAATGTTTGTAACAAATTACACTAACAAATAAGCCTGCACGTTTGGGAGGCACGAAATTAGCATAATTTACAATGACATAATGTCGTATTGATGCCTCCTGATCCTCTATTTCCCTGGTATCTGAAGTTTGTTCATGTTTCTTATGCCAACCTAATGTGTTTTTGATAATATGTAGACATTGTACTGGTAATTATTTACCGATTGATCGCATTAAATATGTAAGTTTACATCTTCGATAGTATCTTCGACGAATTAACTTAATAGGACCTTCTAAATGGAATCTTGGATCTGGGCCATAAATTATCCATTTCTCATACAAGCAGGTCAAGCTTAACATGGTTGAATATAGACTTCTCCCATATTACGTATTATTGTATATTGTAGGTTAATAGAATGGAGAATAGATGATGTCAGAGGCCAAGTATATGGGCTTTTAGGTATATTTACTGACATTTAATTCCAATGGAGTTTAACTAAATTAATGTTTATTAAGGTACGGCTTCAAGCGTATATAGGTACATATAGTACCTTATAGATTTACGAAAAATATGTAAAGGTTTACCGTTTATGATCAATTTGAGAGCAAAGAGTTGTCTTCATACGACTGCTCAATTACGTATAACATTCTTTAGTTATATGCTTTGATGTCTTTCGAATTAGAATGTTATTATATCCTTCTACATTAACTTAACCATCATAACTACTAACAATATACAGTACTACAAGCAAAACTAACCGCGCAGACGTATTGTGTATTCTGTGTTCTGACTTTTCCTCCATTTCCTATTGTGTATCGCATTTTAAATTACAGCACTCGAACGACGGTAGGACGACAATGCTCGCGGCGATTACGGCAGACTGCATGCCACACTCAAGTGCTCGCAATCTTGACAAATTGTTGACGAAACAAAATGTAGAAGAACCACAGGCGTGAGCACGCCTCCGGCTTTCATATGCTTGCCTTAGACGAGTTGCGAGACTTTTTAAGAAAGAATACTTTGCTGCTTTACTTCGCATGAACAAATATGGATAGTGGTTAAAGAAACAGATATTATAACAAATGGAAATGTTTATATTACTTATATTATCATTTATCTTGTTTGACCTCTGCCTTTATTTTAAGATTATACAACATGCAACATAATTAACGCCAGAACCATACACCTCAATTAGAGTATTGAGTTAAAAGCATAATACAATAAACAAAACTTTTTTTAAGCTGACTGTTACTATCGAAAATTGAAAAAAAAAAAAAAAAACCGTGTTAACCTTAGCATTATTTTATGCATTAAATTTTTGTCACATGGCCTTGAAATAACATTGAATTTTCTTTGACTCAATTGACGGTAAAAAAATTCAATTTAAAAGTTACTGAAATCGATTCCGTAGTCAATTAGGAAGAATCTTGTGTTTATTTTGTTACACCTTGTATAAGAGACTTTTTACCTACCAACTTTTTTTATTACTGAATGTATGCTCTTGACCTTGATCACGCCCGATGGAAATCGATTGATGAGGTCTATGATGGGTCTCGAGCGATTCCTATTCACTCTTTTTTTGAAGGCAGACGGGTTAAATGTGGAACACAGACGCAGGGAGAGTTGCAGTGCGTCTGGTAGTCCGGTAGTAAAAGGGCAATGGTGGGATCAGGTCGTGGAGCTAAAACATGATCTACATTTCCAAGCAGCAATCACCAATATACGACTGATAAATCCCAAATTCCGATAGAGCCACTGGCATGTCATAGGCACGGTCCAGAAATCAAATCAGGAAATTATGTCGGAGGTAGTCCGACAAGATGAGATTCCGGATATAACCTTTTTATCTAATAAACTTTTTTATTAAAGCAAAGGATGGCTGGCAAAAACTGACGGTTCTCTTAATGCATTCTGTCGCCCAGAAATTAACATGGAAATTACTTTATTCGTGTTTCTTGATCTCGATCATACTACATCTTGATTAAGTTTGAAATTGCTTTCATCCGCTTGTTACAAAACCGTTTATATTACGTTCCTTTGATACGTGAATAGAATAAGCTCTTTAACATTGAAGAGATCTTCTTGGAATGGTGCTTTAAAAACTCTATCTTTGTTTTTAGGATATCTCAACTTTCCTCTCAGTTCCTCTCCACAATTCAAGTAAAACAAGCCGCATGGGATGGAATTTCCAATCGTAAAAATTACCCCCAACCTATTTTAATTTTCAAAAATCCTTCCTTAGTGCTCATTTTCTTAATAAAAGGAACATTTTTGCAAAAATTCAATAGACCCACTGTTTTGGGCCGTGGCTTGCCTATCTGTTTTATACAGGATAAAATTTTAACCAGTGCGCAAATTGTAACGACGAATTCAATTTATGATTCTAGATTAGCGTTGAAATTTTTCATCGCTTATGTGAAAAAAAAGCCGGCCAAGTGCGAGTCGGACTCGCGCAAGAAGGGTTCCGTACCGTATGGGAGCCCCACTTAAATATTTATTTTATTCTGTTTTAGTATTTTTTGTTATAGGGGCAAAAGAAATACATCATCTGCGAAAATTTCAACTGTCTAACTATCACGGTTCATGAGATACAGCCTGGTGACAGACGGACAGACAGACAGAGGACGGACAGCGGACTCTGAGTAATAGAGTTCCGTTTTACCCTTTGGGTACGGAACCCTACAATACGGCTCTGTCATAGAAAAGTGCAATAGGTACCTACGCGACCAAAATGTTTGGAACAACCAATTTTTTGTTTGTTAACAGACGTGAGTTATACTTATAACAAAGTGTTTATAATTTCATCATATCACACTCAAAGAAAGTGGAACGGACTTGTGTAAAGTACAAAGGACACTATTCTACGTTTTAAAATAATCATCATGTATAAAAATTAAGTTAGATTAAAATTGCTTATTAGTCTTATAGACTAGATTGTAATGAATTATTAAGAACTGGGTTCTTTTTAATAAAGGATAAAAATTAAAAAAAAAAAACAGACGAACAGTTTCTGCGCTATCTGAATCGTAAGCTGAATTCATGGTTACAGTTTACGCACTGGTTAAAATGTTATCCTGTATTTAGTAGAAGATGTATGCGGATAGATTGTAATAAGAATCACAAACCGTTCTATTATAAGGCCGGCTTCCGAACCTCGATCACGACGTAATAAAAAGGGCCGGACGTTTATCCAGCAATACGTACGGGAACCGGGTTACCGAGTTATTTGCGTGCATGACAAGTGATTACGTCATCGACATGCGTGTTGATGCGTGGACAGATACAATCAGAATGTAGTAGTGGGTGAATTCAAAGAAAATCATATTTAAAAAAAAATTTTTTCGCGATCACTAATTTGTAATGCATTATTTAGTTCATATGAAAAAAAAAAACATGCGATGCCTTTTTCTTTGCCAATTTTACAAGGTAACCTCCAGGGTTTAATTATAAACGTTGCTTAAAGTTGAGTAAAAATTAACCTTCAACGATTAAAAAAGATTATAAAGTTTCAATTTCTTTTACAAATAATCCCCCAAAAGTGTACCTTTTCATTGAATAAATAAAACGAAATCCGAAATAAAGCTGACTCAGCGAAAAGGCCGGAAAACCCTTAGAGGGAGGAGAGAGATTGACTGCGGATGGCTGCGCGGACTCGAAATTTATCACCCTATCGTATACCACGGACGTGCCGTAAGAGGCGATTGAGGGATTACCAAGAAGATGGGAGGAGGACACCTGTTACCTAATAACTTCATATCATCAGTTATTCATGGTTACGACTTACAGTGTTAGTTCCCCCGTCGTTTTCTGCAGTAAAATGTGAGAGCTCCATTTGGAATTGTAATGTCACGTCGCGAAGCCGGGTCTAAAAGAGGACCGCTTCACAAGAACAAGGACGCATATTTCAAACATGGAAAGTGCAATCGTGATTTTTTTAAATGTTTATGCTGGACATCAAAAGAAAAGAAAGAAGAAAATTTATTCATTCTGCATAAACAACACAGACATTACAAAAAATAGATAGGTACATAAAATGCAGACATACAAAGTAGCCAAAAACCCGGATTCAGATAGAAAAAGTTTCACAATTTTGTCCATTGACATACGGTGAAGGAAGCCATCATGATGAAAACCCAAACTAATAAAGATTTAGAACTGAAACCGCCAACATACAATGTGCAATTGTGTTGATTAAAGCCCGCGGCTTGCCCGTATAAAATGAGACATTTGGTTCATCAGTAGAAAATATGTTATTATACTGCAGTCAAACTCAGGAAACTAACAAGGTTGCTCATCGACAAAGGGAAGCCTTCGATTCCCGCGATCCATGACACAAGTCACATAAGTCAAACGGAAGGAAGCGAAAGGTCACAATCACAATGATTGTCTTCAGCCAACATTTGTGGCCATGTTTGCGCAGTCGTTATGTTTTAATGGCTCCCTCAAGAGACGTTATGTGGGGAATTAAAATATTTTCGGCTAATATCATGTGTGTGCCATATGCTTTCTCACATTATGACTGTAACGATGATGTCACTGGCCAAATATTAGGAATTATGTCAAGTACGAGTTTGACGTGTGAACAAAGCTCTGAGAAATATTTATGAACAGTTTTGACTGTTTCTGTTATCGATGTCAAAAAACTTTTTTTCCATCAAAAGTACAAGTTTTTTGAAAAGCGATAGACGGGCGATTCCTCTTAACTGATCAAACAGAAATGTAAACCGCGCGCATGTGAATGTCACATGACATGGAAACAAGAGATTTTGAATAATCCAACAGAATATTAGAAAGGAAAATGTCAACCAACTTATCAACCTAACACGTCCCTATTTTATCCAAAAAAGAATTTTATAAATTCGCGCCGTGAATTCGTGGCATGTGGTAAAAAAGGCACCGTCACTATTTTTTCATTCATTTATTATTACCAAATGAATTTTCATCCGCAAAATATAAAACGGTATCTTCCTTTAGCTTTGAAACGTACCATTTACCGGTCAAAAGATAAATATCGTTTATAATTTGTAAATGGACATCTACACAATCTCACTGTTTTTTTTTTCTGATGTTTTAAAATGAAGATCATATCTGATCCACCCTATAGGATAATTAACTAATATTTTGATGAACTAAGAATATGCATAGCCTTAGAACATCCTTATAAACACCACATTAATTTATTTAGAATACTTTAGAGGATAATTACATTTGCATAATTCGCCGCAAAGCCTCCAAACGCGGCTATAATGACGTCTATTTTAGTCGAACCATAGACAATTACATTATTAATTACGAACGCAGCCAAACTTTATAGAGGAAAGCGGAAATGACGCTGGCACGATTATTAGCATCATTATGGCACCGGCCCTTGCAAAGTTACATTTACAATCAGCATTGCGGAAATGGCGTAGTCTGTTTGTAGGGACGGCTTTATTTGGCACGCTGACTTTATTGTTTGTCGGACGACAGCAGAATAATTAGGAGCCGGCCTCTGTGACACCATTTTTAAAGACGCGCCTTGTAAAAAGATCTGAGGGTGCTTTTTTTCTCACTTCCGGGGGGTGAATTGTGAATTTTTCTCTCTTTAGCGCAAATGTCACTTTTAATATTTCTTAAACGCGACCAAATCATTAGTGTGAAAGCCTTTAAAAAAAAAACAAAAAAAAATGAAGTATGTTTTAAAATGGCTTGGTTTCATGAAACCGAGATGAAACCGCGGTTTGGCAACAAAGGAACATTAAAATAGAAGATTTAGGGCATTTCCTTTATGGCAAAAATAGTGACCATGTGGCCATAAAATAATGTTTAAGTATGGAACTTTTATAGCAGCACGATAGGTTTATTTGTGTGCTCAGAATTGTTTACGTGTACTGCCTAGAGCATGGATACCGGTTTTCGATAATATCGAAAAACCGGATTATCGGACCAAAAATCCGATATTGAAAAACCGATATTGGATGTCACTGATATCGGTTTTCCGATATTTGATATAAAAAAATCTTGGTAAAAAGTTTTCTTTGAGTTTTGATGAATGGACATAATCTCGTAACGCCAGAAATATGAACATTCACGTAGGATTTGAGTTCACAGATGACTCACGTTTCAAAAATCAATCTGGGTTTCCAGCTTTCTTTAGATAGAGATATAGTCGCAATAGTCACTGATGGCGCCAGCGTCATGTTAAAAGCTGGAAGCCTGCCCGCTTATCATCATGGCTGCCTTGCACATGGTATTCAATTAGCTGTACTTGACGTATTATACAAGCAAGGCGGCGCGGAAAATGTGCGATCCCCTGGTACTGCTGGTGGAAGTGAAAGTGACTCCAAATTCGAAAACGATGCAGATAGTGCTGAAGACGAAACCGGAGGATTTGAAGTAATACGGGTGGAGTCAAACCCAAAGGAGCCTAATAATGACTATAAAAGTGTCATCAGTAAAGTACGTGCAGTAGTCAAAATATTCAAAAATTCTCCAGTGAAGAATGACAAGTTTCTACAGTAACATGTAAAATAGGATACGGGAAAAGAACTCCATTCAGCTACGAGCCGATTTCCAAAGCACTCATTGACATGAACTCTGATATGTTCACATACAGTTTGATACCTTGGACAATATCCAGAAAAGTCTGAATATTATCAAAGTGACAGTCGAAGCACTGTGCCGGCGTGATGCAATTAACTGCTGATACCGCTATGAAATTTATGCTGCGTAAATTAGATAATCAAAATTCTACACTGTCAAGACATGTCGCAAGATCATTGCCCGTGCGCATTTTCCAAAGACGACTTTCTATTGCATCTACTTTGCAGTATCTCCAAAATCCTGAAACATGTTTCAGTGAAGTTGCTACCGCCGAGTTTCCAAAAATCCCAGAAATGGTGGAGGAAATTTATTCGGTAACTCAAAATTTAGAAAATGAATCTATGGTCATGGATGATTTTTCCTCAGATAATAGCGCCAGCAGCGTGAATGCAGATTTCAAAAGCGTTGATTTTGCGAAAGAACTAATTAAACAAATTGAAGTCGTTGAAGGAGAAAAATACAAAACTGCGTAATAGAAATGAAACAGAAGATGAAGATAACCGAGATTGTGGCTATGGTGAAAATGATAAGCATAAGTTAATTCAAATTAAATGGCATTGTTTGAAAATGGTGGTAACCGCGGATTCTATTTAGACATGGCTTTCAGAGATTTACTGACGATACCCCCCACGAGTGTAGAGTCTGAAAGAGTGTTCTCGTCTGCGGCATATACGTGCAACAAAATAAGATCGTCTCTCAAAGACAATACCTTGGATGCGCTCTATGTATACGAGTATGTTAAGAAATTGTTTTTTTAAGTTTGATACTTTTTTAATTCTAGTTATTTTGTAAGACTGTAATATTTAAAAAAAAATAATAAATGTCGTTGATTTACTTTGTAAAAGTCTCTTATTTGTAATATTTGATCCCTAACAACGTTAAAACAAATTTGATCATTTTTTTTGCCATAATGTCGGAAAAATATCGAAATACCGGAAAATCGGTATTAAAAAATTTAATATCGAAACAAAACCGGTATTGGAAAAAGATTCCGATAGTCCATGCTCTAGTACTGCCGACACTGCCGTCCCTAATCATTTCGTACCCTACTAAAATGTTCGTTTATATTTTGTGTGAAAAGGCTTAGCCTTTTGTATTGCGATATTAAGTATTTCAACCTATGTTTCGAGGAAAATCAAGCAACATATGACTTATGAAACAATCTGACTCAGCTCGGACAAAATTTAATAAAACCAAGCCGCCTTTGCTCTGAAGCGTACTCAGGCTGGGTTCTTTTAGACAGCTTTCTTTCATGTAATATTGAAGTCTACCGTACGGAGAAAGAAATATCAGGCATCTATTGTGGATATAGTCACTTCAGTATAAATGGTAAAATTGAAGTTAAAACTACAAGACGAATAAATAACATAATTGTTTTTACACGCTTTATATTAGCTTCACTTGTATGTTTGTTTGTATGTTTGTATGTAACCGACTCCTTTGGACGCTATTTTGACCCACTTCAAACGGTCAGATTTCATTGAAACTTTGTAGACTTATCGAGGACCGATGACAATTCAAAAATAAAAAAATAAAAAAATCACGCTTTTCAAGCAAGCAGAACTAAAAAATAGTAAATAAATAATAGTTCAAAAAAACTAAAAAACAGGCTTTAAAACCAAACTAAAAATTTTGAAAATAATTTAATTCTATTAAAAAGCGTGGGTGCTTGATATTAATTGATTATAAAAATACTTCAAAAAGCACCCCACGCTTTTTAATAGGATTAAATTATTTTCTAATTTTTTAGTTTGGTTTTTAAAGCGTGTTTTTTTTTTGTCTAGTTAAAACGACCCTTTCTTGTCATCGGATCAGGGGGTCCCTAAGCACAAAGTCCGTAGTTTCGTCCGAAGCTACGGACGTTTCCAAATCCTTATCACTTACGCACATATGATAAGTTTGGGCCCCGAACTTAGAATGAAAGACAACACGATTTGCCAGTTGTCCCAAAGTGTGTTTGCCAGTCCAAAAAAGTTAATTTATCGGTTTTAGGATTCACTTTGGACATTCGGACGGGCGTGTTTCTTCGTTGACGGAGTTAGGGAGTAGAGCCCTGGAAGTCGCGCTCTCTTTTGATTGAAAAGAATTGAGTTTTAATAGAATTACGCAGAAGATTTATAACAATTATAACACAGTCCACTAAACTTCAGTGTTTGGAAACATTACTTAACAGTAAAATAGTATGACACTTACCTTCAATATTGAGCATTATGGAGTAAGATTGAGCAGATCCGACACCGTTGCTGACTTCACAGGTATACGTGCCCTGGTCCTCATAAGTCGGGTACCTGATCACCAGCGTTTTTCCGTAGTTGTCCTGAGTGATGCCTTGAGAAGACAGGATGCTTCGGCCGTTCTTCTTCCAAACAATTTGCGGTAAAGGCCTGGAGAAATAGTGGTGGTTTAAAATATAGTAATAGAATCAGATTTCAATTACACCACGTTTTGCGTTGATTATCGTTTTACGTAATTAAAACATTGTTCTGATTCTGACAATTGTTTGAAGATGACAGAGGCAAAATGATGTTGTAAATACGTTTTGCGTTGTTTTTTGGTGCAAGCGAGCCTAAACTTCAGATAGACAGAGGAAAGTCTAGAATATTAATATTGTTTTTTTTTTCTACACCTACTGTCCCATTACAGTACACGTCTATCTCACCTATTTGGTATATGACCAATTTTTTATAGACAAATCTATGATCAAAGTCAACGCCCAAAAGACGTACATTTCGTTGCATCTGCGTTCCACTCATCTAATAGGTAGGATAGTATTTTTGCTCCTATAACATATTTGAAGGCAACGTTGGCGCAGTGGTTAAGCGATTGACTGCGGCGCACGGAACAAATATTTGTATGACCTACAAGTAATTGTTACGGGTCTAGCTGTTTGTGTATGTGAGTTTAAATGTTTGTAAACGCACCCACAATACAGGAGTAATTCCGAGAGTGGGGGCAACGTTTAAAAAAATGCTCCTAAATTACCATATTTTACAATTCTGTTTTACACATCGGTTAATTGCCACCCTTTAAGCAAGCGTGGTGATCAATGCTCTTGTAAGCTATAGTTGTCGAAAACAGAAAAGAGTCACTGTAGCCGAAATCGGCATATGATTGATTGATTTATCAATGCTCTTGTCTAAAACAAGAGGCGTTTGCGATAGGACAATAATAGGCTAATATTATTGATTTTTACAATTCTAAATATAGCCACAATCCTTTTATAAATACCGTAGGTTCACCAAATAACATGCGGTGAATTAGCGGCATGTATGAAACCTGATAGCGGAGAGAAAAGCCCACAGCGGCCACTCATGCACGCGTAGCGGGGGCGCAATAGGTCAGTACCTGCACTGGATACGATAGGGCTACCAGCGCGAAAATGTATGTTGGATAACACTTTTGAAATTGGATATTCAGTTCATATTTCGTTTGACAAAATTTCTCCATTGAGTGTGTGAGTTCAGAGACAAGGCCTCAAAATGGTATTTGTTTTAACCACAAAATTCCTAGTTTTTGTCTGAAAAAACATCTAATGTATCCAGCCAAAGATGAATGCAACCCTAATGACATTGTCGCAAGCGCAGAATCGACGCGTCTAACCTAAAATCTCGGGTTACACATCTAGAATGCTAGACGCCTACTGGTTTGGGCATGAATGAAATCATTCTATGTATCATCGTATGAACAGCTGGTCATCTACTGGTAAATGGGCCAGCCAGTTGACGGCGAGACGGTCTTAATAAATTCCAGTCCCAATGTTGGTACCAAAGTTGGTTCTATGCACTGGTTAGAAGTGCGGTCACCCCTTTAATGTTTCCGTCAATTACTCGCACCTATGTAGAATATAGAACTCTTTCGCTTCGCAGAACACAGGGCAACGTACTGAATGTGTATTATGTCGCGCTCGATAATCCTATAAAGTCACAACAGATATATTCACTGTTTTCAAGTTAAATTGTATATACTAAACTCCTAAGCAAACAGTACCAAGCAGATTGGTAGCTTATTATAACCAACACCGTTCATGATGACCTGTTTGCAAATCGCAAAAATGCGTAACCCTAAAATTTGCGTGTCTACCATCGTCGCACGTCATGGTTATCGATTAGTCTCTTGCGGACACGAAACGATAAGTTTAACATTGTTCTAGTCTTTCCCTCAAACTAACTGAACAAAAGAATTAAAGGTACTCACGTTCCACCATAAATACAGTACAGCTCCACTCTCTTCCCTTTCAGCGCTTTCTCGACCTTCCTGGTCGTGTACTGACGCACCGGCTCATGCTTGTTCAAGGTAGGCGCGATACCTGTCTGCGTCACTTCCAAATATATCTTGTTGCCAAACTTGTACTCATTCCTGAAGATGGAATTAGCTGTGCAAATGTATGCGAAGTCTTCACTCGCGTCGTAACGAGTTACGTTCGAGAACCAAAGGTTTCCTTCGGGGTCTAAAGTCATGCGAGAGTTGTTGATTGTTTTGAGCTGTCCCTGGTCCCCTTGCAACATCCAGTAGACTTTGGGTTTGGGGTGACCGTCGGGCGGTTCGCAAGTGAGTTTGAAAGGCTTCCCTTCCTCTGCCTTAATGATTTGTTGGCTGTCGGTTTCCTTGAAGGAGTTGAGTTCAGCTCGTCGTACGAAGACGCTGTTGGATGCGGCAGTACCCCACTCGTTGTATGCAAAGCACTGGTACTGTCCTAGGTCTTCGTCGCGTGGCTGACTGACCACGAGTGTACCGCGTCCAGATTGTTGGGAGATACGGTTATCGTAACTCGTGTATTCGAAGGGCTTGCCGTTTTTGATCCATCTGTACCTGTTTGGACAAAAAAACGGTGTTATAAGTAAAATCTTGGACTGTGGGTAGGAATAAAATAATCGTACCGCCACCGATATACTCTCATCATCATTACATTACCATAAAAATAATCCTACAAAAAACCTTTTTAAAGTGAAATTATCCCAAACTTATATTTGTTTATGGTTTAGTGGGTTAAAGACAAACTCTTTTTAAGGATTTATGTATATGGACCAAAGCATTGAATATTTTAATACAACAATTAATGACCTACTCATAATTTTATGATAAGTTAGGTAAACAAAGACATAAAATACACAGTATTATAAATTAATTATTTAATGGATCGTGCGCTTATGCGGTTTCCATGACCATAAAGACTATGATAACGATATCGCTCTGAACAGGGATATTATAAAGACCGTTTTGTTAAATGACTACCTACAGTACATGAAACCCTGTAAACTAGGTTTCCTGAATATTAATAGAAGGGTAAAGTCGACCTTGCAATTGATTTTTCACTTTTGACAACAATTCCTTGTAAATTAAAACTTTACTAAGGTTCAAATTATATAATCGTCACATAGACAAATAGACCTTGTCTTTTTATAATGTGCAAGCGACATTTAACTTTAGTGGTATAGCAATAACGAGGTTGGTGTACTTCTGCCCCTGAAAAACGAAAAGACGACTTATTGCAATTAAACTGTTTTTTTAGTATTCTAATTCCAAATTTGGAACAATGATAAACGGAAACGATAGTGAATGACAGGCTTCAAAAGCACGTTTTTTTTTTTCGTTGTACACACGGCGACATATCTATACATTTTCAGTTTTAGCTGATCTCGCATTGTATAGGCTTTTCGTACAATGAAAAGTCAGCTTATATTGGAAATGTATAGATTAATATGTCGTCATTATTCAACAAGTAGAGACCTTTAAGGGGATAACGCCAGCGTATCCCGGGAAATTTGATTTTCTTACGTTTATGCAATTTGCAAGATCAAAAAATGTTAGAAAATAGCTACTGACTACTTTAGCGCATCCCCCTTAAACAAAAATATGCAGGGTAGCTCGATTCAGGTGTTTGGTAGATTACGAAAACTTTACTGTAAAATCTTCCTGAAAGCCAACTCAAACGCTATTAAAATCCAGCTTTTTGAAGTTAAAAGACTTTGATGCGACAAATTATGAAGTTAAGTGGTGGAGGGCTCGCGTCTGGCCGCAGGTTTAAGCGTAAACATAGAACTATTTACAGCCTTAAGCGTTCAAACCACAGACGTGACGCAAAACGAAGGGTGTTTGAAGTAATCAGCTTATAAAATACCAAAGAAGGCTTTCATGAAATGAGTGCAATGGATTCAAAGACACAAACAAGTCGTGAATTTTATAACAAGTGGTAAGTAATTACATTTCGTTTATTTAACAATATATCCGCGGTTTTCCTGCTATAACATTAAACAATTTATTATTAAAACAATACACATTTGGATATTATTCATTGAGTACCCTTTAAAAACATACATTAGTCACAGTAGGTATGTTTTACCACTTTTATTACCGATTACTTAATTTACGGACCGTTTTTGGTCTTCTCTTTCTTTCTTATATCTTTACAAATAATGAAGCAAAGACCTTCATAGGTTTGCATAGTGGACCCCCACATATGGAAGTAGCTAACACAGGTAAAATTAGGCAGCAAGTTCGTCATGCTCCCGTAGATGTCACTCCTTGCGGTAGCGTTGGGATCGGGTTACCTCTTTCCCTCAAATATGGCGAGGGGTAATGGCTGATCTTTGCGTTATGCTCGTGAACGGGTGCTGCTTGTGGTGACTGGTCGTCTTGCTGACCATGATTTTGTAATTGTTTGCTAATAATTACCTACCTGTTTATTTATTTTACGTCGATGGTCCTAGGTTTTCATTTGTAAACATAATCCAGCATTGCATATGTAAGCTATCACGCCATTTATACCAGGAAGCTTTTATTTTGGTAGTATGCTTTGTTTACTTTTTTTGTGCTTGAGTTAAGTTTTCATTTTATTTGTTGGCATGGCTAGCTGACATATGACAAATTTTTAAGTTCTGTGTCACGTAATGTTGATTACTTTGCCTACCTATGCATAAAATCAATAAAGCACTAAGAAGTGGTGAAGGGCGGGCGTTTTGGGGGACTGTCTTATGTAATTTTGACATTCGAAAAGTGCTGATTCTCAACCTAATTTGAATAAATGACTTTAGATTTTGATCTTACGGATCTATTTGCATGCCCAGTTTGGCAATAAAAATGCCACCATTGGTAAGTGAAACAATTCGTTTAGTTTAAAGGAAATCAGCACAAAAAATGAAGCTCTTTTATACTTCATTTATGAAAGTTTCCTTTTCGAGCTCCTGTCATATCAATTGCAATTAAAAACATGCAGTTTTCATAACCAAGGAGGTATGATACGATTGATTTTCCTGATACAGCAAGGTGAACGACCTGTCCTGTTTGCAAGTCATAAAGGGAACTAGGTATAGTAGTTAACCCACTTCTAACGGAAACACATTAGCTTCGTGGGGACATAACACATCAGGCGGGCGAAAACTCAGGTAATGTGGGATGGCTTTATTGGGAGCCCACGATGGGAAATGACGAGAGCTTAATGTAAGACTGGATGGCGAAAGACGGAGAAGCCGGGTGTCCAGACAACTTCGGAAAGGCCATTTTCTGGGATGGACTGAGTTTATGGCATAAAATTACTGCTACACACTAGTCATTGGCTTTACAGATCATTTCTAAAACCATTGCTACCTCTGCGTGAAGTATTTTGACGAAATGAGAAATACCAATAAGGTGTCCCTATACCTAGGTCTTATCTAATGGCATGTCAATATTGCATCTTTACTTAAATACTGCTGACTGCATGCGGAAGGCGGAGGACAGGTTGTTGTGGTGCAGCCTGGGAGAGGTCTATGTCCAATGACTATGTTAGGCAGAGTTGATTGATTAAAAATACTTCTGGAATTTAAGCTATTTCATATTCCGCCTATAGTGCTCCAGCTGTTACACAGGCCTCCTCTCGATGAGAAGGAGTGGGCTGAAATCCACCACGCGGGCCTAGTGCGTATTGTCACATGTCTTCGAATTTTTGTTTCTAGAACAGGTCGGTTTCCTCACGATGTTTTCCTTCACCGTTTTAAGAGCAACGGTGATGACATAATTTACACAAAGTATAGCCCCTGTAAGCTCGTAAGCTATCACTGCTCTAAGTTATTGTTGCTGACAAATATCAAATAACGAGTATCCCCGCCGAACACGACACAGTCGATAAAAGCTCTAGGGCAGTGAGATCAACACCAACAGCAACTTTACAAAAAGAGAAAAACAGGTTCCTAACCGTCATTATTATTTTTATTTTGAGCGAATAAGCGTTATTCATACATGTATGACATAATATTTCCGAGTGTCCACGCTTCTCGCCTCGAGATGACTGCATTCGAACCAAGGCTGACTCACGCCATACATTATTCATGTCCCGCATTTATTTACTACTAATTTAACTATACTTCGATGAATGAGCCCTGTTTATTGCGGTATTGTATGTTTATTGGTAATTTAATAATTGTTGGTCATGTCGGTTGACAAAGGATAATCAATGTAGGTACATACAAGCTTTTTATAGCTATTTGTTAATTATAATTACTGGTTAGTAACATGCTATTGTCGGTTTATCATATTTTTTCTACTACATCATATGTAATTGAATTACTTCTTGTTTTATCGAAGGCTTTTTTATCTAGATGTATGCAACTTAACTTACATAGAAGAAAAGATACCAAAGAAGTTGCCACTTTTCAGGTGTGAGACCACAAAATTATCTAAGGACAGTAAGAACATTAAAACTTCTTGCAGAACGTTTCATTCTCTTCCTGCTGATGAATACATGACCCTTTTACGACTGGTATCATTTAGAGGATTCTTGAGCATTCTTTGAAGAGTACAAGAATTTACGTTTATATCCAACATTTATTCTCAAATATTATATTTATTTGAGAACAGTCTTGAAAAAAAGCTGTTTCTTTAAAACAGCTTTCGATGTCAAGACACTTCAAGTGTAAGTTAATTGATATGAACACTATAATCAATTACACCGTTATCTGCCGCAGGTCATTGATTTCATCCGACACAAATCATGGTAACTATCTTCATTATTTTATATGAAATAGCTTGGACCTTCGGAGTTCGGAATACGGTACTTATAGTAACAGCCAGTGAACTATAATATTGTATGAGAATAAACGAACGTGCATAGAAATGCTAGGTCATCATAGATGTTTGTGATCGAGGCAGCAAAAACTACACAATAATGGTTCAGTAGTTTTGTAGATTTCTAGAATTGATTGGCAGGGGCTGGTGACTTAGTAAAACAACCGCACGGATCGTTCGATCAGGTTAAGCTACGCTTGCCACTTACCAAGACTCCTCTGTGCCTCAGCAAGCACGTTAAGCCGTTGGTTCCTGCTGTCATTCGTTGATATTTGACAGTCGTGATGGGTCTATTGATCGTCAGAAGCCCAAGTCTGACGATCAGCCTTAGCTAGGGGTATACTGTTACCAAGTAACAGGGTTGTGGAGGTCAGATATGCTGTCGCACACAGTCCATGTAAAATACTGTTATTCCACTGCATCTAGTTAGACTAGAAGCCAACCAAAAATGAGTTTTATACATTGCCACCGACAGATAACATTCCGATATAAATAGAAGCATTTGAATATATTTTTCCATTAAAATACATTGATTTGTTGATACTTGATATTGAGTTTCTAGAAAAGATTCAGTCACCCTTCAGAGCTTAGTAACAACTTAGTTGCTCAGTGCTTCTTAGTCACAGGGCGCAAGGAATGTGTTGAAGACAAGGAAGTGATTTAAGCCCTGCTGAGCATTTAAAAGGATTTGGCGTCTAGTGTCTCGATTTACATAAGCCGTGCGAAGAATAATTAACGAGTATTTACTTTCATTCTCATAGACAAAAACCTCGTAACTAATGTAACACGATTTGACAAAGATCCTGCGGTTTTCTACGGTCGGGTGGTTTTAAATCAAACATAAATGCAATCAATTCTCGACCAAGTTCTTCAAAGTAGAACCAAAAACTACGGCAATGTTGATAAGAGGCACCAATTATGAGAGATTTATCGAAACTTGAAATTATGAAAACAAAAGAGGTCATCCAACGATAACGTCAGACTTGTGCAACAAAGTTACAGCCAAGAAAAACATATTCTTAAAAGGTAGACTCAAGTTTCAGATAATTAACAACATTACAAAGGTCAAAGGCTAAATAGTTGAGCTATGAAGTGATGTCCATAAAAGGCTATGATAAATCTAACTATTAATAAAAACGTGAGTCAATCTGTTTGTCACTCAATCACAGTGCAGCGGATGAGGTTTGAAGCACACCGGAAACTGGCGTCACGGTAGGGAAATGCACTAGATGCTATCTCGAATGAAACTGTAGTTCCCCTGGGAAATCTAGGCTAGTAGTACTTGTCGTTGGAAATCCCTGACTTGGGAGAAACAAGTCCCTATAATCCTATGCGGTTTAAGGATCTCTAGTGAATGTCCAATTCGCATCCGTTTACTAATAGCGTCTTAGTACAATCGAAAAACCTTTTGCAAAGGATGGTGTATTGTGTAATCCTTCGGGTTTAGCGAGAATGTTTCACAAGCTTTTCAAATGGGTGGTAATTTTCACATGGCTTAGAGTTGGTACCCAATTTGTTTTGCGCGTAAAGCCGTGAACACCAAATATTGGGTCGAAAGGGGTCCATGATGACCGACATGACCGCGTTATTATATTTTTCTCGAAATGAAATGAAATAGAGAAAACTCTACTGAAGGTTTTTCTGAACATACATAACATTTTTAAGTTCGACACATGCGGAACTGCTAGTCAGTCGTAAATAATTACTATTCTACAACTTTAATTAATCTGCAGCCCAATTTTTGTTGAAAAAACTTAAACCTTTATTACACTAAACGATATTTAAGGCCCGATATTTAGGTGATGTGTTTTTTTTTAATACGAGCCCCTCCCTTTCTCTTATTACACCATCCCGATTAAGGGAAAGGGTCCTTGAATATCGCGAACTGTAATATAATAAGGCTTTTACGCTAGCCGCTAGGTCTAACCCTTTTCTAAGTTCACCAGCTCAGGAACCAAATAAGAGCGATGACATTCAATCCAATAAAAATATACTTAGGTTTTATATACAGGGTTACTTGTAATTCAAAATGTATCCGTCAAGAGCTGATAGGGGGCCAGAATACAACAAATTGAACCCCCCAAATGTATGGCCGAAATTCAATAGTTTTCAAGATATTTGAGAGATTGATTTTAGATTTTTATAGTCGAAAATCTAGCGAAAAAATTCCGCCGCGATTATATTACGTCCGTGCGAATGTCGACTTACTATTTACCGTCTAAATAAACAGTTAAACTACGACACGGTATTATAAACAACGTCATGATTTTTTTGCTAGCGTGCTCATTTCCATTGAAGAATTAATAAAAATTGTTAGTGTCGGCAACCATCTTTCATTCATAACGCTGTGAATTAAAATCATATTCATTATGTATGTCGGTATGAAACACTTCTAGTCCGCGGTTTTTTGGGGACATAGATCGATAGACGTCGTATTCTTTTGCCACGTTTTTCCCAAATTTTTTTTTTTTGTCGAAACGTTGTCGAAATGATGACAAGAAACTATCAGCTAAACAGTGCTAGCTCAGCATGAAATAAGTAATGATGAAAGACCGACGGATAGCATTTATCGTAGATCAACCAAAGTTTTTCCAATGGGGGAAATTAAAAGTATCTGTCGCTCAACAAAAATAAAATTGGATCTTTAGCCGTAAGTGATTGTTCTAAGAAATATTGAAGTCATTTCTCGGTATTACGCAGAACAGTTACAATATTTCAAATCCTCATGTTGCGAAAAGACAATAACAATGCTTTAAATGTGTGAATCATCATATTTATACATTTATCTGAAGAATTCTCTATGAATGGCGCCACTACGACAGACCAGTAATAAACGTAACTGTAATTTGCTGGGCCGCCTGCCACGATGACCGGCCAGCAGACCATGAAGTTTGACATATTGAAATGGTAAATTGTAATGGTAAATATGATCACTATATTTTTATCTTCCCACAGCCAGAATCAAAGCCAATGAAATACATGTTATAAAAGGACAGCTTTTATGACTTAAATTTTACTGAAGATGCGTGATTTTAAGTAATTTTTTATTTCTTATGAAACGCAATAATCAGGGTTTATTTGTGGTCTCGATTCCTAAGGTAGCTTTAAACCATGTATGACGAAACGTCTATTTCATTTCATATCAGCAGATGAAGGTGGACATAACGTAGCAATCTTATGTCTATCATTTTGTCGAATCAACTGACTATACAGTAGGAAATGACGTTAAAGGAGCTGAGTGCTGACTGCCCAAGAAGCAGGGCACGTCAAACGTACAGTCAAACGCTCATCAAGGGTAACAATATATTATGGCACTGACAGCGCTTTTATGTCGCAGTTGTAGCAGTAAGGACGATTGTCCTAGTGCAAGTGTTACCACTGATGTGTTGAATGTACTTAAGTGTTATCAATCTATTATTATTATGCTCGCTTCGTCATCGGAACTTAGTAAAAGACTCAGAACATCTGACTGCGCTTAGATTCTAAGTAAAACTATTCTAGTAAAACAAGGTGACGTACTTAGGAGCCGGTTCGCCTTCAGCCTCGCACTCTATGATGAACGGCTTGTCCACCTCGCCGGGCTGCGCCACTTGGAACAGAATCTCCTCTTGTGTCGGCTGCTTGACGATTTTCGGCGGGGACGTTACTGAGGATAAAAGTTTATGTTATGACGAGTTTGGAATGATGGGTCCGACTAAGAATTACAAAATTATTTGGGTTTAAGTGGTGAGTTTCTTGCGCCACTTCTTCTCTCAGCTAAAGCACTAGGAGCGGGCGTTTTGGGGGACTGTCTTATGTAATTTGGACGTTCGAAAAATGCTGATTCTTAGCCTAACTTTTTACATAAATTGAAAGCTAAGTCTTTAAAAAAATATATGTACTAGTATATGAGTCATAGGGCATCAAAATATTAGTCCGCATCGTTGTCAACAGGAAAGTTGCCCAAAAGGCTGGCAGCATCGCCGCGATGTATAGCAATGCTGATTCTTTAGCCAACTTGGCCAGCCTAATTTGAATAAATTACCATAGATTTGATTTTTTTCATTTTCTGACTGAGTGGAGATAGGGAGGCACTCCATGCAAAATGATAATAATGATTGGAAACCGACCCCAACAAAGATGATGATGACATAGTTAAAACTTTTCTGGATAGTATTAGAAACAGGTTTTGTTTCTTTTATCGAAATATTTTATTACTAGGTCTCATTATAAGTCTTAACACTGGCATGACAAATAATCTCATTGCTTAAGAAAAACAAATGCGTAAGCTCTAATTTTAGACTATCTTTCCTTACTGACCCTTAACCCTGACGTTTTTATCTAAAAATTATCATTTTGTTTCTTTAACATAGAGTGCGTTTTTAGATACATTGCAACAGACTCTACATAAGTTAAATATTACTGAAAGAGAATTAAAATTAATATTTTTTTGTTGCTCCAATTTTGAAAATGTTTATTTTGTAATTTTATAATAAAATATACAAAGTATACAAACAACAAGTATCTTGTCATACAGCTCACCTTTTAAACAGTAAATACTTTTCTCAGCCATTCTCAAATGTCAAGGCACATAACACATACATACGTATCATTGGGTTAGGTCAGTGTTTCAGTGTCAGTTTACTCCTACTGCATAAATCCTTATGATCTCATACATTTGGCATATTAGTTAACATGACAACTTGACAAGGCGTTCTTACGAAAACTTTTCTTTAGAAATATTTTATTTTATTTTTGATATCAATCTTTTATAGTATTAATGTAGATTAGAATTTTATTTATTAATTTAAACTTCTCGCACACAAAATGGTACAAAGGTGGACTTAATGCCTTAGGCATTCTCTACCAGTCAACCAAGGGTGGTGAAGAGATTAGATGGCAGGTTGAGAGGAACAATGATTAAAAAAAGCTATACAAATTATATGATTATGAATAATAACATTTTCAAGGGAAAGAGGAGTTTAGATGACTCTGCGCTATTCATTATGAAAATACCTCTGCAATTTCCACTTAAATGCATACTGACTGGTGGCCGTCCTGGTATCGTGAGGAAGCACATACCAAAGAAGAATGTACTGAATATGAAAGGAAGAATAAACAAAGTCAGAAGTATGAGAAGGAAGAGAAAGGACAAAGTAGAAGAAGATTGTTAGAAGAACGCAGATTCTTAGTGTGAGAAGAACATAGATATTGGAAATGAGACACAAGATAAGATGATGAGGAGGTCTAGGAGAGTTGAGAATTTTATATATATTCTTAACATTTTGTGCCTTCATCCTTATTTTGTTTCTTTATTTATAAATTAGGGGTTACTCAGTGGCAACCCGGAATTTGCAATAGTGCCCGGTTGATGGGAATATCCTTGTTCCCTATTGTATGGAACATATACTTGACTGGCAGAATATGGGTGTACTATAATAGGTAAACCTCTGCCTAACCCTTCCGGGATTACAGGCGTGATTTTATGATATTTCTAAATTGAATCAAATATACTTTTAAATATTTAAAATCGTTTTAAACTATAGACAGTTACAAGAATGTATTGGTCAATTGATGCAGTGAAGGCATCTTGATTGCATTATGATCTAGTTGGCACTGATACATACTCCAATCAAAGCCATACACGCTACATGCCAATCTTTCATAGAGGCCCTATGCTCTAGCTACCAATAGCGACGAGAACAATATGTCAACAATACATACAAAATGAAAAATTATGCTAAATTCCGAGTCAAGCTTTGCATACAATAACATGTCTTCTTTGTGTTGTATGCTGCTAAAATGTCTAAACTTTTGTTTAAACATTGAATACTGCCAAGGTGAGTAAAACGAAATTTTGACATATTCTAGACCAAAATATACTCCTGGACTACTAAATCGAGCCAACATGCATTTCCATGTTAGGAATAAAGGCATAAAACATCAAAATGTGTATGAAGCCAATATAGTAGCCACCATTTTAGTGTTATCTAAGTTCCAAATTTAAATTCATGACCATGCAGTATACATTTTTAACCAGTGCGCAAACTGTAACCGTGAATTCAGCATATTATCCTGAATATGAATATGAAATGCACCGATCCCAGCGTGGCTTGACCAGACTCGATAAATCGAATGAACCCCAAGATTTGCACTAGCCCCTGGAGCCACATACTTCATGGTGTTACAGAGGCCATTGCATATCAAGAAGTAGACCGGGGGGCGCGGTAATGGTCAGGTAGACGTGCCCATAGGATAGGAAAGGATTGCGAGCCTACCGGATATGCATCCTTGAGAGACAAATATTTTTCGTTGGTTATACAAAAAGCTGTTTCATAGAAATATGCAATACCTGGTCATAATGTATGGAACAGCTAATTTTTTTTTTATAGCCAATGAAAAAATTCTGCACTGGGTATCTAGAACGATATGCTGAATTCATGTTTATATAAGATGCAGAGCTTATTAGGAAACATACAGTGTGGCTTGATTTAAGCCTGAATAATATAATAATAATCAATATCTTTACAATACATACACGTACATGAATATCAGGCAACACCACTTTTTTCAGAGAGGCTATTGGTTTATCAAGAACTGAACCTTATTGGAAATTAATCTGACTGGCTAAGTCTTAGAGATCAATGCAGGATTTAGGTTTCAGTTCAATCAATAACTGGCTTATGGATGCCAGTTAATGATTTGCTTTTTGAGATTTAACTTCAATTTAACAGTCTCAAATTAACATTTAGTTAGTAGGTATATCCAGCAGTGGATCAATGGGAATATAATATATAATAATAATAGAGATGATTAGGATTGATAAGCTATGTATTAGTATGTATTATTTTTCAAGTTACCTATCCCTTATGTTGCACCTGCCATGTTTTCTCTCTGCATCACCCTAAGGTTGACTGGTAGAAAATGCCTCGGGCATTAAGTCAGCCTTTATACAGTATTTTTTACTTGTGAATTAAGTTTTAATAAATAAATAAGCATAGAGTGATTTTATTTTACAAGAACTTATTAGTTAATTCAAAATAAAAAAAAAACTAGATAACACTACATTTTCTACCAATGTATAATAAAATCATCATGCATGTTAAGCCGTTGGTACCGGCTGTCATTTATGGATTTCTGACAGTCGTTATGGGTCATCAGAAGCCCGAACCTCCGACAAACCAGTCTTACCAAGGGGTATTACCCAGTAACTGGTATATGGAGTTCAGATGGGCAATCACTCCATGAAAAATACTGTTATTCATCTAGACTGGAAGCCAACCCCAACCATAGTTGGCTAAAAATTGGCTATAGGCTAGGCAGATTGATTTGATTGATTGTATAATCAAATCATATTATTTTTCTTCCATCCCCGCTCACTCCAGGGCTTATATGAAGAGATACAAGCACACATTACACGAAATGACACAGCCCGTCAGATCGATCATTTAAAACAAGATCATGCTTTTCATAAAACAATGGCAGATAAAATCTAAGTTATACATACTCAAAGGTGTGGGTAGCCCTGAGTTAAATTCAATCTATGACATCAAAATCTTGATCACAGCATGAGCAAGGACAAAACAATGTTGTCAATTACAAATCTGGCATGTAGAGTACTAAATTAAGATATGATGCCTGTGAGTAATACCACCATACAAGTCATCGAAGAATTTGAGGAGTACCAATGCTTTTATTAATTTTTCATAAGGTTAATTAATGAAAGTGGTATTGTAGGCCTAATTTTAAATATAATAAAAATGGCTTTTAATAATTCACTTATTTTAATTGCCAATTATTTTGGTTGTTACGAACACAACAAAACTTAATTGCATTAAAATCTAAAACAACATAAAGTATACTTGTTGTGATAAAGATACATGTAAGCAGGAAGGCAATAACTACAATAGTTATAAGAGAGAGTTGTACTGAACAACAAATCTGTTTCATAACATAATTATATCCCTGGGGATAGAGCCATTGAAAAAAGTTGAATGAACTATGGCTAGTAATGCGTTAAATAAGTAATAATACTAGGGAGGGAAATGAACCTCAATGAAAATGTAAATAATACTCACATAAAGCCGCCGCACATGATAATAACGCGATGAAACACAGTATTCTTGTTGTACCCATCTTTACAGGTCTCCTACTTCGTAGTACTCGTGTATCTAACAAGAAATCAAATAAATCACTTTAAAACTTATTAAAACACATTTCTCCGGCACACATGTTCACCGCACTCGATGACCTAATCCGAGTAAAGCTTGGACCACAATGACAACACCCACTAAAAATAGCAACATCAAATACACTAAATTGACGACCTCATATGACACAAAAACTTGTTACGCAAACTTAAAAAGTACCGCAATTCCCTTAGCCCTTAAAGTTGCACGGTTTCACAACAGGCTAACGCTAGAAAACCCGCACAAACTCACAATTTGTTGCCGTACACGGCAAATCAATAATTGCATTCCGATAATGCTAATTCGATTATTTCTTAACATAGATTACATTTATACATAAGAACTAGTGCAAGTTATTACCTAAATGCTCGTTTTTATAATATTATCATCGCGAAAACCAACTGAAATAATAAATTTACGGATTTAAAGGCGGGGCCTCTGAGATTCGCTGTCGTTCGTTCGTTCAGCAATTGACGGTTCAATGACTGGCTGGGCATAGACAAAGATGTCCATGACCGTTTTAATTGCTATCTCTTTTGCACTTGGAAGCAAGGGAAACTTCTCTTTCTTTTTAGGTGATCATAGACAAGAGAAGTTTGTTGAACGTTTAGAAATCACGTATTTAGATATTTTTTTAAATAATTGGAGGTCCATTTGAAAAACGTTTTCTGTTAAAAGTTTCTTTTAATTATTTACAGTACAAAGAAACCACAAAACGTGTTTTGTCTCAAAAATAAACGTTTCTTCAGCATTCTCTGTCAACGACCTTATCGTTTATTTTAGTTTGGATGTATTTTTTGTCTGTATGATTTTTTTCGATAATGAAAATAAATTCATTCTACGGTGGTAAATAAATAAATCAAAAACTTATGTAATAGAAAATAGTAGTAGTTATGTATGTATTTAACGATATATAGTAAAATAACGAAAAATTTAATATCCATCACCAACAATATTGTCGCAGTGGACTGACCACAGAGTACATTCTTATATGGGACTGACTCAAATACTCAATAACGGCTACTATAATCCGCGAAATTTGATTATGGAACATTATTTTTTTCTTCTCACGAATCGTATCAAAGAGTACAGTGTATCACATAGTACAATAGTTTAAGATGGAAGCAGCAGGTAAGCCCACTAAATACAAATGTTCTTAAATTTTTTGGAATTTGCAGGTCATTGTTAGGCTGTATAATGAACAGAGTATTATTCGCGACTGTGTATTTTTATTTTACGTGGATTTTAATCAATACATATGCCATTGAATGTGTTTTCATGAATTCAACATACATCAGGCTTTATGGTAGTAGGACACACACCTGCAAATTGCAACAAACGTAAGAAAATTTGAATGTTTTCTTTGTTCGAGCTGTGATCAAGATTTTGATTTATTTTATTTATTCTTAAATAGAATGGCCGGAGCCACTACTTAAACATATCAATATACACATTGCAATCTTTTCAACACAGTCATGCATTCTTCTCACAAAAATTCAAACATTCTGCTAGCATCATCTCCCATTCATTCGCAAACATATCGAGATCTGTATTCGAGTTCAGTTGATGTCGATGTAGATTGAATTTAAGGGTTGAAACTGCGTTACTGCGCATCCGTCGCGTGTCTACGCGAGTGGTCACGCAGATAGGCTCCGTGGGAACGCGACGGTCCCCGTCGCGTGTACCCGTCGCGGAATCTGGATTATTTTATTTACGCAGTGTCGCTAGTTCAATTTTAAAATATATTATTACATAGCTAAACGACGCCGAGCAAAAAAAAACCACAGCCAGTAACCCCGTTTATTCGTATCGCTGGCGGGCACGGCGCGTGCACCCGCGCGGGCGTCCGTCGCACGGAGGCGGGACACGTAGCGCGGGCGCGAAGCCTGCCTCCCCGCGACGGATGCCCGCGCGTGTCCCCGCAACGGTACAGTTTTGTATGGAACCGCGCGGGTGCCCGCTTAACGCAGTTTCAGCCCTTATTCTGGCCTACCCACACCTTTGAGTATGTGTAATTTAGATTTTAGCTGCATGATCTTGATACAATTTTTGTTCTGATGGGCTGTGTCAGATATCTGTGTTCGGTAAAATTCAAATCTTGCGTTTTTTTTTGGAATTTGCAGTCAGTGCCAGGATATAACGGGCTTCCCTGAAGATTCCACCTTAATATCTATGGTATCAAAATATGATGTACCTATTAGTTTTGACTAAAATCTGACGTTTGAAGCAATCATGAGTTTTATTTTTCAGAAAACATAAAAAATTATAGTCTTTTTATTTTTTATTTAACGTTTGTCCATACTACAGACATAAAATATATAAAAGGTCACTCGGATCCATCAGGACGAAGAATACATTATTCTCTCTTCGCGTCTTACATTCCCGATTGCCGGACTTGATAACCATGGGTAAAAGTTTATCTTTCATTATTACAAAGATATATTTACGATCGACGCGACAAAGCGAACGACATAGCATCGTAATGTTCTAGCAATAGGTAGGTAACCAACAGTCGCTCAGTCTAGCTGTCTCGATTCGTGTCATACGATTAACTATCGACCCACGCAGTAAAATCTTCCCATGTAAAATTCACTACCCCTTCTCACCCCGATAGGGGTAGGTTAATAAAAAAACCCTGATAAATGTAACTCTTTAGTGTTGGTCTTAGGTATAAATACTGAGTTTCGAGTTAATGAGACTGCGCGTTAAAATTCTTCCATACCTACACTCCCTCCAATCTCCCTTCCGAGGGTAGTTTAGAATTGCAAAAAATTCAAACTTTAACTAACTGGAACTACCGGTCGGGTATGTTTTATTTTTTTTGCATGTGATAGCCCATTTCAAGGAGGCTATAGGCAGTTTACCATCACGCATGGACCTTTAGGAGCCGACATAAAAGAAAAAGTCAGAAAGCGAAACGAATTATAAGAGCGGGCAGACAATGTAATGGTGGCGGTCTAGGTTGGAGCAACAAGAAAAACGCGGGTTTAGTCGCGGGCAGAAGCTAGTATTTTCTCATTTAAACCCAGTAATTAGATAAAATAAATAATTTTCTTAGATCTGGTAAACTATCTGACGGTTGTTGGATAAAAGGTTGCTGTCGGATGTGTTAGATGGCCTCACTGAAACATGGTTTCTTCTCTGTGCCCGTAATTTATACTCTGCTATAAAAGCAAAGAGATTTAGCATATCTACTATCATGGATTTATTATGTACTACATTTTATCTAAAATTCTAGGATACTATGGAGTGGCGACTCCATAGTATTCTAGAATTTGTAGTGAAGTGTAAATTACGAGTACAGAGACTGCCTTGGTCGAAAAACTCAAAATCTTATTTTTGGCCCGAATGGGATTCTAGCCTACCTCATGATCCGCAGCCACTAAGTCATTATTATTACGATTTAATATTCAATTACCGCCTGCTATTTACAGATGACCAGCCCAACCATTCGCTAAGACCGAGGCACAGCTTGAGCTTACAAGCATCCAAGACTTCAGGACACGCCAAAAACATTTGCAAATCAGAAGTTAATGTTGTTCCCCCAAAAGATAATTTAGAGACGAACAACTCACAAAAACGCGACATCGATGGTCACACTTCCTTCAAAGGCTTTGGAGAGTACTACAAGAAATATGAGCATGATGAAGTACCTGTTAAAGATTCAAATAATAAAAAAAACATTCCAAATATACGAGACAAAGGATCTTTAACTAATTCCGAACTCGATAAATTGGAATCCAAAATTTTTAAAAACATGTCACAAGAACTTCAAACTGATGAGGATAACTCGAAAAGTAGTTTGGAGTCAAATATAAAATTTTTCAAAACGACTGTTCTACAGATATTTGATAACTTCTATGCAAGCATGCGCGACTTTGAGCTTTATAAAAAAAGGTTTAACGAGATTCTTGAAAAAAATAAAGAAGATGCTGTTGGTGACATGGAAGACTTCATAAAAGATATGATACAGCATATAATGTCTTCTGAGACTTTAATTTCTAGTGATGGCTGGAAAGCCAATACGTCTTTGTCATGCAGAGACAAAGAAATTATTTCGATTGAAGGCAGGAAATCTAATGATCAAACGTCATCAATCAAAGACAAAGATATATTGAATGACACTGACGGTGGGAAATCCACTGATATAGCGTCGTTGTCATTCAAAGATAAACAAACAAATGTTAGCAACTTTGACGACGAATCAAGCTATGATACAAACAATTCAGCAGCCGATAATTTACATTCGGTATTCGAAGCTTACAAAAATGATAATTATCTTACAGACTCTACTTTAGACGATAATCCCTCAAAATCCAAAACTCCTTCTGCTAATAAGGATGAAATCTTCAACATTTTTCTTCTAAGTGGGAATCCATGTGTGCAAATTAAAATAAATGAGCGTAACCTGTTATCTGAAATTAATATAAAGGAGCTAGTCAAAGAGCCAGTCAGTGGTAAACACGTTGCATCAGCAGAAAACATGGAGAGGCTAGCTGCTAAGAAGATGGAGTTAGAGAAGTATGTTGAGCAAGATCACGATGCAAACGTGCCTGATAGGGAAATACCTGTAAAAGTTTCCTACGCGAAGAAGAATATATACCTCAACGAGGACTTTTCCCAAGAGCGCGATACTGAAAAATCATTTATAGCTAAGCTTTGTAATTTTTTGTGCAGGAAGTTCCGTAAAACGAATTAAAGGTCAATGTAATATACATGTTTTGAAAATATAAGTACGTCCATAATTATTGAATACTTTATTGTGGACTAGACAAAGAATAGAACAAGGTACAAAATCACTTTTCACCACATTCTTCATACTTGGTTAGTTGGTTAGTTTTATTCCATCTATATCTTCTTGTATATCTATATCTGCTATCTATATGCTTACATATTATAAATCTGTAGACGAGCTGTTTCTGTATATGCAAAATATAAAAAAATTGTTGGGGTGTTATGGGATAACCAACAGATACCAATCTATCATTTTTGAAACTTTTGTGTTTATCGGTTTGTCTGTTTATCTGTTTCTCTGTTTTTCTTTTAGATGTGTGATTTGTAGAGGTATCACGTCAAAAGGACGAAACCAATATGGTTAACTTTCTTACTCAAATATTGTTTAGCATATTTTAGTTTTTATTTCATAGCAATCGCTTCACTAAATTAAAAGATACGATCAATAGAAGAATTTAGTTAATGGTCTAGTGGCTAGGATACCTGCCTTTCACCCAGGAGGCTCGGGTTCGATTCCCGGTATGAGAATATATTTTCTGCCAGGGGTGCGGGTTGTCCGAAAGAGATACCGTGGCCCCAGGCACACAGGCAACTGAAGGAACACGGGTGGGTTTTAGTCAGTAAAAGTCTACCACGCGCTCCTGCTCCACCCAGAGCACAGAGTACTTTTTTATAATAGGGAATAGAGGTACAACTCAGCGACAAAAGTGAGAAACATCAAGTGTCGCCCTCTGGACGCCTGTTTTGGAACTAATGCCAACATAATCTTACTCACACACACACACACGTAGGTACACACAATCACACATACGTACGTCGCCTACTACTTTCAGCCTTATTTTTTTTTATTTAGATAGGTAGGTATTTTAAAATGTGAATTACATATTCGCGTGCAGCTATGTAGAAAAGCGAAAGTAATTCACATTATTAAACAATAAAACAAAGTTCGATTTCATTATTCATTTATTTCTTTTGAAACACTTCTTAATCAGTTTTTTTGCTTTAATTTTATACGAATCCGTATCATCATCACACTCACTATATTTTTCTAAGAAACCTGTAACCCTTTTGCACTCTATTTGAGGAAGGACAAGGCAATATTTTTTTCCTTTAAAGTAAAACGACGTCCTTTTATTGCCTTTCATAGGCTCTCTGAACTGTAATAATGTCAAAACTTTTGATGTACTAGGGAATTCATCGAGTGTTTTCAAAAACTGCAGATTGGTTGTTAGATTTTGTAGTGCCTGGATCTTTTTTGCCTGCTTTTTGACCTTATTGCGGCACTTACTAAGGCGTACTCCAACTAGCATCAGTTTTCTGTATAAAGCATGCTCTGATTGAGTTACAGCAATACGTTTCACCCGCCTTTTAGTAACGAGAGTAGGTTTTTGGTTTTTCTGATGCTCTGTAATGAAATAAAACATATATTATGTATTTTCTGATTAGAGTTTCTGAGTATTGGTATTAAGTATTTTAAGTACTTATAAATAATGCCGTTTGTTTACTAAATAAGAAAACTAAGGATAATTTTCTTTTCTTACCAAGATTTTTCTTACTTTGTACATCTTCCACAGCAATGGTAGTGATCAAATTCTCTGGATCCTGTGTCACAACTGGGTGAAGTAAGGTTCTGGAATGACAATTTAAATAAATTACTTTTCATTAAGATAATCATGTCACATACCATTTCGAACAGAAAAAGCTCTTTGTAGCTTAAACTGCCCGCTTATGATATGAAAGAATCGAAAATATTTCTGCTCATCATGGCCATTTTTAACTTTAATTACTGGGTGTGAATGTTTAGGACATTATAATCACATGACAATTTTTGTTTGTGTATAATATATAGGCATTATCAAAGGATGCAAAGGGAAAAAGAAAATGGCAGACCGGGTCTTGGCCAGCCTCCATACAAAAAGGTTAGATCCCCTTAATTATGCCTTAAGGGAATCGAGGACAATTCGAAAAAAAGGATGCTTAATGCTGTTAAGATTATATTTTCACTTACTAAGATTTTCCTTTGTTTGTGTATCTTCTATGGCACTTTGAGTATGTGGCTTCATATCCACTGAGTCCAAATGTGTAACAGGCTCTGGAATAACAATTAATAAATTATTTCAGCAAGCAGCAATAACTCTCGGAGGACTATACATAATAGATTTTACATTGTCTTATTAGTGCGGTTTGACAGTTAAGTTTGAACTATCATCATATTATTATGTAAAGCTACATTGGACTAGCAGTTGCAGAAGCAACCACTGGGTTTGAGGTATTAGGTGCGATTCCCAACTCGGGGCAATTTTGTTATTGGGTATCACCGAATATTATAGAATACCAGTTATGACGCCCGTGTCCAGCAGTGGAGGCGTAATTAAGAGCTCATAATGGGACATGCAATATCTTGAAAAGTAATATTAATTTACCTTTTGATGTAGATGCTTCTGACGTCTGGAGAGGTCGCAACACTCTTTTTTCTGAGTTGAATTTTAAGATAGATAATCCTGTAATAATAATAAAATTATATTTGAAAAAGCAGTTAGTTAACTTTGGTTTACCATACTTAAAACTAATTTAATTTTCTTAACAATGAAGTAGCTGATGTCACTTTAGGGCCCATTAACCCTTTCTAAGCTAAAAATAATATTTATTCCTAGCTCTTCTGTTGCTTGAAAGGAATAAAGACAACCCACTGACCAGACAAACCAATAAAACACATTTTAGCATTTATAATAATAAGGATTTAATATCACCATCTGCCAAGAAATTATTATTATTTTTATAATTACTAACCTGGCATGTTTTTTGTTGGTACAGTTTCTTTGCTGAGTCGATTATTCCCGCAGCAATATTTTTGTTCGAAGTGTACACGACATACACGGCGGTATTTGAAAATATGTTCATTTTTAATTTGTAATATATCACCACCAATGGAATAGACCCATATATTAAAAAAAAAACTCCTTATCTTTAGCTGGCTTAGAGAATTTATGCAAAATCGCATTGGTATCTGAAATAATCGAAAAAGTAGATAATCAGTGGAGTCTAAAGACGAAACCTGAAATTTACGTGTGGCAGTCTTCCCACAGAGCTTTGTGTTTGGGTGCTGAAATGCTTGCATATCAGCCGCCCCTCCCCGTCTCGGAGTTTGGGCAGCGGGCTTGGGGGCCCAAATAAGACGCTTTTGGTGCAGCGGCCTTTTATAAATAAAACACTTACAGCTATTTAAGCATCCGGGGATGCGACACTTTCTGTTAGACATGATAATAGGTAGATATCAAAGTCACAAACACAAAAGTTAGTCAAAGTCCTGTCTCAATACTTATTCCGATTTTAACAATCAACACAAGCACAAAATCGACACGGCCCGAGGGGCAGAGGCTCTACTCAACGAACTTAGGTGGAAAAAGCACTTTAAACGATTAAAATCAGGAAAAAACAATTATGGACAAACAAGCGCAAACGCGAACGAGCGGCAAATTTTGTTTTGTTTGACATTTGTAGTGTTGCATACAAAAATAAATTCAACTAATAGGTCTTGAAATTGTTTTGTGAACTATTTATTTCGTAATGATTGAGGTTTTATCTTAAAATATGTTTTCCCGTTGTATTGTGTTTTATTACATAAGTTTATTTATTTAGACGCTCATGGAAATTGGGCGCGGGCTGGTCACATCGAAGACCCAAATGGATGACTGTTTTTACGCCATCTAGCGTACTGAGTAGAACCACACAATCACAAATCATGAATACTGCCATCTCTGAGAGAGTTTCATAAAAGTAACACAATATAATGAGATAAAATTCAAATGTCAGTCTCATGTATTGGTCGGCAATACTTTTGGTGTCCAACCTTATTTTGCATACTTATAGGAGACCGATTACCCGTTTGCCAGTACTAAGATTGTCAACCCTGACCCAGAGCGGGAGAAGTTATTTGACGATTTCCCACACAAAAAACACGTTACGACATCTATTGGCGCGACATGGTTCTAACAAATATAATATGTAATAATAACCTTATCAAATTTTTAGTTTTTGTTTCATCGCAATCGCCTCGCTCTATATCAAAAGTTCAAGAAGAATTTAATTACGTAATGTTGAAACACGCAACGACATCTACTGGCGCGAAATGATACTAACAAATACAATACGTAATAAGTATTCAATTAAGTTTAACACGTCATGTCTGTGTTATTTCAAAAAGTAATGGTATTGATGATTAAAATTGCTTTCCATTGGTGGTTGATTCCCCCGAATCAAAAAAGCTAATTGAATTTAAAATAAAAAGTGGTGATACTACTAAAATTGATGTGGTGTTCTGAGTTTTATAGAATGCAATGTTATATTTATTAGTTTTAAAAATAACAATTTTACAAATTCAATACAAATAGAGTCGAAGAAATGTCATAGAAAATCTTCAATAACGCCATCTAGGTTTGAATAGCAATAGCAAACATACGAAGACAACAACTAGTAGATTTTCAATAGAAAATACGTGTATCCAAGGCACAGAGTATGGCGAGGTCCAAAATCCGTTGATCTACCCGTAAATCCGTAGGTCTGGCAATGAAACCTCTGGTAGGGATGTTACCCATTTGGATATAAGCTGTCGATAATATTGTTCACTTTTTGCACAATCTGTTTTATACACTGCTTCGAACATAATTTTGACGAAGCAGATGAAAGCCAATTAAGGACACATAGATACATGACATATAATTACCTAGTATTAGAGGGTAGGGTAACTATAATTTATTGGGTGTTTTGGGAGTAAAAAGAGTTGAAAATGATGTGCATATTTTCGTGATGTTAATTTTCGAGGTAGGTTTTGAGAGAGTTCCTGAGGCGAAAACCATGAACATGAAGAAAGTAGACAAGCAACCTCGTCTTGGTCGTACCTACTTTTGTCTTCACACGTGACAGTGAAGAAGAATTCGAAAACATAGTAAAAAAAATGGCTAATGTTTGCTACGGGTGCTCTTCAAACCAGATAAAGACAGCGGCATTCAAATCTGCTGAAAATTTCAATCGAAACTTATCATAATTCAATTTACTGCTGAGTCTATTTCAGCGGCAACTGCTGTTGGAAGTTGTTGCCTCCATCTCAGGGGGGGGGGGGGCTTCTGTTGAGCCGGAAAGTCGTTGTCCTATTTTAAGCACATCTAGATATTTTTGTTCTACAATTCCTGAACGAGTGACCGTCTCAACGCGAAGTGCCATAAACATCTGAGAACCAGCCAAAAATCCAGTAATTCATTTAAATGCCTAACATACTTGTCTTGAAAACGAGACAAGGAAGAAAGGAGCAGCATGCAACGATTTTGACGTGAACACCAATCAAAGGTCCTGGTCGAAACGGAAAACAAAAAGGAGGCTAAAGCTGAGAAAAGCAAGGGAAAAGGAGAGGACAAACTAAAGAAGCAAATTCTGCAGGAATCGAATGATTCATCGATCTCAAACAAGTCAGTGAATCAAACAAGTCAAGTCATTTGACTTGTGCCAGGACATCGAAGATGATGATGTAGAAGACCCTGGTGTGCAGTGTCTTGTATGTGCCGAGATCGGGCAAGCCAATGAAATGTGGTTTCGGTGCTCTTCTTAGGACTCATGGAGAATGCACTGGATGGGCTTGCAATTATATGTATATGATATGTGTTGACTACCATTGTCCAAGGCTGATCACCATTCCCACAGATGTTTACAATGGTGATCAAACCTGTTTTTTTAAATCATTGTGGCGGCATCTATAACGCAGAACGCCACATGCGAACTACGCATCAAAAAGACTGTGGCGCCATCTACAATGCCACATGCAAACTACGCAAGACTTGACGTCACAGTATTCCTACATCGCGCAATCAGAGTTTACCGCGCGACTCGTATAAATATACAACATCCCGACGTTAGAACCGTCGGGCAGTTGCCCACCAGATACAACACCCGTCTGGCCAGAGGATCCTCCCTTTTCCATAGAGTATGTGTGAACTTTACCCCCTGTTCCTCACAACTCGATATCATTTTAGCTCCTAAAATAGTGAGCCAAAGTGATTGAGGGTGATCTCAATTGATAGATCTCTAAACAAAGTTTGTAATACGGTTAATGCAAAAAATACTTAGTTGATTTATAGATTTGCTTTTATTTCATTTCCCGCTTAAGTGCCTACTTACCTACATTTACTCATTTACCGGAATGTCTTCAAGTGAAGTTGTTTGCGTTGGAATTCTTTTAATTTGTGACCGTTTAATTTGATGCTAGCTCCATATGTTGACGTCAAAAGTGCCTTTTATGTGCCAATTTGAAATAAACGCTTTGAATGATAAACTGGAAAAAAATAAACTAAGACAAAACCAACGCTGGTGGCCGCAACCGCAACCATGGTTTTCCAGGAGAAATGTCTTCTACGCATCAGTTTACTTGTTTATGGGAATCAGCGGAAGATGCTTGGTCATACTACAATCATCTTGCATCTCTACATAGTATAAAACAGTCGCTTTTCGTGTCTGTGCGCTTAGGTCTTTTGAACTACGAAACGGATTTCTAAAGCGGTTTTAGAGTGATTCAAGAGGATGGTTTATATGTATGATACACCAATCTCCACGCGGGCGAAGCCGCTGGCAAAAGCTAGTATTTTGATAAATTCTTGCTGGCTGCCGAGCTTACAGGTCGGGTGCTAGTAGTCAGACTTTTATTGACTAAAACCCACCCGTGTTCCCTCAGTTGCCTGTGTGCCAGAGGCCACGATATCTCTTTCGAACAACCCGCAGCCCTGGCAGGCATCGGTCCTTGCCTAAAGGGGACCCCAACAGTTGGTGCTGATATCTCTTTGCGGCGCGCGTCGAACACCACGCGCCGCCGACCCGGGCTTGGTCCGTACCGGACGGCGAGCTACCCATTACTCGCCGTCCGCAAGCCCGCGTCTACGGTGACCGGGAATCAGCTTGGGATTCCCGACGCCCAAGGCGTCTCCTGCGGCGGCATGGACCGTGAGGGCGCATATACTGCCTCTCCCTCACTTACGCCGCCTCCCTCTTCGCGAGCATCACTGCTTCGCAGGAGGTGACGGCTACCCATGCACTCTCGCTCCGAACCATGACCTGGACCAGGGCCGGGCGCGAGAGATCGCCGCCGCCGATCGCCTCCACAAGGCTAAGGCGGTGCTCCGCCCGAGCCGGGCAAACCTCCTCCGTGTGCTCCACCGTATCCTCAGTGCGATCTACACGATGGTAACACCCAGGCGTTTCCTCCCGCCTTATGCGAAACAGGAACCTCCCGAAACAACCGTGTCCGGTGTGGACCTGCGTCAGGCGGAAGGTAAGGACGCAATGGCGCCTCTCAATCTACTCCTCAAAGAGGGGACTTACCGAAAGATTCCGAGTGCCTAAATCCAACATCGTTGGATCGGTTCACTTACACTTTAATTTCATTTTGTGTTTAGACGTTTTACTGCGATTCTTTGATATCGAGTAAAAGGCAACGCGAAACTCTTAACCAAATGTCTTGTTTAAGGGCGGACAGATCTAGATCTAGCATAACGAAGGCTTAGCTATCTATCTCCTTGCTTAACACGTTCAGTGCCTTTAGTCAGGAGTGTTCCTCCTGGAGGCTTCACTCTTGTCGCACATGGTATGCCGTGAGCCCTCACGAAGTGCTAATTTTAATGTAGGGTTTTCTGGGCAAGTACCTAAAGCATTATAAGCTAAGATAAATGTTCCTACTGCTGGTACAGACGGCTACAGATCAAGCTATACATTTCCAGTTTACACTGATCACGCAATGTACGGCAATCTTATACAATGCGAGATCAGCTTATCTGGAAATGTATGGCTTGATGTGTAGCAGTGTGTACACAGGCCACCCTCTCTTTGAGAGGCAGTCAGTTGGTAGATGTCACATGATGTTCTACCCACCTACAAGTTGTAAGCCGGGCCAAATTAAATCTTAAAAAATATTTTAACAAGGTTTCTATCCAATGAAATATTAGGTACCTACCTTGTTTCAACCCCATCATCATTTCAAATTATTTCATTTCTGTAAGTAGCTTTGTTCAAATACATTTCAACGTCAATCATGTTTTCAAAACTAGTTGAGGTCGGAGTTTCCTATCTGACCACTCTGAAAAGAAAGGCCGAGACAAACTCGGAGATCTGTTTCTTTCTTAATGTTCAGACATAATCTTGGTCAGATCATGTGAAGACTATGTCGATTGGTGTCGGAGATGACGTTTTGAGGAAGAATCAGACAGATTGAGTATTCCTGTCCAGTCAGTGCACCCATTTATCATTAATCGTGCAGCTCAACTCGGAACTTTAGGAGCTCAACGATTCGATGACCAATACCAAAGAAACGGTTCTGTGCTTCTCGCATCCAGCGGAATCACCACCATTTGCCCATCGAAGACAAGGACATTGGGTAGAAGAATAGTATGGAGGTCTAGCATCTGCAACCACATTTTTTTTGTTTTATGACCTTTATTGTATCCTAATTTAGCTATCCTATACATTATATCAAGATATTAATGATATAATGGTATCCTAATTTAGCTATCCTATACATTATATCAAGATATAATGTATAGGATAGCTAAATTAGGATACCATTTGCCAAGGCAACAAAATACACTTCGTACCCTTTTGTAATTTATTGTGAGGTCGATGTTTTGTACATTTTCGATAGAATAAATGCGCTCATAATTATTCAACAAATACTTTATTGTGGACTAGACAAAGAATAGAACAAGGAACAAAATCAGGATACACCACATTCTTCAAAATTAATTATGTACCACCTCATCATAGCTATATGTTTACTAAGTTGGAGCGCGAATTCCTTCTTCATGTGCAAAAATTCCCTAATGACGGGCAGATCTAGCATAACGAAGGCTTGGCCATCGATCTCTTCTTGCTTCATCTTCTCTGCAATAAGTTTGCAGTCATCAGTGCTGCGTAAGTACGCGTATACGTCATCGACGGACCAGTCTAACGGGTTCGGAGACAGCTTCAGTTTGCCCTTCATCCAGGACATCGCCATGTCTTTCTCGAACATTTTGTTATCGGACGGCAGAGGATCGTAAGTGTTGAATTTCAACTTTTTCAGTTCTGGTTCCTCGGAATCCGAGACGTCGGAAATATTTTTGGCATCTCTAGAGTTGGAACTGCTCTCGTTGGTCTCGTTCTCGGAGTCGCTGTCTTGTTTCTTGACGCAGGTATTGCTGTATACTTCTTTTTTGTCCCAGTGGGCCTCTTTCATCTGGAGGGCGAAGTTGGGTAGCTTGGCGCCACGGGTCTTCATTTCCATCTTTGGGTAGTGGTGGCGCGCCCGCCTGACACGCCGGGCCGCTTCGGGCGACCCGCGCGGCGTGCCGGGCCGCGTGCCGAGCGGCGTGCCAGGCCGCGTGCCGGGCTCCGAGGGCGGCGTGGAGCCCGCGCTGTGCGAACTCTCCACAGACTCCACGTCCTTGTTGCTCTCGCTCTCCTGCGGCTGCAGCTCTTTTTCCTTCTTCTCTGGGGCAGCCCTTTTCTTTTTCCTTCGACCATTGACGCTGCCTTTTGGTCTTCCGCGGCGTTCGGTGCTGTTATCTGAAATTTTGTAATATTTATTTTGTTATTGAACTTTGGTTACAATAAAGGTACAAAAGTGGACTTAGTGCCTTAAGGTGCGCTTACATGAGCAACTAAACTTGCTCCATCTTGGGCAATTCTCGTTAACTATGACGTCACGACTACATCCAGCAATTTAGGGCAATGGCAACATGTAGCCACCTGTTGCCAGAGATACGGCCACACAATATGGAGCAATATGGAGCAACTTAAAAAAACTAGGCAATGCGCCTGCTACACCGCCGGCCGGATCCTCTCGCAAAAACGAGACGTAATTAGATTAGATTATTATTATAGAAAGAAAATTGACTAATATTTCCAAACTGATTGGATATTCGGCAACTCATGAAATAAATGGAGCAATTAGAAGCAATATTGCCAAAACACATCGACTATTTATGATTGTTGCTCCAGATTGATCCACTTAATTGATCCAGATTGATCCATTAGTGTTGCCGAGCAATATTTGCTCAAAAAATTGCCCGTGTAAGAGCACCTTTAGTGTCGACGGCTGTAGTTGCAACTGCCGTTGACACGTGTCGCTCGTGTATATGCACAATTAGACATTTTGTACCAGTCGAAGCGTAGTGGAGAGATAACTTGGCAGGTGCATTGTTTATAAATAATCGTAGCTTTGGATCTTTGAAGCATTTCATACTATTGTTACGTTGCTTATTTTGAACAGCTCTGTCTCAATAGACAGAGCTGGAAACCAACCAAACCAACCAATGTTGGAAACTACTCAATAAGTCTACTCTAGTGCTAGACTTATCTAGTAGGTAAAGTGAAATCCGTCAGTGTATGGAACATACAACATGTTCCATACATTTTGACCGTGTACTTCTATTTTTACAAGCTATTATTTAACTTACAATGTTTGTATGTATGTTTGTTCGGGTCAAATCTTGCATGCTGAATTTAAACCACTTCCTCTTATCCTACAGAGCTGAAATTTCTCATATTGATTCCATTTCGAAAACATTGCATTTTTATGATGCATGACATGATTTTGCTCCCATTATTGGCTACACATGAAGGAAATCCTACTGGTCAACGGTACAGACACGAAATTTAACATACGCATTTAATTATGATAGTGCGTTCTACAGTCTACCATGGCTTGGCACCCAAGATTGGCTCCAGTCGACGGAACTCCTCAACGGTCAACAGCAGCGCCACGAATTTTTTTATACGATTTCAGTTATGATAGCCTGTTCTAAAGCATAGCATGACTTGGATATTGCAACTCGGATGGCTCCATGACATGTGTATAGGCATTTTGGGTTTGTTGGATTTGTCTTTACACGTGCCTTTCTAGTGAAGGATACATAAACTAGTTCAAATACAAAAAATAAAAATTTATATAAAAACCAATTGTTAACACAACCTTTTAATCGCGGCTTTAGCTGTTAAGGAAATATTAAAGTTCTATGTATACGTAAGTTTCATTTTATATATTTTAGTTTATTTAAAGCTAGTTTTTAAAAAGGTTTTTTTTTAAATAACCGACGGTAAAATTGCTATTCTGAGTGCCTAAAATCATGTGCTAAATACATTTTTGTTAATAATTTGCGCGTAGATGTTACTCTTTGTATAATTTGTATAGATGTTTATCGTGACGTGAATCATGTTACAGCCGTACTTACGGAAGGTAGACTTATCGACGTGTTGGCAGTCGTTGGGGCACGTGACGGTCTCGTCGGGCCCGAACAGGCACGGGCACGCCTGCAGCTTCACGCACACGTCGCGGCAGAACGAAGGGACCTGCTCTGCTGAGCGCGCTATCGGCACGTACGCGTGGTATGTGCTGGACTTTAGTCTGGAATTGAGAAAAGGTATAAAAATATTGTATTTTAATCAATCAACTTGATGCTTTTAGTGTTATTTAAAAACAAAAATTAGAGACAACTGTGATCTACAGTTAAAATAATAAGTTCGTCACCTTATGGCTAAGGGCTACTTTTAACGGACGGAAAAACGGAGGAGGTTCTCAAGTCGACACGTATTTTTTTTAACGTATGACCACGCGTAACTTTTTACAGAATAGTCCGATTTTGATAATTCTTTTTTTATTGGAAAGGGTATACCCCGAAGTTGGAAAAAAAGTCCTACTCTGAAGGTGGGAAAATAGGGGTGATTTATTGTTCAGTCACAGATTTTAATGTCGAGTTGTGTAGTACAAAAAATAATTTATAATTAAGCATGTAGCAATTACTAGATTACAGCCACAAAAAATTATAAAATAAAATTATTTTAACAAAAAAAATTAACCGCCGAAAAAACAGAAAAGCAAAAAATTATAAACCTTTTTTGTTTAACCCTCCAAACTAAGTTCTGAAACTAATGTAAATGCTTGTGTTTTTCTATGCAATAGTCTGAGCAGTATCGTAGCTTCAAAAGATATGTCCCCTGACTAAATAAAATAAAGGACTTTAACAAAATATTAAAAAACTTTTTTTTTTTTGAAAAAAGTTTTTTATTTTTCACTTTTTAGTGGTTCACATGTGCTTACCCCTTCACAGCGTACCGGCGTGATGTTATGTTATTAACTGGTGTAAACAATTGACAGACATGAGATTTCAGCAATCCCTGTCCATTTGCTATCATTTATTGAGGAGTTCCGTTGCCTATCTCCGAAGTTCTTCATCAGATCTTCACCAAATTGAAATGGAACCACTCCGAGAAAGTACTCTTCCAAAAACTACACAAATTGCTTCAAGTGTGCCTATAAAATTTGAAGAGTTCTCTCTATTTCTCCAGGATCCCATCATCAGATCCTGACTTGATGATCATGGGACCACCTGGGAAGTATACCCTTTCGAACAAAAAAAAATTTATCCAAATCGGTCCAGCCATCTTCGAGTAATCGGGGAACATACACAAAAAATAAAAAATGTTCCGACGAATTGAGAACCTCCTCCTTTTGGAAGTCGGTTAAAAAGAGAAGATTTATAAGTAAATGATTTGGCTGTATATCATAATCTGCCTAGCCTTTTCCCAAGTAATTTGGGGTCGGCTTCCAGTCTAACCGGCTGCAGCTGAATACCAGTATTTTGCTTGGAGCGACAGGCTTTCTGACCTCCACAACCCAGCTACTGGGTAATACGATACCCCTTGGTAGGACTAGTTGACACACTTTCGGGCTTCTGGCGAGCCGTAACGACTGTCAAAAAACCACAAATGACAGCCAGGACTAACGGCCTAACATGCTTTCACGAAGGTCATGGTATGTAAAGATGGTAACCCACCCACGGGCTAACCAAAGATTTGACTGTATTTGAATTCTAAAAACAATCTCTGTCGTATACTCACTTTGCCCTCAACATCTCGAGCCTCATGCCCTCTTCCGGTGGGCCTTCAGTCTCCCAATCCTTGAGCAGCTTAGCAGGCTTGTACGACGCCGAGATTATCTTATTGAGCACCTCTTTTAGCACCAGGGACAAAGGGCCCGGACCCACGTGCTTTGGCAACTGAGACAATTTGTTCCTACTTATCGATGGTCCCGCGTAACATTTGTAATTAAAAAATATCCTGTCGCACCATTCGTCTGAACACTTCACATCTTCTTTGGCAGCCTTCTCTTCTACCGGTTTCGGTAGCTCCCTCTCAACCGTAGTGTCGGGAATGTGTAAAGCGTAATCGTTGCTATCGCACCAACCAACAGGGAACAGCAAGTCGCTGTCTTGTGAATACCAGTACTTCTCTCCTATAGGCAGCAGCTCCACACACAACATGTGTTCCACAATACTATCTACATTCGCTACGTGTATTTCTTCATGATTTTGCGGATTAACAGCTTCTAATTTCATATTGACTTCGACGCCTTTTAGCGGTATTTTGTTCCCGAAGCAGTAATCAGGGGCTGGTACTGATGACGTCATTGTCAGATACTCGTCCCAATCGAAAGCTCCTTCTTTCCAGATTTTGGGAGTTTTGAAAACTAGGCCCTTTTTCTGTGCCCATCCAATGGGGTATATGTATGGGTGCATGGAGTCGCAGAGCCACGCCATCTTGGAGTCCACGTAGTCTTCCACATGGTCGTCAATGACTACAAGGAAATGTAGATTGTTGAACACTTTGGTGACGGTAGCCGGGCGGACGGTGCGCATGTCCTGTGGACTTAAAGCTTCTACCTTCATGCCGCTCACGAAGTTGTGAGATTCCAGGGTTTGGTTTGACTGTGGAAGAGAGGCATACGATTACAAATGGCGGTCTTCTACAAGCATGAAGTGAGCAAAAATATACTTATGCGCTAACTCTAAACGGAATTGCATGCTGAAACTGTATTAATGGCCAACTACATTTTGTACTATACAGAGTACATTTTTAAAGAGTGCGCAAACAGTAACCATGAATTCAGCATATCATTCTAGACTCCCTAGCGCAGAAATTTTACGTTGGTTTTACAAAAAGAAAATCAGCTGCATCATAGAAAAGTGCAATACCTACGCGATCAAAATGTATGGAACAGCTGATTTTTTTTTTTGTATTACCGACGAAAAATTTCTGCCCTGGGGGGGTCTAGAATGACATGTCGAATTCATGGTTACAGTTTGCCCACTGGATAAAAACCTTACCCTGTTTTTATAACATGTTTTTTTCTTTCTTTTTTTTCAAATAATAAAAAGTGCCATGGACCCGCACATTTCGCCAGTTAATCCATACAATAATTAATCATAAATTAAAATAGTCACGAAAATATAGGTATAGATGGCGTAATATTTGTTGACAGCGAAGGAAAAAGCAATCGCCGTGGTGTTTAGAACATTACCTGTCGATGCTCATCACAAACAGGAAAATAACACACGATGTTTTCAAACAAAACAAGCAAGGTTTAACCCAAAATACAGGATAAATTTTTAACCAGTGCGCAAACTGTAACCATGAATTCAGCATTTCATTCTAGACCACTAGATTTTTTTTTGTCGGTAATAAAAAACATCTGCTGTTTCATACAAAAGTGCAATAAAAAAAAAACTTTATTTCAGATATGAACACGGTAAAATGAACAGTCCATAGGTTTGTTAGTGATGAGTTAGTAACAGAAAGTCGTATAGTCTATATTAATATTGTTAGTAATGACACAAACACAGTTAAATTGCCAAGCCCGCCCTCGAGGCTCAGGGTGGAAAAAACTATAGGTACATTTACGCCTCCTACGCGTACTTACGCGTATATGACACCCACAGGCCGCCCGAATAAAAAGACTGACAGAACGTTTTAAATAAGGTTACCTTGACGTCTGCCGTGCAGCGAGCAAACCTGCGGGTGAGCATATTGCTCCTCACCGCCAACGCAATACCTACGCAGTCAAAATTTATGGAACAGCTGATTTTTTTTCTGGTTAAAAATTTATTATAAGCAGATGGAAACGTTCCTTTTTCCTGCAACGCGTTTCAATTAATTATCTCGGTTTTAGAAAATCTCTTTAATTTATTCAGTCTGTAGTAAACATCAAAAGTAATTTATTTAAACTAGGAAAAAAAGATGCTGACTCTCAGTCAGCATCTTTTTTTTCTTCAAAATTACAATTGAAGTGTTTTGATTGGATGTTGTTATTTCTACCTTTGAGGCTTCTTCAAACTGGCGCGACGGGACAGCGTGACGCTACACTTGTTGAACAATTTCCATAAAGTTTTCGTAGAAATTATGCTACGGGTGTCGCGTCGCGCCTGTTTGAGGAAGCCTTTAACCATTATTTCTACTTAATCAATCTGCCTAGCCTTTCCTCAACTACGTTGAAGTCGGTTTCCAGTCTAACCGGATGCAGCTGAATACCTAGCGCAAGATGTTATCAAAAATGAAAAAGTAACCAGATACCTATATAAATAAAATAAAATAGACGTACACATAAAACATACATATACTCACGCCTTCTTCCTATGAGGGTAGGCAGAAACTACGCCACCTTTTACGATTCTTACATGCTTACTCGTTTTGCCTCGACAAAATAAAATTTCAAAAAATTATGAAATAGGTATACTTGCTGATAATATTAACTTACTTGAAACAGGTCTGCGGGCGTGGGCTCCGAGATAGCCTCCTCGGCGCTCTGACGCAGTTGTGTACTCAATTTGTTCTTGCACGAGAACTTGTTCACTTTGCCGGGGTACTTGAACTGCCACGGGGAACCCTGCGAACATATAATCACTCAACATTAGGTATACTATCATCAGCCCGACTTCAGTCCTGCTGAGGTCTTGCTAGTCTACCCGTCTTATTACAAAACGCGATCTAACCTAAGTTCTACCCCTCCCTGCGTCAGTCAGTTATTGCATTTCCAACTTTATTTAGATTTGGGTAAATTTCTTAACACAAACATGGCAATTTAGCACCGGACTAAGTTTTCAGTTTTGTAAAAACAACTGCATTTCTATAGTACATATTGAGTTCTTAATTCAAAAACTGGCTTAGCGGTTTAAACCATACCTCAAGAAAAATCTTGGTTTGTAATAAAACCGTTCCGAGTCCTACCTTGTAGCGCCAATCTTCTAAAATCTAGGTTCAAGCCGCAAAGGTAAAAATTTACAGTTCAGGTTTTCAAGAAACTTTGGATCATTATCATGTATTTCCAAGCACAAAATAGGGTATTACACCCATTTTTGAAAAGTGTCTTTATTAGATTCTAAAATGCTAAACGGGCGCTGTCGGTTGAGACTGGTCATCTCCTAACTTCCAGGGCTTATTTTTAATCTTGTATTTAGATTTTTTTTTTATTGTTCTCAAACTCAAACTCAAAGCAATTGAATTGTCAAAAACTCGATCAGTTGGAAAGTTAAAGCCCATTCCAAAACGTAGATCTCTATGGAGAAGAACGGGCAAAAAACTCCACGGACACTCTTTTAAAATCAAGTTGGATATTACCAAATCTTGGGAACATTATTCTTGTTGCCTCTGTATGTTCGGTTCCCTACAAAATGGTTGAGCTGGATGGTGCTGATTCACGCGTCAAGTTCGTGAACCGGCGCTATCGAATTGAAATAAATGCTTTGAGTTTGAGTTTGAATCGATTAGTGCCATAAAAATGCATTTAAATTTAAAATTTTCACATTTCGCACGTAATTTGACGAAAACGCCGGACGCAGTGGACGCCATATTGCTCTATGGGTATGACGTCAGTTTTTTGTATAAGCAAATGCGTTGATATTTTGTATGATAATTGTTTATAGCCTAAATTAAGATTTATTATTCTATTTATCGTTGGTTTGCTGTTCCTAAATCGAGGAAAGATTTGTATTTTGTATTTTTGTATGTAACGAATAAACATAAAAACTACTGGACCAATTTCAAAAATTCTTTTGCCGTTAGAAAGCTACATTATCATTGAGTAACGTAGGCTATATTTATTACTAGATAAAATTAGAGATCCTTAGAAATCCCTACTAAAACCAACCCAAGGTGTAAAAAAATTGCCATAAAATGTCTTTCATCGCATGCGCTGCGGAAAGTATTGATTATACTGGGTTTTTCAACAAGAACTTTGTTTTTCAATTGGGGCAACAACAACAGCATGACAGTTTTGACATTCAGTTTTTTGACGTATTCGTAGTAGATGCTTTGGCAATTGTTACAATGAATTCAACTTCGCTTGAAAATCGCATTAAAATAATTAAAATCCACTATGAAAATGGTGGTTCTGTTAAAGTTACATTTCGTAAAATTCGTGATATTTTCGGACAACATAATCGCCCTTCTGAGACCGCTATTAAGAATTTGGTCGCTAAGTTTGAGTCGACAGGCTCGGTACAAAATGTGCCAACACCAACGCGTGTTCGACCTGGTCGTTCAACTGAAAACATCACAGCCGTGAGCTACAGTTTTGAAGAAGATCCAAATTTGTCTATTCCTCGTCGTTCTCAACAATTGGGGTTATCCAAAACCACCACATGGCCTATTATTGATGACGTGGATAGCACTGACATGTGGTTTCAACAGGACGGTGCTACATGTTACACAGCCAATGAAACGATCAATTTATTGCAAACGAAATTTCCCGATCGCATAATTTCACGAAATTCAGCGGTTAAGTGGCCAGCCAGGTCGTGTGATTTAACACCACTGGATTATTTTTTGTGGAGCTATGTTAAGGACAGAGTCTATACGGAGCCAATCGAATCGATTGCAACCTTAAAACTCAAAATCTGTAATGTGATTAATGAAATAGACCCGCCATTTTGCCAAAAAGTGATTAAAACTTTGATGAAAGAATCGACTTATGTCAGCGTGCTCGTGGTGGACATTTGTCAGATATAATTTTTCATTCATAATTGCCAAACTTTTCTCTTCGTAATACAATAAAAATTTGAATCATCTTCATATAAATTCTTTGTTTTATTTTGTTTTAGAAAACAAAGTTCTTGTTGAAAAACCCTTTAGAACAAAAAAATATTCTACAATATTATCGAACATATCAATATCTACAAAAAACTTCGCGAGACCATAATATTATGTCCAATTATTGTAGCTATGTCACTATAACTACTTTTTTACATTTTAAAAATTGATAGAAATGCCGATCAAAATCAGACCATGTTATCCATACCTTTGTATTAATTCTTATCCAAATAAATTATTTCGTATTGAAGAATGTTTCAATACCTGTTGATTACTTTTTGAATTATTGAAATCGGACATTCCATTCAAAACATATTACGAAATTACTGACTAAAACCCACCCGTGTTCCATCAGTTGTGTGCCGGGGACCACGGTATCTCTTTCGAACAACCCGCACCCCTGGCAGGTATCGGCCCTTGCGGGCCCCATCAGTTGGTGCTGACACCTCGTTGAGGCGCGCGTGTAACATAACGCGCCGTCGACCCGGGCTTGGCCCTTACCGGACAGCGAGCTACCCATTATTCGCCGTCCGCAAGCCCACGCCTATGGTGGCCGAGAATCAGCCTGAGATTTCCTACGCCCAGGGCGTCTCCTGTGGAGGCTAGGACCGTGAGGGCGCATATACTGCCTCTCCCTCACGTGTGCTGCCTCCCTCTTCGCGAGCATTACTGTTTCGCAGAAGAAGGCGACGGGTACCCATGCACTCTCGCTCCGTACCATGGCCTGGACCAGATCCGGGCGCGAGTGATTGCCGCCGCCGATCGACTCCACGAGGACACGGCGCTGCTCCACCTAAGCCGGGCAGACTTCCATCATTTGCTCCACCGTGCCTCATGGCGATCTTCGCAGTGGAAACACCCGGACGTTTCCTCCCGCCGTATACGAAACAGGAACCTCCCGAAACAGCTGTGTCGGGTGAGGACCTGCGTTAGGCGGAAGGTGAGGACGTCGTGGCGCCTCTCAAGCCACTCCTCAAAGAGGGGACTTACCGCCGCAATGGCATGCCCAGCACTGGGTTGCGACAATCACACTCTCCATGTTGCCATGCGATCCCGCCGGAGCTCTGTCCGCTGTGCCGCGATTTCTCGCTAAGCGGAGTTACGCCCCGGCGTTTGACCTCCCAAGTGTGCGCGAGGACCTTTGCCTTCAGATTCCATGGCGGCAATTCGGCAAGGAGGCCCGCCGCCTCACCGGAGATCGTGCGGTATCCCCTGACCATCCGGATGGCCATGACCCTATGGGACGCGTTCAGCCGGGGAGCTGGTCGGTGCCCCATAAAGGGCCATGGACTGCACGACCCCGCGTAGAGCCTCCGGTAGGAGTCGTTTGGACCTCCTAGATTGGGCAGGAGCCGCTTAAAAGCAGCCCCAGCCCGCTCCAGTCTGGAAGTCTTTGTTTTTAATTTTGAACATTTAGACAAATTGAGTCATGTATGTTTTAATTAGCATACTTACGAGGGTCATTCAATAAATACTTAGCCTACAAAAAGTAAACGAAAATTTTGGAAAAGTGGGAATTTATTTTTCAACAGTCTCCTTTTAGTTCGATACACTTAGCCCAGCGATGCTCCAACTTTTTTAATCCGTCCGAAAAATAGTTTTTGTCAAACTCTGCAAAATAGGCCTCCGTGGCGGCGATGACCTCCTCATTCGATCCATATCTATTCCCGGCGAGTGATTTTTTCAGATTAGGAAACAGAAAGATGTCACAAGGGGCCAAATCTGGAGAATACGGTGGATGGGGCAGCAATTCGTAGCGTAATTCGACCAATTTGGCCATGGCAACGGCAGACGTGTGAACCGGTGCGTTGTCGTGGTGAAACAGCACTTTTTCTTCGCCAGATGGGGTCGTTTTTTCTTTAATTCGGCGTCGAATCGGCCCAATAAATCGGCATAGTAAAGCCCTGTAATTGTTTTACCCTTCTCGAGGTAATCGATGTAGATCACACCTTGTGAATCCCAGAAAACGGTGGCCATAACTTTTCCGGCCGATTTTACAGTTTTCGCCTTCTTTGGAGCACGTTCCCCGGTCTGGATCCATTGTTTTGATTGCTCCTTGGTCTCTGGTGTGTACCAGTGGATCCAGGTTTCATCGACGGTCACAAAACGACGCAAAAACTCCGCTGGATTCCGCTTAAACAGCGCCAAACACGTCTCCGATGTGGTCTCACGGTTGCGCTTGTTTTCTGGTGTGAGTAAACGCGGCACCCATCGCGCCGACAGCTTTCTCATGCCGAGTTCCTCGTGAAGAATATGATGCACTGTTCCTTCTGAAATGCCTACAGTCTCAGCTAGCTCCCGAACCTTCAATCGGCGATCTGCCAATACGAGATCATGGATTTTTTTAATGTTTTCCTCCGTAGCAGCTGTTTTCGGTGCACCTGGACGTGGTTCATCAAAAACCGACGTACGGCCACGTGCAAACTCGTTGAACCAATTCTTGACGGTGGCCATCGATGGAGAAGAGTCACCGTACACAGCATCCAAGCGCTCTTTGATTTCGATGCGCGTTTTCCCTTCCAAAACTAGGAATCGAATCACCGAACGATATTGCTCTTTTTCCATTTTTGTAAAACCGATCGACACGTTCGCTTCCATAAGTTGTCAAATTAAAACAAATGAAGGGATTGGAATGAAAATTTGAAAAAAGAATTAAATAAGAATGTGCTACACTGTGGTAAAGCTCTTTTGAAACTACAGCGCCCTCTGGCGATGAGGCTAGGTACTTATTGAATGCACCTCGTATAAGTTAAATTATCTTTATTTATCCCAAAATGTAAAAAAAAACGTCCACCCGTGCGTAGCCGGGACGGGCCGCTAGTGTAAGATATTATTTCAATAAAAATTACTTTGTTACGAAAATAATAAAAGTACAAAGTTGTTCAGTTGATCAGTTTAAACAGCGGTATGAAGTAATAACATGGCGGCTACTATTTCATGGTGTTCTAAAACAGATGAAAAAAACTGATATCTTTGAAATGAATTTTAATATTTATTTTGTTATTTCACTAACTAAAACGAACATTTCCCGACTGCTTTTTGCCTAAGCTATCTCAATATTATACTTTTAGATTTTTTCTCCTATAGAGTAAAATACCCTAATAGCAATGCCTCGTTAGTCTAGTGTTCGCAAGTGCTACTGCTGAGCATGAGCTCCTGGGTTCGAATCCCAGGTCGGGCAAAGTGTTATTAGGTTTTTCTCAGTCTCAACCCCGAGTCTGAATTTGTGCCCGGTGGTTGGCAATAGGCTCGCCCCCTATTACATGGGACTTAAACATAACTGGCGAAATATGGGTGTACTATATTTACACTTCTGGTCAAACCTTCGTGAGGTAATGTTAAAATTAACAATATAAATATTAGCGATCGTACTGCTTACCCTAGAACGAATTATTATCACATTACCGGTTAAAGACTCTGCAATTAGTATCGAGGTCAAACAAACCGATCAGTACAAGTGACGAGAATTACGGTTTCATATGTTTGCCGACCTACATTGTTACGTAGTACGGAGTATCGAACTATCGATAAATAATGTAACAATGGAGCTTTGATTGGAGCTAAAATTACTTCGAATCTAGGCTAGACGGAGCGACCCGCCGCGACGGGGATGGCGTTGATAGTCGATTGCGATTTTAATTTTATATGAAGCACATCGTTTAGAATTTACACGGTTTTTCCTTGTCGTAGAAATTAGATGGATTGGTCACACGTACCTATATTAGAAGTCTTCTTATATATCTTTGCGCTAGAGGTATCAGATAAAAATCTTTTTTTTTACCGAGGGTGGGAAATCATCAAATGACTTCTCCCGCTCTGGGTAGAGGAGGAGGGCGTGTCAGACTTTTACTGACTAAAACCCACCCGTGTTCCAGGGGCCTGTGTGCCAGGGGCCACGGTATCTCTTTCGAACAACCCGCACCCCTGGCAGGCATCGGCCCTTGCGGACCCCACCAGTTGGCGCTGACATCTCTTTTTTTAAATCTTTATCTTTAATTATATTGACCAGAGGGGTAGTTGCGTAACACAACAACAGTAGGAATGGTTTTTTTTTTGACAGTTCAATAACATTAATTTCGTTTTTAAGTTGTTGAGCAGATAAATTTCGAACATATGAAGCAATGGATAAGCAATATTTTTCAAAATAATTCTGATCGATAGTGTTACGCAATTCGGGTGCAGAGTTTACTTTAAGTTGGAAATCTAAATTCATACGTAAGTGCTTACTTATAAACAGAAAATACAGTCTGCAAAGGCTCCAACTAACCCTATTATAATAACGCATGATGGTATAATTTATTGCTTTGAAGGTTAATAAAGCGACTCGTATTTGAAGAGAAGTAATTTAATTTTTTATAGAATTAACGACCTTTCATTACAGCTAAACTAAGTTCATTACTTGCGGAGGAAAGCCCGGGCTCGAATTAGAATATCATATTCATAGGGCAAAGTGTAAAAGGTCGTGTAGTTATAGCAGCAACCTAGCATGAACTTTATTTTAAAGACAATAAAGTTCACTGTTATTTTGACCGACTTGTCAGTGGCAGCAACCCAATAGCAGCCTTATTTTAACGAAGATAAAGGTCGCTGTGATTTTGACAGTAATGCAAAATCAGAGGTAAAATCACTGTTATAGGGCACAGTCCTATAACAGTGATTAAAAAGACTACAGAGTCAGTGTTTCATAAAAGCCTAAGTCAGCCCAGTTAAGCCACATGTATACAGACAACGGGCACGTCAAACCTTTTTACTAACCCATGAACAAAAAAAAAAAACAGACAAGATCTTACAATAGCAGATTTATCTGAAATTTACTGGAACAGCTTGCTAAAAAATTTACCAGCACAGGAGTCTGTTAACACATTTTATAATAGCTTGTTTGACATCATTAGAAAACACGTCCCACAAATTTATTCAGAACCTCTAAATTCCCCATTTGGTTCACTTGACCCCTTATAAGGTTATTAAAAAATAAGACCAACGCTTGGACCAAATTCAGCCGAAAGACGTCCACTGCTGGACATAAGCCTCCCCCAAAAGGGGGTTTTGTCATAATCGCCAGGCTTGGAAGACGGGTTGGCGATCGCAGTATGGTGGTCAAATGCATAGAGAACGCTGCTGCCCATTTTCTAGTAAGTCCCTTAGTCGCCTTCTACGACACCCACGGGAAAAAATGGGATGGTGCTACTCTTTTACGTCCGGCACCACACGGCACCGTGTGCAATGGAAAGTGTACAATAATATATCTGACTATGATCAATTTTCCCTATTTCGTCGTAGATTCAACAAAGAATGTTACCTACGTTACTCTACCTATATAAAAACTGTAGAACAAAATGTAAACAAAAATCTCAAACACTTCTGGGGCTATGTGGCTAGTAAACGAAATAACTCAGGAATTCCATCCAAAGTTAAATATGTATAAGAGTACTTCCAGTAGTGATCCACGTGATATTTGTGAACTATTCCCTAATTATTTTTAATCAGTGTTGGAGCCATTGACACTTGATTCCTCCCTCGTTTTTCAGACGTGTTGCCAATCAGTTATGTTAACCCCTACATTTGCTATTGTATGTGTCACATGTATCAGCGAAAAATTTATCCCAATTTACACAAGACTATAATCAAAGAACAACACGGATTCGTTCGAAAAAGATCTACTTATACAAATCTGCTTATTTTTGTAGGCTATGTTTTAGAAAATATGGATAATCGTTTACAAACTGATGCGGTATACACAGACTTTCAAAAAGCTCTCGACAAGGTAGATCACGAATTACTTTTACGCAAAATTGCCTTCAACGGTATTCGCGGAAATCTATTGAGATGGTTCACCTCTTACTTAACAAACCGTACTCAATCGGAGCAGATTTCCGTCACATCCGGGGTTCCTCAGGGCCCAATTTTGGGCCCTTTATTATTTACATTATTTATAAATCAGCAGCGAGGTGTCAATTTTTCTAAGAGAGAAGCCGGTGCGAAGCCGGCTTTAACTTACAGACTTATCAAAAAAATAATACTTACTATCATTCTAAAATTAATATAAAGAATTAAAGACAATAAAACAGAGCAGCTGAAAACGAAATAAAATGTGCAATATTCCTCCATCTCGTTCTCGTTGACGCATTTTTTCCATATCCGTCTCTATCGTAACCCGTTGTACAGCGGCTTGCTCTCCTCCATATCAAGCGGTGCCACGTGACCTAAAGTGTCATCATTATGGGATCGCTGTTGTATGAATTTTTAGTTCCCGATTATGACGCTATGGCGCGTTAATTTAGAATTTTTTTTTGTTGTAGTAATACAAAGCTAAAAAATAAGCGTTTTTGTTGTTTGAATATTATGGCGAATTACATACCCGTAGTGTAACTATATTTTTTGGCAATAGTAGACATTATTCACGTGCCGTTTTTCAAAAGTGGTAGAGAGCCACTGTTATAAATGATAATTATTAGCGCTTGTTTTAAGCATTCGAACTTTTTACTATACGCGGATGACTTAAAATTGTACAAAACTATAAAAAGTATGGATGACTATAAAAAAGTACTCTGTGGGATGACTGTTTGATGCTTCAAAGTGACTTAGATAGACTATCTAGCAACTACACCTTGAATAAACTCTCATTGAGCTTATGCAAATGTAATTTGATTACATTCACTAAAGACAAAAAGGAGCACACTTATAGCTATCACTTGCTAAATACACAATTTATACTCTTTGCGTAACGTCGGTGTAGTACTAGACTGTAAACTTCACTTTAATATCCATGTAGACAACATTATCAACAAAGCCCTTAAAATGTACGGTTTTATTATGCGCAGCAGCAAAGAGAGAGCCTCCGTCTACCTATAGATACTTATATATATATCGCTTGTTAGGCCGTGTCTGGAGTTTTGTACTATCATATGGAATCCCTATTACACAAAATATATTGACTCGATTGAGACTGTTCAACGTAAATTCCTTAGAGCTCTGCATTATAGATGCTATCATCACCAGCCATGGTTCGCATGACGTTTTGCTTAAAAATAACAAACTATTAACCCTAGAATCCAGAAGACTGATTCTCGGAACAATGTTTCTTCATGGTATTGTCCATAACAAATATGATTGTTCAGTCTTAATAAATAAACTTTGGTACATCGTTCCGAGGACAGTACTGCTTACTTTATATTAATGTCAGGCAAATATGTAATTCCAATGCTGGTTTTCGCGCTCCTCTGCGCCAACTTGTGGATTCCTACAATGCTAAATTTGAAAACATCGATATTTTTAATCCTACAGCACAACAATTTAGGAAATCTGTGGTTTATTCTATCTTAGCTTTATGAATTGCTGTATTTTTCTTTTTTTCTCTTTTTATAACCCATAAATTTCGTTACTTGAAAGCATTCGTTCAATCAATCAATCAATCATTTATTCTTTCACTCCTTACACTCATGTATTCTGTTTGTTTTTATCTCACGTTGCATTAACAATCAACAAATTAGTAATAAGTGGATAATGTTCCTAGTATAAGAAGTGTTTTGTTTTAGTAAGATATTATGTATAACATTTAATTGTACTCCTGTTTTTATCCCGAAATAAAATAAAATAAAAAAATAAGAAGAAAACAAAACCGCCTTAGACCTCGTTCGTATGGACGTAAAATTTTCACTCTCGGTTTTATACGGACTATTGATAATAATCCAACAGAGTACATTCCAGCTCATCAAAAAACACACTTTTCCATTTAGAACTCTTCGTCGCCAAGCAGTGCTTCCGGTTCAGAGATCCAGTGCGCGAAAAATTCCTCCGCGATGTTTTTACGTCCGTGTGGACGTGTACTAGTTAAATTACAAATCTACCACCAATCTAAGTTAAACCTAGGGCACTGGAGACCTCTTGTATAGTATCTTATCTATAAATCATGACTTTACAAAACTTCTATTTGAAGACGGGTACACGTGGATAATTGGCATGACTCAATCAATAATGCAAGAGCTTCCATTATTGCACCAAAATACTTGGAAATCAGACCAGACGCAGGCAGGCGGGGGCGAACTTCGAAGACATTATTTTATTGATCGCTTTCTAAATATAAAACCAGTGATGCAGGATCGTTTCGTGAAGGAACTGTAGGTACAGTCAGCGTCAAAAATATCGGTACGAATAGACTGTTCAAAATGATCTCAACAACTAAGAAAATTAAACTTTATCTCAATTGGATAAAGTTCTTGTCAGAATGACATTTGTCCTGTATTGTCTTCATTCTGAAACATTCCTTGTGTCATTGAGTTAATATTTAATTTTCATATTTTTTTAGATTATTTTGAACAGTCTGTTCGTCCCGATATTATTGACGCTGACTGTACCTAAGTATACGGAAAAACAGCCGATTACATAAATGATTTATTTCTATATTTTGTAGATTTGTACAAATACTTTTACACGTCAATCATAAAGATGAGGTTGGCGTTACCTACCTTACTACTCTGAGAACAAATTCAGAGCTCAGTCTCTTTAATAGTCCAGACATAATCTTAGTCAGATTATATACAGGCTATGTAGATTAATGTCCGAAATGGTCTTTTGAGGAAAGAACCACTTTAAATTAACTTAAGAGGCCGTATACGAAATTTTGTGGATTTCGCTGTTATACTTGATTTTACTGACGTACTTTTACAGTTAAAATACTATACACATAAGTTTTAATGCAAAACATTATAGATCGTTCCAATTATTATCTAATTAATCAGGTACTTTTTATCTTTCATGTTATGCTTTAAAAGTTATAGAAATACAGTGTTTACTGTAAAATCACGTAAATCTGCGAAATCGGAAATATTTCGTATACGGCCGTAAGGGGAACCTAGTCGCCCTAGCCGGCCTGGCTAAAAAGCACGTTGTCTCACCAGGCATCGTGTCTGACGGAGGTAGTATCAGTGATGAGCAGTTAGAAGCTAGTCTACACGCACAACATTATTGAGTGAGATGCAGGATCATTTATAGTACAACAGGCGCGTAAAAAATTAAGAAGAGTCCTTCGGAAGATGGGTTTTATAAAAAAACCACTGCATAAATCAATGACTAATAAAATTTATTGTACATTTCGATATTTGAGCTCTGTCGGTACCGACTTGGTTTTTCAGATTTTACACGTCTTTTAGTACTTAAACACGCCCAAAGTTAAATTAGCAAAAAAGACGAATCTTTGTTGGCTCCTAACTTTTTAATGGCTTTTGATTTTAGTATTCTGTTTCCATACAGACAATAATAGTAATGAGACAAAACCAAACCATGTTTAATTTTTGATGTACATTGTCGGACAGTGGAGTAATACACTCCCGAAGTTTGTATGGAGAAAAATGTGGACTAGATTTACCTTAATGGCCAAACTCAAGGAATATAGGAAGATTTTATCACGATAATTATGAGGATAAAGATTACCTACATACTTCTAAACAAATTATACACCATCTTATCAGCTAACCTTGAGGTATTGTAAAAATTAGACCAAATAAAAATACCACAAAATATATCCTCGTCTAAATGGGTCAGCACGGTACTTGGCAGTATGACGCATTACTACCATATTAAATGAGAAAGTTTCGAAGTCTGTTACAGAATCACATTTTAACGGCTAAATGGATTTGGATGAAAGGCACACATTATAGATAGACTTAGATTATACAGAATAAGTTTTATCCAGTGCGCAAACTGTAACCATGAATTCAGCATATCATTCCAAACCCCCCAGCGCAGAAATTTTTCGTCCAAGCTAACACAAAATATTGGAGAAAGAAATATCGATTGCAATGAAATTGACTTACCTTATTGGTAACGTAGCCGAAGCTACTCAGTCGAGGGTTTGAGAAGAAGATCCAGAACTGAGTCAGGTCTTCATCAGCGCCGTCATATCCGACTAGAAGACGACCGCCGACGTTCTCACATACCTGGAGAAAGATGTTGCTGTAAAAGCTTGCACAAAAAACAGCCTATGTGGGTGGCCATACTAAGATCCCTACGCGCCTCAAAAAGCACGTCAAACCGATGGTGCCGCCGATCGGCTGTCATTCATATGAATGACAGCCGATCGTTGAAAGTCGTTACGGCTTGTCAAAAGCCCGAAAGTTTGAAAAATCATCTTACCAAGGGGTATCGTATTACCCAGTAACTGGGTTGTGGAGGTCAGATCAGCATTGCATAATCAGTCTATAATGTTCCCATTGCTGGGACACAGGCCTCTCCATGAGTGGGAGTGAGCCATAATCTACCACGCGGGCCCAGTGCGGATTGTTGGATGTCACAATGTCTTAGAAATTTTGGAGACATGCCGGTTTCCTCACGTTTTCCTTCACCGTTTTGTGAGCAGCGGTGATGAAATTAAATACTTACGCAAAGTGCCTGCCTACGTTCGAACTCACGACGCACAACTCGTAAGTCGAGGCCGAAATTCCGTAAGTCGGAAAATCAGTCTTACCAAGGGGTATCGTATTACCCAGTTAGGCACTGGGCTGTGGAGGTCAGATAGGCAGTAACTCCATGTAAAATACTTAGTTGCATCAGGTTAGACTGGAAGCCGACCCCCCCAAGCCCCCAACATACGTAGTTTGTGGATGGTTCTACATTTGCGAACGAAGTAAGACAAGTTAATTTATAACTGGTACCTACCTGCCTACTAACAAAGCCGTAGAGATTTCCGGCTGATGATTCCTTACTACCCTTTAGCACCACCCACACCGCGAGTGATAGGGCAATCTACCTATTCATAGCCGCTGCTAAGGCCTCCTTTTCAGAACTTTGCTTCAGGATCGGAAAATCATTTCGCAATAATCACGAATACTTGAACGAAACTTTCATTCAAGTACGATTCGTAGAATTCCAGTTTCGTCTCTATATTTATATCAAAATAAAACCTTGACTTCTAAAGAAGTGCGATTTCCGTAACTATACCATATTCGACTATTCAATGAATGAGGATTGATAACTTGCACCTAATGTAATCATCACGTTTTATAGTTTCACGAAATTATATAAAATCGCCGACTTTTAAATCACCACCATCCATCACTAATAAAGAACTTCTTTATTAGTGATCGATGATCATCACCACGGAGTTCTATTTAAAATAAAAAAATATTTTACATGGGTAATTTTTTTTTAATCTTTGAAAGTTTGTACCTCTCGGATACACAAACTTCCAAAAATGCTAGCAAAATGCATTTTTGATTGTCTTAATGCGGTTTGCGCTGGCGGTTGTAATTTGTGAACTGCATTCCGGCCGCTCATTCGCTTTCCGTTTTTACCAACAAAATCTTGTTCCGGGGATTTTCCGGACGCCCCGCCGCATGCGAGAAAATATCGCATAACATAGTTATACATTTTAGGCCCAAACTGAATGCAGTTTGGGCCTAAAATGTATAACTATTGTATGTTATGTGTGACGTTTTAACTATTGGCCCTAGAATAATTTAATATACCAAGAGCAATCTCATTATTTTGCCTAGTATTCCCATTAGATCAACTCATAATAAAACTATTACTGTACCACAGGTTTTGTATCATAAATCATTTAAACAATTAATAGAATGTAACAAGGATAGTCAAGCTTAGCTGTCTTAAGCATAACAAGACCCTATTGTTGATATTGAAAATAGATATAGGTTTCTATGTGACATGAAATTGCTAAAGAGCTATAAGTCTGAGATAATTGTAAAATATAATTGTTTGTTGTTCCGAATAAATCAAATGAAAATAAAATAACAGTAATGCAATCTTACCGTAGCAATCCAGTATCTGTAAGGATCAATAATATTCTGCACCTCCACTTTCATTCCAACTTTGATTCTATCTATTGGGGATAATCCCTTATTATTTAAAGCCTCCATAGACACCGACTGACCATCTAATAAGGCTTTTTTCATAATTTCTATGATTGTATCACCATACTTCTCATTAATCTCATCTGGAGGTTCTATAAGCTCGTCATATTTTCCACACCAGCCCAATGGGTGGACCTTTGTAGTGGATATGTCGCACCAGAAGTCATTATCTGCACCAATGAACTTGATGCGGAGGAGATGTCCGCAGACCATGGTGATCTCTGCTATCCAGTAGATGTCGGGGTTGTTTTTGTGACACACTTCCAGCAACATGCCCTGTTTGATGCCATTGTAGAGACTAGTTTCCACCTGAGACCACAGAAATAGGTGTCATTGGAAATATTTTTAAACTTCTAAATAGCCTTGATTTTAGAGTACTTTCATGAACTAAAGAAGAACAGGCAGGACAAGATGTTTGTATAATATTATCTGGATAGGGTAAATTTAAATAAGTACTTAATTGAAGTGGAACAAAGAATAAATTAGTGTGAAAGCTGATTCATAATTTAGATTGAGGAAACACAAAACATTAAAGTTATTGAATACCTATTAAATAAAATATAATAAGATTATCAGATTACAGTTGCCCACAAAGACCATGAAATGTGGGATATTTATAATTAACATAATAATCATTTTTTTTCAAGAAAGTTTAAATGGTGTTTTCAGGGTCAGATGAATTATTATAGTGTGTGTAGTTATAATGGAGACAGCACATCCATAATAGATGTCATCACTGAGAATATTCTTTATTTTTTTTATTTTTTTAAGATAACTTTTATTATGATTGCATTACATTGTAAATAACTTGATATTAATGTAAAATTGCATATAATCTACTTTAAATTGTTGTCAACAATCTTACACATATTTGACATAATTAAGTATTTTATTATGAGTAAGTCTCTCCATGGGCATTGTTACTTTTTCCTTGAATATATTTGGATTCTAAAAATAAATTGTGACAGCATTTTGATAGTTTCTTGACTACTTGCTATAATTTTTATATAGTTGTTTTGCTGAGTAAATGTAATAATACGGAAATCACTTTGGTGACAGATCATGACCATATGGTTTTTGGTTTCATATTTTTTATAATGTACAACATCATCCTTTATTGTTATTACAGAATAAAATCTGTTACCCACGAGGTATATTAATATCTAAACAGAACAACATTATTGTATAAATATTCATGGTCTGGAAATAGAAATAAATTAAAGGTGATAGACAAATCATTTTTATATTTTCCTACAAAAATGTATGTTAGTCAATTTGAAACATGTTTTTCTCAACAAAATAAGGTTGGAAAACCGTAGTTTTATTTCTAAACAATAGTTAAACAACTATGTAAATAAAAGAACAACAATAAAAAATATATTAAACAACATGTAAGAAATAATTGAAACTTACATGAGAAAATAATTCTTCAGGAACAGCGACATTTTTATTCACTTCCAAATAATTATTCCAGTCGAAGTCTGCCATCATTTTTTGTTTATTGTTATGCTAAGAGTCATCAAATTAAAATAATTATCACAAAACAAGTTAATCGAACGGTCGAACTTGTTACGAATTTCAGAAATTCATTCTGTTTCATCTACATTTCAAGAATGGTGCATCCATCTCATTCACTCGATACATTGTTTAATGTTGTCTCTTTCTTAGGGCTTTTCATTACAGAAAGTAATATTGGATAGAAAAAACTTTAAGAAGAAATAAATTATCTCAATTTAAAGACAAAAAATAACTGTATATATGCAGAACAATGAAGAAATAAACTGCAAAATATTAAATGAGATATTTCATGATAGTCACCACGACTTTATCACTTTAAATAATTGGATAATTTTAATAAAATATTATGTATTTTTTATAACTTAAAACGAAACGTAAAATTAAATACATATTTCAAAAGTTCAAAACTGACAGTCGTAGTTATAGAGTTGCGACTGGTTGTGACTTCTGATTTCACACATAACGAATACCAAAGCGAACACAACGAACGGATTAAATAGTGGCAACAGCTTTACTTGAGTCAATCTTCACATGTTTTTTTTTAAATGTAATTTTAGATGCTGACTTACAGAAAGATAGATTAACGTGATCTTGGCCAGTTCGTACTCTACATGTTACGAAAATTTGTAAAGTAAAAAAACGATTTTATCTACGTCAAGCTATTCTGTACGGAGTGAGATAATATCTATTGTTGTAATTTAATACGCTGTGGTAAAGTAACCGATGAAATTAAATTGGTTCACAATTTTAAATGAATGGCTGCTCTATAAGAGTGTACGACTAAACGCCGACGGACTGAACACGACCAAGACTTTACTTCGATGGGACTCTTCGCCAACAGGACACTTCGCCGACAGGACTCTTCGCCGACAAGGCTCATCCTTGCTCTATTACTAAATTGTCAAGTAAGTGCCACTAACATGGAAGTAGCGCTCGCCGGCCGCTACCGTAGCAAAAGTTGGAAAAGTTGGTGGCAATTCTAACCTAACCTAACCTATTACCTACCAATGAGCCCAGTCGGCGAAGAGTCCTGTCGACGAAGTGTCCTGTCGGCCCAGAGTCCCATCGAAGTAAAGTCTTGTCGGTGTTCAGTCTGTCGGCGTAGTGTCTGTCGGCGTTTAGTCGTACACTGGTTCTCTAAATATCGAAGGTCCCGTCCCTTGATAGACAAACTTTTTACATTTTCAAACTAAATGTTTGCTTGTAGCTATCTGGTTGCTAAAACACTGTGTTAGTAAGAGTCATCGTTTAGAAGATGTGTAATATTTACATAAACCTCCATGAAATAATTTTATCGGAAATGCTTTTTTATTCAGCTCTCATTTTACTTGTGAAATCAATATTTTATCAATAAATTCACTTACTATACAAGTGGACAAGCCTTGTTTATACTTTTCTGTTACACATTTCAAGTATATTGCTTGAAATGTGATAAGCAGCTATGTCAGACAGACAGACATACAGAGTTGATACGACAAAGGGGCTTTCCTTTAAACTACCTATACTAGGTACCATTTTCAAGCTCTGTACCTGTAAAAATCAATTAAATAGGAGCAGTAGTTTAGTCGCAAATGATATTTTAAGTTTTTGCCCCGTTTGAACACGATGTATCTTTCCTGACAGCTGATTGTGTCTATACGCATAGGTCATGCACCATAAAACGATAAATCTGAGTATAAACTACGATGCGTTGTTGCCGCTGTGACGCAAGTCACAAGTACAACCAAATAGTTTCGCTAAAAGATGGCAATGCAAACAAGGAAGCAATAAATACACACACTTGCACTTTCTTTACGAGAGTGACAATCATAGTAAAACATCCCGCGCGTAAAAGAAGTAGAAACAGGTCACTGTGTTGCTACTGCATCTTAGATCCTTGCGATCGGTAAGTGGGGCGTCTAAAATCTTGTTTTTTCAGTTCACCGACGCTACCCTTTGAGAACGTACTTATGTGACGTAACACGGAAGCTCCTGCGCCGCTTTTGTTTTGTCGAACTCACGCGCTGACAACTGTGATTTCTTTTTTTTTTTGTAACAGAACATGTAACTTGGGATTGTTATTATTTAGTGTTTGTTTTTGTGATCGACTGCTTTTATTGTGATATGACACGTAATTAAACTTTGGTTGTGTGTGTGTGTGTGTAATTAAAGTGTTCAACAATGCCTCGTGTAACTTAGACGGCGTCAGAATACACAGACATGATTTTAATTTACGGCGAATGCCGTGGAAACGCAGCTTTAGCGCTGCGAACATACCTAGAGAGGTATGGTGACAGCCACAATTGCCCTAGAAACGCCCGCACCATACAATTGGCAATACAAAGAATACGGGACAATAAATAAAAGTATAGTGCCGCAACATTAAGGATGAAGTGTATGCCTCAGAGGTAAAAGCAATTGTTGAACTAAAAAATAGGATTATTTTAGCATTTCACAAATTAAAGTGCTTAGCGACGGACAGTGATTTAATTAGAAAAATAAATAACAATATTCTCCGTCGATATAATTTGTGCATTAATTTGAATGGAGGACACATCGAGAATTTAAAAATTTAGTGTTTTTGTTGTGATTGTGGTTGAGCGCGTATTTCAAAACCTTACCTAACATAAAAGCCGCCGCCCGCGCCACCGTCCGTCGGCCACCCACTTTGACACGAGAGAACACACACGCGCCGCGCTGCGGCGCCCGTGCGACCTTGCCAATTTGTTACCTAGGTTCTAAGGTCAGTTAAATTTATTTACAAAGGGTGGTTGCGTTTTATTCTGAGCTATTTAGTTTGTTTGAAAAAAAGAAAATCTCATTTTTGGTGGTTTTTATTTTTATACCGTATCGAATTAATACTAAACACGTATCAAACTCAAACTCAAAGCATTTATTTCAAATAAACCAATTACAGGCACTTTTGAATTGTCAAGGTCGGTGAGTTAGAAAGATGAAGCTTGCCCGTTCGAGTATAGTATACGTAGTGTAATTTAATGCCCCTCTGTCATATCAACTCTGTATGTGAAGTATTTCTGACACAGCTGCATCTGCATGATAAAATCGAAACCGTTTTTGCCATTTAAGTACTGAACCATAAAAACAGCGGTTCTACAAGATGTAATTGACATAACTGAAAACTTGTCATTGTACATAAGTACTAATGATAGCATTCATCATCTAACTAGCCTTTTCCCAACTATGTTACAGTCCGCCTAGTCCTAGCCGCCATAGTCTAGCGGGGTGCAGCTGAGTACCCAGAGAGAGAGAGCTGAGCTGAGTGAGTGTGGGTGTATTTTACATGGAGTGACGACCTATCTGGTAGGTATCCTCAGTGGTATCGGCCTAGACTTACAAGTAGGTCGTGATTTCGAATCACGACCACCACTGCTTTCAAAACGGTGAAAGAAATCACGGTGAGGACACCGGCATGTCTTAGAACCAAACATTTGAAGACATGCGACATCCACCAATCCGAACTGGGGCCGCGTGGTAGATTGTAGCTCACTCCCTCTCATGGGGAGGAGGGTTGTGTTCCAGCAGTGTGACGTTATAGGCTGATAATGCAATGGTGCCTATCTGACCTCCACAACCCAGATACTGGGTAATACTATACCCTTCCTTCTGCGAAGCAGTAATGCTCGCGAAAAGGGAGGCAGTGCACGTGATCCCTCACGTATACTTAGGCAGTATATGCGCCCTCACGGCCTTAGTCGCCGCAGGATACGCTTTGGGCGTCGGGAATCCCAGACTGATTCCCGGCCACCGTAGGCGCGGGCTTGCGGACGGCGAGTAATGGGTAGCTCGCTGTCCGGTAAGGACCAAACCCGAGTCGACGGCGTATTGTGTTCCACGCACGCCTCAAAGAGATGTCAGCACCAACTGATAGGGCCCGCAAGGGCTGATGCCTGCCAGGGGTGCGGGTTATTCGAAACGAGAGAATTCGAGGTACCGCGGCCCGTGGCCGCTTTTTTTTTTCGTGCTGCGTAGTTGGAAAGCAACTTTGCAAGAAATTAATGAAACGCATTTTGTTATTATAACGTGTTGCTACCAGTAACTGCTATAACGTTTTCTCAAGCGGATAAGCGTTTTTGTGAACGCTGTCACTACTCTAATCTGTGACAGTTCTAGAATATTTTGTCTACTATCTCTTTTTATCTCATAAGTATCGTCCGGTGTGTATAAGAGCAAGAACATAAACGTGACTGTAGATGGAACGGTTTTGAAATTTGCCGTATTCGCTTATCTGTGGGGACTGGCAATGCTGTCATCCATCTGTCATTTTACTGTGACTAAGAACCGCAGCGTTACGGAGAAACGTCATTTATTTTGTTATCTTTTGATCCAATAATCTGACAACAATAGAATTTCCAGATGTTATTGAAATTCGAGTACACAGGTGTACCCAGTTTTTAGTGAAGAGTCAGTGCATTTTGTGGATTTGTGGAACTTTAATTATGTAAATACTTTCTCTTTTATCGCATGACTGCCCTTGTTGCGACATCGAAAATGAGTGCTTTTACAAACATAGTGTCATATTCTTTAGTTTCGAACAACTCGAACGGTACCGATGATGAAGGTTGTATGTTGGTGAACACTACGCAAAATGTAATAATAACAGGTGCGTACAATGGTATTCCACAAACTTTAATACTCAACTTGGTGTCATGGACATTCCTCATCGCTTTGTTCACTGTGCTGCGGCGGACGGCATGGAACTATGGCAGAATGGCGCTCGTGCAGCGCACAAAGAGTCGGTGGACCAACTTGTTCTACCGTGGCGGCGACGGCGATGCCTTAGTGAACAGAAGACGCAGCGCCGATGACGTACACAACATAGACGAAGGGTTCTTTACGTGGTTGCCAGCTGTATTCCGTCTGACCCGCGAGCAGGTACTGGCCAAGTGCGGCCCTGATGCTGTCCACTACCTCTCCTTCCAAAGACATGCAATAACATTGATGTTCATTGTGACACTAGTATCTATTGGCCTGATACTGCCTATAAACTTTCAAGGCACTAATTTAAATGTAGATTCCAGTACATTTAGTAGAACCACTTTGTCAAACCTTACTGGACGATCAAGCTGGCTGTGGGTGCATACTCTGATCAGCATTGCCTTCCTACCAATATCTGTGTTGATAATGAGGAGGTGTACCGGACGTAAACCAGCGCCAACATCCATGACTGGCACTATTATGATCACAAACATATCAAAAGCTGACAGAAGTGAATCTACTATAAGAGCTTATTTTGCCAGCAACTTCCCTCATATTCAAATAGTGGATCTCCGCCTTGCCTACAACATCAATATGTTGAATGAAGTACAAGAGAAGAAAGATATGGTGACTGAAGCTCTCATTTACACTGACTCATATTTCAAAAAGTCAGGGAAGCGTATTACTGTGAAGCCAACATTGTGTGGTCCTGAACTTGATGCCCTGGAGTTCTACAGCAATGAAGAGAAGAAGTTGAAAGATGAAGCGAAGAGATGCCGAGCTATGGTACTCAATGATCCTTTAGGCATTGCATTCTTGACTTTACCATCTTACCAGCTTGCTGAACATGTCATTAGTAACTTTAGTCTGCATTATGGTTGGGTGTTGTCTCATGCCACAAATCCCTCTGACATTATTTGGGAAAATCTGAGTGTGCAACCTGGTGTATGGTACCTCAAGGCTATTGTGGTCAACTTTTTCTTATTTATTGTTCTATTCTTCTTAACGACCCCTGCAATCATTGTCAATCTTTTTAATGTAACAGTATCTAAACCAGATTCTCTAGGAAAAATTAGTACGGTGATCTTTGAATTCCTCCCCACACTGCTTCTATGGACCATGGCTGCAGTCATGCCTGCCATTGTAGCATTCTCTGATAAATTCCTCTCTCATTGGACCAAATCACAGCAGAACTACTCTATTATGACTAAAACTGTATCTTTCTTATTGTTAATGACTCTAATCCTACCTTCTTTGGGTCTTGCTAGTGCTGAAGCATTTCTCAGATGGACAATAGATCACGACAATAGCATGCGTTGGGATTGTGTATTTTTGCCTGACAAAGGCGCATTCTTCGTCAATTACGTTATCACCTCTGGCCTAATCGGTACGGCGTTAGAACTGATCCGCTTCCCGGAACTTTTCCTCTATGTATGGTATTTGCTGCAGTCAAAATCAAAGGCGGAGAAGAGCTACGTAAAGCGAGCCATTCTTTACGAGTTTCCATTTGGAGTTCATTATGCTTGGAGCATAGCAATTTTCTCGATAACGATGGTTTATAGCCTCGCTTGTCCGTTGATTTCGCCGTTCGGTTTAATGTACATGATGCTAAAACACGTGGGCGATAAACATAATCTATTTTTCGCTTACGGTCCGAGCGACATGAGCGGTGTCGGCGGTGGGAGGATCCACGCGACTGCTGTCAGACTGATTCGAGTTTCGGTCCTACTCCTACTAGTTAATATGGCCGCTTGGGCTGGTCTAAGGGCAGGGTTCGAAGCTAGAACCATTATTCTGATCATGGCATCGATAGTTGCTTTCGGGACGTTTTTGTTGCTAAGTCCGTTCCCGAGCTGCACGCCACCGGCTCCGCTGCAGGAGGAGTCTAGTGTTCGATTTCCGGAGTACGTGGCGCCCGCGCTGACGAAACCACTTGATTCCCCACCCAGTTCAACACCTACGACTCCGGATTACGGTGCTTCGTCACCTGTAACGACGCACTCTTATAGCCCCGGTCCAATAAATATATAATTTGATAAATAATTAGCGAATGTCTCCTTATCAAGTAATTGCCTTAACTTGCGGTCCGCTCATATCAGTGATAAACGATAACCGTGGTTGGGTATCGTTGTTTACGATAAAGGAGAGGATTAGAATTTTGTATCAATGTAAATAACCAATGCAATATTTTTATATATTGAAGTACCTAGTTATAGAGGTAGTCGCCTGAAATCTTATGTTCGGATCTTAATTTTAGTTTTTATTATTTTGTTTTGCTAACTAAAGTTAAGTAATCCATTGATCCACAAGCGATTATGATAAATATTTTACCTTTTACTGCTTTACACGAATCACTTTTTACAAAAAGTTTTTTTTTTCGTGAATAACGATTTGAATGGTAGATCACGCTTCTACAAGCAATGTATTTTTGTTAGGTTTAGACTAGAGTAATTAATGGATTTAATATCATGGATCATATTTTGGTCCATAATTGGATACGCCTAGTAGAGGCAAGAGTAACGATAACGTCTTAGAATTCGCCGTAATCTTTTTCCGCTATGGCCAGACAACTCTGCAGAACCAGAACATAAGATATCAGAACTCTCTTAATTTTGTGATTGTTTTATGGCTGTCATTTTTATATCCTTAATTCTTAGTAACTTATTAGACGTTAATAATTATGCTTTATTTTTGTACATAATATAACGAGATCTTTCGTGTTATTTTTAGGTAAATAACATCCTAATTGTCAAATAAACACTGAAGTAACACCTATTTTTGAATTTCCTTTAACACACCTCCCTGAAATACTTAGGAAATACCTACCTACCAATTATATACGTCACTTACGTGACTACCTAGTTTTTATGAATTGCCTGTCGACACTTTTTCTAAAACGATTTTTATACATGTCATTTTGGTTGTGTCTGCAACTCTGCATGTTATTTTTATGTCCCGAAACTAGATGACTCTTGAGTATGCGTATAAAAATAGTCATGCAAAATCTGGGGGCACGGCAGTGCCCCCGCCAAGTCGAGCAAAAAAGCGGCACGGCCGTACCATCCTTTTCTCGAGGCTGTTCAGGCCATTTTCGAACCCCTATAACTTCGTTGTGGATAAAACTAGAAGCCTGAATTTTCAGTAACCAAGCAGGCATTGTATAAACACGCTATATTTCAAAGAATTATAACTAGTCAAAATTTCTTAATTTTGTCACTTACTCACTGACCGATCATCAAAGCTCTAAGGCACTTTTAGTAGACATAGAAGCTTCAAATTTAGAATACAATTAGTGTTTAGTGTATAAATCAAGGAAAAACTACAATATTTTGCAATTTCGGTCCAGTTTTCTAGATACGCCAACTGCATGAATAACATTGTAATCCCATGTAAATATATAGGATTACTAAGTTACATTTGCAGTGAATGAATCAGTGTACCTGTATATGTATAATATATAATAATATAATATCTGTAGATAGGTACTAGAAGGTACCGGAAAGGAAAAAAAATAGGATTATCTACAAAACAAATGACATGCCATCAAAAACATAACTTGTAAAAAAAACCAAGTCTAGCAACTCAGTTCTACCTTAAAAGGTTGTGAGATCCATGATTACATGGATTGATGAAATTAACAGACTTGGTATTATACCAAGTCTGTTAATTTATTCAGTCTCTACCTAAGGGTCCTTCTGTCTTAAGTTATTACGTAATTATATCATTGAGGATAAATGTGCTTACTACATAGTACGAATTATTTATTTATGGTTTTCAAAATAAAGAAATATTCTATTCTATTCTAATTAGCTAACCTAACATCATAAAGTGACCATATCAATATTTAAAATCTTTTATGTTTTAAATAAATAGATTGACTTGGCAATCGCACTAAACAATCTAATTTAATATAGGTAATATGTATTACTTGTGAGATACATGTGTTTTCATGCGATGGCCAAGTCAATCTATTTATTTGAAACAAAGATTCTAATATTGTTATGGTCACTATAAGATGTTGTTAGGTTAGCTAATTAGAATAGAATAGAATATTTGTTTATTTTGAGAAATAACATACTTTTATATAATTACGTAATAACTTAAGACAGAAGGACCCTTAGGTAGGGACTGAATAAATTAACCAACTTGGTATTTCATCATCATCTGCCTTGGCTTTTCCCAACTATGTTGGGGTCGGCTTCCAGTCTAACCGGATGCAGCTGAATACCAGTATTTTACATGGAGCGACTGCCTATCTGACCTCCACAACCCAGTTACTGGGTAATACGATACCCCTTGGAAAGACTGGTTGTCAGACTTTCGGGCTTCTGACGACCCGTAACGACTGTCAAAGACCTACTAATGACAGCCGGGACCAACGGCTTAACGTGCTTTCCGAGGCACGGAGAGGTCTTGGTATGTTAAGATGGTCACCCATCCACGGACCAACCGCGGCAAGCTTAGCTTAACCTGATCGATCGATCGACTTGGTACCTATTTATTACATGGATTTCATAACATTTTACGGTAGAAGAACTGAGTTGCGAGACTTGGTTTTTTTTACAAGTTATGTTTTTGATGGCTCGAGTTTTGCTGCTTGTCTGTCGTTTTCCTGCTAATAAAACTACAAAACAGGCGCGACAATTTATTATTAGAGCTTAAAATTGGACTTCTTGCTGGCGTAATTTGCTTCTTATAATGATACTGTTATGTACACATTTAAATGCCAGTATTTATAACGAATACTTAGTCACCTTTTGTTCATCCATAGTTTTACTGTTTTGTGTAAATGTTGACTAACATTTTAAAAGTCCTTAGATGGAGACACTCGAAACTTCACGACCGCATGTAACAATCGTGCCAAGAAAATTTTTAATTCAACACTTGGAAAAATATTTTTTTCGCTGTGGAAATTACTCGAATTACCTCGACTTGTTCATTAATTTCGTGTGTTGCTCGTGCTAGTTCCAATAAACGCGCATTAAAAAGCAGCGATGAAGAAGTACGGGTTTATTACACTGATTTTGAAATAGAAACCGGTTCGTAGTCTACGAAGACAGCACCCGTAAGTAATGCGATACAACGTGGACTCGAGCATATTCGGTGTGTCAAGGTTTCTTGGTCAGGATCTTGTTCTTAGGCGTTTATTTGAATAATTATCTGATAGGTTATGTATTTTCCTATTAGCACGTGTTTAAGAAGTATTTCTTTTACTTATTGTAAAGCGGTAAGGAGCTGTAGTTTTCCCTTACCTACTAGGTAGTATAGTTTACCTTGGATGAGACATAATTGGCAGCTCAAGAATAAGCCAACTCAGTTTCAGCTGTCGTACCTATATTGTGTTACCATTCCATTCTCAGCTTCCAGACTCAATATCTCGTCCATGTACTTACATATATTATTGTAGTATCTTTATCCATTTTCTGACTACTGATAATTCCTTAAAATTCATCTACATATTTAGTTTAGTAGGTAGACGAAAGAATTAGCAGCTACGACAGCTAATACAAAAGCTGAATCGATTTTGTTTCAGAGAAGGATCCGATAAACTCCATGAATGGCCCATGATTGTAATTGTGCGTGACAGATCACGTTTGAATCAAAACAGGGCTACTCATACCAAGTGCACGTGAACACATTACACATACTAATTGGCTGTATTGAAGCCTTGCGACTGTCATTAACGGTTCGTTGATAACAATCCTCCAGCATTAGTCACGCTGTAAATGATCCAAATTACTTAAGATATTTGAGCGAATCATTTAGGATAGTGCGTAGTAAAACCATTTACTTCATAACTCTTTGTTTACTTTTCGCTCGGTTTGTTGACCGTGTGAAGTATGAAATCTCTTTATGTTCCTTGCCTATTTTCTTGAAAACAAATCAGTGTGTCAGCATAACGTAAGCACATTATTGTCATGTGCTATTTAGCTGTGAACTATGAACCCGCTTCTGTTTTCACATTATTGTGAGAATTACACGAGTTTATTCATAGATCAGCCGCGTTTCATGTCATCAGTTTATTTTACAAGGGCAAGTGATGATACATCCGTAAGGCAATATGGCTTCCTGCGTGACGTCATATAGAAAACAAAAGTAGAGGTTAGATATTTTTATTATTTCTGGCGATTTTTGCCTAATAAAGCGAACTAATCAGCTAATGGTGTTGGTATTAAAGAAACCTGCCAAGTCCAATAAGATAGATTAGATCAATCTATAGCAATTTTAAAGTGAAACCTATTCCACACCTAGAAAGCTTTTCAAGACTAAAAGAAAGTGTATTCAGTGAGTAATGGCTTTAGGAATAGTCCGACATGGCAGTATCGATCTGCGAGGTCGTGAACTCGTGACCCTTTATAAACATAGGTAACAGGTAACCCGGTTAAACCCACTGATTACTAGAGTTAATATTTTTCTTAACCGGCCAAATGCGTTCCGCATCACCAAGTCTACTCTAATGGAAGCAACTTCTTATGCCTAATGAGCAAACCGATGTAACAATATAAATATTACATTATCAAATCCTATTGTTTTTTCTTTCTTATCAATAATTGATGTTAATGTACATGTACAAAGATTATCCTTAGATTAGCGTAAGTATATAAATTGCCAGGGCAATGGCATCAAAAATTAAAATACATCTTCACCATGCTAGAAATTCCCATGAAACTCGATTGCCTAATGCATAGTTGGAATGACATATAAAAGACAAGTTTTTAATCGGTGGGTTTGGTTTTAAATTAGGTAACTAAACCTGTTCTTGTTCGTTTTCCATATTGAGGTGGACACGGTAGAAAAACTTAATACATGTATCTTCCATTTCTTTACGTAGTCAAGCAGCTGGAACTATCGCAGTTTAAATGTCGTTTGAACCATTTGGTCATGGTGAATATTAGACTGAACAAATCGGTATATTTGAGATGTGGCAGTCTATTAGAGCTAGCCGACAAAGTCGGCTCATTGAACTTGAGATTAGTGAATGTGTCAATACAAATCCACTCCACGATGGTCTACCAAATAAAATTATATTGCCACTGCGCCCACGTAGATTTCCCACAAAGCGCATATAAACAGAGTACTTATTTTTGTCTTTTAGTCAGCCGTCATAACGGACTAATTATAATATTATCCAGTTCATAGAATTGATAGCAATTTCGTTATCGTTATGAACGAGTCACGTTTCCTTACCTGCCCGAAAACGAATTTCCTACCTATTTGTCAAAACAGTTGAGCAAACATAGTTATTTGTGCCGACACGTAATCATTTTATCGAGTTCTGTCTCGAACATAGTCTGACAGTAGGTACTGAATGACGTTTCTGATCGGCTCTGCATACTTTTCACCTAATCAGGCACCGACCTTCGCAGTATGAATCAATGACCAGCAGAGTAAGTGCAGCAAGTGAAATGGCTAGTCAATTTGTAGCCTAAGAATTGATTTGGGCGATTCAATGAAGTCCTAACATAGTTTAGTTTTAGAAATCTATTTTCTAATCGTAAGGTTAATCCATCTACCAACGATTATATGAATGACAGGCTAATGTAGGTACCTTCCGACATATCGAAACATAGAGATAAGAGCATACAAATATAACTTTCCTATTGGACGCGATAGCAATGGGTTTTAACGCTACACCAAAATTAGTGCTAAATACGACTTCAGTGTATTAAAGTTATCTCGCTATTTGTTTTTCCATTATCGCATATTCTGGTGTTGTACCGATAATACCGGACCATAAACTGATGTTATCAGAAGCGCCATCGCCGTTGGTGTGGAAGTATTCTGTGTGTGGTCATTCGTCCATACATCAACACTGATTGACACGTACCTACCTTACCTGTTCGCAGTGCTTCAGACAGCCAGCTAGACAGTCTTTATTTTCCTTGCTTCTTTTAATTGCACCCCTTTATTGGCAACGCCCCACCCAGACGTCGGCGTTGGGTTCTATTTTGTGTCCACAGCTCTACATTCAAATTTTTAATTCATCAATACTACGAGTATCAGAGTATGACACTCCTATGCTACCCTTTTAAAGATTCAGCAGGCTTAGCATGACGCCATTGAGGTAATATGTACTGTACGTTAGTACATATTACCTCAATGCATGACGCTTTCTATTTCTACGAAGAATAGACAGTGCTTTTTCAATTCAAAGTGACATTTCGTTTCTCAATTTTTGACATCGCACCGTAGATATCCTTCTACAATCTGTCATTTTGTCTTTCGTTTCTAACGATCTTTGCCTAGGTCCTTATAAATGTAGACTATTACCGAAGAATATTTCTTCCCAAACTGTCAAAATCACACTGACAACAAACTTTGTACTCGGCGCGGGCGGCCCTATAGTTTAAACGATTATCTACAAAATCATGATTCGTTTAGAACGCATAACTGTGATAATGAATAGAAAACATAGCTATTTTCTTCTATTGTACATCATTTAGATAATAGTCATGTCTATTCTTCCGTCGACAAATCGGCGCTCGTGCCACATGAGTAACCAAATGGTTACTCATGTGCTCGTGCTAAGCCTGCAGGTATTTAGTTCGTGAATCAACTAGCTTTTTCATTTATTTTCGTTTAGAAGTTTATTCATATTCCTAAATATCCGCTAGACTACGCTAATTCGGAAAAACCGAATGTAGATATAGATGGACTGTCTAGCACTATTAAACCCTCAAAGTCGAGAAGACTCCAAACGGTCATACTTTGGCTAGACTTGTTATCTAAGCCAGTTCGTTGGCTCCTAAAGATCAGTGTCCACATAGACAACAAAGTAGCATTTCCTCAACCATTTTGCACCATAATATGCATTTAAAAACAAATAAACAGTTTGATTGTGAAACATGTTTTTTGTAGCGCTTATTTCTAAAATAGGTAACTAAGCAATTTCAGTGCTTGAATACGAATTCACAAGTGCAACTGAAAAATGAAACTGCCGTGTAGGTACTATGCGAGAAGATGATTGCGTGTTTACATGATAATGACGTTCACAAAAGCGGAGATAAACGATATTTCACTGAACGCTTATTTTATATCGGCCTTGCCTATACTTTATTGTTTATTTATACAAGACACTTTGTTCCGGTAATCTCCGTAGCTGTTCATAGCGTCATAGTAGACAGGTAGGTACCTATGACATGCATCTTTGCTGAGGTCATCATTTTACTGGGTTGGGCTTCTGCCAATGTTGGCGGATTTTCCACGAACAACATGATTATTAAAGGCTTCTATAATAATTTAGAACGAAAGGATGAATGGATGGTGAAGTATGGTATGTACGTAACTATGTAATAGCTTCGACATATAGGTAACTACCAGCTGCATATCACGCAACAAGGTGCGTATATCGGCAGTCGGTGTCATGTTGTATGAATTAATATGGCTTAGGTACCTACATTGAAGAGTTATTCGCTTTGTTCATACTGCATAGATACTATGTCCGAGTTTGATTATTAATCTTTAGCCTACCTATATTTGTATTCTATGTTTAATAGATAATATCACGAAAAATACATAAAAAATAGTAAATAATTTAATGTCTTTGTTCATAAACATATGACCTAATAATAAGTCATTGATTTCTTAGTCATGCTGTTGAGTTTGTAAAAGTTTTATGTTGTTATTGAATATGACTTGTTTGTTTGTCATCATCATCGTTTCAGCTGAAACATGTCCACTGCTGGACATAGGCCTACCCCAAGATACACCACTTCGACCGATTCTGTGCTTCCCGCGTCCAGCGGACTCCTGCGGCCCTCATAAGGTCATCGGTCCACCTTGTGGGAGGCCTTCCAACTTTACATCTTCCATCACTCCAGGACTTTTTCAGCCTCATCGGCCGTAGACCACATACATTCGCTGCGCAGGTTATACAAAAGACCGAAGAGTATAACCTACCTCTCTGTTTAGCGTTTGTGGACTACGAAAAAGCCTTCGATTCGATCGAGACATAGGCTGAGTACTGCACTGCAGTCCCTCCAACGGTGCCAAATCGACTATCGGTACATCAAGATATTGAAGTGTCTGTACGAAAACGCCACTATGTCAGTCCGACTCCAGGACCGGACCTCGAAACCTATCCTTCTGCAGCGAGGTGTTAGACAGGAAGACGTTATCTCTCCGAAACTCTTCACCGCTGCACCGGAGGATGTCTTCAAGGTTCTGGACTGGAAAGGGGCTGGCATAAACATCAATGGCGAGTACACCACTCACCTTCGGTTTGCCATTGATATAGTTGTCATGGCTGAGAGCATGGAGGACATATCAGTACAATGCTCAATGACCTCAGTGGAGCTTCCGAAAGAGTGGGTCTTAAAATGAATATGGACAAGACAAAGGTCATGTTCAATGCCCATGGAACACCTGGTAACACCCACGCTTATAACGGTTGGAGTCGCTGCACTCGAATTTGTGGACGACTACGTTTACTTAGGAGAAACTGTCCAGGGTATGTCCAACTTCGAGAAAGAGGTCAATCGTCGAATCCGACTCGGCTGGGCATAGTTCGGGAAGCTTCACAACATCTACTCGTTACACATACCGCAGTGTCTCAAGACGAAAGTCTTTGACCGGTGTGTGTGGGCAGTCATGACTCATGGAACCGAAACGTGGTCCCTCACAATGGGCCTCATAAGAAGGCTTAAAGTCACCCAAAGAGCATGCAATGATCGAATCAGGAGTGAAGAGATCCGCAGTAGAACCTCCGTTTCCAATTTCACATTTACAACGTCATGTATGCGCTAAAAGATCATTGTACAGTCCGTTCACACTTAGTTTACCTCAGATTTTGCGTCACTGTCAAAATCAAAGTAATGCATGTTCTCGTTTACATAAAGTTGCTTTTGGGTTGCTGCCACTCACAAGTCTGTCAATATCCCAGAGATCTTTAATCTCGTTTCAATAGGGTTTATGCTGTCACTGCTGTCAGAGTAAAATACTGTGAACGCACTGTAGTTGTCATCATCATCCACCGGTCGATGCCAAAATCTCTTCCATATAGTAGTTACCTACATATCTACTAGATCCATTAGGACATTGACATTTCTAATGCGTTTAGGTTGTTTGCATACCTAGATGCTTGTATGTTTTCTTTTAATCTTTGTAGTTGTCAAAGAAATTTATTAAATTACCTAGGTACAAACATACCTACTTACTTGTTTTATCATAATCCGCAAGGAGATTGGAAGTTTCACTAGGTAGTAGGTATGCAGATTATTATTGCTTTTTCTTTTTTCCCCTATTCAATTCCTCTTAGCGACTTAGTAGATTATTAAATATGTATTTAGAGACAAAGACAAAATTATTTATACGTCGGATCAAAATGGGAGCGTCGGATATGGTAGGTACAAAGTTGGACAAGTATAAATACGTTAAGGACACATCCGCCGCTGAAAGCAGCCTACGAATATTTACAATTAGTAACTACACTAATTACACATATACCGTGTGGTGTGGTGGCGGACGTAAAAGAATAGCACCATCCCATTTTTTCCCGTGGGTGTCGTAGAAGGCGACTAAGGGGTCTTACCAGAGGACAGCAGCGTTCTCTATACATTTTACCACCTATACTGCGATCGCCAACCCGCCTGCCAAGCGTGGCGATTATGGCAAACCCCTCCCCGTTTGGAGGAGGCCTATGTCCAGCAGTGGACGTCTTCGGCTGAAATGATGATGATGATGAATTACACATGGGTGTAAAACCTAACTTTTAAACTATTTTTACTTTAATACACATTGTGTATAAGGACACATTTATACAATATAAAATAAAATAAAACAACAATAACAACCTTCGTATTAAGAAAAATAATCTAATATCTAATCTAATACCTACTTAAATTCAAAAAATTTGGAGAAGTCAAGTTTTTAGTAGTTTTTTTTAAGAAATGTAATGGTAGTTCTCATATTCGTTTTGGAATATGGTTGTAAACTTTTATGGACATAAGATAACTGTTTCTATAGTGGAGTGCTGTAAAAAAACCTGCCCTTTTTGTGAATCTAGAATTTTTGTAAGTTTTAAGTAAATACCTACAAGAAAATTGCGTAACTCGCACACATCCTCTAATTTTGTCATTGTTGCTTGAGATTCAATGTTTGATTAATTTATCTGCTCTGCAATGTAAATGATAAAGTTTCATTGTCAAACATATGGACGTAGCCCGCGAAATTTTTAAACCTTTTTTTTGCAACTTGCAGGTCAGTGTCAGGTTGTATTTTGTATTCACAACCGTATTTAAAAAATATGGCTTTACAGAATTATAATCATTAAAATTATCAACACAACCCTCCCAGTTCATTTAATCCCAATGAATGACTGTTTCAAGAATAAGTCTTTAAAAGTTAGTAATAAAGAGTGTTATTAGTTCAGAAACATTGCAGTGTATAATATTGTATTTAGTGTAATTTTAATTATACCTACTTAATATTTTTTTGTTTTATAACGTTTGTTTTAATTTTTAGCATGAGAGTGATCCATCTAAAGTACACACAGCGTCAGTATGTGCTAACCCCGCAAGTTTTAAAATGTTGCTACAACATTGAATTCGTTACGAATAATCTAAAGAATATTTAAAAAAGAGTTCATTGTTTCGACTTGGATTCGAACCATCCCATTACCGAACGTCGTCATACTCATACCGGCAGTTTGACGAACTAGCCAGCGAGCCCAAAGTATTTCGATAAAATTGTTATGTACTATCGTCCGAGTTATGTTTAGGTCTCTGTCTAATCGATAGACAATCGAGTAGGTAATGGGTAGCTCACTGTCCGGTAAGGAGCGAGCCCGGGTCGACGGCGCGTTGTGTTCCACGCGCGCCTCAAAGAGATGTCAGCAGCAACTGATGGGGCCCGCAAGGGCCGATGCCTACCAGGGGTGCGGTTTGTTCGAAAGAGATATCGCGGCCCCTGGCACACAGGCAACTGAGGGAACACGGGTGGGTTTTAGTCAGTAAAAGTCTGACACGCCCTCCCCTCCGCCCAGAGCGGGAGAAGATATTTGATGATTTCCCACCCAAAAAAAAACCATAGACTATTGTAGTGACCTACATAATAAGAGCATACGAGCGGCCGCGAAGAGGCGCAGCCATCCACTGATGTGCAGACCACAGGATCGTGGTATTTACGTGCGCACACGCCGGCCACATCAGAGCGCCGACAACATACCGACCTCGCAAGCAAATGTATACTGAGGCGCGGCGGAGGTGGCGGTAACATTTATAGTGTGCGTACAGACGGCGCTATACGTCACGCACGTGCTAGAAAGAGATGGGTGCGTGGTCATTGTACGCCGTAACGATTTGAGGTTCGTTTCTAATGCTCTCCGATTGGCTGTCTGATATTTTGAATACAGTAGCACAGCTACAAAGTGTTAGATCCAAAATAGTACTTAAGCCAGGATTTTTCTTCAATAATTATTAACAACTATTCCCTACTATTGAGTTTTATTTACTTCTCAGTAACTCTAAATTGGTGACCCCGACTGAAGACCGCCAAGCAACGATGGCGTCGACAAGTGAACAACCTCCAAAACTATCCCTGAGCCAAGAAGGATGGAAAATATCGAGCATGCGGTGATTATCGCCGACTCAACGCAATGACCGTCCCAGACCGGTACCCCATACCAAGACTTCACGACTTCACATACAATTTATTAGGGAAGAAATTCTTCTCCATAATTGATTTAAAAAAAGCGGAAACCAATAAGTCACTTATATGCCGCCAACGGTTCATCAATACCGTCCTACGGCGAACGATCCATGGTACTAAATATCGGACTGCGCCGACCATATCGATGGAGCTTCATGATTGCAGAAGTCAAGCGACCAATACTTGGCGCCGATTTCCTTCACCGACATAAACTCACAGTCGACATACATGGGAGGAGACTAATCGACAAACAAACGACGTTGTCTGTTACCGGCTATGTCACACCAATGTTGGATCACAGCATCAATACCGTAGACGATCAGCAGCCATATCACGACTTACTCGCGTTGTATCCAGACATAACTAGGCCAAACCTAAAGTTTTGTCACAGCGAAGTAGAGCATCACATTGAGACATCGGGCCCGCCATTGTACGCAAAAGCAAGACCACTGTCGCCACACAAGTACAAAGCAGCAAAGGAAGAGTTTGAGGCAATGATCGAGCAAGGGATTTGCAGACCTTCAAATAGCCCATGGGCCAGCCCGCTCCACCTAGTACTCAAGAGGATATAAAAAATGCCGTTCTTCTGTCATATCCATCATCAAGTTCACCCTTTGCGTTGATGACGGATGCATCCGAGTACTGCGCAGGAGCAGTACTTCAACAAAAAAACAAAGGCAAATGGAAACCAATCGGATTTTACTCGAAGAAATTCAACGACGCCCAAAAGAAATATAGCACCTATGACCGAGAGCTACTATCCATTTACATGGCTGTACGATACTTTCGTCGGATTACTGAGGGCCGTGACGTCACTGTCTTCACGGACCACAAGCCACTCGTAAATGCGCTGAACGCAAACAGCAAGAACGAAACACCGCGGCGCACGAGATACTTGGAATATATCAGCCAATTCATCACTGCTATCCAACACATATCCGGCAAAGATAACGTAGTCGCCGACGCGTTATCAAGAGTTGAAACAATAACTTGCCCGACGCCAATCAACTACGACGAGTTAGCTAAATCACAAGCCCAGGACACCGAGCTAACACAGATGATGAATAGCGATCGTTGTGTTTTCAAGCGAATTAAACTACCAGGAAGCACAACAAAAATCAGCTGTGAGCTGTCAACGGGACTACCTCGTCCATACTTGCCGGCTGCGTTCAGAAAACAGGCGTTTCAAGCAATTCACGAACTTAATCACCCCGGCATTAGAGCGACAAAGCGACTAGTTACAACACGCTACTTCTGGCTAACAATGAAGAAAGATGTCACAGATTGGTCAAGAGCATGTGACCAGTGTCAACGAGTCAAAGTTCATCGCCACACCAAAGCACCAATAGCGAGTTTCACACACGTCGATAGATTAGCACATCTACACATCGACATTGTTGGACCATTGCCAATATCAAACAACTGTCGATACCTGCTGACGATGATAGACAGAGCAACTAAGTGGCCAGAAGCGCATCCCATCGATGAAATAACTGCAGAAAAAGTGGCAAATGTTTTGTACGAAAACTGGATAGCAAGATTCGGTTGCCCGGCAACGATAACAACAGACCGTGGCACGCAGTTCGAATCCGAACTATTCAACAAACTAATGCATCGCATGGGTATTCAACGAAATCGTACCACAGCTTATCACCCCCAAGCTAACGGACTTATCGAGCGCTGGCACCGTACGCTGAAGACATCACTAGCCGCAAAACTAAATTCAACCAGTTGGACTTACGAACTACCAACAGTACTACTGGGTCTACGTGCTGCATTTAAAGCCGATATTGGAACAAGCACAGCCGAACTTCTGTACGGGCAAACATTACGATTGCCAGGGGAATTTTACGGAGAACCGCCCACCACCACAAATTTCAATACCACATCATCACATTTCTTAAGCCACCTAACCGAAGCATTGAAAAAAGCCCAGGTGCAGCGATTAAGCAACACAAATAAGGCGATGTTCGTGCATGGCGACCTAAACAAATGCACACACGTATATGTTCGCAACGACGCAGTGCGCAAGCCCTTGACTCCAACGTACAGCGGCCCGCATAAAGTGATCGACCGCAGCGAAAAATACTTCAATGTGCAAATGGCAAACAGAATCGCAAACATATCAATAGACAGATTGAAGCCAGCCTACTTATTAAACACAGAGGAAAGTAAAGAGATCACACCCACTTACGCCCATATTACAAGATCAGGCAGAACATCAAAACCACCTGTGCGCTTCGCTGGCGGGGAGTAATGTAGTGACCTACATAATAAGAGCATACGAGCGGCCGCGAAGAGGCGCAGCCATCCACTGATGTGCAGACCACAGGATCGTGGTATTTACGTGCGCACACGCCGGCCACATCAGAGCGCCGACAACATACCGACCTCGCAAGCAAATGTATACTGAGGCGCGGCGGAGGTGGCGGTAACATTTATAGTGTGCGTACAGACGGCGCTATACGTCACGCACGTGCTAGAAAGAGATGGGTGCGTGGTCATTGTACGCCGTAACGATTTGAGGTTCGTTTCTAATGCTCTCCGATTGGCTGTCTGATATTTTGAATACAGTAGCACAGCTACAAAGTGTTAGATCCAAAATAGTACTTAAGCCAGGATTTTTCTTCAATAATTATTAACAACTATTCCCTACTATTGAGTTTTATTTACTTCTCAGTAACTCTAAACTATGTTTTTGAGGGTTTCCATTATTTTAACTTACTTACGTTTTCTTTATAAAATGAATCCCTACCCTCAAGTTATATTTACAACGTTTGATTACACATACGTTCACATACAACGTCTTAATGCTGAGACGTCATGACAGATCACGTGACATTTAGTTTATGTCAATCTTATTTCTAGCGCTTCCTATTTTATCGTTTGCGTTGTATGGATGTCACTTGTCTAGGGATCCGCACCTTAATTACGTAACACACGATCAATCATAATCTGTTTCATTTTGACAGTTCAACAATATTTATTGCGTTCTTTTCTTTTGGATCTCGTTCTATTGAACCCTCTTTCGTGCTTAGTTGAAAAATGTCTTGTACACACGTAGTTGTTGAGCAGACACACTTTTCGAACAGTTGAAGCAATGGATTAGCAATCTGTTTCAAAATTATTCAGATTATGATTAATCGAGCGTTGCGCAATTAGGTTACCGTTTTTGTCAATTGGCAAAATATGTATAATAAGTTATCTGTAAATTATCAAATTAAATTGTTTAATATAAATCTTTGTAGTAATATAAGATAAGAGTTTTGTTAAATAATAGCATTATTAAATATTGTGAAATTATTGTATTATTATATTAATCTTACTACAACAAAATAGAAAGATACTCAAAAATTTGCTTGACTAAAAGCACCTTACGTGCCCAGGATTTGAACCTCTAATCTTATGAACTGCAAGCGGTCTTGAAACCTCCGGTCTAATTAGATTTTGAATGACCATCCGCATATTCAGTAAAACAATACAGCGATTTTAATAAACTGTTTTTGCAAAATACATAAGATTACAAAAATTAACTTTGGCCTAGCACGGATTTGAACGCACATGTCTCTTGGAGGGGTAACCACTTAATGGAGCTGTGTGTACAAGTAGTAATGTTACAAGACAAAAGAGAAATATAATGAGCTGTGCAGTTTTAATTTGCTCTAGCCATAGTATATTTAATATTTCTATGGCTCTACCCTACCGCTGCGTTTCACATCATCCAATGTAAAGTGGTTGGTCTCGTAGTCACTTGTGAGTTTGTCCTGGGTTCGATTCCCAGGTCGAGGAAATTATTAGTTTTCGTTTGTTTTAACGCACACGCGCACTGTCTGGATTTGTACCTAGAGACCTAGTTGATTGGCAATAGTCGTCCTTTAAAATAAAAATATAGTTACCACTCGTTTTTTGGGTAGCCGTGTAGGTACCTAAAACGTGAAGAGACACAACTGTGGTTAGCAAAAGGAAAGGAACCACAAGGCAAGTGTTCTGAGGTAGTGACGGATATCAAACACTTGAACATCGTCATTAATTGCGCCCAACGAATAGATCGTGTGATACTATAAGTAGACTACACGTGACAATATTTATGAGCTACTAAGTTTTGCCCGCGGCTTCGACCGTGTGTAGTTAGAAATTTATCCCACGGGAACTAGATAAGTACCTACAGAATGAACAGACATTAAAAAAAAATACATACAGTCGAACATATAACCGCCTCCTTTTTGGAAGTCCTAACCCAGGACGTGGTCTATCGGCTATGATGGGTAGCCCTGGGTAGCCCTTAAAGCGTTAAAACGTAATAAACAAATAGATTAGTTACTATCGCGTTTATAATATTATAAGTAGCTAGGTATGTAATTAATAATGTATGCGTCGTCTAGAGAATTATACATACGTAATTATGTGTGTTATGTAGATGGTACTTACTAGTCAATTCCAGTTGAGAATTACGTAAGAATGTGGTTGGTTTGGTATTTTTTCGTCAACGAATTGAAACAATAAAGTGACCGGCCTTGCGTTACTTTCTCGCGTGATATTTATCTTAGTAGTTACCTACCTAGATTTAGATGTGAAGTAGTCTGACTGAAGTAGTCTGCCGAATAGATAGGTAACTTACCTACCTTTAGTCGTTCGCTAGGCTTCGAATCGTGAGAATGTAGCTTGATAAGTACTTAAATAAACTTTGAGCACTCGTAATGAGTCATACAGTTTAACCAAGAATTCCCACATAAATGGAATTAAAGTTACGTTGGTTCCAGAGTGTCACTCTCAATTCCTGCAGTGAAACAGATGACGGGGCCATTGCACTGCACCACTGCTTACCCGCAAAGAATTACGCACCTGCGATCCCAGAAAATACTCTTAATTACTTTGGATTTGATCGTGACACATTTCCGGCTTATAAAATAAGGTTTCACTATTAAAACCAATGTTTACAAGTAATTCATTTCATCATAGCGGATCGACCTTGGCTTTATCTTCTCTACCATGAAGTTTGGTAATTCTTAATGCCAGCGCCATCTAGCGGTATGTCGATACAACTGTTCGAATACAACGATCTTGTAGTAGTTGTAGTGTTGTGTTGATGGTGACGCGTGACGTGACGGCACTTGACGGCACAATGATCTCCATTTCGATATTGCCGAATGGCTTAAATTATCACCTACTATAGTAATCAGCAATTAATACAAAGGTTTTAATAAAATGTTTAATTTTTGAGGGAGGTGTTTGTGGCGTCACGTACCTATTGTGCATTTATGAACCTTAGTTTATGTGGCGTCGCGTCCTCGCCACCTTGTTAAAAGGTCTAAGTTACGACCCCGGCCGCTATCTCGCTGGCTATATTAATTTTGTTCTGTGTGCTTGTCAACCGGCCCGGAACACGTATAGATTAAGTAATTAAGTGCGTATTTATATTTACACTATCCAATTTTTAGGAAATAGGAAGATGTAGTCGAAGTTAGAACAGTTGAATCCGATTTAGTGACATTGGAAGGTCCCGACCGCACTACTCTTACTAAATTGTTCCATCCCAATCACAGACTACAATATAGTAATCCCAATGTAGTCAACATTTTTTCCATACAAACTTCGGGAGTGTATTACTCCACTGTTTGACAATGTACTGACGGCCAGCCCAAAAAACTACTATAATCTGTCAAATTTCTTTAATAGGTTTTTAACTTTATCGCTAAAGTATTAGGTTCAAGATTGATTGGGAAAATTTGACGGTTTCGGATAGCTTCATGTGCTGGCGTCTGTACATCAAAAATTAAACATGGTATGGTTTTGTCTCATTATTAATATTGTCTGTGTGGACACAGAATATTAAAATAAAAAGCCCTTAAAAAGTTAGGACCCAACGAAGATTCGTTTTTCTTGCTAATTTAACTTAACTTTCGGCGTGTTTAAGTATTATAAGAAGTATAAAATCTCCGAAACCAAGTCCATACCGACAAAACTCAAATATAGAAAAGTTCAATAACCTTTATTTGACGTCGGACACGATGCCTGGAGAGTTGGTGAGACAGCGTGCTTTTTAGCCAGGCCGACCAGTGATTTCGAGCCCGTGACTAGATTCCCCTTAAGAGTCATCTGTCGAATTTAGTTCCAGTGAGATCACTAGCTTCCAATTTCCTAATTAGAGTGTTCCTATTTAGAGTTTCTACAAATTGGATAGTGATATACGCACTTTAGTTTATTTTGTCCCTAGTTATATGACTGGTCATAATAGTGTATCTAATTCTAAACTATAATACATGTTGGCGTCCTCACTTTCCGCCTGACACAGGTCCTCACCGGACATGGCTGTTTCAGGAGGTTCCTGTTTCGGATAGGGCGGGAGGAAACGCCCGGGTGTTTCCATTGCGAAGATCGCCCTGAAGACACGGTGGAGCATACGGTGGAGGTCTGCCCGGCTTGGGCGGAGCACCGCCGTGTCCTCGTGGAGGTGATCGGCGGCGGCGATCTCTCGCGTCCGACCCTGGTCCAGGCCATGATACGGAGCGAGAGTGCATGGCTAGCAGTTGCCTCCTTCAGCGAAGCAGTTATGCTCGCAAAGAGGGAGGCAGCGCACGTGAGGGAGATGCAGTACATGCGCCCTCACAGCCGTGGCATTCGCAGGAGACGCCCTGGGCGTCGGGAATCCCGGCTGATTCCCGGCCACCGTTGGCAAGGGCTTGCGGACGGCGAGTAATGGGTAGCTCGCTGTCCGGTAAGGACCAAGCCCGGGTCGACGGCGCGTTGTGTTCCACGCGCGCCTCAAGGAGATGTCAGCAGCAACAGATGGGGCCCGCATGGGCCGATGCCTGCCAGGGGTGCGGGTTGTTCGAAAGAGATACCGCGGCCCCTGGCATACTTACAGGCAATTGAGGGAACACGGGTGGGTTTTAGTCAGTAAAAGTCTGACAAGCCCTCCCGCTCCACCCAGAGCGGGAGAAGTTATTTGATGATTTCCCACCCAAAAAAAAAAAACTATAATACATGTGTGGCAGTTATATTTTTATCATCTGCAAGTTAGAGTTTCACTTGCGGTCTTCGACCCTAACTTTACGTCTAATACCTACGCGAGAGAGGACACAGGTAGAATATCTTCCTTTCTATGTCCCCAAATGTTCTTTGAATTAATGTTGTCCACTTAGCTGTGTTACCTTTCCTGGAGCGACTGTTTGCACGTAGCTTTGGAAATCTCGAGCTCTTTTAAAGTCGTTCTCTTAGTTTTGCTTTCATACAAAATAGAAACAGCACGCGAACGTCGTAAAATTCTACTGCTACGTATAAATAGAGTAGGACTGGAACCTAAATAGAGTAAGTAGGTATGTATATTCTTTGCTAAATAATCTCTCTCATTTAGTATATAAAGGGTGACTAGTAATTAGTGACCGATATTTAAACACATGATTGTACTCATCATAACAAACAACTTTCCCAAAGAAACATGTTTTTTTATTTAACTAGCGCATGTCCCCAATCAGTGTGCGTTACCCAGGCCAGATGTTGTCGAAAATGGTCATTTGAATCTTATAGATAATTAGTTTTGCGGCTTCTGTAATTGTTGCGCACATTTTTAAATTTGTTGCGCTTATAGTTTTTTAATTATTTCACAAAAACATTTCCTGCTGGCGTAACGTTACCCCAGCCAGACCTTTTTCTTTCTAATGGGAATATTTAAATAATTACTAGCTATAAAATTAGTTGTCTAGATGAAGTACATGTTGTGCCTTATTTTGTATTTGTTCTTTCATCGGTTGCGAAGTTATTCGAGATTTTGCTGGGGTAACGTTTTTGGTTTTGCTAGATCTTTGAAATGGTTAAGCGGATTCTTATCATATTTTGTACATGGCTTCTTGGGAATTAGTTTAAATTTGTTCTGCAATAAAAAAACCAAAATAATACATAGCTTAAAGGAAAAACACTTCAATTGGTCCCAGCACTCTCAATAAGAGCTCTAAAGACTTACTTTAAACGTTATTTTAAAGCTTGTAACTGCCTTCAAATGTACGTGAAGTTTCATTAGTATCCTGTAAGTATTTAACAAGTTATGATGATATTGAGTTCTTCACGAGCACGGTCTTGATGCGCGCGGTGTTATTTGGCCACTGGATTGGATATATGAACTGAATGTTATGTCAATTATTAGTTTTTTAGTTCAGTTGTATATCAGTAAAATTTCAGCTCAGTACATTGGATAATTAATGAGATAATACGATTAAAGTCATCAGGAAGTGAATGACCGTGGTAGCCCGACCAAGTTTAGGTGGTTACGAAAAAGCGAAAACGCAGAACATTATACTATCTTTTGAAATGTTTAGTATAATACACCTTACAATTTCGGTACAGACGCGTACACTGTTAAATACATTAATAATATAATAATATCTGTACTATGAAAACATTATTATTATCTTCCAGTTGCACAAACTTATCAAAAATCACTGATATAACATGTCGTTCGGTGGGACGAGGAAGGGGTGGGGTGAAGGGGCGCATTGTTTGCATATCGCACTAAACATGCTCCGTAATCACATAATTCATCTTGTAGAGTGCGCATGCGTTTCGGCAGTTCCGTTTCCTGTTTTTGCAAATATTTATAGAGTGCGTGAGAGCTAATGTAAAATAATAAGTGTGGCGAATTACTGCTAATGTGGAGTGCTTCTATTGATGATCATAGTTATGGTGCAGGCTGCTTGATGAATTCACGAACAAGGTAAGCTTGTATAATGTAACTACAGAAATAGTAGCAAAATTATTATTAATATGTACATGTTGTTAGGTACTTATCTAAAACTGTATTTTTAAGGCTTAAATATTTAAATTTAGGAACTTATTATTTTCTTTTCTTTCGTACTTAATTATTACCTAGACTGGAATTCTCAACAATGATAACGACATATTTATCCTTCGCTACATAGTACCTATAAAACAAAGTCGCTTCCCGTTTGTCTGTCCCTGTTTGCTTAGATCTTTAAAACTACGCAACGGATTCTGAAGCAGTTTTTTTTTAATAGATAGATTGATTCAAGTGGAAGGTTTTTGTGTATAGGTATATTGTCAAAATATGACTTGAAACTTGATTAATGAAATTCATGACTTAGCGACTATTTATTTATTTCCACAAACTCCTTGGACACGTAGACTAAGAAATCCATAATTACCTTGTTGCGACACTCGCGTTGATATAAACTCGCAAATAGATGACGATTCGAGTTTCAAATATGTAGGTAGCAAAACTACAATTGAAACCCCATTAAGGATTTAGACAAAAAAAATGTACTCTTTGTTTTTATTGTAGGCATAAACAGAATGGCAACATAGCAATAGCCGTGGGCCGCGATGATGGACGCGGTGATGGCGACATAATACCTACGTATGAGTGTGGTGGCGACTATGGCTGCGTGGTGAAGTTATAAAAAATATCGTTTGACGTTCTCCTCTACGTCTGTAAAACTCTCAATCTACGTTGAGTACATACTTATATCTAGCTAGGTATATATATAAATAACATGACCACACTATGAAAAATGTTATGTTATATAGTTTGTACGCACCGTAAGTTTAGTGTTAACTGAAAAAAACCATTGTATATTATTTATTGTCTGTGATCATTACACAGTCCAATATGTGTATATTTAAATAAAAACTGTAACTGTGTACTGTGTATACTGAAATCTATAATTTAATTAAAAAATAATAGAAAATTTCAAAAAAGCAAAATTACTATCTGTAATTTTAATCTGTGATTGTTTTTAAGTATAAGTTTAATAATACTTTAAAAGTTCAATTGAAATGATTATATTACCTGTCAATAAAAATTATTTAATAATCACGTAGTTTTTTTTAAACTTGTGTACATGTCTGTACTAAATTTGTAACACTATCCTACATATTTTAGAAGGTACCATAATGTTTTGCGTTTTCGCTTTTTCGTAACCACCTAAACTTGGTCGGGTTACCACGGTCATTCACTTCCTGATGACTTTAATCGTATTATCTCATTAATTATCCAATGTACTGAGCTGAAATTTTACTGATATACAACTGAACTAAAAAACTAATAATTGACATAACATTCAGTTCATATATCCAATCCAGTGGCCAAATAACACCGCGCGCATCAAGACCGTGCTCGTGAAGAACTCAATATCATCATAACTTGTTAAATACTTACAGGATACTAATGAAACTTCACGTACATTTGAAGGCAGTTCAAGCTTTAAAATAACGTTTAAAGTAAGTCTTTAGAGCTCTTATTGAGAGTGCTGGGACCAATTGAAGTGTTTTTCTATTTAATGAAATAACCTTTAAGCTATGTATTATTTTGGTTTTTTTATTGCAGAACAAATTTAAACTAATTCCCAAGAAGCCATGTACAAAATATGATAAGAATCCGCTTAACCATTTCAAAGATCTAGCAAAACCAAAAACGTTACCCCAGCAAAATCTCGAATAACTTCGCAACCGATGAAAGAACAAATACAAAATAAGGCACAACATGTACTTCATCTAGACAACTAATTTTATAGCTAGTAATTATTTAAATATTCCCATTAGAAAGAAAAAGGTCTGGCTGGGGTAACGTTACGCCAGCAGGAAATGTTTTTGTGAAATAATTAAAAAACTATAAGCGCAACAAATTTAAAAATGTGCGCAACAATTACAGAAGCCGCAAAACTAATTATCTATAAGATTCAAATGACCATTTTCGACAACATCTGGCCTGGGTAACGCACACCCCCAATCACCCCAATAGAATATTAAGTACCTAACAATAATAATACACCATCAGCTGTAATTTAATTTAGTTACCTACAAACAAAAAAATAACCACTTTTACCATGCATTATTCTTCTGCCATCAATTTAACCATCGCGCGCGCGCTATCAGCTGTGAGTCGCTTGACCTCGGGGTCAAGCAACGAAGCGTAGTTGTTAAATTAATGAAAAACGAATAATGCATAGTAAAAGTGGATTCATTTATTTTTCTTTGTAGGTAACTAAATTAAATTACAGCTGATGGTGTATTATTCTTGATAGGTACTCAATATTCTGTTTTGACCCAAACAGAATATTGAGTCAAAGTATATAAGGCAGAAAAAAAATAGTTTCTTTGGGGAAATTGATTGTTTTGATAAGTACAATTGTGTTACGTTTTTTAAACCCAGTCCTACAATCTTATCTGTTCAGTTGACAGCGTCGCTATTGGGCATTGAAAGAATTGAGTTGTAGAGTTAGTTTTCAGGGGTTGGATGTAGTTCCAATTTTACTCACATGGACAGCTAAGTTGGTGGCACTCTATTAAACTAATTTAACAGATGTAATGTCAAACTCTTAAACTAAAACAGCAAACACAAAATATTTGAAATGTCAGGTTAGTATTTTGTTTCAATAATGGGCTATACTTAGCGCAGACCGTGAGGATTTTTGATGACATTGAATAAAATAAACTGTAATAACAGTAACAAAGTACATACTGCACTACTGCGCTTGGACGTCCCGAGGATCAGTTTGATGTCTGCGTAGATGTTCATAGAACATTTATGATTACAGATTAAGTCTAATTATTGTCATCAAAAAATCAGTCAGAGGGTCAAAACAAAAACAGGGACTGACTTATAAAAAACTTTTTATTGTTCATATAAATTAATATTAACAAGATGTTGATGTACATAACTAATGGAGTGAGATAGATCACTGCTAATGTTAAATGCATAATTATTCAATTAAATAAAGTAAACCATTCAACTAGGAAACAAATAATTGACATTTTACGTCTCAATAAATTGTGATTTGAGCAACAGTAATAGTAATTAAGGTAATTCTTTATTTCATTTGAGGATTACTTCAACAGGTCACAACCGTTTACCAGGAAAGCAGTGCCTCCTACCACAAAGCATGAACTATAAATACAGATGCAACATAAAAAAAGATCAGTCATGTCACATACTACTCCAACTACCCACAAAACATTAGCAGTCACCTAATTACCTAACTACAAACTAATGGGCCTTTTTCGGCTTTGCTAGTTTCTCATATTTGCTCTTGGAAGAGTACCAGAGGCCAAAGGGGATGGCGAGGGAAGGGAGGGTCATGACAGCGAAGGCAGCCCAGTCGAGGATGTGTGAGGAGAATTTGCGGTCGTAGTCTTTGTAGGCCACGATAGCACCCTCACCAGGGGAGCTGCTGATTGACTGCTGGTACTGAAATGAGATAATCTGTTGTTAGTTTATTTTATAATAATATTTATAAAACACATAAATTACAGTATTTACACAGGGAGGCAGGCACATAGGTGCACGCCCAACCTGCTGGACTCAGTTCATGATTCTAGACAATACACATTATACATACATTTTGACCGCATAGGGTATTGCACTTTTCTTTGAAACAGCATATTTAAGAAAGTCGTCTGCCTTTCGGTGTTACACAGTTTGCGCGTAGATGTGCCTGCCGCCATGTTTACATTATTTTTTATTTTTTATATATACGAGTTTAAAAACTAAAAAACATTCTTTAAGAAAAAACCAAACTAAAAAGTAGAAAATAATTAGGAAGGTAAGAGTGAATCATTTTAATGTACAAAGTTTAAGCTTAAGATTTTTGATGCAGTTTTTACAATCACGACTAGAGTCTTCTGAAAGGAATTTGTGTATAATACAATACATCAATATTTAACACTACAGCACAGAAATCTCAATGTTTCGACACATTGGAATTGCATCCGTGCGAAGCAGGGGTGCCGTCGCTAGTAATAATTATTATTATGTTTTGTGATTTTTTTTTGTACTGTTACTTTTGTTGTAAAAAAAGTTTTTTTTCTTTTCTAAGTACAATGCTAGCTATGGCTATTTGTTGTTCTAAAGAAGTTTTTGGCAGGGTTTTATTTCGGCTGTTTCATGATTCAGAAAACATTATGCACAAATATTCTGACCATGAGTACTTTAGAAAAAAATATTTTTTAGTTTTTTTAGTCATCATATCAGCAGGCTTAGCATGATGCTTTATATTTTTAGTGTCATTACGCACTGTCGACTAGTCGCTGGCGACTGTGACTTACTACAGTTTAAATAGCTGGTTACGCACTTGGTCGTCGGTCGTTACCTATGACAAGTCGACAGTGCGTAATGGCTCTTACTCTTCAGTGTAATAGAAATCCTTTGTCTACATTTCTCGGCACAAAAACTATCTATACGGAAACTTCATTTTTGTCTATTGTTAACTATGTTAATTGCTAATATGTTGCTAAAAAAGTTAACTCCATTTGTTGTTAAAGTACCTATTACATTTCAGAAGATTTAAAGGAAGTTAGCAATAGTTACCTTGTGATAGAAATTGCATTTTATAATATGTTGTTGCATTAGTGATCACTACATAGTATAATATAAAACAAAGTCACTTTCTCTGTCCCTATATCCCTATGTATGCTTAAATCTTTAAAACTACGCAATGGATTTTGATGCGGGTTTTTTTAATAGATAGAGCGATTCAAGTCAAGAGGAAGGTGTATATGTATAATACACCGACCTCCACGCGGGCGAAGCCGCTGGCAAAAGCTAGTTTACTTATAAAAAAATGTTTTTAGTGGCTATGAAAGTTTAGGCAGGACATTAAGAGTCCAGGATGTGTTTTTCGCAGCTCGCTGTGTCCTTTTGACAAATAGTAGGTACTTAATTAAAGGACTTTATGAAAGGTTAACTTCATTAATGAACAGTCTTGTTCCCAACTTTGTATAATGGAATGGTTTTAACTTTTGATTGCACCCCTAGAACCGTTTCAATGGATACCTAGTTAATTCTTTCTGTTAGAATTAATTGTAAATGTGCAGGTTCATGTCATTAATAAACATACAATTCAGACCTGTTAGATAGTATTAAAGATGCTGCACATCAAACTATTAGTTGCTGCCTAAATGATTTTATTTTGTGTATTCACTAGATATTCACATCTTCAAATTCAAATCTAGACCCAGTTATCAAACATGGTAAATCTTAAGGTGTTTTAAAATATATTTTGTCCAACTTGAATAATGATTCTTGTTATATGTTGATAGGAATGGACCCATTATGAGTGGAGATTGTTAAAAAAATTGGACATTTAAAAGAGAAAGTACACTGATTCATTTGGTTTGGCTTTGCTACAGTACTGTTATGATAACTTTAACCATATGCCAGTTAGCTTGAAACTGCTTCATATTTAGAGCATTTAGCAAAGTGAAAGTAAATAAAGAATCTCACCTCAGTAGCATCTTCACTGGCTTTGTATGAAACTTCAGCAGATGAGAAGTTGAAGTAGCCGAATCTGCTGGACCTGACAGTTACGACGTGCGACACGTTGGTCTGGGGGGGTATCCTGTCGATCTGTGCCGTCAATTGGCCACCAACTACTTGGAACACTTCCGGGTGGAAACCGTTGTCCACCAGCTTCACGTCCACAGCGGGCGCAGTGCCGACGTTGAACAGCGTATATTTAACCAGAATATCCATATTTTCAACCAAATATTTGTTCAGCACTTGTTTCGAAACAAGTAACTTCGCAATCGCTGGCTCATCTTCTGCGGTCACCGCAGTAGCGATGATGAGGATCAGGGATAGCAGCTTGGCACTCATTTTGTCTGGAAATTGAAAAGAGAGACTTTAATTTTGGCACTAAAATAGGTTGCAGATGGAAGGTATTCCAAGACGATAATTTTGAATGAAAATCGCTCGATCTTTGTTTATATGGGTCAGGAATAGATGGAAACTACAATGTTTTTAATTTTTAAAGTAAAACTAGTTTTACTTACCTTATTTTACGCTTATTATTAAACAACTAAAGGGATATTTGGTTAGCGCTGCTAAGACGATCGGTGACAGTCGTTCGTACGTGGCTGACGTTTCACTCCACGCAGTCAGTATGCTTGCCAGGTATAAAATACAAATTACAGTTATTGTTGCGTTCATTGTTAGATTGAAATGATGTCTTCGTGTTTTTTTTAAATACTTTTTACGCCTTGATTTCACTTTATTTAAATGCGATTACAAACGAAACTTGCGGTTGTAAATGAAAATCAATAAATCAAGTAATGAAAAGTAAATTAACGAAATTATGAAAATGAAACATGAATGCATTTTATGCAACAACTGTCAAAAATACGTGTTTGTTTTCTCATAGGTTGAGGATTCTATTGAAAATGGATTTCTGCGGAAATTCGAAATAGATTGTTAAATATTGTTTAATTATACATTAGTGTAGTGGTATTTTACAAACTAGTAGTAATTTAAACTATGACAGAGAAAGAAGATGCTAATAATCAACCCGAAAAAGAACCATTAGATGACGAAGCCCTAGAAAAGTGAGTATTCCATGATTTCTTCATAGAAAAGCGCTAATAACTACATGAATGTTGTTTCAAAATGTAGTATATTGTTATGACTTAATACTTTCTAAATATTATGTTACTAAAATTGTGCTAAAGAATACCCGGCGTATTATGTATTTTCATACATTTTTCCCATTCAGTTTCAATAAATTGTGTGATTTTGACTGTTTTTTTTACATAATTAGGCTCTTACGCTCTCTCTCATATAGATGCAGGATCGTGTTAAGTACTAAAAGGAGGACTTTGTCCTACAGTGGGACAACACTTGATTCTGATTTATGCTGATCTATTTATTTATAATACATAAGCTGCTAATTTATTACACATAAACCATACACATGTAAACCATTGCTACATGTAAATCATATGGATATACTTGACCAGCATCAATACCTCCGTCAACTTGTATCAAATTACCAACATTGTACTGACACATACAAACTGGCTCTGAGACGGATTTCTGAACTGGAACTGGAATTAACCCACAACACTATCACCCATATGGCATCTCTCAGAGCCAGTGAAGAGTCTGCGATCACCAGCAGTCTCTATGATGAGTTGGTTGGTAGTGGGTCTGAACCTATATATGTTGAGCCAATTGTAACGATAGACTTAACTGGTGATACTATCACTAAAAACAGATTGTTTACTAGTCACAATAAGATTAAAAAATATATTAAAATTAATATACTAATTAGAAAATATCAGAAATCATTACAAAGCCAAAAGTTAACAAACTAAACACAATTCTTAGGCAAAAAAAAAATATATTTCAAGAATTGAAGAAATGTAAATAGTGAATTGCAATTATGTAATACCTTGTATGTTACTGACACTCAGCACCTACAGGATGAATTGTTTGTTAGGGAATATGCTCTAAAGGATATATTTAGTAAATATGAGGCTACTCAACAAGACCTGACTAAGCATATGCAGGAGGCTAGTGAGTTGGCAGACTTAGTCAAGTACAGGAACTGGTGGTGGCTGATCGTCTGCTTCCTGTATGACGTAGGCCGGTTTCAGCCGATCAACGCTGACGGTAACTTCTTCGTCGCCACGTATGTCAAGCTTGTAATATTTGGGTTGGCTCTGTATGACCTTGTACGGACCCGCTTATGGTGGTTCCAGCGGTCTTCGAACAATGTCCTGCCGCAAGACCACATGTGATGATTAGCTGAGACTATGTGGTACGTAAAATGGACCTTTCCTGTGACAGGACGCAGGCCTTGGTGTGAGGTTGGCCATGCGACTTCGTAAGCGCGTTGCAAGGTCAGTGACGTCAGATGGCTTGTAGTCGTCAGTTGGTGCAATGAATTGCCCTGGTAGTCGAAGTTGTTTGCCGTAGACCAACTCTGCTGGTAATGCTTCGATGTCCGGCTTCCATGCACTCCGTATCCCCAGAAGTACTAGTGGAAGAACTTCGGTCCATTGCGGTGTAGAGTGACACATAATGGCAGCTTTCATGCGTCAGCACAGACGTTCGACCATGCTATTCGCAGCAGGGTGATAGGCGGTCGTGCTGTAGTGGTGTGCACCTACCATGGCAGCGACAGCACGAAAGAGGTGTGACTGGAACTGCGTGCCGCGATCAGTTGTCATCTTGAGTGGGCAACCGAATCTGGCGATCCAGCCGGACAGCAGCGCTGTTGCGCAGGTCTCGGCGGTGATATCTTTGATGGGGTACGCCTCAGGCCATCTGGTGAATCTGTCGATGACAGTGAGGCAATACCTGTAATAATGGAGAATATGGGAGAACCTTTATGTTGTGATGGGAAATTGGGAAAGAGGAGCAAAGGTATGACGTGTCACTTTACTGCCTTGACACTTTAGGCATTTACGGGACCACTCTCTACATTGTTTACGCATCCCTGGCCAAACGAATCTTTGTGCCACCAGTCGCACTGTAGCTGTGTTTCCGGGGTGACTCAAATTGTGCAGCGAATCGAACGCTTGACGACGGAATTTCGGCGTAATATAAGGTAGCGGAGGTGCAACCGAAACGTCACAATAGATCTCGATGTCTGAATCGGGTATTCTAACCTTTTTGAGTCTAAGCGAGGATCCACTTTTTAGGAGACTTTGCAGTTCTGGATCAGTGTTCTGACAACGTGCAAGTGCCTGATAGTCCACCCTTTAGGTACTTGTACTTCCTCAATTCGGGACAATGCTGCGATATTCTCGGGCCCAGGTATGTAGCGTATGTCTGTTGTGTACTGGGCTATGTAGTCGAAGTACCTGTACTGTCTTGGTGTGCAGTTATCTCGTAGTGTTGTATAGGCGTACGTTAGTGGGCGATGGTCTGTGAAAACAACAAAGTTCCGGGCCTCCACCATGTGACGAAAATACCTGATAGCTTCATACACTGCCAGCAGTTCGCGGTCGTAGGGGCTGTATTTCTTTTGGGCTGGGTTTAGCTTTTTTGGAAAAGAAACCCAGTGGCTCCCAATGCTCACCATTACGTTGCTGTAGGACGGCTCCTATTGATACATCTGAAGCATCCGTTGTCATGGAAAGCTCGGCGTTAGCAAGCGGGTGGACTAAAAGCGTTGCTTCGGAAAGTGCCTGCTTGCATTCCAAAAATGCATCCAGCTGTGTCTGCGTCATTTGAACAGGTTGGTTCTTCGTGGTTTTGCCTCCAGTCAGTATAGCGTTTAGCGGTGCCTGTGCCTTAGCTGTTTGGTACAAAGCGTCTATAAAAATTAAGCATACCCAGAAATCTTCGTAGCTCCTTCACAGTTTGTGGTACTGGAAAGTCCTGGATAGCCTGTATCTTAGTGTCCAGCGGGCAGGTACCGGAAGCAGAAATGTTGAAGCTGAGAAATGTTACCTCTGGCTGTCCCCAGACACACTTCGCCGAGTTCACCAACACTCCATACTCTCTTAGGCGATCCAGCAGTCGTCGCAGGTGCATTTTGTGCAGCTCTGGAGTGGGGAAAAAAAAATAAAACATCGTCCAAATAACAGAAGCAGAACTCGTCTAGTCCAGCAAGTACCTCGTCCATAAACCTCTGGACTGTCTGAGCCGCATTCCTTAGACCGAAGGTCATATAGGGGAATTCAAATAAACCGAATGGTGTGGTTATCGCCGTCCTGGGTATGTGGGGTCCATAGATAGGTACCTGGTTATAAGCTTTAACCGTGTCGATTTTAGAAAATATGGTGCTGCCGGAGATCTGATGCGAGAAATCCTGAATGTGTCTCACCGGGTATCTGTCCGGAATTGTGCGTGCGTTGAGTGCGCGGTAGTCGCCACACGGCCTCCAACCATCATCCTTTTTCTTGACTAAATGTAGGGCTGAAGACCATGGACTGTCTGATCGCCTGGCCGTGCCGTCGGCCAGCATGCCATCGAACTCCTATTGGCTATCTTTAAACGGTCTGGATCTAGACGCCTAGCCTTACTTGATATCGGTGGTCCAGGGGCAATATTAATATAATGCACCGTGTTGTGTTTAGGTTCACGTACAGTACCTGCAGGTCGGGTCACCTCCGGGAACTCACGGAGCAGCTGATGAAACTCTGACTCGCCGGCGACAGTCTTGACAGACGCCACGTCATCTGGTATCTTCTGATGCGACGCAGGTACGGAGAGGGATGTGGTGCCATCTATCAGCCTATGGTTGCGGCAATCTATAATCAGTTTATAAAACTTTAAGAAATCAATTCCTATAATCGGTTTTGATATGTCCGCTACGGTAAATTGCCATGGAAATGCTCGGCACAGGCCTAAATCCAGATGCAACTGTATCGGCCCATACATACTGATGACTGTCCCATTCGCAGCTGTTAGGCCGTATTTGTGCTCGTGCAGGGTATTCTAACCGCTGAGCGTGGAAAAACACATAAATCAGACCCAGTGTCGATGAGAAACATCATCTTTGAGTGGGAGGCCGTATTTTTGTAACGGACCGGCCGTTACAAAAATACGGCCTGGGTGGGTTCCGCAGTGGTAGGCCGCTACTTCCGACTGCTCATGGAGTTTTCCGACGACCACTGACAGGGCTGCCGGCATTTCTTCGCCTGCGAACCATAAACATAATGATACCAGCAATGAGGGTGGTTTTCAGGCGGCTGACGCGACCGCGGTGTAGATCTATGCCTAGTATTTCTGCTCCTGGACCGCTGGCGGGAGCGTTCGCGACGCAGCATATGCATTGCACTCACCTGTTGACTGAGTAAAGCTACTTGCCTGGTTAACTCGCCCATTCGCGTTTCCATACCTTCCATGAGGGTAGACGCCACCGGGGCCGCTGCACTCGCCACGTGTTGCACACCGGTCGGCGCGATTTCGTGGACTTTGTCCGCCAAGTCCACCATCTTGTCTATTGGTAAATCCGCCTGGGAAGCCACGATAGTCTGAACGTTATTCGGTAAACGACTCGACCACAGCGTTTTCAGAAATTCTTCAGGTGCCGCCGGTCCTGCCAAATGTCGCAGGTGCGGTGCCTAAAAACTGGGATCGTTTCCGGTCCCCCAGCTCCTCATGCATTAACAGCTGTTTCACTCTCCGCTCCGGTGAGGCCGATAATCTCGGTAGACTCGCTCGGTCGACCGAGCGATCGCGGTTTAAAGACCCAGCGCTGGCAGGCGGCGGCGGCGCGGGGCGTGCGGGCGCTGCCGATGCCGGTGCGCGGGCGCAGGCGGTGTGGTGCACCGGCCGCGCGCAGCTGACCCGATCTGGGGCGGTGCTACAGTGTTAACTGACTTGACGTCGGACTACTGTGGTTTATTAGCTAGCTTCCCCATGCCATTACATAAAAGCCACATACACTTGAATGCAGGCCTTATACAGCTAGTTGTTGCAAAAGGTTTAAAAATAATATAGTTCATGTAATTACAATATCAATATCACAACACGAGAATCCGAATGAAATTTATGGAGCCCTTTTTGATGTTGTGCAAAAAGAGTACCAATCTGCTTTCAAGACCAAAACCATTAACATCAATGGTACCTCCGTTGGCTTTAACCAATGGGCTACTCCGGGTATTTATAAAAGTAGAGCGAGACTATACTAGTTATATGGATTTAAAAAACTCAGGTTTGATACTCATTTCCTAGAGTATGTCAAAAACTATTCAAAATTATTTAAAAAGATTAGTGCTTTTGCAAAATCTAAATTTTTAAGCGACACTTAAAAATTCGAATAATAAAGTTGGAAAACCACTTGGAAAATAATTAACAATGAAACGGTTAAGTAGGTTAAACAAAACAAACAACTTGAGATTATGCTCGACGGCAAATTAATTAGTAAAGAAGCTGACGTAGCACAGGCGTTTAATGAGTTTTTTGCCAACATACCTTTAACTACGACTCGCTCCATAAATACGTCCCCGTCTAAAGCTGAACACCTTTTGCATAGTAGTGTGCCTAAATGTAGTGACCTATTCAGTGTCGAACATGTAACGCCTCGTGATACAGTTAATATTTTTAACACACTTAATTCTTTTTTGAAAAAATTACAATGGTACGAAATGTTCCAATTCGTAGTCAGTACAAAAATTCTTTGAGTAATTATAAATGTAAAACTGCATTAGTAAAGAAAAGTGTCCTGGGTATGGCTCCACGCATTTATAATAAAATCCCAGACGCCATAAAAGAATTAAATTTCCCACAATTTAAGAAAAAAACGAAATTGTTTTTAATAGAAAAATGTTATTATACTATTGACGAATACTTAAATGACGAATTAATTTAGAATTACAATGATTAATATTGACATTCAATTATTTTCACATAGATTTTTTACATTTTAATTATTTTGACATAGATTTTTTGACATTTTAATAATTCCTCATTTAGGTCTGACATAATTATGGTATTAATTAATATGTAATTGTTCAATTTATTTTTAATATATGAATGTATGTATTTATGTATGTTTGTATTTTTTATGCATGAATTGAAATATTTTTAGCAAATTTTTAATTGTAATTGTCATTTAAATCTCCACACCATATTTGTACGCCTCCTGGCATAACATAGCGCTGTGTTTATCAAACATAAGATCTGTATTTTATTTACCTATGTTAACAAAAAAAAAAAATACATAAAAAAGTCTAAAAACACTGGTGATTAATTTTAATAGAGATGCCCCAGGCATCTCTATTAAACTTTTCAGTAATATAATCGACATCGTAGCCCCCTATCTAGCTATTGCTTTTAATAAATGTGTTGATTTAGGAACTTTTGCCGACCTCATGAAGAGTAGTTAAGTCATACCATTATTTAAATCACGTAATAAAAATAACGTTGGTAGTTTTAGGTCTATATCTATTTTACCGGCATTTAGTAAAATATTTGAAAAGTCACTCAAGCAGTTGCTAAGACATTTAAATTTAAATTGCCTCCTTCATGATGAACAATAGGCTTTACAAAAGGTCGTTCGATTACAGACGCGTGTGTTGCTCTGTTGAAACACATATTTCACGCATGGGAGAACTCACAAAATGCTATTGGAGTTTTCTGTGATCTTTCCAAAGCATTTGATTGCGTGCACCATGACACGCTATTGCGTAAACTACGGCATTACGGTGTTCAAAATGAAGCTGTCAACGTAATAAATTCTTATTTAAATAATAGGCACCAATGTGTAGATATTAATGGTGTGAAATCTTTCGGGCTACCAGTTCAGTTAGGTGTACTTCAAGGCTCAATACTGGGTCCATTCTTATTCTTAGTGTACATTAATGATTTACCATTCTATTTAAAGGGTATCTGTGACGTACGGTTTGCTGATGATACCTCTCTTATCTTTAAAGAAGACAGGAATAGACAAGATTTTGACGACGTAAACAGTGCACTCTCAAGGGTTACGCATTGGTTTCCCACGAATAATCTAGTTCTCAATTCCAAGAAAACTAAATGTATAAAGTTCGCTTTACTGAATGTAAGAAATCTGAGACATCGTCTTCGATAATGAGGTGCTTGCAACTGTAGACTCGGCCGTTTTTCTGGGCATAACAGTAGATGCCAAACTTCAGTAGGGATCACATATATCAAGCCTAGCGGGAAGGCACATTTCGGCCGCCTACAGCCGCCTTTACGGCCGCCTATGCCGTCAGGAATGTAAGACAATACACTGACGTTGATACAGCTCGGTTAGTCTATTTTAGTTATTTTCATAGCGTTATGTCCTACGGCATTCTGCTATGGGGCATAGCCGCTGACATTCAAAATATTTTTGTTCTTCATAAACGAGCTGTTCGTGCAATTTACCAACTAGGTGCTAGAGTTTCACTGAGAGATTTTTTAAAGATATTGGTATTCTCACGGTGGCATCGCAATTCATCTTCGCTAACATCTTATATATTGGGCAAATTATACACTTATACACTAAAAACACTGATATTCATAATATTAATACTAGAAATAAGGATAAACTACGTCCCTTTCACCGGCTTCATAAAGTTCATAACTCATTTGTTGGGCTTGGTATAACATTTTATAACAAGCTTCCCTCTTCTTTGCTAGATTTACATTTTAATGCGTTTAAAGCGAAAGTAAAATCAAATCTTTGTTCGAAGGCATACTATTCTATCAACGCCTACTTAAACGATAAGAATTGATTAGCTTAACTACTGACAGGTCATATGAGTTACGTCATATCATTGTTTATTTGATTTGACTGTATAAACCATTTTTTTTAAATTTATTAATTAAAGCTTAATTTATTGTTGAATGTTAATTATATGCAATTATTGTATAGAATCAAGTTCTTCCAACTTAACAGACAGCTGTGCTGTTGGGGAGTTTGTTGCGCCACTTCTTCTTCCCAGCTAAAGCACTAGGAAGTGGTGAAGGGCGGGCGTTTTGGGGGACTGTCTTATGTAATTTTTATGTAAAAAAGTGCTGACTCTCAGCCTAGTTTGAATAAATGACTTTTGATTTTGATTTATTTATAATACATAAGTTGCTGATCATGCTATCGACTTTGGAGTATCTTTATGGTATTCATTGTGTTAACTCTTATGAAATAGTGTTGTATTTCAGGCTAGCTGTTGAAGAGTTATTGCGGGAAGCAGTTCAAGGAGCTGCAAGAGCTGAAATAGTAGGGCCCTCTGGTTGGATCAAAGCCCCTCAAAACAAAACCAATAAGCGTTTTTTAGTGAACACATTACGGAATGCGGTAACCTCCAATAAGTACCACTCAAGACAACGCCGACATTCGCACAAATCTCCCAGTCGTGAAAAACATTCAGAACCTTCAATTAAAAAAGATAGGTCCAAAAGAAAACATTAAAATGGAAGAATATAATGTGGACACTGTATTGAAAACTATCTTTGATGTCAATGAAACAAACTGGAAATCTTCTGAGAAGATTCCTCTTATATCCAAAGAAATAGAACAATTAAAAAATGACTTTAAATTATTTTTGAGCTCAACTGAATATGATATGTCAACAATACTGCAGGAGAGTGCAGAGTTATGCACTGAAACCCAAAACCTAGCCGCGGACATGGAACTGTGTAAGCTGGAAATAGAGCAGGAGACTATGGCTGACGTACTCAAATCTTTAGCTAATCGTGAACAACTAAAAAAAGAGATGCAATCTATCAATTTTGCCATGAATATAGTTGATGATGCTGTGCGTTGTGGGGAATTTGTTAGTGAGTTTGATGATGGCAGGGAAGCTATGAGCTATTCCAGGTCTGTAGAAGCTGTGTATGACCTCATAGACCATGCTGACACTGCAGCTGAAGGATTCCAAAGTTTAGAGTTGTACAACAACATTAAGCAGACAGCTACAGCAATAACAGAAAGATTGCATTATGATATGTGCAGAGAATGCAGCATAATGATAAATTGGTGTATAAAGTCTAGCTCTCGAAAAACGATGATCACACTTAATCTAAAATTTGATGAGCCTCTCGTTGTTGTTGATGTTCTTAATGCTATGGATAGGAGTGGGAAGTTGACTGAAAAAGTTTCTGAGTTTTCTCAATTTATATTAAAAGATGTTCTTATACCTATAATAAATGGTGACGTGTCTGTTTATGGTGAAAATGATCAAGTGTTAAATATTACTATAACACAAAGGCAGAATTTTAAGCCACCGTATGAAACTGTCTTAGGTAACTTGAGAACACTCATCCATTTCTTGAGCAATACGCTTAATCTTGACTTCAGGAGAGACAGTACTATAATGAGAATGATTGGCAAAGAGATCAGTGAAACATTCAAAGATATACTGATCAAAGATTGCCTGATTCATACCATACCGAATAACTTAAATGATTTACAGACCTATGGACAAATAACAGCAGAAATTAATTCTTTCCAGAAGTTCCTAATAACGCATAAGTTCGCTGCTGAGGACTTCTCCATATTGGATTACCTAAACAATCTTGATGTGCTATTTGCAAATAAGTCGAGCCAGCATTTTTTGGAGAATGCAAGGGCTATCATGTTGAAGGATTTAAGTATTACAATGTCTATTGGTGTAGAATATGTCCCAAACAGAGAGCTTCCAATAAAACCTGAGGAAGAAGGTGCTGAAGCTTTAGAGATTCTTGATAAAACAATCCCAAAGAGTATGTACTTCTTCCCGAGGTGCATGATATCGAAGACGGCACAAGAACTGTTGGATCTGGTTTATGGGATTATGGAGCAAGCAGTTCAGTGCGAAGATGTGGTGTGCAAGAAAATGTATAACACCGCTCGGATGGTGTTTGAGCTGTATGATGCTGTGGTACCATATCACCACGAGAACTACCTGCAAACAATTCCACAATACGTTGGTAAGTTTTTAAAATACCTTTTTAAATATAGTGAGAAGTTTGGTTGATGATGAAGACTCATTAAGCTCTACAGTATTTTGACTACGACGCATTTAACTAAATGCAACACAACCTGAAGTTTAGTTTTTACATTATTTTGAAAATGCTTTGCTGGCTTTGAGAGCAAAGCATTTTCGGCTGCGATTTAAGGGTAATAGGTCATGAGTTCGAACCTAAATAGACGCTTTACTTTATGTAAATATTTTATTCATCACTGCTTTCAAACGGATCATGAGGAAACCGGCATGTATAGAACCAAAAATTCGAAGATATGTGACATCTAGCAAATTGCACTGGGCCCGCATGGTAAATTGAAGCCCACTCCCTCTCGTAGAGAGGAGGCCTGTGGCCCAACAGTGGGAACATCAAAGGCTGATTATACTAGCTCGTCCTTATCCCTACTTGGTGAATGTTCTCCACTTCACCTGATCATATTTTTCTCTCTATTTCCAGCCTTGTTCCACAACAACTGTATGTTCCTAGCACACAACCTCCAGATATTTGGGGACAAGTGGCTGATCCTCATGGAAGGTCGGGACCTAGATTACCCAATCGGTTTCGTGGACTTGGTGCAGAAAATGCGCGATCTTGGCTACAAACATCTCACTATACACATGCAGCAACAAAGGAAGCAGATACTGGATAATATTAGGTCTTCAGGTTAGTCAAATATGTTTACCTGCATCTGCAATAATATTATAAAGAGGTAAAGTTTATAAGTTTGTTTGTAGGAAGTAATCTCTGGAACTATCAGTCCGATTTGAGCATTCTTTATTGCAAACGATAGCGCAATTCTTGAGGAAGCTTATCACTACATAGTATAAAACAAAGTCGCTTTCTCTGTCCCTATATCCCTATGTATGCTTAAATCTTTAAAACTACGCAACGGATTTTGATGCGGGTTTTTTTAATAGATAGTGATTCCAGAGGAAGGTTTATATGTATAATACACCGACCTCCACGCGGGCGAAGCCGCTGGCAAAAGCTAGTAGGCTATAAATTAATATCACGCTACTAGCCGAGCAAAATTAAAAAAAAGTCGGAAAGAACGCTGAGTGTATACCTACCTACGAAACAATAGCGCGGGTGGACGATGGAATACGACGCGACGGCTCGGGGGGCAACATTTCAAGCGAATGAAGTCGCGGGCAGAAGCTAGTTTCTTCATAAATTAATTCCCCCTTCCCAAAACAAGGTTTTTCTTTAGGTATGGTTTAAACCATCGAGCCTTTTACAAAACTGACACCTTGGTCCAGTGCTAAATTGTTATTTTTGTGTTAAGAACTTTACCCAAATAGAAGGAAAGTTGGTAATGCAAAAACTGACTGAGTTTTAGGCTAGAACGAAAGATAGATCGCGTTTTGTAATAAGACGGATTAAGTTTAGTATTTGAGTGTATCTGGGTACCTAACTACCTACCCCTTGTAAACTCTGAATGATTCGGCGTATTATGTCATCTCTCAGAGGTAACAACGGGTACTACTTAGGGGCCATTCAAGTAATACGGAAGCAGATTTTTTGCAATTTGTAATCGCCCCCTCCCCGTCGTCAGCAAAAGTAAGCAAAGCTCTTGCCCCCCTCCCATGCTCACGTAAACATTGCTTATATGCATTTTTCAAAGTGTTCTGGTTTATTAATTGATTCATGAGCAGCAGTTAGTCTAGAAATAAGGAATAGGCTTGGAATAGAGGACTTTAATCTTTATTTAATAACGAACAAAACAAACTTCTTTTAAAATTTTGGTATATTCATTCAAATTAACAGTCTTCAGTCCATGACCCACAAATCCATGACATTGGATGTTTGCTGCTCAATGTTGTGTGTCTGCTCACTTTCGTGTGATTTTGTCCATTCATAGACAAGTAGGGTTGCCATATGTGTTCAAACCGAAGTCGACGAAATTTTGTAGAAAATTCAAAAAAGTTAAAAAATAAATACTGCTGACGTAATCACTTGCCAGACCCGCCCCCATCCCCCATGCCATCAAAAATAAGCAAAGCAAAGACCCCCCGCCCCTTGTAATGCTTACTTAATACTTGAATGGACCCTTAATTTTCATGACAGAACTTAGCTTTGTATGCTATGGATTTGCTTAGACTCACAGCAGAGTCTAATGATTATGGATGGAGCTTGGTTTGGCTGCACCTAATAACAAAGCATGTTTATTGTTAAGAAGGCTTGAATGGAACTATCTCAGCCTTTTTTGAACTACCAAGTAAATCGGCACAATTCTTAAATCCTCAACTTGTTTTTACTAGGGTTCATACAACGATAATAATGTGGGGATGAGTTTATGCTGTCGAAAAAAGTCAGCAAGGTACCTAAAGTGCCCCAGACGTATTTGAGTATCGACACTACATGGACGCTTTCTCAAAGCACCCTAAATGCATGAGGAAAATGTAGGTAATAGAAAATAGTTTTCATTATGAAACGTTATTAATAAACATGGCCTTCAAATACCCGAATAACAAGTGATTTCACTTACATTATTAATTAATGTAGTAACGCATCGCTGGCATTGCCGTGCGGTTTAATGTATTGTTTTCAACTTCCATTGTAGAATTACACATTTATTAATTTACTTTCTTCTAGACTTCTACATTTATGTTTTTTTTTATATGATGTACTAAATATAGGTAACAATTGGAAAATATTCATTAATGTAATAATTAGCTTGATTTTCACGGAGCAAGGGACTGACGGCATAAGATAGTTGTTCTGCCTTTACACTGTGAGGGACACTAAAAGTCCCCTATATGTGTAATAATAATAAAACTTCTATTGTGTCTCGTTCAGTGTCCTTCAACGGATTTAATAATATCACAAGAACCGGCCAAATCCGTGTCGGATAACGCACAATGAAGGGTTCCGTAGTTGGGATGAATTTATCCTATCATTTTATTTTACCACTTTGGTGACGTGACTAATATGTACCTATATCTATGCCAAATAACAGTTTTCTAGTACCAAGACTCTCTCAACTAAGCTGCGGTCAGACGGACATGGCAAACTATAAAAATAATAAGGAATCGCTACACATTATAAAAGAAAGTCCTTCGCCGCGTCTGTCTGACTGTTTGCGATGAACTCAAAAAGTACTGAACGGATTTTCATATTTTTCATCCGGTTTTCACCAATAGACAGAGTGATTCAAGAGGGAGGTTAAGGTGTATAGTTTGTTAAGGTTTTGTTTAAATTGGTTAACGCGGGTGAAGCCGCAAGCAAAAGCTACTAAATAATAATAAGGGTTCCTTGTTGACTACGAAACTCTAAAGATGAAGAATCCGGAAAGATAAACTTGCACCCTGATTGCTTAGCTACCCATAATCTTTAATATAAATATATTTGTTCCCTACTCATCATCACGCCTGTATTCCTCAAAGGAGGTTAAGCAGAGATGTAGCTATAGTACACACACATTTCGCTAGTTAACGTCCCATTTAAGAGGGAGCGAGCATATTACTATCGACTGGGCATAAATCCAGAGTCGGTACTCCAGACCAATCAGACAAATCCAGGGTCGGAGCTCCGGGCTGCTATTGGAAAAGTTCTGATGGAAATCCCAGTTACACTTTTCCTGGCCTGGGAATCGAACCCAGGACCTCATGGCCTTTGCCCAACGTGGCAGTAATGTATTATGTTTGAAAAAGTCGTCTGATTGACAGCTAGTTCTTTTTGTCAAAATGAAAGGGCCATAACACTGAAGGAAGGACTGATGAAGCACTGTCTTCCTCATACAACTACTTAAGTTTGTCTCTAACTAATCTATCCAATAATTCTTGTATATATTTATATATCATATATAATCTGAATCTCCGAAACGGCTCCAAAGATTTTCATGAAAAACAAGTATGCTATTTAGTTTCGGGTGCGATAAATCGATCTAGCCAGGTTTCATTTTTAGAAAACGAAAAACAAATACTGAGCAAAGCTCGGTCATCCAGATATTAAGTACAAAGAGAGGTTGTATACAAATGAAAATTATCCTCATATCTTAAAATTATCCACAAACCTCATATTTTGTTACAGATCTCAACTGCATAGTCGTGAAAGATGTGTTGAGCGACAACGCGGAGTCGGCAGTCCGGCAGTGCCTGCGACAGCTGCATTTATTGAAGAACGTCTGGATTGGAGTCTTTCCTCAGAATGTCTTTACAAGGTAAAACCTCTTGGAGATTATTATCTAGATTTCTTCATTTTTGGAATGAGACTTCCTCGGTTCTCGGAGGGGCTTAATAACAACCGCACGGGTCGATTGATCAGGTTAAGCTACGTCTGTCGCGGTCGGTCCGTGGATGGGTGACCATCGTTACATTCCTTGCCTCTGAAAGCACGTTAAGCCATCGGTCCCGGCTGTCAATCGTGGATCTTTGATAGTCGTTACGGGTCGTCAGAAGCCCGAAAGTCTGACAACCACTTCTACCAAAGTTTATTGTGTTACCCAGTAACTGGTTTGTAGAGGTAAGATAGGCAGTCGCCGTAAAATACCGGTTATACTGTAATATTCCGCTGCATCTGTTTAGACTGGAAGCCGACCCCAACATAGTTGGGAAAAGGTTAGGTAAATGATGACTTGTGCAGTTCTCGAAAGACAGCTAGTAAAAATACTTGAATGACTTATAAATTGCCTATTTACGCATCAGGCAGAAAACTACGTACGTATATCATCGTATACCATCGTACATCAGAAATGAGAAAGAGATTGCTGTTTTTATAAATAAATTAAAACAGTTATGACTAAATAAATGTTATTATAGCATAAATTAATTGACAAATCTATAGAACTGACATGATCATATAAATTGATAAATTAATTTATACTTATATATATTTATAATACTAGCTGACCCGGCGAACTTCGTACCGCCATATTTTATTTCTCCAGTTACGACTGGTAAAATCAAATCCGCCATATTTTATTTCTCCAGTCGCGACTGGTAAAATCAAATAAGTTGGTTGATTGTTGTCAAAGTCTTGTCACATACCGTCAATTACTATTCTGATCAATACTTTTTAAAATTTTCTTATATACAAACCATGTCCTGACATTACGGGACACAAAAAAAGAAAGTAATCAACCAATTTGGTGCAGTCGTTCGGAAGTTATGCGCGTATATACATTTCGACGATTCATTTTTATATATATAGATTATAAAGCTGAAGAGTTTGTTTGTTTGTTTACTAGAACGCGCTTACCTCAGGAACTACTGGTCCGGTTTGAAAAATTATTTCAGTGTTAGATAGCCCATTTATCGGAAGGCTACATACCATCACGCTAAGACCCTTAGGAGCCGTGCAAAGAGAAAAAAGTCACGATGCCGAAGTACTCGTACGGGCAGGCGAGGCGAGCAACGGGGTGGGTCGGGGAGCAAGAAATTTGACGCGAACGTTGTCGCGGGCAGAAGCTAGTAATTAATAAAATGTTACCTTATGGGCCTACCATACGCTAAAGCTTCACCACAGTTTTGCCTGCGCAGGCCGGTTTGTACACGGAACACAGTGTACAAACTGACGAGTTTTACCGCCCACACGCGAGTTGTACAAACTCTTTACAACGTCAATCATATTTTTTAAACTAGATGAGCTGTGTTTTTTCGACGCGCTGGGATGCACTCTGTTGGATTCTGAATGCTCGGTTCAACACCGAGAGTCGAAAATCCAGCGTGCAATAAAATTCCGCCGCGATATTGTTAAGTCCTTGCGAAAGTCGTTCAAGAGTCAAGTTATCGTTTAATTATCACTCATGTATACAGTTTTTATGATAGTGGTAGTCGTTTTTCCCATCGTATCGCCATAAAATAACTCCCCCCTTATTCTGCTATCCGAATCCTACTAATATTATAAATGTGGAAGTTTGTGAGTATGGATGTATGTTTGGATGTTTGTTACTCTTTCACGCAAAAACGGCTGAACGGATTTTAATGAAATTTGGTACACAGGTAGTTTGTAACCTGAAATAACACACAGGATACTTTTTATCCCGATAGTACGTTCCCGTGGGATAATTTTCGACCTCCACGCGGGCGAAGACTATGGCAAAAGCTAGTAACTTAATAAATGTGTCTCCAACATAAAAACATTTTTTTCCTTTTCCTCAGACTTATGGCAACCCTAGTCAATATGTTTTTGGACGAGTTGATCCACCGCGTGTGCACCGTGGAGGATATCTCCATTGAGATGGCAACACAGCTCACCGAAATGTATACCATTGTTGTGCAGAAAGCTCCACTGCTCTTCCAGGTAATTCTATCTTACCTCTAGCCCGAAAAGACACCTTTTTGGAATAATATAACATATCGCGTGTTTGCCTAGACGGGTTAGATAGAGGTTATTTATACCTCTACTATCTCTGTTCTATTTGTGAAAATTGCCTGCCATACTACATTGTTTGACAAGGACGCTCTCACGTTGTGCCACAAAATACAAATCAAAAGTATTTATATTTCTCTTCTCATCTTCTCTGCTGCTTCTGCATATCATCAACCATATTCGCTTCCCACTAACTCAAGCAACGTCTCACATTTACTCTTACATCTCATTCATATACTTTCTCTGGATATTCACACATTTTATATTGTTTCTTTATTTTAGGGTTGGTTTAGTATTGGTATTATGTCTTGTATCCAAATAACAGGCAGCCGCAGGAGGGCCCTGGTGACAATACTAGATTTTTTTATATACCTCAGGCACCAGTCTCTCGCAAAGTTAAAAAAAAAGCTCCTTTTTCGTCCACTACTGTCAAAGTTTAGCGTTAATTCCATAACTTGTGTAGAGAGAATAAACGTTTAATATTATTATATGTATTCCAGGACCCAGACGAAATAGATCAATACGTGCAATCTTGGATCAAGCTCCAAGAGCTGATCTTCATACTAGGCGGCTCCCTCAAGGACATAGAGAACCACTGGAACGATGGCACCGGCCCCTTAGCCCTACACTTCAGACATGAAGAGCTCCGAAGCCTGATCAAAGCCCTCTTCCAAAATACGCAGATGCGTGCCAACCTATTATCCAAAATAAAGTAAAATATAAATAATTCTCAGTGTTTAACGTCAGTATCTCTATCATAATATGGTGTTAAATGTGTCATTGTTTTATGTTACGATTTTAAACATTTCTATAATAGTCGATATTACTCACGAATACTTGAATAAGTTAAATTGTAAAACATAAATTATCCAAATAAATGTTTCCAGAAGCATAGCAGTACAGTATCTGTATTCAGTTGTTTCGATGTTTTGTTAAACAAGTGATTTTTACCTTTTTTTTGTCTGGTTTTTTATTTTCTCCAATTTAATATTATTTGATTGACCCTTCTATACTGAAGAGTCAAACCTGCCTCTGCTTAGTGTTTATGGATTACGAAAAAGTCTTCGATTCATCGAGACATGGGCTGTACAGCTGTACTGCAATCTCTTCAACGGTGCCAGATCCACTATCGGTACATCGAGGTACGGATGTCTGTACGGAAACGCCACTATGTCAGTCCAGGACCGGACCTCGAAAGTTATTCTTTTGCAGCGAGCTGTGAGACAGGGAGACGCTCTCTCTGAAACTGTTCATCGCCGTACTGGAGGATGTATTCAAGGTTCTGCACTGGAAAGGGGAAGGCATCAACATCATTGGCGAGTACATCACTCTTCTTCGGTTTTCCGATGATATAGTGTGGTCATGGCTGAGACTGGAGAACGTTTTCGAATTCGGAAGTGGTCGGTGGAGGTACCTAGTAATTATTTCGTCTTCAAATTATTCATGAGAACCTTGTATTATTTCTACAATCTTTTGTTGCGAATATTGCAGTAGGTACTACGTAAAAAGGAACGTTAACGTCACTAAAAGAATTGAAGAAAGATCACAGAAACGTCAAAACAAAAGTCGATTGTTATTTTTCGGAGCATAACCTCAAAATATTGAAGTTTCTGACAAAAAATGTTTAAATATTAACTAAAATGAATACAGTTAAAGTGGTGTTACAAAACAGAAGTCTAACTGTATTAGCAAACCGCTACTATGCAACAACAAAAAAGAAAATTCCGGATCCTGATGAAGAGGACTCACTTCCAAGTAATTATCCCATTAAATTGTGTATATATTTGCTTCAACATTTAATTATTGATGAAATATGATGTAAAGCTTAAAAGGAAACTAGCCAATGATAACTCAACAAATTATTTAATATAATTTGTCGTGTTTTGTCATGGAATGTTTCGTAACCTCAAACATAGTAAAGTTAGTGGCAAAGAGTCATGAATTTATTAGTCGGGTGGTGCACGGCTATTTACTGGTATAACAAGTAAAACTGAATAAATCAGACAATAATATCTACTTATACAATATTAATACTCTTTCTTTACTTAAGTTTTTCAGTACCCCACAAGCAAATCCTCAGACCGGAACATGTACGCATGGGGCCTTGCAGAGACCGGCGCACTAGGCATTCACATGCCAAGAGGCACTAAGGGCAAGAAGCAGTACAGGAATAACTTCTCACTCTGCTGGTACCCTATGAGGTCCAGCTTTGCAGAGAGATTTGATGTAAGTATTAAAACTTATTAAAAGCTGTAGATATTAATTAAACTGAGACCATAGAATACAAACACTATTGTCTCATTACAAAACAAGTTGCAAGCTTTTATCTACGATCTTATAATGAACCTTATTCCAAGTATGGTAAAGTTCTTGGTAACAAAATTGCCAACTTTTAGTATAAAATCAGTTTTGTATTTAGAACTTTAATGATTTTGGAATAAAGTTCAAAATGGTTTAATCAGTGTCTTAAGTATAACCTCTTGTAATGGTTTTATTATTCTAAATTCTTTCTTATAATTCCAGGTCGAACACATAGCTGCAGGGTATGGATTCACAGTAGCTTCTATAAAGACAGAAGAGCAGCATAAAGTGTTTGGCACGGGCATCAACACAGACTCGCAAGTAGGCTATCATGCACCACGCATTGGTCACCCACTTGAGTTGCTGCTGAGTCCAGCACCAATATTCCTGCCTTACAAGTCTCTAGAAACGAAGGTAATCAGAACATCAATATTATAAGTCTAAAGTAATATGGGCTACAGAACCACACTCAAGAAGTCGAGACTCAAGCATTACTTAAAATAGTTTCAACAGAACAAATAGCTGTAAACTACATAATACTGGAGTCTTTAATCTCTTACTCTAAACATCGTTTCTTCCAAACATTTTTAGTGATAATAATTAATGTGTATCAACTATCAACATTCCACCTATCATTGAAATAATCACGTTTACACAGATTACCGGGATTGGCGCGGGTCGCGCCCACACTGCTATACTGACTGACTATGAGGGCGTGTTTACACTAGGCAACAACGCGTACGGCCAGTGTGGACGGAAGATAATCCCGAATGAGGAGTACAAAGGGAGCATGGTGTCCCACAATATCAAGAGGTTGGGCAAGGAGAAGATCGTCAACGTGTGTTGCGGACAGGATCATACGTAAGTATGTTGTTTCAAAAATATGTTGATATTGGTCAAAATTCCAAGCTTATTGCACCAAAAAAAACTAAACTAGAAGTGCACCAGTAAAGACATGCCTCTATTATTACACTAAATTCGTCAATATTTTACGATGTTTATCCCTTTTGATTATCTCTCATCGGTTGGATATTAAATGGCGGCAGCAGATTTTTAGTTATCGAGAGAAATTTAAGTACAGTTCTCGAAGGTAAAGTTGCTCATGGAAAGTAAGGATGCCACAGTTGAATGTACGAAGTTTAATTTATTGTCGAATCGTTAAATATTATAAATCCCGTTTCAGCTTATTTGTAACAGAGGGTGGCAAGGTGTTCGCCTGCGGCTGGGGCGCGGATGGTCAGACCGGGCTCGGTACTTTCGAGAACCAGGCAATACCTGCCGCTGTGAAGGGAGATATTACTACAGAGAAAATTGTGAAAGTTGCTTCTACTGGCGATTGTGTGCTGGCGTTGAATGGTGGGTATTCAGAACAGTAATAAAACTGACACAGAATTATAAGACTCAAAGGATGACCCAATTTTGTGTCAGGTTATTAAACACATTTAAACATACGGTTATTTAGATAACATACTTACATTTTTTCCACAGATCAAGGTGAACTTTTCGGTTGGGGTAACTCGGAGTACGGACAGATACCAATGGTGTGCGGGACGCAACAAGTCAACATGTCGTATTCTTTACGCGATTTGACACGCGGCTTGGGCAAGATCAGCGACATAGCAGCCGGCGGATCGTTCTGTTTGATTGTTAATGGTGAATTATTTAATAACTAGAAATGATTGTTAAGTAATGGGGTAAACAATATTCATCTTTTTTAAACTTTGTTCCGCAGAGGCAGGCGACGCGTTCGTTTGGGGATACGGCTTGCTGGGGCTTGGGCCCAACGTGGAACACTCCAAAAGTCCGAAACAGATACCAGCTCCGTTGTTTGGACGCAATGAATTTAATACAGAGGCTTGTGTAGAAAAAGTAGCATGTGGCATAGGACATTTAGCAGCTATAACTAATGACGGACATTTGTACATGTGGGGCAGGAACAGACAAGGCTGCCTTGGTCTAGGCTCGAGTAAAGACCAACATTTTCCTTTAAAAGTAGCCATTGGTGGACATGTATTAAAGGTATTATGCAGTGTTGATCATTCTGTGGCTGTTTGCAAACCTTTTACGTAATGTATTCATATTTTAAGACAGTTAGTTAATAAATTTATTATTAGTTATTCTATGTTGTTTTATTTAAAGTGATACAGTACATAGAAAGTACACAGTAGCTAGAGTTAAACCTAGATATAAACCAGAATTGGAAGTCAAACTAGCTGACTTAAGTATCTAATAATTTTTATCTTACATTAACATATATATAAACTGAAATGATGCACTGTTTCATCAATTTATGCATAGATTTGTTAAAGAAAAATATGCTTAGATATAAGTGGTGTACTATTCCAGTCTAAAATAATCTATCGACATTGTTTTACTGAATGGATAATATAAATTTACACAAACCACTCTGCTAGTTGTTGACAGTTCCATTTCCATAGCAGAATTCTATTATTTCTACTGACCATAAGCTCAAAATCATGTCATTCTTATGAATTTGTGACTGTTAACCTTTTAACTGCCCGACTTCATATCAGTAGTGCCCCTAGCGCCCGGCACAGTGAATCGAAAAATAAATATGTACTTACAACAAACAGGGATGTGCAATACTTAACTTTTTACAATAGATTAAACGAGCTGTGGTATTTTGGTCGTAAATAACGACCGTGGCGAAATGGATCTGAAAATATTTGTCGGATGAATCTGGTTAAAAGGTTAACTATGAATATTATAACCGTTACATCAACACAGGTCCACTTTCTATTAACATTCAATACAAGATATACTATAGAGCAGCTTACAAACTAAAACTTAGAAAATATGATACACACAACAAATCACATTCTCTCTTAGTTATTATGAACTTACAATTCTCTACCAATGTCCATTGTACTTTTAATTTTTATTGAAAGGAAGAGTCCCCCAAGAAATCGGGGGACTCTCCCAATCAATACCACATTGACTATTGTTTACATTCATCGTGAAATGGCTCCAACGTACGGAAATCTCGCCATGCAGGAGGCAGTAACGATGTGTGGTGGAGGTGGGTACCGCACCTCTTGCATAGGTCACTAAAGAGAGTCATGTAGCTGTGCAACCATGTTATGAATGAACGCACAGCCAGCTCTGGTAACGTTGGAGAATAGAAATGTAACATAGCAGCATGGGCATTCTCTGTTACTTTTCTGAACACATGATGTCTTGATTCCGACCAGAGATCCAATGACTCACCATAACCTTTAATCATGACCCATTCCATAAGCAGTCCTTTGAAGGCTACAACTGCTTTCAACACATTGCAAAGGTTTATCTGCACAACTGCATTGCTTGCAAATGGGCGAGATATTGTTATCTTCATGTCATTGTATGTCCTGGCAATGCTATTGATAACACTGTCGACTTGTAGAGGCGCGACGTTGTGGTTGCTCTGCAGTTTCCCTCGTCGTTTTGTACTCCCAGAGTTTATGTACGAGCGCTTGAGTGAGTTTTGGCTCAGCAGTGTATGTGCAAAGGAGCTGTACTCGTGAATCTTATCAGTCCATTTGTAGCTGTTTACAAGTTGGGTATAAAGCGCTTGCCGGTCTTGTGTAGTTTCCTGGCTAAGGTATGTCGTGGTGCCCAAGTTAAAGGGCGCTGTCGGTATCGGGAGTCCATTTACAGTTTGTTCCAAGTCTCGCAAGTTAATGTTCACGCTGTTTAACAGTTCTTGAAGCTCTAAAAGGAACTTATCTTTGCCGTCTTCACCGTGGTCGGCGCGCAATCCATTGGAAAGTGTTTCGAAGACGTGACTAACACTAGATCGCAGTACTCGGAGCGAGCCTAGAGCAGAGTTCAATTGATCCACGTTTATAGTAGTATTATTCATCTTGAAGAATATTTAAATCTGTTCACGATACAGAAATTAAATAATGCGAGGTTGAAATCATGGAGCAATCAACAAAGCAGAATTCGACTATTTTCATGACACTGTCAGGCTGTTAGCTGTCAGCACAACATTCTGCATCTCTGCAATCTGTATTAATGTCAATTTGACAATATCACCATAGATAAAACATTTTTTTTTTTTTCCTTGTTTGGCAACTGAGCCGATGCCGACTATTCTGCCAGTGTCAAGTGGTGACGGCAACGCAGTAAGGTGAGCCGTCGAACTTTGCACTTCGTGGTAGGTAGTCTATTAATATGTTAGCAGCTGAAACGACAAGACAATTTTTGTTAGTAGACAAAGTTTTTTTTTTTTTTTTTTTCGTTAATATAAGCGAATACAACACCACAAATCTACATAAAATATTTACAAAGTTTCTATGAATACACACCAAACTACATTTTGATTTCATTAGCTTTTAAAAAAATAGATAAGATTTGAATGAGTTTAGGGGAAAAGTTAATCAAGACGGAATGGAAGTTAGTAGGGAGGGGCATTTTAAGTTTGGAAAGCTTACGATATAAATCAAAAGGTTGAGAATTTAATGGACAAGAGAAAAATATATGGTCAAGAGTTCCATCATCAAGACCGCATTCGCACAGGGAACTGTCACGAACACGGATCTTATTTAGAAACACTGGACTACAGCAGTGACCAAGTCTCAATCTACACAGGGTTGCAATCGTTCTTCTGGACAGTTTGGGACATTTAAAAAACCAAGGTTTCCTCTGGATGCAGGGTTGAATACTGGCGTAGTACGCCCCCTTGAGTTTCGAACTTACCTGCCACACTGCTGACCACGATTTGTACAGCTTATGTTTGGTGTCAGTCCGTAAGTCATAACTATGCACCATGTAGTGTTTTCGATCCACCGGGTTAGATGTAGCAAATTTAGCTAGTGAGTCGGCGCACTCGTTGCCACCTATACCCGAGTGACTGGGAACCCAAGCTATTTCAATGTTTAAACCGTTTTTCGAACAAGTGAATAATAGAATAAGAATATCAAATATTATTTTGCTGTGAATTTTAGATTTAAGTTGGTTTTGAGCCAAAGCTTGAATGCTACTGCGAGAATCTGAGAAAATGACTGAATTTTTAATGTTATGGTTTAAAATAAAATTGATGGCTTCTAGGATACCGATGCATTCCCCAGTAAATACTGAGGATTCTGGGGGACATTGAAATAAAAGAGCTATTTTGGAATTTTGAAAATATGTTGAAACACCTGTACATCCTGTTGAAGACAATTTGGATGCGTCCGTATAAAACAAATTCCAACCCTCCCAGTATCTTGAAATGGCCCGTTCGAATTCGCCTTTTACGTCCTGGGAGTTTTTGGAGATTCCAAGTCCCAAAACGACCTTTGGCCTGAAATGGATCACCTCATATGCGGAAGAAAAGACCGGAAGAGACGGGTATTGACAAACAGGAGAGGAGAGGTTTTTAAGTTCTCTGTACCTATTCATCAATGGAAGAGATTTATTATTCCAGTAGGAAGACGCATTAAGAGAGAGGTAAATTTGTTCCAAAATGGGGAGTAAGGGATGGGACGAAAGAGAAAAACCTTTTGACAAGAAACGATCCGCCAAGTATTGTCTACGAAGGTTGAGTGGAGGTTCTGCACTTTCCACCTGGAGAGCATTTATCGGGGAGGATTTCATAGCGCCAATAACGATCCTAAGACACTTGGACTGGACAGAGTCCAGTCTACGTAAGGCTTCTTTGTTACATGGCTCAATTAAGTAACTGCAGTAATCCATTACGCTTCTTACCAACGCATTGTAGACTATTTTTAAGGTGTATGGGTGAGCACCCCACCAGACACCTGCCAAAGCCTTGAGGACCGAAACCGAGCGTTCACATTTTTTAACTGTATTATTTATATGGTCCACTCCCGACAATTTGTAATCCAGGGTAACCCCCAGAAACCTGGCCTTCTGCTCAATTGGGATAGGTTGACCGTCAATATTAATGTTAACCTGGGGGATAAGGCGTCTACGTGTAAAAATAAGTGCGGTACTCTTTGGAGCACTTAACGACAACCCGTGACCTAAGAGCCATTGGTTTAATGAGGACAAAGAAATATTCATGGAATGAGCAACGTCCTCGATAGAACTGTCACAGACCAATAATGCAATATCGTCAGCATATTGAAGTACTTTACAATTAAAATTTAGGCAAGAAGGAAGATCCGAGGTATAAATATTATATAAAGGGGGACTGAGCACGGATCCCTGAGGAAGACCTCTCCAAACCGACCTTGGCTCAAAGCTTTCCCCGGGAATCCTGAGTTGAACACTGCGATCTGAAAAAATACTACAAATAATTCAACTAATCCTAGCCGGGATTCTCAGTTCTTGCATTTTCTGCCTGAGAACTGGAAGGAGGACAGAATCATAGGCAGCTGAGATGTCTAACAAAACGGCTACCACAGAATCACTTCTACTAAGGGCCAGCCGGATCTCTGATGTGAGGGTACCCACACTATCAGCTGTACCCAGACCTTTCCTAAAGCCGAATTGAGTCGTTGGCAGCAGCTTCCTGTTTTCTACAAACCATTCTAGGCGGTTTTTAATCAAATGTTCTAAAAGTTTAATAAGAATGGACGATAGAGCAATTGGTCTGTATGAACAATGATCACTAGGATCTTTACCAGGTTTTAGTATGGGGATTATGATTTGAGCCTTCCAATCAGGAGGAATATAACCGGAAGTAAAACAGTAGTTGACTAAGTCCAGGTAATATTTATGGGTCTTATCACCACCTTTAGAAATGAATGAGTAAGGGAATCCATCCACTCCAGGAGCAGAATCCCTCACATGGGCGAGGACAGATTTGAGTTCACTAAGAGTAAATGGCCCGTCTAGAGGATCATCTGAAATCATCTGAGAGTTCGAAGCGGCACACTCATCAATATGGGGCACATAAACTGGAGCAAGCTTAGAAAAAAATTGGTTACCCAGATCCGCAGATAATGTGCTCCCAGAGGGGGGCTTTAAACTATTTCTGAAGGATTTCAATTTACGCCACACAACTGAAGCTGGAGTGGATGGACTCAGTGAGCTACAGTATTTCTGCCATCCTTCTCTCTTCTTATTTTTGAGTAATTTCCTGGACTTAGCCAAGATATGTTGAAAAGCAATAATGTTTTCCAGGTTCATGTCGGAGTTAAAATTCATTTCAGCCTCATTCCTAGCCCTGATCACGGCAGAGCAGTCCCTATCCCACCATGGCGGGGATGGAATTTTGCACGTTGGCGGTTTTTTTGGAGGGAAGCAATCATCTGCTGTGGAGGATATAATATTGGAAAATGAGGAAAAGCATTCGTGGGCAGACTCAGGATTAATAGGTGGAAGGGAAGAGACGCGTAAGTCTAAGATCTTTGAGTAAAGGTCCCAATCCACCGAGTTCAGCTGGTGTTTCAACAAAGGCGGGGATGATTTTTCAGGAATAGACTGGGAAGGGTTTTCAACCACAATGGGATAGTGATCACTCCCATAGGTCAGGTTCAAGCGACTCCAATTAAAAAGGCTAGCTATATTAGCTGAGCAGAATGTCAAATCAACACAGCTGTTATTCTGTCCTGGAGCAGACCTACGTGTGGATCTGCCGTCATTGATCACACATAGGTTGAGTTCATCTAATATATCCACTAGGCCCATACCAAAATTGTCGCATATTTCTGATCCCCATCTATAATGATGGCCATTAAAATCACCCATTATAAGTAATGGACCCTGAATTTTGCTCAGCAGACTTTTAATTGTGATAAGATCTTCAATTTGAGGGTGTGCAATATAAAAACTAAAGATATTTATATCCTCAACCTTAACAGCGACAACATTAATGTTGTCACCAACAAAGGGTAGAGGAATTGGGGAGAATGGTACCTTGTTATGAATGAACAAAGCACATCCTCCATAACCATCTAATCTGTCATAGCGAACACTACTGAAGCATGGGATCTTGAAATTACTATCAGAGCGAAGCCATGTTTCAGCAATGCTACAGACTGATGGTTTGAATTTATTAATTAGAAAGAGCAGGTCAGGTTTCCTGGGAGTAATACTCCTCACGTTCCATTGAAGGAATGTCTGGGGATGGAACATTATTAATATAATTAACAATTGATGCAAGTTTGTTGGCAACGTGGTCAGGTAAGGATTGTGCTGGGTTAGCTAATACAGTTATCAGCATATTGGCTATAATATTAAGGATATTTTCGGACTTATCGGGAGTGCTTGTACCTTCCCTGGGGATGGCACAGCCATTTTGGGAAGGAGAGAAGGAGTAATCCTGAATAAGGGCTTGATGAGCCTGCTTGTCATAACTAGGTGAAAGGGGGGCGTGAGTTTTGGGTTTTAGAAAGACCGTCTTACGGTATGATTTTGGTGTTTGGGAGGCGGGGTACTGGGTCGAACTAGGTCTTGTTTTAGATTTTTGGGATAGTCTAGACACTTCAGCATACGATTTGGAAACTGGAGGGAAAACCTGACTTGCTTCCGCATAAGAGACAGATTTTTCAGCCATAAGGGCTTTTATGCCCTTCTGCCGACCCAATTCAGGACAAGCTTTATCATTCGCATAGTGATTGCCAGAACAAGATACACAGATAGCACAATCAGTATGAATTTGGCATCCATCACCTGGGTGGTCTTGACCACATTTATAGCAGCGGGGTTGTGAGCGGCATACTGTACGTGTGTGACCGAAACGGCAACAGTTGAAACACTGAATGGTTGGGTACATGTATCTCTCGACTGACAGGGCAGAGTAAAAACAATAGACACGTTTAGGTAAGACTTGCCCATCAAAAGTTAGAACAACTGTTTGAGTGGGTTTCCACTCTGTCACACCCTGAGAAGAGACCTTTCGACTCATTCTCCTTGCTTTAATAACGGGGCCGCATCCAACAGGAACCTTGATATTTTCTATAACCTCATCCTCTGTCCACTCGGTTGGTACATCCCTAACGAGACCCAAGCGAGTAATATTGAACTGTGGAATTGTAGCTATGAAGTTATTTTGGGCTAATGAGCGACTTATCAAGAAGCTGTTTGCATCTTGGTGTGACTTAAACTCAACTGAAATCCGGTTCCGTCCTAGTCGTTTAACACTACCTAGGAGGATGTTACTGTAATTATTTTGAGTCAAGAACATTCCAAATTTAATTGGGTGCGGAACAGTACCAGGTGTGTCGCCGTCTTTTAAAGATACGTGAACAACATATGGCGGATTATCCCTAATTGTATAAGCCTGCCGGCCAATTTCTTTTTTGGAGATTTTTGGAGGGTTTATTAAAGTAGTCGGGGATGAAGTGGCCATTCTTTTCCGGGTTGCAGATTCAAAATCCATTGAATTATTTGACAAATTGTCATCGGGGAGAGAAACTGTTAATACCGGAGTGTAGTCAAAGGGATCAGGAGGGTCAGGGGGTTTTTTGGTATCCATGGTGGATGCGGGGTAAAATCTTTAAAATTTATATAGTAGGTGTTAAAACAAACCTTATGCTAAAACACAAACACAAAGAATAGTTTCAATTGAAGTTCACACTTGAAGAATTCACTAAAATCGAAAGAATTCGTAACACAAACAAAAGCACGTATTGCCTTCACCACTACCCACCTCGAAGCCAGATAAAACATTATTTCTACACGAAATGTGCACGCAGCGGATAACGTAAACTAAATCTATGGTTAACGTCATAGCTCTATGGTTAAGATCATAGATTTAGTTCCATTTCTGTCATAGTAACCCACAACAGAAATGTTTAGAAAAATGCTCTACTCTTCCCGTACTAACCCAGTATCAATTGCAGATTTTTATTAACGTGCACGGAATAACATTTCAATTTTTGATTTTGAATTAATTTTTATTCACACTTACTTTTCCATTAATATCTGTCATTACGGCATCAATTTCCATTGAGGAAAAATTGAATAGAATAAAAGAAATAATAAAAAAAAAACCGCAATCTTTAGATTCCATTTGTGCTTCTATGGACACTAGGGCTTTCAATACCGGTATTCCGGGATCCCGACGCCCCGATACCGTGATTACGGTATTACAAACGTTAGATCTGAAAATTATGTGATCTTATTCTCACACTTGTTTTCACCAGCGCAAGCGTCCCGCTGTTATCTTAAGCTCACCCTCCCGCGCCCCGCCTGAGACAATGCCCGAAATCGAGCTGTTCTTATGTTGTTTTTGTTATTGTCAGTCAGTTTCGCAGAGTCAATGGGATAACGCTTAAATAGACTTTGATATTGTGTAGTGTTAACTTGTAAGTGTGAAGTTGTGAATGTTGTGTTTTACTAGCGCCGTCGTTGGTGCCTCTTCGTGTCTTACCCAAAACGTTCTTGGCGAACAACATGTAAGTAACAAGCTGAGAAGTTCGCTGTCTGATTCAACATTGAATGCGCTTTCCTTTTTGCGATCTCACTTTCAAAATAAAATAAAATAAAACGTTTAAAGTTCAGAATTTTGTATTAAAACTTTTCTATTATTGTGTTATTTATATACTTTTATATGTTGTTACTGTTTTTCAGAAACTGATATTAACGCTTGATTTATTATGTTACTTGTTTAGTTTTAGATTTTTGATTGTTTTTTATTCCATAATTATTCATAATGTTACTAAAATGATTACCAAATGATTGCTAGCTAGTTAAGCTATACTTTACTTACATTTCTACAAAATGAAAAAAAAAAAAAACTAAACAACCAACCAAAAAACAAAAAATAAAATAATGATACCTTTGTTGATTTTTACATGAGACATGATGACATTTAGATAGTAATAAGAAATTTATATTTTTTGATGTTGCACTATACAAAGTCTATGTGAAATGCCTTCCTGTAAAAATACTGGATTAAGTTTTAGTTTTCATTGTTCCTAATTCCTAGTCCTACCTAAATAATCATCAATTACCAAATTGTTATATAAAAGAGCTATGTATAAAACGTATTTATTTTATTATTTTCAATAAATAAGAACAATAAAGACTGATTTTAAAATAAAAACACGTATTTTATTGGTTTTATTAATGTCCTAATTGAACTTGCGTTCAATACCGGATTACCGGTATTGATACCGGGATAACGGTATTGACTTTTCCAAAATCGGTATTGATACCGGTATTGAAAAAAAAATCGGTATTTGAAAGCCCTAATGGACACACGATTAGAATATATTTTTCCCATTTAGTTTAATTAATGTTCAGATAATAAGTTTATGTCAATGTTCAGACAGTGCCATCTCTGGTCACGTGGTCATTCAATGTTTGTCGCTGTTTGTCGCCTACCTGCTTATAATGGAACTTCAAAACGAGAGAGCAGCACCATAAAGCAACCGGGAACATAATCCAAGTTCCTAAATGAAGGTTGGTTTGATGTAAATATTGTGCCTTCTTTGGGGTTAGTCAAAACTTTTCCCGTTGCATTGCGAGTACTAAATGCAGCTTGGAGTAATGCGAAATGCCAAATTGCAGCATTATGTAGCTCTTATAACGAGTGATAAATCTGGAAAATTGTTAGATAAAAATTGCTTAAAACTTAACAACTAGTGATTTGAGCCTCCTTTTATGCAGATAATCCTGTGTTAGGAGACTCCGCTCTTCCATATCTTAAAAAATATCTTTTACTTGTTTTTAAGCAAATAGAAAAAGTGATAATGAAAAATGAAAAGAAATATTAAAGCTAAACATGCAGTAAAATTATGAAGAGGACTACGGAAAATATACTACCCACAGGAAAAGAACACTGTTTGCAAATAACTTAATATACGTTTTTTTTGGCTGAAATATGACGATGATTGTCCAAAAATCATGCCGACTAGGAGCTTTACATATTGGCGTGCGCCGCGTAACGAGTAGAGATATTTTCCGACAGCGACGCGGGCGAATCCGCAGGCAAAACCTGGTATAGGTACTATAAATAACCAGGAACTTTGCTGACACTCAAAGCTTGCTAATTAGGTGAATATCAATACGTATACCTACATATTATAGTTTTTATCCACTTTCTAACACGTAGTGAAGCACCCTTACTGTGCGCCTCAACTTCGAACTTTGTTTGCAAATGTACTTAAACATTTTCATGGCAGCATCTTTTCTTTTCTTAGGTACCTACCTATTCAAAATGTCTATAAATATATAAATCTATATTAATAACCTGACAGACTTCCTGTGAGCAGTCCATCCAGGGACTAGCTTAACGCATGAAAAAAATCATCAATTTCGGTCCAGCCGTTAACGAGGAGCTCAGTGACATACAGACGTACAGTAAAATTATAATTATACAGGGAATGTTTTTTTTTTTTCAGTAAAATTGGTGTTAGAACCAGATACACGTGGACGAAGTCGCGGGCAGACTGGTTTCTTTTTTGGGTGGGAAATCATCAAATAACTTCTCCCGCTCTGGGTGGAGCAGGACACACCTTGTCAGACTTTTACTGACTAAAACCACCCGTGTTCCCTCAGTTGCCTGTGTGCCAGGGACGGCGCTATCTCTTTCGAACAACCGGCACCCCTGGCAGGCGTCGGCCTTTCTGGGCCCCATCAGTTGATGCTGACATCTCTTCGAGGCGCGTGTGGAACACAACGCCCCGTCGACCCGGGCTTGGTCCTTACCAGACAGCGAGCTACCCATTACCTACTCACCGTCCGCAAGCCCGCGCCTACGGTGGTCGGGAATCAGCCTGGGATTCCCGATGCCCAGGGCGTCTCTGCGACGAATTAAGGCCTCACGGCCTCAAGGCTGGGCGCATGTACTGCCTCTCCCTCACGTGCACCACCTCCCTCTTCACGAGCATTACTGCTTCGCAGAAGGAGGTGACGGCTACCCATGCACTCTCGCTAAGTACCATACCTGGACCAGGGGCGGACGCGAGAGATCGCCGCCGTCGATCGCCTCCACGAAGACACGGCAGTGCTCCGCCCAAGCCAGGCAGACCTCTACCGTATGCTCCACCGTGTGTCCTCAGGGCGATCTTCGCACTGGAAACACCCGGGCGTTTCCTCCCGTCTTATCCGAAACAGGAACCTCCCGAAACAACCGTGTCCGGTGAGGACCTGCTTCAGGCGGAAGGTGAGGACGCCATGCCGCTTCTCAAGCCACTCCTCAAAGAGGGGACTTACCGCCGCAGGCAGAAGCTAGTTAGTACTTAGGGTACTGTAGGGTAGGTAGGGTTTATTATCCATGTGTGTATTCGGTGTCTATTCTCTTGTGTTAAACTCACATAAGCCTATGCTTGCATTTGTGACTACCTACGAATGAACATCAGGACAGTCATGTGCCTTTATTTTTATTAATGTTATACTTTGCCACTGTTTAGGTATCTACCTAAAGATATATATTTTACTTATGGTCCGACAAAAACGAATGAAGTGTCACCAGTACGTAGTCTTAGTCTGTATGACAGCCCTCTCTCTTTTTCCCAAATAACCAAAAGATTCATATGAAACACTCTCTAATCTAGATTCTCCTCGTTTCTGTCCAGCAAGGTGTTTGGTTTTGAAAACTTAATAAATTCTTAGAGCGGAATTCACCAATGAAACTGAATGCGATCAGTACATCTATACGGCGTTCAAGAAGCTGTCAGTGTCATCTATGTAGTCTGAGGTGTCATCCAAGAAGCATAGAGATAAAAGTGGAGGCCACACTCCTAATAAAAAAGTGAAGACAACCTGTGGGCTAGCACTCTCTTTCTGAATACATACATAAGAGAGACAGAAAACACGTATCACTGTCTCGTTCTTAAGTATATATTTAGAAAGAGAGCGTCAGCCCACAGTCGTCTTCACTTAGGTATTTAGAGTTTTGCCTCGACTTTAATCTTTAAGCTTCTTGGTGTCATCGTTGTTGTGAACTATTGACACTGACAGCTATCGACATAATTTGGTCGCGTTCAGTTTTTTGGTAAAATTGGCAGTTGTTTCATTCTTCGGTATCAGCCATGTTCCTTTTGTTTGACATGCTAATAAAACACTTTATTGGGCAACTCTGTACTTTTTATATTTTCCCAAGCTCGTCGGGAGTTGTATTTTAGCAAACGAATTTTAAAATTCTAGGCTAACTCGCTCACAATAACGACAAATACGTATTGTTAAAGTTATGAGGATTGTCAGCCGGTTTTATTAACGTTGCTGTCGCTCAAAAGTTTAGATTCGCTTTTGATTTGATTTACAACTTTTTCGACAGGATCCGAATAATATTCGACATTTGATGGTTTGTAGGTACCTATTCTTGTAGGTTACCAACGGAAGCATGATAAAATCAATGACAGACCCACGTCAGCACAAATATAGCAAATACGTAATACTTTCAAGTACGTGCCTAATGTCCGTTGCTAGCAATCCTGGCAATTGAGTTGCTTGTTTATTTACCTATTCATAAAATCAATTTTCTCGTCAGTTTCTATAAATACTTTCTTTTTATTACTTTTACACGGTTTTTTTGTATCTTTTTCTTTTTTATGTGCGTCTTTAATACAGTGCAGTTTACAATATACGCTGTCATTCGTGGTTTATTCAACTACCAAGGGGTATTGTATCCCAGTAACTTTGTTGTGAAAGTCATATAGGCGGTCGCTCCATGTCAAATACTGGTATTTAGATGCATTCGGTTAGACTAGAAGCCAACCTGAACGTAGTTGGGAAAGGGCTAGGTAGATGATGATGGTAAAGACGTGAATGTTTAATTATTTTAATTGGTCCTTAACCGTTTTAATTAAAGTAAAAATACAAATACTTTCTCACCAATATTATGAATGCAAATCATCAATATTATAAGTGTATCTGGCTGTGTTTCCGTACACAGCTTACTTTGATGACTATTTACAATACATGAGGTACTTTTCATTTTGGATAGTGAAATGTTTCTTTGTACAAACAGTTTGAGCTACCATTGCAGCTACTGAAGCTTATATTTCCAATATGAAATAGGTAAAAACAAATGCACACTTGTGTATATGCCATACCGACACTGTCCGATGTAAATAAAAGCGTCGAATGAAAGTGAAAAATATGATATTTTTCGCTCTACTTTCCCCAACTCTTCACTTGTAGCTAGTACGTACTTTATTTTTCCAATGAATATCAGAAAACTTTAAAGTGTGAGCAACATGTATGATTTCAAACTATTTTTACTATTGTAATCTATACTACCCATGAGTACTGTGCTTAAATTTCCCTCGATAGCTAAAAATCTGTTGCCGCCATTTAATATCCAACCAATACAGAAGTAGAATAATCTACTACTAAAACATTTAGTAATCGAGAGATATTTTAATACAGTTGTCATTGGTAAAGTTGCTCATGGAAAGTAAAAATGCCACAGTTGACGGTATTAGGATGAATATAAATACGATATGAGCTATGAACTAAGAATGAGTAAGTTTTAAGGTTTGTCCACTCGACTCCCTGAAATAACTGACAGATTCCGTTATTAATAAATCGATTCCTTATCCATAATTTAATCAATTTTCAACCTTATTATGATTCTGCTCAACCCTCCAAATATTAACCCTTATTTTACGTAGTACGTACGTATGGGGAATATAAGGTACCTGAGTGGCACGTAACAATTGTTTGACAGACGGACAGGCTCTGACATGGGGTTACAATGGGGCTATCACGGCTCCTAGCTGTTCTCTGCTGCAGAACATTTATAAACAATATAAAATAATGCTAGGTGATGTATTATTCAGTGTGTTTGATTTTTGTGATTAGTAGTAACATTTTACAAGGCAGACGTGAGGGGAAATGCCGAGAAGGGACATATAGTGATCTTATTGGTGATGTTCTTCAGAAAATCAGGTGCGCACAATCAGCGTGCGTGTATGACCAGTCGCCCTAGTGTGAGCTTCATTTCGTTGATTTGCTGTCATTTTTTGAAGAGTTCCGTTGTCTGTCTGCGAAACGCATCATCAGATCTATATGAATGATAAAACGGACCATTTCAGAATAAACTTAAAGAATAAACCTAAAGAATTTTGCAAATCCGTCTATACATATATGACGGAGTTATGCCCGAACGTACATAAGAAAAAACATGTCGAATCATAACCTCCTTTTTTTGAAGTCGGTTAAAAAGGCGATATGAAACCAGGAACAATCTTCGCTATCCTCAAAAACCGGTAGAATCAGCTCATCATACATACGTAATCTCACGCCTTTAATTCCCTAAAATTTAAGCAGAGGTGTAATTATGGTACTATCGAGGAAACTAACATCTATACACCGTAAGGACTATTATTGCCTGCAACGCTCAGCCGCTATAGTAACACTTGCTAACAGATGCGGTCATTTTGTGCACGGGATTTTGTTTTCAAATTGGTCAGATGAAAGTTTCCTCGATAGTACAGTGTACACTCAAGCACATTTCGCAAGTTATGTTTAAGTCCCATGTAATAGGAGGTGACCATAATGCCATCAAGCGGGCACGAATCCAGACTCCGGGCTTCTACAGAGAAGTTGCTGATGGAAATCCCCAATAACACTTTGCCCAACCTGGGAATCAAATCTAAGACGGAGGAGGAAGGAAGTCGGCTCATCATTTCCACCTACAAATGCGAGTGTCATGCTCTGCCGCAGAGCCACCATTTTAGAAACCGATCAATTATATCTTAAAATGATGTACGCCAAACGTACATAATGTACGTATACCGTTATCGCTGTACGTGCATTAGGTAATGATAAAATAGACATTGATTGTGGCTCTGCTGGAGAGCATACTCTCTAGCAGAGCCACACAGAACATGTACTCCGGAAAGATAAACGCTACTTTTTTTTGATGAAAACTGTTGTACGAATAGTGTTTACTGCGTACGTGTTAAAAAATATCATTATTAGACAGCGGTTTTATTGATTTTAACATTACTAAAATTTCATTAAAAGCGCCTGGTAAATTCGTGTTAGCAAAATTATTTGTAGCATTTGTGATTAGGCGCAGAACTAAGGGGTGTTTCTTTTAGAGGCGGAGAACTTTTAATTGAAATAAAGAACAGAAAAATGTTTCTAATATGCATGAAATTTTCACTATTCGAGAGATGATTTTGTGACATCAATGTTTGAATACAATTTCAGGCATGTGGCCGCCGCGCGCACAACTATTAATATTATGAACGAGGAAAATTAACGTGTTATTTATTACTTAATATTACTAGATTTATTTACTTTTCGAATGTGCGAATAAATTACATTCAACCTATTTTCAATCTGCAGTCGTCTGTTGTAATATCATTATTAGACAGTGGTTTTATTTATTTAACTTTACTAAAATGTTCATACAAAGCGCCTTTAACTTATTTATCTTATTATTAATAAATTACTTATTATAAAATAAGATTCAAAGTGCATTTTCTGCTGTGATTTTTCATATGCACGGAAGGATTTGCCTTGAAAGAGAATGACCGTGTCGTCAGAATGAAATATATTTATCGTTAAACATAACTGACAAAACACATAATCTATGTTTGATATGAAAACTTTCCAAACTATACTCTCCAGCGTCTATAAATCAGCAGATGGGAATTAACTACAATGTCGTACTTAACTGGAACAGCCTTACGGGCCATGTCGTTCCGACCCTGGTCCAGGCCATGGTACGGAGCGAGAGTGCATGGCTAGCAGTCGCCTCCTTCAGCGAAGCAGTTATGCTCGCAAAGAGGGAGGCGGCGCACGTGAGGGAGATGCAGTACATGCGCCGTGGCCTTCGCAAGAGACGCCCTGGGCGTCGGGAATCTCAGGCTGATTCCCGGCCACCGTAGGCACGGGCTTGCGGACGGCGAGTAATGGGTAGCTCGCTGTCCGGTAAGGACCAAGCCCGGGTCGACGGCGCGTTGTGTTCCACGCGCGCCTCAAAGAGATGTCAGCAGGAACAGATGGGGCCCGCAAGGGCCGATGCCTGCCAGGGGTGCGGGTTGTTCGAAAGAGATACCGCGGCCCCTGGCACACAGGCAACTGAGGGAACATGGGTGGGTTTAGTCAGTAAAAGTCTGACACGCCCTCCCGCTCCACCCAGAGCGGGAGAAGTTATTTGATGATTACCCACCCAAAAAAAAAATAACGGGCCATCTCGTCGTAGCACTCCCATTCAGAAGTACGCCGTAGACAGTGAGTTTTATAATGACCAACACCTCCGGAATTTGGAATAAATTCAACTACAGCTGCTAATTCAAATATTTTGTCGCAGAGTAGCAATTCCTTTGGAATATCGCATAGACGCATAGTCAAAACTAATTTAAAAAAAAAATTTGTCTGAAATTAAATATTCTGTGCATACTTTCCCAGTACAATTATTGTTTTTGCAATCAGAGACTTTGCTTACCAACATAGACGATGCCGATTCATTTAATGAGGCCACACTACCATCCGATATCATTAATATATTTAAAGGAATAATCGAAACTTTTCTTGTTATACGCATTTCACAGTCAGAACAAACTTTGGAAAGAGTTGCACTAAAAATATCATCGATTAAATTTTTTTCTAGTACAAAAGTAACGTTACAATTGCAATCAATTAGTTCAACATGTCCTTGTACCGTAGATTGATAATATTTTTGTAAGATTTCTGTTCTACTTTTTAAACAATTTACATCAAAATCTTTATGTACCAAAGCAGAAACCAGTCTGGAAAAAGGCGAATTCATAGAAGTAATAAATATGGAAATATTTATGTAATCAGTACAAATAACTAACAAAGCGTTAAGTACCGCAGCATCAAAAGCACATGTATTCGTTATAACTACATTTTCTTTACCTGATGTGCAAATATTTCCATTAGGTAGAATTTAAATTTCTTTTGTTCTGGGTTGTACTTTTTCTATTAACCGTATGGTTTTTCGGTTTTCTGTTTTATTGCGCCAATTTTCTTCCAGTTTAGGGTTGCTTTTAAACACCGATTCTCGACTAAAGTCACCATTTTTTGAATGAATTTCTTCCTACACGCTATGTTTTAAATCTTCGTCAAAAATTGTACATTTAGTTTTAAGAAAATTGGCACAATTAGCTGCTTTCAATTCTCCCACACTACAAAATCGTCAACTCTCATCAGTCCACTTCTACTATGCAATAATAAAGTTTTAATATTTTTAAAGTAGTTTTCCACATTACTGCTACTTGCAACATCTCATGAGTCAGAGAAAATGAATGAAAATGCGGCCACATGCCTGAAATTGTATTCGAACATTGATGTCATAAAATCATCTCTCGAATAAAGCCAATTTCATGCATATTATTTAAAAAAAATCTGTTCTTTATTTCAATTAAAAGTTCTCCGCCTCTAAAAGAAACACCCCTTAGTTGTGCGCGTAGTTGTAATCACAAATGCTACAAAACATTTTGCTAACACGAATTTACCAGGCGCTTTCAATGAAAATTTTAGTAAAGTTAAAATCAATAAAACCGCTGTCTAATAATGATATTTTTTAACACGTACGCAGTAAACACTATTCGTACAACAGTTTTCATCAAAAAAAGTAGCGTTTATCTTTCCTGAGTACATGTTCTGTGTGGCTCTGCTAGAGAGTATGCTCTCCAGCAGAGCCACAATCAATGTCTATTTTATCATTACCTAATGCACGTACAGCGATAATGGTATACGTACATTATGTACGTTTGACGTACATAATTTTAAGATATAATTGATCAGTTTCTAAAATGGTGGCTCTGCGGCAGAGCATGACACAAATGCGAGCCACGTAACACATTCTCTTCTTATGTCAGTGCGCGCTATAAGGTAATAGCCATCTAGTATAATCCCTTAGGCATTTGTCCCGCCGCGGCGTCGGCGATTAACGAGATGCGAGTAGAGTTAGCAACTAAAAACGAGTTGGCGAGCAACGAGCAGCGGGTGCGTGACGAGCGTAGGCGTATGTTTGTGCACCAAGTGAGTCTCCCAGTGAGGCTGTTCACCGTGTACTGCCTTCTAAGCGAGCATCGCTGAGCGAGTTCTCCTTTTGATAGCTCTTGCCACTTCTATAAACTACACGTACACCACGGCCGGCACGGCAGTGTGTAAGCGATCAATTAGTATCTATTATCTATAGTAATAAGTATATATTATAAAGTTTTGTTTGTTTGTTTGGTTGAACGCGCTAATCTCAGGAACTACTGGTTCGAATTGGAATATTATTTTAGTGTTTGATAGCCTATTTATCGAGAAAGGCTATAGACTATAAAACATCATGCTAAGACCCTTAGGAGCCGAGCAAAGAGAAAAAGATACGAATACGAAGTAGTCGCACGGGCAGGCGAGGCAAGCGACAGGGTGGGTCGGGGAGCAAGAAATTTGACGCGAACAAAGTCGCGGGCAGAAGCTAGTAATTTATATGCCATTTGTTGGGACGGGTCAGCTCAAAGCTGCAATGGCTCTTTCTTCAAAATGGTCCTTCCAGACATTGCCCTGCTTTGTTAGGTTCATATAAAACTCTAATAATATGACATTTGGATTTTAAAAGAGACCATGACCTTCGAGTTTTTTTTGGCGCTTCTTCTCAGGGATCAGTCAGCTAGAAGTTCCTAGCTGACGCCGTCTAGTTCCGCCCAGAGCGGGAGAAGTTATTTGATAATATCCCAACCTCATAAAAAAAACGACGTTTAAAATATCGACGATTAAAAGTGTCATAAAAGATCTACTTACATAATTTAACACTTAATTTAATTTCATTAGTACCTATATCTATATCTTTTACTTACATGGGTCCTACAACCTTTTGCGCATTTTTTCGGCGAGAAAATCATTGATAGCTAGTTCTTTCCTCGTCGGCAGTGGGATAGGTGCCTGAACCATCTGTGACGATACACATAGCTATGCAGTAATCGAATTTGTAAACTGAGTATTGTTTCGTTATTGTTATGGCTTTTTCACTTAATGGCTAATGGGAGCGGGTTCCCGATAGAGATTACAAATGCAAAGGTAATTTCGTTGATTGGTGTGATATGGGGCATTGGGTAAAACATGCTTAAAATATTACAAAAAAAATAACTACGCAATGTAGGTAACATATTTTTTAAGTAAAAAAAAAAACAATTAGTAATAATAAAAAAGCAATTAGCTAATTTTACTATATAATATTGTAGGTAATAAATGCAGCCACAGATAAAATACGTCAAAGTTCAAATTGGATCAATGCTTGCGTGCATGTTACAACGGCGGCGTAGCTAGCGCAGCATTCGGCTACGTCGTAGTTCTGTCAGCCTCGTCGTAGCACTGTCAGCTACGGCGTAGCACTCATGTAGTACAACTTGAATAATTTCGGTCAGTTTGCAAATAGCTAAGAAGAAAAAAGCGAGACAGGACAGGCCAGTGGTCAGCATTTTAACGTAAACGTATTATTATTACGCGAGAATTCCACAAAACCAACTGAAAAGACTTTTAACAAAAATGTAGACAAAATTTCATCTAGTATCATTGCATTTTACATGTTGAAGGCGCAATTTTTCACTTTAGAAGATGCCACACGTAAATGCCTGAGCGCGCATCATGAAAATCCATCTGGATCGTTTACCTTCGTTTTATACGAGGCACAGACGCGGCGGAGCTTCGCCGCCGTGTATGGAAATATGTAGGATTAGTGCAGCAGTGTGCCCTGGCAGGCATAATGTGCACCAGGCTTTAGTTTCGCGCTCATAATGTTTGAGCGAGTTTTTTTATTCCATTAATGTTTGCGTTTAAAAATGGAATCGTCTTATTGCGTTTGAAATTGTTACTAAGGGTTTTTTTATATTCAGCCATGGCCATGTGGTCTCAATCGGACCCGACAGTTGAGGTCGGGTTGTATATATGTGAGTCTCGTGGTAAACTCTGACTTCGCGATGTAGGATTTATGTGACGTCCAGATTTGCGTAGTTCGCATGTGGCATTGTAGATGGCGCCACTTCACTTTTTGTGTTTCAAGATACTTGTTGAGTAGTATCTTTTTTTTTTTCTTTAAAGTAGAAATACCACGCTACTTGGCAAAATATAGTTACGTCTGCGGTAGGTACTTCTCTGATGAATATAAAAAAAAACAAACAAAATCTAGATTAACATCTGTATCTGTTTCTTTTAAATAACTGCGAATTAAATGTAACAGTCGTAAAAATGTAGCCTCATTTAAAATTATCTCTTTTACGACTAGATTTAGCATTACGTATTCATGTAATTTGAATATTACGTTTTTTATGCTTATTACAAGATGACATTAAGTAAATATAAGAAACTGGATGCCTAAAGCTGACATAAAGAGTGCTCATATTTACATTTTCTGTGAATTATACTATACAGCTTAGGGGCTAAGTCATAATAGCCGCACGGATCGTTCGATTAGGTTGAAATTTGCTTGCGGTGGTTGGTCCAGGATGGGTGACCAACTTTACGGTGACTCGGAAACCACGCTAAGCCGTTGGTCCCGGCTGTCGTTCGTGGATCTTTGGCATTCGTTACGGGTCGTCATAAGCCCGAAAGTCTGACAACCAGTCTCACCAAAGACTATCGTATTACCCAGTAACTGGGTTGCGGATGTCAGTTAGGCAGTCACTTCATATAAAATTCAGCTGCATCCAGTTAGACTGGAAGCCAACCTACATAGTTGAGGAAAGCTAGGCAGATGATATACCCTTCAGCATCTTTGAATAAGCACGCGTAAGAAATCTTTGAGCAGTACAGAAGGATCGTAAATCAATAAATGATTACTATAAAAGGGATTTGCCAATTTCGTATACCTGTCACAAGTTTCCAATAAACAATACCTACTTACCTCTTAACGCGCGATATGGCTCGATTGAAATATATTTTTATGTGACATCAGTGCGAGCCTGGTCGCTGTAAATTCGCTTTGGGCACAAATCACACTAAGTCCCGCGAGGTAATCGCATAACGCACTAACAGTAGCACTGGTTTTCATTTTGTCAATTCAACAACAATATTCATTGCGTTGTTCACGTTATCGAGCAAACATTTTTTGGAACTTAAGAAGCAATGGATTATGAAACATATTGTGATTAAAAGTGACGCAATATAAGGGCTCAAGCTAAAATTTTATCATAGAGGGCAGACGGTCATTCATCCCGTTCTTGTTTTGAATTTACTTTTGTCTATGGTAATAGTTACTTTGTTTTTATATGTGTACAGACCGTGTCTAGTTTTATCTTTATCCAAAGGTGCTGAAATATATTTTCTTTTTGTAAAAATACACTAAACAGCGATGCTCCATCTTCGCTACCGGAGCAAGACACTATCTGTATGTGGTCAGTCAAGATAGAAAGTAGTCTAGATATTTTTCCTTGACCTAATATTTTCTTCGTGCAAAACATTTGTCAAGGTTCATTGACTCGGTCGAAATGTGGTCAAGGAACAAACAACTAGATTTGTGGAGGTTTACTCTAGTCACAGATAAAAATATCTTGGCTTATTTTTTGACAATGTTTTCCACGAATGATTCAATAATTTCATGAATGCATTCTTTAATAAATTAAGCCGTGACTCAGTGGTAGCAATAACAGTTCAGCAAACAAAAAAGCACGTAGAGAAACTAATTTCTCTAAAAGCTACTTACCTACATTTTTCGATATTCATCTTAACTTTTTGGCACACAAAGCGTTCAGAGTAAGCACAGATATCTTACAAAAAAGCCTGAAAAGTTCGCTTACAAAAATATTAATCTCGGTAAAGGCGTGGCTGAGTGTCGATTTTTATCAATTTTCATCGGCGATCTTAGTCATATTTATGGACGAGGCCGGGTTGAAAAACGAGCATTCTCCGCGAAGAATATTAAGTAGCCTGTGTCGAACGTAATGTGCTCTACAAATATAGATTTCGGGACTTTCAAACGGTTCTGTTTAAATAGATAATATTCGGATCGTTTTTACTGAGAACTATTCGATGGAAATATAGCGAGTTTTAAGCTTGGAGGATTATTCTAGAACGGCTGGTTTCAGCCAGCATTTCTATCTATGGACGGTTTAGTATCTGAAGGGGTCTCAGTAACTGTATGAATTCAGTTTAGCAAAATGTTAATCAGGACTACAGATTTTCCAACACATATAAATGTTACTCAGACATCAAGTCTGCAGACAAAAACTGAACTATTGATTTTTCATATTCATTTATGTACTAGATTTAACCAGTGGCTTCACACGCGTGCAGGTCGGAAATTATCCCACGGAAAAGTACTACTGGGATAAAAGTATCCTATTGTAGCGACATGCATTGTAGATGACAATGCCACTGTCATGCGAACTACAAAAAAATCAAAGACTTGAAAAAACACAAAAAGTGATGTGGCGCCATCTACAACGCCACAGGCGAACTACGCAAGACTTCACGTCACACAAATCCTGCATCGCACAATCAGTGTTTACCGCGCGAATCGCATAGGTACAACATCCCGACATCAATCGTCGGGCAGTAGTCCACCAGACACAACACTCGTCTGGTCGGAGGATCCTGCCTTTCCTATAGAGTATGAGTGAACTTTACACCCTGTTTCTCCTACCTCTATACTATGATAACACATATTTCATATGTAGGTTATAAACCGTCTATCAAAAACAGTGCAGTGGTGGTTCGCACCCAGAGAGGCTTTGCTACTTTGTGTAAAAAAAATCATTTCCACTGCTCTCAAAACGGTGAAGGAAAACATCGTGAGGAAATTGGCATATCCTAGAACCAACAATTCGAAGACTGGTGACCAGGTACCAACCCGCACTGGGTCCATGAGGTAGATAACAGCCCACTCCCTCTCTCTCCAAGAGACCTGTAAAAATCCATTATCCATTGGTATCATTATAGGCCGATTATTTTACCTCTTAAAAACTTTTTCCAAAAAAAACAACCGACTTCCGAAAAAACACTACAAAGTGAAAAATAACTTTAATTTTGGAAGGCGGTGACTTTGAATATGTATTGAAATTGTTTGTCACCGCTTTCCGAAATTAAAGTTATTTTTCACTTTATAGTGTTTTTTCGGAAGTCGGTTGTTTTTTTTGGAAAAAGTTTTTTCGGAAGTTGGTTGTTTTTTTTGGAAAAAGTTTTTATTTTTCACTTTTTAGTTATAGTACCTACCCTACTAATTCGAAATTTCATCATCCTTGGGGTCAAAACAACGCATATTTATGCGATAGCAGCAATCGCGGTTTATTTACTGTTATTTTTTTAAGAGTTCCGTTGTCTGTCCCGAAACGCATCATCAGATCTATATGAAATTGAAATAGGACCACACGGAAGCACCAGCTTTCAAATAAAAAAAGAATCATCAAAATCGGTTCACGCAGTCGAATTGAGAACGTCCTCCTTTTTTTGAAGTCGGTTAAAAAATTACAATATTTAAGGTGTTTTCTTTTTACACGCTTTATATTAGCTTCACTTGTATGTTTGTTTGTATGTAACTGACTCCTTTGGACGCTATTTTGACCCACTTTAAACGGTCAGATTTCATTTAAACTTTGTAGTCGATAGTTATGAGGTACCAGACATAAAAAAAAACATACAGTAGAATTGAGAACCTCCTCCTTTTTTTGAAGTCGGTTAAAAATACTGGTGTACCCTAGCTTAAGAGGTAGAGTATTTATTCGTGTACAAGATTTATAACATAAACTATAATATATTTTGTAATCAAATATCAAACTGTATTTCAAACTCTGTATGTTTTAGATTATTATTTATTATTATGTCCTTTATTTATTTTCCATCCTTATTAACTACATTTTTAAATATTTTTATAAAAGTAACTTAACAAAAACGTTTAAAAATATAAAATATAGTGGATAAGTAAAGATTATTATTATTATGCTTACAAAAAACAGGGCCAGATATCACAAGTGTGCTTCCATAGGAGCCCACATCATTCAATTATAATCTAGGTTGGTAGGTACATTAAGTTTGACAAGTACAAAAACATTCTTTATTGTTCTTATAGTATTTTTCATACTCAAACTCTTATTTGCCCGGGTCTTATTTTGAAGGGATAAGCTTCACCAAACACTTTTATTATTAAAAGTTATTAAGAAAAAAAAATGCAATAACAAAGAGTGACGCAATTTCTCAAGTTGACCGTCCGAATGAAGGAGACATGCGGAGTAACCCCAACATGTTTGGGCACGCCGCGATTGCGGCGGTAAGTCCCCTCTTTGAGGAGTGGCTTGAGAGGCGGCATGGCGTCCTCACCTTCCGCCTGACACAGGTCCTCACCGGACATGGCTGTTTCGGGAGGTTCCTGTTTCGGATAGGGCGGGAGGAAACGCCCGGGTGTTTCCATTGCGAAGATCGCCCAGAGGACACGGTGGAGCATACGGTGGAGGTCTGCCCAGCTTGGGCGGAGCAACGCCGTGTCCTCGTGCAGGTGATCGGCGGCGGCGATCTCTCGCGTCCGACCCTGGTCCAGGCCATGGTACGGAGCGAGAGGGCATGGCTGGCAGTCGCCTCCTTCAGCGAAGCAGTTATGCTCGCAAAGAGGGAGGCGGCGCACGTGAGGGAGATGCAGTACATGCGCCCTCACAGCCGTGGCCTTCGCAGGAGACGCCCTGGGCGTCGGGAATCCCAGGCTGATTCCCGGCCACCGTAGGCACGGGCTTGCGGACGGCGAGTAATGGGTAGCTCGCTGTCCGGTAAGGACCAAGCCCGGGTCGACGGCGCGTTGTGTTCCACGCGCGCCTCAAAGAGATGTCAGCAGCAACAGAGGGGCCCGCAAGGGCCGATGCCTGCCGGGGGTGCGGGTTGTTCGAAAGAGATACCGCCGCTCCTGGCACACAGGCAACTGAGGGAACACGGGTGGGTTTTAGTCAGTAAAAGTCTGACACGCCCTCCCGCTCCACCCAGAGCGGGAGAAGTTATTTGATGATTTCCCACCCAGAAAAAAAAAAAAAAAAAAAAAAACCCCAACATGTTGAAGGTAACTTTGAACGATATTAAGTATATGTTCACAAAATGGTATGTTTTAGATATTAAACTGCTTGAAGTTATATCGAATAAAAACATTCAGCCCAAAAGTCTGACAACAAGTCATACCAAGGGGTATAGTGTTATCCAGTAACTGGGTTGCACGCTGGAGGTCAGATAGGCAGCCATGTAAAATTCTGGCATTCAGCTGTATCTGGTCATAACCGGATACAGCTGAATACCAGTCTACTGGAGGCCAATCCCAACCTAGTTGGGGCAGACAGATTAATAGTGTAGGTACTGTTTAGGGTTCTGTATCCAAATGTGCCAAATCCTATTACTAAGTCTCCGCTGTCCATCTGTCTGTCTGTCAGCAGGCTGTATTTGGTGAACCCTAATAGGTACACACCCAAATAGGTTAAAATTTTCATAGAGTGTGGGTTTTTTAAGAAACGTGCTATTTTAATATGAAGTGTTAAATATTGTACGCTGGTACGGAACCCTTCGTGTGCGGGTCCGACGTCCACTTGGCCGGTTTTTAAAATGAGCCCTTCGTCACCTGATCTACCGTTATAATAGATGAACAAAGCCAGAACACACGTTTGGCAAACGGAAAAAACGTTTGGCTTAAAGATGCTACAGTTGCTTTTTCTATTTATTACAAATACACATCCGTTTCACAGATAACCAGATTGCCTCAATGGCTCAATAGTTACAATTCCCCCCTTACTTCTCTACGGATAGCCATCCTTCGCCCCAATCTTAATCTTCAGGAAAACAGACAGAATTGTGACAAAGAATTGTTACTGCCGCAACTTTATGCTTAGTCTACCTTTGTAATTTACCTAATTTCTTATTGCGGTGTGCAAAGTTTTAGTTATTAGGCATTTTTGACGATTTAAGGATGTATTTAAAAAAAAGTGAAGTAGTAAAAACAAAACGATACGAGGAATAGTTAAATAGGGAAATTCTCGTACTTTTGATCTTACTATTGGTTTACTAGCAAGATCTATTCTAATCTACATAAGAGGTTTCAATAGCAGCCCTGTTGCTATAGTCGCGCCTACTTTCTTAAGCTCATTACCCTTACCTCCGTACGTTGCCATACATCAAAGTTGAATGAGATTTAACGAATTGTTAATGAATAGTCTGTCTTGCGGCGCCCTCCTCTTTAATATTTTATTGGCACGTAGGGATGTGCCCTAAACGCTCCAAGGGCGCATAAAGATTGGGCGCGAGTCGCCGGAGCGTCACCCGCCCGGGCTGCACCGACCTTGGGCGCTTGCCCTACTTAACGCCCTTCATTTTTATCGCCCTTATGATTTTCAGGGTGTGCCGTACGTTGTACAATGTTTAGATGGCGCTTACTATTGAGTGATTATTTTATTCTCGAGATGATAATAGAGGCTTTTTCATGGAAGGCTCAGGTCGGCAGGGTGCCGCGCGCACCTGTCCTGGCGGCTGCGCAGCGGGACGCGGGCGCGGGGCGCAGGGGGTGCGCGGGGTGCGGGGAGCGGGACTCCGGGGGCGGGCGCGCCCAGTCCCGCGCCGGGCGCCGCTCGGGCCGGCCGCACGTTGTTTCAGGCCGCATGAGCGCGTCGGCGTGCTAGCGCAGCGTGCGCGGGTGTGGTATGCCCGCGCGTCGCCGCTATGGGCCCTATGTTGTTGGCCTTGGCGCTGCTGGCTTTGCTGCCCGGTGAGTGTCCGCCTCGTGAGCGACGCAACAGGCGTTCGCCGCGCCCCCGCGTTTGTTTACCCCTGTGGGGATCGATTGGCGTGATGGTGAGAGCTGAGGTGTTGTGTGTGATAGATACCATGAGCTGAGCCGGGATCACGGCTGACGGAGGTAACGCGGTTTGCATGCCGCCCGGAAAATCAGGTTCAAAATTCGGCCAGGTAAAATAGGTCTCCGCTAGAAAATTCCGAATTTGGAAGACATTCGGAACTCATTCGCAGACGGTTGGTCTGTTTTATGTTTATAAAGTTGTTCGGGGCACGTGTTGTGCTATGTTTCCATTCAGCAGGTCGGGTCGGTATACGAGGTAATAAAACGCAAAAATTCAGGTTTTACGAGTGAATCTGTACGTAGTTACAGTGATGGTAATGATTTGGTTACCGCGGCTCGTAGCCGAGGTGCCAACTTTATGGTTCTCGACTCTGAATTTGAGGTCTTTCCTTTTTAATACTGTTTTTCGCAAGGAATTCGGTCGGGGAAATGGTTTTTATGGAAGTAGGTATTCGTGTTTTATATGTCGAATTGTTCTGTTCGAAGTAAGGCGTATTTTCTTTGGTACTTTGAGGTTTTTGGAAGAAAAGGACTCAACATATCCTTCTTTTACTTTAAAATTATTTCTTCAGGGAATTAAGGCAGTTTCGCAAAAAACGTAACCGACCCAAAAACCTTTTCATTTCCTCTTAAAACTACGCACATGAAAGTAAAAAATCACATCTCGCGTCTAAAGTTAATTAAGTCCTAAAAAGCAGGAGTCGTCCCAGAGGTAGGTATCGCGTTGAATAAATTCATGAGCACTTGGAAAGTCACCCGGGACTACAGCCCCTGTTGACTTGCCAACAGGTTACAATCTCGCCTCTCTTTCGCCCTGTAACTCAGTTAACATCTTGTACATTATCGTGTAGGAGCGTTACGTAGCATCCTAAATTAGGGACTGACGAAGTTGTAAGTAGGTATATTTTAGGGAGGAAAATTCAGCAGATTACCCAACAAAAGGAACTGTAGTCAGAAAGACAACGACCATTTTTGGATCGAAAGAAACTTGTTGTCTTGAGGATTGACACAAGTGCTAGATCTTGGTTTTGTAACAATGAGAGCAATGAGACCATGATCTAGCTCTTCACAGTCACAGTACATTTTCGAGAGAATGTAAGGTATATATTAGACAAAGAGACTATGGATAAGCTAGTTATGGGTTCAAAGTTGAGCACATGGGTGTGGGATAGCTAAAAGGGTCAGTTGTTCATTCGGGGACGGGGGTCCAGGGGCTATATTTCCCTTTTAAGTTGCCCATGAGGGTACATTTTCGTTTCAGACTATACTCATTGGTTTTACCTGTGTAGCGCGTTGGCAAATGAGTGGCTCTCAATTGAGAAAGCCAAGATAACGTATTACCTATCCCAAAAAACTCACAATGTCCAGATTTACTCAAATATAAGTTTAAACTAAACGGTAAAGGTTTTTGACACAAAGTAATACCAGTTTTAAAAGGGATTTACTTGTATAGGTTCCGAATGAAATAGGCAAAAAGATATCGATCAACCTTTCCAACGGGCAGAACTAAGCTTAATTTGCCATGGTAGAAACGCTTTAAAAGGTTGTGGTAGAAGTTGGATTCACGTAGTTTTCTACCACTGGGATATGGAGGTGACTTGTGCCTTTTATAGGTAAATTATTTCATCTAGTGTTTCTCTCAAGCAATCCACAAATCTTAGAGAAGCTCCAATCAATACGTGATAAGTTATTCTTGTTTACCCCACAACCTAGATTCCCACAATATCCCCGTAATGAAGATCAAATTCTATGAAAACGAAAGAATGGCGCTCGTTCATTTTTCCCGATAAAATATGCACGCAACGTAGCACCGTGAAACTGGCGCCCGACGGACAGCTCGAAAGGTTACGTTATCTCTCTCAAAGATAGTCATATATTATACTCTGGCAACATTTTCTACCTGCACACCTTTTTCGTCTAATCGTCTTTCATTTTCATTTCAAGTTCTCGCTTGATTACACGAAAAAGTTGATGAAAGATTTAAACTCAAAGGAATTTTGATGAAAGCTCTGAGATAAAATGTAAAGCAATAACTAGTGATTCTTTGTATTGTCAAAGGAAGCTAGCGAGGGGCAGGGGAATGCGTATTAGTCTTATTACAGATGAGGATAAGATGGGGCATAGAAAATAAAGCTTAATAGATACACACAAAATGCTTTAGAAGCAGGTTAAACGGCATGAAATTAGGGTGTTTTGCTCGGAAGATTTGGTCTCCCTTGAGACCATCAGGTTGGCAGGATAATGTGATTTAGGAAAAGGTAAACGTTACAGCGTTTCCGAGGAATATAATTGGCTAGGTGCCATATAGCTGCCATGAACCCTAGCGAACGGATTAATGACATATCCATTACCAAGATCTTCTAATATAATTTTATAAGGTTTCTTATTGTACCATTGTAAATTACCTATACAAATATAATATGCTTATTTGCTCTAAAGACGTCTTTGAATAGTTCAATGGGGTGAGATTTGATGCCGTCAAAGCATTGTTTTAACGTCTCTTGAATTGGTAGTCAATGCCCTTGCCGCTGGTCTATTGATTTTCACGTGTGATTCTCCCTTTCAACTGATTTCAATGAGAATTTAGTTCTATTATTGAGCTGAAATCAATTCTTATCGCAACGCTGTGATAGACATTGGACTCACAAGCAAATATCTTTATCTTTACTCCACTGATTTTATTGGTCACAGACAGAGAACGAGTCGTTTAATGAGCACACATAAAACAAACCAATCCATAGACTAAAATCACATGTTTTCTGTGATTTCTGCTTACTGGACAAAGGACACAAAGCGAATTGGTTTGATCGGATCGGATAGACTAAAGAGCTAGTTCGTATGCTAGGGCCTTTTAATTTAACAAATAGTAAACTCATTTCGGTAAATGATTGCCGCTTAAAACTGGCTACAGGCTACCTAATTGCTTATGGTCGGCTTTAAGTAGTTCTGAAACTTTTTCTCGTCGACGGAGTCTGTTTCTGGCTCTATGAACGAAATTAAGGTCTCAAGTTTTAATTTGTTTTGTCTTATCTTTGAATCGACATGGCTATTCGCGCAATTAAGGGGAGATTGCTAAGTTGGGTAAGAGATTTTTACGAATTAATGTATAAAATATTTTTACGCAGTACCTGGGTACCTAGTCAAGGACAGTTAGCCAAACAGTTATTGTTAGTGTTATCAATTTTTTTATAGGCTAAGTTGTGACCAATTATTACACATTTAAACAAAATGAATCTCGGATGCATGCAAAAACTAAAATTGGCAGTAAAGTAGTGAAACCCACAAGCATATTTTTGGCTTGGTCAACAAGTGGAAATATATCAGTTAACGCTTTTATAACCAGGTGCTGTGTTGTCAAAGTGTTGTCAAGTGGCTTGACAAAATTCATTTACTTAAATAAATCAGTATTCTATAACTACAAGAATGATGCCTCTTAAAAGAGGCTTAGTTGCGATGATTGCATTCAGTTTTATTGATGGAAATCGCTCTTAGTAACTCGTAAAATCTTTGGTTTAAACCAAAAATTGTATGTACTATATTATGCATGTTTACTACACGTCAGCTGACCACGGGGTTCTGGGTTAGTTTACCGGGTCGGGCAGTGTTATTGTGTTTTTCTATCTGAAATTTCTCAGTCGCAGCCCAGAGTCTGGAATTGAGGGTTTTCATGAATATCCAAGCCACCAGTTGGCGCCACTTTGACGAGAGGTCTTCCAGTTCGACAATGAACTTAAAATATTTGATGTCATTCGTTTCATTCTTTCGTTCACCATTCCGTCCTTAGGCGCTTTGACACTTTTGACAGGTGCCCCGGACCTGACGTCTCAGTGCTGCCACTTAGTGAACGTCATTTTAGAAAACCCTGTTGCTGTACATAACGATGTTATGTACAAGTATGTTCCACAAAAACTTTGAGTTTTCTATTTCAACCAATAGTTTTTGTACAAACACCATTTTAAAAACCCAACTTATATAACCAAGAAAAACTGTTATTGAAAGCTAAAGCCTGAAATGTCTAGAACGTGTCGATATTGCTTACTCTACTCAGAGAACAAATGGAAAGGAGATTTACAGCGAGCTCTGTAGTGCAGTGTGTGACTATCTATCATTTTCATGCCATTACGGTCGGGCGGAGAGAACGAGGAAAAAACGGAATGAGAGAAATATAGTTTAGAGAAGAAAATAGGTTGAAGTTGTTTCGTTAGGGAATAAGTGGTTATTAGATTTATAGTATGGTTGTGTATAATAGTGCTTTTTGAGTGTGTTTTAATAGTATAACCGCGTGTTTTAGCAGTGCCGACTTCCTTCCGGTTTTTGAGAGCCTGGTCAAACGCGAGAGGCAATTTGTGTGCGTTACCGTAATTAGAAACTGATGTCGTAATTATCTATTACACTCAAATTACGATATTCCACATTTTTGGGCTGGGTTAACGAACACGGCAATTACCGGATTTTTAAGATCCGGCAATAGGGTCGCATAAATAATAAATAAATAACCTTAGTCTCAATCTGTCAGAAGTAACTATAATTTCGTAATATGGCTGAAATGGAATGAGCAGCTAGCTTCATCTGACTGGCTGACCGACCCTTGACAATTCAAAAAGTGCCTGTAATTGGTTTATTTTAAATAAATGCTTTGAGTTTGAGTTTGATGAGATTGCGACTCGATTTTGAACGATTTAAATTACGGAAATTGGGCTTCTGCTCTCAAGACACATGTCAATGGTTGTGGTTGGCAGATATAGAGAAAGATCTGATTACATAATTTGACATGAACATGGTTTTTCGATAATAAAAGACCCCGACGAAGATTCGAGTGTGCAATGGCCAGTCCAATGTTTTCTAATTAGCATTGCCTGTGTATCAAACATCTATTTTAACGGCCAGCAGTAGCTTTAAAGTCTGCTTGCTCCGTCAGAAGCAAGATTTACAGTGTAGTGTAGTGCTGTGTGTCGATCTATCATTTTCATGCCATTACCGTCGCGGGCTGTGATCGCGAGCTCAGTGGCTCGCGCTGTTCCCAGCATTTCGCTGACGTTACGTCATTTATCCTGATAATGCTGTATCGGTTTAGTCGGTAAGAAAAGTTGGGCACGGAAGTGTGTCGCGATTTATGGTATGTTCTTTGTTGTCGGCCGTTTTTGAAGGGAACATTTGGGTGATGTAGCTATTTAAATCTATGCTCTCAAAACACACACATAACGTATCATCTTGATTATATACCAGGGTTAGGCAGAGGACCATGCTCTCGAACTATCAATTTTATGATTTTAAAATAACTGAGGTGATTTTTAGCAGCTCCATAGCAATTTTCTGCTTACATTTAAATAATGTGTAGTGTAACTTTAAAAGAATCTGTGAGAACTATTAAAATTGCATGTGCAACCGTTGCTTGGAGACAAGACGTCAATCAGACAGACTTTTTCCATCACCACATCGATCGATCGTAATTCTGACCAAAATCAATCTTATATCACAGCTTTTTATGAGTAGTACGTGCGTGTTTAAATATTAAATTGCACGTCCAAAAAGTGAACGTTGGGTAGCATTTTTATCATAAGTATGATCGAAACGTTTAACTTAAATTCATAGAATTATAAGTAAGTACGATCTTTCTCTTTATTTTATATTGCCAAAATGATGCGTACATTTTTCGGGATATAACGTTATTCATTTTTGGCTTTTAACTTTAAAACGTGTTTTTATCCAGCACGTTCCTAATATAGCGAAACTATGGTTATAGCTAGATAATACGTTATTCTGCAAACAAAAGTTGGTTTTTCATAGAGTGTGGTGAAAATGTAACTGTTTATATAGCCATTTTACCCATGTCTATCATACAATTTTCACAAACTTCCCATCAGTCAGTTACAATCGTGTGTCAAACTACATTTACCTACTCCACAAAAACCACAAAATTAACACAGCATTACCAATAAAGTAATATTTTGTGTACGTCAGTTGATTTATTCCCAGTGTTTTTGTGTTCTCTCTGTGGCCTACAGTTAATTGGTATTGACACAGATTTATGTTTTCTGTTTTGTTAAGCATTTTCGCGAGTGTTGCCAGTTTGAAATTGCCCGATTGTGTGGCGTGAGTTCGACAGTTTGTGAAAAGAATGAGTGATTATATCTTCGTGTTGTTTTTTTGTGATTTATAAGCAAAACGGAGAATTTGTTTCGTGAACGAAAAAAATACGGTTTTGTTGGGATTTGGCCGCTGTTTTATTTATTTCATTATTATTTATTACACTGTGATGTATTGATATGTATTACAGTTAAAACTAAAACAACACCAAGTAAAATATATGGAAAAAAATAATAATTTCAATTAAACAATTACACCGATACAAATGTCAAAAGAGAAAAAATCAAACAATGAAGATTAGTAATTATAACAGTCTAGATATAAAGACAATACTGAGAAACATCCTGTTTATGGTTCAGGTGTTTTATTATAGCAAGCTGACGTGCTTATGGTCCCACTGTAAGGGACTTCGTTGCTGTGTTTTCAGTCATTTGCAAAAGTAAAATGTGAAGTTTGGTTTCTACGTTTTTCAATTCTTAGTTTTTAGTAAAGGAGATGTTGATTCAGAGACAAAAATTCGTGCTATAACGAGAATTCTGTTTAATTGAACTTTACCTGAAAAGCAAATATCTACCCTTTACTTTGAAACACTTTGACACCTTAAAAACTCCGGCATTCAAAAAACCCTTTGATAGGACGCAAAAAGAGAGTTACTTAATTATCCTAACAAATAATTACCATATTTATTATTTAAATTTACCCAGTCGTGGGATCAGGGCTTGCTATTAAAGCAATTCACCCGGAGAATCACATTTTTGCAATATGGCAACTCTGTGGGTAGAGCGGTTCGCAGAATATATTGCTATGTCAGTAGGTATACGTTTAATGTGTACGCCATTAGGACGGCTGTATATTCTGAGCTGGGTAAATGATTTTAATTATCATTATTCTCCTTCTTTCTTTTTGTGTTAATTTGGATGTTGAGAGGGAAACGGTGTTTTTTGGTTTTATCACTTATTTGTATGGACAATTTTCGCTGAACATGGGTTTGATAGATCGCTATGATGGACGGTTGTTATTTAAACATTTGCGTTACTAAACTGTCATCTATCCAATGTAGGGAATGTTTTCGAACATGTTTTATTTGAGCTGTGTCATCGTTTGGCTGAGTACCTAAAAGTAATTCTACCGATTACACGCAAAAACAAAGAATTTGATTTACCCTGATGGCTTTCAAGCTGTTCCCCTCTACTTTCATACTTAGCGAACTAATGAACAAAGGTTCAAATCCTAGTTCAGTAATTAGCAAAGTTTTGAACCGATCAGATTAATGTGAGGGTTCTAATCTATTATGCATGTCTGCTCGAGTTATTGGTTTATTGAAACCTGCAGAATTACAAACTATGGTAACGACCCCCTTGCGGCTCATTGTTATGGCTTAGGGATAGAACGCTATGGATATTTGTATCATTTAGGTACCTTTTATAGGATTCTGGATAATATGTGTAACTGAATTAATGCACATTGTAAAAGTAGTTAATCAGAATCGTTTACTGATATTTTAATATTAGTATTTTCTTATCCCAACAATAATTTAAACAAACCATAATTGATATTCAAATTGGGGTGTCTGGTGGTGTGCTTTAATTCCGGGACATGTTGTATATAGATATGTATTTATGTATGTAAGTATTTAGTTATTGTTTATGTTCACGCTACACCACAGACTACCTTCAGTATACTCTCGCTGAAGGGTGTCTTTAAAATATCCCTATACAACATTTCTACATTTATTTCTGTGATTTGTATGCATTTATTTGGTACATAATAAAGAGTATGCTATTCTGGTCCTTGTGGACTTGCAGCTTTCTTATCGAGGATGACTTACTGCATTGGTCTTTCTGACTGACCGACCCCTTGACAATTGAAAAGTGCCTGTAATTGGTTTATTTGAAATAAAAGCTTTGTGTTTGATCATCTTACGAAGATTATAATTTTTATTTCAATGTATTGAGTTGATGTTGCTGCAGTGTGGTTTTGTATGTGATAATGATGTCAAAAAGTTCACGGGCATAAAGGCTTCATACTGATTCATGGGCACTCGTTGTTAGTGTGGCTCTGGCTACGTATCAAACAGCATAATAACTATAGATTTCGTCGTTCCTCTTAGCTTTAATCTCAACAATTGATCTCCTTTCGTGAGATGGCAAGCACACCATATTTCTTTCCCCTTTCAAAGCGAATAGGATGAAAAGCTTTCCAGTGAAAATTGCGGAAAAGTTTATCTTGTACATTACCGTCTAAATGGTTATTAGTAGTTGGTAACCGCAGCGGTTTCTTTTGAAGTGATGTAGAGAGCTCTAAGTTTCTGAGGTAGTTTGTAGTTCTGGATTATCATGTTCTGTTTTGAGATCGTTATTGTTACTTTATATCTTGCTGGTGTGCTAGGAGGTAACTATTACTATTGTTAAGGCTTTGAGTTGTGGCTTGGAGCATTATTGCGAGCTATGGTTCTGATAACTTTGTGAAACTTATTATGGTTTGGTTCTTGGAACTGGTCCTTAGGAACGATTTGATCGGAAGCACAAGTATACCTAATAGCATAATCATTACCTGCCTATAAAGTTCCCAATGCTGGGACACAGGCTTCCTCTCTGTGAGAAAGAGTGGGCTGTGATATATCACGCTTGCCCAGTTCGGGTTGGTAGATGCCACATGTTATTGAAGTTCTTCTGTATTTGAGGTTCTAGGACATGTCGGTTCGCTCACAATATTTTCCTTCACCGTTTTGAAAGCAGAGGTGATGAAATTATTTACAAAAAGTAAAGCAGCTGCTTGGGTTTGAACCCACGACCTACAACTCGTAAGTTGGGCTCGTAACCACTGGGCCACCATTGCTCTCTAGTATACCTCTTGTTCATATTAACGTTTAGTCGTAACAAGGACCAATATATTCCAACCTTTGTACCCCTAAAACAAAATCCTAAACAACCGAAACAGAATCGATTGCCGGCTCACCAGACTCAGACCCGAAAAGTTAACACAGCAAATACGAAAATCGGCTTATGGCGGCTCAAAATTTAAACACAAACAAACAAATAACCATTCGCCAATCTGAATGAACTCAAAGAGTGCCCATTGGGGACCGCAGTGGAAATCGCGGCTCATTGAATTGTGTACAACGTGGTGCCTGGTTGCCAAGTAACAAGCACCTAAGGGGTTTTTCGTCACGGCGACGACGCTGCGACTGTTCAAACAAATATTTTGTCCCAACGAAAGGCTATGTCGTATTTGTTTCCTTTTTTTTTTGAGCCTGCACGTGATTTTGATTGGTCCTTGTTGTGAGAGGTGTCGAGTAATTGTTTACTGAAGAATAAAAATCAGAGTTTCAAACATTTGATTTTCAAAACTTCTTTCTTTCCTTATAGATACCATATATATCTATGATGCCCGAAGATCTGAAAACCAGTCTTATCAAGGTATATCGTGTGACCTAGTAGGTAACAAAGGTTCTGTAGGTCAGATAGGCAGTCGCTCCATGTAAAGTACTGGTATTTAGCTGCATTTGGTTAGACTGGAAGCCGACCTCAGCGTAATTGGGAAAAGGCTGGTCAGATAATGATGATGACGATCTATCTCATGTGGCTTTTGTACCTACACATAGTGAATTAAATACTGAAATTGCGATCTACATAATATTATGAAGGTACTTACTTAGTTAATAATTATCGAGATTGTTGCGCCCCTTGTTCTGTAGACGATAGATAGTAATTTCCTTTGAGTTCGTTTCACGAGAAAATGCTTGTTTGAAAAGTACAGTAAAGATAATAGACTCTTTATTGCACTTTCCATTTCAATCATAAATTCTACTGTGCTACTGAATTAAGTAGACGATTCGATTAAATATCGCAGTTATGTTTCGGTGTCTTGTCGGATTAAATTGTCGACTTAGTGGGAATTACCTCTAACGCTCACTCCGATATTGGCAATATTCACTCGTTCCTAAGTAGTAGGTACTTACCTCCGTATCGATATCGATACAGCGCGTGTATCGAAAAAGGTTCAAGAAATATTCGATAGTGTTCATTTACGTTTCGTTCAACTTTTATAAAACATGGAAAATAAATAAAACCTTAAAAGCTTTATTATTCCGTCGCGCTGTTACAAAAAAAGTTTATAGAATCACGTGAACATTTTATGATGTTCCTATGTAAAACGGTGAAGGCAACACAAATAAAAACTATCGAATAAATTACGAACAATTCGCTGTTCGCTTAGGAATCAATTAATGAATATATAAAACAGAGGAAAGTTGTGGAATTATTTTCCGCTTCATTCTCTTTTACGATGTTTACGCGAAAGCTTTAACCTTCTTTTGATTTAAAACTATATCCTCATAACACTATGATCATAGCGTAGTTCCGTGGAATAAAAAATAGAAGATAGCGCGCATAATGCCATAAATTCCATTAAAATATGAGTAATTTGTTTATAGGCGTTCCTTTTTCAAATTAACTTCCATACTAGCATAAACACGCCAATTAGTCGATTTCGTTTTTTAAAATTCCTGTTCCACGATACAAGTTTTCGGCAACGAATCAGAGGCCTTTGGCAGCGTCCGAGGTTTCGTGGTGTGAGAATTTCAATTAGCGCGGATTCACTTTTCACCGAGATTCGCGCCAAAATACGGGCTTTGCCACATTTCGCAATTAAGCTTCGTTTACAATACGACAAATATGTCCTGTCTATGTGGAATGGACGTATTCATATAAATGGGTCACACGTGCTCATATTATAATTTTACTTATTAAATATCTGTGAGAATTTAAATAATAATGTTGCTGTGAAATTGAACCCAAAATGTATACTTTTCTATTTCAGCAGCGCTTATCTCGTATTCATATTAAAAATTAAGTCCAAAAGCAAATTGTAGGTGCTTCGCCGGGGCCACATAATATTCCATACTCCTTTAAGACGTCCCTGTTCAAGAAACGAATTATTCATGAGTTGTATTCTTCTAGCACGAGTGAAGCGCCCGCATAAGGTTCAGAGCTAATAATACTCGTCAGTTTTCAGCCATTACCCACAAAGTTTCTTCTCATGTGGAAATGCTTACCCGACAACCGAATTGTAGGCTTTGGGTTCTTGTAATTACAGCCGTTTTGTTCGACAATTGTTTCGTGGAACATTCCAGTGACCGTGGTCTTGTTTTAAATGTCGGTTGTTGTTTAAATTTTAATTGATATTTACGGTAAATTAAGACGCTTGTTCGAGTAATGTGCTTTGAATTAATTTGTGGGGGAACGTTTTAATTTGGCGCTTTGTTCGAGTGGCTTAGTTGCGGACGTGACGGTTCTGCTTTAGAAATTGACATTACGGTTGGTTGTATTTTGTTCAATTTGAAAAAGGAACTTTATTTGATGTTTCTTTGTTTTATGACCAATGTGGAAACCCAAAAAAAACTTGCTTTGATGCATTAAGTATTCATTTTATTTTGACTTAAACGTATTTTTCAAGATACACAGTATAAAGTAGACGATACGACTATAAAATCTCGTTATAAGCAACACTACAACTACTAAACTACAATGCAACACAGATTATGTGTCATAATACAAGGCAGGGCCGAGCTGTCCTTGCGACGTGGAGCAGACAGGCTTCAGGGCATGAAGGGCGTCTCTCAGCGGCGGCCATTGTTATTATAAGTAGGTACTACACACCAGTAGGTAAAGCTCGCATGCGATTGATTAAGCAACGCATAAACGGTATGTTTAACGTAAATAGATGTATGACGACGTTCATTTCTTTATTCACCTTGAGTATATACGAAGACAAGTGAAGATCGTTAAAAAGAGTCTCGGCCTTATTACAGAGTTTACTTTTTCTTCCGACATGGTTAAAACCATGGAGTCATTTCTGGTAAAAATCTGCCAATTTAGTTCGGTATTAAGTTGTCAGTTTTGTAATTTACCGTAGACTGCATAACAATCGAAACTAAAAAATGGCTTCGTGCTTTAAGTTCACCTGGGTCTGAAACTAAATTTTATATTGCAACAAGACAAGTTTTCGAATGCCTATTTTATTTTATATGTTGTCAAATAATTTGATTGCCAGTTCTTTTGTTCTATCAACCAATCACAAAGCTAAGATTTTGTGATAAGAGATAAGATCAGCCTATCAGAAACCTAGAGTAAAACAAACACAAAAACGTGATGTTCTATAGTGTTACTTTGAATCCTTCCTAATATTCTAGTAAATATTATAAATGCGAGTGTATTTTTTTGTTTGTTCTGTTTTCACGCTCCAATGCTTCGACCAATCGTCCTTTGACACACGGATGCTTTATGACAAAGAGATAGAAGGGTACTTTTTACCCTGAAACATAAAATGTAGAAACCTAGCGGGTAAGGTTCTAATGATTAAACAAATATAAAGTATACAGGTTTTTTTAGTTATTGAAAGTGCCTTGTGAAAAGAAAACATACATAATATGTCTCTCTACTTACATACATAAACTCGCGCCTTCTTTCAATGGGGGTAGGTACAAACAGAATGCCACGCTATCTTTGACATCTTTGCAAACTCCTTTTGCTTCGTTTAGATTTATGAACAACATCTAGTTGTTGCGAGTACTACGCACAAAAGCTACGTTCTACTACGCTCACAAGGTCAGCTTCTGAAGACCATCATTAACATTACCGAATATAATTTTAGACAGTGTGTTAACTGTGACCATAAATTCAACATTTATGTTTCTTGATCCCCTAGAGTAGAATTTTTCGGCGGTGTTTAGAAAAAGAATCTGCTGTTTGGATGGAAACGTTTGCATGGAAAAGTGCAATACGCGTTCAAAATATATGGAATAGCAATTTAGTTAAAACTAGCTTTTGCTCGTGGCTCCGTCCATGTGGATGCCGGTTATCGCGTAAAAAAGTAGCATATGTCCTTTTCCATATCCCAGGCTATCTTTGCCAAATTTTATGATGATCGGTTCATCGGTTTAGGCGTGAAAGCGTGACAGACAGACAGTTACATTTACAATATTAGTAGGGATTTACACGCTGCGCTGTTACACACTAGCGCATTTGCACACTGGTTAAAGTTTTATCTAAGTATGTCCTTATAGGGCGACCCTCTATGTATGTGTATGTATATGTATGTGTCTCTTAGTAGTATTTATTTATCTTCTTAATTGCTAACCTAAATCGTCTTCTCGGAAATGCTCAAGCACCAAACAAATGCATACTAAAATCTTGTCTTCTAGTTAAACATAAACAACAACAGCTCTTAGCTTCCGCGTCGAGCTTTGTTCAATGTTTAGTCTCCGCGAGATAAATTCCATGCTTATATCTAGATCGTGTAGCTACAAGTAATTGTGTACCTACCACTTGATGGACTGCTGTGGTTGTGTATTGATGCTTTTTTGTTTCATGCACGGTAGATCTAAGGAACAATTAACGTAATTTTAAGAACGTTCACAGTCTGATCAAATCTGTCAAAAAATCCTCGAGTTTTCATAGATTTCTGACAGGTTTTTGACATTTGGTTGTCGCCGAGATGAGACTGCGACTAGATTTTGAACGTTTATAATTACGATAATTGGCCTACAGATCTCAGTCTCAATTTGTCAAAATTACTTCGAGTTTCTCTACATTTTTGACAAGTTTTTGACATTTGATTGTCGCCGAGATGCGACTAGACTTTGAACGTTTATAATTACGAGAATTGGGCTTCAGTTGAACGGTGATTACTGAAAATAAAAGACACCTACATCGGGTTGTCAATTTAATTGCACCACCTCTAATTTGCGTGTTTTAGACCAAACGAGTGAATGCGTATTCTAGATAAAATTTTCGATGCCTAAACAGACAAAGAGCATTCTTTTATTTTTATTTCTGTAAAAAAATATCAGGAACTCGATTTTTTCACAAAGAATGCTCATAATCTTTTTTTAGTTGTATGTTTGGTATGATTTTAGTCGATCTTTATTTCTTTGATATAATATCTTTAAACGCCTCTTAATGTAAGAACTCTTTAATGAAAGTAATTTATTAATTGAATACGTAAAAAAAAGTACAAAAATGTCTCATCATGCCTTTAATAATTCGCGCTCGAATTTTCATGTTTAGGAAGCACTTTTAAAGCGCCACATTCTGGTGGAAGGTTCTATAACCATATGAAGCCGTTGTTAATAATATCTGCCTCCAAATATAGAAGTTTGGTCAAGCAGATGAAGTCACCCACGCTTGACCGTCACGTTCGCTCGAAAAAATGGCCAAATATATACGCTGAACGATGTTAGGTAGATATTATGGAACAAACAAACATTAGGGCTGGTTATTTTGCGGATTGGAGACTAATTTCGTAACTAAACAATACTCCAATGTACTTAATAGAACCAGCTTAAATGAATATATAATATATATATATTATATTATATTATTTATTCCTAGCTTTTGCCAGTGTCGTCGACCGCGCGGATATCGAAAATTATACCACGAGAACGTAGTGAAAGTATCCTTTATGTTAATCCCGGTTGTAAACTATCGCTGCGCCAGCCGCTTTTGCATGGAAGAGTTACAAACATCCGAATATCCGAACTACTAAACATGCAAACATACAAACTTTCACATTTATAATATTAGGATAGTAGGATTAGTAGGAACACCCTTCGGGGATTACAGGCGTGATGTTATGTATGTACTAATTGACTTTGTTTAAACGTGACGACATCATCCAGTACAAACATATCCTTAATCAATGTAACAAAAAAAATCTCTTCACGTTTTATCTAACAATCGATCAACTCAGCCTATCACAGACCAAAGGTCTTAAAAAAAAGGTCTTATGCAGATTTGAAGCCGAGATACTGGCCATCATTGTTTGAAATTAGAATTCACGAACATCTATAAAGTCCTTCATAAAAAAATACAGAGTTGCTCTATTCAGATTTCGAACGAAGTCTAAAATATGGCCGTTAACAATTCCCACGTTTTACTTCCGTATTTAATTAAAGGCAAGTTTAGTATATCTTGTCTCGTAGAGGCTATAAGCAACAAAATGACATATCGTAAGTAATCCGCAGTGTAAAAAACATATCAAAGGCCTAAATCATAAGTTATGGCTGGAAGTGTGATAAACCGTTCCGCAAAATCTTATTAGGATCGTGTATCGCCGATGTATTAGATTTTTATGATAATAGCCTCGTCTGGGAGAAGTTAAATAGAATATTGCTTAACATAAATCACTGGCAATCTTTTACGAACAGATACACAAGTTTTATTTCTTTTTTGGATTTGGACATTAAAAGAATATGTTTTTTTACGAGAAAGTAATCAGCACGAATGTATAGGTATGCTGTTTATTAAATGGCTAAATATTTTCTTCATAATGGTAAAACGCCTGACAGGGCTTCTCGCTGAGTAATAACAGCCGGACGGATCGCTGATCAGGTTAAGCTACGCTGGTCGCGGTTGGTCCGTGGATGAGTGACCATCTTTCCAAACCAAGACCCCTCCGTGCCTCCGTGTCATTCGTGAATTTTTGAGAGTCGTATCGGGTCGTCAGAAGCCCGGAAGACTGACAACCAGTCTTGCCCTGGCCCCTTTATGCCTGGAGGCTTTTATGTGGGTATTGAGTTCTGTTTACATTTATAGTTTTTTTATTATTTTTTATTATTTATATTTGCTTGAGTTTAGTTACTATGTCTTCTTGGTAAATTGACGTGTGCTAGCTGACATATGGCAAATAATTAAATTTTAAGTTTTGTGTTTAGTAATGTTAATTACCTACCTATCATTGTACAGAATCAAGTTCTTCTAACTTAACAGACAACTGTGCTGCTGGGGAGTTTGTTGCGCCACTTCTTCCCAGCTAAAGCACTAGGAGGTGGTGAAGGGCGGGCGTTTTGAGGGACTGTGTTATGTAATTTTGACGTTCAAAAAGTGCTGAATCTCAGCCTAGTTTGAATACATGACTTTTGAATTAGCCTTACTAAAGAAAAAGGTATTGTTACCCAGCAACTGGGTTGTGGAGATCAGATAGGCAGTCTCTCGCTACTTGGAAAAAAGCTAGGTAGATTGATTGATTGATTGAGTAAAAGGCCTTACGGGCTATCAAATAGGGAACTCAAATGTTTAGAAAGCAGGGAATTTTTATTTCGTTATACACTGAAAAATCTGAAAGCAATTTTTCAGCAAGACACGATTTTAGGAAAAAGCAAAATCTTTAAAAAAAGGCTTTTATATCAACATTTAAATACTTATAAATTTAAGAACACATAATAAGCTACAAGATACATACATATTGCTAGGTTCTGCGGATCTAAAAAGGCCACATTAAGCAATTTCCCTAAAAGTGATTCATTTCCTGAATTCCGCTATGATTCTGCTATTTGACATTTTACTTCAATAAAGCAATTCATAATTTGGTGACCATTTTAAGAATTTCCATACAAAACTGTCAAATAGATGAATTGAGTGCTGTCTGTGCAGATAATATTATGAATTGTCAGTTTGTGACCATTTTACGATTTTAAATATGATTCATAATGTGATCATATTTTGATTCTGCCAAAGTGGCCTTTTTAGACCCAGTAGACAGACACAAATGGCGACACTTATTTCCCAGCTGTTTACACTCATACTAGCTAGAGACATTCGCAATAAATGTCAGACACACTGACATAGAACATTAGTGTACTTATATTATTATGTTAATGGAAATTTGCGAATTTAGCTGCAAGCTAGGAACTTGAACACAGGAATAACTGTAAAAGTTCGCGTATTTTTATATAAATCATTTTTACTTGTCGTATAGAGATGTTAAAGATGTACAGCTGTACAGGTCGACGGGGCCATCGACGCGCAGCCTATTCACATGAATTCAGTACATCACTTCAGTTCAGTAATCATGGATTCTAAACTCCCCTGAGTTAAAATTATTCGTCGGTGATTTAAAAAAATGTTCCATAGATTTTGACCGCGTAGATATTGCACATTTGTATATCCTGACCAACCAAAGATTGTGGGGTAGAAACCGCTAGCCTGTAATCAAGCAATTTGTACAAATCTATCTATCTAGTGAACTAGTACCTCTGATCGTATTACTTCACCAATATCACTTCTTCGAAAGTAAAGAAATACAAGGTAAAGCAGAAAGCGCGTACCTATGAATATTTCAGAGGTTCCCTGTATTTTTGAAAGGCCCGTATTAAGGCTACTAGCAATTTATTTACTTTTGTATAGAAATAAGGGATCTTTCGCTGCGATTTCGGTACAATCGCCTTATGACCCTTATCTGGTGTGTATAAAATGGTATTTCATATTTGTATGTACTCGCATTAGTATCGTTCTGTAAGATTTTGACCTTCAGTTGAATGTTTCAGTTGTAAATTACTTAGTGCAATAACGTAAGTGGTTTCGTTTTTTTTTCTTACATACTTTTTGGGGTTTTGTCAGTTATTCCCGACTGCGTGACAGTAAAGAGTAGGTATCTATGTTTTTGGCATTCTTTATACCCTCGAAGCATCGTAGCGGCTACATGGATTTCAAAACATGAGATGTGCAGCGACTCGTCTAGGTTGTGACATGGTTAAAAGCTAGGTTTTGTTTTTAAACATCAATTACTTTAGAGTTCAAGTTTTATCAAGGGGTACCGTATTACGCAAAACCTGGGTTGTGGTGATCAGAAAGCCTATTCTCGTAATTAAAAACGCTCAAAATCTAGTCGCAGTCTCATCTCGGCGACAACCAAATGTCAAAAACTTGACAAAAATGTATAAAAACTCGAGGTATATTTGACAGATTGAGACTGAGATCAGACTGAACGTTCTTAAAATTACGAGAATTGCCCCTCAGATAGGCAGTCCCTCCATGTAAAATACTGGTACTTGGCTGCGGTCTGGTTAGACTGGAAGCCAACTCCATTATAGTTGGGAAAAACCTATGTAGATGTTAATTTAATTAAGACGTCACAAAGTCTTCTCTCGTGATGGCAGGACCAATCGAAAAACAACGTCGTGGTAGCCAGCAGCAAGGCTGATAACACAACTGGTAGACAAAAATGCGCTCGAGGTCCTTAAACATTCTGACTGAAATCCTTTGAACGCACTTATTTTTTCTGCCTAACAGGTAGATATTATGACTTTAAGCTGTTGGTCCTAGCTATCATTCGCGCATCTTTAAAGGTCGTTGCGGGTCGTCTGAAGTTCGAAATCTGACAACAATTCTTGCCAAGGGCAATCGTGTTACGTGTTGTGAAAGTCAGGTAAGCAGTCGCTCCACATAAAATATTGGCATTTAACTGCATCGGGTTAGACTGGAAGCCAACCGCAACATTGTTGGAAAAAGGCCAGGCAGATGATGATTCCGTGAGAAGTTTGAATTACACAGGCATACAATCACACAGTTCATTAACTAAACTCACAGATCACGTCTGATTATATCAAAAGAAAGACCTTGATACACCCGATACCGATGTTGTCTCTAATTAGGCCTCTGCCTTTGATTGGCCGCCCTATAAAGACTCACGAATCGGCGTTTTCTATAGACGAAGTTTTCTAAAAGAAGGTTTTTATGTGTGTCTACATTTTCTCCAGCAGTGTTATTCTATTTACATCTCACTGTTAAAACGAAGGTGAAGTGAGCATGATGTGAGCTGTCATTCCACTTGATGGTAGGGATTGTCACTGACAGCTCACTTCACTTAAGATTTTATGGTGGCAGTTTTACAGAATAGCACTACAGGTCTGAAATTAACTTTTTAGTATATCACTGAAAAACATAACTTTGAATAACTATTATTACTGTAATTGCTAATTAACTAATTGTAACAGGAGAGGATAAATGCCAATTAGTGAAATGGATGTTATTTGATATTACGACCACGCCACCCGATGAGCTGTTGAGGTACTAAAAAATCAAGTTATTTTAACCAGATTAATTGTTCCTTTTCTATTTAGTAGATGAACTGTTCTTTTGTCTATCTAGTAGCTATTGGTTTCCCCTTTTTTTGGGTGGGCAATCATCAAATAACTTCTCCCGCTTTGGGTGAAGCAGGAGGGCGTGTCAGACTTTTACTGACTAAAACCCACCCGTGTTCCCTCAGTTGTCTGTGTGCCAGAGGCCGCGGTATCTTTTTCGAACAACCCGCAGGCAAGCCCTGGCAGGCATCGGCCCTTGCGGGCCCCATCAGTTTGTGTTGACATCTCTTTGAGGATTGGTCCTTAACGAACAGGGAGCTACCCATTACTCGCCGTCAGCAAGCCCGCGCCTACGGTGGCCGGGAATCAGCCTGGGATTCCCGACGCCCAGGGCGTCTCCTGCGACAACTAAGGCCGTGAGGGCGCATATACTGCCTCTCCCTCACGTGCGCCGCCTCCCTCTTCGCGAGCATTACTGCTTCGCAGAAGGAGATGACCCATGCACTCTCGCTCCGTACCATGGTCTGGACCAGGGCCGGACGCGAGAGATCACCGCCACCGATCGCCTCCACGAGGACACGGCGGTGCTCCGCCCAAGAAAGGCAGACCTCCACCGTATGCTCCACCGTGTCCTCAAGGTGATCTTCGCAGTATGTCTATGGCATCAAGTCGGCCTTTATTCATCTGTGTTCAAAGTATTAAATAAAGAAATAAAATGTGGGTGGTATTATAGGTAAAACTCTGCCAACCTTTCGGGGAGTAAATGCGTTATGTTACTTAGAAATAATAAGAGTTTTAGACACCAGTCATTAATACAAGACATCAAATAAAAAATCAATACGCACAACTGTTATAAAATCAAAGACAAATCGTCTTCATACCAAGAAAAAGGCCATAAAAGGGAAATTGGGGTTTAACCTGTGAACAATCATATTCAGGCTCAATCAATCAACGCTAATGGATATCGGAACAAAAAACATATATCATTTATTTATTAGCATTCTCCTTACATCTCGTATGAGATATATTCTCGTGTTTGTAGTGATAAATCTCTGTTTTATTTCTATTGAAAACAGAAATGTTTTATGTGAGATAAACAAGGCTTGTTTGTGAGGTTTGGTGACGAGTTTCTTTTGTTATAGTCTTTTGTGGGAATAACTAGCGACCCGCCTCTGCTTTGCATAGGTTTTACGACTACGACTTGACAAAACATCGTGATTTCTTTAATAAATGTTAGTTTAATTATCATCATACTGCCTAACCTTTTCCTAACTACTTTCAGTCTAAACGGATGCTGGTGAATACCAGTGCTTTTCTGGTTACACTGGAAACTGACCCCAAACCATCATCAATATGCTACAAAATAATAATACAAATTAAAACGCACTGAGAGCATTAATTTCTCATTTAAAAGAAAAAAATAAAGAAGGAAGGAATAAAGATGGTAAACTAATAAGGAACAAAGACTTTTTAGTAAAAGCAAAACTTATGTCTTTAACGAAAAGACTCCTGGATGTAAGCCAAAACAGCAACAAAGAAAGCAACATTTTAATAATTTTAAGTTGTTAACAGCAATAACAACAATTTAAAACCTAAACTTTACAGGAATCGTCTATGGAAACAATCATATAGACTTCTACTGACCCCCTGCTGTGTCCGACTATTCACATATAAACTCAGGGCATTTTCGTAAAGTTTATGAAACATTTTCCGCCATTACTTTTAGTGCATTGCCAACCAGAAAACAGATTTGGAAACAACTTTTTGAATGGCCCAAATGACATTAAAAGTATTGTGATCGATGCAGAGAATTACTAAAAGTTTTGAGCTGGCGTATGGCATTATATTTCCTTACAATTGATATTTTTGGGCTTTTTTTTGGGTGGGAAATTATCAAATAACTTCTCTCGCACTTTTTTTTATCTTAAAATAAACTGGATTAAAAAGGGTAGACAAACATTGATTAGTGATTATCTTGCCTTAAGGAGGTGGAGTGACCTTTTTAAACTGTTTTAGACCTTGGTGTCTCAATAGGCAGCTTTATGAATCATAATAGATTCTTATTATGAATCATATTTAAAATCGTAAAACGGTCACAAACTGACAATTCATTTTATGATCTGTGTACACAGCACGCAATTTATCTGTTTCAGTTTCGTAAAATGGTCCACAAATTATGAATTGCTTTATTGAAGTTATATGTCAAATAGCACAATGTTAATGGAATTCAGGAAATGAATCACATTGAGAGGAATTGCTTAATGTGGCGCTTTTAGGCCCCCTTACCACATGTAGTTAATATTCCTCTGTAGGATTAAGGACATGTTAGGACATATTTTATTTAAATAAAGGGTTTTAATACAGCTAGAAAAGTAGTCGAGAAACATTTAAAAGGCCTGAACAAGGTTTCCTAGTAACTGTATAAACCATCCCATATCCATTTTTCAAGTAACCTACATTGCCCCACTGCTGAGCAAAGGCCTACCCCAAATCCTTCCAGACATCCTTTTCCAGGGCCACCTCGATCCAGCCCTTGCAATACGCGTCTAGATCGTCACGCTACCTTTTCTTGGGCTGGCCTCGGCAGCGCCGTCCATCCTCAGGCACCCACTTTGTGGCGACAATTTCCTAGCGGTCACTGCTCATGCGGCTGGTGTGACCCGCCCAGTTCCATTTTAGCCTGGTAGACTTTTTGCCTACTTCTAGGATTTCCGTTTTGAAGCGCATCGTGGTGTTTTTGGTGTCCCATATCCATACGTATAATAAATTAAAGTAACTTTTCGTGTCAGTCTATGTGACCGCGTGGTTCTCCTAAAACAGGCAACCGGTTTTGATGCGGTTTTCACTACCATTAAGAGAATTTAATCCGGAAGGTTTACGTGTATAATACATTAAGATTTAACCTAGAAATAGTATGGAAATCTCATTGTTATGACATGAAATGTCGTCATTGGACCCGTGCAAAGCGTCAAACCAAGTGTCAAATGTAACTCGATTCCCAGCCAAATGTAGACATGACCTCTTTCTCTCAACTCCACTTGAGTTCCAAACTCCAAACACAGTATAAACTAGTTGTGTTCACAGATTATTATGATTAGTTCGGTTAATGTGGCCTCATTTGCAAACTGTGAACTAGCAGTGGCTTACTACACCTTGGGCCGTGAGATTGAAGTAATCAGCGCGGCTCAATGATATGAGTTAGGCTTAATATGTTTGGGAGAAAGTAGGTGAGACGTAGACGAAGATTGAATGGTTTTTAATCAAGTTATTGGGGTGTTTACATGGTTTTGTGAGGCCTTTCGAAGTTGTTAAGTAATGACTTATGATTGTAATATCTCTATAACATAACATAACATCATCCCTTGTTTCTCCGAAGGGTTTGGCAGAGGTGTACCTTTAGTACAATCACATTTCGCTAGATATGTTTTAGTCTCAAGTAATAGAGGGCGAGCCTATAGCTGTCAGACGGGAAAAATTCCAGACTCCGGGCTGCAACTGAGAAATTCCAGATAGGAAAACTCGATAACACTTTGTCCGACCTGGGAACCGAATCCAGAACCTCATGCTCAACAGTAGAGCTAACATTTTAAACACGCTTTTATTAACTTCACCTGTATGTTTGTTTGTAAGCATGTTTGTGATCGACTCCTTTGGACTTGATTTTGACCCACTTCAAACGGTCAGATTTCATTTAAACTTTGTAGACTTATCGAGGACCGATGACAACTCAATAAAACAATAATTCGCTTTTCTAGTTAGCAGAACTAAAAAATAGAAAATAAATACCTAATAGATAAAAAAAACTAAACATAACGCTTTAAAAACCAAACAAAAAAAAATTAAAAAGCGTTGGGTGCTTGATATTCATTGATTATAAAAATTCATCAAGAAGCACCCCACACTTTTTTGAAATTTACTCAATTATGCAAAAACGGCTGAACGGAGTTAGGAGAAATTAGCACACATATAGTTTATGTTAATCCAAGTTGGAATAACACATAGGTTATGTATTTTTATCCCGATAGTACTTTCCCGTGGGATAACTTTCGACCTCCATGATCTCCACGCGGACGAAGAAGCTAGCAAAAGCTAGTGCTATCAAAAATAATGTAACCAACTTATTAAAGTCCATTACCCGTGATTAATATCTAAGTACAAACTTCACACATCCTGTTTTCACTTACTTTTCATTAGCAAAGTATGTAAGGCTCGCTCGCCGGGGAACACACAGCATGATTGCAATGCATAACTTATAATAGCCTGCCCTTTGCCTTTGAGCATTGCTGTTCCCCTTAGCAGAGCTTTTTTTGCAAGTTTTGTAACGTGCATATCTTTTTCCTGGAGACTGGTACAGGGTTGCCTTTATCACTACATAGTATAAAACAAAGTCGCTTTCTCTGTCCCTATATCCCTATGTATGCTTATATCTTTAAAACTACGCAACGGATTTTGATGTGGGTTTTTTTAATAGATAGAGTGATTCAAGAGAAAGGTTTATATGTATAATACACCGATCTCCACGCGGGCGAAGCCGTTGGCAAAAGCTAGTTTTAAATAAAAAACAGTGGCACTCCGGGAGTGCCGACAGAAGTGAAAACTTGAACAATTACGTGTGTATTTTTTGAATCGTCAGTAAATATTTCTTGAACCGTCAGGAAATAATTTATTGTGCAGGAAATACTTTTAAATGAAGTGATTTTTATTCATTATTTTAAAGTCATCATCGTCATATTCATATCAGCCGAAAGACGTCCACCGCTGGACATAAGCCTCCCCCAAAAGGGGAAATTTGTCATAATCGCCACGCTTGGCAGGCGGGTTGGCGATCGCAGTATGGTGGTAAAATGCATAGAGATCGCTGCTGCCCATTCTCTAGTACGTACCTTAGTCGCCTTCTACGACACCCACAGGAAGAAATGGGATGGTGCTATTCTTTTACGTCGAGCACCACACGGAATGGATTATAAAGTACTACTAAAAAAAATGTATTACTTTCTCAACTAAAACTAACTTATAAAACTAACTAGAGGTGTCGCGAGTTCAATTGCTTTTTCCCATCTGAAAAAATGCCCAACGCGCCTGAAAAAAAAAAACCGAAGTATGACAAGCGTGATTTAGTTATTTTTATTACAATGTTGAACGTAGGACGTGTCCTTATCAAAAAGGCATATTTTATGATAAAAGACTACGCTAAGACAGGGAAGTTTGGCATTAATTCTTTCTGCACATGTGGCTTCCCTGGTACCTCATTAACAGCATAACTGTGTGAGAGTCTACTAACTGCTCCCAAATTACACTGTTAATTTTTATTCTTTTTATTTTTATTTTTTTAACTTTCTGACGTGTTCTCGTAATTTTTTGACATTGTACATCACTTCTAATATCAACTATTTATTCGTGATTCTCATGAAAATCATGTCACTTGGTTTAAATAGGTTGATCTTACTAATGTAGATTCTTTTACATATTGTGAATGGGAGAACGTTGTAGGCCTTACAGACTAGATTTATAGACGAATTTCTATTCTTTATTTTCATTCCTCTAAGTACCTGGTATTTATTGACAGGCCTCCACTGTCCTCCCATACCTATTATCACTGTAATTTGAAAACATTGTAAAACCCAATTATTTTTAAAAGAGTAACCGTGGAGTTTCTTGCCGGCTCTTCTCCATAGGAAGTGACGAATTGGAACCGTGCACCTAGCTTCTGACGTTTCATAAGTGCCCTTGCAGGTTTACGTGAAATAAAATATTTTGATTTGATTTGATTTGAGTTTTCGTGCCGGATTTTGTGTTTGTACATATGTCCTACAACCAAAAATTCGAACACACGTGACATCCAACATTCACCAACCTATACTGGACACGCGCGGTGGATTATGGCCCACTTTCTGTCATAGAGAGCTGGCCTGTGTCCTGACAGTGGGTACATTATAGGCTGCTTGCGATGATGATGCTGAGTCTGAATATTCTGACAATCTTAAATAGACGGAGCTTTTGTTCACAATTTTGACAAGTCGTTGTTAAGTGGTATATACATTCACGAAAAATGGTACCAAACAATTTCCATGCCGTTCCATTGTTTATTGTCAGGGCTTTTTCATACCTTTTTAATAAATATCGAAAAGAAAAAATACGTATATTTTTTTGTCGAAGATCGTAGCGGTTGTGATGATTCCTCCGAGAAAGTTTTTCTTTTCCTTCAGTGAGTTGCTCGGTACAATGATGAGCGATATTTCTTCCCTTTTGTGGTTTTTTTTGTCCTAGCACGGAGGGGTGGCTTCGCTGTAGATTGTTTTTCTTCTCGTTTGTAGTTTTTTTGATTGAGGTTTTGATGTAATAAAAAGGGGTACAATTTTTTATCGGATTGTTATGTTTTTATCTTCAAAAGTAGGTAGCTGTGTTTTTTATTTTTAAATAACTTTTGCGAGCGACTTCGCCCGCGTGGAGGTTGAAAATTTATCCCACGGGAACGTATTACTGGGTTATAAGCTGTCTTTGTGTCATCCAAATCCATTAAGCTGTTTTGGCGCGATTGAGTAACAAATATCCAGACATCTAAACATACAAACTTGTACATTTATAATATCATATACATATATATATATATATATATATATATATATATATATATATTATATATATATATATATAAGTAGGAAGTAAGTTGAAAAAACTCGTTTACCAAAAAACAACAACCCAATTAGTTAATCGCTTACAAAAAGAACTCAAATACATTTTTTCCTATAGAAACGGTTTTCCTCAAATGTTTTTCCTACAAAAATGTCCCAAATTCGAAACACGTGTATCTTTCATGTACTGTCAACTGTAAAACTACGAAAGTTAAAGAGGAAATAAGAATACTTTTGTATTTAAATAAGTCTTATAACATACTAGATTTTACCAGCGGCACCGCTCGCGTGGTGGTCGGAAATATCCAACGGGAAAGTACTACCGAGAGAAAAATAATTTTATACGTTAATCTAGGTTACAACCTAACTGTGAGCTAAATTTCATCCCAATTTGTTCTACCGTTTTTGCGTGACTGAGTAACAAATATTCAAACAACTAAATACACAAACTTTCACATTTAAATATATTACGAAGTAGAAATTGGAAGTACGGAGCAGGAAGAAGGACATGAGTGTACAACTATAGGTACAGTGTACATTCTCCATAATATTCTATTTTAAGCCCCACATTCTCGTAAACTCCATATTTCCCTCATAAACAATAACAATGACTAAATTTCATAATAAATTAGCGCACGACACAGGTGAACGTGTTGGCTCAGTGAAAGGCCGGCTTCTAAATTAATTAAATTGAGAATTAGAAGCTCGTTCATAAATGTACGGGAGAAGGGGTAAAGGGGGGAGAAATTAGGTGAATATGTAGTTTAGCTAGAAGGGAACTATGCTTTAGAATTAATGGCTTTTATGGGCAATAAAGGGCGATACAATATTGTAATCAACGGGTTGAATAAGACCTCATAACTGTTAATAATGCATGGCTAAAGGTGCAGTAGGCACGCATTTAGGGTTGCCAGGTCTTAAAACCGGAAAGCCGGACAAACCAGAGTGTTTAGCTTGATATTTGAGTAAAAGGCCGGACACCCTTCATTTTTTAGTCTTAGCATAACAATACAATAAAGAAAGTAAAACAACAGACTTTTTATTATTTACCATAAAATCTTCTTAAATGTTAATGAAACAACAATAATATTTATGAATCAATCTTCTCTATCATGGACAGTGCTAGTCCGCTTGCGCTAGCGACACAAGGCGAGGCGGGAGGAGCCGAAACCAACACATGACAAACTAAAAAAAATGGTCAAATTTAAAAAGCCGGACAGGCCGCGCCCCATATAATTTGGCCGGACACGCAACCAAAAAAGCCTGTGTCCGGCTTTATCCGGACGCCTGGCAACGCTATACGCATTGTATATTTTGACAGATCGTCAAAATCAGCGTATAACGTTTCCACTATTGGGAGGCCTCCTCTCAGTTAGAGGGACTGGGCCATAATCCACCACGGGAGCCCAGTGCGGGTTGGTGGATGTCACATGTCTTCGAATTATTTAGAGCAGTGGTGACGAAATAATTAACACAAAGTACCACCTGTCTGGGTTTGAACCTGCGACCGTAAGTCGCGGCCGTTACCACTGGGCCATCACTGCTCATTTTTTGACAGATCATGAATGGGGAAATAAAAAGAAAAGTAATTTATTCAAACTACGCTGAGTGTCAGCTCTTTTTGAACGTCGAAATTACATAAGACAGTCCCCCAAAACGTCCGCCCTTCACCACGTCCTAGTGCTTTAGCTGGGAAGAAGTGGCGCAACAGACTCCCCAGCAGCACAGCTGTCTGTTAAGTTGAAAGAACTTGATTCTATACAATAGTAGGTAATTAACATTACGAAACACAAGTTCAAGATAAGTTCTGTTTTGATATGGTGGCAGCACTGTAGCATGCAGATTTTGGCCTCTTCTTTAGAATAATGTAAAGAATGTGAACAATCGACATAAAAATGTTAAAATCAGATAATGTGTTCCGTTACGTATTGTTTTTGTACAGATATTGAATATTTTGAAATAGATGCCCGTATCGCGATCGTTTATCCATATTCGACTATAAAACCCATCCTTTCTAGGAATTTTATGACTCCCTAGAGCTGATATCGTTGCAGTACATAGTTTACTACGAACTATACTTCTTTTATTTTCTTAAGATTACAGTACACCCGTAGAAGAGACTTAAATCCATTGACTTTTTGGTTTTTGGAAACCCCCACGAAAAATTACACATGACGGTCATAAACAAACAAACGTAAAACACAAACACAAATCAAACGTAGAGGTTAAGATTTTGCTTGAAATATAATTGGAATGGGCTACTAGCTTCATCTTTCTAACTCACCGCCATTGACATTTCAAAAATGCCCGTGTTTGGCTTGAGATTTTTTTTTATCTGCGCCGTGTTTATCTAAATAAACGTATTTTATTTCTTTCTAGAATTTAAAAATTCAGCCAATAGTAAAAAGGGAAAAACGTCTTCTACTATAAGATTAAGCGGTGAAGCTCATGTCAACGTAAAATTATAGCATTCTAATAATGTTTTAAACCCACTGTTGTTTTTTGCAGTGCAGTGACTATGTCAAGCGGTGTTTATACAAAAAAAAGTTCAATTATCCAAAGTTTAGGCACCTCTAACCGAGACGTAAGTACTCATTAATCAACATGACACATCGCCTCAAAGTTAAGTTGTTTCGTTTGACTGGTCTAACTTTAAAACTGCCCTGATTAGTGTTAACTGGGGACTTTGTGGCGTACCTACTGGCTGTTATTAGGTCATAGGGGTGCGGCCGGGAGTAGAGTGTGTAGGTGTAAGTGTAGGATAGTTATATGCGTATGTGTAACCTGCGGTGTAAAAAGTGTGATGTGTGTGGAGAAAAAGATAATTTTTATAATGTCGGGGTGTGTCGTTATGTTATGAAAGCATTTTATACCGTTAAAGATTATATTGACGACACAAAAGCTTGAGATTGACCTGCTCCAATTTTTGCATACTAAATGTTGTTTTTGTTTTTGCAAACTTATACTCTTTGACATTTGATAATTATTATATACACATTGACATGAGTATTTACTTTGAGAAGTATAATATTATTATTGTTTTAATTATTGTGAATGTGAGGACTGTGCGGGTCATATTTTTGTTTGTTTGTTTTTTCATGTCATTCTCAGTTAGTTTTAATATTAATCTGGAAGTTTGAGTATTTTATGCGGCCTACCCAAATGTCCTGTCTTTGGTATTGTTCATCAAATCGTTGAGCTCCTCAAGTTCTGAGTTGAGCTGCATGATTACTGATAAATGCGTGCACTGAATGGACAGGTCCACTCAATCTGTGTGGTTCTTTCCTCAAAAGACCATTTCAGACACCGATCCACATGGGCTTCACATGATCTGACCAAGATTATGTCTGGACTTTAAAAGAGACTGTGACCTCTGAGTTTGTTTCGGCCTTTCTTCAAACGCCGACCTCATCTAGTTTAAAAAAATATGATTGACGTGTAAAAGTGTTTGTACAAACCTACTTACAGAAATAAAATCATTTATCATTTATCATTTATCGTTAGAGTCGGCTTCCAGTCTAACCAGATGCAAATGAATACAGTATTTTACTACGAGCGACTGCCTATCTGACCTCCTCAACCCAGTTATTGGCTAATACAAAACCTCTTGTTAAGACTGCTTGTCAGAATTGTGTGCTTCTGACGACTCGTAACGACAGTCGAAGATCTTCGAATGACAGGCCAACCGTTGAGCGTGCTTTCCGAGACACGGAGGGTTCTCGGTATGTAAAGGTGGCCACCCACCAACGAACGAACAGCGGGAAGCGTAGCTTAACCTGATCGATCGATCCGTGTGGCTGTTATCACTTAGTCACGAACTTAATATTTTCTTTAACGGCAAAATGGGGCCATATTTTAAACATGTTAAGTTATTAATGATCGGTTGCATAAAAGAAAGGTGCTGTTATTTCAATTATATCTCTCACTCATTAAAATTATTGTAGCTGTCACTTTTAATCGGTTCTTGTAAATGTGAATTTCATATATTTTTTTGCTATATTTTCATAAAAAAGGGTTTTTAAAGTGCCTGGTTATGCGGCCGATTTGAATATGGCAGCAAACCCTTGCTCTGACTCACTACGCTATCCGGCGACCATCTTGTTAGTACAAGCGTAAATTGTTCTAACATCCATTTCTGGTATCAAGATTATAATAACAAATTAAAACAAAAGAGGAACGACAAAGTGAATTGTTAATCTTGAATTTAGCTTGGCATTCACAGTAAAGAGTGAGTGAATGAATGGTTCTCTTGGGACCGAATGAGTGAAACCACTAAGTTTAATATTCCGTCGGCGGTTTTACGTTTTTGTTTCTTTCTTTTGTTTCAATCGAGCCCGGTTTTGGGAACATTTCGTGAGTTTTCATCAAACCTTCGCTTCGTGAATTCGTTGCTTTTGCTAGACTATAGGTCGTTTAGTTTCGACAATAGTTTCGATTTTCCACACTGCTACAACCGCTGAAGTTGGTTTGGATTTTGATCGAGTTAAAGAATAGTTCGATGCACAGTGCAAAATGTATTTTCACTCAGTCAGCTCCTACTGAATTGTTCAATAACGAACCGAATCTATTATCGGTTATTGTCATAGTTAAATATTTGAAGTCGTTGGTCCCAGCTGTCATTCGTAGATCTTTCACAATCGTTACGGGTAGTCAGAAGCCCAAAAGTCTGAGAACCAGCTTGTTATGGGGTATCGAGTTACCCAGTTACTGGGTAGGGGAAGGTTAACTACGTAGTCGTTCCATGTAAAATACTGGTCTTTAGCTGCATTTGATTAGACTAGGAAGCGAAACCAATATAGTTGCTAAAAGGCTAGACAGGTATTGTCATGGTAAAATACACTCATATTTTACAAAGATAAAAACTAAAATCTATAAATTTAACAACGATACAAGACCAATTATCTTAGATCACAATAAGTTAATCAGATAATTTTCTTACCTCTTCTAACATCCCTAATTCCGTGATGTAATTACATTCATACACGTGACGTCACAGCGGTTAATCCGTCAGAGAATAAATTCCCGTCCACAGAGAACCTCCGGCAATTTATTCCTTGCTAAGTAATTCGGTTCTCTGTTTTTCTTAATTAATCTGTCCACGTCTTCAACGTGTCGTGCTCTGACTGAAGTGTGTGTTATTATGGCTTACTCTGGTTTATTAGACAAAGTGGGTTATGTTATTGATTCATTAAAAACGCTTGCTAGCTGAGGTAAAACTAGGCAATTCTTAAAAAAATGGAAATAATGCGCAACCTTAAGCTTTTTTCTATTTGCAAAAATATTTGTAAACTTTTAAAGGTTCTTAAAGAACGTATAACTTGTTAATTCTCGAAAATTGAAAATTTTGAAACCTAGAACTCTCTTTAAATATTAAGTTACCTACCTACTAGAATGTGTTTTAGTATAGTCTCTCTTAAAAATTTAACATTTTAGAAAGATGATTCCTTCATAAAAGAATACCTCTCCGCATTACGAATTCTATGTATTTTTCTGCTTAGCTAAATAGGGCATAAAAAAGAGCAAACTCGTACCTATTACGGGTACTTATGTACCCAATCCTTATACCGCCTACACAAAGAACAATCATACGCCCACTGAGGCCGTATCTAGAAAAAATACGTCCGTTTTAAAGATGGCGCGCCTCGTCCGTACCTGGTAGAATTATTTCGAACCTATTTAATTTATTGTACACGATAGCTTAGAGTCTGAGACGTAATAATTCATTTCAAGTTCTTTGAGTATATAAATTAAATTTGGTTAATATTCTAGGAGCATTTATTGAATTGATCCTTTAATGATTCCCATTTTGCGCTCCTAAAAATAATTCATATTTTAGGGTCCTAAAAATAATAATTTGCCAAGTAACTGTGACCAATTTGGATTTAGTGCTCGCCGCCCGCTGATAGGGCACCGCTCGCTCGGCTCGCGCGCGGTTCGCGATTGATACAACCTAACCTAACCCGTTTGCTCCTGCCAGGGGTGCGGGTTGTTCGAAAGAGATACAACAACTGAAGAAACACGGGTGGGTTTTGGCCAGTAAAAGTCTGACACGCTCTTCCGCTCCACCCAGAGCGGGAGAAGTTATTTGATGATTTCCCATACTAAAAAAAGGAAAAACCGTTTGCTCGGGGTATTCTAGCTTAGTTATTGTAACCAACTGTAAGAAATATTGCCTTAGCAATACTGAACCAATCGAATCTCTGTTATTAGTTCCGAGAGCAAACACATTGCACCACTTACGTTCTAATTCGCTCAATTCCCCTCGGAGATATCTAAGACAACTTACAATATATGCTCATCACACGCTCGTCCTATGTACACGAGGATCGCTTTGAAGTCGGCAACATTAATAGAATATGAAATATATTCGTACCTATTCGTGGTATATTGAGTATTTCATGCAAATTCTGCCCTATCTACCAAGGACTGACAGATGAGATGGGTTTTCTAAGGGACGTCCCTATTAAGTATGCTTACGAAATCGTGGTATATTTCAAAATATTTTAAAAGTGGAATATTATGGATTTGCGTTCATCGCCGCCATCTTGTTTTCGGTTGAATAAGTGATTTGATTTTAGATGTAATATTGAAAAGGTTTTTGGTAAAGCTATTAGATGTTGTTAATATTTTATTCGTTTTGCTTCTATTATGCAGACTTTGGGGTTTAGAAATTACGTTTTTCTTAGATTACGGTAAAGCATTTCGTACTCAAAAATGTAAGTAAGAAAAATAATGCTGTTTTCTTATGGAAAATGACATCTTAAACATTTTTCAATGTAACGAAGGTTTACAATTAGCCCCCGGCTGCTATTTGAGTCTAAAGCACCAAATATCATATTTTTGCCAACAATGTTTTACACTCCATTTTAAAGATGCCCACAGTTATTGCCTGCCCATGGCATGTCATATTTAATGTGTAATGTAATATTTAATCAAAATGAGATTTTTAAGTATTCTTACACATAACTAGCAGAGGAAGGGTTTAATTGTTGTAATTAAATTATACTCTCGTTGCAATAGTAAAAAATGTTGAGGGTGTTATTTGCCATTAGAAAACTGTTATATTTTTCTAGCCATAATTAATTTTCGGTACAAAATGTTCGAAACCTGAATGATGTCTTTTTTTAGCTAAACGTAAAGTCCTTCAGAAAAGAAGTTTGCCTTGCACTTCACAGTTTCCAAACATCTCCCCTAATAACAATAGAAAACGTGCTTATAAAGAACATAGTACACATAAATTGTCGCACTTTACTGAGTCGACACTTAAGACCTACTTTGACCCATTTACTTAAGTTCACTCTTGTAACTCGCGTGGGATGGAACACATATTCATTACATTATTGGGATTGAGTTCAGCACATCAGCTCATAAATGTTTAGTACAGAACATGGCCTTTCTAATAGACTGGGTACATTATTGAATAACCTGTAATCACCACTTTTGCCAACCGAATTTGATACCGCAGAATATTAAAAAAACTTTCCATCGTCACAACAAAATGCATAAGTGTTTTGTGTGTTTATGAACCGCGAAACGAAATAAAGAAGGCTTTCTTATATAAAAAAAGAACCTTAACCCGATTTAAAAAAGAGGTTTTATGTACCTACACTTAGCCTTAAACTCTATACGTTTTTGACATTAAGTATATAGTTTAAAAAAAATGACAGTTCTAAAACCAAACGCTACTTTTCAAATCCCATTATTATCCCATTCTTATTTATTCCGTTTGATTCAATTAAAATTAGATTCCGTTTTGAAACGCTGTCTCATACAGTTATGTTTGTTGTTTAAATAATCTTGTAAATTGAGTATTTGCTTGCTTGGCGTGTGGGATTACCATAAGTGTTTGTTGTATTTTGTGCTATATTCGATGATAGATCATATTATTATATGTATGAATGTTTGAAAGGATGAATTTATTCAGCAATGGATATGGTAACTATTTAAGTGCAAGTTTTTTATTGTCAGAATCACATAGCTGCCACGAATGCGAATACAATCATACATTCTTTGTACTGTAGTCGACTCAATTCATCGCAGTCATCTTCTGGATACTGGCCTTTGTAACCTTAAGTGGGTTTTCCGATAAAAGGAAACCACACATTTCTTTTGCCCTTTCATACAAACGAGCCTATCCAGGGATAACTGATACAAAAACTTTTATATCAATCAGAGACAACCAAACGACTTCTTACTATCTTCCTGCCATGCGAAACAAACAAACAAAACTTTCCTCTTTACAATATTAGTACTATTTGTACCTACACACAATGAAAAACGAACAGTCATAGACTAGGGATTGTCTAAATTCGGCTACCTTGCCAACTCCGGCCCATAACACAGCAATTGCGACTTCCATACTTATTTCTTCCGAAGATCCGACTTCTTGTTTCAATATTGGTCGTTTGGGATCCGTTTTTTTAAAGTCCACGATTGTTACAAGTCTCCCATACTTTTTGTTGGCCCATTTGTCTTGCTACAAACACTTTAAGAGCAGTATTGAGCAATTTGAAGTTGGAATTTTGTTGTGTTTATTGTTTTTGTTAGTCGGTTTCATAACGGAGTAAGGTTGTGTTTGTTTGGAGTTTTTTTTGTTGGAGGTGAGCTATAATGTGGATTATGTTTTTTTGGTGTTAGAAGTGTAGACGTCCTTACTTACAAGTGATAGTCTGTTGGGATATCTTCAGTCTTTGTGCGACTACGGCGACACTTAACTTTGTTTGGCTACTTTTTCTACTTCTAATTTTGTTACAATAACTAACGGTTTTTGGAATGAAGTTCTATAACGCACCTTGCAGTAAAAGTAAAATTGAAGAAATCGTCACGTGACGAGAAAAGCGTTACGTAACGAAAAAGCGTTATGCCCCCTCCATGCAACTTTTTATATGGAAAAGAAAGAGGGAGAGAGAGATTGAGATAGTTTTTATGGTTTTCGAGGCTACTGAAACCAATTGTAAGGGCGAAATGAAAATTAGAGATAGCAGCCGCGATTCATTTTTCAAATTTTACATCATGGGTATCGTTTTCATGGTTTTCGAGGGTGCTGAAGCAGATATGGAGGTGAACATGCGAATCTAAGATGGCGGCTAAGAAATTTTTCTAATTTTTCATCATGGTTGTCGTGTTCATGGTTTTCAAGGGTGCTCCAGCCTTTAGAGAGGTCAAAGTAAAGTTTGAGTATTTAAAACAATTTCGTTCTAGACGTTTTGTCATTGGTTATGTTCTAATCACGTTAAACTGTTCCAGTACATCTCTGTTAAGCATGAAAGCGAGGTTAGATAGTACAGGATGACGCAAGTACTCTCCAATATCACCACGCATAGCATAACTAATTAACTAACTATCATACTCGATCCAAATTCCAAAACATTTCACGCCAGTTGGTGCCAAATACCCAGAACGAAAAGTACCAACGACACGATACAATCTTTACCAGTCATTTTTGTCCCAAAACATTTGTGTATTCGACCAAACAAAACCCGCTGTATTTACCTCAAAGGACGCTAGGCGCTCGTAAAATATATTTTATGATAAGTTCCGAAACCTGACCACCTGTATACAAGGGTCGCCCATAACTTGCCATTGGTCTTGAAGAATCGAGAACGGAACATTATTTTTTATTATAAGCTGAGCTAGATAGGCCAAAGTACTATACATACATATACACAAACTACGCTACAGACTATGGTTAGTGCCGTAGTATAGCGGGATACTTTAGCCCGGGATCCAGGATATTGTTGAACACTTCAGCGGGATCCTCTCGGTCGTTAGCCGGGACTGGCGGTAGATAATAGTGATGGCCCTGTCCTGGGGTGCGGGCTTTGATGCTGGATTTTTGTGTTGACGTATAATTAGGTTCTTTAGAAAGTGTAATGCATCTTGCATTATGGTAAATAAAGTGGAGTTAGGGATTTCATTATGAGAAGAGGAGTTTATGAGGCGTAAAAAGACTCAAAATTGCATCTGTGCTAAGATAAATAAGAAGTGGATTCTTTATTTTCGGGAGTTTTTCCTCCTTCTCGTCAATTTAAATTAAATGTTGTCGAACATTATCCGGGGTACTGTCAGTTTGGAAGAGTGGCAATGAATATAAAATTGAATTGTTCTTAAAGCCTTTTCAATGACTGGCAACACAATGTCACTTTGTCTTTGTTATTCAAATATAGCTTAAAATATTCTATTATTTCTGCAAAATAAAACTTAATAGCGCTCTCTAGATTTTTTATGTTGATGATGAATTTCGTGATAAAATATATGGCTGAAGATTTTTACATGAAATGTGTAATGGGTTATTCTATTTAATGTAGAATTAAATAAATATATGGACGATAAACCGATTTGTTTGTTGGTATATTCGACATAAAAAGAAAGTTTTCATATTTATTCTTGTGTTAAAGATTGCAGGAGTTTATTGCAAAGAGATATGTGTGTTATTGTCTATAGATTATAAACTTTCGATGTTGTACTGCGTACTCTCATATAAATGCAGTTGTTTCGATTTAAGAGGAGAGAGTATTGAAGTGTGAACAGTTCGGAATCGTTGCAAATCGGTATTACGTATTGAATATATGGCATTGTGTGTATTGAATCGAAGCGGAGGGAAACTTCAGTATTATTCGCGAGCACGAGTTATCAACAGTATTCATATTTGCATGTAGTTTAAGATGATAATTCAAACTTTGACGCTAGACATATGCAATGCTAATGCGTTAAACTCAATGGTCTTCGCGACAGCATTCGTCCATAAAACTGTTCACGTACAAAGGGTATTTATTTAAAATGAAAAATGACTTTATTTAAAAAAATTATACCTAGCGTACAATATCAAAGAATATTATAACAAAAAGTATGTAAAAGTAAAATATACAGTCAGTCATATTTTTTTACGTTTGCCGAAAAAAATTATAACGTAAAAATATTCATTGAAGCATTTTATTCGACACAATGGGGGTACTAAAATAAAGAAATGTAATAATGTCCCACATCGTCGTAATATAAGGTTTATGTTACCGTTTACTCTGCCACGTGCATTTTATGGTGGTGACGGTGGGGTATGTAATAGGGTTGGCAGGAACAAAACCATCAAAATGAATTGTTCTTTGAAATATAATAGACCATTACAAAAATTGTTCTATTTAAATTACATTTCAGGAAAAATATCTGCTTTATTTAATTTATAAAAAAGAGGGTTAAATTGCATTTTCTAGTACCTATAGATTTGTTAATTAGGTATTTAAACTTATCAATTAGTATTTAGTAGGTACAGTCAACAGCACATTAAAAGTAACACTTGCACTTCGAAAATAACCTACTACCAGCAAACCTTTACTGCTACGAGAAATTGTTACCAATGTGCGGCGGTACAAATTCTTCGTTTACATAATGTGTCCTTATCCGTGCTTATATGCATACAACTACTCTCATTAATAATAACTGGACTATTGTTGCCAATAAGCCTGATATAGTGGTGGTGGATCGACTGGAGCGGCGTGCAATGATCGTTGATATAACGGTCCCGCATGACGGGAACCTCGTGAAAGCAGAGAAAGATAAACAAATCAAGTATCTTGACTTGTCTCGCGAGGTTGTCGACATGTGGGATGTGGACTCAGCGATTATTGTACCGATAGTCGTTACAGCCAATGGCTTGATAGCCAAGCGCCTCGACCAACACCTAAGGAGGTTCTCGTTGGGCAGCTGGGTCAAGGGCCTGATTCAGAAAGCGGTACGTCTTGACACGGCTCGCATTGTTAGGAGGTTCCTCTCTCTGGACCCCCGGCGCCGGTGGGCTTCTTTTATCTTTTTAAATGTTTTTATGTTTGTTATATTCTAATATTTAAAAACATAAATTATATGTATTTAATGAAATAAAGGATAATAATAATTATAATATATCTTTATTTCCTAAAATACAGATAATTGAACGTTGAACGATGTCAATTTCATGAAATTGACATTCAAAGGGGGTTTTTTTTGAGGGTGGGAAATCATCAAATAACTTCTCCTGCTCTGGGTGAAGCAGGACTGTCAGACTTTTACTGACTAAAACCCACCCGTGTTCCCTCAGTTGCCTGTATACCAGGGGCGATGGTATATCTCTTTCGAACAACCCGCACACCCTGGCTGTCCGTCACGGGATCCTCCTCGGAGGGGAATAACCCCATCACCGGCGCACTAGGACACATGGTACGCTGTGACCACTCCAGGAACCATATAGCATTAGGGCCCCAGATGACCCTGTGTCTGGCACCCTTGGTCCCCTGTGACGGGTCAGCACAGTGGCCCCGCCGCCTACCGCTTTTCGGCCGCAGGGGATAGGGAGAGCAGCCAACGCTATACCGACACTCCTCTTCCCCTGCGGCCCCACCGCGTCCGCCATTAAACGGTGGCGGTTCCGTCCAGGCCATGGAAGGGAAGAGCGCTACTCAGAAGTACCGGCACCCTCCTCCACCGCAGCCTGTAACCTTGGGGTTCCTTTTCGCTTCACCGTGAGAAGGTGACCCCGGCTACTGAGCCCCCCCGCAACGACAATTCGGGAACCCACTGGAGGGGATTCACTGGGGTTAAATTAACTAAAAGGGTTGTATTGATAATTTTAATAGTAACAATTGTGTTCAGTTACGGTCGCGAATAATATTTTTACCTATATATACGACCTGACACTGATCTGTTTGAACGGCAGCCGTTCAAATTTTCTTTAATTTTTTGCAATTTGCTTAACGCGTTCACCTTTAGAAACATCTTAAATCGTTTTTTTGGCAGCCCTACCTCTACACACCAATAGACACACAATGTCACAATTTTGGCACAAAATAATTTTTACCGCGATCTGTACGGGATTTCCTTATTGTTTATGGCTTAAAGTTGGTTGTTTGTCTCTGAGCTCGTTCCAAGGAGTAGGTAGGGTAGAATTCAATTTATTTGATGTTGCCAAAGAAAAATTGCTTGGTTTATGGCTCTTGTGTGTTGGATCACCTTATAGTGTTGGAAACAGAAACAATTTCTTTGCAATCATAACAGCTTTTGAAAGATATATATGGTCTGTGACGTAAGCAATTGACTTAACAAGTTCAGATTTCAATAAAATGGTTCAAGCTCAAGAGTTAAGGAGGGGGAGGGGGGGTCAACGATATGTGACATTGTGTGACAAGGGACAGGTGGGTCAAAAGCTTTGTGACGTCACATGTGAAAATCTAAAATACTAAAATTAGAAATTTATATGTAAACCAAAAACTTAAAAATATTACTAACTCCAATCTATATTTATAAGGCTTGTAGGTTTAAGTCTTTTGTTTTTTCAATTATCTAAAATATTTGACTTTATGCTAATTTTATTAAACTTTTAATCTATTGATAACGAAAACATAACCTTAAGGGCCTCCTCAGACAGCCGCGACGTGGCAGCGCGCCCCTCTAGTAGAATAATTTCTATTAAAACTTCATGGAAATTAATCTACCAAAAACGCGTCACACTGTTGCGTCGCGGCTATCTGTGGGGGCCCTTAAGGTTGCTTTCTTTATCAATAGATTAAAGGTATTCGATTTACCTATTTCGCAGTAGTCCTATTGAATCGCTTGACCTCACTGATCCTCGTTTTGCTTGACTCAGGATTCTGAGTAATAAGATTCTGTTAGGCTTAAGAAATACAAATAATAACGACTAATCGTAGGGACTTCGAACTGTTCCCGGATTTGAGCAGCCAAATGGCCGATAAATTATTGTCTCATCCCTTTATTCCCAAAACGAGTTATCTCACTCTAATATTAACAGAGAATAGAACATATTGATATAAAATAAGCTTTTTTCGGTGTTATGTAACAAAAGGTTTCAATTAATCCCGTACTCTATAATCCCGGTCCCGGAATTTTCCCGATATTGGCGGGATTTTTTTGCTGGTATCTGATCCTATTCCGGAATTTTATGGGCTCCAAACTGTATGGAAGGGTACATATTTTTATTAAAACAAATATTTTAGGAGATTTTATCTTTTTGGAACCCTTCACACTTCTCTGCTTGCCAATGATGTTGGGATAAACCACATACATATATTCTCATGCCTTATTCCTATGAGGGTAAGCCGGGTACGCAGAAATAACAAAACTCGGAAGGTACGAATTCACGTTTCCTTTATCTCTTTTTTATACAATATCCTAATAACCTACTAATATTCATCATCTGCCTAGCCTTTTCTCAACTATGTTGGGGTCGGCTTCCAGTCTAACCGGATGCAGCTGAATACCAGTATTTTATATGGAGCGACTGCCTATCTGACCTCCACAACCCAGTTATTGGGTAATACGATACCCCTTGGAAAGACTGGTTGTCAGACTTTCGGGCTTCTGACGACCCGTAACGACTGTCAAAGATTTACAAATGACAGCCGGGACCAACGGCTTAACGTGCTTTCCGAGGCACGGAGAGGTCTTGGTATGTTAAGATGGTCACCCATCTACGGACCAACCGCGGCAAGCTTAGCTTAACCTGATCGATCGATCCGTACGGCTAATATTACTTAGCCACAAGCCCCTCAATAACCTACTAATATTATAAAAGTGAAAGTTTAGATATTTAGGTGTTTGGATGTTTGAAACTCAATCACGCAGAAATAGCTAAACGGATTTGTTTAAAATCACGCAGAAATAGCTGAACGGATTTGTTTAAAATCACGCAGAAATAGCTGAACGGATTTGTTTAAAATCACGCAGAAATAGCTGAACGGATTTGTTTAAAATCACGCAGAAATAGCTGAACGGATTTGTTTAAAATTTGGCACACATATACTTTATAACCTGGATTAACATATATGATACTATTATCCCGGTAGTACGTTTCCGTGGGATAATTTTCAAGCTCCACGCGGGCGAAGCCGCTGGCATAAGCTAGTATTTTAGTAAAATCGAACTATATTTTAAAAAAGTAAGCGTAAGTCTGAAAAAGTATGCTATATTCCAATCCAGGTCATGGTCTACCCATGTGTTAAATATTATCCAAATCCCTTCAGCTTTTATAACACGATAGCGTAACAAACAAACATTCAAACATAAAAATCAAATCATCTTTCTTTTTAATCTTAGTTTAGTTTGAGATATCTCGCGATTACAGTTTCAAGTAATCATCATCATAATTCAGTATTTAAATAATCGCTTCAAAAATCTATTTCCACATTTTTGTACATCTATCAACGCCGTCCTATAAACAGCTATATCAATAGCAGTATTAAAATAACTATCCCTCAACCCGTGGAATAAAGGAGCTTGAATAAAATGGCCGACCATGGTGGTCGTGAGCGATGGCCTTATAAGCTGTCACCGGCTGATATATTTTATAATCCCGTCATGTTTTATTTACGCCATACATCACTTGGTTATGTGACCTCTTTGTAAAACGTAAATTTATTGGTGCTGAAAGTTCAGCGGCAATAACCGTGTAACATTATAATATGGAGGGTAAAAAGTTATCCTGAAAAATGTACCTACTGACTAAAAACATTAACTGACCCAGAACTTATAAATGCGACTCTTATTTTTTTAATTTTTATGAATCGTTTATTTCAGGCATTAGCACCCATAAAATTAAAATTGAAAACTTATCCTAAAACAAAACAAAAGATAAACGAAACAAACGCACATAAAAACAAAGTAAAATATCTTTTGGGGAAGACAAAGTTGCCATAACTTAAAATATTTATCTAATCAAACTAGCTTGTATTGTCAGTAGGCCAAACATCTACTTCTCCCTTTTCCACACTATTCTGTCTCTTTCTAGTGCTGGCCAGTCCTTTCGTCAGGAGTCAAGCTCGACCCGCCATCTTCATGTCGACCTCCCTCGATGGCGTCGTGCGTTCAGTGGGACTGGCAACTGAATCAAAATAATTATGATTTCATGAAATGGTAGCGTAAGGAAGAAAAGATTTGAATTTACGTTGAAACTGAAAATTTAAGTCTTTTGTTTTGTAAGTAATAATTATGTAGATTTCGTTAAACTACACTAAGCCATAATAATATTTTAGTTACTAAAAGATTCCTTGCCACTCTCGAGACACCGCTAACTTGAAAATCCCGTAATCCCGAAACATTGGAAATTGGATGCCCTAGCGGCCGGCAACACGATAGTTTTAACAAACTTACAATATTTATGGTACCTTCTTTGATAAACTTTAAAATAGGTACTTAATAATAATGGCCGCTCGTGATTAATTATTCACTGTTTTTATTAAATACGTTTTTTTAAACAAGAGCATATTTTATAATATTTCCGTGATTACCTTGCATAATAAATGTTATTTTACAGGTCCGTTAACTATTTTTATGGCCAATAAGCCAGAGCTTAAACTGGTGAGCTTAGTAAATAATTAATAAGATTTTTTATGGCTTGCCACAAAGGTTGATTGCCATATAAATTTAACCATCCGGTGGGTTCTTAAGGTTAGGTTAAGTTTTTAAAACATCCTAGCATTATGCACATTAGAACACGCTTCAAATATTAAAATAATTTGTTATTAGCTGACCCGACAGACGTTGTCCTGTTCAATTTTCTATCATTCATATTAAAACCCCGTAGAAAAAAGGACGTTCAGTTTTTCACGAATTTGAATTTTTTGCGAGAAACTGTTCCAATTTTCTTTAGTTGAAAACCTAATTCGCACTATTACGAACATGTTATAACAAAAAACGGCAAATCGGTTTAGCCGTTCGGTAAGCGCATCACTTGATAATGCGCTTACCGACGAATAATATTTCAATTTTAATTATGTAATAGAGATTATTAGAAACTAGTGACCAGCCCATCGTTTTCAAGGGTATGATGTCTTGATGCGAAACATCGAGATTTCTCTGGTATGTCAGAGTTTAATATTAATTTGCTATACACATAAATCTCCCGGAATAAATTCTCTAAATGAAAGCGAAAATTGTGTCAAAATCCGTTGCGTAGTTTAGAAGAACAACGCTGTCGCACAGACGGACACGAAAAGCGACTTTAATTGATTTTATTTTATTTGGGAACTTACTGTTAACTTATAAAATTCATAAACAATATAAAATTGAAGGCTATTTAGTTCCTTTAATATGAATAGGTGTCTCGTTTTCAACTGTTTACATAATTCTAGCTTTTCAGTGTCTACTTGCCAATCAACCTAGTCACAATTTATTTTGTGCATACATAAATGTATTCAGTTGACAACTGATTGGCTAATGGCGTTCATATATGTCGATATATGTTGCAAAATAAACACGGTAGTTAAACATTGCAGCATGTAGGCATATAGATCATTATCAAATTATTATGTTGAATATAACAGAACATAAATTAACATCATGCTTGTATTCCCTAAAGAGGACAATAGAGTTGTATTTGTCGGTACGTTTATTAATGTTTAACCTCACTTTATACAGCATGTATCAGAAAGGTGTATGACTTCCCATACAATTAGGTTGAGTTCAAAATGTTGTTTGGCACAATTGAAGTTTTAATGGGACAGTTGAATTTTTTTCGATTCGACACAGACACAACACAACAGCAACAAACACATTTAAAAAAAGTGAAAAAAATGTTTAAGAATACGTAAATAAATAATGTGAAAGATTTCTTGTGTGGAGTGAGCACACAAAAAATCTATCACGTTATTTATGTACAGTTTAGAGATTTTTTTTAAAAATATCTACGAATCTACAATAGCGCCTGTCGCTTGACGCGGGCACGCATTATCGAGCAGCCGCAAAAAGCCAGCAAAGGAAATGTGCTTTCATAAAATATTTCTATGTGCCAGTAAATTAATGTTTCTAAGGCGTAGGGCTGACCTACCACCAGTCAAAGTTTGTATTGTAACGGAAAAGAGAAGATAAGGTCGAAACCTTGTGGTTCTTGGAGACATATCGCATCTCATCCAGCCTAAAATAAGGTTAGTTTCTGTAATAAGATACCATTAAATAAAAATAAAGGGACATATTTAAATTGATGATTGATTGAACATAAATTATTAGATTATTTATAATTATGTATAAATAAAAGATTTATCAATATCAATGACATTGAATTCAATTTGTGAATTCAAAATGAATTTCTTAAGTTTAGCCTTAAATGTACTCATGTTTTTTAGGTCCCCAATGGGTGGGGGAATGTCGTTGTAACATTTGGAAGCCGCGTAACGAAAGCTTCCTCGGAAGGCTGCAGTACAGTGATGCTGGTCCGATGGAGAAAGTTGTTCGTTACATGGTTTATACCACATCTTTAAACATGACCACACGTTTCTGGTACATATATGTTGTGTTACTGAAGGGATACATATGGTCCTCAGAATATCGTTAGACTTCAGAAAGAGATGTTTGGTTGGTTTAAAATAGCATCCCCGTTGTGGTGGTATTGCTTAAAAATAGAAGTCTGGCACAACCTTGACATTTGATCGGGATCCTACCGTTTTGGCAAAATTATTTTGACAAAAACTAATTATCCAAACAAATATTAGCAACCTTTTTTTAAACCAATGCAATATTTTCAATTATTTTAGGGCGCAAATTTTCATTTGGTCAAATTTTTACTCAGCAGAATATTACCAAACATAATGTCATTAAGTTATTTGGCCTTTAATCAAATTATTTATTACAGCAAACAATCTTTAGACAATAAACATTTAGTCAAATGATTTGTTATGAAACAGCTACGTAAGGTTAGGTTAGAACTGTGACCACACAATGCCAGAAACATATTTTTGAATGTAAAACCAGAAAATACTACCAGAATCTTGATATTAATATAATTGTTACCTGACGATACGAAATATACGGCTTATTTTATTTTGCCTAAAATATGTTATACCAACTGAAATATTTGACTACATTAAAATTGGTAAGTGTTAGTTGGTACGCAAGTTATTGTTTAAACGTTCACTTCCGAAACATTAGGTTTGCGTTACAATTATTTGTGAAGAGTTTATTTGCTAAGTAATAATTTGGCAAATGAAATTATGCGGAAAATTGTTTGGGAAGTGATAATTTGTAATTTTTTTTTTTTGAAACAAGGGTAACCCCATTTGATCCTGCTTCCAATTTTCTAGCTGGCTAACTTTTTTTTTTAACTCGTAATGTGATATTTTCATAGTTTGAATGAATAATAATAGGAAACGAATGGTTGATTGCAGTTTGTTGTTTTTAACAGGCAGCTGTAGAAGTTTCTGGCCATTGCTTGAAAATAATCAACTATTCAAACACAATTATATCCTTCTTCGTCTTAGCGCATCGATGGTGATAATATCACTGATTCGTTGAGAATGCTTTGTGGCATAATGCACCACTACATGAAGTTTAGATAAAAAAAACCACGGTATTCAGAGCTTTTTGTTTAGTTCATGATGTCGGAGCTGTTATTCACGAGCAACTCATAGATGGTGAGGGTCGGGTTCTTCAGAATGAAATGCTTCCGTATAACAAGCATTAATTTATTTTGTTTCTGCATAGGTACTATAAAGGTAGATATTTAAACGTGGTCTCACTTCGGTGATCGTTCGTAGCGGTGTGTCGGGCGCGAGCCGCGCGCCGCGTGCGCTCCTCTCCCGCGCGTACTTCTCAGGCCCCTCTAGTCCCCAAGGATCGGTTCGGTGCGTGAACACATGACTTTATGACAGGCGCAAGTAGTTTAGAAGTTATGAGGGAACAGATGAACATACACACATACATACGTATACGTACGTACTGGTCAAAATCATAACCCTCATTTTTACTTCGCCGCAACAGGATAACCGTAACTAATTAAAATTCAGTTCAGTACCAAAACTAAATTCTATTTTAGTTGAAATACAGTTTTTATCTCGCACACGGAAAGCAAAGCTTCCCAACTCAAATATGGAAATGAATTTAGCTAAGTTCAACTTTTCCCTGCTAAGTGTACATATGAATTTGATTCGAACTCTGAACATCCTTTGTTGAATGTTGCTTGAAGGTACTCCAGATCTGCAGTACCTACTCGCTTTATTCGATTTGTTTTGAGTTTAACGAGTCTGGAAGGTTTTTGTTTGAAGATGTTGAGGCTTTAATAATATGGAATGTATGGGAGGTAAGAAATTGTGTTTAGTTCTTCATAGAGTATCATCATCTGCTATCTACCCTTTGCAGAACTATGTTGGGTCTGCTTTTAGCCAACCCGAATGCAGATGAATACCAGTTTTTTACATGAAGCGTCTGCCTATCTGACCTCCATAACCCAGTTACTGGGTAATACGATAAGTAAGTTAAGACTTTCGGATTACTGACGACCCGTAACTACTGACAAAGATCCATGAATGTCAGCCGGGACCAACGGCTTAACGTGCTTTCCGAGGCACGGAGGGGTCTTTGTATGTAAAGATGGACTAACTGCTGCAAGCGTAGCTTACCTGATCGATCAGCCCGTGCGCCTGGTATTACTTACCTACGAACAATAGCGCGCGCTTAGCGTGTTAATGGCAAATATAATTTAAATTTCCTGTCTGGGTGAGAACTAAACAGCGGAAATACCATTGGCTAACGCAGATATAAGGCCCTCACGTGTGCAGGCGACAGGGCATGCGATGCAAGGTCGAAGGTGGACCATGATCTTCAGGGCTACGCCACATATACATTTATGGTCGGAATTATCCGAGAAGAACCTGGGGAGAGTGTCTTTGTTGCTGTCTTCGTGTTTAGTTAATCATGAAGTTATAATTCTATTGAGGATAAGTTATGGTTAGAGAAACAAATGCTTTGAAATAGTGCTTGCCGAACTTATTCTTGACATTTGACGCACTGTGCCATTTTGTTGTTACTTGTTTAGAATTTTAAAAAGTCTTTATTATTAAAAGCGTCATTTGCTTGCAAACTAAAAGTATATTCTTAGTGTTTCTTGAAAGGTTAAACGAAGGTTGCATCACATCTATTTTCCCCTCCCCTCCGGGCTTAATTTTATTAAAAATGTTATCACTCTAACCTCCACACAACTTTTGCAAGAAAATAAACCCCACAAATACACTTTCTCCTCACAATATCGACCCATCAAACACAAATCCCTATTCAAAATGATTGGCAACTCAAATTAATAAACTCCAAACTAAATAACGGGTATCTCGACCAGACAGTATTGTCTCAAGCATAAATAATCTCTGAACAACTATTTTCAATTTAAAAACATTGTAAGCCACCCCCTACCCGCGGAGGGTTGGGGGGGGATAGAATCGATCGGGACACAATAGCTCTTACTGTGGCGGGCTTTTAAGGGGACGATGGAACCCATTGGACCCACGTAGCTGGCAAGTGGTGGGATATTGTGGGCCAATTTGCTTTACAAGTGGTAAGAATGATAGCGAATTTGAATATAGAATGATGTGCTAGAAAGTTTATTGTTGAGAGGCTTTGATAGTGTGAATGGGTTTTATTTGAATTGTGTGTGACAAAAGAGATGTTTAAGAAGGTTTTGTTGTATAAGGTACGTTATTTTTAGGAATGTATGTTTTAGTTTGCGTTGTAAAACGTGTGGCAAATATTGATTCACATGATGGCTTTCATTGGTGAGCTAATGTGGAGATAAAGTTGAATTGATGAGTCCTTAAAACACAAAATATAATCTAAAGTGTTGGAAAAAAAAATGAAATATACTTTAGTTTCAACGGTAGAATGAGGCAGTATTACATATAGACTGACTTCAAAGAGTTCTACTGAACTTAGAAGTCAGTGCACCTGTACAGTCAAGTACAAACAAGTTATTCGCTCGAAAATAAAAGAAATAAGACATTTTCTACTTAAGCAGGCTTTACGAACAACAGGTTGGAAATATAATACGACGTTTAGTACCGGAATTTTTCTCAGGTTTCCTTCTATGCACTTATACCTAGAATTTCACATTTTCAGAGGAGAAATATTTTCTGAAAGAACTTTTAACAATATCCGCAGTGTTTTCAAAAATATTGTCGGAATTATTTTTGCCTGAAAATTAAGATACTCGTCTTACTTTGATATAAAATTCTAGTCAAGCCTAGTGAGTTTTGTTTCCTCAAAATGAAAGAAAAACATTTTGCATAACGTAGAATAGAGAAGCACAGTTCTTTTTTTTCCTATAGAAAATAGGAAAAAAAAAATGTTATTTGAAAAATAAAGAAATGTTGGAACGCCCGTTACTCTATTGACGTAAACTCATTTCTAGCACAAAACGTGAATAGTTTATTTGATTAGAAATTTGCAACCCACATTATAGATACTCATTACTGATATAAAAAAAGTAATCAAAGTAATCTAAAACTGCCCAGTAAATCGTATTTAACGTCATTTTTAACATTAACACGAATACCTGCAATATAAAACTAAACCACCATACTAAAAGCCAGCGAAAGGAAATTAAGCTGAACCTTATCAAACTCCATAATTATGCACGTAAGTGTAAAATACGGTCGCGATAACAAAAAGGAAACTGCAAGGACTAGTTTATGCGACATGACACAGCAATCCGATGCAGTGCAGTGCAAAATAAATAGACCCAACAGAGATATGCACTGCTAAATAAATCCAAGGTACAGAAATGCAGTGACTGCTAACCTGTATAAATAATTCATTCGGGGAAGGCATGCATCTTGCATGACGTGCTTTTGTTTATATAAGCCTGGCTCCGATGTCTCGGCTTATTTATAAGATGGTGGAGGTGAATAATTGTGCGATTGGACGGCTGGAGTGGTATGGTTGTGATAAGATTTGAATAGTGGTTCGGTGGTATTGATCCTTTGTGATTCATTGATGCTCGAGATTTTTAACAAGCTTTTATAAGTTGTGCAATATTAAAAATAGTTAAAAAGAATAGTATTTCGAGCAGTCAGTATTATAATATTTTACGTTGCTATATACGGAAAAAGACATGATAAAAAGAGGACAGTAAATATTTCTGATGTCGCTGCCGTATAATAAAGATCTTGGAATTTTTCATATTCAGAATGAATTTTTCTGCGCTTTCGTACAGCATCCCACTTTATTAAAATGCACAAAAAACACAGGAACACAACAACGATTCTTCGCTTAATTAAAATCGTGAACCAGGAAAAAAGGCAAAAAGGGTTTCCCGTCAAGTCTAAGCCAATTCCTTTTACCTGGACGTCGGAACTTTAATAAATTAGGGCTGAATCGTGTAAAATCGCAAGTAACCGTGACGAGGCACCCTCGGGGTAATCACGACTTCGTTGTTAAAGACTTCATTGAATTATTTTTAAGTTCATAAAGGTGCTTGTTTTTTATTGTGGGCGAGTTTTTTTTGGTAAAATGTGTAATCTTTTTGATTTTCCGCCTGCATGTTTTGAGCGGTGGATATGTACTTTTGTCTTGCTTTGTGAAATAAAACTCCGTCTACGTATATAAGAAAAATAAATATTACGATAGATATTCTTCACATCACGTCTGTTTCCTTGGTTCTCTGGTTAGGCAGGGGTATACTTATAGTTTACCCACATTTCGTTGTGAAAAATCTGAAAAGTAAAATGAAGACTTTAAGATGTCGAATATCTACAAACATGATCTTGAAGTAATTTATAATTAACCAGCAACGACGTGCGGTTTCATCCGCATACGTCTCGGTCCCGTGGGAGAATCAGGATAGGAGTAACCTGTGTTAATCTTTCATACTAATCCGTTCGACCATATTTACGTAATTGAGAAACAAACCTACAAACTCGCACATTTTAAATATTTGTAAGATTATATCTTTCACCATCAAAACTTTAAAATCAGTGCCTCAAAATAGGACGTCTAAACCCAAATCCGCCACCTGTCCGTTACAACGTCATCTGTCCGACCCACTACCAAGTCTAATGGCCATCAACGCTTGCTCCAACGCCTTCGCCAGATCACCTGCCACGATACGACCAAAGGACCATAGGACCAAAAAGCCGTATCTTAAGATACGACCTCTGGTACATTTTCCCGGAAAAATTCCCCTCTTATCCGAAACACCGTCTTTTGTTGACTCCGCTCTTATAAAGGGTCTTTGGTTCAACAAATATGTATGTATATGAGGGTAGCTATGGGGGAAGTGATTCTGTATGCTTGCCTGGCAATTGGGTTGAGACGATGCATAATTTTATTGTGTGTATGTATTTTGAGGGTTTTGTGTTGAAGGGTGAAATGATGTTGGAATGTGTTTGATGTCAGCGCTTGCAGTGGAAGTTGAACGATTGTTTTGGTTTTAGACAATTAAGTTTGAGTTTGACAAGAAAGGTGGGACATGATATGGAAAGGAATTTCATTCGTAAAAAAAATAATTGTTAAATTTTTTTTTGTGAATCTTTAGTTTGATTGACCGTTAAAGTGGGTTTTTTGTTAGAGCAGCCGGGAGTAGATAAATTGTGTGCCTAATGCCTTCCTTGGATGTGATAACCGTTTCTCAGGCTCCTCTAATTTTTTTACAAATTCACTAATCCTAAAGATCCTGGTCAGGATAATGGGACAAAGTCACAAAATTATTGTATTATCATCGGTCCTTGATAAGTGTGCTAAATTTTAAATAAATCTGACTTTTTTAAGTCGGTGAAAATTGTGTTCAAAGATACTGTTACATGGAGGTGAAGCTAATAAAAGCGTATTAAAAATAATTAGAATTCATGCCAAACACTCTATGGATTTTTCAAAACCTGTTTTACCACTCTATAAATCTCTTCATTATCACAAACAGCTATGGAAAGCGGAATCGAAAGGAAGGGAAGGTCGAGCTGGGTTGCTCTAATTACTCTCGATCAAATTAGAAAGGGATACGCCCTGTATAATAACCTCACTATGTATACCTACATAAATGAGTTAGATCGCATTATAGCTTAATTTCATCGCATGTGTATGAAGTCTTCAGGGCATGAAATTAGATGTACGTAGTTGGAAGTAATTGTTATGTTTAGGCACTTAATGTTAATTAGTTTTATGATGGAGGTACGTGAAACTGGACTGCTGGATATCTTAATAAATGTTAGTTGAGCGCGTACTTATGCCAATGCGTATTCGAAATTAAAGTCTATTGTTATAAAATTGATATCACATGAGGTAGAATTTCAAAGGGGAATTTAACTTAAATGTACATATATTCCCGTATTTTTCCCGTGGGGTAGGCAGAAAATACAGAACACCACCTGCTAAATTTATAATGATTAAAATGTATTCACGAGTGCTTAATTTTGCATTGCTTGAAAACCTAGCTATGAGAACGTACTACCAGGATAAAAAGTATTCTAAGTCTTAATTCCGGTTATAAACTATCTTTGTGCTAAATTTGATCCAAATCCGTCCAGCCGTTTTTGCGTGATTGAGTAACAAACATCCAAACTTTCACATTTATTATATTAGTTTAAGTTTTATTATATATATATAAGTAGGAAGTAGGATTCCAATACAATAATCTTCACGTTTTCCTTTAAGATAATTTACCTATAGACATTTAATAACTGTTTTGTAAAAATTAAATTGATCTATTTAAAACTACAACTTAAAAAGAGGTTTGAGCTCTTTAGTTACTTTAACAATGGCATACTTTTGCCTTTTCTTGTCTAGAATAACATTCGGGCAAGTTAGTCTATTCTTTATTATTTAGCATCGACGTCTCTTGCCTCCGTTCGATCGGGAAGTTTATTTTAAGAAGTCGTGTTTTTATTGAAAGTTTGGTTATTTTAAGCGATCTCTAGGTACCTACGCTGTATTCTTGATATGGCTGTTTTTGTAACAGAAGTTTTAAAACTGTTACTTATTTCTTTTGAATTGATTCCAGAATGATTATGTTAAAACTTTGCTGTCTTCATCTTTTCAGTCCTTTTTTGCTGAGTAAAGAATAATTTGCGATGGTCATTCAAATCTTGTCAAAATCACCTATCGCGAAATATTCCTAGCCCTTATTGTAATTCTCAATGGTGATAGGCTATAAAAACATCAAAAACAAGCAATAAACGCGAAAACATTATCACAAGGACGTAGCCACGACCAGCCCCGACAAAGTGAGGTTAAGTACGAATATTGCTTTCGTCGCCAGGAAACTTCGCAAAACATAAATAAATACTTTCCCAACTTACATCGGGGACAAGTGTCGCCGATTTCCTTGAAGACAAACACTACACGATAAATCTCGGCCACTTCAACTCGCAAATTCGTCGCCGAAAATATTTTCCTGCGCGCCGCCATCTTGCCAGTTATTGGTCATAAAGTGTCCCGTGTCTATGGTCGTACGTCTGAGGTAAACGGGCAAAGGTCTTTGATATTACGACCTATGTTATTTTTTATTACTTTGTGAGTAGGATATTGTTGTTAATGTGTGTGTTGTTTTTGGTTTATTACGAATGGACTTGACGTGGATAAAGGTTGTGATGTTATATTGAAGCGAGGTGAAAGGTTATTTCTTATGCTTCGACAGTATTTTTAGGGTGAATATTTCTTTCTTTAGTAGAAAAATCAGTAGCACCATAATACTTGGTTTTGAATCAAGTTTTACTAGTATTATTGCCTAATCTTTAAGCGTTTTTTTTTTGAGGATGTCAAATAACTTCTCCCGCTCTGGGCGGAGCGTGTCAGATTTTTACTTACTAAAACCTACCCGTGTTCCTTCAGTTGCTTGTCTACCAGGGGCCACGGTATTTCTTTCAAACAACCCGCACCCCTGGTAGGCATCGGCCCTTGTGGACTCCAGCAGTTGGTGCTGACATTTCTTTGAGGCACGCGTGCAACACAACGCGCCGTCGACCGAGCTTGGTCCTTCCAGCGAGCGCCGTCCGCAAGACCGCGCCTACGGTGGCCGGGAATCAGCCTGGGATTCCCGATGCCCAGGGCGTCTCCTGCGGCGACTAAGACCGTGAGGGCACATATATTGCCTCTCCCTCACATGCGGCGCCTCCCTCTTCGCGAGCATTACTACTTCGCAAAAGGAGGTGACGGCTACCCATGCACTCGCTCTCCGTACCATGGCCTGGACCAGGGCCGGACCCGAGAGATCGCCGCCGCCGATCGCCTCCACGAAGAAACGGCGGTGCTCCGCCCAAACCAGGCAGCCCGCCACCATTTGATCCACCGTGTTCTCCGAGCGCTCTACGCAGTGGTAACACCCGGAAATTTCCTCCCGCCTTATCCGAAACAGGAACCTCCCGAAACAATCGTGTCCGGTGAGGACCTACGTCAGGTGGAAGGCGAGGACGCCATGGCGCCTCTCAATCCACTCCTCAAAGAGGGAACTTACCTCCGAAATTGTGGCGTGCCCAACCCTTAAGCGTTAGGAAGGAATACTAGTATTTCATGTATCTATGTTATTGATTTTGTATAAAGAAATCGGCGTTACATCTGAAATTGAATCTTATCTTCCTCTACAAAATGCAAATCGATATCTTATGAAGTTATAACAGTAACATAAAACCTATTCCTTTCTATTTAAGTAAGTATTGTTCGAAAACTCTCAAATCCTGTCGCCATTGGGGCTTGTCCCGGGATTTACCTAATTGCTTTGTTGATCTTACTCGTATTTTATTTATGCTAGCTGTTTATAATTCGTCGATAAGCCATAGATCAGAGATAGGTTGACTTTCTTGTATATTAACTTTAGGAGCTCTTTATTGTTATGGTAACGTAATGTTATCAGGTAGAACCATAACGCGCTGGTTAAAGTTTCAAGCTGCAATCTAAACCTAGCATTACGTAGTAGTATATTTAGGTATTGACAAACAGCGAGGTTTTAAGATAAGATGGCTTTTATCTTAAAACCTCGCTGTCCTTGAAGAGATGGCTCTCTTCAAGGATCACAGATTAGGGTGGATGGGTTCATGTGGTTTTTCATGAAGTAGTTATTCAATGGGATTAAATGAACTTAGAGGGCATACGTGTTATGGTCGCGAGTCATATTTTGTTCAACTTACAGCCCGACACTGACCTGTAAATATAATATAAATGTAATTAAATTAAAATAATTGAAATATTTCTTTGTTTCTGTAAATTGTAAACAAAAACTTAATCAATTTTGAATTTGGCAGACTCCCATGGCGCTTCCCCCTTAAACGGATTTGCGTACACGTGATTATATAGTAACCTGCGGACAAGCATTGGCAAGATATTGCGTTAATGATGCGAGGGAGTTGCAATAGCAACAAATAAATCCTGGTCCCAATAAAGTTGTTAGTCTTTGTTCAAGTGCTACTTACGTATCGATACAATGACGAGTGTGCCAATCTACTTTTATTGTCTTAACGCAGTTGTGGTCGTTTACCTTACTATAGTTGGTAGTAGATATTACCACTACTTGCTTTATTGTAAACCAATATTGGAACAGAATTCAAAGTTTTCTTATTTATTTAACCATTTATGTACACACGTATATAAACAGACAAGAAGATTAGAGAACAGAAAAATAGGTACAGAGGTGATGCTTATTTCTAAAGAAATCTCTTCCAGCATACCTGCGATAGGAGAGAAGATAAAGAGATGTAGACAGCGTGTGAAAGGGTAAAAGAGAAAATAAACTACATTCATTTATGATTAAAAACAATAATACACTAAACAAATTAAACAACTAATATGGGAATATACTGACATACATAATTACAAACATACAACGGTACAACGGTTCTTTCCAACGGTTTCGTTCTTTTGTTTCATCTCGGCTAAATTCAGTAATCATCTTTCCAGCTGAATTCTCATCACATTCTCAAAGTACCGGTGCAGTTTTCAACCTTTCCATTCGCATTATTACCTTGAAATGCTGAAGAAAATAGCTCGGAAACTAACACGTCTTATAGTAAATTCTAAGCGTGTAATGCCAAGAGAATTGCGGTAGGTGGCGCCACCTTACACGTGTGGGGTGTTCCCCTCTCTAGCTTTATTACTCTCTGTATTAAATGACATATTTTGTCTGTTTGTAAAATGAATAAGTAAAGGGATCTTTATGAAAAATTGTTTATGAAGTGACCTAGATATTGTTGTATAAATATAAGGTGTTAGTGATATACTGATATTTTATTATTCAATCGCGCAATAAAACATCTTACTAAACCGCAATCTTTGGTAGAATATCTTACGTCAATATTCTTCTGAGTGTATCGATGGCAAGAAGTTTAAACATCTTTGGCCCAAAATTCAGCTGCGTGAACTTTGCTTACTCATGCAGTCATAAGATCATCAAACGCACGGGTGACAGGGCTCGGTGGCAAGGTGGGCCATTGTCTGAGCCCCTAAAGTCTTACGTCAATAACATCCTTCTTTGCATAGCATTGCGTTATTTTCGTTTAACAAAGCTAAAGCTTGTAGCTTGTAGTTTGGTAGTTTAGCCGTCGAAACGTATGAAAAGGAGTAGGAAGCAGTATCCATTTAACTAAGGATTAGTTTGAAAATCATACCCAATCTCATCTTGACGAGTCCAAGGTCCTCAACTTACCCAACACACCCTTATTCTATATTACGTACAAATAAACCTATTTCATCCCTGGATTTGTGGACCCCTTTTCATTACAAAGCCCCAATGTCATTAATCATGTACTTATTTAAAGACTTAATTGTAAAATTTGTCGGACCTGTGCCGTGTTTGACGCGAGGCTCTCAGGCCTGGCTCTTAAGAATATTGCGAAATAATTAATGTCACAAATGATGTATAGCTCCTACTCAAATGGGTTTGAAAATGAATTTTTGGAAGGATCAAATGCTTGAGTGCTTTGGGTTGTCATGTTTGGATACACGTGTTTTGTTGAGAGTTTTAAATAGGATGTCTAGAGTGGTTTTCATTTATAATTGGTTAGGGGTAGTGGTGCTGTTAGAATTTTGTTACAATGTGAATAATGATCATCGTTTGTGATAGATGACATTTTTTAACATATCATAACATCACATTTCATTTTCAGGTTTGGCAGAAGTGTTCCTATAGTACCAGTGGCGAAAGCACCATATAACACAATTCCTACCGGCTTCCCTTCGGGGATTCGCATCGGCAACTCTATCGCTATAAAAAGGGACGTCAAATGTGACTACTATTGTCAAAAAATATAGTTATACTACGGGTATTTAATTCAACATAACATTCAAACAACAAAAACGGTTATTTTTAGTTTTGGATTACAGCAAAAAAAAAATGTTTCAAATTAACCCGGCGCCAAAACGTCATTATCGGGAACTAAAAATGTATACAACAGCGATCCCGTAATTATGTAACTTTAGGTCACGTGGCACCGCTTGATATCGGGTTATGACAGAGACAGATATAGAAAAATGCGTCAGCGAGAACGAGATGGAGGAATATTGCACATTTTATTCAGTTTTCAGCTGTCCAATTTTATTGTATTTAATTCTTTACATTTCTATATTAATTTTGAATGACAGTAACTATTATTTATTGACAAGTCAGTAAGTTAAAGCCGACTTCGCCTCTTTTTCTTTCTTAGAAAAATTGACACCTACTCCTACAAACGGTACAAACCCCTGTCATCAACCAAGCATTTTGTCACTGTTTTTAGGGTTCCGTACCCAAAGGGTAAAACGGGACCCTATTACTAAGACTCGACTGTCCGTCCATCTGTCTGCCTGTCCGTCTGTCACCAGGCTGTATCTCATGAACCGTAATAGTTAGACAGTTGAAATTTACACAAATGTGTTTCTGTTGCCGCCACAACAACACATACTAAAAAACAGAATAAAATAAATATTTAAGGGGGCTCCCATACAATAAACGCGATGGCAACAGGTAGTAGCCGCTTGAAATATTCACAGAATATTTAGTTATATATTCACTTTAAAAATAAATAATTAAATGAAAATAAAACAAATATTTAAGGGCAAATAAGGCCCGTAGAGAAACGTGATTTTTTTGCCGTTGTACGTGAGTGCGTGAGACTCGCACTTGGCCGGCTTTTTATTGTTCTTGATTAGTTAGAATAGATACAGAATCTATGTACTAACAAAGTATAATCAGCCTATAAAGTTCCCCCTGCTGGGACACAGGCCTCCTCTCTGTGAGAGGGAGTGGACCGTTATCCACCACGCGGCCCAGTGTGGTTTGGTAGATGTCACATGTCTTAGAATTTTTGGTTCTAAGACATGCAATTTTCCTCACAAAGTTTTCCTTCACCGTTGACAACTTATCTTCAAAAATGTTAAGTGACATTTTCATTTAGCTTTATGATTGCTGCAAGGGTAATAAAGTCGCCATAATGTCCTCAATATGATCGATTCGAAACTTCAATAACGAAAAACGCGGTACTCTCCGGCGTAAATAATTTGCCGAACTGAAAATCAAAGAAACATAATGCAATTGCATATCTAACAACCGTGAAATTCGGCGACGAAATATTAATATGCAAAGCGGCAAATAAAGAAAACAGTTTATGTAAATGTTATCGAGATAGAATATGAAATTGAATTCAAATGTTGGATACTTATGCCAATAACCAAAGATATTGAATCTCTTGGCACATTATTGAAGTATGTTCTGAATGGGTAACTTTCAATAGAAGTTTATTTCCTTTTATATTATTAATTTTATAGACGATTTCTCTTGATGAGATCTTTATTTGAGAAGTTTATTAATAATTCTGAGGAGAATAATAAAAATATGAATTGCGTTTTTCTTGAACAATTTACTTCCTTTTTTTCTTAAATCTTGTTAAGCATTCATTTGTTGCTTTGATGTTGTCAGTTTTGTTTCTTAGATTAAGAGAAGACCTTGAAGCAATCATTGTTATTTTCTTTGAATTCCGAGAAGGTATTGCATTAATCATTGAACTAGCTTTTTACCATTGGCTAACGTGGTTGTAAAAACTAATCCCACGCGAACATGCTATTTGTGTGCAAAATTGCGCTGCTGTTTTTGCGAAATTGAGTCAAACATCTAAACTTTCACATTTATAATATTAATACTTCAGTGTTATTCCATTACAATATAGTTCTGTAAGTCTTCTCTCATCTACCAGCAATTTATGTCACACAAAAATAACATTACTAAAGATGAATTTTCCCACAGCCTTGGTCATTTTTTCTGTCATAATTTTCTCCAGTGTTCTATAACATTTCTCGCCTTTCTATTCTATGAAAAATGGCTGCGAACCACCCATCCCTTACGATTATAATCTGTGTCATAGATAGTTATCGGCGAGACAGATTGCACCGCATTAATCTTAGTTAACGATGAATGAGAATGGATATAAAAGACCTGCCACAAAAGGGAGCTATCGACGCGTTAAACTATGTTTTTCTCTTTGAATTTGATGTTGTTTCTCATGTTGGATTTGATTAAGTGTTTTCTGCGAAAATAAGTAGAAGAAACACTACTTTCGTCAGTGACAATAATTTCGGCAAGATAAGTAGGTACATGTTTTGAATATTAACTGAATCATCATCATCATCTGCCTAGCCTTTTCCCTGATGCAGCTGAATACCAGTATTTTACATGGAGCGACTGCCTATCTGACCTCCACAACCCAGTAACTGGGTAATACGATACCCCTTGGTAAGACTGGTTGTTAGACTTTCGGGCTTCTGACGACCCGTAACGACTGTCAAAGTTCCACAAATGTCAGCCGGGACCAACGGCTTAACGTGCTTTCTGAGGCACGGAGGGGTCTTGGTATGTAAAGATGGTCACCCATCTACCGACCAACCGCGGCAAGCGTAGCTTAACCTGATCGATCGACCCGTGCAGCTATTGTTACTTAGCCACAAGCCCCCCTGAATGTTAACTGAATAAAATCTCTAAAAGAAACGTCAACTTTGCAGACTGTAGTAGTCACCAAAACTGTCAACGAATATTGTGATTAAAAACAAGAAAATATATGGCATTCTGCATATCCCTATAGGGGTAAAAAGGTGGATTTATGTAATATAATCACTTTTAAATATCTCCCACCATTCGCTCTCCCACAACAAATAGTAACGCTATTTTTCTATTTATATCTTTTATTAAAAAGAAACGGTCCGTGCAAAAAAGAGCCACGTTCTAACATGTTCTAACGTGTTCCAGCAGAGCACGCTAACGCGAGCGTGTCCCGTCACGTCGCATTTGTTACTTGTCACGCTGTGGGGAACATGTCGATAGCGGGCTTTTTGAGACTCAAAAGATTAATTGGGGCGAGTTTTTGTGTGTTTGATCCCGGATGGTGTTGAATTATAAATACATCGACAACATACGTTACTTTATTAAGAAGTCCAACAAGTAGAATGATAATACTCTTTATTATAGGCACCACATAAATTGCAGATTTAAATGGTAGGTAGGTATTTTTAATCGACATCAAAAAACGGAGGAGGTTCTCAATTCGACTGTATTTTGTTTTTAATAGGGTGGCACAAACAATGAGCAATGTTTCATGGGTGAATCCTTGTTATTTTTTTTAAAGCAGTGGTGGTCAAGTGGGCAGTGGTAACCGCAAAGTAGGGTTACGAGTTGTAGGTCGTAGGTTCAAACCTACGCAGGTGCTATACTTTGTGTAAATTATTATGTCATCTCTGTTCTCAAAACGGTGAAGGAAAACATCGTGAGGAAACCGGCATGTCCTAACCAAAAATGCACCAACTTCCAATAGGCCTTATCATACAAGAATATAAAAATTCAAAATGTAGAAAGAAAATATGGCTGTGTGTTTTATCTTATTTTTCGTCTGTCAATCTTCACTTCGCTTTTGCGCTCATTAAAATAACTCGAACACTTATCTTTCAGCATCACTGATGACAATAAAACAGTTTGCACAGCGAGTCTTTATGATATACTAGCTTCTGCCCGCGACTTCACGTCCAATTTCTTGCTCCACGACCCACTCCGTCGCTCGCCTCGTCCGTGCGGGTACTTCGTATTCGTGACTTCTTTCTCGTTGATCGGCTCCTAAGGGTCTTAGCGTGATGTTATATAGCTTATAACCTTTCTCGATAACTGGGCTATTCAACACTAAAAGAATACTCTAATTCGAACCAGTAGTTCCTGAGATTAGCTCGTTCAAGCAAACAAACAAACAAACTCTTCAGCTTTATTATTGATAGATTTACTAGATATAGATTCAGAGGATTATGTTTTCAAGCAATTATGAAACTTACACATTTTCCATTAAAGTTGAAAATCAAAGACTGTGCACAAACTATTATGAAGTACATCTGAATGTAATTGCCAATATTGTGACCTAAGTTTTACCTCCACTATTATTCCGAGCGCATATAATTTGCATTTAAATCCTTATTTTGCATAAATCATTAGGTTCATTATAAAATATCATTTTGCTATGTATAAAATAGAACTATTTGGTTGTAATTTTTCTTTGTCTTTATATAAGTACCTGGGGTTCCGTGTGTTGCCGGACGTAAAAGAATAGCACCATCCCAATTCTTCCCGTGGTTGTCGTAGACGGCGACTAATGGACTTACTAGAGAATGGGCAGCAGCGTTCTCTGTGCATTTGACCACCATACTGCGATCGCCAACCCGCCTGCCAAGCGTGGCGATTATGGCAAATCCCCCCTTTTGGGGGAGGCTTATGTCCAGCAGTGGACGTCTTTCGGCTGAAATGAAGTACCTGGGATATAAAAATATAAAGTTTTGTTTCATCATATAAAGTTTTGGTCATTTGTGGAAAGAAAATGAGGTTTTAAGATAGAAGAGAAGTTTTAGATATTATCATGAATCGCGTCTTCATATTAATACAATTTAATAGTTTAAATTATCTTGATATCTCTTATATTTACAATTCTTCTCAGAAATTTGTCCGAAATTGAATCAAAATTGAATCTCTCTTTCGATTTGATTTCCTTCAAATAACTAGAGTAAAGACAATAGTCATCATTAATGACATTATTTGAATCGTTTTTTTATTGTGTAGCTTATATTGTTATTTAAGTTACGCCGTAGCTCTGTAGCATCGTAGCGTTGTGCTACGAATGTGCGATAATTCGATTTTGTTTCTTGATGTTTGTTTTTCATAGATATTTCGAAGTAATGTGATGTGCATTTACTGTTTCTATGTTAGTTTATTTTCAAAATATTGATAAACCGTATTTTAGTATGTATGTACAGAAATAATTACTCATGGAATTTTTACATGAGTATCAAAATGAAGGATTGTTTTGTCGTTCACAAAAAATTTCGTTATCGTTTTTCAGAAAGAGATCATTCACTTAAGCACAATATTGTACTCAACGTACCTCTGTCGCATCAAAAACCACTCCTTTTCCATTACATTGCACCTATATTTACTCCAGAAAAACGCATTTACCTCACAAAATCCAATACTGACACTCAAATTGCTACGCCGTAGCGTCTACGTAGCTACGCCGTAGCAATCCGCTACGGCCGACGCGCTACGTGGGCAGGTATAATCGCTACATTTTTCAAGCGCGGTCAGGGATGTCAACGTTGCCTTTTATCGTTGATTAGTTTTTGTGAATGTTGCTCGAAACTGACATCCCTGCGTGTTCCACTATTTTGTTGATTGCGTTCGTAGCAAGCGATTTCTGTGTTCTGTAGGATTTAGTTCCTATTGTTCTGTTTGGGATTGTTTGAAGTTTTTTCGCTTTGAGGATTTATAATTGTGTTTATTAGTTTTGCTTTCGCTTGCTTCATGGCACGTGTTTTGAAAAGTAACGTTGGGTTTGCGTCAAAGAGTTGCATTTTTCATTCTACTTTTCTTTTTATTTTTCACCGACGATTTCAAATTCCATGTTAGTGTTCAGTGAAATGTATTCGTGCTTTTGATAGAAGTATCTCAACATTAAAGTTTGGCATCTTTTTAAAGCTCATAAATAAAGCAACTTTGTCTGTAGTTCCATAAATGGCTTTGAAAAAACACAGAGTTTAATTAAGCACAGCCGTGCATCAGCTACATCAATGCTATAGCAAAAATAATTAATTAAAACCATTTTCCTCTCTCCCTCCCACTTCACTCCCCCTCGTTAGCAACACAGATGTTCTGTTTAATCTAAATTAATTCTTCGACGTTCTATGATTGTTCATATCTCGTAGCAGCTACGGCGTAGCTGTCAATGCTACGGCGTAGTATGTCGTAGTAAAACGTAATTTGTGTAGTGATAAATTAAAACTAGCTTCTTTCCGCAAACTCGTACGCGGAAAATTTTGGTCCCGACCCATCGCGTCACCTCTTATAACCCACTCGCACTATTACTTTATTTTGTGAGTTTGTTTTCTTTTTTCTCGGCTCCTAAGAGTTGTTAAATAGCCTATATAACCTTTCTCAAAAATTGAGCTACTAAATGCAATAACTTTTTTTTAACCACTATTTGTTTCAGAGGTTAGCACGTTCAAACAAACAAACTTTCCAGGTTTATTATTAGTATAGATGTATATATGGAGAGATAAGCAGAATTGCAGCCAAAACGGCAGTTTACAAATTTAAACATTAACTTTGAAAAAATTGACCACTGTCTAAAACTCAAAAATAAGTCTAACATAAGCTCAAATTAATCTATTTAGTTCTAAAAGCAAAGCAAATAATAGCATCGAGTAAAACACAAATATTAAACGTGGATCGGTGCGCTGTCAAACTTCCTAGAGTAATCCGGACGAGTTTGTTGAACAAGTAACGATATCAACTTATACACACTACTAACGACATTAAAACCTGAACTAAACACGAAAACCGAGTTTTACTAATTAAATTTTATTTCTACCACTAAGCTTAGTTATGCTCAAACACGATTAGATAGCAGAGATTGGTGTACATTGCGGGTTTTGTTCGGAACATTCAAGTTTGAATTGCATTTGTGCAGCGTTGGATCACGAATGGAACGATAATCGTTTAGATGACATGTTAATAGTAGAACGGTGGTAGGGGTTAGCGTATGGAGGATTACTTCGAGTCATATTCCGTGGAGTTTCGGGCCGTTTCCTTGAGCAAGGCTTTTCTGTTATGATGCTATGATCCTTTGTACGGATAAACGTAGTAGTTTCGGAAATTAGCTGTGAATTTTGAACAGGTTTGTGGAGTTGAGTTTAAGTTATTATTTTGATAGGTCGTTTTCTTTTAATTTTGGCCTCATTTCCTATTTGCGTTTTTCAATGACGTGTTTTTGAGGTAAACTTAATAAAAGTATCTTATTTTATGATTAAAGAGTAATTTTAATGTAACGTGTGTTTCTATGGGCAATACGTGGGTAGTCATTGCCACATTTAGACCAAAACGTTATTTTAAGTTGCCTACAGGTATTCATTTCATAAATAAACACATAATATCAACGAGATAAATCCGTTTGTTTCAGAAAACGTTCGAAAATAAAAATAGATAATTAAAAAAAAAAACATAATTTATCCTCAAGCTTTCGAAGTTTTTGTTCAAAAATTCAAGCTGGTAATTAGCCATAATTAATTTCCCAAGTTATTGGTAAATCCTTGGCACTTAGTCGTTTTCATTCTTCATAATGGACGAAGCTCTGGCGCTATCGGTAATTAGATTAATTACTTTCTTTTATACATTAATGTTGAAGAAGATATTCTGTATCTCGGCTCAGTGAACCGCGGCGGGACTATGTAGGTCATTCTTTTCATATTATTATTTTTGTTTTAATATTAAAATTCAAGTGTCTCTGACTGAGGGTTTAAACTCAATGTCTGAAACATTTTTATAAATAAAATATTCCCTCATTTGACCTTTGTCCGAGCCGATAATGACGTTGCTAAGCAGTCTTTAACAAACTGTTTTTAATGTTGTTTCAGAAAATAAATTTACTTCAAAAAACAAGTCATAAATTTGAATAGCACCAGTTTTGCTTACTTAAATAGTTTTAAATGATTGCAAAGCGATCTTATTAAATCTTTACCAATAGGCACGTACTTTACTTTATTGAACACTATACATTCAGCAAAAAAACAATTTCTAAAACACACCAGTCTACATAATGCCTCTATCGAAATCCGTCAGACAAGACGTAAAGACGTCCAATCGATGCAGTCTGACTGGTTTGCCCTTCGCTTTACTGAGCTTTGTATCAAAATCGTTCGCCGGGCAGTAACTAGGGCAAAAATTGAGGTGGCTCGCCCGAGCGGTTGCCATGACAACGCCCCCCTTGGCTGTTGCTTCTGCCGACAGATTTTGCTCTTAGTTTAGTAGGTATTGTAGTATAGTAGGAGATTTGGTTTGACGGTTGAATGTAAGGGTTGTTTAGTGAATGACGTGTTGGTGACTGTGATGTTGCTTGGTTGAAATTAGGTATTTCGTTCCAACACATAATGTACTAGAAAACTTATTTTAATTTTATGTGGGGAAGGCTCTGGAGTATGATCAATATATTTTTACACCCAGTTGCTAATTTGACAGGTGTAATGCCAAACTCATGACGAACGCTTAAATTAAAAACACAAAAGACTTTAAGTATTAGATTAGTCTCAGGGATTGAAAAAACGAACTATACATACAATAAACCTGTACATTGGACACAGACATTGTGACCAAGTATAGGTTTCTACTGGGCATTTCATAAATCTACAACGATGCTACTAAATAACCAACAGTGTCCAGCTTTTTGCTCGTTCTCCCAAAATATTACGACAAAACAACAATAATTAAACTAAACAATTCACATCGACACAGCCAGTAACCAACTCCACCACATTGTTAATTTATGACGTCATCCCAATATTTATTGGCTACCCAATTTACGACTTAATTATATTGCCTATCGATGGAAAGGTCCTAAGTTAACAAGTGACCACCCCACACAAGTTAATGTTGGCAACACACACAAGAGTAACAGAAGTAAGAAAGTTTTAATTTTGCATTTAAGGGGGGATGCATCAAGTATTAATCGTAAACGGTTTTTTTTTAAATTTAGCTTCGCAATTATACACCGTGACATTTTAGTCGTCTTACAAAGGTGGTCCACTCAATGTATCCGACATAAAATACCTCTAGGCGCGATTAAAGAATTGTTACCGTTAATTAAGATAAAATGTACAAAAAAAAAATTATGCTTTAGAATTATGAAACACCTTCCCTGTTAATAATGTTTACGTATCAAACGGTAGACGATATCTACCTACCATTACATTCCATCATTAATTCCATCTCCATAACAGGGTGTTTCAAACTACGTCATGCGTCTTAGTGAATGATATTTTTTTTTAAATTATGCAAATGTTCAAAAATATCATTTTTTTTAGATAAATGATTAGTAGTCATTGGATACATGAAGTGGGCTGCCGTTGTAAGACGAATAAAATGTCACGGTGTATATATGGGAAATAATGACTATGTCGTGAAATTATGACGATTTCCTTCGAATATAATTTCCGGGGTTTTAGTAATGATTATTAGTTAGTTTATATATTTATCGTTACAATTGCTTATTGAATTTTTGTAAACATACAATGTTAATATAAACACACCCTAAATATTCGCCTGGTGACCTGCAAACACAGATTTTTTTCCAAAAATCTGTATCAGGCACCAGTCTCTCACAAGGATGGCATACATCTGGGACATTTTTTGTACACATTAAATTTAAGTCAGCTTTATGAAGAGAGAATAAATTATAAATGATTAAAATAGTGTTGCAATTTGCAAAAATACAAAAAAATAATAATTTCGCGAACTACATTGAAGAAATCGCCTTAAGTCTATTTGCTTGGGCATCGATTTGTGAGGGAAAGCGAAACGAAGATATGCGCATTGTTTTACATTGAGTGGAAGCTGAATAGAATTTATGCAACAGATTCTATTTTAAAAATCGCTCGCTGGGATTCTTATCTAGCTGGTAGTTTCGTTATTGCGTTGTCGAAAACCATGTGTTTTGCTCTCAAAATGGGGCTGTGTCCTTCTGCATATCAAATGCAATACACAAAACTAGTCATTTTTAAGAAACGTTTTTTTTTATATCTTGTATTATTATTTAGACTGCTACTATGGTCAATTCAATTTATTTTGGCAATTCAGTATTTATTATTCCAAAAACCTTTTCGATAGACTTATTTTGTAGCTCGTAACTACATCTATCAAATGCAATACACAAAGCTAGTCATTTTTAAGAAACGTTTTTTTTTTTAATCTTGTATTATTATTTAGACTGCTACTATGGTCAATTCAATTTATTTTGGCAATTCAGTATTTATTATTCCAAAAACCTTTTCGATAGACTTATTTTGTAGCTCGTAACTACATCTATATACTAACCATGGAGTCCTATTCATATTGTGGGAACATAAAAGTACTAAACCAATATTGCCACACCTTCAACAGTTATTTTTCTAAAACCCGCAGCTCCTTAGCAGATTAAAAATAACAACTCAGTGCGGCCCGACGCGGTGCGGCCTGGGCAGCCGTGCGTGCGACTTGTACCGGCGGCCCGTGGTTGTAGGCCATTAATGGCCGAACTCCCTCCTCTCCTTACCCTCTCTCTAACTAACAGACTGATAATATAGCCAGGTGTGACGCTTTAAATAGGATAGTTTATTAATAATATCATTGTTGGATGTGTTCGAGGAAAACATTCAGCAGGATGAATCAAAATGATTGTGTTTTGTATGTAAGTTATATATTGTACAAAACTATACTTTCTAAAATTCGTTAACTCCAGTGCTTCTTTCAGTAAATAAAGCTAACTCTCTTGAACCTCTATTCAACTAACAAAAGCGAAGTAACAGCAAACCATCGTACATTTGTCTCATGTCCGTTTATATTCCCCGGAGCTTAGTAGAACGAAAATCGGGATGTCCGGCGAACATTCAAACGTCTGGCGACACGTCCCTTTTCCCTCTCCACTCGCCCTCCCCGTTCCCGCTCTGTTTCAAGCCGACGCCTACGAGAGTCCAACAGTGTGTTGTAATTATCGAGATAGGCGCTCAATATGTAGTAGAAGTATCGGCGAATGTGGAGTGTAACGGAGGCAGAATAGATCGCGTGTAAGGACGGTTTATTTTACTCAAAGAATGTTTGAGAATCAATTCGATAATATTGCCTTAATTAAAGATTTGGCTCAAAATAGTTTTTTTTAAATTAATGTACAGTTACCAAAAGAGACGGAACCCGGGTCGTTGGAAACCGATGTATGTTTTCGAATGTTTCATAAATGAACTATTTGTTTTTAATATATTAAATTAAATTTTGTTCGAAAAAGCCATCGCTTAAATAATAACTTTCATTTAAATCATTGCAAAAATTTCAGGCAACTTGAATTTCAATAAATAGATTGAAGTATTCATTCATAAAAAGAGTGTGATCTTATCAAGCATTTCAGTATTCTTAACTCATCCACTAAGTATAATAATACAAATAATAATTTATTTCACAAGCCTTCTACTAAGGTGAGAAAAAGTGTTAAAAATGCGTTGCATAAGTAACTTAGATCTTTAAAGAAATTTGGTAAAGCACATGCTCGATTTTGTGACACTTCAAACATCCAAACTAAGACATGTTCTGTATCTCAGATGTCAGCGTTTGTTCCTTGCTAGTCACATTGTGAAGTCCACCCACTAAATATGTACCTACACCGAACTACCTACCCACCTTCAACTATTATTTACTATTAGCCATTAATGTCGTACTCCTGAGCAAGGGCCTCCCACTCTCTTTCCACTTTTATCTGTCCAGAGCTGCCAAGGACAAATCTTTATAACAGGAGAACACAACTATTTATCTAAAAAGAAAACCACAACCAACCATTTCCTATCTTCCAACGAATACTCTAGAGCTCCAATACCAATACTAGCGGTACACGTGAAACAATACCAACTAATCTAAAAACTATTTACCGTGGGGTACTGTCGTACCCCGCCGGGTACAGGTGCACTCCACTACTAACATGTCTCCAACTTATTTGACAACTGAAATACAGGGACGCACTCGTAGAAAAGGTAGCATTTGTTTGTTTAAAACAAAGTAAAGGATGTTATGGTTTTGTATGAGGAAACAAAGAAGTGTACATTTTTAATAAACGTATCAGAAACCAAATAAAAATTTTGATGTTGAAATGGTAACTGTAGTTATTTTCCCTTCTTTCATAATATAACAGTAATTTTTTTACTAACTTTTTATTTGTTTTTCAGGACAGTTTTATGTGGTTAGTCTTAAAAGTAGGCGCTACCGGAGGTATTAAATATTACACTAAATCCAGCTGGATTTTACGAGTTCTGGCTCAGCAAGCTTTTAAATTAATTTACTAAACCTTACTGACAGATGGGTCTAATGAGCGGTAATTAAAAGGGAATCAAAATTAATTTAGACGAGTTCAAACTGGCTTGAACTTTCTCATGTTTTTTTGTACCATTCGGGGCCCACCCATTTAAATCAAAAGCCGTCCCTGTACTCAGCCCTTGCTTCAGTTAACACTGTTAACAGTTTTGAAAGCGGTGGCGGAGGTTTTAATTAACCCTTTCTAGTTCATGTTAGCTGGGTCGAATGTACCCCGCCTGTTCAACCACTATTGCGTGTTGTGTTGTTGATTTAGTGAAGCCCAATATTGAAGCGTTTGAGGGTTAGACGAATATTTGAGCAGGTTTTAAGATTGGCTGGCTGTTTGAGCGATAGTGGGAAATTAGTGAATCGATTTTGTATTGAAGCAATCATTTATTGACATCATATTCCGGAGCTATAAGCGTTTGAATGTGCGTTTTGAGACGAAAGAGACACTAAAATAGGGCGTTATGAGATCAAAAATCATGAAAGGGCTTTTAAACATAGAAACTATACAACCGTACGTAAAAGACTATATAAAGACATATCATAACTACTTGTATTACATGTAATGTCATAGGCAAAGCCATGTGTAACACTACAAGGATCTTTTGGCAGCCAAAATTGTCCAAAACATATGATGGCTTACTACTTACTGTTACAATCAATGTATTGTTCAAGTGGCTTCCCGATGAGAATATTTTCCTGATTCATATTTTTAGGAGTATGATTTTTCAGCAGTCGGGTTTTAGTTTTTGAACTTACTTTTTTTAGTGTGCTAATTAAGCCCTTTCTTTTATACCCGACATGGCAACATTGACATTTATTTTTCGTTCATCACTATGTCTTCTAGAGGTCGCATTATTTAATTTAATGGGACGTCACCAGCGAAATACCAAGACGCTTCCAACGACACCTCATTTGTCTAATTTGAAGTAGTAGTTTAGAAGTTATGAGGAAACAGATGCACATACATACATACATACACACTGGTCAAAATCATAGCCCTCCTTTTTGCTGCGACGTAGTCAGATAACAAGAGAATGGATTTGTTTATGACCTAAAAGAAAACCTCTTTTCCGATTATACATTTTTCCATTATGAACAGTCCACGAGGAAAATAATTCAATGATAAACCGGTTTAATCTGTCAATTCGACGCCTGCCACCATAGATTAGCATTGTCTGCGACGTACAATATTTCCGATATTTTCCCCTTGCTGCCAGCCATTTTTATCATTATGGTAAGTGAATAAATTATCGTTGCTTCTGTTTTGGTAGACCTACAGTGGATTTTGTGAATTATTACTTGTTTATTTTAGTTGACATGGGACTTAATTTTAACTTGTCTATTATAGATAAAAGAGAGAAACAAACGGGGTGAAAAGGGATGCAGGGTTGAATTGGGGTAAAACTTTAAAATGGATTTTAACGTTGTAATAATATCTTTGTTGCCAACAAGGCCACTTAATCATAAATCTTACTAATGTTATAAATGTGGAAGTTTGTGTGTTTAGTAGATGTTTGGATATTTAGATGTTGGGTTGTTTGATACTGAAACATTCAAAAATAGCTAAACGGATTGGGATGAAATATGTCACACAGATAGTTTATAACCTGGATTAACACACTGGATACTTTTTATCACGGTATTACCGTTCCCATGGGATACTTTCCTACAACCACGCAGGCGAAACCGCTGGCAAAAGCTAGTTATTTATAATACACTAAACTAACTAGTCATTTTTGACATCAAACTATATTATTTCAACGTTAAAATCCATTTTCAGTAGCATCCCTATTTACCTCATTTGACGGTATGGGGTGGATATGTCTTAGAATATCTGTTAATTTACTTTAGATTTTTTAATGATCAGATCTTAGCATTTTTGTAGTTCTTACATTTTACTTGTAAATGTCACTAAACAATTACCTAAACGACAAGTTGGATAATTTTTTTTAGTGTTATTTCAATTGTTAATATACTACTCGTTCGCCTTCGCACAGTCTTGTTTTGTTCAAATAAATAAGGGTGTATGAAAAGAGAAAGGTCTTACAATATGACAATTCATATAAAGATTTATAGCCTGTACATATTTTTGACGTTAATGCATGTGCCTATAACTTTTTATGCTCATGCATTTCTATATTACTATTAGGTAATCCAACCGAACGCAACAGTATACAAAAATGCGTTACACCCAAATGCCTCAAGTTTCTGAACTACTGGTAGTAAACAAAGATATAAATCTATGTTTTTACGTGTTTTCCTACGCATTATGTACGTTTATGTGTTTCGTATTCGTAGTGACATCGAAGAGTATGTGTTCCTCTTACGGCTGGGTGACATTCAATGTTTTTTTGGCTTAGTATGTGAATTGAAAAGATGTGGCGGTTGCAGTCGAAATGCTGTTGTTGTTTGAATGTAGAAATTCGGCCCTGGGAACAAATGATCTGTAAACCCATGTTTTCTTGTGACAAAATTGAAAAGCGTACTGTTTTCCTTAAATAATAATCGTCATTTAAGACTCTTGAGTGTCGAATATTATGTAAGAAAAGGAACTTTTAGATGTTGGATAATATAAAAAGAAAAACCATTAAAGACATCACCATTGTAAACGATATCTTGCAATGTTTTAACGAAAATACAACTAAAACTTCACACGCAATAGAAAACCAACGTCGATAAAGCGAAAACAGCGCTTCAATTATTCCATACTAGCATTAATATCAACACTGCAAGCGGTGCAGCGCCACAGCGGGTGTAGATTAGCGGTCTGATGCTACTTTATTGCGCCTAATGTAAGCAATAGCGGGTAAGCTTCAACTTATTGTACTTTGAAGATGCCCGCTTTTTCGTAAAATGTTGCATCAAAATGTTCTAAGCTGCTTGTGAGTTTTAACGTTTAAAAGGATATGAAATCTTCATTTAAGATGCGAGCTCTCCTTTTTATGGGATGGAAATGTAAACAATCTTTTATGTTTTCATCCAATTTTTCCACGGTTAAAACATGGCGATGAACAATAAATAGGCTTTCAAACGGCTATGGTTTACAAGTCCTATAAAAATACGTCGTAAATTCTTTTACAAGTCTGTTCTCGCTGGAAACATTTTCCAAGTGCTATGAAAATGCGCCGTGACCATTACTCACATTTTTAGAATGTTTCAACTTAGTATCACTACCACTCGCAGTGGTAGGTCGAACAACATCGATTATAGCACAAAATGCGAGCGACAGCCGCGGGCAGGTGGGTGGGCCTTGCACGAACCCGCGGAGTAAAGTTTAAAATGTTAAAAATAATCGTTCAGCACAAAATATTAAGTAAGTTTTGTAGACTTTTTTCATATATCATTGGGTGATACAAATTGAGTTTGTCGCCAAAATGTAAACCAATAATAGCTGTAAGATAGAGTGCTACAAAGATCTGTTGGCACCTCAATTACAATGACAGGGGGCGTTGCTGGTAAACATTTGTGCAATTGTTTTGTAAAATGTCATTTTAAATGTATTCAAAAAACAAGTATCGGCGTTAGTACCATTTTTTGCCACGCGACAAAAGATAGCGCTGTAGTTGTAATTTCTATTAAAAAATCGTCCCAATACACGTCGCGCGTTCGTGTTAGAGCACCGGGAGCCGAGCCGACGTACCGTGACTTATCGGAGCCACGTCAGATTGGCTTAGAGCGCCGAAGCCTGCCTTTTAAGTGCGTTATTTGCTTTAAGGCTTTGAGGTCACTGTACGGTAGTGGATTTATTAATCTTATTCAAGTTTTCTGTGATTCAGGAATATTTGTTTTGAGGGTATATTCAGAGGTCAAATCTGCAATTTGAATATTCTTGAGTTTTTACAAGTGACGAATTAAAGTGTCTGTCTAAAAATGTGTAAATCAATTCGTCAATTTACTGTCGATTTTGTGAGTTGTTTTTGGGCCTCGTCTTTAAAAGGTTGTTTGATTTGTGTGTTGTAGCTATACAACGTGAAGTTTTAGTCGTTTTACAACGGCACCCCACTTCATGTATCCAATAACTACTAATCTTTTTATAAAAAAAAATGTTAGTTTTGAACATAAGCATAATCAAAAGAATGAAAGTATCATTCACTAAGACGCATGACGCAGTTTGAAACACCCTGTTATGGAGATGGAATTAATGATGGAATATAATGGTAGGTAGGTGGATATCTTCTACCGTTTGATACATAAACATTATTAACAGGGAGGGTGTTTCATAATTCTAAACCATTATTTATTTTTCTTAGTATCAATTATCTTAATTAATAGTAACAATGTTTTAATCGCGCCTAGAGGTATTTTATGACGGATAAATTGAGTGGTCCACCTTACGACTAAAATGTCACGGTGTATAATGGTCTTGTTACTTTAAAGATTGGTTAAGAAAATTCTGGATATAAATAACCAAAGCTGGCCTTTATCAAAGTTAACATTACTTTTTTAATGTAATTTGTGGGTGGGTGCACGTCAAGGAACCCACACAATTCTCAAGTTATGTGAAAGGTATGTACGACCTGATGATGTCCAGCCAGGTTCTGCTCAGGGCATCGGATGTACCTTCCGACGATTTTTAATAAAACGCAGCAACCTTATTGCAACTGTATATTTGGCGAGACTAAATTATTCAAAAACTAGAGGGTCCTTATATAGTATCGACGGAAAATCTTAACACCGCGAGTTAAATAATCGTGCAACGCCATCTATCGAGGCATCGAGAACTAATTTATAAAACAGTATGAAGCTTAGTTGAAACAGTGCGTACACGGTTATACAAGGTACCTACTCTGTTTTGAAATACATCCATAATCTTTACTTATTAGGTAGCTATATTTACTTACTGTTTTTAACTTATTTTAAAAGCGAAAGTTACAATGTCTGTCTGTCTGAAACCTTTTCAACGGGTTTGGATGAAATTTTATTTTATTCGCACATTGGTAGACCATCAAATCAAAATTTAAAGTATCCTATGTCGTAACTCGGAAACTTACTAGTTTACGACTTGGGATACTTTAGATTTAGATAACTTTCGATACATTTTAACCTGTTGTACATTCCCATGGGATCATTTTCAAACACCACGCGTGCAAAAACACGAGCAAAAGCTGCACATTGTATTAATCTTAACAGCTTAACTAGCTAACGCCCTCAACCAAACGTATCTCGACCGCAAGCGTGCGTTTCATTCGACTGCGCGTCAATTTTTCAATCCACAGTGCTTGAGTAGAATGTAAAGAGCTCACTTTAGCTCAACAAACTTTACGTGCGAGTAGCTCAAGCATTCGCGAGTGCCCGCGAGTGGGCGATAAGAGACAACTGCGGGAACGACGCTATGTGGCACTCTTGGGCAAGGTGCCAGGTACTTACAGTATCAGGATTAAGAGGCTATATTACTCTTTGATTCGAAGGGATGAATAGCGGGCTTTGATGTTCGAAAAGTCTGGTTGTAATCCTTTGTTGACTCACGATGAATGTGGCTTCATTGGACTTCTCACTGAACTGTAGTATGCTCAGTTATATTGGCTACGAGAGGTTATTCATTTATTTTACTGATCCTAGGCTTTTTCCAAGATGGCATACATGTTTGGAAGTTGTGTTAGTGCTTTGTTGTGCATAAAAAAGTGGTGTGGTCTATTCTTCTCAACACTAGCCAAAGTCAACAACAAATTATGGGAAGAATACTTGCTCGATATTTTCACAAAAATAAACTAGAACAACGATCACACAACAGCTTACTCGCATATACGCGCCTGACGAAGGAAAATCATGAACTATAAGAGTATTACTGTACAGAACAGAGTTACATTCCTAAGCTTTATCGCTACTATACACAACATACCCTCCATTCACACGACAGCACAGACATCTTATTACTGTCTTCAAAATTTCAAGTAATTCCGAGGGTCGGGTGCAAATAAATTGCGCAGACAATGCCTTTGTTCCTGAAGGGATTAGATTACGATGATTGCCAACAGAGTTTCTAGTTACAGCCTCGCTGCTAACTAGCTATGTAACGTGATTATTTGGGGAATAATGAGTTTTGGCGCGAAATGGGTGTTTGACAGGTGGCCATTTTGTTTTTCGGAAAAATTGTGTGGTTAATGAGGTGGGATGTGTCTGTTGATAACTTATTTATTGTTGAGTTTATTTTAAGTTTAAACTATGTCTACCTACTAAGGAAATAAATAGCCTACCTAACTTAAAGGCGCCCGCAGACACGCGCGACGCTACTGTGAGACACGTCTCTAGTAGAACAATTTCTAAGCAAACTTCCTAAAAATTGAACTACCAGGATTGCGGAGCCTTTAACCATAAAGCGTTTGCGACAAAAAGGGTCACATTTCCATTTCCACAAGTATATTTACATTACGGCTTTTTACAGTCATATTTATGAAATTATTCAAAAATTTCACCTCGCGGCTGACATTTATATTGCCCGAGTGTACTTAACACCACTCTGTCAGTTGCCAACCCCAACAAAACTTGGCAATTGAATAATAAAATGCGTAATACAATATACGACAGAGCGTAAAAAGTGAAATTGGCAATGCGTACATAAAAAAATATAAATTAGGAGCGGATCGATGGTTTACGTAAACGTTGACATTTTTCCTTAAAAATACAGTGTAATTTATTACATTGAAAACAAGTTTATTGGGATGTTAATTCAATTTTGTTAAGATTCAACATATTCCAGAGAACACCTATCAACGAAGGTTTTCGCTCAAAAAAAAATTCTTATACAATTTTTTATTCGCCGACAATTGTTCCTACGACCTATACACACAGTGCTGTAGATATCAAATATTCACGAAACGACACACAAAACAATAACCAGCTTCTAATGTTGTCTCTCACAAATCGCTCATAATCTCAAAAAGGTGCCCGCCACTAATATGGCCGTCACTCCAGCTATAATTCAGCAAGTATTCATTCAATACTGGCGAGGTAAACCGCGGTAAGTTTACGAGGGCGGCTGGAAGCGCTAATCCCTGAATGGATTAGGTACCGCCACTACGTAAGGTGAAGTACAGAATGTTTAGTGTGCGGTGAACTCGGGATAAGCTTTGACGTTGAGCTGGAAGCGACACAATGTGCTCACGTTTCAGAAATGTATCACAATGTCTTGTGTGCACTGATACATGAACGGCTACTGGTAAGCCAATGCTACGAATTTAGCTGTGACACAATTTAGAGTGCGAACAACTAGTTACGAAGCAAAAATTGTCTTTATGTAGCTCTACGTAATGAATTCCTATGATTAATTAAAAACATTCCAAAGGCCAATGATGCTTAAGTAATTTGTAAAGAATGAGCGATCTCCTTGATGAAGACAAGGCTTCTAGTTTTCGGTCCGTTTGTATACCAGGAATAAATTCGAAGACATGTGACATCTACCAATCCGCACTTGGCTCGCACTCCTTCTTACAGTGAGGAGGCCTGTTTCCTAACAGTGGAAACGTTATAGGCAGATTATGCTGCACGCCTAGACTTGCTGTTACGTCTTGAACTAGACCTACTGGCCTATCTGTTTCATGGCTCGTCCCTAACCGCACGGCGGGTGCCACGTGGATAGAGATTTTAGCTGCTTACGTTCTTGTTTTAAGCCTAAAGTGGGGATTTCAGTTTTGTGCTACCACTTTTTGTCGGCAACTTTTTGGTGTGTAAATAATGTATTGTGTGGTTGGTTGATTGAATTTGTTAGGATTAACTTGAGCTTATCTTTTATTGTTTTTTTTAATTAAAACCATTTCGTTTAATTTGATGTCCTATCACGAATATTATAAAGCATGTAAGGGATTTATGGGATTAAAATGATTTGGATATTGGAATGTTGTAATTTTTTACCTTAGCATATTATGAATCCTAATTTGGATTATACTCGTTATTACAGCATTGATATACAAGAAACCCTATTACAGATATTAATTGGAGTTCGATTATGTATCAAATACTTGTCTTATCAGGAAAGCAATTTATTTGATGCTAGTGTTCTTTCGTATCACCACGCTACATGAAAATAGCTCATCTTCGTATCACCATTTACCACGTCTTTTCCCGACTATTTGTTGTCGATTTCCAGTCAAACTACGTGAGATTGCCTATCTAGCCTCCACAATCACACGGTAACACGATACCCCTTAGTAAGACTGGTTGTCAGACTTTCGATCTTCTGACGAATGTTAAAGATCTACAAATGACATCTGAGAAAAACGGTTTAACGTGCTTTCCGGGGCACGGAGAGGTCTCGATATGGTGGATCTAGGTGGTAACCTATCCATGAACTGAACCTTAGCATGCGTAGTTTTATCTTACAATTTTGTGCCCGAAAAATATACCGGTCACCGTTAGAGCCGTCGGCACAATCTCTTTGCGCAACTGCCATCTAGCCCAATCCCCAGTCTGTAGTACACTTAAGATGCTAAATGCCCTTCTGACTGCCAAACCTGAATGTTATGTGTTTGTAGATGAATGGAATAAATTATGTGTATATGAGAGTGTTCTGTGACAGAAAGTATGCAAGGGAGTCCACTGTTCCATGTTAGTTTTATTTTGGGTATCCTAACATCATTATTGTCAATTTTACAATTGTTTTTTATTTTAATTAATTGAATAGGTGTTTAACTATAAGTATATAAACAATATTAGCGAATACAACACCCTATTGTTGAATTCGCTAATATTGTATTGGCGGGCAGACTGCCCAGGATGCGACTCCGAATGTTTAAGCATCGCTTTGTTGAAATAATTTTAATTTGATGCTCGTATGATACTCAAAATCCCAACTGAATTATACCCCCATAACAGTATAACTCTCGTATCAAACAAACCGTTAGTGATGTAATCACTAAGGCTGGGTATAACGTAGTTAGTTTGCCACACATATTAGACGAATAATTTAGAGCTGGGATTTACTTAGAAGATGTGTGAGTTCACGTATCATTTTCTTACATGCAGAATTCGTAGTAATGGAGGATGTAACTTATGGATTTAGTAGTCGAGAAATTAAGGTTTATAATGTTGGTAATAAATACAGTAACAGTTCCGTGTGATGGACGTAAAAGAATAGCACCATCCCATTTCTTCCCGTGGGTGTCGTAGAAGGCGACTAAGGGACTTACTAGAGAATGGGCAGCAGCGTTCTCTGCGCATTTGACCACCATACTGCGATCGCCAACCCGCCTGCCAAGCGTGGCGATTATGGCAAATCCTCCCTTTTGGGGGAGGCTTATGTCCAGCAGTGGATGTCTTTCGGCTGATATGATGAAATACAGTAATCTTTTTGATATTATACTTTTTAATGGTGCGCAATCCAAGTGCGTATGTTACAAAAATATGTTCAGCCGAAAGTAAATGAGAATAAAACCATATATTGAGCAACCATTTTAAATTTTTTGAACATCATTACTGCAGTAATTGGGTGCAAAATATTCGGCTGAATTTTATTCATTAATCTCATTATATGGTTGGCTTGTTGCGATTTGTTAATTATTGTGATACTTCATAATTAATACAATTGTTTTCATTATGTAAAGTTTCATATTTTACCCTTTGTTGAATTTTACCACAAAATATGCTGAAATTAAGAAACTTTATTTTCTGAGTTCCCATGTAGGTAATGGACAGATTTTCTAATCATTCACGACAGGAAATGACAAATATGGTTTTAGTAAACTACTAAACAAAGTACCAAGTAAAAAGAATCCATTGAAGTGAGCATCCTCAATCGAGAACAAACTAATGACAGAATGAACAAGATATATACTGGTCAAAAAACTATTAGACCATACTGAAATCCTCCCGAGACCTGCAGATACCAAAGAAAATAAATTACCTGATTTTGCGCGAAACCGAGCACTTACATCTATCCCTTTCTAACTCACTAATCCGGGCGTAAGAGCGCGTTATACTTGTCACACTCTGGCTTTCATACATCACGTAGGTATAAGAGCATTGTAAGCCCCTAAAATGAGTGTTTATTGCTGGTCCTTCGAGCCGGACTCTTGTGAGACTGTCTGTATTGCGAATATAGACTTTATGTCCTTGACGTTAAGGTGCCTTTGTGGTTTTAAAAGGTTCAGGTGAATAGACAGGCTTATCCAGTCGTTATTCTTGTGGCAGATGTACGTAGTTCTCGTCCACTGAACTATGGGGATTTGTCCAATTTGTTGTGAAAAATTATAGTCTGTTTTGCTCTTAATTCTTTTCTTCACGTAAGTTATCGAGTACCTTTGTTTCAAAGATTTGTTGTAGCTCTTTTCATTTACTGTGAAAGCTAGATGAATGTGTTGAAAAGTCAATAGCTTTAAGAATTCTTCCTTTCATTGCGTTCTCCTAACAGTTGGATTTATTGTAATGAGCTTTATCTATGGTATCGCTCTGCAGTTTCTTTTTATTTCTTTGCTTTGTTCAGATCAATATGGAGATATAGGATTATTTCTTCCAATAAATAAAAGTTCCTCGTATCCTTCTCTATAAAATTGTATTACAGGAAGCAGTGGTGTCGTATATTGATGGGAAATAAGAAGTATTTCCAGGACTGTGATACAACAATTGTAGGGAGTGTTGACGTATTGTTGATGCATATTTATGACGATACATTCCCTGAATATTCTTGCCGCTGAAATCTCCTTAACCATATTTGTATCCCAGTTACAGGAACATTCATACGTGTTATTGGACTTATGTTAAAATGTTTGCTCTTTTCCAGCCACGTGTGATTGAAAGTAAGTTCTAAAACGAAGAATTTAAGGTTAAAATTACGGTAACAACACACCTCAGCTCTCACCAACGAATTTTACTCTTTAATGTTAAACGTTATTAAATTGAAGCCTTACTTTATTTGATGTTTTTGATTCCATTTGATCGTGTTTCTGTGAACATTTCTACTTGAAAATACTTTAAGTCAATCATAAATTTGTGTTCATTTACAAAAATGTCCGATCCTTAGTTAATTCCTTTTCGCATTAATACTTTAAACTCCTTTGATGTTTCTTTATGTTTGCTTTGGAATCAAGATCTCCTTTTTCCTTCTGATTCTCATTAGGTGCTAGAAGTTCTAGCTCTAACTTCGTGCTCAGAATCAACCCAGTCCATACATACAAGGTGGCGGGGGGATATTGACGTGCAACCCGTTCCCATGTGTTCAGTCCAGGATCCTGAAGTGTGCTGAAATTTTTCGTCGTTTATTAAAAAAAAAACAGTGGCACTCCGGGAGTGCGGACAGAAGTGAAAACATGAACAATTACCTACGTGTGTATTTTTTTTTTGAATCGTCAGGTAATATTTGTTGAATCGTCAGATTAAACAACGTTCAAAGTTCAACGTACGTTCAACGTTGTTCGTTCGTACGTTCGTGTTGTCAGTGGTGTCGATAACAGTGTCGCGAGTTCAATTGTTTTTTCCCATCTCAAAAAATGCCCAATGCGCTTAAAACATTTTCAGTAAAAAAATTAGCTTTGCCATACATTTCGACCGCGTACTTAGCCGACGAAAAATTTCTACGCTAGGAGATCTAGAATCATGTGCTGAATTCACAGTTTCAGTTTGTGCGTCGATGTCCTTACCACCCTGTCTGGACCTCACTAATGGCTACTGAACACTCACAGTTTCTCTCTCGTCCCCCTTACGTAGATACTCCTAATTTTAAAAAAAACCTTGATTCATCCACCACATTTCTATTACTGTATCCTTATCAAAACATTCAACATCTTCCTTATCAAGATCCACTCCACTATCCTGAACAGAAATGCAGGAAACTGTGCTACAAAAAATGATTTTTTCTTCAACTAATGTGATACAATCTTCTACACCCACAGTATCGGAGCAAGGTCCTCACGAGAAGCGTCTCCTGAACGCTCTGCTCGCTAACTACAACACGCTGGAGCGGCCGGTCGCCAACGAGAGCGAGCCGCTCGAGGTGAGGTTCGGCCTCACGTTGCAGCAGATTATTGATGTGGTGAGTCTGTTTGTGATTAGACGGCTTCTGTTGTGTTGAGGAAGGTAATTAATTCCTAATAGACTGTAAGTCATTGAGAAGGCAGAGGATAAGTTTCTATTAGCTGACATTTATGTGGGCAGTTTGAAATGTTTTGAAAGCTTAACCGAATAATTGGATAATAGGACTTGATAATCTGAAAAATACTTAATTAGCTAAAAACTATTGTGTTTTCTCAAAGGTAGCCAATACGTTAATAGTAACTCATATGAATGTCACACACCATTTCAAAAGGTATTGTCACCTTGCTTTATCGTGTTAGAATTTAAAATGTGTAGGCCGGTTCGCAGAATACGAATGAGTAATTAACCATGTGACACCGCGACCGCGACCCTTGTTGAACAATTTCCATGAAGTTTTCAGAAATGGACCTACTAGAGTCGCGTCGTACTGTCACGTAGCGCCTGTCTGCAGGTGCCTTAATATTGTGGTGTATCTCATAATCTTAGTATTATTATTTTTCTTATAGCTGTCAAAATCACAGAATAGTTTAGTAAAACTGGAAGGTACATCGATATTAATAAGCCGAGTGACAAATTTAATTGAGCTTAAAAAATGTTGACTGTGCTTTTCCCTATCGGAAGAAATTATTTTGTTGCAACTCGAGTTTATTTTCAAGAACCCACAGAACTCTCAATTTTAAAGATCTGTTTACTACTCTAGAACTAAAATTATGTTCACTAACACGACGGCAAACAGCTCTATACAACACGTCGCAATATATTTTCAACAAAGAACAGCATGAGAGCAGGATATTTTTATCTCCATTCTACAAAAATGAATGAGTAGTTTCGTTCATAACTTTAATATAAGGACCGGGGCGATTCGCGTGAGCGATCTCGCCATAATAACTCTTGTATAAAACCGCTATTTCTCTGTGAAATAGCACTTTTATACGGAGATTAAAGTGTCGAAGGGACTTTCCATCGCGCTCGTTTGACGGGCGGTGACAGTTTTCGGTTACCGTGTCACAATTTGAAGGTTCTGAAGGTTCTAAATGACCATTTTTGTTCGAATTTTTGGAGCTCTTTTCTGGATGAAATTTAATGTGTTTCGATCGATAGAGAAGGGGACAGTTTTTATAAGAGGAAATGGTTTAAAAAAGTGTGTGTGCATTCTTTGCAACTGAAATAGGGGGATCACATATATCTACAAAATCATAGATTATATTGTTTGAAATAGACTTTGCGCCAGTGATAATAACATAGAATGAAATATAAGTGCCGGTAAAACCAAATGAAGATCCGAGCTTCCAACTTTGTCCCTGGGTGAATAGCGCAATTCAAAGATAATAATTCAACCAAAAATTCGGAAACGTGACATCTACCACCCAGCACTGGTCTCGCGTGGCGTATTATACGATGCTAAGTCAACATTCCATTAATAAAATATTAGCCGAGTAGATACATACATACTTATTGCAATACAAGTTGTAATAAATACAGGCTTACCACTTCACGTAACTTACTTACAACTTAGAACGTAAGTACAGTTTTCTGAGTACACTTAATATAAGAATGGCCTAGGGCTAGGGCATAAGAGCTCTGTTTAACTTGAAAGAACACGTGCCTTAACTTAAATACAATACCGCGATGTGTTTGTATAGGTTCTTCAAAACTGTTTAGGTAACCCACACGATTACATAGATTAAGTTGGAAACTTTAGAATTTAAGTTTGACCCTTAGGATCCTCAGCACAACAGAAGCTTATACAATTGATGTGACCTAATACCTTAAACTTAATACCTTATTTAATTATTGTAATTACTATTATTACTTTATGAAAACTTTGATCACCTTGGACTCTGAACTCGATACTTGTCATATACAACATGTAACAAAAACCCTGTTGTTCCTTTTAGGGACGTATACACTTACCCACAAACACAACATTTACGAAGTTATAATTTAAAAAATAAGCATTGGCTAGTCGAGAGTTCAACATCAAATAACTATTAAAATCGACATATTCAAAAAAAATGTTAACAGTATCTGATTTTACAAGTATCCTTATTTCGCACAATAGACTACGAGCTTGGCGGCTTTCTTTGATCTAATCAAAATCAGTTAAACATTACAAATATTCATAATTAAATATTTATTTTAATTATTTTTGTTAAACAGTTTTTATAAATTACATGCTTTATTACGTATGTATACCGATTCTGAAAACGTGGGTAGAAGGAACAACAGGGTTTTTGTTACATATTGTAGTAGCTTTCCTTTTAACCAATCTCAAAAAAAGAGGAGGATTAAATGGATTTTTTTTAAATAACTGTCATCAAAGACGTTGCCTTTTGCATCGGAAAGTATAACAAGATTATAAGCGTAGTCAAGGTTTTTATAGGCCGATTGTACATTAGATATGGCTAGTAAAATAATCATTTTTCCTCAGCCATTTGTAATAAAAATTCCCCGCCTTGAACACGTGTCTATGTAAAAAAGTATCCGTCAAAATGTTTATTAGTGAAATTTTCCAGTGAATAACGGAACAGGTGGCCATTTTGCTTCTGTGAACACAAGTTTGAGTAAACCGACGTTATTTGCGTAGATCCAAAGTTTAGGGAAGCATAATATTATAATACATTTGCAAATTTTGGATAAATAATAATATTTCCCTTTGTTTGAATTCGCTGAATTACAAGCAGATGGAATATGATACTGAATTTGTAAAGAGCAAAACTTTAGCTGCTGGGGGTTGATTCGGATTCACCCTTCGTTGGGGATGGGCTTTACCCATTCAAGTTAATCTGTTGTCAAATCTTATGTCAATTTATGTTATGAAGAATAATAGCATATTTCTGAGAGGCGTCAATGAGGACATCACAGTCGAATGCCTGTTAGCTGGAATGCTGTTTACTTTCTGTTTATTATTTTAACAAACGTCAGAGTTTTAAATACAATGTACAAGCTGACACAAAAATATACAGGGAGGCGTGACATCGACGCGCAGCCTGTTATCATATTTTTAGTATATGATTCAGAACCTTTTTTTTATTTTGACTTATCGTCGATTATTAACAAAAAGAAAAAAAAAATTGTCCATACATTTTGACCGCATAAGTATTCAGTTTTCTATGAAACAGTTGATTTCGTTTACAAACAACGAAACATTTCTACGCTCTGTTTGAAAGAGATACCGCGGCCCCTGGCACACAGGCAACTGAGGGAACACGGGTGGGTTTTAGTCAGTAAAAGTCTGACACGCCCTCCTGCTCCATCCAGAGCGGGAGAAGTTATTTGATGATGTCTTACCCCTGAAAAAAAAATCCTTTCTACGCTAGGGGGTCTAGAAGCTTGTGCGAAAATCACACATTGTTACAGTTTGTGCGTCGACCCCCTATCACACTGTATATGCTATCTTCAAGTATATATTAGGTATCAATATATTTCAATGGAAAATGTGCCCAAAAGGCTATGCTGATTTTTTGGCCTACAATAGGCCACGTGAAGAGTCAAATTGACTTTCGTAGTTTCTCTAGGGCTTATTAATTTACACTGTTTATATATACAACGTGTAACGGAAAGGGTATATACATACCAAGGGCACGGCTTCTTTGGATGATATCAAACGATATTGGAAGGATTTTTTAATCCTATCTCTACATGATTGGAAGTTATGAGAATTTTTAACACATTGATATCAGAACAAATTGAAACAAACACATCACTCGGAAGAGCTTTATCGTGGTATTGGCAAGTAACGTGGAAAGTTATTGACCTACGTAGTGCAATGATACGTTTGTTATGATTTGAATTTAAGAAACATATGAAACAGAAAATTTGGTATCAATTCTTAGAGTATTTTATTTTGAGCTGAAACTATGTATGGTGATTTTATACCAGCTCTTATCTTTAGTGCTTAAGGATAGCAATAGGGTGTCTGTTACACCCTGTATAATTAATGTAAAGCTATTATTTAAAGGTTACTTCTCTTTTAATAATTACCGACTAATTTTGGCGTGACCTTTTCAAGGGACTTAAAGGAGCTAAATATCTGACGCAGAGAACCTAATCATACCTAAGTTCATTGACCTTGTAACGTTACGTCACAAGAAATAATGCCCGATGACCATTATTCGGGAAACATGTAATTGGATGCTTGTTTGCGGTTAATTTCTCTAGCTCATTCTCAATAACGGCCGGTAGGTATTACAAACATCGTAACGTGAGGAAACGATTACATTTTACGCTAAGTCGATAACTAAAATGGCACTTCAAATTCGGCAGTTTGCGTTCAAGAAATCGTTGGCTCATTATGGACCGAGTAATTAAGGTAGATTGTTTTTGGGTGATAATGGTTTATCGTTGTATATCTTGTATAGGATCAATGTTGGCTGTTAGTTGCATTTATAAGGACTCCACTACATTTTTATTTGAGTGCATACTAAGTATGCTGTCCGCGCGACTGTTTTTGCTATCTGCTTAATCTTTTCTTATGACTAATTGATGTCTGAATGATTCATCATCTCCCTAGCCTTTTCCCAACTATGTTGGGGTCAGCTTCCAGTCTAACCGGATGCATCTGAATACCAGTATTTTGCATGGAGCGCCTGCCTATCTAAACTCCACAACCCAGTTACTGGGTCATGCGATTCATTCGTGCCAGGGGGTATTCCCTGATAAGAATGGATGACAGACAGTAGTAACTATCAAAGATGTACAAATGAAAGGCGGGACCTACAGCTTAACGTGCTTTCCGAGGGACGGAGGGGTCCTGGTGTGTAACCCAAAAAAAAAGGTCACTCATCCAAGGACCAACTGGAGCAAGACTAGATTAACCTAATTAATCGATCCGTGCTTTCGTTTTTATTTGTCCACAAGCCCCTCGAATAACTACGAAAACTAACTGATTTCTTATGGCTAATATTAATTTGTAACATTTATGAAACGGGTTTAGTTCAAGTAGCAAGTCATGTGACCAAACGTCAGACAAACAAAAGAGAACAGATTTATACTTAAAAACATATTAAGGTGAATCTAGTCCAAATTTTTCCCATACAAACTTCGGGAGTATTTTACTCCACTATTAGACAATGTACATCAAAAATTAAACATGGTATGGTTTTGTCTTATTATTAATATTGTCTGTACGGAAATAGAATACTAAAATAAAAAGCCTTTAAAAAGTTAGGAGCCAACAAAGATACGTTTTTCTTGCTAATTTAACCTAACTTTGGGCGTGTTTAAGTAATATAAGAAATGTAAAATCTGAAAAACCAAATCGGTACCAACAAAGCTCAAATATCGAAAAGTACAATAAACTTCATTGGTCATTGATTTATGCAGTGGTTTTTGCATAAAACCCGATCTTCCGAAGGACTGTTCTTAATTTTTTACGCGCCTCTTGTACTATAAATGATCCTGCACCTCACTCAATAATGTTGTACGTGTAGACTAGCTTTTATCTGCTCATCACTGATACTACCTCTGTCGGACACGAAGCCTGGTGAGACAGCGTGCTTTTTAGCCAGGCCTATCAGTGAGTTCGAGCTCGCGACTAGGTTCCCCTTAAGAACACACATTACATAAATGGTCGGCAGCTGCACGCCGTGACTGTGACAAGGAGGCTTCCACTCAGCATTATGCTGTGCTATGGGACCCACAGCACAGCGCTGATTTGCAGTGGTCACCCGAAAACGACGTACGAAAATCAAGTCAGGATTAGTGCAAATGCAACTAGTACAAATTTAAATCAGCCTTTACAGTTTACTTTCCAAAATAACTACGTAAGTGTATTTCCTTTTCAAAAATTAAAATAGGTTTCAGATTCAATGTCATGTTATATAGGTGCGAATAAATTTGAAGGTGCTGTAATACCGACCTAATGTTTCAATACTAAAATGTTGAAACATTTTCGTGCACATTCACGTCTGTTAATTAATACCTACTAGTAGCTATATGTATTTTATTACGTATTTACAGCTATGCTCGCAAAACTTTTCATCCGACATTTTTAGTTGAAGCTCAAACATCAAAGCTGCCAATTTTGCTATGCACTTTTTAACATCCGAATAGGTATTTTTAGCAAAAGAGAATACGTAAAGAAAAATACGTTGAATTTATCGCGTGTGCTGTTTTCAAAGTGTTGAATAGCAAAAGAAGAGTTGAATGTTAACATCTGTGTCGGGAAAACATGAAAGAGAAACTAAATATTTTAACTTGATACAAGTTTTTGTTAACACCAAACGGTACACTTTAGTATTTTTTTTTAAATAAATGAAATTAGCATACAGTTTCTGTTTGTGGCCATAAAGGCTCTGATTTTTATTTTATTTTATTACTTATAACAATTCCTTGCTGCACTTACAGTAAGTACCAAAGTGCGCAGCAAGCCAACAACATAATATTTAACTAAAAAACTTCACACAAATATTGAACTTAGATTTACACAAATATGTTAACATCCGGCCTCTGAGCAATCAGGGCGGTCAGCAGATTGATCGCCTAGGCTGTGGGAGCATATCAATAAAAATAAGCTATTATTTTGTAGTTTACTAGATCTAAATCACAGCTGTTACTTTTGCTGAGCTGTTATGTTAACAACAAAGGTCGATTGCACCCGTCTTTTTATCTAGTAAATTAGAAATAAGAATTTAGGTATTTTATTTGATAATTTAGGCGACATTTTTTTATATTTTTTACACGTGTATTAAGAATATTAGTTTTACTAGGTGCCTATAAATACGAATACATTCCTCACTTCAATATACACGATAAAGTCTCAATTTCATCAGTGAAAGTTTATGCGTTTATGATATTTGTCAAGCCAAAGATTATGGCTTTACCTAAGTTTGAGTACAAGTCGTTAGAAGCCTATAAAGGGTTGTTGTGTACCTAGCAACTAACTACCCTGGTTGATTAACTTCTCCTTCTTAATGGCAACCAAAGTTATTACCAAGGAGGTATCTACTATACACTAATAATGTTTCTTTGTTTTATTACGAAACCCTATAAATGTAGGTTGAGTGTCTGTAAATCTTGTTGCCTGCGTTATTTCCTTTTATTTTTGTGGTGTTGTGATGGAGTAGTGTTTTGTTTGTCTGTGGAATTGTGGGTTCAATAACTTTATCAAAAGACTGTCTAGATATTATGCCTATATAAATAATATTCTGGGTGGACGGAATATTCCAGTGGGACCAGTCTTAAGAGCATTCATTCCACGCGGGCAGGTAATAACGCATTTATAGTAGTTTTTCGTGATTATTTCATTAAATATAAACAAAACTACTACCAACTAGATCGTTGGTATTTGTAATTATTTTTAACATTTAGTCTTTAATAGAAACATTTAATCGTACTAAGTTATGCAAATAGAAAATAATTGACGGGATGTCGATTTTTATAAGTAAATACCAAAAAAGCAGTAAAAAAAATATCATACGAACTTGAAAATATCAATGACTTAGTGCATGGCTGAAAAAAAAAATGACTTTTGTTTGTATTTAATGAAATAATCACGAAAAATACTATAAATGCGTTGTTGCCAGCCCGCGTGGAATGAATGGTCTTAAGGGGTATCGTGTTATCCAGTTACTGGTTTGTGGAGGTCAGACAGGCAGTCGCTCCATGTAAAATACTGGTATTCAGCTGTATCCGATTAGACTGGAAGCCGACCCCAGTATAGTTGGGTAAAGGCTAGGCAGATGACGGAATATTCCAATCAAATTACGTGTTAGCTTTTTCTAACTATGTTGGGGTTTATTTAATTATTCTGTGGCTGCATCTACAACGCCACATGCGAACTACGCATCAAAGACTTGACGTCACACAAATCCTACATCGCGCAATCAGAGTTTACAACGCAACTCGTATACACCGTGACATTTTAATCGTCTTACAAAGGTGGTCCACTTAATGTATCCGTCATAAAATACTTCTAGGCGCAATTAAAACATTGTTACCATTAATTAAGATAATAGGTACAAAGAAAAATAAATAACGCTTTAGAATTATGAAACACCCCCCCTGTTAATGTTTACGTATCAAACGGCAGAAGATATCTACCTACCTACCATTACATTCCATCATTGATTTCATCTCCATTACAGGGTGTTTCAAATTACGTCATGCGTCTTAGTGAATGATATTTTCTTTTTTTTTAAGTATGCAATGTTCAAAAATATCATTTATTTTTTAATAAATGATTAGTAGTCATTGGATACATGAAGTGGGCTGCCGTTGTAAGACTACTAAAATGTCACGGTGTATATACACCATCCTGACATCATAAATCGGGAAATTGTTTGATCCAGCCTGTCCCCACTTGCTGTCCTCCCAAAATAGTGACGCCCTGAGCCGAGGCCCGAACCCCGCAGGGGGTGCCGTCAGCGAGCGGTTGCTGTAGGTTTTAAGCGTAGTTTTGTAAGCCCTGGCTGGAGGCTCTTAGTCTGCAGTCTTAAGCAGTCACGGCCTCTCAAGGTCAACTGCGAGATGCCATACCCAAAAAAAACAATCAACCATCGGGCAGTAGCCCACCAGACACAACACCCGCTGGTCGGAGGATCCTCCTTTACTATAGAGTATGAGTGAACTTTACACCCTGTTCCTCATACCTCTATAATTCCAATAAAAATGTTGTAAATATTAACCGTACATTAACCGGCTTGTCGGTGAGCTCAGCAGTGCCAATGTCGGGTGTTACATAGACGGCGTTTGTCTCAACAATATCAGTTATGCCGATGACATGGTGCTGCTGAGTCCATCGATCGGCGGTCTGCGTAAGCTGGTGCGGATTTGTGAGGCCTATGCGGAGGACCAAGGGCTCAGATACAATGCGAAGAAAAGTGAACTCCTAGTATTTAAGGGGCGGGGCAAAAATTACGTGACTGTACCTACAGTCACCTTAGCTGGTACCCCTTTAAATAGAGTCACTCAGTTCAAGTATCTGGGCCACTGGGTTTCCGAGGACCAACAGGATAACGTGGATGTGGAAAGGGCACGTAGGGCGTTGGCTGTCCGGTGTAATATGTTGGCCCGCAGGTTCGCGCGTAGCAGTAATCAAGTGAAAGTGACTCTTTTTAAGTCTTACTGCCAAACACTATACACGTGCAGCCTGTGGGTTAATTACACACTTGCGTCATACAACGCCCTGCGTGTTCAATACAACAACGCGTTTAGGGTGCTGCTGGGGCTGCCACGATTCTGCAGTGCTTCGACTATGTTCGCAGAGGCGCACACTGATGGGTTCCATGCTGTTATAAGGAAGCAGTGTGCGTCGCTGCTGAGTCGTGTTAGGTCCAGTAGCAACAGTTTGTTAAGCGTGTTCGCGGACAGGTGGGACTCACCACTGCTGCGCCACTGGATACGTTTGCATACTGCACTGTGAGCAGTGGTCAGTTCCTCCCGGTCCTAATTGTGTGCAACTGTGTGTCCTTAACTGTTTTATTTTATGTGATGTTTATTTTATGTGATGTTTTATTTAATGTTGATGTGAATATGTTTTTAAATGTGTGTATGGAATTATGGATTTTTAATCTGAAATAAATGGTTATTATTATTATTATTAACTCGTTCACGGGAAATCTGATTAATTTGAAATCCACATTTGCTCCATTAACTTATTTTAATACGACGATGGTAATGAATTCCATTATAGCAAATTAAACGCATGTGTTTATACGTACGTATAAACTTGTGATTATCCGGGAGGCTGGCTTTTCCGATGGTCGGTAATCTGATTAATCAGGTACGGATAGTTTTAATAAGTTAATTTGTTTTGCTTAGTTATTAAGTAAAGTAGTTAGCAATACTATTAGTATGACCCTTCGAGACTCTGAAAGCACGTTTTTCACGAAATGGTAATTCTAAGGGTTTAAATGAACCTAGAGGGTGGTTTTGATAATAAAAAATAAGCAAATCTTTATTTTTGCCAAAATAATGAAAATCTTCCAAAAAAAAAAACATACACTATTACTTACGTGGGTGTCGTCGTAGAAGGCGACTAAGGGACTTACTAGAGAATGGGCAGCAGCTTTCTCTATGCATTTAACTACTATACTGCGATCGCCAACCCGCCTGCCAAGCGTGGCGATTATGACAAATCCCTTCTTTTTAGGGGAGGCTTATGTTCAGTAGTGAACGTTTTTCGGCTGACATAATGACTTACGTTCTACGAATCTAAAAAGATATGATGATTTTAATGATTTATAATTCTGTAAATACATAAATGTTACGGTCGCGAAACAAATTTTGTTCAACATAATAGCCTGACACTTACCTGCGAAATGCAAAAAAAAAACGTCACAAATTTTTTATTTTGCGGCGTACCCCGGAGTTTACCCCTTAAGCCTTGGTTTTTGCTGTCATTCGTAGATCTTTGACAGTAGCTACGGGTAGGTACTCAGAAACCCAAAAGTGTAACAACCAGTCTTACCAAGGCGTTAGTTGGGCGTAAGGTTACCTTGTTACTGGGTTATAGAGGTCAGACAGCTGTGCTGCTGGGGAGTTTGTTGCGCCACTTCTTCTTCCCAGCTAAAGCACTAGGAAGTAGTGAAGGGCAGGCGTTTTGGGGGACTGTCTTATGTAATGTTGACGTTCAAAAAGTGCTGACTCTCAGCCTAGTTTGAATTAATGACTTTTGATTTTGATTTTGAGACAGGCAGTCACTCTTTGTAATATAGTGGTATTCAGTTGCATTCGGTTAGACTGGAACCTCAACATATTTAGAAATAGGCCAAGCAGATTGATTGGCCATTAGTATGAATTCTTGTCGTAAGGGGCAATAATAACAAGCTTTCGTAAATTATTATCTATAAATGTGAATTTCCAAATGAAAGTGATGAAACACATTTATTTCATCCGTATTTATCAGAGATAGATTTTGAATTATGTTAAGTTACTTTTAATTTTCTATTTGCAACCGGATCATCGCTTTACTGAAGTTGCGCCGTTGAAACGAAACTAGATTAATAACCCTTTAACAAAAAAAAAAAAAAAACTATAAAATTAAAAAAAAAACACAATACTCCAGACCTTAAAACACTTGTTATTTCTGCAAACAATTCAATTAGGATTCAACAAGTCAACTCTATAAAAAACCTCGTCACGTAAGTTGAATAGTTGAATTCGTGTTGAACGCTAAAAAATGTGGGCTGAAAACATTCAGTAAAATGGGAAAATCTATAGTTACCGCGGAAATTGAAATGTCTGTCTGGATGTCCATTGACTGCGTAGAGTGAAAGTTTTGGTAATATAGGAAGAGGAGTGATGAGTTATTTGTTGGTAAGGAAGGGATTGATAGGTCGGTCTCTTAAAGAAAGAAATGTTTCCTTGTGTATGTATATGGAGAAGGACTCGTGGCTAGGTTGACCGATCAGGTTAAGCTACGTGCCGTGGATGGGTAACCATCTTTACTTAACGAGATACGTCCGTGCCTCGGAAAGCACGCTAATCCGTTATTCCTGGCGGTCAGTCATGGTTCTTTGACAGTCGTTTTGGGTCGTCAGAAGCCCGAAAATCTGATAACCATATACCAAGGGGTCACATTACCCAGTAACTGAGTTTTGGAGGTCAGATAGGCAATCGCTCCATGTAAAATACTGGTATTCTGCTGCATCTAGTCAGACTGGTTGCCGACACCTACATAGTTGGGAAAAAGCTAAGTAGATTGATTGATTGTATACGGAGTATACGACTAAGACAGTGGAGAGAAAGATAGTGGAAGTGTTGACACAGAAAGACTCAATAATGCTTACCCGACCCGGGAATCTTATATGCTTAGCAGTAGCGCTGGCGGCCACTGGACCAACGAGGTATATATATATATGTTACCATATGATTGTGAACACCGTTAGTTTATAATCTATCTAGCGAGATTATAAACTGTCGATAAATTTTGAACTGCACCATACTGCTTACCGACCGAATAAGTTAGGTTAGAATTGCGACCACCCACGCGCGAGCTGAGCGCAAGAAACGAGCGGTGCCGCGTCAGCGGCCGACGAGCGCTACTTCCAAGTGAGTGGCAGTTACTTGACTATTTAGTAAAAGCGCAAGGTACTTTCCGTCTTGATACCAGTTCACAATTTGACGGTTTCACTTCGATAGATTGGACGTAGTTAAGCAGAAAGGACTCAATCCACACTTTGGCCAAAATTGAGTTAAGTATGCCATCGTACTCCTGAGGGTCAAATCTATCATGTAGTGAAAACCCTATTTTTAAAATGTACACGGAAACTAGTTTTTCTCGCTACCCCGACTCAACCCACAGTATGAAGAGTACATAAAATTCAAACGCCCATATCTCAAAAGTGATTTAGTGTGGATTGAGTCCTTTCTACTTAATTACGTCCGATTATAATGTACCGAAAAATAATGCGTTAAATTGTAAGCAGTATGTTACGGTTCACAATCTTTCGACAGTTTACAATTTCGCGAGATAGATTATAATCTAACAGTATTAACAATTTTACGGTGACATATTAGGTTGGGGAAAAAGTCTTTTCACATTATAGTATGTATGAACTTGTAATAAAATCTCTTTGGCTATACTATTTGTATCTGGCTGGTTTTGGTATCATTGAAAGTTTAAATTTTAAAGAACATAATTCCAAATTCAAATTAGGAAAATGTGTGATTTTCATTTGTTTTTCGTACCGTCAAGATGAGTGAATCTAATGAAGAAATTCGATACATTTTAAAATTTTACTACAAAAAAGGTAAAAATGCAACGCAAGCCGCGAAAAAAATTTGCGATGTTTATGGACCTAGTGTAGTGTCTGTGAGAGTAGCACAAATTTGGCTTAAGCGTTTTCAATCCGGAAATTTTGATGTCAAAGATGCACGTCGCTCTGGTCGCCCTATTACGGATAAAATGGATGCCATTTTTGAAAAAGTGGGCAAGATCGGCATACCAGTAGTTACGACGTAGCTGAAGAACTGGAAATTGACCACAAAACAGTTTTGGCGCATTTGAAAAAAACTGGGTACACAAAAAAGCTCGACATTTGGGTACCTCACGAGCTCACTGAAAGAAACCTAATGAACCGTGTACTCATTTGTGATTCTTTATTACGACGTAATGAAACCTAACCATTTTAGAAGAAGCTGATAACTAGTGATGAAAAGTGGATCACGTATGACAAGAATGTGCGAAAAAGGTCGTGGTCAAAGGCCGGTCAGGCTTCACAGACTGTGGCGAAACCCGGGTTTTTTTTTTTTTTTTTTTTTTTTTTTTTTTTTTTTGGGTGGGAAATCATCAAATAACTTCTCCCGCTCTGGATGGAGCGGGAGGGCGTGTCAGACTTTTACTGACTAAAACCCACCCGTGTTCCCTCATTTGCCTGTGTGCCAGGGGCCGCGGTATCTCTTTCGAACAACCCGCACCCCTGGCAGGCATCGGCCCTTGCGGGCCCCATCTGTTGCTGCTGACATCTCTTTGAGGCGCGCGTGGAACACAACGCGCCGTCGACCCGGGCTTGGTCCTTACCGGACAGCGAGCTACCCATTACTCGCCGTCCGCAAGCCCGTGCCTACGGTGGCCGGGAATCAGCCTGGGATTCCCGACGCCCAGGGCGTCTCCTGCGAAGGCCACGGCTGTGAGGGCGCATGTACTGCATCTCCCTCACGTGCGCCGCCTCCCTCTTTGCGAGCATAACTGCTTCGCTGAAGGAGGCGACTGCCAGCCATGCCCTCTCGCTCCGTAGCGAAACCCGGGTTAACTCGCAACAAGGTGATGCTGTGTGTGTGGTGGGATTGGAAGGGCATTATTCATTATGAGCTGTTACCACCAGGCAGGACTATCGATTCTGAACTCTACTGCGAACAACTGATGAGATTAAAGCAAGAAGTTGAGAGAAAGCGGCCGGAATTAATCAACAGAAGGGGTGTGGTTTTTCATCATGATAACGCTAGACCTCACACATCTTTAGCCACCCAACAAAAATTAAGAGAGTTTGGCTGGGAAGTGTTAATGCATCCGCCGTATAGTCCTGACCTTGCACCTTCAGATTTCCACCTGTTTCGGTCTCTTCAGAATTCTATAGGCAGTGTCAGGTTAACATCACGAGAGGACTGCCAAAACCACTTGTCGCGGTATTTTGACCAGAAGTCCCAAAATTTCTATAGCAATGGGATCATGTCCCTACCTACAAGATGGCAAAAAGTTATCGAACAAAATGGTACCTACATACTTTAGTTAAATGTAAATAAACTTTATTAAAAAATGTTTTGAATTTTCTTAAAAAATGCGAAGAAACTTTTTCCCCAACCTATTATATCAGCATACATAAGATTAATACAATACTGTTACGGACGGAGACTAAAAGCAATTTCAAAATGGAATTATATAAATCATGTCATATTTATTTTAAATATGTTAAGAATATCTACAATTTACATATATCCTACATATCATAAAACACATCCACATCTCCAGAGCATACTAGGAGATTATAAACAAGAAGACTGTATCACTACAGGAGCTACCATTTCTCTCAGGATACGATTTACGAAGCAGCCGAGTATTATGAATGTACGTTGTGAGGGATGCTGAGTTTGAATGCAGATCAGCGGGCATAATGCTACTCAAAGATTTAGATGTAAGGGTGGAAACTTGTAAATAACCTTTCAAAAGAAGAATGAGAGTAAAAGGTATTTGACAGTGAGTTTTGAATGTATACTTTTAAATGGTCAATACAATAGTGAAACGCATGTTATATAGAAAAAAGGAAGAAAAAAAAAATACATTAATTTAGCACAGACTAAAAAGGCCAACAAAAAGTGTAAAGTGCGTCAAAGTGTGCCTCACGGCTGCGCTAAAAAGGCCCAGTTCAGCATAAATGCCGGACAACTAGTGCCTGACGCTGGTTTTCAACTGGACCTGACGTGTGAGGTGACGGATGTAAATACACAGCTTTATACCAATACTGAAACGTGACGTGTGTATGCGTACATAAATAGCATAATATAACAAAACACAAAAATATGAAATTGATTAAGAAAACTGTCCAAACGAAAAAAGATTGATGGATTTTCTGGAAGATAATATGGCTTAGAAGGAAGTAAATGAACGACAGCTATTAGAAAAGTATGAAAAAAGACTGACTTTGCTGCACCGACCCGAAGTAAATTGTGATATAGACAAGAGACGACGAGCTTCTGACGACCCGTAACGACTGTCAAAGATCCACGAACGACTGCCGGGACGAATGTCTTAACGTGCTATCCGTGGCACGGAGGGGGCTTGGTATGTAAAGACGGTCACCCATCTACGGATCAACCATGGCAAGCGTAGTTTAATCCGATCAACCCTTGCGGCTGTTTTTAATTAGCCACAAACCACATACTCACACGAGTACGAACTATTTAAAACAATTCCACACAAATCTCCACTCATCAGAATCCCTAGGAATCGAACATAAAACTTAAAAAAAAAGCACAAAATTCAAGCACTGTAGCGCTGCAGGACAAAAGCGTAAAGCGCCTACAGCAACCCAAGTTCACAGCGACGCGTTCTTTGCAACGGCCCTTGTCGCCTTAAGTGCTGTATTGAATAATTCCGTAGTTCTATATTGAAGCGCTGCTGTGGTGTTATGAGTGAGGGCTGTTGAAGTTTTACAGTTTTACGTCTTGCTAATAGAATTAAGCGGTTGATAATTGTACATACATGATGTCGGACTTTTCATTTTTTGGTTGTTGGTTGTGTATTCGAGTCAGGGAATTGTATTACTGCTTAATAGCCGTTTTCAAAGAATTTTACTTGAAATTTATATTCATAGTTGACATTTAAGTATAAACTACTAAGTACTAAATTAAAATTATTAACTATACAAATAAATACAAAAACAAAAGAACACTTAGCCGTCGAAGTATTCGTCCACATTGCTGTCATCAGGAAACGTGCCCAGAAGACTGGCAACATTGCCACGTCAAATGGCAGTGCTAATTCTTTGGCAAAAGAACGAATAAAAAAAAGATTTGTATTAAAATCAAAGGTATCATACATTAAATTATCCATCTGTAACAGTTGCTGCAGTTAAGTAAATATTTATAGCAGCATTTGTCATACACTCCAAACTAGCATCGGGATGGTTTAACGAGACGTGGCAAGCGTCGGGGGACAGTCCGGTTACTGGATCATAAAATATAGCTGTCCCAGCGTTTCTGGCCATTTTATGTTCTAAAGTGTCTTAACACATCTTAATCTTGAAGGTATGGACGGCTTGGCGTCTCCTATAATTATGTCATAAAACTTACATGTTGATTGTTTATTTTTATGGCATATATTTGTTTCTAACAAATCATTTCTATTTCTACTACAATATATTGAAGCTTGTCAGTCCAATGTAATTTCTATGATAGTTCTCATTTTGCCCAGTGTCAAAGTATTTAGTACATACGGTTACCTGAACACTATATTCGGTGTAGCAATATTAATTTCATCTACAACTTCATAAGAATCAGTTTTGCCTTCACCAGCACAATACTTCCCACCAATTACTTAACCAGGAACTACCTCATCTGCAGAATTAGCAATTTCTCCAAAAATATTGTTATTACATATAACAGTATGTTCATAAAAGGAGCTATCCACGCAATCAATCAATCGACCCGTCCCTCCGGTACATAAATCTTTGTGTCATAAACTTTTATCAGATGCTATCCTAAGTTTATTGGCCTCTGTAGATCGCTGTTTATGTCGTTCCTGAAAGTTAGGTACAAACATTTCATAGAATTTGGGTCCTGGGAGTTATGTGGGACCGTTTAGAATTTTGTTGCTGTTAAATTTATTTGTACCAGTTAAAGTGATATAGTGAATGGATAGTATAAAGAATGGATTGTCAATTTGAGAAGATGTAAATTCATTACATTGTTTCGTTGGTCTCAGGGTTGCAAGCGCGACTGCTGAGTGATCTTGGGTTAGATTCCCAGGTCGGGAAAAGTGTTGTCGAGTTTTTCCATTTTGAATTGCTTAGTGACCGTCCGGAGTTTGGAAGTTAACGGTGTGATCCGGAAAGCACGTTAATCTACTAGTCCTACGCCTGATCTATCTCCGGTCGTGCCGGATATGTGTGCCGTCCCATTAGACTATGAGAGTAAGGGAAGAGGGAGTGCACTATGTCTGCGCACATACTTGTGCACTATAACATTTCCAGCGCCGAAAGCTAGTCATCGCTGAGATCAAAATACGGTCTGAAGGACTATTATTACATTGATCAAAGATATATCAGTACAAAGATATGGAACGCTCACGTGAGTTCTTAAGAGTAAGTTCTAAGTATTGCTGCTGGTAAGTCGTAACCAACATAGATGATCCTAGGATCCATATCAAAGACGCAACCAAGCAAATTTGAATTCCAACTTAGACTGCAGCATCAAAATACAGAATCACAACATAAAACCCCAAAATGAAATCTGTCTCCGTCAAATATTTCAACTTAGTCACAATAAAATGTGTCATATTTTACAAATGGCCGTATAAAACAACCGTCGAGTGGAATCGTAAAACGCATTACTCATCACCCAACTGCTCTCTGTTATTCACTGGAATATTTAATTGCTTCTTCGTAACGACTAGCCCCAGCAAAAGTGGATTATCCAACACTTAAATCGAGGGCAAGAGATTAAAACGACTTTGTGGTTCATCTGTGTTTTTAGATTGATATTTAGCTGACTTCAAAGAATACTTCACAATGTTGCTTTTATCTTTGTTATAAAATTCGTTTATTCTTTTGTTGAAAAAGTCGCGGTCAGAAATAATTATGGCATCAAGGTTGCCAAATTATATCATTTCTAAATGCACGTGAAGTCAGCTAAATTCTAATTAAGAGGTAAAAGCTTAGACCCCTACACGGTACTGTTGTTCACCATATGTTTTCGTTCCTTTTTTGCGTCGGCGTGCGTACCTTTTACAAAATAAGGATGAGAAAAATCAAATCCTGACCACAAACGTCTGGCTCAATTTGGTAAGTGGTAGGAGCCGGGTATGGCGCCTTCGCCCTCCCGCCCCCCGCAATCCCAACACTACCGGGTAACAAGCGATAACTACCGTACTTTTCCACTTTCAATCAGCACTATTTTACCGCACTTTTTAATTCACCATTTAAAGCACTTCGAAGGAAAGGTTACAGGAGGCGGGCGCGGACAGAGGGCGCCGCCTTCGCGGCAGATCTGTCGCATGGAGTCAGTGTTAAATTGTTGTAAACTACGCATATAATATCTATTTAGATTGTGTGTCCGGCGGTGCGCGAAAATAGCTTTTAAGAAACGCATGATAAGTGAAATTTTCGCCTGCCGCCCCTGCCCCTAAGTATTGTGTCCGGCGGAGTGGAACAGTTTGTTTAGATCATCATACTGACTGCGCCCTTTCTGTTTTTGTTGACATCGTCTAACCAAATAGGACGAGAAGAATCAACTACTTATAACCAATATATGGCTGTCGTTGGTAAGTGTGAATAAAAGACAAACCTAAAATTAACACTAAAATTTCTAATCATTATTTTCGTTTCTACTCTTTTTTTATTTATTTCTTTTTTTTGTATATTATACCTTCGTTCTGTCTATCTGTTTGGGTTATTCTTCTAATCTATGACTGTTATGAAAATTGCATAGCATTGTGGAATATGCGGCAGTCTTTTTTGTATTTACCTGTTTATGATATTTGTATGGGAGTTGCTTGACATGTCCAATTCCTCGTCATCGCTGACCCCGGCTCGTGCTGTAGACTAGCCAGTAGACCCTATCATGCATCCCTTCATACAAACTGTCATAAGTTAGCTACTTAGTACTTTTCAACTTAACGTAGTCAGTATAGTCGGTACTGTACGATTGTATACATCTTTTAAGGGTGAGTATCGTTCTTAACATAAATGTATATACAATTGTAACATTTGTGTATATCAGCGACAACTGCCGTATAAGCCGCAATGCATTTAACAATATGTACTAATGGTTGACGTTAAGTGTGACGTAATAATTTATACTAACATAAAATTATACATGTTTCTCAATTGAAAAATAACTTAAACGACGTGTTAAAGTGGGTCTCGTTAGGTCAATTGGAAGTGACATATTGGTGAAGATTTATGTAAATTGATATGCACAAATATTGTTATTGAGATGAAATGTGTTTTATGTACACTGTAAATTGATTATGCACATCCTGGGTACCCGCTGTTGATTATGTTTTATTTTCGCTACAAGAAATTGTAGTATTTTTCATACTATGCATGGCCATGGAATGTTTATTAAGGGAAATATATCCTCGATCAAATTGAAGTGTGGTTACCATGCTCATGAATCTAGTTTGCCTGTGGAGTTAAAACTCATTGGGACGACGTTTTCGATTATTTAAAAGTATATTTCTAAAAAGTATTTTAAATTCTTTCTTCTTCTTTGAAATGTTTTTGTCTTGGTACCTGTATGCGTCATAAAAAGCAAAATTTTAAAATATTGTGTACATAATTGACATTAAATGTACACACTTTTAAAATAAATGATTATAGACCCGTTTGGTTTTATTTTTGTTTTGATGGAAAAAAATAGATTTTATGCTTCAGTTCCCGATTTTAACGATGAAGTTTTGTTTTTATAATTTATTTATTTTTTAATACAAAATTTAAACAATGACGCTTAATTTTACATACTTTTGATGTTGGTTGTATTGTCTTGGTATTTTACAGAAATGATCATATTTATTTATGTATTTTAAACTTTTTATAGAAAAAAATATGTATGATTTTTTACTTTTCCAGCAATAAAGGTATGTAGTTAAGCTATTAAAACTAATTATTTTAGCATTTACCAATACGGCAGCTTAGTTACAGAAACAGTAGTGTTCCCCAATCCTTTGGTCTTGGTATCGACAAACAGGTCTATATAGGCCTATGTATTCTTGCAAGGAAATTAGAAATGTCGAGCTTTTTAGGTACAAAATGTGCTGTTTATATGGAATTATGTTTTTATACATTAGGTATAGCATGTTTCCCATTGCACGTTTTATTGCTTTTTAGAGGTGATGTATATAATGTATAATTCTCTTTTTATGTATCGTAATTCTTATATACATTTAATACATTGTAGGTATATCGTGTTTGTGCTGTGTCGTGTGTATCTGTCTATCTATTTAATTTCAGAATAACATGGTTGCGAAATGTACAATCAACTAAAGTATTGTTTACAAAGTCAACGTTGTTTAAATAAATAAGTCTTTGTTTTAAGCCATATTGCATAAGTTTCAAGAGCTTTTCATAAAAATATACAAAAATTCTATTGTCATTTTTATAATTTAATATTTCTTACAAAATTTTCTACATTTTCATTATAGTTCATTGTACATCGCTCTGTACACTTCAAAATAAACTTTAAGAAGTTTGAGATAAAGTTTATATTTCAAAGTTCTTGAATTTAACGACCAATTTGCAAAGTTACCATGTTCTTTTACCAATTTCAAAGTTAGTGTTCTCTCTTGAAAGTTTATAAATTCATTAAAAGGTTTTAGTTGTATCAAAAATAACTAAGTACTTAGTGGTTGTTTAGAAGACACTGACATAAAAAAAGATATTTTTCTATTCTATGACTAAATACGTTTATCACGTTTTGTGCAAGTCAAGTATCTAAGTAATACTCACGTTAATCTCGTGTCAATTCCCAACTGTTGGAATTTCAACATAAGTCCTTCCTTTAAGCACTTAAGTTACCCTTAAGTTACGAGTTGTCACATACTACACCGTCTGCCTGAAAACAATAAAGCCGTTAAACTATCTAATTGATACACAAACCCTTCAGGAGAGAGCATTACTTACACATCTATCTCGCTCCCACACCGGCAAATGACCCAAATTGGATAAGCTCTTCAAAGCTTTCGCCGAAATCTTCACAAATATCTCAAAAACCACTAGTCTTATTGAACTCAATTTTACATTAAATATAGCCCATTTACCCAGATACATTTAGACGTATATGTGGCGAAAAAAAAAGTAGTTTTGGAGTTATGACCTTATTTGTAAGTGGTGGTGCTCCGGGCCGGTCGGAATCTCAAATGATACTCTACAAATGTACGTGGGTATCTAGAGGTAGATATTGCTAAGTTGTGGCTCTAACTTTTGTAATATTAGAGGAGAGGGTGAAGTTTGAAGGGCTCGCTTTGTTTTGCCGGTTCTGAGCGGGTAGTTGTTATCGTTGGTAGTGAGATGATATTATAGCCGGTGTGGAATTGATCATGGGCGACAATATTGGAAATCGTGGATCCCGTTTTTCTCTTTGAATATTTTAGGGGTTTTGATTTTGGAAAAAGTAGCTGGGATGTGTATGTTTGGTTTCCAATATTGGCACTCGAAAGTTTTTTTGTTCGACATTCTGAATTTACACTTATCCCATTTCTGATCTGTCACATTGACGGTCGATTTCATCAAGGAGAGTAAATTAATGGTTATTTATTTGCATAATTTTTGTAATGTGTTTCTTTTGGAAATGTTTTAATTATAACACAGATATTAATCTCGTTTAAACAAAATATTAATTAATCAATTCCATTTTGAACCTTCATGGTTTATGTAGAAGTAATAAGTATAGGAGTACTAAAGAAAGAAAACTAATCTGAAATACTAAGATTTTGTAAATACGAGCCACTCTCTTGTCAAACAAAACAATAAACAGGCGTCTGGAATAGACAGTGTTGAAAGATAGGACAGGAGCGAGCACATAAAAGCCAATATCATCTCAGAAGTACATACGATAGCGTGGAACACATAAAATATGAACATAGCAACAAGTTGAAACCAGCCTCGGAGAGTACGATACCTTCTGTAGATATACTGTAGGTAGCAAGAGTCAACATGTTCTCAATACGCGGGTATATGTATTGATGTAAGCTATATTATTCGCCTTCTGCCATCTTAATAGATTCTATACAAATATTGATATTCCTTACAAATACAGTGTCAATTACGGCGACAGTAGGTAGTACAAGAACGGGTGTGTTTGTTCTCAGATTTCCTATTTATGGAAATCTTTGTTTATTGATAACTTGACAAAACTAGAGTTAGGACTTATTCAGGGGCTTATTCTAAAGGACTTTGGCTGGGTCTTTATTGTAGATGGATTCATTGAAATACCATTGAGTTTAATGATATAGTCAGATAGGTGAGATAGGCAGATACTTCGTATAAACTACTGGGATTCAGCTACATCCGGTTGGACTGGAAGCCGACCCCAGTATAGTTGGGAAAAGGTTAGGCAGATGATGATAATGATAATATAGTCTAATAACTTATTAACAGTCAGTAAAATCAATTAAATAGACTTTAATTGAATCCATTGACGTTCCTTAAACTTTTTGATAGATATTTTGTACGCTTAGGGTGATTCTTTATTAGTATTCTGTGTAGAAACTAGAAACACAATACAAAATCGTGTTAAAGGAAATCTTTACATTGACATCGACCGTAAAAACGACACCGACCATTTTTCCGTACACTGGCGAGCAGAATAACTGGAATATTTTTGATATGTATTTTTACATGACATTGTAAAATTCCATTCTTTGAGTCGAAGCCCCGTGACAAAGTTATATTTTGGCGTTTCGAATTGTTGTAGTTTTCTGCGATGTTACTGAGGACGAGATTGTTTAAACTTTGTATCCGTACCACGTTATATTGCTCAATAAACTAAATATATTAACTGTTTTTCTGACTACAGATGGCATTAATATTGAAAAACACAATTACAGGCTTTAATGTCATGCTATCTCTATATTAAATTACATTTATGATACTACTAAATTTTGTCTCATAATACCGTTATCAGCACTTAAGAACGCTATTTTAACACAAATTATCATTCACAGTTCACAGCACCGCACTTTGTAACTGCTCTGTTGATATTGAAAAGTTGTTCTTGATCCTCTCAAGGTGTCTAGCACCTTTTTATTACAGTTTTAACGTATGCCTGATTAAAAACTTCACTTTCTGACTTCAAACTTTTTACTTCATTACTTTTTTGAAACCAAATATCATCACATTCCTTTTTTTAAATCAGTTATGCTCCCATTTTGTCACATACTCATTTGAAATGAGAACACGCCCTATTTTTTCTTGCATTCAATTTTTGAATTCAGAAATGCTCCAATATTTTTGCTCGCTCCTGTATTTCGGATGACGTCGATATTTCTGATTGTGTTGGTGATGTGCAGGAATGGAATGACTACAACTTGAGGTGGAACGACAGCGAATATGGAGGGGTCAAGGACCTCAGGATCACGCCCAACAAGCTGTGGAAACCGGACGTGCTTATGTACAATAGGTGAGAGTACGACAAACGGGTATGATACCTACTTATTAATATGATTTCATTTATAAGGAGCTTACAATTTCAGAGACTGTAAATGGCTTTTTTTGCTGTAAATATCTATCGTAATTTTGGACTATCAAAAACAGTGCCAACCGAAGGCCCATTCCCATGTTTAAAATTGCTCAAAATCTAGTCGATGTCAAAAACTTTAAAAAAATTGAGGTATAATACAGCTATTTTTGACAGTTTGAGAATGAGATTAGAATGGAATTTTCTCAACAGGACGGGAATGGCCCCTCTGGTATTTTGAGTCAAATTTAAATTTTATCCGGGAGAGCTTTTAATAGGGATAGCAATTTTTATAATGTTGTGTAATTTTTGGCAACAAAGCAGCGTTAATTATTTTAAAGGGAAGGGGCAAATAAAGAGTTCGGTTTTATCATCCCGACGAAAGAAACAATGGAATAATTATATTAAACATTCAGAAAGAATTGTTGGGATGAACGTATAATATTTATCTTTCCAAAAAGTATCTCAGTTAATAATGTTTTTTTTTTTGTTGGGTTAAGTTATTTTCTCACAAAGAATCTCAAAACATTTCAGTGATATTCGAACAGAGTTATATTTTGTTGAGATCCAGTAAACTACGGAAACGTGTCTGCCATTTTTCAGTTTTAATTACTTTATAGGATAGCGAAAATTATTTTAAAGTGACCGTAAGTAATTACAGGGCTCTAACCTCACTAGAAAGTCCAACTTACTGAAATATGCGGACAAAATAATTATAAATTTCCTTAATGTTCGTCCCAACGTTTGGGGGGAAGAAATATTATACCAGACTATTTTACATTTCAAAACCAGAAGATTTTAATTACAGCCGAACACTGGTGAGCTTTTTCGGCTTAGTATTTCTAATTTGTCCAAACTGTTCTCTTTAAATTAAAGCCATCTGCGATAAATGTCAAAATAACGACCCCATTCCACGGCATCGACTCTGCAACATGCAATTTGCAGACCCAGAACACAGTAATATAATAATACAATTTATTCTCAAATTGAAATGCAGTCGCGTCGTTGAAACATCGTTAACGTTAAACAAATTTTCTCGCCAAACAGACGTCCGCGGAAAGTGGCGCCATCTGGCGGAACGCCAAACATGTTATTCATTACACCGTTAAGAAGCAAATGATATACACCTAGTGGCACATGATTTAATATTAAGTGTGTTGCATGTTTATCGGCACTTACCTGGCCGGAAGCCAGCCGTTTGTAGACGTATATCTTAGGCCGATAACTTTTACGAACATCCATGGGTAAGCAGTTATGGCAACACTACTAGTTTAACGATGCCATAGAATATAAGATATTATGGAGAAGATAGCAGATTTACTGTTCTGCAAGTTTTTCTTTAGTCACTATCTCCTTTATTTATTGTGCGAATGCCCCTTGGAATAGATTTTCCAGAGAGGTACATGACCTCTCTTACTTTGAATGGTGCTATCCTTTGTTTGCAACTTTCTATAATTTGATTTTCTTCTGGATGTTCTTTCATGATTTAATGGGGCTTTAAACACAGAGAAGCGTCTATAAATATCACTTAATGATACAAGGAAAATCTGCGACATTAACCAAAATTACATTAACGGTAATACATTACGGCTACATTATAATTTATCTGTTGCTTTTACACGAACATTAACCTTCCGAAACTCCCAAGATTTTTAAGCGAGATTTGAATAGGCATCCGAATCCGAAATTAAGGTCGGGTAAATTGCAGAGTTGCAGAGTCGGCTCGTGTAATGAGGACATAACCGCTCCATCGGTGTTAGCGACTGGCCGGTTTTCAACAATTCCAGACTTTTAAGTTTGAACAGTAAAACAGATTTAAATGATGAAACTAAGTTGGGAACTAAGCTTGGAAGTTCGCCAGTCAATCCTATCCTTTTTGTAAATAAAAGTTTTATCTGTGATTTGTTGATGCGATTACGGGGAAACGGGTTGCAATCTACTAATAGAATGTTTTAAATGTACGGAATTTATGGGTGTTTTTATGGTATACTTTGCTTGGCATGGGTTTATTTATGGGATGCTAAATTAAGTACAGAGTGTAAAAGCAGTTAAAAACACAACAAACAGAGTGAGATGTATGCAGAAATGAATTAAAATAACTACCTATATAAATATTAAATCAAAAGGAGCTCCATCAAATCGAATAAAATCGGAACAATAATTGACGAATGTTACATTTTTTATGTCCTTCAACGCCAAAATCCGTGAATATTTTATTAAAAAAATTTCAGCGATATGTACAAAATACATTTTAAAAAATTGCCCATTCTCCGCGCTCATTTTCTGCAGGCGTCATATGGGCTATGGGCGTATTATTTTCGTAACGTGGGTGATTCACAATTTCACTTGGTGGCAACATAATTAACATATAGTCTTGGGAAGATCGAGTAGAATAACTGTTTAAGGAAAAGATGGTTGTGTATGATAACATGGTATGAAATGTATATGAGCTTGCGATAAATATGCTGTGAATTGTTTGGCAAAATCAAACATACTGGAAAGTAATAGTTAAATAGATTAGAAGTGATTAAGACCAAGAAGTCAAAGTTTTTAATTATGATATAAAAATGTATATGGTATTACTATCTGGTCTTACTCCAGTCAAAAGTAGAGAAAAGTATTTGGGATTGTAAGAAAAAAATACTTAGATTTATGTAAATCATGTACATTAATATAATTTACCTCTTACAAAAGAACTTGTCTTGCAAGTAAGTGTTTGCTTAGACGACACTTTATATCCTATTAACATACATAGTGACTCTGGGGCTTAAGTAAAGCGGGAAAATTTGGCACGAAACGGTACAAGAAAGAGAAAGAATAAAAGAAAAAGTATTTATTGTGACTCGCACAGGAAGATCACATACTAAAATAAAGACACAATGGTACAAAAAATGATAAAAAAAAATCTTGGAATTAAAAATTACTAAAAAATAAATAAAACAAAAGTCCTGCACGAGGCCAAAAGGCTCCTACCTCAGCATGATGCTGTGAAATTTAAAAAAGTGTCGCAGCCCTGGTATTCCGATAGGGCCCGAGCGATGTGATGTCACGGGCAGTTACAGTATAAAATAAATAATCAGTATTATAGACAGAAGAAGAAAGAAATTACATTTATTTAGCACAGACTAAAAGGCACACAAAATACAGCAAAATAATAAAAAATATAAAAGCAACAAAAAGTGTAAAGTGCGACAAAGTGTGCCTCACGGCTGCGCTAAAAAGGCTCAGTTAGATGAAATGTATTATATTTTGTACAATAATCACGCTGGCCAGGAAGTTGTGTGCTAACCAGCCGTTTACTTAGGTACATTAAAGTCCATTTTTGAATAAAATTCGTTTAACATGTTAAGTTTAAGAGTTGGCCTAAATACTTAGCCTATTATGTTCCCACTGCTGGGACACAGGCCTCCTCTCTTTGAGAGGGAGTGGGCTATAAATCTACCACGCGGGCCCGGCTTGGTAGATGTCACGTCACATCATGGAATTTTAGGTAGATGTCCTAATATCTTCTAATGGCCAAGATATGAGCATAATTTGTAGATTATTTAATTGAGGGTGACATAAATTTAGATAGTCGGTAATGCTTTTTAAAACGGGCCTTCAGGCAACCATATAAAAATTAAAATCAAAATCAAAATATTTTATTTCACGTGGGCATTTATGAAATGTCAGAAGCTAGGTGCATGGTTCCAATTGGTCGTGTTCTATGGATAAGAGCCGGTAAAAAACTCCACAGTCATGGTTATGGTAGGCTTCCATTTTTATCCTGGGCTTTCCCACGCATAAACTTTAATTACTTCATTTTCGTGAATATGTAGTTTACGATCCAAACTATAATAGTTAACTCCTCGTCTATACGCTGTAGTCTGTGGCTGGATCGCAAACCAAAGCAGACTAAGTTAGTCGAATCACATTAGATTACTAACTTTTAATTAATTCGTTTACCACACCTCCGGAGAGTCCTACATAGGTTAGTAAACGTCATGTTCTAGGTAATCAATAGTTGACTGGTATTTAGTTCTCGACTGTAAATTATACTGGTATAACATTTCAAATAGAGTGGCTAGTTTTATCTTTTCTCCTAACGGTCTGAGGCAAATGAATTTTAAATTCCGTCTTACTTTTTTTTAATTTATTTATTAAATAAGCTACATACCTCAAAGTTAACATGGCTACTGCTCTTCCCTAAAGTGTGTACACAGCTGAAAAGTAATCAAATACAACCAATGATTAATAAAACAATCCCATTACTCACATTGCACTTTGCAAAATAACGTTCACGGAACCATATATTTCAGCCAACACTTTAAACAAAACAACAAAATACACCCATTTACGATATTGGCTATACCCCGCGAATATTGGCGCCTGTTGGCATTGGGCCAGTGGGACAGTGGCCCAACATTCGATTATGGGAGCTTTTAAATCACTTACGGGTCTGTGTGATGGTGGCACCTTGTTTACCGTCTTCGGGACTGGCTGTTGTGGGTAGAGGGCGTGTGTTACACCGCAGTGTAATTTGAAAATGTTTGAGGGTATTCCTCTTTTGCTCTCAACTCACCGACCTTGACAATTCAAAAGTGCCTGTAATTGGTTTATTTGAAATAAATGCTTTGAGTTTGAGTTTGAGTTTTGTTTTTCGGAGTCTGTGATAAGGTAAAGAAGATACCAAGCCTGCATCAAGGGACCCTGTGGTCTTAAAGAAGATTTTTTATACAAATTAACAGCCTTTAGAGCGCAAGACTGTGGTATACAAAACCACAATTGAAAGTAAACGATACAGCTAAGTTAAAGACACAAAACGTTGCCGAAATTTCTCGCTTAGTCACAATTCACAAAGGATACAACCAAAAAACACCCAATAAAAACATGACAAAAGAAAACTGTCCATTCGCCCATTCCCAGCAATCGCATGTTTTATTCAATCCACTGAATTACACTACTGTTTGACACGAGGTCCCCGTTAATACGGATTTGCTGGCGGGCCGCCAACTAACGGAGTGGTTACACACCACACGGCCGACGTCCATGAATACTACATGCAAGCCTGACAGCACTTTTGTCGTAGTGAACGCCCACGGATGTTTGGGGGCTTTTCACTATCTGAGAATTTTATCGTGTTTGTTTTTCGGGGTCGGGATGCAGTTATGGGTACATTTTTTTTAAGAGAAGTAAATGTATTTGGTGGAACCGATAAGTGACACATAGTCACATTAAATATTTAAAAGATTTTTTTTTTGGCAAATATGATATAGATTTTTTCAATGTGCTTGAGTATATTAACATTGAAAAAATCGAAAGAAAGAAAGTGTTACATAATTTGCTAAGTAAATATTACTACAAAAGTTATCGGTGTGGAACGCTAAACACTAAACTCAGTTCCAACGTGTTAACACTACAGTAAACACTAAATTACTTCAGAACATAAAATACGAAATAAATCTCAAGAGCGAATTAAAATTAACTCCTTTACCAACGTTAAAAGTTAGTTTAAACTAGTTACGACCAGGACGAAGCGGTGTAAACCAGTATGTTGGTTTCATCGACGCGCGTCCCCGGTTGCTCTTGGACAAATTACAGTTAAACTGTAGCTCAGACTAGATCTTGAATGTTCGTCTTGTGGTTTAATGATCTCAATTCTATTACTTGTGTTAATCTTTGTTTAACCGCTCAAGCACCGATAACGTATGACGTCAAAAAGGGATTTAAGTCACGTGTTCTACTATGAAAGTTGATGTGCTAAGAATGTATGTTGCTTGGAGTAATTAAAGGAGGAATTTTTCAAGTGAAGCAGTGTACTGTTAATCTTTTCGATGAACCATGACGTATATGGTGCGTTTAATATCGGGTTCACTTCAACGTGCAATGGGAGGGATGGGAGATTTAGACTCTCATTAGTCTTCTTTGAGAGCAAAGAGCAACAACAACGAAAGATAAAAACGAACAAAAGCATCTTGCGTAGTAGACATTCCCATTCTTCTGGCACTATTTGAAAAAAAAAAACTGGCATAAAAATTGATCTATTTGTAAATCAGACACAAAAAGTACACAAGAAGGCTTTATATCTGACCCAGATGGTATATAAGAAAGCTTAAATCCACCAAAGCTAACATTTACTTTGATGCCAGATAATAAATCCGATTAGAATGGTGTTCATTAAGGGGGAGTTGAATGAAAAATACTAATGATCAGATTGTGGGCACGTTGATAAATGAACGTGAGCGATAAGGCTCGTGTTCTTTATTTAGCCCATAAAGGCCTTTGTGGAGACGCGTGTACCTGCGGGAGGTTTGTTATAAACTTGTACAGCAAGCGAATAGAATAAGCGAAATAAACATTTATTGTAACTGCTAATGCGTAAGTTGAAATGCATCAACCAAGCATTTTGTTTAATTCTGCCTATTTTCTATTGCTTAGCTCTAAGATGACCTTTATTAACATTTATTTTTTGTGTACCTTTATTTCCTATTATTAAAATTAATATATTTAACTACATAATTTTCAGAATTGTGACAGCACAGTAGGAGATAGTCCCGAGTGTGACGATCGGTACTTGATCCCTTATAATATATTTTTTATTTTATTTTAAAAGTAACGATCGTTCGTGTGGTTGAAAGCTCCTACTCAGTGCTGCCACAAATAAAAATAAAATAAACGTACATGGCACGCTAGTCGCTGATTTGAGACACCACTGTCATTGTCTCGCTTGTCAGATATTTTTTTTTGTATCTTGCAACTCTTCCTTTTGCAACACTTTTTCATCGACAAAAGAGCTTTTTTTTTCTAAATCTGGTGAGCGAGAGGATGATGTTAGTGCAGTCAATGATGAAATCTATTCTAATTTCACCTTTGTCAATGACAGCACATTTTAAAATAAATAGCGTCCCAGATGAATCCGAAGCACTGACAAATAAATCACTTATATAATAAACGCTTTATTATAAAGGCACATTCCGCTTTAGACATAGCTTTAATAAAAAGTAAATAAAACTATTTGTACTTATCTTAATAAAACTCATATTTAAATTAAAATAAACTTGTCGTTTTCATAAAAAAAACCACTTTCTTTGATATTGATTTTTATCTTCATGCGACTTCACTGGCGCTTTGCTAACTTCATTTTTTATCTAAGATAATTAAAACAAAAATGTATATTTTTAACTTGGATAATTTAAATGATAAGTACACCTCTATGAATAAAAAAAAAAGGATTTTCACATCCAATGTGTTCAAAGGAAATTTTTAATTAAATTACAAAACCTGATGAGGGTCAGTTGATTCATCTAATTTATTTCTGTAAAACTTTGTATGTAATTTATTTATAACAGTGTTCCTTCATTAAATATTAGTAAATGAGTGGGACATCGACAAACATTAAAGTGTAAATTCATTGAGTGTAACAAAAAAAAAAAAGAAATATTTTAGGAAGTGACTTTAAAAAATGTTTGTATCTGACCATTTGATGTGGTATGGTAGCCAAATATATATAAAGAATACTATTTGATGTTGATGAAATGTTTGACAAAAACGTAACCAAGAAACCTTGTGTATAAAGTTAGTTGATGGAACAATTTGTATTGATACTAGTGCTGACGAGGGTTTTGACGGGACATACCAGACCAACGTGGTGGTCAGAAACAACGGCAGTTGCCTGTACGTGCCTCCTGGCATATTCAAGAGCACATGCAAGATAGACATCACGTGGTTTCCCTTCGACGACCAACACTGTGATATGAAGTTTGGTAGCTGGACATATGATGGCAATCAGGTAGAAACTTAGAACGTTAAAGATCTTAAATAATTTGGCTCTACTCACGATCTCTTTGACTAGTTTCTCTGGCTCTTAAAAAACAAACAAAAAAGAATAGATGAATTTTGAATTTCGATTAAGTCACATTCTTTTTCACTCGCAATTTGAAAATTTGTTCTGATTAGGTTAGTATAGCCGTTAGTAACTTGTAATGTATCTGTGGTATAGCTTTCATTCTGCTTGTTTGTTAGGTCGAACGATCTTGAACGAAGTTTATTTAAACACACGGTACGGATTCACCTGCCTGCTTTACATTTTAGCAGATTGTCTGCACGTGTACCCTCGAGCGGTATTTACGTATCTAATGTTGACTTACCCTCGAGTTCTGTTTTATTTTAAAGGAAGGGTAATTAACATGAAACTTGTGATACGAAATTTAAATTAGGCCTTTTAGAGAAGATATTACGTTTGTATTTGGAAAGTTATTATGGCTAAATTGCGATAAACCACACATTAAATATGGTCTTTATCGTGCTTTAGAAATTACTGACAGATGAATAGTCAAAGTTACTCCTTTAGAGGGCAGGACTGTTATTTTTGATTTACTCAAAATCTAGAGGATTGATTTTGCTCCAAAGTTTAAATTGATTCAATCTAAAACTTTAATATAAGTATGTTGAACAAAATTCTCATTATCAATCGGTATTATGGATAATATAAACCGAACGATATATGCTTGCAGGTAAGGCAGATGATTCAGTAACTGTTAACAAGTTAACCAATACATAGCTCGAATACTTTAAAGTCTCAAAGTAAAACAAACAGCTTCTCATTAACAAAGCAGATAACTCCAGCCTCATTACAATTAATTACTGTTAAATGAACGAGATTTAATTACACAATAACATTACGAATAAGAGCCGTGGCTGGAATAATTAAATTAAAAGATCGCGCGAATTAATCTCATTAGGATAAAGTACAGGTTAGATTCAAGATAAAAATAAGGTAGATAACTCAGGATTAAGGTAGGTTAGGGAGAAATCTAAGGGAACCATGTGAGAAACCTAGGATATTTCCATATCCAGTTTTGTATGTACTATTTTGCATGATGCAAAAAATAAGCACTGTACATAAATATGGAAAAAAGTCACTAATTAACTAAATGATTACCAACCGCCATACGGAAAATTCTGTAGAATATTTGTGTATATATGTATTTTATAAAACCTATTTATTTACATTATAATTGGCACTAGTGATTAGTATAATTATATATAAAAGTTGACTGGTAGAAAATGTATTTTTCTTACTTATTTTAATGCGTAAATACTATATATAACTACTTAATTTAGTAATTTAGGCTTCTTACATAATTTTGTTAAGGAAGCACGATTTAATTGGTTGTAATGTGTAGTAATCACTTGTGTTATTTAAAATGTATGAAGTGTTAGACACTTTACAGGATAGACTGTAAAGTGTGTGCACTATTTATGTGTGTATTTAATTTTACAATGTTTGCGTGTGAGTTTGTAAACATTTATATGATAAATATACACGTTGTGTGAGCGTGCACATGCACATACGATGTATATATTTAAAGTTTTATTGCATCTTTATTTGAATAAATAATAATTGATGTTGTAGTCTGCTAAATTATTCGAAGAGTTTCACGTTTCTCTCTGAATTCAGAATGTATGGATTTATATAATCCTGGCCAGAGAAGTTAATATGATAACAACATAAAACGCTTACAATAAATAGTGACACAAAAATATACCAATCCCAATTTCTACTACACAAAAATAGTAGAGCATTTTCCATGTCCATGCAAAACGTATTGTTTTAATAACATAATTCATTTTAATGTACGTACATAATATGTGACAATGAATATTAAATGAATACCGTATAACACAATAGAAAATTATTTCGTAAATTACATGCCATTGTATTGTTCATCGGAAAATTATAATTATAAATGTTGCGAAATTAATGAAATACTTTATTATATATTTACAGGAAATACAACAACAATAAACCTTCGTTGTAAAAACAATAAATTCATTTCGTATTGTAATTTTACGACTTAACCTTAAAAATGTAAATAATCACATTTGGGGTATTTGTTGATTGTTTTAACTCTAAAATGCATAAAAAGCAGAAATAATGCGCCGAGCAAGGCTCAGATTTTTGAACATTTAAAGTCTAACTATTCAAAAAGGTGAATATACTTTTCCACACATATTTAAAACGATACTAAAACAGTCACCTCTAGACGCGTTACTTATAATGAAAGTACTTCTATAGCAATGTTTGAAATAAAAGAAATTGGAATGTTTCGAATAATTTAGCATACATTCAGACGTTTTAATCCGTTTTCTAGTCTATAGCCTAAATTAATGTCATTTATTTATGCACTTAGCTCTTTCGTTTCAAAATGTAGTTTTATAGAAAACAAAAGCGGGTTTTATTTATTTCTTTAGATGTTGAAAGTTAGACAAAGTTCGCAATTATTTGTAGATGTTTTTATTTGTAGCTCTTATCGAAATTTATGACAGTTTTAGAATGTAGTATTGATTTTCGATCAAGAGTTCACTCACGTTGTCTGCTTGTGATTTTACTGAACAAATTCTGTTGCATAAATAAATGCATCGTCTGAAATTCTGTTGTATAAATAAATACATCGTTTGTAAATAAAATGCGACGTTTGGGAGATAAATGTATTTCAGTTCTGTCACCCGATTGATTTCTGTTCGGACATCGATTCGGCTGATGGGTACAAATGTCGAAGTGTACAGTTTCGAATCGATTGACCGGAGCAGTGCCTTTTTGTTTACAAATGACCGCTGTACCGAAATCACACGCTTTTGTCAATTGTCGACTCGGTCAACGTCAAGCGATATATTTTTATTAGCGAATAGCTTTTTAAAATTTATTTTAACATTCATTGTTATTGCGCTATACGTGTGAAAGTATTTGTTGTTTAGACATCGTGTGTTTAGAACAAAGTTTTGCGTCGTTGCCTTTCAAATTACTTTACAAAGTGTGCTCTTCAGTCTAAAAACTCAAGTAAAATATAATACAAAAGCTGTCATAAATATCGTGTACGTTGAGTGATAACTTCTTGAATAATTCCGTAGTGTCCCGGAGTTGGGGCGCGCCTCAAACCTCATTACTCCAGTTTCGCACCAAGTGTTAGTTTTAGACTTAATCTAACTTTGCCTTTGTGTCCTCGTATTATTTTAACTTTCATTATAATGAGTAGTTTTAGAATTTGAAGTCTGACGTGGATCGAGGAAACTGGATTAGCTTAATTACTGGCAGTATGTGGCTTTGAGCGAAGCTAACTTTTGCTTTGGGTATCGTTTGGGGTTCTGCTCTTTTTCGAAGCCAAAATGCATTTTAAGTTTTGATATCATAAATGCTATCTTTTAGCTGCCGTTAAATTATGCTTGTATCTTATCTAGATACTAATTGATATTATTTTGTACTATGTATTCTTCCTTAACAGTAGTACCTTTTTTATTCAGTTTACTCCTATCTGCTTATTATTAGAACTCCTTGTACATAAACTATTACATTTCTATCAACAAAATTCCGTATGGCGGCGATATTTTCAATTGTTTAAAGCATGCTCTTGCATCCCCTTCCTTGTCTTGCATTTAGAGGTTCTCACATTTCCCTTTCGGTCCAAGGTATAAATTATTTTACAAGAAACTTCGAAAACCTTAAGATGGCAGGATCAAAAGATTCTAGACACTAAGTAAGTCGGCAAATTTTAAGCCGATACCGAATAATAGGCTTCAAGCTTAAAACTTGTAATATCTGCTGGAGTTTTTTATCCAATAAAGTATGTAAAGGGAAGGAAAGAAAAGGACGAAAGAAATGACGAACCATTTCATTACAAAATTGCTTCCTCAGCAGCAATCATATTGCTTCAACAAGTCGGTATTGTGTGGCGAATAATGGGGGACTTTCGTCCTTCGGTATTTGGTCCTGCTATCTGGGTACAATTGGCATGTTTCTTTGTATGAGTTAGGGTATTAGTGCATCTTGTTGAATGTGTGGAAGTACACCGTGTTTCACCCTGACAGTTGGATCTGGTGCTAAAAGATGAGGCAGGCGGTGACCTGTCGGACTTCATAACAAATGGGGAGTGGTACCTAATAGGTGAGTTATAGGTAATAGTATTGTTACATATTATGTTCTTTGGTTAATTGCGATGTATTGTTGGTAACAGGAATATCCTTTTTAATTGTTTTTCTTTCTCAGAAACCCTCATTGTTTATTTCATTTTTATAATAAACTTCATTCACTTTGAACATGTCTAACCGATTTATCATTAATATAAAATCCCTTGAAACGGGAATTTAATTTTGTTATTCATATAACATTTCAACACACTTTTCATATAAACCAACTTTTAACAATTTACCAAATTTCTACCGACTTGCCAACCCACAGGAATGCCGGGCAAAAAGAACACGATAACGTACGCGTGTTGCCCGGAGCCCTACGTCGATGTGACGTTCACCATCATGATCAGGAGAAGAACCCTGTACTACTTCTTCAACCTCATAGTCCCGTGTGTGTTGATCTCATCAATGGCACTCCTCGGGTTCACACTACCACCTGACTCCGGAGAAAAACTTACTCTCGGTTAGTGTTATATCCTTTACTTATCATTACAGCAGTAAAATAGTACAGGTGGGCACACTTCGTCTCTTATTCTTAAGTTCTTTGTAAAAAGGGACGAGCCTATTATCATTAAAAGGGGAAAAATCCAGATTCTGAGCTCTTCAATTTCTAGAAAATACGTTTAGCAAGATACATTTGGAGTACCTGGAGATCGAACCTAGTTTCCTCGATCTGGGCCTAGCAGTCGGGATTGTGACCACTCGTATAAAGAGACAGTCAATAAAACCAAATACACTGTCTTCTACGAAACTAGATAATTCACTAGCACAAAAATATTCAGCGTTCTCCGAAGAAAATCTGCTTTGTTGACAAGTGAATAACGCGGACGTATAGTAAGCAAAAGAGGTACGGAAGAACGGAGCGAAATCGTGTTCCATTTTCTTATCTTGAAAAGGCCACAATGTGCATATTCGTATCGCACTCGTGTATATGGCACAAGTGCTGATGTACGTTCGAGTTTGCAGTAAATTTTATATATGTCAGCAGAGGAGGGAGTCTGTAAGTAGGTTAGCGTTTTATAATTGAAATTACCCTGCTAAAGACAACAAATGGTGTTATAATAGCATTAGTAGACAACGTTTCAAGAAATGATGTTTCTTCTAAAGAGAATTTCAAGTTAGCTTACAATTTTAGTCGATCAAGCCAGACTTAGATGTAGTTGTCTCCAACGCCAAAATCGATGGATCATCCAATGAAAAATCACAAGCAAGAAGCATTCTGACGAGCAGCGTGCTTCAATAATTTGTAACTAAAGATCGTTCATGGTTCATAAAAGACAGTTTTACAATTTAATTATAAGCGATGAGTCTTGAGTATTTAAAAGCAGCTCTACTGGAACTAAGAACGTACTTAAAGTTAATGGGGAACGTTTGAAGGAGGCGTCAGAATTATTATTGCACAGACTAGAAAATTGGCCTTGTTCTGAGAGTCAGATTTGAAGTATTATTCACGGTTGAGTTCCTTCCAAATGTTAGGGAATGTTTAATAAATTGTTCGAGTTCTTGATTATGTTTGCGTGATGGTATGGAATTAGACTCAAATTGTGCTTTGAATTTTGGTATGGTGAGTAAGTAATGTTTCATTTGGTAAATTAAATTGGTGTATCGTGTTTTGTAACAATTGCAGCTCATGAAACCTACTTCAAATAAAGCGATACTAATGATGATTTGAATGAAAATGTGCTAGCTATTCGAGATAATGACCACGCAGAAAAATAATCGAATGCTTTTATTACAATGCTATCAAGCATTTAGTGTTTGAGATAATCGAGTGCTTTCAATCTTGTTCTAGCTCGTTATTTAGGTGATATAATGATAGAAATAACCTTTTATCAATTCATTGGCGGGTTGGCAGGTGTGACAATCTTGTTGTCACTAACCGTGTTTCTGAACCTGGTCGCAGAAAAGATGCCGTCTACGTCTGACGCAGTGCCACTAATAGGTACCGCACTGTAGGCAATAATGCTGGTAGATATGTGCATGCTGCTACCGTTATTTTGAACGTAATGACTAAGGGGGTTCCCCAAGGGAGTATATTAGGGACAGCGTATTTTCTTATTGTGCGATGAAAAATGATTGTGCGAGTTGAGTGAGTTTGGCATCAATATCACGTCGATAATAACAAAATATAAAGTAAGTGTTAATTTAATCAAGAGGAGCTTCAGCAAAAGTATTAGCACCATCAAGTCAGGGAATTTCCTTTGACAACCGTAATCACCTAATTTCTTAACGATCTATTTTGCATTAAAATTCGGGATATTAATCAAACTTACATAATAAGTAAGAAAGAAAACCAATTCAAAATATAAAAATCAAGAATTGCAAACGCATTTAATATTCATCTCAAACCGACGATAAAAGCAACAAGAACCATTTAATATTACACTGTGGAGGCGAGAATTAATCAGAAATAATAAACGTGTACCGTAAAAGCCAAGAATTCACGCTGTACAGCTTGTTGAACGTACCGAAGGGGTAATAAAACTTTTAAGAGCCGTTCGGAAGCAGCGTGCACTGAAATGAATATTAGATTGTATAGAATGTGGTATGACTGTTTGTGTCGGTGTTAGTTTCCCGCAAAGATCCAGACACATAAAGACGAGACACGGTAAGTGTTAATTGGCGTAGATATCATTTCGGCATTGTTATCATCCGTTACTATATCGCTTAGGAAATTACATATTACGTTGGCTAATACTGCGGTCAATGTGAAAACTTTGAAGGGTTCATAAATGATATCAACGTCAGTAGGAGTGTTAACCATGTGTTTGATTGCAGGAGTCACTATTCTTCTCTCGCTGACGGTGTTTCTCAACCTGGTAGCCGAGACCCTGCCACAGGTCTCCGACGCTATCCCCCTGTTAGGTACACTACCCAAACCTAACCCACACCGTTTGTCTATCCCGCTTGTCTCCCACATTTATTTTCTCTTCATAATCATGTTGTCCTGGTACTTTTATTTCATCTTTCATTCTATCTTTCATTTTATTTCAGCTCTCATTTGTTTTTGTTATTAAAATGAACAATTAATAATTATTTTAAAACATTACAAGGAGTAAATTATGTACGTTTGCATTTAATTTAAATTGTTGTGAGCTTAAGGTTGCTATTAAGTGGTTTCAAGCTTTAATTTTATTGTCTGTCGATAAATGACGTCGATTACTTACAAGACGTAAACGTTAAAACGCTTTTGCTGAAAAATGATTAATTCGAGTATTCGTTCTATTGAAAAGTAAATTGTTATAGTCTACAAGAGTTATTGTGAAGGTATTTTTCATTTACGTATTTTTTATAATGATTACGGTTAAAATCTTGGAATCGATTCCGTGATTCTTCGTTTCAGCTTTAGTCACTTGATTACTCTTTTGTTTTGTTTATTGGTCGATACACTTCTGTAACGATACTAACTTTCCGATTTAAGTGGCATGGCATGTGATTATAACTTTGACGAGAGCTTTTAATTGTTAATGGATGCTGAAGGTAAGTTATGATATTTTTATTCTAAATGTTTGCATTCGTATTTTTATTATCTTCAAGTATTTATGTGAATTCGCTGTCTACGTAATCGATTCCATGGTGTACGATTTTTTATGGGTGTTTTTCTTAATGTTACTGTTTTTTGGAACTATTTTATATCCATAGGCTTAAAGCCGCGGTCTCTGGATACTTGGAGGGTGGTATAACTTTAGCGAAAACTTCGAATAAAAACCCTTCTCCTCAAATAAAAGAAAATATAATAAATAAATGATAAAACGCCAGTGATAAAACCCTCTATAATAGTGTTTGCATGACTATCCTTATGTTTCGTTTATGATTTCACTTGAGCCCCTGATACCGACTCAGCACACAAACAGGACGAGATCTAAACAACGACGTATAGACTGGATGGTATAGGTTTAACTATTGTAAATAGAACATTTTGATTTGATTTTGTTTCATAGTTTATATTGATCTTTGCAGGTGTTACAATCCTCCTGTCGCAAACTGTTTTCTCTCTATTGGTGGGACACGTCATCACAAAAACCTCTGAGGCGATCCCCCTAATAGGTGAGAATAGTGCCACGCGTTTGTTATTTTTTTTTTCCTAAATAACTGAAATAAAAATAATGATGAATTGTTTTTTTTTTCATAAAAATAATGCAGCCCGAGGAATATTTTGGGGTGTTGAACCTAAAATGTCTCTCTGCTCATTCGTGAAACACCAACTTAACAAAGATCTAAATAGATATTTTTGCTTGAATTTTGAAGGAGAGCGTATAGTTTCTTTCATTTTTCTGTTTTGAACTTGCATTTTAGAGTCTCGCCGTATGTGGAGACTGATCTATGCTTTTACAGCTCTTGCGGCTCTCTCTCGACACTTGAAATAGAGTTATTGCACTTCAAATTCGTGCTGTTGAAATAAGTAGTTAAGCTGAGTCTATCTCAAGGTAATTTCCTGAACATACTGGCACTCGATCTTCTTGTAATGTATTAAAATAATTTACTTACATTACTTCTTGGTCCGTTCATTAAAATTCCATTTTCTAATCTATTTTAATTTCTTTGTTTTAATTTCTATTGGCCTTTCTGTAGACAGCCGTCAGATACGCGACTACAGACGTCAGCTTCGAGCATGATTTTCAAATGGTTGAACAATTGAGACGGCGAAAATTATCGTACAACTCTCCTTATCTAAACGAGCTTCTAAATACTTAATTGCTTGTAGTTTAAAAGCAGGATTTAAAGTTAAACAACAGTTTAAAGCAACAAAGTGGATGCGGGTAGTGAGGGTCCAGCCTCCAAGTATCTCGCGAACTTCGGGTCTCAACTTTGTCGGGTCTGTTACTATCCCTGTAATTGACAAAATGTTAAAACTTATTGAAACCTTTGACAAAGGTATTTGTTGAGATAAAACTTTGACCAGTCTGTTCATTTAGTGGTAGTAGTTATACAAAACAGTTAAAATTTGACTCCATAAATTTACACATCTAGATGTTCTTTATTTCATTTTAAAACGTTCTAAAAATGGAATTACTAATAACAAATTCCTTTGTCAAAGTTGCGGATCTGGTAACGTTAGTTACAATTTAAATATGTTAATAACTTTGAGATCAACTAAAACATCGTTACAAGAGATGCTAAATAATAAACTGAAAGAGCTTGTTCAATAGAGATTATTTTAAATTTAATGCTTAAAGTAATCACGTGACAGGCACTTTCTTTGGAATAAACTAATAAAAGTAGGTGATAAAGAAAATAGGAGCCATAATTTGTCGTGTTTATTATACTTTGAATTTAAAAAAGATTATTTTTGTTGATAGACACGACAGAACATCATAAAACGTTGACTCATTAAAGCGTCAATGTAACGCGTAAAAGCAAAACCTCATCTAAATGTAGATTAGAACATCGCATGTACAATTAAAATGCATGAATGTGGCTTTCTGTGTCATTGTTATTTAGATATGACATATATGTAGCTTTGAACCACGAGATATTGCAATTAAAATGTGATTATAAAACTGTAAGATAAATTCGTTGAAGTACTTAATTTTCTCCTTACCGTTTTCATTTATTTTTCGTGTTTGTTTGTCACCTTAGTTATAAGACAATGTAAATACTATTTGCACTGGAAATCCCTTTGGTCAAGTCTTTAGGCATATTAATTGCAAAAATACATGCGATAGTATGTGAAAACCTTGCCCAACTATTATATCAGTAATATAAAATAATTTTAAGAACTCTCTAAGCAACTAAGCAAGTAAAGTATTTTGCATCTATCACAGATATAGCAAGTAAAACCTTATCTCTATTTATAAAGTACAGTATGTTATCAACAACGTAATATATACTTGTCTATTACGCAACGTGTAAAACTAGATATTCTATGTAACAGGGACATACTTCAACTGCATCATGTTTATGGTAGCGTCTTCGGTGGTACTGACAGTAGTCGTACTCAATTACCATCATCGAACAGCAGATATACATGAGATGCCACAGTGGGTGAGTATCTGATAGAAAGTAAATCCAGTAGTTTCATCCTTTAGGAAATCATTTACATGTTATGTAATGAAGATATACACCGTGAAATTTAAATGGTTGTTTTCCCGCAGCGAAATGGTTTTTGTCTTGGTAATACAATCGTTTTATAAACAAATAAAATATTATAAACAAAAAATAGCAGATTAACCATTGTGAAAAATCACCATGTACGAGAGTTTATTTTGCTTCGAATATTTATGCATCGCTGTTCCCTTTGCCGGCGGCGCGTGCGATTCAAGTAGTACCTACAAGTTACCCCTAGTGTTACTATTGAGTAGTATTTGATCGAGTTGATGAATTTTTTAAAATTATTTTAAAACAGAAAAAATATTTATTTTTTACTTTTACTCTATGCTTCGAAAGTACTCCCTAACGCAAGTTGTTCTGCCGCGGGATAACAACCACTAAAATTTCTCAGTGTATAACATGAAACAAATACTGACCCAATTTTTCGGGGTCTACTTGTTAGTAATTTAACAAAGTTTAATGATGCAATGAAGGTCTAAAGGTTATTTTGATTGGCAGATAAAATCAGTGTTCCTGCAATGGTTGCCGTGGATTCTTCGAATGTCGAGGCCAGGGAAGAAAATAACAAGAAAAACTATAATGATGAATACAAGAATGAGGGAGCTAGAACTTAAGGAGCGGTCATCCAAGTCACTTCTGGCAAATGTGCTAGACATAGATGATGACTTTAGGCATGGCCCTCCACCTCCAAATAGTACAGCGTCGACTGGGAATTTGGGGCCAGGGTGAGTAAAAACATTACATGTTTAACATTTTTACAATCACGTGGTAACTGAATAGTATTATTTGTTTATATTTTATTAATTTGATTAAAATGTCAAATTAGAATACTCTTCGTTTATCATTGTTGACATTTAAGTGCCTTTTATGTCCCTATTTGAAATAAATGCTTTGAATAAAAAGTAATTACTCCATCTGATAAGAATGATAGAACATTTAATCAGTTTTTCAAATCGATGTAAAGTACTTCACTTTACATTTCATTAAACATTTCTATGTTAATACACTTTTTCCAATCTCACTATATCGATTTAGGTGCTCAATATTCCGCTCGGATTTCCGTCGGTCGTTCGTCCGTCCGTCCACTATGGAGGACGTGGGCGGCGGGCTGGGTGGCCACCACAGAGAACTTCATCTCATCCTGAGGGAACTACAGTTCATTACAGCAAGGATGAAGAAAGCAGATGAAGAGGCTGAGCTGATCAGCGATTGGAAGTTCGCTGCAATGGTTGTTGATAGGTAAGAGAAAATGTGCTTTATAGAATAGATCGATGGTTAAAATTAGGGTAGTTGAAAATTTAAGGTTGCGACATTATTAATATTCTACTGTCAATGATTTTAAAGTACAGTCTTTAAACATAGCACTCTTGCGGGACGTTAAACGATTTAAACTCACCGTATATGAACGAGACGCACGGGGAAAAGTTACAATAGTAAATAGAACGTGACCATACATAATACATGAAACCACAGAACAAGCAGTGACTATAATTTCAGGGATAAAGAAATTATTCGATTCAATTCGGATTTCACCCAAATCCGAAAAGCGCCAGCGAATTGATTAATGAATATGGTAAAACTACATTCATTGATTTATGACTGTATTGTTTTCACAATAAAAGGGGATTAACCGGCACCGGGTTTTTGTTCCTACTTAAATTAATGATTTTGGTATTTCATTTCCGTATGAAACAATGCTTTTTTGTATCGAAACCGTTTGTGTTAAATAAAGCATTCAATATTATCGTTGCTTGTGGTGAATCAGATAAAAACTGCATAAGTTGTTCCACTCTAGTAAGTATGTTATATTAAAACTAAAGATAAAAGTAGACAAATTGAAGGTTTAAAGAATCTGACTACAATTTTAAGACTGAAGTATATTTTTGTAGGACATGTTTCCATTAATAACCTCATGGCCCATAAACATCATTTAAATTATTAATGTGTCCTGGGGCAGGATATAAAACGCGTTGAATTTATCGCCTACGGCAAAGTCACAGCACTTATGAGATACATGAAGTAAAGTCGACGGAAGTGCTGTACATGTAGCAAAGTAGTATCCACGTCATGTTGAATTTAAAGATATCTCAAAAGACACGAAAGAAGGAAACGACACTAAGATATTGGCGAAAGAACACCAATATGTACTTGTAATAAAAGCCAGAATTAAAAGAATCAGAGAACTACTTAAAGTTATTGGTTGATCGTGTACGACAGTATTGCAATAAATAATGAACTTCGTAAAGTAGTAAACTTCATGAAATGGCTCTAGAAGCCGCACAAAATTTAATTAGCAGCGAAAAAGCTCGTAACCTGGCAGTTTTATGGTCAACAACCTTTCCACGATCTGAGTAACTACCTACAGCGGTTATATGTTAGGTGCATATGTGGAACAATTTATACGGGAAGAATGAAAAATGGAAACATGTCACTGTGACGTTACAGGGCTATCCTCCCGTTTAGCCTCTGTTCCATTCATGTATGCTTGTGTGTGGATAAAATGTCGAGGTACGGTAATATGAGTATAAAATCAGCTAATGCTGTCTGGCTCTGTACCCGTCGGATACGATATAATGCTTGGCTGCAAAGCCTCATGCGTTGTTTAAAACTCATGACATTTTGTATACAGTTGGGATTTTAACTGAAATTCAATTTGGTTCAGTCTTCATTTTAAAATGCAAACGCAAATGCACAAAATCCGACACACGAGTATACATTTTGAATTTCAAACAAGCAGTTATAAATGGTGAAGGAAAATAAAGTAAGGAGCGCTTTTTGAAAGTCTGAATGTATAAGTTCTACTTTGTGTGATATTATTAGGCACTGCATTTTAGTCCCAAGCATTTGACTCGAAAGACGCCATTTAAATGTTATAATGCGTAATATGTATGTGCGCCCTGAAATACCTTTTTGTAGACTGACAGACACTTGAATGAAAATGAGTTACTTTTGTGTTGTAAATCAGGCGATTCTTGTATTATCTTCAAAATACTTTCTAATTTGGCTCTAGGGTTCACAAGGTTTCATCTTGTGGCCAACTCTATTACTAACACACATGTTTATGGTTCTGACATGTTATTTTTGTCCTCAGGTTTTGCCTGTTCGTGTTCACACTTTTCACAATCATCGCGACAGTGGCTGTCCTTTTATCGGCGCCGCATATCATCGTGCAATGAGACAACTACTAGGTGCCTCCAGAGAGACGGCACAAGTATGAGAGAACTAATTATTAGATTGCCGATTTGTAATTATAATTGATAGTGTAATTAAATTAAATACGTGGATGAAACGCACACGTCTCCATAACAAAGTCTTAAGACATTAAATTTACATATTGTAGTTAAGTCGAATGTTAGTGGAAATTTTAGCTGATTTTAGGAATTTTGTAGTAAAGGTTTGTTTTATTATTTTGGTTTTCATTTATATAGATTGTATTAAGATTTAAATAATTATTTAACAGTTCTAAGAAAACGTATTTCGTACGCTTTACTTTTTCGAATTATAAATTCTTGGTAATCTTGCAGACTGAAATTTCCATTAGCAAATATTTAAAAAATGTGATGTTGACTAGGATGTTATACAGATAAATGTTGACGTGTATAATTTGTAAAAAAAAACAATATTAACTATTTTAACTAAAACGATATTTATAAACGAAATACTAATGAGGGTTGATTTAACGGAAGAATGCTTAGATGGCACAGTGTTGGATTTATTTGGAAAAAGGAATTACGAAAAAGTTTATCTGGAAATTGAACTCTTTGGATGAAAAGTGAGGTTTGATCAAAAAAGTTTTTAAAACAGAAAAAAGTTGAGTTCTACGCGAATGCTTAAATTAAAATTCTCGTAAATTGAAGGAAAAGGAGGTCCTTTGAGAAATTAGGTTTGAATCGGTATCCTTTTTACATGTAATGAGGGATCACAGACGCTGACATAAAACCTTAGGGTATTAAGTAATGTACATAATGGATCAAATATCGGTAGAGTCAAGAATAGCTTAACGATTTAAGATTATTCCATTCGATATTAAAATTCGATTAGCGATCATCGCTACGTGTATATCGATACATATCGATTTGAATCGGTATGTATAAATATAGATAGATCGGAACATTAGTGAAGGGTATGGAAGTAAATTTGTAAGTATTAAATGAATGTACTACGAAGATTAAATCCAGGAATTGTTAAACAGTTATGGAATTGATAAGGATTCAACAATTAATACGGAACCAAAGATAGAATAGGTCTAGCATCAGGTGGTTGAATAAAAAAATAATTAGGGCCGACTTAAAGGAAAAAAATAATTTTTAGTTTTTAAACCATTTTCGATAAAACGGAGAACCTACCTAATAGTTAATCTCTCGTATCGATAAATGCTCACTAAACTATCGATAATGTAAAATTATTATATTGTTAGTATATCGATATGAGAGTAAGTCATTAGCATCAGTAAATAATTACATATTAGTACTGGGATTGTTTTAATGTTATGCTTAGCGGAAATATTACAATGCTGTTTAATATCACTAACCAACACGTAACCATATTGATAAAGTGTACATACAGAATAATGCAGCGTGTATGTATTTGTATATAAATTTTAGAAAAATCGGAAAAAAGACTAAAATATCGCATTTTTCACTCTAGTATTATAACAACCAGTCTTATTGGGCAGGAATAGTACACTATTACTCGTAAGTACTAGATACTGTCTTTATATTGATATCATCTCGATAAGTAAAGTATTATCTGATTAATTTCAAACGTAGATCGATTGGAGGAGATCCGAAATTTTTCGCGCCCAATAAGACGTCAACGTGCCGCTTTGACGGATATTCAATTGAAAAAGTTTTTTGATTGAAATTGGTTGTTATCGATTCCAATTCGTCAAGTGTCTACTCGATTAGAACCTTTTAGCACATACTGTAGCATCTATGTAATAGTCGTATTATTTAAAAAATAAACAATTTAAAGTCTTTATCTATGTCCGTTCCTCAATTTCGCTCTTATAGATGTCGTGATAGCCTAGTGAATGTCGTGTCCCTTGATTTAAGCTAAACTTATAATGGAATAACTATGAATAAGGAAGCTCACTAAAAACTAGATATAAAATTTATGCAATCTGAGTGTTTTCGCATATAGTTTCATTTTTATTTTTTTCGATACCGAATAAACATACAATATGTGTTTTATGAGATGTACCTTTTTCTCGAAATCTGAAGAAAAAGTTTTAAATGTAAAAGGGTCAGGGAAATTAGCGTCTCAAGTGAAAGGTACAGGCTGTTCATAAATTGTATTTGCCAGAATTGTATTATTAAAACCTAATTATGTTAAAAGTTCCTGAGATTATGAACGTTGTCGTTTCGCAGAATTTATTTTCAACAGTGTGGTGCTGAAAACTATCAAATGTCAGTTTTTTAAATAATTCGTGTTTATAATTGTTAAATATAATTTTAAATTTCATAAACCCTATTGTTATATTTGATTGTGCATATTTCAAATTCGAGAGTGATGATCAAAAAATGAACATTTGTAAAATTAATTAACATATTTAATTAGATTTGTTAATGCCAAAAATAGGGTTTATAAATATTGAAGTTAAGTTGGTTTTAGGTATAAGCGATGAAGTTGAGAAGATTATTGTAAAGAATAAATAAAAAAAACGAACTAGGGTCTTTGTTAACATGTAATTTAACTGGTTAATGTTTGTATTGGGCCGCGGCTACGGGTTGTTCAGCCAATTTTAAACTTATTTTCTTTCAAAAAAATAAATGAGAGGTTGTGAAATCGAATGTAAGGCCCGTGGTAGCGGTTCAATGATAAATTATAATAAAAAATATTGATAAATTTTAAAACGAGTAGAAACGATCTACGATTTAATAAAACCGAATAATAAAACGCCTGCATGGGACCGGGTTAGAATATAAACGTACAAATGAACTGACGTAACCACTTCATATGCGATGCATACACATTTACAAGCAGTATTTATTGTTTTAATCTCTCACTTTTACAATGTCGGTATAGCTAATCTTCTGATATTTTTGAAAATTTGTTCACACTTCCAGAAACAATGCAAACTATGTGGGGAAACTACGGAAACTGACAAAACAATTAATTCAACAAAACTGTTGTTTTTACTTAATTTTTATTATCAAAGATTTTGGACAGTCAAAAAATTCAATATATTTAAAACCTTCATATTTCTTATTTTTTAACATCTGTAAGTTAAAGCTTAACATATGTATATTTCTGTAAAATTGTATTTCAAAAATGTATTATCTTGCAGTTGCGTAAGTCTCCTCAAATATTTTGTAAATTAATGTAATCTCTAATCTATTTCCGAATTTCACTTAACTCTGAGGAACCAGTTTACACACTATCGTCTATGTCTACACTACTACATATATGTATACATCTATATATAATTTTAATGTTTGTATGGCATATGACACATAATTATTATTATGAAAATATTTTATAAATTTTTATAATTAAATAATTTATAATTATTATGTCGTAAAATATCGTCATGGCTTTTTATCATTTTAACCATATTGTAACGTAAATTACTTTCATTAAGGTACATATGTATACAAGTAAATTTAATTTTTATATAATGTTTTATTGCTTTTACTCTATTTAGTAAAAATCGTTTGAAAACAATACTTTTACATATTGTGTTTGTATTTTGTAAATTATACATATTATTTAAATTAATATTATTAAAAATATTTATTCATGTGTCATACAGACTGCTCTGCATACTGCACAACAGAAACAAAATGCTTTAATCGTGAAACAGGTATTTTGGATTTCCATGTATATTCTACTTCTGACGCTGTAAACTAAGATTTTAACTATTTCGAGTCTCATCTACTCTTGTGTCGTTTATTAGTTATAGAGGTAAGAAAAATTTACAGCGGTATGGAAAAAAAACTTGTTTAACAAAATTTTGTTGCCAAGGACCTAAGAACCTACCAAGTTATGGTTTAGTATTATCGACCCAAGAATGTTACGTTGTGAATGAAAGTTAAGGGAATGATATAAGAAATAAAACAACTGAATTTCATAATACTTTTTGTGTCTTCTTTAATTTCCCAAAATATTTAACGACCCGTCTTGTTTAACTTCTTTAATTTCCCAAAATATTTAACGACCCGTCTTGTTTAACTTTTGCTCAACGCGTACTCTAAATCGATTGAATTTCGGTTACAAAGTCGCACTTCGAGAGAACACACAAAGAAAAAGTCAATTTTAGGATACGATACCAAGCTTGCTCGCTTTTCTAAGACCAGAAAATATAGCGTACCTTTTCACGTAACTTGTGAACGACGGCACATAGTGACAGCTTGTTTACCCTTACACCATTCCCGCAAGTCGTGCTTGTGCGATCTTCAAACTCGATACGAGTCGAAAGCTATTGACACATGTCGTGTCTGTAACTTAGTACACTACTCTACTCTTTGCAGATAGCGTAAAAGCGTGGATGAAGAAATAAACTTGACATAAATTCGGTGTCAGAATATTTAGCTCAGAATTTCGAATTTCGAAAACTTTTCAAAGTGACCAGTATGATAATGAACACGAATTTGTTAGTTCTTATTAAATAATAGGGCATGGTAATAATATTCAAAAGGGGCGTTTCAATTATAAACTTTTAAATGGCAAAAGCACTGCGGTTTTTGATGTCACTATTTCTTATAAATATATTTGAAAAAAAAAAAAGAAAGTATTTTTTTCAGTTCAAAAAGTGGTTCTTATGTTCTTAGGCCAACAAATGTAAATCTGTGTTTCATTTGATCGCTATTTAGGCTACATCTATAAACATTACACCTGGTGGTTGCTCGCTTACTCAAACACCAACTTATGTATGCAACAACGTTATTATAATATGTATGATTTTTTTTTTTTTTTTACCATTTCTCTCACACATTTTCATCTCCGTGGTGGGTTTGGCTCTTCAAACCACAGGTTTACAGTTTTTTTATAGTAAAAATGTTGCTGAATTATAAAAATAACATTTAATGATCTTGTTATCAGCAGAAAAAATATTAAAAAGAGGTCTCTATGGATTAATAAAAAAAAAATTGAGATCTAAAAGAGAATTTCATTAAAAATATATAATTCCAGTTCACGGAAACGTCTACGAATGTCTGTCCCAAGTAGAACATATTTTCTCCTGCCGACTCAGTTTTTCATGAAATAATTGTGTTATGCTTTAATGAAAACAAAATGGCGGATGAAGAGCTAAACCCATACACGTTCAGAATCACGTAAAAAAACATCGACCAAACTTATTTTGAACTATCGAGCTTCTCATACATAGTTCGACATTTATTTTCCTAAATCACACATAATCCACATTGTGTTCCTGTGGCTTAACCATAGTCGAAATAATTAATTAAAATTAAAATAAATAAAAAAATTATATGACTGCAGTAAGTTGAATAAATACAGCCGAGTGTAATGTAAGTTTATAATGAAAAGCCCCTATGGAGGTTTTTATAATAGATGAAAAATAATAAAAATAAAATACAAAGGTAAATTTGTAAAAATAAATACAACGGGTAAAATATTTATTCGTTAAAATTGACTATCGTAAGTAGTATTCGATTTGTATAAAACTAAAATAAATTAAAGCAATCTGATTTATAATATTCTTGTCGTTTTATTTGAACACCCTATATTTGACAGCACTATTGTTTAAATTACCCACAAAAATCTATATTCTGTCAGTGATCAAATAAATCCATTCTTTCTTCATAGATACTCAACATATCAATAAATATGGATATCTATTTTCCGTTTACTGTTTCACTTAAAAAAATCAATTTAGTTGAGAATTTCAAATAATTGGTAACCTCAACAAACTATTTGTGCGCTGAATCTACTCAATACCAAACAGATATGTATGATTTCTTTTTTTACAATTACGGTTGTAGACCGTGTACAGAATATGAATTCATTTGCAATTTTATTGAAACACTATGAAATAGCTATTCTGGAACATTCAAATCATTGAATTTTAAAAGAAAACGTTACTAAAAAACAAATGACTCAACGATCTAGATGGTTTGACAACCATAACGTTATTGTGGCTATGACTACCGACTACCGAGATGCCGACTAATAGAGAAATACGGAAGGAAAGACATGTTTTGCCGACTTCAAATAAATTGGGATAAGGACAGGAGAATAATCATAGTGAACGTTCTTCTGGGTAAGAGAAGGCAAGTATAAACAGTAAAACCGTAAAAGATTATTAATTCAATCATTGGTTTTGTAAAAAATGCTAATTCACCAAACAAAAAAACCACATCAGCAAGTACTCTGTGGCAACATCAATTTTCCTTTATCATCAATAAATTCACAATCTCATTTTGTGTAGCTCCTTTGTGAATTAAATGGATTAAAATATTTATAAAAAAAGAAGAAATCTTGGAGAGAGAATCTGTCAAGAATCGATAAGATTAATATTGGTACGACAGGTGGGTACTTAAATTTTCCTTTGACTCCATTGAGTTTGGAAACTCATTTGTGGTGTTACCTCATACCTTAAACTGAAAAAAGAAACGAGGGCTTTACAATATCTGAATGCTTGTTTATTTTACAGCTGTTTGTGTATCAACAAAGGTAGGTAATTGTAACTATTTTCAATCTACAGGCCTACTCACAGGGACCGTCTCAGTCGCAGACGGAAATTTAAAAGCATTTTCATATACATCCCTGTGCTATCGTGATGCTTAGGAAAACAACCATCCCGCACTGCTTAGCACTGAGTGATAAAAATAGAACTGTAAAACACACTGTTCATTTTTGACGCGCTGAGATTGCACTCTATTGCATTTTAAATGTTCGGTTTAACATCAAGAGTTCAAATCCAGTGCGCTAAACAATTTCGCCGCGATTTTATTACGTCACGTGTTAATATTTTACGGCCTTATTTAAGCTGCACGCAAAAAAAGAATAACACATTATCTATTAAACAAAAATTGTCGTCAAAAAGATACCCTTCTCTTTATAAATCTCCACAGTATTCAAAACTGAGCCAATTTCCCTTCACTTTACCACTACATACACTCCAACACTCCCGGTATTTGCGCAACTTTTGACGTGACAGGCGGCAGGTGCCAGGTTATTGCTTATCTGACAGCCGACGGGGGTTCAACGGGGGTCGGGGAGGGTGGTGCGAACCCCAAGGGGCCCTCACTGACACGGCATTTTAGAAATCTTTGCCAATGGCTCCAATTGTCGCAGGTGTTTAAAGTATTAGAGGTGTATTGAAATGTTAAGGGTTTTTGTGAATTAAATATTTGGGTTTGAAAGTGTTTGAAGTTTGAAAAGCTTTTGTGGGTAGGTAATGTTGTTTACGGGAACTGATTTGTATCACAATTTATGGCAAATTCAATTTAGAAGACTTGCTGAGTCTATCTTGGACATTAATGATATCAGTGAAGGATTTTTTTGTGAGGAAACCTGGATTTTTAGGGGTGTATAAATAAACATTGCTCAAAGTTATGTGACGTTTAAAGGTCAAAAATGTATGGTTAAAAAGTTGCTTATCATTAGGTTTGCACGATGTAGCAGCGCCAAAATTACGCTTTTTAAAGCTTATTGCCAAGTGTTTTACACGTGCAGTCTGTGGACCAACTATACTCAGCGGGCTATCAGCGCCCTACGGGTCCAACATAATAACGCGTTCAGGATGTTGATGGGGCTGCCCCGTTTCTGCAGTGGATCAGGTATGTTTAAACAAGCACACGTCGATGGCTTCCACGCCATCGTCAGACAGAAATCTGCCTCTTTGCTCTGCAGAGTGCGGGGTAGCTCGAATTCCATTCTGAAAACCATAGAGAGGAGGTGCGAGTCTCCTTTATTAGGTGATGTATTTCGAACAACATTCTTGTTTCCAAATAAGTTTACTAACATAGGTATAAGTCTTTTTGTTTACTAACCCATAAGGATGTTATTTATCCGAATTAAAGATTTTTTAATTTTTATTATTACTTATCTTTAGGTAACGTTTGTAAACAAAGGGGTTAGTTAATATAAGTCTGAAATCGCCAAACCGTCTTGAGCAAGCGTGGTGATCAATGCTCGTGCCTTCTTTGTCTGAGAAGAGGCTTTTTCCCAGCGGTGGGACAGTTAATAGGCTGGTGAAATATAACAGCCTCTTATTGTTTGATTATACACCGTCACATTTTAGTCGTCTTACAATGGCTGCCCACTTCATGTATCCAATGAGAACTAAACATTTATAAATAAAATAAAATTGTACCTATCGATGCTTGAAAGGCAAGAATTACCAAGCGACATGTTGGACGATATTGAGTTTTATACTGAAAAAATTCATAATCTTTAAATGCCAGTTTATTAAACCTTTCAACTGCATTTAAAATTCGTTGGAATGAAGTAGTTATGACAAATAGGTAATTTTTAACGTATTTAAAAAAAAAAACTTTAAAATGCTCTACAGTAAAGTTGCCAAAATGTCGCTTGGTAAATAATGCCTTTCAAGCGTCGTATGAATAATAATAAAAAAATATAATTCACTAAGACGCATGATGTAGTTTTGAACACCCTGTTATGGAGATGGAATGAATGATGAAATGTAATGGTATTATTATGGTAGGTAGGTAGAAATCTTCTACCGTTTGATACGTAAACATTATTAACAGGGAAGGTGTTTCATAACTCGAAAGTATTATTTATTTTTATTGGTACCTATTATCTTAATTAATTTTCACATTTTTGTGAGTAGACCACCTTTATAAGACGACTAAAATGTCACTGTGTAGCCTTTGATTGCAAAAACATGCAAGAGATTTTACCAGTACGGTTTTTTTTCGCACACTGGATTTTGAACCTTCTGCTTTGCGTCGAGAGTTGAAAATCCAACAGTCTGGTGTTTCGACGCGTTGGGATGCACTCTGTTAAATTCTCAACGCTCGGGTCAACACCGAGAGTTGAAAATCCAGTGCGGGATCATTTCTTGCCGCGATATTTTTCCGTACGTGGGTACGAGCGCTTACTATCAAAGAAACTAAGTTTGTATGGTAAGTGTATTTATCCAGCCTATTTTAGAAGACAGTCTGACTGAAAAGTAATTGTTTGCTCTGTGTGTTTTTTTTTAATAATTTGTATTAGTTGAGCGTATATTTTATTTATTTCCTAAGTTAAGTCACAAGTAGTTATTTTGTGGTTACCGAGCTTTTTTTGTTGTTGTTTAAGTGAAGCTGAAGTGTTTATCAGTGGAAACTTGTAAATGTCCTTCAGTTTCATATTGTTTAATAACATTGTTTATGTTACCTGTATCTTTCCCGAAAAAAAAAAAAAAATATACTCTCTGCATTGCATAATACCAAAACAAAAAAAAGCCAAACATTTTATACCTTCCAGCAAAAGCAGCGCTGTATTAAGCTATCAAGCTGTCAATTTGCCGTCCAGGAAAGCAACGTTCTTGCCCAACGTTAGAATTATGCAAAGCTGACTGTGATAGCAAAAAGCGCTGCCGATATTACGAGTTAAGCGGATTATAAGTACTATGGCTTATTCTGGCCTAGATTCGGAATACGAGCTCGCTTTAACTGCAAAAATAAACTTTACTCGGAATTGCAGGTATTAGGTTTGTTGTGCTGATTTTGTCACAATGTATATTCGAACGAAAGTTAGATCGATTGTAGGACAGGATTATTTCTTGCAACCCCTTTGTTTAACGTGCATAAAGATATCAGTAGATACTAGATTTGTCTTTTATTAAAGCCACAAAGTGCATTTTCATTCGTAGATCTTTGACAGTTGTTACGGGTAAAAACATAGAATAGATAAAAGAGGTTAGAAGGGCCTTGTGGGCGGGGCAGGCGCGCCGCACCGCACTTATGAGAAAACGCTCATAAGTCAACCGAAATTTGGTTCACCGGTCCTCTCCAACCCTGATGACCCCATCACTCTCATTCAAGAAAGCTGTAGGGCCACCAGCACAGCATACAAAAACAGAAAACCGTCCTTCCGACCTCGCCGCCGAGGTCCTCGCGCCCCGCGAAGACCCCGAGTAAATGAAATCCCCCCCAACCGTCCCTTGCCCGCAGAAGTGCCAGCCCGCGCCGAAGCTGTGCAAGTAGAGTTAAAATCCCCATGATCTAATAATAAAGAAATTATTTGATCCAGCCTGTCCCCACTTGCTGCCCTCCCTAACAGTGACTCCCTGAGCCGAGGCTCGTACCCCGCTGGGGGTGTCCTCGGTGCGCAGTCGCTATAGGTTTATGTGTTAGTTTGTAAGCCCTGGCTGGAGGCTCAAGGCCAACTACGAGATGCCATTTCAAAAAAAAAAAAAAAAGGTTCACCGGCCAACAGTCGCGCTCATATTGTGAAAACGTGCGAAACTCCGCGAAAAAAATTGAATTATGCCGTCTTGCGCTATTATAACGTGTCGGAAAAGAAGCCAGGTGTGTAGTGTAGCTCGGGAAGGGATTTCTTTTCACCGGTAAGTCCAAAAACCTTAAAATATAAGTGATATTTGTAATTATTACAATTGTATTATGTAGTTTGTAGACAAAAACGATACAATCGCAAACAGATGCAAACTTATACATTGCTTGCAATGCATGGGTACCATCTTGTACTAGATGAGTGATCGCGCAATGTATTGCGTTCACTGCAAACGTCGCGTGCGCCGAGCCAAATCTGAAACTCTACGAAATCCATGCGTATCGATAGTGTTGTACGCATGTGAGTGTACGTCAAGCGCAGAGTTTGCGTTAGTGTGACAACCAATAGCAAACTCGCGATCTAAGTGCGTGTGGTTTATTTGTGTGCGTAATGCGCGTACGTATTGGTATCTTGCTTGTAGTGGAGTTAAAGAGTGGGAAATAAGCGGCGACACTCGTCCTATTGGAACTATTTCCTTTCTAACATCTTTTATCAATTCTGTGGGTAAAAATACCGAAAGTCTGACACCAGTCTTACGAAAGGGTATTGTATTGTAACTGAGCTGTGGAGGTCAAATAGGCAGTCACTCCGTGTAAAATACTGGTACTGAGCTGCATCCGGTTAGACCGGAAGCTGATCCAAAAATAGTTGGGAAAAGGCTAGGCAGATAATTAGACACAGGACAATTTTTTTGAGGTTAGTATATTTTTAGGAATGGGAATTTGTTGAAGAAACGGTGCGCGTAAGCATTTTATATTTTAGGGTTTCCATTGGATCAGTAAAAATGCACATGAGTACAGCAAAAGCACGTAATTTTTTTTTTTAATTAAAGATCCGAAGTATACTCGTAACTAAAACGATTGTGAACCTACACATAATACCTACATGCTTAACTTAAATTTAACTTAACTTTAAGTGGAATATATCACATTACTCGCTCTCCTGGTTAACAGGCGACAACCTCCTGGGTTGACCAGCGAGAAGGAAATTAAAAAAAAAAACAGGTTTTGTAAGTGACAGATGACATTAGTGACAGCAGCTACCTCCTCTTGTGTAAATGAGACAATGTTTACATTTAATATCTAATAGATACACTACACTTACCTACATACTGAGCAGTTGTTATGTGTACGTTGAACATCGTAGTAGAACCTATTTCAAGTGCACAATTTAGATTTCACTTTCGAATTTGCCTGATTTCGTCAATGAAACTAAACGCAATCAGCACATCTAAACCGCCTCCAAGAGCTGTCACTGTCATTATTAAATATTGACACTGACAGCTCTTGAATAAAACGTTGTGATTGCGTTCAATTTTATTGGTGAAATTGGTCCAGGTACAGACGCCAGCACTTCAAGCTACCTCAATCTGTCTTTTTTACATAAGCAATAAGGGTCATGTTCAATCGGGAAAATTTGTTTGGGGTAGCTTGAAGGGCTGGCGTCTGTACCACCTAAACGTCATTCTACACGAGCCTGAAGTCCTACAAATGAGTTGGCAACAAAAAAAAAAACAGGAACTTATTATTAATGCTCCTTTCAATTTCCATGAAACTTTGCATGCCTTTGATATTTTGTACAGTCGGTCTCTGTATAATAATTGCCTATTCATAATTTCTAAGTACTACTTTACCAAAACACGTGCAAAGATGGGCGTTAGTAACGAGTTAGAAAATGTAGAATTATATCCGGTCGTCCGAAGCCGAGATGGGCGGACAACATTGCCATCGCGAGCAAAACCTGAACGAGGCTGATATAGGAACGTGGGGATTGGCACAAGAAAATAGAGGCATATGGCTAGCAGTGGGTGAAGTCGGGCTGTGAATAATGATGATACCATACTTTAATTTCTAAGACTGGTGCTCATGTCTAAGGCACCTGCACCACCGCTGGTGATTAATGAGAAGCCTGTATAGCTAGCAAATAAAAACGAGACGACGAGCAACGAGCAGCGAGTGCGTGTCGCCGACGAGCGATTACTTGCTGGTTACGTATGTACCAAGCGTGAGTCTCAGCGAGTGTTCTGCCCACCAAGCAAGCGTCGCTGAACGAGTACTCTCTTTGATAAGTCTTGTCGCTGCGACAAACGAATACTCACCGGTGTGAACAGTCAGCGATCAACTATAAATTAAAGTACAAACAATCTTTTGTACGTTTCTTGAGCGAGAAAATCGTTGATAGGTGGGACAGGAGCCTGACTACTTTTCTCAGATCTATCTGATGGTATTTTACCCACTCACCACAAATTAATAAAAAAAATCCATAAAGTTTAAACGCTTGTGATAAATATAAATGATTTTATATTTATCACAAGTTTTTTCGATGAGCTATGTCTATTTGTAATATAACGTAGCTACAAAAAGGAAAATTTAGTTCATTATTTATTCATTATTAAACTGGCCACATCTACGTAGGTTTATATTTTTTTGTCATTGTCACTGGTTAAGAAGTGTCTAATTTCTTTTTTTTTTAATTTATTTATTTAATCCAATGTGTTACAGTGTTATTTTTATACATCACCTGCCAAACTGCAAAGCAATTTGTCGGCAGTAGGTGTAGTAATTAATATGTAGATGTACCTGGTTTATAGATAATTAAATAATAAAAGATTTTAATTTATCTATGTGTTTTCCCCCATTAAAGGGTAACATAATGCGATATTATTTAACTCTTATCCTAACTTATTCCTAATCACATTTTGTAACTTATTCCAAGCAATGCATTCTTTGTGAACTCACTCAGGGTACGGTCTCTTTAAAACGTCGGACGAGTTTTTGGCGGGATCGCGTTGGAACATGTTTCACGAATTTTCATTTTCATGGAATTTAGTGAAATAGCGAATTAAATTGTATAATTTTGATAGTGAATTATTCAATTTAGTTACGTGTGAGTGCACAAGTGTAGTGAAGGTGAAAATAAGTGACTAACGTGGGCTTTTCGTGTTCCCCCCAAAAACTCCTATTAGGTTGTTGTAAAGTTACTACCGCTTTACAATAACTCTGACTTGACTGAATAAAGACGACTATGACTGTTTTGTAACTTCGTGCCCGATATCGGGCCATTTACTTGATCTAAAAGAAAAATTACTTGACACTGGCTAAATGCACAAACCGTGTGAAGCCAAAATCAAAAAAAAAAAAAAAAAAAACGTCGGACGGAACTGACAGCGTACGGTGACAGTATCACACGCGGCGGATGACCGACACGCCGCCGGTCGCGAATGGTTTAGCTCGTCATTCCAGAAGGCCAATTCTCGTAATTAAAAACGTTTAAAATCTAGTCACAGTCTCATCACGGCGATAGGTCCGTACCCCACAGGGGGTGCCCTTAACGAGCAGTCCCTCTAGTTTTAAGTTTTGAATCCCTGGCCGGTAGTCTTAATTTATTAAAGTTATTATAGGCAACTTCGGGTCCAAAAAATGGGTAACCTTTGAGGTATCGGCTACTTAAGTAGCCGATACCTCAAAGGTTACCCATATTTTTTTTGGGTGGGAAATCATCAAATAACTTCTCCCGCTCTGGGTGGAGTGGAAGGGCGTGTCAGACTTTTACTGACAAAAACCCACCCGTGTTCCCTCAGTTGCCTGTGTGCCAGGGGGTTGCCATTAAAAATAAAAACAAATCGGTGACAGCCAAATGTCAAAACTTTGGACTTATCAGAGGGGGAATTCTCGTAATTTTAAGAACGTTCACAGTCTGATCTCAGTCTCAATCTGTCAAAAATACCTCAAGTTTCCATACATTTTTGACAAGTTTTTGACATTTGCTTGTCACCGAGATGACACTGCGACCAGATTTTGAACGTTTTTAATTACGAGAATGGGCCTTCTGATCAGACTGTGAACGTTCTTAAAATTACGAGGATTGTCCCTCTGATCACGCTTGCAATGTTTTTACTATAGTGAGTGGACTAAGTTTGATTGTTCTCATTCTAAATAAAACGAAACTACCTACTATGTACTTACCACTTTTTGGAATCGTAAGAGAAAGATGATGAAGTTCTTGAAATGTTCAAAAGCAATAAGGGAATAAAAACAAATATGATTTTTAAAAACCTGATAAGAAGAAGAATAAGAAGGAGAAGAAGACGATGAAGGAGAAGAAGAAGAAACTTATAATATTTCAACATATTTATAATTTATTTTTAAAAGTCTCCATTTTAGATTAAAAAGTTACTAGAAAATCTTGCACGTTGCGGCGTCCTGCCGTCGGTCACTGTGATTTGTTTTGATATCTTGGTCTGTCAACATAGCATACGGCCGTTGTCGGTGACGGCTACACTTCGCCGATCGCGGTCAGCGTGTGGTCAGATAGACCATATCTAAAGCGCAAGCCACACCGCCAGCTAGTGAGCGCAGAAGTGAGCTGCGTTGCGGACGGTGTGGCCTGCGCTTCATCTTATTGCTTTGAGCGCGCGGCTTCACCAGCAGCCGTGGCTGTCATCTTTGCCACACTTTCCAAAACCAAAACACACAAACCTATCTGCCCTAAAATTATTTATCAACGTAATGTCATAATCAGCCTATAATGTTTTCTCTGTTAGGATATAGGTCTCCTTTCTGTGACGGAGACGGCCATAATTCGAAACATACATATTTCGAGCTTCGGATCTCCGATTGTACAGCAGTTTGTGCGGAGGTTGATTGTACAGCAGTTTGTGCGGAGGTTGATTGTACAGCAGTTTGTGCGGAGGTTGATTTTTACTAACATTAAGGCTCGTGCAGACTAGCGCGACGCGACGGTCGTGTCGCGACACTCATAGAACAATTTCTATGAAAACTTAATGGAAATTGTTCTACAAGTGTCGCGTCGCGCTGTCGCGTCGCGGCTGTTTGAAGAAGCCTTTAGGCAATAAGTTATTTTCTTGTATGTTACTAACACTATATGGATATTTGTGTCCGAAATAAAGTTATTCTATTCTATTCTATTCTATTCTATAATCCACCATGCGGCCCCAACGCGGGTTGGTGTATGTCTCTTCTCGAGGAATTTTTGGTTCTAGGACATGCCGTGATGAAATAGTTTACACAAAGTGAAGTGCCTACTTTTGTTCAAAATCACGACCTACAACTCGTAAGTCGCGGCCTTATCACCGTTAGACCTATTAACCAACGTCAAATACTCCACCGATATGAAGGCCAACTGTCTGCCTGTGAACGCCTTACCTTATTCCATTTAAACTTCCCTAAAAAGGAAACATCACCTTCAAAAAGGTACCAGCAAAAAATCTCAGTCACAGCACCAAAGGTCCTGTTATATCATTACAAGAAAAATGTTTTGGCACTTTCAGCAAACAAGTGTCGTGAACTTTTTCACTTAGTTGTGAAGTCTTTAATGACTTCCTTGGGAGCACAGGCCCGCACTTCGGATGGGTCGACGGGATTATTTTGTTAAACTTAAACCAATTTGGATAATGTATGTTTTTTGTTTTGCTGCGTTCGTCTTTTGTTTGTTTTGTGTTTTATCTTTTGAATTTGAAGCCGCAGGCGTAGGCTGTTACGTCTTTGAGTTTTGAGTCGAAGACTCTCGCTGATCAGCGCGACGCGACAGTGCGACGCGACTCTAGTAGATCAATTTTCATGAAGTTTGCTTAGAAATTGTTATATTAAAGTCGCGTCGCGCTGTAGCGTCGTGCTTGTCTGCGGGAGCCTTTAGATGTAGTGGCTGTCATGTGACTTTATTAAGTTGTAAGCTTTCTTAATATATGTATTTGCCCTGGATTGTTATTGGCTAAAGCTAGTAACTGATCGCCTTTTTATATAAATCGTTACGTTACGAAAAAGCATTTTGCTATACGTTTTTTTTTAAATTGTAAATAATAGAAAGAAAGAGAGATAGTTTTCGTGGATTTGGAGGGTGCTGAAGCCAACAATTAATTCAAAATTAAAATCTAAGGTTTGCGGCTACGAAATGTTCATGGGTGTCCCCTCGTCTGTTGGGCAGACTCATTGAGTCTGAAAACAATAGAAAAGTAATTGTGTTAATTACTTGACACATGAAAGTATATCGAATTACATTTGGAGTCGAAGAAAAAGCGTCAGGTACTTCATTACCGACGGGAATACTCTCGAGACAACATATTTTTTTTTCATGTCTTCAACACTTTTTTTGCGAGCCACATAAAACAAAAGGGGCAAACATTTATAAAACGACTGTTAAAACTATATTAATTTATTAAACATTATTTTGTTGCAAACTTCCTATTACGCACTACGTGCAAAACCACTACTTTCACATAAGCCCGTCACAAAAAAATACCGCACATTGCACCTCCAACTTTATAAACAGATTCTTGTCATTGAAAGCACCTCAAAAGACCGCCAAGTGGCATAAAATATAAACAGCACACCGGGGCCTAATAAGGTAAAGCCGCCACTTCCACAGAGCTCACACAACTTTGTCATAGCGTTTTTGCGATCCTTCCCACGGGGCCAATAATAGGATGTACCTAGTAGAAGGTAATCAATTTGATTGAAAACTTCACAGGTATTATAGAACATAGTTGTTTATGGCTATGATTTGAGTGAGGTTTGTAGTTTTTTTTTTTGGGTGGGAAATCATCAAATAACTTCTCCTGCTCTGGGTGGAGCAGGAACGCGTGTCAGGCTTTTACTGACTAAAACCCACCCGTGTTCCCTCAGTTGCCTGTGGGCCAGGCGCCAAGGTATCTCTTTCGAACAACCCGCACCCCTGGCAGGCATCGGCCCTTGCGGACCCCACCAGTTGATGCTGACATCTCTTTGAAGCGCGCGTGGTACACAACGCGCCGTCGACCCAGGCTTGGTCCTTACCGGACAGCGAGCTACCCATTACTCTCCGTGCGCAAGCCCGCGCCTACGGTTGCCGGGAATCAGCCTGGAATTCATCTCTTGCAGCGGCTAGGGCCATGAGGGCGCATATACTGCCTCTCCCTCACGTGCGCCACCTCCCTCTTTGCGAGCATCACTGCTTCGCTGAAAGAGGTGACGGCTAACCATGCACTCTCGCTCCGTACCATGGCCTGGACCAGGGCCGGACGCGTGAGATCGCCGCCGCTGAGTTGGGCTTGTGGCTAAGTAATTATAGCCGCACGGAGCAATCGGCCAGGTTAATCTACGTTTGCTATGGTTGGACCGTGGATGGGTGACCATGTATACATACCAAGACGACAGCGTGCTTCAGAAAGTATGTTGACTCGTCAGTCTCGGCTGTCATTCGCATAAATATCTTTGACAGTTGTTACGGGTTATCAGAAACCCGAAAAGCAGTCTTACCAAGGGTTTTCGAAGGTCAGATAGGCTCGAAATGAATAGGTAGTAGTGGGTAGGATTTCCCCGGATGAGCTTATTCACAAATAATGTTAATTCAACAAAAAATCCGGTTATATTCAACAGTACCTTTTGTACTTCAATTATAGACGTGTAGTGATAATATTGACTTCTCGATTTTTGCAACGTTTCGATTTTTTTGCGGTACACGCTGCGTTTTCAATCCTGCATGAACAAATATTTGTTTACTGCTGAATGTGTATAGTGAGGTGGCCCGGTTCACGGCACCATTTTTTATACGTTTCGGAATAATTTGCTTTTAGGTAGTCCTAGAATGGCTGTCCGGAGTTTTACAAAATGTAGCATGTACTTAGCCTAATTACTAAGTATCAAAGGTATTTAAGTTTTGCATTGTTAACCCTTTTTCTCTCAATATCTAAGTATTTTTTGTTTAGCCTTTACTTACCCACAGCAGGGCAAAGGCCTACTCGAAGTCCTTCCTGGAATTTTATCGCGCCACCTTGGACCAGCCTTCGCGGTACGCGTCTAGGTCTGCTCGCCACCGCTTTTTGCGCCAACCGCGTGACTTTTTAATAAGTGTTAAGCTTATGAAATATATACTTAGTATCATAATTATGTGATGAATTCGTTAGCGTTATTTGTACTTTTCCTATTCATTTAGGAACACTAACCTAGTAAAACAACATATCTACCGAAATTATGCGACGTAATTTCGGCGTGTAAACCCCTTTGATACAATTATTAGGCCGAAATTACGTCGTGGAAATTTTCGGCAGGCGCAGGTCGCTAGTTCAGTACGCTTCGCCTACCGTGAACATTGTAACTTAGCACACTGAACAAGCGTAAGGATTATTATTCGTTCCTGCGCTGTGTTTCTCAAATCACCAAGTCATAACCAGTAAGTGTGTTGAAATGCTCAAAATTTTATGAGACGAGGTCTTCGACCCGTAATGAAACAATTGTAGCATATTATAATATTCGTGTTTCCGAAACAGTTTCTCCGATTCAAAGGTACGTTGAGTGCGGTTTCGTCTCTATTCTACCCTTGGGCATAATGTAACGAGGTGCCGCTGAGCCTCGCAAGTGATTAGTTTAATTGACAATCCGTTTAGTAGATAATTAAGTGATGGTCGTACTGTAGGGGTATGTATTTCAGTTATGTACTCAGTAGTAAGTTCTTGAAGTAATAGTACAATAGACTGGTAGCAAGTACAAATTATAAAAATACATTTTGTGTTTAGGTACAGAAAGGTATTGACAGAGGTTCAAGTTGGGCCGCCGTCGTGAACGGTCGCGTCTGCCCGCGCGCAGCAGATGTTGACTTACTTGCCAGACTTCGAAATCAAACCGAGTTTTTTGTGCGTCTCCGTCTGTGTCGCAATTTGTTATATTGGGTAGTATAAAACAAGGGAGCAAAAGTGATGTAAGTGCGCTTCAGCCTGCAGCGAAGACTGGCTGCTGGAGGACGAGTGACACGGCTGACCCCTGGCGGCTAAACCTGGTGAGATCGTTCCTAATATTTCAGGGATTTGTTCTATAAAACTGAGAACGACCGGCCGGCCGGTTCGTTGTGGGCCAGTGTGCTAACACTATATATAATAGGGCGGCGCAAACTAATTTACGCTATTATTCTAGCGCAAAATACGGTACCTATCGCTCAAAACGCAGTACCTAAAGATTGTATTATTATAACTTGTAACGCCACGGTTACCGAAATTTGAGTCGGCCCACGGCCCATATGTGCTGAAGTGTACAAAAAAGTTACCCTTAACTCTTAAGTTCGCATAGCACGCTTTTGTTCTACAGATTAACCAAAAAAAAGGTCAAGTCAGCCTCAGCCCCTTTGCACGTGTCCTGGACTTGCACTACAAACAAAAGTGTTTTCAAAAAATAATTTAATGGGCTTAACACTCGATCATAGGATTATCAGTCAAGATCTCGGCCACATATATTTGGAAATATCGACAGGATGATAGAATTTTCCTAGCACTTCTAAATAATATACATGATTTTCTCCCTAACAGCATTCTCTTCCAGGAATAAAGGATAGCAAAATACATAACCGCACAATCCCTACTAATATTATAAATGCATAAGTGACTTTCTGTATGTATGTTACGCTTTCACGCCTAAACCGCTGAACCAAGTGTCATGAAATTTGGCTGAGATATAGCCTAGAATATGGAGAGAGACATAGGCTACTTTCATATAGGAACATACGCTATAACCAACTTCCACGCGGCCGGAGCCGCGGTCAGGGGCTAGTTTAATATAACATTTTGTGGTGGCGAAGATATCATCATCGCCTTGTCCGAATACTATCTCGTAAATGTGCACAGAAACAACAGAAACGCACAAGAGTATTCACCTATTGGCGAACTAGTACCCGCCAACAGCGACATCCTAAGTACAACGCTAAAACAAAAACCAAAATAAACGGATAGGTAACAGTTATATTCCCAACGAGATGACTTTGAACAACACTAGGTTTGCCAGGGGTGGCCAGGAAATTTGTGATTTGTTTTCGGATAACTTTCAGTCCATTTACAGAACAAATAGTAACATACAAACGACTACAACGCCAATTGAAACGAATCCCTGGAACAATAACACTTTCAGTCGGTGCAAATTTGAAGTGAAAGAAGTTTTTGATTACTTGTCTTCCCTAGATTGTGATAAAGGACCCGGGCCTGACTCAATCCCGCCTCTCTTTCTTAGAAAATGTGCAGTGAACCTAGCTGATCCTCTGACTACATTGTTCAATTACTCTTTAGCTCAGGGTTTATTCCCCGATCAGTGGAAAATTGCGCACATCACGCCGCTCTTAAAATCGGGCAGTGTTGATGATGTTGCAAATTACAGACCAGTGTCCATTCTATCTGCTTGTGGTAAAATTATCGAATCGCTTGTTCAGAAAAAAATGTTCTCTCACTTCAAAAATGTGCTGGATGATAACCAGCATGGCTTCCGCCCCAAAAAATCGACACTCTCTAATCTAGTCGAGTATGTTTCATATATATCATCTGCATTGGATGACGGTAGAGAAGTTCATGCAATATATACCGACTTTAAAAAGGCCTTCGATTTGGTAGATCACGACCTACTAATTGCTAAATTAGAAAGTATGGGTGTTCATGGGTCATTACTACGTTGGTGTGAGTCGTATTTAAAAAATCGCTCACAACTAGTATATCTCAAGGGTTTTAAATCTAAGCAATGCTACATACCGTCAGGGGTGCCACAAGGGTCGCACTTAGGGCCGCTATTTTTCTTAGTTTTTATAAATGATTTGGGCTGCAACATTGGTTCGGAATACAAACTTTTTGCTGATGATTTAAAAATATATCGAACTATATACAACGAATCCGATATTCTTCAGCTTCAGCTCGATTTGAATAACGTACTCAGTTGGTGCAAACAAAATAAATTATCATTAAATGAAAACAAATGTTACTTCATTAAATTTACCAGAAAAAGGAAAACATGTCAATATTATTACTCGATTAATGACAGCCCACTCCAAGAAGTTGATACTATAAGGGACCTTGGTGTTTTAGTAGATAGTAGTTTGAGTTTTAGGAGCCATTACGACCAGATAATTAGTCGGGCATCTAAATTGTCAGGATTCATCGTCAGGGAAATGAAAATTTTCAAAGAACCGATTCTGACCATTTCCATTTACAATTGCGTTATTCGTAGTATCCTGGAGTATTGCAGTACGGTATGGAACCCTATTTACCAAGTGCACTCTGATCGGATAGAGCGCGTTCAAAAGAGGTTTTTATATCACTTGTGTTACTCGGATAACAGATGTCGTAGTCTGAACTCATATAATTCTAGGCTGAGTAATTATAAAATGAATTCCTTAAGCGCGCGTAGGAAATCTTTAGATTTCATGTTTTTATATAAACTAATAAATGGTGTAATAGATTCTCCTGAGCTTCTAGAAAAAGTGAAATTTAGTGTCCCACGTTGCAGTAGCCGGTTAATTAACCGAAGGACTTTCGTCCAGCCTCATAGTCGAACTAATATAGGTAATTTTGCACCCATCTGCCGCATGCTTTCTCTTGCCAACTCCATTCGTGGGCAAATAGATGTCTTTGCTGGTTCTGTAGCCTCAGTTAGGTCTAAACTTAGAGTTTTAATTGTATAATTTTTGTTTATTTTTATATCCTTTTACATTTAATTTTTTCTTTCCTAAACTTTTTCATATTCTATGGAAGAGTACCCATTCTGTAACTTTTTGTGTGATTTCATAGCTATTCTGTTTTTTTTTATAAAGTAAGTGTTTTACATAAATTATGCATGCAAGATTCACATCTAGTAGATGTCAATCGAGAATATTGTGTTGTAGCTGATTTTATTGCAGTTGTGATTGTACATCAGTTTTGTGAATTACATTAAAAAAAAAAAAAAAAAAAAAAAAAAAAACACCGCAACATGCCAATCCTTATAACCGGTAAAACACACGAGACGAGCAAGAAAAATCCACGAAACCCCGGCCTCAAACGAACAGCCCCCAATTAGCGAACTCATTAACACCGTGTGAAGAACAAGAAGCAAGCTACTCACACCGTTATCAGTCGTAATCGCAAACGACACTGGATACACAACACCCAGAAACAGACCTTTACCGCAATTAAGCGCACTTGACCAGACCTGTGCATCGGCGCCTCAACACCAGCCAAAGAAAGAAAATCAAATAGACGCTGAACCTTCACGTAGCGGCATTCATATAGCCAACCTACAGGAAACAGGGTTGAACTCAGGAACATACATCTCCACACTGTGATTGGCACCCCTCAAGAAAAGCGAGTAACACACACCGGGGTCATATCAAGCAAAAACAATGCAACTACGCAGCTCTCAACAGAAATTCTGTATAAATAAAATACGAAGACTGGATAACAAAAAAACTAGCAAATAAAGACATCATCCCAACGAGTAAAGACATCGAAATACCCTGGAACACAATAACGGAGGTTATTAAAACCGACCGCTGCTCAGGAAACTGATTCTTCAGCCAATTTAATAAAGAGACCATGGCTTAGCTCTTGCTATCCTACAAAGCGGGAAACCGGATAATCCAAATAGGCATAAAAATAATGGCAGACAACACTCCAAAAGGTTAAATACCAAGAAGAACAAAAACACGCAGAGCCCGCTTCACCGGACTGGGGACATTTCACACCGGAAAATGCAGGCAAACGCTCGACACGTTTTACAGGAACAACAAACAAAACGCCGAAGGAGATCCGCGTACATAAAGGTGTCCCCCAGGAAAACAAAAAAAAAAGGAGCGAGGGCCTTTTTAGATACCAAATGTTAAAATAACAAAGCCGAAGAAGTAATGGTAATCATCAATAAAAGCCAAACGAGACAGCTCCCGGAACGGACCAAGTGGTAACCGTGGTAACCTAACTTAACAAAACGATGCCCCAAATATAACAGGAAACCGCAACTATACACAAGAATAAAGTCTGGACACAGAATACAGTGCCGGACAAGTGGCTTGAAACCGCGCAGGTACTAATCCCAAAAATAAAAAACTAGAAGACGCGAACGAATATCGCTGCACAATGGTACTACAGAATTTACGCCAGATGCGTAGTAAAAACAAAAAAATAAAAAATAGACGATGCAATAACAGGACTAGGCAACTACCAAGCGTCCCTTTTAAACATTGGATCAACAGATTACCACATTTTATGCACGAAAGGGTCCTAGACGAGGAAGGATTTGCAAGTAAACGAATTTACGCTCGCCCTATCGCCCTTGTCATAGAAAACACCAATGTCGACTTAAAGACATTAAGGCATTAGAATAATTATTGCAATGAACTAACAAATCGTTGACCAACAGGATAATCAAGGTATGCATGAATGTAAGAACATGCATCAAATGGAGTGGCCAGCAAAGCAATTGGATTATAATTATCAAAGGAAAGGGAGTTAAACGGGGTTGCCCTCACTCCTCTCGCCTTTTTACATTAGTCTTCGACGAAGTCCTTAGAACCCTTAAAGATGCAACCCATTTAATCAAACTAGATCAGGACCGCGTTTCACTCCCCCTGGTATTATCATTTGCGGACGATCTTATACTCATTGCAGATGATCTAGAAGGACTAGAGCGCATCTTATACCACACAAAACCGCAGGCCTCCAAATAAATGAAACAAAAACAAACATTCTAATTAGGGACCCCATAACATCACAGCAAACAATCAACGTAACCCTCAACGGAATAAGTATACCAACAATGGACGAAATAAAATAGCTAGGCACATACACAAGCAGAAAAAGCACAATTAGAAAACGATGCCAACAGGCCACGAGAAACGCAAATCATTACTACCATTCATACTAAAGGCAAAGATGGACTGAAAGTTAGCTAGACTTATGTATCGAAGAGTTATCGTACCTTGTATGATATATGACTTAAAAGTATCGACCCAAGGTGAACAGATTAAGACTCAGAAGATATGAACGAGTTATCATGAGAGACTTGATTAACCACATCAGAAATAAACTAATAATTAAGAAAATGCACCAAATCTTAGACGAAAAAACCGTAACAAAACGCATCAAGAATCACAGGATATGCTACTTAGCACACGACTTCAGACGGGATAAACCACACCTATTGCAGGTAGCAATGCAGTACAAGGCCAAATCTAAGAACCTCGGACGACCTATTTACCCAAGGAATGACAATCTAAAACAAGCAATGAAATACTTCGACATGAGAATCAAGTTTTGAAAGGACATGGCTGGAGACAAAACTAAGATCAAGAAAGCGGCTAGCAATATCTACAAAAAACCAGAAACTGTTAGCTGCGAGAACTCAGAATATTACTACGAAAACAACAAAACAGAACATAGCGAAGCAACGGCATAGAAAAAAGCTAAGAAAACAATTGAACGTACCCAAGAAGCCCGACCTGGATCAACATGCCGGCGACGTCGTGAAAAGATGCCCTCCTATAAATAAATACCACCCGTCTCTCCACTAGTCCAATGCTTACTCAAGGATGCATATCCGGTAGGCTCGCAATCCTTTCCTATCCTATGGGCACGTCTACCTGACCATTACCGCGCCCCCCGGTCTACTTCTTGATATGCAATGGCCTCTGTAACACCATGAAGCATGAGGCTCCAGGGGCTAGTGCGAATCTTGGGGTTCATTCGATTTATCGAGTCTGGTCAAGCCACGCTGGGATCGGTGCATTTCATATTCATATTCATATTCAGGAACAGAAAGGTATTGACAGCCACTGAGTTTTTCTGTTTATTTCCTGATTTTTTTTAATTAAGTAGCTGATACCTACGTATCAGTGTATTCTTTTTAGATTTCAATAAACCCAAGCTCTCTGTCAATCAAAACGCTACTGGTCAAAATAAAGACACAAGAAATCATCATCATTATCATCATCATCATATCAGCTGATAGACGTCCACTGCTGGACATAAGCCTCCTCCAAAAGGGGGGATTTGCCATAATCTCCACGCTTGGCAGGCGGGTTGGCGATCGCAGTATGGTGGTCAAATGCATAGAGGACGCTCCTGCCCATTCTCTAGTAAGTCCCTTAGTCGCGTTCTACGACACCCACGAGAAGAAATGGGATGTTGCTATTCTTTTACGTCCGGCATCACACGGAACGGAATCCTACACAAGAAATAGACATACCAAATCCCTTTCTTATTCAGTACTATTATTCTTTTTATTTAGAGACTGTTACATGGCTCTGTGGGTATTAATTACAATAACCATAATGCACCACAAATATCGTCACGGCATTATTCTGAAGTCCAGCCCTGAACACTCGATAACTTCACAAGCGCAACCGCTGCAATAACTCAGTGAAATGAAATGGAAACTTGTAATTTTTCAGAGAAGTGCCCCCTCTCCTCTCTGCTCCTCAAACATTTGTTCCACTAACATATCGACAGTAATAACTTGGGGGAAATTGGGAGAAAAACACTCAAGTGCCGCCGCTGATGAGGTTATGAATTCTTGGCGGAAAGATGGATTCGGGATGAAGAATCGATGATTGGTTGATCTTTCATTCTTGCGTTTTGTATTTAGGAGCGAAAACAGAATGTTGTTTGCAGAAATTCTATTGCAAAAGTGTTAATCAATCTGCTGCGTTATCCCAACTTTGTTGGGGTTGGCTTCTAGTCTTACTTTTACATGGAGCAGCTGTCTATTTTTTTTTTTCAATCCTCTAAGTACCTGGTACTTATTGACAGGCCTGCACTGTCCTCCCATACCTATTATCACTGTAATTTGAAAACATTGTAAAAGCCAATTATTTATAAAAGAGTAACCGTGGACTTTCTTGCCGGCTCTTCTTCATAGTAAGCAACAAATTGGAACCGTGCACCTAGCTTCTGACGTTTCATAAGTGCCAATGCAGGTTTCTGTGAATTATATTAATTTGATTTGATTATCTGACTTCCCTAAACCCAGTTACTGGGTTACACGATATCCCTTGACAATATTGGCTGTCAGAATTTCATGGATCTAACTACACGTAACAATGGTCAAAGATCTTTAAATGAAAACCGGAATCAAGTGCTTAACGTGCTTTCTGAGGCACGGAAGGATAAATATTTTACCAAAATATTTACACCTGCTTGCTCCTAAGTTTTGCTTTTGTGTTATCGATAAAGATCTGAAAGTACTTCGTCTTGGGTTGGGTCTATGTGGAATATAATTGAAATCTAGGTACCTTTTAGCAAACGTGTTACCTATTCCAAAGCTTAGATAAGATTTAACATGTTTCACATTTACACACTAAAGACACCAGTATTTATTATGTGACTATTTCAGACGGCAATAATTATGACTACGTTTGCACTAGGTACGTAAAAATATCGCGGCGGGATTTTATCGTGCACTGGATTTTCAATTCTTGGCGCTAATCAGAGCGTAGAAAATCCAGTGCGTGAAAAAAATTCGCTCCGATATTTTTGCGTCCATACGCACGACAACAAAAAATACAGGGTGTAACAGAAACCCTATTGCTATCCTTAAGCACTAAACATAACAGCTGATATGGAATCACTATACATAGTGTCAGCTCCAAATAAAATACTCTATGAATTGATAACAAATTTTTCATTTTCAAATTTTAACAAAGGTTTCATATATTTCTTAAATTCAAATCATAACAAACGTCTCACCGCACTACGTAGGTCAATAACTTTCCACGTTACTTGCCAATGTCACGGTAAATCTCTTTCGAGTGAAATTTTTAATTCAATTTGAAAAGTTCGTTTTCTGGTATCAATGTGTTAAAAATTCTCATAACTTCCGAATATGTAGAGATAGGATTAAAAAACCCTTCCAATATCGTTTAATATCATCCAAAGAAGCCGTGCCCTTGGTATGTATATACCCTTTCCGTTACACGTTGTATAAGTATCTAAATTAAGAAAATTAACGTGCACGTTCAATTACCTAACATATTTACTTCATACAAATAAAATCACCCCCTACCACCGAAAAAGCCACGAAAGAAGTTTAGTTGCCTTATTTATTAACCCTATAATGAAGCCGACGACCGCAGTGAAAACATTTAGACCAACCACCCTCCAAGCGTGAAGCCACTTACTTTTTAGCGTCGGTTTTGAACAAAACAAAACAAAACAGCAAAACCCTCCATTTCAGCTAGTTCGGGAGTAAACTGGCGGCTAATTTTTTGTTCCTATAGCGCAGGCTACTGAATTGAAGCCGCAAAAAAGGCTATAAAAGTCGCACACCAGAACTGGGAGAAAATGGGCAGGAATCGGTAGGAATGTGTAACCTCATAACTCGAGGAGAACTCGATTTGAACTCGATTCGATCGTAAGTCTTGCAGTCGAGCCATGCCAAGATTGGATTCAGTAATAAATAGTATTCTTAGTGGCATTCCGATTCTATTACGGTTTAGTTGGAGCATCGATTTACTGCTTTTTGTGGTGCTCTGACCTGATTCAGGATGGGTAAAATCGGGAATGATATTAAATATAGTAGTTAGATAAATGATAAAAGCATTATGTTTATTAATGATGATGATGATGTTCATTATGATTTTTAATTTTTGTTTTATTTTTATTATAATTCTATTCATTTTTGACATACCAACCAAATATTTTATGTTTACCTCTCGCATAGTCATTATTTTATTTTGCATGCAACCATATTTGTACGCCTCTTGGCATAACATAGCGACCTATGACTCTAATTTAAGAACTGTATACACTACCTATGTTACACAAATAAAATGATTTGATTTTATTTGATTTGATTTAATCCTGTAGTATTTTTATGAATGTAATACAGCAGATACCTACGTATCTGCTGTATTATTTCTTATTATTTTAGTCTACTTTTATTATTTATTATTTATTTATTTATTTAATACTTTAAGCACAAACATGTACAGAGGCGGACTTAATGCCATAGGAATTTTCTACCAGTCGACCTTTGGGTGATGCAGAGACAAACAGTGGTAGGTGCAATAAAATATATATACATAAATTAATGCCTATCTATATATAAATATAAGCATATATAAATATACATAAATAAACGAATTTACTTAAAACAAATGAGACAAACAATGAGAAAACATTATCGTTGTAATGATACTGCCAACTTTTTATACGAGGACCCCTATGTGCCTAGGAAAGCACGATAAGCCGTTGATTCCGGCTGTCATTCGTGACAGTTGTTACTGGTAGTCAGAAACTCGAAACTCTGGCAACCAATCTTACCAAGGGGTATAGCCCAGTACCTGGGTTGTGGGGGTCAGATAGGCAGTCGCTCCAAGTAAAATACTGGTATTCAGCTGCATCTTGTTAGACTAGAGGCAGACCTCGACATTGTTGGGAAAAAGGCAGGTGAAGAGTTGTTTATGGCCAGCCAACCAGCCAACGGCCCACCTGATGGTGAGGACTCACCGTCATTTTAGAGCTATATTGTGCGACAGTTCAAAGAGAATACGTTCGCATACTAATGTGAGCTTTTATTATTTCTAACGTGATGATACTATCGTGGTCGTCTACGTTCACGTCACAGCATCACGATAACACATGGAAGTAAAATGTGTAATGGAAATATATGAACACCCTTTAAAATTTCATACGTGTGATGAGCGGTGAAGATGAAGGTCGATCGTGACGTTAGAAATGATAAAAGCGCATGAAGTCGCAATCATTATGTCAAAAATACCTAAAATTTTCCTACATTTCTGATAACTTTTAACCGACTTTAAAAAAAGGAGGAGGTTCTCAATTCGTCTGTATGTTTTTTTATGTTTGTTACCTCATAACTTTCGACTGGGTGAACCGATTTTGATAATTCTTTTTTATTTAAAAGCTCGTGCTTCCCGTGTCAGATTTTCTGTGATCATTTTATGAAAAAGTAATTTAATGGGATTATAATTATGGACTTAAAGAGTTGTTTGAATGACTTTAATGATTATAATTGTGTAAATTGTTACGGTCGTGACTCATGTTCCTATCAACAGACAACCTGGCACTGATCTGAAAATTACAAGAAACGTTAGAAAATTTTAATTTCGCGCACTGCTAGTGCATCCTTCTTAAGAAAAGAATTGCATCATTCATGCCCTGCAGGCTTAGCACGAGCACCGATTTGTCACCGGAAGAATAGACATGACTATTAACTAAATGATGTAATACAGGAGAAGATAGCTATGTTTTTCTATTAATTATCACAGTGATGCGTTCTAAACGAATCATGATTTTGTAGATAATCGTATATACTTTGTGGCCGTCGTATAGAAAGTTTGTTGTCAGTGTGATTTTGACAGTTTGGGAAGAAATATTCTTCTGAAATAGTCTACATTTATAAGGACCTAGACAGAGATCGTTAGAAACGAAAGACAAAATGACAGATTGTAGAAGGATATCTACGGTGCGATGTCAATAATGGAGAAACGAAATGTCACTTTGTCAATTGAAAAAGCACTGCCTATTCTTCGTAGAAATAGAAAGAGTCCTGCTAAGCCTGCAGAGTTGGTACGTGTAGAAACAGCATAGTTACGGACCTCGCTGATGGAACGTATACTACCAAGACCATTAGAAGCAGCAGCAGTAGTAGCTGTTAGTAGTGGCTGGAAATGAAAATAATACATTTACGCGGCTATGTATTTTATTATTTACTCTGTGCAAGAGAAGAAAGGCGCGAGTTAATTTAGTATCTTCTTTCATGTTGTTTAAGTTACTCATTTTAAAGTAGACAGGAATAGACAAGTTTTTGTTGACGTAAACAGTGCGCTCTCAATGGTTACGGATTGAGTTACGGCAAATAATCTAGTTCTCAATGGCAAGAAAATGAAATGTGTAAAGTTCGCCTTACTGAATGTTAGAAATCTAGGTCTCAACATCGTCTTAGATAAAGAGGTGCTTGAAATCGTAGACTCTGCAGTTTTTCTGGGCATAACAGTAGATGCCAAACTTCAGCGGGGATCTCACATATCAAGCTTATCGTGTAGGCTCAGTTCCGCCGCGTACACCGTCAGGAAAGTTAGACAATACACTGACGTTGGTACAGCTCGTTAAGTCTATTTTAGTTATTTTCATAGCGTTATTCTGCTGTGGGGCAAAGCCGCTGATATAAAAAATATTTTTCCTCTTCAAAAGCGAGCTGTTCGAGCAATTTACCGACTAGATGCTCGAGTTTCTCTAGGAGATTTTTTTAAAGACATCGGAAGTCTTACGGTGGCATCGCAATTAATCTTCGCTTACATCTTATATATTAGGCAAAATAAACACATATACACTAAAAACACACCATTAACACAAGAAATAACGACAAACTACGTGCTCCCTTTCACCGGCTTCATAAGTTTCATAACTCATTTGTTGAGCTTGGTACCTTTTATAACAAGTTTCCCTCTTCTTTGCTAGATTTACATTTTAATTTAATTTAAGCGTTTAAAGCTAAAGTAAAATCCAACCTTCGTTCTAAGGCATACTATTCTATTAACGGCTACTTAAACGATAAGAATAGTTAGTCGCTGTGTTTAACTCAAGACAATGTTTATGTTCTTTCACGAGAATTAGCTTACCTACTGACAGGTTATATGAGTTACTTTATATAATTGTTTATTTTATTAGACTGTATAAATATTTAGAATTTTTATTTTTTTATTAACGATATTTTCATAAATTTTTGACATAATCTACTCATTAAAATGTTTTTCAATGAGATGCATTGCAACATGTGGTTACCTAGCGATCTCGATAATTGTTCATATTATTCTTGCCTGAGCAATCAGCAGCAAGTTCGTCATGCTCCCTTAGATATCACCACTTGCGGTAGCGTCGGGGGTCGGATTGTCTCCTTTCCTCAAATATGGCGAGGCGGGCAATGGTTGCGTTATGCTGGTGAACGGGTGCTGCTTGTGGTGACTGGTCGTCTTGCTGACCATGGTTTTGTCATTGTTATTAGTAATTAACTGTTTATTTATGTTACTCCGAAGGTCCTAGCTTAACATTTATTACGACAAGGTAAATCGAAATGAACATAATGCAGGATTGCATATGTAAGTGAGCACACCCTTTATGCCTGCAGGCTTTTATGTAGGTATTGAGTTCTGTTTTGTTTTTATTCTTCATATCTGCTTGAGTTTAGTTCTATTCTATTTTTGTCATGGCAATGGTGCCGATCTCGACAATTCTGCCAACGTCAGATGTGTTGAGAAAACGTGCGAAGGAAAGAAAAATTCAGTTTAGTTAGTATGTTTTGTTAGTATATTGACGTGTGCTAGCTGACATATGGCAAATAATTTAATTTTATATTTTGTGTTTAGTAACGTTAATTACTTACCTATTATTTTATAGAATCAAGTTCTTCTAACTTAACAGACAGCTGTGCTGCTGGGAGTTTATTGCGCCAATTCTTCCCAACTAAAGCCTTAGGATGTGGTGAAGAGCGGGACTTTGGGGGGACTGTCTTATGTAATTTTGACGTTCAAAAAGTGCTGACTCTCTGCCTAGTTCAAAATAAATGACTTTTGTCTTACTTCATTTAAAATGTTAAATAATTGACTTTGATTTTGTTCTCTTTCTACGTTTTAACGTAATATAATGTCGCGAGCGAAGCCATAACCAGACCTAGTCTAAGCATATTCTGTAAACTAAACTGTTAACTGTACATCGTTGGGATCTAAACCATAATATGAATTGCAAGTCACTTGTCCTTTAAACTACAACATCTCTCAAAGTTGGCGTATGAATTATTTATAGAGCGCCGGCACCCGGTAGCGCCGGGTACATCTTGTAAATTGGGTTTGACTTACAAGATACGTGAGTACATCAATATGGGTGTGGTAGTGTTTAGTTTCCTGTGTCTCGTATTTAGAACCTTTTTTTGGTGAATCTATTTTTCTTTTATCGATAGGAAACTACTTTTAATGAGTAAAATCCATCAAAGTAAATAATAAGCCTGATGACCAAAAATATTTACCCATCTAAGAACATACTATGTGAAGGACATGGTAAGTGTAGCGTCGAAGGTTGATCGAATCGCGAGTTTTTAATCGAAAAGTTGTTGATGATGCTCGTCTATGCGATGAACCCAATTTATGGACTACGAGCCTGCGTTTCGTCCACGTGGAAGTCAATTGTACAATAAAACTTACCATATGGCATTTAACAATAGTGTAACTTTCTGTAAACGAAAGAATTTTCGGAATCGGGTACTAATCAAATTCCGAAAATTACCCTATGTTCTAGTCTATGTGAACCAAATTTTATGCAAATACGTTTAGCCGTATTAGCGTAAAAGCGTAACAAAGAAAAATATATAACAAAAAAAAAAAAATTCAAATCGGTCCAGTCATCTTCGAGTAATCGGGGAACATACATAAAAAAAGGTTCCGACGAATTGAGAACCTACTCCTTTTTGAAGTCGGTAAAAAAATAAATCAAATCTGGTCTCTTTACAGTATTTAGATTATAAATAGGGTTTATGTAAAACATACACTATACTTATAGATATTCACATAGAGAAGACAGGCTGGTTCACGAGAACAATAGCTTCGCTAATTAGGACATAGTCTTCAATGGAGTGCACACAATTGTTTCTGAAGAGAAAGATGTGCGCGCACGGGGACAGTCTTTGAAAGTTAATGAATATTTTTTCTTTAGCTTATAACTTGAACACTTAAATAACTTTAATAGGTTTCGTAAGTAGCGTCGGTCCTATTCTGGGAGAGAGGTAGGGTGGATAGTTATCAGAAGCTTCAGTTTTTGTAATTTTTTTTGGGTCCCAAACCTAAGTACCTGGTACTATTAAGTACCATACAGTGCAGTGCGAACAGTCCTTCCATACCTATTATCACTGTAATTTGAAAACATTGTAAAAGCCAATTATTTTTAAAAGAGTAAACGTGGAGTTTTTGCCGGCTCTTCTCCATAGGAAGCGACAAATTGGAACCGTGCACCTAGATTCTGATGTTTCTGATGCCAACGGAGCCTCCGCTAGGGCTCCGCTGTCCGTCCGTCTGCAACACATAATTAGAATTAAATAAATTTAAAAATGATTGAGGATCCCCATCCAAGAAACGTGTATCTTTATATGTAGTGTTGAATATTGTTCGGTGGTATGGAACCCTGTACTACGTTTTACTCAGTAACTGGGCTGTGGAGGTCAGATAGGCAGTCACTTCATGTCAAAAACGGCTATTCAACTGCGTCCGGTTAGACTGGCAGCTGACCCCAACATACTTGGGAAAAGGCTAGGCAGATGATGGTACCGAACCCTTCATGTGCGACGCGACTCACAATTTCCGTATAAGTGAAACGTCAGAACACGTAGTGATACCTTTATAAACAAACAAAGGTTTTTTTCCAAACGGATTTATAGATGACGGAGTTCTGAGGTAAAAAACTCAGTCCTCATTTTATACAAAGCAAGATACACAACAACCGACTTAATACAGTTTCTATCCCTTAATTTAACCATCAATCACAAGATAAAGCCTATCCCGGAAACTTTACACAAACTTCAAAACAAAATCTTCGAGACACCAAAGAGTCATGAACTCAAAATTTAGGGGTCATCCTACGACAAAATTAGTGTTTAAATAATTAAAAGTAAAACAGGCCTGTGAGGGCTTGCTATAACTCTGGGTGACAAAAGCCGGTCATTAAATTTAATATTTTACGTAGTGCCGCTAGTTTTGCCACTCGACCCGGTTCCCGAGTTTCAGCGGTGTAAAGTGGTTGGCGAATCGAGGGATTTTTTTTTCGAGGTGTTGCTTACCTGGAATTTTTAAGGTTTGTTTTTATTTTGAAGTTTGTCGCTTGCCAGAAGTGTCACAAATAGAGTCCTGTCCATGGAATGAGTATGCACTTGTTACAGATGGAGGCGAAATAAAATGCAGTCTTGGTTTCAGAATCAAATTGGAAGGTGCGAGTGGTTGCAGGGCTTCGAAATATCGACTGCCTGACGCAGGTCCTCACCGGATTGGCTGTTTCGGGAGGTTCCTGTTTCACATAAGGCGGGAGGAAACGCCCGGGTGTTTCCACTGCGAAGATCGCCCTGAGGACCTGAGTAACCTGCCGCCATTTCATCCATCCAGTGTTAATTTTGTGCTTTACCGTCCGATCTACTTCTCCATCCCTTTGCACGAGTGATCCGAGATACCGAAAATCGGAGAAGACTGGGAGAAGCGCGCCATCAAGTGATATGGCTCCAGAACTGGAGAGACCGCCAAAATCGCAGAACATATATTCAGTTTTGGTTCTGCTGATTTTCAAGCCAACATTCTCCAGCTTCTTTTGCCACTTCTCCAATCTGCTCTGGATCTTCACCAACTAGAACAATGTCAGCGGCAAACAGCATGAACCAGGGTGCCTCTTCCTGTATATCCGATGTCAGAGCGTCCATGATCAACACGAAGAGGTAAGGACTTAAAGCCGATCCCTGGTGCAGGGATCAGCAAGGTACCCTATCATACGCTTTCAACATTGTAACTAAATTTTACGTTTAGCCAACAAATGGCGCTAAGTCGCTTAACTTAATTTATAATTTACTACATAAAGTACCTATTGGCTATCTATACCGATATTGAGGTGTGCCTCGTCCACATACTGTATAGTACAACTTAAGATTATTAATTCTGTCTTTGTGTTGATAAATAAGCGGATTTTTATTAGCTTCTTAACTGGGATGGTTTGAAATAAGTAGGCGAGCAACGACAACCTCCACAAGTGGGGGTTCATCGACAGCACAGACCTCTGGTGAGTATGTGACGTCCGCCACAGACGTCGCATACACACTCACATGACACAGCATGTTCTATCATCTGCACACGTAAGGACTGGTGGCAGCTTCAGCAAACGGTATTCGCGTTGTTGAACTTTGGGCCAAACAAATTTAAAAAGCTGAATATATTTTGATCGTGCTATTTTTGCCATCGACACGCTAAGAAGAAGTAAGCGAGAACAGAACTTGGTAGAATTTAAACTTTATTGCCATAATGTATTGTAACTGAGATGAGAAGATGATTCTGTATTGTATTCTTCCGTGTTTTATTTATTTATTTTGAATAGAACGGCCGAAGTCAAGTACACTATGTAAACATATCAATATATACATTACAATCTATTTAACACAGTCATGCATTCTTCTCACAAAAATTCAAACATTCTGACAGCATCATCTTCCATTCATTCAAAAACATATCGAGATCTGTATTCGAGTTCAGGAGAGCGTTAATAGCGGTTAATGTCCGAGAAATAGGTGACTTGGAGTGTGCAACAGTACGGCAAGTTGGAGCAGCCAGTAAGCGGTGTTTTCTGCCACGACAGTAATTGTCTGGGACAAATAGATTGCAGATCTCGGTATGTAGATCAGGAACATCAATAATCCCACATAAGAATTTTACAGTCATCTGATCGGGCGACTATCTTACTTGTAGATAAGTGAAACCTATGGATCCCAAGAGGAATTAAGTGGGATATAAGAAAGGATAAAACCCATACAAGTGTTTGTAGAGCCATCTAAGGAATGCTTTTTGAATTTTTTCTAAAGCTAATGCTTCTCAAAAGCTATGGCCAGCTCCGTTATACTATGTAGATATTTCTGGACGACAACTTTCATCGATTGTTGTTCGATCTACTCTAGGCATTATTCGAATATATGGGGATTTACATTCAACAAAAATCTGGCCGGCTAAGCTGGAATTGTGCTGAGCTGTCCCGAACATGATACGGTATAAACAGCCTATAATGTTCCTACTGCTGGGACACAAGCCTCCTCTCTGCGAGATGTGGGCCGTTTTCTACCACGTGGGCCGAGTGCGAGTTGGAAGATGCGACATGTTTTGCGGGTTGGTGATATCGGCAGGGAACAGTGGCGAAGGGTAGATTGTACTCCACCGTGCTCACCAGACATTACTGCCGCGCCGTCGTAAGACTGACCAACTAGCTAATTCCTATAACGATACTGGTAAAGTATATCTAACAACTGTTTGGATAAAACTTGAGCGGTTGACTTCCGCTAACATCGTAAAAACCCAAGGATCGTTCTTTGATTCCAGTTTCAAAGAAATATCGAAAAATAACAGTTAATTGCTCCATAAGACTAATATTGGGAGTTTCGTCAACCATTACAGACAGAAATTGAGCTTTCTCTATCTCAAAACTAATGTGGTCTCGTAAACGGATCCAATACTATGTATTAAATCATTTTGAATATCACTACCACCCTATTACCAGGAAACGTGGGGTTCTGAACTGAATTACAAACTTCTAAATGGGAGACCATTACTGAATCGAACTTGTTCAGATATAACAAGGCCTCGATATAGGTACCGAGGTTCTCGGAATTGTGACATTCATCGTGGCCGCGAAAAGCTACTTCTTTTTTACCTACCAAAATAACGGTTTCAATAAACCGTTTCATTAAATTCCCATTTAGATCTACTTTTCTATTATGAGCTTCATGCGAATTTGCCAAAAATGATTCTATCTTACCTGTCCCGAACTCATGTAACTGTAAACAGCTGCGAATATGGTAGAAAATGCCTCAGGCATTAAGTCCGCCTTTGTACAGTATTTTTTTTACTTGTGCATTAAGTTTTAATAAATAAAATAAATAAATAAATAAATATGTTTTTCAGCCTGAACATGTTTTTTTGACGAATTCGTCAGATTATTAACATCTGTAAAACCCCCTATAATCCATTAACTAATAGTATCGGAGAAAAGTAAACACGGAAACTATACATTCTATTTAATTCACAACTGCCAGTCAGCCATTGATATTTATCGTAAAGAGAAACATTAAAATATTTAAGAAAACCATCGCGTCGTTTGTAATTTTAGTCATATCTGGGCTTGAATTCACTATGACCACTTAACGATTCTTTACTCGTAACAACGTCAATCAGACACGAATTCAGCTAATATCGTATTAATAATATCGAAAAATTGTCTTGGAATATATAGAATACTAGCTGACCCAACAAACGTTGTTTTGCCTTATAAATTATTTAGGGGTGGACTACCCCTAACATTTAGGGGGATGAAAAATAGATGTTGGCCGATTCTTATAGATACCGGATAAGCACAAAAAATTTCATCAAAATCGGTCAAGCCGTTTCGGAGGAGTATGGCAACGAAAACTGTGACACGAGAATTTTATATATTAGATGATATTTCGTTTCCTTACCGTTACATTGGCTTCTAAAAAAACGATATTGACGTAGTTTGAACGTAGTAAGGTTCCGCGGGGAATCACTAAAACTATACATAATTGGGGCCCTGGGCGAGCACGGCCTAACATAATTACGTGTTTCTTATTTTAAAAACTTAACCTTCAAAACATGTTTCCTCACACAGAAAATAATCTGTTAAACAGCAATCTAAAGCTATTATTGCTGCCGTACATTAGTACTAATTACTCAACTAATTACTATAAACTATCAACTACTTACCCCAAATACCTAATTACAACACCTAACTCAAATCACTATCTTTATCATTAATTTATGTAATTTTATGTTTATAGTTATTTACTATAAACATAAAATTACATAAATTAATGAATTCAATAAATACAACAAACGAAATGCAAATGTAAACAAAATTAAATGTTACAAATGCAAATACGTCAAGCATGGACCAGCCGACGAGCCGGTATCTCGGTATTGCTCCATCTCGTTCACGCGCACGCATTTTTTATTACTTTCTCTATTGTAACCCGGGAAAAATCGGCTTGCTAGGCCGCTTGGAAACCGGGATGTCACGTGACCGAAGACAAAAATTTAATGTAGGCGTTTGGTTTTTTTTTTTTTTGGGTGGGAAATCATCAAATAACTTCTCCCGCTCTGGGCGGAGCGGGAGGGCGTGTCAGACTTTTACTGACTAAAACCCACCCGTGTTCCCTCAGTTGCCTGTGTGCCAGGGGCCGCGGTATCTCTTTCGAACAACCCGCACCCCTGGCAGATTGACAGCACGGTTGGCGCAGTGGTTAAGAGATTGACTTAATTTTATGGTTTAATAAATATCTATAGTGTGATTATAAAACAGGTATTAAACACTACTGACAGTATCATATTCTGAAGGGAAGCCGATAGGAATCGTGTTCTTAGATAGCCTCGGTCCTGGTAGGGAAATATGATACAGCGAGGGTAAATATTAAACGGAGTTGCCCAATCGACACGAGCCGAATGACTCCCGAATATATGTATATTGCTTCGGGTCGGCTTTTATGTTTAAGAAATATAATTTAAGATTCTGAGATGGTGGCTGGCGATGCTTATAGAAGTTTGAAGTCCAGCAAAAGCCGCATGAAAGCCAAGTGAGTGCTGCAATTGCTTCGGGTCGGCTTTTTTGTTAAAAAATATATTGCCAAATTTTAAAATTGCCAATCTTAGATAGAATATAAAGGTTAACTGTAAAAGAGATCCCTACAGCTTGTCCTCTTCACACAGACTCTTCTCATTTCCACACACTTCACCTCCATAAGAGTGAGCGAGACCGCAACAACCTGTAAACGCAAACAGCCGTAATTTAATCCTGGGTATTAGTGTAGAACGTCTGTTAAACGATATTAAACTGTCGATTCCAGCCATTACTGGGTAGTTACTGGGTTACTGCACACTATAACTAAGTCCTTTGCGATTGAATGTAACAATTTTATGAGCAGTTAGTTTGTTAAGAGTTGCTTTTTGAAGTACCAGCCCGGGTTATAGCGTAACACAGTATAGCAATGGCTTTCATTTTAACAGTTGTACAAAATTAATTCCGGTATTCACGTTGGTGAGCTGACAATTTTTTGCGAACCTATGAAGCAATGAATTAGTAATGTCTTTCTTTAAAACTGCTCAGATGGAGACTCATAGATAATGGCGTGCACAGAGCTTTTAGACAGGGTAGGCAGAAAATAAAAAAAAGGCACGAAAAAAAACAGAATCATCGGTTGCTGATGCCTGTACCTACACAGCACGCCACAAATCAAAATAATCATATTGTTTTTTTACTTTAACTTTAGTTTTTATTAATGGCAAATCCGTTAAACAACTACTTTTCACGATCACTTGCTTTTGTTTTTTTTTCACCGAAAAATGGTTTTGAAAACGTATCATTTTTTCTATTCTCCATACACACACCACCTGAACAACTTTCACAGTGAATGTTATATATTTTTCACACTATTATCAACGTAAAATCTTAAAAACATGCTATCATAACTCACAACCAAAACAAATAAATCAAATGATGGCGTCGGAATATAAAAATAATACGACAATAAAGTAATGGTTGTTTATGTAGCGACAATTCATGAAACAATGCTACTTTTTAAAATAGTCGCATAACCAACTTTGTTCGGAAAAATTCGGGAAGTTTCGTAATTCGCCGTGTCAAAAGCCAGTGACAACCCTGTACGGCTTTTTTTTTGGGTGGGAAATCATCAAATAACTTCTCGCGCTCTGGGTGGAGCGGGAGGGCGTGTCAGACTTTTACTGACTAAAACCCACCCGTGTTCCCTCAGTTGCCTGTGTGCCAGGGGCCGCGGTATCTCTTTCGAACAACCCGCACCCCTGGCAGGCATCGGCCCTTGCAGGCCCCATCAGTTGGTGCTGACATCTCTAAGAGGCGCGCGTGGAACACAACGCGGAATCGACCCGGGCTTGGTCCTTACCGGACACCGAGCTACCCATTACTCGCCATCCGTACTCCCGTGCAACCCTGTACGGTTGTGTGCGTTATTTGTTATATTGTGTGCCACGTATGTACAGGAACGCACACCCAATAAATCTGTATGACCACGAGAGCACACATATAAACATCAAGACGCGAATAATTTGTGTCTCTCCCAAGACACTCAGCGGTGCTAGTGCATCGCAATACGAACTTGCGTCAAATTGTACGCACGAATGGTATTGTATCGATGATGCTAATGATACGACCGACGCTCGACAGGTGGAGCTGATTTATGAATAAAGATTTTTTTGTTTATTGGTAACATTTATTTGATTTAGGTTGGGTAGGCAGTGTCTTTCTGCCATTATGGACTGCTCGCCACTGATCATAGATGACTCCACCCTGGAGTTTAAATATGGTGCCTTCCCACAACAATGAGGCACTTAATATAGTGTCCTGATGTCGCCTGTGTTGCAACTGAAAGTGCCCAGCTCGTGTTTATAGGTTCCTATCGACATGCTAAGAAGAAGCAAGATCCTTCAAAATCATTCAAACTATTCCAGGCGATAGTAAGCGGTACAGACTTAAAAATGCCGCTCCTAAATTTTAACACAATGCAGAAAACCAGAAAGCTTAAAATCATTTTAACTGTGGCTTGAGGTAGGTAGATCAATTTGACTGAAAAATAAATGAACCTACCCACTCACTACAAGGATCACAATTGCAAAGACTTGCAATCTCTGAAAATACCCAAAATTTCTGTGTCTGTGTCTATCCGTGTGTGTTAAAATCTGTCAAAAAGTAATTTTCCCTTACTAGTCGCTAGTCGTAAAACATTTTACTTCCTCAAAACTCTTCCATTTTTGTGCCGCGCAATACAATTTCAGGTCCGTTTGAGGTGGTTCATGATTCTGTGTTTTTTTGCTCAGCTCTAGTTTAATTTAAAGCTAGGCTGAACCACACTGCGTTGCATAATCAAACACCTTTGATAGCAGCGCTTGAATTAATAGCTTGAGAGAGTTCAAGTGTTGTTGAATGATTTGTCTTTTGTGATAAAAATGGCTGACTGGTGCAATTTAGTGGGTGATAGAATTGCAGTTTGGTGGATAGGAATACATTGTTAAAAAAATTATATATAGTATAGAAATCTCGATGTTTCGTCAAGTCGTAAACGTCGGGCACGTCAGGGGCACGTCGCTAGTTTAGTACAAATTGTTCAATCCTAAATCTCTAGGCCATCTAGTCATTTTAAGTGGCTGAATTCAAAAATATATTATAATGTTCAACTTTCTCCAAGAAACATGGGTCAAAATATGAAAAATAAATCGGACCCCCCATACAAAATCAATAGTCAGCTGATCGATTTTGTATGGGAGGTCGGATTTTTTTAATAATATTTCGACCCATGTTCTTTGGAGAAAGTTGTTCAATTTCACGGGTACTATCACCCTGAAAAATTTGGACGGTGACTAAAAAATTAGCCTGTATATAATATAATATGTATCCACCGTGAAATTTTAATGGTTGTTATCCCGCAGCGAAATGGTTTTGTCTTGGTAATACAATCGTTTTATAAGCAAATAAAATATTAGAAACGAAAAATAGTAGATTAACCAGTGTGAAAAATCACCACGTGCGAGAGTTTATTTTGCGTTGAACATTTATGCATTGCTGTTCCCTTTGTCGGCGGTGCGTGCGATTCAGAAGTAGTACCTACAAGTTACCTCTAGTGCTACTATTGAGTACTGTTTTATCGAGTTGATGAATATTTTTAAAATTATTTTAAAACAAAAAAATCTTTTATTTTTTTACTTTTACTCTATGCTTCTAAAGTACTCCTTATGGCAAGTTGTTCTGCAACGGGAAAACAACCATTAAAATTTCACGGTGTATAATCAGATAGGTTTAACGCTCCGATTTTAGGTTTAACCTAGACTATTCGTTGCTCTTCACTTCGTCCGCAATCCAGAATCAAAAGTAGTCTTGGTGCCAAAACTCATCTAAATGCGTTCAGCCGTTTTAGCGTGAACGCGTAACAAACAAACAGCAACTTGTTATCGTATTTATGATATCAGTTAGGATTACCAGTATTTCTGCAGCCAGCACTATCAAAATAATTTGTACCAAGCGTTGGCTTTTCCGATATACTAACGTTGGCACAATCACTGGATCAAGTTAACTCTAGCTGCATTTTAGCGTACCCGCGTTTTATTTGTTTACTAGCGTTGAATTTAACACATTTCGCTCTTGCACTCGTATCTAAAATATCATGTTTTTTTTAGTATTGTTAGAAATAGTATATAATAGAAGATATAAAAGTATATTTAGGAATAGCATTGGTAGCAACAAAAGTCGATAAATAGTGCTATTTATGCAAATAATGAAAAAACATCTGCCTACTCTTTACTCAACTATGTTTGGGCTGGCTTCCAATCTAACATTAGGCCACTGCCTATCTGACCTCCACAACCCACTTACTGGATAATACGATACCCGTTTGGGTAAGACTGGTTGGCAGACTTTCGAGTTTCTGACGACCCGTAACGACTGTAAAAGATCCACAAATGACAGCCGGTACCAACGGCTTAACGAGATACGGCAGGATCTTGTTAAGTAAAGATGATCACTCATCCACGGACTTACGATATTGATACTTAAATGATTTAATAGTTGGCTTTTCAACTTTCTAAGTTTAAGTATATTCGTTAAATTTTATTTCTGTTCTGAGATGAAACAAATATTTTGCTCAAAAATTTAGATTTAGAAAACTTAAGTGTTAATCATAATAATTAGAGAGAGCAAAGCAATAGTACGTTTATTGTATGCTAAAGTTTATTTATTTTTGTTGTTACAAAGCCTCAAAATTGTCTTTAATTAATATTTAAACACCAGCAATATAACTCCTAACTAAATACTCCTCTAAGATTCCACAAAAAAAACCCTTTTGACAACGAGTTATTTTTAATTCTAAAGAGTTCCTTTAAGGAAAATCCGTTTACAAAACAGCTTTATAATTAAAAATGCCAATACTTTGTGATCAAGTGTCTCAACGAGTGTACAGTCTCAAAGGCGTCTGCAAACAATTGGGGATACATTTAATTGAAACTTTTTGTATATACAGCGTGTTTCAGAATTACTTGGTCATATTTATTTAAGGGTGACTAAAAAACATTTTTTAAGGGATCAACATCGTTATCGCGAAAATTGTATCAGTTGTCCCATAACAAACTTCAATACCTTAATCAACTCAGGGTGAGTTCACTGCTGAACATCGGCGTCTCTCATGCTGCGCCACAACCGCCAATTCCTCTGCTTTCCGCAACCAGTCTGTCCCAGCCACTTCAATACCTACTCGATCCAATTGTATTGGGCAGCTGAAAGCCAAATCTCGTAATTAAAAACATTCAAAATCTAATCGAAATCTAATCTTAGTGAAAATCAATGACAAAAACTTGTCAATGACATGTTTTTGACATATTGTGACTGAGATTATTATTTCATCACTGCTGTTCTCAAAACGGTGACGGAAAACATCGTGAGGAAATCGGCATGTCCTAGAACGGAAAATTCGAAGACATGTGATGTGACATATACCAACACGCACTGGGCCCACGTGGTGGATTACGGCCCACTCCCTCTCACCAAGACGTGGCCTGTGTCCCAGCAGTGGGAACGTTATAGGCTGATAATGAGACTGAGATTAGAATGCGAACGTTCTTAAAATTACGGTATTTGCCACTCTGATTGTTTTTACGTGATTACGATTTTGGCTCCATCGAGAAAGTTGGTCAGTTTAATGGCCTAAACCACTACCACCGTTGTTCTGTGTGGTGCCAGACGTAAAATAATAGCACCATCCCATTTCTTCCCGTGGGAGTCGTAGAAGGCGATTAAGGGATTTACTAGAGAATGGGCAGCAGCGTTCTCTATGCATTTGACCACCATACTGCGATCACCAACCCGCCTGCCAAGCGTGGCGATTATGGAAAATCCCCCCCTTTTGGGGGAGGCCTATGTCCATGATGATGATGATGAACCATTACCATATTCGTTACAATATGATCACACGTTTTTGATACACGCTGTATTTAAGCTAAATTGTGTATTGGCGGGATATGTCTTTGACTGTCTCATGTGTTGTAACATTTCTTGGATTCCGTATTGAGATTGATTTGATTGTAGAACTTATTGAAATTTCTTGGAAACTGTTGTGTGTACAAATACGTGTGTAATTTAGCACATGAGTCTGGATCGCTGGTAGAAATATTTCGTCAGTTATTAAAAAAAAAACAGCTTTTTCACGGAATAGTGTAATTAATGGTGGAGGTCTGCTATACGGTGGACATAAGAAAGCAAACTTTATGTCGTTGCACTAAGGGCGGTTGCCGTAGTTCAAGTGATACCTACCACTGTCGAACGGTTTTTTTTTTTTTTTTTTTCTGGGTAGGAAATCATCAAATAACTTCTCCCGCTCTGGGTGGAGCGGGAGGGCGTGTCAGACTTTTACTGACTAAAACCCACCCGTGTTCCCTCAGTTGCCTGTGTGCCAGGGGCGGCGGTATCTCTTTCGAACAACCCGCACCCCCAGCAGGCATCGGCCCTTGCGGGCCCCTCTGTTGCTGCTGATATCTCTTTGAGGCGCGCGTGGAACACAACGCGCCGTCGACCCGGGCTTGGTCCTTACCGGACAGCGAGGTACCCATTACTCGCCGTCCGCAAGCCCGTGCCTACGGTGGCCGGGAATCAGCCTGGGATTCCCGACGCCCAGGACGTCTCCTGCGAAGGCCACGGCTGTGAGGGCGCATGTACTGCATCTCCCTCACGTGCGCCGCCTCCCTCTTTGCGAGCATAACTGCTTCGCTGAAGGAGGCGACTGCCAGCCATGCCCTCTCGCTCCGTACCATGGCCTGGACCAGGGTCGGACGCGAGAGATCGCCGCCGCCGATCACCTCCACGAGGACACGGCGTTGCTCCGCCCAAGCTGGGCAGACCTCCACCGTATGCTCCACCGACTGTCGAACGGTTGACTGTTATCTGGACACGATAGTCTATCTAGAATACCTATTATAAGTTCAATCAATCTGCCTGCCATCCCAGCGTTATTGGAGTCAGCTTCATTCTAACTGGATGCAGCTAATTTACATGGAGCGACTGCCTTTGTGACGTCCACAACCCAGTTACTGGGTAACACGATACCCCTTGGTAAGACTGGTTGACAGACTTTCGGGCTTCTGACAACCCCTAATGACTGTCAAAGATCTACGAATGATAGCCGGTACCAAACGGTTTAAAGTGCTTTCTGAAGCACGGAGGGGTCTCGATATGTGATGGAATCATCTATGAACTCATCTATGAAGCGACCGCGGCAAGCGAGCCATGTGGATATTATTATTGAGCTAATATTACAAGTTATATTTTTCTTCCGTGATCTAATAATTATTGAATGTATTCTGCAATGTTGCTTTAAAGTCTTTAGAACGTAGGTGGCGCCCTTTTGGATGTCAAAATGTCAATGTGTAGGCACTCTAGTAACTTTCTTAATAACAACAAGAAATGTTCATTTAACTTTTTAATTAGCGTAAAAACTCTTTTCTAATTCAATACTTGCTTAATGCCTTATTGGATTAGTGGTAGCAATCGCTACTGCTGAGCATGGTTATCTGGGTTGGATTCCTGGGTCGGTCAGTGTAATTGGATTTTACCATCTGTATGTAATTTCTTAGTAGTAGCCCGGCGCATCGAATTCTGCTCGGTTGATGGCAATAGGCTTGCCCCTATTGCACGAGACTGACAAATAGCTGGAAAAACATGGGCACCTCTGTTTATCCCTTCGAGGAATATAGCTGTGATGTTATGTTATAAAGTTAAGTTATATGTGGATGCACTGCAATTAATGAAACTTACAATAAGATCCAATTTAAAACGTAAAATTGGAATGTACCTCACAACAATATCGAATGCATTTACATTAATCCTCCACAATGACATGAAACCACGCACAAACAGCCCTATATCACTATTATAAGCCTCCCAAATTATAGCCACGTACTCTAAAATATTAAACTGGCTAATTGGCTGTTTGGAAACATTGATATTATCAAGTAACTGGCTGTTGCCCGCTACTTCGGCCGCGTGAAATTTCTTGATTCAATATCAAAAGTCATTTATGCAAAGTCAGTCAAGTAAAATTGCTTATTAGTCTTAATTAGGCTAGATTTTAATAAATTACTAGTTAATATAAATAGTAACAGATAGCTGAGTACGTGTATTTAAGTCCCTAAAATTGATAACATTCCCATCACTTTATATTTTCGAGATGGCTGTTTTTGTTCAATCAAATAAGCATCTTTTTAATATAGCTTCCGAAAATAGAAACCGGCCAATCAGGAGACAATATAAAAATATGCTAATTGTTAGTGGTTCGGATACCGCCTTATTAAAGAAAAGTATTATATGTATGGGTTCGATCATATTTAACAAAATACCTAATGTAATAAAAAATGTGACATTTCAATTATTAATAAAAACTTTTTCCAAAAAAAACAACCGACTTCCGAAAAAACACTACAAAGTGAAAAATAACTTTAATTTCGGAAGGCGGTGACTTTGGATATGTATTTTAATTTTTTGTCACCGCCTTCAGAAATTTTGTATAGTGTATAGTGTTTTTTCGGAAGTCGGTTGTTTTTTTTGGAAAAAGTTTTTATTTTTCACTTTTTATTTAGAGTACCTACCCCACTAATTCGAAATTTCATCATCCTTGGGGTCAAAACAATGCATATTTATGCAAAAATCAAAATCAAAATCAAAAGTCATTTATTCAAACTAGGCTGAGAGTCAGCACTTTTTGAACGTCAAAATTACATAAGACAGTCCCCCCAAAAAGCCCGCCCTTCACCACTTCCTAGTGCTTTAGCTGGGAAGAAGAAGTGGCGCAACAAACTCCCCAGCAGCACAGCTGTCTGTTATGTTGGAAGAACTTGATTCTATACAATAATAGCATATAACCATCATTCAACGATAAATGAAAATTTAATTAATAAAAAATAAAAAAAATAAATGGTTTATGCAGTCAAGTTAAATAAACAATGATATGAAGTAATTCATATGACCTGTCAGTAGTTATGCTAATTCTGGTGAAAGAACATAAACGTTGTCTTGAGTTAATCACAGCGACCAACAATTCTTATCGTTTAAGTAGTCGTTGATAGAATAGTATGCCTTCGAACAAAGATTCGATAGAAGTAATCGCAGAAAAAATACCAGTGTATTTTTTGAAGAGTTCCGTTGTCTGTCTCCGAAACGCATCATCAGATCTATATGAAATTGAAAAGGGACCACACGGAAAGCACGAGCTTTCAAATAAAAAAGAATCATCAAAATCGGTTCACCCAGTCGAAAGTTATGAGGTAACAAACATAAAAAAAACATACAGTCGAATTGAGAACCCTTTTTTTGAATTCGGTTAAAAAAGAAATTGACTATTCTATTAATTAATTAATGTTATTACTCAATTGGCGAATTTTTGACCGATGAGAATTTAAATTGTAACATGACATCTCTGTAATGGGATTATAAATTCGCCAAGCTCGAGGCTAATACAGTGATTTGTACTAAATTATTTATATTTTAATTTAACTGTATTAGCCTCGAGCTTGACGAATTTATAATCCCATTTTATTAAAATTGACATTATGCATTGTATTGCCTATTTCAATCTATTCACTGAATTCCTTCTCGACATGGTAAACTTGTATTGTTTGATTGAATGTGTTAATAAATGAGTCTTTATTAATATAACTTCAACTGTTTGCATGCCCTAGTTAACGTAGCTAGTATAAGGATCATTTTAATTGAACATCCTGTAACATGTACCTACTTTCTGTGCAAATAATGAACTATTCTATTATATATTAAGAACTTTAGTTGTTATTAAAACAGAAAAAAAACAAGCTAGGTTGAGAGTCAGCACTTTTTGAACGTCAAAATAACATAAGACCAAATAGCCCAGAAACGCCCGCCCTTCACCACCTCGTAGTGCTTTAGCTGGGAAGAAAAAGTGGCGCAACAAACTCCACAGCAGATAATTATCCTATAGCTGTGCATCCTGTCTGTCTGTCCCATATATAGTTCTTGGCCAGTGCTCGTTCTGATTTTTGTTTTCTTTCTTATCAGCTCTTTAGGATAATATCGTAATTTCTATAATCTTTTAACTATTATTATCATCATCATCAAGTAATACTAAGTTAAGTGGCTCGTGTTTGTTCACCACTCCAATATCGAGGATATTGATTTTGTATTAAGAAACGTCTTGGTTCTGGCAAAATGATTCGTTGCAGTTTTACGTTTTTTGTTGAAAAGAAACGGGGTATTTTTTAAGGCGTTGGCAATCGAGTCATTTTAATGTCTTTCAGTTTTTGTTATTGTTTTCTTAAGAAGGGCTCGTAGCTAAATGATAACCGCCACATAGGTTGATCTAAGGGATAAAATATGCTTGCCGCGGTCGGTTTGTGGCTGGGTGGCCGTTTATTACATATCGAGATCCCTCTGTGCCTCGAAAAACGTATTAAACCGTGGATTCTGGCTGTCATTCGTTGATCTTTGGCAGTGGTTACGTGTTGTCAGAAAACTCCGAGTCAGAGTAGCGAAGTCTGCCAATCAGTCTTACCACGCAGTACCTACTAATCGTATTACTCAGTAACTGGGTTGTTTAGGTCAGATAGCAGTCGCTCCATGTAAATTACACCACTATATACAGCTGAATTTACCTAGGCTGACAGGCCTGCACTGTCCTCCCATACCTATTATCACTGTAATTTGAAAACATTGTAAAAGTCAATTATTTTTAAAAGAGTAACCGTGGCGTTTGTTGCCGGCTCTTCTCCATAGGAAGCGACAAATTGGAACCGTGCACCTATCTTCTGACGTTTCATAAGTGCCCTTGCAGGTTTATGTGAAATAAAAATATTTTGATTTTGATTTTGCTAGAAGCTGACCTCAACATGATTTAGAAAAGGCAGATTATTTACTAATAATGCTAGGATCTGCGATGCATTTTTTCAATTTGTCCGCCATATTCTACAGCGACCATTTTGGAAAAAGGTACTGTAAGAATCACATACTTGGCCTATCCATCAGGAATCCGGACATCTTGTGAAGGTTTCCTTGTTAGACAAGATCCATCGCCAATCTTTTCGAAATTAAATTCTTATATCCCGTGGGCGGCAATCGATAAGGCACGTTTGTTGTTGGTTCCATTTCCAGTTTGTGAAATGTTTTTCATTTGGCAGGGGTGAAATGATAAGAGATTGTATTTCTGTAAGATTTTGATATCTGCACTAATATACTACAGAGGTAGTGACTTTGTATGTAGGGGGTAATTTTCGAAGCGACTAATCCCATTCTAAAAACGCTTTCATGAATGAAAAGCTACAGTATTTCCTAGCGTCTTAGGATATTTTTAGGGTTCCGTATCCAAAGGGTAAAACGGAACCCTATTACTAAGACTCGGCTGTTCGGCCGTCTGTCTGTCTGTCTGTCACCAGGCTGTATCTCATGAACCGTGATAGTTAGATACATGAAATTTTCACACATGATGTATTTTGCTGCTATAACAACAAATACTAAAAAACAGACTAAAATAAATATTTATTTAATTTTTTTTTTTTGCCGTTTTTATAGATAATGGTGCGGAACTCTTCGTGAGCGAGTCCGACTCGCACTTGGCCGGTTTTTTATGTTAAAACAAGACGATTTCGCGTGAAGAAGCTAGTCTACACCAATATCATAAAGAGGAAAGATTAGATTGTTTGTAAGTTTGCAATTTTTTTTGTAATGGACAAACTCAAAAATGACTTAACCGATTTAAAAAGTTCTTTCACCTATGGAAAGCTACATTATTCCGGAGTAACATGAGCTAAAAATTCCACGCAGAGGAAGTCGCGGGCGAAGTGCTAGTAATTAATATGGAGACGAAGCTCAAATGATATGCTACCAATTAGTAATTTTTTTACCAGTTACAATGTTTCTATTTTATTTATTACACATGTTTCTGTTCTCATTACAGAACATAAATCTATGTAATGGTTGATATAAAGACCTGAACTTCACGTATCACGCATTGGGGACTCGTCAGTGAGCGAGGAAAATTAGTAAAAAGTTTTTAATATCGTATATATGCTTTTTTGTCACGTTTTTTCGTTTTTACACGCTTTATATTAGCTTCACTGTATGTAACCGACTCCTTTGGACGCTATTTCGACCCACTTTAAACGGTCAGATTTCATTTAAACTTTGTAGGCTTATCGAGGACCTATGAAAAAAATAGAAAAAAACACGCTTTTGTAGTTAGTAAAACTAAAAAATAGAAAATAAATAATAGTTTAACAAAAACTAAAAAAAACACGCTTTAAAAACCAAACTAAAAAGTAGAAAATAATTTAATTCTATTAAAAAGCGTGGGGTGCTTGATATTAATTGATTATAAAAATACCTCAAAAAGCACCCCACGCTTTTTAATATAATTAAATTATTTTCTACTTTTTAGTTTGGTTTGTAAAGCGTGTTTTTTAAGTTTTTTATTAGTAACATCATAAATAGTGTTGTGCGGGCGAGGTCATCACTCTTTTGACCTTGTCCAAATTTATTTAAGGTCCTTATATATCTGTTACTTCCATATTTCTCTATTAGTCTTTATCTCGGTATTCATCCTTTTTGGCCAAATCGTCTTTCACACACGCCATCCATTGTTACAAATTCAAAAATTATTTATTCAAAATAGGATGACAGTCAGCACTTCTTGAACGTCAAAATTACATAAGGCAGTCCCCAAAAGGACCGCCCTTCACCACTTCCTATTGTTTTAGCTGGGAAGAAATCGAGCAACATACTCCCCACCTGCACAACTATCTGTTTTTTTTTTTTTTCTGGGTGGGAAATCATCAAATAACTTCTCCCGCTCTGGGTGGAGCGGGAGGGCGTGTCAGACTTTTACTGACTAAAACCCACCCGTGTTCCCTCAGTTGCCTGTGTGCCAGGGGCGGCGGTATCTCTTTCGAACAACCCGCACCCTCGGCAGGCATCGGCCCTTGCGGGCCCCATCTGTTGCTGCTGACATCTCTTTGAGGCGCGCGTGGAACACAACGCGCCGTCGACCCGGGCTTGGTCCTTACCGGACAGCGAGCTACCCATTACTCGCCGTCCGCAAGCCCGTGCCTACGGTGGCCGGGAATCAGCCTGGGATTCCCGACGCCCAGGGCGTCTCCTGCGAAGGCCACGGCTGTGAGGGCGCATGTACTGCATCTCCCTCACGTGCGCCGCCTCCCTCTTTGCGAGCATAACTGCTTCGCTGAAGGAGGCGACTGCCAGCCATGTCCTCTCGCTCCGTACCATGGCCTGGACCAGGGTCGGACGCGAGAGATCGCCTCCGCCGATCACCTCCACGAGGACACGGCGGTGCTCCGCCCAAGCCGGGCAGACCTCCACCGTATGCTCCACCGTGTCCTCTGGGCGATCTTCGCAATGGAAACACCCGGGCGTTTCCTCCCGCCCTATCCGAAACAGGAACCTCCCGAAACAGCCATGTCCGGTGAGGACCTGTGTAAGGCGGAAGGTGAGGACGCCATGCCGCCTCTCAAGCCACTCCTCAAAGAGGGGACTTACCGCCGCAATCGCGGCGTGCCCACACACACAACTATCTGTTAAGTTACAAGGTTTCTTTGGTCATCCTGTACTTTTATAGCCATCCAAATTCATACTCAAAACTGCGTGTGTAGTACACAGGTGAATAATACACATAAACTTAAGATCTCACTTGTATTCCAGGAACGAGTCTACAGAGGTGTAAAGAACTAGACAAGCGTCGTAGTACTTTTTAATATGTCTCTCTGCATGTTCAGTAGTAGCAATCGCTATTACTGAGCATGAGGTTTTGGGTTCAATAGTTGGTCAAAGTGTCTTTGGGGTTTTGGATCTGGAATTTTTCATTAGTAGGCTGGAGTCTAGATTTATTCCCATAAACTAGCTCCATATTACATGGAACTAAGAAGCCTAGCCCACGGTGACTTTTTGTAGCGATGCAGTAGCAATGCTGTCGCGCATGTGTATCGATACAGCCGCGAAGCTGTCGCTGGCTGTGTACCTTCACCCAGATTCTATGTCGCTACTATCACGATGCTGTTGCGCTTCAGTCGCGATCTTATTAGGTTTCTTTCTTCTTTCGGCTATATCAATGTATCAATACAGCCGCGAGTTAGCATCGTTTCGGTCGCACGTTGCAAACGCGACTGACGCACGATAGTAACGATGCAGAAGCGCATTTACAAAATGCGCGACAGCATCGCTACAAAAACTCGCCGTGAGGGAGGGGCCTTAAACATAACAGACCTCTGTGAAACTACTTGGGGATTACAAGCGATTAAAACTTATGTTCACTGACAGATAACGCACAGCCTATTTTGCTGGGTCTAGAAGCATGACACATTGAGTACCTTTAACAAAAGTGAGCACTAAGTTAGGATTTTTGAAAATTTATCCCCTAAAACCTCGTCATATGAGAACCCCTTCGCCCGCACGGCTCGTGTATAGATAAATGAGTAATTTTTTTTTGTTTGAACTATTTAGAAGAGTTTAGTACCTAAACTATAATAACGCGTATTACTTTCAAAACTGCATAATATAAGAAAAAATCCAAAAGTACGGGAGCGGACGCCCGAGAAAAATATAAGTAACGTTATTGATGATGTTCTTCAGTCAATTCAGGCACGTAATACTCACACACGGCTTGTATGTGTGACCAGAGGGGCAATTCTCGTAATTTTAAGAACGTTTACAGTCTGGGCGTCTCAAAAGGCTGGTTTGGCAGAATTATAATAGGAAAATATTCAAAATTGTATTGTGTCCGTGGAGAACGTTGTTTGTTGCATATTTATATAACTCCTCATGTACTATTTATTTGCAAAATAGAATGTGTAATTGTTTGTTCTTCCAAATAAGTAAAATAAACTTAAAATAAAAATATCGTAAAATGGTCACAAACTGACAATTCATAATATTATCTGCGTAGACAGCACGCAATTCATCTATTTGACAGTTTTGTATGGAAATTCGTAAAATGGTCACCAAATTATGAATTGCTTTATTAAAGTTAAATGTCAAATAGCAAAATCATAGGGGAATTCAGGAACTGAATTGCTTTTAGAGGAATCGCTTAATGTGGCGTTTTAAGGCCCCCAGATCTCATTCTTAATCTGTCAAATATACCTGGAGCTTCCATACAATTTCGACAAGTTTTTGACAATTGATTGTCACCGTCTCATCTCGACGACAGTCATTTTAAACGTTTTTAACAACGAGAATTGACCTTTTGATGTATGAACGTAAACGGAGCAACAGGAGAATGTAAGGATCGTAGCCGGAACGCCTGTTACAATCCATGGGTTTAAGTCGTGAGTTTATGTATGAAAGAAAATTTGAAAAGTACACTTTTTACACGCTTTATATTAGCTTCACTTATATGTTTGTTTGTATGTTTGTATGTAACCGACTCCTTTGGATGCTATTTTGACCCACTTCAAACGGTCAGATTTCATTGAAACTTATTTGTAGACTTATCGAGGACCAATGACAATTCAAAAATTATAAAAAAACAGAAAAAAAACAAAAAAAAAAGAAAAAAACACGCTTTTCAAGCAAGCAGAACTAAAAAATTGTAAATAAATAATAGTTTAAAAAACAAAAAAACACGCTTTAAAAACCAAACTAAAAAATTAGAAAATAATTTAATTCTATTAAAAACCTTGGGGTGCTTTTTGAGGTATTTTTATAATTAATTAATATCAAGCACCCCACGCTTTTTAATAGAATTAAATTATTTTCTAATTTTTTAGTTTAAGACACTAAAGTGTAAAACAAAAAGATATCATGCGTAATTAAAATACATTTAAAAACAAATTCCTATTTAATAGTCTTTAAAATGAGTAACTAAGAACATTTGTTCGCGGTTATACTTAAATCATGTTTTACGACGAGTTACCAAGTCATAAAAATATTTCTTAGGTATCAGTTAGTGATAGCATGACCATAAAAATAATTTATTAAGTTAAAGAAGTTCTGAAATTGGGGGACAATGAATGAGACTTGTTATTACAATAGAAGCTACAACTTTTGCATACCATTACCTACATATTTAAAATCAAAATCAAAAGTCATTTACTTAAACTAGGCTTTAGTCTTATCGAGAGGTAGTAATAACGCTTCTAACCCATAAATAATACTCTGCTATTGCAATAAGCTGTAATTTAAAGGAACATAATTTACTGTGTCGTAGAACATCTACGCCATAGCACACCTACGCCGTAGCACACCTACGCCGTAGTACGCCTACGGCGTAGCCTTCTATGAACAAAGACGTGGTTCCTGTTTAAGCTTTGACACTTATAACTTAGCTCACCCCTTTACCTCTAATAAGCATAATGTTATGTAAGTAAGTGACAAAAGCTTGTTTCGTCTTTGTTCGCACAATCACGTGTAGTTCAGTGTCGCTCCCAAGGGAACGTACTTAGTAAGTACTCTGTTACGAAGTTACTTCCGCCCTTACTTAGCTGGCTTAATGTTAGCAGTAGGCCCAAGTATTATGTTTATGTGTTTTGGCTTTGAAAGAGTCTTTTTTGGGTGAAATTTAAGGCTGTTTCATGATTTTGTAGCAGAGACCTTTGGCACGTGCATGGTTTTTGTTGTGAGGTTAATGTTGCTTTAAAAAAAATGGCTTGGTTTAATTGTTAAAACTTAAGTAGATATACTAACTACATGCATAATTGCAGTAAGAGGCAAAAAAATGCAAAACTCGTCTCGAATAGTTCGACGTAATAAGCACAATTGGCCATAATATTAATATTTACAAAGGTATGTGAAAACCGTCCAAACTCCATAATGGCCGATTTCTTTAATTCACAGAGCCTTATTGGTGAAAATTATAACTCTTGTATTACCCGGAATGAAGCAAAGACCTCATAGTTTTGCATAGTAGACCCTCCCAAATGGAAGTAGCCATCACAGGTAAAATTATTTTACGAATCTATTTATGTGCCCAGTTTAGCAATAAAAAATGCAACCGTTGGTAAGCAAAATAAACAACCGACTTCAAAAAAACACTAAAAAGTGAAAAATAACTTTAATTTCGGAAGTCGGTTGGATATGTATTTTAATTTTTTGTCACCGCCTTCCGAAATTAAAGTTATTTTTCACTTTTTACTGTTTTTTTGGAAGTCGGTTGTTTATTTTTTTGAAAAAAGTTTTTTATTTTTCACTTTAAAAAAAAAGGTTCCGACGAATTGAGAACCTCCTCCTTTTGGAAGTCGGTTAAAAAAGATTCGTTTTTGTTTATAAGAACCCAGTATACCTAAGTAAATTATCCTGCAACCTTCATGTACAAAAGATATTACCCATTTTTTAAAAGCCTAAACATCACCCTTTTACAACTTTCATGCAAACATCAAAGCCTCCTACCGATTTCTTTTCAAAGCACCACTCCCACGCACTATTTTAACATATGAAATTTTTATACAGCCCAGAGCGAAGTCAGTGGAATTAAAGAGCACAATTCGCGAGAACTCTTGCAAATACGTAGAGGAACATTTACATTTATTCGGAGAATATATAATATGAAGCAAGACACAAAGCAATTGTGTGATTACGTTTGTTTGTCTGTTTCAAATTGCGTATAAAATTGAGGCGAAAATGATTAAGGAAAAGGGTCACAAAAGGTTGACGACGGGTTAATTTTTATAGTCGAAGGAAATATTTTACTAGCGATTATCCAGTTACCTTTCTATGAGTTTGCTTGGCATCACGCTGATTGACCGAGTTCCAAGCGTTGAGATACAAAGACGTACGAAGGACTTTGATATCGGAAAGCGTATTATGGAAAGCTGGAAAGGGCACCTGGCAAGTCTCAGTGATGACAGGGGCAGCGACAGGGGCGTCCAATGCCTGGAAGATGAGATGTCAGTCGTCCGGCGGCGAGATCGGCGGACGACGTTGTTGCCATCGCGGGCCAAACTTGGATTAAGCTGGCAAAGGATAGGCCCTGGACCCACTGCTGGACATAGGTTCAGCTGTGGGGGAAGTCGAGTTTTGTATGATGAGTCTAAGGGGTGATTTTCCGATCATTAGATAACTTTTAACTGAGGAATAAAACTGTGGTTTGATGGCTTGTGTGCAAATATGCCAAACCATCATATTTATAAAAGCTATATGACGATTAAAAATATTATCTAATAATAATCTAATATTATTTATATATATACACTGTGACATTTTAGTCGTCTTACAACTGCAGCCCACTTCATGTATCTAATGACTAATAAAAAAAAATCATTCACTAATACGCATGACGTAGTTTGCAACACCCTGTTATGGAGATGGAATTAATGATGGAATGTAATGATAGGTAGGTAGATATCTTCTACCGTTTGATACGACAACATTATTAACAGGGAGGGTGTTTCATAATTCTAAAGCACTGTTTATTTTTCTTTGTACCTATTATCTTAATTAATGGTAACAATGTTTTAATCGCGCCTAGAGGTATTTTATGATGGATACATTGAGTGGACCACCTTTGTAAAACGACTAAAATGTCATGGTGTATATCTAATATTATATTATTATCTTATGCTCGATTTTGCTCGCTAGGCAAAAAACTTGGGCTTTTCTGCATCGCTTTTTTTATCACCTAGGTCAGAGCTGTATCGCAACCTAAGTATCTTTAATTATAACTGCTTAATTAATATGATCCACACTAGACAATGTTTATTTTTGGGACATGTGAAACACATAACTAGAAACAGAACAGTGGGCTCCATCAGAATACCAGCGCTGCGACAATTTTTTTTTTAAATGTCGCAGCATCGTGCTGAGACAGGGGCCTTTTGGCCTCGTACGGGACTTTGTTTTTTATTTTTATTTTTTGTTTTTCTCTAATTTTAATTTATATTTTATTAAGCATGTTATTTAGTTAAGTTTGTGTTATTCCTGTGCGAGTCTAATAAATACTTTTTCTTTCTTTTTCTTTTCTTTAAAAAAAAAAACCAAGCTAAGTAATCAACTAAACACATACTCAAGATCAAAAAAAAATAGTTCATCAGTAGCATGGAATATGCTGCATCTTTTATATTCAATTATTGTACAACGAAAATCTTTTCATAAAACTGAACAAAACAAAATATATCAGAGACGAGCGAAGCCACATAATCTCGCAAGTTCCCCGAAAACTGTAGACAAAGGAATATATTTTTGTATTAAGCATACCGACCTGCTGTATTTTGTTAATAACGCCCCGAGATCTCTCAAGAGTCGCCTGCTTGCCTTCCAAATTTTAATCTTATTACCATATAGATTAAGTAGGATTTTCAACGACGTTGGCACGAAGAATTTTCTAAGTGAGTACATATATACCGTTTTATTGTGCCCCCACAAGAGTACTCGAGTTATGATTGAGTTTTTTGTGTAACATTGTTGTGGAAATAACGACCAATATGTTGTTTTGATTGTGATGTAAAGGCGACACGCTTTTGATGTTTTGAATGAAAAATAACGTCATGTTTTTAAATTGTTTTGTTCAAATATTGGTTTGAAACGACATGGTTTCGGATTGATTTCGATGTTTTAATGTTTGTTGACATTGACAGTGAAAATTATTTGATATTTTTTTATCGGATATCAAGCATTGAAGTGTTAATTGAGTGATTGTGCAATTGATTTTCCAAGATCAAACGACACAAGCCATCAATTATGGCGTTTATTGTTGGAAAACCTATTTCAGAAACATATGTGTTTGAGAATATAATAAAGTATTTGTTAAAGGCGTATATAGTACTGCCTCGTCGGTATCGCGGTTGCAAACGCTAAGTGCTGAACCTGAGATAGGGTTCGATGCCCGGGTTGGGCAGTGTTATAGGATTTATCCATCTGTTTGTGTCCAGTTGATGGTATTCGACTCACCCCCTTATAACATGATCTTAAACAGAGCTCTTCGGGGCAAACTGGCATGCTGTTGTGTTATGGATAGTATGTAGTTGTTGGAAGCGTGTATTCAAAACCAACTCATAAACTAAACAAACTCATTTCATATTAAGACGCCATAAAACCGAACAAAGAAAAATCCGTGCGATACTGCCATCAAAACTTCTTCATAAATATGGACGTGTCGATACTTCATATTATATTACTGGAACAGAGACGTTGCCATCACATTATTTAAATAAGCGAGCTTACTAGCGGCTACGCGTAAATAATTCCGAATATCGAGCTCGAGACTCGAATAAATAATCGATTTGAATCGATACTGTGGTTCTAGTTGGATTTGAAATGTCTTCCTATTCCACGGCGAGAATAAAAAATGCATCTAATGTAAATTCAACATCAAGAATTTAGTGGTTGTACATTTCGGATACGCTGCGATAGTTCTTTTCTTTGTATATCTTGACGCATAGCTGCATTCTATAATGTTAATACTGTAAGGTAACTATTTATTTTATATGATATTACGCTATATCCTGTAGATCTACTTACTGACCACTTGGTAACATTACCGTTTTAATTAGATTTTTGAGCGTGAACCGTTTTTACCCCGAAAATTACTGACTGATTTTGCGGTGCATAGAGCACTCAGTATTAGCTACTGAGTGGACACCTGTGCACCACATAAATAATCAATAGCTGATTTCATTATTAATAAGCGATTACAAATATCAATCCAATAACTTTATCGAATACTAGCTATTGCCAGCGGCTTCGCCCGCGTGTAGTTTTGAAATTATCCCACGGGAACGTACTACCGAAATAAAAAGTATCCTATGTATTAATGCAGGTTATAAACTATCTGTGTGCCAAATTTCATCCAATTCCATCCAGCCATATTTGCGTGATTGTGTAACATACATCTGAACATCTTCACAAACTTTCACATTTAGAATATGAGTAGGACATAGTAGGAACGACTAGCATTTCACCTGCGACTTCGTCCGCGTGGAATGGCCCCAACCCGCTGCGTAACATCCCAAAGCTCGCCTGCTACTACTTCGTTTTCACTTAGCTTGCTTGGTATCTAAAGTTTGTAGCGTGATGATAAGTAACCTATAACCTTCCACAACAATTGAGTTTTCAAATGCAAAAAGATTTTTTTAAATCAGACTGGTAGTTCCATAGATTGGCCCCTACATACAAACTTATAAATTTAATCCCAATAAAATATTAGTAAATATACACAATTATTACCATATAATTTTAGGTAATACCTTCCACGAGAATTGGGCTATTGAATGCATTTTTTTGAATCAGACTGGTAATTTCACAGATTACTACCTGCACACAAACAAACAAATTTTAGCTCTTCATAATATTATAATATAGAATAAAACTCCGGTTATGCCAGTTATTGATCAAAAACTAGGTCCACATGGGTAAGGTATACCACCAATTACCTCAAAAGATTTTCGATAAACCAATACCTCCCATACGAAACCAATCATTGAGGTTTTATAATATATTAATCGAATTTAACGCGATAGGCTTCAGTCACAGAGCATATGCAATGACTGCAGCTGGGTGTCGGCGTTCAACGCGATTGACATTTAATTATTACATGTTTGTTTATAAAATGGACGAGACTGTGGTGCGAAGTTTAGTGCTGTGATTTGGTTTCGTTTTTTACTTCGAAAAGTAATGAAATGGCTGGTTGGATGATCTTGTTTTGAGTTTGTCGATGGAATTATTGTGTTACAGCTGAGACTGACAATAGTAACGACGAGATACGTAATAAAAAATATTGCGAAAACTCTTTAGACACAAGATTTATTATTAAACTTGTCATTAATATATAAGCTCGCCCTCTATTAGGACTTAAACTTAACTGGGGAAATGTGTGTGACCTATACATACAACTCTGCCCGAAAAAAAAAAACGGGGCGTGATGAGTTATGTTGACAGTAATAATAGTTTTCGAAGTCAAATGCACTTGCAGAGGCAAATATTATCTCTTGAGGAAATCAGACTTCCTGATAATGCAAACACTCCATGAACACTGTACATTGCATTCATCGATTAATGTTTGTGCTTGCTCATCATATACACAGAAGCTCTGCAGTAAAAATATTATAACAAGCTTAATAATATCATCCTGCGAAATGATGAAACCACAACCATTACGCCGCTAGAGCAGGACGGATACCAAATGGAATGCGCTTTCTCTCTCTAACCCGCTGGTAGGTTCAAAAGTTCATGGTGTGTGGTTTTCGATGTAGACCATTACAGACGTATTATGTGGTCGTGCCGGATCGTTACGCCACGGTTTTATTAGTTAAAACGCTTATTTTAACATTTGGTTAGGAGATTATTTTGTAATTGGGGCAAATATTTTTAGAAACGTAACCAGTTGCTACTGGATGTGTATAAATAAAAATATTTATAAAACAAATTTTCTTAGACACTTAACTGGTCCAGCACGGCGCGTGCCACATGTGGAACGATACAATAGAAAATCAGTTGTGTCTCATTAGCGTCTGTTGACTAGTTAAACATCGATCAGATTCTTCCCACATCCAGCGGATTCCTGCGGTCTTCACAAGGTAATCGGCCTACCTTGTAGGAAGCCTTCAAAGGAAGGGAGGAAGGTTTGAGCAGTGGTGTACTTATAGTATACTCACATTTCGCCAGCACTGTTAAAGTATCATTTAAAAGCCTATTGCCATCAACCCGGCACTAATCCGGACTCCGGGATTTACTGAGAATTCCAGTTAAAATAATCCAGTAACACTTTTTCCGACCTAGGATTTGAATCCAGGACCTCATACTCAACGGTAGCGCCTATGGCATTCCGCAATAGTGTTGCTTTTCATTACTGAAGTTTTTATGTAATATGATCAGGACCTACTTCTTTATAAATAAACAAATTTAAGCTCTTTATGATGTTTCGTATAAAGTGGGAGGAAACTCCCGGGTGTTACCACTGCGCAGATCGCCCGGAGGACACGGTGGAGTATACGGTGGAGGTCTGCCCAGCTTGGGCGGAGCACCGCCGTGTCCTCATGCAGGCGATCGGCGGCGGCCATCTCTCACGTCTGGCCCTGATCCAGGCCATGGTACGGGGCGAGAGTGCATGGGTAGCCGTCACCTCCTTCTGCGAACCAGTGATGCTCGCGAAGAGGGAGGCAGCGCACGAGAGGGAAAGGCAGTATTTGCGCCCTCACGGCCCTAGCCACTGCAGGAGACGCCCTGGGCGTCGGGAATCCCAGGCCGATTCCCGGCCACCGTAGGCGCGGGCTTGCAGACGGCGATGAATGGGTAGCTTGCTGTCCGGTAGGACCAAGCCCGGGTCGACAGCGCGTTGTGTTCCAAGCGCGCCTCAAAGATATGTCAGCACCAACTGGTGGCGTCCGCAAGGGCCGATGCCTTCCAGGGGTGCGGGTTGTTCGAAAGAGATACCGTGGCCCCTGGCACACAGGCAACTGAAGGAACACGGCTGAGTTTTAGTCAGTTAAAGTCTGACACACCCTCCTGCTTCATCCAGAGCGGGAGAAGTTATTTGATGATTACCCAACCTCAAAAAATAAATTCTCTTCATCGGCCTACTGCCATTGGAAGAAGGAATGAGTTTATGTATGTGTATGTATATATGTAAAATATGAGTTTGGGTAATTTAAAAAAAAAAATTGTTCATAACATAACATCTCATGCTCAGTGATCTGTTTGTAATAAGTTTGACTATAACTGGAGAATTAATGTTATCTGCTATAAGTGACTTTTTAATTTGATAGACAATTTATAGTATCCTTGGCTATGTCTTTGCACGAAACAGTTCACGCGAGGGAAGCCATAAGCAATGATATATTAAACTGTTTATTCAAAGCAGCCGGAGCCACGAGTAAATGCTAGCGTGAAAATAATAGCAACAGCTTCCGACAACTCCACCCGAAGAGTTTGCGAATATTTTCCCGTCTTCATTTTTATTTTGCCGCACTCACGCGGTAGCTCATCTCAAACTTTTAGCGGTAATTTAACTTTAACCGGTATCGGTACTTGAACCATTTGTTATTATAGTTATCGTTGTATTTTGAGAGCCAGATGTTCTACTAGTATAATCATAGTCTTCGTTATAATAATGTAAAAGTATCATCACCATCATTTCAGCCGATAAGACGTCCACTGCTGGACATAAGGCCAAAATTGGGGGGTTTGCCATAATCGCCACGCTCGGCAGGCGGGTTGGCGATTGCAGTATGGTGGTAAAATGCATAGAGAACGCTGCTGACCATTCTCTAATAAGTCTTTTAGTCGCCTTCTACGACACCCACGGGAAGAAATGGGATGGTGCTATTCTTTACGTCCGGCACCATACGGAACAGTAACGGATGTATATGTATACTTCGTATAAATTCAATCAGCCTATAACGTTATCCACCGCGCGGGCCCAGTGAGTATTTGTAGATGTCACATGTCATTCAATGTTTGGTTCTAGTACAAGCCGCCGGCTACCTCAAGATGTTTTCCTTTATCGTTTTGAGAGTCGTGGTGAGGTTCGTGACGTAACACTGGGCCACGACTGTTCGTGTCATAATAATGGGTAAGAGAAAAAATCATGTCATTTTTGTTGTGATCCCCCATTATGACGCCCATGATTGTTTGTATGACTAAGGCTTGTAGTTAAATGATTACAGTCGCACGGAGGGGTGCGGGTTATTTGAAAGAGATACCGCGGCCCCTGGCACACAGGCAACTGAGGGAACACGGTCAGTAAAAGTCTGACACGCCCTCCTGCTCCACCCAGAGCGAGAGAAGTTATTTGATGATTTCCCACCCTCAAAAAAAAAGCACGGAAAGCACGTAAAGCTGTTGGGCCCGGCTGCCATTGATACATCTTTGAAAGTCGTGACGGGTAGTCAGAGATCCAAAAGTCTGACAACCAGTCTTACCAAGGGGTATCTGGTGTGTTTTTTTTTTTTTTTTTTTTAAACGTTGCCCCACACTAGGAATTTCTCCTGTATTGTGGGTGCATTTACAAACATTTAAAACTCACATACACAAACAGCCAGACCCGGAACAACTACTTGTAGTTCATACAAATATTTGTTCCGTGCGGGAATCGAACCCGCGACACGCAGCGCACCAGTCAATCGCTTAACCACTGCGCCAACCGAGCCGTCACAACTGCCTACTTCCACAGGAGGAGTGGAGTAGGCAGTTGCTCTGTGTAAAACACTGGTATACAGCTGCATCTAGTTAGACTGGAAGAAGACTGGATTGTAAAGATCCCTTTAGAGAGTATCTACAAGTTATGAGTTGAAACGACCAACTGCAACAATTCACTGGCTGGCTGGCTAATCTTGACACCATGGCAGGCGTAATAATCGTTTAAATCTTACTGTCATTAGAGAAAATACAACATTTACGGCCTACACTATCCTACTTCCTACTATATATTAACATAATATAAATGTGAAAGTTTGTGAAGATGTTTGGATGTATGTAGTACGTTTCCGTGGGATCATTTCCGAGCTGCACGCGGGCGAAGCCGCTGGCAAAAGCTAGTGTGAAATAAATGCTTTGAGTTTGAGTTCAAGGTTTAAATTCTTAAAAGTCACTGTATTTGGGATCACATTTCGATTTCCCAGATTAATATTGAATTACAAATTCTAAAGCTTAAGTTATATTTCGTCATTTAATATTCCACTCTAATCAGCAAGAGCCTTAACTTTAGATTTTATTCTTTGTCCCTTAGTATTCAGTTAAAGTGATTGTAAAGTTAGTAGATATACATGACTTTGTGTTCATTTATCTTTTATATTGTGTCCTAAAAGGCTTTTTTTTGGGTGGGAAATCATCAAATAGCCGTGTCAGACTTTTACTGATTAATACCCACCTGGGTTCCCTCAGTTGCCTGTGTGCCAGGGGTCGCGGTATCTCTTTCGAACAACCTGCACCCCTGGTAGACCCGCAGCCCTGGCAGGTGTCCTAAAAGGTTAGGTAGGTATATGGTCTATAAAGTTTGTGAATATGTTTCGATGTTTGTTAGTCGATCACGCAAAAACGGCTAAATGGATTTGGATTAAATTTGGCACACAGATAGTTTATGACCTGGATTAACACATAGAATAGTTTTCATCTCGGTAGTACGTTCCCGTGGGATAATTTTCAACCTACACACGGGCAAAGCTGCGGGCAACAGCTAGTAACATATAATTGTGTCGTTGCTCTATTGATTGCAAGTGCTACTGATGACCATGCGGCCCTGGGTTCGATTTCCAGGTCGAGCAAAGTAATATTTATATTTATATATTTAAATATCTGAATTTCTCAGTAGTAGCCTGGAGTCTAGATTAGGGCCTAGTTGACAGCAATAAGGTCGTCGTCGCCCCTATTACTTGGGCCTTCAACAGAATTGGCGAATATGGGGTACACCTCTGTTCAACCCCTTCGACGAAACAAGGCGTGCTATTATGTATAAATGTCCCATAGCCTATATAGGTTATCCTACTTTTCATCACAACTTTTTTCTCTTATATATCAGCTAGAAAAAAAAACATAAGACATATCGAGACTTATTCCGATATCAACCGGCCTTTACGTCCTGTTTATGCCGTGGTGTGCCTCGCCCCACTTTCGACGATAAACGCCGCTTTCTGCTTGTTTGCCTGTTTTATTGCCGGCAAAAGTATTGTTTTTCATTATCTTATCTCGCATTGAGACCTAAATAAAATGTAATACAGTCGGAAAACGTTTTAGGTTGATCTTGATGTGGAAAGTAGTACGTATGTAGGAGGTTCTTTGTAAATCAGTTCGTATGTAATCTTCATCTCTTGTATACTTACTATTTATATCGTAACTATATCGCCGATTTATGGAGCAGGTGGGTAACTCCTGTCGTTAGGAACTGGGGTAGCGAACCAGACTCCAAAGCAGTCTGGTACTGAGCCGCCGAGTGAGCGTGCGATCCTATGAACCATTTGATCCAGAAATTGTGCAGCCCGTCCGGCCCTGGAGACTTCCAGTTGGGCAGCGGCCGGACTGCACGAGCTACATCTTGGGGGCAGATGGTAACAACCCCCATTTCTGGTATCGGATCGCAGGCTCGCTCGACTTTTCTAGTCCAATCACCTTCGGTGTGACTGACGGGCACCGACCAGATATTGCGCCAAAAAGAGCACATGGCATCATCATCTGGTAGGCGCGTATCAGCCACACCTTGGTACGGTCGCTCCCAAGCCCTATAAACCCACCGTTCATCACTCTGGAAGGTGCGGTTCTGGGTGTATCGGTCTACTCGCCGCTTATACCTTACGCTATACGCTTATACTAGGAACAAAACGAACGGTCCAAACCATCATGAAAGAAAGGAAGAAAAATTTAATTTATTTGTCACAGCAACACGTGCATACAAAAAGATAAGATCGCTTAAAAACATGAAAACGAAACCTCAGCCCGATTCGGTTTATCCCTTGCTGCCCTCTACCAGCAATGCCCTAAGCCGTGGTTCGTACCCCACAGGGGGTGCCCTTAGCGAGCAGTCGCTCTAGTTTTATGCCCTTGCTGGTAATCTTAATTTATTAAGATTATCTCAGGCAAGTCCGGTTAAGTAGACTACACCCTCATAGGTTGAACTGCGAGATGTCAATCCTAAAAAAAAACAAAACCGATTTGTACTTACAAAAACAGAACACAAATAAATAAATAATCAGCATTGATTACGAATGTCAAAAAAAGCTTACTTTGGGTACCGTCAACAGTGACATCTTTACTTTCCATGAGCAACTTTACCAATGAGAACTGTGTTAAAGTCTCTCTCGATTACTAAAAAATTGTTACAAACAGTACTTCTGTATCTCTTCGATATTAAATGGCGGCAACAGATTATACTCCCATACCTAATATCACTGTAATTTGAAAACATTATAAAAGCCACTTATTTTTAAAAGAGTAATCGTGGAGTTTCTTGCCAGCTCTTCTCCATAGGAAGCGACAAATTGGAACCGTGCACCTAGCTTCTGACGTTTCATAAGTGCCCTTGCAGGTTTATGTGAAATAAAATATTTTGATTTGATTTGATTTGATAGTTATTGAGAGAAATATAAGTACAGTTCTCATGGGTAATGTTGCTATGGTAAGTAAAAATACCACAGTTAACCATACCTGATCTTCGCCCTAGAACGACTATTATGCCTTAGTAATATTTTGCATTGTTCATAAGATACACTTTAATAATTTTTTTTAGCCGGACGTGAGTTTTATTCATCATAACATCACAATCAGCCTAGAACGTTCCTGCTGCTGGGACACAGGCCTCATCCCTATGAGAGGGCCGTAATCCAACACACGGGCCCGGTGCAGGTTGGTAGATCACACATGCTGGATTCCTCACGGAAAAAAATTTGAAGTGAGTTTTATTGCTTTTTAGTAGTCTCTTGTCACAAAGGAATCTCCCAAATCAATTAATCCTATTCAAACCAAGTTTCGCCAGACATTCAAATCAAGCAATTAGGGCTGTCCAGTAACATTTATCAGTCGCAAATCACCAGTAAATGGCTATCAGTCTGCAGTAACAAATCCTACTGGCAGTTATGCAAATCTCCTAGCTTGTTCAGTGGGGGGAGGCTTCCAGCTGACATGCTAGGATTGTCCATTATCTTGCCGAATTGAAAGCAAACGGGGAAGTTGTTGTAGTAGGTAGTTGTGTGTTACCTGTCGTTCGATCGGAGTAAGCGTGTGTTTGGTTTGTGCTAGCCGTAACTATATGGCATAACATTGGTTTGGTTTGAGAGTATGACATGCTGAATTATCGGAATTTTAAAGTGATACAAATAATGATTCAAACTAACAACAACGAGCATCAATCAGAATGTCCTCTGTCCTACTAATACTAAAAATGTGAAAGTTAGTGAAGATGTTTGGATGTTTGTTACGCATCAACGGCTGAACGGATTTAAATGAAATTTGGCACAGAGATGGATTATAACCTGGATTAAAACGTAGAATACTTTTTATCCCGGTGATACGTTTCTGTGGGATAATTTTCAACCTCCACGCAAGCGAAGCCGCTGGCCGAAGCTAGTTATACATAAAACATAACATCCCGCCTTGTTTCCCCGAAGGGTTTGGCAGAGGTATACCTATAGCTCATCCACATTTCGCCAGTTATGTTTTAAGTCCCATGTAATATAGGGTGAGCCTATTGCCATCAACCGGGCACAAATTCAGACTCCGGGCTGTTGCTGAGAAATTCCAGATATAAAAACCCAATAAAACTATGCTCAACCTGGGAATTTCCCATTTCTTCCCGTAGGTGTCGTAGAAGGCGACTAAGGGACTTACTAGAGATGCGCAGCAGCGTTCTCTATGCATTTTACCACCATACTGCGATCGCCAACCCGCCTGCCAAGCGTGGCGATTATGGCAAAACGCCCCCTTTTGGGAGGCCTATGTCTAGCAGTGGACGTATTTCGGCTGAAATGATGGTGATGCACCTGGGAATCGAACTCGAGGACCTCATGCTCAATAGCACTTACGACCAACGAGGAATGTGGGTGCCCAAATATTTGAAATTATTGGTAAGATCAACCTATTTTTTTCTTATAGTCAACATCGTGCTTTCCGGATTGCTACATATTTTTTTAAGTGAAAACTTCTTTAGGCACGTTGGGAATGTTTTGAGATGGGAAAAAACAATTGAACTCGCGACACTGTTACCGACGCTTCTGTATATAAGTTAGTTTTGGTTGAGCTTGATCAGTATAAATTACATGAAATAAAAGATTTACCTATTTGGTAAAATAGCTGCAAAAAATTACTCAAACTACTATAACTTTTATTTTATTTTACAAAAAATTTTAAAATCAGTTAATATTTTTGCTGATCATGCTAACTCAAAACATTACGCGTAATTGTTCAAGTTTTCACTTCTGTCGGCACTCCCGGAGTGCCACTGTTTTTTAGGGTTCCGTACCCAAAAGGTAAAAAAGTAATAGGGTATTACTAAGACTCCGCTGTTCGTCCGCCTGTCTGTCTGTCCGTCTGTCACCAGGCTGTATCTCATGAATTGTGATAGTTAGACAAATGAAATTTTCACAGATGATGTATTTTTGTTGCCGTTATAACAACAAATACTAGAAAAACAGACTAAATAAATATTTAAGAGGGCTCTCATACAGCAGACATGATTTTTTTGACGTTTTTATAGATAATGGTACGGAACCCTTCATGCGCGAGTCGGACTCGTACTTGGCCAGTTTTTTTTTTTTCGTTTTCAACAACATATACCTATCTTTGAAGTTGATACTTCTTAAAGATAATAAAAAGATACATTTTACTTAGAATAACGCTCTTATCTACATTATACGGTGTATTTGACGACGCGTAAAGAAAACATGCCGCGTATCTCTTGCTTGACTGCAATCTCCTAAAAAGCTTCCAAACCTTGACCGGAATTTAAGACAAAAACACAGAAACACACGCGGCCGCCCATCTTCTTATTATAATCTCCTAGGTGCTTGTATAACAGACATAACGGTATGAACATGATCATGTCATCTTAGGTATGATATTTTTTTGGATAGTTTGCCAATATTTAAAACAAAAATAAATAAAATTCACCTGTACTCAGTAGCCTCCATTACTCATATTTAATTATAATCATCAATCTCATAATTAATTTTAATTTAATTGTGTTGACTTTTAATTTAATATAATAATTTGTTCACTTTAAATACTTAATAATATTTCATTTTAATTTACTTAAATTAGACTTAAGTTCTATATTTGTATTTTATTTTGTCATTAATATTATTTAGCTTTATTTTATTTTATTCAATTTTCAGTTGTGTTACCTTACCTATGTGTGAATATTTTACATTTTTTTAATGGATGTATTGTTTTAGTATAATGTGACGAAATCTATAGTTTTTATTTTATTTTATATTTTAACCTCATTTCTTATAATTTTAAAATGTAATCGAATAGTTAGTATCTTTTTAATAAGAATGTTGCTATCTTTGTAAATATGTTGTTGGTGTCCCTTGTTTAGTAAGTAAATGCTAATCCTTCTCAAGACCGAGAGAGCATTCACCCCACGCGGGTTGGCAACGGCTCATTTATGGCGGTTTTTCGTGATTATTTCATTAAATACAAACAAAAGTAAACTTTTTTCAGCCATGTACTAGATCGTTAGTATTTTCAAGCTTGTATGCTATTTTCTTACATTTGTTTTGGTATTTGGTTATAAAAATCGACATATTGTCAATTATTTTCTATTTGCATTACTAAGAACGATTAAATGTTTTTATGAAAGAGTAAATATTTAAAATAATTATAAATACTAACGATCTAGTGCTTGGCTGAAAAAAACTGTACTTTTGTTTGTATTTAATGAAACAATCACGAAAAACGACTATAAATGCGTTGTTGCCAGCTCGCGTGGAATGACTTAAAGCGATCGCCCTTAAATAATAGTAGTTTTTTGCAATTGTTGCATAATACCTACAAGTATGTGCATTGTGCAGTTCCATACACTACTTTATCTAGTCTCATACTTTGGGGTTGAACGTACTAAAAAACAGATCATAGTTAAAAGAGAAAGAAATAGTTAATCGGGGCGCCCCATTTTTAAGGCACTACGCCTTAAAAATGGCGCGCCCCGAATATACGTTTCATTAGAAAAAAAATATGGAAACTCTTTGGTGATATTAACTTCTTAGATTTGTCCTGTATCGTATGTTTTTTATTTGTATTATATTATTTTGTTCGAGAAAAAGTGTTAATACGAGTCAAATATATAATTTTAGTATTGTGTACATAAAGTATTTCAATATGAAGTGGTTTTGAAGTTTATAATACGAATATTATGATATAAGAGTACATAAAAGTACTTACAATTTTAAAATCACTATTGGAACTTATCATTAAACATATTTTTGATGCACACAATTTCAGCTATCATATTTTATTATACAAAATGTTTTTACTGAACAATTTTTAACAAAGATATCGTCATATGTGGCCGTAACTTTGGAAATATAGTAAAAATTTTAGCACTGTTAACTATATGCAGTCCTAACCAACAATGTAACCAACAGGCTAGACTTAATGTTAATAGCTGTTTATTATTAAAAGAAGATGCTCAGAGTCTATTACCTTGCGTTCCTTAATCACTTCGCATATCGCTAACCGATTATTTTAAGAGCGATTACAAAAGACTATCAATTTTTATGATTATATATGCTGCACCTAGTACCTTAAGACTGCTTTTACTTCGAACAACTGTGACGTCAGTCCTCAGTAGCATGTGTCGGCACAAAGCTCAATTAATTTTTCATCAGAGACTTTCATGTGAGCTCGAGAAGGGTACAGTGGTAATAATAGCCTATTAGCCTTTCATATCGAAACTGTGTAGCTTGTTGCTGTTTGTATTGAAGCTGTTTTCCAATATAATACTGAACTGAGTGAAGCTTGGATGTTTTACTCATTACAAAATATACTGTAGTATGCTAAAGAAAAACCCTGCAGTGACAGTCGTTAAGAAAGAAAGAAATTTATTTTAAATTTCATTATTTTAATCTTTTACTACTTCATTAAAAAACGTAATCAAAAAATTCAATAACACCCACAGTGTGAAAACTGACAAAACATTTCACACAAATTGTTGGCAAAAGTGAAACTTAAATTGTTCAAATAATTACGTTTGAATAAATAATTAATCTTTAGTGCGTAGTACTATCCAAACGCAACCAGCGTGCGTGTATGACTACGTTCATACATCAGTGGCCCTAGTGTGAGTTTCATTTAACCTTCTCGATCAAACGCTTCGAGCGCGATCGGCGGTCCGATTGGCCCTGGATTGGTGACGGACCAATCGCAGCGCCGAACGCGCTCACTGCGTTTGATCGAGAAGGTTAAATGAAACTCACACTAGGGCCACTGATGTATGAACGTAAACGAGGCAAAAAGAGTATGTTAAGATCGTAACAGGTGGCGTTCTGTAGTTTCTACCTACGCCAATAGGAAAAACGTATCAGTACATGTATGTATGAAATAATTACCTACCTAAAAATTTAACTTAGATTTATTTTCTGCATTAGTTCATCTTCTCTCTTCATTGTATAGATAGAATTATCTATTGCATATTGCAATAGATAGAATTATCTATTGCATTTAGATTTCTGTATAATTATGTAGTTAGAGGGACTTCCCAAGTAGCATTGCAAGCTGTATACAAGCTGTAGTTAAGTTCGATTTTATACTAGAAGCTGCTTATTCAGGCTGTATAGAGGCTGTATAAGCGCTTATACAGACCTTATAAGTAAAAAATGGGCACATTTTATACAGCGTTTTGCTCTAGTATAGCTGTATAATAGCTGTAGAAGCAATAGAGGCGCTGTATAATAGCTGTATTAGAGCTGTAATTCGGTGTACAAAGAAACCATTATACTACAGATATTATCTTATAAATACTTTATAGAGAAAAGAGTTTTAAATAGGTTTTTGAAGAGAATCACAAAATGAATGTTATCCTTTTCAATGAATGGCGACATTGTTATTTATAATATTTATTAGTAAGTAAACGTAATCTTGGACTTAGATATCTAAAGGTGTTAATTGGTGAATTGAAATAGCGGATTCAAATTTATTGTGAACCTCTCTATGTTTTCCGTCAAAATATTCAAGCGCCAGCAAAATAATCGATCTGATATAAAAGAAAAATACCATTTATATGGTAAGTCAATGTTGGTTTTAAGGTTAGAATAAAAAACGATTTTATAATAACAGAAGTGAGGGTAGTGTGATCATTGTGCCCTCATATCAAGCTGAAAATCATAATATATTCCTTAAATTATGTTTCTCTAATTTTGTTTTATACCTACATTCGAAATTACGAAAATGGCGACTATTTGCTAAACAGCCTAAACGATAATCGGAGTGTATTATAGTCTGAGTAGCTGTACTAAGTAAGTTAAGGATTATATTGTACAGCTTTTGGCTGCTAATCAGCTTTATAATAGAATATTTTTATTACTTAGGCTGTATATCAGTTCTCAAAACATAACTTATAATGCTCATAAGAGTTACCTAAAAGAAATAAAAAACGCTGACTCAATATGATACATACCTATATATCTTTACTTACCAAGACCGCTAATTAAATAGGTTAATAAACATTTCTCGCTGTTATTAAGAAATTTAGTAGGGTGCCTACACATTGACATTTTGACATCCAAAAGGTCGCCACCTACGTTATAAAGTCTTAAAAGCAATATTGCAGAAGACATTAAATAATGATTAGGTCACAGAAGAAAAATGTAACATTAGCTCAATAATAATAGCTACCGCGGTCGCTTCGTAGATGAGTTCATAGATGAATCTATCACATATCGAGACCCCTCCGTGTTTCGAAAAGCACGTTAAGCCGTTGGTCCTGCCCTGAGGACACGGTGGAGCATACGGTGGAGGTCTGCCCGGCTTAGGCGGAGCACCGCTGTGTCCTCATGGAGGCGATCGGTGGTGGCGATCTCTCGCGTCCGGCCCTGGTCCAGGCCATGATACGGAGCGAGAGTGTATGGCTAGCAGTCGCTTCCTTCAGCGAACCAGTGATGCTCGCAAAGAGGGAGGCGGTGCACGTGAGAGAGAGGCAGTACATGCGCCCTCACAGCCGTGGCCTTCGCAGGAGACGCCCTGGGCGTCGGGAATCCCAGGCTGATTCCCGGCCACCGTAGGCGCGGGCTTTCGGACGGCGAGTAATGGGTAGCTCGCTGTCCGGTAAGGACCAAGCCCGGATCGACGGCGCGTTGTGTTCCACGCGCGCCTCCAAGAGATGTCAGCACCAACTGATGGGGCCCCCAAGGGCCGATGCCTGCCAGGGGTTCGGGTTGTTCGAAAGAGATACCGTGGCCTCTGTCACACAGAGGCAACTGAGGGAACACGGGTGGGTTTTAGTCAGTAAAAGTCTGACACGCCCTCCCGCTTCACCCAGAGCGGGAGAAGTTATTTGATGATTTCCCACCCAAAAAAAATAAATGAAGCTGTTGGTCCCGGCTGTCATTTGTGGATCTGTGACAGTCGTTACGGGTTGTCAGAAGCCCGAAAGTCTGACAACCAGTCATACCAAGGGGTATCGTATTACCCAGTAACTGGGTTGTGGAGGTCAGATAGGCAGTCGCTCCATATAAAATACGGGTATTCAGCTGCATCCGGTTAGACTGGAAGCCGACCCCAACATAGTTGGGAAAAAGCTAGGTATTTGATGACGATGATGAGTTTAATGTAAATGTTTTATGCATAAACCTCCTCCTCTAAATTGTGGTGAGGACCGCATCAAAATTCGTTGCGTAGTTAAGAAAATGAACACGGTCAGAACACGACAGCAGCTTTATTTATTATTTATTTATATTACATTTATAAACACCTAAATAATTTATACATAAATTACAATTATTTATCGATTTTTATTAAACGATGTAAACTTACACGATGTAAAATATGTTAATTTGCTAAGTACAACCACATGAATGTAAGTAATAAAATAATCTTTGAAAGTGCATTAAGAATTTCAATATAGCCTGCCCAGTTCACAAATTGTTCCTGTAAGTAGTTAGGATATAATTACTTTGAGTTTGTTAGACTAACTACATACGTTCGTGAAACTCGTTCCTTAGGGAATATGTGTGGTTTAGTGGCGGTTATAAGTTATATCTTAGAGTTAAAACGTTAAACGTTATGAGTATATTTAGTTATATTTAAATAACAATTAATTACACCACTTATTTGATAGCACCTACCACTGTTTGTCTCTGCATCGCCCAAAGGTTGACTGGTAGAAAATGCCTATGGCATTAAGTCCGCCTCTGTACATATATGTGCGTAAAGTATTAAATAAATAAATAAATAAATAAATAAAAACTAACATACTATAACTTCGTAACAAGAATTTAGAAACGATTATGGTTTCCATTTTCTCAAATACCCGGTTATAGGTCCCATTAGGCGGCCCATGAGGCCATGAGTCTAGCCACCAAAATTGCCTAAATCATCATCGCCATCATCATTGTAGCCAAAATAGGTCCACTGCTGGAGATAGGCTTCTCCCAAAAGGGGGATTTTGCCATAATCGTCACGCTTGGCAGGCGGGTTGGCGATCGCATTATGGTGGTAAAATGCATAGAGAATGCTGCTGTCCATTCTCTAGTAAGTCCCTTAGTCGCCTTCTAAGACACCCACGGGTAGAAATGGGATAGTGCTATTCTTTTATGTCCGGCAACACACGGAACAAATAGCCTAAATGGATCAATGATATTTCTTCAAACTCCACTCAGTTAAAAAATAATACAAACCCAAAGCGAATTATGTGCCGAACTTCCACCTAGTACTTTCCTTATTACGCCTGGGATATGCAGGGTGGTAGGGATAAAATTGACATGCAAACTGAAAAATTGAACGGCACATGATTTTAGACCCTAGCGCAGAATTTTTTCTTCGGTTATTAAAATAAAACAGCTATCTCATAGAAAAGTGCAATACCTACACGGTCAAAATGTATGGCGGAACAAATAATTTAATAATTTTCAGAATAATTTAATATTCAGAATCCAGTGTAAAAAGATGTGCCTCGATGTGCCAGCCACCCTGTATAACCTTTTGATTAACTATACTAGATTTGACCAACCTTTGGCAAATGGTGCTGATTGGTACATTATATTCGACTGCCAATCATCAGATCTCGCCCACTAGCTCGCTATAAGGCTGAATTATCAATTGCATTAATATTTAACAGAAGTAAAAAGGGCTATACTTGATGTTTCCCTACGTGATTGAATCAGGAATGAAGAGATCCGTAGGAGAACCAAGGTAACCGACATAGCCCGAAGAATTGCCAAACTTAAGTGGCAGTGGGCAGGGCACATTGCTCGCAGAACAGATGGCCGATGGGGCCGAAAGGTTCTGGAGTGGCGACCGCGTACCGGAAGACGTAAAGTTGGAAGGCCTCCCACAAGGTAGACCGATGACCTTGTGAGGGCCGCAGGAGTCCGCTGGATGCGGGAAGCACAGAAACGGTCGAAGTGGCAGAGCTTGGGGGAGGCCTATGTCCAGCAGTGGACGTCTTTCGACTGAAATGATGAAAGTTATTTTATGTACAGTTCAACAAATACGTCACACCACGTTTAAAAACCTCAAAAACGCCTCCCAGCAAAACGATAAAAAGAATCCTGGTAACAATACAATACGACGCTGAACAAACGGCCACGAACCGGCGATAGATCGCAGCGAGGGACAAAGAATCGCGTGCGGCGCTTGCGTTTATCAACTTTAGATAAGCTGGACCGCTTAGTCTTAATCATACAGTAAAGTTGTACGAATGGATTAGAAGTATTGTATGCTTTTGGGCCTTAAACTTCTCGTTATTTATCTTTTGTTTATTGAATAACAGCTAAACTGTTTGCCTGTTAGTATTTACAGGTACAATTATTTAATTTTTCAGTGCTTTGCGCGTCTTTTAGGCAAACTAGAAATGTCATCTCATGTGTTTTCTTGGTATGTGACCATTATCCGTGGATGTATGCTATTCTAGAGACAAACCGGGTGCGTTTTCAAACCAGAGCTGCAATGTCTCACGTGCTTGTGATTGCCTATACCATACTGGCACCATACCCTTCAAACCAGAGGGGTAAAGTGAAACACACTATCTGTAGGAACATAGTTGGTACCTACAATCCCGCATTGGACCCGCATGGTGGATTATGACCCAATCCCTCTTGAATTTAAACTCCCTCCTCCTTTAAATAAAATAAAAAATAAATAATTAAAATACGTTTATTTCAGACTATTAAATTGTCCATATTTTGTTATAACGTTATCTTAAAAAACTATGTTAGTCGTGAGGAGATTGTATTTAAATTAAAATAAGTTAATCAAAATTAAATTAAAATAAATTAGAATTAAATAAAAACAAATTGAAATAATTTAAAATTAAAGAAATTAAACTGAAATAAATTAAGATAAAATTTAAATAGTTAATTGTACATAAGCTAAACAATAATTAAAATATAAAACAAAGAATCAGGCTTTAAGCTTCATTCTCTTTGAAAAGAATATTACTCACTGCGTTATTTAAGTTTTTGAGCAGACAAATTCGAACATACGAAGCAATTTATTAACAAAATATTCTTCAAAATGATTCAGATTCTGATTAGTAGTATGTCTCGAAATTAGGAGCAGAACACAGTATCGGTGATTGTCGAAGAAAAATCTTATGATGTTAGAATTTCCCTAGTCGAGGTACTGTACAAAAGGCTTTACCACGATTTAAAGGATGTTTCTCTTTCACACACGACTATTCTGCTACATTAAACGCTCCACAATAAATCCCCAGATTTAAAATACATCACAATACTTCTTGAACAACTTACCACTGCTGTAACAAAGTGTGACGCAAACATGGAAGCACAAAGAAATGTCCCGTACTCACAATGGAGAGATTAAAATATAAAAGGGCTCCATTGATAGCATTGTGTTGGGAATCTGTGCCTTTGTGTTATTTGTGGATAAACTGACAGTACTTGTGGGGTTTTTGTACTATAGTTTATTACAAGAGATCGTTTTCATGGTTTTAATGTTAGTGCAAGAATGTTAAAACTGCTTAGGCTTGTCTTGAAGATATATGTTCTTGGGACGAGTACATTTTATTTTTTTGTGTGGGAATTAATTCAATAGGAACAACTGACAATGACGCTGTCAAAAAAAAACGAACTGTAATTTTACGTGTTTAGTGGTTCCCCACGCAAATTCGTATACCACTACTTGCTATGTAAAAAACAGACAGGAAGTTTTATAACATCGCCAACATACAAAAAGCAGATTAAATACGTTTTATTGAAGTTACTCCATTAATATCATCTAGCCCTGTTAACAAAATAATTTATAAGTAAGCAAAGTTATTTTTGAAATACAGATGAAGTTACTGCGTTCTGATAAAAACCAATTGAAACACACTTATCGTCACGTCTACCCCACAAGATCAATATTGATTCCAACTGTATCATCGATGATTTTTATCGTTCTACTTATTTTTTTAATTTATAACTACGGACACTTGCTTTTCCAATTCATTTTGGACATTGGCACAATGGTCGACATCGAATTTGCTTGCCATAATAAAAAAAAATTAAAAACTTATTAGAATAGAACATATCGTCTGTCATTTTTTAAGGGTGAGACAGCGTTGGTAGTACTCCCATATTTCGCGAGTCTAAAAAAACATTAAAATGAATAACACAGTAACATTAAAAACGAAAACAATCACAAAATAACAGCCACATTGTCAAAAAGCAAATATCGTCTTATACACGCGCATTGAAGCACAGCTGCGGCACAGCCTCTCATATAAATTCACCGTCGCGGGAATATTTAGGAAATGTGCCAGCAAATTGAAACGTTATGACGTCGTATTAGCATCGTATATTGTTCTTACAATGTATTTTATTAGGCTGTGGTGCCAGGTTCAAGAGGCATTTCAGAGTTTGAATATTTTTTTTGTAAGAGTTTTGTTATACTTAGTGTTAAAGTTTTGCTGGTTCGAGGTATTTTTCTTTTTAGCGTGTCGATGGCAAAAATAACGCCAAAAAAATAAATACATTTCTTTAAAATTTGTTTGGCCCAAGATTTAGCATTGGGAATACCATTCGCTGACGCAGCCATTAGGTCCTCACCCGTGCAAATGACAGGACATGCGGTGCCAGATGGGAGGTGAGCCATTGTCTATGGAGAGACACCGCATACGAACTCAAACTCAAACTCAAAGCATTTATTTCAATGAAACCATTTCCAGGCACTTTGGAATTGTCAAAAAGTCGATCAGTTGGATAGTTGAAGCTAGTTGCCCATTCCAAAACGTAGATCTCTATGAAGAAGAACGGGCAAGAAACTCCACGGACACTCTTTTAAAATCAAGTTGGATATTACAAAATCTTGGGCACATTATTCTTGTTGCTTCTATATGTGAGAACAATGTAAAAAAAAATATAAAGGACACAAGATAAAAAATAAGCCCTGGAAGTTAGGAGATGACCAGTCCCAACCAACAGCGCCCGTTCAGGAACTTGACGCGTGAATCAGCACCATCAGGGCAACCATTTTGTAGGGAACCGAATGATCCAACACGCGCGCCACCATCAGTGAGACATTTAAGTGAGCAGGACATACTCTCAACTGCCATGCTTTTTCAAGTCAACATACATCATAACAACACAATAAACGGATTCATGGTACTCACATTTACAGAATTTAAACAAAATGCTTCTAAATTATACAAAACTATAGTTTGCAATCTATTTGAGAAATTAATAAAATTTGATTTCCTAAAAGAAAGAACATTTAATATATACTGAATTGTTCAGTAACTAAAACTTGGTTCAATAAAAATAAAACATATTCGTAATGTCACAAAAATTATAATAATAGGAACAAAAATGTTCGTAATGTCAGAAAAAATAAAAAAGGGAAGCAATTCTTCCAAATATAAAAATTTTAACTAGTAAGCCCAGCGGAAGGTGGAGCAGGACCAGCATTAAGCCGAGCATTTTTATCTACGATATAATCATCTAACTTATAATATGCTTGTCTACACAGTGTGCATATAATGCATGATTTAAATTTCTTTTCATTTAGTTCAAGAATATCGACTGGTATTTTATTATAACATTTTACACAGTACCCCATAAAAGAAGTGCGTACTTTGGACAATCAAAAACGTGGTTGATCTAATTTGTTCCTAATTCTAGTGTTAAAATTGTGCCTGTCACTTATCCTACACACCGGAGGTCTGAGGCGTCCATGAACCCTAACTTGTGGAGGTTGTCTTTGCTGCAAGGATTGCCATCGGTTGGACTCACACACCCATGAATATCTTTGCGGCTTTTAAACCTCTGTGGCATTGGTAGTCTTTGAGTGTTACATTTCGATAATTTCTTCTCATTCGGCGGCTACCCGCCGTGTTACGATTCCTCTTTTCCTTTCCTCTGAGTTGAAAGACTAGGGGGCTATAGCAATACAGGGATGTCATGAGAATAAGCATGCTGTCTGTGGTAAAAGTATACCTATTGCAGAATATAGGCACATCTTGTCCAGTGCCCAAATAATCCAGTGAGTGTAAGTTACAACAAAAATCTCATTTTTATTCAATCGCGAGGAATTTGAACTTTTCAACTTTGATACAAGAAAAGGGAACACATTTTTCCAAACATTTCAATGGCCGACAAGATCTGGCAACTCCACGCTGTCTCTAGAGAAACATTAAAACTTGCAACATCGTTTGAAATTCGCAGCAATGGCCGCCACTCCTCCTAGCGTTTAGCTGCAGAATATCATTATATACAATGTGGTTTTTGTTGTTTGTTCAAAAGTTTTAGTACATTTTAGAGCAGATGCAGCTGCTCGACCACTTGATGTAATGCATTAAATACTTGGCATGTGTGTGTAAGGTAAGTTAACCTCAGAACGTAAAGCCCCATGCACGTTTCCTAATTGTAGCTTAGTTTACAATAAAAATCAATTAAAAAAAACCGACTTCCGAAAAAACACTACAAAGTGAAAAATAACTTTAATTTCGGAAGGCGGTGACTTTGAAATTTTTTGTCACCGCCTTCCGAAATTAAAGTTATTTTTCACTTTGTAGTGTTTTTTCGGAAGTCGGTTGTTTTTTTTGGAAAAAGTTTTTATTTTTCACTTTTTAGTTATAGTACCTACCCCACTAATTCGAAATTTCATCATCCTTGGGGTCAAACAATGCATATTTATGTGATAGCAGCAATCGCGGTTTATTTACTGTTATTTTGTGAAGAGTTCCGTTGCCTGTCTCCGAAACGCATCATCAGATCTAGATGAAATTAAAATGGAACCACACCTAAAGCACTAGCTTTCAAATAAAAAAAGAATCATCAAAATCAGTTCACCCAGTCGAAAGTTCTGAGGTAACAAACATTAAAAAAAACATCCAGACGAATTGAGAACCTCCTCCTTTTTTTGAAGTCGGTTAAAAAAAGAACTTATTGAAAGAACTGTTTACCTACTGTTACAACTGAAATCGATATTAAAGCAACCAATACGCAGAAGTTACCTTTTTTTCACCTTTTCTCCATACTAACGTTTATTACATATCATTTTGCCAGTGACTTCGGTCGCGGTGACCTCAGAAAAAATCCCACGGGAACGTACTACCGGGACTACCCTTTGTATTAATTCAGGTTGTAAACTATCAGTGTGCCTAATTTTATCCAAATTAGTTCAGCTGTTTTTGCGCCAATCCGGAAAATACATCCAGACCAACAGACAATCGGACTAATATTCTATAAACGATATCATCGCCATCAGACCAATTCCCCACTTACCTCGTAGCAATTTATTTTGCAAAAATATGCTATGTACAGTTTTTAGTTCGGTTACTATGTTATTCAAAATCAAAATCAAAAAAATCAAAATATAAATATAATATAATATTATATAATATTATATTTATAGATTACAGTTCTGTTGTAGTTCTCATTTTCCCGAAGGATTAAGCAGAGGTGTACTTAAGGCAGACCCACACTTCGCTAGGCTTACGCTTCGCTTCGTTTAAGTCCCATGTGAGTCCCTATATCAGAGAGCGACGACTGTCTGGTGGTCGCACGAGGTGTCCCAAGATGTCCTTAGACTTAACCATAAATGGCAAGCAAATATTGCCATCACCCAAGGGCACAAACCAAGGCTGCTACTGTGAAATGCGACCAGGGAATCCCTGCCGCAGTTACCACCACTGGACAATCATCGCTCTCTTTTATAAGGGAAGAAATTCTGTACAAGTCCAAGACAAGGTAAAGTTTTTATCGGGGCTTCATTAATACGATATTCTTAATTGTTAGTCAAATGCTGAAACCAATAGAGTTTATAATTAATTAATGCAGGCCACACCTAGGCAAAAACTAAATGATTGATTACATCACAAATGTGCGTTTCAATTGACATTATCAATGTTAACTAACTACACGCTTTAAGGTCGTCAATTCAAATCGTCATTCGGTCTATTTTATCGTTTGCACTTTGTTGCGGCAATTACATTTAGTTGGAACGGTAACTAAGTTTGTAGTCTATACTGAATGCTAGTAATCACGCGAGTTTAGTCAGCCGTTTGGTTTGATTTATACCTAAATGGGTACGTTACTGCATTTGTTTACGAGTGTCTACTTAAACGTGGTGCTATACGTGGTATTTGATTTTAAACTTAAATATATAAGTAAAATGTATAGAAACGAAGGATGTTGTAAAGTTGGAAGGTGCAATGGAAGGAAAGAAAAAGCGCCGTCATACGAGTATATATCCTTATATTTTAGTTCCTTGTATTAATATCGTCAAGACTGAAAATATAATATATTAATTAACAGTTATTATTATTACTTAATAATAGTTTTCTAAAAGCTTGGATTTTATCCGTTTTTAGGCCCCGAAGAAAAAGGAGGGGTGTTATAAGTTTGACCGCTATGTATGTCTGTCTGTCTGTGTGTATGTCCATGTGCCTGTGTCTGGCACCGTAGTTCTTAAATGGGTGAACCAATTTAGGTGCAGTTTTTAAACCACCACCTGCGTCCCACCAGTGGGAACATAACAGGCTTATGCTATATTATAAGAAAGTTAGATACTGGGTAGCGCTACAGACAGTATTAGATCTCGTTATCAGAAAGAAGTAATTGGGCACAACTATAAAAAAATACAAAATCAAAAAACCCGACTGCCTAAAAAGTGTACGTTAATTAAAAAAGATGGAAACGTTTTAAAAGGATGACTATTAGACTGAATATTATAAGCAATCTCATGCAGTCGGCGCCATCTTCTTTAACAACGACTTTGATTGCCTTCGACTGCATAAAATTGCTTATAGTATTCAGTCTAATAGTCATCCTTTTAAAACAAGTTTCTTGTTTCCATCTTTTTTAATTAAAGTTCACTTTTTATGCAGTCGGGTTTTTTTATTTTGTATTTTTTTTTTATTTCACAATTTTTAGTTAATATCATTATTTTTGACGTAAATAAGACCTATTTATGAAACTCTTTATTTTGATACCCCACTCAATAGGTTTCGAGAAAGATAAACTTTATGAAGACACAATATGGCGCCAAAAATCGGCAATTTTAATTTTTTGATACACCTAATGTCACTCTCACAATTAAGACAAATCTAACGGCATCTCTCAAGCTGAAATCGATCAAGCCGTTTAGGCTACAGAGCGTGCCAAAGAAATATACATGCATACATACACTCGAAAAACGTAACCCTCCTTCTGGCGCAGTCGGGTAAAAATACTTACACTTAATTCACCATTCACAATACTTAGACCACTGAATAGAATCCATACCAATAAACTTAACCCATACAATAGCTAACAGCTAGTGTAGTCTTAAAGCTGTATCTTCACGACCGTGTCGTTAGAGGGTGCTCAATCCAAGTGGTATTGATACTCAGTGTTTTGGCGACCGTCCAAACCACGGCTTAGTTCTGGTTTCATGAGCTCTAAGAACTGCTTGCTCTGATAAATTTAAACCGTCTCTTTGAATGAAAGGAGCATGTGAGTATACAGACTTAAATATGAGCCAAGTCTTATTGCTTGGTTTTATTGAACCGTATTGAAATGATAACTGTCTTTATCGTTTTTATGTCAATCAAAATCAAAAGTCATTTATTCAAACTAGACTGAGAGTCAGCACTTTTTGAACGTCAAAATTACATAAGACAGTCCCCCCAAAAAGCCCACCCTTCACCACTTCCTAGTGCTTTAGCGGGGAAGAAGAAGTGGCGCAACAAACTCCCCAGCAGCACAGCTGTCTGTTATGTTGGAAGAACTTGATTCTATACAATAATAGCATATAACCATCATTCAACGATAAATGAAAATTTTATTAATAAAAAAAAGAAATGGTTTATGCAGTCAAGTTAAATAAACAATGATATGAAGTAATTCATATGACCTGTCAGTAGTTAAGCTAATTCTGGTGAATGAACATAAATGTGTAATAAAGTGAGAGGGAGATTTAAAACTTGTGGTTTCAGACACAGGTTCAGCCTTTGGCCTTCCAATAGCCTCGTATAGGTACGAATACATTTGAAGACAGTTCAAGTAGAAAGTCAGTGAGAAGTCTTAGCTAAGTAGCTACACGAGGCTATTAGAAAGCCAGTGACTACGCTGTCAACTAAAATAAATCACAAACAGACCTTGTACTTGAAACTACAAGTTTTAAATCTCCCTCTGTTGGGTACCATGATACCCTTGTTGTCAGGCTTTCTAGCTTCTGGCATCCGTAACGACTGTTAAAGATCTACAAATAGGGTATCTTACTCTGTATGAGAAAAAATCTAAAAATACATTATTGAGATAGCTTAGGCAAAATGCAGTCGGAAAATGTTAGTTTTAGTTCAGGAAACGACAACGCGGCTACTATATCATGGTGTTCAAAAACAGATTAAAAAAAGTGAAATCTTTAAATTGTATTTTAAAATTAATCAATTTTAAAATACAATTTAAAGATTTCAGTTTTTCAGTTTTTTTAATCTGTTTTTGAACACCATGAAATAGTAGCCGCCATATTATTACGTCATATGTCAACTGAGCAACTTTGTACTTTTATTATTTTCGTAACCAAATAATTTTTTATTTAAATAACATTTTGCATTCAGGAACAGCAAACCAACGATAAGTAGAAAAATAACTCATTTTTTAAATGATAAATAATTGTCTTTTAAAATATTAGCGCATTTGTTTATATAGCAAACTGACGTCATACCCATAGAGCAAATGGCGTCCACTGCGTCCAGCATTTTCGTCAAATCACCCGCGAAATTTGAAAATGTAAAATTTAAATGCATGTTTATGGCACTAATCGATTAAATAAAATGTTTTGTTTTTAGTGGTTTATTAGCACTCTAGAATCTAATTAAGACACTTTTCAAAAATGAGTGTAATACCCTATTATAGCCGGGACCAATGGCGTAGCGTGCAATCCAAGGCACGAACTCAGTATGTAATGGTTGATCAGTTGATCACACATCCAACAGAACTTTGCAAGCGTTGCTTAAGGTGAATCTAATCCACATTTTGCCCATACAAACTTCGGGAGTGTTTTACTCCACTGTTCGACAATGTACATCAAAAATTAAACATGGTATGATTTTGTCTCATTATTAATATTGTCTGTACGGAAACAGAATATTTAAATAAAAAGCCCTTAAAAAGTTAATGATAATGATAATGTTTATTTACCAAAAAACAGAGCTTTACAATTCCTTAAAGTCTACATTAGTACCTACGTTACCAAGGAAAAAAAAAACAAGATTAAGACGCAAAGGAAAAATTTTGCTTATGAACTCCACACTAGGTCAAGCCTGTCTCGTGGAGTTCATGGGTGGTATTACAAGATGGTGAAAAGCGTATTACATTAATACTCATGGATTGCTATTGTCGAGAGGCACATAAAAATGCAGTATTATTTTAAAGTAAGAAATAAAATTAGGTAATTAATTAAACAAGATCTAGGCTTAAAACAATAAAGTAGGATGAGGAATATTTTGAGCGCCATTGTGCACTATGTGTGAGTGTGTATGTGTGTGTGAGAGAGTGTGTGAGGGTGTGTGTGTGTGTGTATGTGTTGTTATGTTACGAAATTACCTTTAAAAGAGATTCGGATTCAGTGTATGATTGGGCTAGCAGCCATTTGCGAACAATCTTTTTGACTTGGTTTATCCTAGAGTTGCCGATGTCACACATTCTCACCGCTTTGTTATAGGTATATGTGACTGAGCAAGAATTCTTGCATGTGCTGTGCGAAAGTTGTACGCGTCCTTATAGAGACACATTTAAAAACTCGACGTTTGAGGAGCTTTGAGTATTCCGGGGTCTGGGTTACGATTTTATGCTGTTTCAGTATGATTTTAAAGATGTACAACTGTCGGACAGTGAGTACTGCGGCTTCTTTGTATAAAAGGGCTGTCGGGTATCTGAAAGGTTTTTTGAGCATGACTTTCAAAACTGATCGTTGGGCTCGTTCACTTTGGATCATGGTGGTGATTCCAACTCCACCCCATACTGTTATACAGTAACATAGAATTGATTCACATAGTGCCACATATACCATGTGAGGTAGTTAGGAGCCAACAAAGATTTGTTTTTCTTGCTAATGTAACCTAACTTTGGGCGTGTTTAAGTAATAAAAGAAGTGTAAAATCTGAAAAACCAAGTCGGTACCGACAAAGCTCAAATATCTAAAAATACAATAACTTTTATTGGTCATTGATTTATGCAGCGGTTTTTTCATAAAACCCGATCTTCCGAAGGACCGTTCTGAATTTTTTATGCACCTGTTTTAATATAAATGCAGGATCAGCTCACTCAATAACGTTGTGAGTGTAGACTAGCTTTTAACTGCTCATAACTGATACTACCTCTATCGGACACGATGCCTGGTGAGACAGCGTGCTTTTTAGCCAGGCCCATCATTAAGTTCGAGCCCGCGACTAGGTTCCCCTTAACCATGAAGATAGATTCGTGTGGCTATTGTTATTTAGCCACCAGCCCCCCCATTGTATTAGGTAGTTTAATCTTGGCTTAGGTTAAGTTCGCTCTTTTACTTGCCTAGGTTAACGCAAATCTTAATCTTACAGATGAAAGATGAAGTTTACTGCTTCCTTGGATGAAATCTGTTTCCAGGACGTTTATTAGGTAGGTACCTACTAACAATTTATCCTTTTGTATAAAAAAGACTACAGAAAAAGGACCATTGCACCATAAAAGTTTTATATCTACTCAACTTTTATAGTAAAAATAATTTCAAGATCTTAGTAAAGATATTTATAATTGCTTGGACTTACAAAGGTAGCATAATACACGGTTATGGCTGAACATTAAATGTTTTAAGGATATCGACTCGTTTAAGTATAAAAAGCTGGGAATGTAGAAGGAAGTCAGACAAGCCTCAAATACTTATTTGCTCTGAAAATGAGGAATAGAGATCTTTTGATGTGTTTTCTTTTGTAATGCTGAGACCAGCATGTTATAAGGAAGTGGTTGTTTTCTTGTTATTGAGAAAATGAACATGCTTAGGTGTTGCTATTTATGAATGTGTTAGCTATGTATTTAACGATTGAACATTGATTGAGCATTGATAGATTGAGCAGGTTTTGGACTGGAAAAAACGAAGACGCTCAGCTTTTTCCCGGACCATCTCGACCCAGCCCTATCAGTATGCGTTCAGGCCATCACACCACCGCTTTCTGGGCAGACCGCGATGGCGCCGTCCATCTTCAGGCACCCATTGTGTGGAGACTATTGCACAGCGATCATCCAGCATACGAGTAATGTGACTCGCCCAATCTCATTTGACACATTTGGCAGCGTTCTTGCATTACGTTTTTCAGTACTTACTAGTTCTGAGCATTTTCAACGCTGCTGTGACAGCACATCTCCCTCCTTTCCACGATCCAAGTCAAGATGTTTTAAAGTTAAAATTTTGAAAGTAGCCATAACTTGTAAAGTGGTGACTGGTGATAAACCGAACGCACCCGGGGGCGCGGTTAACCGCGGTTTATTATTCAACCGGGTAGTCAACCGGCTTCGGGAGTCGACTATGTCTGCTTGATAAATTGATTCTGAAATCCGGGTATAGTAGTGTGTAAGTCATGGTTGAGTTATGATCGGGTAGTGTGGGAAGACGGAGGGCGGGATGTTGCGGTGACATCGGGAAGGTCTTTAGCCAGTATCAAATTGACTAGCGAAAAATTTGATTTCTATTAATTTTCTTTCCGCAATAAAACAAGTTTATTTGGAAGTCAGTTGTGTTATTTTAAACAAATCTTATCATTTTAAAATTTTTAGTTGTCGTACTTCTCACACAAATGGGTATGCCTTCACTTGCTACGTATAATAATTACAGTAAGTTGAAACTGAAATATCATCAACATACACATATATATAGTGGAAAACATCCGTGTTATTGAAGCTAACTCAAAATCCACTGATCAAAACTTGACCATATGGGACCACTCACTCGATAAGCACCACCTCCCTTTCAAACAAAAGAAGAATTTTTCATATCAGTTTTTAAAATAACGGAGTACTGAGTTATCAAACACATATTAAAAAAATACTACCGAATTGAGAATCTTCTCCTTTTTTTGAAGACGGTTAAAATGCCTGACTCCCAATCTGGTACATTTCTTTTCAAATATTTTTTTGGTTGGGAAATCAGCCAATAACTTCTCCCGCTCTGGGTGGAGCAGGACGGCATGTCAGACTTTTACCGACTAAAACCCACCCGTGTTCTCTCAGTTGCCCGTGTGCCAGGGGCTACGGTATCTCTTTCGAACAACCCGCACCCCTGGCAGGCATTGGCCCTTACGGACCCCATCAGTTGATGCTGACATCTTTTTGAGGCGCGCGTGGAACACAACACGCAACGCGCCGTCGACCCGGGCTTGATCCTTACCGGACAGCGAGCTACAAATTTATCGCCATCCGCAAGCTCGCGCCTACGATGGCCGGGAATCAGCCTGGGATTCCCGACGCCCAGGGCGTCTCCTGCGAAGGCTACGGCCGTGAGGCATGTACTGCCTCTCCCTTACGTGCACCGCCTCCCTCATCGCAAGCATTACTGTTTCGCAGAAGGAGGGACAACTACCCATGCACTCTCGCTCCAAACCATGACTTGGACCAGGGCCGGAGGCGAGAGATCGCCGCCGCCGATCGCCTTTACAAGAACACGTCGGTGCTCCGCCCAAGCGGGGCAGACCTCCATGATATGTTCCACCTTGTCCTCACCGCGATCTACGCAGTGGAAACACCCGGGCGTTTCCTCCTGCCTTATCCGAAACAGGAACCTCCCGAAAAAAAACCGTATCCAGTAAGGACCTGTGTCAGGCGGAAGGTGAGGATGCCGTGGCGCCTCTCAATCCACTTCTCAAAGAGGGGACTTACCGCCGCAATCGTGGCGTGTCCAATATGGGCACATTACATTACTTAATTTTTTTGCTATGGACACTAGGCAGTAGGCTGAGAACTACAAACGTTAATTAGGTCGTGCCTTGACTTGACATGTTCAGCACCCTAATTGTGTAACACACTCTCAATCCGAATCATTTTGAAGGATAATAATTGCATCATAAAATTAAAAAAAATGGTCTGCTCGATAGCGTTAATAACGCAATTAATGTTGTTTAAATGTCTAAATAAAACCGATTCCTACTGTTACAGTTTTACGTAATTACCCCGCGAGCTGTGCACTTGATAGATGTGCAACAGTCACAGGAATAAAGCTTACCCTAAGTAGGTACGTGCTAAGTAACGTTTATAACCTTGGCAATAGTTCAAGATGCAGCGCGATATTATATTCCGATCAGCAATTCGTCTCGCGTTATGATTTGTCTTGGTGTCTTTGTCTTGGTGTCGTTACGGTTGGAATAGTATTGGAGCGAATCAAGATCTGATAAGCTCCAATGCTATTCCAATTATTGAGAGATTTTTAACACTCACTCAAAAATTTGCAATATTTCAAAGATTACGAAGACTGCTTAACACATTATTCATTGTATTCCCAAAACATACACTCAATCAAAACATGAATGCCAAAATAAAACTATATGTTCAAGAGCAAATAATTTCCCTAGCGTCTACATATGAACGTATTTGCCAGCACAAGTTTAATTATGAAATTGTCTCCGGGCGAGCAACGCTTGCAACTTGAGACTTGAGTTGAAAGTAATATGCTGATGACATGCAGTGGATGTGGCGTGGCATTTTATTAAAATACTAGCTGACCCAGCAAACGTTGTTTTGCCTTATAAATTATTTAGGGTGAATAACCCTTATTACTTAGGGGTATGAAAAATAGATAGTAGCCGATCCTCAGACCTACTGAATACGCATATAAAATTTGGTAAAAATCGGTAAAGCCGTTTTGGAGGAGTACGGTAACTAACATTGTGACATGGAAATTTTATATATAAGAAGATATGGTTATAATAAGCAATTATGTCTTATGTCATCTCTACATTTCTGTGAAAAATAAACTTTTTTGTGATATCTCTTAAGGTGCTTAACACCAAGTCCTATTTAAAAGCGATTGTCGTGTTTACATGACACTTTTTGTTCGGAAAACGGCCACTGTCGGCGCGACCACACGTTCAGGTTCACCGAGCAAAAAGTAACATATGAGCGCAACAATCGTGTTTAAATAGGACATGGCCATTTGTTTGATGTCTGACGATTGTTATTGCACTCGATATGGTGTGTTAAGACGATCAATAAGATCTGTAAGTTTTTCTTACCTTACGTATTACCCAGTAACTGGGGTGTGGAGGTCAGAGTGACAGTCGCTCCATGTAAAATACTGGTATTCAGCTGCATCCGGTTAGACTGGAAGCTGACCCGAACATAGTTTGGAAAAGGCGAGACAGGTTGATGATTGTTGCTGTGTTGTGTGACTTAGTCTATGTAAACAAATGTATTTTCTTCCTCTTCTTCTTTCCTATCCTATCCACCGTTGCGATTGACAAAGAATACGGTATTGATCATCTATAGCTAACACATTTAAATTTATTCGATTTTGTTAGATCACGCGTGTTTATTGTCAAAAATGTAAGCCAATCTGTGGGCCGTTTTGATACATATCAAAACCGCTGATGGACTTGGGTCACATAGAGACTGAAAAAATAAATAAAATAAGAGGTTTCCCTTGGATTTAGAGGCTTTGACGTGACGATCAGCTGTTCCAAAAGTTAAAATGAATTCTCTATGTATCTTATTTGTCTTCGAAGGCTGGGTCTGCGGAGCTGATCTCCGCGTATAAACAAAGTAAGGAACTGTTTCACCAGGGTTAAATTAATCGTCCATTACAACCATACCTTAACTGAAGCGACTATTAAACCGTGCAGCGCTAAAATTAAAAAAGAGATTAGGCAAATTAGTTCGGGAAATTATGCGGTCTATCCACATAGTTGCATCCAACATCAACGCGGCACTATAAAGTTACATATCAGTGGAAACTTTACCTAACGAACGCGGACTTTGTCGGCACACTTAAGTTTTTGCATAATTCATAAGCAATTAATGTCGAAAACTAAAAAAGAGTATCTAGTTTCACGGAAAATGAGCCTTTAAATCTGTTCGTTAAAATGTTGAAGTTGGGATGGTTTTAAGCTCTTTTGTTCCTTTTCTCTTCGAACGTTTGTGCTCGCGATTTCTTGTTTCAATCGACTCACTTCGTTGTTTCACCCGACTCACTCCGTTGTTTCACCCGACTCACTTCGTTGTTTCACCCGACTCACTCCGTTGTTTCACCTGACTCACTCCTTTATTTCACCCGACTCACTCCGTTGTTTAACATGACTCACTCCGTTGTTTCACCCGACTCACTCCGTTGCATGCATCGCCTACCCGCACTATAACTTCAAATCAAATCAAATTAAAATATTTTATTTCACATAAAGTTGCATGGGCACTTATGAAATATCAGAAGCTAGGTGCATGAATCCAACTTGTCGCTTCTTATGGAGAAGAGCCAGCAAGTAACTCCACGGTTACTCTTTTAAAAATAATAGGCTTTTACAATGTTTTCAAATTACAGTGTGATAATAGGTATGGGAGGACAGTGTTGGCCTGTTAATAAGTACCACGTACTTAGCGGAATTAAAACAAAGAATAGAAAATTGTCTACAAATCTACAGTCTATATTGTAACGTCTTCGTGTTCGCTTAGCGCTCTTTCTTACTTTTTTATTTTTGCTTAACCCCTATATGTTGTAGCGAGATGTCAAATAGCCTATAGCGTTCCTCAAGAACCCGTCTATCAAATCTAAAAAAAAAATACCCTACAGGTAGTTCCAGAGATAAGCGCGTTCATACAAACAAATTAACTCTTCAGCTCAGATCATTAAAATACATAGATATGCATATAGCAATTTTTGTAAGGACCATGTTTAGTATGAAATATTGATTTGTTTAGTAGGTATTATAGGTTGCAAATGTTCTTTAGTTAGTCATCATCTGTCTCGTTATTCCCCAATAATTTTCTGTCTAACCGGATGCAGCTGAATTTACATGGAGCCACAATACCATTGTACGTGGAGTAGCAGGCTGTCTACAATGCCGTTACTGAGTACTTGCATAGATTGATTCAATGCCAACCCGCAAAAGCCCAAAAGTTTGACAACCAGTCTACGAATTTTAGCCGGGACGTAGTTTCCGAGGCAAGAAAAGGCCTCGGTACGTTACAGATGATCACCCCTGATGGAGCCCGCAAGGGCCGATGCCTGCCAGGGGTGTGGGTTGTTCGAAAGAGATACCGCGGCACACAGGCAACTGAGGGAACACGGGTGGGTTTTAATCAGTAAAAGTCAGACACGCCCTCCTGCTCCAGCCAGAGCGGGAGAAGTCATTTGATGATTTCCCAACCAGAAAAAAAAAATGATCACCCGTCCTAGGACCATCCTTGGCAAGCGTAGACCTTTGATTGACCCGTGCGGCAGTTATTTGTTTGATTGTTTATTCATGAACAATAAATTGTATCTGAAATTACATGGTACAACAAAAGAAAATTAAATTACATAAGGAAAAAAAACACGTTAAATATTACAACAATGCATAAATACAACATAAATAAGAATTTCGTTATAGATCTTCAACAGCATAAAGACACTTATTCAACAGGAAAATTTTAAGCTGGTTTTTAAAAGAGCTTGAATAGATAGCACTTTTTATATCGAGAGGCAACTTATTACGAGTTATGACGCAACCACGAGCCCCTGTTATGTGAGGCTTCTCAGTGCTATTCATAGGTATGTCTTTTTTTATCTACGTAAGCGCGATTGCTAAGCATGGGGTCCTGAGCCTGACTTAAGGGTCAGGTATAGTTAGTCCATTAGGAATTTGTCAGTAGCGAGTTTTGATTTGTGTTTGGTTAAGGGTAAAAGGCTCGACCCCTATTATAACTAAACATACCTGTGAAGTGTGACTTGATTTTTTATTTTTACGGTATAAAATCATCATTGTGAGTGTTCATTACGTGCATTAACTTTGAATAAAAAAGCGTGGACCACAGGCGTGGACTAAAAAAATTGCCGCCTTCCTTCAAACTTGACAGCTGTCTTTCCCAAATACTTTTCTTCTGGCATAACGATATCACGGAAACGTTCATATTCTGCCATTTGTACGTGGAAAAAAGGTCTGTTGTAGTTTTGATTTTCACATAGTCGGTAAAGATAAAACTGCATTGAAGACAGAAAGACCCTTTTGACTGACACTTTTCTAAAGGGGATATATACACTGTCATGTATCTATGATCATACCATAGTCTATAGAAATATAACAAAGTAATATCCACATGATGCATGCGTATGTAGTTTCATGAAGCATAGAACATATCTTATTTTAGGATAAAAGCGTGTACACAAAACTAAAATAATAAAATAAAAAACCGAGCCCATACAAAAGAACACTGACAAAGTAACTCCACTAAAAGCAACGAAGCACGGCGGTCTAAGACTTTAAAAACTAGCCTTTTTCCTATGAGCGTTACGTACTTTGTAAACTGTAGGCCGCCCAGTACCTTTAAGTACCGACAAAGCGCTAAGGACCTCAGCAGACATAGTACTTTCAGCATTGGAGATCAGTGATTCCTGGATTTCATCAAAGCCGTATTAGAAGCCTTACATTCGATCGCGTTAGCAAATTTGCGCAGTTCTGCGATTACTTCGGTGTGATAGGCGTTTTGGCGCCTTGCAGTGTTTGAGGGCAATGACAAAATTATGCATTTTGCGGATGCAACTGTCACCCGAATGTGTACGTATTCAAGATTCAAGATTCTTTATTTGTGGAAAGATGAGTACACATACAGAGCATGCATGTTATTAAATTACATTATAGTTTAGATCAGTCATGTTTTTTTTTTTTTTTTTTTATAAAAACGTTGCCCCACACTAGGAATTTCTTCCTGTATCGTGGGTGCGTTTACAAACATAGAAAACTCACAAACACAAACACCCAGACCCGGAACAATTACTTGCAGATCATACAAATATTTGTTCCGTGCGGGTTCGATACCCGCGACACGCTGCGCAGCAGTCGATCGCTCAGCCATTACGCCAACCATGTCGTCATGTTTGACCTTAGTGGCGTACAAATTTTAAATTTCGTCATCATAATTACGTAACAATTAGTCAAGTAGTTAGTCAATTAAAATTATGATCGCTACAATAATATATTGCTGTATGTACGGATTATGTCAAAGATGTATTGATAATAATGGTTACTGCATAGTATTAGATGTTGTCATTAGAAATTCTAGAATACTGTAGTATGCTTTCCCTTCTAGCAGTATCTTTAATTATTTTTTTAATTGACGGACATTAAGCTCCTTCCAACTATTTCGGAGTTTATTGAACATTTTAGGGGCCAGACAGAAAACACTCTTGTGCATTAATGCTGTTTTCGATCTATGCAGACAGAGAATACTGTCATCGCGTCTACTATAGTTGCGATCGACCACTTCTGATTACGTAGTGTATAGTTTGTTCCAAAAGTATCTGCCAAAAGTGTAAACAAAACCTGTTTGGGTTCAATTATTACGCAATTACTCACTAAATGGAATTAGTAACACATTTTCAGCCATATGTCTCAACATTTCCAAATGATTGTAGAATGTCAATATGAAAAACCATCTACGAAAATTGAGGTTATAAAATTGAAAATGAATTATCAAATGAACTATATCAAGTATTCAAATAACCCAATCAAAGCACTCAATTTGTAAGTGCCACTACAAATTGGCATCCACAGGTACGTTTTCTGTTCCATTTATTTTCACGTACTTTAGGTCCTTCGTTTTGTTGGTTTTGTTTAGATAGGTTGATCTTACTAATGTAGATTCTTTTACATATTGTGAATGGGAGAACATTGTAGGCCTCACAGACTAGATTTATAGACGATTTTCTATTCTTTATTTTCATTCCTCTAAGTACTTGGTACTTATTGACAGGCCTGCACTGTCCTCCCATAGCTATTATCACTGTAATTTGAAAACATTGTAAAACCCAATTATTTTTAAAAGAGTAACAGTGGAGTTTCTTGCCGGCTCTTCTCCATAGGAAGCAACAAATTGGAACCGTGCACCTAGCTTCTGACGTTTCATAAGTGCCCTTGCAGGTTTATGTGAAATAAAATATTTTGATTTGATTTGATTTGATTCGGAACAGACTTTAACGTCTTGTATCTGTATCGATCTCCTAAGACTAAATAGCTGTTCACGATTACTGAATGTAGCACGTCTGCTGAAGCCCTAAGATTTGTATGCGTAGTGTAGCCACCATTATTTGTACCGTCAGTTCCTACTTCCAAGCTAGAATTTAACTTGTGTATGTACAATGGCTGTATGCAGTTGTATTGTTATGTGCAAAGCCTGGCCGAATGAGGAGATCGTGCATGGTGTTACTTGATTAATGAGCCAACAGAACTATTGAGTGCATTGCTGGGTAGTATTTGAGTACAATAGGTACTATTTATGTTCGTTGCTCGGGAAAGGAGGCTGAGCAAAAGTGGTCTTAGAACCCTCGTGGGAAAAAGACGTCATTAAATTATAAAAATACTAATATAATAAAAATGTTTATTGCACCTTCAAAATGAACATAAAGCAACAGGTTTACAATAAAATAGGTCGAAAGGCAGTTACATTATTTTACATGGTAGAGTTGCTACTAATACGTAAGTTATCTTAATAACTTAAGTTATAGGTATCAGCGCCCACCCTAATACACAATTTAATTACTCATTAGAGCCAGAAAGCTTAATACTTATAGTTTTACAATTTGACAACAAACATTCTAGGTAAAAAATAAACCAGGTAAGTTAAAAAGTTTTTTATTTTTGTGAAATTATGTACGAAAAATGTTAAATATGCTTATGCATACGTATAAGCGTATTTTGAGAAACCATACCTTTAAACCAGTAGTAGTACTTTCAAACTTCTGAACTTACGGGGTCGTAACGACGATCAATAAAAAACCATTGCAAATAGGTAGAAAATCGAAAGGAGACTGTGCAGTATCAAAGTATAGTCTTGGGACCCTAGCGACACGGTTTGGAAATTTGAACAGAGATAACTCATGACGCACAATTTAATGCCGTATTATTACTTACAGATTTTACATTTTTTGTACATAATTAAACAGTGTACTACTAAACGCTGACAGACTGAACACCGACAAGACTTTATTTCGACGGTACTCTTCGCCGACAGGACACTTCGCCGATAGGATTCTTTGCCGACAAGGCTCACCCTCGCGCTATTAATAAATAGTCAAGTAACTGCCACTAACATGGAAGTAGCGCTCGCCGGCCGCTCCCACGGCACGGCTCGCTTCGCTCGCTCGTTTCGCGCGCGGTTGGTCGCGATTATTCTAACCTAACCTGTTTAGGTTAGAATTAATAGGTTTATTACCTACCTAATGAGCCCTGTCGGCGAAGAGTCCTGTCGAAATTAAGTCTTGTTGGCGTTCAGTCTGTCGGCGTGGTGTCTGTCGGCGTTTAGTCGTACACTGTTTCTCCACATGTTCCTTTTGCTTCGTTAACGTTAATACATCCGGGTCATACTCGCACGCCGGCTGCAAAGACTGAATTTTCTGAAGAGCATCACCAATATATATTTTTTTTAATTACTGATGTTTAAGTTATGCCCTATTCCTTCACAGTTACTAGATAACTCATAATGTATACATACCGTGTGGTAGGACCCTGGTGATGTGTTATACGGGTATTCCCAGTGTAGACACCAGTCTCGAACAAACTAGTGTCATTGAGTTTTTAAGCTTTTATACCCTTGTTTGTGAAGAGAAAATAAAATGATTTGAATTTGAATTTCAATAAGGTCAGTGTATGTCCACATTTAGAGATCAAATCCCCGTAACACGGAAGAGATTACCAGGCAATTTGGCAAACATGTGTAAGACACAACATGAGCAGATGGTGTCTCGAATTATGTATAATAAATGTGTGACAATGGGCTGATAGATCTCCATTATTGCATTTTAAGAAAGTCTGTTGCTGGACGTAGGTTCTCTTACATAGTTTTGTGTGTAATCCTAGCAAAATATTGTCATTGTGTGTCTTTTTAGCAAAATATTGTCTCATATTGAGATTGTTTTACAGTTAATTTGTATCTCATATTATTGTGTAAATGTGCGAGACTTTTTTTCAATTGTGCCCCTTGTTATTCGCCTGAAAAGTACCTGTGCTGAATAAAAACCTCAAGGGAATTTTATTACCTGCCTAAAATATAAACATGTATTTTTTTCCAATTATTTATATTTGCGACATTAAAATACACTTACGTTAACAACACAATACGGACTTTACACATGGACTAGACATTATACGAACACATATTTAAATTCTTTGTTGATTAATATTTCAAAGACAAACAAGACGATTACGTGGACTTTAAACAAGCACAAACATTAAACTTATCAATATTATTAATAAACAAATTATTAGTAATGTTATAGTGACAAAGGAAGCTCAAGTCACTGTCCAACACTCGTCAAGTAATTATTGAAGTTTTAGAAATGGTAACAACACGTGGATAAGTTCAAATGTATGAGCTTTATTGCTAACATAACATGGGTGAAAGGATAAGAAGGAAGATCTATGATTTTAATTATGATAAATATAAGGTTCTATTATGGTGACTTTAAAACCTAACAATTTTCATTCCTATGGTAATTTTGTATGTTTAGAATTCTTAGTCCCATTAATCTTTAAAAAAAGATCTTAAGTGCCTTGGTCTCACAGCAAAAACTATCAGTCACAAGAGCTTTCTAGTCGCCTGCAATAGTTGCAAACAATAAATTAAATCTTTGCCACTATAACACCACCATCAAAAAAACCCTAAGTCTCCTCTTTGCAAAGTTCATTGAACTCTAACAGGTCGGTGCCAGGTCGTGCGAAGCTGAAGTATAGGAAGTTCTTCGAAACTCGAAAGGACAGGAGCTTCAAGTTAGGAGCGATGCGCACTGTCGCCAACTTGATCGTGTTCTGGTTTGGGTAGCCCTCGGTCAGAACCACAGGGCTTTGGCATTTTTTCTGTCTGGTTTCGTTCCCTTTAAAACTGGAAAAGAAAATTGTTAATGCTGTGTTTGTATGGTAAGTAAGACGTGCTATAACACTTGTTCGGGTCGGCATGATTCGGCATAGCTGGGCGGCAACATATGTATAAGCAATCTTGTCAACTCAGCTTATTGGAATCCACTGCTGCACATAGGCATCTCCCAGGCTACGTCATACCACCCTGTCCTCCGCCTTCCCGATCCAGTCTGTCCCAGTCAACTTCTTCAGGTCGTCAGTCCATCTAGCTGGAGGGCGTCCTACACTAGGCTTGCTGATACGCTGTCTCTACTCCAGGACTCATCTGCTCCATCGGCCATCGGTCATTCGACAAACATGACCAGTCCATTACCACTTCAGCTCGCTTACTCTGCAAGCTTGTCTTGTCGCCCGTCTGTGCTAAATCTTACCGACTTGAACGTGTTTGGTTTCCTTTAGATGAGCGGAAAGGACTACGGAAATATCGAATGATATTTTGTTTATACTGTGTTGTAATAGGTATCAGGCTGAAATGTCTTTCAAGGATTTCATATCTCCCGTGTCGGCATAAAAATGATGGTTATGGCTCATGTCATAGGAACAGAATTAACAGGGTGATAAGGTTAGTAGCATAGCTAACTGATCAGGGGACACCTTTACATTGGATTATCGTTTCTGATAGAGGGATGATAGCTCAACACAAATATTGAAGACAAAAAGAATTATCTAACACGCCTTGTTTCATCGAAGGTGTGAGCGAAGGTGTACTTAAAGTACATCCACATTTCGCCAGTTATGGTTTAGTCCCATTTAATAGAGCGAGCCGGGCATAAACCCCATAACCCTGGCACGACCTGGGAATCGAAGCCAAGACCTCATGCTCGGTAGTAGTGCTTGCCACCACTAGACCAACGAGGCTATTAGTTTTTTGTGCGGTTGGACTTACCAATAACCAACTGCAAAAGTGTTGTTATCAAAACTGCCTCGCCACAAAATAAAACATCGATAATCACAACGAAATAAAATACCAAAAACATAAAATTTAATATGAAATCACTGCAATATACATTCAATAAATACGTTTCGCTTACCAAACCGTGTAAATTCTTTTCAGTTCACCAGAAATTTTGATATTCATGTTGATATTTTTGACGGGATGATTGGAAAATTGAATGTCAAATGAAATCTTTCAACATCGGCGGAATGGAATTTAAAAAAGTTATCGTGTCTATGGCAGGGAGCCGTGTAGGTTTTAGTGGAGGATTATTGTCTATTGACAATTTGACGCGTTTGAGGTTTAACTCCCAGCTGAGCCTCGATTTTTCTTTCTGTTTTTTTTTTTTTTTTGACAACGTTAAAGTAGGTCTAACCAAACGAACGAATGCACATTCTATAACAAATTATTTTTGTGTAAACAGGGACCGAGCATTTTTTCGTTGGGCTATCCACACCAAAATGATCGAAACATGAACAAATTATGGTCTGGTTTTCGGTCTGATTCTATGTTCGTTGGGTCTAAAGTAGTCTAAACCCACTTTAAACAAACTGATTCAAACTCAAACTCAAAGCATTTATTTCAAATAAACCAATTACAGGCACTTTTGAATTGTCAAGGTCGGTGAGTTAGAAAGATGAAGCTAGTTGCCCATTCCAAAGCGTAGGTACCTATGGAGAAGAACGGGCAAGAAACTCCATGGACACTCTTTTAAAATCATGATATTGTTACAAAAAGTTGGTTACATCATTATGTTGAAATTATCAATGTGAGAACGATGTAAAAAGACGTGCACATTCAAGCGTCCGTAATTAAAACAAAAATAAAATACCAATTCAGAAATTAAAATAAGCCGTGGGAGCTAGGAGATGACCAGTCCCTACTGGCGGCGCCCGTTCACGAACATGACGTGTGGATCAGCACCATTCAGCTCAACCATTTTGAAGGGAACTTAATGATCCAACACACACGCCACCACCAGCGAGACATTTGAGTGAGCATGACATACTCTCAGCTGCCAGGGCACATTCAAGTCAATGAAAGACGTACCCTGTAAATGGTAGCTTTATAGTAGGAACATAGTGCTCACACATATGCTATGCAATTATACAATACTAGAAGTTTGAATTTATTCAATGCAAAGATATCTAGTCTTAGATTAATTTGCTGCACGATTTTCAATGGGATTTTTGTTATTATTATTTTTTATTACTAAAAGGGCCTGCTCTTGACCTCAATCACGCCTGATGTAAAGCGCTTGATAAGGTCAATGATGGATCGAGCGTGCCCAGAAAAAGCCTATTCACTCTGTTTTCGAAGGTACTAGTTATAAGGTTCTAAAGCCCGTAGCAATTGAAATAAATGAAAACAAAGATAAATAAATTAACGATTCACTCATTCCTCCTTATCAACGAAAAATCTCTGCATCAAACTTCACCAAGACTGAGTGACAAAATAAGTAGAAAAACATTTTAAAAGATTGTTGACTTAGAAATCTTCTTAACAGCATCCACTTAAGGGACCGTCGAATCTTTGCACCTTTACCTGAAATTTTTAATGAAGTTTTAAAGGTTTGACACCTTACCTTTAAGTTCTTTTAATGTTGGTTTGATGCATTAAGAATTTATAACTTACAACCTTTGAGTACTTATTAAGAGTACCCCGTTATGGTAACTGATTTTTACTCTGTAACTTGCTTTTGCCAGCGGCTTCGCCCGCGTGGAGGTCGAAAACTATCCCACGGGAACGTAGTCCCGGGATAAAAAGTATCCTATGTGTTATTCCAGGTTACAGACTACCTGTGTGCCAAATTTCATTCAAATCTGTTCAGCGGTTATCCATCTATCCATACTTACAAACTTTCGCGTTTATAATATTAGTAGGGTTAAGTTTGTACAAACACTTTTACACGTCATCATGTTTAAAACCTAGATGCAGTTGGCGTTTCCAATCTGATTACTCTGAAAAAAAAAAGGTCGTGACAAAATCCGGCAATAATCTTGCTCAGATCATTTAATGACCATATAGATTGATGTCTGCAATGGTCTTTTGAGGAAAGAAGCACACAGATTTGAGTGGACCTGTCCAGTCAGTGCACACGTTTGTCAGTAATGGCCAAATACCTGGTGACCCGAATTTTGCCGAATTATGCCTGTTTTTTTTTAGATTAAGCACTTCTTGTCTGCAACAACATTTGTGATGAGAAATAAATAAATAAATTATTATCTCGTTTATCAATCTTCTATATAAATACATTTTTAGGCTCTTCACTGTTAATTCATTTACTGTAAAGAGTAACTGTTTCAGTTCAATGATTGGATAGTCCACGTCCCACGATATGTTGACAACCTCGTGTGCTAAGTCAAGATACGTTATTTTGTTACCTTTTCCAGCTTCCAGAAAATTACTTTATCATTTTAGTAATCGTGCAGTTCAACTCAAAACTTAAGGAGCTCAACGTGAATATTGCAGATCGAGTTTTAGCTATGTAGAGCCACTGAGACACTGCCTCCCCATAACTATTAACATTCTAATTTGAAAATATTGTAAAAGCTAATTATTTTAGCCGGCTCATCTCCACAGGAAACGACCAGTTGGAAACGTGCATCTAGCTTCTGACATTTCATAAGTGCCCATGTAGTCTTAAACATTTCGATTTTGTTTTCGTCTCTGTCACTCATACATTTGTAACACCCCTTTTTAATGCTTAATGCGTCCTATTTTTTTTTTTTTTTTTTTTTTGTGGGTTCGGAAATCATCAAATGACTTCTCCCGCTCTGGTTGGAGCAGGAGGGCGTGTCAGACTTTTACTGACTAAAACCCACCCATGTTCCTTCAGCTGCCCGTATGCCAGGGGCCGCGGTATCTCTTTCGAACAACCCGCACCCCTAGCAGGCATCGGCCCTTGCGGGCCCCACCAGCTGCTGCTGACGTCCTCCTGCGACGGGTCAGTACAGTGGCCCCGCCGCCAACCACTTTTCGGCCGCAGGGGATAGGGAGAGCGGCCAACGCTATACCGACACTCCTCTTCCCCTGCGGCCCCACCGCGTCCGCCATCAAACGGTGGCGGCCCCGTCCAGGCTACGGAAGGGAAGAGCGCTACTCAAAAGTACCGGCACTCTTCCTCCGCCGCAGCCCGTAACCCTCAGCCGCGATGCCTCCCATTCGACATCGCGGCCCGCCTCAGTTGCGATGCACCTCACCGCAACCTACTTTTTGGCCGCTACGTCGTCGGCTTGGAGGCACAAGCCCTGACGAGCGGCCCCACCTTGGGGTTCCTCTTCGCTCCACCGTGGGAGGTGGGACCACGGTTACTGAGCCCCCCCGCAACGACAATGCGGGAACCCCACTGGGGGGGATGCGTCCTATTTACGCCCATCTTCTGCACAGATTTCCATAAAACTTTTTAAGTGGTTAGATGGGAAGTTGCCCGGTTCTGCCACAACGTTTGCCCGGTTTTTCTTGCCTTACCTTCTCTCTATAACTCATCCCTAGTGGCAAGTTTAAACTCACCTTAATGCTGTTTTATTGTTGAGATTTTAGCGTTCAGACGTTTGTTTATTGCATACAATTTAATTTACTGCGGTAAATAATTATTGCGGAACTCTTTTTACCGCGCGGATAACTGTCCCGTTTCTTTCTTGCTTTTATTTTATGTAAGTTTTAGTGTGATTAATATTGGATTTTTTTAAGGTTACGATACTATTCTTTTTTTATTCAACAGGTTTATTCAATAACAAAAATACTTAAATTCTGTATGTTAGTATACAATTACATTTCCTTTGTTCGCTTTAGGACAGATTCGCTTTACGACAGAAATTGTACAGTCGTGTTGAAATGATATACGATTGATTTCTTACTAATTTTTAGGCGGTAAAATAAGTATTCTATTAATGATTTAAAAAGGAGTGTAGAAATAACAATGGATTTGCCCACTACGAGCAGCGGTATTAAATTTATATCGAGTCGAAAGGATAAGCCTGTTTAACTGCAAGCTGGTTTCCGCTATAATTACAGAAAAAAATATACAAATGTGAGTACAAATTGGAAATATTTAATAAAATGGACTGCAATACCTACTTTTGTTACTTTGGATGATCAAAATATAAATTTAAAATTTAAAAAAACCCCGACGCAAACAAAGATTTCAAAAAGTAAAAAAAAAACCTTTTAAGTTGTAGGTAATATTTTGATCAAAGCTTTGTCACGTCGGGGACGGCCAATGAAAACGCAAACAGACGATGCCCAGCAATAATGAATATAACTATGCTATTGTAGAAAGGAAAACATTTCCATTAGCCGTTCCCCGGGGTGACAATGCTTTGATCAAAATATTACCTACAACTTAAAAGGCCAATAAATATTATTGTTTTACTTTTTAGAGCTTTTGTTTGGGTCAGGGTTTTTATAATTTAAAAATTTTTAGCACACCTTTAGCGAATACCAAATTTCAAAACTACAAATGCTGTTACGGTGACGGTACCTTCAGAGTTGTTCCCAGGATTTTCTTTCAATTATTACACGTTACATAATAATGCTTCACAAAACTAAGATACCGTAAATTTTGTACCCTTAGTTTATTTAGGTACTGTTTCCTAACAAAACACAAGCTACTTACGCAAGACTATTCACTATATTGCGGGATCGGCTCATACAATTACTAAAAATGGAAGCCAAATATCAAGATAAAAATTTAATTTAAAAGGGTAGAAACCTATTGTAATGGAAAACGGTGTTGTTTAAAGTTAAAGGAGAACGATATAAAAGATGGTGTTTGTTTCGTAAAATAAATATTAGTATTTTTGTTACTTGTTTATTGTTTCATCGAGTTCACTGTGCTTCTGCCTTAAAGCGAATCTGCCTTAAAGCGAATCTCTCGTAAAGCATCTGTCTTAAAGCGAATCTGTCCTAAAGCGAACAAAGGTTTTTTTTTTCGGGTGGGAAATCATTAAGTAACTTCTCCCGCTCTGGGTGGAGCAGAAGGGCGTGTCAGACTTTTACTGACTAAAACTCACCCGTGTTATCAGTTGCCTGTGTGCCAGGGGCCACGGTATAAGCGAACAAAGGTTACATTTATATCATACTAACTTCTGCTCTGTCAGTGGATGTAGGATATTATCCTACATGTACATTCTTCCGGGACCAGTCTTTAAATTTTATCGAAATCCGTTCAGCAGTGGCCTGAAAAGGGTCATACAGGCAGCGTTACTTTCATATTATGTTATCAAAGTGTTGATGAGTGGGGATATTAGTACTTAAATTCTAGTATAGACAGGGTGCTATTTATACGCAAGATGCCTCATTATGGAGTTTTCATCATGCCTATCAGCAATAACTTTCTAGAAGCTGCTAAACTTGCTACTGTCCCGCAATCTGGTGAGAAGAGATGCATTATTTTTCCTCACGACATCTATGAAGGTATCTACTCTGGTTTGAGCAAACATTGCAGATGCACTGCATTAACGTGGCAGCTGCAACAGCGCCCCAAAAGAGTTGTTGTATTGAATTTCCAACACATTGGCTGTACGTGTATATGTGTAAATCTAGATTTTGACCGCTGAACATCGTGCAAACTTGTCGGAGAAGCGTATTTGCTTGCACCGCCAATGCCTTGCGTTCCCGCTCAACATCGGCATCGTCCTTAACGTCGTCAACACCAAGATGTATAAGGTATTTGAACTGGTGTACCAGACGAACGGAGACGCCATATCCAATAGTAGGTAACAAAGGACATTGGATAGAAGGTTTAGTCACGGATCAAAAGGATTTCTGCATCATTGGGTTTCAGATTTGATGCCCGGACGCAACAAACGTTAGACGGGAACCGGTTCCTAGAACAACTGTTTTTGATCTTTATGGTTTTTTCCACGATACAGGGAAAATCTTCTGGGTCTATTTTTTGCTAAAGATGCAAATAGTTCTATTGAATAGTGTGGTTAATGTTTTATGTCCCAACAGTAACTAACGGAACAGAGAGTTTTAAAAGATAGAAATTGCTGACAAAACAACAGCAAACAAAATTTTAAAAATGATTGTTGATTGTTTTTTTGCCATCGCGAGTTCCAGAATTTTTTGCACTTTTGGAAATCTGTTGTTTTTTCTTTAAATAAGCTTTTTATTTTTCACTATCTATTTGTGTAAACAAACACTTTCAAAGTATAGAAATAACAGTGATAAGAAGTTACTACAACATCAGAAAACTTCCTCCTTTTTTTGAAGTCGGTAAAAATAAGACGTCTGTGATCATTCAAAAGATCACCAATCACCATATTGAACTTACTGAGCATGACGAGGCAATACTTCCAAGCACGTGTATCACCCGTTTGTGAGTAAAATTGAAGCCGTTCTAGCAATAAAACAAAATGGCTACGCTTCTACTTATCATCCTCTGCCAGTCGGATTATGGATTCCGCTATCGTAATATTTACTTTACGACCAAAGCAGTAAAAGTTATGACATTAATAATATAATTAACTTACGTTAGTACTACAGTCATAATTTTAATTCCCATAAAACGTGTAGCAGGAGTTTCCTTTATTAGCAGAGTAGGTAATACATCGTAAAGATTTTTGTCACAGATTGTATTCATACAGCTTACGGCTAGAATGTACTTTAGTCAAAATGAGAAAATATTAAACAGTCATTTCTATATGCAAGTTATTTTTCTTTTTGTATGCACGTTTTTCTAGGCAAATAAACCTACTCGTATATTTCTTTGTGAATAGAGTGAACATGTATCTTCTGGGCAAGCTCGTTCCATCACAGACCTCATCCATTGGTTTCCATTAGGCGTGATCGAGGACAAGACTAGGCCCACTCGGCAATAAAAAAAAGCGGAGGATAGCAAGTGTGTTAAAGATCGTAGCAGGTGGCGGTTTCTGCCAACCCCCATGAGAAGAAGGCGTGAGTTTATGTATGTGTTATAGTAAATACTGGACAAGTAGTATTTGTAATTTTTCAACAATTTAGTGCGGACCAAAATAAATTCCTTGGTTAGGTTTGTTTCTGTGAAGGTTTACCTAATACAAAAAGAAAAACCACAATATAAGCAATATCCAAAATATCTCCACAATATTACCCTAAACAAAAACCAAAATTCAAAAGACAGAAACAACTTTCTCCCACAAATTTCTTAGGTAAAGTTGATAATAATTGTTCATTATCAACTAAATTCACTCCGACCGAAAATAAGACTCGCGAAGTCGGCACATTTCTTACAATTAAACTTTTGAGTAATCCTTTGATGTGTTTTGTTAAAGACCAAAAACTAATTTGGGAACCGTGAAAAGGCTTACATTTTTGCTATGAAATGCGGCCAGAGTGGTGGAAATTACGACTAGGTGAGATAGAAATGTGGGCCTTTTAATTCATGACGTATTTAGATTAGAATGAAGTTTGTGAGTTCAGAGAATTTTGTATTGTAATTAAAATTTACCTTAGTATGTGGCTGTGGTGATAAAAAAAATATGTTATGGTAGATTATTACTAGAATTACGTGTTGCATTGTAATACAGGATTGGCCAATCAAACGCATCTGTTCTGGGGATCATTATATCACAACGAGGATTGATAAGAGACACAGCACAGTTACTCTTTAGCCAGCAGAACAGTGCACCCGCGGCAAGCAAAACCACCTCAAAAGTAAGCGTGAAGCCACCGTCTAGCGTACACTTTTATTACCAAAATACTATTCTAACATGCGTTGTTCACAGAGTGTGTTCAATATACATTCCTACGTACCATACATTATAGATGCTATGGATATTATTTGCCATTTCAAGATTTGCTAGCGAAGTATAAGCTCGCAACACTTGAAAATAGACGTAAGTATTTAGAAGCCATGATTTTATACAGTATTGTTAGTAATAAATTGGACTGCATTGAATTGCCCAACATGTTATGCTATGCGGTCCCTAGAACAGTCCATAAGCGGTGGTACATTATTTTCAGTGGGCACTTGCAAGTCCAACTCTGGCTTGCGTTCGCCTGTTCGCAGAATGGTAGATTCCTACAATAGGACTTTTGAACATATTGACATTTTTGCATGTGCTCCCATAGGTTCAAAACCCTTATTCTTAAGGAGCTATCCTGAATAGCATTATGTATTTTTCTCATTTGTACCATCTATTGTTTATTATATACATTTACTATTATCTTAACACGATAGTTAGTTTAATAAGTAAAAAAAAAAAAACTTGTGCTACTCGACCCTAGCGATTATTTTCACTGTATTGAATCCTATTGTTAACCCGTGAACAGCGTTGTGGGATGCAGTATTGTTTATACGTTTTGTGTATTTCTACGTACCGTCACAGCCAAGATAGGCTGCATTAACCACATAAGAGCACGCCCTCGTAACCCATAGTCGTCAAAAACAGAAATAGTCACCGTAGGCAATCGGCATGGGAATAACATAAAGACTCTTTTTCTTTATCTAGATTAAGAACAGTCCCTTCACCTCTGACAATAGCAGAAACCCAACAGCAACCTTATAATAACAAGAATAAAGATCATTGAGATTTTGACAGACTTGTCAATAGCAGTAACTCAACAGCAACCTTATCACAAGAAGTTTAAAGGTCACTGTGACTTGGACAGTGATGTAAAATCAGAGGTAAAAGAACTGTGATGGGACCGTAAGGGAATATTGTCAAAAGACCCCAGAGAACCAAGTATGGTGATCTCACATCGATCCTTCGTTGTATCAAACGAGGCCGCATAATCACAGCAGAATTAATATATTGTGGAAGTGAAGATTGGGTGTGGCAAAAGAAGCATGAAAGTACAATAAATATTGTGATGATGCGTTCCTTGCGAAGCATGTGTGGTGTGACTTTGAATGATAGACTGAGGAATGATGTGACACAACAACTATGCGGTTTAAAAGAAGATGTAGTAACAAAAATTTAAAAGAGTATGCTTAGATGGTTTGGTCATATTGAGAGGATAAATTAAAGGCGGCTAACAAAAGCTAATTACAAGGCAGATGTGAATGGAAACGGGGACGCCCTAGGAGAACATATACAAGGTGTCACAGAAACTCTATTCCTATCCTTAAGCACTAAAGATAACAGCTGGTATAGAATCACTTTACATAGTTTCAGCTCAAAATAAAATACTCTAAGAATTGATACAAAATTTTTGGTTTCATATATTTCTTAAATTCAAATCATAACAAACGTGTCACCGCACTACGTAGGTAAATAACTTTCCACGTTACTTGCCAATATCACGATAAATCTCTTCCGAGTGATTTATTTGTTTCAATTTATTCCGGTATCAATGTATTAAAAATTCTCATAACTTCCGAACATGTAGAGATAGGATTAAAAAACCCTTCCAATATCGTTTGATATCATCCAAAGAAGCCGTGCCCTTGGTATGTATATACCCTTTCTGTTACACGTTGTAGTGGTGAAGTTCTTTAGAAAGGCCAGTTCCGTGATACTCGCAACTGCGTGCGTGTATCTGCCAGATGTTCGTACATAAACGAGGCAAAACGAGAAAGATCGTAGCAGATGGCGTTCTGTAGTTTCTGCCTACCCCCATAGGAAAAAGTCGTGAGTTTATATATGTAATTAATCTATGTTCTTAAGAACGTTGTTGTTTCGAAGGTAGAAAAGAAGAAGAAGAAGCCCTGCTCTCGTAACTTGTGCGGTACCGCACCGAGTGGACCCAGCATGCTGCTGCGCCCTGCTGTGCCTACGACGCAGCTGTACATTTCGCGTCTGCATCATTCCACGAAGATTGAGAAAGTCGTGCAGTACATGAAATTGAAGACCAACTGGACACTGAGGGTCGAAAGGTTGGAGTCGCGTCACGACATCAACTTTAAGTCATTCGTGGTACGAATTCCAACCCACCATCTACAGTACTGCTTGAAAGAGGACTTTTGGCCGGAAGGTGTCATATATCGACGTTTCCGAGGACGGTTACGTGACACCTCGCAGCGAAACACGACGCCATCAACTTTACGTGTTTAGTTATAGTTTTAAGTTGGTTTTTAATATGTATTAGTATGTCATTATTGTTTAAGATTATTTTGTGTATTTTATGTACGGGCCTTAGTTGCCTGATAATAAAATGATTATTATTATTAAACCCACACAAAAGCCCTGAAACTTTTAATAGCCACATGCATTTATAACTATTGATGAGTCCCCTAACCGTTAAGTAAATGATAGTTGAAACCGTTCTAATCGCCCAATCGCCTGCCTGCTCAGTAATCTTGTGCTTAAGCTCCTAATCCTTGGCGCGTTTTGCTACTAGATATTTTAAGGCCGCAGCCACAGTATTGCAGGTTTTAGCGGTTTTTGTGCGCTGTTTTTTTCCTAAGAGATTCTGTTTTTTATTTGAGATTATGCTCACTCTTTGAACATTGAAATTATATGATATTGCGGTCAACGATAAAGTACGCTCGCCTTAAACATATCAATTTACGAGATTTAAATACAAATAGATTTTGAGGATCTTATGGCAAACCACACACAGGTAATCTGTCAATCAATTGGCCGAGCCTTTTCCTAACCATATTGAGGTTGGCTTGAAGTCTAACCGGATACAACTGAATTCCAGTATTTTACATGGAGCAACTGCCTATCTGATGTCCACAACCCAGTAGCTGGGTAATGCGATACCTCCTGGTAAGACTGGTTGTCAGACTTTCGGGCTTCTGACGTCCCGTAACGACTGTCAAAGATCCACGAATGACAGCAGCGGGGACCAACGGTTTATTATGCTTTTTCAGACACGGAGGAGTCTCGGTATGTAAAGATGACTCATCCAGGACCAATCCCACCAAGCGTGAATGTGTATTTTATGAAAATCAAGATGTTCATATATGTGTTTATATATCTACATCAAACACCCAGTAAACGTTATCATGAAACACTAAAATATTTTGACGTGAATACGGCAATCCAAAAAACCGAATGATAACAAAATCGGGGGATACAGTTTGGCGTTGTAGTTTCGAATCTATCCTCTACATCTAAAATTAAAATGATATCACTGGATAGCTAAATGATCAAAGATTTATTACAATAAACGAGAACAGTGACGCATCGCGCGCGGTGGAGGGGGAACCGCCATTTTGAGGTTATTTTGCTGCGTATCGAGATTTGCAATTAGTATAACTTTTGACTCGGAGAAGCTACGATGTTCGTTTAAGTTATAAAAACCAGCTGTTGTCAAAATCGATCGACTGTATATATAAAACATTAGTCTAAGGGTGTGTCCAGACCTTTATTTAAGAAAATATAACCCGTTACATAAACGTATTCACGTACAACACACGGCCGTATCCATGACACAGCCACACCCCATTTTTTTTTCTGTCGGTTTAGAAATAAGACGGTGACAGCGTTTCTTACAGCTGGACAAAACCTTTTGCTACGTTGCTACCTACTATTAATAGTGTACTTAAGAAGATTCTTACTGCTCGCTGGTAGTATCCTCCCGACACCTATTTACCTATAATGAAATCTTGTGACAAGAGAAATTCTGGTAGCTTACTGAAGCCGATGAGAGTGTATACCTTCTACTAGGTGGAATGCGTGTGTTTATAAACATAAATAGAAATCGCAGTTTCAGAGAAATTTCTATGGAATTCCATGTATCATAAATACTGTGTTCGTTGCTGTACGCCCTCAAAGCATACCTGTATCGGTAAATGGGTAAACTATTTGACTAAACAGTGCCTATTAGAATTACGATGTACTGAAATGTTTTGGAATAATACTGATAAACGTATTTGCTTTCGAAGCATTCGGAATTTTGGATGAATTCATGTGTTTGGCGGCTAATGAAAATAAATAAATTCACTAATTAGAATGAAATAGACTTTTGAAGTTAAATGAAGGAATTAATTCCAGTGAAAATTAAAAAAAGGAACGATAAATACATTTATTTCGTACAGACCGTAAAGGGCACACAACTGACGCAACACGTATTAAGCAAAATAAAAAGTAATTTAGCAAACAGGAACGTGTCCCTCACGGCTGTGAAATAAAATAAAGTAAACACTTGAACTACTGTAGAATTGGGCACGCCGCGATTGCGGCGGTAAGTCCCCTCTTTGAGGAGTGGCTTGAGAGGCGGCATGGCGTCCTCACCTTCCGCCTGACACAGGTCCTCACCGGACATGGCTGTTTCGGGAGGTTCCTGTTTCGGATAGGGCGGGAGGAAACGCCCGGGTGTTTCCATTGCGAAGATCGCCCAGAGGACACGGTGGGGCATACGGTGGAGGTCTGCCCGGCTTGGGCGGAGCACCGCCGTGTCCTCGTGGAGGTGATCGGCGGAGGCGATCCCTCGCGTCCGACCCTGGTCCAGGCCATGGTACAGAGCGAGAGGGCATAGCTGGCAGTCGCCTCCTTCAGCGAAGCAGTTATGCTCGCAAAGAGGGAGGCGGCGCACGTGAGGGAGATGCAATACATGCGCCCTCACAGCCGTGGCCTTCGCAGGAGACGCCCTGGGCGTCGGGAATCCCAGGCTGATTCCCGGCCACCGTAGGCACGGGCTTGCGGACGGCGAGTAATGGGTAGCTCGCTGTCCGGTAAGGACCAAGCCCGGGTCGACGGCGCGTTGTGTTCCACGCGCGCCTCAAAGACATGTCAGCAGCAATAGATGGGGCCCGCAAGGGCCGCTGCCTGCCGGGGGTGCGGGTTGTTCGAAAGAGATACCGCCGCCCCTGGCACACAGGCAACTGAGGGAACATGGGTGGGTTTTAGTCAGTAAAAGTCTGACACGCCCTCCCGCTCCACCCAGAGCGGGAGAAGTTATTTGAAGATTTCCCACCCAGGAAAAAAAAAAAAAACTACTGTAGAATTGAAATTGAATGGACATTCTATTCATATGACGAAAACATTTCTCACGTGAGTAAAAAAGTTGTCTAAACCATCTTAACGTAGTAGATAACGTTTAGATAACTTTTCTTGCAACCAAAACCTCCCTTAAAAACAATGGGGCAACAACTTTTTTATTGGACCTCAGCAGTTGCCGTCATAATTTGCAATTAGATACTGTGACCCAAGATCTACCTATACCCCTTTATTAATGAATCCCCCAGTATTAATTCAATCGCCGTCCCCACCAGTGTATGTCCTCCCTAACTAACGAGTACCACGCGACTCTCCCAACGGACATCGGTCACGTGCCGAACTTTGTCTCTATTGAAATTCGGAATAATAGATCTCCTCGCGTTACTGCGGTCCTGGTACAATGCGGTTTCGATGTAACGTGGATATAGGTATGTTTGTTCAAGGAATTGTGTTTGACATGGAGCGTTCAAGTTTTAGTAAATGAAACCAGTTGTTGCTTCATTAATTCCTGGTAATTATACTTCTGAGTCACTGATATGTGTATACCTATGAGTATACTAAGCCCTGTTGTCACAGGGCTTACCTTGACAAAAAAATTACAAACTTCTATACAATATTTTATCCCCTATTTAACTCCTTTAGGAATACATTTTATTATTATATAGGAATTTAATATATACATAGGGATTAACTAATAGTATACCTTTTATCCCGTAGTACGTTCCCGTGTTAGAATTTTCAACCTCCACGAGGGTGAAGCCATTGGAAAAAGTCAGTATTCAATCATTTCCAATTAAATAGAATTGCTACGACCGCGTCGCCCGCGTAGCACCACCTGCTACGGCGTAGCAAACTTCTAGTTCTTGATCTTCAAATAATCCATCTTGAATTCAGTCTGAGTTACAAAGTACTTGACAACTATTGCTTTAAGCTCCAATAACTTCAATCTGACCTCCGAAGCTACAATCTATCGGTTTACAATTCACCTCAGCTCGTCGTAACAATAGATAGTTGTACCAAACAATTATAATTGGAGGTCAGTGCGACGTTAGACGGTGGTGATTCAGTGCAGACGTACTAGAGGTAAGTATAGTAGGACAACTTCATGAATGCAAATAATTAATGAAGCAAATAAGCTTTTCAACCAATTTAACTCCTGCGAAGCTGTGATCGCCCAGCGGTAACGGCAGTGACTTATGATCTGTAGGTCGTAGGTTCGAAGTCAGATAGGCGCTTCACTTTGTGTAAATAACTTAATCACCATTGCCCTCAGAACGGTGAAGGAAAACATGGTTAGATCGAAACGGTTTGGAAGAAAAAAGGGGAAGCTTTTTCCCAGCGGTAGGATGTATGCTAACAAAAAAAAAAAGTTACTGCATTAACGCACAACGTTACTTGTTGCCTAGCAGTGGCGAAGCTACAATTTTTATTAGAGAAAAAATTGTTCAGTTTTCAGAAACTCTAGATGATATGAAAGTTTTTACTTTTTCTAAATTTAACGGCAGCTATGGTCGGAATTCTTGGCTTAGACATAAAAAATTACATTTTTGTAATATTTTGTAATCTTATATGATGTTTTAAGCTAGTATGAAATATCTGTAATATGATTTGATACACACATATGTTACATATTGTTTGGCAATAGTAGACACTAAGAAGACTGTTTCTTCCAAAGGGAAGCCTATAGGAATCGGGTTGTATGGAGGCTGCGCCCCTGTAGTCTAGTGCTAATGTAAGAGGGCATTAGCATATGTCAGGTATGTGAGCGTATGACAATCAACTTAGCCTTTCGCAGTCCACTGCAGGACATAGGCCTCTCCCAGGCAGCGCCGCATCCAGTCTGTCCCAGTCACCTTTTTAAGGTCGTCGAGCCATCTAGCTGGGGGCGTCCCACACTACGTTTGCCGATACGCGGTCTCCCCTCTAGGACTCGTCTGTACCCGTACATCGGTCAGTGAGCGTATGACAATAAGTACTAATTATTCTATGAGACCGTAAGTGTATACAAAGAGTTGACCTTTTCTTCTTCTCCACCAACTGACACAAGCACGCCGCGTAAATCTGTATTCAATTCTAGGTATTTGCTCAGGCTAATTGGAATGATTCCTTTATCTAAACTAGGTAGGTTTGGAGCCGCTGTTTAAGCTCAGTTATGCAGTAAAGTGAAGGAGGAATGCTTTGCTATGACAGTTTATTCCAAGTAGATTAGTTTTTTAAGTAATGGTGAAAAGAGCTTTAGGATTTTTTCAAGTAAATCGGAAAGCTTATTGTGGAACTCAAATGGAGTTGGGCAGGATACCTGGCAAGGTGAAATGAGGACTAGTGGAGCAAGGCTGTGACAGAGTGGCGTCCAAGGACTGGAAGATGAGATGTCGGTCGTCCGGCGACATTGTTGCCATCGCAGGAGAAACCTGGATGAGGTTGGCACAGGAGCGTGGGGACTGGCACAAGAAAAGAGAGGCCCATGCTCAGAAGTGGGTGTAGTCGAGCACGAGGCTGAGGATGATAAGGGGCCTTCCATAAGTTACGTCACAGAAATATTATGGTTTTTTGACAACCCCCGTCCTTGTCATTGTCACACTTGTGAAACCCCTTCCCCCTTGCATGACGTCACATATTTTTCAATTTTATATTTAGAACTAATTAAACAGATTTTTTTATTTTATTTAAATTAAAAATAATCTTTAACAAAAACAAACGTGAAGTGATTTTTTTTAGATAGATAGAAGAAGCATTATAAATATAGATCGAGTAAGTAATATTTTTAAGTTTTTGGTTTACACATAAATTTCGAGTTTTAGTATTTCAGATTTTAACATGTGACGTCACAAAGCTTTTGACCCACAGGGGCTCACACAATGTCACATATCGTTGACCCCGTCCCTTCCCCTTAACGTGTGACATAATTTATGGATGGCCCCTATTATGATGACGTTGTCATATTTATGAACGTGAACCATACAAAAGGAGTATGTTAGAACTGTAGCAGGTGGCATTCTGTAGTTTCTACATACCTCAATGGCAATAAGGCGAGAGATGGTGAATGTATGTATGTAAATAATTAGTTTTGGTTTGATAATGATAGTCTCCGCGAAATTCGAGAGCAGCTTCGCCCGCGTGGAGGTCAAAATTTATCTCACGGGAACCGGGATAAAAAGTATCCTATCTAGTTAATCCAGGTTACAAACTATCTGTGTGCCAATGAAACCAGCCACGTGGTGCCATGGTACCATGTGGTATGTTCAATAAAACTATTCTATTCTATCCCAGATTTCATCCAAATCCGTTCAGCCGTTTTTGCGTGATTGAGTACCAAACATCCATACTTTCACATTCATAATATTATATAGTAGGATAGGAAGTAGGATAGTAGGAAGTAGGATAGTAGGAAGTAGGATAAATGAATCCAGGTAAAAAATTCTTTGTGTTCTACTCAATTGGTCTCGGTGTGTCTACCAATGAAATATTCTAATTGCGTACAAAACTTTGTATGACCGTTATCAAAGAAGACACATCCTTAAAATCTCGATTTATTAGGAGTCGTCACATTATGTTTGTTTATTCCTTAGTTCCTAATTTGTCGTCATCTTGATAGTCACTCCCCTTCTAGCGATATAATCTTTCAAACAGTCCATCCATCGTTTCTTTCTTTCATTCTGAACGCCACAAATATGGCTAAAAAACACTATTCTATTTTTTATTACTAGCAACAAAAAGTAATGCTATTACAACGTAATTTCAATGAAGTACTTTGCAACTGCAGGGGATAAAAACCTGCAATATTGTTCCAACGGAGATAGATCCTGGATTAGCAATCCATTCCATCTAAGTGCAGCCCCTTTGTGTTTTATGGGTGCCTTAATAGAATGTCACAATACTACCTCTTTGTAAAGTAAGCTTTGATTAACTTGATTGCAATATTTTCTAGAGGATTTTTTTATTCTTAAGGTGAATCTAGTCGACATTTTTTCCATTCAAACTTGGGGAGTGTATTACTCCACTGTTCGACAATGTACCTACATAAAAAACCTGAACATGGTATGGTTGTGTTTCATTATTAATATTGTTTTTGCGGAAACAGAATACTAAATTAAAAAGCCATTAAACAATTATTCGTTTTTCTTTTTAATTCAACCTAACTTTGCGCGTGTTTAAGTTATTAAAGAAGCGTAAAATCTTCAAAACTAAGGAGGTACCAACAAAGCTCAAATATCGAAAAATTCAACAAATTTTATTTGTCAATGATTTATGCAGTGGTTTTTTCATAAAACCCGATCTTCCGGAGGAGTTTTCATAATTTTTGACGCGCCTGTTTAACCTCCTCATCCTGCATCTCACTCAATAACGTTGTGCGTGTAGACTAACGTGTAACTGCTTATCACTGATACACCTCTGTTGGACTCGATGCCTGATGAGACAGCGTGCTTTTTAGTGCGGCAGTGAGTTCGAGCCCGCGACTAGATTCCCCTTAAGGATAGTGTCGGTGGTTTTATTGCACTTAGGAATATTGCAATGTAGTAGAATTGTGCAAGCTAGCGTGATTGATGTACGTTATACCAGCAGTAGAACTATATAAAGCTGATGCAGATGGTATTACATAATAATTAGCCTATAATTCCCACTGCTGAGACAAAGGCCTTTTCTCGTTGAGAGGGAGTGGGCCGTTTTCACACGGGCCGAGTGCGAGTTGGTGGATGCGACATGTCTTCAATTTTTGATCTAGGACATGCCGGTTTCCTCACGATGTACTCCATCACCATTTTGAGATCAGTGGTCATGAAATAATTTACACAAAGTAAAGCACCTGTCTGGGTTTGAACCTACGACCAACAATTCGTAAGTCACTGCCGTTAACACTGGGCCGCCACTGTTTACTAATATACTAAAATTTCCATTTATTTATTTTCGGTCGTCTTTGTAGCTTCTCGTAAAACCTTATAGCGCAGTCAGGGCACGTTAACACCTAAAAGTCATTGTAACTTTAATTGAACTTATAATTACCACAAACTTTTTAATAAATACTTTACCTAAATGCGGAGCACTTGCATGGATGTACAATTTACTCAATTAAATTAATTGCTTATAATTATATATAGATAGGCATATAATTATGTATATATATTTTATTGCACCTACCACTGTTAGTCTCTGCATCACCCAAAGGTCGACTGGTAGAAAATGCCTATGGCATTAAGTCCGCCTCTGTACATGTTTGTGCTTAAAGTATTAAATAAATTAAATGCTATTCATTCCTTAAAACAAAATCGCCAGTCGGATTTGAGACAAAGTGAAGAATTCTTCTATCTATTGAGTGATCCAGAGCACATTTTCTTCGGATTGAAAATCATTTTCACCTCTTCATTTCGCTTTGAAAATAAAACTATTTTAAAGACTGTAACCCCAGGTTCACACCCACTAACCTAGTTTAAAGTCCATTGGTAACACTGGCACGACTGCACGTGCCTAGACAGGTTTATGGCATTACCACACCGCACATCCGCTAAACTTGGCATGGAAACCATTAAAACCACTGCGCTTTTTATTAAATTGGGCTATCAAGTATTACGGTGCAGATAATAGTAGTGATTTTTTGTCAAGTTACTTATTTTTCCAATTTATAAATAAACTTCATTAATCATGTTCTCGCATCTCATAATTTTAATCTGCACACTCGCAAAACTAGAGCGATCAAGTAATTGAGTTGTGAAGGTCAGATGAGCATCTGATCTTTACAACACAGTTACTAGGTAATATGATATGGTAAAACTGGTTGTCAGACTTTCGGGCTTCTGACGGCCAGTAACGACTGTCAAAGATCTATGAATGTCAGCCGGTACCTATGTACGGAGGGGTCTTGGTATGTTAAGATGGTCAACCATCCATGGACCTACCGTGGCAAGCGTGACTTAACCTCATCGATCGACCCTGCTTTTGTTATTACATAGCCACAAGCCGTTCCAACTATATTACTATTCAACGAATGTATTAAATTATTGTATACAAAACAGAAAGGATTAAAGATTTTATATTAAACCGAAATAACCAACTTGTTTCTTCTGTGGTGTTACATTGATTGTTTTGATTACAGCTGTAGCGAGAACAACAAGAATACATGTTTCTATAACACGTACAAAGCTCACACTCTCTTCCTAGAATTGCTAATCAGTTAGTTTTTCAAGGAAAATTCTATATATCACTCAATATCATTCTCGTTAATATTGATCACAACAGTATGTTTGTGGAATTATCGGAATTGCTTTATACAATACAATATCTATTTATTTACATTATTTATTAAAAATTAAAGTCGCTTTTAGTGTCTGTCTGTGTGACCGCATTGTTCTTCTAAACTACACTATGCATTGTGATGCTGTTTTTAGTATCGTTTATAGAATTGATTGCGACAGGTTTATGCGTATAAAGCATTAACGTTAAACTTACATATTATAAAGAAAACTTAACTTGAAAACCTTGCGAAGCAGGGACGGGTCGCTAGTATTCATTAAATGCTTGTTATATTGAGTCTGCTTTCTGAGTAGTACCGTTTCAATTATGTAGTAGTCGGAATAACTAAATGAAATAATATCTATATACCTCTTGGCAGGTATTAATTTTTACCCGACTACGGTTCCGTCTATGATGAAATGTTATTAATAATTATAATACTCGTAATTATTCATTGAATGGGTTTTTTTTTGAAGGTGTATAAACTCAGCTGTGTTCCCTCTGTTGCCAAAATGCCAGAAGCGAAGGTATCTCTTTTATACAACCCGCACCTCTGCCAGGCATCCGCCCTTGCAGACCACACCAGTTGGTACTGACAACTCATTGAGGCGCGCGTGGAACTCAACGCGCCGTTGACCCGGGCTTGGCTGATGATTCCCTCAGTTGCCTATGTGCCAGGGGGGGTTTTACTGTCCAGATTTTTTTTTCATCTAATAGAATTTTAATTATGTCACCAATATGAAATAATAATCTGTACAGGTATTTATAAAAGAAACTAATCATAAGGCATCAAATAATACGTCTTTTCGTGTTTCTTTGTCTTTGGTGTGGGATGCAACAAGTGAGCGATGCGCCCTGCGCCATTCGATCTTCCTAGTACGACGGGTTGTGCTGGGGCAGCTGCTGCAGGTGCAAAAAACCTCAAACGGCGCAAATATTCCAATCTTATTGGAACCTATATATATTCGAGCCGTTTGGGGTTGAAACTCTAGGGCCATGAGGTCCGAGTGCCCACTTAGTTTTCCGAGATATTTCCAAGCGGCTGGTCGACTCTTCACGTGACCAAAGGGCTGATCTATTTTTCGGCCAAAGAATCAGCATTGCCATATAACGTGGCAATGTTGACAGCCTTTTGGGCACTTTTTCCATTGACAACGATGCGGACGTATTATTTGATGCGTTATGATTATTTTCTTACCAATTGTTAGTTCATTATATTTATGTAAAGTAAATTTTTGAAAATCCTTTTGTAACATAAGCAACAAGCAAACGAAAGAAAACACCAATATTTTCAGCTAATATCTTTCAAAGAATCGGGGCCAATGTATTGTAACATTACCATTATATCCTCAAGGCATTGTCAGAGCTAAACAAATGTACGGCACTGTATAAGTGGCTATGTATAGGTGGCTATATATAAGCGGCTGTGTAAAGGTGTCTATTGATCCTGCCATGGCATGGGTGTAAGGGTGGCTCCGTTCTAAATTTGTGTAAATCAATGAATTGGTACCCGTGTGCCGCAGAGTCGGATCTTGATACTTGGAATAAAGGATTTTGATACTCTGTTTTGTTGAATTTTTTTTTATGTTGGTTTAGAACTCATAATTCAGCTTTTCATAAGTTATTTGTTAAAATAAGGTCACGTGTGCTGTTGCAGAGAGCAGGCCTAGTGGTAACGGCCCTGATTTACAAGTTGTACAGGTCGTAGGTTCAAACCCAGTCAGGTGCTTTACTTTGTGTAAATAATTTCATCACTACTGCTCTAGCCCTCTCATAGACAGGGGGCTTGTGTCCCAACAGTGGGAGTGGGATTATGATGATGATGATGATTTATGATGTGCTGTTGCTGGGCAAACATAACTCTCTAAGTTTAGGTTTTTAAAGCTGGTTATCTACTCGTATGTGCTCAAGAAAAGTAATAATTAGCCTTTTGTAGCATAGCAGTGGCTCATGGATTCCTGTGATTAAATTACTATTGTCTTACCAAAAATATATCCCAAAAACACCGCCCGCAAACGCACACAAAAACGTATCCATTTATCACGCATCAATTTATCAGGGACTCACAAAATCGTCACTCCTCACCGGGAAACACGTTAGGCATAAGACACACTTGACCGACATTCTTAATCATTCCGTCAAGTGCACCTTGGGCCTTATTCTGTCCCCTTCTCACTGTGACAGCGACCCTCGGGACATATCTGAAGGTATCTTCTATATCTCAAGACATGTTTACCTCTGTAGCCGGTTGAGTGAGCGATTTTGTTTTTGTTTCCCTGTTGAGTTGGCAATTTTGATAAAGTTATGATGTTATGAATTAAAGTTGGTTTCGGAGTTGTTTCTTTGTATGTGAAAGGAGTGTATAAAATGAGATTTCAGAATATTGTTGTAAGCATTTAGATACATTTTCGAAGCCTGTGCCTCGTTGGTCTAGTGTTTTGCGACCCTATTTTTAAACGTCCAGGGTGCTTGCTCTCGAATTTATATTCGAGAGAAAAATTAATTTAATTATTGAATTGTCATAGGTCCTCGATAAATCTACAAAGTTTAAATGAAATCTGACCGTTTAAAGTGGGTCAAAATAGCGTCCAAAGGAGTCGGTTACATACAAACAAACATACAAACATACAAGTGAAGCTAATATAAAGCGTGTAAAAAACTCTTTATCTGTCCTGAGAATCGAGCCCCGGGTGCTTACTCTGGAATTTAATTCCGATAGATCGACATTGGTCAAACGTCAGTTGGTTGAGTTAAGTGGTACAATCCCTGACGTTTGACTGACAATTCCAATATCGATCTATCGGAATTATATTCCAGAGTAAGCACCCGGGGCTCGATTCTCAGGACAGATAAAGAGTTTTTTACACGCTTTATATTAGCTTCACTTGTATGTTTGTATGTCTGTTTGTATGTAACCGACTCCTTTGGACGCTATTTTGACCCACTTTAAACGGTCAGATTTCATTTAAACTTTGTAGATTTATCGAGGACCTATGACAATTCAATAATTTAAAAAATAAAAAATAGAAAAAAACACGCTTTTGTAGTTAGCAAAACTAAAAAATAGAAAATAAATAATAGTTAAAAAAAAAACAAGCTTTAAAAATCAAACTAAAAAGTAGAAAATAATTTAATTCTATTAAAAAGAGTGGGGTGCTTTTTGAGGTGTTTTTATAATCAATTAGTATCAAGTAATATTAATTATTTTATGTGAAATTTTTCAGTAGCAGCCCAGTATGGATTTGTGCTCGGTTGATGATAATAGGTTACACCTCTGCCAAATCTTTCGAACAAACAAGGCCTGATGTAAAATAATAGCATGGATGTGGCTTGCTGTACGTACTTTATTGATTCATGTGGATTTAATTAATTTGGGTTTTCCAATAGTAAACTCTTCTGCACCCTAATTGCGAAACACACTATTAATCAGAATGTGAATAATTTTGAAAGTTTATTGTTAATCCATGCTTTCATAAATTTTTCAGAAATTATCTACTTAGCGATATAAACAACGCAATGAATGTTGGGGAATTGTCAAAATGAAAACAATTCCTACTCACAGTGTATAACGCGATTACCCTCTGGACCTCGGTTGGTAGATAATCGAGAAAAATACACCGAGAAATTTAAATGGTTGTTTTCCCGCGGCAGAAGAACTTGCCATAAGGAGTACTCGAAGCATAGAGTAAAAGTAGAAATATAAAGATTTTTTTTTTGTTTTTAAATAATTAAAAAAATATTCATCAACTCGATAAAACACTACTCAATAGTAAGAGGAAGTATTAGAGGTAACTTGTAGGTACTACTCGAACAGCGATGCATAAATGTTCAAAGCAAAATAAATTCTCGCACCTGGTAATTTTTCACAATGGTGTCAATGTCAATTTTTTGTTTCTAATATTTTATTTTTTATAAAACGATTGTATTACCAAGACAAAGCCATTTTGCTGCGGGAAAATAACCATTAAAATTTCACGGTGTGTATAAAAATGAATCCCTACATCCCTGGGTCACGGCGCGCGGCGTCACACGTGAACGGCTGGACTAATTTATCTAATTCTTTCTTTGTTGTGTTTGTTATTGTCAGGAGAAGGTTCATATGAAAGAAAAAAAAGAAAAGAGTTACTTGTAACATTAGAAAAATAAGAAAACCTAACGACCATATTAACTTTTCTAATATTACACCAATGCGAACTCAATATTCATAGTTAACACGGGACAAAGTCTCTTTTTTTAGGCTGGGAATTCATCAAATAACTTCTCCCGCTCTGGGTAGAGTAGGAGGGCGTGTCAGACTTTTACTGACTAAAACCCACCCGTGTTCCCTCAGTTGCCTGTGTGCCAGGGGCCACGGTAACTCTTTCGAACAACCCGCACCCCTGGCAGGCATCGGCCATAGCGGGCCCCACCAGTTGGTGCTGACATCTCTTTGAGGCGCGCGTGGAACACAACGCGCCATCGACCCGGGCTTGGTCCTTACCGGACAGCGAGCTACCCATTACTTCACCGTCCGCAAGCCCGCGCATACGGTGGCTGAGAATCGGCCTAGGATTCCCGCACGTGCGCCGCCTCCCTCTTCGCGAGCATCACTGCTTCGTAGAAGGAGACGACGGCTACCCATGCACTCTCGCTCCGTACCATGGCCTGAACCAGGGCCGGACTCGAGAGATCGCCACCACCGATCGCCTCCACCCAAGCCGGGCAGCCCTCCACCGTACGCTCCACCGTCTCCTCAAAGTCTGTCGGGTTAGCTAGTCAAATATAAATTTATTTACAATACAAATTAAATCATAGCGATGTGTAAAAAGAGTTAGGGATTGTTATTTTTACTGGATTTAGTGATTTTAACATGCATAGTAGACACATCGAATGAAATTCCAATTAGCTTTGTCCACGAAATGCTAAGTTTAGAGAGTAAAATTCGAGGAAATCGGATTACTTAGTCTTTGTGTGGTGGTGGAACGAATATCAGAGAGAACAAAACACAGAAAAAAAGTAAACTTGTTTTGCAAGTGTAAAGTCCCACCCAATTCTTCTTTCCTTGTACGAGTGTGCGTGGTAGGATTTTTTTAAATGTTTTTCTTTATTTACTAGAGTTTTTAGGATCAAGATTTGAAAATTAGTGTAATTTGTTGTTAGCTTTGTGTTGTGAGAAAAAGAAAAGAGCAAATTTCAGCAGATACTTCATGTATAACTGACGAAAAATGTTTACTTTAAGGGGTCTAGAGTCATATACTGTATTCATGGTTACAGTTTGCGCGTCGATGTTTCTGCCACCCTGTATACAATGGAAATGACTTTTTACCCTTTACCCTTATTTTCGTTATACACTAGTAATGACGTCTATACACTCGCATTTTCGCTTAACGAGAAGTTAAGCTAAAATGTAATGGGACTCTACTTACGGCGACCTTTCGTTGGTTTGCGTAGTTAGCTAAAACCTCTTTTCAACAGGTAGTTCATCAGTGGGTAAAGCGGTTTGCAGACCTATAGCAAAGACATAAGCAAAATTAAAAATATTAATTCCCGCGCTCCGTCCCTGGCAACAGTGATAAGCTAGACAGGAGGCGAGCACGTGTATCGATTTATACGATTGCATTAAATTCAGAAGGGTTTCAAACTACCAACACTACACGATTATTTATATTATTATCTACCTATTGACGTTGTGCTTTTTACCTTATTTATGTACAATCTGCGTCCCGCGGTTTCACTCTCATAAGTTTCGATCCCGTGGTATATCAGAATAATAAGTATATTTTGTGTTAATCCAGGTCATGGTCTACATATGTGCCAAATTTTATCAAAATCTGTTACTCCGTTTTCGCGTGAAAGCGTAACAAACAATTAAAATTCCAATCTTTACTGTATAAAATATTAGGGAGTTAAATTTCTCAGTATGGAAGTCCTCATTGCTAAACAGCTATTGTATTGGACTTCAGTATTGCCAGCACCTAAGTAATATTCTATAATTATTATCAGGATCATCATTGGCAATCTTAAAGCGGCAAAATCCTGCATCGCACAAGCACAGTTTACCGCGCAACTAGCATATACAACGTCCCGGACATCAATAGTCGGGACGTTGCCCACCAGGCACAGAAAAGAATTAAAAAGAAAAAAAAAAGAAAAAAAAACATCTTTAGACCTTTAAATGTATTTTATTAAAACTTCAACGTATTTAAAGTTTATTGAAAATAAAGGGTATTTCTATATATTTTTACTAGAACAAGTCATATAATAACGTCTTGGTTTGTAAAGATGGTAACCCATCTACGGAGCAACCGCAGCAAGCGTAGCTTAACCTGATCGATTAGCCATAGCTGCTGTTATTACTTTACTACAAGCCCCTTACCAATAAATGACCAAGGTTATTTTTTTATGTGGGCTGGTATGGTTTATACAACGAGTATATAACAGTGTGTGTGGCAAACGGGCAATAAATAAAAAAGAAATGGTCGATCCCTAATACCAACGTCATTGGCTAATTCTTTGCGGTTAATAAAATCTCGAAAGGAATTTGACCTATTTCAACCCAGCGTGTTTTGACAGGGTCTATCTATAGCCCCGGGCGAGCTCATCCATAGGATTGCATTCCTGCCCTCGAAATTAATTTGCGATGTTAATGTAATTCTGACAATTTCGCCTTTGTAACGTGTCTGCGTTAAACTGAATTAATTAATTAGTTTAATTGGATTTGGAATCGAATGTGTGATAGGTATTTTAATTATTAGAAGTTATCTAATGTATTTGTGTTTGTGATTTCATGCACAAATATTAGGAAATACCTTCACGAACCCGAAATAAGAAGAATCATTTGCTGTTACTGCAGTATTTTTTTTATTGGTAAAGGGTTGTTTATGTATCTTTGGACGTAATATTTAAGGACAAAGAATCAGCATTGCCATCCAATGTTGCCAGTATTATGGGCACTCTTCCCATTGACAGCGATTAGGACGAATTTTGGAACGAGCTATGCTCGGAGTATCTCTGAAAGATAAAATCCGGAATGAGGTGATCCGGCAGAGAACCAAATCTGTCGACATAGCTCACAGAATTAGGAAGCTGAAGTGGCAATGGGCCGGCCACATTAGCCGTAGAACCGATGACCGTTGGGGTAGACGTGTTCTTGAGTGGAAACCGCGAATCGGCAAACGTAAGGTAGGACGCCCTCAGGCTAGATGGAGTGACGATCTTCGCAGTGTGAGTGGTAGCAACTGGATGAGAGCTACTGAGAATTGAGCTGAATGGCGTGCAGTTGGAGAGGCCTATGTCCAACAGTGGACTGCTCTAGGCTGATGATGAGGACGAATTTTTGGATGCCCAATGAGTTCTCCCCTTTTTTAAGTGTATTTGTACAAAATATATGCATATATTTTCTGGCACAAATAATTCGAATGCAGTGCTGCAAGCATTGTATTTAGAAGGATATGGAACGGTAATGAGCCCAGTAATAACCGCCGCGATTTACAAGTTGTAGGTCGTAGGTTCTAACCCTGAGAGGCGCTTTACTTTGTGTAAATTATTTCATAACCACTGCTCTCAAAACGGTGAAGGAAAACATCGTGAGGAAGCCGGCATGTCCAAAGATTCGAATACATGTGACATCTACCAAGCCGCACTGGGCCCGCGTGGTGGACGGCGCGTTACCTCTCACAGAGAGGAGGCCTGGGTCCCAGCAGTGGGCCATGGCATTATTATGGCAGCGGATTATGCTATGCTCGTGCTTAGCATTACATTCGAATTATTTGAACTGCTTTACCTCAACGGTTACGTCCTCCTAATAATTCGTTCCGATACCCAGTTCTTCTTTCTAAAGCAGCTTTCATTTGTAGGTAGGACGTTTACAAAAACTCCTCACGTGCATCGTGTTACCTCATTTACGTTGCGCAAATAAAAACGTTATCCTTCTGTTTAAAAAATGTAAAAAAATACCAACAGATATCCATACAAATCAAATGTAAAATCTCTCAAAACACAACGCATCATTGTTAAATGTTTTCCCGCTAAAACCAATACAACGTACGCCAAAGACAATGCGTGTATATTTTTTATTTAGCCGCCTGGCGAAGGAACCGTACAATTTAGCCGGGCTTTTTAAATTATTCACGAATTCAACCTCGCTGAATCAATCTACGCCACAAAGGTCCCAGATTACGCGACCGCTATATATTCTATAATTGGGCCACCCTTTGACAGATTTCCGGGCGCATTGAAGTTTAAATCAGACTGTTTTCCTTAGAATTTGTTTCGCAATCATTTCTGTCCTAGTGGGTTTTGACCAAAAGTAGACATTTTTTTTTTAAATTTATTTAAAAGTAATTATACTACAGAGGTGTTACTAAATTCTAAACTCGCCAAACTTTTACGTTTGATGGCGAGAGGCGCTCTTTTTCAGAACAATGAACCACCTTACGAACATAACTACTACTTATATTTATACTGTTACGGTTTACTCTTGTACAATATATTTAATTCTGTTTGCTATCCTGTATAAAGTTTTTCAATTTCGTTTTAAGTGATCCCTTACTAATTTTTACTTTTTCTCGTAATAAATCTATTTTGTTAAACACTTTAGGTACCAAATACTTCGATGTTCTCTTACCATAATAATTTGTTATCTGTGGTTGTACCAGTCTGTTCTCTCTAACCCTACGTGTGTTGTACTTGTTTTTAATATTAACTTTATACTTATCACTATAATAATATTCCAGACCTACCAAATAATCCACTTTTTTATCTATCGGCATAATTTTACAGATGGGAAATAACTTATCATACTCTTTGTTACACTTATCTTTAACATTTTTACTGACTAGAAACTTTATCAGTCTTACTTGTATGTCTTTAATATCTCTTATTCCCTATTCTATTTCATGCCCTGTGGTGAGTTATCGTGTGAATATGTTTCAGCCTCTTATGCCACTGCTAGAAAACAGACCTACTTTCTATGAGGGGCCATAATCCAACCACCACAAGGGCAAAGTGTGTGTTGGTGGAAGTCCATGACAGCTTTTTTTTTTTGGGTGGGCAATCATCAAATAACTTGTCCCGCTCTGAGTGGAGTAGGAGGGCGTCAGACTTTTACTGACTAAGACCCACCCCTGTTCCCTCAGTTGCCTGTGTGCCAGGGGCCACGGTAACTCTTTCGAACAACCCGCACCCCTGGCAGGCATCGGCCATAGCGGGCCCCACCAGTTGGTGCTGACATCTCTTTGAGGCGCGCGTGGAACACAACGTGCAGTCAACTCGGGTTTAGTCCTTACCGGACAGCGAGCTACCCATTACTCGCCGTCCGCAATCCCGCGCCTATGGTGGCCGGGAATCAGCCTGGGATTTCCAATGACCAGGGCGTCACCTGCAGCGACTAAGACCGTGAGGGCGCATATACTTCCTCTCCCTCACGTGCGCCACCTCTCTCTTCGCGAGCATTACTGTTTCACAGATGGAGGTGACGGCTACCCATGCACTCTCGCTCCGTACCATGGTCTGGACCAGGGCCGAACGCGAGAGATCGCCGCCGCCGATCGCCTCCACGAGGACCCGGCGGTGCTCCGCCCAAGTCCATGATAGTAACAATTCGTATCAATTTGCTAGTTTAATTCCAAAATCTAACACACATACGTTTTAGGTTTAAAAACGTAAAATCAAATGCTGGAAAGATGCACTAATAATCCTTTTGCAACACTGCAGAGTTGAGATGTTTCTTCCAAAGAATTAATAAAACAGTTTCAGAACTTTATCCCATTTCCTCATTTAAGAACCATTTATTTTTGCGCCATTCCCAACCATTTAGTAACAAAACAAAACACAAACAGAGATGGCTATTGAATATCATTTCTTTTGTCTATATTCTTAGGAACACGCACCAAGGCATTAGCAGGAAAATATCCGAAAATGTTTCGTAACAGCGAATGAAAAGAACTCTTAATTAAGGAAAGAAAGTCGATTGTATTTCTTTCACAAAGTTTTCAGCTGTGGAACAGCTAATTTAGATTTCTTCGAAATATGTTACTGAAAAGGTTTTTTAACATTTTTATGGAAGATTTTTTTTTGGTTTTGAGTGTGATAATGTTTAATGAATGACTTTAATTAGGCTATGAATAGCTGCTGATCTTAATGCAATTAAATAAAGGAATTGAATCTGAAGAAAGATGAGAAGGTGACCGAGGTCATCATGTAACACAACATCACATAGCTTAACATCGCGCTTGTAATCCCCGAAAGGTTAGGCAGAGGTCTTGTGTTTGCTGGAGAGAGCCTCCATACTTTATGGTATTTTCTTTGTTGACTTGGTTCGTTCCAAGAATAACCAATTTTAGTATTTTTTTTTATTTTATAAATGTGCGTGTAAACTAAAGGACCACAATGGAAATTTGCAAAATTAAAATACCAGGATTTAGTAGTAGACCTAAAGCAATTTTATGACGAATCTTGGAATTTCTAAACAAAGGTGTAGAAAACTGCAGGGCTTATAGTGTGGTCCCTCAGTCAATATTTTTGCTCCTTGACCGTTTTTAGATTTTTACTAAAACGTATCTAGAAATTGAACGGTTTTTTAAATTTAATTCGGTAATATTCATTAAAATCTTTGTTGTGTGGATAGAGGGACCACAGTTCTGACGTTTCATAAGTGCCCTTGCAGGTTTATGTGAAATAAAATATTATGATTTTGATTTAGAGTTTAGTCGTATATATCTTGAATGTTTTGTGGTCTGTTATTTAGTGAATTACTTCACAAATTCTTTCAAATAAACCAATTACAATAAAATAAAATAATTAGATATTATGAACAAGTACATAAAGTAAAAAAGTAAAGAGCTCACTGGGCATCCTTTCAAATTCTTTGTATAATGTCTGTAGTCACAAAACCTTATTTTTTTATATACTTTTTGAGATCTGGCTCATCTGCGTCTGGCTCGTCTGTGAGAACTAAAGGATCACAATTTTAATAAAAAGTTTTGATACATTTGTTTAGAAATTCCCAGACCCGTTCTACTATTGTTTTAAGTCTACTACTAAATCCTAGGATATTTATTATGTAAATTCCCAGTATCATCCTTCACACAAGCACATTAATATCATACTCTGAAGCATGTATAGCAAAATGGCAATTTGAAATGCAAATATATTATTAAGTAGATAGAATAAATTTAAAACGTTATTCCTTCCGCATAAATATTGCCCACGCTGCAAAGATGTTTATTTGCTGCTTGCATAACTCTTATATATAAATATTTTCCTATCTCTAGAAACTATAAAAGTTAGCGACAAAATGTAAATATATTTTTCTTTTTATTAGGAAGTAGCTTATTGCCCGACGTGCCGTCCATGCAAACGGGAAAAGTTTTCCCATTAAAAATCAACTGAGAAGCTACTTTGTGCTAGATTAAACTTAATGAATATAAGCTCCGAATAGACGCTAATTGCGTATAATGAATATTCATTTAGTGATGATTTGAATAGAATTCTTTGTTATTGTCTTTTGGTATTTAATTTAATTATTCGATTGAAATGTATTGAGGCTTTTTCGGTTGACAGCCAGTGATAAATGTGTCTATATGACAGATTCCCTTGTAAGGACACTGTCAAACTACCATTAATATTTTCCTTATATTGGAATGATCGATATGAGGACATGATAAATAAATACTTAAATACCATTGCTGTGTATTTGATGTTGTCAAAGCTGCAACGGCAGCTAAAACCGATTTGCTTTAAAATATATAATAACTTTTTGGGTAGCCCACGATATTAAAATTATCTTACGTTTATTGCAATTTGCAGGTTAGTGTAAACCTATAGGTTAATTAAAATATGATTCGCGAATGTATCACATATATATTTACAGAATTAATGAACTAAGAGGGATGTATTGGTGATTTAAATTAATGAATATACATTTTGTAAAGCCGTATGTGGTACGGTCGGGAATCATATTTTGTTTTTTTTTTTTTGGCGTGAAATCATCAAATAACTTCTCCCGCTCTGGGTGGAGCAGGAGGGCGTGTCAGACTTTTACTGACTAAAACCCCCCTGTGTTCCCTCAGTTGCCTGTGTGCCAGGGGCCGCGGTATCTTTTTCGAATAACCCGCAACCCTGGCAGGCATCTGCCCTTGCGGGTCCCATCAGTTGGTGCTGACATCTCTTTGAGGCACGCGTGGAATACAACGCGCCGTCGACCCGGGCTTGGTCCTTACCGGACAGTGAGCTACCCATTACTTGCCGTCCGCAAGCCCGCGCCTACGGTGGCCAGGAATCAGCCTGGGATTCCCGACGCCCAGGGCGTCTCCTGTGAAGGCTACGGCCGTGAGGGCGCATGTACTGCCTCTCCCTCACGTGCGCCGCCTCCCTCTTTGCGAGCATCACTGCTTCGCTGAAGGAGGTGACGGCTAACCATGCACTCTCGCTCTGTACCATGGCCTGGACCAGGGCCTGACGCGAGAGATCGCCGCCGCCGATCGCCTCCACGAGGACACAGCGGTACTCCGCCCAAGACGGGCAAACCTCCACCGTATGCTCCACCGTGTCCTCAGGGTGATCTTCGCAACGGAAACACCCGGGCGTTTCCTCCCGCCTTATCCGAAACAGGAATCTCCCGAAACAACCGTGTCCGGTGAGGACCTGTGTCAGGTGGAAGGTGAGGACGCCATACTGCCTCTCAAGCCACTCCTCAAAGAGGGGACTTGCCGCCGCAATCGTGGCGTGCCCATACAGCCTAACCCTGACCTGCCAATTGCAAAAAACGCAAGCAAAATTGAATTTCGTGGGCTACCCTGGAACTTCAACCATAAATAACCCTATGATTTCTTCTACCTATAAAATAACGACGTCAATTATTTTAAATGCTCCACAATAGTTCTCTCTTTGTAATTCTGTAATATCGGATAGCAACGTGAGTAGATTGCTCAATAAGTTTACGACTTCGTGGTTCTGACAGACTTCGACAAGCGTAAAATCTACGAACCATTACCAGATATTGTACGAAACTTTCGTACTACATACTAAATGGAACTGTAGAAAAGTTTAGAGATAGATTTACAATTGTTTAAATATTAAAAATACACACTGCATAAAAAGATGAAATGGCAAAGTAGTAGTCTATAAAGGGTCTTCGCAATCCGGGTAAAATATGAGTATTCTATTTTGTTCATCGTCAGCGTTTTAGTTGTATTAGAACCCAATGGCCTGGCCCGTAATGATGGCAAGAGAGCGAACGGCATGTTTTTATTTTCATGGAAGTCGGGTAGACCTTTAGTGTGGGGCACAACGTGTGTTGATACTCTCGCGCCATCTTATCTTCCTGGCTCGGCGTGCTGTGTTGGCGCTGTTGCTGCAGCTGTGGAAAACCTCAAGCGGCGAAAGTATAATCTTATCTGTAATTATATTTTTGAGCCGTTTGCGGTTGAAATGCTCGCCTCATGGTTTGTTCAACGAAATCTCGAAACGGTAGGTTAATACTTTCCATGACCCAAGGGCTGGTTTTTACCTTGGCCAAAGCCTAAGTAGTGTATTACAACCTGGCAATGCCACCAGTCTCTTGGGTATATTACTAGTCGATAGCGATGCGGAGAAATTTTCGACGCCATATTTTAGTTTGTTAATACTTTTAGTTAGGTTAGGATATTATATTTTTGTTTAAATAATTTGTTAATAAATGTTTATCCAGCCAATATATTTTTATCCTCTTTAATAAATATACAACACCGTTACATTACGCCATATAAATTGAACCATCAAAATCTTTACCCAGAAACAAAACTATTAAATAATAAAAAAAAAACACACCTTTTGTCCAGTTCACCCCACGTTTTATAGTTGGGACAAAACGGTCAGACCCCGTCGCAGTCACGTTGCCCCAATGAAGCAGAACGCTCAGGGCGGACAAATTCTGCCACAGTATAGATGGATGCAGAAGCCTGGCTCGATACAACGAGCGAAGTCAGGCGCACGCACACATAAAAGAACGCGTACGGCGATTAAAAACAAATGTCAGACACCACCGCATGGCCACAGTTGTGCTGGCAGCGACAACACAGTTGGCGCAGTGTCTAAGCAATTGACTGCTGCGTGTCGGGGGCCCGATTCCTGCACGGAACAAATATTTGTATGACCTACGAGTAGGTGTTCCGGGTCTGGCTGTTTGTGTATGTGAGTTTAAAAGTTTGTAAACTCACCCACAATACAGGAGACCTGTGGAGATTCTAGTGTGGGGCGACGGTTAAAGAAATAAATAAATGAAAACTACCGATTGGCGTAAATAAAGAAAGAGTGACCTTTTTTACCTTGGCTGTGGTTTTTCGGCCTATCTTTGTATGAAACGTGACTGATCTCCTTTTCATTACAATTTCATAATATTATGCAATATTTATTGGAAAAATTGGTACGATGAACTTGAAACCTTCTAAATATATACGAATTTGTTACTAATTCCGGGCAGTAAGTGTTTGCGTAAATATTTTATCTAAAAAGGGTTTGTTGACACTTTCAGCAAGTACCTACTTTTGGAACAGACAGTTTGTTTCCATTTTGCTTTGTGTATACAACGTTTAACACAATTAACGCAATACCTCATACACCTCAATTAGAGTATTGAGTTAAAAGTGTAACAACACAATGACCATTTCTTTTTAAATGCTAACTTTTATTATTACGAAAAACATGTTGACCCTAGTATAACTTTATGCTTTTTTAATTGGGTCTTATGGCCTTGAGATAAGATTGAATTTTCTTTGGCTCAATCGACGATAGGTATGGCAAAATAGATGATTTAAAAAAAAATACCTATATTAAAAGTTACTGTAATCGATTCAGTAGTCAATTAGGAACAAACAACTTAGGTCTTGCATTTATTCTGTTACATCTTGAATAGAGCCGACCTTCTGTACGTACCTACATCTGTCGGTGCCTAAATAATTGGGGACAGCTACATTTGATAACACACGTAACATCTGTTGAGTCGGGATTGGAAAGGTTACCTTAACGTCAACCCTTACGTTTTCGTTGCGTTTGTGAAGAACGGCGTTAAGGTTTACACGCTTGGTTGAAATGTAAATAATGTTTAACGTTCGTGAAAATTAGGTAACTATATGATGTGATAGGTACTTATAGGGGATCAAGTCTACTAGTCGAAATTCAGTTACTAGAATCAAAACCGGTCGCTCTATTCTGTAAAAGAATCACTTGGCTTATTAGTCGATTCGCATGAATTTACTCGCTCGAATCAAGCGACACTTAAATAATAAGTAAATTATTTGCGAGGCAACTCTCATGAAGTTAATTTATTTGTAGGAGAAACGAAACTCCAGAAATGTGTATTAGGTTTTGGCCCGTTTTTTAATTTTTACTTTAAAGTTAACAAAAATTACACTTAACATTATTGCATAAAATTGAAATTGGATTCAAAGACGACACATTTGACGGATCGATTCGCCCGTTGCAGGTGAGTACATTTATGCGAATCATGACGTAGACATTATATTCGTTTGATAATACAGATAAACATTATCTTAAAGACCAATCCTTTATTAAACACAGTCAGATTAACAATAAGAGTAAGGCATGTTGTTATTGATTCACAAATAGTCTTCATTACCCATTTATGGCAACCCATCCCATTCCGCAAATCTATTAATCGCTTTACGACACTCATGGGGAGTAACGGGTTGGCTTTAATAGTATCGAGTGTTTCTGAGAACTGTTCGGTACATTATCTACCTAAATACATAATCGACCTATATTCCCACTGCTGGAACACAGGCCTTCTCTTTTTGAGAGGGAGGAACATGCCGGTTTCCTCACGATGTTTTCCTTCACCGTTTTGACAGCAGAGGTGATGAATGGAACACATTAAAGAGCCTGCCGTAAATCGCGGCCATTACCATTTGAAAGAAAGAAAAAAAGAAGTATTTATGGTAAATAAACATAAAACAGAAAGACCTGCACGAGGCCAAAAGGCTCTTACCTCAGCATGATGCTGCGACATTTAAAAAGTGTCACAGCGCTGTTTTTTTGATAGGGCCCGAGCGATGTGATGTCACGGGCAGTTCCAGTACATATAAATAATCACTAATAAAAATAGATGAAATGTAATATGTTAGCGAATAAAACAAAACACCGTTAGCGACGAACGTGACATCATTATTTGTCAATGCCTTAAGTGTCTGAGGCACTCTGTGGTATCTTTGTGACAACCAAAGGGTCACAGACCACCTCTGCTCTCAATTTGGAAGAATTTATCCCAATAACAAACTTAACTTTGTAGTTAAAAAATGTTCCCCCATACATCGATATACGTCACGGTTAATTGTCCAACAGTAAATGTACGTTTGTAACCACAAAATTATGTGATAAAACTATAAATTAATGAATTTCGTACTTCTCTTTTACTTGTGCTGTAAGACCTTACTTCTTGCAAAATGTCATGATTCTATGTCTACGGGAAGTACCCTAAAGCTTTTGATTTGTTTGCGATATTCAAAAATATGCTGCACAAATGGCCATTTTCTTATTGCCTTGTCTTAGAAACTAAATATTTTAGATCTCCAACCTACGGATTTGATGTTATTTCAAGTTGATACCTTCACGGGTTCTTGAGAAAAAGGGACTTTAAGGAGAGATGGACGGAAAACGAATTGATCCTTTAAGGGTTCTGTTATTTCCTTTTAAGGTACGGAACCCTTGTTCTGAGAACTGTCTATGGTGAGGCATGGGTTTAAACATTGTGCATACCAAGCGAACCAATAATCACATATCACTCGATACTTTAGGAAGAGCAAGAGAACTCAACAAACGACATTAACCAAATTACGTAGAAATCAATTTCTTCCAAAGGTAAATGACAAAATTGCCACCAACAGTACGATATTTGGCATTACAAATACACAATCACCTCATTGTGACGTCCAACAAGTGACAGCTAGCGCTTATCAGCTTTAATATCTAATGTAACCCAGCATTGTGCATTTATGTCCGTCATTATTTACATTATTCAGATAATGTGGTTCTATTGCGTAGTGGATGTTTTGGCCTTTGGACTGTGTTTGGTCTATTACATATGTATGAGAGATGAATGTAAATAGTTGCAATTAACTTAATTGCAAAGAATTAGCATTGCCATTCAACGTGGCAATGCTGCCAGTCTTCTGGGCACGTTTCCTGATGACAGCGATGAGGACGAATACTTTGACGCCTAAGTCTCCTTGTGTTTTTGTATTTATTTGTTAGTTAGTTTAAAGCCCTATAGGAGAAAATCACTTTTAAAAGGTGGTTGACATTTTAATAATTCCTCATTTAGGTCTGACATAATAATGGTATTAATTAATATGTAATTGTTCAATTTATTTTTAATTTCATAATCACCGTAATTATTATGCATGATTTTTTACTTAATTGCAATGTTTGTAGTAATTTGTTAATACAGAGTTTCTATTCCATTTCAACATTGCTTTTTTAACTTTTAATCTATTGTAACTGAATGAATTATTATGTTGATGGTTTTTTCTACCGAATTTTGGATAAATAACTACCTAAGTACCGTACCGAATGTATCCGAATCATAGTTAGGGATCTGAGAAACAATTGTTATTTTTATAAGAAATAGAAATTGGTCTTCTAATCCCAAAACCTCTAGTTTTAGTTTATTACATCTATCAAGTGCAGACTGTAAAGAATTACAGGCATATGTGACTTATAAAGTGTGGAGGCTTGTATATGGCTTGTCGTAAATTACTTAACTAACTTTTGTATTGATAGCTGTAAGCCGCCCAAACACAATAAAATGAAATAAAAATAAAGTTTTGCGTGAGTAATATTGTTATAGAATTGTAAAACCATTAAAATAAAACCTTAACGATGGGCAGGACATGTCGCAAGAATGGACGACACCAAAACACTCAAATGATTACGGTTAGGAAACCGGTTGCCTGGAGAAGTCGAGGGAGGCCCAAGCTCAGATGGTTGGATGGCTTAAATCAAGAAATTTGAGAGAAAATTTCGGAAATAGGTCCCGTTAGAGAAATATGCTTGACCAGGCTAAGGCTCACCAAAGCCTTAGATGATGGTGTATATGAAGTCCCCTCTTTGAGGAGTGACTTGAGAGACGGCACGGCGTCCTCACCTTCCGCCTGACGTAGGTCCTCACCGGACACGATTGTTTCGGGAGGTTCCTGTTTCGGATAAGGCGGGAGGAAACGCCCGGGTGTTTTCATTGCGAAGATCGCCCTGAGGACACGGTGGAGCATACGGTGGAGGTCTACCCGTGTCCTCGTGGAAGCGATCGGCGGTGGCGATCTCTCGCGTCCAGCCCTGGTCCAGGCCATGTTACAGAGCGAGAGTGCATGGGTAGCCGTCGCCTCCTTCTGCGAAGCAGTAATGCTCGCGAAGAGGGAGGCGGCGCACGTGAGGGAGAGGCAGTGTATCTGCCCTCACGGCCTTAGTCACCGCAGGAGACGTGCTGGGCGTCAGGAATCCCAGGTTGATTCCCGGCCACCGTAGGCGCGGGCTTGCGGACGGCGAGTAATGGGTAGCTCCCTGTCCGGTAAGGACCCGGGTCGACGACGCGTTGTGTTCCACGCGCGCCTCAAAGAGATGTCAGCAGCAACTGATGGGGCCCGCAAGGGCCGATGCTTGCCAGGGGTGCGGGTTGTTCGAAAGAGATACCGCGGCCCCTGGCACACAGGCAACTGAAGGAACACGGGTTGGTTTTAGTCAGTAAAAGTCTGATACGCCCTCCTGCTCCACCCAAAGCAGGAGAAGTTTTTTGATGATTGAATGAATCTTGCAATAATGATCCTAATGGTATTGCAATTATGACGTTGATAGACGCAACTTTAAGTAGGTAGATTCCTTCATCAATGATATAAAACATATATGATGCAAAATTGTCTAAAATAGACTATCAATTATCACTCACTACAGTTCTCAAAACATACCACTTTCACCACATATGTCACACAACCGCACTAAAGAGTACTTAACCGCAACACATTTAGCGCACACCCTGTACATTTAATTGTGTCGACACTCGACACAGCTTGCGATTAGTCGCCCCAGCAGCTTAGCTGTAAGCACTTACGTAAGTGCTGGCTGGAATTGAGCTATCTGAGTCGGTTTTGTTAATGAATTGGTGGTAGATGTTTGAAGTATGGAGTTTAAAAAATGTGATGATACACTGGGGTGTTTAATTTAAAAACGTTTTTCAAAAAAAAAACAACCGACTTCCAAAAAAAACACTACGAAGTGAAAAATAACTTTAATTTCGGAAGTCGGTGACTTTGGATATGTGTTTAATTTTTTGTCACCACCTTCTGAAATTAAAGTTATTTTCACTTTGTAGTGTTATTTGGAAGTCGGTTGTTTTTTTTGTTGAAAATAGTTTTTATTTTTCACTTTTTAGTGGTTCACATGTGCTTACCCCTTCACAGCGTCTCGGCGTGATGTTATGTTATGAACTGGTTGTATACAATAGATAGACATGAGATTTCAGCAATTCCAGTTCATTTGCTATCATTTATTGAGGAGTTCCGTTGCCTATCTCGGAAGTTCTTCATCAGATCTTCACCAAATTGAAATGGAACCACTCCGAGAAAGTACTCTTCCAAAAACTACCCAAATCGCTTCAGTATAATAGGCACACTATAAAATTTGAAGCGTTCTCTCTATTTCTCCAGGATCCCATCATCAGATTCTGACTTGGTGATCATGGGACTACCTGGGAAGTATACCCTTTCAAACAAAAAAAAAAAATGCAAATCGGTCCAGCCATCTTTGAGTAATCGGGGAACATACATAAAAAAAAGGTTCGACGAATTGAGAACCTCCTCCTTTTGGGAGTCGGTTAAAAAGTAGTATGATTTAAACGTTAAGTAAAAGTAAAATGTAAACTTGACCCTTGAGTATGTTTCGCCGTTTCTTCTAATCAGAGGTAACTGCATCATATACTATCTATCATTAGGAATAGGTTTCATCTTGACAGTCACACAGTATCATGGCGTTGTATAAGTTGCTAAGCAGACAATTTCTTCGAACTTATAAAAGAATAGATTAGCAATAAGCTTCAAAATGATTCAAATTCTGATTAACAGTGTGTTACGCAGTTAGGGTGCTGGAAATAAAAGTCAATTCCTGTGATTCCAATGTCCTCTTTACCGATAAAACGATTTTATAACATAGCAGACATAACATAAAATCGCGCATGTATTCACCGAAAGGTTAAACAGAGGTGTACCTTAATTAGTACAAATTTCGCCAGTTATGTTTAAGGCCCATGTAATAGGGGCGAGCTTATTGCCATCTACCGGGCCAAAATCCGAAGTCCGAGCTGCTACTGAGAAATTCTTGATGGAAAAGCACTTTGCCCGACCAGGAGTTCGAACTCGGTACCTTATGCTCAGCAGTAACGCTTGCTCAACAACTTTATTCAATGTGAAAAAAAAAGTATACCAAATTTTTTGGTCAGGTTTTTCTCGTCATACGAAGCGTATAGAAACTGTCTTCCCGTAGGCGCTCAATAATTGTCAGGATATATTTTTTGTCCTTTCCAGTTCAACTTTCTTACGGTTTATACTCAAAAACACATTTATATTTTAAACACATGTTTATGCAAGTCTTATACAAAGTATACTCGACTACCTAACTTCATCTGCATCTCCACCCCCTAACATGAACTAACACATCAAGAAGCTAGTCTGCAAGACAAACTCCAGTATAAACCCTAAAATATACCCGTCACTGTACAGTATCAAACTTACCCTCTGCAGCACAACACTCGCAGATTAAAGCCAACCTACTCGCTAACATCGTCATAAAGAAAAACTTCCCAAGTTCGATCGGTTCCAACAATGCACAGTTTGCTAATAAACTTGTGAAATTAAGGCGGTATTACCAAAACTAGGTGTGTGACTGTTTTAATTAACAAGGCACGAAACAAAACAATCTAATAAGCAAAGTTGAGTGCAAAGTCGTACGCTTGACACATGCTGTGTTGTGTGCAAGTTACAGGGGGTAGCGTTTTGTTACAGCGAGAAGGCATTTTTGCTTTAAAACTCAGATTCAGGTTCAAAGCATTTTATTTCAATAAAATCATTTACAAGCACTTTTAAACTATAAAAAAGTCAGTCAGTTAGTCAGAAAGAAAATTCCTATTCCAAAACGTAAATCTCTATGGACAAGAACGGGTAAGAAACTCAAAGGACACTCTTTTAAATTAAGTTATAACAAAGTCTTGGGTACGAAAATATTGCATCGCATTAAGACATGATCACTGTTATAAAACTTAACTGAATCTTGCAAAGCTCCTGAATGTGGAAAAAATTTAAATGAGGTAAATAATATCAAACGTCTGATTTAAAATTGGTCAAAGAAAGTAAGATTATGATACAAGAACTGGTGATTTTATGACCGCAATTAGATGAGATTAGGTGTATTGGTTCCGTGTGGTGCCGGACGTAAAAAAATAGCACCATCCCATTTCTTCCCGTAGGTGTCGTAGAAGGCGACTAAGGGACTTACTAGAGAATGGGCAGCAGCCTTTTCTATGCATTTGACCACCATACTGCGATCGCCAACCCGCCTGCCAAGCGTAAGCGTGGCGATTATGGCAAATCCCCCCTTTTGGGGGAGGCTTATGTCCAGCATTGGACGTCTTTCGGCTGATATGATGGTGATATGAGGTATATCACAATACTTGTGACAATAAACTGGCAAAGTCACCATGCTGAGAGATATACCTACATAATTATAATCATAACAAGGGTTCTGATAATTTTAATATTAGAATAATCGAATTCGATAAGGTCAGAATAATGATAAATTTTATCGTGCAAATATTTTATTTAAATGTTAGTTATATAGTCCAGACAAATGCTTACATTGAAAGGGTTATTTATGTTATGTCTGTTACGAAAGTTTACCGATTTCGCTGATTTACGTGAATTTACAGGTATTATTTTACAGTCAAAATAATTTAATTCTAGTTGAGTAAGGGCAGAACGAATTGCTTTTGATTTCGATTACTTAGAGCGTACTTTCGTTTATAAAATTAAAACAACAGAAATAAACTTCAGCTCAAAATCAATCAATAACCTGAAAAAAAAATGCTATTAAAAAAAATTGGCAGTAGTAATACTCGACAAAAATAAAAAGTAGCTCATTCATTATAGTATAGTAATCGAAACGAGATTTCAGATTATGCATCAAAACTTCTGGAAATACAGTATTTTCACTGTAAAAGTATGTCTGTTAAAATCAAGTAAATAAGCGATATCGCTTCTGGATCATCAGGTAAAGAAGTATACAGGTAAGTACAATTACCCGCTTGCTCTCACGCCTTAGTTTCCACGAATCCAGTAAACCGATTTCAGTTGCTCCGGGACCGTAGTACAAACTTAGTTAGCGCATGTTAGATGCTGGCTGTGAGCTGGCAGACACTTTATGCTGCATGTTATCACTATACACACATATAGCAGCCGCGATTCCTAAACTTCATAATATATTGTGCATACTACATTGAGTGCGAAGCAGTTAAGATGAGCCTGTTCTGTCTCTTGCTAGTGGCAGTCAGTACATTCGATAGGAGTCAAGCTCGTCCCGACCTCTTCATCTCGGCCTGCCGCGATGGCATCGTGCCTTTAGTGGGACCCAATCGGTGGCTCTCACACATTTGTCATTTGCCGCATGTCAGATGACAAATGAGATGAAAAATGAAGTAACTGAAAAAAAAAACAACTTTGATTGGTTTTAATTAAAGTGGAAAATAGCAGTCTGAATTCAAGTACATTTGTATAGAATAATATCCTCCCGACCTATTTTGATCACGGTGGCCAATCTTAACGGAGATTAGTACGTGGCTATTAACCACGCTGCCAGAGTTCAGGAACTCTTGATCTAGAGCATGACAGAGTGGTTGCTGACGTGGCTGTGGTTGCCGAGCCGTACTTTGTCCCCCGCAGAGATAACTCGGTGGGAGATCTGGACGGCTTGGTGGCCATCATTGGCGGGGCTCTCGCCAACCCGTCCCGAGGTCACGGCTGGGTGGCCGCCCTCGCAGACGGCACTGGTACGGTGGGGGCGTACTTCTCGCCCAACCAGAGCCTCACCGACTTCGAGAACTTCCTTGTCGAGTTAGGTGCCGTCGTAGGCCGACTCCACCCTCGCCCCGTGTTGTTACTAGGGGATCTCAACGCCAAGTCTTCGGCGTGGGGATCCCCGGTGACCGATGCTAGGAGTGAGGCGCTGGAGGAGTGGGCGTTCACGACTGCCCTAGTCGTCCTAAACCAGGGCTCGGTACACACGTGCATACGACAGCGGGGCGGTTCGATTATAGATACGTGGGAGATATTATAGTGCACAAGTGTGTGCGCCAACACAGGTGCACTATCTACTCCTTTACTCTGCCGTGCCTCCCCCGTGCCTATTTCACTACCAACTTCCAGAATCTAGGCTTATTCCCCAGAACCCAATAGCAATTTGCCTGACTTAGAGATTGAAAACAGGACCTACGCTCGGCAGTCACTTTTACGATCACGAGACCAACGAAGCAGTTTAAAAAAACCAAAATAATGAGGTAATAATGTCGTGGGCAATGTGACATTTCTCAAAAAAATAAAGTAATTTTCTTCTTCAAGTAAAACCGAAAATCGCTTTATTCTAGTATCATCATATCAGCTAAAAGACGTCCACTGCTGGACATAAGCCTCCCCCAAAAGGGGGATTTGCCATAATCGCCACCCTTGGCAGGCGGGTTTGCGATCGCAGTATGGTGGTCAAATGCATAGAGAACGCTGCTATACATTCTCTAGTAAGTCCCTTAGTCGCCTTCTACGACACCCACGGGAAGAAATGGGATGGTGCTATTCTTTTAAGTCCGGCACCACACGGAACCTGTGTATTCTAGTATAGTTACCAGCAATCTTTTTAAGACGTCAAATGTTACACAGACAATCCCCAAAATACGCGACCTTTACATTATTTGCAAGGTAAGCTAACTGGAAATTATCCGTACGTGACAAAAAGTATCCTTAATTGGAACGAATGTATGTATCTCAGAATTTCAGTCTCATTTTGAAATTCTGCATTCAAGCAAGTTTTCATAATGGCTAAAGAGCGTCTACAAAGTGCTTCATTTAAGCTGTAAACTTCATATTACTTAAAACATGTCTTCCGTTTAACGTTAAATATTCAAGTTAATTCCTGGAATCTAGTTGGGTCTTATTTTACGAAACAAGGAACTCGCGTCAAGTAATTGTCGCGTAAAAGTTGAACTAGTTGAAACAAGTCGCGACGCAGACCCGACGTCGTGTCTTCACATGTTGCGGTCTACTTGGGTCCTGCTAATAAGGACAAGATTAATTTTACGAGTAGAATTGTAAGGCCCGGAATTATCAAAACTAATAATCTATACAAATGAAATTTAAGGGTCTGTTTGTAATGTCAAAATAACAGATTTACACTAAATTCATATGTGAGTCTATCCGGCACTTATATATTTTTTTACTTTTACTGTCTGTCTTTTAGTTTATTCCGGCTAAACTCCGAAACAGCTGTACCGATTTTGACGATTTCTACTGGCAGATAGCTGATGTTATAAGAAGTAGGTAACATAGGTTACTTTATCCCAATAGCACGTTCCCGTAGGATAATTTCCGACTTCCACGCGGGCGAAACCGCGGACAATAGATAAAAATAAAGATAATAAAAATGAAAAAACAAAGATAAAGAATAAAAAAAGTAGTAAATAAGTAGTAGATAAAGTTAATAGATTTGATTTTTTTATTTGTTACGCTTTCAAGCTAAAACAGCTGAACTGATTTGATTGATATTAAACAGGTTAGCAGACTATGACCTGGATTAGGACTTAAAACAGCTTTTAACCCGATATTCCTACGGGAGCGAGACTAATGCAAGAGAAACCGCGGAGCGCACTGCTCAATCTAGTTAATAATAAAAACACTCTGTATCCAAATACAAATGCAGTCAGCTTGAGAAACATGTCCAAACTCTCTTAACAAACCATGCTTTAGGGTCAGTTCACGCCGAGACGCGACGCGACGCGACGCTGCGGTCACTTTTTAAAATCACGATATAAAATAAATCTTATTTACTTCACAATAAGGTATACCGGCTGCACAACACGGTGTATCTCAGCGTTCTTCGACACGCTTTCGCGCTCGTAGTGAAATTATACGTTTTCGTGTTGCAAATAAGTTAGATATTCTGTTGCTATCTTACAAAGTACGCGCAGCGTCGCGTCTCGGTGTGAACTGATCCTTAGGCTAACTCCAGAGTCAAGTTATCTGAATACTTTCTAGTAAGTATTATAATAATTGCCATTTTTATATTTGAGAATTTCTAAGACATGCATACTATGCATTCCAGTAAATATTCTCTGTATTAAGGGAATCTCGCGGCAGCAGCGCTCGAAAGCAAGTAATAAATAAAAAAAGCCGCGGAAAGTTGAAGAAAGCGGAATGTTTTCGTATGTACGGCTAAGCCCCTTCCTAATGGGCATGTCTGCTCCATAAATTCTGGGGCGGTATTCATCAGAAAGTCAAAGTTCGGATCGACGGTCCCCCGATCGTAAATTCGTATGCCATCTACGTGCTAACGGCTCAATCTTTTGTAGTATTACTTTTTAACAGTATGGGAGGCACGAAGTTTGAAGTTTGGGCTAAATAACCATAAGTAATGTAAATAATAACTAGAGCAGTGGTGGGTAAACTTTCTTAATGGAAATGGCCAAGAAAGTTTAAAAATTTTTAGAGGAGAGCCAGAATTATAGAAAAAATGCATTTTAGGTTAAAAAATTTAATCGTATAAAAACATTACGGCATTACAAACTTACACAAATGTTAAACAATACAATTTAACTTTTATTGGAAGGCCGTGCCATGGTAGGCGTGTGAGTCATATGAAATTGCTTATGATTTGGCATAATATTTTCGAAAGCAGGTTCGAGCTGTGACGAAGTAACTATCTAATAAAAGGCTAGTCTAGCTGGCTCCTTTACCTATGCGTCTATTATTCTACTAAGTAGAATCTACTTTATACTTCTGGACCGTCAAAATATAATTATCGCGGGCCATATACTATTCATGTCAAAGGACCGTGGGCGCGCCGGTTTAAATACTTTCGCGGGCCGGAGCTGGCCTGCGAGCCGTACTTTGCCCATCACTGAACTAGAGAAACGTAGGCTGATTTTCCTACTTTGTTTTAGTTTCACTTTTAGTGACTGCAATTTGACTCTAAACTCGATCGATAAACTTCTGTAAACCTGTAACAATTGCCAATCTAGACTTGATGGTCCACATTTCTCAGTTTTTTTTTTTAAATAGCGTTTCATCCAGTTATAGAAATACTAGCTGTTGCTCGCGACTTCGTTTGCGATTCAGGATGAATAGCCTTAACTTTCTCCAGGTCATGGTCTACCTATGTGGTCTACCAAAATTTCATCCAAATCCGTCCTGCCGTTTAAGCAGGAAATCGTTACAAACAAAACAACTCACTTTTGCATTTATAATATTGGTTAGGGTAAAAACGAAAGTTTAGTAATAGAACCATTTGAAGGAATACCTACGAATATATTTTTTGATCTCAGGACAAACAAACACTTTAGTAATTTCCTTCCATTGATACTCATTAACATTTAGCAACATTTTCTCCAGCTTTAGGCTCGACGGTCCGGTCTTAAGCTGAGCAAACCCACGACACATGTTTACGGCCGATAAAGGGACCCTTTTACTTTTTACTGCACTTTGGCACGCGTGATTACGTTGTAGCTGCTCAGCCACGCTTTTTATTGCTATGAAACTTCTATCATTTAAGTTTGGGCCTCAAACAACAGGAAAGATTTTTGTTGAAAAAAAATTGGTATGCGAATTGATGGGCCTCTTTTACGAATCAGTCAGGTAGATTTGCAATAAGCAATGCATAACGTCAACGTTTGTGATAATCTCCGCGTAAATTGTGCTGTTTTGTGTGTGTGTGTTTGTTTGTTTGTTTGTGTTGATTTGTATTTTAATATAGCTTCTTCTTCGTGACAGTTTGTCAGATCTTGTTTGCCCAAAATAAGATCAGATAAGATTAAACTTAACACAACTAAGATGCCTGTAAAATATACTATTCTACGTGTGTGTTTAAATTGCCGCACGTGTCGATTGATCAGGTTAAGCTACACTTCCCGCGGTTGGTTGGTGGAACTTATATCCATCTTCAAATACCAAGACACCTCCTTGCCTCGGAAAGCACGTTAAAGCGTTGGTCCCGGCTGACATTCGTGGATGTTTGGCAGTCGTTATAGGTCGTCAGAAGCCCGGAAGTCTAACAGCCAGTCTTTCCAAAGTCTATCGTATTACCTAGTAATTAGGTTATGGAGGTCAGAGAGGCACTCGCTCCTTATATAATACTGGTACATTCAGCTGCATTCGGTTAGACTGGAAGTCGTACCCAAGATAGTCGGCTTATGGATAGGCAGATTAATTTTGTTTGGTTTCAGTTGCGTTAGCGTCCTTAACAATACAACAGAACACAAACATATTTACACTTCTATGCAGTTGAAAACGTAGGTTGAGGTTTTCAAAGGTTGTCAAACGTGCGTTTGGTTACGTGGTAAGTACAACATATAAAATTCAACTCCCAGTGTACGTATCCTGAATAGTCTTCGCCATAATATCCCCCTGAAAACTTTTGGTGCCATGAATGGAGAGGGATATCTGTACCTCTTTGCGTGTGTCCCTAATTAGTTTATATCAAGATCCTGTCAAGGGTCTTCCTCCTTCAAAACTCACAATGGTACTCAGAGATTTGTAGAGGCATGAAAAGGTTCACACGGCGAAGGTTGGGTTAGGAGATACAGGTGTTATAAATGAGCATTTTCATGTATTGTGAGTTTATAAGGACTTAGTTGGATGGTGTATTGAAGTACACGTAGGTGCTCTTTTCGCGCTTATTCTTTTCCAGTTTAATATCTTCATTTCTTATACACATACATACAAATAATAAAAATGAATGGTCTGTTTGTGATTTCTAAATATCAGTTTTTTACTAAATCAAATCAATTAATTTCGGATTAAAAAAAATATATCCATAGGTGTTAGTAACAACAAACTCAGCCTAATGTTAGTACAATTTTGGCTAATCCCCTAAACGGCTGGACCGAGATCATACCGCCATCTTCGCCATGGCCTGTCGCGTTGTTTTCTTGCGTTTGATGGACCCACTCAGTGGATCTTTTGGCACGTTTTTCATCTGACATGCGCCATACTAGTCCGGTCTAGTCTTAAGTTTAGCGGTAATACCAGTCGGATAAAAAAAAAAATACAAAATTTATTTATTGAAAAACAAGTACAACAAGTTGTAGATTTCTCTGAGTCCTGCACTAGTTATATAACTGTGTTGCAGGAGCTAGTGTGCTCCCGTAATACAGAGACACAGTGTTTTGTTGTTTTATGACAACACGAAAAGTAAAAAATAAAAGCAAACAAAAAATTGAAAATAAATAAATAAATTATGAATCCAGACTAAAAAATAAAGATAAAATTATTTAAAAATTGGAAAATTATTTTATCATTTAATAGCATTATTCTTGAGGACGGCTCGGGGGGCTTGTGGCTAAGTAATATTAGTCACACGGGTCGATCGATCAGGTTAAGCCACGCTTGCCGCGGTTGGTCCGTGGATGGGTGACCACCTTTACATACCAAAAGCCCTCCGTGCCTCAGAAAGTACGCTAAACCATTGGTCCCAGCTATAATTTGCGGATATTTGACAATCATCGTCATCATGTCAATCATCACAGGTCGTCTGAAGCCCGAAATTCTGACAACCAGTCTTACCAAGGGGTCAGATAGGCAAATGCTCCATGTACAATACTAGTATTCAGCTGCATCTGGTTAGACTGGAAGCCGACCCCAACATAAAGTTGGAAAAAGGCTAGGGAGATGATGGCGATGATGATGGTGAACTCTCGGGGAAGGTTCTAGATCAGTGATGGGCAATGTACGGCCCGCGAGCCAGCTCCGGCCCGCGAAAGCATTTAATCCGGCCCACCGACGGTCCCTCGACATGAATAGTAGGTATATGGCCCGCGATAATTACATTTTGATGGTCAAGAAGTATAAAGTATATTTTATTTAGTAGAATAATAGACGCATAGGTAAAGGAGCCAGCTAGACTAGCCTTTTATTAGAAAGTTACTTCGTCACAGCTCGAATCTGCGTTCGAAAATATTATGGCAAATCATAAGCAACATGGCTCACACGCCTACCATGGCAGGGCCTTCGAATAAAAGTTAAATTGTATTTGTTTTACATTTGTGCAAGTGTGTAATGCTGTAATGTTTTTATATGATTAAAAATTTCAACACAAAATGCATTTTTACTATAATTCTGGCCCTCCTCTGAAATTTCTTAAACTTTCTGGTCCCCCATTAAGAAAGTTGGCCCACCACTGTTCTAGACAATCACGCTACGACCCTTAGGAACCGAGCAAAAAGATATAAAAGTCCGATAGGACGCTAGAAAACGAAGTAATAAACCGGTCGGACGAAGTAGCGGGCAAAAGCTAGTTTCATTATAAAAACATCACGTTTAAGCCCAGTAGCCTACCAAACTCAGGTGGCACGGTCTACTACAGTGCTACTACTCAATTCGTGGCGCGTCTGTCACGGCCGTTCTACCACTTGGTACCGGAGTCACGTTTCGCCACGACTTTGGGCCACATGTACCGCCGCCTCTTTGACAGGTGAAATAATTTGCTGTGTTAGCATCTGTGACTTGGTGGTTGAATTTGAATTTGTAATGTTAGGGAAGGGAGATAAAAATTACGAGGGCTTTGCTTATCTTTTAGAGGCTTGAAAAATCTGTTACTGGGATTAAAGGAGAGTATTTTGTGGAAGGCATTTCTGAGTAGCATGTAGCACATTTGTAGAACAATCTTTGTGTTTAATTTCTTCCAAATTAGGATTTATAATTGTCATAATGATGAATAAATAACTATAATATCAATACTACAACTGAGGGCCAAACTGACCATCTATTAGCGAAAACTATGATGGTAAATTCAAAAACGCAGAAGACTAACAAGGTTACCGAAAGCTTATGTCAATTCTATTTCATGTACCTAATTAATTCATTGTAGAAATATGAAACGCTATGAAGGCGATTGTCATATGTCTAAAGCCTTTAGCACACTAATTGCATAACACACATTGTTATACAAAAACCCAAGATGCACAGTCTTGAACAAAAGTAACACTCAAAACTGTCCCTAATTATACGTCAGTGGTTATAGCTAACATAAAATAAAACACATTTTTTTACAAATTCAACCTTACACGCATGACTTATAGTGGTTTTTTCCAAGCAATGTCCAAAAATACTGACTGAAAGATGACTGGCGATTAATCAAAATCAAAATCAAAAGTTATTTATTCAAATTAGGCTGAGAATCAGCACTTTTCGAATGTCAAAATTACATAAGACAGTCCCCCAAAACGCCTGCCCTTCACCACTTCCTAGTGCTTTAGCTGGGAAGAAGAAGTGGCGCAACAAACTCCCCAGCAGCACAGCTGTCTGTTTAGTTAGATAGACTTGATTCTATACATAGGTAGGCAAAATAATCAACATTACGAGACACAGAACTTAAATTAAGATACTTTTTGACATCTGCGTACATTGCACCCTATTTATGCGGACGTTTTTGAGACGCTGATTATGCGTCTTGGGTTTTTTGTATGTCGATGCTAACACACTATCAATCGCAATCTGAATGATTTTGAAGGATATTGGTAATTCACTGCTTCATATGTTCGAAAAATGTGTCTCCCGAACAACGTAAATAACGTATGTAATGAATGTTTGTTAAACTGTCAAAATGAAAACCAATAAACATACATTCTCACTTATTTATAGCTTTATTAAGGTTATGAAAGTACTTCTTCACCATGAAGACTTAGTCGAGCAGAATTCCGATGTTACCAAGTAGGCATCTTAAAGATATAGATCGTACGGCAAAATATCAATATGAATTCTAAGAAAAAACCTGTATCACGTTGGGTTCAAAATCTTACACTTATTCGTCCCAAAATCGTACGTTTTCAATACAATACGAGATCCCGATCAAGATAAAGGTACGTCCATGTATACAATCACGCGGAATTAGACTGCATTGTGTTCGGACAATGGAGTGACGTCATTCTATTAGATGTAGTACGAGTTGAGACCTATACAGCTTTGTGCTGTAGGATATTGTAGTCGGTGTAAAAGAGTTATATTTTAATTTCAACCGACCTCAAAAAAAGGAGGAGGTTCTCAATTCGATTGTATGTTTTTTTTAAAATGTTTGTTACCTCAGAACTTTCGACTGGGTGAACCGATTTTGATGATTATTTTTTTTTATTTGAAAGCTAGTGCTTTCCGTGTGGTCCCATTTTAATTTCATGTAGATCTGATGATGCGTTTCGGAGACAGACAACGGATCTTTTAAAAAAATAACAGTAAATCAATCACGATTGCTGCTATTGCATAAATATGCATTGTTTTGACCGCAAGGATGATGAAATTTCAGATTAGTGGGGTAGGTACTATAGCTAAAAAGTGAAAAATAAAAACTTTATTTTCATTTTTGAAAGTTTAAATTGGCTGACGTGCAAGGAAAATGGCCACCGTTGCCTGAATATACTTGCAAACACCAAGAGTAACACTGCTCCAATCAACAAAACTGCCTAGCCTTTTTTGGCTTCCCATCTAACCTGATGCCGCTGAATAAGCTTATTACAAAATAGAGGATTATATCCAAGAGATAAGAATGCTTGGAAACATGCTGGTCCTGCTCCATAGGACAATCTAGAGTCTAGACTAAATCAAACTGGTTGTTAATTGAATTATGTAATTAATTATATCTATGACATTGATTACACTCAGTGATTACTTTAACTCACACACTGCCTGATTACATACTTGTTAATATTCTAGGAAAATTGTATATTTACTTTTACAATGTTTGTAAATATGTGAGTACCATGTATCTATCATAAAATTAATTTATCTGTAATTGCTTCAATTTCATTCTTTTTAACTATTTTGGTACAGTAATTTTGTTCTGGATGCATCGTTTTCACACATAATTATACAGTGAATGTATGTTAAATATTGTAGTTAAATCATTTTAAAAGAGTAACGGTGGAGTTTCTTGCCCATTCTTCTCCATACGAAACTACATTTTGGAAGGGGCGACTAGAATCAATTCTATTTTAATGTAAATGTTGACGTTCAAAAGTGCCTTTTAAGTGCCTATTTGAAATAAATGCTTTGACTTTGACTTTGACTTTACCATTATTTTACTGGGCAAAACGATTCCTCTTGGTAATACTGGATGTCAAAGTTTTGAGCTTCCGACTTCCCGTGTCGTTTATTTTAGATCTACGAATGACAGCCGGGATCATCGGCTTAATTCTAGAATCACGAAATTTTGCGCAAGTCTTGTTGAAGTCATCATTATCTAACGCACCTTTTTGACCCCCATGTTGGGGTCAGTTTGCAGTCTTGTTGAAGTATCATCATCCTCATCATCATATCAGCCGAAAGACGTCCACTGCTGGACATAAGCCTCCCCTAAAAGGGGAGGATTTGCCATAATCGCCACGCTTGGCATTTGGGTTGGCGATCACAGTATGGTGGTCAAATGCATAGAGAACGCTGCTGCCCATTCTCCGTGCCTCGGAAAGCACGTTAAGCCGTTGGTCCCGGCGTCATTTGTAGATAATTGACAGTCGTTACGGGTCGTCAGAAGCCCGAAAGTCTGACAACCAGTCTTTCCAAGGGGTATCGTCTTACCCAGTAACTGGATTGTGGAGGTCAGATAGGCAGTCACTCCATGTAAAATACTGGTATTCAGCTGCATCCGGTTAGACTGGAAGCCGACCCCAACATAGTTGGGTAAAGGCTAGGCAGATGAATCTGAAATTTCGACTACGTTTTATTCGTGTATAGAGAGGCCAAGGGGTCATTGGGTACAAAGCTTATAATAATACTGTCACCAAGTTTAATAGACGGTCTAGTATTAACAGTTTGTCATTCCATCAACATCCATCATCATTCGTCTATTTTTCTTTCCTTCTTTCTTCATTATTATCATCACTTACCAGAAGACGTAGAGACACAGTCTGCCAACCCCATAGATGTAAGTTCGCATTCACTAAGAGATTCTTCTGCTTTCAAGGCCCACATTTATATAACAGACTCAATAAAGATCTGCAATTCTACTCATATCCAAGTAACACTTTAAAAAGAATTGTTACAAACTGGCTACTTGAACACAATTATATTGACACAGAGCGGCTTCTTCTTTCTGGAGAAAAGTCTTTCTAAATAAATGCAACTATTCCCCACATTCTGAACACATACACTTCACACACATCTCTAACACCTCTCACCACGACACATTACACTTTTTCGTTTGTATTTTAGCTTTTGTGTACTCCTCGTTGATTTTATTTAAAAAAAAAACATGTATTATTTGTGACCATTTTTTGCTTTTTTGTGTACTTACAATGCCTTAAAATATATGAACCAAGGGTTGGGACTTGTGCCCTTAATACAAGTTATCCTGATAACTTAGCAAGGGTGCAAGTTACGACAAGTTCTAGTGCTATGCTTACATTTAAGTCATATGTATGTAACGTCAAATAGCTGTAATGGTTGATATGAATAAATAAATAAATAAAAAATAAAAAATAAATAAATTATGGTACAGTAGGACGCTGTTGACATAATTAAACGCAACAAGGTTATTAAAATAAATTGTATGAATGCGCTAGCACACCAATTTACTAATTGGAAGCCTCTCTAAATTACCCTTACGTGTATTCCTTACGTGAATTCAATTAATTGGCCATCTAAGCTTGTATGCGATGACCGTGAAGTGAAGAGTTCTCGTGCATGTCTGATTTGTACAACGCTTTGTGCTTATGACAGTGTGATTTTGTCTGCCAATAACTGTGCTATTAATCGTAATGCAATCCAAGATGAAGTTAATTAGGAAGCAGAACAATAATATTTAATTAGAAGCAAATCAGTCGTCTTTAGACCCCGGTTGTGTAACTTTTATAGACCTTTTGGATCAGTCATTATTTTGTCACTTCCAAACGTATATATTTTTTTGTTATTTATTTGTTTATTTGTTTATGGTACACCAACAACTTATCCTTATTAATATTATAAACGCAAAAGTTCGTATGTATGGATGTGTGGATATTTGTTACTGTTTCATGCAAAAACTTCTGAATGGATTTGGATGATAGATTAGAACCTAGATTAATACTTAAGATACTTTTTATCCCGCTCGTAGTACGTTGCCGCGGGATAATTTCCGACTTCCACGCGGGCGAAGCCGCGGGCGGTAGTTTCTATAATACATTTTTAAGTAATAAGCATGGTCATAAGCTAGCAAGCGCAAGCGCTACTGCTGCGCATGAGGTCTTGGGTTCGATTCCAAGGTTAAGCAAAGTGTTATTGGGTTTTTCAATTAGGATTTTTTTAAGTGGCAGTCCGGAATCTGGTTTTGTGCCAGGTTGATGGCACCCCTTATTTAGGGACTTAAAGATAACGTGCGATATGTGGGTGGACTATAGGTACTCCTCTGCCCAACCATTCGGGGAAACAAGGCGTGATGTTATGTTATATGTACTGTGGTACCTTGGATTTACAAAATTGCCAATAACAGGTTAGCCAACAATTTTACAAACAGGCTCTACAATTTAGAAATTAAGGCAAAATACTTCTAAAACTTAAGATTGATGTAAAAATGAAAATAAAATTCATCATCATCATCATCATTTCAGCCGAAAGACGTCCACTGCTGGACATAAGCCTCCTCCAAAACGGGGGTTTTGTCATAATCGCCACGCTTTGGCGATCGCAGTATAGTGGAAAAATGCATAGAGAACGCTGCTGCCCATTTCTTTGGTAAGTTCCTTAGTCGCCTTCTACGACACCCACGAGAAGAAATGGGATGGTGCTATTCTTTTACGTCCAGCACTACACGGAACACGTCCGATACCACACGGAACCTGTTCCACGTGGTGCCGGAAAATAAAATTATAAAACCATTTTGTGGAGGATGGACCCTTTAGTTTGCAATAATTTGACGACATGAGCATTTCTTTACATGCTCATTTAACACGTTAAAGGTATAAAAAATCAAGTACATTGTTCTACAATTAATAAAAACAGCAAACTCACATTTCCACCATAAAACACAATTTAAAACAACAACAAAAAACGCGACGTTTTCCATTACACACCCTGCCCTTTCAAAATACGATCCCTGATATAATCCGCAGAGATATCATCCCGTAACCCAAATGTTAAATTAACCGAGGCATCTAACAATTTCGCCCATTTTTCACCCAATAACCATTTCACTGGATTTATAAGCAATTGAGGAGCGTCCCTATCAATGGGTACCTCGGATTTATGGTGTTTTAAAAGGGATTTTATTCTATTAGGCTTAGATTTTGGTCGGGGGTTGTCCGGCCTTTGTGGCGAGTTTTTGTTTCAAGATTTGTGGTGAATTGAAAAGCTGTTGGTAGTTGAAATGACTATAAATTGTAGCTACAGAATTCATCATCATCATCTCAGCCCGGTATCACCCACTGCTGGATATAGGCCACCCCCATTTTGCGCCATACTTCTCGGCTCCGTGACGATATCATCAACCCAAGGCGCTTTTCAACGGCCCTGGTTTCTGTGGCGTGACCTTGGCCACCATTCGGTCATAGTTTTACTTCATTGGCCATCTCCTCGTCTAACTAGATGTCCTGTCCAAATCCACTTGAGGCGCCTCGCCCTGTCTCGGACGTCGAAGACTTTCGACCGATGACGGATTTTGGTATTACACACTCGGTCTTGTAGAGTTATGCCAAGCATTTCTCGCTCCATGGCCCTTTGTGGTACTCATATACGGTGAACAGTCACCTTTGTGAGCGTCCATGTCTTGGCACCGTAGGTCCATTGTTAACAGGACATATTGGTTGAAAAGGCGGGTAAAGTAAAGAGTTTTATTCAGATCCCAAGCAAGTAAACGTGCAATTGGGTGTAGGTACCTATTTAAAATTTTACAATTAAGCGTTTAATTGTAAAATTTTAAATAGGTAATATGCAATCGGAATGGCTTCTAATACCTCTCAGATCCATATTTCTTAGTTAAGAACTAGCTGTGCCTGCGGCTTCGCCCGCGTTTGAGGTTTTTATTTTAGTTGCTTACTCTTTATAACATAAGCTATCTGCCAGTGAAAGATCCGTCAAATTCGGTCCAACCGTTTCGGAGATTAGCCAAAACCAACACATAGACAAACAGACAAAAAAAGTTCAAAATTGATTTTTGCTACCTATAAGTTTCGTATACACTTTCATATGCATTTAGTGAAAAGCAGTTATTTTTAGTACTTTACAAACACATACTTCAATTTTATGTACTTGGGGCTAAGTGATATTAGCCGCACGGATCGATCAATCAGGTTAAGCTACGCTCGCTGCGGTTGGTCCGTGGATGGGTGATCATTTTAACATACCAAGACCTCTCCATGCCTCGGAAAGCACGTTAAGCCGTTGGTCCCGGCTGTCATTTGTAGATCTTTGGCAGTTGTTACGGGTCTTCAGAAGCCCGAAAGTCTTACAACCAGTCTTTCCAACGGGTATCGTATTACCCAGTAACTGGGTTGTGGAGGTCAGATAGGCAGTCGCTCCATGTAAAATACTGGCATTCAGCTGCATCCGGTTAGACTGGAAGCCGACCCCAACATAGTTGGGAAAAGGCTAGGCAGATGACTGACTTCAATTTTATGTACTTGCATGTATATGTACATAGATAATGAATGGTAGATAGGTTCCTTCTTGGGAGGACAGATCTCGTAACATCTCCTCGCGATGTTCAGTTTATATCAATAGATTGGAGTAGTCTCTAAACACATTCCAACGTAGACCTTCAGCAGCTAATTCCTATCCAGTCCGTCAAGGAAAAACAAGTGTGACGTGATTGCAATGAGCGATGTCGTCACAGCGCGTCACACGCGGCGTGTGCTGTCGCAACTCAATTAACAATCCTTCCGCGTTATGTAATTGAAGTCTACATGAGTGCAGGGCTGGCGAAATTGAGTTTTTGACGTGAGAATTAGTTAGAACTGGGTGAATGAAATAGTGTTGTGTGTGAAATTGTTTTGGTCAAATTATGGAAGAACATGCTAATTAATCCTATAATATCAGTTTTTTTTTGTAGTAGGTAACATAACATTCCGCCTTCTAGCCCGGAAGAGTTGGTCAGAAGCGTACCTATAGTAAACCTACATTTCTATAGTTATGTTTAAGTCACATGTAAAAGAGGAGGAGCCTATTGCCAACAACCGGGCACAAATTGAGACTCCGGGCTGCTACTGAGAAATTCGATATAGTAAAACCCAATTACGCTTCTATGTTCTATGTTATGGGTTTGGTTTCCACACTTAGTCCTGCAAGTGGACCATTGTGCGTGAGCCATGGCGGCTTTCGGTTGTTATTCCAGCCAGCCCACCTCCCTCCAGAAGTTGGCTATAACTCCTGGTCTGTTGAGAATATCCGTGTAACATTTGGGTGCCCCGAGGGTCTCTGTTCTAATCTGGGCTACACCTGTGCATTCGAAAAGCACATGCGCAACGGTTTCCTCAGCCTCCATGCAGGTCCTGCACAGTGGGCTGTCCGTTATGCCTATTGTGTAGAAGTGCTTGTTTAGCGAGCAGTGTCCTGTGATGGTACCAGTCACCAGACGCAGATCTTTTCTGTCCAGGCGTAACAGACGTCTGGTCAGCCTGCCACCCAAGGATGGCATTGCTACCTGTAGCCTGGTATCTGGGTCCACCAGCTCTCCGCTTGTGTATGGGTGTATTCTTGAAGCCACCTGCGTAGTTGGTTGAAAGGGATGGGCACGATGGATTCGGGACTACAGACTGATGCCCTCCTGGCCAGTTCGTCAGCAGCATCGTTGCGTAGTGATCCACTGTGTTCTTTTATCCATTGCAATGTCGCAGTGTTGTGGTTAGAAATTGTTACTCTTTCTAGTGCATTGTGACATTCTAGTGTTAAACTCGATGTAATGTATTTTTTCCCTAGGGATTGGAGAACTGAAGCACTGACGGAGAGTATACGTATGTGAGTGTCCGTGACCCCCCTGGCTTCTATGGCGTACGCAGTTTGTGTATATTCCGCTTGGTATACGGTGTTGAACATTCCCAGCGAACTGGATATGTTTACGTTAAGATCTCGTGAGAAAACTCGGACTCCGGAGTCGGTCTTCGATCCATCAGTGTAGACTCTAGCTCCTCCGGGCCTGAGTAATCCTTCTGTTATTCTGTGAGTACTACGTTGTAGTGTCTCTGGAAGTAGTGCAATTTCGGGGTCCCAATTATACTTTGCCCGACCTGGGAATCGGACCCAGGACTCCATGCTCAGCAGTCGCGCTTGTGACCACCAAACGAACGAGGCAGTCGAGGCACAGTTTTTGTAGAACTTTTCAGTCATACAATAATAAGGGCCTACGTCAGGGGTTTTATTTTTTTACCGACTTCAAAAAGAAGGAGATTATCAATTCGAGATGCTTATATATATTTTTTTTATGTATGTTCGGGCATAACTCCGTCATATATAAACGGGTTTGCAAAATGCTTTTTTGGTTCCCAAGGGGTTTATTCCGAAATGTTCCCATTTAAATTTGATATAGATCTGATTATGAGTTTCGGAGACAGACAACGGAAATTTTCAACAAAAAAGGGCAGAAAATCAACCGCGTTTGCTGTTATCGCATAGATACTCGTAAATATGCATTGTTTTGACCACAAGGATGATGAAATTTCGAATTGTTGTGGGGTAGGTACTATATTTAAAAAGTGAAAATTTAAAACATTTTCAAAAAAAAAACAGGACAACTGACGAGTCCGTGACTTTGTATATGCATTTAAATTTTTTGTTACCGCCTTCCGAAATTAAAGTTATTTTTCCACTTTTTTTTTTGTAAAAAGTTTCTTAAGCTGTTATTTTTATCTTCTAGTGTTTCCACGCTCATATCGTTTAGCTTATAATCACCTACCTATGAAAATTATTTTACTGAAAAGAACCCTAAAGCTCGCTTCCTTAGGTATATGGGGTCAATAGAAAATTGAGTACTCTTTGTATGGCAACCCTGTATTATATCCTGTGCACACGGGTATTCTCGAATTCTAGATGAAATTTAAATTTCTCATTCATAAATATGACACCCGGGATGGCGTTCCCGCCAGTGTAATACTTCCGGAGCCAATTTTGTTAGCTATGCTATTTGAAGGTATCGTATTATTCTGATAAACCGCATTTGTGTTGTTTTATAAGTAAAAAGACTTATCTCATGTTCAAATAAATAGAATGAAATGAATTACTAGAATGAAATGAGGTTCATCATCATCATTATTTCAGCCGAAAGACGTCCACTGCTAGATATAATTCTCCCCCAGGCTCCTCCACTTTGACCGGTCTTGTGCTTCCCACATCCAGCGGATTCCCGCAGCCTTCACAAGGTCATCGGTCCACCTTGTGGGAGGCCTTCCCACTCTACGTCTTCCGGTACGCGGTCACCACTCCAGAATCTTTCAGCCCCATCGGCCATCTGTTCTGCGACCAATGTGCCCTGCCCACCGTAGTGTCTCAAGACGAAAGTCTTTGACCAGTGTGTAGCACAGAAACGTGGTCGCTCACAATGGACCTTATCAGAAGGCTTAAAGTCACCCAAAGGGCAATGGAGAGGGCTATGCTTGGAGTTTCCCTACATGATCGAATCAGGAATGAAGAGATCCGCGGGAGAACCAATTGCCAAACTTAAGTGGCAGTGGGCAAGGCACATTGCTCGCAGAAATAAGATTATGTTGAATGTATTTTGAAATTAATCATCTTTCTTTCAACGTTAATGCAATATGGGAGCAGTGGTGGACCAGTTGTATCGGCCACGACTTACGAGTTGTAGGTCGTGGGTTCGAACCCAGGTAGGTGCTTTCGTTTGTGTGTATTTAATTTCATCACCACCGCTCTCAAAACGGCGAAGGAAACACAAAACTATCGTGCGGAAACCGGCATATCCTAGGACCAAAAATTCAATTATTATTTGATATTATCAGGTTAAATTCGAGACACGTTTTTTTTTTCTTTTTTCTGGGTGGGAAATCATCAAATAACTCAGACTTTTACTGACTAAAACCCACCCGAGTTCCCTCACTTGCCTGTGTGCCAGGGGCCGCGGTATCTCTTTAGAACAACCCGCACTCCTGGCAGGCATCGGCCCTTGTGGGCCCCATCAGTTGGTGCTGACATCTCGTTGAGGCGCCCGTGGAACACAACGCGCCGTCGACCCGGGCTTGGTCCGTACCGGACAGCGAGCTACCCATTACTCGCCGTCCGCAAGCCCGTGCCTGCGGTGGCAGAGATACGTGACACCCACCAACCGGCACTCGGCTATTTTACAGCCCACTTTCCACCGACCAATATCTCTATCATAACTTAAAGAAGGAAAAGCAGGCTGAGAGTTGCACAAGCAAAGGAGCGCGCCATGCTTGGCATCAGGCTAATAGACCGAGTTCCAAACGTCGAGATACGAAGATGTACGAAGATCATCGATATCGGAAAGCGTATTATGGAACTCAAGGAGAGTTGGCCAGGATACCTGGCAAGTTGGAGTGACAGGTGGAGCAAGGCTGTGACAGAGTGGCGTTCAAGGACTGGAAGACGAGATGTCGGTCGTCCGGTGACGAGATGGGAGGACGACATTGTTGCCATCGTGGAAAAAACCTGGATGAGACTGGCACAGGAGCGTGGTGATCGACACATGAAGAGAGAGGCATATGCCCAGTTGTGCCCAGCAGTGCTATGGCTGAAGTCGGGCTAGAGATGATGATGATGAACTTAAGAGGTATCTTGCAAGATAGAAAACGTACCGAAACAAGTACCTAAGTAAAATGTTTCGTTCTGGTAGGTATTTCTACGTAAGGTGAATTTTTAGTCACCGTTTAATTTTTTCAGTGTGACCCAAGAAATTGAACAACGATTGGAGAAATCCAAGGTCGACCCATGTTGGGTCGAAATATGAAAACAAAAATCGGACCTCTCGTGCAATTTTTTTTCATATTTCGACCCATGTTCCTTGGAGAAAGTTGTAAAATTTTACGGATACTATCACCCTGACGAATTTAAACGGTGACTAAAAATTCATCTTGTACATCGGTAAAAAATATGAGTCTCACAACATGTCCTCCAGATTTGGTAGCGTCATGTGACGGGTTGTTGAGCTTCCTGAAATAAGGTTGAGCTACACTATGACTGGTGTATGCATACTATCTATTGAGACAGGTCAACTCAAAGTTGCAATGGCTCTTTCTCAAAAGTCTCGCCACATTATGACCCTGTATTGTTAGACTCACATAAAAAAAGGCCATACTGTCTCTACATACTCATCATATTGTAATTTTATACAGGTGCTGGACAGCCCTGTTTTTATGTTGGCAGAATTTACTTGAAATTGTTGTTGAAAGTTGTTGAGAGTATATTAAATTTGATCATGTTTTGAGCTGCATTCTGATGAAAATTTACTTTCTGCAAACTAGTTAGTAAATAAATAAACGGGTACCTAGTCGAGTTTTTAGATTTCGCTGTCAACTGAAAAGCTGAGAGCTTTTGTGTGTTAGTTTAGTAACAGATATGGCTGAATTGAAACTCAGAATAGTGTAATATTTTTCCGGTGTTTGTATAACAATATATTTTTGAACGATTTAAAAAAGTGGCGTTTCTCAATTCGAGTGTATTTTTTGTCTGTTTTATTATGATTTTATTGTTTGTTATCTCACAACTCCGTTGATTATAAACCGATTTGAAAAACTCTTGTTTTGTTTGAAAGGGTACTTAATTGTACTAATCGAGTGGTTCCATAAAATCTGTTTCTGAATCGGTTTTTGTGTTAGCTTCAATAATACCTACGTATTTTTCCCAGTTAGTGTATTTTAATGATGTTATAATAATTTACTTAGCAAATTAAGGTATACAAATTAGTGTGGGGTAGGTACCACAGCTAATAAGTGAAAATAAAAAGCTTATTAAAAAAAAGAAACAACCGACCTCCAAAAAAAAACTTTTCTTAAATGGCTTTTCTCTATGTCTTAACTTTGCTTCAATTTGATTTTGTTTCGATGGCGTAAAAAATATTTATGCAAAATCCGTAGCAGTGAATCGATGCCAAATGTCGTAACTCATGAAAAACAAGTTATGCTCCCAATTTTCTTAATAAACAAAAAACAATACTATTTTTACTGAAAGGAACTGAACCCACACTGAATAGTTCCCTATGACACAGTTGAACAACCTTTCTGAATATAGAACTGCATATTACAGGTCTATATTCAGATTCTGATTGCAGTTATGATGGTCATTCGACAGCGTAACGTCTACTTCCTCCCGTAAATGACATTCAGCCGTAGGGTATGCAAATAGAAAAACTATTCCAATATGCACTGGAGCTCAATTTGAATCATTTTAGATTAATCGCTCAGATAACCAGATGATATGAGATGATGTGAGATTTGTTTATCCAATTATAATGCATTATAAATTTATAAGGAATAGGGTAATTAGGTTTCTCCTGAATTAAGCAATAGGAGATGTTTTGCCCATTAATTACAAATTACGAACTGTAATTAATTATTAATTAATTAAAACTTAGTGCACGAATAAATAAATACTGTACAAAGGCGGACTTAATGCCTGAGGCATTTTGTACCAGTCAGCCTTAGGGTGTTGTATAGAGAATAGAGAAAACAAGGCAGGTGCACTTATCATCACCACACCGACGACGACGACGATGCTCCAGAGGTGACCGAGGTAGAATTGAGAGTGGCGGTACGTAGGCTGAATGCCAAGAATACCGCCCCAGGACCCGACGGCTTGCCTGGAAAAGCCTGGATCCTGGCCTTGGAGGCTCTCGGGCCTCGACTAAGAGGGCTCCTAAGCGCATGCTTGGAGGAGGGCCAGTTCCCACGTGACTGGAAGATGGGGAAACTGGTCCTCATCAAGAAGCAGGGGCGCCCCGCGGACTCTCCGTCCGCTTACCGGCCCATCGTGCTGCTCGACGAGGTGGGCAAGCTCTTTGAAAGAGTCATTGCAGACCGCCTCGTCGGGCGGCTGGTGCGGGTGGGGCCGGATTTGGCGGAGAGCCAGTTCGGTTTCCGCAGGGGGCGCTCCACGGTAGACGCCATCATGCGCGTGCGAGCCCTCACGACGGGGAATGCTGTGGCCCGGGGTGGGGTCGTCTTGGCGGTGTCTCTGGACATCGCCAATGCCTTCAACACCCTGCCCTAGAGTTGCATAAGGGAGGCACTCCGGTATCACCGGATGCCGACCTACCTCTGTCGTGTGGTCGAGGCTACTTGACGGTAAGGGCCGTCATCTACCCCAGTCACCTAGGAGAGTGGAACCGGTGAGAGATGTCGTGCGGTGTCCCACAGGGATCGGTCCTGGGGCCGCATCTGTGGGACATCGGATACGACTGGGTGCTGCGCGCCGACCTCCCTAGTGGCGTCAGCGTAGTTTGCTGCCGCCACGCTGACGACACGTTGGTCCTGGCGCAAGGGAGGTCGTACCAGGCGGCGGCCGACTTAGGGACACACGGGGTTGCGACAATCGTAGATAGGATCCGGCAACTGGGACTCGAGGTGGCCTTGCACAAGTCCGAGGCCATGTGGTTTCATGGTCCTCGGAATGCGCCACTGACGGGTTCCCAGATAACGGTGGGAGGGGTTCACATCGGCGTCGAGTCGACGATGAAGTACCTAGGACTCGTCCTCGACAGCCGGTGGAACTTCGCGGAGCACTTCCGACGTTTGGCTCCTAGACTGGAGCGGGCCGGGGCTGCCTTGAAGCGGCTCCTGCCCAATCTAGGGGGGCCAAACGCCTCCTGCCGGAGGCTCTACGCGGGGGTCGTGCGGGCCATGGCCCTATACGGGGCGCCGGTGTGGGCGCCTACATTGAGGCGCCAACCAGCACGCCGGTTGAAGGCGGCCCATAGGCTCATGGCCATCCGGATGATCCGGGGATACCGCACGATCTCCGGTGAGGCGGCGGGCCTCCTTGCTGGATTACTGCCATGGGATCTGGAGGCAAACGTCCTCGCGCTCACTTGGGAGTGGCGCGAGGAGGCCAAACGCCGGGGCGTAACTCCGCTGCCGCGGGAAATCGCGGCACGGCAGACAGAGCTCCGTCAGGATCTCATGGCGACGTGGAAAGTGCGATTGTCGCAACCCAGTGCTGGGCACGCCACGATTGCGGCGGTAAGTCCCCTCTTTGAGGAGTGGCTTGAGAGGTGGCATGGCGTCCTCACCTTCCGCCTGACACAGGTCCTCACCGGACATGGCTGTTTCGGGAGGTTCCTGTTTCGGATAGGGCGGGAGGAAACGCCCGGGTGTTTCCATTGCGAAGATCGCCCAGAGGACACGGTGGAGCATACGGTGGAGGTCTGCCCAGCTTGGGCGGAGCAACGCCGTGTCCTCGTGGAGGTGATCAGCGGCGGCGATCTCTCGCGTCCGACCCTGGTCCAGGCCATGGTACGGAGCGAGAGGGCATGGCTGGCAGTCGCCTTCTTCAGCGAAGCAGTTATGCTCGCAAAGAGGGAGGCGGCGCACGTGAGGGAGATGCAGTACATGTGCCCTCACAGCCGTGGCCTTCGCAGGAGACGCCCTGGGCGTCGGGAATCCCAGGCTGATTCCCGGCCACCGTAGGCACGGGCTTGCGGACGGCGAGTAATGGGTACCTCGCTGACCGGTAAGGACAAAGCCCGGGTCGACGGCGCGTTGTGTTCCACGCGCGCCTCAAAGAGATGTCAGCAGCAACAGATGGGGCCCGCAAGAGCCGATGCCTGCCGGGGGTGCGGGTTGTTCGAAAGAGATACCGCCGCCCCTGGCACACAGGCAACTGAGGGAACACGGGTGGGTTTTAGTCAGTAAAAGTCTGACACGCCCTCCCGCTCCACCCAGAGCGGGAGAAGTTATTTGATGATTTCCCACCTAGAACAAAAAAAAAAAGGTGCACTTATCATAAAAAAATACAAACAAAAACATATACACTGGTCTGTTTGTGCAAATTAACATACGTAATTATAATCACAGAATGGTTAATGGTGGCCTTTGTCGATATTCATTTAACAATTTTTTAATCTCTGGGTGGAAATCCTCATGGATGTCCTCCGCCCTGGCGTGAAGGGTCTGTCAGGCTCTTGCTGACTAAAACCACCCCGATGTTGCGTCTCACACTTGCACCGGGGATCACGGGATCTGATGCAACTTTCACGATACCCGGCTAGTGCCGGTACGCCTCTTCAGACGACCTTGGGTTAGGGGGGGGAGTGAGGTGTTAATCTCTCCCCTAACATCATAAAGAGGCGCGCGGGGAACACTACGCACTACCAACTCGGGTCCAAAGGAATAGGGGCGAGGGATGTCCCCAGATCCGTCGCCCTTGTACCCATTTAGTGGGGCTGGAGGGGCGGCGGAGGGCAGACAATACTCTCTCGGCATTGTCTGCCGTCCGGCATGCCCGCCGCCGCTTAGCGGAAACGATCTCCCGGTCCCTTTCCGTAGCCTCCTTCTCCGAAATTACTGTTTCGCAGAAGTATACCACCACGTCCCAGTACTCCTCGCTGCCGACCATCGAGTCGACAACGGCCGGCAGCGACAGGTCACTGCCTAACCTTTTCTCACTATAACCTAGCTCTGTCCCAGCTATATTGAGGGCGTTTCCCAGTGTAACCAGATGCCGCTGAATACCAGTATTTTTCGTGGAGCGACTGCATATCTGACTTCCACAACCCAGATACGATACTCCTCTGTAAGACTGGCTGTCTTTCGAGCTTTTGGCTATCCGTAACGACTGTCAAAGATCCACGAATGACAGCCGGGACCAAGGACTTAACGTGCTTTCCGAGACACGGATGTAAAGCCGGATAGTGGAAATGGATAGCTAAATCCTATAATTTTTTCCTTTATTTGCAACGTTTGTACAACAAATTTGACATAATTTTTTGCATAACAATGCATCTTTATTTCAAAATACACTAGCAAACAGAACTCTCGTTAATTCACTATGTAAACTTACAACGACTTCGAATCAAAGCGAAGTCGCTCTCAATCCTCACAATGTGCGAGGCGAGGAGCGTCTCGTGAATAGTCCTTATAAAGTTTTGAGTAATTTTCTAGACATGTTACCTTCAACGTGTTTTCATTCGGAAGCTAATTTACTTTCTCAACTTTGCTTTTCAGCATGCAGTTCGCTGAAAACAAACTTGACGTTCGGTAATTAGAGGTGGTCGAAGACCAAACTTTGCTCCTTACTGGATTTTCTTTTTTGCCAACGCTGTGTTACAATTTTAGTTTTGGTTAGGTTAGTTAAAAGCGGCTCCTCACTTACGCAGATTTTTTTCTGTGAAGAAATAATATTGGGTAAAACCCAGTTTCTAACTAAGGTACCTTAGATATTGGTATATCGAGTTCTTAATTACATATATCTTGCAGTCGCTCCATGTTAAATACTGGTACTCAGCTGCACCCGGTTAGACTGGAAGCCGACCCCAACATAGTTGGGAAAAGGCTAGGCAGATGATGATGAATTACATTTATCTTAATACTAGCTTTTGCCAGCGGCCTCGCCAGCGTGGAGATCGAAAACTATCCCACGGGAACGTAGTACCGGGATGAAAAGTATTCCATGTGTCATACCAGGTTACAAACTACCTGTGCGCCAAATTTCATTCAAATTTGTCCTGCCGTTTTTGCGTAAAAGAGTAACAAACATCCATACATACATCCATACTCACATTTATAATATTTGTAGGATTTATCTCGGGAGAAAGGACCACAGTTTTCCATTGTCATTAAATTAATTCACAACAAATAGGTCTTCAGTGGGTGAATACTACTACATACTATGAAGAGTGATAGTTTGAGTCAGTTCGTACCCATCAAAAGAGAACAATATAAATATGGTCTGCAAATAATTACGGTTTTCAAGTAATACAACATTATCGAACATTCTCAAATTTCTATTTTATTTTTCACCAGCTTGTAAAGAAAAAGCTAAGCATCAGATTATTCGTGAATTTCTCGATGACCTTGTGAAGGCTGCAGCTAGGGTTCCCAACCATACTGTTAAAAACAGTATTATACTCTTTTTCGTTCGTTAATACTTTTTACTGTTCTAAAAAAGTATACAAAATACTGTAACGTATGTAAACGTCCAAAAATACAAACGCTTTACTTAAGTTAGAGTTCACAAGTTTCAAGTAGGTTTGGAGTTTCGTTGACTTTGGTTAAGTTAGGAAAGGTTAACAGTAAAATTAGTAATATGCCTTGCACGGTGGGACACAGTCTCAATCCTTGTCGGAAGATAAAAGTTTCCCAAGTAGTCTCAGAATTACATGTCTTTAAGAAAGTTTCATTTAAGAACTTCTGGTACTAGGTAGTTTAAAAGAAAGTTACTTTTAAGTATGTACCACTACAGGCTGTAAGCTCAAATTGTAAGTTAGTTTTGTTTAAACGGGGTAATAGGTGTACATAATAGGGTTTAAGAAGCTTTTTACCAAAAATCGTTTTAAAAATAACCTGTAAAAACTGTGTATGTTTTTTTTTCAATATAAATACCTACTTTTCGGAATGTATTCTATATCTATACATTTTGTAAATTGAAGTCACTTTTCATGTCTGTCACTTTGTTTTTCTAATCTACGTAGCGGATTTTGAATTTAAAATGCTGCATTTAAAATTTTCGTCGGTTATACAAAATAAAATAGCAATTCCATAAATTTTGCACTTTTGTAAAAAAATAGCACTTTTTTTAAATAACCAACAAAAAATTTCAAGACAACGCAACGGGTCCAGAGTCACGTGCTGAATCTATGGTAGGTAAAAGGTTATGCGTTGACGTGCCTGCCAGGGGTGCGGGTTGTTCGAAAGAGATACCGTGGCCCCTGGTATACAGGCAACTGAGGGAACACGGGTGGGTTTTAGTCAGTAAAAGTCTGACACTCCTGCTCCACCCAGAGCGGGAGAAGTAATTTGATGATTTCCCACCCAAAAAAAAAAACCTTGCTTGGCTTGTCCGCTTGAAAAGAGGTGTTGCTACTTGAAGCTAAACCTCTTTTTTAGTGACAGCAAAAAAAGTCGTCATTGCCGTATAAGCTAACACACCATTAAAGTCAACATTGATAGATTGGAGTAAGTTATGTCAAGATCACAAAAGAATATCCCAAAAACTCGTAATTCAAAAACCAACAGTCGAAATTATTCGGCAACAATCGGCTTTTCTACGGATGATTCGGCGAATTCCGAGTACGAAGAGTGGCCATCCACCTTCCACCTTTGATGTGGAGTGTCCTCGGCAAACTCTTTTATTTACCACATCGATTTGTCTGAGAAGCTTTTCAAAGGCGTTGAGTCGAATTTCCGAGGCAATATATAGTATTTTTGAGGGAGACTTTGGTTCCGTTGTATTCTGTGGTATTTTTTATATAAAAAATATTTATAATGCAAAATTATTAGCCTAAGGACGATAAAATATAATTATATAGGATAAGTTTTTACCCAGTGCGCAAACTGTAACCATGAAGTCAGCATATCATTCTAGGGCGCACAGCGCAGAAATTTTTCGTCGGTTATATTAAATAAATCAGCTGTTCCAAACATTTTGACCGCGTGGGTGTTGGACTTTTCTATGAAACAGCTGATTTTTTTTTGGGGGGCCTAGAATGATATGCTGAATTCATGTATACTGTATTCCAGTAGGATATTATTCCTCATTACCGTAACCCATAAAAAAACGAGCTATTACTTATGAAATACTAGCTTTTGGCCGCGGCTATGCCCGCGTGGACGTCGGTTATCGCGTAAAAAAGTAGTTTATGTCCTTTTCCATATCCCAGGCTATATTTCTGCCAAATTTTCTGATGATCGGTTCAGCGGTTTAGGCGTAAAAGCATAACACACGTAATTTTTCAAATCGGACCAGTAGTTCCTGAGATTAGCGCGTTCAAGCAAACAAACAAACAAACTCTTCAGCTTTATTATTAGGATAGATAGATTATAGAAGAACGAATTTCCAACGTTACTAATTTTAAAGAAAGTGATCGATATTACAATTGCAAAATAAATCACTTCTAACAATAGCGGGGACTGGACAACACCCCTTTCTTCCTCATAGCTTGGTCGTCTTCACCCAAGTAGGTATCTTTTTACTATTTATCCCAGCTTTTTAAAGTCAGATACATTATCTAGAAAAACGGTTATACTAACTATAAATTGCACAATACCTTGGAGTTCTTTATTCTGTATGTGATGTTGTGCAATGTGCATTTAACTAAACAAATAAACTGCTTCTAGTCACCAATATAACCACATTGTTCGCACCATGCAAACCAAACTAATACATCTCTCCAAAGATTCCAGGAACTACAGAGCATATTTGCTTTGTACCGAAACAGTATGAGTTTCGGGAGGCATTAGCATTTCACTCGGGGTTCATTTGGTTCTCTAATTGTGTACAATTTTGTTTGTTCCTCATTTATATGCGTTGCGTGTACGCCCAAGTGCTGGTTTAGTTTTTAATTAAACTGGTTAATTCATGTAGTTACCTACTAATAATGTTTTTAGAGGAAGTTATTATATATTGATGGACGATTTTACATTAACAAATATTATGACGACTTTAAGTAACTGGGGTATTTGAACAAAACACGCTGTAAATTACGGAAAGTGAATTGAATTCTGTCCGGACTTAACACACCTTTCTTTCTGTTCAGGACTTGGTAGCTTCTACTTCGTCTACTTCTTGTTATCTCGACCCACTCGGTCGCATGGCATCAGATGCCCGCGCTATAACTTCCGTTTCGTTTAGTTGTCCTATCTGATTTTTTTTCTTTTTGTTCGGCTCCTAAGAATTGATAGCGTAATATTAAGTAGCCTATGGCTATATTCAAAAATTAGGCTATCGGATACATCAACATTATTTTATATCTGACAGGTATTTTCAGAGATTAGCCCGTTCAAATAAACAAACAAACTCGTCATCTATATTATTAACATTTAGCATATTCTAGTAGGTGTCCCATACATTTCAAAGCACGCCCTGATAAAGGCTAATGCCTGATTTTCATACAGCTTGCTTCTGTTCTGCGTCAAAAGTTGAACAGAGCCCAGATCGTACCAAAAAATGTTAGAACAAGCTGGACAAGATAAACTGAACCAAAACCATCCATCACGCTGGCACTAGACCGAAACGTCTACAATATCATGCATCAAAAAAACCTCAAACAAAGCTTGGGCTTAGAAGTCTTAAGCTTGGTATGTAACTGAAGAAGGTATTTACCTCCTATATTTTCACGCCCACGTTAACCTACATCATCAAGCTATTTTTCCCGAAGGCTACGCAGAGGTGGTAATAGGGGCGAGCCTATTGCCATCACTGAACACAAATCCAGATTCAAAACTGCTAATGAGAAATTACTGATGGAAACACCCCGAACTGGAAAAAAATTAACAACCACAAATACAAAATAATTTATTGTGTTACAAAGCATAACATTATATTAGGACGTATTTGGAGCCTCCTTTTAAGCAAACAATGCCTGTATTAGGAGACTGCGCTCTACCATATAATTCCGTAAAACTATTTACTAACTGTGAGTAAATAAAATACAATAGAACAAAATGGTTATAAAATATAATGAACAGTGTATTATGCCTTAAGGCTGAAACATACATTATGAATAGATGCACTGTTTATTTTTTTAAGATCTACATAAATATTTAAGAAAAAAAAACTATAAGCATAAAGTTTAGTTATCATATATGCTTAAATCTTTAAAACTACGCAACAGATTTTGATGCGGATTTTTTTTAATAGATAGAGTGATTCAAGAGGAAGATTTATATGTATAATACACCGACCTCCTCGCGGGCGAAGCCGCTGGCAAAAGCTAGTTAATAATAAAAATATCACTAGTTCCGGTTGATGTGGGTAGTGTAAGACGTGGGAATCACAACCAGAAAGAACTTCATGGTCAAATAGTGCTTGCAACCACTGGACCAGACCAACGAGATAGGCAGCCATCTTTTTTTTCCAAAAATTATTAATTCTGTTCTGTGGATAGCTATGTGGATTTTTGAATGGATTTGGATTATTTCTCCTACTTTTTATTTATGTGTACCTACATATATTTTAAGGCTGTTAGCTTTTAAAATTATGTAAAATTTATTTAATTAATAATAATCTGTTCAGGTTAAGTCCTTACACAATCACTCACGAAAGGGAACACCCACCTACAAAAAATTTGGAACTTTTATCTGTATTTGAAAGGTTTCAGCTTTATATCTCAACTCTAATTCCAAAAAAAAATTGTTTAAAACATCGACGAAAATTGAGGTTATAAAATTATCCTCAGTCGTGAAATGAAAAACACCTTTGAGGCATCCTCCTCAAAGGTGTTTTTCATTTGACGACTTAGGGTAATTTGGCTTGGCTAAGGTAGCCTGCAAAATTCAAATCTTAGGTTTTTTGCAGTTTGCAGGTCAGTGTCAGGTTATATGTTGATTAAAACTTTTCTGCAAAAAAAAAAACAATTGACTTACGGAAAAACACTACAACGTGAAAAATAATTTAATTTCGGAAGTGACTTTGGATTTATATTTTAATTTTTTGTCACCGCCTAAAAAATATTTACCATTTTTTAGTTTTGGTTTCTACCTCACGCCAATTCGAAATTTCATCATCCTCGGGGTCAAAACAATGCATATTTAAGCGATAGAAGCAATCGCGTTTGATTTGCTGTCATTTTTTTAAGAGTCCCTTTGTCTGTCTCCGAAACTCATCAGATTCATATGAAATTTAAAATGGGACCATTTCGGAATAAACTCCTTCGGACAAAAAAAAAACAATTTTGCAAATTCGTCTATGACGGAATTATGCCAGAACATACATTAAAAAAACGTCGAATTGATTACCTCCTCCTTTTTGAAGTCGGTTAAAAATATGATTCGCGACCGTAACAAATATGGCTTTACAGAATAGTAATCATTAAAAACATAAATTTCCCTCTAAGTCCACTAATTTACCTTTTCATTTACTTACATTGACGAATCGACAAATCAACGTACTCAATTTGTAGGTGGCACTACAAATTGGTTTCTACAGGCATGTTTTTTGACCCATTTGTTTATATTTTTGTCACGTAGTTTTGGAACAGATATTATGCGTTTATGCAAATACACCCTCCGTACTTAACTCACCCGATGCTTAAAACATTTGCATATTCTTTCGAAAACTTGGCAGACAAAGTTAAAATACTTCTGTTCAATAGAAAACTGAAAATTCAACGATTTATCTTAATGGATTCCTCCATAACCGATCGAAAAGTTTTCCGCTTTGCTGGGACATAAGTTGCCTCTTTTGGAAAGTTTTTCACATCACACTTATCAAGATTAATGCGCTAGGCCAAGTGTTTTTTTGTAGAATTCCTTTTTGAACTGATGAGGCTAATTTTTGATAGTCTGCTTTAGTACGAGCCAAGTTGGTAGAGTAAAATGATTAGGGGTTTTACAAAAAAAATCTTGGAACAATTGTATTGCTACTCCAGATTTTCTCTAGAAAAGATTTTGTGTTTTCTTTAATAGTACTTGTATTTTAAAAACGGTAAAAAATGGAAACAAGTTAGAAATACATTATTTTATTGGCATGAACACAGTTTACAGAAAAAATTAGGAACTCTGACTAATTAATTCTAATAAATTAAACAAGGAGCCAGGTTAGAAAAATAAGCATTAAAAAAAACTAAACGACCTACTGGACATAAATTGAAAATTAAATATATAAGGTGTTAAAAAATTAACATTTAGAAATTTAAGGAGTTGTTTAAAATGACATTAAAAAAATAATCACGAAAAAAATATTTATACACAACAATCCGTTTCAAAGATATGCAATATTTTCCCCACGCACTAATTATTACATATGCACATGCGCACCGTACCTACACCGTGTAGGCACAGACAGCCGCGCGAGGTCAATGCCTACGTAAACAGCTGATTCTAATTTTCCCATCACATTTCTCAGACTTTGGGTTGGCAATTTATCGAACTTACCTACTAATAGCTTATTTAATTACTGTTTTTAAATAAAGTAAGACCAATAAGTTGGTATGCTTAAGAAGTTTGAATCAACCTATTTACAATAATTTAGCTATTCACAAAAAGTCTTTATTTTACCTTATTTACAAAAGGTGTTGAAAATGTCCACCACCTTGTTCAATGCATAAGTTAGCCCAACGTAGCACATTGTTTTTCAATCGAATTAACGTGTCCCTATAACTTTTAATCACATCGAATGCACTAATTATTACGGGTTTTTAATTCGTCCACTTTTCGAATATTATTGCCACTATGTCCATACACCAAGTCTTTTACACGACCCCAAAGATAAAAATCTAGCGGCGTAAGGTCGGGTGATCGAGGTGGCCATGCAATAGGCCCACCACGGCCTATCCAGTGATTAGGATAGGTAATAATCCAGGTACGCACGGGCTTCTCGGTGGTAGTGTCCCTTATTTCGTTAAGAACTACATCGTCCACCATCTCTTGCATAGTCTCGAGCAATTGTAGGTATGTTTGCCACTAAGGCGTTCCAAGAAGACGGGTCCGAGTACCGTCTGCCCTAAGATTGCCGCCCACACATTCACTGAGAACTGGTGCTGAAAATGGTCAGGGACCAAGAAAGAAAGAAAGAAAGAATACCGTTTATTTGGACACAGTTCGTGAAACACAAAATAAATAACAAAAAAGTGAATATAATTAACTAGGTACAACAGTGTGTGCCTCACGGACGCGCCAAAAAGGTTCATTTCAGCATTAATGCCAGACAGATGCTGTCTGACGCTGGTTTTCTAATGAACCTTTAGGGACGAGTGACGAGGAGTACAAAACAGTTTCAACATAGGTAAACAAAATATTTTTAAACTTATATACAAACATTTCATATAAACTTACAAAAACAGAATAGAATCAAACGAAAACAACAGGAGCTCAGCGAAACCTGTTTTTAGCGTTTATCTATGTACATTGATTCATGCACGCACGATGCACTCACAAAGCGCTACAAGCCGCCGGGCGCGGCGGACATTAGTGTCAGTTATTTCGTTATTACGGCAAGAAAAATTAAAATTAAAAATTACAGTGGAGCATAAACACGAATAATTAAGAAGTTGAAAATAAGTCACAGTGAGTTTAATACTATTCTGAGAAAATGAAGTATCTACCTACCTATAACAATGGATGAAGTATCTTCTTCGACCAAGAATTTATTGAAAAATAGAGGGTGTATGATGTAATATGATGTAATATCGACGCCAGCTTTGCGACACAGTCGCAAAAAAGGCCGGGCACAATGGGTAAGTACAAGAAAACAACGCAATAAGCAGAGTAGGTACCTGATGGTGGTAAAAATTTAACAATGCATCCATTTATGTTTCCCTAAGGTCTCACAACTGCGACAGCACATACGCGCCGCGGACAGCACAGCAGCGTCATCGAGTCGAGGGCAGTTGGTAGCGACGGATGAAACCACCCGCATATCCAAATATGCGTATATTTGTGACACATCAGGAATTATGTTTTAAGTTACCTAAGTACTGTAAGTAGCTCATATAAGTGAAACATTCAGGGCGACCATGTCAACTTTCTGTTGGGAATCTATTAGATACTGCCGTAAACGTGTTTTGAATGTGTATATAGTGCCCAAAGCCCTTAGTGGTGGTGGAATATTGTTCCATACTTTAGATGCAGCGTATCGGAAACTGCCTCTGAAAGCTGCTGTTCTATGAGACTGTGTTGAAAGTTGTTGCGCACATAGCCTGGGCGCGCAATCTCGTCTACTAGCCATCCAACTAAGCTTGTCATACAAATACTTCGGTTTCTTAGATTTAACGACACCAAAAAGCAGGCACGCTAAGTGTAACTTTCGTCTTGACTTCATCTTGAGAATAAAGTGCTTGTTAAGAAAGGGGGTAACATGACTTCTGGGGGGAACAGTGTAACAGAAGCGCGCACATGCGTTTTGGACTCTTTGAATAAGCCGATCGGTACGAGCCAGCAAACGTGGGCCGTAAACCGTATCAGCGTAGTTTAATTTGGACAGAACCAGGGTTTCGACTAGCTGTTCGCGAAGCTTTTCAGACAAGTATGGCCTCATTTTGTATAGCAGTTTCAGGCGATAGAAGCAGTTTCTAACGGAGTTAGCAACGTGTTTCTCAAATCTAAGGCTGTTGTCCATACACAACCCAAGGTTCCGCGCCTCATTTACGCGCTCAATAGGCTCACCCATTAGAGTTAAATTAAGGCTCAAAGGTATTTTTTTCAACTGCTGCCTTGTACCAAACAGCATATACTTGGTTTTTAAAGGGTTCAGTGCCAAACAATTCTCATCCGACCAGGCGGTGATTCTTTCTAGGTCATCGTTTAAGTCTCTAATGGCCGATTCATAATCATCCGGTCTAAAAGATAAATACACTTGGACGTCATCGGCATAAATATGATATTTGCATTTCTGAAGGCACTTTATTATGTCTGCACAGTAGAGAATAAAAATAATCGGACCCAAAATTGATCCCTGAGGAACGCCTCTTTCTATAGAAGTAAGGGCTGAAGTCAAGGTAGTACCATCCAACAAACGCAATTCTACAAGTTGTTTTCTATTACTGAGGTAGCTGTGGAACCATTGAATGGCATTGTCGTCAAATCCGTAGTATTTTAATTTTGACAGTAATAGCAAAACGTTTATGCAGTCAAATGCTCGGGAAAAATCGAGTAGCACCATAATTGAACACATGCCCTTATCTTGGGCTGACAGGATGTTGTCCGTAACATCTAGTAACGCCGTAGAAGTGCTACGCTGTTTCCTAAAACCGGATTGTAGATCAGGTAACACTTCGTTATTTTCCAAAAACCGAGTCAATTGACGGCACACCACTCTCTCCATTACTTTTGAGAGACAGGGCAGAATACTGATCGGTCGCAAGTCTTTAACTTCTATAGGGTTTGGACTCTTAGGTAGTGGTCTAACTGTGGCAATTTTCCATTGGTAAGGAAACTTTGATGTCGAAATAGAACAATTAATTATGTCGGTTATAGTTCCTAAAGTGTGCGGCAAAGTTAGATTAAGCATACTTAAGGTTATGTTGTCGTAGCCTTGAGCATTCGACTTTAGTTCAGAAATAATACCGGAGATATCGTGTTGGTCCGCAGGAGCAATTGTGAATATTGCGTCACTATATCTGTGGGTCTCAAAGAATGATATAAGTGACATGCTAGCCAACGGGTTGCCAGGGACCTTCAAAAAAGTGTTATTTATCAGGTCTGGGTTTCTAAAGTGTGGCGGAAGGTCTTGTCCTTGCTTTGAGGGTGCAAACGTAGATTTAATGTTTTTCCATAGTAATTTGGGATTGTTTATTTTATTATTTATATTGTGCCTAAAGTATGCAATTTTTTCATGATACAAGGAACTTTCAACCAATAATTTTAACTGTTTATAATATGCTTTTTTTGTTCCTGATTTGGAATTTCTATATTTGGCTAATGCGTTGTCTCGCAAGCGCATCATGAGCTGGATAGTATCCGTAATCCAAGGATAGGATAATTCCTTAATACGACACGTTTTAAGCGGCGCGTGAACATCAAACAATGATATTATGCAGTAATTAAAGGTATCAACCATGTCATCCACATCGGTAAATTCCGAGATACGATCTATGTTTGACTGTGACAAATCCGTATAAAATCTATCCCGACATATGTCTTTCATCGGCCTAAATGTTATGACATATGGTATAAATTTGTCCCGCTTTAGGTGAAATTCACTGACTATTATGGAATGGCCTGTAATCGAACCAAAGGATTCCACAGTTGTGTGCCTTGCCCTAAGATCAGTGCACAATAGGTCGATTAGTGTCTCACTCGTATCTGTGAAATGAGTCGGCGTCGTGACAAGCTGAACGAGACTTACGCAATTTAGAAATTGTAAAACCTTTTTGGTTTTAGTCTCGTTTATGTTGAGCATGTTCACATTAAAATCCCCGAGCAATATGTAATGATCACAGTTTCCCAACGTAATAAAACTGTTCGTGATGGCATCAAGGAAGTGATCTATATCAAGCCATGGTGGCCGGTACGCTGTACCAACAGCAATTTTTTTCCCGCTTAACGAGATAGTCAGCCACATCTGTTCCACGGAATCGAACCTAAGATCAGCCGTGCCAGTACAGATGCGCGCGCTCAGACCCCGCCGCAGATAAAACCCAACGCCCCCACCACGTCCCGCGCGAACAGCTGAAGGCCGCGGAGTGTGACGAAGACGATACCCAGGCACGACCGGCGCGCGCCCATCTTCCCCTGGTCGGAGCCAAGTTTCGTTTATAGCCATTATGTCAAAATTATATCTGTCAATCGCGCAAACTAAATCATCATGGCCTGTACCCAGAGACCCTGCGTTAAGGAAGCCAACCTTAAGATATTTTCCACTTTTAGGCATCATTGAGACAATGTAAAATTACTATCACCGCTACCACAGCTCGTGGTTTTCGTACGACCACCAGTTTGCGTTGTGGATATTAAATAACCCCACTCTATTAAAAGTGGACTCGTCTGTCCATAGAATTTTACGACTAGGGTCTTCCACCAACCACACCTACAGAATCTAAGCCGCGGTTCGTAATCTGTTGAGATTCGTTCATGTACTCTTAAAAAGTGGTATGGGCTGGCCTTCTTCATGTAGCACTGTCCACGCGGTAACGTGACTTATTCTTGAGTCCCGGCGTCACGTGTGCTCGCGTGTGGATTGTCAATGAAGTAGTCCAACACTCGTTCTTCAATGCTACCGGAGAGCTGTGGCCTGCTAGTATCTGCTTGACGAGGGCTAAACTGGCCATGATCCAATAAACGCTGGTCACCATACAGTTCACGGTACCGGTTACGTGCCGCACCTAGCCTTTCACCGGATATGATGTTGCTACTACAATTATATCTAAATACGCACTGTGGTGGTGCAAGGTCGCGCAGAGCCGTGTGCGCAGCCCTGTGTACAGTGTACGTAAAAATATTTTACTAAATTGTTTTTGTATGTGAAAAATTAAAATCACGCCATTTAATTTTTTTGCAATGCATTAGTTTTTTGATACCGAGCAAGTACACGAAATACGGAACATTAATTTTTTAACACCTTATATAAATGTTTTTATTTTTAAATCTATGTTAGTGGTTCATTTAGCTTTTTTCTATGTTTAATTCTTATAAACTGTTAAGTGTCAAGTAACTAACACAATTACTTTTCCATTGTTATCAGACTAAACGATTCTGGCTAACAGACGAGGGGATAAATGCCGTAACTTAATTGTCTGAGAACGGCGATGCGGTATTTAGATAACCTTTTATAGAAACAGCACAATGTTTTAACTTTGAATTTACGTAACCCTTCTTAGTATCAAAGTACAAGGGCAGTAAAATAGAAGATAAATTGATTGAGAACTTAGCATCGAAAGCCGGATAAAATTTACTTTACAATATAAAACTTTATAAGATTGTTCCATGGAAAGAACTACTGAGGATAAAGTAGCAGGCTCGCTGATTTCTTTGCAAAGACAGTTGTATGGGATTTAACTGGATTACACAACACTCAAGTTCCTTTTGGAATTCTAGGGAACATAAAAAAGGAGTTATTTTATAAACTTTATCAAGTTTTTTTGGTACTAACCCATGATACAGGTGTTAACACACTATTTTGGTGCAAATGATAAGGGGTTTAGTGCTAATCTAATAGTAATTCCCAGATTTTTTAGAACGTGATCTTTTTATTGATTTTTTTGTTGTCATTAGCCAGTGTCGTAACATTTACGCAATGTTTATTGTCTTTGGTCCCCAGCCCTGACAGCAAGCAATGGACAAAATTGGCAAACTTTAATTGGTTGGATACGAGGCTTTTGGCCTACTAAGGACGTGAGTATATTATGTCTTTTTTTGTAATGTATGTTTTGTTTGTGCAGAATATACACTTTTTCTTTCTCTTTTTTCTATCTCTGTCCTAATGTTTCAAACCCTAACAAACTCTAACTCGCGGATACCTATTTTATTGACAAGTTTTTGACGTACATTGTCGTAGTTCTAGATGATTTGAATTAGAAAGTTTTTAACTACGACAGTTTTTTTGGCGGGATCGCGTTGGAACATGTCGCGTGACTTTTTATTTTCATGAAATTTAGTGAAATAGCGAATAAAATTGTATAATTTTGGTAGTGAATTATGCAATTTAATTACGTGTAAGTGCACAAGTGTAGTGAAGGTGAAAATAAGTGACTAACGTGGACTTTTCGTATTCCCCCCAAAACTCCTATTAGGTTGTTGTAAACTTACTACCGCTTTACAATAACTTTGATTTGACTTGACTGACCAAAGACGACTATGACTGTTTTGTAACTTCGTGCCCGATATCGGGCCATTTACTTGATCGAAATGAAAAATTACTTGACACTGGCTAAATGCACAAACCGTGCGAAGCCAAAACCCAAAAAAAAAAAAATAACTACGACAGTCAAGCTTGTGGGTGCTGAGTATTTTCTAATATACCTACGTATTTTCCACTGCTTTCTGAATTGTTTACCTTACCAGTAGAATCAATATTATCTCCACTTCTAGTTTTCCTGCGACATAAATAAGATTGTTCTGCCTTACGAAATAGGCACAATTAAAAGATTATTGAACCATGCTTCTCAAGAAAAACAAAAGACAAAATATACCATTCCCTTTTCCCAACAAAACCGAACAGACCCAAAACTGATATAATAACGAAATAACAATTTCCATCCACAAACAGGAAGACATTTGCTAAAGAAAATTGCCAAGAACGAGATCAAAATATTCGTCAACAAGGTCCCTCAAATGATGTCACGAGATGCCCGGAAATTGAAAATGTTCCAACATGTCTGTCGATTGGTACACGTGGGATTTTTTCACTCAAATCAGTGGATCGTATGACATTTGTTACGTACTTCGGATTAAGGATCGATCAATTTGTAACTTTAGATCTGTGTGTCTGTTGTAAAATGGAATATTGATGGGTATTTGAGTTTTTACTGGATTGTTTTTGGTTTATATTTGAATTGGATGTATGTGAATTAGTCATCGTGAATGTTGGAAATGATAAATATTCAATGGTGTAATTTTGGTGTTCCACAAGATTTAAAAATTAGTGCAAAAATAAATTTCAATCTTATTCCCTCTGAGTAACACATGGAGCACATAACATCACGCCTGTATTCTCCGAAGGGTTAGGCAGAGGTACCTACACTTATAGAGGTACCTACACCTATAGTACATCTATATTTATGTTATGTTTAAGACGGAAACAACACACAGAAGGAATTAGATTTTAATTCATTTGAAAGTATTCTAAAAGAGACTTGAGGGGCTAGACAAGTCGCAATCGCTTTCAAAGAGTTTCATATTTCATCGACGAATTTCAACAGAATGGACATAAATTTTCGGTAGCTTAAGGGCATTCTCCCCACGCGAGCTGGCAACGGCGCATTTATGGCGGTTTTTCGTTATTATTTAATTAAATACATACAAAAGTAAAATTTTTTTTCAGCCATACGCTAGATCGTTGGTACTTTCAAGATAGTATGCATTTTCTTTGCAGTTATTTTGGTATTTTCTTATGAAAATCGACATACCGTCAATTATTTTTATTTTTTATTTTTTTTTATTTGCATTACTTAGTACGATTAAATATTTTTATTAAAGAATAAATGTTGAAAATAATTATAAATACCAACGATCTAGTACTTGGTTGAAAAAAAATGTACTTTTGTTTGTATTTAATGAAATAATCACGAAAAACGACTATAAACGCGTTGTTGCCAGCCCGCGTGGAATGAACGCTTATAAGTGAATCCAATACATTGTTTACTTTCCGTCATAATATTTATTGCTTAGAGAATGTCACTTTATAGGACCTCTGTTTGCTCATCAGCCACGCAACCTTGGTACTTACAGTGAAAAGTAAGAACATAAAAATGCTACAGGTCGACACAACTTGAATAGACGAAACATTATGGATCAAAGGCAACGCTCGATTCTTCACTCTATTAGAAGGAGATTTTATTTCGCCTTCGAAAAATTTTAGACATACAGCCCAAATGAAACAGGTTGATATTGTTTTTTTTTTTTTTTTCTGGGTGGGAAATCATCAAATAACTTCTCCCGCTCTGGGTGGAGCGGGAGGGCGTGTCAGACTTTTACTGACTAAAACCCACCCGTGTTCCCTCAGTTGCCTGTGTGCCAGGGGCGGCGGTATCTCTTTCGAACAACCCGCACCCCCAGCAGGCATCGGCCCTTGCGGGCCCCATCAGTTGGTGCTGACATCTCTTTGAGGCGCGCGTGGAACACAACGCGCCGTCGACCCGGGCTTGGTCCTTACCGGACAGCGAGCTACCCATTACTCGCCGTCCGCAAGCCCGTGCCTACGGTGGCCGGGAATCAGCCTGGGATTCCCGACGCCCAGGGCGTCTCCTGCGAAGGCCACGGCTGTGAGGGCGTATGTACTGCATCTCCCTCACGTGCGCCGCCTCCCTCTTTGCGAGCATAACTGCTTCGCTGAAGGAGGCGACTGCCAGCCATGCCCTCTCGCTCCGTACTATGGCCTGGACCAGGGTCGGACGCGAGAGATCGCCGCCACCGATCACCTCCACGAGGACACGGCGTTGCTCCGCCCAAGCTGGGCAGACTTCCACCGTATGCTCCACCGTGTCCTCTGGGCGATCTTCGCAATGGAAACACCCGGGCGTTTCCTCCCGCCCTATCCGAAACAAGAACCTCCCGAAACAGCCATGTCCGGTGAGGACCTGTGTCAGGCGGAAGGTGAGGACGCCATGCCGCCTCTCAAGCCACGCCTCAAAGAGGGGACTTACCGCCGCAATCGTGGCGTGCCCAACGTTGATATTGTTAAGTGCATATTCAATGAGTAAAGACTGATTGTGAGTACAACGTAAGCTAGATTTAATCCATGAGTTTATAACTGTTTGTCAGTTTGAATATTTCACATATGGCATACGCAAATGTCCTGAAAATCCGGTACCGTCGTGTGACCATCAAATTGAAGTCCATAAAATAGGGTTGAGCTACACGATGCAGATGCATCAGACATCCTGTAGCTCAACCCTATTTTAGCATTTGCATACATGCGGGTCTGTTAGCACCGGTCGACTCAAAGCTGCAATAACACTGATTTCAAAATTCCCTGCCAGAATGAGTCTGCATTGTTAGACTCACATGAACTTCAAATAATATAACGTTTTATTTAAAAAGTGATGATATGCGGATCGAAAATGACGGCGCCATCTTGTTTTAAAATATTAACCCAAAAACTGACGTGTAGAAGTGTCATAAAAGATCTACTTACAGAAATAAACAGTATTTAATTTCATCATAATTTACAGACTGATATCATATTCAATACAGCCAACTTTCTACGCACTCTGCACCAGAAAGCGTAAAAGTAAGAACAAATTAACTCAGCCGACATTTTTATGACTTGCTTTGTTCGGGTGCGAACCTAAAGTCATTTGCAAGGTTCCCCCTCCCGAAACTTTGCGATCAGGTCTTAACAAGTGAAATTCACGACCTTCAGTACTTAGGAAGTACTTTCATGCAAAGATTGTGAGACGTAGAATACCTGCTTTTGAAAATGTGACGTGTTATGATTTTATTAATGTTGGAATAGGGAAAGAAATATATATTATTGTTGTGAGTGGAAATAAGATAAAACAAAGGATATGTCGAGTAACGTAATAACTAATAAGTGATGTAATGGTATTAGCTAGTATCTACCACTACACGATACAGGCCGTGCCACTTATATTAACCAGTAACGACCACTGACCGCCACTTTTTCTCGCTCATTTTCGCTCACTGTGATCTTTGCTTTGTAGCAGTAAAACGGTAAATATTTAGCCTGAAATACAATAACATATTAAGGCCCGAAATACCAAAAAAAAGACTGTCATTTTAGAAAATTACTAAAAAAACCAATAAATATTTTGTACCGGAGAACAACATAATATGAATCGATAGCTACACAATTAGAATTTCAAAATGAAAATACCGTTTAAAACAATATGAAATCCCAACTAAAACAAATTAAGCGTGAACACAGCAATACGCTTAGGCAATATAATAATATTAAATTAATAAACTGTTTGATCAGACTCGTTAGTTCAAATGCTAATAACCGTAGAATGTAAATTATTTAATTTTGTATAACAACGATATGGGAATTCAATAATTATGTTCAATCAAGCGTAATAATCACGCTGACATAGTTAAAATAATTCACTGAATAATGAATTTGATTAATGTAAACAGTTTGAGCAAGGCGAAACAAAGAAAAAAGACATCGTAAAATCAAAATCAAAATCAAAAGTCATTTATTCAAACTAGGCTGAGAGTCAGCTCTTTTTGAACGTCAAAATTACATAAGACAGTCCCCCAAAACGCCCGCCCTCCACCACTTCCTAGTGCTTTAGCTGGGAAGAAGAAGTGACGCAACAAACTCCCCAGCAGCACAGCTGTCTGTTAAGTTAGAAGAACTTGATTCTATACAGTAGTAGGTAATTAATATAACGAAACATTAAATTTGCCATATGTCAGCTAGCACAGGCCTGTATACCAACAAAACATTGAAAACATAGTACAGGCAAATAAAATAAACAATACATGAACTAATATAATTATATAACCTGTCAGTAGTCAAGCTAATACTGGTGAAAGAACATGGCATACTGCTATAATCATCTATTGGCGCTTGGATGAAGTTGACGCGCTGGGGGTACTATTGGTAAGCCATTGTGCAATGCGGAAGGCAACTGTCAAACTATCAAACTGTGAGGTGGTTTTATTTTGAGTTCTTAAATACTCCGAAACTGACCGAGTCCATCATCTTCCGATACACCCTAAAATTGGTAGAATGTGGCTTATAGCTATTTGTAGATTTAAAAAAAAATTTAACATCTTTCTAGGTTATGTCGCAAACATTTTCAAGAAAGTGATTACGAGAAAATATATAAGGTATAAAATTCTGACACTTCCCATTTCAAATACTTGATTTAAAATATTAAAATCACCTAAAATAACGAAATAATGAAAGACAATAAAACTCATGAAGGAACATGAAAAGGGATTTGACAATGTTATGACTGCGTCAGCGAGCGGAGTTCGCGCAGCCGAAGTTTGGGCTTGTTTTGCCATCGATACCAAGAGGAAGTACGAAATGAAGGGACGAAAGGACCTAGCTATGACCATGCCATCTACAATTAGCTTTGCCCGACCTTCCCCATTGTATTGCGAAATGTATTCAAAAGATAAGATGGCCGGCGTTAGTTCTGATCTAGGCCACCACATTACTAAAATGTTTACGAACAAAACGTTCACACGGACAGAAAAACGCACGCACTAATAAATGCCCTTCCACAAACACCTAACAAAATATGATAATAACTTGGAGTAAGTAAATGAAGTCGCTACGAACAAATGGCGAAGTCACGTAAAATATTGTTCTGCCCATCCCTACAGCCATAACCTTTATAGTCAAGTCCAGTGCACCTGCGAATGAGATATGCGCGAAGATTTATTATAACAGATAAGGTTTTGTATCTGGTGGGGTATAAGGCAAATGTTAGCAATATGTCTGGGTTTTTCTTCGGTGTTTGTTGAGAAGTGTGCTGGTCTTTTTGTATGGGTAATAAGGACCAAAAAAAATCAAGTTATTATCGTTACGGGATGAACATAAGTTTTATTGACTCGATTGTGACTAGCACTATTCACTATTTTGATTACAGTTCCCTAATGCTTGTTCTTTTTAAATATTTATTTAATACAAAGATATAAAAGAGACAACTAAAATGGATATACTCAAATGTTTCATTTTCCTAATCAAAAATATTCAGGTTGACACAGATAAATAAATAATTCTTAAACAATAAGTTGTTTTTTTCGGAAATTTACGGTTTTAGCTCTACAGTTGACACTATCAAAACATCAACATTCGTTTGCTGACATAATTTTAATTTTCTAGTTAAATCCTGACACCCTGGCTATTAAATGGCTAAAGAAACCACAAAAAAAAAAAAATGTCACAAGCAATGCTGAATAACTAGTTAGAGCCATTTAAAGGTCATAATTCCTAGTTTGACTCTGCTAGAATTAACTAACAAAAAAGCCATAGTATTGTGCTATTAGAAGAGGACGTTATGGAGTAATAAAACACTTACTATACTATCTAAAATTCCAAGATGAACAATGAATTTACGGCTTAACTTTGAATATAATCAAGATTTGGGTCAAAACAACGTGTTCTACAGGAGTGGCCCTAATTGACGAGCCTTCATGAGTTGGCACATTCTTACTGCATACTAAACGACTCAAGGGATGACTCAGTCTTTACTTAATTACCAGAGTTGGAACTCAACAAAAAGTGGAAATCCTATGAACAGACAGGCAGCAACAAAAATAAAATGTGGGAAATAGAAAAACAGATTTTTTTTTTGATTTCTGAAGAGGATTGTGTCTACCGCCGTGTCCTCGTGGAGGTGATCGGTGGCGGCGATCTCTCGCGTCCGACCCTGGTCCAGGCCATGGTACGGAGCGAGAGGGCATGGCTGGCAGTCGCCTCCTTCAGCGAAGCAGTTATGCTCGCAAAGAGGGAGGCGGCGCACGTGAGGGAGATGTAGTACATGCGCCCTCACAGCTGTGGCCTTCGCAGGAGACGCCCTGGGCGTCGGGAATCCCAGGCTGATTCCCGGCCACCGTAGGCACGGGCTTGCGGACGGCGAGTAATGGGTAGCTCGCTGTCCGGTAAGGACCAAGCCCGGGTCGACGGCGCGTTGTGTTCCACGCGCGCCTCAAAGAGATGTCAGCAGCAACAGATGGGGCCCGCAAGGGCCGATGCCTGCCAGGGGTGCGGGTTGTTCGAAAGAGATACCGCCGCCCCTGGCACACAGGCAACTGAGGGAACACGGGTGGGTTTTAGTCAGTAAAAGTCTGACACGCCCTCCCGCTCCACCCAGAGCGGGAGAAGTTATTTGATGATGTCCCACCCAAAAAAAAAAGAAAAAGAAAAGAGGATTGTGTCTTGTGTGTGTGTCTATGTCGCAGTTATCTGGTTAAATTAGCCAGCTTATTGGTCGCCTTGGCGGTTAATAAACGCCGGCATCCAGTTAAATAGCTGAAAGAGAACTAGCCCAGTCATTGAGCGCATCATTTAATCAGATGGCTGAAAGTCATGTAGTCATTTAGTTAAATTGGAAATTGATGAATTTATGATGTTAGGTTTGGGTGACTATGATTTCACAAATTATGTACGACCACTTTTTACTAAAACCTACCACTAAGTAACTAGTAATAGCGAAATGTTTGTTCACAACAAAGTACTTAACGCGAATATTACTCAATAATAATTAAGTCAGTCAGTGCATTCAGTTAGTTTAGACTCGAATATTTCGCGAAAACTTGAAGAAAACGTAGTATTATTTGGCAACTTCATGGTTTCGTATTATTTCGACAATATCACACTTTAATTTCACTTAAAATTGCACACAAGAACGAAAAATAACATCCACGGTTGGCGCTGTTGACGCCATATTTGTTTTGGTGACTACTAGCGCAGCAGTGGAAAAAAAACAGAACTAAATTTGAATGAGTTGGCTGAGTCTTGGTCAGTCATCTTCACAGGGCTGACTTTCAATACGCCAAGTTGTTAAACGTTGTATGAATCTAGTTCAATTAACTATCGGCGTTTAATGAACGGCCTAGGCGTCCAACTAGCTGGCTAATTTAACCAGATGGCTGCGACATCTACAAGTGATATTTTTAAACAATAATGAAAACTCGTGATTACCTATTTTTATCATCATCTGCCTAGCCTTTTCCTAAATTTGTTGGGGTCGGCTTCCAGTCTAACCGGATGCAGCTGAAAACCAGTATTTTACACGAAGTGACTGCCCATCTGACCTCCACAACCCAGTTACTGGGTAATACGATACCCCTTGGTAAGACTGGTTGTCAGACTTTCGGAGTTCTGACGACCCGTAACGACTGTCAAAGATCCACGGATGACAGCCGGGACCAACGGCGTCACGTGTTTTCCGAGGCACGGCAGAGTCTTGGTATGTAAAGATGGACCAACCACGACAAGCGTAGCTTAAGAGCGTTCATCCCACGCGGGCTGGCAACAAAGCATTTATACTAGTTTTTCGTGATAATTTCATAATACAAACAAAAATGCCAATTTTTTTCAGCCAAGCACTAAATCATTGATATTTATAATTATGTTTAACATTTACTCTTTCTTAAAAAAACATTTATTCGTACTAAGTAATGTAAATAGAAAATAATTGACGGTATGTCGATTTTTATAAGTAAATACCAAAATAACTGTAAAAAAAATAGCATAACAATACCAACGATCTAGTGGTTGGCTGTAATAAAAAAACTTTTATTTGTATATAATGAAATAATCCGTAATCCGTGTGGTGCCGGACGTAAAGAATAGCACCATCCCATCTCTTCCCGTGGGTGTCGTAGGACTAAGGGACTTACAAGAGAATGGCCAGCAGCGTTCTCTATGCATTTTACCACCATACTGCAATCGCTAACCCGCTTGCCAAGCGTGGCGATTATGGCAAACCTCCCAAATTGGGGGAGGCGTATGTCCAGTAGTAGACGTCTTTCGGATGAAATGATGATGCATGATGATGAATGAAATAATCACGAAAAACCGCTATAAATGCGCCGTTGCCAGCGTGCAACAAATGCTCTTAACCTGATGTTTCGACCAGTGCGGCTGTTATTAATTAGCCCCAAACCCCACCTATTGTTACTATCTTTGTAAATATGTCGTTGGTGTAACTTGCTTAATAAATAAACCAACTCTTATTAATAATATTGGCAATATTAAATTGTAAAACCAAGTGATAATTTGAAGACATTCGTAAATTTCAATGACAATAAACTTTTCCTGTTCACCTTTCATTATTATACGTTGTATCAACATTTCGTTTTCAATCAACGACTTAATTTCGAATCAAGAGTGAAGCAATCCATCATACCCGAGGAACTGGAAAATGATATATCTTCAAGCTATAATAAAAATCAAGTAACAACAAAGTGACGACAAACTTCCAAATTATTATAATGTCACCATTTCCCCCGACGCTGCTCGTTAGCATCGTTCTCTCAAATACCCACAATTTTTTTTGTAAATTACACAGTGAAATGCTATTTCTTTAACAAATTGGTCAAAAGCTAAGTAATATTGGTCTTTAACGGTAAACTGAAAATTGTTAGTTTGTTTCTTTGGTCCTTTGAGTCAGACATGGGTTTTAAATTTTGAGTTTTTTTTTTTAAGTTGGAGTTTTGTTTATGGTAGGTACTACTGATTTCATAACAATCGCAGGCATGACGAAAATAAAATTAGGTCATTTAAAAAAAAATAGCTAATGCGGCTGCGGCTTTGCCCGCACGGAGTTCAGAGTTTTTTTTATGTTTTAACTACTAAATCACCAAATCGAATTAGTGGGGCAGATTTCACTGCAAAATTTAAGGCATTCCACTTTGCCCCACCAGCGGGACGGTTTGGTGGGGCAAAGTGGAATGATTCGAAATTATGCCACGGGAATGTAATGCAGGGGTACAAAGTATCCTATTTGTTAATAAAACCTGGATTATTACATAGGATACTTTTATCTCGGTATTACTTGTACGTGTATAAACTAAACTACCTGTGTCTCAAATTTCGTCCAATTCCTTTCTGCCGTTTTTGTGTGATTTAGTAACAAACATCCAAACATACAAATTTTCCCATTTAGTGGGATATCAAGTGCCCTCAATTGTGGTACCTATCTGAATTTTCTTACTGCTTGCGGTTCAATTTGAATCCAGATTTTCTCACTATATTTATCATAACAGTCAGTAGATATTCCTTTCCAAGATTCATCTCGAAAGTAAATTGGAGTCGTAAATAGTCGATTTAATACATGCCAAGCTAACTCGCAACCTGAAGCTGCTGATGAAGCGGATCCGTTAATCTTTAGACTTCCACGCTTCAATTCGTACAAGGCGTGCGCCTGATGGTATTTCACATCGGCAAAAATTACAAAGTCTCATTAGGATTTTTTCCTTTATTTAACCCCTATAGGGGATGTATATTAGTGCTTCCTTATTACCCACTTTCGTTATGAAATGAACTCTTGTGCCAAATTTCATGCTTCTAGAATTAGCAGTTAATGTTATGCGTTATCTGTCAGTGAATGTTTTTGTTTTCTTTAGTAGAGAAGCTTAATTTCGAAGTAAATTACATTTTAATAGCTCCAAACCTAAGCTCTTTAGTAAATTACTTTAGTGTAGTTGCGTTACAAGAAAACATTTAAACCAATTGTCAATCATTAAGATGTCAGCCCGAAATTCAAGCACTCCGTTCCACGTTGCCTGACGCCTCCGCCAAATTGTGTTTCCGCGTGTATCTTGTATATAGCATTACCTTCAGTGTAGGCTGGTCACTGGACAGTAGTGTTTCTAACTAGTCAGATATCGAGTTAGTCACACGTCTAGGAGCTAAGTGGTATATGTAAATACAACAGTGTTCAGCTGTCGTTGAATTCTGCCTAGAATTGATTCTGATTCTCGTGCGGTATAGGTACAAAAATGCTGACCAAACATGGATTTAATTAACACTAACTCAAAATCATCATTATCATCGACTGTGCACGTATATGTTGAGGTCGGCTGTCACTTTAACCTGATTCAGCTGATTGTATTTCAAAGTCAAATTATTATTTCAAATAAGCACGTAAAAGGCACCTTGAACGTCATCAAAACCTGACATATCTCTTCAACCTTAGAATAAAAAATCAAAAAAATCACAACATAGGTTGTAGCAGAAGCGGTGAGGTTTGGTGAAAACCAAGGTGTATGTATGGTAAATTGAGTAGAGGATTTTTATAATGAAAAACGATGCGTTAGGTTTAACTAGTAAAATATGTGTATGGCCATTTTGCTTACAACATTCGAGGAGATGGGTGTGGGAACAATATTTTGAATGAAACCAATCACGGTCAAGAGATAGGTATGATGTAGCATGTGGTATTGTTTCCTGCCTCAAGATGTCGCTGTTGGTCCTTGATATGCGTTTATGGAGCAAGAGATCACAACATAGGTACTATTTTATTATATAAAGACTGATACCAGGTTATTCCTAACTAGGCCGGTACTCAGATATCATCAAGCATCCAAGAAATGTCCACGAACATTCCAAGAAAGCCTTTCTTCATAAAATACGTCCATAACTTCTGCTCCGACGATCCTGTACAACAAATTATTTATACTCCGTTTCTCATTTATAATAGCCAGTAGCGATCACATTGAATTAGATCGAAAGGGAAAAATTAATGCTCCAATGAATATATTTCCGATTTAATGGAAGACCAGTTGGTTTATCTTCGAGTTGGTTTGCCAATACATATTGTGATTTAGTTTAAAATATTAGAAAAATAGGCAACATTTCTGCTTCTGCCGAGATTTATATGAAATATGTTATTAGAAATATGAATTTAATTATTAACGTTAATTATAGCGTGTCAATAGCAATCAAAATATAACTAGCCCAGAATTTGGCTACGAACTTGTTATTGTTAATCCTATAAACAAAGGATTATTTGAAATAATAAACAAAGGATTGTTTATTTTACTTGACTGCATAAACCATATTAAAAAAATAAATTGTTGAATGATAATTATATACTATTATTGTATGACGTTTATGGTCGCGGACACATGCAGTTCCGAATGTAATTGTATTGATTGTAATTGATCAATGAACAATGAATTTAGATAGAAATAAATAGTGGTTGGAGAACTGCCAACATGCAACATATTGAAGAGTAATTTCAGCTACACCGTTGCTAACGTCCATACCATGTTGAAAACACCGGTTCTCGTTCCGATCACCGAAGTTAAGCAACATCGGGCGCAGTTAGTGCTCGGATGGGTGACCGCCTGGGCATACCGCGTGAGGGTTGGCTTTTTGTTCCGTCAATAACAAACATTTTGAGAGGTTTTTACTTGCAATTTTATGTACCTATTCTATTTTTTTATTAAAAATAAAATTTATTTTATTTTAACCAGGTAGTCGGCCCACTTTATGGGGGCTTAACCACGCTGTGCCTTTTCGTACGCACTTGCGAGTCCAGTAATTTTCAGCCTCTTTGTCCATTCATTTCACACACATATCGCGCATGCCACCCAACTCACATACAACTTACACAAAATACACACACTCATTTAAATAATCTTATGTACAATATCAGTCTTCTGTAATTCTTTGCTTTTTTTTTTAATTTGCTTCTTTAAAATTATAAAATTGTGAATAGTTAATACTGGCATAACTTTTGTTTTTGAATGTATGTACATTACGCTAATCTAAGTTGCGGAAGAGTGGAGTGTCCTAATACAGGCATTTATTTGCTTAAAAGGATACTTCTATCACTAGCTATGTAGTACATTTTGTTAAAGAAATAAACTATTTTGTATTTTGTATTTTTTGTATTTCAAGAGCAATACTGCCGTCCACAAGCTATAATGCCGCCAACTCGCATATGGTCGATTTTCGTTTTTTGATGCCACCATAATTAGAAAAAAAAATCTCGCATCTTTCTGTCTAAACATTATTACTACTGTTTATGAAAAAAATAAAAACGCCATTAACTTGCCTTGTTTGATATGTTTACTACGCTAAAACATTGGTGAGCAACATTACTAAACTAAAAAGTGACTAAGGGCGTATAATTTATATTTTTACTGGATTTTTTGCCAAAGAATCTAAAAAACCCTCCCTCTCAAAAAAATAATCTTCTTTCTTTAGAAATATTTTTTTAGATTTTTTTGATAGCAAAAATTCCTATTTCAAAAATTCATGCATTTTTCTGTGCTTTTTTTGTCCATAACTCGAAATATGATTTTGTTGGTTAACGGCATTATAGCTTGTGGACGGTAGAATACGTCTCACCTATTACCACTTTAAGAGAGATATACCACACTTTAGCTCATCATCATCATAACTTCAACTGAAAGACGTCCACTGCTGGACATAGTACACCACCAAGCACCTCCACCTCGACCGTTGCTGTGCTTCTCGTATCCAGCAGATTCCTACGGCCTTCACTAGGTCATCGGTTCATCTTATGGGAGGGAAGCCTTCCAACGCTACATTTTCTAGTACGCGGTCGTCACTCCATAAGGTTTCAGCCCCATTGGCCATCTGTTCTGCGAGAAATGTGCCCTGCCCACTGCCACAGTTCGGTAATTCTTCGGGCTATGTCGGTTACCTTCGTTATCCTACGGATCTCTTCTAACCTTACCTCACCCTATCTCATTCAAGAATTCTTCACATTTATCTAGCTTGGTTAAAAGTAAGTTTACTTCATAGGTGTGGGCGGGGATCGAACGTACATTGACCAGACAACATATTGATAGATGACATCCTAGAGGACCTAGATGGAATCGTCGACACATTGGTAGCAAATATTTATTTATTAACTATGGATGTCTTACAGCTAAAACAAACAGATAAAAAAATAGTATGAGAGACTGACAGCCAATTAAAAGTATTCACTAGTTAAACCAAATAAGAAAAAAAAGAGTGTGAACAGCACAATACAGTTACCGAAAAGGAACAGAAAAAAAAATTCAAGCTCAAACTAAATTCACATTTCATATTGAATAAAAACCCGAACATACAAAATCCTAATTAAAAAAACCAAGGTTCAGGCATTTTCTGGCTGAGGACACACCTTTTGTGAAAGGATCAAAATCATGTTGTTAACACATTTTGTTAAAGTTGCTACTTGCACGCACTATAAATGCATTTTGCCTGTAATTTGTACAAATAGTTGTATTGATAGTTCAATGAATCTAATTACAGAAATAAATCGTAGTTGGAAAGTTGCCCACGTGCATTGATACCGAAGAGTAATTTCAGGTGCACTATTGCCAACGTCCATACCATGTTGAGTACACCGGTTCTCGTTCCGATCACCGAAGTTAAGCAACATCGGGCGCAGTTAGTACTTGGATGGGTGACCGCCTGGGAATACTGCGTGTCGTTGGCTTTTTGATAAAAATATTTTGTTTTAGTTGTAAAGAATTCTTTACTGATGTCAATGCAACTTTTATGAAGAAAAGGAAAAATTAAGATTGTTTTAGAAATTTTATTTAATCGTTGTAGATATTTTCTGCAATTAGATTAATTGAACTGTCACTATCAATACAACTATATCACCATCGTTTTAGTCGAAAGATTTCAATTGCTGGACTTAGGTGTCCCCTAAGAGTCGCCACAGCAACCGGTCTTGTCCGTCTCACGTGCAGCGAATTCTCGCGGCCTTCAGCAGGTCAGCACTCCACCTTCTAAAGGACTTTCCCTCGTTGCATTATCCAGTACGCAGTCAGCACTACAAAATTTTACTACCCCATCGTTCAATTTTTCTGGGAACAACGAGTTCATTGCCACTTCGAGAGAGGCGTCTCGCACTTTACTCTACCCCACCTCACTAGTAAGAGAATTATTTTGCACTTTAGATATCTATTAAACCGATAAGTATGAGTAGGTTTACTACATAAGTGCATCGATAGTATTTTGACAGCTTAGAAGACGGATTTGTGAGGACAACTACAAGCAAAAATAGATCTGTTATTTATCGATAGCAACTGATTAATGAATCTAATTATATAAATAAATCGTTGTTGAAAAACTGTCCACTTGTCCACCGAAGATTAATTTCAGCTGCACTCTCGCTGACGTCTATGCCATGTTGAGTTCACCGGTTCTCGTTCCGATCACCGCAGTTAAGCAACATCGGGCGCAGTTAGTACCTAGATGGGTGATCGCCTGGGAATACCGCGTTATGTTAGCTTTTTGGTAAAATATCTTTTGTTTGGTTTGTAAAGAATTTTTGATCTAAGTTAAGGCTCCAAAGCGAGAAAAGTGAGATCATTTTAATGTTTCTCATGATTTTACTATCCAGTTTTCATCATCAGCCAGAAGTCGTTCTTGGATGGGTGAACCCGAGGATTACCATATGTGACGTTGGCAATTTTATGATATAACTTGTTTTAGTTTGAAACGGTTGCTGATGGTTCCATCAAATATTTAAAGGGAATTTTGATTTGATTTGATTTGTTGTTGGCTAAATATGAAAGACAATTTTACTATCCATGGCATAAGATGAGAACAGCGCTGGCAACAAGATACTTTGCGAGAATTCCATCAACGTAAGATGCATGAAGAAGAAATCTGCTCAATGCAGATAACTGCGCTGACTGGTCACTATGGCAAACCTCGAGAGAACCCGATGTCCAACACTGAAGGTATTCCGGATAAAACGATGATAATTTTGACACACGCGTTTCTGATGACTTTCAACTGAGCTAAGATTGCGTAGATGATGGATGACCATCCTAGATGCTGTTGTGGGCACAAATATTTGCAAATATAGCTCTATTGATAGCGACAGTTTGATGAATCTAATTATAAAATGATATCTTAGTTGGAAGGGTGCCAGAATGCACTGATAGTGAAGAGTAATTTCGGCTGCACTGTCGCCAACGTCCATACCATGTTGAATACACCGGTTCTCGTTCCGATCACCGAAGTTAAGCAACATCGGGCGTGGTTAGTACTTGGATGGGTGACCGCCTGGGAATACCACGTGTCGTTGGCTTTTTTAACAGACTTCAAAAAGGAGGAGGTTCTCAATTCGTCGGAACCTTATTTTTTAATTATGTTCTCCGATTAGTCCAAGATGGCTGGACCGATTTGGATTTTTTTTTTGTTTGAAAGGGTATACTTCCCAGGTGGTCCCATGATCATCAAGTTAGGATCTGATGATGGGATCGTGGAGAAATAGAACTCTTCAAATTTTATAGGCACACTTGAAGCGATTTGGGTAGTTTCTGGAAGAGTACTTTCTCGGAGTGGTCCCATTTCAATTTGGTGAAGATCTGATGAAGAACTTCGGAGATAGGCAACGGAACTCCTCAATAAATGATAGCAAATGGACTGGGATTGCTGAAATCTCATGTTTATCTATTGTTTACACCAGTTCATAACATAACATCACGCCGGGACGCTGTGAAGGGGTAAGCACATGTGAACCACTAAAAAGTGAAAAATAAAAAAGTTTTTCAAAAAAAAAAACAACCGACTTCCAAAAAAACACAAAAAAGTGAAAAAAAAATTCAAATACATTTCCAAAGTCCAGACTTCCGAAATTAAAGTTGTTTTTCACTTTTAAGTGTTTTTTTGTGATACAATCTATGTTTTAAGAATTGTTAAGAGTTCCTTTGACCGGTGGTCAATGACAAACATTTTGAGAGATTTTTTCTAACTAAAAAAAATTATAATTTTGAAAAGACTAAGATTTCCTCGGCTTTAAAAGGTACGTATAAAATCGACCCATCTTGTGGGGTCCTACCCATGCTGCACCTTTTGATACACAGTAGCTACTTTAGTAGTTTTTATCCCCATCGTCCACCCGTTCTGCGAGCAATGCATCGTCCATCACATCTTAGAAAGAGACAAACCACACCATACCTTCCCAACCTACCTGATGCACCTTACTAAATGGTACGAGGATCATTCTGTTTCTCCGCCCAACCTAGCTAGAAGTAGGGTCACTTCATAGTTGGGTGAGAATAAACTATTCATAGCCTCTGAGAGCCTAGATGGAAGATGTTTCTAGACACATTCGCAGCCATAATTAGTAAGACATTAAGGCTTGATATCCACCAATTATATTTATTGGTCCATATAGCATAACATCAGTGAAAACAGTCACATAGTTCCATAGCATAGCTTTCACATCTTCACAGCATAGCTGCATAGCACATCTCTTGTGGAAAATCAGCCTTAGACATATTCGATGCGACGGATCAATTAATCTAATTACAGAAATAAATCGAGGTTGGAAAGTTGCCCACTTGTTTTGGTACTCAAGAGTAATTTCAGATGCACCGTTGCCAACGTCCATACCATGTTGAGTACACCGGTTCTCGTTCCGATCACCGAAGTTAAGCAACATCGGGCGCAGTTAGTACTTGGATGGGTGACCGCCTGGGAATACTGCGTGTCGTTGGCTTTTTGATAAATTTTATTTTGCTTAGTTTGTAAAGAGTTCTTGATCTGAGTCAACGCAACTTTTATGAGGACTCGTATTTATTCAATTAATATTAGAAATTGAATGATTGATACTTTTTGTGGCATCTTCATTGCCACTGCTGGACATGATCTTTCCAAATATCGCAACAATGTCTGGTTTTATGCTTTTTGAATATTCAATAGATTCGTGCGACCTTCACTAGGTCATCGGTCCACCTTATAATCCATGAGACCTATGACGACCGCAGACCACGACTACGTCCCAGTTCACGCTGCACCATTCGATCCACGACCGCCACTTCAGAGGCTTTTATCCCCATCGGCTATCATATGTGAAATCATCATCGGTGTATCAGGCGGGAATCAGATGAGCTTTCACCGCCATTTCGACAGCCTACTTGACGGCTTGATGACGGGGCGTGGGAGTCTTAGCTGACCAATTAGTGTTCATACACACGAGCGTCGTCTGCGGGTGACGCGTGTTGACTACTGCAGTTGCCTCTGACATTGAGGCGTGCCACTCGTCAAAATGCTGACTTATAGCGAGTACAGGACATATTTGTTAGTGGAGACAGTTCAATGAATCTAATTACAGAAATCAATCACAATTGGAAATCTGCCAACACGCACTGAAAGCAAACCGCAATTTCGACTGCACTCTCGCCAACGTCCATACCATGTTGAGTACACCGGTTCTCGTTCCGATCACCGAAGTTAAGCAACATCGGTCGTGGTTAGTACTTGGATGGGTGACCGCCTGGGAATACCACGTGTCATTGGCTTTTTTGGCAAAATATACTTTTATCCTGAGTCTCGTTCAGTGTCAGTAATTCATGATATTTTTTCCAAATGGTTTGAATTTTTTGAGAGCAATTTTTGTATAAATTATTATTATTTATGTAGAAAAGAAAAAAGTATTAAACTGGTTCTAGAATGATGTAACGTAAATGCAAATACATATTCCATTCCATTTCCTATAAGCCTTTTGCAAAAATACCGTCTCGCCAACAATAACTAAGTCGCTTATAATTGCAATACTGCAATAAGCCTCTTTTACTACGAACCAGTTACGTATAGTACAATCAGGGACTTATTTATGAGTGAAAACAGTCCAATTATAACTGAATAACATCATACTTGGACGGGTGACCATTTGGGAATAATTCCTGACGTTCCTGACTTTAAAAAGAAGGAGGTTATCAATTCGACATGTTTAGATATTTTTTTTTAAATGTATGTTCGGGCATATCTCCGTCACATATAAACGGATTTGCAAAATTCTGTTTTTGTTCTTAGAGGGTTTATTCCGAGATGGTCCCATAAAAAAGTCATAAAAATCTGATTATGTGTTTCGGAGACAGGCGACGGAATTCTTCAAAAATGACAGCAAACAAACCGCGATTGCTGCTATCGCATAAATATGCATTGTTTTGACCTTATGGATGATGAAATTTCGAATTGTGTGGGGTAGGTACTATAACTAAAAAGTGAAAAATAAAAAACTTAAAAAAAAACAACCGACTTCTAACAAAACACTACAAAAGGAAAAATAACTTTAATTTTGGAAGGCGGTGAAAAAAAATTACACAAGACAAATTACACAGACAGAAGATATGTGACATCTACCAACCCATACCGGGCCCGCGTTGTGGATTGCGGACCGGTACTAACAGAGTAGCTGGTGGGAGGAACTGGACCGGTTGATTATGAATCGATTAATTTGAACATCACCCCCTGTAGGCTGGGCATAGGGTGTTTTAATTTGTTTGTTTGAGCAAATTTCCAATTTTCTGTTTCTTTTTTTTTTCAACTTGTTGTATTTTAGGTTTCATGGTTGTGCAAAGGTGTCTCCTATTTCCACTCCATCCTGTGTTTTTCTTAAGTACCTTTTATTTATTAATAGCTTGTACTTATTGTTATGCCCTAGTAAATAACTTATTGCAGAGAGAGTAATACTTTGACAAGAAGGTTCTTTTCACTATTTTTAATTATTAAAATTCCGAAATGATCATCTCTTTTGTCGCATTCAATACTGAATCAAGTATTCAGGATTATTTTTAACTACAAATAATATCTACGTTATGGAAGGATTACATTCCTTCCTTTCTCCAATACCTTCCACTGCCTGCAGCAAAGGGTACCAGGACAAAAATAGCAGTAAAATCGCAGGAATTTGTATCTCTTTTGAATATCGGCCTAAATTTCTAAGTACCAGTGTATAATGCATTAGCTTTGATCCAAGCTGACTATGTACGTGGAACTGTGAATCTGTATTTTCCATTTATTTTGTAGTATTTGTAGTAGTAACAAGGGAGGCTTGTGGCTTAGCAATAACAGCGGTGGCATGGGCTGATCTATCAGATGAAGCTACGCTTGTTACAGTCAATACGATAAACCATTCGTCCCAGCTGTTAGAATCCCTAAAAACTGCCAACCAGTCCTATCAAGGGGTATCGTGTGACCCATAAACTTGGTTGTGGAAGTCAGATAGGCAGTCACTCCATGTAAAATACTGATAATCTGTTGCATTCGGTTGGACTGGAAGCCGACCTCAACACAGATGGGAAAAGGCTAGGCAGATAAGTAGTAATAGCAACATATGAAAGGATTATACCAACAAAAAATATATAACAATGTTTTGCTGCATCGACGCTTATTTATTTACTACGTCAACGGCCAGCTCACTTATTATTTATTTAAGATCTCACCTATCTCATTTCAAACTTTAAGTACACAATACTTTAAATCTTTACTCACTTTGCAACAAACAGATTATCGAAAACAAAGTACGAATGAAAAATTGAAAACCGCCCAGCTGACGTTGACAATCATGACGCGACGTGACGACACGGCTGACACGACAGCAACAAGTTGGCTTGACGTCAACGGGTTTATTTTTTCTTTTTTACGACGTTCCTTTGGCAGTGACGTGACAATTTTATGTGTGGACAGCTGAATATGAAGTGACCAAGTGGAGAGGTCACGTGTTTATATGGACATTAGTGTTTACTGTTATGTCTGTGCCAAGAGTGTGTAAGATGTTATGTGTGTTAAATAGATTATTAGGCTGAAATCTTTTTGTTGTGTTAATTTTTGTCAGCCTTTATTTGTGTTCATGGAGTACCCGGTAGATGATAATGTTTTAAATGGTTTCATAATATTGCAATGAAAATGCCATGGCCGATTAGTTGATGATCTAAGACTAAAAAACGAAATTGATAAGACCATTATGCCAATTTCAAATACAGAACAGAACACCTGAAATGTAAAATATCTTCTTAGAACTTACCGAAAAAATTGGTCCTTACATCCGCATTTTATTCCCACACTACATCACACTTGTATTCCCCGCAGGGTTAGGCAGAGGTGGAACCTATCATACACCCACATTTCATTGCCAAATGTTTTCGAATTTTATTCAATCATCGACAAAGAATTGTCGTATTATCTAAAATCTCTAAAACGTATACGTAACTTCGACAGTTCCGAACTATAGATTGGATTGAATTGCAAGCTAAGTTAATACCGTTTCAAAAAAAAAAAAGCAGTGTAAAGTTTAACTTAAGTAAGTTCGATCTTTCCTCGAGTCTGCAGGATGTAATAAAACTTTTAAAACAAACTACTCACGCCTCTACTTCAATTGATTGGAAGTGTTTTCTTAAGTGCACTAAGATGTACTTTGTACTTAAAGGCTTAAGATATTTCAATTTATCGAGAAGACAGCATAAGCATATGCTTAATGAGCCTATATTGTTCCCACTGCTGGGACACAGGCCTTCTCCCGTAGAAAAGGAGTGGGCTGTAATCTATCACGTGGGCCCAGTGCGGGTTGGTACATATCACATGTCTTAGAAATTTTGGTTCTATGTCATGTCAGTTTTTCACGACATTCTCATGCGCCATTTTGAAAACAGTGGTGATGAAATTTTTTATACAAAGTAAACCATCTGTCTGGGTTTTAATCTAAGCCCTACAACTCGGGGCCGTACTTGGCTACCACTGCTATCGATAAGACACTGTGATAATATTGAAAAACACATAGATTAATCAATCTTCTTAAGCCTTATCCTAACTATGTAAGGTACGGCTTTCAATTTTACTGGATGCAGTTGAATACCAGTATTCAGTCAGACAGCTTCAGATGGAAAACTTCAAATGGTTATTTGAGTAAAATTATCCTCGTTTGAGCAAACGTTATTCCACCAATTTTGCCTGCCTAATAATGTCAAAAAATATTATAGATATCAAAAAGAGATTTTCGTTAAATCTAAAATTCATATCTTTTGAACAGCACCTGCTTTAGATGATTTGAGGTGGACATAATTTTTTCTACAATTTTAAAAGTCACCACACAATCCGGAGAATTTCGCCCAAAAATTGGTCCTTTCACCCGCACTTTCATAAATCTCCATAACGACTTCACAACTTCAAATCTCGCGTATTAAATTTAAACCTTACAAGAAAGGGCTTCAAAACTCCGGACATAATCAGTAATGAGGAAATCCGGACAAGAAATGGCAGTAAGTGTCCGGACTGGAGTTAGGATTGTCACGTCCAACCATCCGAGCTATCTGGAGATGACAAGTCCTTGAACAGCGGGCGTCCGTCCGGCATAACTTGAATTAATTTAAGCACCTACCCCTACTGAAGAGGCACTATTTACGTTATTAGGAAGTATCTCTTAATATTTTCAAATTATACTTGATAAAGATAATTCTGTTGAGAAGTGAACAAACTACTGTTTACGTCGCGTAAATTACGCACATACGTTTTATTGCCACTTTGTAGATTATGTATAAAGGAGTTAAAAGTCTTTGTATAAAAAACAGTCTGTCTATGTTGCTTGCCGCGGTTAGTTTATGGATGGGTGAACATTTTTACATACCAAGACTTCTCCGTGCCTCGGAAAGTACGTTAAGCCGTCCGGCTGTCATACGTAGACCTTTGATAGTTATTACGGGTCCTCACAATCCCAAAGGACTGACAACCAGTCTTACCAAGAGGTATCACGTTACCTAGTAACTGGGTTGTGGAGGTCAGATAGGCAGTAGCTGGTATTCATCAGCATCCGGTTAGACTGGAATCCGACCCCAACATAGTTGTTAAATGGTTAGGCAGGCGATGAGTCTCTGTTAATTTTCGTTCCATGTTTTTCCACTCACATTTATTTGACATCGGTAAAAAGGTTACACTCATTTTAACTATGTTTATGACCAAAATCTACTCAAACCAGATGCGACCGAATATCAATATTTTTCATCGTTATACCTAAATGCAGAAGTTGTTTCTGACACAATCCGAATTGGAGTTGAATGCATTATCGGCTTCAAAACTGGCAATAAAAGCTTTTTATATTTAATTTCGATTCATTGAGCTGACAACGGGACCATATTAATGGCCCGACCACAAATAATATACCAGCAAATATTTAGTGAGGCCACGTATCGAGGATTTTACCGGACTATTGTGAAAATATCCGGCGAAATACCGAAATTTCTCGAATTCCTAATGTCATAAAGTCTAAAGTATTCTATGAGCGCTGAACTTTTATTGAATGTTTGTGTGATAAAAATGAAAAACTGTTTTTGTTTAATTTCGTTTTATGATGGCTGGTATGTTAGGGAATATGTTTGAGGTTATTAGAATTCAAGCCATTTTGTCGTCGGTGCAAAAGTTTGCGGTTGGATTTCACATTTATTGTTAGAACATATTTTTCGATATTTCGAGTGTAGTGGTCGCCGGTTTTATATTAATATAGAAACAAGCTTTCTTTCAGATGCTGGACTGTAGGTGGATGTTATGTTTGGTGGTTGTTAGGTTTTCAATCATTTTGAACAAATCTAACAACAGTTTTCCTAAATCAGGTTACTTGGTGTCAAACAATCCAGTCACGTGTTAGATTAAAATGTAAATAATTACATTTTAATCTGACTTCAAGAGAAGGAGGAGGTTCTCAATTAGGTGGTATTTATTAAAATGTCTGTTAGCTCAGAACTTCGTCTTTTATAAACAGATATTATTCGTTTTTTTTTTCGCTTTTTGGAAGGGGTCTGCTTTGAGAGTCTTTAATAATATGTATTTTTAAGAATAAGAACAAGAATCTTTATTTGTAAACATAGGTAGTCACACGGTGTGTGAGATGTCACAATATTAGTTGAGATTCTCTGTTTTGCTGAAAAATCAGCTGTTTCATAGAAAAGTACAATACCTACGCGGTCAAAATGTATGGACCAGCTGATTTTTTTTTGTATAACCTACGAATAATTTCTGCGCTGGAAGTCTAAAATGATAAGCTGAAATCATGGTTACAGTTTGCGCACTGGTTAAAAAATTATCCTGTCTAGTGTATGTTATGTTTTAAGTAATTATAATAATAACTTCATGTTACTGTTAATTATTTAACACTTGCGGTGTTTTTGGGTTTGTGTTTTAGTTTTTGACACCGACCTCCGAATTACTGTTTGTTTTCACTTTGTAGTGTTTTTTTTTGGAAATCGGTAGCTTTAACAACACTAACTATAATAACCATAAAGACTCATGGCTTCACTTGTCCTCTCAAACTGCTTCCCCAATGCATGTTTTACATACTCACACGTAAATAATACCACCATGATTCGACACAGCACGTGAGCACGGTAATAAAAGAATTCCATACAATTCGCGGGACCATTATTAAACGGGAATTTCCCGGAACGTATTTTCTCCTGGTTGCCCTAAACTTGGTGAAATATCCAAGACGTGGTGCGGAATATTAATGTTTTATCGTTCACTGGGCTTGCGTGTTATTTACTTGTTATGTTCGTATCTTTAGAAATATTTTCGTGTATTGTACGGTAGATATTTACAGGCACGCATGGTCGTGAAATGAAAAGAAAATATTAAATAATTAGCGTGGATAAAACATACAAATGTCATCTTACCATTATTTCTAAACGGTTAAGGGGAAAACCTCAGAGTAGCATCATCATCATCATCATCATTTCAGCCGAAAAACGACCACTGCTGGACATAGGCCTCCCCCAAAAGGGGGGTTTTGCCATAATCGCCACGCTTGGCAGGCGGGTTGGCGATCGCAGTATGGTGATAAAATGCATAGAGAACGCTGCTGCCCATTCTCTAGTAAGTCTCTTAGTCGCCTTCTACGACACCCACGGGAAGAAATGGGATGGTGCTATTCTTTTACGTCCGGCACCACACGGAACAGGGTATCATTGACTGACTTTTTCATGTAATAGTCATTCATTGGAATTGAATGGATTTAGTGGGTTGTATTGATGTATTTTATTAGTATAATTCAATGAATATATACATGTTACCGTCTCGAATCATATTGTAATCAACATGCAACCTGCAAATGACCAAAAAACGTAAGAAAATTTGCTTCGCTACTTTTTTATTTTTTATTAATAAGAACTAAAAGTTCTTAGTAATTTGTTACAAACTAGCCTAATGGACTAATAAGCAATTTAACTCTAACTTAATATTTTACGTGGTAGATTACGTTATAACTAAGAATAGTGTCATTTTGCACTTTTACATTATTCCATATCACTTTCTTAGTCTGATAAATTAAAAGAAAACACTGTTCACGTGTTACATGTATAGCACATCACTGTCACTATTATTCACTATTTATACACTACACTAATTCAAATGGTTTAGTTCTCTTTAGCCTACGTACTATGTCCGTGTTGTTTTGCAGCTGAATTGCCTCGATGTTTACATGTCGGTGAAGTCTGTGTTCGTGGGCTTCAGAAAATTTTTGGATGATGTTGGTGACGAGTTCTATTTTAAGGTCATGGTGGAGGTCGTCATTTCTGATGTACCATGGTGCATTTACAGTATCCCTGAGTACTTTATTTTGGAATTGTTGAATTATTTTTAACATATCGCTTAGCTACTTAATTAAAAAATAAAGATCACCCTCTGAACAAAAGAAATCCTTGACCTTGGCACGTCATAAACGCGATTAGTAGTTTTGAGTTGTTTACGTGAAAATCCAGAAAATTGCAAGTTTCCACTAGGTAAGGAAGTGTCCACTTTCTGTTTCTGTTATCCGAAGTTTAGGCAAATATAGTCAGCCTATTCCGATCACTGATGATCACACTACCTTGGTTGATTGTTACCTACGGTTAAGCGCTAGTGGTAGCGATGGGGTATGTTACGGCGTATGGTATGGCGTATTACGGTGTATCCTTTCAACCTATACAAAAGCTACTTAAGAGAAGGTGATAATACGGTGTTATAGTACTAGGCGCGGCGCTAACAGCCTGCCATTTCTCATTAAGCGTAATTGTGAAATATGCATCTAGCGAGTTACTGCAGTAATAAACTTCGAACAACTAGTGCAAGCTTGCGAAAATCTTCCTCATTTTTTTTCCATAGTGAGACACATACATTTACCTAGACAAATAGACATAAATAGGTACTGAAAAACTTACGGATTTGCAAGATTGGATGACAAGACTAAGGCTCCATTAGGTACTGTGCGATCTTCAGGTGGATCTCAGGGGTCCCTGTACCGAGTCGAACAATGAAACACGTTTTCGAGTGAGTTTAAATAAACATTTAATTTATTCCACGCTTTCGTGTTTACAGAAACGCACCGTAGCTAGTCTTTTAAAACCGAAATAACAACAAAACCGAAAACAAAAAAAACTTATGCTAATTTATTTGAAGACTTATTCTAAAATAGCTTTTGCCAGCGGCTTCGCCCGTGTGGAGGTCGATAATGATCCCACGAGAACATACTACCGCGATAAAAAGTATCCTATGTGTTAATCCAGATTGTAAACTATCTGTGTACCAAATTCTATCTAAATCCGTTAAGACATTTTTGCGTGATTATAGGTAAATATATCGGTCAACAGGACCTCATCAAATACACACAAATACAAATATTAATGGCTTGAATACCCACAATTAAATACCCCCGTTGGGTCTTTTGCTTCTAATAGTTTCAAATACACCTTGTACACACAATAGGTTAAATACACATTAATGTAGGGGTGGTTCAGAACAGCCCTGCCCCTGGCCACTGTCCTACTGTGTAGACACGGACTCCCCTATATTATGTAACAAACATCTGAACATCCAAATAAAGTGAAGGATAAAAATGCCAGAAATTAACAACAATGAAATATACGCCAAATTTCACTACAAATCGTAGGGAACCCATTACAATTTCAATCATTATCAAAAACCTAAGTAGACGCTAGTTCCAACCAAGTTTTTAAAATATAGGTTAAGTCAAGGTTACTCAACAAAACATCATTTAAATCTTTTAATCGATGCAATATCGAGATAGCAGTTTACACAATGTACGTTTTTATCTATGAAGTGAAAACAAAACCCTTAAAAAATGGCCACAGTGGTCGTTAAATATCCTATAAAGGAATATGTATGTAGCTCAAGCCGTAAACGCAAAAAAAAATCAAGGAATTCAAGTAAACAATCGAAAGAATGAAATGTAGTCATGTCAAACTGCCAGTAAGGCAAAGGACACGTGACGCATATAGACTACGATACGTTTTCTATTTTGAACATAATTTGATTTTAATGACATATTGGCATGCCTATAAAATATAGATCAATTATACTAAATTAATGCTAACTATGCAGAAATTCTACAAAATAGTTCGTTAAGGATTATTTCACGGTTGTTGTTTGGCTGGATGTCGATTACTCGTGTCAAATAAACACTGACGTCAAATAAAAATAAGAATGAATTACACGGATATCAAGCTAAATATATTAATGATCCTTATATTTTCACCATAGGTATTTCTATCATTAAACGTAAGGACCAATTTTAAACTGTTCAAAAGTCTAAAAATCTAATCAGAAAACACCAAGAAAAAAGCTACCAGAATTCAATACGTGCCAAACGAAATAGAGTTGTGTAGTAGTGAATAAAAGATTTCGCCGTGCTTGTTGATAACACGGGAATAGGGTACTAGCCTTAAGAAAAGAGGGTCCCTGGTCGAACCTTTTGTATTCTGTAATCAGATTGAAATGTTGCTTATCTGTTTCAAATACCAAAGAGAATTATTTCGACAGACGGATTTTTTCTCTCCACGTTTTGGTTTGAAAAATGTTGGCATGAAGCATTGGTTATTCGTATATGTTTTATAAAATTTAAATTTAAATTTATGATAAAAGGATATTGAGCTGCACGATTATTGACAAATGCGTGCACTGACGGAACAGATCCACTCAATCTCTGCAGTTCGTTCCTCAAAAGATCATTTCAGATATCAATCCACATGGTCTTCATATGATCTGACCAATATTATGTATGGACTTCAAACGAGACCTCTGATTTTGTTTCGGCCTTTCTTCTCAGACTAGTCAGATAAGAAACGCTGACCTTATATAGGTTTTTAAACATGATTGACGTGTGAAAGTGTTTGTACAAACCTGCTTACTAAAATCAAATCAATTATCATTTATATGTTTTTATTGCATTGAGTTCTAAGTAGAATCAGAAATTCCAAAATAATTTTAAGGACGTATGGAAGGTACGAAGGATTATGTACGTCAATTTCTAAATAATCCAAAAACAGAATACAGAAACATTCTCGTAAATTCTGTATTCAATGAGCGGCAAAAGCTTAATACATAACAAAGAATATTATAGTAAGTTTCCTTGTCCCACAACTTACGTGGCGGTCCTTTCCTCCAAATTTACCCCTGAAAAATGTGACCCTAAAAAAACCCAAACGCCCTTACGTAATCTCTTTTTAACCCATACTTTGTTTACAGGCTGAAAAATCTCTCAGAAAACTTTGCTTTGAGAACATTAATTCAACACTTTATAGCGACTTGGGTACCCTTAACACGTTCAATGTCGCAGAGATTTTTGTTCAATCTTTAGGACTTATAAAATCCGGTAGTTTACCCGCAATACTGAACAAATTCGCAGACTAAAGTTGATTGATGATTTTCAGCATTTGGAAGAGATCAAAGTAATTTTAAACAAAAATAACAATCTTACTACGAAGCCACAAGTATAGGTCCCGTTTTTACGACCACATGTTAATGCAGTGTGTTAATATCGATTCCGGGTGACTATTAAAGATTTAATGATGGAAAAGCGCAATAAAACTATCCAACGAATAAACCAGTATTATACAATCAAAGGCGGTTGGATAGAATATTGTAGACAATAAAACTAGCGAAACAAGTCACAATTATTTATTTAACTAACCACACCGCTAACATCGTGTGATGCCGGACGTAAAAGAATAGCACCATCTCATTTCTTTCCGTGGGTGTCGTAGAAGGCGACTAAGGGACTTACTAGAGAATGGGCAGCAGCGTTCTCTTTGCATTTTACCACCATACTGCGATCGCCAACCCGCCTGCCAAGCGTGGCGATTATAGCAAAACCCCCCTTTTGGGGGAGGCTTATGTCTAGCAGTGGACGTCTTTCGGCTGATATGATGATGATGATGATGAGGGACATCAACGCGCGATCTTTTACCATAGATTCAGTACATGATTCGAGATAGACGTTGGTTATTTATAAAAAAGCTATTCCATGCATTTTGACCGCGTAGGTATTCCACTTTTTTTTGAAACTGCTGATTTTTTTGATAACCAACGATAATTTTTACGCTGGCTGGTCTAGAATCATTTCCTGAATTTATGTTAGCAGTTTGCGCGTCGACGCTGGAAACGTCCACTGTTGGACATGGTTCTTAAGCATTACCGGTTCGACCGGTTCTGTGCTTCCTGCATCCAGCACATTCCTGCGGCCTTCACAAGGTTAAATTGTTAAATACATAGAAATAAAAATTGCGTAAATGTTCTTTTTAGCCTAGTAAAGCCTATTAAACATTGCATTTCTGGCCTTTCCGCCCTTGTGCCGCATAGCCCGTGTTAATATATTCACGCGACATTGGACCTTCGCTCGAGGTACTGACATAACTAATTCAGGTCGACTTGATGAACCGTGGTCGCGTTTTGAGAATTTATGAATTATGTCGTCAGCCTTCACAGGCAATTTCTGTTGCTTGAGCTTAAAACGTGCATACAATTTAAATACAGGTTGAGTTTGATAAATCTTGAGCGCTTTATTCACGTTGATTAGTGCTGAAAGCGCTGCTGTCGCTGGATGTTTTGTTTTTGCAGTAAAGAGGCTGCAGTTTTATCAAATTTGAAGCCATGAGTACCGGAACCCTAATTGCATTACACGCTATTAATCTTTTAACCACCCGACTTCATATCAGTTGTCGTGCCCTAGCGCCCGGCACAGTGAATCGAAAAATAAATACCTACAACAAAGAGGGATGTGCAATACTTAACTTTTTACAACAGATTAAGCGAGCTGTGGTGTTTTGGTCGTAGATAAGTATGTTGACCCTGGCGAACTGGACTCGAAAATATTTGTCGGATTAATCCAATGTAAGCGGTTAAAAGGTTAATCAGAATCTGAATCATTTTGAAAGTCATTGCTAATCCATTATTTCATGTATTTTGCTTTGCTTACGTTCATACATTAGCAGGGTAATTGCGTACAACACTAACAGTTGGAATGGCTTTTCATTTGGACAGTTCAATAAAATTTATTGCGTTACTAGCTTTTGCCGGCGGCTTCGCTTGCTTGGAGTCGTAAATTATCTCACGGCAACGTATTACCGAGATAAAAAGTATTCTATATGTTAATCCAGGTTATAAACTATCTGTGTGCCAAATTTAATCCGAATCCTTTCAGCCGTTTTTGCGTGATTGACTAACGAACATCCAAACGTCATTTCACAAACTTTCATATTTATAATATTATTAGTAGGATTTACATTGTTGAGCAGACAAATTTTTCGAACATAATTATGAATCAATGGATTCTCAAAATCCTTCAAAATTATTCAGATGCCGATTGATAGTGTGTTACAAAAACAGGGTGTTGTTCATTCACGCATTGCCGATGATGATGATGATGATTGGACTCCCTTTTCCGCACGTAGACTCCCATTCGGTCCGTTGTGCGTGGGGATTCTGGCTAACAGAGCCAGCCTAGCTCCACCCAGAAGCTCAGAAGCTTCCTGGGAGCTTCGCAGGCTTCGTGGAGCGACCTCACTGTTCCGAGGATTTCTTCACGTTGAGTAGCCACGGCCTCGCAGTCCAGGATGACGTGGGTGGCTGATTCCTCGGCGTCCACGCACTGCCGATTGTGAGTACTACGCACTTGACCTTTCTGGACAAAATCACTATATCTACGTCCTTCTCGGGTTTCTTAATCTTCGTTAAAGGTGAATCTAGTCGACATTTAATCCATACAAACTTCGGGAGTGTTTTACTCCACTGTTCGACAATGAACAATGTAATTTTTGATGTACATCAAAAATTATGCATGGTATGGTTTGGTTTCATTATTAATATTGTCTGTGTGGAAATAGAATACTGAAATAAAAAGCCATTAAAAAGTTGGGAACCAACAACGATTCGTTTTTCTTGCCACTTTAACCTAACTTTGGTCGTGTTTCAGTAATAAAAGAAGTGTTAAATCTCCAAAACCAAGTCGGTACCGACAAAGCTCAAATATCTAAAAATTTAATAAACTTTATTGGTCATTGATTTATGCAGTGGCTTATTCATAAAACCCGATCTTCCGAAGGACTTTTCTTAATTTTTACGCGCCTGTTTTACTATAAATGATCCTGCATCTCAGTCAATAACGTTGTTCGTGTAGACTAGCTAACTGCTCATCACTGATGCTATCTCTGTCGGACACGATGCCTGGTGAGACAGCTTGCCTTTTAGCCAGGCCCACCAGTGAGTTCGAGCCCGTGACTAGATTCCCCTTAATGTTGATAATTTAGATCTAAATTGTCTTTTTTATGCTTAGCATTGACGTACTGTACCTACTACATAAAACCAAACAGAGAATATTCTATAACCATTCTTCTTAACACTAGTTAAGTAAAATGCGTACAGAATAAAGTAAAGTTTGTAAATATTAAACGAAAAAATGCCACGACCAAAACAGTTTACCAAAATCTCTTTACAATCTGGAAATCAATATCTACGGCTCTGTTTTTTATTTATTTTAATTAAGCTTCTGGGTTAAAAGGTAAAAAACTGTGTGCAATATTTTCTTTGTTGATAGATTTTTGTTTTTATCTTATGCAGGGTGCTGTGAAAGCAATCTACCGCCTACTGTTATATTTATAGTGTGTATTAAACTTTATATCCTTATGTAACGCATTATCAGCAGAACTGCATCGCTGTGATGAGGATACATGTTTTAACTGTTTCATCTTTATCTTAAATATTAGTATTTGTTACTTTTTGGTGTTAATTTATTCAGTTATTTTACCATTTATGTACACAGAAATATAAACATACAAGAAGAAAACCAGCATACGTACTGCGATAGAAAAGAAGATAAAGAGATGTAGACAGCGTATGAAAGAGTAAAAGTGAAAATAAGATATATAAGATCGAAGACCATTCACTTAATAAAATAAAACAAATAATATGAGAATGTACTTTTATACAAACAAAACAAACAAACAAAAAACAAAAATATTTATTTGACACTTAAAAAATACATGTTACAAGCCAGTCATAATAATAAAAAACTTTTTTCAAAAAAATAAACAACCGACTTCCAAAAAAACACTAAAAAATGAAAAATAACTTTAATTTCGGAAGTCGGTGACTTTGGATATGTATTTTAATTTTTTGTCACCGCCTTCCGAAATTAAAGTTATTTTTTACTTTTTAGTGTTTTTTTGTTGAAAAAAAGTTTTTTTATTTTTCACTTTTTAGTGGTTCACATGTGCTTACCCCTTCACAGCGTACCGGTGTGATGTTATGTTATTAACTGGTGTAAACAATTGACAGACATGAGATTTCAGCAATCCCTGTCCATTTGCTATCATTTATTGAGGAGTTCCGTTGCCTATCTCCGAAGTTCTTCATCAGATCTTCACCAAATTGAAATGGAACCACTCCGAGAAAGTACTCTTCTAAAAACAACACAAATTGCTTCAAGTGTGCCTTTAAAATTTGAAGAGTTCTCTCTATTTCTCCAGGATCCCATCATCAGATCCTGACTTGATGATCATGGGACCACCTGGGAAGTATACCCTTTCAAACAAAATTTTTTTTATCCAAATCGGTCCAGCCATCTTCGAGTAATCGGGGAACATACATAAAAAAAAAAAAAGGTTCCGACGAATTGAGAACCTCCTCCTTTTGGAAGTCGGTTAAAAAAGCACACGAATGTATACAAACATACTTCTAAAATAAATATCAGTACAATATTAATAATTATAATATAATTAAGTACACTAGTCTAAATCAAAACTATTTTTCTCATATTTATAATGACACCATTGAAGAGTGGTAATGGTTATGGTTAGTCATTTATCATGCTGTTTTTTTTTTGGGCGTGTCAGACTTTTACTGACTAAAACCCACCCGTGTTCCCTCAGTTGCCTGTGTGCCAGGGGCCGCGGTATCTCTTTCGAACAAACCGCACCCCTGGTAGGCATCGGCCTTTGCGGGCCCCATCAGTTGTTGCTGACATCTCTTTGAGACGCGCGTGGAACACAACGCGCCGTCGAACCGGGCTTAGTGATTACCGGACAGCGAGTTACCTATTACTCGCCGTCCGCAAGCCCGCGCCTACGGTGGCCAAGAATCAGCTTGGGATTCCCGACGCCCAGGACATCTCCTGCGTAGGCTACGGCCGTGAGGGCGCATGTACTGCCTATCCCTTACGTGCGCCGCCTCCCCCTTTGCGAGCATCACTGCTTCGCTGAAGGAAGCGACTGCTAGCCATGCACTTTCGCTCCATACCATGGCCTAGACCAGGGCCGGACGTGTGAGATCGCCGCCGCCTATCGCCTCGACGAGGACACGGCGGTGCTCCACCCAAGCCGGGCAGACCTCCACCGGTAATGGTAATAGTGCATTATCAAGCTTGAACCCTAAGAAATATTTTTTTTTTACGACCCATAAGACCGATTTAGAGAAGAAGATTGCTTTAAATACCAACGTTGGATTATTATACACCGTGATATTTTAGTCGTCTTACAACGGCAGCCCACTTCATGCATCCAATGACTACTAATAATTTATAATATAAAATGGTATTTTTGAACATATGCATAATTTAAAAAATTTAAATATCATTCACTAAGACGCATGACGTAGTTTGAAACACCCTGTTATGGAAATGGAATTAATGATGGCATGTAATGGTAGGTAGGTAGATATCTTCCACCGTTTGATACGTAAACATTATTAACAGGGAGGGTGTTTCATAATCCTAAAGCATAATTTATGTTTCTTTGTACCTATTATCTTAATTAATTGTAACAATGTTTTAATCGCGCCTAGAGGTATTTTGTGACGGATACATTGAGTGGAACACCTTTGTAAGACGACTAAAATGTCACGGTGTATATCTATAGAAATATCGATCATATTACCTATCTATTTTTATTCAAATATTTACACACGCTATAAAACTGATTTACATCCGCAGTACGTCCTCGTAACATAGGGTCCAGTTGAAAACCACTGTCAGGCACTAGTTGTCTGGAATTATGCTGAACGGCTGCGCCAAAAAGGCACAGGTTTTTGTTTCCTTTCTGTCTTGTTATTACGTTGTGGTTGTTCTTGAAGACCAATGTTGGACATTAGCATCAGCCATTAAATATCGTTGGTGCAATGAATGTAGTCACCTAACTCATAAGATTCTATTCCAAATTAAGTTCCCGTCATGGTATTTATTGATTTGCTTGAAAACCAAAGAAGGTTTTTTTTTTTTGTTTTTTTTTTTTTTGTGGGTGGGAAATCATCAAATGACTTCTCCCGCTCTGGTTGGAGCAGGAGGGCGTGTCAGACTTTTACTGACTAAAACCCACCCATATTCCTTCAGCTGCCCGTATGCCAGGGGCCGCGGTATCTCTTTCGAACAACCCGCACCCCTAGCAGGCATCGGCCCTTGCGGGCCCCACCAGCTGCTGCTGACGTCCTCCTGCGACGGGTCAGTACAGTGGCCCCGCCGCCAACCACTTTTCGGCCGCAGGGGATAGGGAGAGCGGCCAACGCTATACCGACACTCCTCTTCCCCTGCGGCCCCACCGCGTCCGCCATCAAACGGTGGCGGCCCCGTCACCTAACTCATAAGATTCTATTCCAAATTAAGTTCCAGTCATGGTATTTATTAATTTTCTTGAAAGCCAAAGAATGTAAGGTCACCTAAATGCCAAAAACTGTTTGCTTCCACATCAAAAGTTGACTGGTAGAAAAAGCATATGGCATTAAGTCCGCCTCTGTGAGCTTAAAATAATTACTAAATAAATAAATTATATCCACACATACGTAACTTTTCTATTGTAAACGCCAATAGCTTTGCAGCCAGTGCGAGGTTTCGAATCTAAATAACTTATCCTAAGATATATTCTAAGATTTGTGGCACATTCGCGACACGTACTTATTGCGGGTCGTGGTGACAAGGACACTATTCCACCGTGTTACGTATACTGCATGGATGATGCGGAGTCTGGAATATTTATGACTCTGTAGTGATAGAAGGCTATTGGAGCAATATTTTGTTGGGTGATAAATAACAGGCAGCCCACCAGATAATAAGTATAGTCAGCTTATAATTTTCCCGCTACTGGGACACAGGCCTCCTCTCTGTGAGAGGGAGTGGGCCGTAATACACCACTCTGACTGGAAACCAACCCTAACATGGTTAGGAGAAGGCTAGGCGGACGATTATGATTTAAAATTGGAAGTTCATTGATACGGTTACTGCAAAAATTCAAGACACTTTTTTCTTCATAAACATATTATATTCAAAACAAAAAAAGAATACAAAAATAGTTTAATAATGACAAAATAAAAAAAATCTCACATGGGCACTTAAGAAGAGTCAAAAGCTAGGTGCACTGTTCAAATTTGTCGTTTCCTATGAAGAAGACGCAAGGAACTCCGGTTTCCCTTTTTTAAAATAATTAGCTTATATACAATGTTTTTAAATTACAGTGTTAATAGGTATTGGAAGACAGTGTAGGCCTGTCAAAAAGTACCAGGTACTTAATAACATTGAAAGTTGTCTATAAATATATAGTTTACAATGCCCACAGCGTTCTCACATTCACAATATCTCACACCTATGTAGATCTAAACAGAGTTAACTCAAAAAAAGCACTTTTTTTAGAAAAGGTCAAAAACTGTTAACCGTGTTCCTGTGCACTGGAGAAGTTATCTGTATACATATTTGCTTTGCAATTTCTACCTAGAAAAATATTTTTAAATCTGTTTTATTGGTCGATAGGTAGTGAGTTAAGGAATTCAATGGTAAGCATAAGTCAAAACTCCCAATTTTTGACTTAGCTCCCTTTAGATCTAGGTGTACGATACATAATGTCGATTTGTAACTTCTCAGCTTACAGCATAGTTTACGATTAAGGAACACCTTTCTCCCGGGATCAATTTAAGTGAATATACAATGTAATTACATGTCGTCATAGCGCAGATCCCTGAGCAGTCGTTTATTAAAATGTGTTTCAAGATACACTATGGATGAGAGATTTTAGAATGCCTTGGACTTATTGGAAGAAAGTGGAACTGAAGTAACAAGACTTTATTACAGTCTTTAGAAATGATCAATCTCCTTTTAAATAATAAACACATTATTCATGAAAAATCTTCCTGGTTGGTCTAGTGGCTGCTAGCGGTACTACTGGGCATAAAGTCCTTGGTCCGATTCCAGGGTCGGGCAAAGTGTTTTCGGGTTTTCCATCTGGAATATCTCAGTAGTCCTGAAGTCTGGTTCTATACCCGGTTGATGGTAATAGATTTGCCCCCAAATACATAGGACTTAAACATAAATAGCGAAATTTCAGTGTGCTATTAAGGTGTACCTCTGCCCAACCCTTTGTGGAAAAACAGGCGTGATGTTATGTTATTACGTAAAGACTTCGCTGATTTTCTGCAAGGCACGGGGCACTTATCCAGTTTGCAGCATAATAATTGCTACACTGATGCTACGTCGTAGCCTAAGTCTGCTACGCCGTAGCCTTCATCGGCTACGCCGTAGCAAACAAATGGATCAAACGGTTTATATTGTGTCAAGACGATGTTTTTAAGGGATATTGCAGGCTTAAGTATAATGGACTAGATCTTCATTGTATGAAAGAGTCAAACATTTCGTTTCTATAGGTCTATTGTATAATAAAGCATTTAATATAATATGTTCCGGTTTCTTTAAATTTCATCAACCATTACATATTATAAACGCATTACATAAATATATTCTTATGTACATACACCTTCCTTTTTTATCTTCACGTTTACGACTGTACGTACCATCCCGTAACATAATCGTATTTGCACATTCCCGTTTCCGGGATGGCCGTTTGTTCTAAACGCACCTCTAAACGCGAATAAAACAATAATTCTACGTCATACCAAAGTCCAATTTTCCGCGGTTTTGTCATTGCAATATCTATTCATGAGTTTTCGTGTCATGTATGGTACGACCAACTTATTTATGCGGGTCACATGAACTTTATCATAACTGAATAAGGTTTGTTTTGTAGAAAATAGGGTATGGTGTAAGTGGTGTGGGTAGCTATGTGAGTAGGGTCACCACACCGAATTATAAGTTTAAATTGTTTTGATTTTGCAGGAGCCTGATAGTGTTCCTGTGTAGTGGATATTATAGGTAGACAGGTACATATAATTTATTGTCATGATTCAGGTTAGCAATTTAAACTTTAGGCAATCAAGTAGGCGGAAGCTTTAGTTAGGATTTGACTTTCATTTGCGATGCTTTTTTGATAGTGAATGTCAATTAATTTCCAAAACATATTAAGGAAGTAAATTAATTAAAAAAAAAACTATGTTTAAAATTATACTTGATTTTATTTCCTTTCTCATGTTCAGAGTTACTTTCATTAATTTTTTGAACGAAGTTTTTTAGCGCAGGTTGCGGCGTTTTAATGGTTTTCGAGAGTGCTGAAACCTATACTGGAGTCAAAATGAAAATCCGAGATGGCGGCTGCGAATTTTTCATCTTGGGTGCCGTGTTCATGGTTTTTGAGGGTGCTGAAGCCGATAGTGAGTCCAAAATAAAGTTTGAAGGTTGAGTAAACGACGACGTTATATTCGGAGCTGGAAAGAAATCTTAAGAAACTTCATTCTTGACGGGGTCCCCCAACCCCACACGATTGTTATACATCCACCTCGCTTTCTGTGTTGAAAAAAACTTACACCTTACCAATTGTTCGTATTTGACACTTCGCAAAATATTCAAACAAGTCTAGACATTTGCATTAATTAATGTCTCTGTTTATTTTCTGCGAAGACCAACATTTTGCCTGATATCGAGGCTCAGATGTTCGGAGCTAGCAGCTGTGCCGTTATTAATACTCGTCAAGAAAAATAAAACGATCCCGACTCATATTTTAGCATTCTTATTGAATAATTTTTAAATTGCTTTAGAAGTACCTACCTATTTGAATAAAAATGGCGTGTCCGTGTCAATTGCGGACCCATGTCTCATATTTATTTTAAACGCGGATACTAACAATATCTAGTAGTAAATTAGCCTATTTTGTATGCCTGATACTGAAATTTGTAGTAAAAACCTTAAAAAGTTACAGGACGTGTGACGTGGCTCCTCAATTCAGACGTCTGAATTGAGGAGCCTTTACTAAATATTGGTAGTAACCGGATTATAATATGAGACACGGCTCCTTCATTCATACGGCAACTGCATAGCATGTTAATTCTTAATTATGCAATCAATAATAATCAATGTATGTCCTGATATTTTTACGCCACACTTGGCAGATTGTAATGCAACCATTAATTAATCATAAGTTATATGATTAGTCAATGGTATCATCCAATCTTAAATGATTATGATTGTCTTTTTTCGATTTCGTTTTGCAAACAAAATCTAAGCACAGCTTCGAGCACACAAGTTATAACAAAATAGGTAATCAATCAACTCATAATCCTATGTTAACTCCCTTCTATACATTCATACATATATATTCTCACACGTAATCTTAAATAGTTCAACGGATACCATTGAAGATTTCTTGACAATGCTGTGTACATAAATTAATCAATCTTGAACAAAGCTTGATATATGTATATGTATGGCAAACGATATCGAATCACCTGCTTCAGAAATAGTTTTGTACTGTTAATACTGAATTATTTATTAGCTATAAGTTATGCAGGGTAGTGTATGAAATGAAAGTTTCAATAATCTAGCTTATTTAATGGCAAATGGGTCTAAAAATGAATATGCACAAGACAAAGGTCATGTCAAATGCCCATATAACACCCACTCTCATGACGATCGGAGGCGCTACGCTCGAAGTTGTGTGTGGACGAATACGTTTACCTGGGACAAACTGTCCAGTTAGGTAGGTCCAACTTCGAGAAAGAGGTTAATCGTTGAATCCGACTCGGCTGAGCAGCGTTCGTCAGGCTTCGCAATATCTTCTCGTCCCAAATACCGCAGTGTCTCAAGACGAAAGTCTTTGACCAGTGTGTGTTGCCAGTGATATACCTATGGTACAGAAACGTGGTCTACAAGGAGTGATACAGTATTACTTGATGGTTTTTACACTTCGGCATCGCAGCAACAATTTAGCTGCGCACAGCCGTTTTCTCGTTTTTAAAAGACAAGTGACACGCGTACTGTCACTTGTCGGCCGCCGATCGTTACGTGATTCGAACAAGACAACGGTAGTTGATAAAAGAAATGTGTTTATAACACATTTGCTCGTAAAGGGTCTCTTATTACACCAATTTCAATATCGTAATGTATGTCATTACGCACTTGTGCGTTATTGTAATTTAAAACGCACGGTTTATCAAGATGCTCCGTCTAAAACGAACCGTACTTTTTAAAATCTTAGCAAAGAGTTTTTATGTCAGAAAAGTAGTCAACATTTTATGAATAAACTTAACTTTGAGAGACAAAATAAAAAAAAATAACATTTAGTTCTTTTATTTAATTAGTTTTGATAATAAATTACAACCATTTATCTGTAACAAATACAAAAAAAAATATTCATTTACTTTATTAGTTACATTGGCTGTTTTTGTGCCTTTGCTTTAAAAAAAAGCTCTTTTGCGCGCACATCGCTAATTTGTGAACAAGTAATAATCAATTTTACAAATTGGTCAAATTTTTCTAACTGCTTTAACAAGTGATTAAAGATTTACTCGTTCAAGAAAGTCCGACTTTTATTTATTTCCTCGCAAATATGTTATAAAACGTGCGCTTTGATACTTACAGCCTCTGCTTTCTTGTAGCCCTCGCCTACGGCTCGGGCTAGCAATATCGCCTCGGCTGTAATTTTCAACTTACCGCACTTATATCATAATGTACTGTTATCTTAAATATAAAACGCATTTATTACATCCACTAGATACAATTGTATAATGAGTTTACTAAAATCCTAACAGTACGATGTAATTTTGCAACGTTCCATGTTACATCTTAGTAAATCCTATATTATATGAGAATGATACCTAAAACATCTTATTCTAGTGAATTAATAATGTCGTCTACGGTGGTAAGTGACACTATCCTCGTCATCATGATTTCTTTCATGTCACAGATATTTCTAACACCATTAGTTATCACTTCCTTGAGTCACCGATCATACATGAAAATCAAAATCAAAAGTCATTTATTCAAACTAGGCTGAGAGTCAGCTCTTTTTAAACGTCTTAAATTACATAAGACAGTCCCCCCAAAACGCCCGCCCTTCACCACTTCCTAGTGCTTTAGCTGGTAAGAAGAAGTGGCGAACAAACTCCCCAGCAGCACAGCTGTCTGTTAAGTTAGAAAAACTTGATTCTAAACAATAGTAGGTAATTAACATTAAGAAACACAAAAACGATTAAATTTTCCATATGTCAGCTAGCACACGCCAATATACCAAGGAAACATTGAAAACTATAGGTACTCAAGTAGAAATAAATAATAATTAACAAAAATTATAAATAAACGTAAACAGAACTTATATTTTAAATAAAAGCCTCCAGGCACAAATGGCGTGCCCGCTTACATATGCAATTCTGCATTTTGTATAAACATCTATAACTTGAAGTAACAACAGTTAAGCTAGGACCTTTGGAATAAAATTACTAAAAAGTTAATACAATGAACAAAACCATGGTTAGTAAGACGACCAGTCACCACAAGCAGCATCCGTTCACGAGCCTAACGCAAAGATCAGCCATTACCTCCTATGTGCGGCTGCATTAGGTTAGACGAGCATCCGAGACCAATTTATTTGCGAGAAGGCTGAATGATGATAAATATTATCAATTATGTTTCCTGTTCTCTCTCTTTGCTCCACAAGGGGAGCAGTATGTAGTCTCCACGACATACTACACACACACACTACACACGTACTAGCCTATTTTTAATTTGTACAATACGTTTAAGTTTTTTGAAATAAATAAATACATAATAATACATAATAATAATACACACTTTCATGAATCTATGGAAAAGTCCGGTGGCAAGTAAGACGGGACTATTATTTTCACCAGAGCATGAGCTCTTCCAAAAACGTAGATGGTGAATGGTGCAAATACAAGCGAAAAAGAAGTCCCACATTTTTCCACGGCCCTCATACTAACCCTAGTCTTCAACCACTTTTTTTGACAAATCCTGTCAGCCAGTGTTATAATTTACTGTAGTCATGGACTTACACATTCAGTCGCTATGACTATGAAATAGTTTTATATCAAACTGACAATCTGACAGGTCATCGGGCGTTTATTTCGCAGCCACCGACGCGGGAATTAAGGCCGCGTTGCAATCATATGAACATATATACCTGTGTAGGTGTGTGTGGGTTAGAGAGATACGACTGAGTGAGTGAACTGAATAACTGATCGTGTTAATGAATGAATAGATAATTTTGTTTCAGTATATGACACTGCCGTATTCGTGACCGAGAGAAAAAATCGACTATAAAATGATTTTTGTTATAGCAGCTTTTTAATTTTTTTCAGTAGTAGCCCGGAGTCTAGATTTGTACCCGGTTGGTGGTAATAAACTATTCCTCTCTTACATAGGACTTAAACATAACTGGTGAAAGGTGAGTGAACTATAGGTTCACCTCTGCCTAAATATTAGACAAAAACGGGTGTGATGATATGTTAAGTCTTTTAACCTCAATGTTTTTTCTTATATTTTTTTTAAAGGCGTGATTTCATACACAAAAAAAAACACATAATTATGTTTATTTTTTACTATGTTAAAATTATTGATATGTTGCCATGCCCTAACGAACGTATGTACTTATATGTATTGTAAAACAACCAAATGTACACATGAATGCAATACATATTTTTTTATTTTATTTTGTTGTAAAGATACTATGTAAAATAATACGGGCATAACTCATCAGCGAAATAAAATGTGTATGTTTCTAGTGCGCTGATTGAAACCACTTTTGGCTGGTAGTCAAAGTTAATTAAACCACACAATGTAATAATGGTCGGTTTCGTCATAAATGTTACTTTATAAGCAACGAAAACCTCTTTTATGAGGTTTTTTATGACTTAATTAATTTCCTAGGTAATTAGCTAAGGAAGTAGAGAGACCATAGTTTATTTAAATAGTCAATTAAAGTGGAAGCGCCAGAATAACCCGTGATATACGAATTTTCTTACGTTTTCTGCTATTTGAAGGTCAGTGTTTATTCATAAAATTAACTTTTTTTTGTGGAAATCATCAAATAAGTTTCTCCGCTCTGGGCGAAGCGGGAGGGCTTCTCAGATTATTACTGACTTTAAAACCCACCCGTGTTCCTTCAGTTGCCTGTGTGCCAGAGGCCGCTGTATCTCTTTCGAACAACCCGCACCCGTGGCAGGCATTGGCCCTTGCGGGCCCCATCAGTTGGTGCTGACATCTCTTTGAGGCGCGCGTGGAACACAACGCGCCGTTGACCCGGACTTGGTCCTTACCGGACAGCGAGCTACCCATTACTCGTCATCCGCAAGCCCGCGCCTACGGTGGCCGGGAATCAGCCTTTTTTTTAAACTAAATGACCTTTAAAAATTGTTTGACTTTTTTATTCAATGGGATTCAATGAACGTAGAGCAATGGAAAGGCCTATGCTCCGAGATTCCCTACGCGATCGAATCAGGAATGAAGAGATCCGCAGGAAAACCAAGGTAACCGACATAGCTCGAAGAATTGCTAAACTTAAGGTGCAGTGGGCAGGGCACATTGCTCGCAGAACAGATGGCCGATGGGGCCAAAAGGTTTTGGAGTGGCGACCGCGTAACGGAAGAAGTAGAGTGGGAAGGCCTCCCACAAGGTGAACCGATGACCTTGTGAAAGCCGCGGGAATTCGCTGGATGTGGGAAGCACAAGACCGGTTGAAGTGGAAGAGCGTGGGGAGGCCTATGTCCAGCAGTGGACGTCTTTCGGCTGAAATAATGATGAAATTACATTTAATGGAACTAAAACACTTTATTCAACAGGATATTATTAACACCGGGAATGACAATACACCTTAGCTTAAAAGTTCGAGACATGGTTGTTTATTTTACGTAATTTAGAAATATTAGCACTCAGATATTCAAATATTAAAGATAATATAAACTGATCTGCCGTAACGTATAGCAATATTTCTACAAGGAGTGATACAGTATTACTTTATGGTCTTTTTAATACAGTTGCTCAAAAAGTGGTGTATTGCAGGGACGTATAGCGTTCGGGATGTGGGCTATTACATACTAGTGCTTTTTTTTTACCTTTCCCGAACTCGTGCGTTCTCTTTCCCAACTGTCAAAATAATGTCTATTAAAAAGAAAAACCAACCATGAAGTTTTTACTAAAGAGTTTTTGTGATTCATACAAATACGTATATTTCTAAAAGGAAGCTACTAATTTATTTCAATATCAGATTTAATGATTTAATTGAATGAGTTAGGTTAGGTTTCATTTCATTTCATCTCATTAAATTTCATTTTCATTTCATATCAATAAAAAAAATCTACTGAAGACTAAGCTGTATGGATAGTTCCCTTTGCCTACCAAAATGGGTGAAAAAAAAAACTCTGCTTATATTATACGGTTGGCGCCATTTTCCAGAAATTTTCTTTGCGAGTTTAGTTGTTTGTTGCACAAAATGAGTAATTTCGACCCTATTTTTTTTGAATTAACACCACCGGAACTCAGTATAATTGCACAAAATGCTTCGGAGAACATTTTACCGGAAAAGTCAAAAAGTCGTTACATATCTACATACGACGAATTTATTGCGTGGAGAGAAGAGAAAAAAGCAAATAGTTTTTCAGAAAATGTTATGTTGGCATATTTCTCCGAACTCTCAGCAAAATTAAAACTGTCTACGTTATGGTCGAGATTTTCGATGATAAAAAGTATGCTGAAAATAAGGAACAACGTGGATATAAGTGAATACCCAAAATTAAATGCTTTCTTAAAACGACAATCAGACGGTTTTACAAGTAAAAAGTCGAAAATATTAACATCCAATGAAGTGGAAAGGTTTTTGAACGAAGCTCCCGATGATCGTTATTTAGCCACAAAGGTAATTTATTAATAAGTACTTATATTTTTCTTTAGTATTCAGTTTACGAAATCGCAAAATACAGTCAAAACATTATTTAAAAAAATATTAATCAAATCCCTTTTTTTGTAGGTTGCTCTGATTTTTGGCGTTGTTGGAGCTTGCCGCAGAGAGGAGTTAGCCAATATTACTTTAAAAGATATTGAAGCCCATGGAAAAATGCTACTAATCAAGATTCCGAACACAAAAAATAAGATACCGAGAAGCTTTGTTGTTGAAGGAGATTTTCTTAGAATAGAGCAAAAATATATGAATCAGCGGTCCCAAAAAGGAAAAACCGACCGTTTTTTTCAAAATTACCAAAAAGGGAAGTGTACAGCTCAAGCAATCGGGATAAACAAATTTGGTAATATGCCAAAAGAAATAGCAACGTTTCTTGGTCTGCCGGATGCTGAGTATTATACTGGGCACAGCTTCAGGAGCACCTCTGCTACATTATTGGCAGATTCAGGAGCCAATTTGACGTCCTTAAAGCGACTAGGAGGTTGGAAATCAGACAAAGTTGCAGAAAGCTATATCGGTGATTCATTAAACAACAAACTAGAAACTGGGAAAAAAATCACACAATCCATTAATTTAAGGTCCAGTCCGTCTTCTTCACATGTTGAAGAGAACGTTCGTCCATCTACCTTCGTTGATAATGATAATTCATCAGATCCAATTCCATCAACTAGCAAACGCCATTGTATGACAAATATACATGAACAATCATACGAAATTAATAATAGTTTGTCTCAAACAGTAAATATGCAACCTAAAACTTCCCCAGTTACTTTAAAAAACTGTACCAATTTCAATGTACATGTGTACTATAACTTTTATAAGAAATAAATGATTAGTTAGTTGAGTTTATTGTGTTTTTATTATTTTATTAAATTGCTTCATTTTTTCGCAACTGTATTAAAAATAGTCGTTCAGTACACCTGCGGAACCGTCATTGCAACTTGTTCCGACTGTCAACCCTCGCCTTCGGCTGCGCCTCGGCTCGGGTAGACATTTGTCGGAACTCTTTGCAATGACAGCCTTTCCGCACTTGTAATGAAATATACTATTACACTTCGGCATCGCAGCAACAATTGAGCTGCGCACAGCCGTTTCGTCGTTTTTAAAAGACAAGTGACACGCGTACTGTCACTTGTCGGCCGCCGATCGTTTCGTGATTCGAACAAGACAACGGTAGTTGATAAAAGAAATGTGTTTATCTTAAATATAAAACGCATTTATTAGATCCACTAGATACAATTGTATAATGAGTTTACTAAAATCCTAACAGTACGATGTAATTTTGCAACGTTCCATGTTATATCTTAGTAAATCCCATATTATATGAGAATGATACCTAAAACAGCTTATTATAGTAAATTAATAGCGTCGTCTACGGTGGTGACACAATCCTCGTCATCATGATTTCTTTCATGTCGTTATCACTTCCTTGAGTCACCGATCACACATGAAAATCAAAATCAAAAGTCATTTATTCCAACTAGGCTGAGAGTCAGCTCTTTTTGAACGTCAAAAATTACATAAGACAGTCCCCCCAAAACGCCCGCCCTTCACCACTTCCTAGTACTTTACTGGTAAGAAGAAGTGGCGAACAAACTCCCCAGCAGCACAGCTGTCTGTTAAGTTAGAAAAACTTGATTCTATACAATAGTAGGTAATTAACATTACGTAACACAAAAACGATTAAATTTGCCATATGTCAGCTAGCACATGCCAATATACCAAGTAAACATTGAAAACTATAGGTACTCAAGTAGAAATAAATAATAATTAACAAAAATTAAAAATAAACGTAAACAGAACTTATATTTAAATAAAAGCCTCCAGGCACAAATGGCGTGCCCGCTTACATATGCAATTCTGCATTTTGTATAAATATCTGTAACTTGAAGTAACAACAGTTAAGCCAGGACCTTTGGAATAAAATTACTAAAAAGTTAATACAATGAACAAAACCATGGTTAGTAAGACGACCAGTCACCACAAGCAGCATCCGTTCACGAGCCTAACGCAAAGATCAGCCATTACCCCCTATGTGCGGCTGCATTAGGTTAGACGAGCATCCGAGACTAATTTATTTGCGAGAAGGCTGAACGATCATAAATATTATCAATTATGTTTCCTGTTCTCTCTCTTCACTGTTTATTTCTAGTATCGCGTAAGGATATGTTTCTGATGGGTGTCCCGACCGCTCCCGTTTTTTTTGCTCAGACGGGGAGCAGTACATAGCCTCCACGACCTTTTCATGAAACTACGGAACAGTCTGGTGGCAAGTTAGACGGGCTACCGGGCTGACTAGCTATTATTTTCACCAGAGCATGAGCTCTTCCAAAAACGTAGATGGTGAATGGTGCAAATATAAGCGAAAAAGAAGTCCCACATTTTTCCACGTCCCTCATACTAACCCTAGTCTTCAACCACTTTTTTTTGACAAATCCTGTCAGCCAGTGTTATAATTTACTGTAGTCATGGACTTAAACATTCAGTCGCTATGACTATGAAATAGTTTTATATCAAACTGACAATCTGACAGGTCATTGGCCGTTTATTTCGCAGCCACCGACGCTGGAATTAAGGCCGCGTTGCAATCATATTTCGTTCATATGAACATGTATACCTGTGTTGGTGTGTGTGGGTTAGAGAGATACGAGTGAGTGAATGAACTGAATAACTGATCGTGTTAATGAATGAATAGATAATTTTGTTTCAGTATATGACACTGCCGTATTCGTGACCGAGAGAAAAAATCGACTCTAAAATGATTTTTGTTATAGCAGCTTTTTAATTTTTTTCAGTAGTAGCCCGGAGTCTAGATTTGTACCCGGTTGGTGGTAATAAACTATTCCTCTCTTACATAGGACTTAAACATAACTAGTGAAAGGTGAGTGAACTATAGGTTCACCTCTGCCTAAATATTCGACAAAAACAGGTGTGATGATATGTTAAGTCTTTTAACCTCAATGTTTTTTCTTATATTTTTTTTAAAGGCGTGATTTCTTAATACATAAGTATTCAGAAAACAAGCGAGATTTGTGAGTATTTAGTGGTGTTTACTGGGAATGTATTAAATAAGTGTGTGAGCTAGATAAATTAATAATTACAGACTATACTACAGTCATGTAATAATACACAAAAAAAAAACACATAATTATGTTTATTTTTTATTATGTTAAAATTATTGATATGTTGCCATGCCCTAACGAACGTATGTACTTATATGTATTGCAAAACAACCAAATGTACACATGAATGCAGTACATATTCTTTGATTTGATTTGGTTGTAAAGATACTATGTAACATAATACGGGCATAACTCATCAGCGAAATAAAATGTGTCTGTTTCTAGTGCGCTGATTGAAACCACTTTTGGCTGGTAGTCAAAGTTAATTAAACCACACAATGTAATGGTCGGTTTCGTCATAAATGTTACTTTATAAGCAACGAAAACCTCTTTTATGAGGTTTTTTATGACTTAATTAATTTCCTAGGTAATTAGCTAAGGAAGTAGAGAGACCATAGTTTATCTAAATAGTCAATTAAAGTGGAAGCGCCAGAGTAACTCGTGATATACGAATTTTCTTACGTTTTCTGCTATTTGAAGGTCAGTGTTTATTAATTAAATTAACTTTTTTTTGTGGAAAATCATCAAATAAGTTCCCCCGCTCTGGGCGAAGCAGGAGGGCGTCTCAGATTATTGCTGACTTTAAAACCCGCCCGTGTTCCTTCAGTTGCCTGTGTGCCAGAGGCCGCTGTATCTCTTTCGAACAACCCGCACCCCTGGCAGGCATTGGCCCTTGCGGGCCCCATCAGTTGGTGCTGACATCTCTTTGAGGCGCGCGTGGAACACAACACGCCGACGACCTGGACTTTGTCCTTACCGGACAGCGAGCTACCCATTATTCGTCATCCGCAAACCCGCGCCTACGGTGGCCGGGAATCAGCCTTTTTTAAACTAAATGACCTTTAAAAATTGATTGACTTTTTTATTCAATGGGATTCAATGAACGTAGAGGGTTGTATTGATGATAAATAATGATTACTTATATTTTTTTTGTATTTGTTACGGTACATACAACGTGCAAATTGCAAAAAAACATACGATAATTTGGATTTCGTTAACCTAGTCTGTAAAAAAATCCAAACATCTAAACAAGCAAACTTTCACATTTACAATTTTAGTAGGATAGTAATCCTACTAATATTGCTTACGAAGGCAAAGAATATAGAGACTTGGAGAAAAATGGAGGAAGCCTTTAAGGCTCGTGCAGACTAGCGTGACGCGACGGTCGCGTCGCGACACTCGTAGAACAATTTCTATGAAAACTTAATGGAAATTGTTCTACAAGTGTCGCGTCGCGCTGTCGCGTCGCGCTTGTTTGAAGAAGCCTTTACTCGTATTGAGAGGTCCTTAATAATATTGTAAAATGTTTTTGGTATCATTACATAAACAATTAAAATAAATAAATAAAATGAATAGATTATTAATGAAAGTTTCATTTTAGCAAAAAAAATCAATGATTATGTAATTACAACAAATGCATGAGATTAACACTAATACGTACTTTTATTGTGATTTACTGTGTTAAATAATAATTTATTATATAATGGAATATGAATTTATAAGTGATATGCAACAAATGAAATGTAAATAATAATAAATAGTAATCCTACAAATCCTACTCGTTTAGATGTTTGATCCTTGTTTCTCAATCACGCAAAAATTGCTGAACGGATTGGGATGATATTTGGTACACAGATAGGTTATAACCTGAATTAACATATGGAATACTTTCATCCCAGTAGGTTCCCGTGGGATATCGTTAATAATATATAAACAAATCACTGAACATATTTTTATGGTCAGAAGATAATCGATATGGTACCTAGTTTAGGCGTTCATGCAAAACTATTGGTTAAACGTAAAAATACAAAGAACACGTGTGTCTTAACCCACGGAAAATTACCTAAAATGAAAATTTATGATTTAGTTTTCCCAAAAAATGTAATGCAAATCCTCGACCGCAACTGTAAGCCGTGCTATTCCAGAACCACAGTATCGAGGTTCCGCCGTCATTAAAACAAAAACACGAACAAAATAATAATATTACGTCCGAAATATCGTGTTAAGCGTCGAAATGATTCATGATATTTATATTCGGATTATAAAGGATTACATTTTAATTATACAGAACTGAACGTTTGTGTGAATAAACTTCCATTCGTTCTCGTTCATTCATTCGTTCATTGTCCACGAAAAGAGTTTATTGTTTGCGGTAAATGATGTTCCGATGAATTGGTCATTTCTCATATGTTTTTAATTATGCGATTCTGGTGAGCTTTTGTTTTAAAAACTGTTTAATAATATATCTATACAATGATGCAGTCCATTGCTGATTCCTTTAAAGACGTTTTCAACATTGTTATCATCGTGTAGGCTGAGAAATGAGAGGGGGTACTGCCCACTCTCATTTTATGAGTCAGAAACATCCTGTTATACTGCAACCTCCGTCAATGCAGAGACGACCCTTACATTTGAATATGGATAGTACTGTTATGTACTAACTTTTACCTGCAGTTTTGCCTTTGTGGATACCGGAAAATGGCCCATTTATACATTCTTCTTCAGTTCTTTTTAGCGTTTTGATGGCAAAAATAACACGAAATATTTTAACCATTAAGTCCTCCCGTGTGCAGGTAATAGGGAATGCGGTACAAAATGCAAGGTGAGCCATTGTCTGTGGAGAGACGCCGCACACACACCGGAGGTCTGAGCCGTCCATAAATCCCTACTGGTGGAGGTTGTCCTTTCTGCGGTCTACTTGGGTTTGAAGTCTATGTAAGGTTTTCCAAATACGTCCACGGTAACTTGTAACTTGGTAATATATATACGTTGTTTTTTTTTAACTCTATTGGTTCACGCGGCCACGCCAGTAATTTTTTCCAAATATCTTCTACAATTATCATCATACTTCAGCCAATTAACACAAAACCTTAATGTCTTATACACCTAAACCTTTTCCTTAAATCACTCCATCAGTTGGTGAAAACTTTATTAAAATCAGTTGAGTTTTTGTGTTTTCATCTATAGGTACGATAAACTCTTCATGCATTCCTTTTTTACACGCTTTATATTAGCTTCACTTGTATGTTTGTTTGTTTGTATGTTTGTATGTAACCGACTCCTTTGGACGCTATTTTGACCCACTTTAAACGGTCAAATTTCATTTAAACTTTGTAGACTTATCTAGGACCTATGACAATTCAATAATTAAAAAAAAAAAATAGAAAAATCACGCTTTTGTAGTTAGCAAAACTAAAAAATAGAAAATAAATAATAGTTTAAAAAAACGAAAAAAACACGCTTTAAAAGCCAAACTAAAAAAAGAAAATAATTTAATTCTATTAAAAAGCGTGGGGTGCTTGATATTAATTGATTATAAAAATACCTCAAAAAGCACCCCACGCTTTTTAATAGAATTAAATTATTTTCTACTTTTTAGTTGGGCTTTTAAAGCGTGTTTTTTTAGTTTTTTTTAAAACTATTATTTATTATCTTGCAGTTTTAATGAGTAAGTAAAACCAACTGACGCTGCTTTTTAGCTGCAGCCCACGAGTGCGATATTTATTTATTTATTTATTTATTTATACTTTATTGTACACCACAAAAAATACACAACAAAAAACAAAGTACACTACAAAATATACAATGGGCGGCCTTATCGCTTTCCGCGATCTCTTCCAGGCAACCTTGATATATATGCGATATGCTCGTATAATAAAGACATAGGAAGGCCAGTACCCTAATTCATCATCAGCATCATCATTTTAGCCGAAAGACGTCTACTACTGGACATAGGCCTCCCCCATACTAATCCACTTCGACCGGTCTTGTGCTTCCTTGTCTTGTACCTTAATTGAGTCATCAATATTCTCTGCCTTGCCTTTCCCCAACTAAGGTGTGGTCGGCTCCCAATCTTACCAGATGCAGTTGAATACCATTATTTTACATGGTGCGACTACCTATCTGACCTCTACAACCCAGTTACTGGGTAATACGATACCCCTTGGTAAGACTGGTTGTCATACTTTCGGGCTTCTGACGACCCGTAGCGACTGTCAAGGATCCACAAATGACAACCGGGACCACCGCTTAACGTGCTTTTCGAGACACGGAGTTGGAGTTTTGGTATGTTAAGATTGTCACCCATCCACAGACCAACCGCGGCAAACGTAGCTTAACTTGATCGACCGAGTCGTGCGGCTGTTATTACTTAGCCACAAGCTATTAATCGGAATCTGAATCATTTTAAAGGTTATTGATAAATCCATTGTTTCATATGTTCGAGAAATTTGTTTACTCAACAACGGAAATAACGCAATGAATGTTGTTGAGCTGTCAAAATGAAAGCCGTTCCAACTTTAAAGGTCGCTGCATACGTAACGTGTACGGGACGTTGTTAGACCGTGGACGGGACGGGGACGTAACGTGCTTAGTAAACACTGACGGGGGTTTTTAATGCACAAACACCATGAAAGTAACTTGGAACTAACGTGCTAGTGTTGTGAACAAGGAAAGATGGATTTTTCATTTGAAGAATTGGCTTTAATTGCTATTGCTTATTGAAATTATTTGACGTTCATATTCTAGAACTTCGTGACTGTTCGAACATAGACAAAGCCCAATTATTGGCTGCCAGTATGACCATAAGGTTGCCTTCGGTAAGCGACTAACCTTTACAGAATTCATTCTATTGACAGGCGCGGATTTGTAAACTGCTAATTCTTGAAATACACGTGAAGTCTCACATTATAACGCTCTTAAGCGCTTTATTATATTTACCTTCAATCCCCTAACACACAGGGCTCTGCGGAGCCCTTACAGTAGGAGTCATAAATACACGTGCATCACTACTTAGCTTTCTGGAGCGAACGGAGCGACTGTGCATACGCAGCGGAAACACGGACGGGACGGGGCACGCGCAGGGCGGGACGTGCTAAACATCGTCGCCGACGATATTTTTCCCTCACCGCGCGTGCCACGTTCCCGTCCCGTCCGTGCATCCGTGACGTATGCTCTTTCGTTTACATGTTCTATGAAACGATATTTCCAAAACTTCACGTCCCGTTCCGTCCGGATAAAAACACATTACGTATGCAGCGACCTTTAGTGTGTTACGCAATTATAACGCAGGCGTATATGGTGCAACCTGGAGCATACGTAGCCAGTTAATCTGTGTATCACCTCTACCAAAGTCCTGAAGTAGCTATCGAAAATTTATTAAACATTAAATAAAGTAGGTACCTAAAGTACTAACAATGTTTATTTCTTATACAGGGTCGTAGAAGATTTATTAAGCTTTATCGCAGTTTCAAACTGCCGTTATGTTTATCTTTCTTAGAAGTTTTACAAAAATAAGTATATTAAGTTTCAGATTTTCTTTTGTTCAAAAATTAAGTGCCGACCCATGCTAGACAAATGAGGGCGAGGTGAATAACACTTGCTGTCAAAGAAATTTTTGTTGATATTATTGAACGACCGATTGACATGCTATTATTCCTTTTTTACATTTTATTTAAATTTTATTAATGTATCCTTAGTGACTTTTGATATTTTTTATTTTCTTTATATTACTGTAACATGGTTGACATTTGACATTTTCGTATTATTGTGACATTTTTACTGTAATTCAAACGATTTGACATGAATTTGTATCTTGTATTATTAAATTTTCCTTACTGTTATTTTAAAGTTATAATATCCTAAATTTGTATAAATTTTATATTTAATAATATATGATTTGCATGCCCATGTGACGGTAGAACATGGCGGACTTATAATATAACACATCTATGTACTATATTACCCATGTTTGCAAACCAATAAATGAATTATTATGAATTACTATTATGTACTTTCAATAATATTATGTCATTAATTTGTATATAAATATCGATTTTAAATTCTTAATTTGTTAAACTGTGTATAATGGGTAGTTTTTTCAGTTACCACGACCTAACTATAAGACCTACTATAATACCAAAAATCATAATAAATACTTTGACTTTGACTTTGACTTTGATCATTACTGCAGGGTTTGTTAATGAATAGCATATAGAATGTTTATTTGTGGTTGTATTTAATTAGGTGTTCATATCATATGTATCGTTTTTATATACATAAAGATATTATAATATTATGTGTACATTTAATTATATTTGAATAAATATTTAAAACACGACTTACGTAATTGCACCTACCACTGTTTGTCTTTGCATCACCCAAAGGTCGACGGGTAGAAAACGCCTTTGGCATTAAGTCCGCCTCTGTACATTTCTGTGCTTGAAGTATTAAATAAATAAATAAAAACAAGTTTACTGCAAGTTGGCTTTTATTTTACCTTCGCAGGTACATTTTCAGTAGGTCCTGTATGTATATTCAGTCAGTAATAAATTGCTTTATCACTATAAGCAACATTCCCACTAAATTGATAACTTCATTAAGGTTGGCAATAACTAACAGTTGCATTGACAAATTGAACTTGTCGTTTAAGAATGTGCAAGCAATATTCAACCTAAGGGTGATAAAGTAGCTAAAAGTTATAGAGATCAGATATATCTCATTATTGTCTTTCATAATAAATCGAATTGGTTTCTAGAGCCTCAAAGTGGCCCTATAATCCCACGTCGTCCACACAATATGTTCTTGCTCTAGACCCCAAAAATCCCATACAAAAGTATTATTCGCTCAGAATTTAAGTATTTTCAAGCACATCTCTGCAATTTGAGACACATAAACAATTGAAAAACATTTCAATTAGATTAGCCAACCTTGTTTTAGCCCACGTTCGGCCTCAAGGTCACGCGTGGCGCGTGGGCCGTCGACCGGGCATGAGCCCCGCCGGTTGCCATGGCAACGCCCAGGGAGAGCGTGTCACCCTCTCTTGTCTACAACCTTCGAAAATATTCGCTGAAGTGATAAGATTTGATTTTTTTTTGTATAAGTGCTTAAGATGATTGTGTTTAAGAGTTGTAAAGATAGTACTTAGAGAAGTTACTTTAAATTATACACCGTGAAATTTTAATGGTTGTTTTCCCGCAGCGAAATGGTTTTGTCTTGGTAATACAATCGTTTTATAAATAAATAAAATATTAGAAACAAAAAATGGCAGATTAACCATTGTGAAAAATCACCACGTGCGAGAGTTTATTTTGCTTTTAACATTTTTGCATCACTGTTCCCTTTGGTCGGAGGTGCGTGCGTTTCGAGTAGTACCTACAAGTTACTTCTAGTGTTACTATTTAGTAGTGTTTTATCGAGTTGATGAATATTTTTTAAATTATTTTGAAACAAAAAAATCTTAATTTTATTACTTTTACTCTATGCTTCGAAAGTACTCCTTATGGCAAGTTGTTCTGCCGCGGGAAAACAACCATTTAAATTTCACGGTGTATAGTGTGGTTTTGTTTTTGAAAACCGCAACACTTGTCTCTGAGTTGTGGAGGCCAGATAGGTATTCCCTGAAACCCGACCCCAACATATTTGGCAAAAGGCTTTGCAGATGATGAATGTAGTTTCATTTTTTTCTAGTTATTTTCGTGTTGCTAATATTAGTTTGTAGTTACTTTACATTATAATACTCTTTGTTTTGGCTTGCTTCTACGTAATGACTGTGCAGTACGACCGATATTGAAACGGCGGTCAATCTGTAGAAAAGTAGAAAAGTCGTGTGTTCTTTTGACGTACCACGAAACTTGTTAGATATCGGTAGTCAAAAGCTCGAAACTCCAGTATAAGCCGACCTCTTATTGTATTGAAACTCCATATTAGGTTAGGCCGCCTCGAAGTCTAGTGTTACCATCGACTTACGGTGGACTGCACACTGATAGGGCGAATAACCTTACATACTTAACCTTAGGGTAAAACCATGATAGTTGCCCCAGGGGTATAGTTGCCCTGGGGGTATAGTTGCCCCAGGGGTATAGTTGCCCCGATTGTAATTACTTTAGTTTCGAGGATGAATCGCATGCTATTTTATTAACCTATCGAAAGATTCTCTAACTATCACTAAGTTGACCGTGTCGCATGTCTCTGTGCGATTGCATGGGAAGACAAATGCGATCAAAGTTTTTGCGGGATAGATATCCTGTTTCTCAGCGGGGCATCTATCCTAAACGTAATTTATATGGATTAGGCAACTATCCCCTACGCGGGTTAGGTGTCCCAAAATATAGAGGTACGCAAAAATCGCTAAAACTCTGGAAATATTAAAGATAATGTTTGTTACTTTTCATAAATTAATTGGTAAAAACCAGGGGCTTGTGGCTTAGTAACATTAGCCGCACGGGTCGATCGATCAGGTTAAGCTACGCTTGCCGCGGTTGGTCCGTGGATGGGTGACCATCTTTACATATCAAGACCCCTCCATGCCTCGGAAAGCACGTTAAGCCGGTGGTCCCGGCTGTCATTTGTGGATCTTTGACAGTCGTTACGGGTCGTCAGAAGCCCGAAAGTCTGACAACCAGTCTTACCAAGGGGTATCGTATTACCCAGTTACTGGGTTGTGGAGGTCAGATAGGCAGTCGCTCCATGTAAAATTCTGGTATTCAGCTGCATCCAGTTAGACTGGAAGCTGACCCCAACATAGTTGGGAAAAGGCTAGGCAGATGATGAATTGGTAAAAAACCAAAGTATCGGCCAGTTTTACAAATAAAGTATTTTGCTTTTTATATAGAGTGATTTGCAAAAGTGTGGCAACTATCCGGCTTTTACCCTACATATTTAGGCTAAGGTGAATCTAGTCCACATTTTTCCCATACAAACTTCGGGAGTATATTACTCCACTGTTCGACAACGTACATCAAAAATTAAACATGGTATGGTTTTTTCCTATTATTAATATTGTCTGTACGGAAACAGAATACTAAAATAAGAAGCCATTAAAAAGTTAGGAGCCAACAAAGATCCGTTTTTCTTGCTAATTTAACCTAACTTTGGGCGTGTTTAGGTAATAAGAGAAGTGTTAAATCTGAAAAACCAAGTCGGTACCGACAAAGCTCAAATATCGAAAAATACAATAAACTTTATTGGTCATTGATTTACGCAGTGGTTTTTTTTTTAAACCCGATCTTTCGAAGGACTGTTCTTAATGTTTTACGCGCCTGTTGTACTATAAATGATCCTGCATCTCACTCTATAATGTTGTGCGTGTAGACTAGCGTCTAACTGCTCATCGCTGATACTATCTCTGTCAGACACGTTGCCTGGTGAGACAGCGTCCTTTTTAGCCAGCCCCATCAGTGAGTTCGAGCCCGCGACTAGGTTCCCCTTAAGGTAATTTATCTATGGGCTTGCGTCGCCTGAAATAAATGGTTTTATTATTAAAGGATAAAAATACAATGGTGGCCCATCAGTATAGGCTTCGACTAACGAGCTGTAGGTCGTGAGTTCAAATTCAGGTAGGCACTTAACTTTGTGTATTTAAATTCATTACCACTGCTTTCGGTGAAGGAAAACATCGTGAGGACATAGGCATATTCTAGAACCAAAAAATCAAAGATACGTGTTTAGCAGCGGCGTCTGAATTTTTGATGGTTGATGACGATAGGCTCGATCCCTATTACATGGCCACTTACTAAATGTGGGTCTACACCCACATTTAGTAAGTGGCCAGTATAGGTACACCTCTGCACAATCCTTCGGGTAAACAAGGCGTGATGTTATGTGTTATGTGTGACATCCATCAACACGCACTGGATTCGCGTGGTGAATGCGTAACTTGGAGGCCTGTGTCAAAGCAGGGGGAAAATTATAAGCTAATTGTGATCAGAGAAGATTAGTAATGAATAACTGACGTCGTCAGTCCGCAAAATGCGCAGGCGTTCTACCAGTTTCCCTATATTATTTACTTTTGATACGTTTGATTGGCCTTCAAATTTTTTTCATTGTCTTTTAAAACAACAACATTATCTCTTCAATTCACTTGCTATTTCCAGAGCCCTAGGAAACGAGCCTATTCACTGATATCCAGGAGACCACAATATTATTTTTAAGTATTTTCAAGCACATCTTTAACATAATAATATGGCTTTTCTAAGAAGAGGAGCATAATATCTTCAAGGTTGTTAATGTTACATTTCATAATTAATAGAACTTTCCCGTTGGGCAATATTAGCTTAATTTTCTCCCAAATTTCCATTTTATTTGCTTTACATTGAAGTTACCAAATGAGGTTGTTCTTGTAAGTAATGAACTGAATAATTATGATTAGCATAAGGAGTAGGTGGTTATGGACAATAGCACATATTGTTCTTTAGTTTCGTCCTATTCTTAATGCCAACCCTATGGATGTATGAAGCATGAGTTAGTCGTGTTTATCGTTGAGACCCTTAAGTACTGAGTGCGCTGCGAGTCCGCAGTGAGCTGCACGAATACTGACAAATTTGCATGCACTGACAGGACAGGTCCACTCATTCTGTGTGGTTCTTTCCTCAAAAGACCATTTCAGACACCAATCTATATGGTCTTCATATAATCTGACATGTTTGTGTCTGGACTTAAAAAGCGAAGAGAGAGTACTGAGATAGGAAACGCCAACCTTATCTAGTTTTTAAAATATGATTGACTTGTAAAGTGTTTGTACTAACCTACTTACAGAAATAAAATCATTTGTCATTTATTTGCAAGCTTCGAAGGTCCGAATTTACCTCAGTTCGATGTCGGGGTTCGGAATAGTCTAAAGACAGCTCCCGTTCCTTGAGTGTCATGCTCGGTAGAGGACGAGCAGCTTCGTGCTGCGATCTGTTAAGACGCGGCCCTATGCCAGGTGATTCGTCCAAGGTCTTTGACCAATCTATGACACTGTTTTTGTCACTATAACGCTCAATTATTATAACGAATATTTAATGAGTTTATCATTTTATGCAACTATTAAAGAATGACAGTATTGTGATTTGAATTTACGTTTAATTTAAGTCTATGAGCTAAATAATTAATTTCCCTGACTTTTATTGATAAGACGAACAATAAGACATCATATACAGAAGAAGAAGATTTTTAAAGATGTAATATTACGTTGGTAACCTGTTTCTACTTAATATCAAGTTCAAATTTAATTATTGGTACACATAGGTATAATGTAATGGTACATGATGGTTTAAAATCAAACAATATTGAGTCACTATGTTCTGCTTTGGAAGTCGTACAAATACTGCCAACAGTTTGTACTAGATATATCTACAGGTAGATAGAATGACAGCTTAAATAATTATAAAAAGAATGCTAAGCTATCATTGACTTCTTGACGTAATCCTTCAAAATACTGAAGTGAAAAATCTCAAAGCTAACATAAGCACACATATTCGGTTGTTAGCTGTTATGTGTGAACATGAAAAGGGAGCTGTCGTCCCCATCTCAAGATAACTGCTGCTGATAACGTAAGACATGTATACAGACAGGCTGTACCTACTGTTTATGAGTACCTCTATGTACCCACTTGAATATAGGTCGAAAACCCGAAGGTTTGCGGTGACGTTTCATGAGCATCAATTGATTCGGGTTAATTTAACGTAACACTTATTTAATGAGTATTTCGAGTTTATACAACTGATAAATGATATTTAAATCTGTAAATTGGTTTTAGCAAACACGTAAAAAATATATTTTATAATTAAATTGCTCGGTGTTTACTATCCGACTATTCTGAGAAGAGACTCCGAAACAAGCTCAGAAGCCACAGTCACTTTTATAGTCCAGACATTATCTTGATCAGGCGCGGGCTTGCGGACGGTGAGTAATGGGTAGCTCGCTGTCCAGTAAGGACCAAGCCCGGGTCGACGACGCGTTATGTTCCACGCACGCCTCAAAGAGATGTCAGCACCAACTGGTGGGGCCCGCTATGGCCGATGCCTACCAGGGGTGCGGTTTGTTCGAAAGAGATACCGTGGCCCCTAGCACGCAGGCAACTGAAGGAACACGGGTGGGTTTTAGTCAGTAAAAGTCTGAGACGCCCTCCCGCTTTGCCCAGAGCGGGAGAAGGTATTTGATGATTTCCAAACCAAAAAAAAAAAAATGTATGCAGATTAGTGTCTGGGATTATCATATCGCGTGTAACTCACGCAAAATTCATAAGGTCATCAGATGCTAGGCAATAATAGGCGAACGTTCGTCTGTGGATATGTGACCATCTTTTCACACCAAGATCACTCCGTGCCTGGGAAAGCACGTTAAGGCGTTGGTCCCAGGCTTCACTCGTGGATCTTTGACAGCCGTTACGGGTCGTCAGAAGCCCGAAAGTCGGACAGCCAGTCTTACCAAGAGGAATCGTGTTACCTAGTGACTGGATTGTGGAGGTCAGATAGGCAGTCAGTCCGTGTAAAATACTGGTATTCAGCTGTATCTGGTTAGACTGGGAGCCGACCACAACATAATTGGGAAAAGGCTATTGATTTTGTGGATATTTTCGTTTTTCTAATTATAGATTGTAAGTAGTTACTTCACATTATAATACTATTTGTTTTAATTGCTACAACCTAATAACTGTGCAGTACGACATATTTTGAAACGGTGGCCAGTCTTTTTAATAGTGGAAAAGTCAAAATCAAAAAATCAAAAGTCATTTATTCAAACTAGGCTGAGAGTCAGCACTTTTTGAACGTCAAAATTACATAAGACAGTCCCCCCAAAAAGCCCGCCCTTCACCACTTTCTAGTGCTTTAGCTGGGAAGAAGAAGTGGCGCAACAAACTCCCCAGCAGCACAGCTGTCTGTTATGTTGGAAGAACTTGATCGAGTCTTGATTGACTTGATTGAGTCGTGTGTTCTTTCTGAATTACCACCAAAGTTGCTAAGTATCGGTAGTCAGATCTATGTTATCATCGTCTGCCTAGCCTAAATAACTAAAATCTACAACACTCAAAACGAAAGGTCAAAATTATCGAAATAGCTATCACATCTCATAAAATATTAAACCGTCCAGGGTCTGAAGTCTGAACCCCTGACCTCAGTTAGCGGAACTTGGCAAACTCGCCGAGGCAGCAACAAGTTATAATGTTACACGATCCTGGTTATGTAGGGGTCACAGTTAATTTAGTAACTGGATTGTTTTGTGTACCTACTATAAACCTACCATTTACTGAGTACGATTTTCATTGACTAGAATTTGCCCTGGTGGATGAGCGTATGTCATGCTTACTCAAATGTCTGGCTGATGGAGGTGTGTGTGTTGATTAATTTAGCTCCCTTAAAACTAGTTGATATGATTGGTGAGGATTTCTACCAGTTTACTCCTACCGCAAGTCGCGTTAAAAAACTTAGTTCCAAAAACTGTAGCTTTTACAGCGTTTCTTTTAATATTATACCTAACTTGCAACTGGAAGTATCATTCTCGCTCTATAGAATAGGCACCTGGGTTTTAATCGATTCCTAAGCATTTTTAACAGACAGGTTGATTTTAAATTATTTACTCTGTAATTTTAGGTACAGCTAAAGTCTTTGCTTTACCGCCCCGTTACCTGCTGGTTTGTTGTCAATGCGTGCCCGGTTGATCTTTAAGTATCTTAATTAATGACAAGCTGCACTGACCGTACATCCTCACACTCCTTGAGGAGTGTCGTAACGATTGATCGTTAGATCTATATGCATCATCGTATCTCCACAATGTACCAACAAACTCCATAAAGGGAAAAGTGAATGATAATATTATGAATATATCATTTCCTTTCATAATAACGTTTTTGCCGTATTCTTGCCCCGGAGACTTAAAGTAGGTACCAGATACACGTGTAAGAGTTATTTATGAGTATTTTAACATTAGTTTTTTTTTGTATGGCGTCTCGCAGTTGACCTTGAGAGGCCATGATTGCTCAACCGGACTTTCCTGTGGTTGCCTTTAAGTAAACTTAAAGCCTCCAGCCAGGGGAGTAAAACTACTACTTAAACTAAGCAACAGCACGCTGAGGGCACCCCCTGTGAGGTACGGGCCTCGGCTCAAGGCCTCTTAATATTAGTAGGGACCAATGTGTTTATTTAACTACGTTTCTGGTTTTTTTTTTAAGAAATACATTTGTTATTTTCTGTCATTTGAGAAATAAATTGATCTTATATGTCACTAAACGGGACACCAATTACTTATTTATGTAAAATATCCTCATTAAAAATGTATAAAAAGAAACTTCCTGGAATCAAACAAAATCTTTTAAAGAACCAAAAAAAACGAATTAAAAAACAGACGATCAAAGATAATTCCGAAACCATCCTTTTTCGAGTTCGTTAAAAGACGGTCAAAGTGACAGATTCAAATGAGAAAAGCTATTTAAATTAAAAAAAAGTAAGGGGGAAACAGAAAGTAATATCTCTCGCAAGTCCCTAAAGATTTTGTTACTATCTTGATGTCGGATTAAATGGTCAGAAGTTCCACTTTGACAAAACAATACCACTGTTTATTTCCATAGCCCATAGGTTGACCGGTGTAAAATGCTTATGGCATTAATTCTGCCTCTGTACATTTGTGTGTTTGAAGTATAAAATAACATAACATCACGCCTGTATTCTTTGAAGGGGTAGACAGAGGTGCAGCTTTAGTACACCCACATTTCGTTAGTTATGTTTAAGTCCCATGTAATAGGGGGCGAGCTTATTGCCATCAACCGGACACAAATTCAGAGATGGGGCTGCTACTGAGAAATTTGAGAATCCAATAAATCTTTGTCCGATCCGAGAAACGAACACAGGACCAGGACTCAGTAGTAGCGCTTGTGGCTACTCGACCAATGAAGTAATAAATAAATAATAAAAGGCATGAAGACTAAAGGTCTTGCAACTCAAGACACTGAATGCGTGTCGTGCTTAACGCATTTATTGATTTGTGGGGCAAGTTACCCTATCTAATTTAGAATATATTAATAAGGAAATAATAAGGAAATAAATGTGTAGCTGTTCTAAATTAAATTGTCAAAATCACAAAAAAAAATATTTACATAAAACAATCTGCTTTTAATACAAGTTTTTTTTGTAAATAGTGAAGCACTTGTCTTAAAAAGGTCATACATGTCTTTTCAGTAGGAATCTGGTTTATGCTCTACTCTAGTCTTATCTTATTTTGAAATAAAATCTTTCGTATTTTATGATTTAGGTTTTTGAGCATTTGATTTTCGGCACCTTATATTTTCTGTAGTTTTTTTTTCTAACAAAATAGTAAACTAACAAAACCAGCAGAAGAAAAATATTTAGTATGAGCTTAATTAATTATTTATTGATTTATGAAGCGAAAAAGCTGAGTTCTGTTAGTTTTGTAAGTAAGAAAAATGATTTCTGGAGTTTTAAGACAATTTTCTTAATTTCGAGTAAAAAGTTTGACACATAGGTAATTGTGCCATAAAAGGGTGATGAATATTGTGTAGATTTTTAATTATAATCTTTGTTTTCGTGTTAAAATTTGTAGCTAAATACTCATAAAAACCTAAAATAAAAAAATATCTCGTAGCGAAAAAGCGTTTTTCTTAGTTTTTGTCACGATTAATTACAATATCAATTAATCTGCCTAATCTTTTCCCGACCTTTTCTGTTAGTTGAAATTAAAGTAACGAAACGTCAGATGCATTCGAAGTTTAAAGACGTCTGTGCCGGTCCGGTCACGTCTCGCGGCTGTATTTTGAGCAATCTATTTACTAGCTACCTTCATATTGTTGCGCTTTTATGGTAAATGAGAGTGCAGGTGATAGGTTTACTTATACACTGTGACATTTTAGTCGTCTTACAACGGCAGCCCACTTCATGTATCCAATGACTACTAATCATTTATTTAAAAAAAAAAGATATTTTTGGACACATGAATAATAACTAAAAAAAAATATCATTCACTAAGACGCATGATGTAGTTTTGAACACCGTGTTATGGAGATGGAATGAATGATGAAATATAATGATATTATGGTAGATAGGTAGAAATCTTCTACCGTTTGATACGTAAACATTATTAACAGGGAGGGTGTTTCATAATTATAAAGCATTATTTATTTTTCTTAGTATCTATTATCTTAATTAATAGTAACACTTTTTAAATCGCGCTTGTAGGTATTTTATGTCGGATAAATTGAGTGGACCACGTTTGTAAGACGACTAAAATGTCACGGTGTATACTAGTTTTTATTTTTAAACTTTTGGTTTATTTTTGTAATGGTTAATATATATAATATATATAAATTGTAAAGGTAGTGTCAAGTACTATTATCATCTGCCTAGTCTTTCCTTAACAATGGTCGGCTTCCAGTCCGGGTGCAGCTGAGTAACTGTGTTTTTTTGTTTTATTGAGCGACTGTTTATATAATTTCCACAACCCAGTTGCTAGGTGATCCGATATCCTCTGAAAAAACTAGTTGTCAGATTTTCATGCTTCTGACAACGCCCGTTAAAGATTTACACAGACAGTCTGGACCAACGGCTTAACTTGATTTTTGAGGCACGGAGGGGTGTTGCTATGTAATGGATGGTCTATTAAGAAGCCATTTAACCGCTAATCGATGTGCAAACATCGTTAAAGTTTATTAGATTATAATGTCCTTTCCTTAGTCAACATAGGTGTAGTTTAAAGGAACGACCAATCGATCTGACGCTCCTCTTAATGGTATTGCATTTCACATATTATTACATTATCATATCAACATATTAAGTCTAATGCTTATATGGGTTTGGTTTAATCTATAGATATTATAAGCTAGCTGCTGCCCGCGACTTTGTCCGCGTGGCTGTCGAAAATTTTATCACGGTACCGTGCTACTACAAAAAGTACCCATGTTACTCCTTATAACATCAGCTATCTGCCAGTAAAGATCCCGTCAAAATCGGCCTAGCCGTTTCGGTGCTCAACCGAAACAAACAAACAGGCAGATAGACAAACATTTCAAGAAATTATTTTTTGTTATAAATAGCGTACCTATATTTATAATTTCATATACATTCAGTAAAAAGCTGATATTTCGACATTACAAATAGACATTTCAATTTTATTTGCTTGTATGTATGTATAGAAAAAGTTGAACTTCGTGTCTGTCTGTGGGATTACGTTGTTCTTCTAAACTGCTCTACGGAGTTTGATGTGGTTTTCACCATCATTTAGGGAATTTATTCCGGAAGGTTTATGTTAACATTGATGTTAAAGTTACACATAATAAATAAACTTCTGGATGTTTTGTAAAGTCGTAAAAACTGTGCGAACCAGGGACCGGTCGGCGGTAATTCCTAAAATAAACAGTCAAAGGACAAATTCCCTATTCACGAATTCTGAATTTCGCCAACAGATCGGAGTTCACAGTTTCGTTGTTATTATCAAACGGAGGATTCTACTGTAGGTACATATTTTTCCTTTTACCGACTCATAAAAGGGTGCCCCATTCTTAGCCGAAACAACAGAATATAAAAGCACGCATTTATTATTCGAAATCATTCGGGACATTAAGCGAAGTAGACACAAAAATCCTTTATCCTAATAAACCCATCAATATCGCATTGTCCTTATAATATAAGAAAGTAGGTGCGTTTTTTCTTTAATATACGTCAACATAGTATACATGTTTTTGTTTGTAACCGACTCCTTTCGACTTGATTTTGACCCACTTTAAACGGTAAGACTTCATTTAAGCTTTGTAGACTTATCGAGGACCGATGACAACTTGATAATTTTATAAATTTGTCCCATAACATTAAAGAAAAATGTAAAAAAAAAAAACTGAAAAATAACGCTTTTGTAGTTAGCAGAACCAAAAAACAAAAAATAAATAGTAGATGAAAAAATCTAAAAAAACACGCTTTAAAAACCAAACTAAAAAAGCAGAAAATAATTTCAAAAAGCGTGAGGTGTTTGATTGATTATAAAATACCTCAAAAAGCACTTCACGTTTTTTTTTAATTATTTTCTGCTTTTTTAGTTTGGTTTTTAAAGCGTGTTTTTTAGATTTTCAATCTATAATTTTTTTATTTCTTGTTTACATTTTGAATAGCATAACCAGCCCATAATGTTCCCACTGCTGGGACATAGGCCTCCTCTCGTTGAGAGGGAGTGGGCGATAAGTCACTACACAGGCCCAATGCGGGTTAGTAGAACTAGCTTCAACTTTCCAACTGATCGACTTTTGGTTAACTAATGGTTTAATTGAAATAAATGCTTTGAGTTTGAGTTTGAGTTAGATGTCTCATATCTTCGAATTTTAGTTCTTAAGTCATGCAGGTTCCTCACAATGTTTTCCATCACCGTTTTGAGAGCAGTGTTTTTGAAATTATTGCCACGAAGTAAATTGCCTGCCTGGGTTCGAACCCACAAAAGAATACCCAAAAAAGAGATCATGTGCTAGTTACGCTCAACCTTTTCGATCTGTGGCTGTACAATCACAAAACTTGAAGACGCCAGAGAGCCACGAATCGATCGGCAGACGCTTTAGATTAATTAGAATGTTTTCCTCGAACATCCAAGAAGCATCGTTAGTTAATTGGTTTTCTTTTATGGAGAATAAATGGGAAAGAAAATCTCGGCAGTGAAATGCGAGAGAGAGAGATTAGAGACAATACGTCTCTTGTTTTGTGTTGGTAGGCGGTTTAATGACGATTGTAATACTATGGTGGAAAGATTAGCATGTCTGTAGTTGGTCGGGTCATAGATAGATAGAAAGAATATGTACTGTAAAGGGATGTCTGCAAAAGGCGACCTTATGTTATACAGCATAAGCATCATCAGTATATTACGTTCCCACTGCTGGGACACAGGCCTTCTCCATCGGTGGGGCGTAATCCACCACGCGGGCCCAGTGCGGGTTGGTCCATGGTTGAGTTGGACGCTGCTATACGTGTCCTGTTTGCACCACTCTACGAAAACTGGGACAGGACATCATATAATACATACGGGTGATGACCAACTGGACCTTGACGGTGGAGAAGTTGGAGCCGCGTCATAACACCAACTTCAAGTCGTTCGTGGTGCGCTTTCCGACTCACCATTTCATGATCTTCCTCAAGGAAGAGTTTTGGCCGAAAGGTGGGCTGTATCTGCGTTTCCGCGGCCAACTACGCGACACCTCACAACGTAATATGACGCCGCGCTGTCACTTCGTGTGCAGTAGTTTTCTAATTTGTTTAAAAATATATGTATTAGTTTATAGTTATTGTTTTTTATACCTATAATATATGTATTGTGTTTTATGGGCCTTAGTTGCCTAAAATAAAAGACAAATAATAAATAATAATAATAATACCACATGATTTCGAATTTTTCATTCTAGGACACACCGGTTTCCGCACGATGTGCGCCTTCACCGTTTTAAGAAGAGTGGTTATAAAAAAAATACACAAAGTAAAGCAGCTACCGGGGTTCGAGCCCTCGACAATTCGTAAATCTGGGCCACCACTGCTCCACTGCTATGTTGTACAAGCTGGCGATAAAATAACTTTAATCACATTCGAACAGTCTAGCTAATTTAGAAATAGCAGAAAAAAACAGCAAGTGGAGATTCGGCTGACAAGCAAAGAGAAAGATTAAAATATACCTGTAGAATGATTTTCTAGGAATAATTATGAAAGTTGCACAAAAATGTTTTTTATTACTTGATCTTGTGTATCCCTACATTATTAGGGCTCCTACACCATATAAATGACAGATATAAATGAAAACTGATTGTCTTGAATACCTCGTAGGTGTAGTAGTCACAAACGCTACCGCTGAATGATGAGGTCCTGATTTCAACTCCCAGGTCGAGCAAAGTGTTATCGGGGTTTTCTATCAGGAATTACTCAGTACCAGCTTGGAATTTGGATTTGTGCCCGGATGATGGCAATAGGCGCGCTCCCTATTTCATGGGACTTAACGATAACTGTTTTTATACTTACTTTTTAATACACCTCAGCCTTACTTATAATTATCTATAGGCATGATGTTATGTTATGTCATTCACTTTTAAGAAAAAAATCGCACGATTTTACAGATAAATCGCACCATTTGCAGCGCTATAAAGCGCTTTAGGCATCGTTTTCACGCGTCAACGGTTCTACAGAAGCAACCAGGCAGCAAGGCGGTGCGTTTGCCTCTAGCCAACTGCATTCACTATTTGAGCACTGGCAGTGTAAAAAATACTTTTTATTTTCGTTTGGTGAAAAGAGAATTCGTTGTAAAGGTCTCGGTTTTCCTTTTTTATCTGGATTCCAGTTTGATTTTGATATCAGGGAAATTGGAAAAAAGGATGGTCGTGATTTCGCATGGATGGGTCCTTTCCGTGCATACTTTAGACGTCGGCTCATACAGTAAGCAATATAAATTCATTTGGATCACGACTCAGGTGGTGAGCATATTATTTAAAACTACATACATACTTATTTATGTAGTCGGGGTTGAAACTCTAGGGCCATGGGTTCCAAGTGCCCACGTAGTTTTCCGAGACATTGCCAAGCGGTTGGTCGACTCTTAACGTGACCAGAGGGCTGGCCTATTTTCTGGCCAAAGAATCAGAATTGCCATACACCGTGACAATGTTGTCAGCCTTTTGGGCAATTTTCCCGTTGACAACGATGCGAACGAACTTTTTGATGCCTTATAACAATTTTCTGTTTTATGTACTTGTACATATTATTATTATTATGGTGCCAAGCGGTTGGTCGACTCTTAACGTGACCAGAGGGCTGGCCTATTTTCTGGCCAAAGAATTTTAATTGCCATACACCGTGACAATGTTGTCAGCCTTTTGGGCAATTTTCCTGTTGACAACGATGCGGACGAACTTTTTGATGCCTTATAATATTTTTTTGTTTTATGTACTTGTACATATTATTATTATTATGGTACATTTACTTCACTCAGTATACCTTTATATAAGTTTTCACGGAAAGTTAACTGATCAAGTACTCAACTCTTCTTATTAATAAAACTTTCAACTGTTGCGCAAACGAACTATCTTGATATCGACTTCAATATTATAAACAAGCATAAAACTATTAAGCTGTGTACGGACTAAACTTGCAGGACTGCTCAATCAGACTAGCACAATTGCAAGAAAACATCTCATAATCAAAGTTGACAAAAATTTCATTCTAATTAATTAAAATCTTAAATTCAGTGACAGACAAATCCCTGCCATTCGTTTTTTCTACCTGGAATTTCCCGGCGTTATGTTATGTTTTGTGTGTAATATGGGCCAGTCTCTTACTGCTCTGTCTGTCTCTTCTTCATGCCCTTGTCCCATGTTACTTAGGGTCGGCACAATAGGTACCTATATTTTTCTCTTCCATTCACCGTCTACCATTTTTTTTTGACAATGGGAAATCATCAAATAACTTCCCCCGCTCTGGGCGGAGCGGGAGGGCGTCACAGACCTTTACTGGCTAAAATACACCCGTGTGCCTTCAGTTGCCTGTGTGCCAGGGGCCGCGGTATCTTTTTCGAACAACCCGCGCCCCTGGCAAGCATCTGCTTTTGTGGACCCCACCAGTTGGTGCTGACATCTCTTTGAGGCGCGCGTGGAACACAACGCGCCGTCGAACCGTCTACCATTACGTCATTATCACTCCCTTCTCATTCATATCATCCCTCACACGATAGATGCATCTATTATTTGGTCTTCCTCTCCCTACACCAACATTATCGGTATCTAGTCTTACCAGATGCAGCGGAATACTAGTATTTTACATAGGGTGGCTGCTTATCTGACCTTCACAATTCAGCTATTGAGTAACATGATACTCCTTGGTAAGAGTAGTCAAATTTTCAGGTTTCTCACTACCCCGAACTTAGCGTGCTTTCTGTAGCACGGAGGCAACCCATCCACGAATCGGCATTGGCAAGCGTAGCTTAACTTTCAATCTATCTAGTTATTCAAACACGAACCCGTCCCATAAGTAGTCTGTCGAGCACAGGTATTTTTTTACTCTGGTGTGTGTACCGGATTTTTTGGGGGGTTTCGAAGAAATAGTGGTTACGCCTCTGCCATCGTTTGCACGTTAAGAGCAATAGACAGTCAGTAGCGGGAAGTTTTCTAGCGAACCAGACTTGGATCTCACTGCAAACTTTGCTTTAGCAATAGTCTATATATTTAATTAGCATTTAACATATATGAATTGTGCCATATACGTCGAAATTACATAAGACAGTCCCCCAAAACGCCCACCCTTCACCACTTCCTAATGCTTTAGCTGGGAAGAAGAAATGGCGCAACAAACTCCCCAGCAGCACAGCTGTCTGTTCAGTTAGAAAAACTTGATTCTATACAATAGTAAGTAATTAACTTTGCCAAATACAAAACATAAAATTAAATGATCTGCCATATGTCAGCTAGCACACGCCAATATACCAACAAAACATTAACTACTGGGATGCAGACCTCCTATCTTCGAGGAGGAGTGGGCTGTATCCAGTACAGGTAGGTCCTTCGCTACTTAACTATCAATCATTTAAATCAGCCTATCACAGTCCGCTGTTGGACGAAGGCCTCTCCCAGGCTCCGCTATCCAGTCTGTCCTAGCCACTTTCTAAGGTCGTCTGTCCAGCTAGCTAATAAGCTGGTTAATATATTATACGGACACACACTTCACTATGTGTTTAATATTCTAGCGTATGGTACTCGTGGGTTGCAGTGCAAAATCAGCGTCAGGTGGTGCATACTGTGTTGCCCCTCTGACATTATGCTGAGCTGAGGCCCTTTTGGCATTATTATAATTCTGTATTTTTTTCTTTTTTCTTAATTTAAGGTTTGTCATTAATGACATATGTAATGCATTAATTTCTTTCTTTGTTTTCTTTGGGGCATCCCACGCAACGCTTACTTCATTACGCCTACGCTTACAAAACTATAGCAAATGGCAATAAGCCATAAAAAGAGCCTACTTACTAAAACCACAGTCTTAACCCATTAAGAATCGTGATTATTTCCCCGAATAAGCTTAAAACTCAAGTACCTATCCCTTACAGATGTTATTAAAAGTAAACGATCCATTGCTCTCATCAAAAACAGATTTAGTATTAACTTAATTGGACAGGAAACCTTAGCGACGCCTTCCAAGTATTAAACAAGGGTACTTTCAACTTTTAGTTTTCTATTTTGTTTAGTCAGTGTTAGGGTGCCTGCAGATTATGAGCTTGGAATGGCCAACTAGTTTATATTCTGCAATCAAACGACCACTTTTTTATGTAGGTACATAAGTAGGTATCTTTAATTTTACTGGAGTCCAAACGTCCAAAAGTCTTCAAACTAGAAATTACCAGTGCAAAAATGTATACCTATAAGATGAATTCAGTTGGGGGTGCGGCGAATATACAGTATTTCCCAAGCCCCCAACTCATGGTAGTGAAAGTCGTGGCATCTGACATAACTCTACGTTTTCCCTAGACAGTTACCATGAGGGTACCCGTCAGGATTTCCTCAAGGAAAAAATAAATACAAGGTATATGTCAAGGTATATATGATTGTCCTTAAAAAAAAAAGAGAAAAGTCGCCATCAGTATTAATTGGGCTCCTCATGATATTGTGTTGTTATGTCTTTCTCAGCAAGCAATATTGTGTGCAATCGATATCGTATATTGTGTGGACAATATATACCTACCTACTGTATGTACAATATATCTACTCTCAGCGATCATAAAAATGATCAAGGGGTTCTGATAAGGGAGGGTGAGTCAAGAGGGTGGATAAGTTTCCCTATTTTATTCGTTTTAGGAAAGCTTACAGCTAATACATTTCAATATCTAGCACAATGTGTAAGCGATGGCCTATCACAAGCTTCCACTGACGATTAATGTGTGTAATATCAGCAAATACACGAAAACAGCGACGAGAAATACGCAAATGAATTATCGCACACTCAAAAAATACAATAATAAAGAGATAAAAAACGTTTGTACATCAAAAAAACAATTGTTCAAACTCTTCTTTACTTCCTTAATACTACTAGTCACTTCAGCCGAAAGACGTCCACTTCTGGACATAGGCCTCCCCAAAAGGGGGGTGTTTGCCATAATCACCACGCGAGGCAGGCGGGTTGGCTATCGCAGTATGATGGTAAAATGCATAAAGAACGCTGCTGCCCATTCTCTAGTAAGTCACTTAGTCACCTTCTACGACACCCACGGGAAGAAATGGGATGGTAATGATTCTTTTACGTCCGGCAACACACGCAACTACTACTACTAGTAAATAAATCCCTTTTATTTGGTTAATCCATATGGAATTTCTCAATAGTAGCTGGAATGTGGATTTGTATCCGGTTAGTAGCAATTGGCTCGCCACTTACTCGTACATGGGACCTAAAGAGACTTGTAAAATTTGGGTGCACCTCCGCATCACCCTTGGGGGAATACCAGCGTGACGTCATTTATGTTATGATAGCATAACTCCGTGCTGGTTTCACCCAAAGGTTGTAAGAAAAGACTGAGCAATGATCCACAAGACGTGTTACTAAGAATCATTTGAAGTACCTCCACAATATGAAGAAGCTTTAGGATAAACAAGCATGAACGCTTCGCATATAATGCCCAGAGTTCATGCTTATTGATGTCCAACTCACCTCAGTAGGCGCGACAATGTAAATATTAAACCTTTTGTATCTTTATCACTATGTGTCAGTGTCTTCATGTCTCTAAAAAACTCAGAGCGTTGAAACAAAAAAACTGGCGCGTTTGCCGCCGCACCTGCGTAAAATTCACATAATGCGGAAAAATCTCATTCAGCGCGCCCAAAAAAGACGTCAGTTGTCACACAAAAAAGGGTAGGCAGGTACTTTAACCAGTAACTAGTTGTAAATGTGTCAACAGCCTAACCCAGAGCAACAAGTTACGGAAATAGGTTAATTACAGTTGAAAGTTTGTTTCGTATATTTTCCGCTGGGAGAGTTTAAAAATTCCAGCCTGAGAGTTTCGGTATTGATTGGCGAACGGTATTTTAGAGGTTGGTGTTAACTTGAAATATTTTGCGAGACGTTTTCCAGGCATTTTCACCCTGAAAATTCTAGATAGTCTAAAACTGGAGGTGAGATTATAAGAGAAACTAGTAATTTATATCTTAACTCGCGAAATAATAATAGCACATGTAAGTCGTAGTGTTTCTTTAAATCAAAGTTAATGTCCAATTATTTATTTCAAGTAGGTCGTAAAAAGGCACTTTTGAACGTAACAATTTACAAGAAAACCGAATTATTTATTTTTATTTATTTATATTAACATAAGGTAAATATAACTTATAAACTAAGCCCCACAAAATCGTAGTTGTGGTTTGACTGTAGGGTCGGTGAGTCTCTATACACTGACTAAACTTAGTTGGTACTTAAAGATTGAGATTGAGAAATTGATTCTAGGCTATTCCAAAAGGTAATTTCGTGAACTATTTTTCCGATAAACTAATGTTTTTACTGTTTCCTGGTTAACTTTTAAAGTGGAATATAATATATCAACATATATAACAACATGCAAGCAAAACCGGGACAACAGGTAAATCAAATCAAATCAAATCAAATCTATTTATTGCATTCATGTGTACATTTCATTGTTTTACATTTAATTAAGTAAGTTCCAACATGAAACCCGGTTAGGGCACGGCAACATAATAATAATTTTAACATAATAAAAATAAACGTAATTATTAGTTTTTTTTTTTGTGTTATTACATGACCGTAGTATATACGTATTTTCTAATATTTTATTCTAGGTATTCTGCGACCGAGTAAAAGCATTTTTGCGTTAGAAATTCTTTTAATTTTCTGTTAAATCTATTGAATATGGGTTCTTCTTTTATTTGTTCCAATAATTTGTTAAAAATTACCCTACATTAGTAAGAAGCTAATGAAGGGTACCGGTTGTCCCGGTTTAAAACAGACTCAGGAATCAATCTATCACTCCAATCTCATAAAGTTTATCCCATATCATTAAAAAGACGTGGCCCGCTAAACTCAGCAATGCCCTATCTTGACCTACACATAATCTGAGTCACAAGGTAACACATTTTCCCGTCGAAACACCACAGAATAGGTAGATACAGAAGGTTGGCTTAGTTCAACTAGCAAAAACGCACGCACTCATAGACGCGCGTCTACTTACAGCGAGTTTAAGCGCACTCGCGACTTTCTTTTGTATCACGTAGTTTGTCAAGAGTATAAATCAGTTACGAAAAATTCAAAAGTGTTTTTCTCGATATAAAAATGGCAACAAAACACGATAAAATTTCTATCAAGAGAAAATCGCTTTTAGATCTTGTTTAAGTGTAAAGTCAAAGTGAAAGTCAAACAAAACAATTTTGATTTCCCTGCCAATATTTTTTTAATTGTGTGTGATCATCATCATCATTGGCAGCTTTGTTGCACTCACTACTGAGTATAGGCCTTCTTTTTGTGTGTGGAATAAAATCAGGTGTCAAAAAGAGTTAACTACTCGGCTCACTTACAATATTGTTTAAAAGTCGTTCCCAATGAGCTGCCTATAAACTTATCTCTTTGTTTGACTGTACGCATCTACGTGTGTCCCATTTCTTCTCGTGGATGTCGTAGAAGGTGACTAAGGGACTTACTAGAGAATGGGCAGCAGCGTTCTTTATGCATTTGACCACCATACTGCGATCACCAACCCGCCTGCCAAGCGTGGGAATTATGGCAAATCCCCCCCTTTTGGGGGAGGCTTATGTCCAGCAGTGGACGTCTTTCGGGTGATATGACGATGATGATGATCTATGTGTGCACCTGATATGCCTCGTTGTATGGACCTGGCCTTCTGTACGTATCTATTCTGTGGCGACACCCTCGACCTGATTTACCCCTGGCTTACCCCGGCGTGCAAGTGATGGGGATTAGGCGGTATTATGACTTGCGAACGCCTCTTGTCGTATATAAAACGTCATAATATGGCAAAATATTGCGCCTTTTTTGCTTGAGAGGGTAGGTTTTTGGAGATTGGTATTTCTTAGGCTGTATAGTAATAGGACGGTGTGAGAGCATTGTATCATGTCTGGTTGAATTTCTGTTGTAGACTTTCTTTCGTCTTTTTAACCGACTTCACAAAAAGGAGTATGTTCTCAATTCGGTGTTATATATAATGTTTGTTACCTCAGAACTCCTTCATTTAGAAACCGATTTGAAAAATTCTTCTCGTGTTTGAAAGCGTATACTTACCGAGTAATTCCATATGATTAGTTGTTTTTGAGTTGAATAATAAGTATTTTTACACTTAGTTTATATCTAAGACTAGCTGCTGACCGCGGCTTCATCTGTGTGTATGTTGGAAATTATCCCACGGGAACGTACTACCAGGACAAAAAGTAGTTTATGTATTACACTTTATAACATCAGGTATCTGTCAGTAAAAATCCAGTCAAGATCGATTTAGCTGTTTCGGAGATTAGCCGGAACAAACAGAGAGAAGGAAACGAAAAAAATTGGTATATACTGTATATATTTACATAAGCATTTAATTAAAAGCTGTTACTTTGACATTATAAACAAAAACTTTTACTTTAAACGTTACTTTAGATGTTACAATAATTTCCTGTCACTGTTATTTAACTGTTATTTAATAATCAAGTGAAGGTGATTTATGGGCTTCTTCCGTGACAATAAATAGAATATGATTTCGTCTAGGGCCTTAATTCACTATGATCACTTAACGATCCCTGACTTTGAAACTACGTCAATTCCAATTCATTAGATCGCACGACATCTGCTTATAAATATCGACAAATTGTCTTGGAACATACAGAATATGACATCTAGATTCCTTACCGTTACATTGGTTTCTACAAAACATGAGTAGTTAGAACGTAGAAAGATTCCGCGGGGAATCATTATAACCATACAGAATTGAGGTCCTCGACATGGGTGTGTACTTGCCGTAGAAAAGAGTGTAAAATGTTTACGACGACTATAAATAAAACTATTAAAAACTAAGGACGTATATTTTTAAACGGTTTTATTTAGCTTGCCCTGTTTGTTTTTTGGGTCAATTTTAGTAGTTGAAATTTTACCTCCTTCCTGTTGGCAGATTGATCTGATATTTGGTACACACCTTTTAGTTTTGATAACAATACAATTTAATTTACAGTTTTAACGAAAATAATGATGTAGATAATATACGATGTAGCTAAAAAATAATTCGGTAGGTCCTAGGTACCAGTAACTACTCTCCTCATCAATCTAGGGCATTCATCCGACAAAAAAATAAAATCGTGGGGCGTAGCGTAATCTGGGTAAATATGTAAACAGCATATGAACTGACTGTTGATAGAAATTTCACGCGGGCCACGATTTTATTTTTTTGTCTGATCAATGCCCTAAATTGATGAAAAAACTGGTGTGATGACTGGTACTTAGGACCTACCGAATTTATTTTTTAGCTTTTAGTACATTATCTACATTATTATTTTCATTAAAACCGTTTAACTTAAAAATGTATTTTTACTTTTCTAATACCTTTAAACGACCAATTCTTGTATATATGTATATCATCATCATTCATCATTTCAGCCGAAAGATGTCCACTGTTGGACATAGGCCTCCTCCAAAATTTTGGTGCTTGCCATTTTATGTGGGGATTTGCCATAATCGCCACGCTTGGCAGGTGGGTTGGCGATCGCAGTATGATGGTAAAATGCATAGAGAACGCTGCTGCCAGAATGGGCAGCAGCGTTCTCTAGTAATTTCCTTAGTCACCTCCTACGGAAGAACCCACCACCACCCACCACGGGAAGAAATAGGATATGTAAATATATATAATCTGAAACTCGGAAACGGCTCCAACGATTTTCAGGAAATTTAGTATGCAGGGAGTATCGGGGGCGATAAATCGATCTAACTAGGTTTCATTTTTAGAAAAAGAAAAAAAAATACCGAGCAAAGCTCGGTCATCCAGACATTTTTATGAAAGTATTAAGTGACGCATTTAAAAGGGAAACGCTAGGGTAGCCCTTGAAATTACAATTTTCTTCAGTTTTTTTTTTGCAATTAGCTGGTCAGTGACAGGCTGTATGATGAACCAAAATATGATTCGCGACCGTAACACGTATGTAATAAGCCTATAATGTTCCCACTGCTGAAACACAGGCCTTCTCTCTTCGAGAGGATATGGGCGGTAATCCACCACGCGGGCCCAGTGCCGGTTGATAGATGTCACATATCTTAGAATTTATGGTTCTAAGACACGCCGGTTTCCTCACGATTTTTTCCTTCACCGTTTTGAGAACGCTTCACGTATGTATTTATTGAATTAAAATAATTAACACCTACAACTCTCTAAGTTCATATAATATACCAAAGTGAGAGAGCCTAGCCTAGAGCTTTGTTATTAAAATGTTTCTTCGCATATTTGACCAAATAATATGGCTCGTAGTTTTAAAAAGAATTTTAAAGCTATTTGTGTAAGAAATCTTTTGCAATACCACTATTTTTTTTTTACCATCAAGCAGCTTATTTTAGTTCAATTAAAATACTGATAACAGGAAGCTAATTGCGTAACACACTCATCATTATCTGTCTAGCCTTTTTCTATGTTGGGGTCGGCTTCCAGTCTAACCGGATGCAACTGAATGCCAGTATTTTACATGGAGCGACTGCCTATCTGACCTCCACAACCCAGTTACTGGGTAACACAATACGCCTCGGAAAGACTGGTTGTCAGACTTTCGTGCTTCTGATAACCCGTAATGACTATCAAAGATCGTAACACACTAACAGTAGCAAATAAGTGTATGCTGAAGTGATGCCCTTTTGGCATTAATTACATTGTTTTGTATTTTATTTATAGTTTTAAGGTTTTATAAGCTGTTATGCCAATAAACGCATTTTTCTTTCTTTCTTTAAGTGTTGTTGAACAGGCAAATGAAGCAATGGATTAGCAATAACCTTCAAAATCATCTTGATTGTGATTAATAGTGCGTAACGGAATTAGAATGCTGATAAAGCCTAGCCCACATAAAAAAAATATAACTTAATATAATATTACAGCTGTGTTATTAAAAGCATAAACAAGCTCAAGTGTAAACCATTCCTTAACAAAGCAGACAGCTAAAACAGATGGCCCTAAAAAGGTATATCTCAACATAATCCGGCAGAGGAATTTAATTTGCTCGGTCTATTAAGGGTCGATAACGAAAGGGGTAGAAACCCTTGTGTTTTGTGCCAATTTTAAGATTCCTTCTCTTTATGTGACTGGCACATGCTCTGCACTGTGGTGGGACTTGGTTGTTATCAAATTGATCAAGTGTATTAAGTGTTCCACTCATTGTAACTTTAATATATCGACGTGTTTTTATAAGATTTTATTGAGTTTTACCTGTCCCGGTGTCTGTAATCAAATCTTGCTACTTATTATTTGCAAATTTTACCCATTTAATACCAGGTTAAAAAAATTCGGAAAACCTTAATTATATATATTTTTTAAATATTATATTCTACACGCCTCCTACCTTTCAAATATCACTAAGTACTGGAAATACACATATCGCAGTATACCATGTATCCTATTAGGTACGTAGAACTGCCAAGGAATTGCTGCATCAGGCCGAATTGACTGATTGAATTAGGTAACGAAAAATTTGGTAGTATAATCAAAACTGCAAAAAGCTTTCATCAAAGAGTAGAGTTGAGTTGAACGATTGATTATGATGATTTTTTTATACATATTAAGATCTTAGAAATAATGTAGATTTTTTTTTTTTTTTTCTGGGTGGGAAATCATCAAATAATTTCTCCCGCTCTGGGTGGAGCGGGAGGGCGTGTCAGACTTTTACTGACTAAAACCCACCCGTGTTCCCTCACTTGCCTGTGTGCCAGGGGCCGCGGTATCTCTTTCGAACAACCCGCACCCCTGGCAGGCATCGGCCCTTGCGGGCCCCATCAGTTGCTGATGACATCTCTTTGAGGCGCGCGTGGAACACAACGCGCCGCCGCCGTCGACCCGGGCTTGGTCCTTACCGGACAGCGAGCTACCCATTACTCGCCGTCCGCAAGCCCGCGCCTACGGTGGCCGGGAATCAGCCTGGGATTCCCGACGCCCAGGGCGTCTCCTGCGAAGGCCACGGCTGTGAGGGCGCATGTTTTGCATCTCCCTCACGTGCGCCGCCTCCCTCTTTGCGAGCATAACTGCTTCGCTGAAGAAGGCGACAGCTAGCCATGCCCTCTCGCTCCGTACCATGGCCTGGACCAGGGTCGGACGCGAGAGATCGCCGCCGCCGATCACGTCCACGAGGACACGGCGATGCTCCGCCCAAGCCGGGCAGACCTCCACCGTATGCTCCACCGTGTCCTCAGGGCGATCTTCGCAATGGAAACACCCGGGCGTTTCCTCCCGCCCTATCCGAAACAGGAACCTCCCGAAACAACCGTGTCCGGTGAGGACCTGTGTCAGGCGGAAGGTGAGGACGCCATGCCGCCTCTCAAACCACTCCTCAAAGAGGGGACTTACCGCCGCGATCGTGGCGTGCCCAGCACTGGGTTGCGACAATCGCACCTTCCACGTCGCCATGAGATCCTGCCGGAGCTCTGTCCGCCGTGCCGTGATTTCCCGCGGCAGCGGAGTTACGCCCCGGCGTTTGGCCTCCTCGCGCCACTCCCAAGTGTGCGCGAGGATCTTTGCCTCCAGATCCCATGGCGGCAATCCGGCAAGGAGGCCCGCCGCCTCACCGGAGATCGTGCGGTATCCCCGGATCATCCGGATGGCCATGACCCTATGGGCCGCCTTCAACCGGCGTGCTGGTTGGCGCCCCAATGTGGGCGCCCACACCGGCGCCCCGTATAGGGCCATGGCCCGCACGACCCCCGCGTAGAGCCTCCGGCAGGAGGCGTTCGGCCCCCCCAGATTGGGCAGGAGCCGCTTCAAGGCAGCCCCGGCCCGCTCCAGTACTCCAGTACAGCTCCAGTACCGCTCCAGTACAGTTTCGGACTCTCCGTCCCATTGTGCTGCTCGACGAGGTGGGCAAGCTCTTTGAAAGAGTCATTGCAGACCGCCTCGTCGGGCGGCTGGTGCGGGTGGGGCTGGATTTGGCGGAGAGCCAGTTCGGTTTCCGCAGGGGGCGCTCCACGGTGGACGCCATCATGCGCGTGCGAGCCCTCACGACGGGGGATGCAGTGGCCCGGGGTGGGGTCGTCTTGGCGGTGTCTCTGGACATCGCCAATGCGTTCAACACCCTGCCCTGGAGTTGCATAAGGGAGGCACTCCGGTATCACCGGATGCCGACCTACCTCTGTCGTGTGGTCGAGGCCTATTTGACGGACAGGGCCGTCATCTACCCCGGTCACCTAGGAGAATGGAACCGGCGAGAGATGTCGTGCGGTGTCCCACAGGGATCGGTCCTGGGGCCGCATCTGTGGGACATCGGATACGACTGGGTGCTGCGCGCCGACCTCCCTAGCGGCGTCAGTGTAGTTTGCAACGCTGACGACACGCTGGTCCTGGCGCAAGGGAGGTCGTACCAGGCGGCGGCCGACTTAGGAACACACGGGGTTGCGACAATCGTGGATAGGATCCGGCAACTGGGACTCGAAGTGGCCTTGCACAAGTCCGAGGCCATGTGGTTTCATGGCCTTCGGAATGCGCCACTGACGGGTTCCCAGATAACGGTGGGAGGGGTTCACATCGGCGTCGAGTCGACGATGAAGTACCTAGGACTCGTCCTCGACAGCCGGTGGAACTTCGCGGAGCACTTCCGACGTTTGGCTCCCAGAAATAATGTAGTTTGGTCAAATGTTTGGAGTGTCATCTCAACAATGCATGAATTTTGTTATTTTTTCGACTTCAAAAAAAGGAGGAGGTTCTCAATTCGACTGTATGTTTTTTTTTATATTTGTTACCGTATAACTTTCTACTGGGTGAACCGATTTTGAAGATTCTTTTTTATATTTGATACTTTTTATTTTTTACTATAACTAAAAAGTGAAAAATAAAAACTTTATCAAAAAAAAAAAACAACCGACTTCCGAAAAAACACTATAAAGTGAAAAATAACTTTAATTTCGGAAGGCGGTGACTTTGGATGTGTATTTAAATTTTTTGTCACCGCCTTCCGGAATTAAAGTTATTTTTCACTTTATAGTGTTTTTTCGGAAGTCGGTTGTTTTTTTTTTTTGTTATAAAACGATTTACATTGAAAAATGAGTCCGTGTGAAATAAACACAAAAAACAACTTCCATACTTTTTGGCACGAGCAGTCCACATAAAAACTGACAAAACACTTGTACAAAAACAAGTGAACAGCCAAACTTCTTTGCATTAGCTGGATGCTTATTTATTTCTTAATTGATTAAACCCCGGACCTTGGCCTCTTTTATTTTTCCCTGTACCCGCCAATTGGATTGTCCGGAACTTTCCTGAATTTTATTTTAGGCCACTAGAACCACGGACAAGGTGTAAAAGGTAGTCTATTTATTCTCATCCTAAGGTCACGAGTCAAAACACTCGCCTTTTATGTCCCCACTGCGTTTATTTTAAAAACGAATGTATAACATTGTCCAAATAGCAATACTACAAAATGCAGCATCGCCATCCAACATGGCAACGCTGCCAGCCTTTTGGGCACTTTTCCCACTGACAGCTATGCGGAAGAATTCTTTGATGCACAGTGAGCTTTTACTCCTTTTCTTTTGTGTACTTGTACATGATATATTTATTTTTGTGTTAGTTTGTATATTGTATTTAGGTTAATCATCATTTGCCTAGCCTTTTCCCAACTATGTTAGGGTTGGCTTCCAGTCTAACCGGGTGCAGCTGAATACCAGTATTTTACATGGAGCGACTGCCTATCTAACCTCCACAACCCAGTTACTGGGTAATACGATACCCCTTGGAAAAAATGGTTGTCAGACTTTCGGGCTTCTGACGACCCGTAACGACTGTCAAAGATCTACAAATGACAGCCATGTATTTAGGTTAATTTAATTAATAAATGTATACTACAAAACTCACTTCATAACTTAACTGACAACATTCAATTCATAAGTTAAGATAAATTTTCTTTTTCAAATACTATAATTGAAGAAAAGAAATAAAAATATTGTGACTCGTACAGGAACATAAAAACCAAACTAAACAGAATAAAAAAAAAACATCGTTATAAAAAAGAAAGTAAAATAACAGAAGGTCCTGTACCGGGCAAAGGGTTCCTAGGAATCTCAGAATGACGCTGCAACATTTAAAATTAAGGAATCTAGTGTAATAAGAACCAAGGTACATTTTAATAGCTGCAGAATAAATTCGTTACAAACTCAACCTTATCTTTGACACCAGTCTTATCAGGTATCCACTCTAGTTGAGATAAGTATTCTTTTTCCAGTGCCGATTTTATCTTAGCGCTCCACCTACCTCTTCTCTTTCCTAAATTTGCTTCCTACTCGATAATATTAAATCATATGGCGCCAAAAGTTACAAGTTACCACCTCAGTGGCTATGACAAGTGCAATAGCAGACTTTATTCAAAAGACTACGCGATATATTTCACGAATTGGCACAGAGCCAGAATATCTTTGTCACCAAAGCTTGTGACCAGATACCTACGTAAGTGAAACCCAGTTTGTGAGCCAAATTGAGACCACGTTTTATTTCGTAGTTGTTTCATAGTAGGTTGGTGTTGAAAGTTGTTTGTAATATATTTAGTGAGTTTAGTTCGTTAAAAATTCATATAATTAGCATAGACGTTGTTTTATTTAGTGCAAATTGAGGTATTGTAGATTGTACCTAACCTAACAATAATCTAGTCAAACACTTCTAAGAATTAAAACTTTTTCCAAAAAAAACAACTGACTTCCGAAAAAAACACTATAAAGTGAAAAATAACTTTAATTTCGGAAGGCAGTGACTTTGGATATGTATTTAATTTTTTTGTCACCGCCTTCCAAAATTAAAGTTATTTTTCACTTTGTAGTGTTTTTTCGGAAGTGGGTTGTTTTTTTTTGGAAAAATGTTTCTATTTTTCACTTTTTAGTTATCATACCTACCCCACTAATTCGAAATTTCATCATCCTTGGGGTCAAAACAATGCATATTTATGCGATAGCAGCAATCGCGGTTTATTTACTGTTATTTTTTGAAGAGTTCCGTTGTCTGTCTCCGAAACACATCATCAGATTTATATGAAATTGAAATAGGACCACACGGAAAGCACGAGCTTTCAAATAAAAAAAGAATCATCAAAATCGGTTCACCCAGTCGAAAGTTATGAGGTAACAAACATAAAAAAACATACAGTCGAATTTATAACCCCTCCTTTTTGAAGTCGGTTAAAAATGTAGAAGTCCGAGTAACAAGTGTGTTCAACAACAACGGTTAGACAAACAGAGAGACGTTGCATTTAATTATATAACGAAGACCATAAAAAATTTCTAGTTTAGACAGTATTCCATTCCAAATTTTTCAAAGATTTCGCTTACTTTTTCCTCGTTCTTCGTGGTCTTCAAATGTTCTCACTATGACCTCACTCCAATTAGGGTGGGTCTTATTTGTGAAATTGACTGAATACTTGAGCGCACAGTCATCATTACGCTTAAATCAGTTTCACGCTGATTCCGCTCGTTTGCGAATAAAAAAACTTCGCTTAAATAAGCGAAAATGATGGAATGAGAAAACGTCCATCCACCTGGCGTTTGACGGAACTTTGTCTAGATTTCAAGATTGCTAGCTTGTTCTTGGAGAAATGGATTAAAAATCTAGACTGTTTTTTTATTGAAAACGGGATTAGCTTTTCAGAGCTTGTTAACGTTTACGTGCAGTAAAGGTTTACGGAGAACCTCTTAAGTCTGTCAGCTGAACCGTTTTAACTTTATGTGCAACCTAAAACATAACAATTATGCTGTCAAAACCCATGAAAGGGGCTTTCACGCATTGTTGTGACTTCGCACGTAGTTTTAGGGAAGTAAGTAGTTGATGATAGAACTTGTAGGATTCACTGATGGACTAAATAGCGAACAACTAAATAACTAAGTCGTTTGCAACTGAAAATCAGCGTCAGGTTATACACCTTGTGTTGTCATCTGATGTTTTGCTGAGTTATGGCCTTTTTGGTAGTATAATTAATCATTGTTTTCTTTTCGCTTTATTGCTAATTAACGCATTTTCTTTTCTTTCTTTCGATAAGGCCAGTTATTTATGTTTTTCATTTATTTAGTGCCAGTTTGACAATTTTTGAGAAAACAGACCAGCAGTTGCAAACTTTGGCTAAAATCATGATTATTTACCGTTTACTAACAAAACACGGCAACATTCACTAGATTTTAAAATAACACCCGTATTTTTATCTTGAATTTTATTGCATACGTGACATCCATTTTTATCGTGCCTTGAGTTTTATTGCACTGCACTCGTTCCCCAGAAACAAAATTGAAAACGTGCGTGCAATTTAACCGGTACACGTGTCCTTTAAAACGGAAATACAGCAAACTGCGTGGTGACACGAATTGGTCAAAATTTTAGGTGATTTTTTTTTAAACGAGTTCAGTTGTGTATACAACATGTCCCGGAATTAACGTACACCACCAAACACCCGAATTAGAGCATGATATGTATATTATCTATTAAATTATTAATACTGATTATGGGAGAAAGTTGTGGACACATTACAAATCTACGCACGCAAACAGTCGTACACGTATAACGTTAATTTTGGCTTGTAGTCAAAACAAAACAAAATTAACGTTATACGTGTTCAGCGGAAGTGACTGTAATCTAAGTCACCATTATGAGCCCACAGCAGGCCACTGCTGAACATATGCCCCTTCAATTGCACGCCATTCAGCTTGTTTCTTGGCAACTCTCATTCAGCTGCTACCTACTTGGCAGTGCCCTGCAAAGATCCACTCCACCGCTCCACCTTCCCTGTGTAGAGCGACGATCTTTGAATCTGAATCTTTGTTGAAGGAACCGTACGTTTACCGATTCGCAGTCTCAGCTCAAGATGACGTTACGTTTAAGTAATTTTAATTAATTTTCGGCATAAAAAATCTCAAACTAAAAATGATAGAAATCGATTCTGAAGAACATACATAGGTACTGTCATAATTCAGTTACACATTGTATATTTTTGTCCTGAGCGTAATTCTAGACTATCAGACTTTAAAATTTCATCTTTGTTTTAGTCGTGTTAATTCAAGCTATTCGAGAATAGATCAATGCCTGTCTAGTGGATTATGTTGTCAGCAACGTCGATAGTAGGCCGACGGCCGAACCCTGTTTCGGACATGATTTTTAGTCTATTTTTACACTCCAGCTGATGTTATAAGAGTTCCCACTGCTACCACTATTTTCATAGTTTACGATAATTTTCATCAATATATACAGCAAGCTGCACCAGAACTGTAGAACAAGCGTTGTGAGGAGTCTCAGCAGTAAATATCAAATAATTAGTCAGTTGCTAAGCACATCACTAGAATCGTGGAACAACACCAATTTTATAAGAACACTCGTCCATGTGAACATCATTTTGTTTAGCAAGAGGTTAGCAGCTAAGGGTCAGGCCCTTAGGATTCTGTTTGCCCCAACCTAGGGTGACTTCCTCATTAATTTGATGATAATACCAGACCCTCGGCGCTGGATAACCTATGTTAATTATCATCACTTGAATATTTCTTGTTTTATTTTTAAGTACTTTTTGTATTCCGATCGTAGCTGTGATTGTTCATTTTTTTAACCTCTATTTTATTTTATAACTGTTATGTAATCCAACTAACGATATCTTGTACATTCTTTTAATTACTCTGCTAGTGCTGTGCACTTCTATAAGTGACTAATTCACAATTCCTAAAACTGTTTGTGATTTTTGTTTGTGTTTGTCTTAGTGAATAAGTCGTTGAAATGCCTTATCAATAAATAAATAAATAAATCACCTATGGAGTATCTGATTTTACGGGTGTCATGTCGGACCACACGGTTGTAGGTTATCCAGTGCACAGAAAACTGAAATTGCATAAAAGACTCCTTTCTTGTGCCTTAGCTTGATTATCCCTAGGAGCTCTATTACAATCTTTATTTATACAAAAACCTTAAACAATGCTTAAAAACTAGGTCCCATGAATTAAAGTGAATAAAGGTCATATATATATAGAGTAAACCCTGACTCCCAAACTAGATTCTCATGAAAATCATGTCACTTTGTTTAAATAGGTTGATCTTACTAATGTAGATTCTTTTACATATTGTGAATGGGAGAACATTGTAGGCCTTACAGACTAGATTTATAGACGATTTTCTATTCTTTATTTTCATTCCTCTAAGTACTTGGTACTTATTGACAGGCCTGCACTGTCCTCCCATACCTATTATCACTGTAATTTGAAAACATTGTAAAACCCAATTATTTTTAAAAGAGTAACCGTGGAGTTTCTTGCCGGCTCTTCTCCATAGGAAGCGACAAATTGGAACCGTGCACCTAGCTTCTGACATTTCATAAGTGCCCTTGCAGTTTTATGTGAAATAAAATATTTTGATTTTGATTTTTTGATTTTGAGGAAATCCTGTGACTTAGGAGTCATTGTTCTGCTGTCACTAAGATACCAAAAACCTTTTACTAAAAAAATGTGATATATTGGTATACAAAATCATGGCAAAAACAAAACTGGTTTGAAAGTACAATGAAATTATAAAAAAAAATAGTTAATTTTAAACTCAGTTATTTATTTATTTGCGTCGACAAATCTATTTCTACTAAGCAACGATCAAATCAGCAAATCGCCCGGCTCGCTAACGATCTCGGGCAACGTTAGTGATGCCCTAATGTGGCGTGTTGCCGAGATGTGTCGCGTTGCCCTAATGTGGCGTGTTGCCGAAATGTGTCCGCTCACGGCGAAATATGGACCGTGATTGTGTTGATAATGTCTGTGATCTGGGGTGAATTAGTGTGTTAGTAGGCTGGGAGTGTACTAATAGAGTGTTATGGGAACCTATAACTGAAGTGAATTGTGTGACGATAGGATAGCAGATTGATTTTGTTACCATCGACACTTCTACCGCCAAGGAATACTATGGTGTTTTTGTTTGATCACATAATAATTTCCTATCGACCGAATTTCGGCCACGACAGCCAAACTCAACGGAGAAGATTAGATTAGTCAGGTATACAGGAGATATCACAGTGTACAAGTGTGTGAACAAACACGGGTGCAGTCTCTTTTCCTTTGCTCTCATTGGTCGATGGGACGGAAATCCGGCAAAATCATCCGATAACATATAGATCAGGGGTGAGAATAGTGGTATCGGCCTACAGTGGTATCGGCCTACAGTGGTATCGGCCCACAGTGGTATCGGCGTACAGTGGTATCGGCCCACAGTGGTATCGGCCTACAGTGGTATCGGCCTACAGTGGTATCGGCGTACAGTGGTATCGGCCCACAGTGGTATCGGCCTACAGTGGTATCGGCCTACAGTGGTGTCGGCCTACAGTGGTATTGGTCGTGAGTTCAAACCCAGGATTTATTTTGTGTATTTCATCATCACTGCTCTCTAAACAGTGAAGAAAAACATCGTGAGATGACCGGAATTACAGAGAACCAAAAATTCGAAGACTATAGTAACATCCACCAACCGGCACCGGGCCTGGGTGGTGAATTATGGCTGAATCCCTCTCATAAATATGAGGCCTGTGTCCCAGCAGTGCTAGTGGGACCATTATAGGCTGACCAACCCTTTTTGGGTCCTGCCAGAGGTGCGGGTTGTTCGAAAGAGATACCGCGGCAGTAAAAGTCTGACACGCCCTCCTGCTCCACCCAGAGCGGGAGAAGTCATTTGATGATTTCGCACCCAGAAAAAAAACCCTTTTGGGTCTCACAGGTGTATCTAAAACAATCGGTTACTTAAAAATGGTTGCCCCTTGTTGTTCCTTCTTAATTCAAGCTATACTATATGCATCTAAAAAGTAAAAGGGACTATAACAATACACCAATCGACACAAAGAAGAAACCCTTTCACAAAAACCATGCTTCCCACACTATAAACAATAAGTACTTATCTAAATCAAGACACAACGACACCATAACTGCACGACGGCGACACGAGAGCGACATTGTGACTATAACACATGAAATATTCACCCGAACGCATTCGGGCTTTCGGCCCGAATCGGCACATTTATGGCCTAAGAGTGAAGAAATGAGAATTTAAGTGTCATATAAATATGGACTGTTTGGGCCTTAGATAAGCGATAGGGAAGTGGTGTTTTTGTTTGGCGTGATTTATAAGGGAAGATCTAATTTATGATACATAGATTTTTAGGGTAGGGCTATTGTTTTAGTAAGGAGAAGAGGTCATTTTGTAAATGTTCTATGTACTCGCCATTATTTCCTTATAAACGATGAAAATGTAGAGAAGCACATTTTATTAAAAGGTCATAAATTATGTCTGTAAAAGAAAAGTAAGAAGGGATCTTCATCTTCTCTTTCTCTAATTTACTAAGACTCAAATACACAAGAAAATTAAACAATTATTTACTGCGGTTTAACTGAAATATATGAGCAAGTTCTCAAGAAATTTGCGAGGTCTCGTTGTAGCATCTCAAAGGGCGTTAATTCAGAAACTGACGGACCACTTAAATTAAGCTTTTTAATTCATAAAATGTCTGGGGAAATTTATGTACAGAAGAAAGTCAAATAAAGTCACAAGAGTTCGGGTGGCCTAAGATGACGCTTGGTGACGAATGAGATTATGACTTTCATTATCTTATTTTTGTTGGGAGACGTGTCACTGGACAAATAAGCTATCACAAATTTCTTCAAGTCATTTTCAGAAGTATTTATTTATCATTTGAAAAATCAGCTTAATTTTGATGTCGTTAAGATTGACCAATATTTCTGGAAGTCACAAAATTCTTTTGACAATTTCATTAGAAATGCATTGAACTATTAGATGCTGCCGATCAATTCATTAAAAACAGACGGTTGTTTCGTATTGACTGTATTAAATAAGTCTAGTTTAGCATAACTTTGAAAATTATTTATCTTACGTTAGTTTAGCCGCGAAGACCGTGAGTAAGCTCAGCTTACTTAAGCTTAATGAAGCATTACTTTAGTCCATAATATCTGCAAGAATGTACAAAGCCAGTTAAAAAGATTTACGGTAATGGCAGTGACGTAAATAAAATTGTACTTACTTGAAGCATTCATACAGAGAAAATCGGAGGTCGCTATGGGTCGTGGTTTTGACTTCAGAATTAAATTAAATTTTTGGTTTTGGAGTAGTTGTTTCAGCCTTAAAGATTTTGAAAAAAAATGACTAATCCTCGCCGTAGGTTTGAAGAATTTGTATGCTCGGCATCCTAAATTACACATTGATTATTATTGTTGAGCTGTCAAAATTGAAGTCATCTCCATTGAAACTCTGATCCCACAGATCTAGATCGTCAATCTTTATCTCTCTCTCTTCATGCTTGTCAAGATTTCGTCATCTTCTTACTCTTATCCCAATTCATTGAGGCACCGCAACAGCAGGAGGGCTTTTAAACTCTCTCACTCTCTCTTTTTGGGCTTTTTATTGTATTTTTATGTAAAAGAAGGTTGCCGTTAAGCTCTTTAAAATAGCTGATTTTACATACGACAGAGCTAATCATCGAAACACCGTATAAACATTTTAGCCACCCCAACTCGCAGAGTCGTTATGTAGGATGCCCTCGTGATTTATGAGAAACGGGACACATCTCAGTGTTTCGCTACACGATGCGAATGTAGGGTGTCCATGCGTGCAGAAAATTTCTGCCAACGTCACGGTTACAGCTACCTGTGCTGTGTGTGACGTTAATCGTGGGTGGTTTGTTGTCGTGGTAGTTAGAGGGAACAAGTTTTTTTAGTGTGTTGCTGTATATTTTTTACTTATAATGCGAGGTATTTTTAGGACATGTGTCGTTTGTAAAATGTTGGACGATTTTGGAGGGTGAGGAATGATGTGACTATGTGTATTACCAGCGTACAAGAAAGGCAATTTTTGTTGTTAATTATTAAAGATAAAATACAAAATTAACTGCGGAAGCTGCAAACCAAGAAGCCGCGATATCTACACTAATAATATTATATAGAGGAAAGATTTGATTGTTTGGAAAATTGTTTGTAATGGATAAACTCAAAAACGACATTAGCGATTTAAACAGTTCTTACACCTATGGAAAGCTACATTACTCCGGAGTGTCATGACTTTAAATTTTACGCGGTTGAAGTCGTTGTTGAAGTGTTAGTTTAGGTATAAGATTTTGGAACAAAGTCCCGAATATAGATGTGGACTGTGTGAAACAATAAAAATAAACACAAATGATGAAAAAATTAAAACAAAAAAAATGAGGAAGTCACATCAATAAATTAGACCTGTTTCTTATTTAAAATCCCAACCTGACACTATAGCCTATCCACCCTACAAATGCTCTTCCATTCCGAAGATCGAATCCTTAGATATTTAGTTACGTTTTACGTCGAAAACATTACACGTCCTACTATTTTATATTGCAAATGGGACTCTGCATGTAAACCAAGTATTGCAGACGTTCTCCTTTGCATCATGCATGTCTGCATTTGATTTGGCGAATAGCATTCGATGCAGGAATTGCTTGTCAGTTCTCGGGAATGTGATTGGCTGGGGCGAAGTTGGGTGATTGGTAATGCCAGTCAACAGTTCTGCTGGAGGCAAATTAATATGTTGTTGTGTTTTTGATTACTTGCAGTTTGAATTTTAATTTTAATTTCTTGAGTAACGGTTTTATATTTTCGACTATACAGGGTGTAAGAGAAACCCTATTGCTATCCAAGCACTAAAGATAACAGCTGGTATAGAATCACAATACATAGTTTCAGCTCAAAATAAAATACTCTAAGAATTGATACCAAATTTAAGGTTTCATATGTTTCTTAAATTCAAAGCATAACAAACGTGTCACCGCACTACGTAGGTCAATAACTTTCCACGTTACTTACTAATATCACGATATATCACTTCCAAGTGATGTGTTTATTTCAATTTGATGATTTGGTTGCTGATATCAACGTATTAAAAATTCTCATAACTTCCGAACATGTAGAGATAGGATTAAAAAACCCTTCCAATATCGTTTGATATCATCCAAAGAAGCTGTGCCCTTGGTATGTATATACCCTTTCCGTTACAAGTTGTATAACTTACTCTCCCACGTATCCACTGAAAGTAGTGTACAGTCCGTGTAATTTATTTATTTAAAATTTCATAAAATTTTTCGTGACCCATTTGATATAACTGTGTGTAAAATTTTAGTTTTGTGAGATAATTTAAGTCTTTTTTTTATCAATTATATTTCCCTAACTTTATATGACATGCTATTTTCCATCAATTGGGCGCTGTTGGACAAATTGCTGACTATAAAATGAATTACTCGGCCATGTTGTGCGTATTTTGAAAATAAATCCAAAATTATTTTAGAGCTAAGCTTTAACTTTTAGACCCCTTAAAAATCAACAAAAACCGGCCATGAATACCCTTATCAATATACGAAGCAGATACTCTTTTTAACCGACTTCAAAAAAGAAGGAGAAGAAGAAACGCAAGTACAAAAACAAAGACACCGCTACCGAAATTACAGCTATTTTTCAGTTTGTAGTTTTATTTTTTGGAAGTATGTTGTTTTTCGCCCACCACATTGTGGGCAAAAACATTGAAAGCACAATTTCAATTCCACAAGCTTGTAAGCCTGCAGTGTTGTTTAGACAGCCGCCCCCGATGCAAAGCCGTGAAGTATCGGTACCGAAGATTTATTCTGAAGGAAACCAGTCAACACATTCCGTGTTTGCTTTGAAACATTTATTATAAGTGAGGAGAATATGACGAGAAGATTGTCAGACAATTTTATTTCTATGTTTAAAAAACACAAATCGATTTTAGGGCACTTTTTTCGTTGACAGCGGATGAAGTTTATAATAATAATTTAATATTAGTAGAGTATTTTCTGAACTCATTTTTCACGTAAATATTTTGTCTATATTATTATTTATGTTCATGTCGCCCTCTCTTCAGCTTGATTGCAATTTAAATATTAGAAAAGCAAATTGCAAATATAAGGCAGGCCTATTTGAAAAATGTAGGCACATCTGTGCTTTAATTTACCCTAAAAATTCTCCAGATAGTGCTATAACAAAAACTATCAAAAAATATTTGAGGTTATGTTTACTTAGATTTGTTTGTATTGAATAGTAGTACTAAACTCAGATATTTTTGCAAATAACATTATTGAGTAATTTCTAAATGTTTTGAAACTCATACTTAAACATTTTCTTTTAGTGCATTTATCGACTTTTGTCGTTTAACACGTAATCAAGGAAAGTAAGTAATATTCGTGGGAAAGTAATAGAATTTCACACCATTTAATTTATTTTGGGTTTTCTTTGAAGTGTTCGAGCATCCAGAAATACGACAATAGATTTTTACATAGTAATTTAATTTTTTCACTTCATATAAAGAGATTATTTTAATAAATAAAGTGTCAATTTCAAGTAATGATTCCGAGAAAACTTCGGACTTGCGCCACTAGATGGCAGACCCTTCGTCGTGCACGTTTCCTATTGAGCAGAGATTTTTTTTTCTAACAGCAGTATTCTTTAAAATTATTCAGATTGTGATGGATACTGTTTTACGCAATTAGGGTGCCGAACTGTATTATGAATTACCTTCCTTCGATATCAATCAATCAAAAACAATCTAGTTTATCATCGTGATGATTATTGGCACTCTGTTCCACACAGCTCTGAGTATACGCATCCCCCATTTTGTTCCGTTTGGACTAATTACAACTAAGTCTGCCCACGTCCGGTTGCCTGCAAAACAACATAAATATAACATCACGCCTGTAATACCCGAAGGGATAGGAAAGATAAGCAGAGGTGTTTCTATCACCCACTGTGGGCCTCTCTATCTCTTTTCTTGTGCCAGGGAGTGGTTTAGTTCTATGTGATGGGGGCGAGCCTAATGCCATCAACCGGGCACAAATCTAGACTCCAGGCTACTAATGAGAAGTTTCTGATGGAAACCTAATTAAAGCCGGATCCGGTAAAACAAACTTAAATAAATTATTTCAGGGAGAAAAAGTATTTTCCAATTTCGTATGTACAAAAGGAGTACTTAGTTGCTATGAAAGTAGCTCATAACATAACCTAGCTAAAGTAATACTATCACAGTTCTAGATATAAATGCAATAGAACCAAATAGTAGGTATCTCTGGCAGGTAAACAATATCATAATATCAAGAAGTCTGCCTACCTCACGAACAAACAATGTGATTACGTCCAAGTAAGTTTCGGAATGTCATGATTGGTTAAAGAGTCTCCTGCCATTGAGTAGTGAGTAAATGGAGTTTTAATACAGAGAAACGTATACCTTAGACGAACAACAGCTATTTCTCCGAACACATTAGCAACATAGTTAGTTGGATACTAAAGATGATCAATCTTATTTAGTAACGTTGTTTAAAGTTAAGAGATGTTTAAACGTCAAAATTTTATCGTTAAAAAATCGCTAATCATTAGTTAAGTTTATGCAACGTTTCAATATCTAGCTAATAAGTGTTAACTCTTCCGCTTACTGTGGAGGCATGTACATGGCTCGTCATAATTTAATATTTGTGTACTGTTAGTATTTGTGTCACTCAAATACAATAAACCACATATCATCACGCCTGTAAACCCCGAAGGGCTAGACAGAGGTGTGCGTATAGTACCACATTTCGTCAGTTATGTTTAAGTCCAGTGTAATAAAGGGCGAGTTGCCATAAACTAGGCTCAATTTCAGATTCCAGGCTGCTACTGAAAAATTTCAGAAAATTGACCCAATTACACTTTTGCCCGATCTGGGAAAATCGAACCAAGGACTTCTTGCTCAGCGGTAGCGTTTATAACCACTAAACCAGCGAGGAAGTCAAATAAATAAATATAATGTTATTGTGTGAGAATCAATTAAAAACATTTAAACTTATGATTTACTAGCTTTTGTCAGCAGCGCCGCCAGCGTGGAGATCAGAAACTGTCCCACAGGAACGTACTATCAGGATAAAAGGCATCTTATGTATTATTCCAGGTTACAAACTATGTTTTCTAAATTTCATCCAAATCCATTGAGCCGTTTTTGCGTAAGAGTAACAAAGATCCATCCATCCAAACATAACTATACTTGGACTTTTAATCGTATTCAACAACTTGAGAGTTAGAAGAAAAATAATGTTACCATACTAAAATTAATAGTGTTAAGGTAGTGAACGATTTTGCGTAAAGAGTGAATGATGAAAATGGTTTCATTTTAAATTAAACTTTTCATTTTAATTAAATTATCATTCGAATGTGGAAAATAAGAATGATTTATAATTTATTAATAAAAGTAATTTCCTTTTTATATTTCTTCTAATAGAAAGAAACTAAAAATATTTACCTTACTAAATACATACACAATTTATAATAGTGAATATTATGTTTTTAGACAAGATATTAAAATTAAGAAAATTGCATGTAAGTACATAATTTCAAGTTCATTCAATTTCGTTCACTCTAACACCACTTTACTATCTTATTTTTTGTCAAAATCTGGTAACCCTTCAAATGTCAAGTTACTGAATAAGTCCAAGTATAGTAGGATATTTTCTTTTGTCACGCACAACATTCATTATTTTAGCCTGTGATGCATTTATCTATCACTCCATTTCGCTCACTCCTCCTTGTTTCTAAGTAAATCGGTATCTATTACGTTCGACACATGAGATGGGTCGTGTGAAATCGATTTGAACTATGAAGTTTAATGTTCTAAATTGCTGCAATCTTTTACAAAAGTTCAGGCCAAGGTGACATTTCGTTTATCGAACTATTTTTTTCCCTAAACTTTCAGGCCTACTACAATTTTAGGGTACTTATTTATTTTTGACAAGAGTCGACTTTATTTTACAAGAAGTGTTTTAAAAGGTAAATCAGTTTTAGTTCAAACTTTTTACTGATTACGTAGCATCTTTTGTGTTTTAATTGTTGTTAACGATTAGTCTTTTATCAAGGTGGACTGCAATCGATTGTAATTACTCTGAGTAATCGTGATCAGTAGGATTTAGAAGTCTCCTTTGCGTTGTATTGTGACTATGTAGACATAAGGGGCGTGCACGACTGAAAGGAGAAGCTGTTCCTGCTTTTAGATACCAGCAATATCATAACATAATATCTCTCCTTGTTTCCCTGAAAGGGTAGGCAGAGGTGTACCTATGTATAGTACACCCAGATTTCGCCAGTCATGTCTCATCATATCAGCCGAAAGACGTCCACTGCTGGACATAATCCTCCCCCAAAAGGGGGGGATTTGCCATAATCGCTACGCTTGGCAGGCGGGTCTGCGATCGCAGTATGGTGATCAAATGCATAGAGAACGCTGCTGCCCATTCTCTAGTAAGTCCCTTAGTCGCCTTCTACGACACCCACGGGAAGAAATGGGATGGTGCTATTCTTTTACGTCCGGCACCACACGGAACCGTTTCATTTATGCTAGAGTATTTACGTAGTTTCAAAATACGTAGTTTTAAATATTGGACGGTAGTATGCAAAGGTTTCCGTGCACTCGGCTGATATGATGATCATAAATAAAACGCCGAAAAAGCCCCTTAATGTTTAACTTCATTTGATTTTTATTTTTTGTTGTTATAAGTAGTGGCTATCGTCAACATATTAGTACTGTGGAGGCTCAGACGAGCCTCCAGGTACCGGGTGTGTATGGGTATAAAATTAAAAGATTAAGGGGCGCTTAAACTGTGGGACTCCACGTTTATTTCAAGAGTTCCGAAGACGTTCAGATGCTTACAAAGACGCGCCTGTCAAAAGAAAGAAAGCTCACCGGACACCACCTACTTAAAATTATTTGACGTTCTTATTTTAGAACATCCTAAATGCTCGAACATAGACATAGCCTAATCATCGGCTGCCAGTATGTGCGTAAGGATTTACACTAAGTAAATATCCTCTACAGTACCTACACACTGTGTGAAAATTTTAAGTGTCGACCTATTACGGTTCAAAAGATACAGCCTTGTAATGTAACAGACGGATGGATACATGAACAGACAGTGGAGCTTTATTAATAGTCCCGTTGCCAACCTTTGGGTACGGAACCCTAAAAATAACTGCAACTTCATAAACCATAAAAATTCGGTAAGTACAGCCTTCAAAAAAAGTAAGCACTTTATTGATATGTCCCAAGTCCCAACAGGGACGGGATCCAGCCGTTTATCCGTTTACATGGACCCTTCAGACACTCGTGTATTAACCGACTTTGTTGCGAACGGTACAAGTGGATCCGGTTCATATTGGGAAGGATAAGGCAAAATGCTGTAAAAGATTTTCTACACATTTTTGTGGAAGCTGTTTTGTTTTTGGGTATTTCTGGATTAAGGGATCGCTTACGCGTGTCTGGTGTTTAAAGATTGAATTCGATTACCAAGATAAAAATAAGAATTGTTCTTAAAAATATATGTATATATGAGGCCACCCACTGTATGTATCTAAATAAATGTATGTGTTTAAATAAATTATTTTGTTGTGGAGTGACTATTGACTGGCGTATTAGACTATACATTTTTTAAATTCTGTTGTTGGGACGGTTTAGTGTAGTTGCTGAGGGGATGACTTAGAGAAAGAAGATGGCGGGGAAAGCCTGCTCGCACACACCAGGGAAGCATGGCACAAAAGGGGTCAAAATCAAAATATTTTCTTTGACATAAATCTACAAAAGCATATTGTAGGTTTATATGAGCTAGGTGCACGTTTCTAATTGGTTGTTTCTTATGGAGAAGCGCCGGCCGAGAAGAAACTTCAACAGTGTTACTACTCGTATTAACACTGTCATTTGAAAACATTTTAATAGCCAATTATTTTTAAAGATACCGTGAAGTTTCTTCTCATTGTCCTCCCATACCTATGTATGGGAGGACAATTTAGGCCTGTTGACTAGTACCAAGTACCAAATAAATAGAAAATGGTCTACAAATCTACAGTCTACAAAGCCTACAACGTTGAGAACGTTGTTAAAAAATATATAAGAATCTCTAATCTTCTCAATTCATCTCTCTAATCGTAAATTCCTGTTCAAAAACGGCGTGTGTCTGTCTTTAACATCCAGTGTAGTCACTAATTCAAAGTCACTTTAAACCTAACGACATACTTCCAACAAATTCATCAATACATTCCGACATTACGACCCAGAGCTAACCCCATCCGATCTACGTGTTCAATGCAATCTGTTTATTGAAAGCAAATAACGAAACGTCAGATGCATTCGAAGTTTAAACTTGTCTACTCTGGTCACGTCTCGCGGCTGTATTCTGAGCAATCTATTTACTAGCTACCTTCACGTTGTTGTGCTTTTATGGTAAATGGAAAATGATGGTGATAGGTTTACTTATAAACTAGTTATTTTACAAACTTTCCGTTAAGGTTTTATTAAAGCACATATTACATTCTGACGTCTTGATATTATCATCATAAATGCCTAGCTTTTTCCTAGTCAGGAGGGCTGACAGCTGATCGGTATATTACCGACATAGAAAGAAAGAAATAAAGAAAAATGTTTATTCTGCACAAACAAAACGCATAATACAAAAAAAATAAAATTATGCTAAGAAACTTAAAATGCACACATACAATTTAGACAAAAGCCCCGTATCCAAGTCTGAAGGTTATACAATATTGTCCATTGACTGTTAATGTCAGTTGATGTCAGTCAAGGCTTGGGACCATAGACAACTTATATACTGCGTTACGGCGCCGGTAGTTATATAATATCCATCAAAACAAAAACAAAATGCCGATAGCAGAGTGCATTATACTACTTCATACCAAAAAAACCACAAATTTTAAAACAACAAAGCCGTGCGTCGTATCTGTGCAAGAACAGGTCGTTGCTCAGCAAAATGCTCGGACGGACCTAGTGTCAACAGCGCTGTTTTTCAGAAACAACCTTTTGGAGTGACGTAAAGACGCTCGCTCATCGTGTGATCTAACATGTTACATTATCGGGTAAGTGCAATTTTCCATGAGAAACTTAAGTAATAGCTGAGCCTACCACTTGTAAATATAAAACATATCTGTAATAAACGGAATAAATTATAATTATTGATTAAAATACATAAAATAAAACAATGAAACAGTGCTAATAAATATTAATGCTAAATAATAAATTTAAATGTCGTGTACCATGGGAGCTGTAATGGTATGGCGGCCATTTGCGTGCCCTTCGATCAAAGCACAGTTCCCAACCAATTGGTATAGCTTATAATAGTGTTAATAAAGATAATTTTGATTTTAGTGGGATTTTCTTTTCGATATACGAAGAAGCAAGATACACCTACATAACCAATCAGTTAAAAACCAAACCAAGAACTCAAGTGACATTAACACAGACCGGACCCAGCCAGGGCAGAATCAGACAGAGGCCACACACACTGTTGGAAAGCCAAATCCATTGCCTGTAGGCCGTGACCCTCGAGGTAAGTATAAAAAAAAGGAGTTGTTAGATCCTAGCTAAATCATGTGGATTGTTGTATCTGCATGAAATATATCTTTAAAATACTCAAAAAGTGCTTTTTCGTTCTCAGGACTCTTACTGGCGGAGGAAGGTTATTCCAACAGTGCGTGGCCGCATATCTGAAGCTCCCCCTGAATGCCATGGTTCTATGTTTTGAGGAGCAAAGAGGTTTGGTAGAAAAACGTGGTTCGTATTTACTTTGTCTCCACTTTAACTTCTCAAACAAATAGTGTGGTTTTTGTGTAGTGACTACTCCAAAGAGTAAACTAGCCATATGTAACTTTCTCCTAGCAGCCATTTTCAAAATATTATTTTCGTTTATAAATGGAGTGACATGACTTCTATGAGGTATCTTTACACAGAAGCGCGTACATGCATTTTGTATGCGTTGTATTAGCTTCTCCGTTCTTGATAAAAGACACGGGCCATACACAGTATCACAATAGTTAAGTCTTGATAAAATTAGGCTATCCACTAATTGTTTACGCAAATCAACACTCAAGAAGTCTCTAATTGAATATAGGAGTTTCAATCTATAAAAGCAATTCCTCATGGAGTTACTGATGTGCTTCTCAAATCGTAGTTCTGGATCCATGGTTAACCCAAGGTTGCACGCTATATCCACCCTTTCAATTTTTTCCCCCCTGATAACGACTTCTGGCCTGGCTGACAGTATTGCACTGATCATTTTCCTACTTCCTAAAACCATAAATTTAGACTTCAATGGGTTTAATACTAGTGAGTTATTATCTGACCATAGCGCTACCCTTTCCAAATCGGCATTGATTTTTTCTACTGCCTCTAATGTATTTGCTGGTTTAAAAGTTATATATAATTGGATATCATCAGCGTACATGTGATACCTACAATACTGGAAAGACTTAATAATATCAGCGCTGTAAAGAATATACAGAAGGGGCCCTAAGATGGAACCCTGAGGCACACCGCGTAGCACCTGACGAGGGGGGGATGATATCCCCGATCCATCCTCCTTCTGAATTTCAACGAGCTGTGACCTATTTTGCAAGTAGCTAGCAAACCATTGTATTGTTTCCGTTGCAAAACCATAATAGGCCAACTTGGAAAGTAGTAGATTGGTGTTTATTGCATCAAAGGCCCGTGAAAAATCAAGAAGTGCAAGGATTGTTCCCTCCCCCCTGTCTCGTGCCTCTAGGATATTCCCAACTACATCAGAAAGGGCTGTGGCCGTCCCACGGCCCTTTCTAAAACCAGACTGCAGGTCAGGGAGCATATTGTTTGCTTCTAAATATTCCAACATTTGGTTATAAACCACCCTCTCTAAGACCTTAGATAAACAAGGCAAAATGCTAACTGGACGTAGATCTTTAAAAGAACTTGGGTTACTGACTTTAGGTAGAGGACGCACAATAGCACACTTCCATAATTCAGGAAAGGTGTTGGTATCTATCGACTTATTTACTATTGTGGTGATAGCCTGAAGGGTGGTTGGTAACGTTAGTGTTATCATATCAAGACTCACTCCATCAATCCCTTTAGCGTTAGACCCCAAACTCTTAATAATTTTAGAAATTTCTTCCTCATTAATATTTCTTAGCTTGAATTGAGTTTCACCAAACTTATTCGTATCGAAATATGAAAGCTGCGATTTGGGCAGTATGCACTGCCCTGGTACGTTCAGGAATGCTTTGTTAATCTCGTCTGGGTCATTAAATTGTCCGGGAAGCATACCTTCACTATGTTCAGAGAACACATCTGTCTTAAGATTTTTCCAAAGCTTTTTGGGGTTTTTTATTTGACCATTAATGTGTCTGTCAAAGTACACCTTCCTTTCCTGCATTAGCGCTGTAATAGCTTGTTTTTTCAAATCCAAATAATAGTTTTTTGTAGTATCTAGCCTGTCCATGTGATAGTTATTTTTTGCCTCGTCTCGCAGTTTAAACATTAATTTAATATTATCCGTTATCCACGGCGTGGGCCGGTCTCTAAATATCTTACTCTTTATGGGAGCATGTAAGTCATTCAATTGGGTGATGAAGACATTAAAGTGTTCTACCATGTTGTCAACATCCGACAGTGAGTCAATTTCAAACCATGGTATCGATTTCAAATCTACCTCAAAGTAATCCAACAATATGTCCCTTAGAGGCCGATATACAATTAGCCTAGGTTTGCTTTTTACCTTTTTTATGACAGTATCACAAACAATAAACGAGTGATGACCAAGTTCACTGATATGACTGACTAGCACGCTACGAACCCCTACATCGGTACAGATCACGTCAATGAGAGTACTACTATCTCCTACAAAATGAGTTGGTGACTGTACTACCTGAGTTAGATTGGTATAGTTTAGGAATTCCATCATATCTTTAACTTTTGCATTGTTTGTATCTAATAGATTAACATTGAAATCCCCCAGTAATACCAAATGATCGTAAGGTGCCAATGCGCTAATACTGTCAGTTATTCCATCCAGAAATTTTGGCAACTCGAACCAGGGTGGCCTGTATGCAGTGCCAATCAACAATTTTCTGCCATTGAAAGAAAGGTTCAACCACATCTGTTCCACATCAGACTGCACTGAGTGGGGTAGTACGCGCGCCCTAACTCCTGTTTTAATGTAAAACGCTACTCCTCCGCCTCGGCCCCCGCGTATATTCGCTGGGCGCGGCACGTGCTTCAGCCTATATCCCGGAACCTTGGGCGCGCGCCCCTCTTCCCCAGGTTTCAACCACGTTTCGTTGATAGCCATTATATCCACTGCGTGTTGTGACATGGCAATCAGAAACTCGTCCTGGTTAGTTGCCAGAGAGCCCGCATTGAATAAACCAAACTTTAATGATTTTGACTTAGTCATGTTATATAATGAGAAATGGCTGTATGGGTGTAGGTATATAGTAATGGTAGTATTTTATTTATGTATTTGCTATAGTCATTTTGTTTATTCCTTTTGTGTAAATAATTATTGTACATAAGTTGCAGTCTGGGTAGAAAATAAATAAACATACTTTAGAAACACGTTGTTCCCTACGCAGGAATTGTCGGCGAGAACTTCGTCTTAATAAATGATAATGCCCGGTGTCACACATCGCGTATCACTCGACAGTTCCTGGACGAAGTGAATATACAGACAATGGACTGGCCTGCACTCAGTCCAGATATGAATCCCATCGAGCACTTATGGGACGAGCTCAAAAGAAGGGTCAGGGCCAGAAATCCAGTCCCTTCGACCATAGAGGAACCGAAGGCGGCGTTATTAGAGGAGTGGCATGGAATTCCTCGAGACACCGTCAAAAAATTCATCAGGTCGATGAAGAATCGACTGCGAGCTGTAGAGAGAGTAGAGCTATGGGGGGCAATGGGGGCAATACCAAATACTGATATAAAAAATGTTTTATGTTTTTTTAACAGTTTTTGTTTTATTTTTAAAATAACTAACCACCACACATTTTTCTCAGTTCCCATTTTACCTCTACTTTCACCCAGATAGCATTAATTTTAAAAGTCCTAAATAAATTTTAAGAAAAGAGGTACCATATTAAAGCTAAGGTCTCAAGCTTTCGAACGCTATAATAATTTTTAAAATAAGGAATACATTTTCCGAAAAATAAAGATATGTATGCGTGCTTATGGGTTGAGTCGATTTAGTTGCTCGCGAGTGTATGTTGGGATCGTTTTCTAGTCTAAACGGATACAGCTGGATACCAATATTTTACATGGAGCGATTGCTTATTTCACAATATTTCTTGATAAGACTGGTTGTCAGACTTTTGGGCTTCTGGCAATTTGTAACGATTGTCAAAGATCCTCGACTGACAGCCGGGATCAACGGCCTAACGAGTGCTTTTTGCGGCACGAAAGGTCACCATACAAATACCAACCGCGGCAAGAGTACTTTAACCTGATCGATTGACCCGTGCGGCTGTTATCACTTAGCACAATTATATTGAATATTTACGTAAAAAAATGTTTTTTGTAGAAGTTCATGAAATTAGAAACTCATAAATCGACTTTAACAAGATATTCCTTCTCATTCATTCCTATGAACAAGAAGGAGAAATTTATTAGAATTTTTATTGGAATAGGGCCCTGCAATAAAGTAATAACAGGCGATCGGTATGTGCGGCGGCGATGTGATCCGGTACATCAAGAACGTGATTCCTGCAATAGTCAGATGTAAGGATGCTCTAATATCCTGCTAGATTTTCTTCCAAAGAAAGTTGTGGTATCATTTTGCAGAGTAGGAGTCTAGGAAACTTGGTAGGTTACTTTAGACGTAGACTCAAACTCCAAAGCATTTAGTACAGTTACACCATTTACCTACAGATACTTTTTAATTGTCAGGGAGACGGTCAGAAACATGAGGCTAGTTGCCCAATCCAAATCGATATAGGTTTCGGTTGATAAGAACGGGCAAGAAACTCTGTTAAATAAAAAATGTGTGTTATGGAGACTGAAGACTTTGTATTGTAGTTCACACTTCAAAAAAGTAAATAGTGCTTTATATTGCATAGGCACTGAGCAAGGTCTACATGGTTCACTTGATTCACAATTTCAATTACTCCTGAGTAGGATAATATGTCAAAATTTCTTCATTTGCCAACCATTTCCTAATTACCTATATCTATGTTGGGGTCGGCTTCCAGTCTAACCAGATGCAGCTGAGTACCAGTGTTTTACATGAAGCGACTGCCTATCGTTCCGTGTGGTGCCGGACGTAAAAGAATAGCACCATCCCATTTCTTCCCGTGGGTGTCGTAGAAGGCGACTAAGGGACTTACTAGAGAATGGGCAGCAGCGTTCTCCATGCATTTTACCACCATACTGCGATCGCCAACCCGCCTGTCAGGCGTGGCGATTATGGCAAAACCCCTTTGTGGGAGGCCTAGCAGTGGAAGTCTTTCGGCTGAAATGTTGTTAATGTTGAGTTCTTTAACGAAAAATATTTTGTAATTAAGTATGTATTTTTTTATGTATCTTTTGCATGCCTACATGGTAAAATATGGCTGATCTTGTAATTATTTTTAATATCTGTTATATTTGGAAAATAAAATTATCTTTATCTTTAACAATAAACGACGAATTAAGCAAAACACTACTTCCAAAACCATTATCATAAAACCATTTTCATTTAACTGGAACCATAACCCAGACCAGCCATTACACGTATTCGCCGGCCATGAAACTAGTCATTATTTTTATTTTGAACCATAAAAACGGAACGATTTTCGATACCATCTGAAGCATGAAAAATTTTTAGCGCACGGATATTTAATTTCAACGAAATTTCTGTAAAATTAAAGCTTTCATGATCGTTTTCGCGATTTACTTGCGTTGCGCCTGCAATTATTTTTTTGTTTATGTGTAGTTCTTTGTATTGAAAGCTGAACGGAATAGTAACGGGATTGCCTTGATGCCTGTCTGATGTATCCTTGATTCTGTTATATGTTTTCTTCCCACAATATGATAATAATATTCATTTAATTCTTATAAATTTTACCGATGTAATCACTGCTCTGAAAACGGTGAAAGAAAGCATCGTGGAGAAACCAGCATGTCCTAGAGCCAATGACGTGTGACATCTGCCTATCTGCACTGAGCTGGCGTGGTGGACAATGGCCCACTTTATCTCACAGAGACGAAGCCTGTGTCCCATCATTGGGGACGTTATTTCTTGATTATGCATGCATAATCCAAAACGCCTATCTGGGGTTGAACCTACATCTCGTAAGTCACTACCACTGTTACCACTAGGCACCACTGCTCTTATGTTTCGTATGGCTTCTGAAAAACGAATCAAAGGTAATAAAGTAATCAAGACTAGCAGCGCGTTTCAGAATGTAAGAACAAAAACGGCGTTCACTAACTTTTGTAAGCTACTATGAGTTTCTATTTGAAGCACATAGGTTCCCTGTAAAAGACTAACAAAAGAAGATCGCCTGCGTATTTGAAACAGTCAGAGTCAATGCAATAAGTGCAGTTTCGTCCGAAGCACTGCCAATCACTCTCTACGTGGAATGACACTGAACGTCCTATATAATGAGGAAGCTGTTCTGTGTATAATATTTAAATGAAATATAAGCTTAAACATAGGTCGGAGATTCTGAATTTCTTAAAATTTTAATTTTATTTTAATGTTACATTATTATATTAAATATTGGAACGAAGTTCCGTATCGCGCGTTGCGAAAGGGGGCTAGACGGAAAAAAATAAAACCAAAAGTTGTATCGACACTTTTCGCTATAGTTGTAAACATTGATTTTTTTTTTCTGGGACGAGAATAAAATGTTGCACATGGCACCAGGCGAAAAAAGCGTTCCACGTAGTATTTTCTAAACATTATTATTATAACATAAAAAAAAAATACAATTCCTTCACTAATTAATCGAAAGCAACTTCGTTCCATCCGGGTGTCCCTTGACACCTCTCAAGTTTTTTTTATGATTAAATACCTAAGTTAGCTTTTTTCAGATTCCCTGTTTCATGCATGTGGTGTTTACCTATAGGTAACTGATGCACTGTTATATATTTTTTACGTATTATTTGTCTGTATCAATGAATTGAATAATTGAATCAATTGTTGGTGAACCAACAATTGATTCAATTATTCAATTCAATTATTCGATTGATTTTCAATTATTTATTTTATTAAGTTCACTTAAAAATAAATAATTTAATATGGGTGCCTAAAGATGGACGGTGCCGCCAACGTCGCACAGAAAATATGGCGTACCGCGAGGACTGATTCGAGATGGCGGGGGATATGAGCTGCTGAAGTGGCTTTGAAAAGGTCCTTGACCAGCAATGATATAGGCCATTAAAAATAAGAAGGAGTCCCCTCAGTATTAGTTTATCTGATCGTCAGTGAATTTCGAAAGATATAGGACACGTAAAACAGCTGGCAGAGGCTCTTGAAAAAATGCTTCTGCATGAAAACTCAAACTCAAGCTCAAAGCATTTATTTCAATAAGACCATTTACAGGCACTTTTTAACCGTCGATAAAAGTCGATCAGTTGGAAAGTTGAAGCTAGTTGCCCATTCCAAAACGTAGATCTCTATGGTGAAGAACGGGCAAGAAACTCCACGGACACTCTTTTAAAATCAAGTTAATTACAAAACAGTTAGATTACAAAATCTTGGGAACATTATTCTTGTTGCTTCTGTGTGTGACAACAATGTAAAAAAAAATCATAAACAATTCTAAATACAAGATAAAAATAAGCCCTGGAAGTTAGGAGATGAAAAGGAGCTAAAAAGAAAATTTTATAGCCATGCGTCACCAGAACGCCATGACAACCTCGCAGCTATTTAGTGAGCGGGATACCTAGCGTGTCAGCTTGGTTACGCAGCCAACCATACATTTTGTTGGCGACGCGACCTGGCTGTACCGCCATGGCGTCCGGGTGAGGTTTGCCTCTAGGCCCATATTCCACTTGGAAATCATGGTGGCACAACCAAGGTCGTGCTGCCAGAAATACTTTTTGGTGAGTACCTAACCATGCTTCCAATCGGTTGCGGAACCAACCATAAACTTTTTGGCAGTGCGATCATGGTTGCACCGCTATCGCGTCCCGGAGAGGTACGACTCGTTAAGATAAAGTTAAAGGTTCCAAAACAAGTGTCTGATTTGTTTTTATCTACACGGCCATGCACGAAAGCCAACCATTAGGTTGACAGCAGTGTTTTTGATTCTTGATCGAAATTGACTAGGCCGATTGAAAAACTTGAAACCTTACTAAGTATACCTTAAAGCTTTCAGAGACGATGGTTACATTACTAATGCACTTACCTACCTACCTATTACTTTAATTAAGTTTTGACATACATAAGAAGTAGCATTTAAACCGTCGGTTGCGTCACTACTCTAGGCATTAGCCAATTAGCCTGGAAATCACACCTATGTTTAGCGGAAGTCCTAGAAATTGTTTGAGACCACTTTGAACCTCGGTACAGAAATATACATATAGATGCCATTCAAGGTGTGGCTTAAGGCGGCTTATGTGTATGATACAGACCAATAAAACTGAACAACTTTCTCCATGAAACCAACTTTGTAACCGCGAAAAAATAATCAGCTGTCCCATCGTCTGAGTAGGTAGGTATTGAAGTTTTCATAGGACCAGACCCTAAAATATAACCACAACTTTCCAATACATGCGTTTTAAGAAAGAGCTTTGTTATGTACAGTATATACCTACATGTACAGCAGCTGAAATTTTAAGTTATCTGTAGTGTGATATGGGTATTTTGACACGCTGACATAAATTGCCGACGGCGATAATTGATCAGAAGGTACAAGTTTTTGACAAGGGTAAGTAAGTCTTGCCAAAAACTAGTACAACAATGTAGCCTACATTGTTGTACTAGTTTTTGGCAACATTTACTTCAGTCAGAACTTGATGGACTGTAGTCATTTATTTCAATTAGACAAGTACCTACTTAGAAAATCGCCTCATTGGTTTATTATTCGGTTTTTACTTTAGGAATTTCTTAGTAACAGCTCGAAACCTGGATTTGTGCCCACTTGGGATGGCAATAGGCTCGTCCGCTATTACATGGAAGAACTTAAACATAACTAGCGAACTAGGTGCACCTACTGTAGGGTACCTCTGCTTAACCCTATGGAGAAAACGACGGTCCCTACGTACAATCCCCTAAGTGGAAGATACGTGATTTTCATGTTTTGTTTTCGTGACCTTCAGACCATTTTATTTTAACAAAAATAAGTCTAAGATGGCAAAATGCACTTTAAATGCATCTTGTCATTACATTAACTAGAACATGACGTACACGTGTTTGAAACTTTGAAGCGGTAAAATTATTCATTTGAAGTTAGGGGATTATACCTATGTAGGGACCTTCGAAAATATGCGTGCTGTTTTTTCCTGGTATGTCAAGTAGGTATTCCTCTCTAATTATAACATTGGCATAATGTGAAGACGTTTTAAATAAATCAACTCAAAACATCAACTCCTGTATAAGCACTAAGATAATGCCACAACACTCCATAGAACAGAGTTACATTCTGATAAATGGCTCAGAGATTCATTTGAATAGTTTCCTTACAACCAACAAATTATTTGCTACTCCACAATACAGAACCGGAATCCATTGAGAGTTATTATCCCATAAATATTCCATGTTTTGTAATTTTGTAGTCGGCAATTATGAGAGGATCCTTGTATTGGCTATAAACTATAGTAATGGGATGTTGTTTTTATGTAAAGAATGGAATATTAGGTTAATGGAGTGTATTTTAATTTAATGTTTTAGTCTTTGTGTGGTCTTGGAAATGCACAGAGAAGTTTAGGACTCGCTTATAATTTAATGACGTACGTTTCTTTTTTAAATTGGTATGATGTGTTTTTGACAAACATTTTGTTGCATTTGAGAAGTAGGTGCTATAGAGTCACATGCGGTGATGGAACGCTAAGCTATGCTTTCCGAGGTCGGTTCGTGGATAGGTGTTCATCTATTACATAACGAGACTCTTCTGAGCCTGGGAAAGTACGTTAAGACATCGGTCCCAGTAGTCATTTGTCAATTTTTGACAGTCGTTACGGGTAGTTTGAAGCCTGAGAGCCTGGCAACCAGATTAACCAGGTTTACCAAGGGATGTTTAAGGTTTAAGGTTATTGCCCAGTACTATGGTTATGGAAGTCAGATAGGCCGTCGCTCCACGTAAAATACTGGTACCTATTCATCAGCATCTGGTTAGACCGGAAGCCGGTCCCAACAAAGTTGGAAAAAGGCTAGGCAGATTGTCTGATTGTGCACTAGAACAAAACCCACGTTTTGTTTTATCATGACATCAATTTAAGGGGCCCTGCAAATATAATCTTGAACAAGAAATCAATCAAATATGGTGGTGGTACTCATGCATCATGTGAATTGCGTTTTTATCCATAGATCTTCACTAAGAACGAATTCCACCAATGAAACTCTATGAAAAGCGGATGCAATGAAAGCAGATCTACATGTACCGCGTTCTGGAGCTGTCAGTGTCAATTTTTCTAAACATAATGATAGTGACAACTTTTGAACGCGGCTCAGATGTGCAGGCGTTTAATCGAATTGGTGAAATTTACCCTTACCTAACGTGTGTTAAAAATATATGAATATCGATAAATCACCTATCAACCACAAAATACGCCCATTACGGTAGCATAACATTACGCTTTGTTTCCCCGATAGGTTGGGCAGAGGTGTACCTATTAGTATGGGTATACGTTACGTACGCACCTTCATGGGATGAGTGAAATGTGGTTATATTTCACCCATCCGATTAAAGTAAGCTTATTATTTGTGTATAAAACAAAGTATTTTACTTCGACTTAACCTAAACACTGTTTTAATCTTATGCATTTATTTTATTTTATATGCTATATATATATATATATATATATGTACACTAAGTACAATAAAAACAAATAAATAAATCTAATTCTGAAAAAGCAACAATTTCAAATACCTACCAAATCACAATTCTATTCAACATAACAAAATAGAATTTAATCCCTTCACCCTACAATAATTGTGCCCCTTAATACTATAACAAGACATCCACAACCACTCAACCAGTTGAAAATTTAAACATGTTTTAATACTGGTTTAAACAGACCTTTGTTAATTAATTTCTTTATTAAATTAGACTTGGTCTGAGAAGATAGTATCACGGAATAAAAAAATACAAAAGGTCAGTTTCATACAACGAATAAAAACGCATACATGGACATGCTTCACGTTCAGCTATAGCAAGCGGTTGCACTAAAAATAAAGAATACCGTTTAATTGCACTTGCAGTTGAGATCGCTGATCGAAAAATAGAATAGAATGTGTTATGTATTTTTTTTTTAATTTCTATATTTGTATCTGTAACTCGTATAGTACCATACGAATTACAGATATAAATGTAAAAAACTACAAAGACTAAATTACAAAATTACCAGACCCCCGTCTTATCGCTAAAAGCGATCTTTTTAACGACAACCTTTGGATGTATTTAAAGGGAGAAGCAGTGACAATAGTGCAGGTAGTCTTAGGTGTACCATTCACACTTACAATAAATACATGAAGCATACATTTATCTAAGTACCTATATATGTACAATAATAATCATGAAAGCAGATGAAAGACCTTTAAATAACGATGAAGATAAGAAGAGAGGAAGTGTTTTTTTACTACAATTAGGTACGTACGCGTCTATGTGCACATGCGCCTATTTTCGCTTGTTGTAAGGAGCTGACCTGCTGTATTTATCTCATTTGTGTCCGTATTATTACCTGAGACAATGTTATTTTCAGATGTAGCTGGATTTTCTGGCTGATTTCATTGAAGCAGGAAATTGTGGTTCTGCTGCTTTAAGTAAAGGATTTTGTGAAATATAAGAGGGTGAATTTCTGCGACTATGACGCTGCAAAGTAGCTGTAGTGTCAGCAGGTAAGTGAAACATCTTACGTACGTTCATCAACTGTTTTTTTGAACCACTTGGGACATTTTTTTTGAGACTGTTACATAATTATGTACCTACTATAGTTTATATCTATTTTTAGAGCTGTTGTAATTATGTAATAGTTTTGGCACACACCGTATGATATTTAATTAAGGTTTGATAGAAATACCTTCAGTAAAACGCACTTGATCGGTATATTTAACGACGCATATTAAGCTTGAAGTTTAACGTATTACAAACGATGCCACAAACGCTTAAGCATAGGTCAATCAATCAACCTAGCCTATCGCAGTCCAGTGGTGAACATAGGCCTCTCCCAGGCTGCGCCACAATACTCTGTCCTCTGCTTTCCGCATACGGTCTGTCCACCTTTTTAAGCTCGGTCCAAGTAGCTGGGCTGCGTCCCGCACTACGCTTGTGGATATGCGGTCTGTACTCCAGGACTCGTCTGCTCAACCAGACATTGGTCCTTCGACAAACATGACCAGCCTACTGCCACTTCAGCTTGCTTTTTCTATCCAGCTATGTTGGTATGTTCCGTGTGGTGTCGGGCGTAAAGAATAGCACCATCCCATCTCTTCCCGTGGGTGTCGTAGGAGGCGACTAAGGGACTTACTAGAGAATGGGCAGCAGCGTTCTCTATGCATTTTACCACCATACTGCGATCGCCAACCCGCCTGGCAAGCGTGGCGATTATGGCAAACCCCCCCAAATTGGAGGAGGCCTATGTCCAGCAGTGGACGTTTTTCGGCTGAAATTATGATGTTGGTAACTCCGGTTTAATTCCTGATTTTATCCTTTAAGTAAACTCCGACTATAGGTGACTTAGTTTGTCATAATTTTTAATCGTTCAGCTAGTTAGGTAGGTACTATTATCTTAGTTATTGTAGCTGCCGTCACAGTCAGAAGACTAAACTAAGATAAATGTTATTCTCGATCGTCTTCTTACTTAAGTATATTTATAGAAATTTCACTCATAACACCAACAAATATTTGCGTAGGCATTTCTTTAAGTTACCGGAAAATTAATCGAAGAAAAAGCCTTCGTAACAATTCTTGTTTAACCGAACTGTTGTGTGTTGTTGCATTAAATATGTTGTGGCGGCTCCCACACTGAACTGCTTCAAGAATTGACTGGACAGACTACATACGCATCGCCTTTTTAGTTGTAGTATGTCTAACCAAATAATAATAAACAAAAACATTTCACAAAAATTTCTACAATGTCACCGAAAACATTGCTAACAAGAAAGCATTTTAATGCACAACATTTTGACAACATAAGTAGCCGACTTTGAAGTCGTTTGCGAACGGCTTTGATGTCGTTTCGTACTTTATATAAGTTGGAACAAGTCGGCGTAAAATCAGCGAGCCGCAGGTGCGAGCCAATGACTGCTGTAATCCGAGACTTCGTTTTAAAATACGTGTTTTATAGCTCCAAGTTCTTACTAAGTTTGTGAAGAATAACTTAAAAGACTAGGATATGATTTGATTTGATTGATAATTAAGTGTTAGTGTGATTAAGAATAAAATCCTGAGCAGCTTAGAGAAGTGGAAAGAGAGCAGGCAAGCCTTTGCCTTGAAGTGGGACATCACAGGCATCGCTCGAGCCTCTCGTTAGACGGATGGATCAACGGTCTGACTCAGAAGGCAGTACTCCTCGATACGGCTCGCATCGTGAGGAGGTTCCTGTCTCTGGAGCCCTAACCACCGGTAGCTTAGACCCTAATCCCGATACCGGCGGACCAGTTTTTTTAAATATTTTCAATGTTTTTTTGTTTCTTTTATTTAATCTTAAATAAGTTTAAAAATAAATAAACTAAATCATAAATTTCATTAAAAGCATCTAACCGGCCTCAGCGAGTTGGCTTCGACCCTCTTTCGCCTTCGGTAAGGTACCGGGACCCTAGAGTCCCGAAATATGTCAAAGACATTTAAATAAGAAAAAGGTACTTTTTTATAGTTCTGAATATTTATGTGACCTTTTCATTATGATATTTATTATCTTTTGATCTGGTTGAGTAGGTGCCGTCTTTATATTTTTTTTGTGGGTGTGATGGACAACTTTTCAAGTGTTGTGTTATATTTCGACGAATAATGATTATACAGGGTAAGTTTTTATCCAGTGCGCAAACTGTAACCATGAATTCAGTATATCATTTTAGACCCCCAGCACAGATACTTTTCGTCCATAATACATTTAAAAAAATTGCTGTATCATAGAAAAGTGCAATACCTACGCGGTCAAAATGTATGGAACAGCTGATTTATTTTTGTATAACCGAATGATATGCTGAATTCATGGTTACAATTTGCGCACTGAATAAAAACTTACCCTGTATATCAATCAATCAATCAACTCAACTCAACCTATCGCAGTCCAGTGTTGGTCATAGGCCTCTCCCATATTGCGCCACAACACCCTGTCCTCCGCCTTCCGCATACAGTCTGATCAGAGTCTGATTATATGTATATATGAAAGCTTTTTCTCACGTTAATACAACAACCACCGCTATTAATCAATTTTAAACACTCTGCGAATGGAAATTTAAATCTGTAGCGGTAGGCGCCGCCGTCGCATTACGAAGCGACCAGAGGCGTGCGACCCAATCGGGAATCATCGGCTGTCTCCGCCGCGCCGCGCCGCGCGCCATTCGGTTTCAACGGTCACCCTCGCTGCCACTCCATTGTCTTCCGTTGTGCACGGTACTCACGAGCTCGCTCGTACAATATAATCAAACGGCACGCGGTCCTAAACTAATTGTTCATGTTCTACCTTTTGTGAATAATATAAGTTTAATAAAACAATCCAGTGCTTTCATTTGGACGGCCTATGCCATACAGATCCAAACAGTATTTAATCATTAACAGCATAATAATCAACATCAGCTTACAGCAGTCCTCTTCAATAGCAAGCTGTTTTCTTTCGACTACCGCCTACTCCCATCCAGCTGCTACTAGCCTGCGTTGATCTTCGCTCCACCTAGCCTGAAGGCATCCTGACTTATATTTGCCAACTTCCCTAATACCTACTTAAAGTAGGCAGTGTAACTAAATACATGTTTTTGTGTACCTAACTTCACCTGAATTTCCTGCAGATCATGTAAATGAGATAATACAACCGATAAGAAGTTCTATACCAATCGAGAACCGATAGTAATGCCATCGGAGCTGCCTCACTGTACCGCTTAAACTTAATACCGGGGAAGGGTTAAATTAGCTTTAGCTAGGAGTGTGGCTTAATTAGTGAGGAAATATTTACTGAATTTTACATGGTGTTTGTTCTTTATTTAGGAGTTTTTTTTATAATAAAAAAGAGGATTCCGTTTTCTGAATAAGGTTTATGTGAGCTTTTCACGACTGTCGTTGTGTCGTAGAGGTTTATACACCGTGACATTTTAGTCGTTTTACAAAGGTGGTCAACTTAATGTATCCGTCATAAAATACCTCTAGGCGCGATTAAAACATTGTTACCATTAATTAAGATAATAGGTACAAAGAAAAATAAATAACGCTTTAGAATTATGAAACACCCTCCCTGTTAATAATGTTTACGTATCAAACGGTAGAAGATATCTACGTACCTACCATTACATTCCATCATTAATTCCATCTCCATAACAGGGTGTTTCAAACGAAATGATGCGTCTTATAGTGAATGATGTTTTAATTTTTTTTATTATGCAAATGTTCAAAAATATCTTTCTTTTTATAAATGATTAGTAGTCATTGGATACATGAAGTGGGCTGCCGTTGTAAGACGACTAAAATGTCACGGTGTATACTTATCTATTTAGCTCCAAGTTGGCTGGCCTAAGTGTGATGATAAACCTGTTACTTTATCATAAAAAAATATGTCCAAAAACCCTTTTTATAGGAATGCCGTTAATAACAAAGTCTGCTGAATTAAAGGTTTGATATTTTCTTTCATCTATACAGCTTGTATTGACGGGGTTCTACAGGGCAATATCAATGTTCCACTTCAAAGAAAATCGTTTATAATTACCACATTCTATGTTAATAAAGATTCCTTCTTATTAAAAGGGGCAAAAGATGTCACGTTAACTAAAAGTGTCAAGATAAAGTTAGGATTTAAATCTCCTCACTCAAAGAATAACATCAAGCCTTGAGGTGAAGGGAGACATTCTCTGCCTAAGAGATGCACCTATAGTGCATAAACTCTTAGTCTACATCATCATTATCTGCTTAGCTTTTTCCCAATTACGTTGGAGTCGGCTTTCAATCCAACCGAATGCAGCTGAATACCGGTAGTTCACGTGGAGCGACTGCCTTTCTGACCTCCACAACCCAGTTAAAACAATACTCCTTGGTAAGTTTTTCAGGCCTCTGACGACCCTTAACGACTGTCAAAGATCCACAAATGACAGCCGGGACCAATGGGTTAAACGTGCTTTCCGAGGCACAGAGGGAACTTGGTATGTAAACATAGTCACCCATCCACCGACCAACCGCGGCAAGTAGACAATCCCTTAGTGTATATTATTAGCTATTAACTACCAACTGTTTAAGCCATATAACCAGAAATTCCTATCTCTTATCATTCTCCAGCCAACACCAGTACGGCACAGTAACAACCTGCTTTGCATACATCGCGTGTCTGCTCCACCGATACGCGAGTGAAACAGTTAAATTTTACGAAGCTCGTTATGGCTATCAAATAAAAATTGAATTTATACAACGCGACATATCTCGGGGGATGGGATGCTGAAGTTTTTTTACATTGTTTCTGTGTCTGTAAAGCGTAGTATTCGCTGCAGTTTTTGTTTTAATTTGTTACTACTTTTTTTGTGATAATGTGGTAAACAGAATCATTCTATGCTACTTGGATTCGTTTTAAATACGAGTAGTACTAACAATGAGACAATTATTAAATCAACGCAGGCTATCACAGGTCACTGCTGGACAAAGGCTGCGCCACAATGTCCTGCACATTCCGCATCCATTCTATCCCAGCCACCTTCTTATGGTCGTTGGTCCAAATAACTGAGGGGATGTCCCACGGTATGCTTGCTGAAACGCGGTCTTAACTCCAGGATGCGTCTGCTTCACCGGCCATCGGTCCTTCGACAAACAAGGCCAGCCCACCGCAACTTAAGTTTGCTTACTCTGCAAGCTATGTCTGTACTCCGGTTATTTTCCGATCAATTCCATTGCTGCTGTTTTTATTTAAAAAATCAGCAATTATTGATCACATTTCCGCACCGTATGTCATAACGGGCGATAAGTACAACTAAAGGAAACTTACCATAAGTCACTAAATTTCTTTGGTGACTTATAGTAAGTTTCCTATTAAGCCAAAAAAAACATGAGAAAAACCAAAACAATGTATCTAACCTATCTAGTATCTGTTCTGTTAAGTTATTTTCATAATTTTTAAATTCACAAAATTAAAAAATACAAGATATTTGATTATTATCACCACCGTTCTAATAAAAATTAGGCTATCAAAAATTCACTTAGAATTTTTCGCAATTTTACCTCAAAAACCCAACTCTACCAAAATTATTATTTGTAACGCAAATTGTACTTAGCAACAGCTAAAAAAACAGCATAAAATAGTACAGCAAGCGTGATCAACTTAAGCTCTTTATAACCCTTTTTATACTAAAATCCGCATAAAATATAAATTCCGGATCTCTGAAGAGTTTAGAAGGAAAAATGCTAAGTTGGTGAGAAAAATCACCTTCCTTTGAAATAAGACGCAATTTTCACATTACTTAGCGCTTTATATTGATCGAATCTTCCTTTTCGGGATTTTCAAGCCTTTTGTAAAAATGCTTGGCGTGTGAATTAAAGATTTATGAAGTATTCTTATTAAGATGTCGTTTTGGGCTGATTGAGTAGACAGTGCCGAAGTTTCTTAGCTTTATTAAGAAGAGAAATACATTTTGCAAATATAGAGATTTATTTATAAACTTTAAGTTAATAAACATTTAGAGTGAGTTGCACCACGAGCTAAGTCATAGTCTTCGTCAAAGTTAATTTTAACAGTAACATTAACAATTACCTTAGAATCTAACTAACTACTGTTGCACCGTCATATCAAATGTAAAAATTAATGTTAACGGGTGACAAGTGACATGACGTTTTTTTTTTAATTTTTAAGTTATTCTTATCAAAAAAAATACACATAAATTATGTTTTTTTTTTTTTTTGATAAGGATAACACTTCAAGCTTGTTGTCTTTAGCTTATTGTTAAACCTTTCCCTAATCATAAAAAAACAACATTAATGTTGTTGTCAAAAACGTATGCTTAAACAGTCGCCAATTATTACTTAACTTAAAGCAACGTTTATGAATGGTGGTAGTTAGTTGCACATGATTAGATTCAAAATATTCTTTGACTAACTTTGTTGTTTTAATTTCACTGTTTTAAATACAGATAATGAGTCAATTATCCTACTAATAGTATAAAGTGTACCGCGAAAGTTTGTAAGTATGGATGGATGGATGGATGTTTGTTACTCTTTCACGCAAAAACGGCTGAACGGATTTGAATGAAATTCGGCACACAGGTAGTTTGTAACCTGGAATAACACATAGGATACTTTTATCCCGGTACTACGTTCCCGTGGGACAGTTTTCGACCTCCACGCGGGCGAAGCCGCTGGCGAAAGCTAGTTTTGAAATAACGTCAACGAAATAGCGTTTTTCAGGTGCCTATATATAGATTTTCATTAAAGTAAATGGTAATACCACCCATGGACTCCACGAGACAGGATTGACTTTGTGTGAAGTTCATAAACAAAATGCTTCCTTTGCTTGACATTTTTTTTGTAAACCTAGCTATTAATGTAGACTTTAAGGAAATGTAAATATATTTTTTTTATTAATATTATTTTATCTTTACAGTCTTACCAAGGGGTATCGTGTTACCCATTAACTGGGTTGTGGAAGTCATAGGCAGTCACTCCGTGTAAAGTACTGGTATTCAGCTGCATCCGGTTAGACTGGAAGCCGACCCCAACATAGTTGGGAAAAGGATAGACAGATGATGAGTATTTTGTCTTAACGGTATTATATTCAGTACAGATTTAATTGGCTTCTTCAAGTGAATGAAATTAAGTATGTACTTACACTCACGTTTGGGGCCCACCGGACGGTCATCTCAGGTACCAATCCAGCCAGTGTTGCTAGCTGACCAGCATGTCGATTCTGTAACCATCTCACCAGGTGAAGTGAGCGTGGAGTGAGCTGTCAGTGTCATTCCACCTGATGCTAGGGATGCCCCAGCATTATATTTACAATCATAATCGATATTGAAATACATTTTTTAATCAATCATAATCGATATTTAATGAAAAAAAAATGGTGATTCTATTGATCATTTCCTTACGATTTCAAAGCTAGTGTTTAAGTGTGCATCACGCAATTGCATTTTGAGGTTTTTCATATATCTGGTATTTATCAATAAATAAGCAAAACAAAAATTCGGTCAGAAACTCGATGTTGTTTCGTTCTAATTTCCATAGAATAGTCCTTATATTGCCTGAGGTGCGAGTGCGCGTCACGCACTTACACACGGCTACACATCAAGCTATACATTTCCAATATAAGCTGATCGCGCATTGTATAGTATAAATTTCCGTACAGTGCGAGATCAGCGCGTAAACTGGAAAGGTATAGCTTGATGTGCAGCCGTGTGTACAACAATAAATATAATAAATAAAACACATCATCATATTATAAACACTTTGACATGGACTTTGAGAAGTATACTATTATTATTGTTTTAATTATTGTGAATGTGAGGACTACGTGGGTAATATTTTGTTGTTTCATCTCTTCCTCGGTTAGTTTTAATGATAATCTGGCAGTTTGAGTACTTTATGCGGCCTACCCAAATGTTCTTTCTTTGGTATTGTTCGTCAAATCGTTGAGCTCCTCAAGTTCGGAGTTGAGCTGTATGATTACTGATAAATGCGTACACCGAATGGACAGGTCCACTCAATCTGTATGGTTCTTTCCTCAAAAGACCATTTCAGACACCAATCCACATGGTCGTCACATGATGTGACCAAGATTTTGTCTGGACAATGTACGAGATTGTGGCCTCTGAGTTTCTTTCGGCTTTTCTTCTCATAGTAGTCAGATAGGAAACGCCGACCTCATCTAGTTTAAAAAAATCTGATTGACGTGTAAAAGTGTTTGTACAATCCTACTTATAGTAATAAAATCATTTACCATTTATCAAACTATTTATGAATCTAAGTCCTTTAAGTAAAAAGACGTGCCGATTATTAATCCAATATTTTAGTGTAGATACCTATCATCATCATACTAATACCTACAAAGTTCAACTGACACTAGCGCATCGTGTAGTACTTGATAGAGCTTCGAAAATCTGGTGGAGTGATTAAGATCACGCCGCGCTTCCGCGTAAGCCACTGAAAAAAAATGTAATACCAATGTCCAATATGTAGGGTACCTACTGACATTTTATTGTACTTACTTATCTAGTCGTTGTCAATAATAAAAGAACAGGTATTCATCAAATCATCATCATTTTAATACTACCTATGTTAAAATTCAACATTTCAAATGAGTCGCGTAGGTGAGATGCTCACTTCACTCACGGCGCCGAAATAGTTTTATGAATCGGGTGCAGTGAGCACCCCGCGCATGCGCGCTAGGCTGCTTCTTCAGCGATCTTCATTGCTGAAGCAACGTCTTGATGGATAAGTTTTCAGGCCAGTCCATTCAGACGATTCGATTTTATTTTACTTAAACCGTGTGGTCCCCCCTAGCTACCTACTTAACTACTCGTTGTCAATAATCAAAGAATATTCATCAAATCATCATCATCAATTAACCACATCAAGTTTATTATTTGCTGAGGTTCACAAGTTCGTGACACCTCACACGTGATGTTGCTATGGCAATCATCGCGTGAAGTGAGCTTAGCGTGACGTAGTTGTCATCACATTAAGCTTTTTTTTTTTAATTTTTAGCCTTCGAAAGTCATGTCTACAAGCATTGACGTCTTCGCGTTTAGAGTGTGTTCATTTGCATGGTTTTGGATATTTTATTGTAAATTCCAACCATTTTCCAAACTCAAAAGTCAGTTTTTATATTTTGTTTTCAACAAATGAATATGACTTGACAGGTGAGAGAGCAACTCCAAAAATTGTGATAAGGAAGTGTTCAGTGATTGGTGTTTTGTTCATTTACATATTAATAAGTAGGTACATAATACGTAAAAGCGCATGGGTTTTTTAAATATCCCACCAAAAACATAAACCACACTACAAGATACAAACCTTGTAAAATAAATATTTAGGCAGGCATATCAATAATCTAGATATGGGTACTGTTATGACAGAAATTGATTAGCTCTCTTGCTACCAAGATATTAAAATTATTACTGTATTTATATATGTAAGTGTATATTATTATTGTATGTATGATTAGGTTGCTATAGTATAATTTACTCTGTTTTCCTGTTTACTGTTTTTTACACATAAACTGTATCTTCGTTTTGCATCCAACTCTCCTGTCACAGGTGAGCTGGAAGAAATTTTAGAAGCAGATCCCTTGAGCTTTCCTATCTTTATGTATTTTATTTTATTCAGTGCTTAGTGCGTTCAAAAATAAATAAATGAGATTAATTCAATTGTATCACATTAAAAAAAAATTATAAAACATATTTTCTACTGAGCGTGCTGCTTCCCGAGGTCCAACTGCATGATGCCGCAAATGGAGGGCCATGTGATGTGTGCGGACTGCACGCCGCCACCAAGTCTAGCTGGAAATAATGGTAAGAGTTTTATTATTATGCATTTGACTTTTACAAGATTAGCCCATTGTTAATGTTGAGGTACGAACCTTCGTAAACTTTTCGTGATTATTCCTGTGGTGAATTTCGCGGCCTAAAACAACAAGAGATAATACCAACTTTGAGACAATTCTTCTCATTGATGTATCTTTTACAAAGTGTTTCTGGGACAACACACACTGTGCAACACTTGTTGTACCTACATCTCGCACGGTCAGTAGGTCATCCCACTACTAATGCAAATGAATACACTTTTAAATCACTGGGAAATTAAGATTGGAAAATAATCAACGTAAACTTTACTAAGTCAGCAACAAAACCTTAAAAAAAAAACTGTAAAGAGAAACAAGTAGAGCTGTGGCAAACCGTATGTATTCGGTACTGAGTAACGGGTGCGCGATCTAGTACCGAGTAACGAAACGTTACACACGAATGCATTTCGTTACTCGAATTTTTCGTAGTATGGGTAACCTACACTGTTTCAGTTCATGCAAGTATCGTTGATTCGTGCATTGAAACGTTTGCTGATCGTATGTTACGCATGCGCGCGCTTTTTCGGTGAATTTAAACACAACTCTGGTTCAAAATACGGAAAAGTGAAAAAATGAATGTTTTCTACAAATTACGAATGTTGCGACGCCGCGACGTCATACCTACTGTACGCGTACGCAATACGACTCGATTCGTTGCTCTAACATAACATACAGCATGATAAGAGGTATCAGAAGTAACGAGTAACGTAACGATACGATAGTAACGGGTACAGTAACGAATACATACGGGTACGCCTTTTTTTTTTTAGATACTTTTACACCTCTAGAAACAAGTAAACTGAATAATTAAAGACTTCGAACGTTTTTTTTTTTTGGCGGGATCGCGTTGGAACATGTCGCACGAATTTTCATTTTCATGGAATTTAGTGAAATAGCGAATTAAATTGTATAATTTTGATAGTGAATTATTCAATTTAGTTACATGTGAGTGCACAAGTGTAGTGAAAGTGAAAATAAGTGACTAACGTGGACTTTTCGAGTTCCCCCTAAAAACTCCTATTAGGTTGTTGTAAAGTTACTACCGGTTTACAATAACTTTGACTTGACTGACTAAAGACGACTATGAATGTTTTGTAACTTCGTGCCCGATATCGGGCTATTTACTTGTTCTAAAAGAAAAATTACTTGACACTGGCTAAATGCACAAACCGTGTGAAGCCAAAATTAAAAAAAAAAAAAAGACTTCGAATACCGCCAAAATATGACATTGTCATATTTTAGCGGTATTTAATTAAACTTTCATTGCAAACATTCATGGTAATTTATACATTCATTATTTGAACTTGGAACTTTGCGACACACGGTGCGAGGCTGCGAGCCACCTGTGTTCATAGATTATACTACTACCTGTGTTGGCAACTCAAGTGGCTCGTGTCGTGCGGACTAAAAGTGTTGCGGACAAAAAAGTGACTATTGTATTCTCAACGCAACGTAGAACAATCTCATGAATTCTGATAATCATATACTCAGATTAGTTGCGTGGTCATTATTATTATGTAAATGAAATGACAATAAAAAGAAAAACAACTACATCGACACCTAGAAAAGACCAAAGGGGCGAGCTAAGGAACTAACACCAATGAATATTGGATTTGACAGATAATTTGACATCTTTCAGTCAGTGGCGTGCACAGAGTTTTTTTTTTTTTTTTTTTTTTTTTTTTTTTGTGTTTGGCTTCGCACGGTTTGTGCATTTAGCCAGTGTCAAGTAATTTTTCTTTTCCATCAAGTAAATGGCCCGTTATCGGGCACGAAGTTACAAAACAGTCATAGTCGTCTTTAGTCAGTCAAGTCAAAGTTATTGTAAAGCGGTAGTAACTTTACAACAACCTAATAGGAGTTTTTGGGGGGAACACGAAAAGTTCACGTTAGTCACTTATTTTCACCTTCACTACACTTGTGCACTCACACGTAATTAAATTGCATAATTCACTACCAAAATTAAACAATTGTATTCGCTATTTCACTAAATTTCATGAAAATAAAAAGTCGTGCGACATGTTCCAACGCGATCCCGCCAAAAACTCCGTGCACAGAGTTTTTAGACAGAGTAGGCAGAAATTAAAAAAAAACGGCAAAAAAAAAAAAAAAACAACCGATTGCTGTACCTAGTACACAACATGCAACCTATGAGGCAATTAAATAAATCATATTGTTTTGTTTTGTATTGAATTTACGATTGACTTTACCTATAGTTTTTTTTTTTTTTTTCTGGGTGGGAAAACATCAAATAACTTCTCCCGCTCTGGGTGGAGCGGGAGGGCGTGTCAGACTTTTACTGACTTAAACCCACCCGTGTTCCCTCAGTTGCCTGTGTGCCAGGGGCGGCGGTATCTCTTTCGAACAACCCGCACCCCTGGCAGGCATCGGCCCTTGTGGGCCCCATCAGTTGCTGCTGACATCTCTTTGAGGCGCGCGTGGAACACAACGCGCCGTCGACTCGGGCTTGGTCCTTACCGGACAGCGAGCTACCCATTACTCGCCGTCCGCAAGCTCGCGCCTACGGTGGCCGGGAATCAGCCTGGGATTCCCGATGCCCAGGACGTCTCCTGCGAAGGCCACGGCTGTGAGGGCGCATGTACTGCATCTCCCTCACGTGCGCAGCCTCCCTCTTTGCGAGCATAACTGCTTCGCTGAAGGAGGCGACTGCTAGCCATGCCCTCTCGCTCCGTACCATGGCCTGGACCAGGGTCGGACGCGAGAGATCGCCGCCGCCGATCACCTCCACGAGGACACGGCGATGCTCCGCCCAAGCCGGGCAGACCTCCACCGTATGCTCCACCGTGTCCTCAGGGCGATCTTCGCAATGGAAACACCCGGGCGTTTCCTCCCGCCCTACTTTACCTATAGTTTGTATCTATTAATTGCAAATCCGATGTACAACTACTTTTCACGATACTTGTTTATTTTTCACCGTTACATAGTTTTGAAAATACATAATTTTTCTTTTCTCTTTACACACACCATCTGAACAACTATCACAGTGAATATTATCTATTATTCACACTATGTATCAATGTTCAAATTTTAAATACATGCCATCATAGCTCACAAGTCACAACCAAAACAAACAATGGCGTCCGAATTATTCGAAATATGAAAATAATACGACAACGAAATTATGGTCGTTTATGTAGTCACAATTCAATTAACAATGCTACTTTTTAAAATAGTCGCATAACCAACTTTGTTCTTTCTTTGATCTACACGATGCGCTAGTGTCAGTTGAACTTTGTAGGTATTAGTATGATGATGATAGGTATCTACACTGAAATATTGGATTAATAATGGACACGTCTTTTTACTTTTATTACTTAAATAGATTCATAAATCGTTTAGGTGGGTTCCCACATAGTTTGTGTAAGATTTAATGGTAGGTATGGTCCGTCAGCCAGGCGCACTAGCACTCGATGACTTGAGAGACTCGGTTATCTCGTCTCATTGAATAACTTTAGGTTTTAATAGGTACCAACGCTGAAAAACGTTGCACAGTCCTTACTCGACTCGTTCGACAATCGCTTTTCCAAATCACACCGCGATTAGGCCCTGGGATTGCGTTTGTAAATTAACCACAATCCGTTCACAATGGGTTTATAATAACTAACAATGTCGATTCGCATTTTCTGTAGTCGCTATCTTAAAGATGTGTTTGTTTTAGTATATTTATTTATTGTACGTGCGTGACGCGCACTCGCGCCTCAGGCAATATAGTCTAGGAAAAAATAGAACGAAACAACATTGAGTTTCTGACTGAATTTTTGTTTTGCTACTTTATTTGAAAAACCTCCCAAAATGTAATGCATGATGCACACTTAAAGTGTTTAAGTATGCATCAGCTTTGAAATCGTAATAAAACGATCAATAGAATCAGCATATTTTTTAAATTTAAATCTCGATTATGATTGTAAATGTAATGCTTGGTCAATCCCTAGCATCAGTGGGATGGCACTGACAGCTCACTCCACGCTCACTCGGTTCACTTCACTCGGTGAGATGGGTTACAGAATAGCACGGCTGAATACGATATAAGCTATTTTCTTATAGTTCAAGTCTCAAAAAAAAAAGGTTGAATCAGGTAGGCATCTACGGCTCGGCACGGCACGGACAATTCAAAATCAAGATTCGAACATCAAAATACATGAATATTGTCCAAACTTCTGTTACCATTTCTTAATCACCTCTTGAAACTCGATAGGGAAGTAATAACGTCTGTTTGGGAACCGCACGGATATCTATGGTCACCACAAATAGCCCATAGTTTGCAACGATCCGTCATCACGTGACGTATTGACCACAAATAGGGAGGTAGACGCAGAAGGTTCACCAGGAAAAGTTCAAAACATAAACACCGAGAGTACTTATGGTATGACGGTATAGTACTAATGTACTTTACCAATACTTATTTATGTTTTCAATGGTATTGTTAAACAAGAACGTTAAGCCGTTGGTTGCGGCTGTCATTCGTGGTTCTTTGACAGTCGTTACGAGTCTTCAAAAGCCTGAAAGTCTGACAACCAGTCTTACCAAGGGGTATCGTGTTACCCAGTAACTAGGTTGGTCAGATTGGCAGTCGCTCCATGCAAAATGCTGGTATTCAGCTTTATCTGGTTAGACTGGAAGCCGACCCCGACATGGTTAGGAAAAGTCTAGACAGATGATGGTTTTGATGAGGATTCGTTCTTAGCTAGTACTGCAATCTAGGAATGTGTCCTACCAAAAGTAAGCCAATACTGATGCCTCTACGCTATCAAACTTATTACTTTCATGTTCTGCCCGCGACTTCGTTCGCGTGGAAGTCATAAGACACCGCAATTTACTACAATAACAGCCACATGTTTTTTTTATAAAACATCCCTGTATACTACGTTTGTAGTTTTGTTCTCAGCAGCCAGAATATAAGGAGAATCAGGACTGGTTGGACAATTATACGTGGTTTACGTAAAGTTGTCCGTATGAGAAGTAGTTTGTCCTGAGATCGACGCCGCAGCCTTCTGTGTCTGCCCCTGTGACTAATGGTTGATAGACGTCGCAAAGCATTCGCTCACAGAGAACTGCACGTGGAAACTTAAACTGGAAGGGAGTTATTGGAACGAAGTTCCTTATCGCGTGTTGCGACAGGGGGCTAGAAGGAAAAAATTAAGACCAAAAGTTATAACGACACTTTTTGCTACATTGTTGTAAGCCGTGCGGCGTGCGCGTGTTTCTCTGCAGACAGAGACACAGACAGAGTGCATATATATGTATGTGTGTATAGTGTATATATATATATATGTGTGTGTGTGTATGTATATGTACATTTTTTATAATTTTATTACAATTCCTTCACTAATTAATCGAAAGGAACTTCGTTCCATCCGGGTGTCCCTTGACACCTCTCAAGTGGTTTTTTGTGGGGAAATAGTGGTGTACGCGGTATAAGCACTGTCTCGTTAAATATTGTAATTTTGAAGAGCATTCAACATTCTACCCACCTTTGGAAGCGTTGAATGCACCTTCACATCAAACCTCGAGTGACTAATATGTTTACTTTGAGTATTTATGAATAGAGCCTACCTAGTAGGCGTCACACGTCATAAATGTTTCTGATTACTCCAAGTAAATTAACCTTCTCTTAACCAGCTTTTTAGTGACGATAACCCCGCCAATAAATCTGGTCGGGACAAACAAAGTTTTGGATGTCGCCCAAGATGGCGAATCGCTTTCGTTCAAAATAATTTGATGATAAATTGTCCAGCATTGTTCGAGTACTGTTTTGTTATTTATTTCAACATCAAAAGGTACCTATTGTGCTTGTTTGAGACAGAAAATGATAGTAACAATAGCTTTGATTTTTATCCAGCCTGAGAAGATTTATTGTTTTCGTAAAGAGACGAACTTTTTGGTGAACTGAGAGGGAAAAATAAGTAATCGTCTTATTGGCTCAGAAGCCATTTGCTTTCGTGATTTCGATTCGGTTTACCTAGGGAAAAGTTTCTTCTCTCTATGAACTTTGCTTTCATATAGTTAATTAAAACTCCATTTGAAGTTTAGTTTCAAATAGTTTTCTTGAAGTAACGAAAAAACTAGACAGGCAAAAAATAAATTAAAGAACATTTGAATTACGTTTGTATATTTTAAAATTCATATTTATATCTTTAGTAGCTACGTTATCTGTCAATAAAAAAAAATCACGGCCTGTACAATTATAAAGTGGCCTAGACCACTTATTTTACGATATTATTATACTGTCTTACCCCACCCAAACTAAAACCATAAAGAGATTAATGTGATGTTTTATATAGGAGGTTAATCTTCGGAACGACTGATCCGATTTCAAAATTTCTATCACTCTGAAATCTAAGCTATTGCCGAGTGACATGGATGTTTTATTTTAAAATAGGCCGATGCAGTCGTAGGCAGGAGCTAAACTATGATATGGCGTTCACAAAATAGCTAGTACCTACTTTATAGCACTCACAAACCTAGCTATAAACACAATCCTTCAACTAACGGAACCACAAACTCGGCAGACGTTATAACGCATGTGACCCACAACATGACACTTACCTGAGAGGTAACAAATGAAGGCTCACTCGTAAACTGCGAGACCGATGTGTGGCCCACTGTGTTGTCCGCAAGGGAATTAGGTGACAAAACATCTTGATGTTTTGAAGGGGCTATCTACGCTACTAAACGTAATCACTATAGTGTAATATGACGATACATGACGACACGGTTGGCGTAATGGCTGAGCGATCGACTGCTGCGCAGCGTGTTGCGGGTTCGATCCCCTCACGGAACAAATATTTGTATGATCTGCAGGTAATTGTTCCGGGTCTGGGTGTTTGTGTTTGTAAACGCACCCACGATACAGGAAGAAATTCCTAGTGTGGTGCAAGGTTTTTTTTTTTAAATATATATACAACGGCGCTTGACATTATTAAGTAATGAAAATCTTTAATTTCGAGAGTTATAATTTATTTTGTTATTTTTTTAATCATTGGTGATTATTCTGTTATTTTTAACGATTAGTCGATTTGAAATGAACTAAATGGTGATTTTAATTATGAGCGGGTAACACCGAATGGTGTTGTGTCTGTCATGGCGGGCGACGTCGTGTCAATTCATTCAATTGTTACCAGTCGTTGCACGTGGTGGTCACTCGCAAACCCATTATAGCTCTAAATCGTTAATTATTACTGTAATCCTTAATTGTTTAAGTAATTTAAGTGTCTGTAAAATTAAAATAGTGAACAGTCAACGCTACAGCGTATTTATTTCAACGTTTCCCGAAGTTTAGCGCCCACTATGGATTCCCGTGCTGTCGAGGTCACGATTCAGCAATCAGATGTAACAGCTCGGCCTCCCGATTTCCCGATAAATACCGTGACATTTTAGTCGTCTTACAACGGCAGCCCACTTCATGTATCCAATGACTACTAATCATTTATTTTTATTTTTATTTTTTTTTAACATTTGCTTCATTAAAAAATTTTAATGTCATTCACTAAGACGCATGACGTAGTTTGAAACACCCTATTATGGAAATGGATTTAATGACGGAATCTAATGTTAGGTAAGAGATATCTTCTACCGTTTGATACGTAAACATTATTAACAGGGAGGGTGTTTAGTAATTCTAAAGCATTATTTATTTTTCTTTGTACCTATTATCTTAATTAATGGTAACAATGTTTTAATAGCGCCTAGAGGTATTTTATGACGGATACATTAAATGGACCACCTTTGTAAGACGACTAAAATGTCATGGTGTATATGTATAAGTACGGTACAAAACATCGCGCGGTAACATATCGCAGTGCGGACAGGCATAACGGAAGTGTCAGTAGAATGTTTTTTTTAGGAATATTTCACATAAAACATTCTTATCCAAACAACTGCAGTTTTGATGTCAATGGACCACAAACTCTAGTCAGACGCAAAAACGTCTGTGATCCTTAAAATGATACTTACCTTTGAATTGACAAATGATGGCTCACTCGTAAACTGCGACACTGATGTGTCCGCAAGGGAAGTAGTTGACAAAGCATCTTGATGTTTTGAATTCCAGTCTAACTGGATCATTTGAATACCAGTATTTTACATGGAGCGACTGCCTATCTGACCTCCATAACCCAGTTACTGGGTAGCACGATACCCTTTAGTTAAACTGGTTGTCAGACTTCCAAGCTTCTGACGACCCGTATCGACTGTCAAAGATCCACAATTGGCAGCCAGGACTAACGGCTTAACGTGCTTTCCAAGATACTACTACTTGTTTACTTTTTATTTTTATTTTTTGTGCTTGAGTTAATTTTTCATTTTATTTATTGGTACCTATATTGGCATGGCTAGCTGACATAAATGACAATTTTTTTAAGTTCTGCGTCTCGTAATGTTGATTACTTTGCCAATGTATGTATAGAATCAAGTCTATCCGACGAAACAGACAGCTGTGCTGCTGGGGAGTTTGTTGCGCCACTTCTTCTTCCCAGCTAAAGCACTAGGAAGTGGTGAAGGGTGGGCGTTTTGGGGGACTGTCTCATGTACTTTTAATTTGAATAAATGACTTTTGATTTTGATTTTGACTGAGGGTCTTGGTATGTAAAGATGGTCACCCATCCACGGACCAACCGCGACAAGCGTAGCTTAACCCGATCGATCAACCCGTGCGGTTGTTATTACTTACCCACAAGCCCATTACCTGTGAGGAGGTGACAAATGACTGCTCACTCTTAAACTGCGGAACTAATGTGTGGCCCACTGTGCTGTCCACAAGGGAGTAGATATAATTATATAGAGATAGCCTAGCATAGATTACCTAGACAAAATGTCTTGATGTTTTGACTACATATGATATATTGCTAGTGTCAAGAGAATATTTCACATAAAAACCATTCTTATCCAAACAATTGTAGTTTTATTATCGATGGACCTCAAGCTCTCGACTTCCTGTTGACGAGAGTTTGTGGACCCATGATACTTACCTGAGAAGGTAACAAATAACGGCTCACTGGTAAACTGTGACAGTAATGTATGGCCCGTTGTGCTGTCCGCGAGGGAATCAGGTGATAAAGCATCTAGGTGTTGGTTTATTTGAATTCGCGGGTGCACTAATGTAGCTCGCGGAATTGAAGGAGCTTGTCATGAAATGAAAAAAAAAAATGGAAAGGTCTATGTTAAAACTCCATTTGCAGTTTCTGTTCGAAATAGTTTTCTAGAAGTAACGAAAAAACTACACTAAGGAAAAAAATTAATAAGAACATTTGAATTACGGTTGAGTATACCAAAATTTATGTTTATGTTTTTAGTAGCTACGTTATCTTATCTATTAACAAAAAACTTACAGCCTCTCTAAATAAAATGTAGCTTAGAACATTTATTTTACGATATACTTTCCTATCGTTATACTATACCTAGGTACATATATATAAGTACTTGTAGCAGCAGCGGTGAGGTTTGGTGAAAACTAAGGTGTATGTATGGTAGATTGTGTTGAGGATTTTTATAATGAAAAACGATGCGTTAGGTTTAACGAGTAAAATATGTGTATTGGCCATTTTGCTTACAACATTCGAGGATATGGGTGTGGGAACAATATTTTGAATTAAACCAATCACGGTCGAGAGATAGGTATGACGTGCATGTCGTATTGTTTCCTGCCTCAAGATGTCGCTGTTGGTCCTTGATATGCGTTTATGGAGCAAGAGATCACAACATGCCCCCGGCCTTGGAAGCAGTGGCTTTCAATGGTCTTCAGTCACTGCATCAGTGTCGATGACGTCCTGTAGCAGAGGACAAATCTTGGTGAATGCGCGCCTCACTACGCCCGATGACGTCTGTATATCAGCCACCCGAGAAATACCATCCTTTCCTGGGATGGTGCAAAGCACGCGTCCCAAATGCCACTTCAAAGGTGGGAGGTTATTGTCCTTGATAACCACTAAGGAGTTTGGTTTGAGCTTGTCCTTATTTGCCGTCCATTTCGTCCGCACCTGCAGCTCGGAGATGTATTCCTTCGCCCACCGGTTCCAGAAGTGTTGACGAAGTTGTTCTACCCTCTGGTATCGCTGAAGACGACTAGCAGGAACATCGCGTAGGTCATCGCTAGCTGGCGCGATCAGTGGTCGACCAATAAGGAAGTGACCGGGAGTGAGAGGGGAAAAGTCGTGAGGATCGGGGGAAAGAGGAGACAGAGGTCGAGAATTTAGTACGGCTTCTATTTGAGCCAATACTGTGCTGTACTCTTCGAACGTGAGGTGCGCGTTACCTATTACACGACGAAGATGGTATTTACTGGACTTTACTCCTGCCTCCCACAGACCACCAAAATGCGGAGAATAAGGGGGGATAAAATGAAATTTTATATTTTGACTAGACGCGTACTCTAAAATATCACTACTACAATTTGCTAAGAATCTTGAAAAATCGTTCATTACACCTACAAAATTACGACCATTGTCAGAGTATATATCTGCAGGCTTACCACGGCGTGAAATAAATCTCTTTAAAGTAGATAAATACGCTTCACTGGAGAGGTCACTGACTAACTCCAGGTGTATAGCACGTGTCACAAAACAAACAAATAGACAAATGTAGCCTTTGATGAGCCTAGCACCCCTACCTTTGCGGTTCAGAATGAGCACTGGCCCAGCGTAATCCACCCCACACCGAACGAACGGCAGACTAGGTGTAACCCGCTCCCTAGGTAGGTTACCCATCATAGGACTAAGCGTCTTACCTCTAATGCGAGTACAGGTAACACAACTATGCACCACCTGGCGAGCTAAATTCCTACCACCAACAGGCCACCATGATTTGCGTAAATTAAATAGTAATGCCTGCGGAGCAGCGTGGAGTAGCTGAATGTGCTCATGACGAAATAATAACGTGGTAAAATAATGTTTACTATGAACTACTATCGGATGTTTTTTACCGTAAATAAATTCATCAGAATTAATTAAACGACCACCAACGCGCATTAATTTGTGATCATCTAAAAAATCTTTTTTCAAAAAAAATAAACAACCGACTTCCAAAAAAACACTAAAAAGTGAAAAATAACTTTAATTTCGGAAGTCGGTGACTTTGGATACCTATGTATTTTAATTTTTTGTCACCGCCTTCCGAAATTAAAGTTATTTTTCACTTTTTAGTGTTTTTTTGGAAGTCGGTTGTTTATTTTTTTTGAAAAAAGATTTTTATTTTTCACTTTTTAGTGGTTCACATGTGCTTACCCCTTCACAGCGTACCGGCGTGATGTTATGTTATTAACTGGTGTAAACAATTGACAGACATGAGATTTCAGCAATCCCTGTCCATTTGCTATCATTTATTGAGGAGTTCCGTTGCCTATCTCCGAAGTTCTTAATCAGATCTTCACCAAATTGAAATGGAACCACTCCAAGAAAGTACTCTTCCAAAAACTACACAAATTGCTTCAAGTGTGCCTATAAAATTTGAAGAGTTATCTCTATTTCTCCAGGATCCCATCATCAGATCCTGACTTGATGATCATGGGACCACCTGGAAAGTATACCCTTTCAAACAAAAAAAAATATTTCCAAATCGGTCCAGCCATCTTCGAGTAATCGGGGAACATACATAAAAAAAAATAAAAAAAAAAAAAAAAAAAAAAGGTTCCGACGAATTGAGAACCTCCTCCTTTTGGAAGTCGGTTAAAAAACAAATTCAATTTAGACAAACAACCTTTATTAATAGTGTCATTATTGGATAATGCCTTATATTCAACCGGATAAGATTCCATTTGACAAAATCGAGCTAAAGTTTGATCCGCATAGTCTAACTCGTCTACACTAAGACCGCCTGTACGCTTATTACTCTTACATTGACTGTTATTAACAAAACGTAACATAAAGGCAGCCGCACGCCTCATACGCTTAAACTGAGAGAACCGATGAAAGGGAAACAAAGATAATTCACAACAATCCTGAGCTACTACGGCAGTAACGCATGACTTGATCTCAGGTAACTCGCGATTTTTGAACGAGTCCGAACTTTTGTGATCATCTATTGAAAAACTAGGATCACGAAGAAATTCCGGACCCTCCCACCACAAGGTAGACGAGGAAAGTTCTTCCAATCGAGCACCGCGTGACGCCATATCGGCAGGATTATCTCCACTCCGTACATGGCGCCACGGAACATCTAGTGTAAGATCATGAATTTCCGCTATCCTATTTTGAACGAATGTCTTAAGTTGGTTAGGCCTCATGTGCAGCCAGCCTAAGACAATCGTGGAATCGGTCCAAAAAACTACACTATTAAATTTACAACGTAATGAGTTACGTACTTTGTCATACAGACGAGCACCTAATAAAGCTCCACAAAGTTCGAGACGTGGGATACTAAGAGGTTTTAAAGGCGCGACCTTCGTTTTTGAAAACAATAATCTAACAGATACTGTTAAATCGTTGTTAACTGTGCGAACATAAACACACGCGCCGTACGCCGTCTGAGATGCGTCGCTAAAAATGTGTAACTGTTTATACATAGGCTGTGTACCTATAGCGTGGCGAGGTATGCGAACATTGTTTAGAGCTTGCAATGAGATAACAAACCGGTTCCACACGTGCGCCGTGTCATCAGGAACGTTATCATCCCAACCTATTTTTAATAGCCATAATTGTTGTAAAAGGACTTTGACAACAATTATGACAGGACTTAACAAGCCGAGAGGATCAAAAATTTGCGAAACGTTTGATAAAATAGACCTCTTCGTAATAGGCTTGTTATTTGCCATATTAACACACGAATTGAAATAAAAGTTGTCGCTTGCGTTATGCCAGCCGATTCCTAAGGTTTTAGAACTTACATTTTCATCTAAGCTTAAAGGTTTAAACTGACTAGATGACTGACGGTCATCATCGTGTTTAAAATTGAATATCCACTTCCTAAGTGGAAAACAACCTGACTGCAGCGTTTTCTGAGTTTTGTCACATAGATCTAATAATTTATTTTTATCATCTAAGCCTGTAATGTAGTCATCGACATAAAAATCCTCTTTTATAGCTCGTGCAACATCAGGATCAGGAGATTCAGAGGCTAATTGTTTTAGGCATCTAACACTTAAAAAAGGCGCGGAGGCGGTTCCGTACGTCACGGTGTTTAGTTTAAACATACCTAACGGCTTTGTGGGATGGTCACGCCACAGAATCATTTGCAAGCTACGCTGGCCCTCATCTACTAGGCATTGCCGGTACATCTTTTCCACGTCGGCGCATACGACGTACTTGTGCTGCCGAAAGCGAAGAAGAATGGCTATAAGATCACCCTGTATAGGAGGGCCAACCAGCTGCAAATCATTCAGTGACTTACCAGAGCTCGATGGTGCGCTTGCGTCAAACACCACGCGCAACTTGGTGGTGGTGCTGAGCTCGCGGAACACGCCATGATGCGGCATGAAATAACACGGGGATTCATAGGAATCTACCTGTGTCATATGGCCTAAACTCAGATACTCCTGCAAAAAATTGGAATATAGAATTTTATATTCAGGCGAACGCTGCAGACGTTTTTCTAGCGAAAAAAATCGACGTTCTGCTTGTGTATAAGAATCGCCCAAGGTATCAGGTGACTGATGGAGTGGAATGTGCACGCAGAATCTCCCCTCGCTATTGCGAGTTGTAGTGCGAACAAAGTGATCTTCGCATGCACGTTCTTCCTCAGTCTGTGCGTCTCTGACCTTGGATGGTTCCTCAATCTCCCAGAACAATCGAAGTTGCGTATCTAGGGAATTAATAATATTGCAATGAATTGGCGCATTTTTTCGCGTATAATTAACGATTGGTCCGGAAATAATCCAGCCTAGTTTGGTATTCTGTAGAAACGGACCACTAGACAAACGAATCTTACCGTCTTCTAACAGATCCCAAAACCTATCTGCGCCAATTAAAATATCAATATTTTTGTAGTCTAGAAACTCTGGATCGGCTAACCGTATGTTGTCTGGAATACAGACTTGCGCGCTTAATTTACACACGGCAGGCATCGAAGCCGTAATTTTAGACAGCACATAACAATTAATGCGCGTAGTAAATGAAAAATCGACGCAGGATTTGATAACGATATTACAAGCTTGCGAACAATGTACTACCGAATCACCCACGCCTCGAACTTCGTTTGTGGACTGTATTAATGGTGAATTTAATAATTGACATAATGATTTTGAAACGAAACAGCGCTGGCTTCCGTTATCCAGGAGTGCCCGCGCTTTATGATATCTACCGTGTACATCTGCTACTTCAACGATAGCTGTTGACAATAACACGGACTGCACACCTACAGACTTACTCGATTGCGTTTGCATGTGTGCCTTGTTTACGTGAATAGGGACTGCGGAGTCCGAGGCGGTTGGTACGGCCGCGGGGAAGTGCGCAGGCGCTTCACTCTCATTAGCACTCGGCGCTTCAGTGTTCGTTGTGGAATGCAAAGCAACAGAACTATTAGCCTTATCATTGTGCAATAATGAGTTGTGTTTTTGGTTGCAGTGTCTACAAGGCCCAAACCTACAATTATTTACCGAGTGTCTCGAATGTAAACAATTCTCACATAAGTTGTGCTCGCGTACAAGTTTAAGCTTTGTGTCTAAGTCGCTTTCGATAAACTCTTTACACGTGTACAGTGGATGATTCGCGTTGCATTTTGCGCATGTTAACTTACCACGTTGTTTACTTGATTTACTCGGCGCGCTAGAAACATTGCAGTGTGACATATTGTGACATTTTGAATGTTGTTTTTTGCTGTCAGTGCTTTGAGCTTCTTTGCTATGTGAACGCTGCAATGCCTCCAGCATGTCTGCTTTGTTGCGCAAAAAGTTAGTTAAAACATCCACCGATAAACGTTTGGAATTGTTCTCGTTAGGGTTTGGGAACAATGTGCACTTGTGAGACCCCCATTCTCTTTCAGTTATTTTATCTAACTTCGACACCATGATATTAATAATTAAACTATCCCAGTAGTCTGTAGGCTCACCTAGGATCTTAAGAGCGCGTAAATTTTTCAAAATAGTGTCTATTAATTTTCTAATCGAAGAAGGCGACTCTTTAGTTATCGCAGTTATATTTAACAAAGCTTTAATATGGTGATCAACTAAAAGTCCGCAATTATTGTATCGGTTAAGCAACAAGTCCCATGCCACCTGGTAATTATCAGCAGAAAATTCTATGGAATGTATAACTAGTTCTGCGCTGTCTTTGAGAGACGATTTGAGATAGTGAAACTTTTGAATATTGGAAATATCTTTAGAATTATGAACTAGTGAGGTGAATGTGTCTCTGAATTCCAGCCAGTGCTCATAAGAACCATCAAATGTAGGCATGGAAATAGTGGGTAACTTCACGGAATGTATTTGATTATTGTTATGACTATGACATGACTTAGTACAGTCAGCAACCTCATCAGTGTTCAGCATAAATTCAGCAAGCGATATTAAATTGTAGTAACTATCTTCAAAATGTTCTCTTTGATTTAATTGTTCGCCTAATTCACTATCAGAAACTCTTTCTTCTATCTTAGTTTGAATGTCGTTAAATTCAGAAAATAAAGTAGTACATCCTTGAATCCGCAACTTTAAATCAATGCGTTTTTGATTCGGAAAGTCATGATCACAATCTTTTAAAGACTCTAAATAATTGTTAAATTTGGTAAGCCTGCCCTTAATAATACCACGCTTCCTAACTAAATCACGAACTAACTCACTACTCTCTACACTTAGCAAATTAGGAGATTTGTCACGGGATTTAGCAGAATCAATAGGCATTTTGGTGGTCAGTGAAAAGAGGAGTACTCACGGTTTGATAATAGTCAGATCAATCATACACGGCACTGATGCTAGCAACGTCACCAGGCTGGTAAATGACTGGAAATCCAGTATTCCGAGACTACAATGCAGCAATTCCACTGAAATAAGAGCACAGACACACTATAGTACCAAATAGAACTCAGGAGATGATGGAAAGGAATATGGATTGGCCCCACCGATTGCGTATTATCTCCGATTAAATCTTTTGCGTTTTCTTCTCTATCCGCCACGTGCAAGGGGTCTCCGTCCAAAGGTCGCTCGGCGATCTTGAAGGTCTCAATATCCCAATGTTCGGTTCGAAGGTCCAAAATGTAGCAGCAGCGGTGAGGTTTGGTGAAAACTAAGGTGTATGTATGGTAGATTGTGTTGAGGATTTTTATAATGAAAAACGATGCGTTAGGTTTAACGAGTAAAATATGTGTATTGGCCATTTTGCTTACAACATTCGAGGATATGGGTGTGGGAACAATATTTTGAATTAAACCAATCACGGTCGAGAGATAGGTATGACGTGCATGTCGTATTGTTTCCTGCCTCAAGATGTCGCTGTTGGTCCTTGATATGCGTTTATGGAGCAAGAGATCACAACAGTACTATAAGTATAAAGGGATAAATGTGAGTATTTTTACGTACGATCATTCCATCCCTACTTCATATTATAAATGCGAAAGTAACTCTGTCTGTTTGTTACGCTTTCACGCTTAAACCGCTGAGCCGATCGTCATGAAATTTGACAGAGATATATCTCTGCTTGGGCTGCTTGCTTGGGATATGAAGAAGGACATAGGCTACGCGATAACCGATACCCACGCGGGCGCGGAGCCGCCGGCAAAAGCCAGTGGGATTATAATTATGAACTTGGAAGATAGTATTGATGATTAAACTATTAAAATTCTGTTAATACATAATTCTTACTGTCGCGAATCATATTTTGTCCGAAATACAACATGACACTGACATGCAAATTGCATAAACCTGAAAATATTTGAACTTCGCTGGCTACCCCTAGCTTACTTTAGTAAGCTACAGTCTCGACTGTAGCTTTGATGTGAACTAGACCGGGATCCTGCCGTTTTGTCAAAATCATTTTGACAAAATTTCACTATTCAAACAAATTTTAGCTACCTTTTTTATACCAATGCAATATTTGGAATTATTTTAGTACGCACATTTTCATTTGGTAAAATTTCTACTCGGCAGAATATTACCAAACATAATGTCATTAAGGCATTTGGTCTTTAATCAAATGATTTATTACAACAAACAGTCTTTAGACAATAAACATTTAGTCAAATGATTTGTTAAGAAACAGCTAGTTTAGGTAAGGTTAGAACTGTGACCATACAACGTGTGACCAGGAACAAATTTTTTAATTTAAAACCAGAAACTACTACCAGAATCTTAATATTAGTATTACCCGTTAAAACACCCTTGTAATAAAACGTCGTCGTTGACTGAATATAAATGGTAAATTGAAAACTGACGGTACTAAAAAATGTTTGGCTTATTTTATTTTACGTAAAATATGTTTTACCGGCTGAAATACTTGATTACATTCAAATTGGTAAAAGTACTAGTTGGTAAACAAGTTATTGTTAAAACGTTCACTTCCGAACATTAAGTTTGCGTTACAATTATTTGTGAACAGTTTATTTGCTAAGTAATAATTTGGCAAATAAAATTATGCGGAATATTGTTTGGGAAGTGATGATTTGTCAATTTTTTTTTTGATGAAACAAGGTTAACCCGTACTAGGTCAAAATCTCGCTCACCATACACTATACTGCCTGTGACCCACAACATGATACTTACCTGAGGGGACGTGACAAATGACGGCAAACGCATAAGCTGCGAGACTAATGTGTGGCCCACTGTGCTGTCCGCAAGGGAATTAGGTGATAAAGCATCTTGATGTTTTAATTGGTATATTTGACTCCAAAGTATAGCGTACTATTGGGGTGTATACAGGGTTACTTGTAATTCGACGTATATCCGTCAGGAGCTGTTAGGCCAGAATTCAACAAATTGAACCCCAATATGTATGGCCGAAATTCAACAGTTTTCGAGGTATTTGAATTTTAAGGGTTTTTTGATATTTATCCAAAATTTGACATTTAAGTCCAAATAAAAAAAACGACTTATTGAATGGGTACCATTAAAAAATGTTATCGTAACTGGCATTTCAATTAAGCTATGAACATAATTAAAAGTACTTAATTGAATAAAATTATTAAAATGAAAATAATATTTTAATTTTACGCTTCAAAAATATCTCGAAAACTATTGAATTTCGGCCATACACATGGGGGTTTCAATTTGTTGCATTTTTGCCCCCTATCAGTTCCTGACGGATATACCTACGTCAAATTACAAGTAACCCTGTATTTGGGCCTCGTATCTAAGCAATAATACCCGCATAGGTCGATCTATCAGGTTAAGATACACTTGCCGGGTTTAATCAGTGGATAGGTAGGTAGGTTTATGGGGTACTGTGTTAAATGTTATAACAAAATACCTTGTTATATATTGCAATAAAATGAAAGGAAATTTAAAACTCAATTTAAAAGTAAACTTTGTAAACAAGCATATTACAAATTAGGTGATTGTATACAAGATAAGAATGCTTGTCCTGCTCCATAGGACAAGATTGATTGTCTAGACGATTGATTCTCTAGACTCTAGTCTAGACAAAATCAAACTGGTCGCTAATTGAATATTTTATAATCACTAAATAGTATAAAACAAAGTCGCTTTCTCTGTCCCTATATCCCTATGTATGCTTAAATCTTTAAAACTACGGAATGGATTTTGATGCGGGTTTTTTAATAGATAGAGTGATTCAAGAGGAAGGCTTTTATGTATAATACACCGACCTCCACGCGGGCGAAGCCGCTGGCAAAAGCTAGTTAATTATATTTATGACATCGATTTACACTCAGTGATTACTTTAACTCACACACTTACTTATTACTTGTTAATATTCTAAGAAAATCGTGTACTTACTTTCACAATGTTTGTAAATATGTGAGCACCATGTATCTATCATAAAATTATTTTTTCTGTAATTGTTTTTCTTTCATTCTTTTTATCTTTTTACTTTGATATAGTAATTTTATTCTATTCCAAGCCCATTCTTCTTCATGAAACTACATTTTGGAAGGGGCGACTAGAATCAATTCTATTTGACGTTCAAAAGTGCCTTTTATGTGCCTATTTGAAATAAATGCTTTGACTTTGACTTTGACCATCATTACATACTTAGAATCTTCCATGCCTCGGAAACCACTTTAACATACGAAGCAAATAAAGAATATGAATAATAGAATACGCTTTCCATCAGGTGTAATCAAGGTCCTGAGCAGGTTCACTAAACAATAAACAAAAAAATTAAGATAGTTGATGTGCTGTCCGAAAGGAAATAAGGTGACAAATTAAATCATCGTAGTTTTTTGACTGATTTATTTAATAAAGTTAAATAAACCAGTAGGTCCCATTTTTAAAGTAGAAGCGGTTTATTTTATTTTATTTAATGTGAGTCCCATGTATCCGTTTAAGTTATTAAGATATACGTGGACTTGGAAGAGCATGGCAGTTAAGAGTATGTCATGCTTACTTAAATGTCTCACTGATGGTGGCGCGTGTGTTGGCACTTTTGGTTCCCTACAAAATGGTTGAGCTGGGTGGAGCTTATCCACGCGACATGTTCGTAAACGGGCGCCGTCAATTGAGACTAGTTATTTCCGATCTGCCAGGGCTTCATTTTAATCTTATATTTGAAATATTTCATTTTTTTTTATGAATAACGTACCCAAGATTTGATCTCTTGATTTAAAAGAGTGTCCTTGGAGTTTATTGCCCGTTCTTCTCTATATAAATCTACGTTTTGGTATGTGCAAAATAGCTTCAACTGTCTAATTGACCCAATTTTTTATAGTAAAAAGTGCTTGTAAATTGTAATTTTGAAGGTTTAATTGTATTGTAAAGAAATTGTTTGTATTTGTTCTAGTTTTGTGTTTTTTCTGTTTTTTACATGAAGATTAGACTTATTTACAACGACTGTAGTTTTCTTAATACTGACTCTGTTACTACTGTACTTTGCAGAAAATAAATAAATAAAGGATAGTTAGTAATTTACGTTTATTACAGCCAAAATAAAGAAACTTCCTCATTTTTTACCCATTAGTCTCCAACTTATGGGTAAAAACTGAGGAAGTTTCTTTGCTACAAAATAAATTTCTTCTGCGATCATTGCCCTCAGTCTTTGGCGAACCTCGTAAATATATTTCTCATTATTAAAAATACACTTCAAAAATAGGGTGAACATCCCAATTCTCATGTGGCTGACACTGACATCAAACAGAAGCGTCACTTGCCTCCATACATTACCACGATGAGGCTTAAAACGAATTTCAGAAAGTGCATTCTGCTATAAAAATTCTCTTCGACCGGATCGCGATTGCTTAGCTCCAGCGATTTTCGTGCAAAATGGACTGCCGTAGTCGAGTGTCGGATAAAGTATAGGAATGTGGCCCTGTGGAAACTTAGTCTCAGGAATTGTCGAGTGCATATGTGTAGTTTTTGATATTTTTTACGGGATGCGAGATTTTGTTTTGATATTTTTTGTTGTTTATAATCTGACTAGCTTCGCTTGCGTTAATTTAGAATTTTACAATCAATTCGGGTTGTACTCTGCTTGTAATAATCGTCGTGACACGTCACGCCATCTAATATCATAAGAATATTATTTTTGTTTTACTCGGAAACAGTACTTTTTTTCGGTATGAAGGTTATGTACGTTTCTGTACATCTGACAACGTATATGCAAAATTTCAAGATGATCAGTTCAGTGGAATAGGTAAAAAACAAACAAAAAGACTTACTTTCGCATTTATAAAATTAAGTTAGGACTAACTTAAGGGAGCATGTTGCTTTGTGATAAGAGTTCGCACGGAATAAGAATTTAACGTGAAAACAAAGACATAATTATATATAAAAAACAATTTCGTATCTCGCTTCCGAAAATCGTTCTCCAGATACTTTTAATTAAGCAATTTACTCTTTTACTTTTACTCTTGACAGCCATAATCTATTTTTAAACGACTTCAAAAAAAGAGGAGGTTCTCAATTCGACTGTATTTTTTTTTAATGTTTGTTACCTCAGAACTTTTAACTGGGTGAACCGATTTTGATGTTTATTTTTTTTATTTGAAAGCTGGTGCTTCCCGTGTGTTTCCATGAAAATTGAATATAGATCTAATGATGCGGTTCGGAGACAGGTAACGGAACTCTTAAAAAAATGACAGCAAACAAACCGCGATTGCTGCTATCGCATAAATATGCATATTTTTTTGACCCCAAGGATGACATTTCGAATTATGTGGGGTAGGTAATATAACTAAAAAGTGAAAAATAAAAAACTTTTTTCAAAAAAAACAACCGACATAGTTGGAAAAAGACTAGGCAGATAATGATGAGTGTGAAAGCAAAAATACTAAAAACCGACTTCGAAGAAAACACTAAAAAGTGAAAAATAACTTTAATTTCCGAAGTCTTTTCCGGTGGAAATTAAAGTTATTTTTCACTTTTTAGTGTTTTTTTGGAAGTCAGTTGTTTTTTTAAGTTTTTCTAGTCTTTTCCCAACTATGTCGGGGTCGGCTTCCAGTCTAGCCGGATGCAGCTGAATACCAGTAGCTATTTTATATAGAGCGACTGCCTGCCTGATCTCCACAACCCAGTTACTGGGTAACACGACACCCCTAGGTAAGACTGGTTGTCAGACTTTCGGGTTTCTGCCGATCCGTAACGAGTGTCAAAGATCTATAAATTACAGCCGGGGCCATGGGCTTCACGTACTTTCTGAGGTATAGAGAGGTTTTGGTATGTAAAGACGGTTACCCACCCGCGGCAAGCGTAGGTTATCATGATCGATCGACACGTATGGTTCGCTCGGCTAAGTTATAACTTAGCCACAATCCCCTCTTGATTCTTATTCTCATTAACGTAAGCTTTTTCATGTCTGATTTTTATACCGCCAATTGTCATTAGAGTTTACGACACAAACACAACAATAACAAACTTTTTCTGTAATAACTCGTGCAAAGTCCCGTCAAAACCAACTACGAAACAAAGCTCACTTCATTAACAGCACAACATTTTAATATCAAGCAATTGTAACTCACACGTTAATTTCAAGCACTATTTATGTTTGCTCATTCCCAGGGTACGGTATTTGAAGCCGAGATTAAGTGTAGACAGACCTTGACAAATCCTTGTTACACACGACGGAAAACTTGAATCATTAGTCTTTGTATACAGTATAAATAGATACAGAAGTCCAGCTCCATACAATCGATCTGGCTAGCTTTTTCTCAAACTACGTTGGGGTTGGCTTCCAGTCTAACCAGATGCAGCTGCAGAGTCATAGACAGATTGCCTAACTGAACTCCACAATTTAGTTACTACTTAACATTTTACACCTTGGTCACACTGATCGGCTATCGATAACGACTGTCAAAGATCTACAAATGACAGCCAGGACCAACGGCTTAACGTACGTGCTTTTCGAGGTACGAGTGGCTCCCGATATGTGTTCGTGGATGACACATCAACGAACCGACCGTGACAAGCATAGATTTACTCTTTGATACACCCGTGCAACTATTATTATTGAGCCACGAGCCTCATAGCTCCATACAATGAGAGAAATTAGGCGCACGCACACAGACACGTACAACCGGTGCGCGGCAATCTCAAACAAATGCCAGTCGCGAGTGCGCTTGCACTCGCTGTACCTTCAGCATGTCTATGTGTGCGTGCGTTTACGCTCGCTGTATGGAGCTATACTTCTGTATCTATTTATTTTGTGTCTTTGTGTTCGCTGATGTGCGCTGTCCTAATGGAGGAGGCATGTTTGGCAGTTTTCGTGTTATCCGAAAGTTGCTTGACATTGTTATGGGGTTGGGCTATTGAAATGTAACTTGTCACGCCTTCGGTCGCTGGGTTTGTGCTAAGTAGCCGTTGCTGAATTTGTTGGTGAAAATTTTAGGTTAAATAGGGAACAGTGACTGTCGTAGTAAATTAAGAGAATCAACAAATATATAATAAATAATAAAATCAATACAAGCTTACCTATGTATACTTCCTCCGAGGAGGGTCCGGTAACGGACAGCCACGGCGGGTTCGCGGATAGCTTGCGCTTTTCCGTGTTCCCGCCTCAAACGGCACTGGAGGACACCGTGGAGTTTTAGGGGTTACAGTCCCACATAACTGCGCTATTTCCCTGTGGTAGCGCAGTAGACATTTCTCCACGTTAAAAACTCCGCGTTGTGTTCCACGCGCGCCGTTAGAGATGTCAGCAACAACTGGTGGGGTCCGCAATCGCCGATGCCTGCCAGGGGTGCGGGTTGTTCGAAAGAGATACCGTAGCCCCTGGCACACAGGCAACTGAGGGAACACGGATGAGTTTTAGTCAGTAAAAGTCTGACACGTCCTCCTGCTCCATTCAGAGCGGGAGAAGTCATTTGATGATTTCCCGCCCATAAAAAAAACCTATGTATATGTACTTTTTTCAAAAACCATAAGTCGAAGCGATCGAATATTGAAAGAACAACGCTTGTCATTTTAACTATGCCATTATACGATGCTACGTTTTTTTTAAGCCTTATGACATTTAGACAAGTGGCAATTGTATTAAAAGACTTTCATATTTCTCCAACGACTGCGACAATTTTCGACTATCGATTGAAATTAGCTTATGACACTCTATACAGATAAATAAAATTGAAGTGTCTGTTTGTACCGCCGTGTCCTCGTGGAAGCGATCCGCGGCGGCGATCTCTCGCGTCCGGCCCTGGTCCAGGCCATGGTACGGAGCGAGAGTGCATGGTTAGCCGTCACCTCCTTCAGCGAAGCAGTGATGCTCGCAAAGAGGGAGGCGGCGCACGTGAGGGAGAGGCAGTACATGCGCCCTCATGGCCGTAGCCTTTGCAGGAGACGCCCTGAATGTCGGGAATCCTAGACTAATTCCCGGCCACCGTAGGCGCGCGCTTGCGGCCGGCGAGTAATGGGTAGCTCGCTGCCCGGTAAGGACCAAGCCCGGGTCGACGCCGCGTTGTGTTCCACGCGCGCCTCAAAGAGATGTCAGCACCAACTGATGGGGCCCGCAAGGGCCGCGTGGCATGTCGGGAAAAGGACATAAGCTCCTTTTACCGACATGCCACGCGTTGAAGCCGCGGTTGGAAGATAGTCCAATATATTTTTGATAGATGATCAGCATAACGATGATGGAAAGTCAAAAATATATTGGACTAGCTTCCGCCAGCAGATGATCAAATGTCTATTTAGGAGGCCTTAAAGCAGGCTTTAACTCTTTGTACAGTGGTGATGTGATATATCAACTTCTGTTAATGGCCTTCTGAAAAGGCTAGGCAGATGATGATGAGGCTGTACTGACAGCCTCATCATCATCTGCCTAGCCTTTTCCCAACTATGTTGGGATCGGCTTCCGGCTTTCGGTCTAACCAGGTGCAGTTGAATACCAGTATTTTACATGGAGCGACTGCTTATCTGACCTCCACAACCCAGTTACAGGTAACACGATACCCCTTGGTAAGACTGGTTGTCACAATTTCGAGCTTCTGATGACCAGTAACAACTGTCTAAGATCCACGAATTACATGCTGAGACCAACGGCTTAACGTGCTTTCCGAGGCACGGAGGGGTCTTGGTATGTGAAGATGGTCACCCATCCACGGACCGACCGCGGCAAGCTTTGCTTAACCTGACCGATCGACCCGTACGGCTGCTATTACTTAGCCACAAGCCCCTAAGTTTAGTCTAAACTACATGAATTAAATAAGTATATTCCACAAAATTCACCAAATAAAGAAAAAAAGGACCAGATTATTGTAGATTTATAAACGTACCACGTTTGCCAATGATTTCAAGGAGGCTCATTACCGCTTAGGATTCCGGCCAAACAACACACAGGGGGCTGTAATGAGAGAATAGAGTAAGCGAGAGTTGTACGTGTGTCTATAAAAAACGTAGTGACGTCACTCAGTGTTAGTGGTAGACTAGGGAATATATTTTATTGTGATTAAAAATTACTGGCTTAAAAAATTGTCATTTTACATGAAGAATGTATATGATTAGTAGGGATCGGATAAGTTAATTTTTCGTTACGAAAATATGGAAGCGGCTTCTTAATTTTTTTTTTTTTGTACAAAAATCCTGAGATGCCAGCAACACCGGGAATGCATAACTAGTCAGTTATATAGTATGGAAGCGACTTCTAAATGATTAGGATTGCATAACTTTTCAGACGCATATTTATTAAAAAAATTAACCCCGATGGAAGTTTGGCACCTATACCTATGTACCTAGGGTGTAAGCCTGTAAGAATAGGGGTGGTGTGTGTTAGTAAAAACTTTTTTTTTACATTAAATTGAAAAAAAAAATCGGTACAAAAGCGCATTCCATTTTAGCCAACCTGTCAACTTTAGGTGAATATGCATCCGAATATCCGATCTCTAATGATTAGCCATGTTTATTTTACTTTTTAGGATGCCTTAGCTAAAAGAAATAGCTGTTTCATTATTTATTTAACTTTGTTAGAATACAAAGGTACAAAGGCGGATTGCTTTCACCCACGCTTTAGCTAAACGTGGCGGCAGTGTCGTAAATGAATTTGTACTTTAATTAGTTACAAGGAGAACTTGATTGTATAATGATAATAATAACTAAAATCTTCAAACACCTCATGCACTCTTTTGTTCATTGTTAGCTGTGCCTACGCCGTAGCACTGTTGGGCTACGCCGTAGCAATCATGTGCTACGCCATAGCACTCATGTGCTCAATCGTAGTACTACTAGTCAACGTCATTGGCTCTTCCGTTCTTACCACGCATCCAATATAGATTAGAGTAGCGACTGTGTATTTTCTAACTTTTCTTATTTTTACACGCTTTATATTAGCTTCACTTGTATGTTTGTATGTTTGTTTGAATGTAACCGACTCCTTTGGACGCTATTTTGACCCACTTTAAACGGTCAGATTTCATTTAAACTTTGTAGACTTATCGAGGACCTATAACAATTCAATAATTTAAAAAAACACGCTTTTGTAGTTAGCAAAACTAAAAAATAGAAAATAAATAATAGCAAAAAAAAAAAACTAAAAAAACACGCTTAAAAACCCAACTAAAAAGTATAAAATAATTTAATTCTATTAAAAAGCGTGGGGTGCTTGATATTAATTGATTATAAAAATAGCTCAAAAAGCAGTAGCGACTATGTATTTTCTAACTTTTCTTATTTTTTAACACCTCAAGCACTTAAACGTACAGAAACGGAGTTTCACCTTCTGCCAGGCTTGGATGATTTCCAAGTCTCTCAACATAATTCCTTGTTCAAAGCATTTTAATAATAAAACAATAGCGAAGATACGATCCATCATTCAACACTTGACGCAAAGAACCGCCACATTCGAGAAACAATATCAATACATAAAATCGGTGAATTTATTCATAAACAGGCAACCGGAAATATTTCTTGCGTCGGTCCCAAACGGTTCTTAGCCCAGTCACGGAAACGGATATCGAGATAAAGATGGTCGGAGAAAATAGTCGGCCAGGCAACCGACAAGTAAAAATGATCATTGTAATGTTGGCAATTACTTTTCCATAAAAAGATGGTCAAGTAAGGTCGGCCCATGCAAAATGAAGGGTTCCGTAGTTGAAATAAATATTTAAGATTTTAGCGACCGCAAAATTAATTAGTAGCCAATAAAAAATCCTAAATCTTATAAAAACTTCGTTATGGCTGCGGTTTATATTCCATATCACAAAAAAAGTCAGTTCGAAAGATCACAATCTTTGTAATTTCTATGGGATCTAACGATATCCTACACGCTCATTTAATTTGATTATTACCTCCCGTGGTAACATTTACAGGCCTAGCCGCCCCTAACTGTTTTTTTCGTCATTTTATCTTTGTTTAGCGATGCACAGAATACACCTTCTTCAGTGCAAGTTAATCTGCGAATACAATGTCGGTGTAACATTCGGTCGTCAATCCGAATGTTACACAGACATTGTATTCGCAGACTGACAGACGGAATTGACGAAATCGAGTGCCGTTTATGGCATTTTTGTTTAAAAAAAAAATTGAATTAGCCTGCTCTTGGGCTCAATCACGTCTGATGGAAAGCGATTGAAGTCTATGATGGAACGAGCGTATCCAGAAAATACCTGTTCACTCTTGTTTTGAAGGTAGACGGGTTAAATGAAGGAACACAGACGCAAGCAGACAGTTCCTCACTTTGGCTGTGCGCATAATAAATGTGGAGGAGTAACGCTGAGTACGACTGGTCGGGATATCAACCAAGTGAGCGCTGAGTACGACAGGTCGGGATGTCAAACAAGTGAGCGCTGAGTACGACTGGTCGGGATGTCAAACAAGTGAGCGCTGAGTACGACTGGTCGAGATATCAACCAAGTGAGCGCTGAGTACGACTGGTCGGGATATCAACCAAGTGAGCGCTGAGTACGACTGGTCGGGATATCAACCAAGTGAGCGCTGAGTACGACTGGTCGGGATGTCAAACAAGTGAGCGCTGAGTACGACTGGTCGGGATATCAACCAAGTGAGCACTGAGTACGACTGGTCGGGATGTCAAACAAGTGAGCGCTGAGTACGACTGGTCGGGATATCAACCAAGTGAGCGCTGAGTACGACTGGTCGGAATATCAACCAAGTGCGGATTCTACCCTGCAGTAACTACGGAATCCTAAAAATGGTAACTTTGACTTTTTTTGCGGACTACCCCCAGATTTGCGTACATATCGGTAGAGATTGATGAGTTTACTGTATTGGTTTTGGGTAAAAAAGTCCATTTATACAGATTTGGATTTAATAAAATAAAACGTAGGACAAGTCGTACTGGGACAATCAATCTTATGTGTGAAAAAATGTTACTGAATTCTACTGGCGATAAATAATTCTTTGACATTTGGATAAATCGTTGAAATTTAGTCTTGTGTTTTTGCTGACTTTGCAGTTCCACAGCACCTTAACATGCTATCAATCCGAATCTGGATCTATTTGAAGGATTTTAAAATATATAAATCCATTGCTATCCTCCTTAAGAGTAGTACTTCTTCTTCCCAGCTAAAGCACTAGGAAGTAGTGAAGGGTGGGCGTTTTGGGGGGACTGTCTTATATAATTATGACGTTCAAAAAGAGCTGACTCTCAGCCTAGTTTGAATAAATGACTTTTGATTTTTTTTTGAAGTAGTTGGAGACTCTTCCGATAGATTAATAAAACAGCATGCGATTCATCCGCGAAACTAGAGTAATTATAAACGGGGCAACAATACCCCTGAGGCAGCTATCCTGGTTTTACCATATATATTAAAATTTAATTTAAAAAAAAAGCCTTTTATTTCATGTAATAAAAAAATTAACGAATCAGTATCTAATACAATGAAAGTTATTAATTTGCAACAACCTCTCCAAAGGTCTCCTCGAAAGAATTCCAGCCCTATTTATCTTGGGCTATTTGCAACCAGTTTGGGCTAGCCGTTTTACTGATGTCGTCCGCCCATCTCGTAAGCGGTCTTCCTCTGTGGCGTTTCCCACTTGGGCCTCTCCACCGTATTACCCTTATGGTCCACCTCTCGTCTGACAGTCTTGCCACATATCCTGCCCATTTACCCTATATACATGAATCGTAATAGTATAGTTCATAGGGTTTGCCAGCATTTATAAGCAGCGCTAATCAATCGCCAGCTGGTAAGATTTCAGATCACACACTGACATTCACACACACATTCACTATAACATTTAATATTGGCGTCTGAACAAAATTACCACATCCAAATATTCAAATATCTAAAACCAGCTTCATTTGAGGCTCTTTCAGCTGCACCTGTTACCACCAACATCTCGCACTTCCTCACTATAATGTATCTCTACCTTAACAGCTCAACAATATATTCACAGGTACTTCTTCACAATAATGTGTATCTGCCAGTATGCACGTTTCTCAAGTGTTCTGTTTGTTATTTACTAAGTACTTCACCTGTGAGTACTTAAGTGCTTGAAACTTTGCAGTTGTTTAGTTTGAACCTTTGTTTTGTGCTAAAAATATGGGACCTGGTATTTGTATTTGTCTGTGCGAGTAAACGATTTACATTTTCAGGTACAATTCTCAACTGTGTTGTAACCTAATACACGACGTAACGTCACGGCTGTAATCCACGAAGGGTTTTTGTTTTGAGGGTGGGAAATCATCAAATAACTTCTCGCGCTCTGGTGGTGCAGGAGGGCGTGTCAGATTTTTACTGACTAAAACCAACCCGTGTTCCTTCAGTTGCCTGTGTACCAGGGGCCACGGTCTCTTTCGAACAACCCGCACCCCTGGCAGGCATCGGCCCTTGCGGACCCCACCAGTTGGTGCTGACATCTCATTGAGGTGCGCGTGGAACACAACGCGCCGTCGACCCGGGGTTGGTCGTTACCGGACAGCGAGCTACCAATTACTGGCCGTCCGCAAGCCCGCGCCTACGGTGGCCGGGAATCCAACCTGGGATTCCCGATGCCCAGGGCGACTCTTGCGGCGGCTGTCTCTCCCTCACATGCGCCGATCCCCGAAGGGTTAGGCAAAGGTGAGACATATTTCACCAATTATGTTTAAGGCCCATGTAACACTTTTACACTTTTTCCGACCTGGTAATTGAACCCAGGGCCTCGTGCTTAGCAATAGACTTGCGACGAATACACCAACATGGCAGTGTAACCTAATCTTTTCACAAAACCATAGATATTTAGTCAGCATCCATCTTAAAGTCCCTAATGACCGGAACAGTGGGAGATGGGCATAACTACCTTATTTCCCAAAAGGATTAGTAATCCCATTTGTTATTATGAGGACCTTGCAAGTTACCCTTTTGTAATAACCCTTAATGGGAGCTATCAAAAGAAAGGCTCCCGTTGCTATCAAAATAAAGCTCTTTTAAATTTCTGTCCACATTATGTATGGTATCTGTGCCCGTAAATTAATAAACACACACAAAATCAGCCTGTAATTTTCCCACTGCTCATACACAGGGCTCCTCTCTGTGAGAGGGAGTGGGCCGTAATCCACCACGCGGGCCTATTGCGGGCTGGTAGAAGTCACATGACTTAATTTTTTTGGTTTTAAGATATGCCTCACATACACTCATATTTACGAAATGAAAGTTTGTACTGTAAATAAAACAGCTTTTTAAAAAAAAAACACTCTTTTTATCTCCGAAAAATCGTGCCAGTCGAGAACGATTTGACGAGACTTAGGAGATATTGGCAGTTAATTTTTGTGTCAGTAGCACGTTCCCGTGGGATAATATCAAATGCGGACGAAACCCCGGGCAGCAGCTAGTTAAAAATATAACTTAATGATGACTGTCTCGTTGATCTAGTGGTCACAAGCGGGACTGGATTTGTACCTTGATGATGGCAATAGGCTCGCCCCTATTACATGGGACTTCAACATAACTGGCTAAATATCCAATAGGTACACCTGGGCCTTCATGCTCCCTTACATACTTAATTATTAGTTTATTTGCTCTCATGCACATCACACATTTTACAATAAATATTACCGTCGGTTTTTGTACACGAACCCTGTCAGGGCGTGCGGGTTGTTCGAAAGAGATACCGTCGCCCCTGGCACACCACAGGCAACTGAGGGAACACGGGTGGGTTTTAGTCAGTAAAAGTCTGACACGCCCTCCTGCTCTATACCCAGAACGGGAGAAGTTATTCGATGATTTCCCACCCTCAAAAAAAAATCCGTTTTTTTTGCAGAGGCAAAGCACAATATGGGTTACAGGTGTTGTGTTATGTTATTATGTTACGTTGTTATTTAGATAAAGTAGAATATAGCAATATTGCTATATTATTGGTTCTATAAATACCAAAGGACCAAATATCAACGTCTAAAAATAAAAGCCAATTATTTATTTTTCATTCAATGAACAATAAATTGGGTATAGAGACGAAAATACGAAATACACAACAATTTATTTGGTCCTTTAAAAAAAATGATTGATGATTGAGAGTATTAAATCTTAAGCGCCTTTGAGTGGCAAATTAAATGTATTTGTCAACGTCGAGATGAAAATAAACGTGAGCGGACAACAGCTGGGCTTTCTTGTTTATTTATTGTTTTATTTTGATTGGGAATTCGTGTAAGAGAATATAGCAGAACAGTGTCGAGTAATTATTGTTTGGTTATATTGTAAATTGGCTTTGTTTTTAAGAAATAAAGGTTTAAGTGTCTTAATGTTTAAAGGTTAAAAATATAACTTTAGTCGGATAATAAAGAAAAGTTCGTAGTTTGGTTCCCAGTTCCTTTCGCTGTATATTATAACGTGTGCAGGTATTAAATAACAGGTACACTTAAATAAATCAACAACATTTGGGAGACAAAAATCAATCTGGTTAGCCTTTTCCAAATTATGTTGGGGTCGGCTTCCAGTCTAACCAGATGCAGCTGAATACCAGTATTTTACATGGAGCGACTGCCTATCTGACCTCCACAACCCAGTTACTGGGTTACACGATACACCTCGGTAAGACTGGTTGTCAAGTTTTCGGGCTTATGACGACCTGTCTAACATTTGGGAGTCACTAAATCAAAAATAAAAAACATACGACATACAAACACAGCGACATACATATACAGCGTGTAAGGGAAACACTTCCGAAAACGAAGACAGGTAATAGGGCTAGTGATTCTCGATACAGTACCATCAAAAAACCTAGATTTTTTTTACAATTTTTCAGTTAAATGAACCATTATTTGAGATTAAACACATTTAAAAACGACCCCAACTTCAGGCGGCGACTTTAAGTTTAAGCATCCTTTGTAAAGCGCCGCCAAAATAAAATAAGTAGAAACATTACAGCAACGTCAAACGTTTTAAATTGATGCAAAATAACCAATTTAAAGCGAAAGGTTATTGGTATCTTTTTGCATTTAGGTTGTATATAACCTACGTTCTGGCTTCAGAATCGTTTCCCTTACACCCTGTATACAATTATAGCTTGTAAATACACAAACACAAGTATAACAAGTGTCGTGACCGTCAAAATGTTAACCTTTCTTAGGTCTCATTCGCCAATTGTGCAGAGTATAATATATAGCTCGTGATAATAGATAGCACGTTGCTATCTATTATCACGAGCACAGAACAGTACGGTAATTGCTGACACCAACAATAGGAATGGCCTTCATTCGACAGTTCAACAACATTCATTGCGTCATTTACGTTGCTTAGAATACAAATTTTTCGAACGTATGAAGCAATGGATTAGTAATACATTTATTGCCCATGGTCCACCCGCCTAGTTCACCTAGGTGGACTATAGGAAATTGTTTTTCCCAGAAAGTCCCCAGTCCACCAGAAAGTCCATATTATGTTTTCGAGGATATCTTTCAAAATTATTGCAATTGTGATTGGACGTGTGTTACGGAATTAGGGTGCAGAAATAGACGAGAGCTGCTCGTGACTAATAAGAAGGCATACATTGTCAACCTATGGTCCTGGACACCTAGAGAACGTGATTGATTTACATATTTGGAACTTAGGGCCAGGGTAATAATAGTGTTAGCTCTTTACTTAGTATGTTTAAAATTTAGTAATCAGGGAACGTTTATTTAATCACCAGCCTATATTGTTTCTAAAGACTAAACGAAGAAAATTTAAGGGGTTTTTTTTGAGGGTGAGAAATTATCAAATAACTTCTCCCACTCTGGGTGGATCAGGAGGGCGTGTCACACTTTTGCTGTCCCTCGCACCCCTGGCAGGCATCGGCCTTTGCGGACCCCACCAGTTGTTGCTAACATCTCTTTGAGGCGCATGTGGAACAACGCGCCGTCGACCCAGGCTTGGTCCTTACCGGACAGCGAGCTACCCATTACTCGCCGCCCGTAAGCGCGCGCCTACGGTGGCCGGGACTCAACCTGGGATTCGCGACGCCCAGGGCGTCTCCTGCGCCGACTAGGGCCGTGAGGACGCATATACTCCCTCTCCCTCACGTGCACCGCCTCCCTCTTCTTGAGCATTACTGCTTCGCAGAAGGAGGTGACAGCTACCCATGCACTTTCAATCCGTAACATGGCCTGGACTAGGACCGGACGCGAGAGATCGCCGCCGCCGATCGCCTCCACAAGTACACGGTGGTGCTCCGCCCAAGCCAGGCAGATCTCCACTGTATGCTCCACCGTGTCCTCAGGGCGATCTAGGCAGTGGAAACATCCGGGCGTTTCCTCCCGCCTTATGTGAAACAGGCACCTCCCGAAACACGCACACTTAATTTACTATTAAACGAGAAAAAGACTAAATGCATTCGATTTCTGACACCTAACGTTAAGCAGGTGAAAACCAATGTATTAGTAAATGGGGCGGAATTGGATCTTGTGGACACCACTGTGTTCTTAGGTATTACTTTGGACTCGAAGCTACAGTGGGGCCCACACGTAACTAAATTGTCGAAGCGGCTAAGCTCTGCAGCCTACGCAGTCTATAAAATCCGTCATTTGACTGATGTAGAAACAGCTCGATTAGTATATTTTAGTTATTTCCATAGTGTAATGTCGTACGGCATTTTGCTGTGGGGAAATGCAGCCGACATTCAAGCTATATTTGTGCTGCAGAAACGAGCCATTCGAGCAATTTATAACCTAAGTTGTAGACATTCACTGAGGGATAAATTTAAGGAAATAAATATAATGACAGTCGCATCTCAATATGTATATGAGAACCTAATTTATGTTAAAAAGAACATTAATCTATATTCTAAACACAGCGACATTCATAGCATAAATACTAGAAATAAAGATTTACTTATTGTGCCCACGACTAGGCTCCAAAAAATTAGCAATTAATTTAAGTGCCAAAGTATTCGTTTTTACAACAAACTCCCAAGCCATGTTAAGGAACTAAGCTTCAATAAATTTAAACCATTTATTAAACAGAAACTCTGTCAAAAAGGTTTCTATAAAGTTAAAGATTACTTGGATGACAAAAAAGCTTGGGACTAGTTAAGTTGCTCCAATGTACCCTCAAGCAACAAACTGTTATATACGCTAAGTGTTTAATAGATACTGTTGACATTTTATATTTAAGTATTGATCTACGTGACATTATTTTTAATGACATTTAAAGAAAAAACTAACAGTGAATGTGAGTACTATGCAGGCTAGATTGAACACATTACTTTATAACTCGTCTGGTGGTTTTGAACATTTTGTAAATGGCCTACGCAAATGTCCTGCAAATCTGGTAGCGTCTTGTGACGGGTCGTTGAGCTCCCTAAAATAGGGTTGAGCTACACGGTGACTGCTACATACATGCCGTCTGTTGAGGCAGGTCAGCTCAAAGCTGCAATGGCTCTTTCTTCAAAAGGCCTTTCCAGACATTACCCTGCATTGTTAGACTCACATAAAATTTAAATAATATAATGTTTGGACTTTAAAAGAGACTACGACCTCTGAGTTTGTTTCGGCTTTTCTTCTCAGGGAACAGTCAGCTAGGAAATGCCGGCGCCATCTAGTTTTAAAAAATATTGACCAACAAAATATTGACGTGTAAAAGTGTCTTTTAAGATCTACTTACATAAATAAACATTTCATTTCATTTCATTTCATTTCACGCGTGTCCGATGAGGACCTGCGTCAGCAGGAAGGTGAGGACGCCGTGGTGTCTCTCAATCCACTCTTCAAAGAGGGGAATTACCGCCGCAATCGTGGCGTGCCCAAAATGTTAGGGGTTGATCAATTGTTAGATAAAAGCTTCACACTTCTTGATTCAAATCACATAGCATCAAGCCTGTAGCCCCCGTAGGGCTAGGCTAGGACACACAAACAACACAACTAAACAATAATAATATAATTTGGTATAGATAAGACGATCACAAATAACCGTTTATGAGCCAAACTCATTAACAACATCTTCACAAATCTTATCTCACCATTTATCTAAACATAATCGCGAGGATATTCGCGAAACCCATCCAATTACTGACCTACATAAATACCACTTACCCTATCGCACTATTCATAAACAAAACGACCCTCGTATCATAATATAAATAACGCTAATCCTAAAGGGTGACAATTTCACAATGGACCTTTGTAATCCTGGAATCGGCGATTAAAAATAATTATTATATGCTCCTGAGTTGTGATTCAAGGGTTTGTAATCTTATGGAAATACCTTTATTGGATGGGTGACTGGGAAATATTGCGTTCTTATGGGAGTAAGTTGAATCGTCGGTCCTATTGTCAAACTAAGGCAGACCACCTATCGTTTTGGGCAAGTTCTGAACAGACTCGACAGAACTTGAGGTCTATATCAGTAAAGAAATACCGAAAATAAATTTATTTTCCCAGGTGTCAACCTGTGTTCACAAAAAAAATATCTAAAAATATAGTTAATCTTCACCGTCCAACAGTCCAGTGTTGGACCTAGGTCTCAGCATGTAATTCTCGGTAACTCTCATCCAACCTCTACCAGCCACCCTGCGAAAATCGTCAAACCCACCTAGCCTGATGGCGTCCTACCTTACGTTTGCCGATTCACAGTCTCCATCGGTTCTACGGCTAACATGACCAGGTGATTGACATTTCAGCTTGCTAAAACGTAGTTAAAAAACAGTATTGTGAGTAACTTACCAATGACATTCTTTTGTTGACTTCATTAGATCGTGAGGCTATCAACATAAAAAGATAACGAATGCAATTGCAAGCGGAACACAAAATATTAATATTCAACTTTTAAAATGAATAGAATGCTCAAACTCAAAGCATTTCAATAAAATTTAAATTAGGTAAGCAAGCCAATTAGACAAGCATTTTTGGATTGTCAAGGGGTCGCTCAGTCAGAAATGTGATTCGCTGGTTGCCCAATCCAAAGCGCAGTAGATTCCGATGGAGAAGAACGAGCAAGAAACTTTAAGGACACTCTTTGACATAACAAGCTGGCTAAAGCTTTTTTGTTGGTTGGGAAATCATCAAATAACTTTTCTTGCTCTAGGTGGAGCAGGAGGGCGTGTCAGACTATTACTGACTAAAACCCACCCGTGTTCTCTTAGTTGCCTGTGTGCCAGGGGCCACAGTATCTCCTTCAAACAACCTGGCAGGCATCGGCCCAATCCGGGCTCCATCAGTTGCTGCTGACATCTCTTTGAGGCGCGCATGGAACACAACGCGCCGTCGACCCGGGCTTGGTCCTTACCGGACAGCGAGCTACCCATTACTCGCCGTCCGCAAGCTCGGGCCTATGGTGGCCGGGAATCAGCCTGGGATTCCCGAAGCCCTGGGCTTGGTCCTTACAGGACAGCGAGCTACCCATTACTCACCATCTGCAAGCTCGCGCCTACCGTAGGCTCCGGTAGGTCTCCTGCGGAGGCTAAAGCCGTGAGGGCGCATGTACTGCCTCTCCCTCATGTGCGCCGCCTCCCACTTTGCGAGCATCACTGCTTCGTTGAAGGAAGCGACGGCTACCCATGCACTCTCGCTCCGTACCATAGGCTAGACCAGGGCCGGACGCGAGAGATCGCCGCCCCCGATCACTTCCACGAGGACACGGTGGTGCTCCGCCCAAGCCGGGTAGACCTCCACCGTATGCTCCAACATATCCTCAGGGCGATCTTCGCAATGGAAACACCCGGACGTTTCCTCGCGCCTTATCCGAAAAGGAAACTACCGAAACAACCGTGTCTGGTGAGTACCTGCGTCAGGCGGAAGGTGAGGACACCATGCCGCCTCTCAAGCCACTCCTCAAAGAGGGGACTTACCGCCGCAATCGTGGCGTGATAATTAATATTCTGCATTAAATAATAACTAATTTCATGACGTTGTCACAAACAATTTCAGTCCCTTTCATGCGTTTAAAAAATGTAATGAACGATATCTCGACGTGCATTGTGGTTTAGGTGGCGAGCAGAGAGTGAGTGGTCTACCGTATTTTGTTGCATTTAATATGTAGGTAATGGCGTCAGTGCCATCAAGCTTTTTCACGCGTAAGCGGTTTTGCTGTACATATTTTGTTTGAAATTGTGTGCAGTAGGTGAAATAATGACTTGAAATTAAAGTCTTTTTGCTGAAGTGCCTATAAACCAATTAATTAGTTGCGTTTCTTTCGCACCGAAACACGTTTAAATTACAGTGACGATTTAAACGACACGAAAGTGTCCCCGTAAACTACAGAGAATTAAACATTCGGCTCGAATTATTGTTAGATGTAAAATGTGATGATGGACCAAGTTACTGCGACCTTTTAAGTGAAGAAAAATAAGGAGGTTCTTTACAACCAATCACTTGAACAGATACATTATCGTAATTGAAGTTGAAATTAGTGAAGTATTGCAGTAAAGTTCTTATCACACGAAAAGAGGCTATAGTGTTCATATTTTTGACGTAGCACACCTCCCATTTCTTCCCGTGGGTGTCGTAGAAGGCGACTTACTAAAAAATGGGCAGCAGCGTTCTCTATGCATTTGACCACCATACTGCGATCGCCAACCTGCCTGCCAAGCGTGGCGATTATGGCAAATCCTCCCTTTTGGGGGAGGCTTATGTCCAGTAGTGGACGTCTTTCGACTGATGTGTTGTGATGACACCTCTTTAGTGATAAATAATTGTAATTAATCGGCAGTTACAGTGTGTTTACATTATGTCACGTCACCATCTCTTACCTATGCTATGCTTTGCTAATTTAACATATCATTTTCATACTTTTCTGCTTCTTTCGTCTAGCCATCTGGTGATGATGGGATATTATCTGGTTGGGCTCTGTCATAAAAAAATTAAGAGGATTTTTTCAAAAGCAGAAGCGGTGACCGGCCCTGACTATTACATAGGTTTTAAACATTATTGTTGAATTAATGTGTGAGTACTATCAACTCTTTGTGGATTACAAACGTGATATTATTATTTTTTAATACCTTAAAAACATTTCCTCGTCCTAACTCTCACAAAAGATAAATGTTCACCCATGGCCAGTACATTAATCGTGGTTTAAAAATCTAAACGATCCATCAGACGGTGCGTTTCCGACCGGAGACATTAGGCAGACCATTAGCTTTCAATACCAGTGTCCTTTGCATTGAAAGGGACCGACGAGAATTATCACATTTTCTCACTTTCGATGACGGTTTATTTATTTATTTGCGAGAGCTACTGTTTTTTATTATGGACATAGTTAAAAGACTGTCTAACTTAAAGTTTAAAGTTCAGGTATGTGAGATGGGATCAATGGTGTAATGGCCCACACAATGCCACTGCGAATAATTTTGACAGTTAAATAATATTCATTGCCGTATTTATGTTGTCGAGCAGACGATTTTTTCAAACATATGAAACAATTTTCCCACCAAATGTTCCAACCCAAATGTTAGTATTGCTTACCAAGGCTGTAATATTGAGGAAAAGATTCAAGCAAAGTTTTTGGGTATCGTGATTGACAGCAAACTCACTTGGAAACCTCATGTTGAAATTGTGTGCAAAAAACTTAGCAAATCCGCTTAAGCTCTCCATCAACTTTCTAAAAAAGTCAACCATTAGGCTCTTTTATCAGCGTACCATGGTCTGGTTGCCTCGGTTTTACGGTATGGCATTATTTTCTGGGGGCAGTCTGCCGATAAGGAACGGGTATTTAGGATGCCAAAGCGATGTATAAGGTCAATGTGCGGTATTAAAACAACAGATAGCTGTCTCTGTCCTATTTTCAGTCTTTAAAAATTTTAACTTTTCCTTCTTTATACATTTTAGAAACAGCTCTATTTGTAAAAACAATCCACAATTATTTAAAAACTGTCAGCAGTTCGAAAAATTCCGATACGGACTCAGTATGTAAACAAAATATGCCAAGTGAAATGTAAAACCGCACTTATGCAGAAAAGTTTTTTTGGTATTGCCCCACGTATTTATAATAAAGTACCTGATGTGATAAAAAAAATTGACTGTAATAAAATTTAAAAGGGCACTAAACCAAATATTAATTGAGAAAAGCTATTACACAATTGACGACTTCCTTAATGATAGATCTCTGCACTGATTGATGTACTACTATTATGATTGACATACATGTTCCTATTCTGACACTTTTTATTCTGATTGACACTTTGACATACTTTTTCTTTTGACATTACTGTAAAAATGTCGCTAATGTTTTTTTTTTTTTTTTTTTTTGCGTTATGGCTTCGCACGGTTTGTGCATTTAGCCAGTGTCAAGTAATTTTTATTGAGATCAAGTAAATGGCCCGATATCGGGCACGAAGTTACAAAACAGTCATAGTCGTCTTTAGTCAGTCAAGTCAAATCAAAGTTATTGTAAAGCGGTAGTAACTTTACAACAACCTAATAGGAGTTTTTGGGGGGAACACGAAAAGTCCACGTTAGTCACTTATTTTCACCTTCACTACACTTGTGCACTCACACGTAACTAAATTGAATAATTCACTACCAAAATTATACAATTTAATTCGCTATTTCACTATATTCCATGAAAACGAAAATTCGTGCGACATGTTCCAACGCGATCCCGCCAAAAACTCGTCGCTAATGTTATCAGTCTGTACATTGTTTCTTTTTTTTTGTCATTCTAATGATTTGACATTTATATTTATTCAGTATCAATGGAATTTCTGTTCAAATTTGGAGTTGAATATTATTTGCATGCCCATGAGACGGTAGAATATGGAGGACTACTTTTAAAAATAAATAATTTGATTTGATTTGATTTGAATGTTTAAGGAAATTCCTTTAAAATCCTTTAGATTATAACAAAAAGTTTGTGATGCAATGAGAGTGTAGATTTACCAACGGTGGAAGCCTCCATTGATGGTGATTACAAGTTTCTGGGTTTGCTCAGAAATATTGGTCATGGTATCTGATATCCCGATATAACATATTGATACCTACGAGTAAATGTCGTTTCTTTGGTATTGCTCATCGAATCTTTGAGCTACGTTGAGCTACACGAATACTGACCAATGCGTGCACTGACTGGACAGGTCCGCTCAATCTTTGTGATTCTTTCCTCAAAAGACCATTTCAGACATCAATCTATATGGTTTCACATGATCTGACCGAGATTATGTCTGGACTTTAAAAGAGACTGTGACCTCTGAGTTTGTTTCGGCCTTTCTTCTCAGAGTAGTTAAATAGAAAACGCCGACCTCATCTCTAATTTTTTAAATATGATTGACGTGTGAAAGTGTTTGTACAAAACTACTTATACAAATAGAATCATTTATCGTTCGGTGTAGGTGCTATTTCTCAAAAAGAAACGTGTTTTAAAACTGTGCTAAAATATATTTATCCTCGCCCCAAAACCAAACACCATTAGGGTCAAAATCAAATTATAAACAAAGACATTACTAAAAATTCAATATCCGACCGTAGAATCCATAACGAAATTTATAATTAAAAGTCAAACCCTGACAACAGCTTCACAAATGCCTATCCAGACTCCCAATACAAAATTAACATCACAAAATCACAATGTAATGCTTCACAGACCGCACTTGAGTTAACACACGTTAACTCAAGTGCGGTCATATGTAACATGCATATTGCCTATGATATGCAGGTGTGACCGTAACGCCGACGCATCCGATTTCCCGACAATTATTGTCGCGGCCCAAGTAGCATTGCAAGCTGTATACAAGCTGTATTTAAGTTCGATTTTATACTAGAAGCTGTATATTCAGGCTGTATAGAGGCTGTATAAGCGCTTATACAGACCTTATAAGTAAAAAATGGGCACATTTTATAGAGCGTTTTGCTCTAGTATAGCTGTATAATAGCTGTAGAAGCAATAGAGGCGCTGTATAATAGCTGTATTAGAGCTGTAATTCGGTGTACAAAGAAACCATTATACTACAGATATTATCTTATAAATACTTTATAGAGAAAAGAGTTTTAAATAGGTTTTTGAAGAGAATCACAAAATGAATGTTATCCTTTGCAATGAATGGCGACATTGTTATTTATAATATTTATTAGTAAGTAAACGTAATCTTGGACTTAGATATCTGAAGGTGTTAATTGGTGAATCGAAATTGCGGATTCAAATTTATTGTGAACCTGTCTATGTTTTCCGTCAAAATATTCAAGCGCCAGCAAAATAATCGATCTGATATAAAAGAAAAATACCATTTATATGGTAAGTCAATGTTGGTTTTAAGGTTAGAATAAAAAACAATTTTATAATAACAGAAGTGAGGGTAGTGTGATCATTGTGCCCTCATGTCAAGCTAAAAATCATTATATATTCCTTAAATTATGTTTCTAATTTTGTTTTATACCTACATTCGAAATTACGAAAATGGCGACTATTTACTAAACAGCCTAAACGATAATCGGAGTGTATTATAGTCTGAGTAGCTGTACTAAGTAAGTTAAGGATTATATTGTACAGCTTTTGGCTGCTAATCAGCTTTATAATAGAATATTTTTATTACTTAGGCTGTATATCAGTTCTCAAAACATAACTTATAATGCTCATAAGGGTTATCTAAAAGAAATAAAAAAACGCTGACTCAATATGATACATATAGTAAAACTAAAACAAGTAGCTGTTTAATTTTTAACCCACAAAAAAAGGAAGAGATTCTCAATTTGACCTTATATTTTATACCTAAGTAAACATAATGTAAAGCATTATTAGTTTGTGGTATGTATTAATTATATCAGTGTAAAACTTTACTTTATTTTCAGGAAAATATGCCGACTAAAATTTAAGCAACCATTGAGAAAGGGCAAAACAAGCTTTGCATTGTACCAAGTTTGTGGGAATCAAAAGGCATGTTAAGATGGCCAAGAAAGCGATTAGATGTCAACAAATTAGTAAAGGATGAAACATCTCGGCCTTTATATAATTGATCCACCTCAAAATGCTGTGTGAAAAGACTATCATTATCGTCATATGACGAAGCAGTAAGAGAACTAGATCTCATGGTTCAAATCAATCATCATTTGAACTACTTGCGCTGCTTTATGAAGAAACGTCATAATCATGTTCCAAAGGTTGAATTAAATTTACACATTTAACATAACTGTTATGATCATTAATAACCCTGTTTAATGTTTTTGCTACGGAACCCTCTTCGTTGTACGTCGACGGAATTGGCGGTTGACCGTAAAGTCTTTCCGAGTGACTATCATTAATACAAAATAAAGCTGTACTGTACCTGTCATTTATTTTTTTAGTTTTAAACACCCTCAAAAACAGAAGTCATAAAACCACTGTATTTACAAGAGTGTACAATTACACCATAAAAATAAGTTTTAGAATGGAGTTTGCATACACCATTGTAAAGAAACAAGTCTTAAGTGATACTATAATAACACTAAGAGCTGTAATAAGTAAGTGTTCACATGCAAAATACAGCTTGTATACAGCTTTAACGATAAAACCAGATTAAAGTGTCACAAAATACTTAAGCTGTATAGTGGTGTTTTCAGATTCTGTTTAAATACCCTAAGCTTTCGCGGATCCCTTAATACAGATTGAATAATTTTTTGACACTCTTGTAAGTCTCTAAAAGAACTCTAAGCTCTAAATAGGCTGTTATATTGATGTTGAAAACGCTTGCGTGCTGCTTGGGGGCCGCCATATAACATAATAATAATAATAATTTTAATTGATGTGCTGTAGGGTTGGTAGTAGGTACTGAAATAAGTAGGTTTACGTAAAAAAAAGCTGAAGAGTTTGTTTGTTTGAACGCGCTTATCTTTGGAATTATTTTTCGGATTTTTTTTTCATAGCCCAATTATTAAGGAATGCTTGTTAATTAACATAGATAGATAGATAGATAGATAGATAGATAGATAGATAACAACACGCTAGAACCATTAGGATTTGAGCAAAAAAAAAAAAACGTCAGAAAGGACGCTTCGAAAATGAAGTAATGAAGTAGCCCTTTCGACTCAATCGAAATTTGGCCAGTTCTGGTCTCTCTGCAACGCTGTCGAATTGACTGGCGATACATCGAAGTGTTGAGGTGTTTGTGTGACCCTGCCACTATGACTGTCCAGATTCAGTATTAGAAAACCATCTCCATCCAACTGCTCGGGGGAGTAAGACACGGGGATGTGATGTCCCAAAACTGTTCACCAATGCGCTGACGTTTATAAGACACTGGATGGACTGAACAGGTTATCAATGTACAAGGCGAGTACATCTCACCCGTACGCTTTGCCGACGACATCGTCATAATGGGAGAAATTCTGGAACAGTTAGACCAGATGCTGCACAGCCTAAATGGAGCCTCTCGGCGGGTTGGCCTCGGCGCTAATTTGGACAAGATGAAAATCATGTACAATTCGTACGCCTTGCTGAGTCCAATCCACATCGAAGGGTCGCTTCTCGAAGTTGTGACGATGTATGTCTAGCTAAGACAAGTCATTCAGTTTCAGTCCAGATTCAGCTTCCAGTCATAGACACAACTTCGAAAAAAAACCAACTTAATGAACCAGTTGGGATGCGCAGCGTTTGACAAACTTCTTCAAGTCTTCTCGTCGCCAAAACCGTAATGTTTGAAGAAAGTCTTCAATCAAGGAGTGCCAACCCTAACCACACATATGACGGTAGCATTCAACTGTTTTATTTGGTTTCAATACAGAAAATGTCAGGAATAATTCAACCAGTATTCAGTATTCCGTTCCGCGGAACTTTGGCGCGAAATGCTTACAAAATAGATGACGAACCTATAATGTCAGTATGCAGTGTCAAATTAAATTAGCTGTCAACACTTTACCTACGTGCGATACCAAAAACTAGTGTCATAAAAAAGAAAAAAAATTTTTTTTCATCATTTCAGATCTGTGATTCCAGCTTTATTCAATACTTTAAATGGTACACACATTTACATTAAGGCAACCAAACGATTGTTATGTTATTGTTTTTGAAAATTCTTAAAAAATATCTATGTTCCTGATCGCTTACGGGCATGGACCTTCGGCTATTTTTGTTTATTTTTTTGTTTTGTGCTATTGGTTATGGACCCTGTATATCTCAAAATTTCCTCCTCCTCATTCTATCAGCTGAAAGACGTCCACTGCTGGACAAGAGCCTCCCCCAAAACGGGGGGATTTGCCATAAACGCCACGCTTGGCAGGCGGGTTGGCGATCGCAGTATGGTGGTCAAATGCATAGAGAGCGCTGCTGCCCATTCTCTAGTAAGTCCCTTAGTCGCCTCCTACGACACCTACGGGAAGAAATGGGATGATGCTATTCTTTTACGTCCGGCACCACACGTCCCTAAGTTTAAGTGGATTGATTACAGTGTACGTAAAAGTTATTACGGCTTTTTACATGGTGTAAAAAGACCCTTCACGAAGCCGTCATCTACACATTCTGTACATAAAACTAAGGAACTATGGGCAAAAATAATTAAAGTTTTATTTTTGATGTGAAAGTTCCTTGTGTACGGTAGTGCGCCATATAACGCACGCAAATCATTGTGCCAATGGGTACAAGGATCGTGGGAGTATTTCAAGTTAAGTTATAACATTGAGAACGTGGCATGTCTAGTGCGGGTTGGTAGATGTCACATGTCTTCAAACTTTTGGTTCTAGGCAATGCCGGTTTCATCGGGATGTTTCCCTTCACCGCTTTGAGACCAGTAATGATGAAATAATTTATATAAAGTAAATCGTCTGCCTGGGTTCTAATCTATTACCTTTTTTTTTAAATCTTTATTTATTAACGAGGGTTTGATCACATAGTGAACATGCCACCCTCATAGGAAACCATTGTTACATGCAAACCTTAACATCTACGCTTAATCCCTAAATTAACTAATTTATATAATATTCTAGCGGCTTTGGATGCTGGAAAAGCTAAAATAATATTACATTTTCCTAATTGACAAATATTCATATTAAACTGGTCTTGAATCAAATATCTTTCTGCTCCGTTCCGGGCACAATCCACCATAATATGAAAAACGTCTTCAACCACATTGCATTCCGTGCAGTTTGGAGATGTAACTTTGCCCATCAATGCAGCAAAACTATTCAATGGGATGTGTCCGGAACGAAGTCTCACACACGTCACGATTTCTTGTCTACTCATAGCGGCGTTATGAAACCAAGGATAGTTCTGAATAGTTGGCTGCATCGTCCGGTACCAAATACCTTTTGTCAATGTAATCTATGACCTACAATTTGGAAGTCGCGACCATTAACACTGGGGCACCACTACTTTTATCCGTTATATGTTCTAGAACAAAAAATTCGAATACTTGTGATGTCTGTGACGTCATTCTGCACTGGGCGCGCATGGCTGGCGTGGCCGCATAAGATCATTTATTTGTCCAAAACATGAGTATACACACATAGCATGCAAGATGTTACATCAAATTTTGATTATGACAGTCATGTTTTGCCTGAACGGCGTACAAATATAAGATGTCGGACGCTACACAACATCAAATGATTTTAAATTCGTCCATTACGTAATAATTATAGCAATTAACAATCCAATTTAGACCATACTTAACCAAACGGTACAACAAAAATACAATCAAATAGTGTCAAAAACTCATCATAGTCAATAATACAAATCAAAAAAATACTCACAAACATACAAACAAACATAAACAACAAACAAATGTTATAGCAATTATTAATAAAATTAGGATGTGAATATACAAGTCAAATTAATTTGTCAGTTAGAAATTCGTCAGTGCTGTAATAGACTTTCTCTGACAGAAGGTTTTTTAATCTATTTCTTAATTTTTCAATAGTTAATTCTCTCCAATGTTTTGGCAACGTATTATAAAGAATTGGCGCCATACAGAATATACTTTTACGCATTAGAGTTGTCCTGGGTCTCGGGATACATAGCTGCCTGCTCTCACCGAGAGCTCCCTGAGTTCACGCTACGGTAAAATGTAAGGCTGTCTATTCTACGCTGTGTATGTCCTATATAATTGGCTGTTTTTCTTTACCTAGCCAATAATTACGACATGAACATGAATGGTGAATTTTTCAATTCACATTATTACCTATACAATTTTTGACATCAGTAAGTCTCATTGAATATTTTTTATTAAAATTAAATGACATAATATATGAACCTGTAAATGAATACTTATAGCCACATTTCCATTAAGTTTATTAATTAAGTAAAAATAAACTAGCTTCTTCCCGCGGTTTCACCCACAGCAGTCATGATCCCGGATAAACATAGGCATAAAATGTATCCTATGTGCTAATCCAGGTCACATTCAGCTGTATTTGCGTGAAAAGGCTAAAACGGCTGAACAGATTAAAGTAATATACAACGTGTCGTTTTGCATCCTCGTCAAATTCAAGGAGGTAACTATGCTAATGATTCTTGACACGAATCAATAATAAAATAAGTAGGTATTTTTTTTTGTTTTTTGTTTTTTATTTTAAAACGCGGCCCGTGTGATACCGCACTGTAACTGGGTAACCTGGGTTCAAACAGTCTTCGTCGCACAAACCAGTCCTCGAATTACTTGTTGCGATTTTTTATTTTACGGCTATGAAAATACAGTCGAGAACGCAATGGTTCAATTACCATTGCGTTCTCGACTGTATTTTCGTAGCCGTAAAATAAAAAATCTACTTATTTTATTATTGATTCGTGTCGAGAATCATTAGCATAGTTACCTCCTTGAATTTGACGAGGATGCAAAACAACACGTTGTATAAAGATTCAATAAATCAAATATTTACTCTTTACAATATTAGTATAAACATAAAAACAAGAGGTTAGATAACTATTTTTATTATTTGTAGTTATTAATTAATTGAAATCAGAACCACTCTTGTATATTAGTCGTATACAAAATAACTATTACACGGCAAAAATATGTAGGTATGAATGAATGAAGTGAATTAAGGATATTTATATTGGCAGTGAGTCATCCCGCGTTCAGTGTCTCGCTAGCCGCTGTAGGGGCACGTCGCGCGGTGCGTTATTCTGCAATCGATCGATAACACGATGGACCGAAAATATACGTATGACTTACTACCAAGCGGTGACTTATTCAGCGAATTGGTGGAATTCGCCGACACGGGCTACTTCGATGACCAGTCTGTAGATGATTCCTGGCAACAGACACAACATGAAATGACGACGTACCTTCGGGAGGAGCTGCCTGAGTTTCGCCAGGAGGAACCCAACGGGAGTGGCGATTTTCTTCGAAAAGAGCTGCGCGAGTGTGGCGATTCTTGCCAGGAAGAACCACCTGAGCGTGGTGATTCACCCCAGATAGAACCACCTGAGCGTGGCGATTCGCCCCAGAAGGAATCTGGCGAATGTGACGATTTGACCCAGAAACCCCCCGAATTTAACGATCTTCCCCAAGAGGAGGTGTGGGTGCTACCACCCTCAACACTGACCTCGCTGCCAACGCTGACTCGCACCACCACCTACAGAATCTTCACTTTGACGGGTGTGCCATTAAATGAATCCACTGGTATGTCACCGGCAGAGACAGCTATGAACATATTGTTAATACCGCAAATGACTGGTATTTCACCACAAATCACTTATCAATCACCACATTTTATTGCATTGTCACAACAAACGATTAGTATTTCACCGCACATGACTAGTATTTTACCACAGGAGCCACCGAGCCTAGTGCCACTGCCGCCGCCGAAGACGCTCGTGAACTCGCACAACTCGTTTGAAATTGACCACAAAAATGTATACTCTTGCGATTTCCCGACTTGCAGCAAGGTTTTCAGCAACAAGAAAAACTTGAATAAGCACAAGAGAACGCACACAAAGCATACTGCCAGCAAATCATACCCCTGCCGCTATTGTAATAAATGCTTCTCGCGCGCAGACCACGCCAGGAGACACGAGTCTAAACAGTGCCCCGTAGGACGCAAGCTGCGACAGAAAAACAAGTAGAAAGCGGACTCTCCATTTATTTACATTTACGTGATTCCGTATAATGGTTGTGGTGTGCTGTGAACACGGAATTTATTGTTATGAGCGCTGCTCCATACAGCGACAAGCCAAAGTTTGACGCTGTATCATAACCGATTCAACAGTCACTCTAACAAAAGCTGCAAAGTATTTTCTGCTGAGTTTTCTTTTCGGGAAAAGTATCTTGATGGTTCGGTCGTCGTAGCTTAGTATAGTTCGGTGACGCCGCCGCCGCTCAGCGATGGCGCTCGTGTGCAATGAGTAGGGAGTGCGTGCACGGCAAGTTAGTTGAATCATCCCACGACGTCACACCAAGCACGACCTTTGTGAATTATGCTAAAATAATTGTTTTGCTCTCATATTTTTTGAGAGTACAAATACAGTACAGTTTGCGGTCTAAGCGCAGATTCTTGTTTATTTGTGTGAGTAAGTAATTATTCGTGTATTTTATTCAGTAGTCTGAGCGTTGTCTTCACTCTATTCCGATATGTTCTTTGCCATAAGGTTTATTTTTGTGTACACTAATATTTTATTCATATTCAGACTGTTAGAAATGAATTATCAGGCTAGAGGAAGGGTATTATAATAAGGCTGTGTTTAAACACATGTTAAGAATATGGCTGTACGAGTTTAACTTATAATATACTAGCTTTTGCTAGCGGCTTCGCCTGCGTAGAGGTCAAAAATTATACCACGGAAACAACCGGGATAAAAAGTATCCTATGTGTGAATCCAGGTAAAAAAAATATCTTAGTGCCAAATTTCATCCAAATCTATTCATCTAATTTAGCGTGATTAAGTAACAAACATTCACATTTATAGTATTAGAAGGATTTATTTAGAATTTTCTGAATATTCATATTTCAAAAATTCTGCACGTCTTCGTAGATCATCGATGTTTGTGTAAACCGTGAAATAATAGAAGTTTGTAATGAACAACAAAAATGAGTTCTATCAAAATGGGATAGATTATGAAGATGACAGAACCCAAAATGGGATAAATAATTAATAATGCTATGATACTTATTATAAGCGGAATATACTTCTATCTTTTAATAAAATTCCTAATTATAGATACCTACTGCAAACGTTTGCATTTGGATGATCGAATTTGTCGGAATATATGGTACTGCATCTGGTGACCCCTAGTAGTCCAGAACTTTTTGAAAAGGAGTACAGTTTGTACCTTCCTTGTAATCTCACAAATTAAATGAGTAACTTATTACTGATGGCATAAGTAAACAGTGCTGCAGCACTGTTTGCCTTACAAACGGAAATTACGAGCGGATATTAAATATAGCAAGCGAGCACATAAAAAAGCAAATATAAATAAAGCAAAAAATGGAAATAATAAAATGCAAGCGGTTATTACATGGTTCACCCTTGTTTGATAGAACAACGTTTGATATAATATTACTAAATCGAACAACGTTTAAGAAAATCATCACTTTGTATAATATCGTTTGACAGAATTTTCAGTTCATCCCCTGTGGTGGAGTTGGTCCCTGTGTAATTTTCGCGAATTAGCCATGAAGCATATTTAGATCAACAAACTCACTGACTTCCAAATTACAGAAAACGTAAGAAATTTTGAATCCTGTCGCTTTTGCTTAAAGCATTGACGAAGGTTTGACGTAATAAAGTTTCTTTGTATATACTGATGCATGTCGGATTATAGAAGGTGCCGGACTAAACAGGGGCCAAATTACCGCGGGTCAAAGGTATGTACAAATAAAGGACATTGGCGGAAAGTGGTACTAGACTTTCATAGAAGTCCCCAACCAAAGATTTTCAAACCAACTAACAAAACAATAATATCTTTTCGAATTCTCGGTTTAATTTTTTTATCTAGTATCCGTCTGATGGATTAGTTAGAATGCAAACTCATTTAGCGAGGGTCTAAAAAATACCGATTTTGCAGACCCTCGTTAAGTGAGTTTTGCTGGTTACAGAGCCATAAGCAAAATTCTGTGGTGATGTTTTAAATATTGAATTTTATACAAAACTTTGATTCTCTTTACATTTGATTATTCTGCTGTCACTTTGCTGTCAAACCTATGACATGTTATTTATAACCCTCGTTTTCGATCATAAGATGAATAATATCGAAAATTATATGATAATAATAGTTTTTCCAAAAGTTAAAATAAGTGTATGCAATTAAAATAATGATGTGATCGTTACAAGTACATCTAAACTGAACTCTATGATGGTAGTCTGTATTTCAATATTATAAAACTGTGTAATATACAATATGTAACAAAAACCCTGTTGTTCCTTTTAGGGACGTATACACTTACCCACAAACACAACATTTACGAAGTTATAATTTAAAAAATAAGCATTGGCTAGTCGAGAGTTCAACATCAAATAACTATTAAAACCGACATATTCAAAAAAAATGTTAACAGTATCTAATTTTACAAGTATCCTTATTTCGAACAATAGACTACGAGCTTAACGGCTTTCTTTGATCTAATCAAAATCAGTTAAACATTACAAATATTCATAATTAAATATTTATTTTAATTATTTTTGTTAAACAGTTTTTATAAACGACATGCTTTATAACGTATGTATACCGATTCTGAAAACGTGAGTAGAAGGAACAACAGGGTTTTTGTTACATATTGTATGTTCTTCACAGGTTGTGTTTAAAAAAATCTAAATAAGGCTAAATTATTTTTTTGATGCACTGTGATTATTTTCTCTGATTGTAATTTAAATGTACATATTGACATTATTTTAAGTCTTTTATAAATGTAAATATGATTAAATAATGATTTAATAATAAAAAATTGGGTACATTTATTAAACAGATATTTAATAAATAAAGAACAATTAGGAACAACTTTCAAAATGCCATCTAAAAAGCTCATAAAAGCACTGAAAAATATAGTTGTTTTAACTTTAAGTAAAGTCAATATGTATGTATCCAAAGTCGGTGCCAAGTAATTTTGCAAAGACTTTGTCATAGATAATTATATCTTCGTGGTGACGTTAGTTAGTCATATTACTAAATTGTCAATCTTAATTTAATTGCGACACTGATATTTCGGTAGCAGTCTGAAATGCTGTGCCGCTTTTTGTATCACCTTTTTGACTATCTAGAATATTATATTTGTGATATACAAAACTATAGTTGTGGGCTCAAACTAAAATTTCCTTTCCAAAGAACAATGGCAGACGTTCATACATAAAATTAGTTGAGGTGAAATGGTAGCGTTTATATATCAATAAATTATCTTAAAATGTTAAGCGTCAGTCCTTGAGCAATGTTATCAAAAAAAAAATTGGCATGAGAAGGCTAAAAAATTTGATATTTTGATATGAACTTTTAGGTTATGTCTTATGTCAAAACAGTCACGCAGAAGAGCTAGATCAGAATCCTTTAGGCACGCACAAGTCACACAAAGCGAAGCGATCCTTATACAATCCAATTTAAATAGACATAATAAAATAGCAAAAAGAACACGAACACAACCGACATGAAAAGCGCAGGAGCATCAGTGACAGACTACTTTGCGTGACAGTGCCATTTCCTTTTACTTAGTATTGCCATAATATTAAAAGGAATTATTGCATAGTATTCTGATTGACGCACCTATTGAATAATTGCAGGAAGTTCGTTTTAAACTCAATTTCGAACATCTCACTTTATTTTTTATTAATACTGGTAAAATAGTTATTAAAACTGCTGTTAAAAAATATTTTGAACTCTTACAAGCATAAATACAAACAATAATAACAACAACAACAACTAAAACAAATATCAATATAGTTAATGGCAACACTTGAATAGTGTATATTATTGTACTGTAGGTATAGTCATTTGATATTCCCAAAAACGTACGCTTTTTTCTGCGGCTTCAATTAAAACATTTTTATTTGAAAAATCTTAGAAAAATAATTAAACTCATTTTGCTTAAACATCAATTCTAGACGCTTACATTTTGTCAACTATTTTTCAGCCATTGTTCTTTGACCATTCTCCTTTTAAAATTAAGAGGATATTTATACATTTTGATGTAAAACATAATAGTTTATAAGTAAGTATAATATGGTCACCTATATTTTTGATATTTGTAATAAATGTGTAATTCAACGTCCCTAATGTATCTGTTTCTGTTTAGTAAAGTAAGGGATTATTAATGGATGTGAATATTTGTAACCCACTTTGAGTGGCGGAGGTGTCTAAACTATTCATAACAGCTTTGTTTGTCTATTTAACGAATAAACGGCTTTATCTTTTTTTATATTAACTTCCTACGTACCTACACTGCGCTTACCACTCAGACACTCAGTACATAAATCTATGTAAAATTGAATCCCTATTTCTCTTGGTCACAGCATTACACGTGAACGGCTGTACCAATTTTGCTAATTCTTTTTTGTTGTGTTTTTTATTGTAAGGAGAAGGTTTCTAAGAAAGAAAAAAAATTGAAAGTTGTTATACCAATGCGGATTCAATATTCATAGTTAAGCTTATTATTGCATTTTCATACAGAGTAAACATGAGCATTGCTCATGACGTGTGGTGCCGGACGTAAAGAATAGCACCACCCCATTTCTTTCCGACGTGGGTGTCGTAAAAAGCGACTAAGGGGCTTACTAGAGAATGGGCAGCAGTGTTTTCTATGAGTTTTACTAACAGACTGCGATCGCCAACCCGCCTACCAAAGTTGGCGACTATGGCAAACTCCCTTAAAAATGAAAAGCACTAAGAAAAACAGACCCTAGTAACCGACGCACACTGGTCCCAAATTAAAAAAAAGTGGACATTGATAGTAGACCGCTGATATTTTTTTTTATTGTTGATACAATGATAACAGATAAGGCAAAAAAATATTATTGTCCTACTTCAAAAACTTTTCTGTAAAAAAAATATTTCTTTTTTTTTGTATGGGAGCGATTACATTTTACTCAATTTCTCAAAAACTTTAAGCGATGTCGAGATGGCAATCACATATGTTAGAAAACTAATAATTCTGAGTATTTGGCTCGAAAAAACTTATTGCTTATCTCTGCGTACTTTCGAGATAATAGTGACAGAAAATAACAATTTTTTTTAATGTTAATTGTTCGCTTTTTTTTAATCATAGCCTTACTTTAGCACATAATTATAATGTATGCGTAATGTCAAATAAGTAAAAAGAGACTTCTCTGTAAAAGAGGTTATGGGGGCTCACTAATGACTGAAAAGCTATGACCTTTCTGAAGGAGTACTTTCATCAGTTCTAAAAAACAATCAAAATGAAGACATATTAAGCTGCAAACATAAAGTTGAATATGTTCACAAACGATTCTGAAAAAATATTATGGTGAAAGATTAATATTTGGGTCTATATTCTCTTGAGAAATCTCTATTTCCTCGTTTTCCAACGAAAGCAATTCATTGTTCAAGATCAAAGCACTAGCCTCTGGAAACAACTGTTTATGTAAACGAGCAAACTTTGGTTTGATATGGCTGATGTAAGGATCTGAGCTAATTAGAAAGCTGTGGATAATGTCTAAATTAGTCTGAACTCTACCGATTTTTCTTGTATGTGCCATTCTAACATTCCGGAAATGTTTATTCCTCGCTTCGGAAGCTTCTTCGGAAAGCATGCCTATCGGAATAAAGGAGAAATTTTCACAAATATCAGCACCGTGTATCAACAATTTATGGACACTTGAAGGCATGTAATACCATGGATATAAGTTTACATATAGCATTGCTGTTTCTTTACAATATTCCCTAAACAAGTTGGTATTAATAAGTTGACCAGATGAAATTGTTTGTAAAATGACTGCAAATCTCTTGATTAAATCAGGGTGGATACCCGTTATTTCAGCAGATACTTCATAATTTTCAAAAAACCTTCTTGCCGTGTTACCGTCATTGGTTGTACCAAATCCCTGTTTTACTATGTCAATTAACAAACCAGTTCTTTCCCGGAATTCTTCTTGTGTCAAATTCTTTTTAATTTCTTTTAACAATTTATCTTCTTTTCGTGCAGCCCACTTTTTGAAGTCTAAGTTGTACGAAATGTGTAAAATACATTCCATACATCTTATCCACATATGAAGCGAAGACAGACCATATTTATACATATCTTCTCTGATGAGTCTTTTGGATACAAAGTCCAAGTCATTCATTTTGCTAGGTGGGGTATTGCAAATATTACAAACAGCTGCAGAAGAAGTATTGGAAATCACAGTAGAAATTTTCCCATCAATCATAGTCATGTACAAATCATGTTTAATATCAAAATTATCTACAATTGTGGGAACAAGATTACGAATTTCTTCCTCTAAGGATGCACTTTCCTTCTTTATCAATTCATTTGTTTCTTTTGCAAATATAAAGCCAATTGGACGACAATAGTTTGTTGAAGAGGGAGCAGGATTTTGCCACAAGATAGTACCACTCTCTTCTTCCAAACGAAGCGGAACCAAACTAATCATGAAAACTGAAGAATCGTCAATTTTAGTGCCGGAGTGTGACTTTTGTTTATAATTACTTTGAGAAGATGACCCGTCAAAACCCTATTTGCTTATTAGTTTTAGCGATTTTTTGTCGGCAGAGTTGTGCTGAATTGTTTTTAATATCCTATTAGTTGTCAAATCTAGAAGCGATTGAAGTCTTATCTTAGCATCAGATTCAGTTACAGTTATGTCTGACTCTGGAGGATAACAAGTTTTTTTAGCTTCCAGGAGCTTTTGATAGGATGGAAGACCATACATTTTCTCTGAAGCAAGAATAGTTCTTAAATTTCGATATTGCCATATTGACAAATTTGTTGAGGTGTAAAGCGCTAACGTTTTATCATCTGGTAAACACGGTTTGTCAGTCTTTTTAGCGAATAGTACATCATATACCATCTCACATTTTTCCTTGTTTTGGCTGAGTTCGTTTAATATAGCTGCTAATTTTGTTTTTTTAGACTCTTTTAATTTGGCACATAAAGCATAAACTAATTCCTCCTCTGTGTGATCTAGAAGTGTTAGAGAACGCCTTTTCTTCTGTTTATCAGATATATCAACAAATGGTTTTTTACTTGTACCATAACTTAATTGATGAGTATCCACTTGCGTTTCGAAATTTGGAATTACTTCCTCGGCAACTTAAAAAATGCTGCTTAAATCGATATTTTGACATTTTGGCCAAACTATTTGGGATTGTAACCAGTCTGAATTTTTGTTAAGAAAGGTCTTTTGAGCTCTACTGGAAGCAGACCATCTTTTTGAGATATTACTTGAAAAATTACGACAAAATAATTTAATATTACTCAAATCTTCGGAAGACAATTCAACACCAATACGTTCAATAAGGGCATTAAATAAAAATTCGACATTTTTAAAACCACCTCCCGATTTAAGAACAACGTATAAGTCTAAGTTGGTGACAAATGCGGACATATTATAATTTTAAGGAAAATTGAAAACAAATTAGAATCAAAGATATCAAAGACAAAGTGACTTTGATTTTAACAAAAAAAATTACGAAAACAAATTCGACGAAAGAAAGACAAACAAAAATTATTTGATTTTAAAATCCAAAGATTCAAAATACAACAATAACAAAACAAACAAACAACAAGCATTTCTTCAAGCGCACAGAAAAAATAAGGACACGTCTTATCGCAACCACATTTAGTTGTACACTGAGTGAGGTGTACGCGCGCGATTCGTGACCGTATTACGTTACGTCATGAGAGGCGGCCATCTTGTTATCCCGGCAAACTCGCGTCGAAGCTCCATTTTGCTGGCCAGCGGACCTATTGCGATATGAGTAAGGCTATGATTAAAAAAAAGCGAACAATTAACATTAAAAAAAATTGTTATTTTCTGTCACTATTATCTCGAAAGTACGCAGAGATAAGCAATAAGTTTCTTCGAGCCAAATACTCAAAATTATTAGTTTTCTAACATATGTGAATGCCATCTCGACATCGCTTAAGGTTTTTGAGAAATTGAGTAAAATGTAATCACTCCCATACAAAAAAAAAAGAAATATTTTTTATAGAGAAAAGTATTTGAAGTAGGACAATAATATTTTTTTGCCTTATCTGTTATCATTATATCAACAATAAAAAAAAATATCAGCGGTCTACTATCAATGTCCACTTTTTTTTAATTTGGGACCAGTGTGCGACGGCCCGCCTACTCTTGACTACGGTAGCGGTTAAGGCTACGGTGAAGCAAGAGGTGCTAAGAAGCACATAATCGGTCGAAGTGGTGCTGCTTGGGGGAGGCCTATTCCCAGCAATGGACGTTTTTCGGCTGAAATGATGATGATAACTATAAAGATCAGGTTTCCTCACGACGTTTGATGTGACTCAGAGATAATCAGTGAAATCTCCAGTCACATGTGGCTTTATCCCGATGCGATGCAGTTAATCAGCAGAAAAGGGAAGAATGAAAGTATAATTCAACCTCAGCATTCAGCCGAAAGACGTCCACAGGACATGGGCCCCAAGCATTGCCACATCTGTCATGTGCTTCTTGCATTCAGCGGATTCACTTGCACCAGGCTAGCGGGTCACCTCGTGGGATCTACTATCTGCTGCTGTTGGTATTTTTTATAACACAAATAGCTAAAAGCAGAAAAATGGATAAAAAAATAAAAAATATATTTTATTGTCAGGCATCAAAGACCATAGAGTGTTATTTTATCATCTTAGTTACAAACGATATTAGTAACATGCAAAAACACTAAAAAGGATGAAAAAGAAAATCACAATCACAGGAAGGTTTAACAAGCTTTGTTGCCAACACATAGCTTGGTAAGCCTCCCGATTGAAGGCCCATCTGGCCTCTCTGCAAACACCCTCAGAATTCTGTTGCTGCTTCCCCTCACTCGGGATATTATTGAGGCAACTTTCTTCCGCATTTTCGCAAAGTAGTCGTCAGTGTGCGCATCAGGGAACTTACCTAACGTTCTACAGTAAGGTAAGGTAAGGTACAATAAAATTTAAAACTGTGCATAGTTGAAATTGAACGATGCAGCACAATCTGCAACAGGAAATGGGTCATTATGATATAGCCCAATGAGACATTTCATGTAACACTTGCCGATATAAAACAAACTACTAACTAAAGCCATGTTAAAAGAATCAAATATGAAGAAATTACTTATCCTTGCAAATACTTTTTTAATAACACAATTGTATCTTTCATAATACAACAACCACTAACTAGCACTTTTGTCTCCAGCTCGAAATTACGATAATATTATAACCGTTATTTCTAAGTATTGCCAAAGTAGAACATAACATTCAATTCAATTGCCAGAGTTGTCATAATGAAAATACATTAAAAAGTTTATTACAATTTAAGTTATTTATTCTTTGACAGTGCTGCCACGGCGCATATTGTAATTCAGTTTTATTTTTATAATGTTTTTAATTAATTAATGAAATCACGACACAAAGAACGCTTGGTCGAAATAGATTTGACAAAGCAGCTTTGGTAAGGCTTCACTTCGATACCGGTTGACACCGTTAAGATAGTTAATTTGGACCATTTTCTTCATTCTTCAAGTAGTCAGTCGAAAGATGCCAGTGTTGTTGCACTAGCCACCATTTTGTTTTGTCAATTGATATCTAAGTGGGCTATGAAAAGATTTAACACGGTCTTAGTCCACTTTGACAAGACGCCGTCATCTAAGTACGCTTTGATCAGTGTTGCCACGATAAAGAAATCGTCCAAGTAGTAGTCAAATCTACTTTTTCGAAGCATACTTTGATTGTGTCAATGCGGCTTATAAAAAACATGTTCCTTTATGTGTGGACTATAAGAGAGACTGAGACCTCTGAATTTGGTTTGGTTAGGTTGTCTTTCTTGTCAGATCAGTATCCGACTGATCTTGAGGAACCGTTCTAGCCTAGTTTAAAACATAATTTATTTTTGCCGTGTTAAATTGTAAATACCATTTATCCTTTTAAAATTGACTATGGTGATTGTTCTCAGATAAATGCTCTTACCTTAAATAATATAACATCATGCCTTGTTTCCTCAAAGGGTTAGGCAGAGGTGGACCCATAGTACACTCACATTTCACCAGTTACACTTAAGTCCCATGTAACAGGTGCGAGCCTATTGTCATCGATCAGGCACATATTCAGCATCACATGCTTTCACCAGGCCTACAAATAAACTATGCACATACGTAATACAGCAATCATTGCCAGCTTAAAAAACTGTTTAAAAATTTAACATTTTAAAGTGAATGTAGAGAGATTCTGCACGAGTTTGTTGAATTCTAAACGAGATAAAAACGTAGCCGTCAGTCTCAGTTAAGGGATGATTGATTGGATTCCAAGCTATTAAAGGTTTCAACAAAAAGGGCGTTATGTTTGAAATTTTACGGTTTTTGCAAAGACTCGTGTTTACGTGATGACGGTTTTATGTTTTGCAAAATCATTAATGGTTGTTCTTCTTGTGTTGGCTTGGAATTGTCACTTTTATGTTCTAAAAATGGGGATATTTCGTTTAGTTTTAAAAATACAATTTACTCTAAAAAATACACAGCTGAGAACAATGTTTCTAATTTGTCACAATTTTGACTGCATTAATTATGATAATGAAACGAAATGTTTAAATCAGTACCTAAGTAGATCTTATAAAACACTTTTACACATCAATATTTTGTTGGTCGAAATTAAAAAGAACTAAATGGCGCCGGCATTTCCTAACTGACTGGTCCCTGAGAAGAAATGCCGAAGCAAACTCATAGGTCATAGTCTCTTAGTCCAAAAATTATATTATAAGAATTTTATGTGAGTCATATCTGTGAGGCTTAGGTGTAGACAATCGCCGTCGATAGGAACTGGTCACGTCTTAGGTGCCTTGGCTTATTTTAATTTTTCAATTTTTTAAACAGTTTTTCTTTTTTTACTTTGGGCCCTTTTCACGTGTACTTGTTACTGTCATCGTTCTTGCGTATTGTGAATAATTTCGACATATATGATATGATGTTAACAACGTTTTTGTAATAATATTTTGATTTCAAAGAATGTCCATGGAGTTTCTTGCCCGTTCTTCTCTATAAGCACCTCATCTTTCTCCCTAGCCAAGTCCTTGACAACTGAAAAGTGCCAGAAATAGTTTAATTCTAATATTTGCGATTTTAATATTTGCTTTGAGTATGAGTTCACAGTAACAGAATTACCATTCCTAAGACTCTGTTCACAGAGCTCTTTCAATTCTTAAGAATAGCAATTTTATTTCAGAGATTCACAGCAATAACAAAGAATAAAATGGAAAATGCTTGCATATTTTTATACCCAATAACCTTTGGTTTATAGATATTGGTAGTCCAGTTATTCTGAGATGCTCGAGGCAAGTGTCCGATATATGGATATTGAACATAGTAGTGCACGGAGTAGGTATACCTACTAGTACGTAGTAAAACCTCTGTGTAAAGGCGCTCGTCCAACGAGGTATTTGCGTAATACCTACACTTAGAATGGCACTGCAGATGGACGCTACTAAAGGCTGGTCTCGGAAGGGTGGGCGTGGAATAAGTAAGTAGCTCCAACTTCGGAAATCTGTTACATGTTTATTAATAAGTAGAATAGTGTTGCAACTAGCTCGTCGGAGCGGACTTTTCCTTTTGGGATCGAAATTGTTCCTGATCTCGGTCTGGTCTCTGGTACTTTTCATCGCAAATTTTCTTCTCCACCATAGGTATGTATTCTTCATCGGTTTCCTTGTTCCTTTTCCCTAGTCCGTGTTAATAAGGGCCCAGTATTAGATTGGCAATGCCTTTCATCTTAACAGTTCATCAATATTCATTGCATTTTCGAGCTGACGAATTTTTGGTCCATATTTATATAATTCCTAGCTTTCGCACGTGGCTACGTCCGCGTAGAGGTCGAAAATAATCCCACAGGAATGTACAAAATCAAAATCAAAATCAAAAGTCATTTATTCAAATTAGGCTGAGAATCAGCACTTTTCGAACGTCAAAGTACATGAGACAGTCCCCCAAAACGCCCACCCTTCACCACTTCCTAGTGGTTTAGCTGGGAAGAAGAAGTAGTGGAACAAACTCCCCAGCAGCACAACTGTCTGTTTAGTCGGATAGACTTGATTCTATACATACTTAGGCAAAGTAATAAACATTACGAGACACAAAATATTAATTAAATAATTAGTCAAAATGTCAGCTAGCCATACCAATATACCGACAAATAAAATGAAAACTGTCGAGGCCAAATAAAGCCTAAAACAACTCATCATAGAAAATATTGTTATGAGTAGATCATGTCAATAACTAATGACTTAATAGATAGTTATAAAAAAAAATTGTTAGACAGGCAATAAAAAATAAAATAATAATTATATGAACGCATATAACCTGTCACTAGATACGCCGATTCTGGAGAAAGAACATAAACATTGTCTTGAGTTAATCACAATCTCGTTCAGCCTTTTTTGCGTGACTGAGTAACAAATATCGAAACATTTAAATATCCAAACATCTAAGCATACAATCTTTCACATTTATAATATTAGTAGGATTTCATCAAATAAAAATGTTAATTAAATATAATAATAGCATCTGTAAGAACACATAAGTTAATGCTAGATAACAAAACAGTTAGGTTTTGGAACCAGCACCCTTATTTGGTTATAAATAAATAATAGTTTAAAAAACTAAAAAAACACGCTTTAAAAACCAAACTAAAAAGTAGAAAATAATTTAATTTTATCAAAAAGCGTGGGGTGCTTTTTGAGGTATTTTTATAATCAATTAATATCAAGCACCCCACGCTTTTTAATAGAATTAAATTATTTTCTACTTTTTAGTTTGGTTTTAAAGCGTGTTTTTTTAGTTTTTTTTAAACTATTATTTATTTTCTATTTTTTAGTTTTGCTAACTACAAAAGCGTGTTTTTTTTCTACTTTTTTTTAAATTATTGTATTGTCATAGGTCCTCGATAAGTCTACAAAGTTTAAATGAAATCTGTCCGTTTAAAGTGGGTCAAAATAGCGTCCAAAGGAGTCGGTTGCATACAAACAAACATACAAACATACAAGTGAAGCTGTAAAATAAGCATAAGCGTGTAAAAAGCAAACCCCTACATACTTCAGTATCACAAAACAATTGCAGACAGAAAAAGTTCACCTAATTCATTGACAATACCAATACTTGTACTTTCAGCTTACTGTATTTTCAGCCGAAATCAGTTGTATCCAGATAACTCTACTTAAGCATGAGATTAGCACTTTAACCAATTTTAAATCCACACACGGTAAACCACACCATTTCCTTACGGAAATAACTCTTAAACACTTTGACATACAACCCAATATCATCCCAACGATTGCACAGTTGCCACACAACCGGTAGTTACCATAATTTACGTTATGTTACGAAGCCACTTACCATCATGGAAGACTATGACCATAGGGACGCTTAGGCGCCATCATCATAAGGAGAAGGAGGTTTAAGGCGTCATTTAGACATGTTTATGGGTTTTCCTTATGAGTAGAGAACACCATGGAAAACGATGTGTCTTATACCCTGTAAGGATATGCAGCATCCTTCATAGTACCTAAAAACACTACAAAGAAAAAAATAACTTTAATTTCGGAAGGCGGTGACTTTGGATATGTTTTTAATTTTTTTGTCACCGCCGAGATTAAAGTTATTTTTCACTATGTAGTGTTTTTTCGGAAGTCGGTTGTTTTTTTTGGGAAAAGTTTTTATTTTTCACCTTTTAGTTATAGTTCCTACCCCACTAATTCGAAATTTCATCAACCTTGGGGTCAAAACAATGCATATTTATGCGATAGCAGCAATCGCGGTTTATTTACTGCTATTTTTTTAAGAGTTCCGTTGTCTGTCTCCGAAACACATCATCAGATCTACATAAAATTGAAATGGGACCACACGGGAAGAAGTCAAATAAAAAAAGAATCATCAAAATCGGTTCACCCAGTCGAAACTTATGAGGTAACAAACATAAAAGAAAAACATACAGTCGAATTGAGAACCCCCTCCTTTTTTTGAAGTCGGTTAAAAATACCAGCGACAGTCAACAATATTATATTGATCAAGTTCGAACAGTTTAGCATAACCGTCTGGTTATAATGAAAAAATAAGTGCCTTTATATAGTTGTTCATAATGATGAGTACAATGACCCCTTCAGATATTTCGTGTATGAATAGATACACCTTATATATATAATAATAAAAGTCGGATGAAATTATAGTAGGTATGGTTAAGGTTGAATGCTTGTACGCAAACGTCGACCTCATGTTGTACAGGCGGGCGAAATAAGTTAAGTTGCAATACAGCATTTTTAGAATAAGCTTTTCAATGAATTCGAATAGGATTTTTACTTTGAAAAAAGAGTTAAAATATAGACCGATGATGTTAACACGTTTGCTTGGAATAAACCTATATCTTTAAATGGTTTTTTGATTGATTAATCTCGGTTCTCTGAGAGCTCGCAAGAGCGCTCACAGTACCTAAGTCGTGATGTGCTGAGGTTTTACGGAAACTGTATTTGTCTTGAGCACCAAGTTCGAACCCAGTTAGAAAAAAATCACTCTAGAAATGCAGTCACATTTTGTAAGTCTTAAACAACACTGAATTGGGCGATTCACGCCCGCCGTATGCAAAGTGACCGCTAGGAAATAGTCTCCACACGGTGGGTGCCTGAATATGGACGGTGTCACCCAGGCTGGCCCAAAAAGAAGTGACGTGATGTCCTAGAAGCGTTCTTAGAGATAAGCCACTCTAAAACTGAACGCCCCTCCACTAAAATGTATCTACAAACATTTGAAATATGTATGCAACAAGCGGTGGAAAGACGTTCATTTTTAGAGTGGTTTATCTCTACCGCAAAGATTGGATTGAGGTGACTCTTGAAAAGGATGCCTGGCTGATATGGAGGAGGCCTTTGTTCAGCAGTGGGACAACTATATAATTAATTTCAAAAAACAACACTGACCTCTACGGTGAGGAAGCCTTTTTTTGTGTAGGAAATAATCAAATAATTTCTCCCGCTCTTGGGCGGAGCGTGTCATGGGCATGGGCAAGTCAGACTTTTACTGACTAAAACCCACCCGTGTTCTTTCAATTGCCTGTGTGCCAGGTATCTCTTATCGGTATCTCTTTCAAACGATCCGCACTCCTGGCAGGCATCGGCTTGTGCGGGCCCCACCAATTGATGCTGACATCTCTTTGAGGCGCGCGTGGAACATAACGCGCCGTCGAACCAGGCTTGGTCCTTACCGGACAGCGAGCTACCCATTACTCGCCGTCCGCAAGCCTGCGCTTACGGTGGCCGGGAATCAGCCTGGGATTCCCGATGCCTAGGGCGTCTCCTGCGGCGACTATGGCCATGAGGGCGAATATACTGCCTCTCCCTCACGTGCATTGCCTCCCTCTTCGCGAGCATTACTGCTTCGCAGAAGGAACTGATGGCTACCCATGCACTCTCGCTCCGTAGCTTCAAGGAAGCCTTGTCCGAAATCACAAACACGATATGAATGCTCAATCCTTCTACGTCAGAAAAAGAAACTTTGCCTGCAAACTAACATTATTTAGTTCTGTTAATACAAAGAGATTGTTATATTTATAATACTCCCGTCACTCTGTGAAAATAGGCCAGTAACACCACTAAAATGAAGGAAAATACTAGTCAAGCAAGATCATTAATAATTTGCACAGAAATACGTTGCGCGCGGGACTTAATGCGGAAATTGTGTACGTAGAATTTCATGTATGTTCCATACATATATTAGCTTTGTTGGATGTTATATACTGGGAATATTAAGCTAACGATCCATAGCTGATTATGGGATGATGAAATTAGTGGTAGAAATATCGGCTTGACACTAATTTTGTTGATATTTCAGTTTGATAGATTCGAATTTACTTTGTATAGAATCAAGTTCTTCTAACTTAACAGACAGATGTGCTGCTGGGGAGTTTGTTACGCCACTTCTTTTTCTCAGCTAAAACACTAGGAAGGGCGGGCGTTTTGGGGGACTGTTTTCTGTAATTTATAACTCTTAGCCTAGTTTGAATAAATGACTTTTGATTTTGATACTTCATTCGCTACTAGTTAATGACTATTGAAGCGAAAGAAAGCTTCGTGTTTTCGCTTCAACGGCACGTCTAAAATTATTTGGGTCCATTTGATGGCCATATTTATTGCAGCATCAGAGGCCTTATTCAGATCAGCAAGGGTGTAGGTGAACGGGCATTTGGGACGCTCTAGCAGATAGGGTACAGTCTGTTTAGGGGTAGAATTAAATGTAGTTAAAAATTTTTACTTGACACAAAAAACCACAAAAAAAAGCCAGGAAAACGAACAGTTATATGAATACTGTTGAACTGTCACAGTGAAAGCCTTTCCAACTGTTAGTGTGTAACGTAATCACCCCGCAGTTCGTAATAATTTTGCTCATAGGCTCAGTATTTTCACTCCAACTTGAGTTGTGCATTTTCTTCATAATGACTTTTCTTCATGTTTACTTTACTTTTTTTGTGTTTGAGTTAAGTTTTCATTTTATTTTTTTGGTATATTTGCATGGCTAGCTGACATATGACAAATTTTTGAGTTTTGTGTCTCGTAATGTTGATTATTTTGACTACCTATGTATAGAATCAAGTCTATCTAACTAAACAGACAGCTGTGCTGCTGGGGAGTTTGTTGCGCCACTTCTTCTTCCCAGCTAAAGCACTAGGAAGTTGTGAAGGGAGGGCGTAGTTTTGAGGGACTGTCTTATGTAATTTTGACATTCGAAAAGTGCTGATTCTCAGCCTAATTTGATATCAATCAAATCAAATCAAATCATTTATTTCTTTGCAAACATAGGTATAGTACATAGATGTTTTATAATAAAGTTCTCCATATTTTACCGTCAGGGCATGCAAAGGTGGTTGACATTTACATTAAAATTCAAAAATAAACATTGGAATTACAAATAAAAAAATAAAAAAAGAAACGTGCAAATCAAAAATGTCAGCGTAGTCACAGCAATAAAAATTAAGACTTTATAATAGAATGTCAAACAGAAAATAAAAACCAGGATCAAAATAATAATGTCAGTCAGAGTAACCGTATGTCAGACAGTTAGTGAATCATCATTCAGAAAATCCTTAATCGTGTAATAGGTTTTCTTAATTAAAATTTCTTTTAGCGTCCTTTTAAATTTTACTGTAGTCATATTTTTTATAATATTAGGTACTTTATTATATATAAGTGGGGAATATCAAAAAAACTTTTTGCATTAGTGCGGTTTTACATTTTACTTGACATATCTGATTAATGTATTGAGCCCGTATTGGATTTTTCCTGATCTCTGATAATTGTTTAAATAGATGTGGGTTAGACTTCACAAACAAAGCAGTTTCCATTATATATAAACACGGCAAAGTTAGAATTTTTAACGATTTAAAATAAGGAACACAGCTATCAGTTGACCTAAGGCCGCACATTGACCTGATGCATCGCCTCTGCAGTCTAAATACCAGCTCCCTTGCAGCAACTTGAATAAATTACTTTTGATTTTGATTTTTCATTTTGATGAATTAAATATCATTTATCACTTATGCACAAAGCTGTACCTAGTTTCGGGTTATATCAACATTTTGCGCTACTTAAGAATCAAACTCCCTTCCCAGTCTCGTTCTAACTATACCAATAAGTTATACTAATGTATTATGTTTTCCTATACTCTCAATAGCCAAACTTTTCTTGAGTAAGTGGAAACAAATACGCCACTTAAACACACTCCCTGCTACTTCCCATCGGTTTGTTTGTGAGGTGATTCCCAAATTAGTTTGTCCTAGTTACCGGCTAAGAGAGGAGGAATTAATGCACTTTGTCATCGTACGGTGACAGGTAAAGACAGATCGCTAGTCAATACCAATTTTTACTTGTTATTCAAAGGATATTGTGGAATGTTTTTAAGAGATGATCAGAAAAGTTCATTGAAAAATTAAAACTTTTTGTTCAAGGAATTATTATTATGCCTAGTCTTTTCTCAACTATTTCGGGGTCAATGTCTAGTACAAACAGATCAGCTAAATACCAGTATTTTACATGAAGGGACTGCCTATCTAACGTTTACAACCCACAAAATGTGCAGGCAATGTGCAACAATATGTGACAATGTGAGCAGTGGGCCACCACTGCTCACATTGCCACATATTGTTGCGTGCAATGCAGTGGTAACGGGATTGACTTGCGCTGAGGTTCAAACTCAGACTGGCGCTTTAATTTGTGTAAATTACTTCAAAACGGAGAAGGAAACCATCATGAGAAAAAACGGAATGTTCTAGAACCACAACTTCGAAGACATCTGCCAATTAGCACTGGGCTCACGTGGTAAATATTATCCAACTAACAATATAAATGTGAAAGTTTGTGAGTATGTGTGGATGGATGGATGGATTGATGTTTGTTACTCTTTCACGCAAAAACGGCTGAACGGATTTGAATGAAATTTGGTACACAGGTAGTTTGTAACCTGGAATTAGACATAGGATACTTTTTATTCCGGTATTACGTTCCCGTGGGATAGCTTTCGACCTCCACGCTGGCGAAGCCGCTGGCAAAAGCTAGTACCTAATAAATTAACACAGTATCAGCTGACACAAAGCCTAGCCAGGTGATGGTTCATTTAAAGGTATTGGTTCTGCCATTGAATAATGACTATCCGCCTGTTTAGTCTACTGTTTTACAGAGAACACATTTTTTTCGAAGAGTTTATGTGATGGCACCAATATGAAGAAAAACTGGAAACCACAGAGAACCTACCTACCAATATATACCATCCTACCTTTCGCTAAAAGATAAAATTTCAATTTTCACTTAATTGATTGAGACTGTTCCAGTGCTTGGCAAAATGGTGATTGGCTTGCTTACGTTACTACTCGCTGGTTTGATTTCCACAACGAAAAATATTTGAAGGGGCTAAATTTGCCTGAAATCATTCCCACGATACATATACAACGTGTCGTTTTGCATCCTCGTCAAATTCAAGGAGGTAACTATGCTAATGATTCTCGACACGAATCAATAATAAAACAAGTAGATTTTTTATTTTACGGCTATGAAAATACAGTCGAGAACGCAATGGTAATTGAACCATTGCGTTCTCGACTGTATTTTCATAGCCGTAAAATAAAAAATCGCAACAAGTAATTCGAGGACTGGTTTGTGCGACGAAGACTGTTTGAACCCAGGTTACCCAGTTACAGTGCGGTATCACACGGGCCGCATTTTAATATGAATATGAATATGAATATGAAATGCACCGATCCCAGCGTGGCTTGACCAGACTCGATAAATCGAATGAACCCCAAGATTTGAACTAGCCCCTGGAGCCTCATGCTTCATGGTGTTACAGAGGCCATTGCATATCAAGAAGTAGACCGGGGGGCGCGGTAATGGTCAGGTAGACGTGCCCATAGGATAGGAAAGGATTGCGAGCCTACCGGATATGCATCCTTGAGTAAGCATTGGACTAGTGGAGAGACGGGTGGTATTTATTTATAGGAGGGCATCTTTTCACGACGTCGCCGGCATGTTGATTCAGGTCGGGCTTCTTCTTCGGAACGTACCCAGTTCAATTGTTTTCTTAGCTCTTTTCTATGTCGTTGCTTCGCTGTGTTCTGTTTTGTTGTTTTCGTAGTAATATTCTGAGTTCTCGCAGCTAACAGTTCCTGGTTTTTTGTAGATATCGCTAGCCGCTTTCTTGATCGTATTTTTGTCTCCAGCCATGTCCTTTCAAAACTTGATTCCTATATCGAAGTATTTCATTGCTTGTTTTAGATTGTCATTCCTTGGGTAAATAGGTCGTCCGAGGTTCTTAGAGTTGGCCTTGTACTGCATTGCTACCTGCAATAGCTGTGGTTTATCCCGTCTGAAGACGTGTGCTAAGTAGCACATCCTGTGATTCTTGATGCGTTTTGTTACGGTTTTTTCGTCTAAGATTTGGTGCATTTTCTTAATTATTAGTTTATTCCTGATGTGGTTAATCAAGTCTCTCATGATAACTCGTTCATATCTTCTGAGTCTTAATCTGTTCACCTTGGGTCGATACTTTTAAGTCATATATCATACAAGGTACGATAACTCTTCGATACATAAGTCTAGTTAACTTCCAGTCCATCTTTGCCTTTAGTATGAATGGTAGTAATGATTTGCGTTTCTCGTGGCCTCTTGGCATCGTTTTCTAATTGTGCTTTTTCTGCTTGTGTATGTGCCTAGCTATTTCATTTCGTCCATTGTTGGTATACTTATTCCGTTGAGGGTCACGTTGATTGTTTGCTGTGATGTTATGGGGTCCCTAATTAGAATGTTTGTTTTTGTTTCGTTTATTTGGAGGCCTGCGGTATTTAGTAAAGGTTTTGTGTGGTATAAGATGCGCTCTAGTCCTTCTAGATCATCTGCAATGAGTATAAGATCGTCCGCAAATGATAATACCAGAGGGAGTGAAACGCGGTCCTGATCTAGTTTGATTAAATGGGTTGCATCTTTAAGGGTTCTAAGGACTTCGTCGAAGATTAATGTAAAAAGGCGAGAGGAGTGAGGGCAACCCCGTTTAACTCCCTTTCCTTTGATAATTATAATCCAATTGCTTTGCTGGCCACTCCATTTGATGCATGTTCTTACATTCATGTATACCTTGATTATCCTGTTGGTCATCGATTTGTTAGTTCATTGCAATAATTATCCTAATGCCTTAATGTCTTTAAGTCGACTTTGGTGTTTTCTATGACAAGGGCGATAGGGCGAGCGTAAATTCGTTTACTTGCAAATCCTTCCTCGTCTAGGACCCTTTCGTGCATAAAATGTAGTAATCTGTTGATCCATTGTTTAAAAGGGACGCTTGGTAGTTGCCTAGTCTTGTTATTGCATCGTCTATTTTTTTATTTTTTTTGTTTTTACTACGCATCTGGCGTAAATTCTGTAGTACCATTATGCAGCAATATTCGTTCGCGTCTTCTAGTTTTTTTATTTTTGGGATTAGTACCTGCGCGGTTTCAAGCCACTTGTCCGGCACTGTATTCTGTGTCCAGGCTTTATTCTTGTGTATAGTTGCGGTTTCCTGTTATATTTGGGGCATCGTTTTGTTAAGTTCGGTTACCACGGTTACCACTTGGTCCGTTCCGGGAGTTGTCTCGTTTGGCTTTTATTGATGATTACCATTACTTCTTCGGCTTTGTTATTTTAACATTTGGTATCTGAAAAGGCCCTCGCTCCTTTTTTTTTTGTTTTCCTGGGGGACACCTTTATGTACGCGGATCTCCTTCGGCGTTTTGTTTGTTGTTCCTGTAAAACGTGTCGAGCATTTGCCTGCATTTTCCGATGTGAAATGTCCCCAGTCCGGTGAAGCGGGCTCTGCGTGTTTTTGTTCTTCTTGATATTTAACCTTTTGGAGTGTTGTCTGCTATTATTTTGATGCCTATTTGGATTATCCGGTTTCCCGCTTTGTAGGTTAGCAAGAGCTAAGCGATGGTCTCTTGATTAAGTTGGCTGAAGAATCAGTTTCCTGAGCAGCGGTCGGTTTTAATAACCTCCGTTATTGTGTTCCAGGGTATTTCGATGTCTTTACTCGTTGGGATGATGTCTTTATTTGCTAGTTTTTTTGTTATCCAGTCTTCGTATTTTATTTATACAGAATTTCTGTTGAGAGCTGCGTAGTTGCATTGTTTGTGCTTGATATGACCCCGGTGTGTGTTACTCGCTTTTCTTGAGGGGTGCCAATCACAGTGTGGAGATGTATGTTCCTGAGTTCAACCCTGTTTCCTGTAGGTTGGCTATATGAATGCCGCTACGTGAAGGTTCAGCGTCTATTTGATTTTCTTTCTTTGGCTGGTGTTGAGGCGCCGATGCACAGGTCTGGTCAAGTGCGCTTAATTGCGGTAAAGGTCTGTTTCTAGGTGTTGTGTATCCAGTGTCGTTTGCGATTACGACTGATAACGGTGTAAGTAGCTTGCTTCTTGTTCTTCGCACGGTGTTAATGAGTTCGCTAATTGGGGGCTGTTCGTTTGAGACCGGGGTTTCGTGGATTTTTCTTGCTCTTCTCGTGTGTTTTACCGGTTAAAAGGATTGGCATGTTGCGGTGTTTTAGCGTTGTACTTAGGATGTCGCTGTTGGCGGGTACTAGTTCGCCAATAGGTGAATACCCTTGTGCGTTTCTGTTGTTTCTGTGCACATTTAGGAGATAGTATTCGGACAAGGCGATGATGATATCTTCGCCACCACAAAATGTTATATTAAACTAGCCCCTGACCGCGGCTCCGGCCGCGTGGAAGTCGGTTATAGCGTATGTTCCTATATGAAAGTAGCCTATGTCTCTCTCCATATTCTAGGCTATATCTCAGCCAAATTTCATGACACTTGGTTCAGCGGTTTAGGCGTGAAAGCGTAGCATACATACAGAAAGTCACTTTCGCCTTTATAATATTAGTAGGGATTGTGCGGTTATGTATTTTGCTATCCTTTATTCCTGGAAGAAAATGCTGTTAGGGAGAAAATCATGTATATTATTTAGAAGTGATAGGAAAATTCTATCATCCTGTCGATGTTTCCAAATATATGTGGCGAGATTTTGACTGACAATTCTATGATCGAGTGTTAAGCCCATTAAATTATTTTTTGAAAACACTTTTGTTTGTAGTGCAAGTCCAGGACACGTGCAAAGGGGCTGAGGCTGACTTGACCTTTTTTTTTGGTTAATCTGTAGAACAAAAGCGTGCTATGCGAACTTAAGAGTTAAGGGTAACTTTTTTGTACACTTCAGCACATGTGGGCCGTGGGCCGACTCAAATTTCGGTAACCGTGGCGTTACAAGTTATAATAATACAATCTTTAGGTACTGCGTTTTGAGCGATAGGTACCGGATTTTGCGCTAGAATAATAGCGTAAATTAGTTTGTGCCGCCCTATTATATGTAGTGTTAGCACACTGGCCCACAACGAACCGGCCGGCCGGTCGTTCTCAGTTTTATAGAACAAATCCCTGAAATATTAGGAACGATCTCACCAGGTTTAGCCGCCAGGGGTCAGCCGTGTCACTCGTCCTCCAGCAGCCAGCCTTCGCTGCAGGCTGAAGCGCACTTACATCACTTTTGCTCCCTTGTTTTATACTACCCAATATAACAAATTGCGACACAGACGGAGACGCACAAAAAACTCGGTTTGATTTCGAAGTCTGGCAATAAGTCAACATCTGCTGCGCGCGGGCAGACGCGACCGTTCACGACGGCGGCCCAACTTGAACTCTCGTATCACACGGGCCGCATTTTAAAATTAAAAAAAAAAAAAAACAAAAAAAAAAATACCTACTTATTTTATTATTGATTCGTGTCGAGAATCATTAGCATAGTTACCTCCTTGAATTTGACGAGGATGCAAAACGACACGTTGTATACATAATCAGCCTTTAACGTTCCCACTGCTGTGGGACACAGGCCTCCTCTCTGTGAGAGGTAGTGGGCCGTAATCCACCACGCGGCCCCAGTGCGGGTTGGCAGATGTACAATACATGTCTTCGTATTTTTGTTTCTAAGACAAGACGGTTTCCTCACGATGTATTCCTTCACCGTTTCGATCAAGTAGTGATGTAATAATTTACACAAAGTACAGCGTCTGTCAGTGTTCTTACCTACGACCTACAACTAAGTAAGTCGCGGCTGTTACCACGGGGCCACTACTGCTCCTACCATGATGATCGTTACAATTTATTGACTAGGTACCTGAAATGAATAAATTAAATAACGTAGGTATATCTGTATTACTCACCACCTTCAAAATAAAATATCCCCACGACCTAATAACAACAAAATGACATTACCATAAAATAATTTATACTCTGTCCATAACAAAATTACAACAGATCCCTCTGGGATAGGGCAGAAAATGAAAATGTTCAGATAAATCGCCGCCCAGTATTGGTTTAATGTCAGTTTGTGATAACGCGTTCTGTTAATGCCGTATCCGTGTTACTGTAATGAAGTTATTTCGTTTCGCTTGATTTATAGCGTGATTTGAAATAAGCGAAATGTAGGTTTTAAATAATGATATGATTATGTTAAATTAATGGATGTATCAGATGAGTGTCAAATCGAAACTTCAGTATGTATTGTGCACTCAAGGCAGCTCGGCTGAGTGGACTAATGACTACCAATTTTACTGGCTAATTCATCTTCACCGCATCAGTCTCACAATTTTTTTGGAAAAAAAGCTTCAAAAAGCTTTTTTACAAATAAAGAAAAAACAACTGATTTCCAATAAAACCAATAAATAAAACAAAGTAAAAATTAACTGTAATTTCGGGAGTCGGTATTTTTCGATATGTATTTTAGTGTTTCGCCACCAACTTCCGAAATTAATGTTATTTTCATTTTGTATAACACTACTTGCTATTTAAAAAACAGTGATATCGGAGTCTTAGAAAATCGTCAAGATACACAAAGTGAATTAAATAAAGTATTATCGAAGGTAACGCAAAAACCACCCAAGCAAATTTAATCAAATTTTTAAGGGACCACTCCTGAAGCATATCCTATCCATTAAAAAAAAATTAAATAAATTTACAATTGCCGGAGATATGGCAGAACATACAGCTAAAAAAAAATACATACAGACAAATTGAGAGCGTCCTCCGCAGTGCTTTCTTCTATGCCGTTTGTGTGAGTTCTATGCGGTGTTTCTTAGCAATCTGCAGAAAAAAAAACAGCAATTTGCCTGGAAAAGCCAATCACTGTTGGTACCCATCATCATCGTTATTTCAACCGAAAAGTCATGCATTCTTGGACACAAACCTGCTCCAAGATATGTATCCTTGCCACTCATGCCACTTGCTTAAAACCCTAGATTCCCCTGCGTCTTTACGAATCATGTAACAATGTCCAAGCTTTTTAATAAATATTATGAAAACATTACCTACACGTTTGCTTGCACATCACGTAGAAATGGGACATCGATTACTATCAGTTTTTATTGTTGAAGCATCCGACTCTTGGATCACGTCATGCATCGGCTATTTTACATGATGTTTTTACCTGAAACCTCCGTTGTTTATACGATGAATATGATGAAATGAAACCTATGGAAAATATTTACGTTAGTGAACAATTATAAGTATGCAGTTTACTTTGCTTGGTCCGGCAATGTGGTTGAGACTAGCCGAAATTTATAATTATACATTATAATTTATTTATCCGAAAATAATATCAAATAATGCAAGCCTTCTATTTTCTCACTCCAAGGCAAATGCAACTTCCTATATAGAGAAGGCATAAGCAATTCAATTAAGGATTGGTCGGCGATGGATTGGCAATTTCAGTCTAATATGAAACGTAACTCAGAAAACATAAAAAAAATATAAGTACCCATACAAAGGTTATAAAAGACGCACAGTGATAGTTTATCTAATGATCATTTATGAGCAAAACCCAGCTAACAATCGACTGTGAAAAACGGTGAAACTATTCCCTGTTTTGAGGAGACTGTTAAATTGTATTTCCGATTCAAAACCAAGTGTGGATATTGCCAAGGCTAAATTTGAACTCGAAAGATTACTTCAAAATCGTTGCCTTCTGCGACTGATGATCATGAGAAGACTTATTACACATCATCACACACGCACAAACCCACACACATACTCACACACATCACCTGCCTAGCTTTTACCCAATTATGTTGGGGTAGGTTCAGTTCTTCCCATGGGTGTCGTAGAAGACGACTAAGGGACTTACAAGAGAATGGGTGGCAGCGTTCTCTATGCATTTGACCATCATACTGCGATCGCCAAACCGCCTGCCAAGCGTGGCGATTATGACAAATTCCCCCCTTGGGCTTATGTCCAGCAGTGGACGTCTTTCGGCTGATATGATGATGATGATGATGACGCTCCCAGTCGAACCAGATGCAGCTCTATACTAGTTTTTACATGGAGCGACTGTCTATCTGACATCCATAACCCAGTTTATACCCAGTGGGTAACACTTTGCCTACCCCTTGGTAAGACAGTTTATGGCTGGCAACTGTCAAGTATCTACAAACACTTCTACCAATAACCCCGCAAAAGGGTAAAGCAGATATAGTTCAAGGTCAGAATTTGATTTACGAGCTTGTTTTGGCCAAACGCTGAAAAAAGTAGCGCCGAAACCTGCCAGATGTCGCCAGTTTAGAAGATTTCTTACTTAATTCAAGAAATTTTTACTAATGAATAGAAGATTGTAATTCAAAATCAAAATCAAAATCAAAAGTCATTTATTCAAATTAGGCTGAGAATCAGCACTTTTCGAACGTCAAAGTACATGAGACAGTCCCCCAAAACGCCCACCCTTCACCACTTCCTAGTGCTTTAGCTGGGAAGAAGAAGTAGCGGAACAAACTCCCCAGCAGCACAGCTGTCTGTTTAGTCGGATAGACTTGATTCTATACATACACAGGCAAAGTAATCAACATTACGAGACACAGAACTTAAAAAATTGTCATTTATGTCAGCTAGCCATGCCAATATACCAACAAATAAAGTGAAAAATTAACTCAAGCACAAAAAATAAAAAGTAAACAAAGCATATACCAAAATAAAAGTCTCCTGGTATAAATGGCGTGATAGCTTACATAAGCAATGCTGGATTATGTTTACAAATGATAACCTAGGACCATCGACGTAAAATAAATAAACAAGTAGGTAATTATTAGCAACAATAACAAAATCATGGTCAGCAAGACGACCAGTCACCACAAGCAGCACCCGTTCACGAGCATAACGCAAAGATCAGCCATTACCCCCCTCGCCATATTTGAGGGAAAGAGGTAACCCGATCCCCAACGCTACCGCAAGCAGTGACATCTACGGGAGCATGACGAACTTGCTGCCGGTTACTCAGGCAAGAATAGAATTATCAATTGTCGAGGTCGCTAGCTAACCATAATGCCATACAACTCCTCATAAAAAAAAAAAAATTGTTATGAGTAGAACATGTCATAACTATTACTTAGTCAATAAAAATATATATATCAATAATTATATGAACCCATATAACCTGTCTCTAGGTACAATTCTGGAGAAAGAACATAAACATTGTCTTGAGTTAATCACAGCGACCAACTATTTTTGTCATTTAAATAGTCGTTGATGGAATAGTAAGCCTTTAAACACAGGTTGGACTTTATTTGAGCTTTAAACGCATCAAAAGGCAAATCTAGCAAAGCAGAGGGAAGCTTGTTATAAAAGTTTATACCAAGCCCAACAAATGAATTATGAACCTTATGAAGCCGGTGAAAAGGAGCACGTAGTTTGTCCTTATTTCTAGTGTTTACGGTGTGAATATCACTGTTTTTAGTGTACAAGTGTATATTTTGTCTAATATATAATTCTTAAGTTGACCGGTTTTATGGATTTACATAGAAATATTTCAATTGAAGAACAAATGATTCTATCATCTACTGATTACAACTTAGGTTTATTCATTAATGCAAGAAAGACAACGAATATCGTAAGCTGTGGGTCCAGAAATATGACAATTTTCCCAATAGTTCCTAATATCTTTTGAAAACTCATCCTATGCATTGCATGGAAATTCGTCATTTTGGCTTATGGGAAATCAAATCGGGCACATGGCTTATTGTTGTCGTTGCTATAACATCGTAGTTATCCTCCTGGCTTAAAGCTGCTCAAAAACTCATAAAATGAAGACGCATTATAAAATAAAATAAATGTATGAGATTAAACTGATTGATCATTAGAATATACAATTAATATATATATATCCGTATATTCTAATGAAAACTGCCATTCTTTGACAGATATGTGAAGTGGCTATAACACGTCAAATTGACGTAATGTCAATCTGATGAAGAATTAATTTATCTGACTATACCAACCAAGTAATAAATCTCTAATAGTAGCTAGGAATCTAGGGCAAAGACTAACTCCAGCTAGCATCCAATATTTACTTAAACTGAATTATAATAAAACAAAACACAGTCTAATATCAAGCTACGACATTACATCAGGTCCGCCAGTTCTGACCCACTAATATAACTATATAACTCTTCTGCGTACCCCAACAGGGTCAATAACCGTTACGGTTATGAGACAAGAAAGATAATTACATTTTTCTTACAAAGCACACAATATTCCTTAATGTTATTCGTTACATTTTCCTTACAGTTATAGAGACTGGTTTAATTATCTGAACACACCACAGTCGTAACATCAAGTCTTTTACTTTCTGTTATAGTAGACATGCTAGGTACTCTATGAAAAACCGTATGAGTAACTTCGTCTGTCTGTACGTCTGTCTTCAAAGCAAGAGTGACCAGTCATCTTCTGAGCACGCTCGTTCTGTCATCGACCTCATCCATAGCTTCCCATCTGGCGTGATCGAGATCAAGAGCAGGCGCATTTTGCTGTTAAGAAAAACTGTGAAACCTTCCGTTTTTGGAACGTATTTCTTTTATGCAGATTGCGGTAGGAGTAAACTTGTAGTCCGTCACGTAAGGAAAAAGCGTTATGCGGCCTCCATGGAACCTTTTTTTATATACTAGCTTTTGCACGCGGCCCCGACCGCGCGGATGTCGGTTATCGCGTAAAATAGTAGCATATACCCTTCTCCATATCCATATTTCATGACGATCGGTTCAGCGGTTTAGGCGTGAAAGCGTCAGACAGACACAGTTATTTTCGCATTTATAATATTAGTAGGGATGATAGAAGGGATAGGGATGAAAGATAGAAGGAGACAGAGAGAGAGAGAGATCGTTTTCATGGTTTTCGGGGGTGCTGACGCCGATAGTGAGGTAAAAATGAAAGTTTAAGATGGCGGCTGCAAAGACTTAAAAAAAAAACATGGCTGTCGTTTTAATTGTTTCCGAGGGTTTTAAAGCCGTTAGTGAGGTCAAAATAAATATACTAAATCCTAGGCAACACTTAAAAATGTTTCGTCATGCGACATTTTTTTTAATTTCTGTTCTTGAGAAAATAAAAGTACCTTCTTTCCTTCTTTTATTGCCACAAACAAGATGGAGACAACAATCCTACTATCCTGCTCATTGATATGCAAAAATGATTCCACTATATTATATTTGGATGGATAGGATTTGGATGAAATTTGTCACACAAATAGTTTATAACCAAAATTAACACATAGGATACTTTTTATATATTATATTACGTTCCCGTGGGATAATTTCCGATCTCCACGCGAGCAAAAATGCTAGTACAACAACAAATTAAACCGCATATATTATCTTCCCAGTCTGGATACAAAATTCAATCAAATATATCCACTAGTTTAGGTACGATAGCTAGTCACTTAAGGCTCGTGCAGACTAGCGCGACGCGACGGTCGCGTCACGACACTCTTAGAACAATTTCTATGAAAACTTAATCGAAATTGTTCTACAAGTGTCGCGTCGCGCTGTCTCGTCGCGGCTGTTTGAAGAAGCCTTTATCGGCTTGAAAAAGACATTTTTAAATTTCGATGATAAGATTAAAGTATTTTCAAATTACATACTCCTATGCGTTTGTATTGCCAGTATTTTCATTTATAGTCGTATTGTCTTCTCCACAATGTAGATGTTCAAAAATACAATTTTACGTTGATTTAAAAAAAGAACCCTAATTCGAAGTTACAATTCTCATGTTTTACCAAAAGGTTTTATTGTTACAAAGTGTGTAAAAAAACACAAAGGGCGCATAAATAAATCAGGACACTAAATAAAGAGACAATAGAATATTATTAATCATTGTATGCTCGAACAAAAAATATTATGAATTTCCACTGACTGGGTACAAAACGAGGAGGGAAAAAAGGGTGGCCGGGTTTTAGGGCTAGAAACGAATCGTATTGAACTAGCCTCAACCCGTCCCACCGTGAGCGAGAAAAAGACTAGCTATCATCGATTTTCAATCTCAAGAAACGTTCAAAAGATTGTATGTCCCGTGTGACTAAAAGAGATACAAATATTAGTTGATTGCCGATTGTTTACACTGCCGAGGAGTACTCGTTTGTCGCAACGACAACAGAGAACTCGCTTGCTTGGCGACCGTTAACAGTCGCTGAGAGACTCGCGTTTGGTACATACGCATACCAGTGAGAAATCGCCCATTGCTCGTTACCCGTCAACTCGTTTTCAACTGCTAGCTCTACTCGCTGCTCGTTGATCGCTGACCGGACAGGTTCCTAAAACGAGTCTTTTGTGACAAAAACGTAACGAATTTGTAAAATATTTGAGTACTGTCGTCACAGGAATATTGAATTATTGAAATGTTATGTGAATTCCAATGTCATAGGTACAGAATACGAGGTTAATAAGCCTTATTTCCGAATTGCCATGGAGTAGGTACTTTACTGATAAAATGATAACCTATCTATCTATACATTATCATAAATTAAAGTCACTTTTCGTGTCTCTTTGTGTGACCGTGTTTTTCTTCTAAGTTAGCCATTTTGATACGAATTCTACCAACATTGAGAGGATTTATTCCTGAAGGTTTCTGTTCTATGGAACAGCTGATTTTTTGTGTATAACTGACGAAAAATATTTAGGCCCCCGCCTAGAATGATATGTTGAATTCATGGTTACAGTTTGCACACTGGTTAAGAAATGATCCAGTATTATCATGGATGCAGTGCCTACATGATTCAAGATCCCCTGCGTTGACTTTTACGTCGGTTTTTAAAACAAAAATTAGCTATTACCTACAAAAGTGCAATATTTATGCGGTCAATATGTAACTAATGGACAGCCAATTTTTTTTTTAACAACCCAAGACAAATTTCAACGCAGGGGACTCACGAATCATGTACTGTTTCCATGGTCAGAGGTTGCGCGTCGATATCCACCCTGTATAACAAATAAATCTTGAGGTTTAGACAAGTAGTAAAAACTATACGAAACAGGGACGCATCGCTAATTAATTTCTAATTTTCAGAATGTATGGAATATAAACTATAGCGCAAAACATTTTTGTAACAAGAAAATCCGATAAAATAATTTTCCAAAAACCACGTACCTATACCTGAAAATCGGCTGAAAGTTGAAACTCACGTGCCGCCAGTATTAAAACTCCTCCTGGCTGTAAAACATCGTACCTCCATTATCTAAAAAACTTATTTTTCACACGCTGAAGGGTGCTATTAAAAAGCTGGTGGGAGGGTTCATTAGTGACGTAATGGCCACGTGACAAGAATACCTACTCGGGTTATTGGACCGCAAGGGTTGTGCCGATATAGCGCCGTAGTCACTGGTCAGAATTGAGAAGCGTTGTAAAATTGAATAGGAATATTTATAATTTATTATGCGTCCCAGCCGCAAAAATAAATGAAATGTTTTATTCCCATGTAATAGGGGGCCAGCCTATTGCCGTCAACCGAGCACAAATCCAGAATTCAGGCGGCTACTGAGTAATTCCACATGGAAAAAATGAATAACAATTTGCCCGACCTGGGAATGGAACCCATGATCTCGTGCTCAACAGTAGCGCTTGCGACCACCAGACTAGTTGAATTATGTTTTTAAGGAACTGACTTTGCACAAAAATCCAGTTCTTTTTACACGCTTTATATTAGCTTCACTTGTATGTTTGTTTGTTTGTTTGTATGTAACCGACTCCTTTGGACGCTATTTTGACCCACTTCAAACGGTCAGATTTCATTGAAACTTTGTAGACTTATCGAGGACCAATGATAAATCAAAAATTAAAAAAAAAACAGAAAAAAAAAACAAAAAAAAAACTTAAAAATCACGCTTTCAAGCAAGCAGAATTAAAAAATTGACAATAAATAATAAAAAAACGCTTTAAAAACCAAACTAAAAAAATAGAAAATAATTTAATTCTATTAAAAAGCGTGGGGTGCTTGATATTAATTGATTATAAAAATACCTCAAAAAGCACCCCACGCTTTTTAATAGAATTAAATTATTTTCTCATTTTTTAGTTTGGTTTGTAAAGCGTGTTTTTTAGTTTTTTAAACTATTATTTATTTTCTATACGCTTACTTTGCGTGTATAATATTGTATTGTAGTTGTGTGCAAATTGAGAATTACTGATTGCAATTATGTCAATAGTGGATACAGTGCAAGTGTAGATTTTTCACCAAAACGAAGAGTCGCTGGATTGAAGTTTCCGGAACAAAAACTTAACATTTTTTCTCATATTAATACTATCCGTGTATACTATGTTTTGTGTAAACATTGAGGCAAAAAACTGTCAATCTCTGTTTAAGATTAACCGATGTTTCTTAATCAGCCTATAATGTCCCACTGGTAGGACACAAGACTCCTCTATGTGAGAGTGAGTGGGTCGTAATCCACCACGCAGGCCCCGTGTGAATTGGTAGATGTAACAGTTCTTTAATGATGAAATAAGTTACACAAACTAAACGCCTATCTGGATTCGAATCTACGACCTTACAACTCATAAGTCGCGTCCGTTACCACTGGGCCACCACTGCCCATGTTTGATCTCTGTTCATTTATAAGATAAAAAAGTCAGTGCCAAACTAAACATAAAATTACAAAATTACTTCACCCGTTTAACATATTTTGAAGAGATATTAAAAAACCTCGTCCATATTAAACCCGCCATGAATTCCGATATGTTCCAGATAATGTGGGATGCTCATATACTTAATTGAAATGATACATTTTTGCTCAGTTATCTCTCGTTTATCTACGTGATGTAAAACGTACTGTTTTTATGTGTGGGAGGGCCTTTTTAATTTATGTAAGTGGTGTCATTTAAGTGGTTTTGTGTAGAGAATGGATAATTACATTCAATTACTGGTAACCATAGTTTACGCAATATCAAGTTCACATGCTCTGGATGCATAATTAAATTAAGAAAACATAAAAAAAAACAATATACTTGCTTTTATAAAGGACTAACTGACCCGTGTCCACTTCGGCGGGCGGTAAACATTTTTACTTGTGATGAAATTACGAGTGTGGTTCGGTTAGTACTGAGTGCTATTCAATAGATTACGACACGATCGCGGTTCCATACCTATGTCGTATTATCTCTTTAACCATTAGTCCAAATCATATGCATTAAAACGAAAGCGAAAAAGTATTTTGTTTTAAATACTTGAGACAATAAATTTACTTATTTTGATAAGAATTCATAATTGTTGATAATATGACAAATAAAAAAACCTAACGATTTAATTTTTTTTTTAAATATAAAAACTACTTTTTGTGACTTAAACAATAAATAAAATTCACTTATTTCAGGCAAGTTTTTACACATACACTCATAGTATTCGAATAAATTACATTAAATTTTGAATAGATATTAAATTAATAGATGTTAAATTAAATTATTATTATTACTATTACTATTACTTAAATATAAAAGTTAGACGTATGCTGTCGCTGACTTTTTTGTAGGCATTATCAAGTTCTACAACTTTTCTCTAGAACTCAATCATATATCTCTCATCGTTAAGGCAGCGTTCGTAAGAAATGTTTTCGTTCGACTGTTTTTTCTACGACTTACTTTGCAAATCAAAAATTTTAATTTTTCGGGTTAATATATAGCCTATGACACTCACAAATAACGTGACTATCTAAATTGGTAGATCCAGATATTACCCCATACACAAACTCACAAACTTTACCTCTTTATAATAATATTATATAACTATAGATTTCAAATCTATACATCTATACATCTTCTATACATATAAATAAAATTGGAGTGTCTATTTGTAATATTAAAATAACCGCTCTTTGCATGCATGCAAAATAACATCTTTTACAATTTTTGTCCATCTGTCTGTCTATCTGTCTGTTTGTTCCCGCTAATCTCTGAAATGGCTGGACCGTTTTTGACGGGACTTTCACTGGCAGGTAGCTGATGTAATAAGGATTAACTAAGGCTATTTTATTTATTTTTATTAATATATGAATAACTTTTCCGCGCGGACGAAGTCGCGGCCACAGCTGGTCTATACTATATACTACTAGCTGACCCAGCAAACGTTGTTTTGCCTTATAAATTATTTAGGGGTGGACTACCCCTAACATTTAGGGGGATGAAAAATAGATGTTGGCCGATTCTCATAGATATCGGATAAGCACAAAAAATTTCATCAAAATCGGTCAAGCCGTTTCGGAGGAGTATGGCAACACGAGAATTTTATATATTAGATAATATTATAAAGAGGAAACCTGCGTATTTTTGTATGTTTGTTACGAATAAACTCAAAAACTGCTCGGCCGATTTAAAAAATTCTTTCACCATTAGAAAGCTATATCTTTACTGCGTGACATGGGCTATATAACATCACGCTGCAACTAATAGGAGCTGAGCAGCAATTAAATAAAAAAATAAAAAATCCACGCGGACGAAGTCGAGGGCACAGCTAGTATGCAATAAAACCAAGCATCAAGATGATTTTCAATGTCTAAATTAATGAATTACTAATATTTAAATGTAGGAAAATAATGGTTTACAATTAAATTAAATTAAAAGTGATAAATTAGCAAATAACTGGATTAAAAAGTCAGATTGTCCACTAACGGAAAGTGCTTAAATAAGTTTTTTTTTTACTATTACGATTCCTGTTATCTTAAGTATGTCAGGAACATTTTTACAAGATGCTTTTGTACAAGGAAATTATTTTAATAAACCAGAATAAAAAGATCCTTCACGACAAACCATTTTCCATATAAAGACTAAACCAAAGCCTTTGTCGTAATTGAAAAAAAAAAAATCGCTCAAGCTCAAAATTCTTTCCCGGAGTGATATCTTCAACTGACTAGAGAGATATTAAAGATACCTTTAGAGCAAAATATTGCTTCTCCGGCGCTTTTAATAATACCCATGTCACAAAATAAATAGTCACAGAAGGTCAGCTTCAACTAGCGGCAAATGACGTACACACACCTACGTACGGCGATCTTAATCAAATGCCAGTAGGGAGTGCGCTTGCACTTGCTGTACAACCACGAGCATCAATATGTTATAGTTACGGCAAATTCAAGATTTTCTTCTAAGGTATTGATGTAAATTAATTGTTTCGTGTGTTGCCGGACGTAAAAGAATAGCACCATCCCATTTCTTCCCTTGGGTGTCGTAGAAGGCGACTAAGGGTTAAGACCCTTAGTCGCCTTCCACGACAGAGAATGGGCAGGAGCGTTCTCTATGCATTTGACCACCATACTGCGATAGCCAACCCGCCTGCCAAGCGTGGCGATTTTGGCAAAACCCCCCCTTTTGGGGGAGGCCTATGTCCGGCAATGGACATCTTTCGGCTGAAGTGAGTGTGTGATTGGTATAAATTGTATGTTGTTACGAATATCTTCTTTTCGAAACCATACTATTGTAAAATAGGTCTTGTTTTAAAGTTGTAATAGTAATTTCAGGAAAAAATTGCTTTAATTTTTTTACTGACTAGTAAGGCGCAAAAATTAGAGAACCAATCTTAGCAAGGGGCATCGTTATTACCCAGTTATTGGGTTATGCAGGCCAGATAGGCTGTCGTTCCACGTAAAATACTGGAATTCAGCCGAATCCGGTTAGACTGGAAGCCAACCAAAAAAAGTTGGAAAAAGTTGGAATGATGATGACCGTACGTAAGACGTGACTATGTGTGCGTACATTTTTGGTCATTGTTTGGAGCCGATCTTCTGTAATTGTCTATTTTGCGCCCAGGTGCACCTGTTCGGATATTAAAACCTTTCTGTATTTTATCATACTTCATTTAAATATTGAATAAGGTAGGATTATGCTTGTAATGTCTTCGGAACGATCGTGGGAAACAGAGATGGAAGTATTGTTTGTTGGGTGTGAAAACGAGAGAAAAAATTAAATGCAGTGCGGAACAAGTTGTTCATGTTTTCCTGTTAAGTTATGTTTAGAGGATCGTAGGTTTATTCGGGTTATATTCAGGGTGAAAGTGAGTTGAGGATAAATAGGGTTCTGTGGTTATCTTACTAAAAATTATAAAATCGATTGGAATATTGTTTCATGAAATGAAAAAATTGATTTTATTCCCGATGGTAAATCCTGGTGGTTAATTGCGCAACACTTAATTATAATGGCAATGCGTTTCATTTTGACAATTCGACCATATTCATTGCGTGGTTTACGTTGTCGCAGACGAAGTTTTCAACAAAGAAGTAATGGTTTATCGTTTTCCTTAAAAATCGACTCGAATTAGGTATGGAACTAGGATTACTTTTTACTTAGGATAAAAATCTCCGTAAAACGAAAAAAACAATTCACATAAACACAGACCAACATTCATCATCATTTACCCAGCCTTTCCCAACTACTTTGGGGTCGGGTTCCAGTCTGACCAGATGCAGCTGAATACCTGTATTTTACATGGAGCGACTGCCTTTCTGTCCTCCACAGTCTAGACCAACATTCATTCTCCCTATAACAGAAAACATTCCAATTAATATCCTTTTAACAACTGACCAAGGCTGAAGTACTCCACAACCCAGTTACTGGGTAATACCATACGCCTTGGTGAGACTGGTTGTCAGACTTTCGGGTTTCGCACGACCCGTAACAACTGTCAAAGATCCACGAATGACAACCAATGGACCAACAGCTTAACGAGCTTTCTGAGACACGGAGGGGTCTTAGTATGTAAAGATGGTCATCTATCCACGGACCAAACGCGGCAAACGTAGCTTAACCTGGGGCCCAAGTCTGCTATTTTTATAAATTCGTCATTCCAACACGATTCCATTGTCATTTTGCTAAAAGTTCGGGTCTGCTAAATTCATAATGGTAGATCATTGGTTGGTCAATGGTCTCGTAATAGAATTGTGTTATAATTACATTGTTGTATTGCCATTATTATAAAACCCGTTAGTAGAAATTATTTTCCAAAAACTACTACTAAATTTGAACATTTATTCATGCCCGATTTCATTTATATATATTTTTACATGTTATTTATTAGTTTATTAATATTAAATTTAGCAGATTACCGCCTATGTTAGCCATTAATTTGTCATTATGTACGAGATTACCAATAAATGCCTTTTCTTTGAATGGAGTGTCAGTGGCTGACCATCGGAAAGTCATAATGACGCCATTAAATGTATTAGTAGATTACCAAACTTATCAAAATCAACAATTATGAAATCAATGAGAGACCATTCTGACACTATTGTAATAGCAGACTTGAGACCCTGATCCATCGAACCAGTACTTTACAAGAAGCGACCGCCTACCTTCACAAACCAGACTAATTTTTTCTTCATAAACCAAAAAAACATTCCAATTAAATATCCTTTTAATAACCGATCAATGCTGACGTACTAGGCTCACATAACGAGCTTGTAAAGTAATTGTGGCAGTGTTTAAGAGCCGTTTAGCGTTCATGTAGGCATTAAAATACACTAACTTGTTGCTAGCCGCTGGACCGATGCCAGGCTGAAATATAAATCTGATGTCGGATCTGTGCTTGGCTGGTTTGGGTACAGTGAAAGCGATGCGATAAGATTTGTCCGATAAATTGATTGGTGACGGATTTCAGTTGGCGATTGGGTTTTAAACTGTTGGGACTGGCATTTTTTATTCCGGTAATTTAAGAATTGTTTACTTGGGTGCAGCTTTTATGAACAACAAAAACTGATGTGTTACTTTCAATGTTTGTCACAATAAATCATAAGTTCTGATGATAATAAAAATTAATAACGTTTATATGGACTCAATAAAAATATACCCTTACACAATAATATTCCTAGGAACTAGGATTCATATAATGTAGGTGAGTAGACGGTTAAAACTATATATGACCTCCTGACTTCTAAACTAGGTAAGAACCTGTATCTTGGAAATCAGTGCTCTTCCGTGGTGAATTAGGAACTACTCACACTTATTTAGCTCTGTTCAGCTTTTGTCCACAGAAAGAACGATTTTGTATAGAGTCCGGATGCGTACGCATCTCATACAAAATCATTGTTTCACAAGTGTCAGTAGTCCCTTAAGTGTAAAAACGTATAAATCAAATACATGACAATTTAAATTTTAAATGGCTTAGACTATAAAAAAAGGTATGTACTTAAGTGTAAAACTTGATGTGTGAGTGATGCAAATGAATACGTGAGGTGTGTGTAGTGTGGGTGTAGGGTATAATGTGTGTGGTGTATGTAGTGTAGATAAGGGGTGTATGGTTTTTGTTTGTTTGAGGGTGGGAAATCATCAAATAACTTCTCCCGCTCTGAGTGGAGCAGGAGGGCGTGTCAGACTTTTACTGACTAAAACCCACCCGTGTTCCCTCAGTTGCTTATGTGCACACCTGGCAGGGTGGGTGTATATCATACACCGGCCGAAAAAACATATATATAAAAAAGGTAAGTTCTTTAACAAGAACTTTTATATATATGTTTTTTATTGGTGTATGGTGAAGATGATAAAATTAAGTTCTTAATTAAACTAAAACCAGACTACTGAAAAATCTCACTCAACAAAAGTATGTAACAAGAAACTATTCTCATCTGAACGGCATGGTTGTATGCCACTTTGCCCTTAACCTGATGATCGCTTACTACTGTTATAATGTATTGTTTTGATGGCATAAGACCTTTCAATTAGATAGTGACTTTTCAGTAGTCGGGTCTTATTTTTTGAACTTTTCTTTAGTTAAATTACTTTGGGGTTACCTCACAATACGTACATATTTTTTATGTACTTATTAAGCCCTTACACTTAATAACCACGACGGTATCAGTGGAAAAGATTCTTCACATTATGTCCTTTTGGGCATCCTTACGGCGCCATAATTTAATGTGACGTCACATAGCCTTTAACCAGTCAACAATCAATACGCTTCCAACGACACCTCATTTGTCAAATTATAATAAGTGATTTACAAGTTATGAGGAAGCAGATGGACTCACACACATACATACATACCGGTCAAAATCATAACCATCCTTTTTGCTTCACCGTAGTCGGGTTAATAGACCTTGTACAGCAATACAATAATACAATATTTACGAATTGGCATTGTACTTCTGCATTGATCCCGTAATTAAAATACGTTAAATAATATTCCTTCATGTCAGTCATAAAAATAATTATAGAAAGTACATCGTTTGAAAAAGTAGCATTGAGCCATTGCACCATTTTCAAAAAAACCTATCTCACTGCCAAAACCACTCCCAAAGCGAACACTCAATTCAAAGAAATTCTAAAGTTCACACACGAACATTCCTTTTTGTTTAACAAGATTCAGAAGTAACAACTAGTACTAGGGGAGCAGGTGCCACTTGAAGCACTTTTCGATTGCAGTTTCAAACTAGCAAGTTTGAGTTAAGAGTATAGTGAGTTGGTAGTATATAAAGGTAAGGGTGTGGTCCACATGGGGTGAAGGAAGATTTGTTACCCTTGGATTGTGATGGAAAAGTAAATGAAGAGGTTAGAAGTAGGAAAGATAATATAGATGCAACTCTGCGTTCAGAGCAGTGCGCAGTGGTACTGACTGGCCCCGACTTACGAATTGTATGTAGGTCGTAAGTAGCCCCACCCAATACAAGCAGGCACTATACTTTGTATATTATGATGACTCAGAATAATTCATATAACGACCCTGACCTAACACTGAATCAAATGAAGTATGAACACAAAATACACACTTACACACACACCCACATACTACACACACACACACCAGACACCACACAAACTTTACACACACACTCATAAAACACCATACTTGAAAGCACCTCTCTAGTCTCCACTCTAGAATTCGTATCCTGAACCCCCAGGATACAGACACTGTCTAGTTTAATATTTTCTATTTCTATAAAAAAATAAATCATCACCACTACTATCAAAACGCTGGCTTATGATAGATAGAACAAGAAAATTATAGAATGGAACAAGGTCTAGGGGACGCCAAAAGAAAAGATGGGCAGACCTATTTAATTATCTATTTTTTGCATGTTAAACTTTTGTTTTATTTTTTATTGTATTATCTTATGCATTCTACAAATATTATTGTAAAAAAGTTGTGAATGAGTAATAGAATAAATGTTTTTTTTTTTACTATCAAAACGGCGAAGGAAAACATTGTAAGGCATTCAACAATGGGCACACCACGATTGCGGCGGTAAGTCCCCTTTATGAGGAGTGGATTGAGAGGCGGCACGGCGCACACTGGTCCCAAATTAAAAAAAAGTGGACATTGATAGTAGACCGCTGATATTTTTTTTTATTGTTGATATAATGATAACAGATAAGGCAAAAAAATATTATTGTCCTACTTCAAATACTTTTCTCTATAAAAAATATTTCTTTTTTTTTTGTATGGGAGTGATTACATTTTACTCAATTTCTCAAAAACCTTAAGCGATGTCGAGATGGCATTCACATATGTTAGAAAACTAATAATTCTGAGTATTTGGCTCGAAGAAACTTATTGCTTATCTCTGCGTGCTTTCGAGATAATAGTGACAGAAAATAACAATTTTTTTTAATGTTAATTGTTCGCTTTTTTTTAATCATAGCCTTACTCATATCGCAATAGGTCCGCTGGCCAGCAAAATGGAGCTTCGACGCGAGTTTGCCGGGATAACAAGATGGACGCCTCTCATGACGTAACGTAATACGGTCACGAATCGCGCGCGTACACCTCACTCAGTGTACAACTAAATGTGGTTGCGATAAGACGTGTCCTTATTTTTTCTGTGCGCTTGAAGAAATGCTTGTTGTTTGTTTGTTTTGTTATTGTTGTATTTTGAATCTTTGGATTTTAAAATCAAATAATTTTTGTTTGTCTTTCTTTCGTCGAATTTGTTTTCGTAATTTTTTTTGTTAAAATCAAAGTCACTTTGTCTTTGATATCTTTGATTCTAATTTGTTTTCAATTTTCCTTAAAATTATAATATGTCCGCATATGTCACCAACTTAGACTTATACGTTGTTCTTAAATCAGGAGGTGGTTTTAAAAATGTCGAATTTTTATTTAATGCCCTTATTGAACGTATTGGTGTTGAATTGTCTTCCGAAGATTTGAGTAATATTAAATTATTTTGTCGTAATTTTTCAAGTAATATCTCAAAAAGATGGTCTGCTTCCAGTAGAGCTCAAAAGACCTTTCTTAACAAAAATTCAGACTGGTTACAATCCCAAATAGTTTGGCCAAAATGTCAAAATATCGATTTAAGCAGCATTTTTAAAGTTGCCGAGGAAGTAATTCCAAATTTCGAAACGCAAGTGGATACTCATCAATTAAGTTATGGTACAAGGAAAAAACCATTTGTTGATATATCTGATAAACAGAAGAAAAGGCGTTCTCTAACACTTCTAGATCACACAGAGGAGGAATTAGTTTATGCTTTATGTGCCAAATTAAAAGAGTCTAAAAAAACAAAATTAGCAGCTATATTAAACGAACTCAGCCAAAACAAGGAAAAATGTGAGATGGTATATGATGTACTATTCGCTAAAAAGACTGACAAACCGTGTTTACCAGATGATAAAACGTTAGCGCTTTACACCTCAACAAATTTGTCAAAATGGCAATATCGAAATTTAAGAACTATTCTTGCTTCAGAGAAAATGTATGGTCTTCCATCCTATCAAAAGCTCCTGGAAGCTAAAAAAACTTGTTATCCTCCAGAGTCAGACATAACTGTAACTGAATCTGATGCTAAGATAAGACTTCAATCGCTTCTAGATTTGACAACTAATAGGATATTAAAAACAATTCAGCACAACTCTGCCGACTAAAAATCGCTAAAACTAATAAGCAAATGGGGTTTTGACGGGTCATCTTCTCAAAGTAATTATAAACAAAAGTCACACTCCGACACTAAAATTGACGATTCTTCAGTTTTCATGATTAGTTTGGTTCCGCTTCGTTTGGAAGAAGAGAGTGGTACTATCTTGTGGCAAAATCCTGCTCCCTCTTCAACAAACTATTGTCGTCCAATTGGCTTTATATTTGCAAAAGAAACATATGAATTGATAAAGAAGGAAAGTGCATCCTTAGAGGAAGAAATTCGTAATCTTGTTCCCACAATTGTAGATAATTTTGATATTAAACATGATTTGTACATGACTATGATTGATGGGAAAATTTCTACTGTGATTTCCAATACTTCTTCTGCAGCTGTTTGTAATATTTGCAATACCCCACCTAGCAAAATGAATGACTTGGACTTTGTATCCAAAAGACTCATCAGAGAAGATATGTATAAATATGGTCTGTCTTCGCTTCATATGTGGATAAGATGTATGGAATGTATTTTACACATTTCGTACAACTTAGACTTCAAAAAGTGGGCTGCACGAAAAGAAGATAAATTGTTAAAAGAAATTAAAAAGAATTTGACACAAGAAGAATTCCGGGAAAGAACTGGTTTGTTAATTGACATAGTAAAACAGGGATTTGGTACAACCAATGACGGTAACACGGCAAGAAGGTTTTTTGAAAATTATGAAGTATCTGCTGAAATAACGGGTATCCACCCTGATTTAATCAAGAGATTTGCAGTCATTTTACAAACAATTTCATCTGGTCAACTTATTAATACCAACTTGTTTAGGGAATATTATAAAGAAACAGCAATGCTATATGTAAACTTATATCCATGGTATTACATGCCTTCAAGTGTCCATAAATTGTTGATACACGGTGCTGATATTTGTGAAAATTTCTCCTTTATTCCGATAGGCATGCTTTCCGAAGAAGCTTCCGAAGCGAGGAATAAAGATTTCCGGAATGTTAGAATGGCACATACAAGAAAAATCGGTAGAGTTCAGACTAATTTAGACATTATCCACAGCTTTCTAATTAGCTCAGATCCTTACATCAGCCATATCAAACCAAAGTTTGCTCGTTTACATAAACAGTTGTTTCCAGAGGCTAGTGCTTTGATCTTGAACAATGAATTGCTTTCGTTGGAAAACGAGGAAATAGAGATTTCTCAAGAGAATATAGACCCAAATATTAATCTTTCACCATAATATTTTTTCAGAATCGTTTGTGAACATATTCAACTTTATGTTTGCAGCTTAATATGTCTTCATTTTGATTGTTTTTTAGAACTGATGAAAGTACTCCTTCAGAAAGGTCATAGCTTTTCAGTCATTAGTGAGCCCCCATAACCTCTTTTACAGAGAAGTCTCTTTTTACTTATTTGACATTACGCATACATTATAATTATGTGCTAAAGTAAGGCTATGATTAAAAAAAGCAAAAAAAAGTAACATAAAAAAAAATGTTATTTTCTGTCACTATTATCTCGAAAGTACGCAGAGATAAGCAATAAGTTTCTTCGAGCCAAATACTCAGAATTATTAGTTTTCTAACATATGTGATTGCCATCTCGACATCGCTTAAAGTTTTTGAGAAATTGAGTAAAATGTAATCGCTCCCATACAAAAAAAAAAGAAATATTTTTTTTACAGAAAAGTATTTGAAGTAGGACAATAATATTTTTTTGCCTTATCTGTTATCATTGTATCAACAATAAAAAAAATATCAGCGGTCTACTATCAATGTCCACTTTTTTTTAATTTGGGACCAGTGTGCGGCGTCCTCAACGGACACGGTTGTTTCGGGAGGTTCCTGTTTCGTATAAGGCGGAAGGAAACGCCCTGGTGTTTCCATTGCGTAGATCGCTCTGAGGACACGGTGGAGCATACGGTGGAGGTTTACCCGGCTTAGGCGGAGCACCACTGTGTCCTCGTGGAGGCGATCGGCGGCGGCGATGTCTCCCGTCTGGCCTTGGTCCAGGCCATGACCTCTCGCTGGCAACGGTTACTCAAGCACTCTCGCTCCGTACCATGGTACGAAGAGAGAGTGCATGGGTAGCCGTCGCCTCCTGCGAAGTAGTAATGCTCGCGAAGAGGGAGGCGGCGCACGTGAGGGAGAATATGCAGTATATGCGCCCTCACGGCCCATAGTCACCGCAGTAGACGCCCTGGGGGTCAGGAATCCCAGGCTGATTCCCGGCCACCGTAGGCGCGGGCTTGCGGCCGCGAGTAATGAGTAACTCACTGTCCGGTAAGGACCACGCCCGGGTCGACGGCGCGTTGTGTTCCACGTGCGCTTCAAAGAGATGTCAGCACCAACTACTGATGGGGCTAGGAAGGGCCGATGCCTGCCAGGGGTGCGGGTTGTTCGAAAGAGATACCGCGGCCGCTGGTACACAGGCAACTGAGGGAACACGGGTGGGTTTTAGTCAGTAAAAGTCTGACACGCCCTCCTGCTCCATCCAGAGCGGGAGAAGTTATTTGATGATTTCCCACCCAAAACTGAGAGAATAATCTGCTATGATCACAGAATTTTATTTATGTCTGACAGCAAATAATGATCCTAAGTTGATTTAGATTCGTCAATTTAAGCTTTGAGAAAAAGCAAAAGTAATAAAAGCGAGGAAGCAGAATAATAATTAGAATAAAAAAATATTGATTAGAATAAACAAATATTAATAAAAGAATAGAGAAAATACGACAAGGAAATAATTTGCGTCCCGCTCCGGTCAAACCAAAAATGAGTGGAGCGGAAAGGCAAATGAGAATCGATCAGAATCCTACGAACCGTGGTGAGGTGCGAACATTATGGGATCCTGGGTTTATTTTTATACATCTTTTTTAACGGTATGGTCGATTTTACTTTAACATCTAGATAGGAAGAAATTATTATTATACAGGGTGTTTGGCAGAACGTTGAACATACGAAAATGGTGGTTAGGTGGGTCACCTGCTACTTACTCAGCCCTAATTTATTTTATGTAGCCCTGGCCCCCTGGATATGAAAAAAAAAAATATTGTTGCTTTCTTCTAGTTTCACTATTTCCTTAACTTTACACTGTAATTTTTATTAAAAATGGGTAAAACAGGCAATATTTTTGTTAGATGTTAGCTAGAAAAAAGTAATGAGTCCTCAAACTTACAGAAAGATGTAAAAAATACTTAAATCTTACTTTCAGCTTGCATTAAAAAAATAAAAAATTATTGAGGAGTTCCAATTCTAGCAAAACATCCCTAGTGTGTGTGACCTTTCTAATGGTATGTAATTTAATTTTATAAAAAAAAAACCCTTAAGAATTATTTCATATTTTGTTTTGGCCAGGGCCAAATAAATTAGGGCTGAGTAAGTAGCAGATGACCCCACCTATCCACCATTTTCGTATGTTCAACGTTCTGCCAAACATCCTGTATATGTTGATTATTTTAGACGGGATATTTTTAAATTCTTACCGTTTTTAATACAATAACAGAAACATTAATTTCGAAAACAGTAATGTAATAAAATCTCAAACACAAAGAAAAAAATTAAAAAAATGTCTGACAAACGTTGCTGTATTTTTAACAAACTCAGTTTTCTATTCTACAAATCCTTGTTTTCAATTGATGTAACAAGCAGCTAAACAAATATAAGATTTATTTTCGCTGAATAAAGTTTGTTTTTAGAATGTTTAGTTATTGAAAAGTATAAAACTTGAAGTTTCATTTATCGCAAAGTAAACTTTAAGTATGGTTTTTAAAGTAATTTTTCTAAAAACCCATATTTGTTTATATGTTCAGAAACTAAAGTACGAATGCAGGATAGGTCCTATTGTTAATCAAACGTATATTTAAGAATAACTCTAATCTTGTCTCTGCAGTACTCAATTTTACAAAACTCTTCCCAAAATCCTTTTACCTGGCGAAAATATGGGTCTGCAGTGATAGATGTTTACCCATCCATTTAGTCACTGGATTGATTGATGGACATTCCGAGTTATTGGAACGGACATGCAGCATTTCCATGGATATAGCCGTGGTTATTAGCTACATATACTGATACTGAGAAGCTTCGGAGCAAACAAGCCTGATGTACGCTTGTTTGCTCCGAAGCGGTAGGCAGCTATGTTATAAGACCCATGTGACCTGTAATATTGGTCTTCTAATATTATTGGTGTAATGTCTACGTTCATGGCAATAGGCCCACCCAAGCTGATGGCAAAATATGGTGAGATGAGATCATCATCTGCCTAACCTTTTCCCAACTATGTTCTGGTCGGCTTCTAGTCAAACTGGATGCAGCCACTAGTACTTTACATGGAGCGGCTGCCTATCTGACCTCCACAATCTAGTTACTGGGTAATACGATATCTACCCCTTGGTAAGGCTAGTTGGGAGACTTTCAGCCTTCTAATGATCCGTAACGACTGTCAAAGATCCACGAATGATAACCGGCACAACGGCTTAATGTGCTTTCCGAAGTACGGAGGGTCTCGGTATGTTAAGATGGTCACCCATCCACGGACCAACCAAGGCAATCGTAGTTTAACCAGATACCTGTGCGTCTATTATTAGCCACAAGCCCCTTTTACAAACATCTACTAATAGATGGTAATGTTGGGATGGAAGATTAATTACAACTTAAGACAAAAAAAATGACAATAAAGTAGGGTTAAAACTGGGGATCCAAGACACCACGCTCAGCACTCATAGTATAGACCACTTTAGACCAAAAAGACAGATAGGCTATAAAATATTCCGTAAAATCGCTTATAACAGCCTAGTATGCCAAAGCCTTTACATCGACTGGCTTGAGATCGTCCTCTTGAATTTTAACGACGATGTACAGATATTGTGTATTTCTGTCAAGATCTCTGCTTCAATAACACTTGACTTAGTTGATGATTATTTGCTGTTTTGTATGTAACTACTCGTGAGTAAACGACCAAATGATGTTGGCATCCAGACGAGCTTTTGAGTCCAATATTCGTCCTTTTAAAAGGTTCCGTGTGGTGCCGGACGTAAAAAGAATAGCACCATCACATTTCTTCCCGTGGGTGTCGTAGAAGGCCACTAACGGATTTACCAGAGATTGGGCAGCAGCATTCTCTCTATGCATTTTGCCACCATACTGCGATCGCCAACCCGCCTGCCAAGCGTGGCGATCATGGCAAAACCTGGGAGGCCTATGTCCAGCAGTGGACGTCTTTCGGCTGAAATGATGATGATAATGATTTAAAAGGTTGGGGCAGTGGTGGGCCAGTGGTATCATCCCTAACTTACTGGTTCTAAGTCGTCGATTGAAGCCATACAAGCGTTTTACTTCGTATACATTATTTCATAGCCACTGCTCTCAAAACGATGAAGGAAAATATCGTAAGGAAACCAGCATGTCCTTCCTAGAACCAAAAATTCGAAGACAGAGAGGAGGCCTGTGTCCCAGCAGTCGGAATATTTTAAGCTGATTATGATTTGAAAGGTTCAGTATATAACAGATGAATTTATTTACAAAGGCAATTGCGAATAAATGTTTTCGAAATACTTTACGATTATACCATGAATTCCAATCCCGTTTCGAAGACCCTAGCTTGAAACACAACATAGAATAATTGGTACTTGGACTGAAGAAATAAAGAACAGATCTTGAGTGAAATAGACACAAATTGCATGGAAAAACACGGATCGTCACTCAGTAAAGAATAGGTCAACGCGAAGGCAGTGATTTGTAATAAACATTTATATAGTTAACCTTTCCCAGGCTAACTATACAAATAATAATTAACTATTATATAAAATCGTAATCTAACTGCAAAAACACGACACGATTCAAAGTCAAAGAAATTAATAAAGTATCTAGCAAAAATCACAAAAGAAACTGCAAAATAAGTTAGCACCGAATCCGATCGCATTTACAGCCCATTTTCTTTAAAAATGCTTTTCCGAAGTCTTTCGCAGTGGCAGTTCTCGACAAAAGCTACTAATTAATATTTGGACGGCGTTCCCTTATTAGCAGGCCTCATTATCGGGAACTGTGCCCGGAATGAGGACCTAACTTTGTGAGCTTAGGACTTAAGTCTTCAAAAGAATGAGAACTTTGAAATAGACTATGGTAACGTGAACATTAGTACGTTGTGTTAAGGTTTCGCTTGCATTGGAAATAATGTAAACTACGTTTGAAAGAATCATTATTTTGTCTGTAACAGGAGACTATTTTTGGTTATAACGGGAGTCTCACAATCATCCTATAATGGTTCCCACTGCTGGGACACTGGCCTCCTCTCTGTGAGAGTAGACCATAATCCACCACACGAGCCCAGTGCGCGTTGGTGGATGTTACATGTCTTCGAATTTTTGGTTCCACGACATACCCGTTTCCTGAAGATGTTTTCCTTCACCGTTTTGAGAGAACTGGTGATGAAATTACACAAAGTAAAGCACTGCTCCCACCGGCATTCTATGTTTAATTAATTATGATATCCGCTTCATTAACCAGCAAACGTAAGCATCATTGGGCACGCCAAGATTGCAGCGGTAAGTCCCCTCTTTGAGGAGTGGCTTGAGAGGTGGCATGGCGTCCTCACCTTCCGCCTGACACAAGTCCGCACCGTACACGGTTGTTTCGGGAGGTTCCTGTTTCGGATGAGGCGAGAGGAAACGCCCGGGTGTTTCCACTGCGAAGATTGCCCTGAGGACACGGTGGAGCATAGGGTGGAGATCTGCCCGACTTGGGCGGAGCACCGCTGTGGCCTCTTGGAAGCGATCGGCGGCGGCGATCTCTCGCGTCCGGCCCTGGTTCAGGCCATGGTATGGAGCGAGAGTGCATGGGTAGCCATCACCTCCTTCAGCAAAGCAGTGATGCTCGCAAAGAGGGAGGCGGTGCACGTGAGGGAGATGCAGTACATGCGCCCTCACGGCCGTAGCCTTCGCAGGAGACGCCCTGAGCGTCGGGAATCAAGGGCTGATTCCCGGCCATCGTAGGCGCGGGCTTGCGGACGGCGAGTAATGGGTAGCTCGCTGTCCGATAAGGACCAAGCCCGGGTCGACAGTGCGTTGTGTTCCACGCGCGCCTCAAAGAGATGTCAGCGCCAACTGATGGGGCCCGCAAGGGCCGATGCTTGTCAGGGGTGCGGGTTGTTCGAAAGAGATACCGTGGCCCCTGGCACACAGGCAGCTGAGGGAACACGGGTGTGTTTTAGTCTGTAAAAGTCTGATACGCCCTCCCGCTCCACCCAGAGCGGGAGAAGTTAGTTGATGATTTCCCACCAAAAAAAAAAATTTTGACTCTTCAATAAAACTGTAAAATTTGTATAATTACATGGCATATATGTGTGAGCACTATGTTCCTACTGTAAAGCTACCAGTTATTGGGTACGTCTTTCATTGACTTGAATGTGCCCTGGCAACTAAGAGTTTGTCATGCTCACTCAAACGTCACACTGGTGGTGGCGTGTGTATTGGATCATTAAGTTCCCTTCAAAATGGTTGAGCTGAGTGGTGCTGATCCATCCGTCATGTTCGTGAACAGGCGCCGCTAGTAGGGACTGGTTATCACTTAGCTGCCACGGCATATTTTAATTTCTAAATTGTCATTTGATTTTTGTTTTTGACGATTTTAATGTGCATGTCTTTTTACATCGTTCTCACGTTGATAATTTGAACATAAATGATGTAACCAACTTTCTGTAACAAATTGTCATTAACAATATTATGATTTAAAAAGAGTGTCATGGAGTTTCTTGCCCGTTCTACCCCATAGGTACTTACTACGCTTTGGAATGGGCAACTAGCTTCATCTTTTCAACTCTTTGACAATTAAAAAAATTGGTTTATTTGTAATAAAGCTTTGAGTTTTAGTTTGAAAAAAAAAAAACAAGAGTGATTTTGTCAAAATCAATTCACCAAATTATTTTTATTCACGCAGAAGTGCAACTCTTGATACTGTTAAAAATACTGACGCAAAGAAGGGGTTAGGTTATTTTTTAATCTTAACCAGAATGATTTTAATCTTTCTGTTCCTTATTTAAGTAAATAATAAATTAAGAGACAAATCACTCCTAGAGTCTCTTTTATTTAACACACAAATAGACAAGCAAAATGAGCGCTTTAATATAAAACTCAACGCCAGGACGTTTGAGCGTCAGCTTGTGAAAACTGTGCTAACTTCAGCGGCTGAATTGCGCTTTCTGTTTTAGAACTTAAGTAAAAGCAAGGAACTCTTCGTGGTTCTGTTCGCCTGGTAGTTGGGCTGGTATTTCATCGTGTGTAAAGTCGTTATAGCCAATGTATGCAACTTGTTACGAAGGATTTAGATATTAAATGGAAATATAAAATATTTATTGTCCAGGTAATACAGTTAGCATACATAATATAAGTAGACTGTTTGAGAATATTGAACAAAGATGGCTTTATTTTGAAAGTGGCTTCGCCTGCGTATACGTCGGGAAATTTTTCACGGGAATGTACTACCGCGATAAAAGTATCCTTTATCCGAACCATTAAGGCGGAAATTTCTGGAAAACGCTCAAAAATGTGTTTTTTTAAAGCAGTGTATCTCTTTTTTTTTTTTTTCTGGGTGGGAAATCATCAAATAACTTCTCCCGCTCTGGGTGGAGCGGGAGGGCGTGTCAGACTTTTACTGACTAAAACCCACCCGTGTTCCCTCAGTTGCCTGTGTGCCAGGGGCCGCGGTATCTCTTTCGAACAACCCGCACCCCTGGCAGGCATTGGCCCTTGCGGGCCCCATCTGTTGCTGCTGACATCTCTTTGAGGCGCACGTGAAACACAACGCGCCGTCGACCCGGGCTTGGTCCTTACCGGACAGCGAGCTACCCATTACTCGCCGTCCGCAAGCCCGTGCCTATGGTGGCCGGGAATCAGCCTGGGATTCCCGACGCCCAGGGCGTCTCCTGCGAAGGCCACGGCTGTGAGGGCGCATGCACTGCATCTCCCTCACGTGCGCCGCCTCCCTCTTTGCGAGCATAACTGCTTCGCTGAAGGAGGCGACTGCCAGCCATGCCCTCTCGCTCCGTACCATGGCCTGAACCAGGGTCGGACGCGAGAGATCGCCGCCGCCGATCACCTCCACGAGGACACGGCGTTGCTCCGCCCAAGCTGGGCAGACCTCCACCGTATGCTCCACCGTGTCCTCTGGGCGATCTTCGCAATGGAAACACCCGGGCGTTTCCTCCCGCCCTATCCGAAACAGGAACCTCCCGAAACAGCCATGTCCGGTGAGGACCTGTGTCAGGCGGAAGGTGAGGATGCCATGCCGCCTCACAAGCCACTCCTCAAAGAGGGGACTTACCGCCGCAATCGCGGCGTGCCCAGCACTGGGTTGCGACAATCGCACTTTCCACGTCGCCATGAGATCCTGCCGGAGCTCTGTCCGCCGTGCCGCGATTTCCCGCGGCAGCGGAGTTACGCCCCGGCGTTTGGCCTCCTCGCGCCACTCCCAAGTGAGCGCGAGGACGTTTGCCTCCAGATCCCATGGCGGTAATCCGGCAAGGAGGCCCGCCGCCTCACCGGAGATCGTGCGGTATCCCCGGATCATCCGGATGGCCATGACCCTATGGGCCGCCTTCAACAGGCGTGCTGGTTGGCGCCTCAATGTAGGCGCCCACACCGGCGCCCCGTATAGGGCCATGGCCCGCACGACCCCCGCGTAGAGCCTCCGGCAGGAGGCGTTTGGCCCCCCTAGATTGGGCAGGAGCCGCTTCAAGGCAGCCCCGGCCCGCTCCAGTCTGGGAGCCAAACGTCAGAAGTGCTCCGCGAAGTTCCACCGGCTGTCGAGGACGAGTCCTAGGTACTTCATCGTCGACTCGATGCCGATGTGAACCCCTCCCACCGTTATCTGGGAACCCGTCAGTGGCGCATTCCGAGGACCATGAAACCACATGGCCTCGGACTTGTGCAAGGCCACCTCGAGTCCCAGTTGCCGGATCCTATCTACGATTGTCGCAACCCCGTGTGTCCCTAAGTCGGCCGCCGCCTGGTACGACCTCCCTTGCGCCAGGACCAGCGTGTCGTCAGCGTAGCAAACTACGCTGACGCCGCTAGGGAGGTCGGCGCGCAGCACCCAGTCGTATCCGATGTCCCACAGATGCGGCCCCAGGACCGATCCCTGTGGGACACCGCACGACATCTCTCGCCGGTTCCACTCTCCTAGGTGACCGGGGTAGATGACGGCCCTGTCCGTCAAGTAGGCCTCGACCACACGACAGAGGTAGGTCGGCATCCGGTGATACCGGAGTGCCTCCCTTATGCAACTCCAGGGCAGGGTGTTGAAGGCATTGGCGATGTCCAGAGACACCGCCAAGACTACCCCACCCCGGGCCACAGCATTCCCCGTCGTGAGGGCTCGCACGCGCATGATGGCGTCCACCGTGGAGCGCCCCCTGCGGAAACCGAACTGGCTCTCCGCCAAATCCGGCCCCACCCGCACCAGCCGCCCGACGAGGCAGTCTGCAATGACTCTTTCAAAGAGCTTGCCCACCTCGTCGAGCAGCACGATGGGCCGGTAAGCGGACGGAGAGTCCGCGGGGCGCCCCTGCTTCTTGATGAGGACCAGTTTCCCCGTCTTCCAGTGGCGTGGGAACTGGCCCTCCTCCAAGCATGCGCTTAGGAGCCCTCTTAGTCGAGGCCCGAGAGCCTCCAAGGCCAGGACCCAGGCTTTTCCAGGCAAGCCGTCGGGTCCTGGGGTGGTATTCTTGGCATTCAGCCTACGTACCGCCACTCTCAATTCTACCTCGGTCACCTCTGAAGCATCATCGTCGTCGTCGGTGTGGTCCGCGTCGGGCACCGCAGGTGGCGGAGTCATGGGCGGGGGAGCATGCTCCCCTCGCGAGGGAAACAGAGCGCTCACCGCGTCCTGCACGAGCTGAGGCCGGAGACTCTGGGTCAGCGGGGGAGCCCACGGGTGGATTTTCTCCCGCACCGTTTTGTAGGGGCGTCCCCACGGGTCTTTGTTCAGAGTCTCCAGCGACTCCTCGCGGGCCAGTGACCTGGCCCGCAGGATCTCCGCTCGGAGGGCGGTCTTCGCCACTCTGTACCCCTCGTATAGCTCCGCCTGAATGGCTTCCGTATCCGGAGGGCGGATACGGAGCCTGCGGTGCCTGGTGTACCGATGCCGCGCAGCAACGCACGCCTCGCGCAGAGCTGTGAGCTCCGGCGACCACCAGTACACCTGGCGTGAAGCGCGTCCTGGCTGGACCCGGGGCATTGCCACGTCGCATACCTCGGACATGGCCTCCCGGAACCACTCCGCCTCGTCGTTGATGTCAGCAGGCCTGTCCGGTAGTGACACCCAGGCCTGCACGATCGAGGCTTCCAGGAGGAGCTCCCGGTCCAGCCGCTTCAGCGCCCACCGCGGACCACACGGGGCCTGTTGGACAGGCGCGCTCGAGGCCTGGGCGGAGACGTCAAACCGGATATACCGGTGGTCGGAATACGTCTCCACCCCCTCCATGACGCGCCAGTCGACGACACGCGGTGACAGAGCGGGGCTGGCGAACGAAATGTCCACCACCGACTCACCCCGCATCCGCACACACGTGGCGACAGAACCCCGGTTTAGTACGACCAGGCCCACCTCTAGAGCCTAGTCCTCCACCATCCTACCCCGCACATCCGTCAACCGGGAACCCCAAGCCAAGTTCTTGGCATTGAAGTCCCCGAGGACAATCACGGGGAGGGAACGAAACCCGACGACGACGTCTCTCAACTCCTCAAGGGAGTTGTGGAACTCGGCGAGAGTTCGGCTCGGGGAGAAGTACACCCCTACCACTGCAATCTCCCCGAACCGTGCTGCTACGCAACGCCTTCCTCTCTGGATACCTTCGAGAGCCGGGGTGCCGGCGGCGGCCGACGAAATTGGGGCCGGACGGGAAAAAAGGCCGCTCAGGTCCTCCACCCAGTAATCCCTGGGCGGGACAAAGTACGGCTCAGCGACCACGGCGATGTTAATCGACCACTGCGCCATGCTCTGGAGCAACAGATCCTGAGCGGTGGCGCAGTGGTTGATGTTCGCCTGGAGGAGGCGAAATGGAGCAGTTATTGGCATTCCATTTCAGCCCCCTCCGGAGCCCCCTGAGAGGGCCCTGCCGCGGTGGTAGCGGCAGCGACGGCGATGGTAGGGGTGGCAGCGGCGGCGGCGGTGGCGGCAGCTACGGCGGTGATGGCGGTGGCGGAGGGCTTGCCCCTGCCCCGGCTCCTGGTTTCGGCGGGTGGAGCGCAGGCCTTGCTCCCAGCCCGGTGTTCGGCCGGCTTGCCAGCTGCCGCACATAGGTAGCAGTGCGGCGTGGCGTTGCACGAGCCGGCCTTGTGACCGGGCTGACCGCAACGGAAGCAGTGTCCGCTGCGGTCCACCTCCGAGGTGCATTGGACGCCCACGTGATGCCCCACCTGGCATCGGAAGCACCTCAGAGGTCTGGGTTCCAGCAGCTTCACCTGCGCGGATACCCAGCCCACCAGTAGCCTTCGGCCCTCCCCGGTGATCTTTTGGGCCGCCGACACTGGGCAGCTCACCGTAAGGGTTCGCAAGCCCGTGTTGTCAGGACGAATGGTGCCTGCCTTCACCTGCTCGGCAGAGCACCCTCCAGTCCTGACGATGGCGGCCACCACCTCGCCCTCCGTCACGGAGTCGTCCAGGCCCAAGATGCGCATGTCAGCGCACTTGGTGGGCCTGGACACTCTGGCCACGTCCGCACTTATGGACGCCCTTAGCCTTTCGGCCAGAGCGTCAGCGGTCGGGCCACTAGCCGCACCAGGGACCTCCAGCATCCGGGCCCCAGTCGCGGTGACCCTAATGCGGAGGCCGTTGGCAACCCCTAGGTCTGCCAAGTCCACCGCCGCCTTTGCCTTCGCGATCACGTCGCAGTAGGACACGCCCTTCTTCTCCGCTTCCGGCTGTAGTGTAATCACTACAGCTGCGGACTTTGGGGCGCGTAACCTAGCTGCGGCGTTCCGCTTCTTGGCTCGCTGCCGCCTCTGCCTCCGTCTGGCCGCCCTTGCAGCCTTACCCGCCTTCCTCTTCTCCCCGGCCACTTGCCATTCGGCGTCGGCCGGAGGAGATTTGGGAGGCGGGGCCGTCCGTCCTGGGACCACGGCTGGGGCCGTCGCCGCCTGCGCCGCCACCCTGCCCGTCTTAGGCTTAGGCGGCACCGGTTTCGCCGGGGTCCGTCCCGGCTGCGGTGCCGGCTTAGCCGTAGCAGCCGTGGTGACGGCATACGTGCCCCCCTTCTGCTGCTGGCCCGAGGCCGGCCGGCTCGCTGCCAGTGGGGGGCGAAGGACTATTGCCTCCAGGGCGGAAAACCGACTCTGGAAGGCAGCCAGCTCCTGCCGCACCAGAGCCAGCAACTGGTCCCCCTCAGGCACTGGTCCAGCCAGCCCCTGCCGCGCTACCTCCTGAGGCACCACCTGGGGCCCGGCCCCTCGGAGCGCGGCCAGGTCCGCTCGGAGCTCCGCATTCTCCTTTCGGAGAAGCTCCATGGCGGCAGTCAGGCGTTTGACCTCCGCCCGCATCTCGGACATGCCGTCCGACGGGGGGGGGGGGGGTCCGGAGTATATGACCTCCGCTGCCGCCATAATCGTGGCTATGGCTGCGGGTACGGCCTTGTCCTTAGAGGATTGAAGCCTCTTCAGGGCCACACCCTTTACTGCAGCAGCCACTGCCTTCGCGAGCCTGGCCGATCGCTCTGAGTTAGAGCCGGCAGCGGCGTCCGGCTCACCGTCAGACGACTCCGAGAGAGCCCTGCTGCTGGACCCCTCAGAAAGTCTCCCTTCCGTGGCCGACGCCTCGGCTCGCTGGGCCGCCTCGACTGGGCCGGCTTGGCTCAGTACGCCGGTCTCCTTGGTGGACAGCCCCTTGCCCAACCGGATTCCTCCCCGTCGGCAGACCTTCCCGAGTTTTCGGGCCGAGGTCATGCCACCGTCCGAGGATGACCCCTGGCCATCCTTCGGTTTTGAGCGCTCCTTGAGGAACTCATTGGTCCTCTTCGAAGCGCCCACCACTACACGCTCCGGGCTCTTGAAAGAGCCCTTCGCGCTCGATGCGGCGTCGGACTCCGACCCCGCATCGCTCCCTTCCTCTTGCTGATTTTTTGTTTTAAATTCAATTTCCATTTTTGTTCCCACGAGTGTAAAACTTTATAATTCCCTCCCTCACGGTGCGCCGCCGCTTGGAGGTTTGGGGTATTTTTTTATAGAGGATTTCTTCCTCGCGGCCCGGGCGGTTAAGCCAAGACCCTCGACCCCCGTCAAAAGTCAGAGACATGACCGTGACAATCTTCGGGGCTACGAGATTAACGGTGGCAGAAGGAGAGCACTCCTTCTTGCCTGCCCGGTGGCAGGGTAAGTGCACACCGAGCCCGCTCTTACTCTGCCGCTGTGCGTCTCTGCATAAGCGCAGAGAGACACGCGTTGGAGCGTTCCTCTGACACCCCTTAGGCACACGTACCTAATGGGAGGACATTGCCCGCATCCCAGGGTGCACCGTCCCGGAGACTGGCCTTTCCCCCAGACGCATCCAAGGGAAACTCCAGCCCACGGGCACACAAGGAGATTTCCTGTCCAAGCACCCCGTCCAAGCAGTGTATCTCTTTAACCGTAAATAATTTTGACAGCAAAAAAATGTACGATATAATCAAATATTTTTTGCATACAGTGATGGAACTCAAAACATAATTATAAAATTATACTAAAATAAAAATATACTATAAAATTTCAAATGCCAAACTGCATTCAGTGGTGGATTATTTATTATTAAATAGTTAATATCTAATTTTATACGATTTTATTTGCATTTTTGTACGACATACGCTTGCTCATTTGTTATTCGAATTTACTACAACAGATTTTGATGCAATAAGAACTATTATCGCTCATAACGACAATATTGAAAATTACCAGGGCCTTAAGTCATGATAAGTGTGTGTGCCAAACATTGAAATCCGTCCAGCCGTTAAGGCGTGAAAATGTAACAGACAGACTGACAGAGAGACAGAATTACTTTCGCATTTGAAATAGAAATTATGGAGTATGGATGGAAAACCATAAGAGAACTTGGAATCAAGGCCAAACAATGTGTTGAAGCTTTAATGTATTAAACTTTAAACAAGCATCCATTTGTCAAGAATTAATTACATTAATTATTAATTAGTGAAGTGAGTAGTTCACCAGGTTGTCGGTGACTCCGTGAGTGTCATTAATAACGTTGCTGACACGTTCAGTAAAGGCAGCTTGATAAAATATTAACTCATTATAATTTATTAACATTAGTTTAAGTCATTTTAAAAACGAATAACTTAATAACTTGAATTTCGGAAGTCGGTGACTTTGGATATGTATTTTAATTTTTTGTCACCACCTTCCGAAAATTTTTCACTTTGTCGTGTTTTTCCGAAAGTCGGTTGTTTCTTTTTTTGGAAAAGTTTATATTTTTAACTTTTTAGGCATAATAGTAGGTATTATGCCTAAAAAATGAAAAATAAAAACTACCTACACTAATTTCAAATTTAATCATTTTTGGGGTGCAAACAGCGCATATTTATGCGATAGCAGTGTAATCGCGGTTGATTTTCTGTCATTTTTTGAAGAGTTCCGTTGTCTGTCTCCGAAACGCATCATCAGATCAATGGGACCATTTTGGAATAAATCCCTTTCAATCAAAAAAAGAATTTTGCAATACATTAAAAAAAACATGTCGAATTGATAACCTCCTTCTTTTTGAAGTCGGTTAAAAACACTATTACTTGTACATTTCAATCATATAAAAGCTCTTTGTCATTTCATCAACTGCCTTGCCTTTCCCAAACTATGCTGACGTTGGCTTCCAATCTGACTGGATGCAGCGGAATACCAGTATTTTACATGGAGTAACTTCTTACTTAAAGAAAAAAATAAAATAAAAAAAAAAACAACTGACTTCCAAAAATACACTACAAAGTGAAAAGTAACTTTAATTTCGGAAGTCGATGACATTGGATTGACATTTAATTATTTTTTGTAAAGAAGAAAAAAAAACGTTAATTGTTTATCTGACCACCACAACTCATTCACTAGGTAACGCTATACCCCTTGGTAAGATTGTTGGTCAAACTTTCGGGCTTCTGACTACCCGTAACGACTGTCAAAGATCTACGAGTAACAGCCCTGACCTACGGCTTAACTTGCTTTCCGAAGGATGGAGGGACTCGGTTTTCAATTAATTGTCGCCCATCCACGGACTGTCCTCGACAAGTGAAGTATAACCTGGATAGATTGAGTTTAGTTTTTGTTTAAATTTTGTTATGCCATTAACCACCCTATTTTGTGTGCCGTGTGATGGGACATTGTATGGACGAATATAGTTTTGTGTATCATCTGCATAATTTTTACTCTTAATTAAATGAATTTGACTTTGAATTTGAGAATAAGCCATTGGGCTGCTATTTCATTAATATTGTATTACAATAACATAGCTAAGCTGGCTCTAGTATCTTATAAATACATCTACGTACGCGTATTTGCAGGAAGAAAATAAAGTTTAGTGTTGTAGCCGAGTAGCACTCGAGAAGTCCGCGAAATTTAAAATTTTCTTACGTTTATTGCAATTTAATGGTTAGTGTCAAGCTTTTTGTTGAACCAAAGATGATTGGCGACCGTAAAAAATTTGGTTTTACATAATAACTCCGTGAATGCATACATGTTACCGCGAATCATATTTTAATGAACCTGTAACCTAGCACTGATATGAAAATTTGAATAGCGCGGTCTAACCCTAGATTTTCCACCTTAAGGAGACGTGTAAATTCAGTAGTGTGCCTGACATTTTTGCATACTTTTCAGTTTTCATTGCAACCATACTTCAGACCCTTCGCAGGAGACGCCCTGGGCATCGGGAATCCCAGGCTGATTCCCGACCACCGTAGGCGCGGGCCTGCGGACGGCGAGTAATGGGTAGCTCGCTGTCCGGTAAGGACCAAGCCCGGGTCGACGGCTATGCGGTTATGTTCCACACGCGCCTCAAAGAGATGTCAGCAACAACTGATGGGGCGTTCGAAACAGATACCGCGGCCCCTGGCACACAGGCAACTGAGGGAACATGGATTTGAGTCAGTAAAAGTGTGACACGCCCTCCTGCTCCACCCAGAGCGGGAGAAGTTATTTGATGATTTCCCGTCCTCAAAAAAATCTCTAATATTTTCTTCGTTTAATCTTTAGAAACAATTTAGGCCGGTGATTAAATAAACGTTCCCTCATTACTAAAGTTTAAACATACTAAGTAAAGAGCTAACACTATTATTACCCTGGTCCTAAGTTCCAAATATGTAAATCAATCAAGTTCTCTAGGTATCCAGGACCATAAGTTGACAATGTATGCCTTCTTGTTAGTAGTCTGACACGCCCTCCTGCTCCACCCAGAGCGGGAGAAGTCATTTGATGATTTCCCAGCCAAAAAAAAACCAGACTTCAGACTGGTATATAATGAATGAATGATATATCCCACCAGCTTGTAAATTTTAACTAACATCACTATATTACATTCATAATTTTATATCTGAACTTGGAACATTAAAAAGACCAGTAAAATATAACTAGGGTATGCCAGGCACGGGCTTTTACGACGTAAATGCTATTGAACTTTGAATGGTGGACACCCGAGGTTAGCCTGGTCATTGACTGCCCCTCGGAATTGTAGTTTCAATTTAAGCAGTTACTTGTGTATTTAAGCCCCCGACTTACTACCGCATCGCATCATATCGCCCGCGATATAACTTCACTTTCGCGTTTTTTTCTGTTTGCTTGTTTGCAAAAAAACGAAAAAACATTCATGGTTTCAGTTTGTACGTTGATGTCCCTGACATCCTTTAAACAGATGACAATAGACTTGTTTGTGAACTGTAAGACGAAAAGATATTTACTGGCACTCATAGCTCCAATCAACAAGCAGGTTATATCAAGCTTATATAAGAGCCTCCCATGATTTATTTTTCTTACCAGTTATTTTACGACCGCTAGGCGACACCTATACTATAATGTCTAAACAAAAGCATACTGTTAGATTTTCAAAGCTCGGCTCAGATCCTAAAGTTGAAAATCTAACGTGTACTATTTAAGCATAGGTCTGTTTCAAATGTGTTTACAGAATTTTAATTACTAAAGTCTGAATACAACCGTCTATGTTCATATAACCCCATTGATTGATAATTTATGATACAGTCATTCCCCCTTAAACGATAAAGTTAAAAAAAAAAAACAATCAATCACCTCATAAACCACTACCACCACCACCACCACCACCACCACTACCACCACCACTATGTACCTGCATTGTGACAAATAAAATGATTTGATTTGATTTGATAAAAAGAGAAGGAGGTTTAAAAAATAAAATCACAATTTACTATAAAATTAAATCCTTAAGACGCACTAGCGCTTAATACGATGTGAAAAGAAAAATGGTTTCTTATTTTTTATTTTAACCGCAACTTCCTAGAAGGAAAACTCGATTATGTCGGAAAAATGGAATTACCCTTTTATGGAAAGGAAAATACAACGGCACAGTCGATGTTATTAAGTTTTATGAGCTGCGCACTCTACTAGTTATTAAAGGTTTAGTCTATGCTCTAGTGTTTTGAACATGGAACATTCCTGGAACGCTCTTCAGAATTGAATTTATATTTGGAATGTTTGAGTTCTTTATCTAAAAAGTATCCAACCTTTTTTATGCAAATGAAAGATGAGGCTTTATATACTTTATGGTATTTTTTACAGTTATTATTATTGCTAGAATACTTTTTTAAACATCTAAATTCATCATCTTTAAACATCTTTCGAGTGCTGCGTGTCGCACTGTCGTATTCAAATATTGTTTTCTTAGTTTTCAAAACTGTTCTTCTTTAGAAGTGTATTGTATCAATTTATTAAAGACTAGCTTTTGCCCGCCATTCCGCTCGCAAGGATGTCAGTTATCGCGTAAAAAGTATGCCTTTTCCATATCCCAGGCTATATCTCTGCCAAATTTAATGACGGTTGGTTCAGTGGTTTAGGCGTGAAAGCGTAACTGACAGACAGACAGAGTTACTTTCGCGTTTATATTATTTATTAAGGATGTAAACACATGCACATCAGTGGTGACGTAGCTGTCAACTGTCACTAATGTCAACTGTCAGTTAACCACGAATGGCGCGAAAAGAGTTAAAAGTGAAACGTGTCTACATGAGAGGTTTGGCTTGGTGCAGTGATGACCCAGCGTAGTAATATAATCAGCTTAAATACAGGATCAACAAGATTCTAGAAGCAGCTTCCTGCAAAATAAGGAGTTTTCAATCTTACACGTTCCATATTACAAAAACTTCTATTCACGTTCGTTTAATTTTAAAAATTTGAAGCATTTTGTAGATTATTAATGAAATTAGTCATAAAAGTGCATTCCGTACGTCTTTTTTCTCCTTTCTACCTTTATTTTACAGCTACCTGTCTAGTCACTGCCTTTGTGCTATCGTTATATTTTTGTTCCATTTTATTCTGTGCAGTTTCATTACTGCTCGGTTCCTTTGAGATTTTTTTAGAGACTAATAATACATACTTTAATTAGGTTCGTTTGATTTAATTTTAAACTAGTTCTTTTTTATATTTTGTATTTTTAGTTGAGTGACTTTAAGGTGTCTTCATCACAATGGCTGAAGTAACAATATACTCGTGATAACTACTCTGCTTGAAAGCCGGTCTTACAAAGCGGTGTTACCAACTGGGTTATGGAAGTCATACAGGCAGTCGCGCCACCTGTACTACCTACACAAATATTATAAAGAGGAAAGATTTTATTGTTTGTAGAATTGTTTGTAATGAATATACTCGAAATCAACTTTACCAATTTTAATCATTCCTTCACCCATGGAAAGCTACCTTATTCCGGAGTAACCGTTAGTAACCTATAAATTTCACCTGATGTGCTAGTGTTACGTGCTCCCTTTCACCGGCTTCATAAGGTTCATAACTCATTTGTTGGGCTTGGTATAACTTTTTATAACAAGCTTCCCTCTTCTTTGCTAGATTTGCCTTTTAATGCGTTTAAAGCTCAAGTAAAATCCGTCCTTTGTTTAAAGGCTTACTATTCCATCAACGACTATTTAAATGACAAGAATAGTTGGTCGCTGTGATTAACTCAAGACAATGTTTATGTTCTTTCTCCAGAATCGGCGTATCTAGTGACAGGTTATATGCGTTCATATAATTATTATTTTATTTTTTATTGCCTGTCTAACAATTTTATAACTATCTATTATGTCATTAGTTATTGACATGATCTACTCATAACAATATTTTCTATGATGAGTTGTTTTAGCCTTTATTTGGCCTCGACAGTTTTCATTTTATTTGTCGGTATATTGGTATGGCTAGCTGACATTTTGACTAATTATTTAATTAATATTTTGTGTCTCGTAATGTTTATTACTTTGCCTAAGTATGTATAGAATCAAGTCTATCCGACTAAACAGACAGCTGTACTGCTGGGGAGTTTGTTCCACTACTTCTTCTTCCCAGCTAAAGCACTAGGAAGTGGTGAAGGGTGGGCGTTTTGGGGGACTGTCTCATGTACTTTGACGTTCGAAAAGTGCTGATTCTCAGCCTAATTTGAATAAATGACTTTTGATTTGATTTTTGATTTTGTTAAATACTGGTATTCAGCTGCACCCGGTTAGACTGGAAGCCAACCCCGATACAGTTGGGAAAAGGATAGGCAATCTGATCGTTGTGAATAGGATCTAACTACGGTTTGGTCCTACTTACGTTATACTTATTTAAATACGAAACAGCAACTTTTGATGTGCAATCGTTTACTATAATTATTGTCCTATACTCAATACTCAATATCTTTATTGCTTTACCATTAATGTGTACTTAGGTGGTAACTATATAACTGAGATCATTATGGACCCTTAGGGCACAGCAAAAGGGTAGGAGAGAGGAAGCCCTGTTTTATTTAATATATTATTATTGCTTATAGAATTCATTGTTATTATATTATTTAATATTCAAATATTATTTATTAAAAATTACCTTAATTCCTATGTTCCTTTAAGTAGGTAACTTTTAATTTATACGTATTTTAAATTAAAGTTGCTTTTCATGTATGTCTATGTGACCGCGTTGTTCTTCTTAATTAGAAAATAATTTAGAAAATTTATTCCGAAAGGTTAATGTATTACATGTAATAAAACTGCTTCACTCCTCTATAGGTATTTATTATATTGGTACTACAATGTAACAACTACGATATCTTTTTATAATAAAGCAGATGGAGACCAGAAACGTAAAAGACCAATTATGCGTCCGACCTCGATGACGGCAAACGACCAAGAGACGTTCTCCCGTCATTACTTTTTACTGACGGTTTTGCCAAAGAGAATCACACGAATTGAATAGTTGCGGGGTTGCCAGCACGATTAGTCGATTACAAATATTCGAATATAATAACAAATAACTTTAAAAGTATAGTCATAATAAATTGCGTCAAATGGTCCGATTATAAATCAAAACCTAACAAATACATAATGTAGAACCGACATATAATTAAGAAATCTCGATGTTGTGTCAAGTTGTAAAAACTGTGCGAAGCAGAGACAACGGATCGCTATTTTTATAATAAACAAAAGCTGTGTTCTTATAACTCACAAACAGTAATGAACCCATTTAAATTTTATGACGTTTTTGTAACACAAATACTATTTAAAACTAGCTTTTAGCAGTGGCTTCGTCCGTTTGGAGGTCAAAAATTACCCCACGCGTACGTTCTACCGGGATTAAAAGTATTCAATGTTTTAACCTAGGTTACAGGTTATAATCAATAGGTGTGCCAAATTTAATCCAAATCCGTTCAGCCATTTCTGCGTAATTGCGTAACAAACATCCAAACATCTGATCATCCAAACACAAACCTTCAAAACAATATTAGTAGGAAGTAGGATGCTCAAGTAAATCCCACTTTCTAGTTCCTAGATGGTCTATTATTTTAATTCTACCCACAATGAACGTGAATTTAAAACTGTTTAAATTGTCGGATTTCAATTTGTTATTCACGCTTCGAATGGTGAATTAAAATCTAGTTTAAAAGAATAAAAATCCACCGTAATTCGACTGGAGCTCGGTATAATTCGGAAAAGCGAATATTCCCGACGGACGGAAACGAAATTATACAAACTGGTATACGCAAAGACGAAAGAATTTTTGGCTTTTAGTAGAAGCATGAATTTTGACGTTTGATGTTGGATCCTGTAGACGTAAAAAATAGGTACTGTTTTGTTAAAAAAACAACTACATTTCCTGCAATATTTTGAATGATGTAGTCAATGAGGCCACCTAGATATACTATGAGAATTCCCGTGAGCTCTCCGTAGCGATGCCAGGTCCAGTAATAAATGAAACAAATGGGTTTCCGTTTAACTGCAATAATTATTCCTAGAATCTTCTACTATTCAATCCATCCTACTTTTGTTACTCTTTGACGCAAAAACGGCTGAATGGATTTGAATGAAATTTGGCACACAGGTAGTTTATAACATGGAATAACATATAGAATACTTTTTACCCCAGTACTATTTTCCCGTGGGATAGTTTTCGAGACCCACGCGGGCGAAGCCGCTGGTAAAAGCTAGTCGGTTATATTTTTCTTCCTTAGCGTGTCAGCTAAATCGTTTGCACATGTGCTTTTCTTAATTTAAATCAATGTTTGTCTTATATTTCTTGCCAATAACTGTCAGCGGACTCGCGGATGTTGCGTGTAAGCACCAAATATCTCTAACGTGCCTACGTTAACACTAGGATAAAGCCTAGAGTCTACCCTAGGTTACCTAGATACCCTCTCAAAACCGAAATTCGCACAGCTAACGTTCTCAGTCGTGTCTAAAACAAAAGAAAAACCCACAAAATGCACCTATCTTTATTTTATTTACATCTCCTGTTAACAAAAGAAGGAGCAAAAATAATATAGAATATATTTTATGAAACCCAAAAGTTTTCGTTCCCACACAGAATCTCTCTGTGCTTATAAACTCCGCTTGAAAGTTTCCAAAGCGCATTAAAAACCTTTGACATGACTTAATTGTGGACGCCATCTTGTGACGTCACAAGATTGACGGCTTATAATTTATTCCGTCCCTTCAAATATGCCTTTTAATCACAAAGTCAAAATTAAGATGGTAAGATTATCTCGATTATAAAAGTTTGTGACTTTTATTTAGTTATATTTTTGAACGTCGATGATATTTGGTCACAATTAAGTAGTGTCGTGATTTCTTGGATTTAATTTTAAAAAATATTATTTGAATACCGGATTGCAATATTCGCTGTAGCAACTCTGTCAAAGTATGTTTAGTCCACTCTCGGCCCCTCGACCCCAATAAATAATGTGTCCACTGGACCCCTGACTATGGTTTATTCTCGACCCTTGGAGGTCGAGGGTATTTTTCAGCCAAGTTTTTAGTTTTCTCTCGACCCCCAAAGTAGTCTGTACCGTACAGTACCAAAATATACATTTTAGATACTTACCGAAAGTGGACGAGGTATACCTGTCCCTTGTATGAAAATTCCGTCTCGACTATGAACTATGCATAAGGGTTGAGAGTAAACAAATAAAGAAATCTGTTTTTAGGAGTCGACGGGCCGAGAGTGGACTAAACGTCAAGGTGCAAAATATTATTATTGTAACAAACATTTATACGTTATTATGTATTTTCATTATGAAAACTGAGTGTATTATTCTACTTTGGCAACATTTGGAAATAACGATTATGATATTACCATTATTTCTGGGTGGGGCAAAAGTAATTTCAAAAAGTCTCTTAACTGTCTGCCTATTTGTTTCGGCTAATAACCGACTGAGGGAACTTTCAATGGCAGATAGTTAATGTTATAAGGAGTAACATAACATAGGCTACTTTTTTTCGGTAGCACATTACCGTGGGATAATTAAAATAAATTAAATCTAGACAGCACGGTTGACGCAGTGGTTAAGCGATTGACTGCTGTGCTGCGTGTAGCGGGTTCGATTCCCGCACGGAACAAATATTTGTATGACCTACAAGTAGTTGTTCCGGGTCTGGTTGTTTGTGTATGTGAGTTTAAATGTTTGTAAACGCACCCACAATACAGGAGAAATTCCTAGTGTGGGGCAACGTTTAAAAAAAAAAAAAAAATTTCGACAACCACGCGGGTGAAGCCGCATACAGAAGCTAGTAAATAAATAAAATGCTTTACGTTAACGTCACTTATAGTGCCACTTCTCCATCAATGTTTAGCATTCCGTTCTTAGCATGCCAACTTCTTATTCAACACTTCGAAACAACATTCTTTTTCTTAACGAACATTTTTCTTTAACACCTAAAGTTTAAAAAAGTAGCCAAGTGCGAGTAATACTCTTACACGATGGGTTCCGTTGTACCGTACAATATTTAACACTACATTTTTCTTTTGAAATACCAAGTAATTCTAGTCTAAATGACAGTCTAAAATGGTAGCTGCGAGTATTGATAAGTTTTATCATGGGTGTCGTTTTCATAGTTTTTGAGGGTGCTCAAACCGATACTGAGGCTAAAATAAAGCATGTAAAAGATAAAGTAAACGACGTTATATTTGGAGTTGAAGAAAAAGCGTAAGGAACTTGTTCCTGACCGGGATCCTCCCGACCCCACACCTTGTTGAATTGTTGTTATAGCGACCATAGTACATAGTTAGTACATACATATTTACACACTCTGTGAAAATTTCAAGTGTCTACCTATTATGGTCCAAAAAAACCAGCCAAAGGACGGGGCGTACTGACAATGGAGCCTTAATAAAGCATCCTTTGAGTACGGAATCCTAAAAACGATGTCAGCAAAAAGTTAATTATTTTTTTCAAAGCTAGTACTCGAACAGTGGCCACAGAATTTCATTTAAGCCCAAGTTGGAACAGTTTCCCTCTGACGTTTTTAAATCGCTAGCTCTGTTTACAGGGTTCTACTATTTAACAGGATATGTGGAGAAGATTTTTAACTAGATTCTGTTTACTTACTACGCTGAGAAATATAAATGCAATTATCTTGTAAGTGGAGCTGCGGTTTTCTATTTTTCTTTGTAAAACAAAAATTGGAATTAAAAGTAATAATAGTTCTTGCGTTATAACTTGCCAAAAAAAAATTCTACATAGTTATGTTTTAGAAATGAATAAGTACTTTCAAATCAATCAATCTAGCTAGGCTTTGGGGTCGGCTTCCAGTGTAACCAAATATAACTGAATACCAGTATTTTAGATTGAGCGACTGCCTATATCACCTCTACTACCCATTCATTGGGTAACACAATACCCCTTGGTAAGAATAATTGTCAGCCGTTTGGGCTCCTGATGAGTACCCGTAACGACTGTCAAAGATCTACTACGAACGAAAGGGACCAATGGCTTAACGTGTTTCCCGAGGCACGAAGGGGTCTCGATATGTAATGGATGTGGTATGGTATAATGGTAACCCATCCACAAGCCGACCGTGGCAAAAATTGCTTAACCTTAAAGATCGACTCGTCCTACTATTATTATATAACCACAAGCCCGTTCAAAAAAATAGTAGTTAATTAATGTTTAAGTCTTATAAATTCTTCGAAATCTCCCCAAAATTGCGTTTTCTCGCTATAAAATTTAACACAATGGCAGCACACGACCGCACGGCGCACGTATGAAACTGTAAATGCACGAAAATTACATTAAACCACGTAAACCAGTGATAAATCAGAGAAACTCGTGCCGTGCGCCAATGGACCGATGCACGCGATTGTACCAGCGCAGCACTGTGTATGACTGTACTATTGTGCTGGGTACTGTCGACAAAATAGATAGGTGTGAAGGTAGTTAAATAGAGAAATTCAGATTATGAGCCTGAAAAAATAAGTGCCGTCCGGTAGGTCAAACCATATTCATAATAACTGAAATGAAACTCCTTGATTGTACTGAGAATGAGATTAATATTTTTTGCTCTATCTGAGTTGTGGGAGTACAACACAAATTGTAGTCGTAAAATTGGTAAATCACTGGCAACATTATCAAACTGAAGCAATCAAAGTTCCCCACAGTGTACTACTAAGTAGTTAAGTACATACAGTTATCCCACACACAAGATTTGCATTGTGTTCAACTGAATAAAAAACCGAAACGGAATCGGAGAATTTTACTTGCTTGCAACGATCGACATCAGCTTTGCTTACCATAAACAGTAGTATAACTTTTGCAAAGTAGCGCACACAATATGATATCTGTGTTCCTGCACACCAAATTGTGTCGCCGTGTGTACAATACCTAACTATGTTGTTGGAACGTTTTGGGGTGATGGACGGGCAATGCTCGCGACTGAACGGCTTACTTACATGGCACTGCTATGCACCAGTGTACGTTGTAGATTCAATCGTTATCGATGTTTTGGATGTTAGAATTTTGTTCTTATAAATATTGGATTGTCAATGTTTTTATTTTTTGTTACCTGTATTATTTTTGTTCAAAGTTGAGTACCTATTTTGTGACTGACTCCAAGGTCACATGAAAGTGATCGAATGCCAAATATCGAGCTAAAAGACAGCTCATGTCATGAAAAACAAAGAAAGTTATTAGCACAGACTAAAAGGCAGACAACATATTCTGTACATAAAAATAAAATAGAAGTGCTAAATGCGTTGTAAAGAATGTATGTTGTTTTTAACTGACTTCAAAGTAATTTTTCCCATTGAAGTATTTTTTAACAAGTCGGATGATTTTTGGAACGAAGTTCCTTATCGCGCGTTGCGATTGATTGATTGATTGATTGATTGATTGATTGATTGAGATAAAGAAAACATCTACCAAAACTTGTAACGACACTTTTTGCTACATTGCTGTAAGCCGTGCTGCGTGCGCGTGTTTCTCTGCAGATAGAGACACAGACAGAGTGCAATTATATATATATATTTAAATCATAATATAATATATATATAATTATATGTGTGTGTGTGTGTACGTATATGTACAATTTTTAAAATTTTATTACAATTCCTTCACTAATTAATCGAAAGCAACTTCGTTCCATCCGGGTGTCCCTTGACACCTCTCAAGTGTTTTGTAAAAATATTGTTTATTCTTGCTGTTTGAGTCGGCAAGACTGAACAACATTTTATAAAACCAAACGACTTTTTAAGATTGGAAAAACTGTCCTTAGATCATTTCTTCGCCTACCTACATCTAATGCAAAATTAAGCTTGTTTATTTCCAAACAGAAAAAGTTAATTAAGTACTTGCGTGATCAGTTTATAATTTCCCCATTGCTGGGACACAGGCCTCCTCTCAGCAAGAGGCAGTGGGCCGTAGTTCACCACGTGCGCCCAGTTTGGTGGATGTCACAAATGTCTTCGAATTTTTGGCTCTAGGACATACCGGTTTACTAACGACGTTTTTCTTCACCGTTTTGAGGGTAGTTTTGATGAAATGATTTGTACGAAGTAAGGCGCCTGTCCCACTGCTCTACTTAATTAGGTACTTATCTCATTATTTAGTAACTACCTATTGCTAGCGGTTATGCCCGCGTAGAGGTCGGAAATTATCGCACGGGAGTCCTATGTGTTCGAATCAAATCATTATTGGTTTGCAAACATGGGTAATATAGTACATAGATGTTTTATTTTATGAGTCCTCTATGTTCTACCGTCATATGGGCATGCGAATCATATATTATTATTATTATTTAATTTACATAAATTTAAGATATAATATTTTTAAAATAACAGTAAGGAAAATTTAAATACTACAAGATACAAATTCATGTCAAATCGTTTGAATTTCAGTAAAAATGTAACAATAATACCAAAATGTCAAATGTCAACCAGGTTACAGTAATCCAAAAAAAAATCAAAGGTCACTAAGGATACACTAATAAAAGAAAAAATGTAAAAAGAAAAAATTACATGTCAATCGGTCAGTGATTCATCATTAGAAGTCGTCAATTGTAATAACTTTTTTCAATTAATATTTCGCTTAGTGCCCTTTTAAATTTGAAAACAGTCATAGTTTTAATAATATTGGGTATTTCATTATAAATGCGTGGGGCAATGCCAAAAAACTTTTCTGCATTTGTGCTGTTTTACATTTAACTTGACATAATTGATTTATACATATATTGAGTCTGAATTGAATTCCTTCTGACTGCTGACAATTTTTTAAATAAACGTGGATTCGTTTCTACAAATAAAGCTGTTTCCAATATATATAACGACGGAAATGTTAGTATTTTTAACGAATTGAAAATAAGGAAGACAGCTATCTGTGGTTTTAAGACCGCACATAGATCTTATGCATCGCTTTTGCATCCTAAATACAAGCTCCTTCAGTCAGTAGACTGCCCCCAAAAAATAACAAGATACCGCAAAACAGTGTTAATTCAGGTTATTAACTATCTGTTTGCCAAATTTCATCCAAATCCGCTTAACCGTTTCTGCGTGATTTTTTTTTGGGTGGGAAATCATCAAATAACTTTTCCCGCTCTGGGTGGAGCACCCTCCTGCTCCGAGACTTTTACTGACTAAAATGCACCCGTGTTCCCTCAGTAGCCTGTGTGCCAGGGGCCGCGGTATCTCTTTCGAACAACCCGCACCCCTGGCAGGCATCGACCCTTGCGAGTCCCACCGGTTGGTGCTGACAGTTCTTTGAGGTGCGCGTGGAACACATCGCTCCGTCGACCCGGGCTTGGTCCTTACCGGACAGCGAGCTACCCATTACTCGCCGTCCGCAAGCCCGCGCCTACGGTTGCCGGGAATCAGCCTGGGATTCCTGATGCCCAGGGCGTCTCCTGCGAAGGCTACGGCCGTGAGGGCGCATGTACTGCCCGTGACTTAGTAACAAACATCCAAACATACAAACTTTCACATTTATAATATTAGTAGGATGATATTAGGACTAGGATAGCCAAATACCTACCCATCGGCACGCGGCGCACATGTTCCACCAACTAAATAATAAAATATTCTCAATTTACGAATATTTATTTCATTTTTAGTGCGAGCTCTCTAAAGTTGCCGACGATAGTGATTGATTGCCCCTGTGATGTGAATATGTAAATCGTAAGTACAACGATAGAAGATTGGATGTGGTGTTCAATATTTAATAATATCATCATCATTCATCATTTCAGCCGAAAGACGTCCACTGCTGGACATATGCCTGCCCCAAAAGGGGGGTTTTGCCATAATCGCCACGGTCGGCGATCGCAGTATGGTGATAAAATGCATCGAGAACGCTGCTGCCCATTCTCTAGTAAGTCCCTTAGTCGCCTTTTACGACACCCACGGGAAGAAATGGGGTGGTGGTATTCTTTTACGTCCGGCACTACACGGAACTTTAATAATATATTATATATCAATGTGACTATATAGCTTCAAACTGAAACGAAAAAAAGTCATACTCGAATTCTAACCGTCTTATTAATAAACATACAATAAAGTTATTCCAAGTTTAAAGCTATGAATATGTATGGTCCTTTGTTTTTCTTGGTATAACTTTATTCCGTGTTTATTAGTAAGAGAGTAAATTTAAGACATAATAACCTTAATTTATAAATAGTTGGTATTTTTAATAAATAAAATATTGCCAGTGGGTAAAGTAATATCAATATTATACATAACTTAAATATATAGGTCTGATGAAGGTCTCATCGTCGCGAACTCTTAGTTCAATATCGAATGTTGATTTTATTGCTTCCAACGACGTATGAATTTCAATCAATTTCAAATCTAGTCATCATAAATATAACACAGAGGGAATTAGTCTGATTTATTTATTTAAAAAAAGTATCCAACCCCACCTTAATGTCGTTTGAAAACTGAAAAATTATAACTGCATGAACTAGTTAACGGCAATGAGGGCGTCACAAAAATTCCCTTAATATTTCAGACTTCACTGAAATTTATATCAGCGAGACAAACCATTTGTGGACGAGCGGTAAAAACTGCGCCAAACTGTAAAACTAACAAGGAAAACAGACTGCTAACAAATTCACATGTTTCCGGGAGTTTCTGCTATGTTACATAATGGCGTTCTGATATTATTTCTGATGTACACATCAGAAGCAAATAACTAAGTTACATATACGAAGTAATTTCCTGAGTTATTTGTAGACGTTGCTTAAAAGTTAAATAATGATAAGCGACTGTTTAAACATACATTTTTGACATTTAAACGGCTCTTGACTTTAAGCAACGTTTATAAATAAAGGGATGTGTGTGTTTATTCATTTTCAAAGTTATTTTTCGTATGGGTAAATAGCTGAGAGATGGAAATTGTTAAATTGCTTTATTTAACAAAAGTTTCATTAGGTAATTGTTTTCCCTTCTCCACGTTCGGCTCGTTTTTCCAGTTTGATAAACTGGGGTTAATAAAAAAAAGGTAAATTTTGGTAGAGAATTCTACTATTTTACAAGCTTTTATTTAGTTTCACCTGTCCCGATGTTTGTCATCAAATCTTGCAAATTAAATTTGAACCAGTTTTCGGTTACCGATTGAGCTGAAATTTTGCATACACGTGTAAATTGCGTGACAATGCAATAATATGGTAACATGGTGCTGATCTGATGATGGAGCTGGAATGTGGCCATAGGACCTTCGCAATGAAACGACACAACCTCATTGAGTTTCAGCTCGTTTGAGTTGTCTTGACGTGTAGTTTGTTTTTCAATGGTAACCAGGGTCTGATGATGGAACTGGAAGGTGATCATAGGAACTCTGTAATGAAACGACGCAACCCCATCGAGTTTCGGCTCGTTTGATTCATCTTGACGAGTACTTTGATTCTATATGGTAACCAGGGTCTGATGCTGGAGCTGGAAGGTGGATATATAACACTTTAAGTGCTCAAAACAACACATATGTGTGGGTTCTACGAATTATTACAAGCTACATAACGAAAAAACGCTGCTACGAACTACGCCGTAATAAATCCCGCATCATAAATATATTAAAAAGTTAAAAATAAAATTGAAAGTAAAACTTTTTTATAAAAATAAGGTTTTATTATTACTTGTTAATAAAATGAACTAAAAAGTTAAAAATAATTTGATCTCAATTATTTAAATAAAAGCGTGTTACATATTGACGGTTAGAAATACTAGTAACACGCTTTTATTTAAATAATTGATATTAAATTATTTTTAACTCTTAGTTCGTTTTTTAACAAGTAATAATAATAGCTTGATTTTACAAAAAAGGTTTTTTCCTTTATTTTTTTATTTCAAGAAAATGTTAAGGCGAATGTTGAACGTAACTTAGAAAATCCGTGTACAAACCACACACGTGTAAATATGGCGTTACCGCATATCACATTCCTACATCAACGACCAGGGTTGCTATAAGGAAACTATCAATCAATCGGCAATTTAATATCGAACTCGATGGCGGCTTGCATGAATAATAGCGTGCAGCTTACTGCGTGTCTGTGCCTTGTTTTATTTATGTACTGGGCCCATATTGTAATCATCTGCAGGGCTGTTTAAGTGTAGGGCAAGCCAAGGTGTCACTTAATAAGTAGTTGCACCGCATATGGTACGATACCACCTGCCACTTCTTTTTCGTCAAATGGTACCGATTTTATTTCAGTTTCAGTTCAGGCAACAATGCAGTACAAGGCCAAATCTTAGAAGGCCAGACGACCTATTTACACATGAAATGACAATCTAAAACAGGACATGAAATACTTCGACATGGGAATCAAGTTTTGGAAGGACATGGCTGGTGACAGAAATAAGATCAAGAAAGCGGCTAGCGATATCTACAAAAAACCAGAAGCTGATAGCAGCGAGAACTCAGAAGATGGCTAAATCAAATCAAATCAAATGTTTATTTGCAAGAAATACATTGTTGGTGAAGGTGAGATCTTATAACCTAAGTGTAATTGTATTCTGCCTGCAAGCAAGCGTGCACATTTTAATTAAGTTTACATTATATAATATAATTATCACAATTTCTATTCCTATTTATTTTTAAAATTTATATTGTTCATTTAATAATCATTTTATTACACAAACTTTAAATTTGTATGTTCCATGTATCCTTAATACTATAAAAACAATACTTTAGAAACCATTCTGTCAATTTTGTTTTAAACACATTACCCTGTAATAATTTTAAGTAATTTTTAAGGAATTTTTATTTTAATTTTTTGACGTTCAAAAAGTGCTGACTCTCAGCCTAGTTTGAATAAATGACTTTTGATTTTGATAATTTAGTAACTTATTAAAAACTAAAACACACATATTATACACATTTTTCTTGTACATAACTTTATGACAGGGTGGTTGATACAGTAGGTTGTGAAACTTAGCCCTTTTTTGTCTAATTAGGACTTCATTACGTTGTTTAAAGTAGTGCATGTGTTTTTTTGTAAAGATGCAGATATATTTTATGTGTAATTTTACATTTTTTTTTAAATAAATGTAGACAACTGTCTAGGAACCAAGCCTTGTTGATGACCCGGATGCATCATTTTTGAATTTTAAAAACTCTGTCGATGTCAATCGAGTTTCCCCACATTATTAATCCATAGCTCAGTACAGATGACACATAACCATGGTAAACCGATAGGGCAGCTTCTACAGAAACATTTTGTCTTCATTTTTTTAACGCAAACACAAACCTATCAAGTTCTTGACAAATTGTTTCTATATGGCTTTTCCAATTTAGATGTTTATCTACATTAAGTCCTAAAAATGTAAGATCACCAGCTTGTTCTACTTTTTTGTCTTAATAATAAATATCTAGAGTTAATGGTTTAGTATTGTAGGAATTAAATTCAATTAATGAAAACAACAACAAAGAACATAGCGAAGTAACGGCATAGAAAAGAGCTAAGAAAACAGTTGAACGTACCCAAGAAGCTCGACCTGAATCAACATGCTGGCGACGTCGTGAAAAGATATATCCTATAAATAAATACCACCCGTCTCTCCACTAGTCCAATGCTTACTCAAGGATGCATATCAGGTAGGCTCGCAATACTTCTCTATCCTATGGGCACGTCTACCTGACCGTTACCGCGCCCCCCGGTCTACTTCTTGATATGCAATGGCCTCTGTAGAACCATGAAGCATGAGGCTCCAGGGGCTAGTGCAAATCTTGGGGTTCATTCGACGCTGGGATTGGTGCAATTCATTCATTAATTCACCAATTCTCTCAGCCTATCGCAGTCCATTGCTGGACGTAGATCTCTCCCAAGCTGCGCCACAATACCCTGTCCTCCGCCTTCCGCATGCAGTCTGTCCCAGCCAACTAAACGAAATTAAGAGAAAAGTAGAGTATTGCTATAATCGCCATGCTTGGCAGGCGGGTTGGCGATCGCAATATGGTGGTCAAATGCATTGAGAACACTGCTGCCCATTCTCCAGTAAGTCCATTAGTCGCCTTCTACGTCACCTATGGGAAGAAATGGGATGGTGCTATTCTTTTACGTCCGGCACCACACGGAACCTATTAGCTACTTTTCAATTAAAATGTTTTGAATAATTTCCCCATATTCGCACAGGCGCTAGGCGGTATGAAAAATATCCAACATTTCACTTTTATATTCAATGGCCAAGATAGTCCTAGGTGAAATAAAAGGAGCTACAGAACTTGCCAACATAGCTACTCTCAAATATAAATGAATTCACCCATTTTTCCATAAATCTTAACATCCACATAGCAAAGACGTTCCATAACCCTGATACAATATTCGTATTATAAAAGACGTTACTCAAACATAATAGTACCGTCGACGGGATCTTTTGTCTCACCATGCGACGTTAACGAGCTGATTTGCATGTTAATGGTGTACATCTACTGAATAATAAGCGAGAAATGAGCGGGGTAAAGCGAACCTCTTTTTGGTTGTGTCACCCTGGTATTTGCAGTTTGATTCCAGTGTTTAAAACTGGGTTGTCTTGGATGAATGTAGCTTTGCAGGGGGGGGGGGGGGGGAGGTACTTCAATTATTCCAGACTTGTCTCTAGCCACGAATTTATCCTCGTGAAATTTATTGTTTTAAGTAGTATACAATTAAACCCACGGCCATCCTCGGTCTCCGGACCCACCACGTTGCATGACATCGTCCACCCGCGTTTTCAGTTTCAGTTCTCACTCTTAGTTCCACATTCTTTCTGCCTTTTTTAGTTTTTCACGGCTCCTAAAAGTTGTAGCGTGATATTAAATAGTCTATAACTTTTCTCAAGAAATGAGCTATCAAATGCAAAATTATTTTTTCACATCCAATTGTTAGGGCCAGAGATTAGCGCGTTCATACAAACAAACTCTTCAGCTTAGATAAAAGTATGAATGAACCGAATTAATGAAAAGTGTTAATCCTCTGAATATTATAAGAGATATAAAATACCTAAGTGGTGTAGAGCGAATGTCTTTTTTCGTTATGTCTTTCTGCAATTTGCAGTTTAATTTCAGTGTTCCAAACTAATTTGTCCTGGTTGGACGTTGTTTCAATATTTAAAGACTGGCTATGCTAGCTTCGTCCGCGATTATTTCGGAAGTTATCCTACGAAAACGTACTAATGGGACTAAAAGTACTCTTGTTCGTTTTATTACATCAGCTATCTACCGTGAAAGTCCTGTCAAAATTGGTCCAGCCCTTTAAAAGATAAGCCAGAATAAACAAAAACAATAAAAACAATGTTTTTTGTTAAAAGTACCGTATATATATACTTTCGTATGCATTTGCACACACTTAAATTTTATTTATTTTTATAAAATATTTACAGACTAGCTCTATCCGTGGTCTATCCCGGGACTTGGGTAAAAGAAAGTGTATCACTCTCCGGCCCATGAACTAGTTTTTACTACTGTTCAGCAAATCACACGCATAGGTCATGGAATCAGCCGTTTCTTCGTGAGAATATCCATGATAAACAAATCATGCAATTACAATATTGGTGGTAGCCAATTACGCCAAAACTTGTTTTAAGCTCGGATGCAAAATATACAAGTTTCTAAAAAGCTACATTATACATATTACTAGTCATTTTCGTTGGTATTATTAAACTCGAAAAGAGTATGCTTAGTTTTAAGCTTTGGTCATAGTGAGAAGTTGAATGAAACGCGCCTAAAACGTGCTGAAGTTTCTGCCACTCCTATCCGAAGAAGTCGTGAGTTTACGTAGGTATTTGTATAATTAATTCATGTTTCTATAGTAACTGAAATCCATGGCTCCGAATCTAAGTTGAAGCTAAGCGGGAGATGTACGAAAAGCATAACTTAGAGCTACTGACACGGTTTCAATGGAAACATTTATCTGCATAGATTTTAATAGTAATATATTCTGGAACTTACCATTTAACTTACTAAGATAATAATCATTTTAACTTGGATTTCTAAGTACACTGAAGTCTTTCCTCGACTGCTTCGTTGTTTTCGTGGTTGGTTGGTGTTCTAGTGGTTGCAAAAGCAGCATGAGATCTTGGGTGCGATTCCCAGGTCGGGAAGTGATGTTGAGTTATTCTATCTGAAATTTTTCAGTAGCCTGGAGTCTAGATTTGTGCCCGCACAAATGATGGCAATTAGTGATGTATATTTCAATAGCCTGGAGTCTAGATTTCTGCCCGGTTAATGGCAATTACTGATTTTTCCGGATCATTAAAAATGTAGATCCGCATATACGGATCCGGACACGGATAATTGGCGTCAAGCTCCGCTTATACGGACACGGATCTTAACTTTCTTACTCAATCGTGGTGGTAGTTGACGCCACTTGACGCTTTACGTGACAAAACATGTTTCGACTTGCGTTGCGCGAGTCTTTCTTTTGTTTTGTTTATAGTTGTGTTTGTTGTACGAGTTAAAAAAATGTCTACAAAGAAGTTTAATAGTTCAATTTGGAATTATTAATAAGGTAAAAGATCCGTAAGAGATCCGTCAAAAATGTAACGGATACGGATACGGATCTTTTTTTCCCGCGGATGTCCGTTCTCTATGCATTTTACGACGATACTGTGATCGCCATCCCGCCAGCCAAGCGTGGCGATTTTGGCAATTCCCCCAGTTTTGGGGGAGGCTTATGTCCAGCAGTGGACGTCTTTCGGCTGATATGATGATTTTTTTTTTGGGTGGTAAATCATCAAATGACTTCTCCCGCTCTGGGTGGAGCAGGAGGGCTTGTCAGACTTTTACTAACTAAAATGCACCCGTGTTCCCTCAGTTGCCTGTGTGCTAGGGGCTGCGGTATCTCTTTCGAACAACCCGCACCCCTGGCAAGCATCGGCCTTTGCGGGCCCCACCGGTTGGTGCTGACATCTCTTTGAGGCGCGCGTGGAACACAACGCTCCGTCGACCCGGGCGTGGTCATTACCGGACAGCGAGCTACCCATTACTCGCCGTCCGCAAGCCCGCGCCTACGGTGGCCGGGAATCAGCCTGGTATTCCCGACTGATATGATGATGATGACGAAGACTAATGGCGATAGGCGCGGCTTACATGGTACTTAAACATATCTGACGAAATGTCGCCGTTATATAGCTACATCTCTACCCAACGAGTCAGCGAAACAAGGCATGGTGTAATGATATTATGATTCGTGTAAAAATACGTGAACTCTAGATACAAAAACCATCATTACTCAATACTTAATGAACTTCTAAAGCCTCATAATCTAACATGACGTTAATAGTCAATTAATAACATTACGGAGCCTAACGATATATTTCTTATGACCAACACGAAACAAAAGAAATGAGCTTTGCTGTACAATAAATCTATATAATACTCAATATTTGAGGCTTACAGAGGCGTTTTCCTTGTAAGCGAGCCACGAAACAAGAGCGGTACAACTTCTGGTGGAATATACGGGGGAAGAAAACGTGCGGGCACGGATTTTGGTTTTCAACTTTTAACTACCTTCGGGCTTGATAATAATAAGCGCACGGGTCGATCGATCAGATTAAACTACGCTTGCCACGGTTGACCCGTGGACGGGTGAACAACTTTACTTAAACCAAGACCCCTCAGAAAGCTCGTTAAGCCGTTGGTCGTGGCTGTCATAGATCTTTAACAGTTGATACGGGTCGTCAGAAGCCCGAAAGTCTGACAATCCCGTCTTACCACAGTAACTGAGTTGTTGCAATCAGATAGGCAGTTAAAATACTGGGATTCAGCTGAGTTCGGTTAGACTGGAAGCCGACCCAAAGCTAGTTGTGAAAAGGCTAGGCAGATTGTTTTCGAATTAGGCAATTTTAATAGATTCGACTACACATTTCTGATGTCGCATTATCCCTCCAAATAAGAATTATAAAACACTAGCGGCCCATCCCGGCTTCGGACAGGTGGACATTTTCTAACAATAAATATATACAGCCTATGTTACTCAGGAATAATGTAGCATTCTAATGGTTTGGTGGTAAATGGTTTTGGTTGAAATAGGTTCATTTTGTTTATGTAGATTCTTTTACATATTGTGAATGGGAGAACGTTGTAGGCCTTACAGACTGTAGATTTGTAGACATTCTTTATTTTCATTCTAATACTAGGAATAAGGACAAACTACGTGCTCCCTTTCACCGGCTTCATAAGGCTCATAACTCATTTGTTGGGCTTGGTATAACCTTTTATAACAAGGTTACCCTGTTCTTTGCTAGATTTGCATTTTAATGCGTTTAAAGCTAAAGTAAAATCCAACCTTTGTTCTAAGGCATACCATTCTATCAACGACTACTTAAACGACAAGAATTGTTGGTCGCTGTGATTAACTTAAGACAACGTTGTGTTCACCAGAATTAGCATACCTAGTGACAGGTCATATAAGTTACTTCATATCATTGTTTATTTTATTTTACTGTACAAACCATTTTTTTTTGTTACTGATATTTTCATTCATTGTTGAATGTTTATAGCTTACCTATTATTGTATAGAATCAAGTTCTTCTAACTTAACGGACAGCTGTGCTGCTGGGGAGTTTGTTGCGCCACTTCTTCCCAGCTAAAGCACTAGAAAATAGTGAAGGGCGGGCGTTTTGGGGGACTGTCTTATGTAATTTTGACGTTCAAAAAGTGCTGAGTCTCAGCCTAGTTTGAACAAATGACTTTTGATTTTGATTCCTCTAACTAACTGGTAGTCATTGACAGGCCTGCACTGTTCTCCCTTAACACTGTAATTTAAATACATTGTAAAAGCCACTTATTTTTAAAAGAGCAACCGTGGAGTTTCTTGCCGGCTCTTCTCCATAGGAAGCGACGAATTGGAAGCTAGTTGCAAGGTTCTAGCGTGCACCTAGCTTCTGACGTTTCATAAGTACCCATGCAGGTTTATGTGAAATAAAATATTTTGATTTTGAATGGTGAAAGAATTTTTGAAATCGGTCCAGTAGTTTTTGAGTTTATTCTTTACAAACATACGAATCTTTCCTTTTTATAGATATATTTTACATATTAGTGTAGATTTGTAGAATATTAAAAAAACTGCGCGGTGCCTAACACGTGACTATTTTTGAGCACCTATTGCTGAAACTACTTAAGGAACTCAGATCGAAATTCTTACTTTTATATATTTATAGGACGGCGTACTGAATCTTATTTTTTTTTACCATATCAGGACCTGCCACGTGCATATCAACAATATCTTTTGTTACTGTTTATTTATTTGTAGTAATCTGAAAGTAATCATTGAGGTGTAAGTGCTAATAAATGAATATCATCGACATCCACACCAAGTCCAAGTCAAATATCTTGGATTAATAAATATTTTAGTAAATTACCTACGTGTCGATAATTGCATACAAAAAGAAAACTTGAGCTTGTGTGACTTGTGCGGGTTTTTCGAAAGAGATACCGCGGCCCCACCCACAAAGAGATACCCTGGCACACAGGCAACTGAGGGAACACGGGTGGGTTTTAGTGGGGAGAAGTTATTTGATGATTTCCCACCCAAAAAAGAAAGCCTGTATGACTTATTTGTTTATAGCCCAGTCGTATTAGGATTTGACCCGGAAAAAAATTTAGAAATCTGTAACAAATTAATGAAGTTTACTAGATACCTATTTTTATTCAACTGTTTTTTTTTTCTAGTGGCCGAATGTCAGAAACAATGGAAGAAACTTCGTGACTGTTACAAAAAGGCTCTTAGATTGAGGCAATATAAAAGCGGTTCTGCGCGAAAAACTGAAAACCAATTAAATTTGAGAAGGAGTTAGAATTTTTAAAGCCACACCTTCAGGACAGATCACATCAAACCTTGATTTTTCTGATAATAGTTTAGACGTGGACACTGAAGACATCTCAATTATAGAGTCACTAACATCTGACGTCGGGGAAAGTTCACGCTCTGATTCGGCATTATCAAATCATACTACCAGAAATAAAACACTACCTCTATCGCAGAAATTATTCAGACAATATGTCGAGGCCAAAGGAAAGGAAGAAGATCCATTAGATGCGTTTTTTCTATCTATGAGTAAATCAGTAAAAAAGATGCCTATACGAATTCAAGCTGAATTAAAACGGGCAATACTTGGCCTGGTTACTGACGCAGAAGTAAAACTTGCCTCCGAGGAAAGTAGCGATACTCCATCATCTATGACTAACTGCTATGGAACACAACAACAGCAAATTTATTCCTCACCATCAACTTCAACTTACATCCCATCCACTACTTATTGTCCAGCACCTAATTCAACCACGCCACCCAACCATACAAATTACGGCATACCAACACAACATCATCTGCTCCACCATCGCCTTATATACCACAACCTATTTCGAGAACACAGCAATAGCGGCAATCGAAGTTTGACGATTTCGAAAAATTTACTTATAATGACTGATAGGGGTCACTGGCAGTCTAAATTTTGTTTTGCGTGGCACTCGATCCGTGGCGTCATCCACCATCTTGTTTATTGAATAACTCGTTTATTTTAAATTTTTCCCCTTTTTTTAGCTAATTCGACTGGGCTACTACATTTTATTTTTATTTTATTTTATTTCTTAAGAAAACTTACAGATAGTTGACCGTTAGTGAAAGAGGGCCAATTAAAAGTTTTCACTGACAATATTAGGGTAGAAACACAAGAAACAGCAGATAGGCAAGTGAAAGTAAAAATAAGTAAATACTTGGCGAGAATTAAGAAAAGACTAAACAGGTTGGTATGTTTAGTGATCTTGAATATATAATGAATGACACTAACGGCGTATATATTCAACGTAATATTTAGGAAAAATATTACAACTAGGTACATATGCAAATTATGGGTGTTTTCGAATGACATGTAGTTTGATAAATGAAGTGCTTGTTTTTTTTTTTAATTAATTAAATTTTATTCGAAAACATCCATCGGATTCTTACTAAACTTAAACTTTATCCAACGACCTTGGTTACGTACAACTCGTTTGGTGAACGTAGATAACATTTTATTCAGGTGTACTTTATCATCAGATGACGGAAAATATTGTAATAATATAACAAACTAAAATTTTTTTTTTTTTTTTGTAACAATCCCACGGAAATATTACAAATGTGAAAACTTGTATGTTTGGATGTTTAGATGTTTTTTACTCAATCGCACAATAAGGAATACGCAATTAGTTACTTTTTATCCCGGTAGTACACACGGCTACACATCAAGCTATCAAATCAAATCAAATCAAATCAAAAGTCATTTATTCAAATTAGGCTGAGAATCAGCACTTTTCGAACGTCAAAGTACATGAGACAGTCCCCCAAAACGCCCACCCTTCACCACTTCCTAGTGCTTTAGCTGGGAAGAAGAAGTAGTGGAACAAACTCCCCAGCAGCACAGCTGTCTGTTTAGTCGGATAGACTTGATTCTATACATACTTAGGCAAAGTAATAAACATTACGAGACACAAAATATTAATTAAATAATTAGTCAAAATGTCAGCTAGCCATACCAATATACCGACAAATAAAATGAAAACTGTCGAGGCCAAATAAAGCCTAAAACAACTCATCATAGAAAATATTGTTATGAGTAGACCATGTCAATAACTAATGACATAATAGATAGTTATAAAAAAAAATTGTTAGACAGGATATAAAAAATAAAATAATAATTATATGAACGCATATAACCTGTCACTAGATATGCCGGCCGATTCTGGAGAAAAAACATAAACATTGTCTTGAGTTAATCACAGCGACCAACTATTCTTGTCATTTAAATAGTCGTTGATGGAATAGTAAGCCTTTAAACAAAGGACGGATTTTACTTGAGCTTTAAACGCATTAAAAGGCAAATCTAGCAAAGAAGAGGGAAGCTTGTTATAAAAAGTTATACCAAGCCCAACAAATGAGTTATGAACCTTATGAAGCCGGTGAAAGGGAGCACGTAGTTTGTCCTTATTTCTTGTGTTAACGGTGTGAATATCACTGTTTTTAGTGTACAAGTGTATATTTTGCCTAATATATAAGATGTTAGCGAATATGAATTGTGATGCCACCGTGAGAATACCAACATCTTTAAAAAAGTCCCTCAAGGAAACTCTGGCACCTAGCTGGTAAATTGCACGAACAGCACGTTTTTATACATTTTCAGTTTACGCTGATTTCACACTATACGGAAATCCTATACAATGCGAGATGAGCTTATACTGGAAATATATAGCTTGATGTGTAGCCGTGAGTATGGTCCCGTGGGATACTTTCCGAACCCCACGCGGGCGAAGCCGCTGACAAAAGCTAGTAATCAATCATTTTAGCATGTAGAGCCAGATTTTTCCTCTTTGACACGACTCGAGTCCACGCTCCACTCAAACGACCCGTATGTTTTGAACAAGCAACTTGTACAATTATGTAGTGATCCCTCGCCAAAGTCCGCGCTAACTTACTTCTGATATTAAATGCGAAAAAGTTACATTTTTCGATTTGGAAACGCGAATAAATGCAATATGGAGTTTGTTTTAGATGCGTTTTCATTTTAACATTTATAACTTTGATGTTTGTGGCAGTTATACAGCGTGTAACGGAAAGGGTATATACATACCAAGGGCACGGCTTCTTTGGATGATATCAAACGATATTGAAAGGGTTTTTTTATCCTATTACATGTTCGGCAGTTTTGAGAATTTTTAAAACATTGATACCAGAAACCGAAATTTTCAAATTGAAATGAAAACATCACTCGCAAGAGATTCATCGTGATATTAGCAAGTAATGTGGAAAGTTATTGACCTACGTAGTGCGATGACACGTTTGTTATGAATTGAATTTAAGAAACATATGAAACCGAAAATTTGGTATAAATTCTTGAGAGTATTTTATTTTGAGCTGAAACTATGTATAGTGATTCTATACCAACTGTTATCTTTAGTGCTTAAGGACAGCAATAGGGCTTCTGTTACAACCTGTATAGTACAATAGAAAATAATAAGAAGAGAGAGGTTTAATTTGTTGATGTTTGATGCTCGTTAGGATTGCCCAGCCCAAAAGTATTACAACCAGTCTTACCACGGGTATTATGTTACCCAGTAACCGGGTTGTGGAGGACAGATAGGCAGTCGCTCTATGTAAAATACTGGTATTCTGGCATCCGGTTGGGCTGGAAGTCGATCGTAAAATATTTGGAAAAAGGAAATGATCAAAAAATGATTTTGAGAAAATAATGAGATGAAAAGATCTGCGATTTCACTACTTTTCTTTTTGCTACATAAAGAACCCTTCAAATACATGTGAGCTAAACTCCTTAAGTAAATATTGGTTCGTGGCAGCTCTGGACAGACAGTAAGGAGGCCTTTGACCAGCAGGTGGGACATTAATGGCTAATAAAAAAGTACATATCATAAGGGCAGTTTATATAGATCTTGAAGGTATGTTGAAAATATATCACCACAGAAATTTACTGGATTCATCAACTAGGTATAATACCCACGAAGATTACAGTTCAGCATGTGACAGTCGCGGTATGTATTTTCCATTTTTATGGGTCATAGATTTAAAAAAAATGGGTCATAGATATTATTTATTATAGATAACATTTCTTCGGCATTGATGAGCCATCAAACTACAAGGAAAGCAGTACAAAAAAAAACTTGTTATTTCTTGAATTACGTCCACAAAAAGCTAGGAAAGTTTTAAAGTTATTTCCATCATTCTCGACTAACCCTTCGTTGCCCCATGATCGAATTCGTCACATTTGACTCGGGTCCACCTCGGGTAGCTTCGGAAAAGTTCGGAACTTGTGGTCGATCAGAACTATTGTGGTTGACCCAAAAGTCAGATTAACTGAATATTTAGATAAATTTCGTTGAGCTGGCTTTCAAATTTTGTGGTTTGGTAGTTATTTTGGTTACTATTTATATTTAGGTTCAAATAACTACGAAAGTAAAACAGATTTACTGAAAGCTTATACAATTAGTTGTTCATATTATCCTAGAAGTTCGTCTCCGCCCAACTCTTTAAGGAAACAAGGCGTGATGTTATGTTATCCTCCCATAGTTATAGTTATTTGATGTCGACAGACGTATCACAAAAGTGATCACGACGATGGGTCGTGGTGGAGCAAAATGAAAATATAGTGGACTGTACAACATGTACCTATAACGATTAATATGAAAGTACAAACGGTTACATCGGTCGGTTTAAAATGGAAACAAGATATGCACGTTAAAAGGTACAAGCGCAGCTGTGCTTGGAGGCGTGCAACAGCAAGGCCTGAATTCACTATGACCACTTAACGATTCCTTACTCGTAACCACGTCAATCACACACGAATTCTGCTAATAACGTATTAATAATATCGACAAATTGTCTTAGAATATACAGAATATGACATTTAAATTCCTACATTGGTATCTAAAAAACTTTTTCCAAAAAAAACAACCGACTTCCGAAAAAACATTACAAAGTGAAAAATAACTTTAATTTCGGAAGGCGGTGACAAAAAATTTAAATACATATCCAAAGTCACCGCCTTCCGAAATTAAAGTTATTTTTCACTTTGTAATGTTTTTTCGGAAGTCGGTTGTTTTTTTTGAAAAAGTTTAAATTTTTCACTTTTTAGTTGTAGTACCTACCCAACTAATTCGAAATTTCATCATCCTTGGGGTCAAAACAATGCATATTTATGCGATAGCAGTAATCGCGGTTGATTTGCTGTTATTTTTTGAAGAGTTCCGCTGTCTGTATCCGAAACGCATCAGCAGATTTATATGAAATTGAAATGAGACCACTTGGGAAGCACGAGCTTTCAAATAAAAAGAATCATCAAAATCGTTCACCCAGTCGAAAGTTATGAGGTAACAAACATAAAATAAAACATACAGTTGAATTGAGAACCTCCTCCTTTTTTTGAAGTCGTTTAAAAACACGATATTGACGTAGTTTGAACGTAGTAAGATTCCGCGGGGAATCATTATAACGATACAGAATTGGGGCCCTGACATTGTTGGCATACGGCGAAGTTGAGATGGGTGGACTCAACAAAAGCTGACATAAGATTTGATAGTAGAGATCTACTTACTGATTCTGTAGACTTGATCAGAACTAAATGTTCACTTAAATCATACATACACGTAACATCGCGCCTGTATTCCCCGAAAGTTCAGGCAGAAGGGCACTTATAGTAGGTACACCCACATTTTGCGTGTAAAAAAGACATGTTGCACCGACCCCAACAAATAAAATAAGGACAGGAGAATGATAATACTATCCTACTAATATTATAAATGTGAAAGTTTGGATATTTAGATGTTTGGATGTTTGTTACTTAATCTCGCAAAAATGACACAACGCATCTGGAAAAAAATGACACAACGCATCTGGAAAAAAATTACACAACGCATCTGGAAAAAAATGACACAACGCATCTGGAAAAAAATGACACAACGCATCTGGAAAAAAATGACACAACGCATCTGGAAAAAAATGACACAACGCATCTGGAAAAAAATGACACAACGCATCTGGAAAAAAATGACACAACGCATCTGGGAAAAAATTGGCACTCAGATAGTTTGTAACTTGGATTAACACATAGATTTTTTTTTCATCCCGATGGTTCATTCCCATGGGATAATTTTCGACCTTGACGCGGGTGAAGACGCTGGAAAAAGCTAGTGAATGATAACACGAAATTTTCTGTTATCGTTTCTAAGAGCGATCATTCAGACACCTATGACAATGATGGCGTATTTTTTTTGGGTGGGAAATCATCAAATAACTTCTCCCGTTCTGGGTGGAGCAGGAGGGCGTGTTAGACTTTTACTGACTAAACCCACCCATGTTCCCTTGTTAGCCTGTGTGCCAGGGGCCACGGTATCTCTTTCGAACAACCCGCACCCCTAGAAGGCATCAGGCCTTGCAGGCCCCATCAGTTGGTGCTGATATCTCTTTGAGGCGCGCGTGGAACTCAACGCGCCGTCTCGTCGACCCGGGTTTGGTCCTTACTGGACAGCGAGCTACCCATTACTCGCCGTCCGCAAGCCCGCGCCTACGGTGACCGGGAATTAGCCTGGGCTTCCCGAACAATGATGGCGTCAATCCAGAGCTGAATACAGTCTAATAAACATTATGATGATGATGATGATGATTGGACTCCCTTCTCCGCACGTAGACTCCCACTCGGTCCGTTGTGCGTGGGGATTCTGGCTAACAGAGCCAGCCTAGCTCCGCCCAGAAGCTCAGAAGTTTCCTGGGGGCTTCGCAGGCTTCGCGGAGCGACCTCACTGTTCCGAGGATTTCTTCACGTTGAGTAGCCACAGCCTCGCAGTCCAGGATGACGTGGGTGGCTGATTCCTCGGCGTCCAGGCAGCCCCTGCAAAGCGGGCTGTCTGTGGCGCCTATGTTATAAAGATGTTTGTTAAGGTGGTTGTGGCCCGTAATTGTTCCTATGATTATTCTAAGGTTATTTCTGCTCAGGCTAAGAAGTTTTTTGGTTAATCGCGGGTTTACAGTTGGTAAAGCCAATTTTGACTGTCTACAGTCTGTTGCCCGTGACCATCTGTTGTTATGAAGTTCGGTTGATCTTTGGCGAATCCACGCACGAAGTTGTGAGAAAGGCAGGGGGAGAAGTGGGTACGGGCCTAGCACTTTCATATCGGAGCCTCTCTTCGCAAGTTCATCGGCGGCATCATTACCTAAGGATTCACTATGCCCCTTGATCCACTGGAGTGTAATACGATTGGACGTCGATAAACTCTCCAGAGCTTGATGGCACTCAAAGATTAGTTTGTTATTGGTTTGTTTGTTTGCTAGAGCTTTGAGCACAGATAGGCTGTCGGATACGAATTTAACGCCGTAATTCCGGATGCCTAAGCGCTTTACTGCTGCTGCGGCTTGTGTTAAGGCAACACATTCGCATTGAAAGATTGAGCTGTGTGTGCCTAGCGGTATGTGAAAGTTAATGTTGAGGTCAAGGGAATGTGCGCCAGCACCTGAACCGGTTTGTGTTTTTGAGCCGTCTGTATAGATGCGCACTTCCTTGGCTCCTGACTGATCCCTCTTCTCCTCTATTATTTGTATGGTATAGTTTTTGTTGAACATAGGTTGGTTTGGTGTTCTATCACACGGGGCAACGATGAGCGGCTGGTACTCAATCGCCCGATCCAGGATGTTAGCGTGTGGACTGGTTAAATTCTTGCCCCATATGCCCAGATGCATTAATCTGATGGCAGCCAAAGCCGCCTCCTGCTGTATGTACAGGTCAAGGGGAGTTAATTGAAGGGCTACCTCCATGGCTGCTGTTGGGGTGGTTCTCATGCAGCCAGTGGTGGCTGAGCAGGCCAGTCGTTGGAAGCGTTGCAGTCTAGCGATGGTGGTCGAGAGCTCAGTCCTCGTCCACCAAACCAGAGCGCCATACGCCAACATTGGCCTGATCACCGCTTTATATAGCCACAGAGTAATCTTCGGAGAGAGCCCCCAAGTTTTTCCTAGCATTTTTTTACATTGGTATAGTGCAATTGTGCTTTTATTCAGTTTGTAGTCAAGATGCTTATTCCAGAGCAGTTTGCTGTCAAGGATCACCCCCAAGTACTTGACTTCGTCTGTAAGTGTTAATTCTGTGTTGAAAAGTTTTGGAAGCCTATGGGGTCCCATGGTTCTTTTGTTGGTGAACATTATAAGTTCTGTTTTCAAGGGGTTAACCGATAGTTCGTGTTTCGCACACCAACTCTCGATTATTTTGAAGGCTCTTCTCATGAGATCGCACAAGATGCCCTCAAATTTCCCCGAGATTAAAATTGCTAAGTCATCCGCGTATCCCACCGAGTACAGACTGCTAGCGTTGAGCTCTGCGATGAGCTCATTTACGACTAGATTCCACAGTAGTGGTGACAGCACCCCACCCTGTGGGCAGCCTCTACTCACGATACCTCGTGTGGTGGTGTTCACGGTAAATTGAATAGCACGGTATTTTAACATGTTATTAATCCATTCTATGAGTGTTCGCGCAACACCGTGCGTGGCAAGTGCCTGCTCGATGCTGACGAAGTTAGTTTTGTCAAAAGCACCTTCTATATCAATGAAGGCGCCTAGGGTTGGGGTTTTAGCTTTAAGAGCATTTCCTATGCGTGATACTACGCTATGGAGTGCTGATTCAGTTGATTTGCCTGCACAGTAGGCGTGTTGATTAGGATGTAAGGGTCTTTGTACCGAAATTTGGGACCTAATCTTCCTATCCCCCAGCCTCTCCAGTGTCTTCAGGAAGAACGAGGAGAGGCTTATGGGTCTAAAGGACTTGGGTTGGGTGTAGTCACCCCTACCTGGTTTCGGTATGAAGATTATTTTCACCTCTCGCCAGTTCAAGGGGATGTAACGGTGGGCCAGGCAGGCCCGAAACACCTTAACGAGGTGATCAGCCAGTAGATCCTGACTCCACCTGAGCAGAGCTGGGAAAATACCGTCCAGCCCTGCTGCCTCGAAAGGTAAGAAGGTGTTGATTGCCCATGTTAATTTGTCTTTGTCAATTACTTCTAACGCCACCTCCCAATCCAAGCTACTAGTGACCCTCTCCCCATGTGGTTCCCAGCTTTGCTGGGTGTCAGTCTGACATCCTGGGAAGTGGGTGGTTAGAAGTAGCTAGCTTGTTTCAGCGTCGTTTGTAGTGTAGGTGTTATCTGGTTTTTTCAGGCTTCCTATTGAGTGGTCTGTCTCTTGAGCAAGACAGGTTTTGACTCTCATTGCCTGGTTGTTGCTTTCGATGTTAGTACAGAATCGCCTCCAACCATTCTTCCTTCTGAGGCGTATCAGTTTTTTGTATGTTTTACGAGGTGTTGTATAGCGGTCCCAATCTATTGGCGACCGTGTGTTCCTAGCTCTGTTGAACAGTCTTCTCAGCTTGCGTCGGTGTCTTTCCAGCTCAGGACTCCACCAGGAATGGCGAGCTCCCTGCCTAGGTACCGTGAGGGGGCACGACTGTTCATAGCTAGATAGAAGGATAGATGTGATGTTGTTTACATGTTCATCTAAATTGGTTACTGGTATTTCAGCCGGAAGAATGGGTAATCTACCCAGTTCAGCCTCGACGAGTTTAATAAACTTGGCTTGGTCTGTGTTGCGAGGAACCCTTCTCGGCTGTGGTTTGGTTAGGTTGAAGTTGATGGTATAGCGTATCCATCTGTGGTCCGAGCATGATATCTCGTTGGATACATGCCAGTCCTGTATGCAGTTGGAGATACCTATGGTTGTTATAGTTAAGTCTATTATTGTTTGCGATCTCGCGTTTATGAAGGTAGGTTCAGAGCCCTTGTTGAGTAAAACAAGGTTATTACTAAGAATAAAATCAAGCATTACCTCACCTCGGTTGTTAGTTTTGACATTACCCCAGAGCGTGTGATGCGCATTGGAGTCTGTCGCGATGATTAGTTCCAGTTTCTCCTTTTCACAGTACTCAACCAATGACGCGAGCTCTGGCAGAGGCACGTCCTCGTCGCCTGGCAGGTATGCCGAGGCTAGTACGATGTCCGGGAGTTCCTGTTCGGTTCTGAAAAGCCTGATTGCTGTCAGGTCCCTTGAACAGAATTCGTTAATTAAGAGGTTAGGTACATGTTTTGGGACAAAAATGCAAGTGCGCGGATTACTTACGGAGGTGTCCAGCAGCAACTTACCTCCGATGTTACCAAGACCGCATATTTTGCCACCCCTGATCCACGGCTCTTGGATGAGGGCGATGGTGTTGCCATGTTGGTGTTGGTTTTTCTCCAGCACTCTGCGCAAGGTGGCCGACGCAGATTGGCTGTGCTGGAGGTTGGTTTGCAGGATGTTAGTCCCGCAGAGGAGAGGAGCAGAGGCTGCTGTCCTCGCCCTCACTTCTCTCCCCTGGCGGAAAGCAATCCTCGTCCGACATTAGACCGGACGAGGGTGGTTCTCTCGTCGATCCCGCTGTTGAGACAACCTCCAATGCTGCCAGGGAAGTTGCCAGCTCCACCGCCTCCCCAACGGTCCCCATCGCGGGAGGCGATGGGGAACGTCCAGGCAGCGGCGACCCAAGCCCCCCCCTCGGCGCACTCGAGGCCGTCCCAGATGTAGTCGCAGCAGCGGCTTCCCTGGTTCCACCCTCCTCCAGGAAGCGGATGTATAGACTACCCATAAGGTAGTATACACGCCGCTGCTGGTCTTTTATGGTTTTTACCATGGACTCCGGCACACGAAAGAAGAGACAGGTACCCGGGGGCTCCTGTCTAACCCTTTCGTGTGTCAGAGTCCAGGTGTTAATCCTCAGGTTCGGGTTCTGCCTCGCCAGCATCCTGAGCAGACCTTGTGTGTCCTCGGTGGTCTCCGGGACGTAGAGCATGCACAAGGCCTTTTTAGGTATGTCGGCTTGGGGCCGAACGGTGAGCTTAGTCCCCGGTAGCGGGGACGGTATGTTTTTTGCGACCCCCTTGAGCCAAGCCAGCGTGAAGTCGTCCTCGCACCAGGTTTTGAGGACGCCTTCAGCGAAGTGGGCCCGGCCTCTGAAGTGGATCGCGGTATTAGTGTCCGTTTGTTCAGGAGCTGCCATCAGCAGAGCCCGGAGCTGGTTCTCTATCTGCTGACGGATCCCCTCCGCTTGCTCCTGCGTCATGTCCGAGAAAGGCTCGGTCATGACGGCGACACACAGCTCGTTACTTTTGAACGACGCGGCCGCTTCGGCGTAGCTCACTAAGGTTCCGTCAACCATACGGGAGCGGGCAGGCTTGCTCTTCTTGCTGATCCCCGTTGGTGTGACGGAATCTTCGGGACGCGTACGCTTCTGCGCCCGGGCCGGTGGTACCACATTAGGGTTTTTATGTTTTTTACGTCCCCTTGGCCTCGAGCTGCGCTTGCGCTTAGTGTCGGTGGCAGCCTCGCCTTTTGGCGTCACGGCCGTTGCCAACACCGCCTTGCGGGACGTCTTCTTGTTCGGCACTGTTTGCCAGTTTGACCCTCCTGCCAGTGGGGCTTTGGCCAGACTCGTCGGGTCCCTCTCAGAGACCGCAGCCGTTGACGCAACCCGTGTTTTGGGCGCATCCACATTTGCAGTGCTCCTCGAGTCGCCACGAGCGAGAACTGTCCTTGGCCTTTCGGTCAGGGTTGTGTTAGGGGGCGCATCCATGGACGCAGATGAGGTTGGGATCGCTCGGGACGCAGCCTGTTGTGGCGCATCCTTTGCGGTTGCCTTCCTCATCGCATCCTTGGACGCAGCCGAGCGTTTGCCTGTGTCGGGTGCATCTGTGGACGCAGCCTTAGACGGTTGCCGCTTAGGCGCATCTTGAGACGCAACCCTTGTGTGTGTAACGAAAGGCGCATCTGAAGACGCGGCCTTTGGTGCGTTGGTTATTATAAGCGCATCCGACGAGCGGGACGCAGCTTGTGTTTTTATCGTCGAAGTCTCTTGATCCATGGGTTTGGATGTTGAAAATTCACCGTTGGAGCTCTCCACCCGCCACGGAGCCCTCAGTCGGGGACGTCGCCCGTTCAACGAGCGAACGCCAGAGCTACTCCTTCGGTATAGGGTCAACCTAGTAGGAAATTGACGAGCCCGCACGCAACGGAAGATCACGGGACTGTATACGACACGAGACTATGCCGCAACCCATCCCGAGACCCCACGCCGCGCCGGCTGCCCTCCCCCACTAAGCCGACCCTCGCTTGACATCCCGCTTATGGGATGCCCCAGCCGGTTGATCGTAGGTAGCTACCCTACGACCTCCCGTGTAGGAGGAAATCCAGGCCAAAGTAGTGTGTTGTGTGCAATCTGCTCCACTCAACCACCAGGATTCCTTCATCCCTCCGTACGGGTCCCCGCGCACGGCACAAACACGCGGGAGGTCATTGCTGTCCATCATCTGCTTTTGTTTGACGGTGGACACCCAGGGACATGACCTCGCCACCCCTGAGGTAAATCGCCCGGTGATTTCTGTTACGTCTAGTTCATATGGAATTAGACCAAAAACGGGGCGGCAACCTCGAGAAGGAACATCACCAGACTTGCCTTGAGGATCTGCACGACCGTTGCGCTCTCCCTCAAGGCCACGCCACCTTACCGCCTCTGAGGGAGGAGGCAAGGTAGGTCTGCGTCTACAAAACCAAGCCAAGCAGGTAAGCAAGCGAAGCATGTTGTTGAAAGCCAAAACATAAATTTGTAAACGCACAACCCTCCTAATAAACATTATATCAATAACCAACTGACTGAAATCCCTATCTACAGATCTATACAAGATCAAAAATTTCTAATACTCGATTAAAAATTTTATAAGGCGAAAATCGAGACATCATTTATCTTCAAGTCTTATTCCGAGGTCTTCAGTGTACAAAGAAGCGACCAATTGCGAGACGGACTCGTACACGAAGGGGTCCGTACCACCGTACAATATTTTAACACTACATAATTTTCTTTAAATAACGAAATGAGCTATGGAACGGAGTAGGTATTCCGGGTATTAAACTTGTGAACTGGGTTAGGAATACAATAATCCGTTCCATTACTATACCGTGACATTTTTTGAGCGCGCCACCATTGCGGCGGTAAGGCGGATTAGTGGCTTGCGAGGCGGCATGGCATCCTCACCTTCCGGTCAGGTCCTCACCGGACACGGTTGTTTCGGGAGGTTCCTGTTTCGTATAATGCGGGAGGAAACGCCCGGGTTCTATTATGAAGATTGCCCTAAGGACACAGTGGAGCATACGGTGGAGGTCTGCCCGACTTCGGTGGAGCACCGCCGTGTCCTTATGGAGGCGATCGGCGGCAACGATCTCTCGCGTCGGGCCATAGTTCAGGCCATGGTACGGAGCGAGAGTGCATGGGTAGCCGTCGCTTCCTTCAGCTAAGTAGTGATGCTCGCACAGAGGGAGGTGGTGCACGTGAGGAAGAAGCAGTACATGCGCCCTCACGGCCGTAGCCTCCGCAGGAGACGCCCTGGGCGTCGGGAATCCCAGGCTAATTCCCGGCCACCATAGCCGCGGGCTTGCGGACGGTGAGTTATGGATAGCTCGCTGTTCGGTAAGGACCAAGCCCGGGTCGACGGCAGGTTGTGTTCCACGTGCGCCTCAAAGAGATGTCAGCACCAAGTGATGGGGCCCGGAATGGCTGATGCCTGCCAGGGGTGCGGGTTGCTCGAAAGAGATACCGCGGCCCCTGGCACACAGGCAACTGAGGGAACACGGGTGGGTTTTAGTCAGTAGAAGTCTGACACCCCTCCTGCTCCACCCAAAGCGGGAGAAGTTATTTGATGATTTCCCACCAAAAAAAAATAATACCGGGACATTTTAGTCGTCTTACAAAGGTGGTCCACTCAATTTATTCGTCATAAAATACCTCTAGACACGATTAAAACATTGTTATCATTCATTAAGATAACAGGTACCTACACAGAAAAATAAATAATGCTTTAGAACTATGAAACACCCTGTTGTGTTAATGTTTACGTATCAAACGGTAGAAGATTACTACCTGCCTACCATTACATTCCATCTCCATAACAGGGTGTTTCAAACTACGTCATGCGTCTTAGTGAATGATATTTTAATTTTTTTAAATTATGCAAATGTTCAATAATATCTTTTTTTTTTTAATAAAAGATTAGTAAATGGATACATGAAGTGGGCTGCCATTGTAAGACGACTAAAATGTTACGGTGTAAAATAACTGATGTCACATGGAAAGCTGCTACGCTTAAATGGAACTGGGCTGGACAAATCTGCCGTATGAGAGACGATTAATGGGCCAAACTTACGATCCAGTGGGTCCCGCTTAATGGCAAACGAAAGCGCGGCAGGCCCAGACGGGGATAGCGGGATGGACTCTTTTAATAAAAGTTGGTCCTTGGCAGCTTTGGACGTTGAGACGTGGAAAGAGAGTGAGGAGGCCTTAGCTCAGCTGTGAGACATTAACAGCTAATAATAATAATAAACTTTGATTTAAAGGGGAACCCCTATAATTTCTACAGCCTTTTGACAGATGAACGAATGGACGGACCGCAGAGCCTTAAATTAGTAATAAGGTCCCGTTTGTTAAGGTACGGTACCCTAAAAACTGCGATCCAAGAGTAATGATGGCTTGAAGTCAGGAAACAGTTAGTTTGTAGAAAAGCTACGGGTTTGTGAGAGACAGAGTCGTTTCCGTTTGAAACTTGATAAATGTTGTTTGGGTGATATTACGGAATTATACACTGAACACATAATTGTGAAATCTTATTCTCTATTCTGAAGAATCTCACTGTGAGAACTTAGGTGAAGTGAGCCGATAGTGTCAGTCCTTACCATCAGGTGGAATTACGGCTCACTTCAAACTAACTCCCTCATCTATCACCACGGTCTACATCTTTTTTATGCTGCGATTTTTACAGAATATACTGGCTGAAATTACACATTTCTTGTTAACGCCTATTAAGTAAGCCGAAGAAATGAGCTCACCAAAGATTGAAATCGTTAGATTTGTCCTCACCGTTCCTACTTACTAGGAGTACCGTACACCGTACTTACTTCTGGGGTAAGGGCGGGCGTTTTTAGGGGACTGTCTTGTGTAATTTTGACGTTCAAGAAGTGCTGATTCTCAGCCTCATTTGAATGAATGACTTTGATTTTGATTTTAATGTCGCGCGAAAAAGTGTTCATATTAAGAATAATGAGCTCGCTTAATAATAATGGCGTTAATAAATTAAGTCCTCCAGCTAGGGCACTGAGACGAAGATACCGAAGAAATAACAATTTTCCAAACGATAAATCAAAATCAAATCAAAAGTCATTTATTCAAATTAGGCTGAGAATCAGCACTTTTCGAATGTCAAAATTACATAAGACAGTCCCCCAAAGCGCCCGCCCTTCACCACTTCCTAGTGCTTTAGCTGTGAAGAAGTGGCGCAACAAACTCCCCAGCAGCACAGCTGTCTGTTTAGTTAGATAGACTGGATTCTATACATAGGTAGGCAAAGTAATCAACATTACGAGACACAGAACTTCAAAATTTGTCATAATTTGATGCCAGCGCGATCGCTTTAGTGGTGGTCTGTGTTTGTTTCATTTTATATTGTTGAAAACAGAGGTAGTACCCACAACTACACATAAAGTTATACCTTTCATATAAGCTGATCTCGCATTGTATAGAATTTCCGTACAGTGCGAGATCAGCGTAAACTGGAAATGTATGGCTTGATGTGTGTATGCTTGAATGTAAGGATCCGCATTATGAATATAATTGAATTCATTCCGATCCAGTTTTTCCCTTGCTGCCAGTGATGCTCGAAGCCGAGGTTCGCACCCCACAGGGGATGCCCGTAGCGAGCAGTCGCTGTAGCTTTAAGTTTCTGAACCCTGGCTGGAAGCCTTAATTTATATTTATTAAGGTTACCACGGTTACCAGGTTACCAAGGCTGTTCCATGTGTTGCCGGACGTAAAAGAATAGCACCATCCCATTTCTTCCCGTGGGTGTCGTTGAAGGCGACTAAGGGACTTACTAGAGAATGGGCAGCAGCGTTCTCTATGCATTTGACTACCATACTGCGATCGCCAACCCGCCTGCCAAGCGTGGCGGTTATGGTAAATCGCCCCCTTTTGGGGCAGGCTTATGTCCAGCAGTGGACGTCTTTCGGCTGATATTTAGAAGGTTACCACAGGCAAGCCTTGTTAATCAGCCCTCTTAGGTTGATCTGCGAGAATTCATACCCAAAAAAAAAAAGTTGTTTTAAAGTTAACAACGATCGTGAAGAGTAAAAATATTTATGTTCTTCTATTATTTCACAGATATAATATCCGCTAGTAAAAATTAACTTCTTACCTGAATTACTCCTCTAGATAATCTCCCAGATGGTACGAACATTAGATGATGTTCAATTAAGTATCCCGTCTCACTTCTCAAACGACTGTAATTTATTAAGAAAAGTATCCGCTTATTTTTTCTCTAGATTACCCTTAGTATTGGACAGACCTAATACACCCCATCTTTTTTAAATGTGACCTCATAAACAACGCAAATTAACAGAAAAACTTTAGGTATTCCTCACATTGGCCGCACAAAAATTGTATAAAGTATTCACTTTATCCGGCCAAAGAAAGAAATTCATAGCGAAAATTTATACCGTCCGGGATTATGTGTATACTCGAGTTTGTTTGATGCTAAATGACTTTGTTTAGGCACTTAAGCCGCTCATTTGGCTTTTAGACACTTTTTTCACGAAAAAACTTAAGAATCCCAGATTTATTGTGGCTAAAATGTGGAACCTGGGGAATGTAAAGAACACTATTATTCATGGAATGACCGGGACTTTATATTTGTTGTTGTTTAATTTGGGGATTGTGGGAAATCTGGGTTATTTTTTTTTTTACTTTGAGTATTGCAGGCTATGTACTTTACTTTGTAACTATTGCCTGACACATTTGTTGGTGCATTTAATAATGGATAGCTGATTTTTTTTTGAGTCTAAACATCACTTAATATATAACTGCGTAAGTCAATAGTGACTAAAGATAATACGTACTTTTAACTGTGACCTTTTATTCATCCCCTTGCGTGCAGCAAGCAATTATTGTTTTCTTATTTTTTTATTTAGCTTTTGTTAACAAAGAAAGCGGTGAACGGTCACAAATAAAGAGCGTTTTTGACACCTTAAAGTGAATCTAGTTCACATTTTTCCCATACAAACTTCGGGAGTGTATTACTCCACTGTTCGACAATGTACATCAAAAATTAAATATGGTATGGTTTTACCTCATTATTAATATTGTCTGTACGGAAACAGAATACTAAAATAAGAAGCCATTAAAACGTTAGAAGCCAACAAAGATCCGTTTTTCTTGCTAATTTAACCTAACTGTGGGCGTGTTTAAGTAATAAAAGAAGTGGAAAATCTGAAAAACCAAGTCGGTACCAACAAAGCTCAAATATCGAAAAGTACAATAAACTTTATTGGTTATTGATTTATGCAGTGGTTTTTTCATAAAACCCGGTCTTCCTAATCCTCATCACTGATACTACCTCAGTCGGACACGATGCCTAGTGAGACCGCGTGCTTTTTAGCCAGGCCCATGAGTGAGTTCGAGCTCGCGACTAGGTTCCCCTTAATGTCAGATACTGGTGACAATGATAGATTTCATGGTGGCCATTTTATATTTTTTTGGTGCAATAATAACAGTTCAACAAAGAAATAACGCAAAACAATAGCTTATTAAATGTACTGGTATGTACGCCAAACTTACTAACTATGTCAATATCAACATCACACTATGTAAGTACATATTTGTTAAAAAAAAAATACTGACACATTTTTTTATTTAGGTACTCGCATATACACGTCACGTTGCAGTATTGTTAGAAAGCTATTTGCATCCGTCACCTCACACTTCAGGTCCAGTTGAAAACCAGCATCAGGCACTACTCAGTTTTCTGGCATTTTTGCAGGTCTTAACCTTTTTGGGACAGCCGTGAGGCACACTTTAACACTACATAGTTTCCACAATATGCTTAGCAAAAATATAAATTTAAATTTAAAATAAAAAAAGTAAAATAAAACACAAAGTCTTGTACGAAGCCACACATTGTAAAAGTATCGCACAAAGAGTACAGTATATATATGAGGTGTCGCAGCGCTGGTATTCTGATACCAGCATACACACTGTGATGTCACAGACAGATACAGAAATAAAATTCATTCGCTAACGCTCTGTCGTACGTACCGGTTCGGTGTCAACGTCTGAGTAATTTGTGCGCTAACTACCCCCTACTCTAACCAAAATGACCAAATGTGATAATTGCAATAAAGGCATAACCAGCAGATCGCCAGGACTGGAATGCAGGTCATGTGCTAAGACTGTTCATGCTAATAAAGCTTGCTCTGGTCTTACTGCGAAGCAGCTATCTGCACTTCGTAATGCGGACAGCCTAGACTGGATATGTGAGGAATGCAACCACAACTCGCCTAACAGGAAATCATCCTTCTTTGTCCCGGACGAGGAAGACGAAGAAGAAGAAGAAGTCGCGACCTCCAGTAGAAACCTAGGGAACTGCAACATAGATAGTGTAAAGTTTCTGAAGGATATTACAGCCGAACTGAAAAAGGTCCTAAAGAAGGAATTGCAACCAATAGAAGTATCAGTAAGCCTCTGCAGCAAAAAAGTAGACGAACTGACAAAAACTGTGGAAATCCAAAGTAAGCACATACAGGAGTTGGAGAAGAAGTACACCCACCTGAGCAACGAAAAAACTCATCTCGAATTAGAAATCACCTCGCTAAAACAATATGTGCGTAATATAGAACAACAGCGTCTAAATAACGTGCTGGAAAAGATAGGAATCCCTAAAGCTCAAAATGAAGACCTTGACTCGATATCTGGTAAGCTAGCTGAAACTCTCAACTTGGATAAATCACAGATACTAAATGTTAAACGTGTAGAAGATCGAAATGAACGTGAGGGAAACATCCAGATGGAGTTGAAACAAGCAGAACAGGCACAGTCATGGGTACGTGCATCCAGAAAGGAAGAAGTTTTGCTGGAACAAATAGTTACTGAAGCCCCTGTAGAGATTTCTAAGTCTAAAGTGATTCTGCGACGCGCCCTAACAAAATCGAATAAATCGCTACTGTGGCTGGCCAAACAAAAATTGGGTCCAGCATATAAATATGTATGGTTCCAGGATGGAAAGGTGCTGCTACGTAAACAAGACAAAGACAAACCTACAGTCGTAAGGAGCGAAATGGACGTCGATCGCCTTTCGACTACAACGCAAGCAGCACATCAAAATACTTATCGGTAATAGTTTTAAAATAAGTTATCCCGGATCTCTCTCCCGATCACCAAGAATTATTTGACTGTGCTAACATTAATGTTTTTAGTAAGCTTATACCTTTTACTAATAAATTAAATATTGTTCACATAAATATTAGATCCATAGTTAAAAATTTTGGTAGTGTAATACGTTTAATCAGCACATCCAATGTGACTATAGATGTCTTGATCTTAACAGAAGTTAATGTATATGAAAACACTGTTCATTTGTATAACATCGATGGCTATGAAATGCACAGTAAGTTGCGTATAAACAGAAAAGGCGGTGGAATAATAATTTACGTCAGAGATGGCTACGTACTCACACCAACGAATCATTCGTTAATACACTGTGAATGTATTCTTGGTCAAATCACTACACCTCACAACTACCACGCATATATCTGTGCAATTTATAGACCACCAAGCCAAAGTAAACATCTATTCGTAAAAGAAATAAGCGGTATCTTATCCAATTCTTATATTAAATCATACGACACTTATTTGTTGGGAGACGTTAACATAGACCTAAAGACATACGACAACATTAGAGAATATTACGTAAGTAGCATGTCCGAGTGTGGTTTAACGAGCGCAATATCTGACTACACAAGAATTGAAATACGCGGAAGTAACACTACACGTAGCTGTATAGATCACATATTTGTAAGAACGCGCTCGTTAGATCTGTACTCGGCCGCACTCGGAACTGTAATGGCCGATCACCGCATGATAATATTGTCGTGCGTAGGACCTGACCCAACACGGATACAGGCTGATACTAAAACGATGCAACAAATTGATAATGTTAAAATTAAAACTTTACTTAAAAAATTAAAATGGAGTGAAATAGATGGCATAGAGTGTCCAAACACAATTTACGATCATATACAAAGCCAATTTCATAAATGCTACGAAGAATCAAAATATATCAGAAAAATTAATGAAAATAGTAAAAGAAACAAACAGCGTTGGATAAATAATAAAATTAATAACATGTGTAAAAAAAAGGATCAACTATTTTTGAAATGGAAAAATGATTCAACGAATAAAATACTGCGATTGGAATATAACAAGGTAAGAAACAGAACTCATAAAATCATCGAAACCTCGAGAAATAAACATTTTTTAGAAGAAATAAATAATTATAAAACGAACCCTAGAAAGCTATGGCAAATACTAAATAAGTTGTCGGGTCGCAATAAAAAGTCGGTGGATGAAACCATCTTGAGTGCTTTCAAAAATAATAATATAGAAATAAAATCAATAGCTGACAATTTTGCGACAAAATTTAGAAATAGTGTTAAGAAGATCTTGCCCCAGTGTAACCGTCGTCTGCTGAACGAATCTGAATATACGTTTCCCCTTGACAGATCATTGTGCTTCAGGAAAGCTACAAGTAACAGTATCGGTAAGCTAATTAGAAACCTTCATACAAATAAAGCTCCAGGAGTAGATAACATTAGGTGTATTGATATAAAATCTATCTGTGACAAGATGGCAGGCGTTATTGCCAATTTGATCAACTCTAGTGTCAAACAAGGAAAGTACCCGGAAGTATTAAAAACTGGTATAGTGCGCCCAATACATAAAAAAGGAAGTCTGGCCAACTATGAAAATTATAGACCGATCACTGTTCTACCCGTTATCGACAAAATAGTAGAAAAGTATATCTGTAATCACATTCAAGACTTCTACGCAAAAAATGATGTGTTATCCAGCACACAATACGGTTTTCAACCCAATAAGTCCACCTCACAGCTGTTATCTAAGTTCACAGATGAGGTCAACGAATCCCTTAATGATAAAAATAATGTAATTTTACTATTTATCGATTTCAGTAAGGCGTTCGATACGCTTAGGCATGACACTTTGCTGACAAAATTAAATAACTCTGGAGTTCGAGGACCAATACTTAAATGGTGTGAGGACTATCTTAATAACCGTAAATACAATGTCAAAATATGCAATGAAATCAGTGACGCCATTGAAGTCACCGAAGGGACAGCCCAAGGTTCAGTACTTGGACCCCTACACTATCTGACATATGTTAACGATATGGAACATGTGGTCAAACACTGTTCTGTTTATCAATATGCAGATGACACGTGTCTTGTAGCTTCCCACAGGGATGTAAAAGTAGCAGCTCAATGGTTACAGGAAGATTTTATTCAAGTCTCCAAATGGGCACATGATGCTGGCCTGATTCTCAACGCAAGTAAAACCAAAATCATTCATGTCCACTCTAGTCACCTAAAGCAGATTACTTCTTTTAAGATAATCGCACATGGTCACAGTTGTCTTCACTCCACTATGTCAGGTATATGTCGATGTGAGGCAATTGACCAAGTAACGCACCACACCTATCTTGGATTAGTCGTGGACAATCGCTTCAGCTGGACTTTTCACGTGGACTCAGTCTGTGACAAGTTGCGGGCTATACTGGCAAAGTTCTACATTTTAAAACCTAAAGTACCTTTCAAATTGCTTCTCAACATGTACATTGCCTTAGCAGAATCAATTATAGCATACGGACTTACGAGCTACGGGCGTACATTTAAAACATATTCTGACAAAATTTCCAATCTACAAGTAAGACTATTAAAACTGATCGTACCCAGAAAAATAAAACACAAATATAAAGAGAACGTTATAGAACTATTTAAATATTGTAAAATTTTGCCAGTTCAGACCAGACTCAAAATGGCCCTCTTGATTGAGCAATTTAATAACAAAAGCACTCAAATACCTATATCACATAAAATAATCACAAGAAGTATCACCCAAAATAAATTAACAATACCTCAGGTTAGAAATTATTATGGCAGGCGAACAGTAAAATTTTTAATTCCCACCATAATGAATGAAATACCCAAGTCTATTAAAACCGATATAAACCTTAAAAACTATAAGCAAAGATACAAAAAATACTATTATAACTACATATTAAACACATAAGTAACATAGTCTACAAAAAAAAAAAAATATCCCTGAACAAAAATAAAAGCAACCTGTATAGGAATCTTGAGATTGACTAGAACTGTTATTTTTTGAGCAAATTCTATAAACATTGCATGTGACTCACTTAGGTAGGGTACTTACTGATAGATGTTTACGGCTATCGTAGTTTCGCGTGGTTACGTGCATATTATTTTGGATGTACCTACATTATTTAATTATTACTTTAACCCATTAGTGATTAAGCGGTGTTATCTATTTAGTGAATGTGAGTATCAATACAAACCATCTCTGGTTTAATGATACAAATTAACGAAATTGTATTAAGACAATACCTACGAATAAAAAAAAAAAAAAAAAAAAAAAAAAATAAAAATCTATACATATATAAAAATTAATCGCCGAAATGTACATACGCGCATAACTTCCAAACGACTGCACCAAATTGGATGATTCTTTTTTATGTGTTCCTTATTGTCAGGACAAGGTTTGTATATAAGAAAATTAAAATTTTGATTTAATCAGAATTCATTTTTACAATCTAATACAAAAAGTGATTGACGGTATGTGACAGAAGACTTTGACAGATCTTTGAAGAAACAATCGACCAACTGATTTGATTTTACCAGTCGCGACTGGAGAAATAAAATATGGCGGTACGAAGTTCGCCGGGTCAGCTAATAATAAATAAAAATAAGACAAAATGTGTAAAATAACCAAAAAGTAATGTACGTAAATAGTATTTTTTTTGTAATCCGCGTGTCTCTGCACCCAGGTACCATCTCTTACTTGTCTATCCCTTTAGTACCTGTGACACTCTATGGCATCGCTGTGACAAGTAATGAGACGCAGGCGCCGACTTACGGCAAAAGCAAATAGAAAATTTGAGTATGTGTGCCTGTTTACTGTCGGTGAGAATTGCACAAAAATGTAATAGTATTGGATCGTGAAAGTCTCGCATTTGCTTTTTGTGTTCTGTCTCTTTTTTTTTTTTTTTTTTCGAAACATATCTTTCCTAATGTATACATATTATTTGTTTTGTTTTTTATTGCAGTCGAATTATTCAATATCACACTGTAATATTCAAAGGTTTATAAGTTTACTTACACTACTTTTAGAACAGTTGACACAACTATTTACACAGGGCACTTAATTAAATTACTAACTATATCAATATAACACTATTTATGTACATATTCGTTACTATTTTTTGTTTTTTATTTCCCACACATTTATTTTATTTCATCTATGTAAGTTTGCATACACACGTTGCAGTATTAGTTTAAAACTGATTTACATCCGTCACCTCACACGTCAGGTCCAGTTGAAAACCAGCGTCAGGCACTAGTTGTCCGGAATAATGCTGAACTGGGCCTTTTTAGCGCAGCCATGAGGTACACTATAATGCTAGTTACTGACTTCTCACCTTACACTTTAAATTGATTTTTATTTTACTATTTCCCGCTGTTTAATGTATATTGTGTGCTTTAAAGTCTGTGCTAAATAAATGTATTTTTTTTCTTTCTTTCTTTCTTTCTTTCAAAATCACAACGAATTTATATTTAAGTGTTACGGCCGTCTTGTAATTCAGACAATTTATGGCAAATGAGAAATAAAGATTAACTAAGGTTTTGGGAGGTGTAAGAATTCCGATTTACAAAAATGACAAACAACGAACAAAAAAAAAACAGTGCAAAATCAATGCTGTGCCTGTGCAATCGCTGCCAAACGCTCGTCGTTATTGCCGGCTGCGTGCAGATAAAGGGTGAGTTCAATCAGGTTCAAAGTGTGGTATCTTTTTGAATCTATAGTAGATAGCTGTAGTAGTTACATGCTTAGTGCTAATATTTAACGAACGAACATGTAGCTAACTTTGTGAAAGGCTGGTGCCTGAAGACAGACACCAAAGCGTAAAGCAAGCCAACAACATAAAATTTAACATTTTCTGTGTAAATATTCAAATATTATATTACTAGCTTTTGCCAATACCTTTGGTTAATTCAGGCAACAAAAACATAACATAAATACCTTATTGACTAACATACATAATTATAAAAAACTACATATTAGTAGCACTTCACTTTACACTAGCTTCACTTTCTGCTGTCCTGTGGAACTTGTCCGCAGAAGTGACGGAACTCGACGTCCTGTGGCCGAAAGCCCTCTTCCATGACGACGGGTAGATAACAATTCGGCATGCGCACCACCAACGCCTTAAAGTTGACGTTGATGCGCGACTCTAGTAACTAAACCCTCGGCGTGTAACTTATCTTCTGGCGCACGTACTCCACGATATCGTCCGCCTTAGTGGTGTAGTGCAGGCGGGAGATGTACACCGGAGTGTTCGGCATAGCGGCATGGCTCTTTTCGGGCCTGCATTAATTCGGTTCGCGATCGGCACTTCTTCTTCTGCACCGTCACGTACTACGGGAACCAAACGTATCATGTGGTAATCCCGATTATAAACTGTGTGCCAAATATCATCTAAATCCGTTCGGCCGTTTTTGCGTGATTGTGTAACAAATATACAAACATCCAAACATTTAAACATCCAAACAGCCACACATACAAATATTATGGTATAGTATATATTATAATTGGAAGTGGGATTATATTGGCACCAATTTACCTGAATTCGGAACCTACCTACATCAAAGTGTTCATTCCAACTCCATTCAAGTACCCGGTAGCACGAACATCTTTAAAACTTTGATAAGCTGTAAACGTAACCAATTTAACTTAGACACAGTGAAATAATTCCTCCTTCTACGATTTAAAAAGTGGGCTCAAAAGTTTTCTCCCGAGTTGGTTCGTAATAATTCATAGAAGCCAAGGGAATGAGACAGATAAAATTATACCTAACAAAAACTTGATCTTAAATTAAAATTCAGTTTCCGTGTAATTTATTTTTCCGCTTTCATTTTCCCCTCTTCTTTATGTATTCCGTTACTTCACTATACAACTAAACCTGAATTCTCTTCGTTGGTAAGTGCATCACTTGAGAACGACTAGACCGATTTGGCAATGTTTTGTAAAGTTCATTCAATAAAGTCCAAATTAAGTTTTCAAGGAAAATAATTTTCTTACGAGGATAAAAATAATATCGAATCTAAACTGGATAAAGTTCTCATACCAAATTAACTAACAAACTATTAAAATAAAAATATAATAACTGATCATAACTAAAACAATTTACAAATTAAAATATTTCGTCGAAAAATTCCTGCGGATCGCTGTCGACCGGTACTGATAATTTTATCCTCTTTCATTATCCCCCGATTTGGGGGGGCTTGCCATAATCGCCACGCTTGGCAGGCGGGTTGGCGAACGCAGTATGGTAGTCAAATGCATAGAGAACGCTGCTGCCCATTCTCTAGTAAGTCCCTTAGTCGCCTCCTATGATACCCACGGGAAGAAATGGGATGGTGCTATTCTTTACGTCCGGCACCACACGGAACAAATGACAATAATTTATATTCGAGAAGTGGTGGCCCAGCGGTAACTGACGCGACATACGAGATGTAGGTCGTAGGTTTGAACCCAGACAGATGCTTTACTTTGTGTAAACTATTCCATCACCACTGCTCTCAAAACGGTGAAGGAAAACATCGTGAGGAAATCGGCATGTCCTAGAACCAAAAATTCGAAGACATGTGACATCTACCAACACACACTGGACTCGCGTGGTGGATTACGGCCCACTCCCTCTCACAGAGAGGAGGCCTGTGTCCCAGCAGTGGGAACGATATAGGTTGATTATGAATTTATATTCGAAAGTCACTAATAACTATGAGTGCACGACAGCAACGCAATCTATTTATATATAATCGCCGCCTGCGATTGTTAGTTTTAAGTAGGTACCAACATCATGTAAACCGACGCGCGACGGAGCCGCGTGCCTAGCGACAAGTTAAAACTTGTTCACGCCACTCGGTCGCTCCACGCGTTGCCATTGGTCAATGACATAAAATATGGCCGATTCCTGCCCCTCGCGGATCAGTGTATATATAAACCCTAGACCCTGGCAGTGTGGGCAGGCGCAGACCAAAATTCTTCGCTACAATGTGTGCTAACTAAAATAATTCTGTAATTTTCCAAAATCTATAAATAAAGCCATTTTATGTACCTACTAGTGCCGCATTTCAATTATACAGTACACATGCCACATTGTGAAAAGAGCTTTTCAAATAAAACCTTTGCTACTAATACGCCTCTGCTAATTGTTAGTCAGTTCGGAGTTAATGACCTAAATAGCTAACTTGGGCACCGAAGTTGAGGAATTCTTGGCGCCCAACACAGTGACATACACTTATGGGAAGAGCGTATAAGGAGAACCTTTGCTACTAAAATTACTTTTGCTTATTATGTATTAGTATGTTTGGGGCTAATGACCAACAAAAGATTACCGGATAACTTTTAAATTAGGAATAACTCTTTTGTATTAAAATTTTGATAAGATAATGTAGGTATGTCGGGTTTACTTTTTATAATAAAACTATCCGCAAAACAACAATACATTATCCCAATGTTTTCTGACATTCCTAGATTAAAATCAGACCCATGTTGTTTATCCGCAAAACATTCAAAAGCCAAATAGACCTTTGATATCGCGGATTTCATAAAAACGGAACGGCCTCAGAGGATTTCGGAACGGACATTTATTACGGAAAACACAAAACGAAAAGCAGATAACCTCTATCTAATAAGGGATAAGCAAAAAGTGCTGGCCGTTAAAAAGATTTACCGAAAACACAAAGAAAAAAAATCGGGTTTGAAATGAAACAGAAGGGATTTCAATTTCTGGCGCGGAACTAATGGTTGTAACGGTTTGTGCTGTTATTTGAATTTTAATTGATTATTATTTTTGAGGTTATAATGTGGGTTTTTTTTATAAACGAGAAAGAAGGAGAAAAGGGCTTGTGGCTAACTAATAACAGCCGCACGGGTCGCTTGCCGCGGTTGGTCCGTGGATGGGTGACCATCTTTACATACCAAGACTCCTACGTGCCTCGGAAAGCACGTTAAAACGTTGGCCCTGGCTGTCATTCGTGTACCTTTGACAGTCGTTACGGGTCGTCAGAAGCCCGAAAGGCTGACAACCAGTCTCACCAAGGCGTTACCCAGTAACTGGGTTGTGGAGGTCAGATAGGCAGTCACTCCATGTATAATACTGGTATTCAGCTGCATCCGGTTAGACTGGAAGCCGACCCCAACATAGTTGGGAAAAGGCTAGATAGATTGAATGAGGATTTATATCTTAAAACGTACCTACTTTTTTGTTTAACGTGAGTACAGTAGGTATTGATGTTAATGTAGTAATTGTTTAGTGCAGGGATGGCAAACCGTTGGCACGCGTGCCTTTGGTCGCACGCAACAAAATAGGTTGGGCACGTCATCTATTGAGAAATTTAGGTACTTAGATCACAATGGCAAACATAGAACGCTATATGTACTTACACCTGTGCCTGCAAGTCGTAATTTTCAGTAATATTATTAAAGACTCGCTCAGAAAACGTTGGTTACTTGTAGTAACCAACGTTTTTTTTTAATTTTTTTATATGTTTTTAATAAATAAGTACCTACCTCAATTGAGATATATAAAAGTAGATATTATTTCAAAAGTATTTTTTCCTGTCGTTGCTAAGCCAAGATTAAACATTGGCACATCATGGCCACATTAAATAATTATTTGGAAAAAATGGCGATGTCGATGTAAAGAAGTTCACCATCCCTGGCTTAGTGCTTATTATCCTCTTGATTTGTTTAGAGTCTAAACAAATCAACCATCCTATTTGGATGATTTGTTTAGAGTCTAAACAAATCAACCATCCTATTTGGATGACATTTTTTGCACATTGATAGACCAGAAATTTGTGCTACTCGGCTGTGGAAAATTATATTAATCTCAAGTATCGACCCGACCGATTTTGGCGTGTAAATTCGTGGAATCGACTAATAATCCATTTATATAGGAAACTAAACTGCGAATGCAGGATACTGACCTACCTAGAAAATAAAACAGACAGGGTAGAGGCTAACTACAGTACGGTTACAGTTGTCAGTGTTTATGGGCACCAGGTACATTCGTAGCCGGCAGTAAGCACAGCTAAACTTTCGACTTGATTAAGAGCTGCTACCGTTACGGGTCGGATTTGAATTCGTTAGCCAGGATTTTTGGAAATCTCGTGGAATATTATTTTTGTCTGCTGTTGCTTACCAATTAGATCAATGTCAGCATTACAGATCTGTACATGGTCCGTTCCTGACGATGAAAACTCATAATGATTCAAATTGCCGCTATCTAAGATGACAACTACCTAACAGAGAACTATTGACTTAATTAAAATTTTCACGCTTGCTTGCAGGCAGAATACAATTACACTTAGGTTATAAGACCTTCACCAGCAATGTATTTCTTGCAAATAAAAAAAATATTTGATTTGAAGCAACAGACGTAGCGCCGTCCTCAAATAAATTCGATTAAATGCAGGAGAATGATGATGACAATAAAACTCGATATGTCAAATATGACGTATAGTAGGTACATTGACGGAAAATAAGATTGCTAAGCAGATGGATAATTGTGTAACACGCTAATATTAAAAATGGGTTTTCATTTTGCCAGTTTCATAACATTCACGCCCGCTTCTCCTACGCCCGTCCTTTTGATGCGCTTTGCAGGTTGCATCTGAGAAATCTCCTCAAGTCCCCTCTCTACTCAACCGACTTCTACTCCTACTCCTTCACTGTGCTCGCTGTCCGATTGTGGAATTCACTTCCGCCTGACATTAGGGACTGCCGAACTGTAGCAGTATTCAAAAGAAGAGTGAAAGAACACTATCTCTCCACTTTGTCATAATTGCTTATGTATTTTTTTTTTAATTACATTATAATTATATTTATTTTAGTGATATTTATTTTAGAAGTATGTATCCCAAGTAGCACATTGGCGAAAATTACATCCATAAACAAGCTATATTACAGTCAAACGCTCTTAAGTAGCTGTACTAACGGATAAGACGATTCTTGAGACTGTATGGGAGGTGATCTCTACACTGTTAAACAGCACAGCTGACTAATGTCGGTATAATGGAGAAAAAAAAAGAAAATGTATTTTAGTAGAACTTGAAAGAACTATTGTCCAGCCTTTGGCAATGTAAAATGCTACTAGCTGGTTAAGAAGACCAAAGCTTGTAAACAGCTGCTTAACGCGATAAAGTAACACCTCTTCTAAGCTAAGCTAATCAAATTTTACCATTCGCTGTTTTATGGTATGCACTAATTCTATTATAATGCTACCTCAATCACCAACCCGCCTGCCAAGCGTGGCGATTATGGCAAATACCCCCTTTTGGGGGAGGCTTATGTCCAGCAGTGGACGTCTTTCGGCTGATATGATGATGAGGATGATGATACTTCAATAACAGTAACGTCTTTTATAATAGGAATATTGTATCAGGGTTATGGAACGTCTTTGCTATGTGGATGTTAAGATTTATGTAAAAATGGGTGAATTCATTTATATTTGAGAGTAGCTATGTTGGCAAGTTCTTTAGCTCCTCTTATTTCACCTAGGATTATCTAGGCCATTGAATATAAAAGTGAAATGTTGGATATTTTTCATACCGCCTAGCGCCTGTGCGAATATGGGGAAATTATTCAAAACATTGTAATTGAAAAGGAGCAAATAGGTTCCGTGTGGTGCCGGACGTAAAAGAATCGCACCATCCCATTTCTTCCCATAGGTGACGTAGAAGGCGACTAAGGGACTTACTAGAGAATGGGCAGCAGCGTTCTTTATGCATTTGACTACCATACTGCGATCGCCAACCCGTCTGTCAAGCGTGGCGATTATGGCAAATCCCCCCTATTGGAGGAGGCTTATGTCCAGCAGTGGACTTCTTTTGGCTGATATGATGAGGATGATTGTAAGAATATTAAGGTTTTGTATATACAGCTAGAGAAATGGATTAGGTAATTGGCTAATTGATTAACAAGTTCAATGGTGCGTATGTAGAAATTACAACTTTAATTCTATAACAGTCTTATTCATAATGGAATGGCAATGACAGGCTCAATCATTACGTGTCGTGTCAACCTGCACCCTCATTGCGTAATAGACTACCAATCAGAATCTGAATCATTTAAAGAGATATTGCTAATCCATCGCTTCGTATATTCGAAAAAAAAAATCTGCTCAACAATGTGAAAAACACAATGAATTTATTTATTTAACCATTTTTGCACACACATATAAACATACAAGAAGAAAAGAACAGAAAAATACTTACAAAGGTACATAATGCTTATTTATACAGAAATCTCTTCCAGCACACCCGCGATAGGAGAGAAGATAACAGAGTATAATAGTAGAAGGGAAACTTAAAATTAAACTCAATTTAATTATACACATATATATAATATTAGAATATACATACATCCCAAGCAGCACAAATAACTGTATAGCCACCGGACAACAGAATTTTTGAAGTGAAAGTTTTGAATCAAACATATGAAGATGAGGAGAAAATATTTACATAACAAAACATTTTATTCAAAGAAAATATAAAAGAATGGGCAATAAAGAGAAATATTGCTCAAGATGCACTGAAGGAATTACTAATAATTGTGAATAAAAGATTTCCAGATATTTTACCAAAACACCCGAGAACGATTCTACATACAGCTAGAAAAAATACTATAAAATTAATTGAATCTGGTGGTAAATACTGATACAATGAACTAATCAATCGGCTTACTATAGTTTTGAACAAGTGGCTAGACGTTTTAGAAAATATTAAGAGCGTTAGTTTCATCATAAGCATTGATGGCTTGCCTCTATATAAAAAGTTCGAAATATGAGTTTTGGCCGATTTTATGTAGCTAAATACCTAGTGCCGAATCATTTATCATTGGTGTTTTAGTATGGTGTCGGAAAACCGAAGAATCTTGATATTTATTTAGGAGATTTTGTAGTAGAAATAAAACAGTTATTGAATGATGGAATTCTTCTGTCAACCAGCTAGATTATAACAGTCAAAATTAGATATTTTATCTGCAATTCACCCGCAAAGGCTTTTATAAACCGTATGTACGTTTTCATGTCCTCAGCGCCACGTCTTTATAGGAAGACAAATTTTAATATTGTTTGGCCGTTACAAAACAATTAAGACATGTCAGTGGCTCTCAAAAGTATTTTTACTTATAGTTGCTGGTGGAATGGTCAATAAAAGTAATGATATACATTTACTGCGTTTTATTTTATTAATCACAGACTCCAGATTTGGCTTTGGTAATCCTATACGTTAAGCTATTAGTTAGTTATTCAAGCAGCGTACTGTTGAAATAACCAACTAATCAACCAAGTATGTAAACGAAACACTTTTGATTAACGTAATGAGATATATTATATGTACTAAATTTATTGTAGTCAAAGAGATCGTCTAATTAATCGTCTAGGTAATCTGACGTGTCACTATGGTTCAACATGCCACACTGCATTGTTATATGTTGCAATGGATGACTATTTCACTATTCATTGCATTTTTGTCCAATCTGTATGAGGGTTTGAATATTCTTGTTTATTCAATTTGGAAGTGGCATTTTTAATAGGCCATCTCAACCATCCATCCTTTTCCCAAACGCTTGGTATGATAAATATTTTTTCTTTCCCTCTTGCTGTTGTCTTCAATATTTTGAACGGCATTTCTATTTTCTGAAAACAAGAATAATTACTTAGCAATAACATTAGCATCTTTACCTACTATGTTACTCATCACAAAATCAAGTGAACTACCTAAGCTACTTGATTACGAAACGCCCGAAATGGTTTTCTATGACGATTAGAGATCTCTAAGGCGCTGTTGTATACTCTCACTTTGATACCTTCACCAGTCGTTAGAATAACTGAAAATCACTGTACAGCTAACGTACAGTTCTCAGCTGATTAATGGACTTAAATATGGCGACTGCACAGAAAAGAGAGGTTCAAGAGAATTTACTTAGAATGATTGCTGGATAACAAATTTACACCATTTTAATGTAAACACACCGATTACATATGAAAAAACCACTGATATCTGTTAAATTTTCATGATATTTCAGAGGTATTAAAGTAAAAACACATTATTTCATTGCTACAAATAGATATGCATGCTCATAATTTTTTTTTTTTTTTTGTAAAAATCCATGAATAATTCATACACCCGATTTATTTTGTAAAATATGTTTAGCAAAAGTATATTATTTCTAAGGCGCGTGTAATATTTGATAATATCACCTATATATATTAACAGTAAAGTGGCACCCGCAGTACAATTCACCGACAGAGGTACAAAAAAGAACGTGAAAATAACTTACCTTAAATTGGAAATTAATTATATTTACCCACAGATTATAGTTAGAAGTAACACTTGCACTGCACAAAAAGTTTTTAGTTGCTATTTCTTTGTAGATTTAACAATCGCCGTTATCAAGCCATATACCATCTTTTGGCTGTATAAGAGAATTAAAGGAGCTGGATAGTGGCCTATTGACAGCTGTTTAAGCTATTGTACAGCCCAGGTACAGCTCTTACAATGCTCCTGGATAGCTTTTAACAAGCTACTATAATGCTGAATGCTGGTTACTTTGGGGCCAAATTTAGAATTATAGAAGCTGTATAGCCGGATATACAGCCCTTGTACAGAAAGCTTAACAGCCTCGAGTTTTCAAAAATTCTGTTGTCCGGTGGCTATACAGTTATTTGTGCTGCTTGGGATGTATGTATATTCTAATATTATATATATGTGTATAATTAAATTGAGTTTAATTTTAAGTTTCCCTTCTACTATTATACTCTGTTATCTTCTCTCCTATCGCGGGTGTGCTGGAAGAGATTTCTGTATAAATAAGCATTATGTACCTTTGTAAGTATTTTTCTGTTCTTTTCTTCTTGTATGTTTATATGTGTGTGCAAAAATGGTTAAATAAATAAATTCATTGTGTTTTTCACATTGTTGAGCAGATTTTTTTTTTCGAATATACGAAGCGATGGATTAGCAATATCTCTTTAAATGATTCAGATTCTGATTGGTAGTCTATTACGCAATGAGGGTGCAGGTTGACACGACACGTAATGATTGAGCCTGTCATTGCCATTCCATTATGAATAAGACTGTTATAGAATTAAAGTTGTAATTTCTACATACGCACCATTGAACTTGTTAATCAATTAGCCAATTACCTAATCCATTTCTCTAGCTGTATATACAAAACCTTAATATTCTTACAATCATCCTCATCATATCAGCCAAAAGAAGTCCACTGCTGGACATAAGCCTCCTCCAATAGGGGGGATTTGCCATAATCGCCACGCTTGACAGACGGGTTGGCGATCGCAGTATGGTAGTCAAATGCATAAAGAACGCTGCTGCCCATTCTCTAGTAAGTCCCTTAGTCGCCTTCTACGTCACCTATGGGAAGAAATGGGATGGTGCGATTCTTTTACGTCCGGCACCACACGGAACCTATTTGCTCCTTTTCAATTACAATGTTTTGAATAATTTCCCCATATTCGCACAGGCGCTAGGCGGTATGAAAAATATCCAACATTTCACTTTTATATTCAATGGCCTAGATAATCCTAGGTGAAATAAGAGGAGCTAAAGAACTTGCCAACATAGCTACTCTCAAATATAAATGAATTCACCCATTTTTACATAAATCTTAACATCCACATAGCAAAGACGTTCCATAACCCTGATACAATATTCCTATTATAAAAGACGTTACTGTTATTGAAGTATCATCATCCTCATCATCATATCAGCCGAAAGACGTCCACTGCTGGACATAAGCCTCCCCCAAAAGGGGGTATTTGCCATAATCGCCACGCTTGGCAGGCGGGTTGGTGATCGCAGTATGGTGGTAAAATGCATAGAGAACTCTGCTACCCATTCTCTAGTAAGTCCCTTAGTCGCCTTCTACGACACCCACGGGAAAAGAAATGGGATGGTGCTTTTCTTTTACGTCCGGCACCATACGGGACAAGAAATTCTATTCTCTATTCTTACAAGAAAGGTGCAAAATCATACAAACAACAGCACTTGCGCGACGTAAATTCATTGAGTGCCGAGATTTGAAGAATCTCTTCTAATTCTACTGGGAATTCCAAGCAACGAGCTGAGCATCAATCGCCTGTCTCTCAAATGCACTTCCAATATAAACAGCTTCAAGAGAGAACTTAAATTCACAAGTTAAGCAATAAACATCACGCCTCTTTTACTCCGAAGGGGTAGGGTAGAGGTATAGGTATACCTATATATAGTACTCGCATATTTCGCCAGATAGGTTTCAGTGACGGGATTGTGGAGGTCAGATAGGCAGTGGCTTTATGTAAAGTATTGGCACTAAGCTGTATGCGGTTAGACTAAAGGCCGACTCTTGGAAAAAGACTAGGCAGAAGATGATGTTTTAGTCCCATTTAATATGGGGTGAGTTTAGACTTTAGAACTATTTGAAAGTCTATTAACTGCTCCCAAATAACAATGTTAATTTTTATTCTTTTTATTTTTTCGCCATGTCTGACATATTCTCGTTATTATTTGACATTATGTCATCATCTGCCTAGCCTTTTCCCAACTACGTTGGGGTCGGCTTCCAGTCTAACCGGATGCAGCTGAATACCAGTATTTTACATGGAGCGACTGCCTATCTGACCTCCACAACCCAGTTACTGGGTAATACGATGCCCCTTGGAAAGACTGGTTGTCAGACTTTCGGGCTTCTGACGACCCGTAACGACTGTCAAAGATCTACAAATGACAGCCGGGACCAACGGCTTGACGTGCTTTCCGAGGCACGGAGAGGTCTTGGTATGTTAAGATGTTCACCCATCCACGGACCAACCGCGGCAAGCTTAGCTTAACCTGATCGATCGATCCGTACGGCTAATATTACTTAGCCACAAGCCCCTCAATTAAATTATTTGACATTATGTATCAATTCTAATATGATGTCACATGGCTTAAATATGTTTATTTTATTTATGTAGATTCTTTTACATATTGTGAATGAGAGAACGTTGTTGGCCTTCCAGACTGTAGATTTGTAGACGATTTTCTATTATTTATTTTCATTCCTCAAGTACCTGGTACTTATTGACAGGCCTGCACTGTCCTCCTATACCTATTATCACTAATTTTTAAAAACCAATTATTTTTAAAAGAGTAACCGTGGAGTTTCTTGCCGGCTCTTTTCCATAGGAAGCGACAAATTGTAACCGTGCACCTAGTTTCTGACGTTTCATAAGTGCCCTTGCCGGTTTATGTGAAATAAAATATTTTGATTTTGATTTTTTTGATTTTGACTCGCCATCATCCTAGTACATACCTATCTAGCCAACGGGCTGCTACTGACAAATTAATGATGGAAAAACCTAATAACACTGTCCTCCAATCCAACCCACGACTTAATTATCAGCAGTAGCCCTTACGACCATTAGACCAACAATGATGTAACAAACATCAAAAGTCCCTCAAAACCATAATAAAGCATAGTGCAGATAAAGTTCACAGGTCAAAAAATGATCATGGTTCCCAGACCTCATTACATTAACAAGAAGATTTATTTAGCGCAGCCACTAACCTATAATCAAAATTTCAACTATGGGAGAATTAGCGACTCTTGACAGTAATGTAGCTATTTTTTGACAAAGTGGCATTCTAACAGCGATATGTATAAATGGATACATTTTTGACATTTCCATGATCGTTATAACGATCATGGAAATGTCAAAAATGTATCCATTTAGGCATTGATATTTATAGAGGCACAGTCTCGAATAAAAGTAACACTCAAAACTGTACCCATTTATACGTCAGTTATGATATTAACACATTTTTTTGCAAATTCAACCTTACACGCATAACTTAAAGTGGTTTTTAAAAAGCAATGCCCAAAAACTGACTGAAGGATGACTGACGATACTATTGACACCTGCGCACATTGCGCCCATTTATGCGGACGTTTTTAGACGCTGATTGTGTATCTTGAGTCATTTAAGCTACTGAAAAACTTATGTCAATCATGTTAAAAAGCCGTTGTAGAAATATGAAACGCTATTGTCAAAGGTACCCTTAGTAAATGTTTTATTTTAGGTACAGACTAAAACCAAACAGAGAGAAGAAACTAAGAGAACGTCCACAAAACATTTCTGCTCTAACAAAATATATTAATTTTAGACGCTATGTAGTTGGAATTTCTGTGGAAAAGCGTGAAGTGGCCCAATAAGCCGCTTCAGCGCTTTACAAAATTAGACGCTATTCGTACACTTGAACTGACTCGTTCTTGTTACGAATCCCACTGAAAATGTTATTGTGGAGTCCATAAATATTTGAAGTTTTCTATGAATAGTATATCGTTCTTTGCACAATAAACTACGCTATCTATTACAGTTTGTATGGTTGTACACTTTTTACTTTTCACAATCTGTAGGACTGGTTTCATATCTAACATGGTGAAAATTCTTAAGGAAAAAATATTATCTAATTAATCGTATGACAAGTTAAACTTATGATTAATTTATATAAGTATAACTGATAAGAAATCATCATCATCATCATTTCAGACGAAAGACGTCCACTGCTGGACATAGGCTTACCCCAGGCTCCTCCACTTCGCCGGTGTTGTGTTTCCCACATCCAGTGGATTCCTTCGGCCTTCACAAGGTCATCGGTCCATCTTATGGGAGGCCTTCCCAATCTACGTCTTCCGGTAAGCGGTTCCCACTCCAGAACCTTTCGGCTCCATCGGCCATCTGTTCTGCGAGCAATGTGCCCTGCCCACTGCCACATAAGTTTGGCAATTCTTCGGGCTATGTTGGTTACCTTCGTTCTCCTGCGGATCTCTTCATTCCTGATTCGATCACGTGGGGAAACTTCGAGCATAGCCCTCTCCATTGCCCTTTGGGTGACTTTAAGCCTTCTGATAAGGCCCATTGTGAGCGACCAAAGGTTAATTGTTATTAACCCATGCTTGGCCCTAATTGCGTAACACAAATACCACAACAGACGACACAATCAGAATCTGAATCATTTGGAAGAATATCTATTGGCTCAGATTATGTTTGAATAATTCATTCAAAAGGACATATCAATTACATAAGCAGGTAGATTTACAATACTTAGTGTAGATTGTTTTACATAGATTGCCTCATTAGTCTAGTGGGTGCAAACACTACTACTGAGCACACACGACATTGATTTACACTCAGTGTTTACTTTAACTCACACGCTAACTTATTACTTGTTAATATTCTTGGAAAATCGTATACTCACTTTTACAATGTTAGTAAATATGTGAATAAACATATTTACAAAGATTGTAAAAGTGAGTATCTATCATAAAATTAATTTATCTGTCATTGCTTCACTTTAATTCTTTTTGCCAATTTCGCATGGTAATTTTATTCCAGGTGCATCGTTTTCACACGTAATTATATAATGAATGTATTTATTGTACTTAGAACATTTAAAAGAGTAATGGTGGAGTTTCTTGCCCATTCTTCTCTATACGAAACTAAATTTTGGAAGGGCCGACTAGAATCAATTCTATTTTAACGTAAATGTTGACGTTCAAAAGTGCCTTTTAAGTGTCTATTTGAAATAAATGCTTTGATTTTGACTTTGAGCAGGAGGTCTTTTGTTCAATTCTCAGGTTAGGCAAAGTATTTTTGGGGGTTTTTCCGTACGGGATTTCTCAGTAGCAGGCCGGAGTCCGGATTAGTGCCCGGTTGAGGCAAAGGGCTCGCTCCTATTAGAAGGGGCTTAAACATAACTGGTGAAATGTGGGCGTAATTTAGGTACACCTCTGCCTAACCCTTCGGGGATTATAGGTGTGTGTAGTGATGTTATGATAGATTGCATAAGATAGTATACCGATGATTTTTTTTATTTTTTTTTATTGAGAAATCATCAAATAACTTCTCCCGCTCTGGGTGGAGCGCGAGGGCGTGTCAGACTTTTACTGACTAAAACCCACCCGTGTTCCCTCAGTTGCCTGTGTGCCAGGGCCCGCGGTATCTCTCTCGAACAACCCGCACCCCTGGCAGGCATCGGCCCTTGCGGGCCTCATCAGTTGCTGCTGACATCTCTTTGAGGCGAGCGTGGAACACTTAACGCGCCGTCGACCCGGGCTTGGTCCTTACCGAACAGCGAGCTACCCATTACTCGCCGTCCGCAAGCCCGTGCCTACGGTGACCGGAAATCAGCCTGGGATTCCCGACGCCCAGAGCGTCTCCTGCGAAGGCCACGGCTGTGAGGGCGGATGTACTGCATCTCCCTCACGTGCTCCGCCTCCCTTTTTGCGAGCATGACTGCTTCAGCGCCTCAAAGAAATGTCAGCACCAACTGTTGGGGCCCGCAAGGGCCGGTACCTGCCAGGGGTGCGGGTTGTTAAAAAGAGATACTGTGGCCCCTGGCACACAGGCAACTGAGGGAACACGGGTGGGTTTAGTAAGTAAAAGTCTGACGCGCCCTCCTGCTCCACCCAGACTGGAGAAGTTATTTGATGATTTCCAACCCAACAAAATAAAAATGTGTTACAAATATCTTTCAAAATTATTCAGACTCTGATAGATACATAGTGTCTTGTCTCACGCGATTAGGATGCTGGTTAACCCAATAATTTGCCTTATTTTTGTGTATTGCAACGCCATTTTCGCAAACACACAACTTTAAAAATAATAACTTCAGAACAAAACTAAATAATTTCGCTTGTCGTTCTACCCTAGCTGTAGGTGTGAGTCATGATTTGTTTGCGGAGCAGCGACTTTAAGTTAGACGCAGCTGCAGCGAACGATGCAGCCTCGCCTGCACTTTGCCAGAAACTTTATTTTTGTAGTTGAGGTACTTTGTTGATCATTTATCTGTGATGTGTGGTGAAATAGACAAATATATAATTTTTTAATGGCTATTTATGTCATATTCACTGCCTGGGGAGGAAAATTCTCAAATGCAGAGCATTGGGTGGAAGCAAATGGACGGACAAATTGGTATAGTATGTTGCCAGTAGGTCTCAAATCCAAATATTTTTATTTGTAGATGTTAGTATTTTGTCTCGTCGTTGTCGTCTCGTGTGTGTGTGTGTTTCGTCTCGTGTGTGTGTTGTGTCGCGTCGTGTCGTGTCGTGTCGTGTCGTGTCGTGTCGTGTGTGTGTGTGTGTTTGTCTCGTTTTGTCTCGTATGTGTCTCGTGTTTTGTCTCGTGTGTGTTTTGTCTCGTGTGTGCTTGTAACTCAGATCAATAATTCGTTATAGAAATATATGAAGGAGTGTCTTGCTCAAAAGTGGATGTCTGTTTTCTGCTTAACATAACAGTGAGGAAAAATAGTCCCTACCTTCACTTGAAAAATCATTTTGACTGATGACCTTGTACTCTGATATTTCGTCTCACAAAGCTTTTAACTTTTCCTTCTTCTTTAAAGTGCCATCTAGTTTAAAGGTTGTGACTTATTCTAATAAAAACCAGATCTCAAATACATAGCAGCACTACTATTCAAAACTCAACCGTCGCAATCCAAATGCTCTCCCATTACCACTTACCAATTGAAAGCACAAGACTGCACAACAAAAACAAATGGCGGCCGCGACCAAAGTTGTTCAAATGATGTAACTTGGCGAGTTTGTAACTGTCCTGCAAAGCGGTTATGGTTGTTCCGAGTTCTACCAACATCAATCAGGAAAGGATGCTTTTAAGCATTTCCGCTTAGGTTTGCTACTCACACGTTTGGGTCGGCATGATTCGGCACAGTTAGGCGACAAATCAACTCAAACTCAAGGCTCTCTGTCTATCTGTACTAATATTATAAAGAGGTAAAGTTTGTGAGGTTGTAGGGGGTAATCTCTGGATCTACTGAAGCGATTTTGAAAATTCTTTTACCAATAGAAAGCCACCTTATTTGTGAGTATTATAAATTATATATTAACTTAACTAAATTATAAATACACCGTGACATTTTAGTCGTCTTACAGAGGTTGTCTACTCAATGTATCCGTCATAAAATACCTCTAGGCGCGATTAAAACATTGTTACCATTAATTAAGATAATAGGTACAAAGAAAAATAAATAATGCTTTAGAATTATGAAACACTCTAATGTTTACGTATCAAACGGTAGAAGATATCTACCTACCTACCATTACATTCTATCATTAATTCCACCTCCATAACAGGGTGTTTCAAACTACGTCATGCGTCTTAGGTCCGTATTACAGAAGAAAACTTAAGCACTGATCTCTGTTTAAAACTAGTTTTGAGTCTGGTTTTAATTTCAGAACGTTCCTCAAGCATCGATTCGTTGATCATAGTTTAACTGAGTTTGGCTTTATTTTAGATCGTTACTCAGTTCGTGAATCGAACCCAAGCAGTGATTGGATCTGTAATCACCCAAGTGTGGTCGAGACCGCGCTTGAGCGTAGATTTTTACATATTATGTCAATTTCTGTTTCGTTATCGAGTTTTTAAATATTGTTGTATTGATTTAGGACTATCGAAATGGATAAACTTGAAGAAATAGATCATTACAATAATTTATTCAACGATCACGTGTTTAAAATCTTTCAGAATTTTTAAAAGCAGGTTTTTTTCTAATGTAGGTACTAAAATTTTTCTTTCGTCGTGCCATTTCTAAATGAGAAAATTAAATTAAATCAGCAAAACAAATAAACGATAAATACACTGCTGGTATTTGTTTTAGTAGCGGTGCATTTAATTGACATACTAACCTTTTTAAACAGCAGACCTATTTATGGACATGGTTACAAGTCTTTTAAGCTAAACATTTTTGCATACAAAATGACCATAATTTATTTCAATAAATGGGGCATTGCATTGTTCTATTCGGGATCGGAAAAAATAACGCTGATTTACTCAATAATTGGGTACTTACAGTTTATTTTAATATTTTTGATCCACTGAAGAGACAGAACAAACTTGGTAAATAAATAAATCGTAAATTAAAACAGGCTGATGCATAGACAATACACATCTCTGCTTGAGGCTCGATCTGACTCTCGATTTAACTGAGTATAGATTGATTACCGTTCTGGAATAAGAACGATGCTCAAGTATTGATTCTATACTTAAACTGTGATCAACTGATTGAAGATCAAACTGTACTTGAGGAACGTTCTGTAATACGGACCTTAGTGAATGATAGTTGAATTTTTTGAATTATGCATAATTATGCAATTTTTTGAATTATAAAATGATTTGTAGTCATTGGATACATGAAGTGGGCTGCCGTTGTAAGACGACTAAAATGTCACGGTGCATTATGGCGGATAAAAAACGGTCGAACGAAAAGGTTTCTTATGAACGCTGCCTTAACGATGAGAGATATATGATTGAGTTCTAGAAAAAAGTTGTACAACTTAATAATGCCTACAAAAAAGACAGCGACAGCATATGTCTAACTTTTATATTTAAATCACAAAAAGTAGTTTTTTATATTAAAAAAATAATTTTAATCCTTAGGTCATGTATAATGGTCATATTATCAACAATTATGAATTCTTATCAAAATAAGTAAATTTATTCATCTCAAGTATTTAAAAGAAAAATCTTTTCCCTTTTACTGCATACAATTTGGACGAATGGTTTTTTTTTTTTTTTTTTTGTGGGTGGGAAATCATCAAATGACTTCTCCCGCTCTGGTTGGAGCAGGAGGGCGTGTCAGACTTTTACTGACTAAAACCCACCCATGTTCCTTCAGCTGCCCGTATGCCAGAGGCCGCGGTATCTCTTTCGAACAACCCGCACCCCTAGCAGGCATCGGCCCTTGCGGGCCCCACCAGCTGCTGCTGACGTCCTCCTGCGACGGGTCAGTACAGTGGCCCCGCCGCCAACCACTTTTCGGCCGCAGGGGATAGGGAGAGCGGCCAACGCTATACCGACACTCCTCTTCCCCTGCGGCCCCGCCGCGTCCGCCATCAAACGGTGGCGGCCCCGTCCAGGCTACGGAAGGGAAGAGCGCTACTCAGAAGTACCAGCACTCCTCCTCCGCCGCAGCCTGTAACCCTCAGCCGCGATGCCTCCCATTCGACATCGCGGCCCGCCTCAGTTGCGATGCACCTCACCGCAACCTACTTTTTGGCCGCTACGTCGTCGGCTTGGAGGCACAAGCCCTGACGAGCGGCCCCACCTTTTTTTTTTTTTTTTTTCTGGGTGGGAAATCATCAAATAACTTCTCCCGCTCTGGGTGGAGCGGGAGTCAGACTTTTACTGACTAAAACCCACCCGTGTTCCCTCAGTTGCCTGTGTGCCAGGGGCGGCGGTATCTCTTTCGAACAACCCGCACCCCCGGCAGGCATCGGCCCTTGCCGGCAGGCCTCGGCCCCTCTGTTGCTGCTGACATCTCTTTGAGGCGCGCGTGGAACACAACGCGCCGTCGACCCGGGCTTGGTACTTACGGACAGCGAGGTACCCATTACTCGCCGTCCGCAAGCCCGTGCCTACGGTGGCCGGGAATCAGCCTGGGATTCCCGACGCCCAGGGCGTCTCCTGCGAAGGCCACGGCTGTGAGGGCGCATGTACTGCATCTCCCTCACGTGCGCCGCCTCCCTCTTTGCGAGCATAACTGCTTCGCTGAAGGAGGCGACTGCCAGCCATGCCCTCTCGCTCCGTACCATGGCCTGGACCAGGGTCGGACGCGAGAGATCGCCTCCGCCGATCACCTCCACGAGGACACGGCGGTGCTCCGCCCAAGCTGGGCAGACCTCCACCGTATGCTCCACCGTGTCCTCTGGGCCATCTTCGCAATGGAAACACCCGGGCGTTTCCTCCCGCCCTATCCGAAACAGGAACCTCCCGAAACAGCCATGTCCGGTGAGGACCTGTGTCAGGCGGAAGGTGAGGACGCCATGCCGCCTCTCAAGCCACTCCTCAAAGAGGGGACTTACCGCCGCAATCGCAGCGTGCCCAAGCGGCCCCACCTTGGGGTTCCTCTTCGCTTCACCGTGGGACCACGGTTACTGAGCCTCCCCGCAACGACAATGCGGGAACCCCACTGGGGGGGTGGACGAATGGTTAAAGAGATAATACGATACGACATAGGTATGGAACCGTGACCGTGTCGTAATCTATGGAGTGATATTTCTATTAGACGATTTGATTCATATTACGTTCACGTCAATCTATTTAGAAATACGAGTACTCGTACATACATAGGTACTTATGCAGTGATCTGGGGTTCTAAAAAGGCCACTTTGGCAGAATCATAATATGATCATATTAAGAATCATATATTTATAATCGTGAAATTGTCACAAACTGATAATACATAATATTATCTGCGTGGACAGCACGCAATTCATCTATTTGACAGTTTTGTATGGAAATTCGTAAAAAGGTCACCAAATTATGAATTGCTTTATAAAAGTAAAATGTCAAATAGCAGAATCATAGGGGATTTCAGGAAATGAATTTATTTTAGAGGAATTGCCTAATGTGGCCTTTTTAGACCCGTAGTACTAACTGAACCACACTCATAATTTCATTACAAGTAAAAATGTTTACCGTCCAACGAAGAGGGCACGGGTTAGCTAGTTTCAAATAAACCAGTTAGAGGCACTTTTCAATTGTCAAGGGTTCAGCAAATCAGAAAGATAATGCTAGTTGCCCATTTCAAAGAATATACTAACTTATATAACATAACATAATGCCTATTTTTCCTTTCGGGGTGAGGGAAAACGTACTAATGAATGTGAAAGATTGTACCCAAACATATATTGCTTGTTATTCAGTCACGCAAAAACGGTTTTTACCCCAGTCATACGTTCCCGTGGTATAATTTTCGACCACTTCGCGAGTGAAGCTGTACTAGAAGAAGTATGTAAATAAATGTTCGACATAAGCCGCTCGGCCTAGCTCGCGACCCGAACACGAATTTAATTGATCTGCCCTCGCCGAACAAAGTTTACTGATCGGCAAGAGCCGAATATGTGTTGTAATTGCTTCGGGTCGGCTGTGTTGTTTAACAAATACTGCCGAATGGAAAGTACCGACCCGAATATATGTATAGCACCCGTTAGTTTCCAGAACTTTCCGGTTCCTAGATTTATATCTGGAATTGTAGCAATTTATTTGGCGATAGAACTGAGTACAGTTGAGAAAGATTTCGGTTTCGAGTGCTAGGATTCTGAATGGCATTGCGGTTTCAAAATGCATACGATTTATTAGTTGCTTCGATAGTTCAGTTATACGCAACAAAGATGAAATGGATTTTAAAAGTTTTGATTGGATGTTCTATTGGCTAATTTATTAGGAATTCGCTTCTCCATAGCTTCTGCTCCTTGTCTTAGCATGGCCTAAGCTGATGAAGATTGGTACGTACAATCAAGAAATTCCTTGAAGAGTGTTTTTGAGATCCTACTACTGAATCGGGTCTAATGTAATGTAAAAGTAATTGTCACGGCGCACACTGGTCCCAAATTAAAAAAAAGTGGACATTGATAGTAGACCGCTGATATTTTTTTTATTGTTGATATAATGATAACAGATAAGGCAAAAAAATATTATTGTCCTACTTCAAATACTTTTCTCTATAAAAAATATTTCTTTTTTTTTTGTATGGGAGTGATTACATTTTACTCAATTTCTCAAAAACCTTAAGCGATGTCGAGATGGCATTCACATATGTTAGAAAACTAATAATTCTGAGTATTTGGCTCGAAGAAACTTATTGCTTATCTCTGCGTACTTTCGAGATAATAGTGACAGAAAATAACAATTTTTTTTAATGTTAATTGTTCGCTTTTTTTTAATCATAGCCTTACTCATATCGCAATAGGTCCGCTGGCCAGCAAAATGGAGCTTCGACGCGAGTTTGCCGGGATAACAAGATGGCCGCCTCTCATGACGTAACGTAATACGGTCACGAATCGCGCGCGTACACCTCACTCAGTGTACAACTAAATGTGGTTGCGATAAGACGTGTCCTTATTTTTTCTGTGCGCTTGAAGAAATGCTTGTTGTTTGTTTGTTTTGTTATTGTTGTATTTTGAATCTTTGGATTTTAAAATCAAATAATTTTTGTTTGTCTTTCTTTCGTCGAATTTGTTTTCGTAATTTTTTTTGTTAAAATCAAAGTCACTTTGTCTTTGATATCTTTGATTCTAATTTGTTTTCAATTTTCCTTAAAATTATAATATGTCCGCATTTGTCACCAACTTAGACTTATACGTTGTTCTTAAATCAGGAGGTGGTTTTAAAAATGTCGAATTTTTATTTAATGCCCTTATTGAACGTATTGGTGTTGAATTGTCTTCCGAAGATTTGAGTAATATTAAATTATTTTGTCGTAATTTTTCAAGTAATATCTCAAAAAGATGGTCTGCTTCCAGTAGAGCTCAAAAGACCTTTCTTAACAAAAATTCAGACTGGTTACAATCCCAAATAGTTTGGCCAAAATGTCAAAATATCGATTTAAGCAGCATTTTTAAAGTTGCCGAGGAAGTAATTCCAAATTTCGAAACGCAAGTGGATACTCATCAATTAAGTTATGGTACAAGTAAAAAACCATTTGTTGATATATCTGATAAACAGAAGAAAAGGCGTTCTCTAACACTTCTAGATCACACAGAGGAGGAATTAGTTTATGCTTTATGTGCCAAATTAAAAGAGTCTAAAAAAACAAAATTAGCAGCCATATTAAACGAACTCAGCCAAAACAAGGAAAAATGTGAGATGGTATATGATGTACTATTCGCTAAAAAGACTGACAAACCGTGTTTACCAGATGATAAAACGTTAGCGCTTTACACCTCAACAAATTTGTCAAAATGGCAATATCGAAATTTAAGAACTATTCTTGCTTCAGAGAAAATGTATGGTCTTCCATCCTATCAAAAGCTCCTGGAAGCTAAAAAAACTTGTTATCCTCCAGAGTCAGACATAACTGTAACTGAATCTGATGCTAAGATAAGACTTCAATCGCTTCTAGATTTGACAACTAATAGGATATTAAAAACAATTCAGCACAACTCTGCCGACAAAAAATCGCTAAAACTAATAAGCAAATGGGGTTTTGACGGGTCATCTTCTCAAAGTAATTATAAACAAAAGTCACACTCCGACACTAAAATTGACGATTCTTCAGTTTTCATGATTAGTTTGGTTCCGCTTCGTTTGGAAGAAGAGAGTGGTACTATCTTGTGGCAAAATCCTGCTCCCTCTTCAACAAACTATTGTCGTCCAATTGGCTTTATATTTGCAAAAGAAACAAATGAATTGATAAAGAAGGAAAGTGCATCCTTAGAGGAAGAAATTCGTAATCTTGTTCCCACAATTGTAGATAATTTTGATATTAAACATGATTTGTACATGACTATGATTGATGGGAAAATTTCTACTGTGATTTCCAATACTTCTTCTGCAGCTGTTTGTAATATTTGCAATACCCCACCTAGCAAAATGAATGACTTGGACTTTGTATCCAAAAGACTCATCAGAGAAGATATGTATAAATATGGTCTGTCTTCGCTTCATATGTGGATAAGATGTATGGAATGTATTTTACACATTTCGTACAACTTAGACTTCAAAAAGTGGGCTGCACGAAAAGAAGATAAATTGTTAAAAGAAATTAAAAAGAATTTGACACAAGAAGAATTCCGGGAAAGAACTGGTTTGTTAATTGACATAGTAAAACAGGGATTTGGTACAACCAATGACGGTAACACGGCAAGAAGGTTTTTTGAAAATTATGAAGTATCTGCTGAAATAACGGGTATCCACCCTGATTTAATCAAGAGATTTGCAGTCATTTTACAAACAATTTCATCTGGTCAACTTATTAATACCAACTTGTTTAGGGAATATTGTAAAGAAACAGCAATGCTATATGTAAACTTATATCCATGGTATTACATGCCTTCAAGTGTCCATAAATTGTTGATACACGGTGCTAATATTTGTGAAAATTTCTCCTTTATTCCGATAGGCATGTATTGACGATAGGAATGGACTGTATGGGATTATATGAGGTGTGGTGCAATAAAACCAAGTAATGGCAATATAAATCTAATAAGCAAGTAGGAATATTCTATACAATGTGGTGAAGGGAAGACAACTGACAAAATCACTTGAAACAAAATCAAAAATAGACAACTAAGATAACATACCAAGAAGGTTGTCAACATTCCACCCCCTTGTGCATGATAGTGCACAAAATAATGCAATGGGTCTCTTAAGTGGAAATCTTGACAATCCTCTTGGTGGGCCGACGAAGTATGCCACCTGAGGTAGCTACGTCCACCACTCTAATTACTCCATCTTTGCCGGGAAAAGTTCCGGAAACACGGCCTCGTGGCCAAGTTCCTCTCGGCATGTTCTCATCCACGATGAATACAATGTCACCAATTTTCAAAGCTGGTTCTCTGCTGTCCCCGACCTGCCGTGGTTGCATAGTGGGCAGAATCTCTCTGACCCAGCGATGCCAAAAATGATCAGCCAATCTTAAAGCTTTTCGCCAGTCCGCTCTTCTTAATAAATCCCGGTCGTCTAGAGTCGAAGGTAGAACTTGATTAGATGACGTGCCGAGCAAAAAATGAAATGGAGTTAATGTTTCTTGGTCCTCGTGACAAACCGAAACGTGACTCAGAGGTCTAGAGTTGACAATCGCTTCGGCTTCTAACATGAGAGTTATAAGGACCTCTTCCTTGGGGGCTTGTTCTTCCAAAGTGGCATTTAGAGCCACCTTCACGCTGCGCACCAACCTCTCCCAACATCCACCAAAGAATGGTGCGGCGGGAGGAATAAACTTCCATTTTATTCCTCTATTGGCAGCAAAGTTTTCGACTTCAGGTTGGTAGAAATCACGAAGAATTCGGTTTGCACCAACAAAATACGTGCCATTGTCCGAATATATTGTGTCAGGAGTTCCTCTTCTTGCAACAAAGCGACGCAAAGTCATAATTGCAGAATCAGCAGAGAGGGAATGCACCAGCTCCAAATGAATGGCTCTGGAAGTCATACAGGTGAAAAGGGCAACGTAACGTTTTTCTCTTCTTCGGCCAATTGCAGTAGAGATGGGGCCAAAATAATCCAAGCCCGTAAATGTAAAAGGACGGCGATGGTGAGCAAGCCTTTGTGCCGGGAGATCTCCTGTCTTTGGATTCATTGGCTTTGTTTTCCTTATCTTGCAGAACAAACATTGGCTGGCTACACTCCGGACGATGCTGCGAATTCGAAGAATCCAATATTTTTGTCTCAACTCATTAATTACCATCTCATTATTGGCATGACCAGCTCTGCGGTGGAAATATTGCACCAACAAACGGACGACATGGTGGCGACCATCTAACAGTATCGGGCGCTTCACATCGGAGCTGACGTTTTCGACGGCTCTAATTCTTCCGACCAATCTTAACAAACCGTCTTCTCCCATCATTGGTGAAAGCTTTGATAAGCGGCTAGACTTGGGTATCGTTTCGTCTCGATCGATGCACTGAATTTCTTCGGCAAACGCTTCTGCCTGTAGGCGTTGTAGGATATGCCTTTCTGCGGCTTCCATTAACTCAGCTGACAAAGGCAATAATAGAGTGGTGGACGCAGGTAAACTTGCACAATGGCGGTCTCTAACATCGGTGTTAGGGACAGTGAGTCTAGTACGGTCCAAAAATGAACGGAGTTTGGCCGCAGCCTGCAAAACGCGAGCAGTAGCGCGGAGCAAACGAAGCCAGTCACTGAAACGACTGAAATCTACTGTCGCAACCAGATGAGCAACCAAAAGCACAGGAGAACGTTTACACTCCTCCCGAGCCATAGGCTGGCCAGCTGGTTCTATAGGCCAATCTTCTGGGGCTTCTAAAAGAAATGAAGGACCCGAAAACCATCGATGGTTGGGATTCAGGTGCAGAGGCTTTATACGAGTGGCATCGTCAGCAACATTCAAGTCGGTTGGGACCCATCGCCAATCTTGAACGCATGAATTTTCGGTTATTTCCCCGACTCTATGAGCCACAAACGGCTTGAATGTTCGTGCATCGCTCCTCAGCCAACCAAGAACGGTTCTCGAATCCGTCCACAGATATGTGCGCATGGGCTTCTTTTTGTGACAATCTTTGATTGTGACAGCAAGGCGAGAAGCAATCAAAGCAGCTTGCAGCTCTAAGCGTGGAATTGATGTTGGTTTTAATGGCGAAACTCTCGCCTTACTGGCGATAAGGGCGAGTTTGACGATGCCGTTAGCATACGTAAAACGCCAAAAAGCAACACAGGCATAGGCAAGCTCGCTCGCATCAGCAAACACATGCAGTTCCCTGTATAAAGGTTCACCATTTTCATTAGCGTACCAGCGTGGAATACTAAAAAATGATACTTCAACGAGCTCTTCTAACCATTCACTCCACCTCATAACCTCTGAGGGTGGAAATGGTGTGTCCCAGTCAATATTTTTTCTCCAGGCCTCCTGGAGCAGGATTCGGCCCTTAACAACGATTGGCCCAAGTAATCCCAACGGGTCATAGATTTTCATAAGATGAGACAACGCTTTTCGCTTATTTAAAGAGCCTTGAAACCTACAACTTTCTAAACCGGTCCTAAAACCTATAGTATCTGATAAAGGATCCCATGAAACGCCTAAGACATTATTTATAATAGTGGAATTATTACCAAGTTTCACTTCAGTCGGTTGTGCGGCATGAAATTCTTTTGGAATAAGACGTAACGCTTCCTGATTATTAGAGATCCAGCCACGCATTTCGAAACAGGCGTTTCGATGGATAGTGACTATATCAGATGACAGCTGCGCAGCCTTGGTGACGTCGTCCACACTATCAAGATAATCGTCCATATAACAACTATAAACACTAGCGTTGGCTGCTTCTGGATACAAATCTTGATGAGACCTGGCGTTTTTGTTTTTAATGTACAGAGCAGTAAATGGACTGGACGACGCTCCAAAGATAACAGCAGTCATACGATACTCTTTTATAGGCTTTGTATTTTTGTATTGAACATCACGCCAAAGAAACCGTAATGCGTCCCTTTCCTGCTCTCGAATTCGTATTTGAGGAAACATTTCCTTAATGTCAGCAGACATTGCGACACGGCCCTCTCTGAATCTAAAAAGAATACCTAATAAGTTCTCTAATAGATCAGGCCCCTGGAGAAGCAAGGAATTCAAAGACACTCCTTGATTCGTAGCAGCCGCATCGTGAACAACCCGAAGCTTACGCTTTTGTGGGTGATACACGCCAAAATGTGGCAAGTACCACCTAATCCTCGTACTAGAATTAGAACTAAAAACTGCTCCAGGACGATTTGTTGTCGAAAAGGGCGCAGTCTGTTTAGAACACCCTGAATTGAGACTGATTATATTATTAAGATTTTCTTGACCAGTAAAATTACGATAGTAAGTGGTAGGATCACACTCCTCCGCATATCCCTTAGTAAGCATATTATCAATAAACTGTTTATAAGGACCAGCAAACTCTGGTTCTCGGAGCATGCGTTTCTCTAGACTCAAGAAACGTGAGAGAGCTTGAGGATAGCTGTCGGGAATAGACTGAATGTCATCTCGCCATGGGAGTCCTACTTCGTACCTACCAGTTGGCAAACGTGTAGTAGTCGCGTCTAAAATCTCAATAGCACGCAAATCCTGCTTACTATGAAGAGTCTCACGCTTGGAAATACCAAGTGAATCAAGTTTGTACTGCTCTTTTATGAGAAGTTCTAAATGTTCGTATTCCGATAGTTCGGCTTGGTCTAACTGACAGTGGTTAATAAATACGACTGGTTTAGTTTTACTAGAAGCTACTCCATACAATGTCCAACCCAACAAAGTGTGACAAGCGACAGGCTCATTGCGGCGTCCAGTGCGGACCTCGTGAGTTATCGATAGATGCCAGTGCTCAGCGCCGATAAGCACGGTCGGTACAGCGTCACTATAAATTAGAAAATGAGCTAAGTCTTTTAAATGGTTGTATGATTCAACCATTTGGTTGGACAGTGTTTGTGTGCTTAAATTTAGTGCTTGCATAGCCCTAGCACGACTAACTAAGTATTTGTTATTTTCATGTTTACCCTGTATGTAAAAATTAACATATGAAATGTTTGTACTTTTCTGTAAACCACCGACACCGTTGATAGTTATAAGTTCTTGCGGTCCTGATAACCCTATACGAGCAGCCACGTTTGAGTCAATCAATGTCGCTGTACTGCCGTCGTCAAGAAGAGCGTATGTTTCATAGTCACCAGCTGGACCAGACACAACAACTGGTACTATTTTTTAAAACGCATTGGTTTGTGATGACATCTTGAAATGTTCATGGATACCTGTATTAGAAACCGTTACCTTTTCTTCCAATGGCTGGAGCGCGAGCGGGGCGGCTGATGAGGGTGACGTGCACGGAACGTCACTAAGAGACGCAGCTGCACACACAGTGTTGTTAAACGACTGCTTTTCGGATGCAGGCGATGACGTTAACGTATCCTGCCTACCATGTAAAAGAGGATGGTGGCGAAAAGAACAACCGTCGACCCCACAAGGATTTACTTTGCAAGATTTCCATTGATGGGAAACACGCCTAAGACATTTGTAACAAATCTTGTTCTCACGTAACCAACGCCATCTTTCGTCAACTGCCAAGGATTTTATTTCGTCGCAGTTTTTAACGTTGTGTTTTTTTTTACAATAAACACATTCTGTTTTATCGTTACTTTTAATTTTATTGTGTGACACAGAATGAATGTTCTCGCGTTTTAATGGTTTATTGACAGACTGAATCACGTGCGATTGATGTGTAGCTTGCGAAAGACTTAAGTCAGGAGACAAAGCAAACTTAATATAACGCTCATGTTCACGAGTTAAAAATTCGGACAAAACCTCTAATTTTGATACCAGAGGGTTTGATACCTCTGACGCATAGTCAGACCATCTCATTTTCATCATAGGGTTTAATTTACCTAGTATAATGTGAAAAAGTTCTGGTGAGTGTAAATAGTCACGATGATTGAGTAATTTTATCGTAGAAAGACTATTTCTGACTCTATTTGCAATGGTACCTATTTCTTTGAGGTCATTACCGAGCCGTGGCAGTTGTTTCAACACCTGTACCTCACCGAAGACAATCATCTCAGGGCACGCAAAGCTTCGCTCGAGGGCGCGCATGATCTCCTCCGGGTCCTCTGCAGAAATGAGCAGCGACGCGACGGACTCGCGTGCGGCCCCACGGAGCGCGCTTTGTAAGCGCGCAACATTCTCTGCGGGGGTGTATGAGAGTTTAGTAGTGTCAAAAAGTTTTCTAAATTGAAGCCACTGAGACGCATTTCCAGTAAATGCGAAAAGCTCTATTTTTGTTTTTTGTGTTTTATTCTGTGCGACAGCCAAAGACTTCGCTGCAGCGGCAGTGTCTGCGACTGCTTGTAAAAGCAAGGGAGAAAACTCATTATTACATACAGGTATATTGTGGTGCTGTTCCTCCAAGCCCATATAAGAGGGTGGCAACACCGTGGCGGCCAGCCCGGGCACTTGGGGAACGAAACTTGTCTGATTTTCGAGGTATGCTGCTGATAATGGAGCAGCAGCCTGAGGGTTCATTGATAAATGAGCAGGCTGTGAGACCTCTTTTGGTTTATTTCCTTCGTTTACTTGAATTGTAGAAATACTTCTTACCCATTCTTGCGTTCGTTTTTGACTCGTAGTACTTCGCCTACTTTTACCTTCAACCTCCGCTTCAATTTGTTCAATCTCCGCGCGGTACTCGGCCTCCTCCACTTCCGCGAGCTGCTGCTGTAGCACGGCCTGTTGCTGCGCTTCAGCGAGCGCTTTCATGTTTTCGAACTGGCGGCGCTTGTACGCGGCTTCCGCGGCGGCCTTGCGTGCTTTCAGCATGGTGGATGAAGCGCTAGAATTAGTCTGCGCAGAGCGCATGCTGTTCGCATCGTCACCGGCACTAACTCTTGACGCTACTGGCTCGTGAGTGGTTGTTGAAGGTTCTACTGGTGAATGACGGGCGATACTATGAGATGACATTGCCAAGGCTTTGGTTTTACTACGCGTGTTCATGTCGTAATGCTAAAAATGGTACTTACCGATGTGAAAATGACAAAAATGTATATAAAATAAAACCGTCGAAGGACCAAAATATTGACGATAGGAATGGACTGTATGGGATTATATGAGGTGTGGTGCAATAAAACCAAGTAATGGCAATATAAATCTAATAAGCAAGTAGGAATATTCTATACAATGTGGTGAAGGGAAGACAACTGACAAAATCACTTGAAACAAAATCAAAAATAGACAACTAAGATAACATACCAAGAAGGTTGTCAACAGCATGCTTTCCGAAGAAGCTTCCGAAGCGAGGAATAAAGATTTCCGGAATGTTAGAATGGCACATACAAGAAAAATCGGTAGAGTTCAGACTAATTTAGACATTATCCACAGCTTTCTAATTAGCTCAGATCCTAACATCAGCCATATCAAACCAAAGTTTGCTCGTTTACATAAACAGTTGTTTCCAGAGGCTAGTGCTTTGATCTTGAACAATGAATTGCTTTCGTTGGAAAACGAGGAAATAGAGATTTCTCAAGAGAATATAGACCCAAATATTAATCTTTCACCATAATATTTTTTCAGAATCGTTTGTGAACATATTCAACTTTATGTTTGCAGCTTAATATGTCTTCATTTTGATTGTTTTTTAGAACTGATGAAAGTACTCCTTCAGAAAGGTCATAGCTTTTCAGTCATTAGTGAGCCCCCATAACCTCTTTTACAGAGAAGTCTCTTTTTACTTATTTGACATTACGCATACATTATAATTATGTGCTAAAGTAAGGCTATGATTTAAAAAAAGCAAAAAATTAACATTAAAAAAAAATGTTATTTTCTGTCACTATTATCTCGAAAGTACGCAGAGATAAGCAATAAGTTTCTTCGAGCCAAATACTCAGAATTATTAGTTTTCTAACATATGTGATTGCCATCTCGACATCGCTTAAAGTTTTTGAGAAATTGAGTAAAATGTAATCGCTCCCATACAAAAAAAAAAGAAATATTTTTTTTACAGAAAAGTATTTGAAGTAGGACAATAATATTTTTTTGCCTTATCTGTTATCATTGTATCAACAATTAAAAAAAATATCAGCGGTCTACTATCAATGTCCACTTTTTTTTAATTTGGGACCAGTGTGCGGCGTATAGCTAGTTAAAGTCTATTTTCAACCGACTTCAAAAAAGGAGGACGTACTCTATTCAGATTTTTATGTTTTTACCTCAGAACTCATTAATTTTTTTAACCAGTTTCATAAATGCTTCGTTAGTTTGAAAGGGTAATTACCACGTGGTCCTTTATATAAGGGTTTGATTAGTGGTTTTTAAGTAAGCTTCAATAATTCGATTTTTTTCCCGTTGGTGTTTGTAGAGATGATATTATACCAATTTCCTGTCACGGTTATTTCCATTTTTCACTTAGTAAGTGCAGGTATATGAATTTGTGAAAGCTAGGTGGCACAACTGAAAAGTAAAAAAAATACTTTAATTTCGAAAGTCAGTCGCAAAACAACGAATATACAAAACCAAAGACTTTGCAATGTTTGTTTTGAAAGTCTGTTGATTTTTTTAAATAAACTTTCTTTTAAAACCAGATGTTAATGTCAAACACTTATACTAATAAAAACTTTTTCCAAAAAAAAATAACAACCGACTTCCGAAAAAACATTACAAAGTTAAAAATAACTTTAATTTCGTAAGTCTGTGACTTTGGATATGTATTTTAATTTTTTGTCACCGCCTTAATGTAATTTTTTTATTTTATCTTTAAGTTTTTATTTTTCACTTTTAAGTTATAGTACCTACCCCACTAATTCGAAATTTCATCATCCTTGGGGTCAAAACAATGCATATTTATGCGATAGCAGCCATCGCGGTTATTTTTTTAAGAGTTCCGTTGTCTGTCTCCGAAACGCCTCATCAGATCTATATGAAATTGAAATGGAACCACACAGAAAGCACCAGCTTTCAAATAAAAAAAGAATCATCAAAATCGGTATACCCAGTCGAAAGTTCTGAGGTAACAAACATAAAAAAACATACACTCGAATTGAGAACCTCCTCCTTGTTTTGAAGTCGGTTTAAAAAGCAGACAACAAAGACTTGAAATGTCAGATTAGTATCTGAGATTAAAAAATTAACTTCACATTCGAAAGTCGAAATGTTTTGATATGTAGGTAGTAGGTAACTTATGTTGGTGTGTGATTTTCTATTATTCAACTTATGTGATTTTAAAAGAGTGTCCGTGGAGTTTCTTGCCCGTTCTTCTACATAGAGATCTACGTTTTGGAATGGGCAACTAGCTTCAACTTACCAACTGATCGACTTTTTGACAATTCAAAAGTGCCGGTAAATGTTTTAATTTAAATAAATGCTTTGAGTTTGAGTTTTGAGTTTTGAATTTGTTTACAGACGTCATAATACAGACCCACTATTCAATGGTTAATTGTAGAAGTGGGCCTACTCTGGATAATAATAGCGCATTGCCGTAACTACCCGAAATGAAATGAAATGAAATGAAATGTTGAAATGAAATGAAATGTTTATTTATGTAAGTAGATCTTAAAAGACACTTTTACACGTCAATATTTTGTTGGTCAATATTTTTTTAAACTAGATGGCGCCGGCATTTCCTAGCTGACTGTTCCCTGAGAAGAAAAGCCGAAACAAACTCAGAGGTCATAGTCTCTTTTAAAGTCCAAACATTATATTATTTAAATTTTATGTGAGTCTAACAATGCAGGGTAATGTCTGGAGAGGCCTTTTGAAGAAAGAGCCATTGCAGCTTTGAGCTGACCTGTCTCAACAGACGGCATGTATGTAGCAGTCACCGTGTAGCTCAACCCTTAACTAGCTAGGAGATAAGAGGTCTCCGGCTTCATCATAATCATCATCTGCCTAGCCATTTCCGAACTATGTTTTGACCAGATTCCAGTCTAAACAGATGCAGTTAAGCAACTGCATCTGTTTAGACTGGAATCTGGCAATAAAGTACGGCAATTGTTCCTTCATATGTGCTCACAATATTTATGGTTCTTTATGAGCGGTGGCAAACATCAAAAACAAAAGAATTTGGTTACAGTATAAGCGAAACAGTACGGCCATTTTTAGCCCATTCTACTTTATAAAAATCTGAATTTCAGGATCTTTGAAAATTCTAGGACCACTAAAGAAGTTAAAGAGTGGATGAAAATTTGTATGAAAATCTACCATTTTTGTCGAAGAGAAATACCGTCGGGCACACGGCTTGTCTACTCGATGAAATTTTTAAATTTAGTGTTAACTAACGCTTAGCCTTAACCTCTGGGTCTGAGAAGCACGAATTTGGTTTAGAGGTATTTATTTTCTCAAAGAACAAATTGCATAATAAATACTGGTAAGCACCAGTATTTTACATAGAGCGACTGCCTATCTGACCTCCATAACCTAGTTTGTAGGCAATACGATACCCCTTAGTAAGATTGTTTGTTAGACTTTCGGGCTTCTTACGACCCGTAACTACTGTCAAAGATCCACGAATGGATGCCGGGATCAACAGCTTAACGTGCTTGCCGAGGCACGGAGGGGTCTTGGTATGTAAAAATGGTAACCCATCTACTGACAAACCGTGGCAAGTGTAGCTCAACTTGATTGATAGACCCGTGGAGCTGTTATTGCTTAGCTACAACCCTTCCCACTTCATGGTAATATTATCCGCTAAATATGGTGACAAAAGAGGCACTCAAATATGCCAAATACTCGTATATGACTTGTTGAGTATAATTTAGGAAGTGAAGTTACTGACTGAATTCTTTGAAACTCTGAAAAAGAACTGCGGGGCTGAAGCTTCCCAATAAGAAAGACGATAATCCTATTATAGCCACGTAAGTAGTAAAATGGACTATACAAATAAAAAGCTAGCAAAACTGCAAATCGGCACGGTAGGTGCAGTGGTTAAGCGATTGACTGCTGTGCTGAGTGACGCGGGTTCGATTCCCGCACGGAACATTGTATGAACTACAAGTAGTTGTTCCGGGTCTGGATGTTTGTGTATGTGAGTTTAAATATTTGTAAACGCACCCACAATACTGGATTGGGGCAACGTTTTTTTTTTTGAAAAATATTTGTATTTGTAGTGTTATCACACTATACAAATAAAAAGCTAGCAAAACTTCAAATCGGCACGGTAGGTGCAGTGGTTAAGCGATTGACTGCTGTGCTGAGTGACGCGGGTTCGATTCCCGCACGGAACATTATATGAACTACAAGTAGTTGTTCCGGGTCTGGATGTTTGTGTATGTGAGTTTAAATGTTTGTAAACGCACCCAAAATACAGGATTGGGGCAACGTTTTTTTTTTTGAAAAATATTTGATGGGACGACATGTAAATTTGAGAAGTTCTACCAGGTAGTTTAATTAATTTATGCTGGAAACACGAATCTTGAAGATTGTTTGCCAATGTTGCCATGTATCACCAGAGGCGTAATTAGGGTGGGGCAGCGAGTGGGGGCGCAAAAAGGGGGGGTGCTATTGAGGGGGGGCGCAAAAAGTCGCTAATTATTAAATAAAAAAGCATCAATAAACCATTTTATAATCTTTCCTATATCTATGAAATCTGAAGAGCTACTTGAATATATTGTGCAGTACGGGGATGAAAGCGTATTTCCTAATCTGCCTATTTTTAATCAAATTCTCTTAAAATTACAGCATTGCAAGCGATTTTTTTGCAATTTGAAATTAATACCTTCGTTATTATCGGTCAAAAAGATTATGCGACCTAGCTTTGCTTAGTGTAGACCGAGAAGATAATTGATGAAGGAGCGCAAATGTGATGCGTGCCCTAGGCGCCATTTTCTATTGGTACGCCCCCGTGTATCACTCCATCTTTAGCAAAAGCTGAGGTGCATCTGCATACATTTCAGTTTGTTAGTAAATCCTGCTAAAATAACGAGAACGTTTGTCAATGTGTCTGTGTGAGCAATTAGCTCATCGGTGCATTCGCTTGCGTGTGATTTAATCCACGTTACGCCTTGCCGCAACCTACCACAGATTATTCAGCTGCAGATGAGACAATTTAATTGTGAAATAGGGAGCTAAGTGTATCACTACATAGTATAAAACAAAGTCGCTTTCTCTGTCCCTATATCCCTATGTATGCTTAAATCTTTAAAACTACGCAACGGATTTTGATGCGGGTTTTTTTAATAGATAGAGTGATTCAAGAGGAAGGTTTGTATGTATAATACACTGATCTCCACGTGGGCGAAGCCGCTGGCAAAAGCTAGTGTATTATAAAATACCCATAGATTTCAAATCCTTACTATCCTTACTAACATTATAAATGTGAAAGTTTGTGAGTATGTATGGATGGATGTTTGTTACTCTTTCACGCAAAAACGGCTGAACGGATTTGAATGAAATTTTGTACACAGGTAGTTTAAAACCTGGATTAACAGATAGGATATTTTGTTCCGGTGCTACGTTCCCGAGGGATAATTTCCGAACTCCACGCGGGCGAAGCCGCTGGCGGAAGTTAGTAACAAATAAAATGTGAAATATTGAAAGATAATCTGCAGAAAGTATTTTTTTTTAATGTACACTTGCTATACAACGTGTCGTTTTGCATCCTCGTCAAATTCAAGGAGGTAACTATGCTAATGATTCTCGACACGAATCAATAATAAAATAAGTAGATTTTTTATTTTACGGCTATGAAAATACAGCACAACTCAACTGCTCAGCTCAGCTCAGCTCAACTGTATTTTCATAGCCGTAAAATAAAAAATCGCAACAAGTAATTCGAGGACTGGTTTGTGCGACGAAGACTGTTTGAACCCAGGTTACCCAGTTACAGTGCGGTATCACACGGGCCGCGTTTTAAAATAAAAAAATAAAAAACAAAAAAAATACCTACTTATTTTATTATTGATTCGTGTCGAGAATCATTAGCATAGTTACCTCCTTGAATTTGACGAGGATGCAAAACGACACGTTGTATAATGATGTTGAATACTTGAAGGTATGTTATAAGGAGACGTAGAGTTGGAAGGCCTCCCACAAGGTGGACCGATGACCTTGTCAAGACCGCAGGAACCCGCTCGTTGCAGGAAGCACAGAACCGGTCGAAGTGGAGGAGCTTGGGGGAGGCCTATGTCCAGCAGTGGACGTCTTTCGGCTGAAATGATGATGAATGATGATGACACAAACATATTTTTAATACTTTTTATCCAGGTAGTGGGTTAATAAAAATTAATCAAATTTCTAAAACAAAAGTAGCTTACTTTACTCCTTATTACATCAGCTATCTGCCAGTGAAAGTCCCGTCAAAATCGGTCCAGCCGTTTCAGAGATTAGCCGGAACAAACAGACAGACAGACACAAAAATATAAAAAAATGTTTTTTTAGTAAATGTACCTACCGTGTATACATCCATATGCATTTAGTAAAAAGCGGTTATTTTAATATTACAAACTGACACTCCATATAGATATTATTTTGTTCAAATACTATTTACTTGAATGAAAGATTTTTCACAGATACACAATTTAATGAATTTTTAATCTGCTAGTGAAAGTCCCGTCAAAATCGGTCCAGCCGTTTCAGAGATTAGCCGGAACAAACAGACAGACAGACACAAAAATATAAAAAAATGTTTTTTTAGTAAATGTACCTACCGTGTATACATCCATATTCATTTAGTAAAAAGCGGTTATTTTAATATTACAAACTGACACTCCATATAGATATTATTTTGTTCAAATACTATTTACTTGAATGAAAGATTTTTCACAGATACACAATTTAATGAATTTTTAATCTGCCAGTGAAAGTCCCGTCAAAATCGGTCCAGCCGTTTCAGAGATTAGCCGGAACAAACAGACAGACAGACACAAAAATAAAAAAAAATGTTTTTTTAGTAAATGTACCTACCGTGTATACATCCATATGCATTTAGTAAAAAGCGGTTATTTTAATATTACAAACTGACACTCCATATAGATATTATTTTGTTCAAATACTATTTACTTGAATGAAAGATTTTTCACAGATACACAATTTAATGAATTTTTAATCACATTTTTTTGTTCAACAAACTTATAAAACAGTAAAATTATTTTTGAACGAATATTGTTTGTTCGGTGTATTTTTCCATGGTATTTTATTTCAACGAATTAAAATATTGTCTTAAAAAGTCAATATGTTGTGCTACAAAAGTTAGTAACAGAAACGAATTGCTGCTAAACCGAATCCACGTAGTCTAGTTTGCCCTACCCCTAGTAGGTCATTTAAAACTGCGTAGGCGCGGAGGGGCGCGGCGGCACGCGAGCTGAGGAGCAGGTGGTTTTAACGCTCGCCGCCGCGGCCGAGGCTGGCCGGCGAAGCCGAAACTGCGGTGGTGAGCGTTCATACCATCTGCGACGATAAGCTCGCGTGGGACCGCTGGAGACCCCACAGCGCCGGAGTGGTGACAGAAACCATGCCTGCTGCATGTTGCATGCTCGCTTGCATGCTGCATGCTTGCTTGCACGCATATGCCAAACTGTCAGATTTATTCTTTAGATAAAAGTTATCTGACTATTGAAAATTTGGCCTAAGACAACGAAAAATAAAAATCTACAAAGTGATTTACACCTCCACAAGAACGCACCAACTACCAAAACGCACGAAATACCTCAATATCATAATTTGTTCGAATGGCTAATAAAAACTAACGGGGCGAAAAACGTTACGTCCTCATACGAGGCCTGTAACCCACGACCATCGCGTCCTCTTATTAGATACGCCATGTTGACCACGTAAGATAATAACGATTATTTTGTCACTTATTGGAAGGCAAAAGTCGTGGGAAGGGTGTTATTACAATTTATTTCGGGATACGGCCAACGTCGACGTTCTGATGTTTGATGTATTTTTCTATTTTTAAGAAACAAACAAAAGAGTGTCCATGTGGATTGAGGAGCCATGTTTTTAAACACGTGTGCACCAATATTTTAGAACTTCTATTTTAAAATTAGAACCTTCGCCGCGCCGACCCTTCTAAAGTTCGTTTTTTAATCCCAAAGACTAATCTGCCATGTGTAATGTCAAACTCATGTCAAACTCCTATGCTAAAAAAACCAAACACAAAAGACTTGAAATGGCAGATTAGTCTTTGAGATTAAAATACAAACTATACATCTATTTAACATTATTTTGTTAGAGAAAAACTATTAGTACGATTTTTATTTTCAGTATTGTGTTTATAAAGTATGTCACTATAAACTCGTTTTGAAGTTTTCGAACTCGAATATTTGAATGTTACGATAATTATGAGAGTAGATAAAATGTATTTTCAAAATTGTTTGAATTTACGTTACGTTTTATTCCGCGCATTCATGCCAGGTCTACAGAGGCCTTAGTGTGAGTTTCATTTTACCATGTCGAACAAAAGCATCGATCGCGTTTGGCGCCCCAATTGGCCCTGAATTGGTGACGGGCCAATCGGAGCGCCGAACGCGCTCGAAGCGTTTGATCGAGATGGTTAAATAAAACTCACACTAGGGCCTCTGAATTGACTTGAGTGTAGTTTAACCATATTCACATCTATTCACAATTTTCATATCTGTTTTAATTCATACATTAGTTGCTCTATGTCTCCGCACAAGCGAGGTGTGCAGAGACGGCTTACGCCAGCTTGCACGGCCGGCTATATTTTGCTGCTATTGTGCCTATTTATTAATATTCATACTTTTTACCATGCCGGGTAACGACTCTATGCATCTTTTAACCTAATTAAGAGTTGCTAGAATTATTGTTACCGTGGCGGCTGGCTGGATCTGCTAGCGGGGTAATACCGAGCCAAGGCGACGTCCAGTTGTAAAGTCCAAGATAAACAAATTACCTACTTAGAGGAAATATTGTTGTAAATAGAACGGAAATTTTATTATAAATTGGCTAGATAAACTCAGCAGTCGCGAAGGGTATCGATATCCTAACACGTTGTTGTTTGATGGTTTTTTTTTGGGAGGTCAACGACCGCTGTTAGTGATGTTTCTTGAAGTATGAATTGAGAAAAACTGTTTCCTTATGTTTTGATATTTTATAGGCCAACTGCCGGCAACCTCATTAACATTTGAGAGCATAGTGCTATCCCAGTGGTATCAGCCGTGACTGACGAGTTGTAAGTCGTACGTTCGGACCAAAACACGGGCATTACTTTATGTAAATTATTGCATCACCACTGCTCACCGGTGTAAGAAAGAAACACATACAAACAAACACATCGCATCGACGACGACGATCGCAGACGCATCGGCATCGAAGACGTGTGACATCTACCAACCCGCAACGGGGCCGCGAGGTGGATGACGGACTTACGGCTCACTTCTGCTCACTGGAAGGAGGCCTGTGTCCCAGCAGCGCAGCGGTACGAACATTATAATAAGCTGATTATGTATGTATTTATTACATAAGAAAACATCACTTTGTTGTTGCCTCGACAATCTAATACTGAATATAAATTCGCAAAATAAATAAAAGATTACTGATAAATTATCAAAATCTTAGGAAGCAGCTGATATGTAAGTACTTTAGTAATTACTACAGTAGCTGTTATATCATAAAATAAATGTCATAAATTAAAGATAATTTTCACCCTCGATAGGAAATCTAATTTAGATGGATGGACGGATGGACGGATGGACGGATGGACGGATGGACGGATGGATGGATGGACGGATGGATGGATGGACGGATCGCACGGATCGCACGGATCGCACGTATCGCACGGATCGCACGGATCGCACGGATCGCCCGGACCGCACGGATCGCACGGATCGCATGGATCGCACGTATCGCACGGATCGCACGGACCGCACGGATCGCACGGATCGGACGGATCGCACGGATCGCACGGATCGGACGGATCGCATGGATCGCACTGATCGCACGGATTGGACGGATCGTACGGATCGGACGGATCGCACGGATCGCACGGATCGGACGGATCGGACGGATCGCATGGATCGGACGGATCGCATGGATCGCACTGATCTCACGGATTGGACGGATCGCACAGATCACACGGATCGCACGGATCGGACGGATCGGACGGATCGGACGGATCGAACACTCCAAACCAAACCAAAAAACCAAAACCCAAACAAAGACCAAAGATCTAAACTTGTACAAATCCCATAAACCAGCCAAACTGCGTGACAGTTTATCGGCAGGATTAGCGCTCGTATTAAATAATTTAATCAAACATCCAAGGAGGACATTGCATTAAGTAGTTCAGTTTTTGGAACGAAGTTTTGGAACGTAGTTCCTTATAGCGCGTTGCGAAAGGGAGCTAGACGGAAAAAAATAAGACCAACAGTTATAACGACACTTTTTGCTACATTGTTGTAAGCCGTGCGGCGTGCGCGTGTTTCTCTGCAGATAGCGACAGACAATATATATTATATATATAATTTAATATACATTATTGTGTGTGTTTGTGTTCGTATATGTACAATTTTTTAAATGTTACTACAATTCCTTCACTAATTAATCGAAAGGAACTTCGTTCCATCCGGGTGTCCCTTGACACCTCTCAAGTGTTTTTTTTGTTTTTCACCAATTCGTATACACGCCCTGGGCGGTGGGAATCCCAGGCTGATTCCCGGCCACCGTACAGGCCCGGGCTTGCGGATGGCGATTAATGGGTAGCTCGCTGTTCGGTAAGGACCAAGCCCTGGTCGACGGCGCGTTGTGTTCTACGCGCGCGTCAAAAAGATGTCAGCACCAACCGATGGCGCGCGCAAGGGCCGCTGCCTGCCAGGGGTGCGGGTTGTTTGAAAGAGATACCGCGGCCCCTGGCACACAAGCAACTGAGGGAACACGGGTGGGTTTTAGTCAGTAAAAGTCTGACACGCCCTCCCGCTCCACCCAGAGCAGGAGAAGTTATTTGATGATTTCCCACACAACAAAAAAACCAATTCGTGTACAACTACTTGCTATGTAGAGTAAAAGCCGGATAGTTGCCACACTTTTGCAAATCACTCTATATCTCAATATAAAAAGCAAAATACTTTATTTAGATAGATAGATAGATAGATAAATCGTTTATTTGGTGCATAAAAAAAGTATAGTAAAAGTATATAGTAATAATGGTGCATAGTAAAAGTATTTGTAAAACTAGCCGATACTTTGGTTTTTTAACAACAAATTTATAAAAAGTAACAAACATTATCTTTAAAATTTCCAGAGTATTAGCGATTTTTGGGACTTCTATCCCGCATAGGGGATAGTCGCCTAATCCATATAAATTACGTTTAGGATAGATGCCCCGCCAAGAAACAGGACATCTATCCCGCAAAAACTTTGATCGCATTTTGTCTTCCCCTGCAATCACACAGAGACATGCGACACAGTCAACTTAGTGATAGTTCGTAGTGAAAAAAAAAAACAAAAAAGTTAGAGAGTCTCTCGATAGATTAATAAAATAACATGCGATTCAGCCGTGAAACTAAAGTAATTACAATTGGAGCAACTATACCCCTGGGGCAACTGTCCTGGTTTTACCCTAAACAACAATGCTAGGTAGATTTATCACAAGCACAACATCAAGATATACAAAATGGATTAAATACATATTATCAAAGCTAACTCAAAAACTACCCAAGCCAAGTAGATAAGATTTATATGAAAATAACTATAAACATCATTATGTTTTAAAAAAAAACATACAGACGGACATACACAACCTCGTCCTTTTTTCAAGTCGTTTAAAAATAGAGGGAATTTAGTTTTGGACGATACTTTAGAAGCAAGTCCACCAGAAGTACATAAATCCCCATGGAATTCCATAAATCGTCACATTTAATGCACAATCTCACAGTGTGAATTGACCGCGGCGAGCTAGAGTTAGATTTAGCGAATACCGAAGTATTCGCTAAATCTAACTCTCAAAATTGAATCGAATGGCCATAAGTAACAGCACTTCTACATAAATTCCGATGAAATGTCGAAACATTTCATCGGAATTTATGTAGAAGTTACTTGTGTTACTTGTGGCCATTCGATTCAATTTTCCAATAATACTTGGCTATTTGTTGTCTTATCTGCCAATGAGATACCGACTGAGTTACTTATTAAAGAAAATGTGGCAACATCTAATCTACATATACAAAATCCCTAGAATAGAATCCCTATTTCCCTTGGTCACGGCATTACACGTGAACGGCTGGACCGATTTCGCTAATTCTTTTTTGTTGTTTTTGTTATAGTCAGGATTTTTTGGATTGGAATTTTTTTCTTGCATAAGAACCTTATGCAAGAAAAAATTAAGAAAATTACGCGTAACATATATGTATACATAAAATGCGAATTCAATATTCATAGTTACGACAGGACAACGTCTGTCGGGTTAACTAGAAAAAAAAAAAAAAAATTAAAAAAAATTTAAAAAAAAAATATAAACATAAAATTGAATTTTATGTATTTTATTTAAAAGAAAATAAAGGTGTTTTGCCAGGGGTACCTAGTCTTTGCAGATAGGAAATGCCGACTCCATTTAACTAATTTTTCCCTTAATTATTTATTGTAGAATAGAGTCTTTTTCATTTACTTTTAGGTATTTGATTATTTATTTGTGCTTTTCGGCAGGTTCAAATTTCTCACAGAACGTGAGTGTTGATCCTAAAAATATCGTTATTTTAACCTATCTCTATAGACGCACTTAAAATCCTCTTTGCGAACAAACATCGAACATCCTATAGATAATAAGTGCCGATTACTTAAATGGTTTAGTACTATCTTAAAGTATTTTACGTGATACACGTGATAGTGCGATCAATCACACAAAGTAATCCAAACAAATGTTTATCACTGTTCTATCTTAATAACGAGATTAACAACAATAAAACGTTATCACTAATTTATCGATAGAATCGCGCAAAAGATATAGTTTTGTATAAAACAGTCGAAAAATTCTCGGAAAGCATAGTTTGTATAACACCTTGCAAACACAAAGCAGGTAAGAAAATAACTTCTTTCGTAAGAGTTCCATTAATATTGATTATTATCAAACGTCATCAAAACTAAAACTATTTATTTTAAAACAATAATTATTGTCCACGCAATCACTGCCTATCCCAAGGTTGCCTAGATATTATCCTCGATAAAGCCGCCCATTGTATATTTTAGAATAAATATTTTATAAAGAATTTAACATTATTCTTTTGTGATATATTTCCTGGTGTAAATTAAAGTGTACATAAAAAATAATTATTGGAAATTCAAAACTTTGCTAAAAAGTATTTGATTTTATTCAAAACAACTTGACAACAACACCTGATCCTCCTAAATAATAGCTTGGTCAATGGGATTAATGTATTTCGTTTCTACGCCATAGAAAAATAATTTTAACGAGAACTCTTGTAATTCGAACTTCGAATAGTTAAATTAACAAAATGTTGTTTCCCTTCTAGCAAAAATGAAATCTCTGCTCATTATCGCCTCTTTCGTCGCTCTGGCTGTTGCCAGCCCTACCCACCGTGGCATCGTAGCAGGCCCGGCTATATTGGACTTCGAGCCCATTGCCGTTGGCCCAGCTATGGTCGAGACCCACCCAATTTCCGTTGGACCCGCATTCATCGAGACTGAGCCCATCTCCGTTGGACCCGCTTTCATCGAGACCCACCCTATCTCCGTTGGACCCGCATTCATCGAGACTGAGCCCATCTCCGTTGGACCCGCATTCATCGAGACTGAGCCTATCTCCGTTGGACCCGCTTTCATCGAGACCCACCCTATCTCCGTTGGACCCGCTATCGTCGAGGGTGAGCCCATCGCTGTTAGCCCCGTCCAAGTTGTCGAGGAAGCCGTAAACGTTCCCACTGGCACTTCCCTCGTCCAGATCGTCCTGAACATCAACGGTGTCGCTCACGTCATTGATGCTCCCATCAGCGTCGGTCCCGTCGTTGACGCCATCGTAGCTGAGCCCGTCCACGTCGTGGAGGCTGCCCCTGAACCCGTCCATGTCGTTGAAGCTGCCCCTGAGCCGGTTCAGGTCATCGAAGTTGCCCCTGAACCCGTCCAAATCGTTGAAGTTGCTCCCGCTCCTATCGGAACCCCCGTTCTCCCCACGCCCGTGGCCCCTGAAGTGATCCCTGAGCCTATTTCTATCGGTACACCTCAACTCCCCAGCCCCGTTGTTATGCTGCCCGAACTAAACTAAAGGATTCTAGAGGAACTGCGCACATGTGTTAACATCTACTCGACCATTTGTTCTGTACATTTTATGTGTTAATTATACCATGTCAGTTACGGATATCTTTATTTTATTAACATTCATACCTTTTAACTGCCGCTATATAGAACGTGGACATTGCAACTACGGGGCTGTTTTCACCAATGATAATAATAATGATATTATTAGTTTACTTCTAATACCATTGATTAATATCCCCCTGTACCTGTCCCTCCAATTAGCAAAAATCATTTGTCTAGATTTTGGTACCTCAAACGAGAAATCTAGGTTATAAGTGCTCATTGTGATAATTAAAGCTTTATGCTTTACACGTACAGTAATTGCAAATAAAAAATCTGAATGTTAGTTTTTGAGGTTTTTTTTAAAAATCTTGGTGCTGGGTGACAGAGAGTTGCAATTTTACGTGAAAAAATGCGCAATTATTTTTAATTTAAATGTTTATAATTATATTCATTTATTGGTTGTTTCATAAAACCAATACAAATAAAGTTAAATGCCAGTAAATGGTAGTAGCAAATTTTGCTACATTTTCCATTGAGATACTTTTTTCACAACTATAGGTAGGCGATGGACAGTATGACATACCTACTGTCACATTGTCCATCGCCTGTTAGTTTACATAAGCTATTTCCAGTCAGTAGTATTTTTTTTAGAAATCCATTGTTAATAGCATAATATAGACGGAAAAATAGGTATAATAACTTCTACATGTTGGTTGTCTTGCCATCAACATCATCTACTCAGTGTTTGCCAAGGCTCCAATCTAATGCTAAAATAAACCCATGCTTTACAATTAATTGGTATAATCTTGTTATTAAGTTCAGACATTCACATGATGCACAACATGCAAACATCGGTCGACGTCAAACTTATCATTTCTTCGAAATGATCATTTCAGAAACGTCAATCAATAAAGAAAGAAAGAAAAATCTTTTATTTGCGGTAAACATGACGCAAAAGAAAACAGGAACACACAAAAAAATAAGAAAAGGCTGAGGGAAACATGCATCACATCTAAGCATAACGGCTATCGCTCAGCATTATGCTGTGACCCTATACAAGACAGAGCCCCAGCGCTGGTTTTCAGCAACAGCCGGCTTTGACGTACTGACGTCGGCCGGTGCACCAAACAACTAACTTCGAACTACAATCCCATGCAAATGCAATGCATGCTGCAATGTTTCTTCTTCAATGTAAGGTATGAATAAGAAGAAGCGGTATATAAACGGGGGAATGGGAGCGTTATTTACAATTTATGTGCAATACCCTTAAAAATGATTATAATTTTGATTTAATAAGCAAAATTGTATATTCCTCACAATCAATTCATACATTACAAAAAAAAGAGATGCACAGATAAAAAGTAGACAAAACCCCCGTATTCAAGTAGAAAAAGTGATATCAATCAATCAGGGTGGAGAGCCATCTTCAATTAGGGTGCTGTTATTCAAAGGTTTTGCACAAACTTATTTGATCAACTTGTAATTGACGTATACACATGAAAATGACGTGAACTACTACGTATTAAGCGTAATCGCGAAGTGTTAAGCATCATTTCGCTACAGGACACGGGGAGAAATTATTGCCCTCAAACGAGCATAAATGGAATTAGTTGTAAAATTCAACAAAATTTCTGTCTAGAGGATCAAACCCAGGATCATATTTGGCTTGCTGGTAGCTTGCGACCAGTATTTGATATTTTGGAAGGACATCAACTTGCTGACTAACTTTACTGACCGACTCTTTGACATAATTCAAAATTGCCTGTACAACTTCTGTAAATATTCAGAGTTCATGATCTTTAGAAAGAGGTCAAGTTAAAGATGAATAGCCTAGAGTTGATGAGCCAGCTGCAGGTGCTTATTGCCCAGACACAATAAAAAACTGCGGCTCTAAAAGATTGCTTATGAAAGGGCATAGTTACCTACAGGAGATATGGCATTATCAACGCAGCCTATCGCGGTCCACTCCTGTGTTCCAGGCTGCGCCACAACATCCCGTCTTCTACCTGCCGCATTCAGTCTGTCCCAGCTACTTTCTGAAGGTTGCCGGTCCATCTAGCTGCGATGCATCCCATGCTACGATTGCCAATATGTGGTCTCCACTCCAGGACTCGTCTGCTCTACCGGCCATAAGTGCTTCAACAAACATGGCCGGCCCACTGCCACTTCAGTTTGCTTACTCTGCTAACTATGTCGGGATTATTTTGCATGTTTATCAAAAAGCTGATTCAAATCTTTACCATAAGATAGTCTGGTCTGTAGTCTGTGTAATTAAATGGCAACAAAGGTTAGCAACGAAACAGTTCCTTTAAAAAAAAGAGTCCTTTATTTACGTATCACAACTAAAAACATATCTTAGATCTTAACATTAATGATCCTCACTTTTAACAATCTAGCCATCATTCAGTTCAACTCTTCAGGCAAGATCACGGCAGGATTGGGCAGAATAGGTACTCCGATAGCCACGGGCTCCGGAACTATAGCAGGACCAATTTCTACTGGTTCAGGAGCAGTATCAACTACGTGAACAGGGTCAGCTGGTGCCACCTCAACGGGGGGTTGAGGGGCCACGATACCAGGTACTGAGACCTGCTGACCGTTGATGTTTATAGTGATCTGGACAAGAGGGTTTTCAACGGGTACTGGTGCAATTATAGGAGGACTTATGTCTTCAGGCAACACAGGAGCTGGAGCAGGAATGACAGGCTGTTCTAAGTCTACAATTTCAGGCCCAACGGCGATAGGCTCGAATTCCAAGACAGCTGGTCCTATGGCGATGGGCTCGAACTCTGGGGCGGGAGCTGGTCCAGCTGCGCCAGGGTCTACTAAGCCACGGTGGTGGGGACTGGCAACGGCCAAGGCCACGGCAGATGCGAAAATGAGCATGAATTTCATTTTGCTGTAAGAGAATATGAAGAATTAGTTGTGGTAAACAGAATTTTGTAAATCGGCATAAATTTGAAGGAAGATAATAAACATATTAGGAATATATTATATTCAAAAATATACCTATTTGACATTATATATTTTTTTTTTAAATGAATCAGAAAGATAAAATTCAAAAACCGCAATTTTAATCAATCACGATTATGGTGCCAATTAAAATTATAAATACTCGTAATAATAATGAGATTGTACTTCAAAGCAGTAAAAAAAACGTTTTATAATATATATCTTTTTTATTGCTTCTTAGGCATCATCATTTCAGCCAGAAGACGTCCACTGCTGAACATAGGCCTCCCCCAATTTGGGGGGGCTTGCCATAATCGCCACGCTTGGCAGGCGGGTTGGCGATCGCAGTATGGTGGTTAAATGCATAGAGAACGCTGCTGCCCATTCTCTAGTAAGTCCCTTGGTCGCCTCCTACGACACCCACGGGAAGAGATGGGGTGGTGCTATTCTTTACGTCCGGCACCACGCGGAACTGTTATTGAATAATATATTTTTTAGAACTTACCACTGATTGTGATTTACGTGGTGTCTCTCAAAAAACAATTGTTGTTGTTTGTTCTTGTCAAACTGTGATGTCGAAATGCAATTTAGTGTTTTTATATGAAACGATATCAAGATGGCTCACCAAAATAATGAGTACTTAACAGATAAGATTAATATTTGTGCTAATCTCAGCTTTATGAAATATGTGATCCATAATAATATTTTTTGAAGCGAAATCTGGCTTATGTTGAACTTGATAAAACCTTGGAGAAGAAAAAATGTCCTAGAATCAGATTAAACTAAGTTACTTTCGACGAAGGCAATAATGGATGTCCAGTGTATACTGTTCTTCCCGCACTGCTGTCTTCCTACTAGTGTAGTGGGACGAACAAGAATTCGAAAAATAATTTTAGAATTCCCGTTCGTCCCACTGATATTGCTGAGTGGAACGAACGGGAATAATTCCCATTGGTCCCACAAAATAATTTGAGTATTAGTTATCCAATAATGAAAAAAATACTTATTTATGCGAACGAATAAATTATAATTATAAATAATTCCGAAAGTGAGTTTCTTTGTTTACGTGTTACGCTATCACGCTAAAACAGCTAAAAGGATTTAGATGAAATTGAGCACATGGGTAGACCATGATCTGGGTTAGGACATACGATGTTTTTAATCTTGGTAGTACGTTGCATGCATACATGACAGTATTATGTTCACGACACGTTGTACGCACGGCTACACATCAAGCTATACATTTCCAGTATAAGCTGATCTCGCATTGTATAAGATTTCCGTAAAAAGCGAGATCAGCGTAAACTGGAAATGTATAGCTTGATGTGTAGCCGTGTGTACATACACAATATTGAGCCATAACCTTACAAAACCAGGGGTTGTTCGAAAAAGATACCGTGGCCCTTGTCACACAGGCAACTGAAGGAACACGGGCGGGTTTTAGTCAGTGGAAGTCTGACACGCTCTCCTACTCCGCCCGGAGCGGGCGAAGTTATTTGGTGATTTTTTAGGATGGGATCATCCTAAAAAAAAAAACAAAACAACCAATCAAAAAGAATTTGGCTTGCATGAATCTACGATAGTATTTCAATCGTATGGGGAACCCTTCCTGAACTAATTTTTTTTTTATTCGTTTGTTTTAGCGGCAATTGAAATATACACTGTGTGAAAATTTCAAGTATCTATCTATAACGGCTCATGAGATATAACCCGCTGGCAGACAGACGGAGGGACAGCGGAGGCTTAATAATAGTGTACCGTTGGCATCCTTTGGCAACGGAATCATAAAAATAAAAATTACCATCATCAGTAAATGGCATGGTATTAAATCCTATGTTCCAATGTCACTATCCAGTTACGTGATTTTAGATACCACTTTAGAATTGAGATAAATCTTTATTTAAATTTTCAATCTTGCTATGTAGATACTAAAAGTTGGTCAAACGCTATGGTTATCAAATAAGTTACTTTGATCTCTGTATTTTTCTAGAAATTAAATTAACCATATTATCATTTTATCTAGTGACGCATTTTAATCGCCGGATGTTTGCCAAATTAATGTGCATAATGGTACTAAGTCGTTAATATCTTAATCGCGATTTGTTAGTTAGTTGCGTTGCAATCAACATAATTTCCGTAGTGTTTGTCAGGACTCCCATCTAATCCTAGAATAGAACCCCCCAGTGGGTTCCCACATTGTCGTTGCGGGGGGGCTCAGTAGTCATGGTCATCCCCACGGTGAAGCGAAGAGGAACCCCAAGGTGGGGCCGCTCGTCAGGGCTTTTACCTCCAAGCCGACGACGTAGCGGCCAAAAAGTAGGTTGCAGTGAGGTGCATCGCAGCTGAGGCGGGCCGCGATGTCGAATGGGAGGCATCGCGGCTGAGCGTTACAGGCTGCGACGGAGGAGGAGTGCCGGTACTTCTGAGTAGCGATCTTCCCTTCCGCGGCCTGGACGGGGCCACCACCGTTTGATGGCGGATGCGGTAAGGCTGCAGGGGAGGAGGAGTATCGGTATAGCATTGGCTGCTCTCCCTATCCCCTGCGGCCGAAAAGTGGTAGGCGGTGGGGCCACTGTGCTGACCCGTCGCAGGTCACCACGGGTGCCAGACACAGGGTCGTCTGGGACCCGTATGCTATTTGGTTTCTGGGGCGGTTACGGCGTGCCATGTGTCCTGGTGCGCTGGTAATAGGGGGTATTCCCATGCGAGGAGGGTCCGGTGACAGACAGCCGCGGCGGGTTCGCGGATGGCTTACGCTTTTCCGTGTTCCCGCCTCAAGCAGCACTGGAAGACACCGTGGAGTTTTAGGGGTTATAGTCCCACATAACTGCGCTATCTCCCCGTGGTAGCGCAGTAGGCATTTCTCCAAGTTAAAAAAAAATACGCCTGGTTCGCAAAAATACGGCGCGTTGTGTTCCACGCGCGTCAGAGATGTCAGCAACAACTGCTGTGGTCCGCTAGGGCCTGCCAGGAGTTCGGGTTGTTCGAAAGAGATACTGCGGCCCCTGGCACACAGGCAACTGAGGGAATACAGGTGGGTTTTAGTCAGTAAAAGTCTGACACGCCCTCCTGCTCCATCCAGAGCGGGAGAAGTCATTTGATGATTTCCCACCCAGGAAAAAATAAACATAGTATAGACCCATAGCATAAAATTGGCATAACCTTGTTTATAAGTCCAAAGTTCCAAACATTCATAGGATACACATCATGCAAACAACTGATGACGTCAAACGTGTTAGAAGGCCAATTAAAAACGTTCAAAATCTAGTCGCAGTCTCATCTCGGCGACAAGCAAATGTCAAAAGTGTATGGAAAATCGAGGTATTTTTATAGATTGACACAGAAATCAGACTGTGAACGTTCCTAAAATTATGAGAATTGCCCCTCTGTTCTTCGAAATGCTCATTTATTCTACGCTCGATAACGTCAGTCATTGTTCAGTGTAACGTATGAATAAATACAACCAGTGGAGTAATTGCGTTATGGATTAAGACTAGCAATGGCTCTCAATTTGACAGTTCAGCAACATTCATTGCGTTATTTACGTTGATGAGCAGACAAACTTTCTTAATCTATGAAGCAATGGATTAGCGATATCTTCAGAAATATTCAGATTGTGATTTAAAGTATTTTACGTAATTAGAGTGCTGTTGTTCAAAGGTTTTGCACAAACTTATTTTGTTCAGACTTGAAATTCCCTTACACATGAAAATTATGAAATGTATTAAGCGTGTTCCCAAGAAGTTCAGCAGCATTTCGCTACTTTTGTTTATGATACGTGGGCGATATAATTGCCCTCAACCGAGCACAAATGCGATCAGTTGAAAAACTGAATAACACCTCCGTTCAGAAGATCTTAACCCAGGACCCTCTATGTCCAGCTTGGGAACCATTTTTTTTATTACGGGGGGAAATTCTCATGGATGTCCTACGCCCTGGGGAGTGCGGAGGGGTCTGCCAGACTAAAACTGACTAAAACCACCCCGGTGTTCCGTCTCACACTTGCACCGGGAATCACGGGATCTAATGCGAATTCCGCGATCCCCGGCTAGTGTCGGCCCGCCATTGCGGGCCATCTCGAGTTAGGGGGGGAGTGAGGTGTTAAACTCCCCCCTTACACCATAGAGAGGCATGCGTGGAACACTACGCGCCGCCATCTCGGGTCCTAAGGAATAGGGGGCGACGGATTTCCCCGGATCCATCGCACCTGGACCCATTTAGGGGGTTGGAAGAGGGCGTTATCCGCCCTCCGTTGACGCCCAGTGCGTCTGCTGCGGATCGGGTTAGCGGAAGCAATCTCCCGCTCCCTCTCCGCAGCCTCCTTCTGCGAAATTACTGTTTCGTAGAAGGATGTCACCGCGTCCCAGGACTCCTTGGCAACGACAACGGCCGGCAGCGACAAGTCACTGCCAACTCCTGAGATGAGAGCACGGCGCGGTTCCTCCCAAGCGGCACACTCTGCCAGCGTGTGCCGAGCCGTGTCCTCCCGATAGTTGACGCAGCGGTAACACCGAGCGTCCCGCTCGCTGTTTTGTGACACAGGTACTTCCCGAAGCAACCATGCCTCGAGAGCACCTGTGTCACCTAAAACGACAGGCAGCCGTGCCTTCTCTCGAGCCAGCGCTCGAATACCGGCCGGACCCCACCGATGGTGACGGAGACCAACATGGAAAGAGATATACAAGGTGGCAGGGAGGATATCGACGCGCAACTTGTTACATTTGAATCTTGGCGTAGAATTTTTTCTTCGGTTATCAGGAAGGAAATCTGCTGGTTCATAGAAAAGTGCAATAACCATGCGGTCAAATTATATATAACAGCGATTTTTTTTGCTTTAATAATTGACAAAAAATTTAAAAGCATGGGGATCAGATTCATATCCTGAATCCATGGAAAAGAGTTGCGTGTCGATATCCCTCCTGCCCCCCTGTATATTTTGGAAGGGCTTTAACTTTGTAATTAACTGACGGACCCCTTGACATAATTCTGCCAAATCCTGCTTAAACTGTAGCCAGAGCCGAATCCCCAGTCTGTCGTACTTTAAAGATGCTAAATGCCCTTCTGATTGCCTACCCTGAATGTGATGTGTTTGCGGATGAATGGAATAAAATTATGCGTATATGTCTGGTGTTCTGCGAGGGAAAGTATGCAAGGAAGTCCACTGTTCCATGTTAGTTTTTAATTTAATCGTATATCTTAACATAGTTATTTGCCACGTTATAATATTGTTTCTACGTTAATTAATGTACTTCGTGTTACCATTTTAATTAACTATAAATAAATAAATAAAAAATAAATTCACAAGTGCCTGAAAATGGTTACATTTAAATATATCTGGCTTTGTTTTTAGCAATCACCATGAATAGTTGTCATAAATCACACAGGTATGACGAAGTCCAAAGTTTACGACGAATTACAGTTTCTATAATTATTACAGTTCATAATGATCTTAAGAAAGAGGTCTACTTATAGATGATTTGAATACTATAATTGTCAATCATATGTCTATTTTTGAATTGAAACGAACTTGGTGGCCTAGAGATGATAACTCAGCTGCAGTTACTTGTATAAAATTAACCTATATAATGTTCTAACTGCTGGGACACAGGCCTCCTCTCTGAGCAAACAAATATGCAATAATCCACCACGCGGGCCCAGTGCGGATTGGTGAATGTCACTGTCTTATGGGGTACTGTGTTAAATGTTATAACAAAATATCTTGTAAATGAAAGGAAATTTAAAACTCATATAAAAGTACACTTTGTAAACAAGCATATTACAAATTAGAGGATTATATCTAAGATAAGAATGCTTGGAAACATGCTGGTCCTGCTCCATAGGACAATCTAGAGTCTAGACAAATCAAACTGGTTGCTAATTGAATTATATAATTAATTATATTTATTACATCGATTTACACTCAGTGATTACTTTAACTCACACACTGACTGATTCCCTACTTGTTAATATTCTAGGAAAATTGTATACTTACTTTTACAATGTTTGTAAATATGTGAGCAACATGTATCTATCATAAAATTAAATAATCTGTAATTGCTTCAATTTCATTCTTTTTACCTATTTTGGTATGGTAATTTTATTCTGGATGCATCGTTTTCACACATAATTATACAGTGAAAGTATGTTAATACTCTAGTTAAAACATTATAAAAGAGTAACGGTGGAGTTTCTTGCCCATTCTTCTCCTTACAAAACTACATTTTGGAAGGGGCGACTAGAATCAATTCTATTTTAACGTAAATGTTGACGTTCAAAAGTGCCTTGTAAGTGCCTATTTGAAATAAATGCTTTGACTTTGACTTAATCTTTTTTTGGTTCTAGGACATGCAGTCTCTCACGATGTTTTTATTCAGAGCAGAGGTGACGAAATTAAACACAAAAAGTGAAGTACCTGCCAGGGTTCAAACTCACGACCAATAACTCATAAGTCAAAGCCGATACCACTTGGCCACCACTGGTCTAAAATATTTAGAACTGCTTATTTTTCAAACACATTAAAACTGGTTATAAAATGCAGTGTTTAACCACGTGTTTTTAAAAGTGCAGTTAACTACACGAGATCTCTAATTACGTTCCATGTTTATCATTTTAATATTAATAATTTTGACATTATTTATGGTAGTTTTAACGTTTTTAATGGTAATATTGACATTATTATAAATGATTTTGACACTACTGTTGATTATTTTGTCATTATTAGTAATTACTAGCTTTTGCCAGCGGTTTCGCCTGCGTGGAGGTCGAAAATTATCCCACGGGAACGTATTACCGGGATATATATATGTGTAAATTCTGGTTTTCAATTATCTGTGTGCCAAATTTTATCCAAATTCGTTTGGCCGTTTTTGCGTAATTAAGTAACAAACATCGAAACATCCAAACTTTCACATTTATAATATTAGTACAATAGTAGGATATCTAGAGGGATTTCCAGAAAATTGGCAAATGTATGTACTAACGTTAGTACTTAAGATGTGTCTAATTATCTACTATTAAATTGGTTTTTATGTTCTTTTTTAAACATTTTTGATTTTGATTGTAAAAGCTAATTCACATCTTAACTAAACGATAGTCTGGCCTGTAGTCTGTGTAATTAAATGGCAACAAAGGTTAGCAGCAAGAAAACAGTACGTTAAAAAAAAAATATTCCTTTATTTACATATCACATTCCAAAACTTATCCTAGATCTTAAAATTAACGCACACGATCTGAACAGTCAAGCCATCATTCAGTTCAACTCTTCAGGCAAGATCACGGCAGGATTGGGCAGAATAGGTACTCCGATAGCCACGGGCTCTGGAACTATAGCAGGTCCAATTTCTACTGGTTCAGGAGCAGTATCAACGACGTGAACAGGGTCAGCTGGTGCCACCTCAACGGGGGGTTGAGGGGCCACGATACCAGGCACTGAGACCTGCTGACCGTTGATGTTTATAGTGATCTGGACAAGAGGGTTTTCAACGGGTACTGGTGCAATTATAGGAGGACTTATGTCTTCAGGCAACACAGGAGCTGGAGCAGGAATGACAGGCTGTTCTAAGTCTACAATTTCAGGCCCAACGGCGATAGGCTCGAATTCCAAGACAGCTGGTCCTATGGCGATAGGCTCGAACTCTGGGGCGGGAGCTGGTCCAGCTGCACCAGGGTCTACTAAGCCACGGTGGTGGGGACTGGCTACGGCCAAGGCCACGGCAGATGCGAAAATGAGCATGAATTTCATTTTGCTGTAAGAGAATGTGAAGCATTAGTTTTCGTAAACAGAATTTTGTAGATTTGCATAAAATTGAAGGAACGGTAAGAAAAGAGTGAATATATTTTATTAAAAAAATGAATGCTAGAAATATTAAAAATAGACTAAATGAGTCATAAAGATAAAAGTTAAAGCATTATATTTCAAATTGCAATTTTACTAAATCTGATTTATGATGCTAATTAAAACTATACTTTATTGCAGGTAAAAAAATAAATTGTAATAATTTTTTGTTTATGCTTATGTAATATTTTATAACTTACCACTGATTTTGATTTTCGAGTTGTGTCTCAAAAAAACTATAATAGCTGTTGGTTGTTGTTATCAAACTGTGATTTCGAAATGCATTTTAGCGTATTTATATGAAACAATATCAAGATGGCTGAACAAAATAATAAGTAACAGATAAGGTTGCTATTTTTGTGCTAATCTCAGCTTTATGACTATTGTGACTTAAGTATGTTATCAATAAAATTATTTTGTCACGAAATCTGGTTTTATTGAACTTGATTTTGTGAGAAAAAATGTTCTAGAATCAGATTATCGTAAGTTACTTTCGAGAAATCCTCCCAAGCCTTCTACACTAAAAGGGTATGACAAATATTGTGCTTTAGCATTTTGTGAAAGCATCAGCGTAGCCCGCGAAATGCAAGGTTTTTTTTACGTTTTTTTGCACTTTACAGTTAATTTATTATGTTGATCTAAATATGATTCGCGGCCGTATAAAAACTGTATTTATAGAATTATAATCATCAACAGAACTCTCTTAAAGGCTCGTGCAGTCTAGCGCGACACGACGGTCGTGTCGTGACTCTCGTAAAACAATTTCTATGAAAACTTCATTCAAATTATTGCCTCTCCCTTACGTGCACCACCTCCCTCTTTGCGAGCGTTACTGCTCTGCAGCAGGAATCATGCAGTTTTGCTCCATACCATGACCTGGACCAGGACCGGACGCGAGAGATCGCCGCCGTCGATCGCTTCTAAGATAACACGGTGGTGCTCCGCCCAAGCCGGGGAGACCTCCATCGTATGCTTCACTGAGTCTTCCGGGTGATCTACGCAGTAATAACAACCGGGCGTTTCCTCGCGCCTTATCAGAAACAGGAACCTCCCAAAACAACCGTGTCCAGTGAGGACCGGCATCAGGCGGTAGGTGCGGACGCCGTGGCACCTCTTAATCGATACCTCAAAGAGGGGACTTACCGTCGTAATTGTGGGGTGCCCATTATTTGTGACCATATTTTAATCAACGTACAAATTGCAAAAAACGTTAGTCAATTTGAATTTCGCGTGGTACCTTAGCGCACCCCCTTTAAAATAATATTTCAGATACATGGAAGAGAGCATACCGACATAGCTTGCAGAGTGAGCAAACTGAAGTAGTAGTGGGGTGGCCTTGTCTTCCAAAGGACCGATCAGAAACGAAGTTATCCGGAAAAGAGCTGGAGTTACCGACATAGCTTGCAGAGTAAGTAGGTTGAAGTGGCAGTGGACTGGCCATGTTTGTCGAAAGATCGATGGCCAATGGACCAGCCGAGTCCTGGAGTAGACACCGCGTATCGGCAAGCGTGGCGTGGGAGGCCCCCCAGCTAGATGGACCGACGACCTAAAGAAACTGGCTGGGATAGACTGGAGACTGGATGTGGAAGGTGGAGGACAGGGTGTGGTGGCGCACCTTGGGAGAGGCCTTTTTCTAGCAGTGGGCTGCGATAGGCTAAGTTGACGGAAGAGAACCGTCAGTGTAAGAAATAGAAAACTTGCCAGCATAAATTACATTGTGTTAAATTCTGTTGTTCCAATTTGCATATCAAGTTACGTGATTTTTCACCTCAAGGTTTTTTTTTGGTAAGAAATCATCAAATAACTTCTCCCGCTCTGGGTGGAGCAGTGTCAGACTTTTACTGACTAAAACCCACCCGTGTTTCCCTCAGTTGCCTGTGTGCCAGGGGCGACGGTATCTCTTTCGAACAACCCGCACTACTGGCAGGCATCGGGTCTTGTGGACAACACCAGTTGGTACTGTCTCAAGCCTCAAGAGGTAAGCCTCCTCTTTAGATTTGAGGTGAATCTGAATTAAAATTTGATGAATTAACCATGTACTGGAAATTGCAGAAATGATATAGTTATCAAATAACTTACTTTGACCTCTGTATTTTTCTAGAAATTAACCATAATATTATCTTTTAATCCAGTGACGCATTTAAATCGTCAGATGTTTGTCTAATGAATGTGCATATTAGTACTAAGTCGTTAATGTCTTAATCCCGATTTGTGTGGAAACGCCTAGACTGGAGGAATTAATGAAGATTAGATAATAAAACCATGCAGTAGATGTGCAGGATTGCGTGTTATGACGAAATGTTTTGACATTGTACGTTGGCATCATAATTATTATTGGTAAATTTTATTACTATCTTCTTCCAGCGATTTCGTCTTTATTAAATTTTCTTTTTCCCCGATCCATGCGGTTGCATCGCATTGCCTGCCAGCGCGGCGCTTTGTTTGCACTTTCGCACTTTGTTTTCGGGTAGCGTTTTTTTTTGCAGTGCTCCTAAGGGTCCTAGAAAGATGTAAAGTAGCCAGAAAAAGTCCTTCAATGGGATTACCGATACACCGTGACATTTTAGTCGTCTTACAAAGGTGGTCCACTCAATGTATCCGACATAAAATACCTACAGACACGATTTTTTTTTTACCACTAATTAAGATAATAGGTATTAAGAAAAATAAATAATGCTTCAGAATTATAAAACACCCTCCCTGTTAATAATGTTTACTACTTATCTACCATTACATTCCATCATTAATTTCACCTCCATAACAGGGTGTTTCAAACTACTAACAAAGATTTTTTTTTTAAATTATGCATGTCTTAATTTTTTTATAAACGATTAGTATTCATTGGATACATAAAGTGGGTTGCCGTTGTAAGACGACTTAAATGTAACGGTGTATACTTAGAGTGTTATATTGATGATTTTAATAATTATAATTCTGTTAATAGGTACATACATTTTACGGTCGCGGATAATAATCCAATCAACTTACAACCTGACACTAACCTGCAAATTGCAAAAAACATAAATAAACTTGAATTGCGCGGGCTATCTTGGCGCTGCCCCTTTAAAGGCTCGTGCAGACTAGCGCGACGCGACGGTCGCGTCGCGACACTCGTAGAACAATTTCTATGAAAACTTAATGGAAATTGTTCTACAAGTGTCGCGTCGCGCTGTCGCGTCGCAGCTGTTTGAAGAAGCCTTAATGGGCTTAAGTATGTACGTAATGCAATTATGTACGTAATGCAAGTTCGTATTTGCTACTGATGGGTAACCCCATCGGGAACACAGTTAATAATAATCATTTTTATGTTATAAAATTCGCGTTTAAAGATATCCATAACCTTGTGTTCCACGCGCGCCTCAAAGAGATGTCAGCAGCAACTGATGGGGCCCGCAAGGGCTGATGCCTGCCAGGGGTACGGGTTGTTCGAAAGAGATACCGCCGCTCCTGGCACACAGGCAACTGAGGGAACACGGGTGGGTTTTAGTCAGTAAAAGTCTGACACGCCCTCCCGCTCCGCCCAGAGCGGGAGAAGTTATTTGATGATTTCCAACCCAAAAAAAAAAAAAAAAAAGATATCCATAACCCTCCACAAAAAAAATTCTGAACACAATAAAATGGCACTGAAGGTGACCAATTTATAGCCAATCTACTTGAGTACTAACAACAATAACCCTTCGTCTTGGGCGAGTTTTCTAAGGAAGAGCAGCTGATGTCTGTTTATTCTACGTTTTTCTTTTGCTCACAAATCACCGTAGTAGAGTTTTTCTCTTGTGGAAATCTTTCGTCCAAGGGAAGTGGAGGGAAATGTCCAACTTCTACTTACCAGTAACCGTCTATAATATATTGTACTTAATTATTGCCAGGATCCTCGATTCACACAACACCAATGTTATCGTAAGTACGCCTTATAAGGCAAAGTTGTGCCTTTGCATTTTCAACCTTTATTGTTCCCACTGTTGGGACAGGGGCCTCCTCTCTGCTAGAGGAAGTGGGCCGTAATATATCACACGTGTTTTCGAAATTTCGGTTCTAGGACATGCTGGTTTCATCACAATGTTTTCCATCATCTTCTACGTAAGGCCGCCTGTTACAGGACTTCCTATTTTCTCTATCAAACGATATTGCAAGGGTTTTTTAATCCTATCTCTACATTTTCGGAAGTTATGAGAATTTTTAATACATTGATACCAGAAACCGAACTCTTCAAATTAAAATAGAAACATCACTCGGAATAAATTTATCCTGAGCAAGTAACGTGGAAAGTTATTGACCTACGCAGTGCGGTCACACGTTTGATATGATTTGAATTTAAGAAACACATCAAACCGATGACATTTAGCATACAGATATTTTATTAACTGAATTAACATATAGGATACTTTTATCCCGATAATACATTCTCATGGCAAAATTTTTGAACGCGACGCGGACTAAACTGCTGGCAAACGCTAGTAAAACTTGCAACTGGCATCCTAACAGATTTACAGCAAGTTTTCAAGCTGTTATAAACCAGTCACCCATCAGCCCCTGACCATTACTTGTACCCGTTGACCTCGCAGATCATTCCGCACGTAACCCACAGCTAGGACTTGTTAATATTCAGCAAACGTGGTCCAATTACTAACTGTTAGTCGTGCGCCAATAAATAAAGGTTCCTAGTTATAATTGACAGGTTGCTTTGAGCCTGACGCATTGCGGCCCGGTTCGGTTGTGGGCTTACAAGACGGTAAATAAATCTCCTTTTATTTAAGGTGGATACGCTAAGGTAAATTAGTCATCATCATCTAACTAGCCATTTAGTAACTATATTTGAGTTGGCTTCTAGTTTCACGGATGCAGCTGAATAACAGCATTTTGCATGGAGCCACTGCCTATCTGACTTCCATAACCCACTTGAAACAACCCACTGAAAATTTACAACCACTGTTCCACAACCCAATGAAATTGTGATTCCAAAATTTAGATTAACTAAAACTAGCAAGTCATTTCTAATTTACAGTATCCGCTTCTATAACAATTTGCCAAAGTCGGTTACAGAACTTAGCGATGGAAAGTTTGAAACTCACATCAAACGTGACCTTATCAAAAAAGCATACTGTAAAATAAAAGACTACGTTGAAGGCAAGGAAGTTTGGCATTAATTCCTTCAGCACATGTGGCTTCCCTGGTACCTCATTAACAGCATAACTATCTGTGGCCCTAGTGTGAGTTTCATTTAACCATTTACATCAAACGCAGTGAGCGCGTTTGATGTAAATGGTTCTCTCTGAGAGTCTATTAACTGCTCCCAAATTACAATGTTAATTTTTATTCTTTTTATTTTTTACAATTTTTGACACATTCTCGTCATGATTTGACATTGTACATTACTTCAAATATCGACAATTTATTAGTGATTCTCATGGAAATCATGTCACTTGGTTTATATAGGTTGATTTTACTTATATAGATTCTTTTACATATGGTGAATGAGAAAACATTGTAGGCCTTACAGACTGTAGATTTATAGACGATTTTCGATTCTTTCTTTTCATTCCTCTAAGTACCTGGTAGTTAATGACAGGCCTGCACTGTCCTCCCATACCTATTATCAATGTAATTTGACAACACTGTAAAAGCCAATTATTTTTAAAAGAGTAACCGTGGAGTTTCTTGCCGGCTCTTCTCCATAGGAAGCAACAAATTGGCACCGTGCACTTAGCTTCTGACGTTTCATAAGTGCCCTTGCAGGTTTATCTACACTAATAATAATATAAAGAGAAAATGTTTGTATTTTTGTTTGTAATGAATAAACTCAAAAACTACTGGACCCATTTAAAAAAAAATTTCACTAGTAGAATGCTACATTATTACTGAGTGATAAAGGCTATAATGCCATTAGAATTAAACTCACAATATCAACAGGAACAAAGAAATAAATATAAAAAAATGTAAGAAATGAATTCGAGGTGATTTTATTAAATATCCTAACTAATCCTAATTCCCCGAGGATCGAAACTTATGTGGGTGAAACCGCGGGGCGCAGCTAGTGTGAAATAAAATATTTTGATTGTGTTTTTTTTTTGAGTTACTGCGTAAAATAAAATAAATGTATTGAAACGTTTTTTGCTACTTATAATTACTCCTTATACTCTTTTAGTTGTCTTTCAACGGCAGCCCACTTCATGTCTCCAATGACTACTAATCATTTAATTTTTTTTTTTAAATTCTGGACAAAAAATAACATTCACTAAGACGCATGATGTGGTTTTGAACACCCTGTTATGGAGATGGAATGAATGATGAAATGTAATGGTATTATGGTAGGTAGGTAGAAATCTTCTACCGTTTAATACGTAAACATTATTAATAGGGAGGATGTTTCATGATTCTAAGGCATTATTTATTTTTCTAAGTAAGTACCATAATATCTTAATTAATGGCAACAATTTTTTAATCTCGCCTGTAGGTATTTCATGTCGGATACATTGAGTGGACCACCTTTGTAAGGGGGGCTTTTGGAACCGGGACCGTGGTCCCGGATGCCACCTTTAAATACAATAATTAATTTTAGTAGTCATTTGGGACCACAAGAAAAATAAACAAAGTTATGTCTTGGTAAAGTACTGTCAACCAAAAAAAATTTAAGTTATACAAATATTAAAAAATATATAAAACGATAAATATTTATTTTATTTCATAAATTAAAATGTAACGGTGTATAGTTATACAGACGAGGAGATGGCCGATGGAGTAAAGCTGTGACCGAATGGTGGGCAAGGTCAGGCCAAAGAAACCAGGGCCTTCGAAAAGCGCGTTGGGTTGATGACATCGTCAAAGTCGCGGGAAACACATGAATGAGAGATGCAAGAAACCGAGAAGTATTGCGAGAAAAGGGGGAGGCCTAATACTAGCAGTGGGTGATCTTCTCCCTAGCGGTACAACACTTCCGTTTGTTTGGGATTGTCTAATTTTACAAGTCGTATAGAAAGTACTTACTGACACATTATACCTACCTTTCTGCTTAATACTTCATACCCCTCAGCGTAATCAAGAATCATCATCATTATTTCAGCCGATAGACGTCCACTGCTGGACATAACCCTCCCCTAAAAAAATGGGGAGTTTGCCATAATCGCCAAGCTTGGCAGGCGGGTTGGCGATCGCATTACGTCGCTGCCCATTCTCTAGTACCTAAGTCCCTTAGTCGCCTTCTACGACACCCACGGGAAGAAATGTGATGATGCTATTCTTTGCGTCCGGCACCACTCGGAACCATCATAATCAATCATCATTATAAGCCTATATTGTTCCCTCTGCCGGGACACAGGCCTCCGCTCTGTGAGAGGGAGTGGACCGTCACCCAGCACGCGGGTCCTGGGCACGTTGGTAGATGTCACATGTCTTTGCATTTTTGGTTCTAGTAAATGCCGATTTCCTCAAGACGTTTTCCTTCACCGTCTTCGAGAATATTACCGATTATTATTTGGCTTGTGCCAGCGGCTTCGAAAATTATCCCGCGGGAACATACTACCCGGAAAAAAATATCCTATGTGTGAATCGAGGTTGTAATCTATCTGTGTGCCAAATTCCATTCAAATCCATTCAGTCGTTTTTGCGTGACTGAGTAACATTAATATCCAAACATCTAAACATTAATATTGGATTCACCTTACAAGATTCAATTTTCTCTGTAGGTAGTAACTTAATTAATTATCAAATAATTTTAGTGTTCCTAACATGGAATGCCGTATAAGCCGTCTACAAGGGCTTATACAGCATGTTTTATTGCTCAGGCAATATCCACAGGGTGCTGATTAAACATACGCTCGGCAGCTTCTGTATCGTCCATGTTGTGGTCCAAGGGATAAAATTGTAGGGTTTTATATAAACTTTATAATGATCTTAAACAAACTTCTCTTTAGTTCTTAAATATATAATCATAACTACTACTAAGATCGGTTATTCCCTTTCGAAGCCTATTGACTCGAAAGTTCAAAAGAGCATGTTAGTGGTTTCAATGAAATTAGCCTTTACTTTAAACTGTTATCTCAGTTCACAGGGGGAAGCACAGACAGACAGGTATAGTTTTGAAAATTAGATCCACAAAGGGTCATTTTGAAGTCAGTCACAGACCACAGTTATATTAATAATGCTTCGAGAACGAGGGTTATAGATTTTCTAAAGAGAAAAGCTAATATCGAAAAGAATGATAACCGATATTTAAATGATTAATAAATAAATAATTTGCTGCTGCCCGCAGGTTCGTACGGCGTGAATATCAGAAATTATCCCACGGGAACGTGCTAGCGGGACAAAAAGTACTCCTTATAACATCAGCTTACTGCCAGTGAAAGTGTCATTAAAAATAGATCCAACCGTTTAGGAGATTAGCCGGGACAAAAAGACAGACAAACAGAGAGAATAATTTTAAAATTATTTTATAAGAACCGTAAATATCATTTTTAGTAAAAAGCTGTTATTCTGACATTCCAAACACACACGTTTTATTAATTTGCATAGATGTGTCGAAGATAATCCTACAACATGAGCCAAGCGTTAGTTTAGAATGGGCAGAAACAAGAACGTTTGTAATCAAAGACAATAACGAGTACTTTGCACCGACACATATGAATTCCCTACGCGAATAGCCAAACACTTAGATCCCCATTGTGATACCGTCTTCTCTTTCACTCTTTCCGTTTAGGATAATGATAGAGGGGGACAGATATAGCGTTTATTAAACCCTTCAGTTTGTTATAATAAGTTTTGCATCCTGCTGGCTGTAATTTGGCCAAGGGTTCTTTATAAATTATATTGCCATTACTGGAAGCAAATGAGAAGAAATATTTAATTAAATTGTTCTGCAGTGATATTATATTTTGTCTTTGCTATCTTTGGGAACAATCTGCGACTCCCACATTCCCCTTAAACTTAAAGGGAAGATATATAAAACCATGGTAACACCTGCCGTCTTGTATGGGTCCGAATGTTGGGCCACAAAAGGGATGAATGAAAAGCAATTGCATGTAGCCGAGATTAGAATGTTAAGAGGGATGTGTGGTGTTACACGGAGGGATAGAATAAGAAATGAGTACATAAGAGGAAGCCTGAAAGTAGCACCGATAACTGTTAAAAGTTGTGTGGAAATCGGTTGTCATGGCATGTGCTAAGGAGGAATGAGAGAAACGTCGTGAAGAAAGTTTTGAGTATGAATGTCGATGGCTATAAGAGTAGGGGAAGACCAAAGAAACGATGGATGGACTGTGTGAATGATGATATGCTTAGAAAGGGTGTGACTACGGCAATGACGACTGATAGAGAAGATAAAGATATGTTGCGCCGACCACAAATAAATTGGGATAAGGACAGGAGAATGATGAATGATGATATCTTTGTGTTTAATTACTTTTTAATTATTGTCAAATTAGGAATTATGTGAGTTCAATCTTTCAAAACACAAATTGGAGTACTGTTGTTCCTAGAAGGGAGACACACTGTTTACCTCTCTAACTTTTTATTTAAAACTGATTTTTGCCAGAGGCTCCGTCCGCACCTATATACTACTAGGATTAAAGTATAAATATTCTGGATTTGCCTTTATCCTACAGTAGGTACCTTGAAATTAACCTGCTTACAACAATATTACGTAACACCTCAGCCCACACATAATAAACCTCAGACCGTCTTGCGGCTACACTGACTCGTCCAACATCATACATGTGCAACATAGTTCTGCATAGTTGTACAGGTGCTAGGCCACAGGCTGGCAGGAATGTGGAGATGGCACCGCAACTTGTGTTGGAATGTTGATGTGTGTCTTGGTACGTTTGTAGTCGCTTATGTCAGTGTTACTGTATGGCTATGAATATCCTTACTATGAAGTAAGTAAGCTTTTAAACGAAAGATACTCCTTATAATGTTCTCACTGCTAGGACATAGGCATCTTCTCTTCAAAAAGGTATGGGCTGTTATCTACCACGCGAGGCCTGTGCGGGTTGGTAGATGTACCATCGATGTCTTCGAATTTTGGTTCTAGGACGTGCTGTGTCCTCACGATGCTTTCTTTCAGAGTTTTGAGAGCTGTTTTGGCTGTGGTGTGTGTGGTGTTTACTCAAAATATAGCGTAATTCATGGCGGTTAATACTAGACCACCACTGCTCACTACTATTCGTTACTTCTTAACTAGAAATAATTATCTTTCCATAAATGTCGTAAAGTACAACTTTGTCTTAGAAAGATTTGATTATAGCCACTTACTTAAATCTCGTAACCACAACGAAATACGATTACCAACTTTTCCAAAACGAGGCCGATTAATTAATTACCAATCAATATTACACTTTCTCTATTATAGTTTCCTATTTGACCATTTATATGATCATCTTGTACTGTTTCATTGTACGGCAATGTCCTAACTTTTTTCCATTCAACTCGATCCTGAGCCACATATGCAATTCCTCATATAAATATCAAATTCGTCCCGCCATCTAAGCTTGACCATTTTACCATTCATTATAAATTATTAATCGGCCGACTTTTTGACTTCGTAACAACTTCATTGATCAAATAGTCAGACAAACTGCTTTAATTTTAACAACAGCTAAGTTATGAATAGCCCAGAGATCACTGCGCTTCAATCCGATTGGTGAAAATCGGATAAAAACAGCACTGTCTGATACACAGCAAAATATTAGACCATGCAAACTATGAACATTGCACAGTTAACAAGGGATAGACTATTGGAATGTTAACACATTAAGGTGCTACCGAATGTTCTAAATATACATGGCAATTTGTACCTAGTAGGTACATAAACGTTCCGTATGGTGTCGGACGTAAAAGAACAGCACCATCCCATTTCTTCCCGTGGGTGTCGTAGAAGGCGACTAAGGGACTTACTAGAGAATAGGCAGCAGCGTTCTCTATGCATTTGACTACCATACTGCGATCGCCAACAGGCGGGTTGGCGATCGCAGTATAGCCAAGCGTGGCGATTATGCCAAATCCTCCCTTTTGGCGGAGGTTTATGTCCAGCAGTGGACGTTTTTCGGCTGATATGATGATGAAGTACCTAAACTAGGTATCTGTGACTTTATTGTAAGTTTTTGTAATCTTTTCCGCGCTTAGACCTAGTGGCAATACTATTTGGAATTTTTCAATGTTTCTAGTATCCATTTTTAATTGTCTTCAATTTGACCACCACCCTAATTGCGTGACACACTATTAATCAGAATCTAAGTCATTTTGAACGTTATTTATTGCTAATCCATTGTATCATATGTAAGAAAAAAATGTCTGCTCAACAGTGTAAATAACGCAATGAATGTTGTTGATCTGTCAAACTGACAGCCATTCCTATAGTTCGTACGCAATATCCCCGCTGGCAGGATTATAAAAATATTTGCCACTCTATCATAAAAAAAATGGACGTCAAATAGAGTAACACACACGAATGACGCAAGTTAATAAAACGCTTATAAATTAGAAAACATTATTTAGATCGGGACAAAAATACACACAACAAGGTTGCCTGGAAGAGATCGCAGAAAGCGATAAGGCCGCCCATTGTATGTTTTTAGTGTTATTTTTTTTTTTTGTAATGTATTTTCTGGTGTACAATAAAGCATATATAAATAAATAAATAAATAAAAATAAAATTCTGTTGGCTTTAACCCGACACCGCTGGCATTAAAGTGAAATCATCACGTCATTATTCAAATCTAGGTAGGTAAAGCTTTCACACCTCGTTCGGGTAAGGGGTTGTGCAGTGGGTCAATATTCTATATATGGCTCTGTGGAGCCTCTAATAGTTCTACATTGTAAAATAGACCGGGAGGTTGGCTCTTAAAAAATCTTGCATTGTTTTTTCTCTTCCCATAGTTTCGATTTCTTATATGGATTGTACATTAGGGGCAGAAGGATATTTTCTCCCGTCTAATGTATAAAGAAGTTGTTTCTAGATCTAAACAATCTTATCACAAGTTTCGATTATAAAGAAAACTAAAACACCTATCTGTTCAATTCATGCCAAAATCTCAAATACAAATACAAATAGTTTATTATTCTTTAACAAATTTATGTACTACATAGCTAGTGATAGAAGTATCCTTTGAAGCTAATAAATGCCTGTATTAGGACACTCCACTCTTCCGCAACTTAAAGTAACATAATGTACATTCAAAAACAAAAGTTATGCCAGTATTAACTATTCACAAAGCTCCCAGCCTACAATCGGGATAGAATAACTCAACAGCCTTCCTCTATTATTACCAGACTTGAACGAGGTTCGCCATTCGATTCCCATTTCTAAATCCAATTTAGTGCTACCCTCAACAGCTGGATTTACATTGCAGCGATAGGCGACGCTTCAAAAAAGATAACACTACAGTTTTTTTTTAAATTAAATCCTCTTTTGTAATAGGATTCTGAGAGATATTGGAATGAAGCTGTTGGAAGACTGGGTAAGAGTTGGGATAAATTGCGAGTTGGATTAGGAATTAATTTTGAAGTATCGAAGCCTAAGTCTTCTTTTGTTTTTGTATTTATTTGTATAGTTAGTTAGTCTGTGTGCCTAGTGTAAATAGTAAATTGTGTTACTTTATTCTAGGTATTTTAATCAGTTTAAATTATTGGTTTTTGTAGCTTTATCAATACAAAAATGGAGTGGCTAATACGATCATAAATTACAAGTTTAGCGTCCACTTTCAAATCGACATAATATTTTTCCAAGTTTGGAAAAATATTATGTCGATTCTTCATTTCTTCTCCTTCGTTTATTTTATTTCTACTACCCGAAGCCTAAACAAGGATTGCGAGACTTACTATAACCATTTAATTGCATAATTTTCAGATAAATTTCATAGGTGTTTTGTAGGACCTACAACCGCTACCGTAGCGTGTGACCAAAAAAACCTCAGAGGTATATATAGTTTTACATGTGCTTGCCCAGTCACAGTTTGTTCACTAACGTATTCATATCAGCATTCCGTTCCATTCGCACTGAGCGTTTTATCTCGCACGTACCCACGGCACACGTCACAAAAACGTCATTTATCGCTGAGTTAATACGGAAGCCGTTCAAGCGTCTATTGTCCAAATATCAGTGGGCTGTGAAAGAAAATAAAACAAAATATACGTCAAAAAAACGTCTGTCAAAAATTGTGAAAATACTCGTACGTGGCAGCCCTGGCTGCCACAACTGTATGTTCAAGGTTGCCACACGGGTATTGCTGAAGCTTTGATTTTTTGGAAAAGAATTTTAGAGACGTAATTTCCTTGCTTATTATGACTGGCGAAATGTGGTTGTACGACTGTACACCCACATTTCGCCAAAAGGGATAATTAGGGTCGGTGTCCTCAGTAACTAGGAGGCGACTACCAAAAGAGGTAACTAGGGTCGTCGGATACAGTTAAAGTTTAGGAGTAAGAAACCGATGGATGTATTCGAATTTAAATTTAATTTGGTAAATAAACTGTTTATTTTCTGATTATTAAATTACATTTTCTTCGGAAACATCCATCGGTTTCTTACAAAACTTCAACTAGGTCAACTTCTTCAACTATCTGACGACTATGGTTACTTATCTCGTTTGGTGACCGTACATTGCTGTCTGTTATGTTTGGTCATTTATTGTGATCTTCTATAAGTATTTTTAGTACTACCTACTCAATTTTGAACTTTCGTTTTTAATAATAAAGCCCTAATTGACTTGTTATTCATAAAATAACTGTAGTGGCTTTTCATCTTCCTTGTTATTGCTCTTATGTAAAGAGAAAATAAACTGAAAACAAATTCAATCAATTGAATAAGTATTCAATCTGCAGCAACCATTTATTCAGTTCTCCTAACTCACAAACTAAATCAGCATAAAGTACTGTGTTGTGAATACTTACTGAGAAGAAATATAAATTCAATGAAAACGATATTCCTGCCTGTAAGAATTTTCTGCTCCATTTTATGCGTGAGTTCAAAGTTTAATCTGATTGAGGGTATCGGGAATCGAAGCCTTTTATTAGAGCTGCAACATCACTTTATTGTAGACTAGCGACCCGCCCTTGCTTGCTTCGCACGGTTTTTCGACTTGACAAATCATATATTAAGGACATCTTGAGATGTCTTTCATAAACATATATACATACGTACACATCTGCCTTGTAAATATCTTTTGTCAATAGCCCTTCATTCATAATCTTAGTTATATCTAAGTTTAATTTTATTTTTGATACACATACTCCTTCTAGAATAAATTCTTAGATTAAAAATTTTGAAACCCTGGCTGGAGGCCGTAATTTATTGAGGCAACCACAGACCTGCAAGAAGCCATTCCCAAAAAAAGAAATAAGTGGAAATAAACTTCAGTTAGAGTAGGCGTTAGCAAATCTTAGACACTGTGACAATCTAAGAGATATGTCACAGTTTCTGTTTGAAATCTGACACAAAGTTTGTGACACGTGACATATGCCACGACATGTCTTTTGAGCTGGTTTGATGTTATCATACCAACTAAGCCTTACTTGTAATAAAATAAGTGTCAAAGTACCATAGAGAATAATAAACAAGCGCAGAGGCCCAGGATTTTTTCTCACACCCGCAATGTGGTCACTTGCTTGCTGCCGCACGATGCAGACATGTAATCTCTGTTTTTACAAAATGAATTGTTGTTAATTTACCTACTCGAATATTTCCTATAGCGTAGTGAACACACACACCACAAAAATGAAAATCGTGAAAACTGTAATCGTGTAATCTATCTACTTCTTTTTCGTAAACACGATTTATTGCGCTTTTTGCTGTGTTCCAGTCGCATGCAAATAAATGACTATGTTCAGATATCAATTCGCTTTTCAACATTTGCATTTGTAACACTAAGTGCCAAATTAACTAATGTTCATGTGTGTAACAAAAAATAACGTCTGAACTGCGTTCAAGAGCTATCAGAGTCATTAAGAACTCCACAACAATGATGACGCTAACTAGGTTTTAAAGTCGATTTAAATGTGCTGAGCGCTTCAAATCAAATATTTATTGCATATATTAGGTATGGAAGAGGGGATTAATGTGCTTGCCTCAGTTTGTCCGTGGATGGGTGACCATCTTAACAACCAAGACCCCTTGGTGCCTCGAACGCACGTTAATCCGTTGGTCCCGGCTGTTATCCGTGGATTTTTGACAGTCGTTACGGGTCGTCAGAAGCCCGAAAGTCTGACAACCAGTCTTACCGAAGCGTATCATTTTACCCAGTAACTGGGTTGTGATGGTCAGACAGGCAGTCGGCATTCAGCTGCATCCGGTTAGACTGTACCCGACCCCAACGTAGTTGTAAAAGGCTAGGCAGATGATGAGGTGTGTAAGAAATCTTAATAATAGTTACTTAGTTCACATGATGCCTTCGGGCACAACAATTACGCTTTCAGTTTGGTCATTGGTGAAATCCACCTTAATGTAAAAAGCACTAGGTACTAATATCAATTAAAAAAGTCAGTTCCTGCCACCCCTAAATGCAGACAGCGTGCAGGGTTGTTGATCCTTAAAATAAACAAGCTGAAACTCGGTCACGGATATGTTGACTGTCGCCGCTATATCCTAGTTTGTTAACTCTACTTCCATGCGAGCTACAAGTCAAACTTGATGTTATTTTAACGTTTATTTTTAAGGCTGCTGAGATCAATATTGCTTCTTGAATTGAAAAAATATTGTAAAACGTTTCAGATCGCAGGAAAAGCGCCAGATATAACGAAATGTAAAAAAAACCATGGGAAATACCGGTTCAAATTAAGTATTTATATAGTAATGTTTTAAACCGAATGACTAATGATTATTAATAAAACTATTAAACCTAGGCTACATATCTACAGGGGAAGTTTTTATCTAGTGCGCAAACTGTAACCATGAATTCAGCATATCATTTTCGACCCCCCAGCCCAGAAATTTTTCTTCGGTTATACAAAAAAATAAATCAGTTTCACATTTTGACCGCGTAGGTATTGCACTTTTCTATGAAACAGCTGATTTTTTTTTGTAAAACTGACGTAAAATTTCTGCGATGGGGGTCTAGAATGATATGCTGAATTCATGGTTACAGTTTGCGCTCTGGATAAAAACTTATCCTGTATAGCATCAAATGAGCTAGAAATATTATTATGTACCCACTAGCTTTTTCCCCAAGGCTTCGCCAGTGTGAATGAGAATGACTAATTTTTATCAACTTCATAATAATTTATCATTGAATACAAATCGGTGATGGCCTACTGGTATCGGTCCAGCGCCCTAATTGCGTAACACACGGTTAATCATAACCGGTTTCATTTCGACAGTTCCACAATATCCATTGCGTTATTTACGATGTTAAGCTAACACATTTTTCGGACATATGAAGCAATGTATCCTTCAATCTCTCTCTCTCTCTTCTATCTTCTTAATTTGTTTTGTAAAGCATATTGTGTAGTTGTTCGTTATACTCCTGTGCGAGACTAATAAATACTTTTTCTTTCTTTCTTTCTTTTCTTTCAATCAAAATCATTTAGATTGTGGTTGAAAGTGTTTTACGCAATTAGGGTGCAGTTGAGTAGTTTAGGCGTGGAAACGTAGCAGATAGATGTAAAGAGAAGCTTTCGCATTTATTACATTAGAATGCACTCTGTTTCAAAACGAAACAGATTATGATTAATCGTGAGTTACGTAATAAGGGTGCTGGTACTTTTTGTGTATTTCATTTCATCAGTACTGTTCTCAAAACGGTGAAGGAAAACATCGTGAGGAAACCGGTATGTCTTGGAACCAAAACTTCGAAGACATGTGTGTCTACTAACCCTCTGTGAATTATGGCCCACTGCCTTTAATAGAGAGGAAGCCTATATCCTACCGGTGGAAATATTATAAGCTTAAGATATATGATGCAATACAAATATTGGTCAACAAAATTAAGTCTTTGCACCGAACAACAAATACATCCGATCAAATCCGTAAAAATCTTACCGTACAAAAACTCGGTGCGGGTTGTTCGAAAGAGATACCGCGGCCCCTGGCACACAGGCAACTGACGGAACACGGGTGGGTTTAGTCAGTAAAAGTCTGACACGCCCTCCTGCTCTACCCAGAGCGGGAGAAGTTATTTGATGATTTCCCACCCTAAAAAAAAACCGTAAAAACTCAGGTAAAGTAAGTTGATATAATTGTCCCTAGCATTAGCAGAATTATAGCTCACTTGGCCTATCTTAACATACTGAAGTATAGTGAGTGAGCATAGTGAGTATTTTTGCATACTGTGACATAAATATTTAGGTACTTTGAGAAGTATAAAATCGAAATCAGTCACTTATTCAAGCTAGGCTGATGTCAGCAGTTTTTGAAAGTCAAAATTACATAAGACTTACTACCTACTTCCTAAGAAGAAGTGGCGCAACAAACTCCCCAGCAGCACAGCTGTCTGATATGTTAGACGAACTTGACCTGTACTATGATAGGTACGTAATTAACGTTACGAAACAGAAAATTAAAATATTTGCCATAATATGTCAGCTAGCACACGCCAATATTTATATTGCTTTTTTCTGCTTGAGTAAATTTACCAAATACGCCGTTACGCCAATATACCAAAAATATATATATTATATTTTTTTTCTGCTTGAGTAAATTTTTTAATGATTTTTTTGGTATATTGGCGTGTGCTAGCTGACATTACATTGCAAATATTATTATTTTAATTTTTGTGAGGAATATGTGGGATTTATTTTTGTCTCTGTTTCTTTTCATGATAACCTGCCAGATTGATTATTTTATGCTGCCTACCCAAATATCCTTTCTTTGGTATTGTTCATTGAATCGTTGAGCTCCTTAAGTTGAGCTGCACGATTACTGACCAATGCGTGCACTGACTGGACAGCTCGACCCAATCTGTGTGGTTCTTCTTCAAAAGACCAATTCAAACACCAATCTACATGTTCTTCGCATTATCTGACTAAGATTATGTCTAGACTTTAAAAGAGACTGTAACTTCTGAGTTGGTGTCGGTCTTTTTTATCAGAGCAGTCAGAGAAACTACAATTTTTGAAATACGATTGACGCGTAAACGTCAAAACTTCTTACAGACATAAAATATTTATTTATCTCTTCACTTTGATATTTTTACAGAATGGATCAGCAGTACATTGAGTACATTCCAGAAGCCTTCCAAGAGGACATTGAGTACATTAAAGAAGTCAAAAACCTTCCCTAATAATTAAAAGTACAAAACATACCCTGCAACAGCTGCTTTTAAAGATCAAATTTTCAATTATAAAGTTGAATAATTAAAAATCCAGTAACCGCTCTCCTACATTTTATTCCTCCCTCTTGCTTCAGAATATTATTTTAATTACTTTCATTTGAAAGCTAGGAGTGTCTTGACTTTCTTAATCGACCGTTCAGTAGTTATTGCGGGAACTGGACTTGTAAAACTATTTTTTAAACTGGACTTGTAAAGCTTTTGCCAGCGGCTTCGCCCGCGTGGTGGTAGGTGTATTATACATATAAACCTTCCTCTTGAATCACTCTATCTATTAAAAAAACCCGCATCAAAATCCGTTGCGTAGTTTTAAAGATTTAAGCATACATAGGGATATAGGGACAGAGAAAGCGACTTTGTTTTATACTATGTAGTGATAATTGCATGACCGTAATAATTATGTTTATTAGTGCGTATAAGAGGTCGACTAAAATTGACATGTTAAACTTATTTTTTTTAAATTATGTATTTAAACGTAACTTTTATGACTGTAATAGTTAAGTACTTAAAATAATGAATGTAAATGATATACAGATATATGATAACTGAAACGACCAATGCAATAGACTGTAACCACGAACAACTAAAAGTGTAATTTGTGTTATTATTAATTATTTTTAATTAGCTAACAATCAAAATCAAAAATCAAAATCAAAATATTTTATTTCACATAAACCTGCAAGGGCACTTATGAAACGTCAGCAGCTAGGTGCACGGTTCCAATTTGTCGCTTCCTATGGAGAAGAGCCGGCAAGAAACTCCACGGTTACTCTTTTAAAAATAATTGGCTTTTATAATGTTTTTAAATTCCAGTGATAATAGGTATGGGAGGACAGTTTATTATTTTTATTTTTTACACTTTCTGACATATTCTCGTCATTTTTGACATTATACATCGCTTCAAATATCAACTATATATTAGTGATTCTCATGAAAATCATGTCACTTTGTTTAAATAGGTTGATCTTACTAATGTAGATTCTTTTACATATTGTGAATGGGAGAACATTGTAGGCCTTACAGACTAGATTTATAGACGATTTTCTATTCTTTATTTTCATTCCTCTAAGTACTTGGTACTTATTGACAGATCTACACTGTTCTTGCCGGCTCTTCTCCATAGGAAGCGACAAATTGGAACCGTGCACCTAGCTGCTGACGTTTCATAAGTGCCCTTGCAGGTTTATGTGAAATAAAATATTTTGATTTGATTTGATTTGATTTGAGTGCAGGCCTGTCAATAAGTACCAGGTACTTATAGGAATGAAAATAAAGAATAGAAAATCTCTGTAGATTTATAGACGACATCTGTAAGGCCCACAACGTTCTCTCATTTACAATATGTAATAGTGACATACTTAATATTATACATATTGTATTATTATTTTATTATGGGTACGTTACAGTGATACAATAATAGCTAATTATAAGAACTGCCTTTACCTGTGATAAACAATAAATAACTGAATATGAATATGAATTAATGTTAGGATACTACCTAGTTTTTATCAGGTACTAGCTTGTGCTAGCGGCTTCGCCCGCGTGGACCTCGGAAAAGATCCCGCGGCATCGTACTACCTTGATAAAAAGTATCCTATGTGTTAATCTTGGTTATAAACTATCTATGTGCTAAATTTCATCCAAATCCGTTCAGCCGTTTATGCGTGATTGAGTAACATACATCCAAACATACATTTCACATTTTTTATAATATTAGTAGAATTATAATCAGTGATCGGAATAGGTAGAGCTAATGTACCTAAAGTTCAAAGAACAGAGACAAAAAGTGGAGACTTCCTTAAAACAATTATTTTTTCGGAATATTTGTTCCGAGTTTCGGAACATTACTTAAGTACTCCTAAAATTAATAAAGTAAAACAACTATCGAATTCATTTCCTGTTTCTGTTTAAAAAAAAAGTGTGCACGTGTTTATTGTTAAAAAAATAATAAAGGTGAATTAATAAAAATAGAAAACGTATCTACCGGTTTTTTTGAGATAGTTCTCCTTGTTTTTTAAATCAAAAATCAAAAGTCATTTATTCAAATTAAGCTGAGAAGCACCACTTTTCGAACGTCAAAATACATAAGACAGTCCCCCAAAACGCCCGCACTTCACCACTTCCTAGTGCTTTGGCTGGGAAGAAGTGGTGCAAAAAACTCCCCAGCAGCACAGCTGTCTGTTTAGTCAGATAGACTTGATTCTATACATACATAGGCAAAGTAATAAACATTACGAGACACAGAACATTAATTAAATAATTACTCATAATGTCAGCTAGCCATGCCACAAATAAAGTGAAAACTGTCGAGGTTGCTAGCCAATCACATAAAGTGGTTAGCTAGCAACCTCGACACAACCAAGTCGGTTAAAAAGGAAAATGAATTCAATTAGTTTACTGTATTAATATTAAATGTACTTATGTGATGTTCTGATACTCGTAACGAATATTCCGAAAAAAAAATGGTCTTAAGGAAGTCTCCACTTTTTGTCTCTGTTCTTTGAACTTTAGGTACCTACATTAAACTCTGCCTATTCTGATCACTGATTATATTATATTAGAAGAATTAGCGGGACGTGCCACCGAGCCACCGAAAATCAAAGTTTTTTAGGTTTTTTTTACAATTTGTAGGTCAGTGCCCAGTTACCTATAAGTTGGTTAAAATATTATTCGCGACCGTAAAATGTACGTATTATAATGAACTTGCTTTTGCCACCAGATTCACCCGCGTGGAGGTCGAAAACTATTTCGCGGGAACGTAATACCGGAATAAAAAGTATCCTATGTGTTCATTTTCATTCAAATCCGTTCAGCTGTTTTTGCGTTAAAAAGTAACAAACATACATCAACACAAACTTTCACATTTATAGTATTAGTACTAGCTTTTGCCAGCGGCTTCGCCCGCGTGGAGGTCTATAACTATCCCACGGGAACGTAGTACCGGGGTAAAAAGTATTCTGTGTGTTATTTCAAGTTACAGACTACCTGTGTGCCAAATTTCATTCAAATCCGTTCAGCAACATTTGCCTGAAAGAGTAAGAAACATCCATACATACATCCAAACTCATAAACTTTCACATTTATAATATTAGTAGGATGATTATTTCATGAAAAATTATTCGAATGGGATTATTTAATCCCATTGGAATAATAATTTATGCTCATTTGAGCATAGAAGGTTGTATTGATAATTTTTATGACTATAATTTTTATGGCTATAATTTTTATGGCTATAATTCTGTAAAGCCATATTTATAACGGCCGCGATTCATATTTTAATCAACAAGAACTGACACAAAAATAATAAGAAAATTTGAATTCATAGCGCATCCACCTTAAATAATGATCTCTGATTCTAAAAAACCCATAGTATATACGATTAATGCGTACCCAGAGTTTTCTTCTTTATTTTGTCGAAAAGTACTTGCATTTTCGAGTCAAAAGGTTGTCGGTCTATTATCAAGGACAACGTGCTTTATTCTTGTTAAGGTTGAGATAGTACGATCAATCACGAAGCCTACAAAAAAAAAAAATTGGGGAAAAGTACAAAACGTACGTAAAGGTACAAACAAACCGAATACGAAAATCACAACATTTCATACTATTTCTATCATCATCATTATCAACCACAGGCCGACTTCATCTACTGCAGTGCCTCTCTTTTCTTGTGCCATACCCCAAGCTCCTGTATCAGCCTCATACAGATTTTGGTCGCGATGGCAACAATGTTTGGCCACTCAGTCAAGGCCTTATGCCACCTGTCATCAATGCTCCTTGCCAGGTGTCCTGCTAACTGCATTTGAGTTCCATAAAACGCTTTCCGATATTGCAGACCTTCGAACGTCTTCGTATCTCGACGTTTGGAACTCGGTCTGTTTTGACTGATACCAAGCATGGAATGTTCCATAGCTCTCTGTGCAACTTTCAGCCTGTACAAGCCTCGTGGTACGTCATGGTGGGCAGAACACACTAGTTATAGAAGCGGAATTTCAAACATTGTGGAATTTTGGCTGACCTCAAAATGTCTCCCAGTTTTCTGAATGCGGCTCCACCAAGGTGTATTCTTCTCGATGTCTCTGTTTGTTCATTCTAATATACTACTAATGATTACTAATGATGATCAAACAAAATTAAACCAGAAAATCATGATTGAAGAGTGATCCAAATCTTTCGTAAACTATGAAATATAGTAATTTCTATGAGTATTTTGAAAAATGATCTCATGACTTAGTAATCAAACTTTTACCTTCTTACTAACAAACACGGAACAAAGTTATGCCAGGAATAACAAAGGATTTACCGTACACTTTCATGGGTAAACTTGGAATAACTTTATTTTGTGTTCATTAGTAGGAGGGTTTCTGTAGGTATACAAGCTGAAAACTCCAACACAAACCTACATACCATAATGATTTAATTAACTCCCAATACCCTTTAAAAACAAGACACTGGCCAGTAACAAAAGCGAAGAGAAAAAAATAAATGTTCGCGAATTAGCTAAAGTATCCCAAATAGAAGGGTTCCGTAGACTCGAACATAATTGTGTTTGTTCAGGGCTGTTTTGTATGCCTCCGAGCTACAGGAACTTTCTGACTGATGGAGATGGCTAATGAAATAATGAAGAGGCCTAATTCTTGGAGTGCTCGATAGATTGTGTTTTGTTTTTGTGTAGTTCGGTTTGCTGAAGATTGGAGCGGATGTCTAAGTAATCTTTGTATTTCGGAAGTTAGGTGGACTTCATGTAGGTAAGATTTCTAGGGATCTATCTTTTTCATTAATGAATGAACGAATGAATGAACATTTTTAGACACAGGATCCGTAGTGATAGAATGGAAAAGACTTAAAAATGTGGAAAAAGTTTTAAGTGGTTTGAGATTTTTGGTTCAATTTATAGGTACGAGTAACCTAAAGGTTTGCGTGTTTTTAAAACGTCATACACACATACATACATTCATAAACGCGTCTTATCCACATGGGAGTAGGCAGAAACTACAGAACGCCACCTGCTCGGATCCTTACATACTCATATTGCTTCGCTTACATTCGTACATCTAGTCGTACATGCCCAGCTTCAAAGAGATGTCAGCACCAACTGGTGGGGTCCGCTAGGGCTGATGTCTGCCAGGGGTGCGGGTTGTTCAAAGAGATACCATGGCCCCTGGCACAGAGGCAACTGAAGGAATACGGGTGGGTTTTAGTCAGTAAAGGTCTGACATGCCCTCTTGCTCCACCCAGAGCGGGAGCAATTATTTGATGATTTCCCACCCAAAAAAAAACACGCCGGTTACGAGTCATTCATATTACTGTATTACTAGTTTTTGTCTGCGGATTCACCCGCGTCCGCGTTTACCAATTTACACAAAACCTTAACAAATTATACACAACCTAAACCTTCCTCATGAATCTCACTCTCACTCTGTATATTGGTGAAAACGGCATGAAAATCTGTTCAGTAGTTTTTTGTGATTATCGCAGACAGACAGACAGGACAGACGCGGTGGGTGACTTTGTTTTATTATCCTATGTTACTACATTTATGCACAGATTTATGTCATTTTAATGTTATTTCATTGATTATTATACTTACCAAAAAAGTAAAAATAGCTGCACGGGTCGATCGATCAGGTTAAGGTACGCTTGCCACGGTTGGTCCGTGGCTGGGTTACCATCTTTACATACCAAGACCCCTCCGTGCCTCGAAAAGCGCGTTAAGTCGTTGCACCCGGCTGTCAATAGTAGATCTTTGACAGTCGTTACGGGTCATCAGAAGCCCGAAAGTCTGACAACCAGTCTTACCGAGGCGTATCGTATTACCCAGTTACTGGGTTGTGGAGGTCAGATAGGCAGTCGCTCCATGTAAAATACTGGTATTCAGCTGCATCTGGTTAGACTGGAAGCCGACCCCAACATAGCTGGGGAAAATCAGATGATGACGATGATGATATACTTATCTAAACAATTAGGAAACATCGAAGTACCTACAGTTGCATTAGAATATTGTTTAAGCAATTTACTAGAACAGTGCTTGAACTTAATCAGTCTGCCTTGGCTTTTCCCAACTATGTTGGTTGGCTTCCAGTCTAACCAGATGCAGCTGAATACCAGTATTTAACAGGGAGCGACTGCCTATCTGACATTTTAACTAATCCTTCCGGGATTACAGGCGACATGTAATATAACATCCTTACTTCCTTACTAATCCTTACTAATATTATAAATGCGAAAGTTTGTATGTATGGATGTAAGGATGTTAGTTACTCTTTCACGCAAAAACTACTGAATGTATTTAGATGAAATTTGGCACACAGATAAACTATAACCTAGATTAGGTACCTACGCTTTGGAATGGGCTACTAACTTCATCTTTCTAACTCACCGACCTTGACAATTCAAAAGTGCCTATAATTGGTTTATTTGAAATAAATGCTTTGAGTTTGAGTTTGATTAACACATAGAATATTTTTATCGCGGAAGTACGTTCAAGCGGGCTAATTTTTGACATCCACGGAAGCTAGTGATGTATATTTTCAATGCTAAATAATGCTGGTTTGCTTCCGTAATTAATACCTCCGTCTAAACTCAAAGCTAGTCTAACCAAAAATCTTCTGTAAGTACAAGCCCTTAATCCGGGATTATCTGGCATGCATACATTACACCGTCTTTAGTTCACCGCCGGCTAATCGCCACTAATTAAGCTAAACTTGGAATATTAACGACCAAGCTCGCTATTTACTATTTACCTACATTATGTGAAGCTACAATGATTGTACAACACACTGTTGTGTGTGTTTTTTTAAATGATTTTTCTTTATTTAGATTTAACTCGTATGATGTCAATCACATGAAGCAACAGAGTGAACAGAATGTGAAAGTTTGTGAGTACGTATGTATGGATGTTTGTTACTCTTTCACGCGAAGCGGCTGAACGGATTTAGATGAAACCGTTTTTATCCCGGTAGTATGTTCCTGTGGGATAATTTCCGAACTGCACGCGGGCGAAGCCGCTGGCAAAAGCAAGTGTTAAGTTAAATATAATCAGCCAATTAAATATAATAAGCTTGAGACTAGATAATAAGCAGAGTCGAACAAACGAGCGAATGAGTTGTTTGTTTGACGTTTGACGGGACTTGACATTGACTCGAGTCCACGTTGTTGCTTATCTAATAAAATGTGATGATCGATTGTGAAATCGATTTCATAATAAAATTAATTATATGACTTTTTAGAAACGTTTCTTGTGTCACTGGGTAACCATTATTTAAAAAGTAAGTTCACAGAAGAAAACACTTTTAATTGTTTTTTTTTTGTTTTGTTATCTGATTGATATAAAAAAATGTGTATATTAATATGAATTCGATTAATCGATTAACTTATTTCATCTGGCAATATTTTAGAAGTAAACATATGGGAAGTCAGTATTCTTTTGATTTAATATTTAATTTCTTATGCCATGATAAAACTGCGCAATATTTTGTGATTAACTACAAAAAAGGAAAAAGAAATATTGTTAAATATTTCATTCCTGTAACGTATAGACCCAGATTCGCCCATCTTCTTTGGGTATGACCCGATTGTGATTATAACTGTGCACTTGGCTGTCAAAGTCAAAGATTGGCAAGATTGAGCCTCACCACTGACGCCTACCAGGGCCCCAATTCTGAATGGTTATAATGATTCCTCGCGGAATCTTACTACGTTCAAACTACGCCAATATCATGTTTTGTAAAAACCAATGTAAAGGTAAGGCATCGAAATGTCATATTCTGGACGTTCTAAGACAATTTGTCGATATTTATTAGCAGATGTCGCGTGTGATCTAAGGAATTAACGTGGATTTGAAGTAAGGAATCATTAAGTGGTCATAGTGAATTAAGGCCTATTACGGTCTGCACTTCCGTGTCGTCTACACTGTTAAATAAATAATAGATTAAAAAAAACTAAGAAACACGCTTTATAAACCAAACTAGAAAAGCAAATAATTTCAAAAAAGCGTGGGGTGCCTTTTGAGGTATTTTATAATAAATTAATCAAAATCAAAATCAAAAGTCATTTATTCAAACTAGGCTGAGAGTCAGCTCTTTTTGAACGTCAAAATTACATAAGACAGTACCCCCAAAACGCCCGCCTTTCACCACTTCCTAGTGCTTTAGCTGGGAAGAAGAAGTGGCGCAACAAACTCCCACAATATCAAGCACCCCACGCTTTTTAAAAATAATTTTCTGCTTTTTTAGTTTGGTTTTTAAAGCGTGTTTTTTCGTTTTTTTAGTCTATTATTTATTTTCTATTTTGTAGTTCTTCTAACTACAAAAGCTTTTTTTTTTTTCATTATTGAACTATCATCGGTCATCGATAAGTCTACAAAGTTTTGAACTGGGTCAAAATGAAGTCCAAAGGAGTCGGTTACGAACATGCTTCCAAACAAACATACAGGTGAAGCTAATAAAATCGTGTTAAAATACTGATGCTGATGCTACTGCAGCCATTATTATTATTTTAGCGTTGACAGTTTTGAAATTTAGGTTATAAATTGAACATTTCTAGACAGATGGGTCTCAGTAAGATGCGAACATTCTTAAAAATACGGGAGTTACCCCTCTGTTGTGTTGCTAAATATAAGTAACCTTTGGATAAAAATAGTACAAAATAAATATATCTACTAAAGCCCATTCACTGATGAACTTCTTACATAAGAAAACACGATGTTTTAATGGACTGAATTTCCGACAACTGTCTCTAGGGAAGCGAGAACCGTTCCCTACTACCTGTGTACTTACGAGTTTCGTATTTATAGAAAACAAACAAACCGTACTACAGACAAACAGAGCAAGAACTAACATTTGCTTGCCAATTAAGATGAGGTCCCCCGGCTCACTTGGAACACTGTAATACAAGATAATCTAAAGATAGCTGGTGGTTACAGTTAAATTTATTAGTGTAATGTTATTCATCTTCATTCATTCTGGCCTTAGACTCGGTACCAAAATAACAGGTTCTGTACGGGTAACTAGCGGTTTTTTCCATTTAGGTACCTGGGTCCTACTCCTCCTAATAAGTACCGATACTCCACCCAACAAGTACCGGTACCAATTTTCCGTATCTGTATCATGGTTAGGGGTACTCAGTCTGGAAGACTGACAACTGCTGGTCTATTGATCTGCTGAAGCTTGAGGTGAGCAGGCATACCACCCTATTGATTGGGAAGATACTATTCAGCAGACAACTCACATCACCTAAATTTTTTTGTGTTTGATTATTGCATCTCGCAGGTCAACCTAGTAGGTTGTCGGCTTTTTAAACGGACTTGCCATAGGCAAGTCCGTGATTGCCTCAATAAATGAAGGCCTCCAGCCAATGCTTAAAACCACCGCAACAGCTACATTTTCGCGGTGAGATTTTGACAAAGAAGATCGGCTGATGTAACCAAGTCATCATATGCCTAGCCGTTTCCCAATTACGTTGGGGTTGGCTTCCTGTCTAACCGGATGCCACTGAATACCAGTATTTTCTATCTGACCTCCAAAGCCCAATTAACTGGGTAATACGATACCCCGTGGTAAGACTGGTTGTCAGACTTTTGGCCTCCTGACGACACGTAACGACGGTCAAATACCCACGATCAATGGCTTATCGTACTTTCCGAGGCACGGAGGGGTCTTGGTATGTAAAGGTACCAATCCACGTACCAACTGCAGTAAGCATAGCTTAACCTGATTGATCGACACATGCGGCTATTATTACTTTGCAGGGAATGAATTAATATTAATTCATGTGTTGGGCAATTTATATTGTGGAGGCATAAATAGCTCAAACCCCAAGAGTCAAGAATCCTCCTGAATGACACTAACACAGAACTGTGGGAGGTAAGTTGTAAAGATTATGACTTGACTTGAAGAATATTGAATGAGTGATAAATACTAGATTACGTTTACGTGGGTTGTGACTCGGTGGGGCTTAAAACATAATTGACGATATGTGGGAGTAGTTATTTGCGTTCTCAAAATCAAAATATTTTATTTCACTTAAATCTACGTAGTCATAATTCGCCTAAAATGTTCATACTGCTGCGATACAAGGTCTTCGAGAGGGAGTGGGCCGTAATCGACCACGGCCAGTGCGGGTTGGTAGATATTATATGTCTTCTTAGTGCTATAAACTAATCTGTTGTCCATACATAATTCATAACAACTGCAACAACATCACTGATATCTAATCCGTTATTCATTTGTGATAATCATTTGTTTATTAATGCAAACATTCACTATAACAGCAACTTATCACTTCATAATCACACGTCTGTATCAGATGACCTAGTTCCAAGATTTCATAGAGAATAATAAAATCCGGTCACCGCTCGATAATATATAATTTATCGACCTCATTTACATAATGTTCTACTTTAACGTTATTTTAACATTACAGGAGCAATGAAATCGATTTAAAATGATTACTAAAGCGATTCGATTTATCGCTAAAATTTAATCTATTGTTAAATCTCACTTTGAACGTATTATTCTGTTATCGAGCATTCATTGAGAACTCGATCGACGAAGAGAGTAATAAATTATTTTATGAAATCGTTACGCATCAGCCCTAGAGATATTATGTTTTAGGGTTGCCCTATTTATTTCGTTATTGTGTTTTTTTTAAGTAGGTAAGGGTGTTTTAGTCTATTTTCATAAACTAAACAAAAAACTCATACCATCACGCCTTGTTTAGCTTTGGGGTTGGCAGAGGTGTACTTATATATAGTCTAGTACCTATACCACACGTTACGGTTCTGTCTAAGTGTTATGAGAGCATACAATATGCTTCAACCGGGCAAATGCAGACTCCGGTAGCTACTGACAAATTCCAAGTACAAAAAACCAATAGGATGCAGATAGATAGCTTATGGCCTGAATTAACACAGAATACTTTATATCACGGTAATACGTTCCCGTGGGATCATTTTCGCCCACGACCCGGACGATACGTCAGGCTAAAGCTGGTGTTTTGTACATTAAAATCATACAGAAAGTTGTCATTGCCAATCGAATCTTGGTAACATTGGAATGCTACCAACTATCTAAAAACATAACTCAAGTACGCGGGTTTCTGTCGTAGCCAGCCCTAGCACTAAGGTTGTCGATCAATTGTTAAGATAAACCAATGCAGAGCAATTCGTCGGGCGGCGACCGAGCTCCAACTCACACTAACTTACCAAACATAATATTTGCTCCGAACCTCTTCGCTCTGTTATGAGTTTCATATTAAATCAATATAATTTTGTTTAATTTAAACATTGAGGTTCTGATAACGGTGAAATATATTTTGGGAAGGAAAATTTAATGAAAACATCTTTTAGCTATTTACAAAGGTACTTTGCTGGCTATAACCCTTGTGCCCGATTTCCTATAGCCTATAGCTGTTTGTTGGTAAGTGCATCACATGTGAACGGTTGCTCAGATTTGGCATTTTTTTGTTTTAAAATATCCAAATCAAGTTCTAGTAAAAAGTTCCGGAAAAACTGAACGTCCTTTTTGTATGAATTATTGGACGACGTCAGTCAAATTAGCTAATCAATGAAGTATTTACATGAGAACAACGGGATTTAATCATTTTTGTCCCGGTAGCACGTTATTAAAAATATAATAAAAACCTTCTGTTTCTGTAAATATCAAAGTGCATACTTCCATTACGTCCATCAAAAACATCTAGAAACCTTCAATTCCATCATAACACAGACTTGTCCAAAAGCTACACTTATCCATTATCGCAAAAAAATTGGATAAAGAAAGAAAGAAAGAAAGAAAAAGTATTTATTAGACTCGCACAGGAATATAACAAACAACTACACAATATGCTTAACAAAACAAATTAAAATTTAAAATAAAAAAAATAAAAAGTAAAATAATAATAAAAAATATAAAAAACAAAGTCCTGTACGAGGCCAAAAGGCCCCTACCTCAGCATGATGCTGCGACATTTAAAAAAAATGTGTCGCAGCGGTAATAACTACCTATACTACAATTGTCAGAGTACGGACACTACGTAGATGAAATATCACCGCTAATGATGTCCCTGAGACAATATTACGATAGCCTTTTGTTTCACTCCACAAAAATCCCAATTCTTGCTGAAACAAAGGTTCTATCAATAGCATGAAATACTTCGATCATAGAAATAAAAAGGATAAGGTGCCAGAGCCAAACCGTAGCTCATGGCTGCTGTGGAAAATGGCTTTTACATCTTTACAATGTCGTCTTGACTTCTCAATTCCACTTGTTTTCAACCTGATGGCAGGAGTAAAAATAATTTTGTTATATTAATAACTTGCTGTGCCTGCGACTTCGTCCGCGTGGATTTATCTAAAATAAAAGTAGCCTAAGTTACTCCTTATTACATCAGCTACCTGCCAGTGAAAGTCCCGTCAAAAATGGTCCAGCCATTTCAGAGATTAGGGGGAACAAACAGACAGACAGACAGACAAAAATTGTAAAAAATGTTCTTTTCATATGCATGTAGCAAAAAGCGTTTATTTTAATATTACAAACACTCCAATTTTATTTATATGTATAGATGTATAGATAAACCATTTATTTTCAGGTTACAAGGACCCACTGAAAAAAATCTTAACCTAAATATACAATTTGTGTTAGTAAATAAAACTTAAAACTATGTTAGTATCACTTATTTGCACTAACTCTTTGTGCGTTCCGGTGGCACTTGTCCGCGAAAGCGGCGGAATACCCACATCCTGTGGCAAAAAACTTTCTTCCATCACCAGATGCTGGCATCATGTTGGTATGCGCACCACAAATGCTTTAAAGTTGACGTTGCGATGCGACTCCAGCAGGTGCACTCGGGGCGCGTAATTCAGCCTTTGGCGCACGTACTTCACGATGTCTTCCGCGTCGGTGGTCTAGTGGAGACAGGAAATATACACCCGGGTGTTCAGCTTCGCAGCACGCATTTATTCGTTGGGCTCCGTATGAGCTTTGCCGTGGCGGTTCTTACAGCTACTCTGTCGGCGCTTCCTCCTTTGCACTGTCACGAAGCCGGGGCAGGGGCGGGTTATGTTAACGATGGGCCTCAAAGTCACCCAAAGGGCAATGGAGGGCTATACTTGGAGTTTCCCTACGTGATTGAATCAGAAATGAAAAGATCGGCAGAAGAACCAAGATAACAGACATAGTCCAAATAATTGATAAAATGTCCCTACTGCTGGCACACAGGCGCCCTCTCTTCGAGAAGGAGTGGGCCGTAATGTACCAGGCGGGTCCAGGGCGGGTTGGTAAATGCCTCACGTTCTCAAATTTTGGCTTCTAGGACAAACCGGTTATCTCACGATGTTTTCCATTACTATTTTGAGAGCAATGGTGAAGAAATTATTTACACAAAGTAAAGTTCCTGCAAGGGTTCAAACTAGGGCTTGTATTCGAATTATTCGAATTTTTTTTTTCGAATATTCGAATGCAAAAATTACGATGTTCGAATATTCGACCAATTTCCATAACACCGGACTGCGATCCCTGATAGACTGACGGCGCAAGCGTGATGTGTGGTATGTGTGGTCGACAAGTATCTACGTACCATCAACTATGTGTAGCACATAGAAATGCTAATTGAGTGTCGGATATATATTTACAAAAAGAAACGAAATTATCTTGAAGAACAATGGGGGAGGTCTATGTCCAGCAGTGGACTTCTTTCGGCTAAAATAACGATGATAGTGATAAAGATAGCTCCTTCCAATTATACTTTTTTCACCACTCTCTGGTAATCTGTATGATTAGGTATTTATCCCTTAACTTTTGTAATTCGGTGCTGTGACCAAAAATCACATTAGAATACGTAAGAACAGTGCATTGTTACATTGAAGATTTTATGGAGATTTTTTTAATAAGCCTAAACTGTCCCACTGCTGAGCAAAGGCCTCGCCTAAATTCTTCCTCTATGGTATTACTTGTTTTTTAATTCTTTGATTTTTTTACAAATATTATAAGAATGAAGACTTGTATTGTGTTTGGTTGTATGTGTATCGATCGCTTTTGTACGAGTATCTAAAAGTTTTTAAGTTCGTGTACTTAGTACTTTTATTAAGCAGTAAAGTATTAATTTATTGGGCACACCACAATCGCGGCGGTAAGTCCCCTCTTTGAGGAGTGGCTTGAGAGGCAGCATGGCGTCCTCACCTTCCGCCTGACACAGTTCCTCACCGGACATGGCTGTTTTGGGAGGTTCCTGTTTCGGATGGGGCGGGAGGAAACGCCCGTGTTTCCATTGCGAAGATCACCCTGAGGACACGGTGGAGCATACGGTGGAGGTCTGCCCGGCTTGGGCGGAGCACCACCGTGTCCTCGTGGAGGTGATCGGCGGCGGCGATCTCTCGCGTCCGACCCTGGTCCAGGCCATGGTACGAGAGTGCATGGCTAGCAGTCGCCTCCTTCAGCGAAGCAGTTATGCTCGCAAAGAGGGAGGCGGCGTATGTGAGGGAGATGCAGACGCCCTGGGCGTCGGGAATCCCAGGCTGATTCCCGGCCACCGTAGGCACGGGCTTGCGGACGGCGAGTAATGGGTAGCTCGCTGTCCGGTAAGGACCAAGCCCGGGTTGACGGCGCGTTGTTTTCCACGTGCGCCTCAAAGAGATGCCAGCAGCAACTGATGGGGCACGCAAGGGCCGATGCCTGCCAGGGGTGCGGGTTGTTCGAAAGAGATACCGTGGCCCCTGGCACACAGGCAACTGAGGGAACACAGTTAGGTTTTAGTCAGTAAGAGTCTGACACGCCCTCCCGCTCCACCCAGAGCGGGAGAAGTTATTTGATGATTTCCCACCCAAAAAAAAAAAGTATGAATTTATTCTTTGATATTACTCAGACTCCTACTGTATATAAGACATTGCCAAATAAAGACATGATTATTAAAACAGCTTATTTTTTTAAAGTATTCGAATGATTCGAATATTACCCGAAAAAAAGTCGAATATTCGAATAATTACCGAACGAATATTTGCAAGCACTAGTTCGAACCCATGATCTACAAGTCGTAAATCTCGGCCGTTACCTCTTAGCTACCTCTGTTCTTAGTGATGCGGAGGAATGTGAAAAATGTCGTGAGGAAAGTTTTGAGCATGAATGTGGATGGCTATAAAAGTAGGGGAAGACTTAAGAAACGACGGACTGTGTTTTCACCCTAAGGGGACGAAGAGAGGACGACTAATAGAGAAGTATGGAATAAAAAGACATGTTGCGCTCACCCCAAACAAATTGAGATAAGGGCAACAAAATGAAAATAATGACTTATAATTATTTTCATTTTCTTTTTCTAGCCCTTACCCTTTGTCGGCAAAAAAGTACAAAATTAGTTAGCACATCATCCTTGATTTTTCGATCCGCGGCAGAATATTAAACGACAGGCATCAAAGGAATTCAAACACAATGTGGCAGCGGGCGGTCTTTGATCAGGAATCAACCAAAAATGTACGTATAGCTTCTGTAATCCTTGACAAATTGCGGAAGTTACAGAGAATAAACGAGTTTATTACGGCTGTTTATGTATTTCTGATAATGTGGAATGTTCCACATAATCGGAAATACATGCGTCGGTATTACAATCTTAGATATAAAGTCTTATAGGTACTTAAATGACGTCACATCTAAGATAGTTAAATACCTATGGATCTTTTTTAAATTCTAGATATAAGTAGTGGTAAAAGGAATAATAATGTGTGTAAATAAAATAAGAAAGCGAATGAAATGGATACGAAAAAGGTTATTTGTAAAATCAGAATTAAATTGATGATTGGAGACACTACAGAAGCTATAGATTAATGTAGCTAGCTACTCAAACAAAGAGGGACTAGGCCATTTACTTCACAATGAAATTCTTTTCACATTACTTAACATACTATCACGCCTGTTTGTCGTGAAGGATAAGGCAGAGTTATACCTATAGTTTGGTAATTCATCGGGCTATGTCGGTAACCTTGGTTCTCCTGCGGATCTCTTCATTCCTGATTCGAGCAGTGGGCAGGTCACATTGGTCGCTGAACAGATGGCCGATGGGGCCGAAAAGTTATGAAGTGGCGACCGCGTACCGGAAGACGTAAAGTTGGAAGGCCTCCCACTAGGTGGACCGATGACCTTGTGAGGGCCGCAGGAGTCCGCTGGATGCGGGAAGCACAGAACCGGTCGAAGTGGCGGAGTTTAGGGGAGGCCTATGTCCAGCAGTGGACGTCTTTCGGTTGAAATGATGATGATAATGATGATACCTATAGTACACCCACATTCCACCAGTTATGTTTAAGTTGTTTGTTATAGGGAACGAGCCTATTGCCATCAATCGTGCATAAATCCAGTCTCCGGGCTGCTCCTGAGAAATTCCAGATGGAAAAACTCAAAAACACTACGGCTGAGCCGGGAATTGAACGCAACACCTTATAGCTGAACAGTAGTGCTTGCGACCACATATGTAAACGAAGCAGACAAATTCTTTTCATTTCCAGAATAAAATAACTAAGCTCCCTCTTCCCTGAAGACGACAAAAAGAAAACCCAAGTCACATAACAAATACAGTACACAAATCACACCTGTCAATGTAAGGACGCTTCACACGGCACGTAAATAACGCGCCGTGCTCAGCGATAATGTCGCCTGTCAGCCGAGACGTTACCTACGTGTAAATCTCGTTATCAAGCCCTGACACTACATTACCGGAATTTATGGAAGCAGGAGCAAAAGAGACGGCAGTATTAGTGAGTCTGTAAAAAAATGGTACTCCGATTTTTGGATTTTGAAAAGTCTTGGATTGTTGCGGAAATTACTTTGCTTGTTGTAAATAAAAGAACAAGATATGACATAGTTTACTTATAGTACCATAAACTATACTAAGTACTTACTATTACTATATTATTACAAACATATTATAAAATGTAAGTGTCTGTTTGTAATGTCAAAATATATATTTTTACTACGAGAATATAAAAGTTTTGACAAAAAAACAATGTAATCTTATTTTGTCTGTATATCAGTCTGTCTGTCTCGGAGAACAGTTTCTTAATTTTGGATTTAGATTGGCAGTTTAATTAATATTTTTTGTTAATATAAACAGTGGTTGTTTGCATGATCAGCCTATAATGTTCGCATTTCTGGGACACAGGCGTCCTCTCTGTAAGAGGGATTGGGCTAATTGCGTTATCTGCTATTATGTTATACGCCACAATAGACCAGTACGGATTGGTAGATGTCACATGACTTCGATTTTTTGATTCTAGAATATGTCCGTTTCCCCACAATGTTTTCCTTCGCCGTTTTGTTAGTAGTAGTAATGAAATAAATTACACAAATTAAAACGGCTGCCTGGATTCGAACTCACGACTTACAACTCGTCAGTCGGTCGCTACCGCTGCTCATTATCCATAGAAAATTCAAAGGTGAGTTTAAATAATATAACTTGTAATTAAAGCTAAATTAAGTAGGTACCTACTTTATTATTAGCTAAGTGTTAAATAATTAATTTTCATATTTTAACACCCAATTTAGGTATACAAATACTATTGTATTCAATGTATATATGTATGGGATCTATTAAGATTTTATTTAATCATAATTCAACCGATTCACAGTAAAATCCTGTTATAAAAACAATCAATTTGAATAAACTGTAAAACGTGAAACGGCAATAAATATCGACGCAGTTGTAAAATAACTTAGCATTCGTAACACGTGCGTTTACTATGCGTAATGTGAAAAATCTTTATAACCGACGATGTATCTTGGAATTTCAGAGTATCTATCGATTTTAATTGATAGGGGTTAGTTATCATTAAATATAGTACAAAGTAAAGTTGCTGTTTTCGTCTATCTTTCTCCGCTTACTTCTTCTAAATCACGCAACGCATTTTGACACGGTTTTCACTATCATTTAGAGAATTTCTTCCGGAAGGTTTGTATGTAAAAAACACAAATAATAAACACAAACATATTAAAGAAATCTTCATGTTTTATAAAGCAGTATGTATCGTGCGAAGCAGGGACGGGTCGTTAGTAAGTAAATAACGATTTCATTTAGGAACAAATATCATCTATAGAGTATTAATTATATATGATTCATAGTCATTTAGATTTCAGATCAATATAACTATGCTTTACTTAAGAAACCTGATATAGTCGTGTCGTGATAGCTAAAATTCTTAACCTAAGTACATGGTCGGCTTGAAGCTTAATTCTGTACCCTTTAATCCTGCGAAAGGTGGAATCATAAATAAGGATTGGAAATATCTAAATTGCCCATTATTCGTGAGCGAAATCTGCATGCGAAAAAGTTATTTTTGCTGAGGTCAAAACAGGAAATAAAAATGAGAAACCTTTTGGAAATATTATTTTAAACGTCGAAATGATCAAATGATTTTATTTCTGTAAGTAGCTTATACAAACACTTTGGCACGTCAATCGTAATGCAGAAACTAGATGAGGTCGGCGTTTTCTATCTGACTACTCCGAGAATTAAAGCCGAAACAAACTCGGAGGTCTCTTTCTCCCTTTTAAAGTCCAGATATAATCTTAGTCAGATCATGTGAAGACCATGTAGATTGGTGTCTGAAATGGTATTTTGAGGAAATAACCACACAGATTGAGTGGACCTGTCCAGTCAGTGCACGCATTGGCCAGTAATCGTGCTGCTCAACTTACAACTTAAGGAGCTGAACTCCCTCTAAATCGACAATTAAAATAATATTTCCAAACGGTTAATTGTTCTGTTTTTGGTCGAGGTTATATACTTATAAGTTTTAGGTGTTTTATATAGTTTTCTTTTTGTCTAGAAAAAAATCGGCATTATCCTTAACATTAAGAGCTTGTTGTGGGTGTTGTCTGTTTCAAAACAGAAAACGTTTTTCGCCTTTCTTTATTTTTATTATTTCTACCTGAAGTTCAAAACTTGCATTTTCGTATACAACCCTCCTCCACTAATACAGAGTGTAACCAAATTATTATGTTAATTTAGGACTTTGTCGTAAACTGGCACAGCCGGCGATCAATTACGTTGTTAAGGGCGATGGCAGACTGGTGAGCAAACTAGCTGCTACTTGTAATTTACTTTAGTAACCTCATTGCTGTAGCGTTTTTGGTCTTGTGCTTATAAGTATTGATAGAGAACGTGAATAGAACAGATTAAACGTGGAGTTTCCATAAGCAGCAACAGCAGGCGATGTGTCACCGCGACACTAATGGTTTCTATTAGTGATGTTCCGGATATCCGTATCGGTATCCGTATCCGCGGATATCGGTTGGAGAAAAAGATCCGTATCCCTATCCGTTACATTTTTGACGGATCTTTTACGGATCTTTTACCTTATTAATAATTCTAAATTGCACTACTAAACTTCTTTGTTAATTTTTTTTTCCTCGTACAACAAACAAACGTTATCTATGCTGCCCAGTGTCACACTAAACTGTAAATAAAACAAAAGAAAGAACTGCGCAAAAGTCGAAACATGTTCTGTCACGCAAAGCGTCAAGTGGCGTCAAGTAACTATCGTTTCAAGGTCATGCGCACCTAACACCGATTGAGTAAGAAGTTAAGATCCGTATTCGTATCCGCGGGTTTTGACGCCAATTATCCGTATCCGGATTCGTTCGATATAATTTTTTAAATGTTCCAGCACATCACTAGTTTCTATGTATTTCTATGAAATAGCGTAGCTACCGACACATCGTTTGCAGCTACAGGCCGACTGACAGACGACACTCTAGCCTAATTGCAGACCAGCAGTGCCGTCAACGTTCGAGCGGCAACACGCTGAACTTTTCTCTACCACTGCTTCCATGATAAATGTATTTTGTTGTAAACCACGATAAAACCGGCCATGTTAGTTGATGGACCGACGGCCTTAAGAACGTCGCTAGGGCAGACTAGATGCGGAAGGCGATTTGCTGTTGTGGCTCAGCCTGGGAGACGTGCCTTTGTCCACCAGTGGACGGTGATAGGCTGAGCTGATTTTTTAATGATACAATAAGAAGGTATTAGCTATAAATTCACTCCAAATGTGACAGCACCCTAACCCCTAAACAAAACTTAGCATGGAAAACGGCGCGCTTATTGCGAACGACTCTGTTTTAATTTAAAATTGTAAGTCGTTACGGTGTAAATAATTGTTTTGTGGCAACCCTGTAATGGATTGTATGGAGTTTTGCGTTAATAGCTATTAAGTATGGGATGCTTACGCTATGGGAATGTTAATTTTGAAAGTAATGGGTCACATTAAACTGCCTCATTGGTTTAGTTTTGGAATCGTTGAGGAAATAGGACATAACTATTATGTAAAACTGTATCACTTTTGTAATTTTGGCATTTTCGACTGGCGAATATCACATTTATCTGTCTCAGATAGATAGGTATTCGTACTAAAGTGTGGAGGTCATTGCAGAGTCCAAGTTCTTTAGAACACAAAATCGTGTCCACATTGCTTTCACATACATAGTTTATCCAGTAAGGCTCCTCCCAAAAAATACATACGGCATTTAATTATTCCCTTGTCGACGAATTCTTTGGCCAAATAACTAATAAAAAGAAACAATCGAAGCATGGACACGACCCCAAAGCAAACCCACAGCCCATCAACAAAGTAACATCAAATGAAAATAAACTAATTTAAACGAAAACCAATCCATTTTAGTATCAGAGCTGCAAAGAAACTCATTTCGCTTTGACATTCGATTAAACATGAGGCAAAAGGCTCTCTCATAACTTGTTCCTATTTGCTGTGGCTCTCACAAAGTGATGTAAAAACAAGACTACGACCGGTCAGCGTGAAATGAAATTCATAATAACGACTGTTGAACCTACGTAGTGAAAGGCATAGAGTAGGGCAAGTTTGATGTTTTTCGTTTTGGTATAAAATACAACGTCACGTATTCAAAATCAAAAGTCATTTATTCAAACTAGACTGAGAGTCAGCTCTTTTTGAACGTCAAAATTACATAAAGGCTCGTGCAGACTAGCGCGACGCGACGGTCGCGTCGCGACACTCGTAGAACAATTTCTATGAAAACTTAATGGAAATTGTTCTACAAGTGTCGCGTCGCGGCTGTTTGAAGAAGCCTTAAAACAGTCCCCCCAAAACGCCCGCACTACCTACTACACTACTCACCACTTCCTAGTGCTTTAGCTGGGAAGGAGAAGTGGCGCAACAAACTGCCCAGCAGCACAGCTGTTTGTTAAGTTAGAAGAACTTGATCCTTTACAATAATAGGTAAGTAATTAACATGACTAAACACAAAACATGAAATCAAATTTTTTGCCATATATGTCAGCTAGCACACGTCAATATTCCAACAAAATATAGTAACTAAACTCAAGCAGAAATAATAAAAACAAAACAATAAACGTAAACAGAACTCAATAAAAGCCTCCAGGCCTATAGGGTGTGCCCGCTTACATATGCAAAGCTGCATTTCATTGCAAATATTCTTTCAAATCAAATCAAAATATTTTATTTCACATAAACCTGCAAGGGCACTTATGAAACGTCAGAAAATAGGTGCACAGTTCCAATTTGTCGCTTCTATGGAGAAGAGCCGGCAAGAAACTCCACGTTTACTCTTTTATAAATAATTGGTTTATACAATGTTTTCAAATTACAGTGATAATAGGTATGGGAGGACAGTGCAGGCCTGTCAATAAGTACCAGTTACTTAGAGGAATGAAAATAAAGAATAGAAAATCGTCTATAAATCTACAGTCTGTAAGGCCTACAACGTTCTGTCATTCACAATGCGTAAAAGAATCTACCACAAGCAGTACCCGTTCACGAGCATAACTGCATAACACTTGTTTCCCCGAAAGGTCGGGTGTGGTGTATCTAATAGTACACCCACATTTTGCCAGTTATGTTTAAGTCCCGTGTAACAGGGGGCGAGCTTATTGCCATCAACCGGGCACAAATCCAAACTCCGGGCAACTACTGAAAAATTTCAGATACAAAAACTCAACAACATTTTGCCCGATCGAACCCAGGACCTCAGGATCAGCAGTTTTGCTTGTGACCACTAGACTCACGAGGCATTGTTACCTACAATTTTTTTTTTGAGGGTGGGAAATCATCAAACAACTTCTCCCGTTCTGGGTGGATCGGGAGGGCGTGTCAGACTTTTACTGACTAAAACCCACCCGTGTTCCCTCAGTTGCCTGTGTGCCAGGGGCCGCGGTATATCTTTCGAACAACCCTCACCCCTGGCAGGCATCGGCCCTTGCGGACCCCGCCAGTTGTTGCTGACATCTCTGACGGCGCGCGTGGAACATAACGCGCCGTCGACCCGGGCATTTTTTTTTGTTTAACGTACCTACTACAAGATTTAAACAGTTAGAAATTTAAAAAAAAATCAGATTTTTACAGAGTTAAGCTTAAGAAGACAAGTGAAGAGAAAAAATATTTAAGTACTAATTTAAGAATATGCGTTAAGAAAAAAAGCGCTTCAATGAATCTCGACTAAAACTTCAATTGAAGAATGATTACTACAAAATATTTTTTCTTTCTTTAATATTGCTGACTACAATTACAGACTCAGAACTGAAGCCATCATTTGTAGTGAGAAGATTTTTTTAGTGCAAGTAAAATGTTTGATATTTGCCCCTTTTTCCGACTGATCCTCTGAGAAGGTAGCGGAAACATTCCATAGGAAGACTGTGACGGTGATGGAGCGGTCCCTCGGCAAAACGAACCAAGGGATACCAAACAAAGATGTCACACAAGATAAGACTGGAACTTGCATGGAGTTGTAGATAGGCGCGAAATAGTATGTATTACTTTACAAAGAAAGTTTTTAGCTCCAGTATTTTATCTCACGACAGCATTTTTACTTGTGGTTACCAAATGTTCGAAGGCATACTATTCTATCAACGACTACTTAAACGATAAGAATTGTTGGTCGCTGTGATTTACTCAAGACAACGTTTGTGTTCTTTCACCAGAATTAGCTTAACTACTGACAGGTCACAGGTGATTCACTTCATATCATTGTTTATTTAACTTGACTGCATAAACCATTTTTTTTTTAATTTTTATCAATTAAATTTTCATTTATTGTTGAATGTTAATTATATGCTATTATTGTATAGAATCAAGTTCTTCTAACATAACAGACAGCTGTGCTGCTGGGGAGTTTGTTGCGCCACTTCTTCTTCCCAGCTAAAGCACTAGGAAGTGGTGAAGGGCGGGCGTTTTGGGGGACTGTCTTATGTAATTTTTATGTAAAAAAGTGCTGACTCTCAGCCTAGTTTGAATAAATGACTTTTGATTTTGATTTATTTATAATACATAAGTTGCTGATCATGCTATCGACTTTGGAGTATCTTTATGGTATTCATTGTGTTAACTCTTATGAAATAGTGTTGTATTTCAGGCTAACTGTTGAAGAGTTATTGCGGGAAGCAGTTCAAGGAGCTGCAAGAGCTGAAATAGTAGGGCCCTCTGGTTGGATCAAAGCCCCTCAAAACAAAACCAATAAGCGTTTTTTAGTGAACACATTACGGAATGCGGTAACCTCCAATAAGTACCACTCAAGACAACGCCGACATTCGCACAAATCTCCCAGTCGTGAAAAACATTCAGAACCTTCAATTAAAAAAGATAGGTCCAAAAGAAAACATTAAAATGGAAGAATATAATGTAGACACTGTATTGAAAACTATCTTTGATGTCAATGAAACAAACTGGAAATCTTCTGAGAAGATTCCTCTTATATCCAAAGAAATAGAACAATTAAAAAATGACTTTAAATTATTTTTGAGCTCAACTGAATATGATATGTCAACAATACTGCAGGAGAGTGCAGAGTTATGCACTGAAACCCAAAACCTAGCCGCGGACATGGAACTGTGTAAGCTGGAAATAGAGCAGGACACTATGGCTGACGTACTCAAATCTTTAGCTAATCGTGAACAACTAAAAAAAGAGATGCAATCTATCAATTTTGCCATCAATATAGTTGATGATGCTGTGCGTTGTGGGGAATTTGTTAGTGAGTTTGATGATGGCGGCGGCGATCTCTCGCGTCCGACCCTGGTCCAGGCCATGGTACGGAGCGAGAGGGCATGGCTGGCAGTCGCCTCCTTCAGCGAAGCAGTTATGCTCGCAAAGAGGGAGGCGGCGCACGTGAGGGAGATGCAGTACATGCGCCCTCACAGCCGTGGCCTTCGCAGGAGACGCCCTGGGCGTCGGGAATCCCAGGCTGATTCCCGGCCACCGTAGGCACGGGCTTGCGGACGGCGAGTAATGGGTAGCTCGCTGTCCGGTAAGGACCAAGCCCGGGTCGACGGCGCGTTGTGTTCCACGCGCGCCTCAAAAAGATGTCAGCAGCAACAGAGGGGCCCGCAAGGGCCGATGCCTGCCGGGGGTGCGGGTTGTTCGAAAGAGATACCGCCGCCCCTGGCACACAGGCAACTGAGGGAACACGGGTGGGTTTTAGTCAGTAAAAGTCTGACACGCCCTCCCGCTCCACCCAGAGCGGGAGAAGTTATTTGATGATTTCCCACCCAGAAAAAAAAAAAAAAAAAAGCACTAGGAAGTGGTGAAGGGCGGGCGTTTTGGGGGACTGTCTTATGTAATTTTGACGTTCAGAAAGTGCTGACTCTCAGCCTAGTTTGAATAAATGACTTTTGATTTTGATTTTGTTTTTGTACGAATACGCTGTGAATGTTTGTGTAAGCGCAGGAGTTCTCGGTGGTACCCTTCGAGACGAAGGCAAAGTCGGAAGTGTGTGCGTGTGTTACGTGCTAACGTTACTCACTTTCACACAAACATTCACAGCGTATTAGTTCACTTGGTTACCAAAAACAAAGTGCGCATTACTTCTACTGTACGTGCCGTTGGTATAGAAAACTGAATTTTCCGTCCTATTTTTATCACAATACGGCGAAGCAAAAAGGAGGGATAATGATAATGGTATGGTTACCAAGTGTGCAAAAATGCTGTGAATATGTGTGTAAGCGCAGGAGCTCTTGGTACGAAGTGTTGCCATGTTGGGTGGGAAGTGTAAGTGTGTGTGTGTGCGTGTGTGGGTTATGTGCGGCCGTTACTGTTATTCTTGTTATAGCTTTGTTCTTCCAAAACTAAGCCATTAAACGGTCCTGAAAATGAATCCGTCAAGCTTAAGTAGGATTTAGGTGCTCATAATGGTCTGAAGTTACACATCAAGGCTAGCCTAACAATTAATGGATGATAGATTGCCCCAAAAAACATCGGAGAGAGAAATGTGTGAATTTGCGTACGTGTGTGTGTGTGTCTGTGTGTGAGTGATGTGTTTGGGTATGTTATGTCTATTCTATTCTGTTATATTCTACACAGAGATATCCTTGCCCACTAGTCGACCAGTTTGATAAAATAACACTATTCCTACTGTACATCTATCCACTATGGCTCGCCAGTTTCATAGTGAGCGCGGGCAAGCTTTCATGCCGCGACTTATTCAAATAAGATACGGCTCGTTTCGCAGCCCTTTGTTGCCTTTGCGCTTCAAAAATATCATTCATGTGACTCTGTTATATAGATAACGGACGGATTTTATAATTTCGCAAAGAGAATGGCTGAAAAATTGTTGGTGTGGTCTCAAATATAACAATAAATAAGCGTTCCATTTCATTGTGCAAGCTTTTTGTGTATTGTGGATTTATAATCACAATAATCGATGTATTTTGGCTGAATCAAATGAAATGTTTATTTACCCATATAGCGCTTTTTGGTAGCCGTTATGAAACAATTCGGAACTATCGTGTCGACACTGATTTATTCTAGTAACATTTTTTGGTCGGTGAGTCGACTTAGTTCCGTCGCTACGACAAAAAATGGGGAACACTCGACACAGTAACATTTGGTTTTAAAGTTAGGTTGCTGTGTGGTAACATTGTTCTTAGTCTGCAACCACTTCTCAGAAATCATTCGTTCGTTCAATCGTTCGGTTTTCGTTCGCGACGTGAAGTTAAAAAAGAATAAGAAGAAAATAACATTCAGCCATCACTGTTTATCAAGGTATTTTTTTATACATATATTAATTAGTTTTTATTGTGTAAATATAAATGAGAAAAGAATTTAATTGTGCAATTTGTTCAAATAGTTTGAAATTTATCAATGCGCCTCCATAAAATTGTAATTTAACCTGTATAGTAGTACAATGTTAACAATCGTTTTATTAACAAGTTTTTAATTTTTTTACATTATCAGAGGTTGGACGCTTTTGCTATAACAGATTTAATACTAACTATATGATATGGAACCAGAAATGAACCATAAAATTGGTAAATAATTAAAAAATGTCTTTTTAATTAGAGAAAATATTTTAGTCACAACTGGTCAGGAAGTTACTGGATTGTGTTGACATAATTATGTCGACGTGAAACCAGAAGTAGTTAGAAAGTTACCGAATTTACAAAATGGTTTATTGTATCTAGCGATTCTCAAACGTTCGGACTTTGAGGCCATTTATGGCGTCAGCGTTTGCTGCAGCTGACTGTCTTCTGCATGCGATGGAATTATACCTATATAACTGACAGTTTTGTAATTGTTTTGGTTACGTTTGTATGTTATTTATATTTTTGATAATTTGTGTTAATTAAAAAAAAGGTTTAACTGATTGTTTGAGAATTAAAAAAAAATCGAATATTTTTATTTGTTTACTTTGTTTAAGTTGTCAATACTGGAATAAAAACCAATTTGAGAGTTACAAACCATAGATGTAAGTTTACCTTTGACATCACCAAAAATTTTATTTTTTTAATTCTTCCAGTTCGTAAGGAAGTAATGTTGCATGAATATTTATATGGGAAGAATTAAATGGTCGCTCAGAAAAAATACATTTGTTTTTATATTCCTTCCAACGAATTGTATGTTTCCCTGATCAAAAGTTGCGAATTTCATTTCTACGATATTATTATAGGTAGTTAAACCACCATTTGTCTTTAATATATTTTGACAGCTGGTAATCCTCACTCATTTTTACAGTAGTAAATACTTTTTCACCCGTATCCAACAAATTTTCGGATTTGACAAGAGGATACATCCGTTTGGATTTGTTGTCCTTGATATTTAGCTTTGACAATTCCTATAAAAAAAAAAAAAAAGTGTTTATTCACAGAAATTTGTTCATAAGCGATTCGCTACTTGCGCTAAGGGTTGGTCGCCTTTTTGTATTCGAAACAACATACTTTCAAATGCATATGCACTTAAAAAAGGCGTGACAAAAACTATGAATCATGAGATAGATTTTGTGGAACTAATAATTTGTTTACTTTTCTGTAGAAAGTCGATGTGAGACGGAATTGTTTCGGTTTTTTACTCATTTTCAACTACCTACAATTATTTGATCACTTTTCGGAACAGTTTGAGAAACAGTGCCATAAGGTGACTGTTTATTCACATTTTAGCAATATATTGTTCAGTAATATTGACGTAACATTACGACACCTCGTGTAAATATAAATTTGAAGTTATTATTCTAGTAACATGGTGACCACACTGCTACTACACATTTTTACTAGATTGTACGCATGTTACAAACTGAAAACTGAGTGTTTAAAAATAAGTCTACACAAATGATTACGTTACGTGTGAACACAAAGACTACTTATAGTTACTGAAATATTTTTCGGTCAAATTGTGTGCGAACTATTACCACACATAGAGACCAAACTCCACACAGTCACCATGTTTCGTAGCAGTTACGAAACTGCGACAACTTGTTACTGCTTTAATGATTCTGTGACCGAAAAATGCTGTATGAAGAAAAACCACCAGACCATCCCGTCTGGTGGTTTTTCTTCAACATACAGAATTTTTTTATTACCTTAATTAAATCCCGCACTGATTGATTAACTGTTAAAATATTAGAAAAACTCGTCTACAGTTACAAAATTAGTAATATTAATAATGAAGCAAAAACTTTGTACGAAAATTATGAGGATGGAGAAGTGTGAAAGGCACAGTTCAAGTTTATATTGAGAAGGGGTGCAGAAAGATCATACTGTAATAATGCATTAAGTTTTAATGAATTATGGTCGTATTTCGACCACTGGGCGACCACTATTATTAGTAAATATGTCAATACCGTATATATTATGTCACGTTATGATTGTGAACACCGTTAGTTTATAATCTATTTCGCGAGATTCTAAACTGTCGATAAATTGTGAACTGCACCTTACTGCTTACCGACCGCGCGCGAGCCGAGCGAGTGAAGCAAGCGGTGCCGCGGCAGCGGTCGACGAGCGCTACTTCCAAGTTAATGGCAGTTACTTGACTATTTAGTAATAGCGCAAAGTACTATCTGTCTTGATACCAGTTCACAATTAGACCGTTTTAGTTCGATAGATTATAAATCTACCGAAAAATAATGCGTTTAATTGTAAGCAGTATGTTACGCTTCACAATCTTTCGACAGTTCACTATCTCACGAGATAGATTATAATCTAACGGTGTTTACAATTTTACGGTGATATAATTATGACATCGTATAATATGTAAACGAAATTCTTAAAAATAAACGGTATTCTAATACCTTATTAATTTAACTGTCATTGTTTTAATCATTTGTAATATTCTAATTTTACTCGAGGTCACATCGTCTTCGCAATTAATTATTTATTTACTGGGTATGCAATATATTGCAAAACTTTTAAAAAGAGTAACTAGGTACCTACATAGTTTCTTGCCCCGCCTTTTCTATACAGAACTACTCTTTGGAATGGGCAACTAGAATCAGTTTCATTTTCATTGAAACGACATTTAAAAGCTCAGTTTAAGATCCATAATCAAAGAAAATATTTGACGTTAACATGTGTCAGTGTAGAATAATTTCAAGAAATACAAATTACAGAATTTAAGTGACACTAGATTATAAAATTATAAACACAATTTCAAATCTTGACTCACCCAGGTATACGGTTGGCTCAGACATCGGATACCATAAAGTGCGGCATCAGTTTTTCTATAATTTCCCACGCGGCCAGTTATATTGGAAATATAGTTTACTACCGTGTTGGTAACTACCGAGTTGCTTTGTAAGACCAAAGCAACTCTCATGATACAATGTTGGAAAATATCGTTCGTATGTCTTCGTTTATGATCGTGGTTTGATTCGTTTTCATCATAGAGGTTCTAGGAATCTGATTTCATGTTTATTTTAGATACATAAAATCACGCCATATTCCCATGCCCATGGGGGTAGGCAGAAACTACACAACGCCACCTGCTTCGAACCTCACATACCTACCTAGTCCTTTTGCCTCGGTTACGTTTAGACATCTGAAGGCCAATTCTCGTAATTAAAATCGTTCAAAATCTACTCACAGTCTCATCTCGCGACAAGCAACTGTCAAAAATGTATACAAACTCGAGGTATTTTTGACAGATTGAGACTGGTTCTTAAAATTACGAGAATAGGGGTCATATACGCACGCCCGCCGGTTGCTAGTATCACGCACCTGGGCTTCCTTATAATTCTTTTCTTTTTATATTTTTTACATATTATTATTTTAAGACTGTTCGTTTTTAAATTATATAAATATATTGTATCTAAATAATCTCATACACACATAATGAACATAAGTCACCAACACAGTCATCAAGCAACAGTTTGGAAGGTAGGAGCTCCTGTTTGCTCAGAAACTAATGAAACGGCACCACGAGCTCTAATGAAGACGAATGTCTCGTAATTATGGGGGAGGGGCGAGGGAATTAATTAGTTTACTACCCAGTGGATGAATTAAATCTTATGGAGTTTATACTTGAGGAGTTGGGATGAAAGTACCGTATGATTAGCTTGGTGCGGTCATTGATGGTTGACTATAGTTTACATGTTGGCAGAGCACAACGCACAACCAATTTCAAAGGATTCTTCAGTACTTGATACTGGTTATCAACAAAAAATCTGCTGTTTCATTGAAAAGTGCAATACCTGCGCGGTCAGAATGTATAGAACAGCATTTTTTTTTTAATCATCATATCATCATATCAGCCGAAAGACGTCCACTGCTGGACACAAGCCTCCCCCAAAAGGGGGGGATTTGCCATAATCGCCACGCTTGGCAGGCGGGTTGGCGATCGCAGTATGGTGGTCAAATGCATAGAGAACGCTGCTGCCCATTCTCTAGTAAGTCCCTTAGTCGCCTTCTACGACACCTACGGGAAGAAATGGTGGTATTCTTTTACGTCCGGCACCACACGGAACTTTTTTAAATAACCAGCGCTAATACGTCTTGTGCTGTATTAATTGTTGCAGTTTGTGTGTCCATGTCTTAGCCATCCTACTAATATTATAAATGTGAAAGTTTGTGATTATGGATGTATGGATGTTTGTTACTCTTTCACGGAAAAACTTTACAATAATATAGCTTATACATCAGAATAACACATAGGCATTTATAAAGATTTTGTGTGAATTGTCCAAAATATAACGATAAGTGTCAAGCAAGTAGGAAATAATCTACCATCTGCGAGCTATTCTGGCGTGCGCTGCAAAAACCGTTAGAGTTACACTTTTTTTTTGGGTGGAAAATCATCAAATAACTTCTCCCGCTCTGGGTGGAGCAGGAGGGCGTGTCAGACTTTTACTGACTAAAACCCACCCGTGTTCCCTCAGTTGCCTTTGTGCCCGGGGCCGCGGTATATCTTTCGAACAACCCGCACCCCTGGCAGGCATCGGCCCTTGCGGGCCCAACCAGTTGGTACTGACATCTCTTTGAGGCGCGCGTGGAACACTACGCGCCTTCGACCCGGGCTTGGTCCTCACCGGACAGCGAGCTACCCATTACTCGCCGTCCGCAAGCCCGCGCTTACAGTGGCCGTGAATCAGCCTGGGATTCCCGACGCCCAGGGCGTCTCCTGCGAAGGCTACGGCTGTGAGGGCGCATGTACTGCCTCTCCCTCACGTGCGCCACCTCCCTCTTTGTGAGCATCACTGCTTCGCTGAAGAACGTGACGGCTAGCCATGCACTCTCGCTCCGTACCATGGCCTGGACCAGGGCCGGACGCGAGAGATTGCCGCCGCCGATCGCCTCCACGAGGCCACGGTGGTGCTCCGCCCAAGCCGGGCAGACGTCCTTTGTATGCTCCATCGTGTCCTCAGGGCGATCTTCGCAGTGGAAACACCCGGGCGTTTCCTCCCGCCTTATCCAAAACAGGAACTTCCCGAAACAACCGTGTCCGGTGAAGACCTGTGTCAGGCGGAAGGTGAGGACGCCATGGCGCCTCTCAAGCCACTCCTCAAAGAGGGTACTTACGGCCGCAATTGTGGCGTGCCCAGCACTGGGTTGCAACAATCGCACTCTCGACGTTGCCATGAGATTCCGCCGGAGCTTTGTCTGCTGTGCCGCGATTTCCCGCGGCAGTGGAGTTACGCCCCGGCGTTTGGCATCCTCGCACCACTCCCGAGTGTGCGCGAGGACCTTTGCCTCCAGATCCCATAGCGGCAATCCGGCAAGGAGGCCCACCGCCTCACCGGAGATCGTGCGATATCCCCGTACCATCCAGATAGCCCTATGGGCCGCCTTCAACCGGCGTGCTGGTTGGCGCCTCAATGTAGGCGCCCACACCGGTGCCCCGTATAGGGCCATGGCCCGCACGACCCCAAAATGGAAATGTTTATCTTAAATAGTCCTACAAAAAGTATGCGACAGCATATATCTATCTTTTATGTGTAAGCCATTATCGCCAAAATCGTGAACCATAAATACAATAAAAATTGATAATTTATTTCGAATGATAGTTATACGATGGATAGGACCTTCGAGAAGAAAATAAGCTACTCAAGTACTAATCCTGCGCAGACGAAGTCACCAGGAGGGCAGAATGGCACCAGCTAGTTCTATATATAGTAACTGGATTGTGGAGGTCAGATAGTGCAGTCGCTCCTAATAAAATACTGGTAATACAAATATTACATGAAACAGAAAATACAGAAAACCGGTTAGATGTATATAAATATATATATGCAAAACTTCTATCATCTCAAATATAATACTAACCCACGTCGTATGGTTCCAGCTAATCTCCAAAATGGCTGGACCGGTTTCGACGAGACTGTCACTGGTAGATAAGTGATGATATAAGCAGTAACATAGGCTTTTGTCCCAGTACCACGTTTCTGTGAAATCATTTTCAAGCCGCTGGCAAAACCTAGTTAGAAACAAACCAATCAAAACTGTAACTTTGCTTCAAGCAAACCGTGCTTTCACGTCACGGTTCAGTCCCGAAAGCCACACAACGAATACCCGAAAAAACATTTCCACACCACCTTTTAACTAACAACTATTTTTCACCGCACCTTCCGCAGTTTAATAAAAAAAGCAATTGGATAGCGCACGTCAACAATAAAAGTAACATAGCAACCTGAAACGGGCAATGAATAGTGTAGCCCAATGGGAAATCAGTGGTATGCTCCAATAAATAGCCCGTTTCTTACATGCAAACATAAAGGACTTTATGAGGCTTACTAACAAGTTTTATATAGGCAGCCTGGGGCAATCTAGACTTAAGAGCTATTTTTGTTTTCCAGGAAATTGTGAGTTATAGTGTGACGATGTGGTTAAAGGGTATGGAAGTCAGTCGTGTATTGTAATCAATAGAATAATGTAAACATATATACATACAAATTAATAAAATTAAAGTGTCTGTTTTTAATGTCAAATTAACAGCTTTTTACTAAATGCATATGCAAGTAGATAAGGTACTTCCAACAATTTCTTTTTTGTTTTCTTTTTTTCATTTTTGTCTGTTTGTCTCTGTTTGTTCCTGATAATCTCCGAAACGGCTCGACCGCTTTTGATGAAATTTGGGATGGGGATACTTTGAACCCTAAGAAGGAACATGGGATACTGTTACTGACAAAATAATGATCTTGAGATTTACAATGCCTTCATCTCTACAGAAACAACTAGCTTCATCTTTCTAACTCACCGACCTTGACAATTTGTAATTGGTTTATTCGAAATAAATGTTTTGAGTTTGAGTTTGAGTTTGAAAGGATTTATCATCATCATTTCAACCGAAAAACGTCCCCTGCTCAGCTAGGCATAAGCCTCCCCTAAGCACGGCCACTTTGACCGGTTCTGTGCATCCAGTGGAATCCTGCGGCTTCCACCAGGCTACCGGTCCGTATATAGGATTACCAATATTTAATTGTTTGCTGATAAAATTTAATTTTTATTTATTTATCAAACGATGGCTCTCCGATGACGTATTGTCTATACACGGTGACATTTTTGTCGTCTTACAAAGGTGGTCCACTCAATATATCCGACATAAAATACCTACAGGCACGATTAAAAAATTGTTACCATTAATTAAGATCATCATCATATCACATCAGCCGAAAGACGTCCACTGCTGGGCATAAGCCGCCCCCAAAAGAGGGGGATTTGCCATAATCGCCACGCTTGGCAGGCGGGTTGGCGATCGCAGTATGGTGGTCAAATGCATGGAGAACGCTGCTGCCCATTCTCTAGTAAGTCCCTTAGTCACATTCTACGACACCCATGGGAAGAAATGAGAAGAAAATTATTGGTATTAATACAAATAAAAACACCCTCCCTATTAATAATGTTTACGTATCAAACGGTAAACGATTTCTACCGACCATCTCCATAACACGGTGTTCAAAACTACATCATGCGTCTTTGTGAATGATATTTTTTTTAAATAAATGATTGGTAGTCATTGGATACATGAAGTGGGCTGCCGTTGTAAGACGACTAAAATGTCACGGTGTATAATAATTAACCTATGATCTTCCTACTGCTGAAATACAGGCCACCTCATTTTCCATAAGAAACAACTACTAAACTGAAGAGGTTTCGAATTATGATGAACTTGTCATTACCCGAGAGCACAGTAAGTACTTGCAATTCATATAACAAAAGCAAAACTTTACCACTAACTGACGATGTAGAAAATACAAAACTATACAAAATCAGCCTAAGTATAATATCCCCAGTGCTGGAACACAGACGGCCTCTCTGTTAGAGGGAGTGGGCCATAATCCAAAACTCGGGCTCAGTACGGATGGCTGGATGTCACACAGTCTTTGATTTTTAGGGTTCCGTAGGCAAAAAACGGAACCCTTATGGATTCGTCATGTCTGTCTGTCCGCCCGTATGTCACAGCCACTTTTTTCCGAAACTATAAGAACTATGCTGTTGAAACTTGGTAAGTAGATATATTCTGTGAACCGCATTAAGATTTTCACACAAAAATAGAAAAAAAAAACAACATATTATAGGGGGTTTTAGAATATATTGTTTTTTTTTTCATCAAACCCATACGTGGGGGCATCTATGGATAGGTCTTCAAAAATGATCTTGAGGTTTCTAATATCATTTTTTTCTAAATTGAATAGTTTACGCGAGAGACACTTCCAAAGTGATAAAATGTATCCCCCCTGTAACTTCTAAAATAAGAGAATGATAAAACTAAAAAAATATATGATGTGCGTAAACCGCAATTTACCTTTCATTCAATCAACTCAAATATAAAAATAAGAATAAAAACATTTAATTTCATAAACATATACCTTATGCATAAACCGTGAACCATTATTTTGTAAAAATAAATCTGTAATAGGTGCCTAAGTAAATAATAATTATAATACGCAATTGGCCGCTTTTTTGCTCTAGAACATGGCGGTTTCCTCACGATGTTTTCCTTCACCGTTTAGGGAGCAATGGTGATGAAATTAAATACACAAACTAAGATGCCTACCTGGGTTGAAACTCGCGACCTACAAACTCGTAAGTCGAGTCTACCACTGCTCCTGGAAAACGTCGGGAGTAATTACAAACAAATTGGATATAAACACTGGATAAACACGAACCTCCAATGAAAAACTTCACTAGGCACAAACCAGGCATTTTATACTATGCCCAAATTGTCAAAGCTTCACAAACATGCCTTTACTCTCCAATCACTTTTAAAGAAATCCCATTTTTCAACTTTCATTTTTACCTTTTTGGTTTTCTCTTGCCGCCCGTTCACAGCACTCACAAATAACCCTACGCGCGCTGACTTGTCAAAGGGACGAAAAACTACGCTACGCCGGTCAAAAGTGCCCCATATAGCATTCATGCAAATCAAAGCTAACTTCGGAATTTCCGTATTACTTGTAGGCCGTTCGCAGTTGTAGGGTGAATGTCGTGTCATAATTTTACTCAAGCTGACTTGACACCATGAAATAGTGAAGTTTTGCACCTTTGGAGCGTTTTTTTGGGTCGAGGTATTTCATTTGAAATTATTATGATTATTAATGAAGTCTGTAAGTACTACTTCAAGAGTGAATTTATTAAAAAATATCGCGGCGAGATTTTAAATCGCGCCTTGGATTTTGAACCCTCGGTGTTGAACCGAGCATCGACAATCTAACAGTGCATCTAAGCGCGTCGGAAAAACACATTGTTCGTTGCCAGATCCAGTGCCAACTGATGGGGTCCGCAAAGGCCGATGCCTACCAGGGGTGCAGGTTGTTCGAAAGAGATACCGAGGCCCCTGGCATACAGGCAACTGAAGGAACACGGGTGGGTTTTAGTCAATAAAAGTCTGACACACCCTCCTGCTCCACCTAGAGCGGGAGAAGTTATTTATGATTTCCCGCTCAAAAAAAAAAAAAGATCCAGTGCCCGAATAAATAAAAGTTTACCAACAACGCCTGTCAATGTCAAACAAACGGCGAAAAATCCTTGTAGCACTGTACCTATGGACACGGCTCGTTAGCTGAACATCAAGTTAACGAACCATGTCAAGTTATATTACGTACCTACATACAAACAGAGGTACTACAAACGCGTGGACATATCTTTTGGTCCATTGTACGGGGCAACGTGACTTGCCGGATGTAGTCAATGATGGGCGATGTTTTTAGGGTTAATCAATCATGGGACCATTTTTTTTGCTCTTAATATTTTTGTCTGTTCTGACATAAGGTAGGGAGGGGTCATCTAAGTATTAACAGCCGCATGGGTTGATCGATCAGATTAAGCTACGATTACCACGGACACGCCCCGGTGTCTGTGGATGAGTGACCATTTTTACATACCAAAACCCCTCCGTGACAGAAAAGCACGTTAAACCGTTGGTCTCTGCTGTCATTCGTAGCTCTTCGACAGTTGTTGCGGGTAGTCAAAAGCCCGAAAATCTGTCAACCAGTCTTACCTAGTTAGGACCTAGGTCATTGTTGTACCTGAGTGCCTATCATCGAAATCCATTGAGCTTTTAAAGCGTTAAAAGGTGACAGACAGAGTTTTTTGTTTTTGGGGGTGGGAAATCAAATAACTTCTCCCGCTCTGGGTGGAGCGAGAGGGCGTGTCAGATTTTTACTGACTAAAACCCACCCGTGTTCCCTCAGTTGCCTGTGTGCCAGGGGCTATGGTATCTCTTTCGACAACCCGCACCCCTGGCCGGCATTGGCCCTTGCGGACCCCACCAGTCGGTTCTGACAAACAGACAAAGTTACACACACATAACATCACACCTTGTTTCCCCGATGGGATGGGCAGATGTGTACCTATTTGTAGCTTCTGCCTGCGACTTCGTCTAAGTGAAACTTCTTGTCCCTCCGACCCATCCCGTCGCATTGCATCGCCTAACCTCGCTATTTCGTTTTCACTTAGCGTTCTTTCTGACTCTTTTTCTTTTTGCTCGGCAACCGAGGGAGAAGATTTTTTTTTTAATCCTGCTAACAGTTTCAAAAATTACCGCGTTGAAACGAACTAACTCTTCAGCTTTATTATTTATATGTAAGAATAGCCTACAAGTATGGATTTTTCAATACGTTTTTCGGTAACATAAAGATGCATTACAAATCAAGCTATGTATATCTAAAAAAACAGTACCAAGATTTTCTTATTACCATTTTCTGAGAAAACCTTCGCTGCTCAGATAGCGTCGAGTGCCTTGCTCTTACCTTAACAGTATCGTTTTGATTCAATTTCCTGTTTGTTGTCAAAGTTCTACCTTCTACCATGTTCTATGCACTTAAGAAAATACAGTTAACTTCAATACCTCCGATAGAAATATTAAAATAATGCATCACAACACTTTGTAGACCTGATTTAATTACGATACAAATATATAAACTTATAAAAGTGTAAGTTAAAGTAAAGTAAAGTGAAGTAAAGTGTGTAAGTTAAGTATAAGTGTAAGTTTAAGGTACTGCTTGGTTGTATATCATATATCATATCATCTATACTAATATTATAAAGAGGAAAGTTTTCATTGTTTTCAAAAAAAAAATTGTAATGGATAATTTCAAAAACTGGTGTCCCCTTGTTTCGCAGATAGAAATTTCATAGAATTTCGTTTTCCAGTAAATGTTTCATAAAATAATTGGTCCTTGTATTTTTATTACGAACTAGCTTTTGCCAGCGGCTTCGCCCGCGTGGAGGTCGGTGTATTATACATATAAACCTTCCTCTTGAATCATTCTATCTATTAAAAAAAACCCGCATCAAAATCCGTTGCGTATGTTTAAAGATTTAAGCATACATAGGGATATAGGGATAGAGAAAGCGACTTTGTTTTATACTATGTAGTGATATTATTGTTTCAAAGACTATTTACTTGAATGAATCATATTTCACAGAAACACAATTCAATGAGTTTTTAATCACATTTTTTTGTTTAACAAACTTATAAAACCGTAGAATTATTTTTTAACGAATATTGTTTGTTCGGTGTATTTTCCATGGTATTTTATTTCATTTGATAATGTATTTCTGAATATTTCAAGTAATTAAGTGCTATACGACATTTCATATCAAGATAGAATTTTGAATACTTCACATATTTTTTTGCAAGTTTGTTTGCTTGATTTCTTCTGTAAAATAAAATAAAATCAAATTTTTAGTCATGTAGTCTTAAATTAAAATTAAAATATTGTCTTAAAAAGTAAATATGTTGTGCTACAAAAGTTAGTGACAGAAACGAATCGCTGCAAAACCGACTCCACGTAGTCTTTGCCTTACCCCTAGAGTGTAATTTAAAACCGCGTAGACGCGGTAGGACGAGGCGGCCTGCGGGTTGAGGAGCAGATGGTATGCACGTTCACTGCCGCGGCTGAGGCTGGCCGGCAAAGCCGGTCAGCAATCTTCAAAGTAAGTATTCTGCGTAATGATTATTCTATGAAACGAAAATGTGAGAAAAAAATATGTGAAACAAAATTCTATAAAACAACGTACAACCTCAAAAACTACTTAACTGATTTTAAAAAAAATCTTTCACCTACGGGAAGCTACATTATTCCGGAGTACATGAGAGTATAAATTTCAAATTTACTCAATAAAATAGCTTCCTCGTTTGTCTAGTGGTCGCAAGCGCTACTGCTGATAAAGAGGTCCCGGAGTTCAAAAAACGTTATCGGGTTTTTCCACCAGAAATTTCTCAATACCAGCCAGAAGTCTGGATTTATACTCGGTTGATGGCAATAGGCTCACCCCTTATTACATGGGAGTAAAACATAACTGGCAAAATGTGGGTATACTACAGGTACACTTCTGCTTAAGTCTTCGATGAATACAGGCGTCATGTTTTGCTATGTTAATTAAAAATCAACATCACACTCTTATAGCCCTTGTCCAGTCATACCTCCATTGTCTTGCGCACCTTAATAACAATACCAACAAACTCAACTAATCCCAAGGGCTGCCCTAATCTATAAGTATTAGCAGAATGCCCTTATAAAGCCAAAAGGTATGCCATAACATTAGGTAGATACGTGTGTTTGCTTGGACATCCCTACGATACAATTTAGACATCCCCAAGTGGGTATACGGGTTTTAACAGACATGCTACTTTTAGGTTCAACGAACGGTGATTTTGCGATTTTATCAATGATGCTTTGCGTTTTAGTGACATGTTTTGATTGGACGCGGTATCAAAATTGACGATTTTCTTTCGGTTGGTCTTAATAACATTTAAACAAAACTGTAAAAATGTTTAAGCCTTGTAAAATTTTGATTAAAAAATATAATGTTATTACGTTTGGAACTTCTGAAAAACAAAAAAAAAAGTATTTGAAAATTGCTCTTTTTTATCAGTACCTAGCTTTACTGTCAGTGACTTAATGTAGATTTCATGAAGCTTCTAAACGCTAAATGCTAATGCTAAAATAAATGCGAAATTTTTGAGTTCACTCACTGTATGGAGTTCCGAAAAGCGACGAAATCTAACGTCGCCAATGCTAAAAGTAGCATGTCTGCTAAAGCCCTTACGTACCAGTTTGCTTATAATTGGGTTAAATCCCAGGGCTACTTAACCCATTTTATTATAAGAGAGCTTCAATCTTGATAGTATAGAGGTGTTTTAATGGTAGGTGGCGTGTTTTTAACGAAACGATAAGTGTAGATAGTTGAGATATCATGTAAAATTAATGGGCTCACAGTGTACGAACAATTATCGACAAATAATAGTTATTGAGACAGGAATTTGTGATAAGTACATCACTTCCTAGTTAACACTTCAGCGCAACATTTTATGAAATTAATCACAGACTTGCAACGTTTGTTTGTAATGTAGTACTCGATGCGACGGCCGCCGTATCCTCCACTCGACTGTCGGCTTTTTCGTCCCCTGTGCAACGCGTAACAGTAATCAGTGCCTAATCCGGATGCAGGTCGTGATTTGTCACTAAAAAGTTTTGAAAAGATTTTTGGAATTTCATAGAGTTTTTAATTTATCATTTTGTAATCATAGTAATACAACGAACAAACAAAGTAGGTAAGTAATTCCATGGTTCTAACATTTCTAAATTAAATCCCAGGATCCCGCTTTCTAGTTAGAAATACGAAAGCGCGATCTAAAAATCTAGAAAGCTGTATATACAACACACGATGGACACTCAGTAAGTTTTGCAAAAAAAAAATTAAAAAATTCTATAGGAAATATTTTTTTATTAAATCTTTTCAAAGTACTCTCCACTAGCCTCTATACAAAGTTTCATGCGTCTAAACCAGTTTTTGAAACACCTTTTCCAGTCCGCCGCAGACACCTCGTTGATAGCCTGCTCGAACGCTGACAGCGCATCTGCCGGCGCTGAACATTGTGTCCCGTTGAGCTGATTTTTTATTTTGGGGAATAAAAAGAAGTCACACGGTGCTAGGTCAGGGCTGTAAGGAGGGTGACCCAGGAGTTTGACCGGCGTACTGTCCAGGAAGTCCCTCGTTTTGAGCGCGAAGTGCGAAGGCGCTTTGTCTTGGTGGGGGAGCAGCCCGCGGAGCCCTGTGTTTGGTCGCTTGTTGCTCACAACAGCGAAAACTTCTGCCTAGCATTTGGTAGTATACCATTCCGCGTTGATGCTTCTTTGGTACTGTACAGGAATTGACACCAAATAGCTAGTCAAATCAGCGTTTTCTGTGCATTTTACTACCATACTGCGATCGCTAATGCGCCTGCCAAGCGTGGCGATTATGGCAAATCACCCCCTTGTGGATGTCTTTCGGCTAATATAATGATAATGTCGAGCCAGTCAAAATGAAAAAGCTCGCGATCAATCCTACTTGGGCTTGACGTTTCATAAATGTATGTTCCATGTAGGTTTACGTGAAAAAAAAATATTTTCATTTTAGCTTGCCATGAGAGCTGAATTTAAAGATGACAACATTACTGCTAAGATTAGCTGTCTAAAGGTAAAGTTTGTGAGCACCACATTTTAAAGAAATAATCCCCTACCATTTCAAATATTGGGCTTACTCCAAAACGTCCTCAAGGCAGCTATTAAGGAAATAAACCGCGTCTTAAAACATTATTGGATGCAATAATATCAGTAAGAACATAATGAGGGCCAATGAAAGGATTAGAAATGGATCGCCGGGGAATCGAGGTCAACGAACTCAGCGGCCATGATTGTTTACTGTAGAACGTTTGAATGTGCGGAGTTGGTAACAAAGTTTTCATTCATTTTGTACTTTGCAAAATATGAATGTAATTTCTTTTTTAAGCATCTAGAATGCCACTCAGGTAACTTTATTAAATACCTACCTAATATTTACCTATTTTAACTCTTTGTGCATGAAAAGACATGGCCGGAATTTGTGAAGAGCTTTGCCCTCAAAAAAAATATGCATGTACATTTAAATTTAGTACATCATATTAAAGCTTGCAGGTATGTCTTTAACATCGTTTAAGTTTTGTGATAAGAGAAGAAGCGAGAGATACTATAAATTGAATTTTTTATAAAGCGCCTAGATATTTTGAATAGCAATGATACGATCATTAAAACGTTGTTACTATTCAAAATGTCTGAGTTATATATTAATTCGGAGTTATATAGACGAAGCAAAACGAGTTATACAATATTATCAATGGACATAAAGTCCGTTTAATTAATTAATTACGCGTCAAGTCAGCTAGTGAGAAAAGAGCCAGAAATCAAAATACCACTACAACGTATTGGTAATTATATTGATAATAGTCTCTGGCTAGACCTTTCAATCGTCGTCTTAGGCTAGCCATGATAGCGAAGAACTCGCCGTGTACAGGTATTTCTGGATATTATGAATTCCACATAGCGACTTGGCAAAAATATAGACAATTGGATAGGCAATAAAACACTAAATAGCTCTTGAATTTTTATTTAAGGATCTAATTCATTTGCAATTACTCAGACAAGACACATGCAATATTTACTCTATCACTGTAAGTCCTGTCCAATGGTGACAAATGTGATGTGGCATTTGATCCACATTATTAAAGTCAAAAGTCACTGGATCTCTTTTTAGAAGTCCTATTAAAACTTCTGACCGTTGAAGAGTAAAATAAAATGAGATATTTGTGTCCTTAGGTAACAAATGCCACTCATCAGCAAATAAATGTATCTGGCATATTCGGCAACTGATGGGAACATAATAATTGCGTTCTTTAAACAACATTATCTGATTGATTATTACACTCCCTAAGAATACAATGGCTAGAAGTATTTGGAGCACGTTTGTAACTAGGCAGATAATTCATTTGGTCCATCTTTCATGCTTGGTGGTTCGGGCAATTCAGGTTCATTTTCCTCCAGTTCTTCCACCTGTCTATATGTATTCAATACTAAGTGGCGCTTAGCTCGCATCAAACAGGGATGCCATACTTGCCGATTTGTCCTCCGATCCTGTAACAACGTTTGTCTTTTTTTTCACACATAAAATCTTCATCTTTAACTAAAGCAAATGGTAGAAATGTTACAGCCACTGTAGTCAAATGTGGTTAGTATTAATAAATAATAACTGGTAGTTATTAGGGCGCAGCCCACTCAGTTTATAGTTTGCGACTGACTGTTTGTCTGAGTTAGCGACCAAAAATACTATTTTCATTAGAATGGCTTCACTCCGCACACTATTTGTCTGTGTACAGTGGTTTGGACTATTTGATAAGTGAGACTGCACCCTAACTCATTGATTATAAGGAATTTGCTTCATCATGGGAACAACAGGATAACAATTTATAGCAGCCAGGGCAAGATAATAGACAAAAAAATAAGTTCAACAGCACACACTAACCTGGTTGTGGTTATTCCATGAGATGAAAATATCGATTAATGGACTGTTTTCTTCAAGGGTGTGATGTCGCACTGAGTAACCCCTCGCCATAACAGAGCATCCACAACCAATACACACCATTGGGTAGCCCAGTACTCTACAATGTCTACCTTCTTCACTGCGTTGGTTGACGTAACATGCATTGCAAATCAATTCATCTAAACGAAGACAAAAACATGATATATTGTAGATACGGCCTTGCGGATTATAGAACTAAACTGTTTATAAGGCAGGTGAAGTTATTAAAATATGTAAATAATTACTAAGTGGGTATATATCTTTTGTACAGATAACCATTCAGTCAATATGTTTTGTATCTGCGGTGTTAAAGTTGTTACGATATGACTTCGCTTTCAATTAGTGGCCACACTACAATTCAGGCACCTTGATATCCTGAGCGTCAGAACAGAATCCAAATCGTGAACAAATAAGTCCAATATGCACAGCAGATTATTAACAGAAGAAGCGTAAACGAAAGTCCGGTAATCGATAGCTGGGAGCAAGTTTAAAATATCCATCAGATGAGCTTCAACACAGTAATAAGTGATATGACCAACACAAGACTGCACAAATCACAGGGCATGGAGTGACAGGTGACAGACAGTAGAGGTGAGACGTAATACTGGAATATGTTTTTGGTATAGGTTTTAGGCTGGACACGTAAAGACTTATTCCGAGCGCACCACATGAACGCATCTCGAGTATTTAGATAAGCGTATGGCGTTTGACACGTAGTAGACCATACCCGCGTCTAGTTGCAAGTTTTGCGACCCACAACCTCGGTCAGTTCCGGTGGCATTGGGAGACGTTCGGTTCAGCACTCGAAGTTTGCGAGCCGATTATTTGTTTTGCGTTTCTAAATCTAATATCCATAGGTACCAACAAAAAACAAAATCTCTGTGTCTATTAATATCATGTATAAAAAATACGCTGGCAGTTCTAAGCCTGTTGGTAAAGTATGAAGGCAAGTTTTCAATAAGATTTAATTTTAAGTGCATATTTTAAAATGTAGAAAAGATACGAACACCAACGCGTCGTATATACGGTAATAGTCCATAAACTGAAAATTACTCTACTCCGATTACTCGATCTCGATTTTATGAAGACTCGGTACCTATGGAAAGAAATGGCCTAAATACTCGTGAACCTAGTTTTTGGAATAAGTATTTAGGCGGACTCATACTTTTAACTCTCTGACTAACTACTAAGACTCAGTATGCATTTTACCTAGTACATCTCACCTCTAACAAACAAATGAGCGCGCGGCGCGCGCACAGTTCAAACGTCAAAATAAATGGGAAGTTTGAGAAATATCTACACAAAATCAATTAACACACATATTTATTTGGTATTTTTTGTCGCCTGATCTAGAGAAATGTAGTTGTTGCGATTCATTTTAGTATATTTAAGAAGTAATTTTCATATATTAATAATTACTGTACATTTATTTATTCTGAATTGATTCTGAGGGCAAAATCCGGCCATGTCATTTAACATAATCCTGACCTGTACTATTTTGATGATACCGATATTGTTGTAATTATTTTAATTGCTACACACAACTTCAAAAATCATGTAAAGCGATACTTTGGTAAATGTACTTCAGGCGCAACCTTGGGCAGTCAATTTACTATAAGCTTTTACTCATTATTATGATGTACAAAAGTTATAGTTTACACCAATACGAGAAATGGAGAAGAATAATATGAGGAGGACCGTAATCAGTACCTAATGAGTAAATATCCAGTGGTGCTATTCTGTAAAAATCTCACCGTGAAAACTAACGTGAAGTGAGCTTGAAGTGAGCTGTCAATAGTGTCAATTTCTAGCATCAGATAGTATAACAGCATTTCGATTCTGTAACCATCTCCCCGTGTGAAGTGAGCGTAGAGTGAGCTGTCAGTATCATTCCACTGATGCTAGGGATTGACCAAGCATCAGGTGAAATAACAGTGACAGCTCACTCCACGTTCACTTCACGCGGTGAGATAGTTACAGAATAGCAATGCTGTGGCCCTATTGTGAGTTTCATTTAACCATCTCAATCAAACGCAGTGAGCGCGTTCGGCGTTTCGATTGGCCCTGGATTGGTGACGGACCAATCAAAGCGCCAAACGCGCTCACTGCGCTGATCGAGATCACTATGGCATCTGGTCACTTTAAGCAACCCTCACCTAAGCTTTCACGGTAAGATTTTCACAGAATAGCCAAGCAGGTAGCAAAAACTCCACAGATAAGTAAGTTTGCCACAATGCGCAGGAGGAGTCACACTCAGATACAAGGTGCACAACGAACTTATTAGAGGGAGCTTCAAGGTTAAAAAATATTCCAGGCTGAGATGGTATGGTCATGGACTTCAACGAACAGATGACAATATCATGAAAAAGTGTCTTTTCATGACTACAAAGAAAAGAGAAAGACTTCAAACTAAATGGATAACGATGGCCTAAAAGGACATGAGGGAGATAGGACTCATCGAAGATAAGGCACAAGGCCGAAATAAATGGCGACACATGATCGGGAAAGCCGGCCCCACGTTACGGGAAAAAGCGAGGCCAGAGAAGAAGAGTAAAAATCCAGGTTCTTCAGCTATCTTAACACGTTTATCCAATTATATATTCTCCACAGCCTATTAACTCGCCGTCGCACATATCACAGTACTGCTGAAGCTTTGATTACTAGTCCACTAGCCCGCTATCGCGTGCGTGTCAATATAAATTACTGCACACCACACTCCTACATTAAACTGTTAGAAAAGCTTTAAAAAAGCCATTTCTATGCAAATGTAGTGACGAATTAGTATGAGCAGTATAATAAGTATAACGCTCGTAAATTTTGAAATAGTCGCTAGAGAACAGGGTTTTTTTTTATACGCAAGGGAAAGGCTCGTGTTTGACCTCAATCGCATCTACGTAGGCAATGATACGGTTGTCAAATGTATAAGGTTACCTTTAAGTATATCCGTAACTAGTAACATTAACAGTTCTACGTTAGACCTTTCAAAAACACAATTTGCTGTTGGAACATCGCCCATGTTGGTGCTGGCTTCCAGTCTACAGTAAATACCAGTATTTAGGTACTGTGGAGGCTCGGATGAGCCTCCAAGTACCGGGTGTGTAAAGGATATTAGTTTAAAACATCAAGGGGCGTTTATACTGTGGGTCACCACGTTTATTTCAAGACTTTAGAAGATTATTAGATGCTTACAAAGTCGCCTGTCAATAGAATAAAAGCTCACGGAACAAAACCTATCTAAAATTATTTGACGTTCCTATTTTAGAACATCCTAAATACTCGAACATAGACATAACCCAATTATTGGCTGCCAGTGTGTCTGTGAGGTTCGTCTTTAAGAGAACAACCTCTTACAAGTACCATGGAGGGACTGCCTATCTGACCTCACCCTATGGTAAGGCTGGTTGTCAGACTTCGGGCTTCTGACGACCCGTAACGATTGTCAAAGATTTACGAATGATAGCAGCTTAACGAGCTTTCCGAAGCATAGACGGACCTTGGTATTTAAAGATAGTCAACTCATCCAGGGACTAGCCGCAGCAAGTGGAGTTTATCCTGATCGATCGACCCGACTGGCTGTTACTATTTAGCCACAGGCCCCTGTTGTTGCTTAAATATTACCTATATATTCATTAATTATTTAAAATAATTAAATAATTATAGGTAGGCAGCTAACCGAGAATTTATCGGAAAAACAATGCAGAGATGTCATATTTTAGTTGCCTAGGTGTAGGAACACCTTTCAGGAATATACGTGGCAAGAAGTGAGCTGTCATTCCACGACAGCTCACTTCAAGTTCACTTCACCAAAGTCTTAGAAGTGAGATTTTACAGAAAAACAGGTTGGTTGTCTCTCTGCCTTTTTCTTCACCAGTCAATTGGTTCTATCTGGAAAACACACTTAATGAAATAAGATTAAAGACTCATTGATTCCAGGTTTCAAACCCGCAACGGCCGCAACCTATTAGCAGAAAAGCTGGTTTGTAAACCTTCAACCCATTACAGTATTACAAGGCCTGTAATTACGAAGCTTAGTGCGCAAAGCCTCAAATTATTGGGTCGTTGACTTCATTGAGTTAGGGTTCGTTAGGTGGTCTGTAGAGCACTTATCTACATACTGCTGAATAAGTAGTCATCTCATTTTATTAAGGTTTTGTTTAGTGAGTGGAATTATGAGAACTGGGCTAAGTCAGTTTCGAGAGAGATATCAATTAAAAGTAATCAAGCAATATCTTAAAAGTTTCAAGTAGATACGTAAGAATATCGTTACTAAATGCGAAAGATGGAACTAATATTTTATATGAAAATAGTATTTTATTCTCCCAAATTAATGTTTAGTTAACAACTCATAATCAGCTTATTGTGTTCCCACTGCTGGGACACAGGCCTCCTCTCTGTGAGAGGGAGTGGGCCATAATCTACCACGTGGGTCCAGTGCAGGTTATTAAATGTTACATGTCTTCGAATTTTTAGTTCTAAGACATGCCCGTTTCATCACGATGTTTTCCTACACCGTTTAGAGAGCAGTGATGAAGCAGTAAATATCTGGATGACCGAGCTTTGCCCGTTTTTTTTTTTGACGTTTTCTTGAAATGAAACCTAGCTAGATCGATTTATCGCCACCGAAACCCCCTGCATACTAAATTTCATGAAAATCATCGGAGCCGTTTCCGAGATTCAGATTATATATATATATATAAATATATATATTATATACAAGAAGAGATGTTGTTCCGTGTGGTGCCGGACGTAAAAGAATAGCACCATCCCATTTCTTCCCGTGGGTGTCGTAGAAGACGACTAAGGTACTTACTAGAGAATGGGCAGCAGCATCCTCTATGCATTTTACCACCATACTGCGATCGCCAACCCGCCTGCCAAGCGTGGCGATTATGGCAAATCCCCCCTTTTGGGGGAGGCTTATGTCCAGCAGTGGACGTCTTTCGGCTGATATGATGATGATGATGATTTACAAGAATTGCTCGTTTAAAGGTATTAAATATACACAAAGTAAAGCGACTGCCTGGAACTCACGACCTATATACACCGTGACATTTTAGTCGTCTTACAACGGCGGCCCACTTCATGTATCCAATGACTACTAAATATTTATTAAAAAATATATATATTTTTGGACACATGAATAATAATTTTTAAAAATATAGCATTCAATAAGACGCATGATGTAGTTTTGAACACCCTGTTATGGAGATGGAATGAATGATGAAATGTAATGGTATTAGGTAGGTAGGTAGAAATGTTCTACCGTTTGATACGTAAACATTATTAACAGGGAGGGTGATCCATCATTCTACAGCATTATTTCTTTTTCTTAGTACCTATTATCTTAATTAATGGTAGCATTTTTTTAATTGCGCCTGTAGATGTTTTATGTCGGATACATTGAGTGGACTACCTTTGTAAGACGACTAAAATGTCACGGTGTATAGGCCGGGAGTCGAGGCCACCACACCAACTAGGTACCTACAAAAGGAACTGACTTTTTTTTTTGCGTCTCACTATTCAGAATCTGAACTCTTGTGAAGAAATAAAGAATATTTCGAACTATAAAATATGAAAAGACTTCGCCTCTATTGACTTCTTTCATCAAATAATAATAGGCTCTTCTCATCGTTCGAAAAGTAACACAATGACAACATAACAGCCATTTCTCTATCACCCAAACGTTATCACTTTACCCATTGTACCTATCCTCCATAAAACGTGCAACCCAATCCAGTCCACACAATACACATTGCGTAGCTAACAAAATTTAAGTATTTATCCTTACAATTGTTACCGGCTCTGAAACCAATTCGGGGCCTCACGGTACAATCAACGTGAAAAGGGTCAAGCCTTGCGTTGACCCTTTATCGGCTACGACTAAACTTTATATCGGATGGAAGGTTGTAGAACGTAGAGAGGGTTAAAAAAGTTGACACTTGTCGTCTTGATATGCTCTAACGGGGCATTGGCATAGGTGGTTCATACACCGGTTGCAGGCCAAGAGCTAAGCTAAGTTAGTTTAGCTTAGCTCGCGTAGCTGAGATAATTTTTCGTACTTGTGTGCAGATCGCAAACTATGAATCTAATGTTAGTACAGAAATTCGCCGCTAGAGGCGCTTTAATAGATGTCAACTCTCTGTCATCGTCATGTTACACGCTCGTATTGTAAAAGCTATACCTACCAACTGTCCCTATGAACTTATTAAATGTGTCGCTGCCATCTGGTTAAATTAGCCAGCTAATTGGATACCTAGGCCGTTCATTAAAAGCCGGCATCCAATTGGATGCCTAGACCGATAACAAGAATCATTCAACGTTTAACAACTTGGCGTATTGAAAGTCAGCCCTTTGAACATGACTGACCAAGAATCAGCCAAATGATTCAAATTTAGTTCACTTTTTTTTCACTGCGGCGCTAGTAGTCACCAAAACAAATATGGCGTCAATATGGCAAACCGTGAATGTTATTTCTTGTGTGCAATTTTAAGTGAAATTAAAGTGTAATATTGTCAAAATAGTATGAAAACATGGAGGTGCCAAATAATACTATGTCTTCTGCAAGTTTTCGCGAAATTAAGTTGAGTCTAAACTGAACTTGACTGATTTAATTATTATTGAGTAATATTCGCGTTATGTACTTTGTTGTGAACCAACATTTCACTATTACTAGTTACTTAGTGGTAGGTATTAGTAAAAAGTAGTCGTCACCCAAACCAAACATCGCAAATTCATTAATATCCAATTTAACTAAATGACTACATGACATTTAGCCATCTGGTTAAACGTTGCGCTCAATTACTTGGCTAGTTGTCCTTCAGCTATTTAATTGGATGCCGGCGTTTAATGAACCGCTTAGGCGTCCAATTAGCTGGCTAATTTAACCAGTAGGCTGCGACATATATATCTTCAATTAAACTTTCATCCTGGTATATTTCGTTCAAAACCTTTCAGTGGTACTGTTTATGACATTAAGTAGATTTCGACAGTATCGATCGAAGCTATTGTTTTGTATTTATAGTTGTGCTTGTGTTATGAGTGTATCATTTCAGTACATTTTGGGTAGTGCCTAAAAGCATTTCTGTCCTTACCTTAATGTTAAAACATGCTTGTCAATCTAAAAACATTATGTAAAGCCACAGTTTTCTTAACGTTTCAACGTTCATTTTAAGACAGGAATAAAATGTAATAAGCAGGGTGTGTAGAGTAGCAGAGGGGACAGACACATCGACGCGCAAACTGAAATCATTAAATTCTACACCGATGGGGTCTAGAACTTTTTTCGGTATAAGAAATCCGCTGGTTCTTAGAAAAGTGCAATACCTACGCGGTTAAAACGTATGAAACAACTTTCTTTGTTTTTTGTAACCGCCGAAGAATCTCAAGCCCCTGCGTTAATCAACACCTCTGCCACCCTGTACTTGTAAGTCTATGTAGGTGGTGGGTGTGGGTGGTATGTGGGTATGTAGTAGTACTATCATGCACTTGTGGCTGTAGAAAAGCATCTCTTCCTTCACGATGAGAAGGAACAAACACTTGATGGTTAAACGAACTTACCTTAAGTGATGTTCGACCATAATTATACGAGACGTCACATTCGAAAGATTTATATGATTCACTTGGTAGTCCACTTTCTAATGTACTAGGCATCGCAAAATTTTTACAGCTAAAAAATAAAATATATTAAAAGTAAGTAAATTTACTACGACGCAATACCTTCCCCCACCACGTTACCTGCGCCCACGCCGCCATTACTCTTGTCATTGTTTTCAGAAAGGAAGAGCCTATTTCACGACATATTTTGGGGAGATGTATGTTTGATCTTAGAATCATAGGGTTTGGATGGGTTATAAATCTTTCGGAAGTGACTTGTCTCCGTGTTTTCGTTTACCCATTATAGTAAACCAGAAATCACAGTTTTTACAAAATCGCTTGTAATATGTACACGGAATATTACAGATGTTACGATGCCTGCACAAAATAAGCGAACGACAAGAGTAATGGCGGCGAAGGTATTGCGTCGTAGTCAATTTACTTACTTTTAATATATTTTATATTTTAGCTCTAAAAATTGTGCGATGCCTACTAGTAAGGCATCGCACAATTTTTTATCTCATCCAATTTTTAGTCCCATTAGAAAGTGGACTACCAACTGAATCATATAAATCTAAAGGATGTGACGTCATAGTATAATTATGATTTAATTACCCACTAAGTTGATGATTTCATACCATTCTGGTCTTCCCCACCAATTCTTACTCCTCAAAAAAGTTGACTGTAAAACCGAAATCTTTGCATATCTTCCTTCTTTCTGCGATCTGCAACAAACACACTACACAGACTAAACTTTATATCGAACGGCGAGATATACAATTCGCTTGTCGGAACTTGCGTAAAACGCAATTCTTATGTCGCACTGGGGACTGAATAAAAAATGTAAATAACCCTGCAATACTGTTCCCTTATTTGACAGTAATGTGGTATTTTATGAGGCGTTTTTTGCACTTGTATTTCACCAACTGTAGTACTTACCTACAGATTGTTTTGTAAAAACTCTGTAAAAAGTTTGCAGCTATTTTTTGTTGACTCTTTTCTTTTTTTCTCTTTCTGTGCTAATGTTGTTTATGCGTGAGTGCTGATGGTTGTTATTAATAACATTTATTCCAAAAACAGTACAGACGCCAGCACATCAAGCTATGGAATCTGTCAAATTACTTTGATAGATTTTCAAGTTTATTGTATAAGCTCAAGGTTCATGTTCAATTGGGAAAATTTGACAGTTTGGGGTAGCTTGATGTGCTGGCGTCTATACATTGGTTCGCGTAAGTTAGAGGTTAATTGAGAGATGTCAAAATGCTACACGAAAAATAGTGTGGCTAAAAATTGAATTCTTAATTTTACAAGAAAGAAGCTATTCTAAACTAGTTGGAGCAGAAGAATTTAAGTTTCTGAATTTAAACTAACCGAAAGATAAAACCTTTTACTCATAAATTAGTTCTAGTAATTAAACAAAAGTAGATTATTTTATTCTATAAATAACTTTTAGGCGTGAAAAAAAATACCCTGACAATAAATGCAGCAAGGTTTTTTTGATATCAAAATAGTCGATATCAGAAATATTGTGTAACAAAATGCAAGGTAGCATCCAGATTGGCCTTTTGAGGAAAGTACCATAAACAATTGAGAGAACTTGGGGTCTAAAAAGGCCACTTTGGCAGAATCATAATATGATCATATTATGAATCATATTTAAAATCGTGAAATTGTCACAAACTGACAATTCATAATATTATCTGCGCTGACAGCACGCAATTCATCTATTTGACAGTTTTTTAAGGAAATTCGTAAAATAGTCACCAAAATATGAATTGCTTTATTAAAGTAAAATGTCAAATAACAGAATTATAGGGGAATTCAGGAAATGAATCACTTTTAGAGGAATTGCTTAATGTGGCCTTTTTAGACCCGCTTGTCATCTATTGAGTTATTCTTTGCGCCGTGCAGTCGATTAAAAATGTAGTCTTTTCTCTTTCTTTTCTTTAGAAGTTTATATAGAGACATTTTACAAAATCGAAACACTCTCCACATTAGTTTAAATTGCCCCGAGGTCAGACATTATACCTTCCTGCACAATAGGTACCAACCATTGTTTTCACTGTGAAAGCAGAGGTCAGATACATTAATCAATGCGTTATCTCTCCATCGGTTCTGATTGATACACGGTGTACTGATTGATACACCGGTATTGATTGGCACGCAGTGCTGATTAAAAACGCAACTTTTTCCGGTTTTTGCCCGTGTACGGTGAAATTGAATTGTTGGTATTTCGTTTGGGTATACAACATGGGAATGCTTACGTTGGTTTCTGTGTGAACTTTCGTCCATTCGAACATATGTTACAATTTCACTACGCCTCAGAAAGCTAAATTCTCATATACTGTTGCAGTTATTCGTTACAAACCAGTCAGAAAAAATGGGAGCAGTGCTAACTGCCCAAGGATTTAAGTACAAAGTTATCTTCACTGATAGGCAGTCTTCGGATAGCCTTCTCTACTCCCGTGAGCAGAAGACCTATTTTTTCAAAGTTGTGCCCAAGTGAAGTTTGATTTTTCTTTTTAAATAAAGGTGAATTTCCGAAAATTCTTCGTTACTGCTGTAAGGAAGGATTTTCAAAAATTCTTCTCCTAAAGTAGTTAAATAGGGACCGAAAGTTTGTGTAAAAGTTCGCCTTTTTTGCCGTTGTAATCGATATGAAATCAATCAGCTCAGCCTATCACAGTCCACAGCTAGACATATCTCCCATACTGCGCCACATCACACTGACCTCTGCCTTCCGCATCCAGTCTGTCCCAGCCACCTTTTAAGGCCGTCGATCCAGCTAGCTGAGGGGCGTCCCACACAACGCTTACCGATATGCGGTGTCCACTCCAGGACTCGTCTGCTCCACGATATTGAATACACCTACACTACCGTACATCAAAACCAGCATCGGTTCTATAATAAAAAGATCGGGACATTTTAGAGTGGCGTACAGACTTGGTTGCCATGACAACGTTAACTAGCCCGTCGTAGTTATTGCGCGGTGAACGGTGATTTCCCAGGAGCAATAATGTACTCTCGGCTTTATGTTTTGTTTTACTTTTTAATATTTTGTGCTGAAATAAGGAATAAGGAAAACTTAAGTTTGAAAATTGTCAGTTTTCTTTTTAAAGAGTCCAACTGGAGCCTGAAACTGAGTCTATTATTTATTATCTTCCTACTTCCCACTTAATACTATAAATCTGAAAGTTTCTATGATGTTTAGAAATTTGGATGTTTAGATGTTTGGATACTTGTAACTCAATCACGCGAAAACGGCCGCACGGATTTGGATGAAATTTGCTACACAGATAGTTTATAGCTATTGCTACACATATAGTATCGGTAAGCGTAGTTTGGGGCGCCCCCCAGCTAGATGGACCGACGACTTCAAAATGGTGGCTATGGCAGACTGGATGCGGAAGGCAAGAGGGCAGAGTGATGTGGCGCAGTATGGGAGAGGCCTATGTCCAGCTGTGGACTATGATAGTCTGAGCTGACTGATTTCATAACGATTACAACGGCAAAAAAGCACAAACTTTCGTTCCCTATTTAACTACTTTAGGAGGATAATTTTTAAAAATCTTTCCTTACATCAGTAACGAAGAATTTTTGGAAATGCACCTTTATAAAAAAAAAACTTCACTTGAGCACAACTTTATAGTCTATAACTTGGATTTAACACATAGAATACTTTTTTATCTCGCTAGTACGTTCTTGTGGCATAATTTTCGATCTACACGCGGGCGTAGCCGCTGGTAAAAGATGGTTAGGTATATAAGTTTGTAGCCAGACTTCCCCTCCTATAAAGGTGAAAGTTATTTTACTCACCCAAATTAAATATTAACTACGTCATTTCAATTCATGTCGAGACTTTCAAGAAGTGCACGTTTCCTGACAATGGCCTATATCGGGAATATTCGAGAAACTTCGTTAGAGCTCGGTAGTGAAAGAGCTAATATTTGAATTTAGATCCAATGGCCCGCCATGTTGTTAAGGCGTGTATTCAATTTATTACAGTTATGTTTAAACAGCTGGAAAAACAACGACCAAGTTTTAAATCTAGGTAGTAGAAAACTTTTGAGCGATCCAGTGGTATTATGTTTTCAGGACTGTAAGAAAATATTATCTTACAGAGTGCAAGCAATCATAAAAATTTCGTTTTTCTAGCTTTTAAAATACCTTGAACGATACCGTAAGTACGTTCAAGGATGTATTATAAGTATAAAAATATATAAAAATAATGCTGTAATGAATCGGTTTGGCGGTTATTGTAGTGTTTCTCTTACCAAAATATAATTACTAAGTAGTACAATAAAAAAAAAATCCGTATCTAAACAAAGAACCAGCCCAGAATCTGCCCAGTAACTGGGTTGTGGAGGTCAGTAGGCAGTCGCTCCATGTAAGATACTGGTATTCAGCGCAATCCGGTTAGACTGGAAGCTGACCCCTACATAGTTGGGAAAAACCTTGGTAGATGATGATGATGAGCTACTGCTAAATAAACAAGAAATTCTTCGCAAATTAATTCCCAATGACTATTATTATCGTACTCCCCTTAACTCCAGGAACGTTACTAATTGAAACGTACTCAGCAGTTATCAATAATTCCATGCCGTTACTTATTTGAACTACACTCCTGTTTGGACAGACTTACAGACTTGATACTAAACGGGTTTACTTTTAAATTGCATGCAGTTTTACTAATGAAAAGTATCAATAACTAAAATCCAACTACGGAAACAAAATAACCTAAAAATCATTTTGAAGCTCATCGTTATCTACCTAGTGTTTTTAAGTTGAGTTACTCGTAGTTTATAGCAGGAAGAAATACCTGGAATTCTAGTACTAAAAGTAAGTTTAGTACTATTGCGAGGTACGGATTACAACAGTAATCGACAAGAAGATCTGTAACTTCCTACACGTTTGTTGCATTTCACATTAAACACTTTTTTTTTTGGGTGGGAAATCCAAATAACTTCTCCCGCTCTGGGTGGAGCGGGAGGGCGTGTCAGACTTTTACTGACTAAAACCCACCCGTGTTCCCTCAGTTGCCTGTGTGCCAGGGGCCGCGGTATCTCTCTCGAACAACCCGCACCCCTGGCAGGCATCGGCCCTTGCGGGCCCCATCAGTTGCTGATGACATCTCTTTGAGGCGCGCGTGGAACACAACGCGCCGTCGACCCGGGCTTGGTCCTTACCGGACAGCGAGCTACCCATTACTCGCCGTCCGCAAGCCCGTGCCTACGGTGGCCGGGAATCAGCCTGGGATTCCCGACGCCCAGGGCGTCTCCTGTGAAGGCCACGGCTGTGAGGGCGCATGTACTGCATCTCCCTCACGTACGCCGCCTCCCTCTTTGCGAGCATAACCGCTTCGCTGAAGGAGGCGACTGCTAGCCATGCACTCTCGCTCCGTACCATGGCCTGGACCAGGGTCGAACGCGAGAGATCGCCGCCGCCGATCACCTCCACGAGAACACGGCGATGCTACGCCCAAGCCGGGCAGACCTCCACCGTATGCTCCACCGTGTCCTCTGGGCGATCTTCGCAATGGAAACACCCGGACATTAAACACTTCAAGTATGAATTTCGATGGCTATAAGAGTAGGGGAAGACCAAAGAAAAGATAGATTGACTTTAAAAGAATGGAAGAAAAGGGCATGTTGCGCCAACCCTAAATAAAATGGGCATACGAACAAGTGAATGATGGACATTTACACTTCAAAACGCGCTCTAAAGACACCTCTCCTTTGTTTACATTTCTGTAAAGAACTAAATAAACATAGTGTACGTTCCTTTACATACTAACCGCATGTTTGGTTCTAAGTCATAAATCTTCTAAGTCGACTGAGTTTTTGCCTGACTTCGACGAAGCTAAAATGAGGGTAATGTTTTTCACGTAAATCCATACGGGTAAACATTGAGGGTAGGAGGTTAAATTATGTACCGGGTGTGTTCGAAGCTTTAAGCTGGAATGAGGATATTGTGAATCTAGAATACCTATAAGACAAAATGATGAAAAGTAGTACCTACTTGGATTGGGTAGCAAACTGGGAAGTGTTTTAGGTTTAGTGCTTTGTGGCTCAGTCTCGAGTCAGGTGTCCCTTGGACTATAAAACCCCTTTAAGTCCTAACTCAATTATATATTATATTAAAAGCAAATGAAACAATGTGCTTTACAAAAATAATAAATTTAATCATGAAACTAAAACTTTACTAGAACAATGATTGATTTCGGTCTTCTTGAACCCTTAACAACAAAATAATATTAATGTAATACGATACGTAAGTGATGCGCCAGTCCGCGGAGCTGTCTCGAGCAAAAGTGCGTGTCGAACCGTGTCATGTTGGATACGTCAGTTCATTTTGACAGTTCGGCTAACTATACACTGTTGAAATTCCTTACACGGCCTCTCCTGACATTCTGACGTCCTCGGAAGGTGTAGACGGTCCAACATCCTCACCCTCGTAGATTGGAGTGCTTTGTACCTCGGACGTAGTTTCACCGTCTATTAAGGGCATGGTCTCATCTGATTGGTCTGCACCTGAAATGTACATTTACTATAAATATACAACTAGGACTAACAGCAAGTGTTAAGAAGGACACCTCTTTCCTTCAGGTAAGGAAAAGAGTGAAAGAGGATTTAATAATCCGTGTAAGATTACAAAAATCTGTTACTATTAGGCTTACATAAGACTGGACATAGCATTCACAAGGTCTAGTATCCACACAAGACTAGACATAATACACAAGGTCTAGTATCCACACAAGACTAGACATAATACACAAGGTCTAGTATCCACACAAGACTAGACATAATACACAAGGTCTAGTATCCACACAAGACTAGACATAATACACAAGGTCTAGTATCCACACAAGACTAGACATAATACACAAGGTCTAGTATCCACACAAGACTAGACATAATACACAAGGTCTAGTATCCACACAAGACTAGACATAATACACAAGGTCTAGTATCCACACAAGATTAGACATAATACACAAGGTCTAGTATCCACACAAGACTAGACCTAATACACAAGGTCTAGTATCCAGACAAGACTAGACATAATACACAAGGTCTAGTATCCACACAAGATTAGACATAATACACAAGGTCTAGTATCCACACAAGACTAGACATAATACACAAGGTCTAGTATCCACACAAGACTAGACATAATACACAAGGTCTAGTATCCACACAAGACTAGACATAATACACAAGGTCTATTATTCCACACAAGACTAGACATAATACACAAGGTCTAGTATTGAAAAGGCTGAAGGCGACTAAACCTCACAGACATCTAATGGCTACTTACACGCAAAGAAAGCAGCACACTCATCTGGAGTCCATTCACCCTTCCAAGGTACCATAAACTGCGCCGCGGCGAAGGTCACCTTGCCGTAGGCTCCAGCAATAAGCTTCAATTCGTATCGGCCATTCTCCAACACTTTTGTCACCTTATAAGGACCGCGCATTCCGGAATCCAATTTCCCTTTGGACTGTGCGTACTTGATTACAAAAGCAAGATCATCTTTTTGAAAAACATGAGGCTGTTGGCGCATTTTGTTGACATACTTGTCTTGGCGACTCTGATTTTCCTTAAGACGTTCAGCAGCCCTCTGCCGGTCGAGTTCTCGCAAGGAACGGCGATCACTATTTGAACAGTCTATGGTGACATCACGGACCAAGGTTTGAATTACAGGAGTCGTACCTTCAATACCGATCAACAAATTTAACGGAGACGCTTGAGTGGTCTTTTGTTTTGTGATGTTCAGTACAAGCTGCAAGCGCCATAACTCTTCGGACCATTTACTCTTCTTATTATTAGTCTCGACACGTAACATGTTAAGAAGAGTACGCACATATCTCTCCACCTGACCATTCGCATGATGCATCTCAGGAGTTATGTAATGTATGCTGCATCCTAAATCATTAATCCATTTAACGAAATTTGAGGATTCAAACATGCGACCCCGATCGGTAACTATAAGGTGTGGAGTAGCAAATAAGGAAAAGGCGTTTTTTAATGCTTTTTTTAATTCGTCATGGTCCTGTCTATAAAGGGGATAAGTGAGACAGTACTTAGAAAAAGCATCAACCAATACCAAAATGTGCTTATAGCCATTCGACTCTGGTAAAGGGCCCAAGACATCGGCATGAAGGGTATGAAATGCAACTACTGGCTTGGTCCATGACGTAATGGGCTGTAACGGTGCTCGAGGGATCCGTTTATTAGCTATGCAAGTTAAACAATGTCCTATGTACTTCTTTACAAAACCATGAAGACCAGGAAACCAAAAGTGATTTAGAATCAATCCAATAGTCTTGTCTACCCCAATATGACAATTCTCATCATGAAAGATTCTAAGTAAACTTAATCTGTGGCCTTTCGGTATATAGCAAAGTAACCGTGATTGCTCACCTACTGGCGAATATCGATAGTAAAGAATCTCATTGTTTTTAACGTAACGACTAGCATCTAACTGTTCCTCTTCCAACTGTCTAATTAATTGTTGCGTTTCCTCGTCACCTGATTGTGCAACTTGAGCCCAATTTCGCGGCTTATCTATGTTATTTACAACGCGGATGGGGTTGCGACTAAGATAATCTGCGTGGGGTAATAAAACACCTTTTCTATAGACAATTGTAAACGTGAAATCTTGTAGGTACACCCACCACCTCGCTACACGAGGTAGCAGGTCTTTTTTATTTTGCGTAGCCTTCAACGCATTACAATCCGTAATAACCTTGAATGTAATGCCTATTAGGTAATGTCGAAAGTGACGTAAAGCTTTGACTACCGCCAACGTTTCTAGCTCATAGGAATGGTATCGCACCTCTGCCCCATGTGTGACCTGACTATAATAAGCAACAACTGATCTACGACCATCTACACATATCTGGAGCAATACTGCGCCATATCCTCGACTGCTAGCATCCGTATGGACCTCTGTCTCTAAATCAGGATCAAAGATAGCGAGAATAGGCTCACTCGTCAAAGACTTAATAACCTCATTACGAGCTTGGTCTTGTTCTTTGCCCCAATTAAAGTCTACGTCTTTCTTAGTCAAACGCGCAATACATGAAGTTTTGAGAGCATAATTTTTTATGTACTTTCGAAAGTACCCCGATAATCCTAGAAATTGTCTGACTTGTCGTGCATTTTCGGGCACTGGAGAATTGACCAATGCAGCGATTTTAGATTTAGAAGGGCATACTTTGCCCTTACTAATTACTCGACCTAGGTACTCTATTTCAGTACCCAAAAATGAACACTTTTTCATGTTTAATGAAAACCCAGCGTCTGATAAAGTACGCAACACATCACGCAAAATCTGTAGTCCTTCATCAATGCTATTACTGACCAATAATACATCATCAATGTAGACCATCACCGTACCATTGTTTATGTAAGAACGTAGCGTATTGCTAATAATGCGCTGGAAGACAACTGGCGCATTGGCAAGTCCAAAGGGCATTTTCATATATTCATAATGCCCTTCAGGCGTAACAAAACCAGTCAGGGGAATCGACGCATCATCAAGACGAATCTGATAAAACCCTGATGCCATATCAAGGGTTGTAAAATATTTGCCCTTACCTAATCGATCTATATGATCCTCGATCAATGGCAAAGGGTATCTGTCTTTAACAGTGATCCTATTTAAAGCACGAAAATCCACACACATTCGGTCCGTTCCGTCTTTCTTTTTAATTAAAAGTATAGGACTCGCGTAGGCAGATTCGGATTCACGGATTATTCCTTTAACTAGAAGGTCGTTAATTATTTCACGTACCCTCAACTTCTCATTAAAAGACAACTTGTACGGCCTATAGTAAACGGGCGCATCACTATTCAAGCGAATGTGCATGCTACCGGTGGTCACGGTTGAGGTAGCAGTTCCAGTTATCATAAATTTTGAAAATTCATTTAATATTTTGATAAGTTTTTCCATATCGCTGGCAACAAGTGACGTCTGGATAGGATGCTCATTCGATTCGATAACCGAGACTTTTGCAGGGACAGCACTAAAAGACAAGCGTTGGTAATCCTTTGTGCGTACATATGTTACTCCGTCGCGGTTAAGGACGTCTGTACCTATTATGATAGGTGCATTCATACTTTCACTGGGCACGACCAATAGGTCTACTTCAAGTGTAATTTCTTTAAACTCAATAGTTAGTGTCACATATGAAAACACCCGAGTGATAGTATTTCCGACACCTTTCAACTCTCGATAAGTAGTTTTTGTAGCGCACGACAAATGATTTACCACAGAGGACGAAATAAGTGAAACATCTAAAGCGCCGCTATCGATCAGAATGTCAATGGGAATCCCTTGGATTACTCCAACTACAACATCTTTGTTATTATTAACGTCGGGTAGGGAACAAAAATTTACATTGCTTTTTCTATTATCAGAACGTTGTTTGGCGAAACAATCGTTGATATGGTGCCCAGTTTTCTTACAATATGCGCAAACAATTTTCGTTCCCGACTTTACGTCACTGCTATTGGTGTTTGTAATAGTAGTTGTTGGTTTTTGCTTTGCATGGCAGTTAATTTGTTTATGTCCGGTTTGTCCACATGAAAAACATTTGAATGGAGTCTTTTGGACGGGGCGTTTGGCAAAATTTGGCTTCACAACCTCCTTACATACTACAGAGTCACGATTCAAACGTTTTTCATGTTTACCCTCAACCGGTTTTACAAAAGTAGAAAAATAATTAACTAACTCGCACGGCTTAAGGTTCTCATTCGTAGCTGCCGCTTTAATATTGGGTTCATTGATACCACGTATAACAATGGCACTAATAAGATCATCACTCAAACCTTTGACTATTTGTAACCGTAATAAAGATCGACGTACATATTCTGCATACGTAGCAAAACTATCAGAATTGGTACTCATTACCTCATAAAGGATGTTCGCCACATCAATCTTTTTCACGCACAAGGATTTAAAATCTCGTTTAAAATTACTCCAAGACCGGTCTGTCGTAACCCAATCATCCAACCAAGATTTCGCATCACCCTTAAGACAATGACCGATACGCGACAAACATTCAGCATCGTTCCATTTATTTAGAATTTGCGCTCGATCTACCTCATTAAACCAGGCTTCAACATCGTGTATATTAGGGTCAAAATTTGAAACGTAAAAATCACGTGTACCACCACCATATTTTAAAGAATGAATAGCCTTCACAATTTTTTCCGTTGAATCGTTATTTGTTGACGGTACTTCAACATTAGATGATATATTCACCGACGACTTATCTTCTAACGCATTTAACCGGGAAATGATTGTTTGTAAGGACTCGCGTAATCCTGAATTACTCCTAGATCGCGGGCTGCACGGCGAACGGTTTCGATTCCGACGTTTCGAAACCTTACGATCCCTAGAACGCGAACGACTGTGCGAAACACTCCGCGAACGCTTTCGTTTTCCCATTATTGCGACACTCAACAATACGATAATGCACAGCAATCAACAAAATATTCAATAAAATGACCAGAAATCAATCATGTATAAATAAAACCAAATGTGGGTAGTTATCCCACTTCTGATAAAAGCAAATGAAACAATGTGCTTTACAAAAATAATAAATTTAATCATGAAACTAAAACTTTACTAGAACAATGATTGATTTCGGTCTTCTTGAACCCTTAACAACAAAATAATATTAATGTAATACGATACGTAAGTGATGCGCCAGTCCGCGGAGCTGTCTCGAGCAAAAGTGCGTGTCGAACCGTGTCATGTTGGATACGTCAGTTCATTTTGACAGTTCGGCTAACTATACACTGTTGAAATTCCTTACAATATATATTCAAACAGCACGGTTGGCGCAGTAATTAAGCGATTCACTGCTGTGCTGCGTGTAGCGGGTTCGATTCCCGCACGGAACAAATATTTGTATGACCTACAAGTAGGTGTTCCGGGTCTGGCTGTTTGTGTATATGTATTTAAATGTTTGTAAACGCACCCACAATACAGGAGTAATTCCTAGTGTGGGGCAAAGTTAAAAAGAAAAAGAAAAATATTGTTAAAATATTACAGTGCATATAAATATAATAATAATTTAAAAACACTAGGTACAAATTTATAACGCATTTAATAATATATAACAATTTAATAAATATATATATGTCAATAATTCAGTAACAATAAAATTAAATAATCTCCAAAATGTTATTTAAATATAAAATTCATTCATCATCGTCATCATCATACAGCCGAAAAACGTCCACTGCTGGACATAAGTCTCCCCTAAAAGGGGGGGATTTGCCATAATCGCCACGCTTGGCAGGCGGGTTGGCGATCGCAGTATGGTGGTCAAATGCATAGAGAACGCTGCTGCCCATTCTGTAGTAAGTCCCATTAGTCGCAAAATTCATTATCCGGTATAAAAAATAATTTAAACACAACTTCACAAGTCATTTAATTGTGGCTGTCGTCTGTCATCTATGAACTCATAGATACTGTAATAGCCCTTCCTCCATAAATATGTCTTTAATTTGTTCCTCTTTTATAAGATTGAGGTTTGAGTGATTTTTACATATTCTCTCAGAACATTTTTCAACAGTTCGTACCTTTAAACGATGTATAATGAGTATTCTATCCATCTGTCTAATTGCAAACGCAACAAGATTGCTCTCCGACCACCTAAAAAAAACCCAACAAAAACTTCTGAATTCAACAATATTTACTCGCATTTCGTTCTACAAATACCACTCACATCTCGAAAACTAGCGATCCGATTTCCATGCGGAGTTAAACCGACAATAGCTTGAAATGAATGTGAACGACAACTAAAAAATGAGCAACGTAAACATACGTCGTAAGCACCCACTGCGGAACCATTGTCGTGGAAACAGAAGCAGTTTTTAGAATTCCGTAAAATGGAAATTATCTTAGTTGATTTTTTTGAATTAATGAAACTGTTTTTTCTTTGTTTTTTCTGCACAATTAAACGTGAAAACGCATTTATACAAGTGTGAGTAAATTTGATACCTTAATACTCACTCAGGTACCTACCTATTAATGTTAGAGATGTTTTTTTTAAACAAAACTGACAATTGTGTGCAGGCAGAGCAGCAAAATCCTCGAACTGCAAAAAACATGTATAAGTCAAATCATTTATAATAAGAGGCCTGTTGTAATTAGTTGTGTTATTATTTGTGTTGTAATTATTAAAAAGAAAAAATCTTTATCAATACATCACTACCATAGAGATATTACTAAACTAGCTTCTGCCCGCCACTTCGTTCGCGTCAAATTTCGTGCTCCCCGACCCACCTCGTCGCCCACCTCGCCTGCCCGTGCGAGTCTTCATTGCTCCGCTCTCGTTTTGGTCTTAGCGTGATGATATATAGCCTATAGCCTTCCTCGATAAATGGGCTATCTAACATTGAAAGATTTTTTAAATCGGACCAGTAGTTTCTGAGATTAGCGCGTTCAAGCAAACAAACAAACAAACTTCAGCTTTATTATTAGTATAAATGTACTTCACTAGTAACGCTACTCTATGCTCTTTAGTATGTGATAATCTTTCAAAACAAATGAACGTTGCAAATTATTTTCACTTGCTTTATTTAATAAATACATCAACGCCAATAATAAGCACTTTGGAGTTTTAAAATATACAAGAATAGAATTGATCCGTGTGGTGCCGGACGTAAAAGAATAGCACCATCTCATTTCTTCCCGTGAGTGTCGTTGAAGGCGATTAAGGAACTTACTAAAGAATGGGCAGCAGCGTTCTCTATGCATTTGACCACCATACTGCGATCGCCAACCCGCCTGCCAAGCGTGGCGATTATGGCAAATCCCCCTTTTGGGGAGGCTTATTTCCAGCAGTGGACGTCCTACGGCTGATATGATGAGAATTGATCCTAGTTTCCCCTCCCAAAATCTAATGCGAAGATTGAGTAATAACTCCATAGTTTCTCTTTATCATTTCTTTCTTTTTTTCAAACGCTGTCGCTGACCCAAACAAAAACATTTATGGCTTTTTCCACGGGTAACCTATTAATCCGAATTTGATGATTTTCTACAGAGCCGTAAAACTTGTACCTACGACATAAATACACTACTTTTTCAACCCGGAAAAGGGAACTACAAAATTGTTTTCCTTCTTGTTTGAGTCCCAATGCTTAAGCATTCTAGTCACGCCAATAAGTAAGTTATTTCCTTTTCGACATCAGATGTAGAGGGTAGGTACAGTCAACCACATCAGTGGTAAAAATCTGACAACGCCTTTATGTAGCAGCAGTAAGGGTGATTTTCGTAGATTTTCGTAGTAAGTGTTACAACTGATATGTGGTTTTCTGTACCTACCCGTCCCAGTTGCCGAACAAAAACTTTGCTTTTACATGATATGTAACAACTGGTACAACGCAATGACGAAACTTTCATGAAAACATGAACAACGACAACGGAAACTTTCTCATTACTGTATATCACATATTGTTTCAGAGTAATGGTAAGGCTGGAAAGTACTTAGTTGCCTATGTTCACAATTAGGTAGTTACCGGATCGATTGCGCCCCTTTCCAATACGTATTTTTACACCGAAGATACCAGTTCTTGCTTGGGTTTGATCACGCCTCTAACATGAAAGTAGCGGATATGGACCTATCACAAACCAGTCTCGAGACTGTACCAGAAACAGGAATTTCATGAAATAACAAGATTACAGATTTCTTTGAATTATTTGTGGTAAGAATACACGCCCTGCGAAACAGGGTAGCAGGGATAGAATGCGCAACAACCATGGATCCATGGATTCAGTACTACATTCTGGACATAAAAATTACTGTTACATTATTGCGCAGACATTGTACTTTTATTATAGGAAACAGGATTTTTTCCGATAGACAAGTAATAAAAATCTATCATGGTCTGAAACAAAACAGGACTCCAACTGGCATTAAAAAAAAATTATAAAAAAGCATACGAATTGGGATAGACGTGATGCTAATTAAAATATGTTTTTTTTATCTATAATCCTTTTTATGTCCGTTAAAGGGCTTTTTTTGTTTCAGACCATGCTAGATTTTTAATACATTTCTTCAGTAAAATAATAAGGTTTCCAACAACTGTGCTGTGTGATGGTACACTAACAGCATTTATTGATGGATCGTGTCCGGGGACACGTCCGGTCTCTACTGGTCGGACTTTTTCTAAACAAGCTATAAGTAATGGAAAGGACGTTTTCAGTGAAAATATTATTATGTGCCAATAAGGTACATGTTCATTAATTTTAGTTTGATTGTTAATATTAATTTAAAGCGAAAAATTTAGCGACAAAAATGGCAGTCTAGTATAAATTCGTAAAAATTATTAACAATTAGTAGTGCTAAGAAGTCGTTGCAAGCGCTACTGCTGAGCATGGTGTCCCGGGTTCGATTCCCGGGACGAGCAAAGTGTGATTAAATTTTACACATAGAACTTCTCAGTAACAGCCCTGAGTCTAAATTTCTGCCAGATACCTAGATGGGAATAGGCTCGCCCGCTATTACATGGGACTTAAATATAACTGACGAAATGTGTGTGTGGGTATGCACTATAGTGCATGTACTTGCAGTGAGGTCACTGCATAACTTCATTGAATTAAATTCAAAACTTGCCAATTTCCTAATACTTCCATCTGGATTCGCCCATTCGCCCATAAATAAATTAACTTCGTGCGAGTCGTCTAGGAATAGAAAATAATATATTGTAGTCGGACAGGTAGCTAATAAATCGAGTGAACGATAAATGGTGCACAAATAAAGTTTTATTGTCACAGTTCTTGACAGTAATCACAGAACAAGGAGGAAATAAAAAAATACGTGAACTTATGCGACAGCGATGCGAGCCGGACTGGCGCGGGCGCGGGCGCGGTGCGGCGAGTGGCTTTGTACCTACCTACGCTCTAAGGAAGCGCAGGCGCCTCCTTGCTATGCCCTCCTACAATATTATTTAAAAGTGTAAATTCGCCCGATTCGAGCGAGTAAATTCGTGCGAATCGCCTAAAAGTAACTTATAGTTAAGCTAAATAAGTACCTAATTCATTATTTGGATCACGTAAACATACACTGAGAATCAAATATCATTGTTCAACGATAGCATTTATTAACTATTAATGCTGAGCAAGTTGTTAACAGAATATTTCACAAAATAACGATATTGAACGGTAGTCAATACTGACGCAGATCAAATAACTCGGGAATACTCGGGATTCATTAAAACAATGGACAGTGCAAAAATTATTTTGATTGGAACTGTGTCGCTTCTCATAATAATTAGACATTGGTGTTTTTGGGTTTGGAAATAACGGTTGCAACTTAGAACGTAAAAAAAAACACTGGGTAGTGAAAAATAACTTTGTTTATTATTCTAGCGTATGGTACATCATGTGTTGTCATCTGACCTTATGTTGAGCTGAAGCCCTGTTGGCATTAATCACATTGTTTTCTGCGAAGTACAGCACAGACACGAAAAACGACTTTAATTTGTTTAAAAAAAGACTAAAGTAGATAAAAAATCCTCTAACACCACCTTCATTTGTTTTGCGTCCCCACAAAACTCAATTGATCCGTCACACAATATTGATTTCACCAAATAAATATACACTCCACTCTCATTTACCTACATACACCACTACATAGTATACCTATGCGTATGAATCAGAACAGGGCACGCGTAAATTCTGCGCCTATTTACCAACAGATGGTGAACACGTCCCAACTTTTGACAGATGTAAAATGTTGCTCGGTGCGCTATATAAAATAGGTGAGTGGTATACGGGAATAAATCTTGTGCGGCAATGCTTGATTCTAGAGTCACGCTAGACGTTTGTTCTACAATAATAAGGCTGATGTAAATGGATAAAGCTGATGTTAGGAAGCGTGGTGATCAATGCTCGTGCCTTCTGTGTATGAGAAGTGGCTCTGTAGTGCTGTGGTACAGTTATAGGCTTGTTTTAATAAGATTATGAATAGGGATCAGACAATCGGATGCATATTTACCTAAAGTTAATTTGTAGTTACGAAAATATGGAAGCGGCTTCTTATAATATTTTTTGTACAAAAATCCTGGGATGCCAGCAACACCTGGAATCCATAACTAGTCAGTTGTATAGTATGGAAGCGACTTCTAAATGATTAGGTTTGCATAACTATTCAGACGCATATTTATTAAAAAAATAACCCCGATGGAAATTTGGTGCCTATACCTATGTACCTAGGGTGTAAGTCTGTAAAAGTAGGGGTGGTGTGTGTTAGTAAAAACATTTTATTTCCATTTAATTTTAAAAAAATCGGTACAAAAGCGCATTCCATTTTAGCCAACCTCTCAACTTTAGGTGAATATGCATCCGAATTTCCGATCTCTAGTTAAGAACCTTTAATTTCGTCAATGTGGCAGACATCGACGCGCAGCCTGTTACCATGGATTCAGTACCTACATGATTCTGAACTCCTTAATCATTTCAGCCGAAAGATGTCCACTGGCTAGGCCTCTCCAAGCTCCTCCACTTCAACCGGTTTTGTACTTCCCGCATCCAGCGAATTCCTGTAGCCTTCACAGGTCATCAGTCCATCTTGTGGGAAGTCTTCCAACGCTACGTCTTCCGGTACGTGGTCGCCACTCCAGAACCTCTCGGCCCCATCGGCCATCTGTTTTGCGAGCAATGCCCTGCCCACTGTCACTTAAGTTTGGCAATTCTACGGGCTGTGTCGGTGCCTTGGTTCTCCTGCGGATCTCTTCATTCCTGATTCGATCATATAGGGAAACTCCAAGCATAGCCCTCTCCATTGCCCTTTGTGCGATTTTTAACCTTCTGATAAGACCCATTGTTAGCGACCACGTTTCAGTACCATATTTCATCACTGGCAACTCGCACTGGTCAAAGACTTTCGTCTTGAGACACTGCGGGATGTGGCACAAGAAGCTATTGCGTAGCTTCCCGAACGCTGCCCAGCCGAGTCGGATTCGACGATTGACCTCTTTCTCAAAGTTGGACCTACCTAACTGAACTTCTTGCGTTGAAAGTTTACACCGATTATTTTTAAAAAAATTGGCTGCTCCATATTGCTTTTTATTTTGAACGTGTAGATATTGTACTGTTGTATGAAGTACCAAAAATATCTAGAATTGTGAGCTGAATCCATGGTTTCAGTTTGTGCGTCGATGTCCCGCCACCCTATACATATTATGGGAAAAACATGCCTGTGATTGTTGACATAATTATACATATTTGTAGATATTATATAGATAATTCATAGTTACAGTATGTGCTTCGATGTCCCGCCACTCATGATGCACTCGGGAAATCTTTTATTTACTTATCTAACTAAAAATCTGTTCTATGCTTAAACTCCAACCTACTTTTAAACAAATCCATACTCCACACTATATTAATTATTAATATTATAAATGCGAAAGTAACCTTATCTTTGCGTCTGTTACCTTTCATGCCTTTAATTGCTGAACGGATTTGAACAAACTACGGATACTTTTTATTTCGATAGTAGGTTCCCGTGGGATCCCTCCGCGTGGGCGAAGCCGGAAGTCAAACTAGTATGTAAATATAATTGCTGCAAAAATCACACGCCCAGCGTCACGTGATTGCACCCGATATCTCTGCTCTAATTATACCTACCGTACTTAAGACGTTCTTATTTGAAACCTCAAAGGGTGCCATCAAATGTGTGTAATAGCTACATTAGTCATCAAATGCATGGCTACATCCAAACTGTTCCATTAACTTGTTCTTTGAACTTTAGTTAACACGTTAATAGGCTCTAACCATTGCATTAGGCGATGCGTAAGTGCGGTCATAGGTTCATAGTTACATTATTTTCACTCTCTAGAAACTTGAATGGTGTGACTACATCGTAATACATTCATAGTATTTTCAAGAAGGATTTCTATTTGTCTCCTCTTGTAGTATAACTAATGAATTTGTGGAAACTAAAAATTTTAACCTCATTTATATGAGCATTACTGTTACTAACATCACACTACTAACAAAATTATGGATCTTAGCCTGAAATAAACATAACATCACGCTTTGTTTCTCCGAAGAGTGGGGCAGATGCTTTTATGATATTGCTGATAGCATACTGCTAGAGAAACAATTATTTTAGGTTTACAATTTCATCAAAATGTACATCTCTTGAGATTTTAATTTCATTACTTTCTGGATCCCACAATCTATATCCATTTGGACTATATCCAATAAATCTCATTGCTTTTGCTCTTTCCTCAAATTTTGACTTTCTTGGCAATATAATCATCCATGCTTTCGATCCAAATATTTTCATATTATCTATATCATATTTACCATGATACAACTCTGCTGGTGTTTTAAATTTTATAGCTGCTGATGGACATCTGTTTATTTGATACATAGCACACTTAACTGCCTCTCCCCATAATTCTTTCGGAAGGTTGGATTCCATTATTAATGCTCTTGCCTTATTATATACAGTCCTGTTCATTCTTTCAGATACTCCATTCATTTGTGGGCTGTAGGGGTTTGTGTACTCCATTTTTATCCCATTATTTATCGCAAATTCGTTTATTATTCGATTCTTAAATTCGCCACCATTATCGTACCTTATCCTTTTTACTTTATTTTGTTTCTGTGTTTCTAAATATCTCACATAATCTATTAAGTTTTGTGTTGCTTCATGTTTATACTTCAACAGATATATTACTCCAAAATGTGTATAATCATCTACAATTACCTGGTAATATCTTTCGTCATTTATGCTGGGTATATTTACTGGACCAGCAATATCAGTGTGTAAAAGTTCGCATACTTTTTCTGATCTTGGCATTACCACTGGATAGAATGGTAATCTCGTTGATTTTGCTCTCATGCACACATCACATCTTTTCTCATTATTTGGTAACTTTAAAGTCCTCAACCCATTTCTATTCAAATGTCCTAGTCTTTGATGCCATAGATTTGTATCATTTGCTGTTGTATAACATTCATTCTCTGTTTTTATTTTCAGTTGCAGTTTATATAATTTTCCACATTTTTCTCCATATACTCTCAAGTTATTTTGTACAATTTTTACCACATTTCCCTGAAATATTACATGACTATTCTTCTCAACTAATTTACTTACTGAAAGTAAGTTCTGCGTTAGATTAGGCACAATTAAGGCTTCAATATTTATGCATCTGCCTTTTTATTTTGTATTTAACATTCCTCTCTCATTTGCTTTTAAATATTCGCCATTCGCAACTTTTATTCTTACTGGTTCTGTTAATGTTTGAATTTTAGTCATATAATCTTTGTATTTATCCTGTACCATGTTATCTGAAGCTCCTGAGTCTATTATAAACTCTATTACGTTTGACTCAATGTACTCATTTGTTATATTTATTGTTTCATCATATGCCGTAAACATATGTTTTGTAATGTTTGCTTTTCCATCTCTACCTCTATCAGTTCTTCTGCCTCTTCCAAAAATATTTCCTCTAAAGTATCTACCACCTCTTTGGTTACTCCTGCATTGATGTGCTTTGTGTCCCTTTTGCTTACATTTATAACATACTATATTTTCCGTAGTAAAACTCGTCTCGTTATTTCTATTTTCACTATCACTTTTCAGTTTTAGCTCAGCATCCAACAATCTTGCTTTCACAAAATCAATTGTGATTTCCTTTTCTGTTGACATTGTTTCTAGTGATGTTATTACATTTTCATAATTCTCTGGCAGTGTTAATAATAAATGACACACTTTATCAGATTCAGACATGCTTTCTCCAATTTCAATTTCATTGATTATGTTATCAAACCTTAGATAGTGGTCCTGAAGGTTTGTATCTTTTGACATTTCAAATTCAGCAATCTTCTCTTTAGTTGCAATTTATTGAAAACAGATTTTCGTTCAAAGATAGCTTCTAAACATTTCATCATGTCTAATGATGTTGTACACTTCTTCATATATGATATGTACTTATCTGATACACATTGTACGATTATTGACCTTGCTTTAATATCCATTTCCTTAGTTGATTTCTCACTTTTTATCGCTTCTACAACTCCTTTTTCTTCCAACAGTAAATTTAATCGAAATTTCCATGTTTGAAAATTTACTTCCTCTTTCAGAAATGGCATCGCTTCATATTTTCTCGTTTCCATTTTTATTTTATTTCTTTTGTTTTTCTCTGACAGCTCAAAATTTTCTTCTCATTTTAATGTTTTCATTTCATTTACCATTTTTCTTCTTTATATCAGCACAAATATGCGGCCCATAACCTTTTATGATATTGCTGATAGCATACTGCTAAAGAAACAATTATTTTAGGTTTACAATATTTATTTTACGTGAGCCATCTTCTACAGGACTACCTTGACACATTTCATCTACTTATAAAATATACATGACCACAAACAAATGCAAGTAGGTTACATATACTTAACAGATGCGTACTTAATTCCCATGTACTCAATTTTTTATTCCATATGTATTACATAGATAGTAGGTATAAATAGCGAGATCAATATGGACCCTGACGGGCACAGCAAAATTAGGAGAGAAGAAGAGGGCTAAGTACAAATTCAAGCAATTCAATTCATTATTATAATAAAATTATTAGATGTATAATTGGGTGTATAATTAATTATCTCTACATATGTATAATTATCTACAAATATATAAATATATTATGACGTTTGTGTATATAGGTAAAGTATATTTGTTATTTTAATTTTATGTATTGCATAAGAATAATAGATAATTATCCTTCATTTCATAAGATACACATATAAATTACATTTTTAAATATTACAATATAAAATATTTAAAAACATTAAAAAATATAAAAAAATAGTAGCCCCCCGGTATCGGGAACGGGTCCAAGCTCAGACGGTCAGGGCTCCAGAGAGAGGAACTTCCTAACAATGCGAACGGTGTCTAGGAGTACCGCTTTCTGGATCAAGCCCTTGATCCAGCTGCCCAACGCGAGCCTCCTTAGGTGTTGGTCGAGGCTCTTGGCTATCAAGCCATTGGATGTAACGACTATCGGTACAATGATCGCTGAGTCCACACCCCACATGTCGAAAACCTCGCGAGCCAAGTTAAGATACTTGGTTTCTTTATCTTTCTCGGCTTTCACGAGGTTCCCGTCATGCGGGATATCACCGTTATACCAACGATCATTGCACGCCGCTCTAGTCGATCCACCACCACTATACCAGGCTTATTGGCAACAATAGTCCTGTCAGTGATGATGGATCGATCCCAGTACAGGTAATTATTATTATTAGTAATTAATATTTTAATTTTATGTCTTGCAAAAGAATTAATTAAGGTAATTGTAATTAATATTTTCATTTTCGTCTATTTTCTTTTGTAAATACTAAGTATATTTTTAAATATTTTTTTTTAATCATACAAAAACATTTTAAAATATAAAAAATATTTTCATTATTATTGATTTATGTTATTACTTAAGTAATTGTATTTTCATATTTATATTTGATTTTCTATATTCCGGATTACATTGTACATATTTCATTTGTGAATTATAGAGAGAATAGGGATCATCATCATCATCATCATTTCAGCTGAAAGACGTCCACTGCTGGACATAGGCCTCCCCAAAAAAAAATGGGGGGTTTAGCCGTAATCGCCACGCTAGACAGGCGGGTTGGCGATCGCAGTATGGTGGTAAAATGCATAGAGAATAAGGATCGAGCCTATTCAATTCATTCAATCGAGCACAAAGACTCTGGTCTACTACTGGCAAATTCCAGATAGAAAATCCCAATAACACTTTACCTGACTTGAGAATCGAACCCAGGACGTCATCCCAGGCTGAATCCTGGCCACCGTATGCGCGGGCTTGCGGACGGCGAGTAATGGGTAGCTCTCTGTTTGGTAAAGACCAGGCCCGGGTCGACGGCGCGTTTTGTTCCACGCGCGCCTCAAAGAGATGTCAGCACCAACTGATGGGGCCCGCAAGGACCGATGCCTGCCAGGGGTGCGGGTTGTTCGAAAGAGATACCGCGGCCCCTGGCACACAGACAACTGAGGGAACACGGGTGGGTTTTAGTCAGTAAAAGTCTGACACGCCCTCCTGCTCCAGCCAGAGCGGGAGAAGCATTTTTTTTTGTTTCACGCATACAGGAGAGGTACGTGTGTCGTAACCTCTTTACACTTATCAAGCAACTATTTTCCCTAAATCGCATTTGGAAAGCTCGGAATTGCTATTGTAGTTTTCTGTAATTTCTTCATGGTTGAACAGAGTACATAGACGATCATCAATCTGCCTGGGCTTTTCCCAACTGTGTTGGGGTCGACTTCCAGTCTAACGACATGCAGCTGAGTATTTCACATACAGCGACTGCCTATTTGACCTCCACAACTCAGTATCTGGGTAATACGACACTACTTTGTAAGACTGGTTTGTCAGACTTTCGAGCTTCTGACGACCCGTAACGACTGCCAAAGGTCTACGAATGACAGCCGGGACCAACGGATTAACATGCTATCCGAGGCACTGAGGGGTCTCGGGAAGTAAATCTGTAAAATCTGTTCGATTGACCCGTGTGGGTTTTATTACTAAGCCACGAGATAAACAATCAAAAACGAATATATATATTAATATTATTGTTCATATCTTTATTTGTATTCCATAATGTTGAAAGGTCTCATATCAGCCGAAAGACGTCCACTGCTGAACATAAGCCTCCCCCAAAAGGGGGGATTTGCCATAATCGCCACGCTTGGCAGGCGGGTTGGCGATCGCAGTATGGTGGTCAAATGCATAGAGAACGCTGCTGCCCATTCTCTAGTAAGTCCCTTAGTCGCCTTCTACGACACCCACGGGAAGAAATGGGATTGTGCTATTCTTTTACGTCCGGCAACACACGGAACAAGAAAGGTCTATATAAATATAATTAAATAATGACGTCACCGCGCACAATACAATCCAGTACATTTCAAACTAAAAGAAATAAACATCACGCATTTCAAGGAGCGCGTTGCGAATTCATAACATTTGGATGACGTTTTTATTTTGTTCATTACCAACGAAACTCCTGTTCATTACTTTTATAAACGAAGATTGACTTTGTTTAACCCCCCTTTATTTTCACTGAAATTGGGAGAAAAGGAAAGTGAAAAATAAAAGCATTTACATCGCTGTAACTTGAGATATCAAGGGGTCTGGCTGACCCTTTTGATGGCGTAATTATTACGTTCTTAAGATCACCCAACGAGTGGGACAGGGTTATATTTAGAACACTTCTGACGTCACGTATTTACATTTTGTTTTTAATTTTGTTACTGTCTGGCCTCATTTTTGGAACGTAGTTCTTTAACGCAACTTGCGGTAGGAGTAAACTTGTAGAAATCTTCACGGTGCTGAAGTCAATTGTGAGGTCAAAATTAAAATCCAAGATAACGGCTTCGAAAATTTCCTTGTTGGGTGTCGTTTTCAAGGTTGTCGAGGGTGCTGAAGCTGATAGTGGGGTCAAAATAAAAGTTTGAGTATTTTATAGATAGAGTTCAAGGAAAAGCGTAAAGAGCTTCGTTCCTGACAGGACCCCACACGTTTTTTTTTAGTCGGTTGTTACTATTGGGATGGCATGCTTTTCAAGCTATCTTCATAGAAGACCATGATCACCTTGATCTTAGCTGATCTTACAAAACTAGCCTGTGATTTTGGTATACTGTCATTTCAGTTTTCAGTAATTATATAGTCATCAATAAGTTACGGTTACGGAATTTCATTAAACATTTCACACATATTGATTGCTCCAGATTATTCAAACAGCTATCGGCCTGTCCGACTAATCCCAAACCTATGCTTCAAGGTCAAGCAGATTCAACTCGATGATTAAACCTCTCACAAATCTATCTAATTTGCACTTGAAGCTTGATCGCCAATCATCGTTTAAGACGATGATTGGCGATCGCTGATGACGTTTAGGTACGTGTCACGTATATTCCTGGATGGTGTTCCTTTATCTACTGGGTACAGCTAGAATATGACGTTGTTCTGCTGCTTCAGTGAGCTGTCACCAGTCTCAATCTAGCATCAGATGGAATGAAATCACTTCAAGCTCACTTCATCTTCATAGTGAGATTTTTACAGTATTTTTTACCGAGCTTTAGTAGTCAACCTATACTGCAAAGCTCACTGTGAAAATTTAGGTGAAGTGAACTTGAAGTGAGCTGTCGAAGTGTCAATCCCTAGTAGCAGATATAATGACAGCTCAATTCATGCTTACTTCTTGTGAGATGTTTACAGACTAAATAGTTGAATATGAATGTATCAGCAATTTTTTGAATACTTACAAAACCAGCGATTAGGCACGCCATAATTGCGGCGGTAAGTCCCCTCTTTGAGGAATGGATTGAGAGGCCCCACGGCGTCCTCACCTTTCGCCTGACGCAGGCCGTCATCGGACACAGTTCTTTCGGAAGGTTCCTGTTTAGGATAAGGCGGGAAGAACGCCCGGGTGTTACCACTGCGTAGATCGCCCGGAGGACACGGTGGAGGTCTGCCCGGCTTGGGCGGAGCACCGCCGTGTCCTCGTGGAGGTTATCGGTGGCGGCGATCTCTCGCGTCTGGCCCTGGTCCAAACCATAGTATGGAGCGAGAGTACAGGGGTAGCTGTCACCTTCTTCTGCAAAGCAGTAATGCCCGCAAAGAAGGAGGCGGCGCACGTGAGGGAGAAGCAATATATGCGCCCTCACGGCCATATTCACCGCAGAAAACGCCCTGGGCGTCGGGAATCTCAGGCCGATTCCCGGCCACCGTAGGCGCGGGCTTGTGGACGGCGAGTAATGGATAGCTCGCCGTCTGGTAAAGACCAAGGCCGGGTCGACGGCGTGTTGTGTTCCACGCGCGCCTCAAAGTGATGTCAGCACCAACTGGTGGGGGCCGATGCCTGCCAGGGGAGCGGGTTGTTCGAAAGAGATACTGTGGCCCCTGGCACACAGATAACTGAGGGAACACGGGTCAGTAAAAGTCAGTAAAAGTCTGACACCCGCTCCGCCCAGAGCAGGAGAAGTTATTTCATTATGTCCCATCCCCAAAAATAAAAATTTGCTGAGAATGTTACCAACAAAATTTGTTGTAGATGTTTAGTTAACTATTTAATAATTCAATAATATTACATACCTGGAATTCTACGTTCCGTTTGTATGTAAACCTATACAAAGCTTTTTAAGCTTAAATTATAAGTCTTCAAACAATTCATTCTTAGAACCACCATTATTATTCTTCGCTATAAGCCTCATTCACATACCCTGACTTACAAAGCCAACACAGCAGAACCCAAAGCCTAGTTCCTTTCAATAATGATGATTCTTTACCCTCCTATTTTCCTATATTATGCTCTATAACTCAATATAGGGTCAGAGCTCGGGGCAAGGTCTAAAAACCTTCATCTATCCTTATTATTGCGGAGAATCCGTGAGTAACGTGTTTTATAAGACCCTTTTGAATTTTTCCTAACTTTACGATTTAGTGTGAGTAATAGTGACGGTTTGGGAGCTGAGCTGTTCTGATTATTATTGGGAAGAAATTCGGTTTTGTTGTTATTTTTTGTTGTTGCTGAATGGGGCTGCTCTTGAACCCGATCACGCCTTATAAAAAGCCATGGATGTGATCTGTGATGGAACAAGCATGCCCAGAAGATGCCTGTTCACTCTTACTTTGAAGGCAGAAGGGTAGAATGTGGAACGCAAACGCTAGCAGATAGGCATGTTGTTTTGATCCGTGCATTCCAGAGTTATAATAGATGGCCCAACCTTCTAATAAAATTAGATTTGGCTTGCAGGGTAGCTAGAAATAAATGACAGCTTTCCATGCGAAACTACTGTCACCAACTTTAATGACTTAATAACTCGGCATTTGCTAAATATTTATATAGTACAGATTACTTTTATAGAAGCAAAATACCCTGCTCCGAACGTCTTACTAAACGAAACCATTACGGGCTAAAAGATGCATTCGTATATCCGCACATTTTAAACAAATGCAAATAAAATTGTTACTAACGATCGGTAAGGAGAACGATCCGTTTCTGGTTTTAGGAACCCGACCGAAACCAGGTTCGATTACCAGTAACTACATCTTCTATGTAATAGCGGTTACATAAAGCAATTATAGAGATAGATAGCTAGCCAGCGGCCATCGACCATTGAGTTACTGAGTTTAATATCTGAGAAGAATCGGTTTAATATAGACCTGATAGGTTTATGGGATATGGGAGTATTCAGTTCTAGAACGTATGAGGTTTAAAGGAAATTTTTATTGTAAATCTTCCGAAAACAAAAGGTTTTAAAAGTAATGGCGCAGGTATTTTGACAACAGTGCATTACGGCAGCAAAATAGGTTCAAAACAGTTTGTTCTAACTATGCTATAAGCTAAAAGCTATGTGAACCAATGGCGTATTGGTAGATACCAATGGCGTATTGGTACATACCAGTAGTAGACAGTTCACAGTCTCGCGAGATAGATTATAATCTAACGGTATTTACAATTTTACGGTGACACATACATATTGCAAGTTAAATAATTTTTTTGTAAAAAAACAAAAATAAGAGCAATCACTCAAAAACTACACCAGCACCACCATTTTGTTGAACAAATTTGCAAAAACTGAACAACTGTAAAGGCAGAAAATTGCAATGTTTCAACTATTTGAGGCGGCACAAACAAGAACTGATGACTTACAAACAGACGGACAGCGGGAAACATTTATTACCTGCCGCGGATTGAGGTCGGCCTGGACGACAGCTGGCAAGATAGTTTTGTGAGTGGAGCTGAGTTCCGTAGGTGGATTACTTGATCAGCACACAATTTTTTTATTTTAAGACCTTGCCCCACACTAGGGATTTCTCCTATATTGTGGGTTACAAACATTTAAACACGCAAACACAAACAGCCAGACCCGGAACAACTACTTGTAGGTCATACAAATATTTGTTCCTTGACACGCACGGCAGCAGTCAATCGTTTAACTGCTGCGCCAACCATGCCGTCAATGGGCTTGCGGACGGCGAGTAATGGGTAGCTCGCTGTCCGGTAAGGACCAAGCCCGGGTCGACGGCGCGTTGTGTTCCACGCGCGCCTCAAAGAGATGTCAGCAGCAACAGATGGGGCCCGCAAGGGCCGATGCCTGCCAGGGGTCCGGGTTGTTCGAAAGAGATACCGCCGCCCCTGGCACACAGGCAACTGAGGGAACACGGGTGGGTTTTAGTCAGTAAAAGTCTGACACGCCCTCCCGCTCCACCCAGGGCGGGAGAAGTTATTTGATGATTTCCCACCCAAAAAAAAAAAAAACCATGCCGTCAATTGCGTCAAGCACAAGCTAGTGACCTAGCGACACTGTCTAGCTCAAGCAAAAAACCCCCGACCCAAAAAAAAGCTCTAAAAAGTAAAAAAAATATTTATTGGTCTTTTAAGTTGTAGGTAATATTTTCATCAACGTTTTGTCAAGTCGGGGGACGGCTAATAAAAATGCTAGGCCACCTCTGTTTGGCGTTTTCTTTGACCGTCCCCCGACTTGACAAAACGTTGATCAAAATACTATCTTATAAGACCAATAATTTTTTTTTTTTACTTTTTAGAGCTTTTTTTTGTGTCGGGGGTTTTTTAAATTTTAAATTTAACTTTTATTTCCTGCTTTTTAAACTTAATGTCTCGCTTAAATCTGCGCAGCGTTGCGTTAGTTTCCCACAGTGAAGTTTGTTACTAATCTATCCTCATTCCTCGTCCTGATCACCATTTATCCACAACTTTATTCATTGAGACCTTTTCAATGAGCCCAAACACGATACTTCTGCTGTTTGTTGGTGAATAACTCGGGTATCCTGGAAATTCCAGATGTTGCTCCAGCATCAGTTCAAGGTTACTTTGTTCGTCTAGTATCATTGAAGTAATAAAATACCAAATTTCGATTTGATCAGACCCGTGGAAGATGGTCAAATCCCTTCACCGACCAGAAAAGAGCTGATAATTTTCAAACGACTGAACCGATTTTGATGAAACCTGTCTAAGAACACTCCCGGCTAATTCACCTTTATAACAAATAAAACAAAATCGAATTCGGTTCATCCGTTCGGGAGCTACGATGCCACAGACAGAAACACACACACAGACACGTCAAACTTATAACACCCCGTCGTTTTTGCGTCGGGGGTTAAAAATCATTTTAAAAGATATTGCTAAGGCTTCATAACTTCGACAATATGTCTGCTTAACAACGCAAATAACACAACGATGTTGTTGAACTATCAAAATAAAAGCCTTTCCTACAGTTAGTGTGTTACGCAATTAAGGTGCTGGTCGAGGAATGATGAGATAAATGACAGAGATCAAAATAACATACATCCGCCTAAAAATTCCTCTGTAAGGATGTGGTAACGTAATTGACAACATTAATGCTCTCTAAATATTCTCTTTGGTTGCAGTCCATAAACTGCAGTTGAAAAGAAAAATTGATCATCATATCAGTACCTACAATTTTCGTGCACGCCGATAGCTGGAACATTTGTTAGCATGTTGTGTCGTGAATCAAGTGGTGATAACACGGTTTATCCCTACAGAGGAAACCATAATCTTTTATTGATGTTGGTGTTATTTTAAAACGATGCAAACGGTGCTTATCGTTTTTTTTTCTTTTTGAGGGTGGGAAATCATAAAATGACTTCTCTCGCTCTGAGTGGAGCAGGAGGGAGTGTCAGACTTTTACTGACTAAAACCCACCCATGTTCCCTCAGCTGCCTGAGTGCCAGGGGCCACGGTATCTCTTTCGAACAACCCGGACTCCTGGCAGGCATCGGCCCTTGCGGGGCCCATCAGTTGGTGCTGACATCTCTTTGAGGCGCGCGTGGAACACAACGCGCTGTCGACCCGGGCTTGGTTCTTACCGGACAGCGAGCTACCCATTACTTGCCGTCCGAAAAGGATAACGTTCATGTTCAATTGGGAAAATTTGACATTCTGATTTGAAAGGGCGATTCATTTCTCCTAAATAATCTTTAATTATAATCTTTATTTATGAGAACAGTAGTAGCACAGTGGTAACGGCCCTGACTTACGAGTTAGGTCGTGGGTTCGTACCCAGGCAGGCGGTTTACTTTCTGTAAACAATTTTGTCACCATTGCTCTCATAGCGGCGAAGGAAAATATCGTGCGGAAACCGACATAACTTAGAACCAAAAATTCGAAGAAATGACGTGAGTTTACCAATCCGCACTGGGCCCATGTGATAAATTATAGCCCACTCGAAGAAAGTAGGCTTGTGTCCCAACCGTGGGAACATTATAGACTTGATTATGCTACATCCTCGTGCTACTCCAATGATGTTAATATTTCTATGTATCCACTTAACAACAACACACACTAAAAACCTCCACGGACCCCCAAACCGAAACTATCCGATCAGAGGCCACAGATAAAGCGCACGGTAGGGACGGGCCAGTGAAATCAATAAGTACGCCGCACAGATTAAACAACTGTCGATTGGAACCGGTGTTTGTACAGACCTGTTTATTTTTGCCAGCCCTTTCGTGCCAGCCCTGCGATCGAACGGTTTCTGATTTGAATTTCGAATTTCGAGTTTCAATTATTGTAACGTCACTTTGATTGGTACTGCAATGCTGTTTGTGGTAATTGGATTTCTGATGATAGATCTATTAATGTGTTTGACAATGCGTTTGACTGAATGATTACGGCATTAGGAAAGGAATTAAATGTGTCTGTAAACTATGACTAATTAACTAGTTGTCATTACCAATATGCCTGTTAAGTGTTGATCGCAATTTACCTTTCATAAAAAAATACCACAATACTTGTCGAGTCATAATCGTATTCAGTACCTTAATAGTTCAAGAAAAATAATGTTACCATACTAATAACGAATGATCAAAATGATTTAATTTTAATTTCGATAGGAAACTTTAAAAATTCGTTTGTAACATGTGGAATATAAGAATATATAACAAATTCTACTATTTTTAATAGTGCATATCATGTTTTTAAGACAAGTTATTAAATTTAAAACATATTTTTTGCATATAAGTACATTATTTTAAAGGGGTATAAAAAGGCCACTTTGGTAGAATAATAATATGAATCTTATTTATAATCGTAAAATGGTCACAAACAGACAATTCATAATAACGATTATCTACGTAGTGTCGTGTCTACCTATCCCTAACAAATAAAAAGGGTAGAAATAGACTAGACAAATTAAATTTAATAAAAGGAATAAAAACAGAGGAGCTATAAAAAGGTACCTGCCTATGGCGGAAACACACTCTATTGGGATGGGGAGGACAATGGAGATTTCAAGGTATTGCGTCAAGGGTGCGACGGCGTTTCGGTGTTCAGGGATGCGGTGACGAATAGGCGTCCAGTTATTATATCAATAAGTAGTGGTAACTAAGCGCTAAGCGAATAAGCGAATAAGCGCACCGTCAGTCAGTTGGCTTGGGAAGTCCATCACTTGCTTGAATCACCCTTCCGCTCTTTTTCTTATCCTCAATGACTTGACCAGCCCTGACGGCTCTGACGGCATTCCAAAATTCCTTCCTCCTTTTCTTTTTCAGTCATAGATATTCTCATATGCCAGTCTAGTCGGCCAAGACGTATAAAACCTTCTTCATATAAACCGAGAGTGCGTTTATGAATCTTATAATTATAATTTAGAATTTTGTTATTTAGTTGACAACGTAGTTACATAGAAAAACCAAATTTAGGCTATCCAAAACGATATAAAATTATTTTTAGTAAGTACAATCCTAATGCAACCTTCCTTGAATAGACTGCATAGATAATTAAAAGAATACGTAGACATCAGTTTGACACGTTTGACTTAAATGTCATAACAAGAATATTATTATGTAAAAAGATGGAAAATGCTAATGTAAAATCAGGTAATTCTATATAGACGAATCGTTTAAGACCGATTCGCAGAGTGTTAGCACAGACAACAAAGATAGAAATATAATAATGTAAGAAAGTCGTAAAAGGATAATAAAACAATGATGATGTGGATGAATGAAAAAGAAGTGTAAGTATAGTATCAGTAATAAACAGATACTATAGTAGACAGCACGCAATTCATCTCTTTGATAGTTTTCTATGGAAATTCGTAAAATGATCACTAAATTATGAATGTCAAATAGCAGAATCATAGGGGAATTCAGGAAATAAATCACTTTTAGAGGAATTGCTTAATGTGGCCTTTTTAGACCCGATATTCATTCAATTTCATTTATTCTTACACCACCTCACTATCTTTTTTTTTTGTCATAATCTGGTAACCCTTCAACTGTCAAGTTATTGAATACGATTATGAGACCAAGTATATTATTTAACACAAATAATCTGCATGAGATTTTATGGATAAAATAATGTTAGGATGTTATTTAATGGCAATTCCTCTAAGGCAGTAGGCTTATCCCCAGTTACATGGGATTTAAAACGTAACTGGCGAAATGTGCGGATACTATAGGGTACCTATAGTATACGCACATTTTGTCCAATAATTCGGGGAAACTAAGCATTATGTATGTACTATTGCATATCTGACATGGGTATCTAGACTATTGAGCCTAACAAAAATATGTTTAAAACAAGAACTGTTAGACACAGAGCAATAAATATATAAAATACCTTTATCTTTTTTCAGAATCCCGAATACTTAATCGTCCCTTTTTATTTTGCTAAAATACACCTTCCACCACCAAGAAAGCATGAGACTTAACGGCGACTTAAAATCAAGTAGCTAATGCAACTTGAACCACGTCTTTCTGTTTAGCCAGTAGAAAGTAACAAGACTTGAAGCTTACTTAACCAACGTGTCTAGCTTGTTTCTCCAAAGTTACAAACAACGACAGGAACAGATGAGTTGGTTCTCATTATACAACGTTGAGAATTCTTCTTTACCGGAGTATTAGAGGCGCTAGCGAATGGTCGGCTTGTGAATACATGTCACAACCATTAACACTATAAGCTTATGCAATATTCAATAACGATCTTCACCAAAAGTAATAATATAAATTTTACGGTATTGCTAAGTTGCAATCGTAATTTTACGATTATATGAGTTTTTAATTTTGCGGAAGTGTAAGATTTTATGCCCCTTTTTATTATTTAGTATAAAGTGAAAAATTGTATGCTTGTGACTGAATACATATCCTGCATGACGATTCCTGACTGTATTTTTGTTGGACGGATTAACATATGTAAATATAGTGATGGATAGACAAAACATATATATATATATATACATAAAATATACCTTGGAAGCATTCGTTACTTGTAATTATTTTTTTAGAGTTGAGAGCCTCTTTCTTTCTTGGCCTTAACACCCCTACAGTGGTATTCACTGTAGGAGTGTAAAGGCCAATAACAATTCCTCGTGGAGGCGATCGGTGGCAGCGATCTCTCGCGTCCGGCTCTGGTCCAGGCCATGGTTTGGAGTGAGAATGCATGGGTAGCCGTCACCTCCTTTTGCGAAGCAGTGATGTTTGCGAAGAAGGAGGCGGCGCACGTGAGGGAGAGGCAGTATATGCGCCCTCACGGCCCTAGGCTCCGCAGGAGACGCCCTGGGTATCGGGAATCCCAGGCTGATTCCCGGCCACCATAGGCGCGGGCTTGCGGACGGCGAGTAATGGGTCACTGTCCGGTAAGGACCAAGCCCAGGTCGACGGCGCGTTGTGTTCCACGCACGCCTCATATAGATGTCAGCACCAACTGGTGGGGCCCGTAAGGGCCGATGGCTGCCAGGGGTGCGGGTTGTTCGAAAGAGATACCGCGGCCCCTGGCACGCAGCCAACTGAGGGTAATCAAAATCTTGCCATGAAGTCATCAAAAAAATCGACCAATACATCGTATCGTCAAACGAGAATGCTTGCACACCGAATAATTGTGACTATAGTCATTATTTCTTTTCCGAAGAAACTAATTCTAACGCACTAGCATCCAAGAGTTACTCGGAAACATGACTCAAACATCTTTAAACCTGTCAACACCTGCCTAGCCTTTTCCCAACCCCGTTGAGGTCAGATTTCAGTCAAACCGGATGCGGCTGCATAACAGTATTTTACATGGTGCGATTGCATATTTCACCTCCACAATCCAGTTCTTCGGTAACACAATACCTCCTTGTTGAGACTTGTTCTATTCTATTCTATTTATAAATATGGCAAGCAAAGCCGATGTCGACTATTCTGCCAATGTCGAAAGTGAACTGGAAAAGCATGTGTGCGTTATAAAAAAATAAAAAAAACCGATATCAATCTTCGATTATACAGTTGGGCTTAACTGTTGATCTTGTGGGGTTAGTACTGGACTGAAACAAACAAAGAATAAATAAATTACATACTAATAATAAAATTGTTAGAATATTAAAAATACATTATATACAACATAAACACAGATTGGGGGAACAAATCATAATTTTATACTATTGTGACGGATGAAAATCATCAGCGCCACAAGCAGTTCAGGAGAGGAATGAGTTAAAAGAAAGGGGAAGTTGAGACTTGTTGTTAGACTTTTGGGTTTCTGACAAGCCGTAGCAACTGTCAGATATCCACGAATGACAGCCGGGATCAACACATTAACGTGCTTTCGCACGGAAGGGTCTTGGTACGTAAAGATGGTCACCCATCCACGGACCAACCGCGGCAATCGTAGCTTAATCTGATAGACCGACCCGTGTTGCGGTTGTTTTTATTTAGCCACAAACCAAACCTGTCTGATCAGAAAAATAACTAACCCCAGTACAATACAGAATACATGTACTAAAACTTATCTCCCACTATAAATTGTTGTACCACCTTTAGCCATAAATAAACCTTACTAAACACTTACAGCGATGATATCGTCTTCGCGAGCGACGCCAGCGCTATTATCGCGCTAGTTCGGAGAACGAAAACATGGTTTAGAATAGAAAGAGCTCTTTATATATTGGCATGGGGATAATATACTCTGATAGTGGATGTTATAGTGTGTCAGGTGAGAGGAAATTGGTTAAGGCTGGTAGTAGTGGTAGATTAACAAATAAGTCCATATGTATGTAGGTGGCTTTAAGACGTGTTCATGGAGCTTTACGTAGGAAGTAGAAGATAGGATCACAATTATGAACAAGACAAATTATTAACAAATAAAATAGAGCATTTCCATGTAAAGTAACGTTATTACGAATGGCACAAGTAAAAGATCAAATTGAAAAAGGAGACACTAGAGATTTATTGGTTATTAGTTAATGGTTAAAAAAAAATATCGGTAAATTTATTGGTTGAAAATATTAGTTAATATTTTTATTCAAGTAACTAACTGCAATATGGTTAATGGTTGAATATTCCTCTAATGCATGTTGAAATTGTTAAGTTAAACTCAATGTACTTTCCTTCATACTTGAACAGGCTTAGGACTGACTAACATTTATTTTGGTCAGATATTCGAATATTTTTAACACGTGAGAATATCTTTGTTTCATGTATCATAATTTCGTCTCGGCATTTGTTAAAACACCTTCACAATCTACACAATAATCGAAAACAATACAACGCGACGACACGGCTTTGTTATTCGAATAACAAAACAAAACTAACCTATTCAATCAACCATTAACCGACCGAAATATTTGTTAAAAATATCACTTGCGTTTGTTTAGAATAAAATATCCCCAGCAGTAAATGTGTTTTATCATAAGAGAGATAGAGCATCAAATTGAATGCACGTAACGGAATGAATATTTTTAAGAAATTGAAATGATATTTTTATTCGATAACGTTAATTTTCTTTATCGAATATCATAGTTAATTTTAATGGTTGATGGTTATATTCAACATCTCCAAATCACACTAGTAACAACCGCGACTTCCGTCTTGTTAGTTGTAGGTTCGAACCCTGAGAGACGCTTCACTGTGTCTTAAATAATTTTATAACACATTTGCTTGTAAAGGGTCTGATAATTCACCAATTTCAATATCGTAATGTATGTCATTACGTACTTGTGCGTTATTGTAATGTAAAACGCACGAGTTTCTTTTTAATAAGGTAAAACGCACGGTATATCAAGATGCTCTGTCTAAAATGGACGGTACTTTTTTAAATCTTAGCAAAGAGTTTTTATGTCAAAAAAGTGATCAACACTTTGAGAGATAAAATATAAAAAATAAACATTTAATTCTTTAATTTAATTAGTTTTGACAATAAATTACAACCATTTATATGTAACAAAAACAAAAAAATATTAATTTACTTTATTAGTAATACTGGCTGTTTTTGTGCCTTTGCCTTAAAAAAAAGCGCTGATGCGCGCGTATCGCTAATTTGTGAACAAGTAAAAATTATTCCGCGCGCTTTGTTCGTGATGAAAGTCCGAGTTTTATTTATTTCATCGCAAATATGTTATGAAACGTCGTATGACATACGTGCGCTTTGATAATTACAGCCTCTGCTTTCTTGTAGAATATCGCCTCGGCTGTAATTTTCAACTTACCGCACTTATATCATAATGTACTTTAATCACCACTGCTCTTAACACGGTGTAGACAAACATCATGAGAAAACCAGCATGTCCTAAAAGACGTATGACATCTACCTACCCGCGATGGGCCGGCGTGATGTATAATATCACACCCTCTCACCGAGACGAGGGCTGATCCACACGTCATGTTCGTGAACGGGTGCAGCCAGCAGGGACTGGTCATCTCCTAGCTCCCACGGCTTATTTTAATTTCTGAATTGTTATTTTATTTTTGTTTTAATTACGGACGCTTTAATGTGCACGTCTTTTTACATCGTTCTCACATTGATAATTTCAACATAATGATGTAACCAACTTTTTGTAACAATAGGTACCATGATTTTAAAAGAGTGTCCATGGAGTTTCTTGCCCGTTCTTCTCCTTAAGTACCTACGCTTTGGAATGGGCAATTAGCTTCATCTTTCTAACTCACCGACCTTGACAATTCAAAAGTGCCTGTAATTGGTTTATTTGAAATAAATGCTTTGAGTTTGAGTTTGAGTTTGGGCTGTGTCCCAGCAGTCCATACTATAGCTAATTATGCTTATACTATGAGCTAATTAAGTAATAATTTCTTATTGGTGGTACCAAAACAAGAGAAGAAGTCCTATCATGAATAGTTAAGGTATGTTTACGTCTTACTTAACGTAACAGTCAGTATTTAAACTTTATACATTCATCTCCCTCTACTATCGACGAAAAAAATCGCCTCCATCTTTCCCGGAGCCCGGAAGCTCTGTCACATAATTTAAGTGAATGTAGCAAATTGTAATGGTTCGAACGTCGATATAATTTGGTTATTTTATCGACTCGCCCTCCTGGCTAATTGGCGTGGACGGGGTCGAAGTGATGGAAAGAGAACTAGGGAATATGGAAGAGACTGTTTTGGTTGCAACCAGAAATTCCCATTCTGAGCGTAGTTTTCAAGGCAAAGAATATATTTTAGTCACCGTTTGTAGATTTTAGGTCAATTGACATACTAAACTGATACATAACTGTTTTACGACGCTTTTTGAGCATCTAAGAGCCACGTCGGTCTTACTTCACGGCATTTAAATTGATAAGAACATGGAAAATTGGAGCAGTGGTGGCTCAGTAGTAACGGTCGTGACTTACGAGGTGTAGTACCAGAAAGGCGCCTTACTTTGGTTAATTTATTACAAAACCACTGTTCTCAGAACGGTGAAGGAAAAAAATTATGAGTTGGCATGTTCTAGAACCAAAAACCCTCACTGGCCCCGTGTGGCGGATTACGGCCCACTCCTTCCCACCGAGACAAGACCTGTGCCAGCAGTGGGAACATTTTAGACTGATAATGCTACACCTAGCTACTTATTTTTATTCTTCTAATTTTTCTCTAATACAACAATAATCTAGCAAAATCATGTGCCCTTTAGCAAGATTCCCATTGACGTTGTGCTAGATATTTCAAAACAAGTATGTCTTCATGATCACTCGCAAAGGCTCGTTGTAGCACTATTTCGTCAGTTGGTACGTCGTACGTACAGGTCACGTCCATAAACAAGACCTCTTTGGTGTTCCCTAATGGAGTTGCAATGGCTGTCGTCGCTTCCAGTTCAATTATTCGACACTACAGCCGATTCCATGATCACCTACATGTGCTAGTTAGCTTTGGGACTATTATCCGTAACGAGAATGTTATATATATTCTATTAGCACAATACTTGATAAATTAACTGTTCGGTGAATTAAATTAAATTTCGTTCGAAAATATCCGTCGGTTTTCTACCAAACTTCAACCATATACAGTGTGTTATGTTAACACATATATACTTACGGGAGTGTAGCTCTCATAAAAATGAAAAACTTTTACTAAGGGACCAACGCAGAAGTCGCAAAAATAAAATCAGCTGCTTTATAGATACATTTATTGTTCGCATAACTGGACAAAATGTAGGGAACACCGGACTTTTTCTTTATATTTTGGTGTCCACTCCAGTCTAAAAGTGGTATGTTTTCATAAGTACCTCACGGACCCCTTAAAGTATGTCCATCGTTTAACCTAACATACTGCACAATGACCCTGGTTACTTACCTATTTTGGTGATCGTACACCCGAGACAAATCCGAATTCATATTTCACAGAAAACCACGAGACTTCACTCACAATTTGAAATAAACATTTTACTCGATACCCCTTTCCACAAACCAGGCTATAATGAACCCAAATATTCTAAGCCCTTGGAAACAATCCCTGAATTACGCAATATCTAAATATTAAAGCTCTCAGAACAACAATGGCCCAATTTTCAACAACTTCATTCCAACCGATTGTTCCGTAAAACAATCGTGTCTTCAAACATTTTTCGTCCTATTTTTATTTTAATCCTTTCGTGAGTTTCTTTTGGAACTTCTTTCCTTGTAAAGTTTTTTGTCCGGCCGCTCTTTTGAGCTGAATACTAAATATACGGCGAAACCCGCGGGACTTAATGTTATGTAAAGGTTGGTACACAATATGGATGGAATTTAGCCGACAGGAGGATCCAGTTGGGTTGGGCAGCGTTTGGAAAACTTCGTCAAGTCTTCTCGTCGTCAATACCGCAATGTTTGAGACTTAGGTCTTCAACCAGTGCGTCCTGCCCGTGATGACATACGGTGCCGAAATGTGGACACTGATAGTTGGACCAGCCCAAATCCACAAATTTTAAGTCACTCAGCGCGCTATGGAGCGGGCTATGCTTGGGGTTTCTTTGAAGGATTAAATCAGAAACGAAGTTATCCGGAAAAGAGCTGGAGTTACCGACATACGAGTAGCTTGCAGAGTAAGTAGGTTGAAGTGGCAGTGGGCTGGCCATGTTTGTCGAAGGACCGATGGCCGATGGAGCAGACGAGTCCAGAGGCCCTAGTGTGAGTTTAATTTAACCATCCCGATCAAACGCAGTGAGCGCGTTCGGCGCTTGATTGGCCCTGGATTGGTGAAGGACCAATCAGAACGCCGAACGCGCTCACTGCGGATGATCGAGATGGTTAAATGAAACTCACACTAGGGCCTGTGGAGTGGAGGTCGCGTATCAGCAAGCGTAGTGTGGGACGACCCCAGGTAGGTGTTAAAAAGGTGGAGATACGGAAGGCGGAGGACTGGGTGTTGTGGCGCAGCCTGGGAGAGGCCTATGTCCAACAGTGGACTGCGATAAGCTCAGTTGTTTGATGGATGGAACGTAAATTCAGTATGCGTCAAACCAGTCAGGTTTTTGTCCATTCATGTAAACTGTGATAATTTTTATTATTAGTGTTTTTATTGTGGCCACCGTAGCGGATTCGTAGCGAATGGCTACGCCGTAGTCACTTGCTACGCTGGTCTCACTACGCGGTCTTCGCCAACTATGATTTGTAAGAACATCCTGCGCTACGTCGTTATTTAATTATATAATTATAGCGTAAAAGTTATTAATTTATTATACACTGACTGCCTTGTTAGTCTAGTGGTCGATAGCGCTACTGTTGAGCATGAGGTCCTGGGTTCGATGGGGTCGGGCACAGTGAAACGAGTTTTTCTATCTGGAATTACGCAGTACGTTTCCGGAGTCTGGATCTACGCTCGGTTGATGGCAAAAGGTTGGCCCCCTATGACATGGGACTTAAACATAAGTGGCGAAATCTGAGTGTACTATAGGTACTCCTCTGCCGAACCCTTCGGAGGATATGTTGTTAATTATATTATAGGCTACAACATAATTTTTCTTTCTACTTTATTTTCTGACGATTAGAGTTCAAAATAATATAGTACTTGGCCAGCTAGTTACTACATGTTACTTTAAAAAAAACTTTTTTTTTTAAAAACAACTGACTTCCAAAAAAAACACTAAATTGTGAAAAATTACTTTAATTTCGGAAGTCGGTGACTTTGGATATGTATTTTAATTTATTGTCACCGCCTTCCGAAATTAAAGTTCTTTTTCACATTTTAGTGTTTTTTTTTGGAAGTCGGTTGTTTTTTTTTTTTGAAAAAAGTTTTTATTTTTCACTTTTTAGTGGTTCACATGCGCTTACCCTTTCACAGCGTCCCGGCATGATGTTATGTTATGAACTGATGCAAACAATAGACAGACATGAGCTTTCTGCAATTCCTGACCATTTGCTAACATTTATTGAGGAGTTCCGTTGCCTATCTCCAAAGTTCTTCATAAAATCTTCACCAAATTGAAATGGGACCACTCCGAGAAAGTACACTTCCAAAAATTACCCAAATCGCTGCAAATGTGCCTATAAAATTTGAAGAGTTCTCTCTATTTCTCCAGGATCCCATCATCAGATCCTGACTTGATGATCACGGGACCACCTGGAAAGTATACCCTTTCAAACAAAAAAAAAATAATCCAAATCGGTCCAGCCATCTACGAGTAATCGGGGAACATACATTTAAAAAAAAACCGACGAATTGAGAACCTCCTCGTTTTGAAAGTCGATTAAAAATAGTATTGCTTGTAATAGTAGTACTAAGTATTGCTTGTACACATGAAGACTAATATAAAACATCTCTAAGGACGAGTGTACAAGACTGGGTCTGGTCACGACTCACATGGGAACCGTATCAGACGGAGTAGCCAAGCGTGAAATGCACTTAAGGAACTATCCGATACAAGAAATGTATTGAGAGTTACTGAACAGGTTAATAAGCTGCTCGTTTTACTCCTTCGATTTTCTTTTCTGATTCGTATCGGTTCGGATTCCAAGGGGTATCGTATTCTGCCAGGGTCGCGGATTTGTTCTAAAGAGTTACCGTGGCCCTGGCACAGGCAACTGAAGAAAGATGGGTGGGTTTTAGTCTGTAAAAGTCTATAGAGGTATGAGGAACAGGGTGTTAAGTTCAATCATACTCTATTGGTAAAGGAGGATCCTCCGACCAGACGGGTGTTGTGTCTGGTGGGCTACTGCCCGACGATTAATGTCGGGATATTGTATAAATGTAGATTGCGTAGTAAACTCTGCTTGCGTGATGTAGCTGCGGTGTGACGTCAAGTCTTCAGTAGTTCGCATATGGCATTGTAGATGGCGCCACTTTACGTTTTGTGTTTTCCACATTTGTTGATTTGAAGTTTCGTATGTGGGGCATTGTAGATGGCCGCCACAAGTCTGACACGCCCTCCCGGAATTCTGGTCTTCAGTTGCATCCGTTTAGATTGGAAATTATTTCCAATATCATTGGGAAAAGCCTAAGCAGATAATATTGATGATCAAAATCAAAATCAAAAGTAATTTATTCTAACTAGGCCGAGAGTCAGTACTTTTTGAACGTCAAAGTTACATAAGACAGTCCCCCCAAAACGCCCGCCCTTCACCACTTCCTAGTGCTTTAGCTGGGAAGAAGAAGTGGCGCAACAAACTCCCCAGCAGCACAGCTGAAGCTTGATCGTTTTGGATTTCATAAAAAAAACATGAACAAACTTCAACATGAATGATGTAACAAACTTTTTGTAACAATATTCTGATTTAAAAGAGTGTCCATAGAGTTTCTTGCCCGTTCTTTTCCATAGGTACCTACTATGCTTTGGAATGAGCAACTAGCGACATCGTTCTGACTGTCGGATACCTTGACAATTCAAAAGTGCTTGTAATTGGTTTATCCTAATACTAATCCAACTAATATTATTCAACTAATGTGAAAGGTTGTATTTTTAGATGTTTGGATGCTTGTTAAATCACGCAAAAACAGCCGAACAAATTTGGCTGAAATTTGGCACACATATAGTTTATAACCTGGATTAACATATAGAATACTTTTTATCTCGGTAGTACGTTCCCGTGGGATAATTTCCGACCACCACGCGGGCGAAGCCGCTGGCAAAAACCAGTTTGAAATAAATGCTTTGAGTTTGATTTCAAGTTTTAAATTCTTAAAATCTCTATATTTTGGATCACAATTCGATTTCCCAGGTTAATATCAAATTACAAATTCTAAAGCTTAAGTCATATTTCGTCATTTAATATTCCACCCTAATCAGCAAGAGCCTTTAGATTCTGTTCTTTGTCCCTTAGTATTCAGTTAAAGCGACTGTAAAGTTAGTATACATGACTTTGCGTTCATTTATCCTTTATATTGTGTCCTAAAAGGTTAGGTAAGTCTTACATATTAGCTTCTTCCCACGACCTCCGCGTAAAACTTATTTTAGGGAACAAAAAGTTTTTAACTCACCCTGTCGCATAGCATCGCATCGCCAGCGGTATTACTTTTTTATCGCTTAGCGTTTTTTTTTGTTTGATCGCCTCCTAAGGGTCCTAGCGAGATGTTATATAGCAAACAGTTTTCCTCATGAATTGAGCCATAAACCGCAAAAAGATTTTTATTTAATCCGACCATAATTCCTAAAAAATATTTTTTATTTTATTTATTTATCACAAACACTGCTGCACTATCATTACAGGAAATCCCTAATGCGGTAACTATCTTAAAAATAACATAACACATACAATATCATTTTTGTGAATTCATCCAGAGAACAGATAAATAAATTGATCCTGTCAGCCGTGTCATTCATTTCGTTCGTGCAAGAAGCGCGTCAGTGGCGCTTTGCTGAGCAAGTTGGTTCGTGCGTGTGGCACTGCTAGTAAGCGTGGCTTCCGGCGCCGCAAAACGTAATTGTCAGGCACATTCAAACAAATCTTCAAAACACCGGAATTATATGTCTTACCACGTAATAGTTTGAAAACATATAACGTAATAGCTATGTCCCTCCTTGTCTCGAGTTTGTTATACCCAACCATACCGATAACGAATAAGGTTGGGTACATAACGGATACAAGGAATAGACACCGTATAGTTTCATGAACAAAAATCTGGCGAATTTGTTTTGTATGCGCTCCAACATGAGACTACATTTAGTCCCATGTGGAGCCCATATGACAGCTTTTACTCCAGCTGAGTTTTTTATAGGCGCGTTCAAACAAACATACTCTTCAGCTTATTATTAGTATATTGATTGACTTTCAGCTGAGTGTAACTTACACTGTGCTGAAAGCCGCTGCCTGCAAGAGAATTCCCGTATCAATGTAGACATTTGTACCCATAATTACATCTGAACCTGTAAAGCAGGTCAGATGGATTCGTCGTCATTCGTCGTTCTACGTTTTGGAATGGACAACTAGCTTCAACTTTCCAACTGATCGACTTTTTGACAATTCAAAAGTGCCTGTAAATGGTTTAATTGAAATAAATGCTTTGTGTTTGAGTTTGAGTTTGCGTATCAACTAATTGATACGAACCCATCCCACCCATTGAGCCTGGTTACCTATCATAAGTTCCAAAAATATTTGACCGAATTTCATTACACCTAAAACTTTTCAACTATTTTCGTTTCGTTTTATTTCACTTCATCGAAATCACGTCTGCTACTGTATCAGTTGACCTATTATCAATTCGATTTTTTTCGTTACTCCGACTTTTCACTTGGTCGAAAAACTTTTTACCAAAGTAACACTTAGCCGAAATAACATTTGTTCGAAGTATTATGTTTCCGAAAATTCACTAAACCACTGTTTTAATTAACATATTTTCATTTCACCGAACGTCTAGAAAGTTTGTGCACACTGTTTCATCTCAAATTTTTGCTTTTACTTTTTATCAGGTACCATTCAAAGTGTAGGTAGACAATAAAAAAAAATTGTGAACGTCGGTACGATATCCCATTATCATAAATGACATTTGCTGTTAATTACATAGTTGATCTGCGTCGTAGTCGTTGCAATTGGTTATCATTTTACAATTTTTACTACAACTAATTTCAGATTAGTTTAACCTACTATTTTCTTTAATAAATTATTTAAATGTAATGGCACTTAATGAAACAGTTGATTATGAACAAAAGTGGTTTTAAGTGGTCCCAGTAAGAAGCATGCAAACAAGGATGCTTGCTTTAAGCATGCAGCATGCATGCAGGCATGCAACATGCAGCAAGCATTGTTTCTGTCACGGCTCCGGCGCTGCGGGGTTTTGGCAGCCCCACGCGAGCTTATCGTCGCAGATGGCTCAGCTCGCGGGCTGCCCCACCCCTACGCACCTACGCGGGTTTAAATTACACTCTAGGGGTAGGGCAGACAAGACTGCGTGAAGTCGGTTTTGCAGCGAATCGTTTCTCACTAAATTTTGTAGCACAGCATTTTGACTTTTTATGATGGTATTTTAATTTGCTACCAAGTAACCGGATATATATTTTGTGACCAAATAATATTCCGTAAAATGTTGTTTCGGTGTGTTGAAAATATGGCTAATAAATCATTTGGCAAATGAAAAAAGTTCAAAAGAGGCTTCGGCCAATAGTAAAAAGTTGTTTTGTAAATCGGCAAAACATAGTTCGGTAAAATAATACATATGACATATGATACTTCGATGATCTAAAAATATATCAAACAACGCATATAGCAAAAAAGATGTTGGTCAATAGTTTTCGGTAAAATGAAATTCGAACAAAAAAAAAATCGGAAAAGTGATCGGTTCCCATTGAGACTAATGAGGCAGGGTCATCACAAATTGTTTGCGAGGCAGTTCATATGAGTCATTAAATAACAAAATCTCTGTATCTAAACCAAGAAATTAACTGTACCAGTTTTAATTTATTCGAGTATGAAATGTGTCGCATTTAAATGGCCGCAATTTTTTATTTTTTTATTGCGTTGACTTAGCTTGATTTTTTAGAGCTCCATGGGACCTTAGACCTACGTTTATATTATACTAGCTTTTACCCGCGGCTCCGCCTCCGTGGATGACAGTTATCGCATAAAAAAGTAGCCTACGTCCTTCTCCATATCCCAGGCTATATCTTTTCCTAATATCATGACGATCGGTTCACCAGTTTAGGCGTGGACGCGTAACAGACAGACACAGAGTTACTTTTGCATTTATGATTTAATATCATAAATGCGAAAGTAACTAGTAGGGATAAATTTCAACTTTATACTTCCACGCATTCCTGGCAAAAAGGGTCTTGACAGACTGACAGATGGACAACGAAGTGATCCTATAAGGGTTCTGTTAGAGGTACGGAACCCTAAAAAACTCACATCACTTTTCACACCACAAAATATTTTCTCTCAACATGATACATTATCGCTTCCCGTCCTGAATTTCAAAGAGCTTCAAGGGGAAGCTTTGATTTAAAAACAGGAACATCTTAAGCATTGATTATGTATTTAGTTCAACACTCTCCTATCTGACATCCTTCGCATGTTGTCTGGACCACAGATGATAGAAATAGAGGAGAAAAGACAAGGAAGTGTGTATTATAATGTCAAAAACAATTCAAATATGTGTAAAAAGCTAGACGAATACCTTTCATAAATCGCACACATAATCCTACGTTTATCGTACAAGTATAATAATTTAAATCCCATTTCTTCCTGTGGGTGTCGTAGAAGGCGACTAAGGGACTTACTAGAGAATGGCCAGCAGCGTTCTCTATGCCTTTGACCACCATACTGCGATCGCCAACTCACCTGCCAAGCGTGGCGATTATGGCAAATCCCCCTTTTGGGGAAGGCTTATGTCCAGCAGTGGACGTTTTTCGGCTGATATGATGATAATAAATGTGAAAATTTGTGATGATGAATGGATATTTTTTCACGCAGAAACTACTAAACGAATTTGGATAAAATGTACCACACAGATAGTCTATAGCTTGGATACTTTTTATCCCGGTAGTACGTTCTTGTGGGATAATTTTCGACCACAAAAACTAGTACCTAATATTTGTATGCAGTAATTTATCAAGCAACACTTAACGCTGATATTTTTCTGAATAAAAAATCAACTTCTATTCTTGTGTAACGTTTTTTTGACAAACACTAGCTTAGTTTTCTACAGAATACGCTTTCATTACTTTGCTCGTTTAATTATTCTCAGTTTTCAACCTAAAGACCCACCCCAAAAATTAACCCTGTATGTATGTGGCACATCTGGCTTATTTTATGTTCTGTGACATGAATGAACTTAACATGCCTGGACTCCGGAACTCAACGTCAATCTTATTTACATCCGTATAATTCTGTTCGCAAATCTGGGAGACGTGGAAATGCTTGAAAATAAAGTGTCTTACGTTGATACTTATCACACGTGTGTAACAGAATTACGAGTTATGCGGTTTAAAATATCTTTTGGAAGAACATTTTATGGAAAGTAATGAATTTGAAAACCGCGTCATACGATTTAACAATCCTTTTAACTTAAAAAGTCTTGTTAACTAATGAACTCGAAAAACACTGCAAAAATAGAACATAGACAACAAAATAGTCGACTTCTTCTCAACCAAATCCCGTGATTTAACAATGGGTCTTAATACTTAGGTTAGTTTTATTTACGAAACAAATAAAGTTAACTCATTTTCATGTTCATATCATCTATCCAAAGCTGATGAAGGAATCCTCCATCTAATCTACTAGCGTGGAGGATCCACGTACCTTACCAGGTACCTCTAGGTTCCTCGCTACCTTAGCTGGTAGCCCGCAAAATTCCCATCAAATGAACTAAGAACGTTGGATAAATAAATTGGTGACTTTAATTTTTATAACAAAATTCTGTAAGGCCACATTCATTACGGTCGCAGATCATATTTCACAAACAGCCTGACACTAACATACTTATTGCAAAACAAGTAAGAAAATTGAATTATGAATTTCGCGGCTAACACTGGCACTTCCTTCTTAACTTTATTTTAAACTAGCTTTTGCCGGCAGCTTCGCCCGCGTGGAGGTCGAAAATTATTCCACGGGAACCGGGATAAAAAGTATCCTATGTGTTAATCAGGTCCAAACTATTTGTGTGCCAAATTTCATTGAAATCCGTTCAGCCGTTTTTGCGTGATTGTGTAACAAACATCCAAACTTTCACATTTAAAATATTACTAGCTTCCGCCCGCGTGGACGTCGGAAATTATCCCACGAAAACGTACTACCGGAATAAAAAGTATCCTGTGTATTAATCTAGGTTATAATCTATCTACGTGCCAAATTTCATCCAAATCCGTTCAGCCGTTTTTGTGTGAAAGAGTAACAAATATCCATACATCCATACACACAAACTTTCGCGTTTATAATATTAATAAGGATAAGATCAAAATCAAAAAATCAAAATCAAAAGTCATTTATTCAAACTAGGCTGAGAGTCAGCACTTTTTGAACGTCAAAATTACATAAGACAGTCCCTCAAAACACCCGCCCTTCACCACTTCCTAGTGCTTTAGCTGGGAGGAAGAAGTGGCGCAACAAACTCCCCAGCAGCACAGCTGTCTGTTAAGTTAGAAGAACTTGAATCTATACAATAATAGCATATAATTAACATTCAACAGTAAATGAAAATTTAACTGATTAAAATTTTAAAAAAAAATGGTTTATGCAGTCAAGTTAAATAAACAATGATATGAATTAATTCATATGACCTGTCAGTAGTTAAGCTAATTCTGGTGAAGGATAATAGGATAGTAGGATTGTCCCTTTTAAAGGCAAGAAATCAAATATTAAAAATTCCAGTTCTAGCTATAAGCTCAGTAAAGGAAACTAAGACAAAGAATAAACAAAACAAAAATCACCAGCCAGGAACTTGGTAACACAATTCCAACTTCATAAAAAAATAAAAATATAATGAAGTCGGAACAGAGCTAAAAGTTAACATAACTTTGTTAAGTCGCCTACTTTCTATGGGATACCTTTGTAATCCTTCAAAGGGTCGCCTCATTGTATTATCTTCCGGTTGGAACATACGGATTTGGTTTACATTCTGGACCGCACTTACAGACTAAATAATTAATTCGTTTATGGTTTTAGCTGGCTGGTTGTAACTCACCGTACGTAAGGTCATCTCACTCATTATGACAGCACCGCATCGACCAAGCAAATAACTTGTCATGAGGACTTTAAATCAAATACGTTAAAGTAAACTTTTCAATAACAATAAAGAATAGTGAACATCAGGTCTGTTCTGTGTAAAATGTCACCGTGAAAACTTAGGTGAAGTGAGCTTGAAGTGAGCTGTCATTACACTTGATGCTAGGGATTGACAGGCAAAAATAAGAACCAAGATATTTTGGTTTTACTTTGAAATTAGAAATATTTACATCACACTTGGATGAAGGCATACGTATCCGCAAACTACGAACTTGTTACTAATAAAAAATGGAATTCTTTGTTACGTGATGAATTATTGCTTTTTGGGGTATGTTTTTCAAGCTGAAAGACACATAAGAATAGGACAAAGAAGTCGAAATCCCATGTGTTATAGTACGCTTAAGTATCCAGTATTTAAGAAGTCAGAATCCTTAAGCGTTCCTTACATAATGTTTTTTTTTTTTTTTTTTTTTTTGTGGGTGGGAAATCATCAAATGACTTCTCCCGCTCTGGTTGGAGCAGGAGGGCGTGTCAGACTTTTACTGACTAAAACCCACCCATGTTCCTTCAGCTGCCCGTATGCCAGGGGCCGCGGTATCTCTTTCGAACAACCCGCACCCCTAGCAGGCATCGGCCCTTGCGGGCCCCACCAGCTGCTGCTGACGTCCTCCTGCGACGGGTCAGTACAGTGGCCCCGCCGCCAACCACTTTTCGGCCGCAGGGGATAGGGAGAGCGGCCAACGCTATACCGACACTCCTCTTCCCCTGCGGCCCCACCGCGTCCGCCATCAAACGGTGGCGGCCCCGTCCAGGCTACGGAAGGGAAGAGCGCTACTCAGAAGTACCGGCACTCCTCCTCCGCCGCAGCCTGTAACCCTCAGCCGCGATGCCTCCCATTCGACATCGCGGCCCGCCTCAGTTGCGATGCACCTCACCGCAACCTACTTTTTGGCCGCTACGTCGTCGGCTTGGAGGCACAAGCCCTGACGAGCGGCCCCACCTTGGGGTTCCTCTTCGCTTCACCGTGGGAGGTGGGACCACGGTTACTGAGCCCCTCCGCAACGACAATGCGGGAACCCCACTGGGGGGGTCCTTACATAATGTTTAGCGGCATCTTCATCGCCACATGCTACTATCATGCACATCTACGCATCTGACGTCACGCAAAATCGTGCATCGCGCAAGTAGAGTTATCCGCGCAACTAGCTATTTATACAACGTCATATCATCGTCGTTATATCATTGGACAGTTAGTTGCTGTTTGATACAACACTCGTCTACTCGGAGGATCCTCCCTTATGAGTGGACTTTACACCCTATTTCTCATCCTACTTCCTACTCTTATAATATTATAAACGCGAAGGTTTGTAAGTATGGATGGATGGATGGACGGATGTTTATTTCTCTCACGCAAAAACGGCTCAACAGATTTGGATGAAATTTGGCACACAGATAGTATATAACCTGGATTAACATCTAAAATTATCTTTATCTTTTTATCCCAGTAGTACGTTCCCGTGCGATAATTCACGACTCCACGCGGGCGGAGCCGCTGGTAAAAGTTAGTACCTCTATAAATGCAGTATTTCATTTTCTAAATCTTGTTAGAAATCGCGGCGTCCGCGCTTCAATACTTACCCGTATGTCAACATTTTCTAGTCTCTCAATAAAATAAATATCTTCACAGAGGAACGGAGGCGAATTATAAAGGTTCTGTTATGAAATGAGATTGCGTACATGAATCTGTAGAGCTGACAGAAGGGCCAAGTGTCGGCCATCAAACATTTTATAGTTCCATTCTGACACTTGGTACACCAACGGATTGGAAAGGTTAAACATCTTAGAACAGTGATGGCGAACCGGTGGCACGCGTGCCTTTGGTGGCAGAAATGACCCGGAATAGCGATTGCAATAAAAATCTGTATTTACCACGCAGAAGTGAATAAATTCATTTTGTAACAATTCAATCAAATTCACAAAGTGATCACGTGGTTTTACGAACACAATGAACGGAAAACATATTTTTGGCAGGTAGTACAACCAAGAAATGGGAAGATTCCAATTAAAATTTTGCCCTGCCGCGACAGAAGAGGTTGGGCACGTCATCAATTGAGGAATTTAGGTACATAGATCACAATGGCAAACATAGAAATCTTAACGCTATATTTACTTACATCTACCTATGCCTGTAAGTCGTAATTTTCTGTAATACCAAAGACTCGCTTAGAAACCGATGGTTTAAAGTAACAAAATATGAACCTGATATAAATTATTTAGCATCTGCTTCAGTAGGGGGTTATACTTATTTGTTTTTTTTTTATAAATAAGTAAGTACCTACCTCAATTACGATATACAACGTGTAACGGAAAGGGTATATACAAACCAAGGGCATGGCTTCTTTGGATGATATCAAACGATATTGGAAGGGATTTGAATCCTATCTCTACATGTTCGGAAGTTATGAGAATTTTTAATACATTGATACCAGAAAACGAACTTTTCAGATTTTAATAAAAACGTCACTCGGAAGAGATTTATCGTGATATTGGCAAGTAACGTGGAAAGTTATTGACCTGCGTAGTACGGTGACACGTTTGTTATGATTTGAATTTAAGAAACAAATGAAACCGACAATTTGGCATCAATTCTTAGAGTATTTTATTTTGAGCAGAAACTATGTATAGTGATTCTATACCAGCTGTTATCTTTAGTGCTTAAGGATAGTAATAGGGTTTCTGTTACACCCTGTATAAAGAGTAGGTACTATTGCAAAACTTTTTTTTCCTGTCGTTGCTAAGTCAAGATTAAACTTTGGCACATGATGGACACATTAAATAATTATTTGGAAAAAATGGCACATCGGTGTACAGAGGTTCGCATTCTCTGTCTGAGAAGATAAAAATACTTTCACATTGCAAGAGTAAAGCAACAGTTGCTGAGCAGCGGTGGCTCAGTGGTAACGGCTGGGACTTCCGAGACGATCGAATCCAGATAGTCGGTTCATTTTGTGTAAATTATTTAATCACCGCTGCTCTCAAAACGGTGAAGGAACATCGTGAGGATACCAGCATGTCTTGGATCGACATGTGGCATCTACCATCCCGCACTGGGCCCACGTGGTGGATTACGGCCCACGCCCTCTCACCGAGAGGTGGCCTGTGTTCCAGCAGTAGGAACATTTTTATAATGACATGGCAACAAAACATTATTACTGATCTGGGCCCTGAGACAAAACAAATTTCTGTTATCGTTCACGCTAAAGGCTACGCCAAAATGTATGGGAATGACATCACCAGCGGAAAGGACACGACGTAATCTGTCCGCAGGCAATGTCATTCCCGTACATTTTGGCGTAGCGTTTGGCGTGAACGCTAACAGAAATATGTTCTGTCTAGGCCTGCAGTCCACGTTTTGTCATTGAAATGATAGCTCAAAACGGTGGCTAAAAGAATAATTCTAGAATTGCCATCTATTTTTTTTTACGACCTAGTTATTATTGTGTAAGCTATCTTCAAGCTAAAAATTAGCTCATGATGGTACGAGTAATACAAAAATATATTTTAAACATTCATAGTCTGGTCATTTTAGACATGCTAGGGTACAAAAATTCGCATAGAGCTAAAAACTGGTATGAAAGTTTGGAACACCATTCAAAATTAATGCTAAAAAGTTCCCATCGATCCCGTACCTGGATTTTTTTAATTCAAGGTCAAAGATCTGAAAAATGGGTTTTAAACAAAACAGTAAGTTGCATCATAAAATTAGGTGAGACAAAAATCGAAGATCATATAATTATCTACAAAAATGTATCAATACTTTTCCTCCTTTTTGTCTGACCGAATTTTATGATAAAACTTACCGTTTTGCTGAAAACCGCGAAAACCCCATTCTTGAGAGCTCATCATCATCATCATCTGCCTAGCCTTTTCCCAACTGTGTAGGGGTCGGCTTCCAGTCTAAGCGGATGCAGCTGAATACCAGTATTTTATATGGAGCGACCGCCTATCTGACCTCCACAACCCAGTAACTGGGTAAAACGATACCCCTTGGTAAGACTGGTTGTTAGACTTTCGGGGTTCTGATGACCCGTAACGACTGTCAAAGATCCACAAATGACAGCCGGGACCAACGGCTTAACGTGCTTTCCGAGGCACGGAGGGGTCTTGGTATGTGAAGATGGTCACCCATCCACGGACCAACCGCGACAAGCGTAGCTTAACCTCATCGTTACCTCGCCACAAGCTCCATTCTTGAGACCTATTAGCTTGAATAAAAAAAAATCCAGGTACCTACGGGATCGATGGGGACTTTTCAGCATTCATTTATAATGGTGTTCCGAACATTCATATCAATTTTTGACCCTATGCGAGTTTTTGTACCTTCATTCTATTTTTAGGGCTAATTTGACCGGACTATTGTATTTCATTCTATTCATCCATACAGTCTCTTTTTAGACGTATTCATTATTTTGTCAAAGCTAACCCAGAGATGTTTTCAAATGCATAATTATAGCAAAAATACCTTTTACCTACTGCGTACAGATAAACATTGCAATATATGTAGTAGCTACAATGTAAGATTGTACTCAGATATTATTTTAAGTGCTACAAACTTCAGACCACAGCCAGCCAATATCAGGATGACACGAAACATTGACCTATATCTTAAGAAAACTTGGTGCATATGTGTATGTTCACTTTATCTCAAGTATTGGAACATGAAATGTCTTAGCTGACATCGGACGGTTCACACGATTGAAGGCTCATTTTTGTTTCATTCAACGTTCATGTGACACCAAAAAAAAACATTTTACAGAATTGAAGACTTCATTCATTTTTTTTTTTTTTTTTTGATAAATTTAGCTCATTTCATTTAATTTTTCTATCATTCGGAGCCCAAGTGAAAGACCCAACATCGTTGGATCGGTTCACAAATGTATTAATTTTTGTACGCCTTTTCTTCAACTCCGAATGTAACGTTGTTTACTCTATCTTTAAACTACTCAATTTATTTTGACCTCAGTACCGGCTTCAGCACCCTCGAAAACCACGAAAACGGCACTAATGCCGGTTTGCATCTCGGACTTTTATTTTGACCTCACTATTAGTAACAGCAGCTTCTAATCTATCTCACTCTTTCTGCCTCATTATATTTTAAACATAAAAAGTCGTATTACACGTTTTCGTTACGTGATGATTTATACAATTTTCCTCCTGCCGCAAGCTGCGTTAAAGAACTTCGTTCCAAAAATGAAGCGTCTGATATCAGCTTTACAGAACGACAAAATTCGAGTTGTACCCAACTTGACGGTAACAAAGTTTGTATTTTACACCGATGCAGCGATATACGTAAATTTTAGATTATGTTTAAGTAAATATTCTATGATATCGCAGACGCCGTGCTTCCTAGAAGTGCCACAGACTGACTGGCGAGCATCGGCTGATAGAACATCTAGTATGTGAGCAAAAGTTATTAGTTCCGTGCGAAGGATTTTTTCTGAGTACTTTACAGTTATCTCTACCATCTAGTTGATAGTTTTTAAAGAAATTTACGAACTGGGACAATAAGATAAGCAATTATAATAACTATTGTAGTTTTACTTAGTTTATTAATTAGAAATTACCATTCACAGCCCAATAATACAAACTACCCTAGAAAAAACTCTGAACCCAGGCTCCAGATCTAGGAGAAAGTACCTGCATTTCAGGGGCCAGTGACGTCTTCTATTTGGGTTACAATTAAACTAGTTTTATGGTGCAAAAGATGATAAAATTATATTAGGAAAGTGATTTCATTATACAGACTCCACCAACAAAACCGTTATTTTCCCATCTTATGTAAAAATCTTTTCAATGTAACCATAATGTTACCCTTCCTCCTCAAAAATTCGCCCCAAAAAAGGGTCACAGCCCAACAAATACGTATAAAAAATCCCATAAACTTTGTCACTCCGCCATCAAAGGCAATGTGACCATAACTATACAAGTTCAAACAAGACTTGCTTGAAAGTCAACCCTCAGAAGGGCAGCGCTCAAACAATAACCTGACAGATTAACAGAGGGCCCTCCGACCAACTTCCAAGATTACCCTCCGCACTGAAGGGTTAATTTAATAATAAACACGCGCCCTTCACGTTTTGACTGAACACTGGTGTCTTGTTTAGAGTTTTATGTAAAGATAGGTCACTATGTGTTGTGATTTCATTGATTTAGTTTGGAAAAGTGTATTATTTTAATGGCGAATTACAATATCCGGCTTATTAGTCGACTCGTACGAATTTACTCGCCCAAATTCGGCGAATCGTCACTGTCAAATAGTATAATATTTTATATAGGAGTCTCGCACGAAGTTAATTTATTTGTGAGTGAATCGAAATTTCCAGAAATATGTACTAGGCAACTGGCACGTTTTGTTTTTTGTGTAATAAAGTTAGTGTACTTTTTCTTTACCTAACCTTTCACACTTGCAGGTTTAAAAAATAAAGAGCCACATCAATTAAAATTATGGCGGCTTATTTGCACACTAGCAAGAGTAGCAAGCTTGTACGCGCACAACACATACGCAACGTCCGAACAAATCGAACAAGAAAATTTGAATTTCGTAGACCACTCACAACAATTAACATGCCATTTGGCAGCTGGAACACGCTTTCAAACCCGACCATGAGTTATCCTACTACAGTTATCAGGCATTCGTCAAAGCACAAACGCTCTCATAACATTAAGCTAAACAATTCAACTTAAGCAAGGTTACTTCAAGTTGTGAAATCACAGCTTATTGACTTGCAACTTAAATTAGCTCTCTCTTCTCTAGTCATTATAAATTCCTTTATTGTTACATGCAAGTTTAGCCGCATTCTCCTAGGTTAGGTTAGATTATTTAGCCATATTCTCTCGCTGACCCGATTCGTCGCAGGAGAGCAGGGTGGTGCAGGCGGCTACATGCTGACTTGATGCCGCCATAACAGGGGTCAGTGGACGATAGACTGGGGACTCTGTCGTCCACGCTGCGCGATTCCTGGAGTTGTGGTAATGTCCCAGTGCACCCGGACATCGCCGAAGGAGGTTGGAGCCCCGAGGTAGCAAAGAAGAGGGTGCCCAGAGGTGGGCCACGCTGGATAGGTCGCGAATGTCATGCGTAGCAGTTCTCGCGGCCCACCCATCAAAGTGAAAGTAGATGCACAGGTGGAGTTTTTAGTGGGTGCAAGCTCCACATAACCACGTCGTCTCCCCGGACGGCGTGGTATGCGTTAGGCAATTTCTTCGCTGGAAAAAAAAAGCTATTTAGTCATGTTATTTAGGCATGTATAGTACCTATTAATATGAAGATAATTAAGTTAGGAAATTCGTGTAAATCTGGTAACGAATCCTTCTAAATTAACTGTCAAGATTCATAGGAAAGTTAGCAGTTGAATTTGTTATTAATCATTGTTTGCTAGCTAAGGCTTAAATTATTTAGGTATCTAGAAAGGGTATGTTTAGAGCTTAAACTTAGTAATAACGTTATGAACCCTTTGTTTCATATTTAGGTTGATCGCCATCATAATTTCAGCCTAAAGACGTCTGGACATGCCTTTTTTTTGGATGATGGTGGGAAATCCTCATGGATGTCCTCGGCCCTGGGCGGAGGGGTCTATCAGACTCTTATTGACTAAAACCATCCCGGTGATCCATCCCATACTTGCACCGGGGATCACGGGGTCTAATGCGACTTTCGCGATCCCCGGCTAGTGCCACCTCGCGTTAGGGGGGGTGTTAAACTCTCCCTTACATCATAGAGAGGCGCACGTGGAACACTACGCGCTACCATGTCCAGTCCTAAGAAATGGGGGGTGACGGATTTCCCCACATCCGTCGCCCCTGTACCCATTTAGGAGAGCTGGAAGAAGGCGTTATCCGCCCTCCGCCGACGCCCGGTGTGTCTGCTGCGGATCGGGTTAGTGGAAACAATCTCCCGCTCCCTTTCCGCAGCCTCCACGTCCCAGGACTCCTCGTTGTTGACCTGGACTGGCCATGCCTCACCCAAGTACCGCCACTTCGACTTTCGACCACTTCTGTGCTTCTCGCATACAGGGGAACCCTGCAGTCTGCTGTTATTACTGGGACTTTCAGTTTTACCAGAAAGGAAATTATTAAATGTAGAAGGAACCTAGGTATACATAATAAAAATTAACTAGTGGGCAAACTAGACCCATGAATTCAGCATATAATTCTAGTATCATATGCTCAATTCATGGAGCGTAGCTTTTTGTTATCAGTTTTTATTAAAAAATCTGCTGTTTCATAGAAAAGTGCAATACTTACGAGGTCAAAATTGATGGAACAGCATTATTTTTTTCATCTGACCAATTTCTTCACTAGGAGTCTAGAATCATATGCTGAATTCATATTCACAGTTTGCATATTGGTAAAAATTTGTATCCTGTAATTTATAACATGCAATGTTAAGTGGAATGAAACCACCTTGGACTATTCGAGTTGCTACTTTAAAAAGTAATCAGTTTTCCTTTTTTACTCCTTCTCTAAAAGTTTAACAAAATTCATGGTAAACGAAGGCGAACGAACCTTCCCTATCAACTAAAACATCAATAAAATGTAATTAAATCCTTTATGATAGGTAAGTGGAATGAAACCACCTTGGACTATTCGAGTTGCTACTTTAAAAAGTAATCAGTTTTCCTTTTTTACTCCTTCTCTAAAAGTTTAACAAAATTCATGGTAAACGAAGGCGAACGAACCTTCCCTATCAACTGAAACATCAATAAAATGTAATTAAATCCTTTATGATAGGTATCAGATCCACCCCTCACCCTAAACTATCATACATCTATCATATTGTACCCTTTTGTCTGCATGTCTTCGAAATAGCGACTTGCAGGAGACGTATTTATATTCGAAACTTAGTTCAGCCGTCGTCCTCGCATGTTTGTTTAGGGAAATATTAGTTTGAACAGACGGGAGAACTGGCCAGTTGGTTTGTTCATAATATTGGCACGTAATATTGGCTTCATGCTGAGATATATGTTATAAATAGTACATTACGATACAAGTGACATAAGTAGTTCTTTATTCCATGGCGTTCATTAGTGCTCAAGCGTAGCGAGGGTGGCCGCCGCAATAATGGACTACTGAAGTCACACGTATGGTATACTATTGTTTAGCACGTGTGACCGACACCAGCATGCTTTTCTATGTAAAAATACATAATAGTTACAAAAAATCACGTTTTACAAACTAAGATAAAGAAGCAGAAATTTTTTCAAAAAGCACCCACACGCTTTTTTGAAATTATTTTTTGATTTTTAGTTTGGTTTTTAAAGCGTGTTTTTTAGATTTTTTTTTTCAAACTATTTTCTGTTTTTTTATGTCTGCTAACTACAAAAGCGTGATTTTTCAGGTTTTTATTTTTATTTTAGAATTGTCATCGGTCCTCGATAAGTCTACAAAGTTTAAATGAAATTTGACCGTTTGAAGTGGGCAAAAATCAAGTCCAAACGAGTCGGTTACTAACAAAAAAACATACAGGTGAAGCTAATGAAAGCGTGTTAAAAATGGACTACTTAGGTAAGTCTCGTATCAATAGTCTACAAGGTCTGAAGGTTGGTATGGAAGAGTCACATTACCATACCCATGTTGATTTTTTGCGCGGGTTGCCCTTCACTCGTTTGGATCTTCTATCCGTCAAAATGTTTTTATTTATTTTTTGGTTTTTTAGAACATTTTGAAACAATTTCGTATCTTACATATTATACATAATTATTTCATCTACGTCGAATAAATCGCTACGTTAACGAAGGTAATAAATAAATCTCTTTGTGCCCTACCTATATTTCAACATTTCATTGACCCCAAACTACTTAACCCGTCAACCGAAAGAGATGATTAATGTAGATATTACAAATACATACCTAAATATTATTATGAAGTGAAAATTAATACGTAGATGTGAGCACGTAGGCGTCACTATATGGAGTTTGAGTGACATCGCATCTGATAGGTTAAGTACGATCTTATGAGAGCGGTAATAAATCATCGCTTTTGCAACATTAACTACAGTTTACGACTAAGCCCCTCGAATACAGACGGTTCTAGATATTTACTTGATACTTAGTTCATGTAAGTTTGTCCTAAGATGGAAGCGCCCGAGGTGTAAGGGGCCATCCATAAGTTACGTCACACATTGAGGGGGTGGGAGGGGTGGGGGTCAACGAAATGTGGCATTGCGTGACAAGAGCCAGGGGTATAAAACAGTTGTTTTCATTTAATTATGTACTTCTAAATACTAAATTGAAAAATATGTGACGTCACACAAGGGGGGAGGGGGTTTCACAAGTGGGACCACATCTGACAAGGACGGGCGGGGGTCAAAAAACCTTGAAATTTGTGTGACGTAATTTATTTGTGGCCCCTAATTGCGTAACACCCTAACAGTTGTAATCGCTTTCATTTTGGCAGACCAACCATTGCGTTGTTTGCGTTGTTGAGCAGATAAAATGACGATTTTATGATGCATGGACTATACAGGATGTAACAGAAACCCTATTGCTATCTTTAAGTACTAAAGATAACAGTTGGTATAGAATCATTATACATAGCTTCAGCTCAAAATAAAATACTCTAAAAATTTATACCAAATTTTCGGTTTCATAAGTTTCTTAAATTCAAATTATAGCAAACGTGTCACCGCACTACGTAGGTCAATAACTTTCCGCGCTACTTGCCAGTATAACGATAAATCTCTTCCGAGTGATGTTTTTATTACTATTTGAAAAGTTCGTTTTCTGGTATCAATATATTAAAAATTCTCATAACTTCCGAACATGTAGAGATAGGATTAAAAAATCATTCCAATATCGTTTGATATCATCCAAAGAAGCCGTGCCCTTGGTATATATATACCCTTTCCGTTACACGTTGTATATGGGCATTATAGCAATGGATTAGCAATAACCTTATGATTCAAAAGCTTATTAATAGTGTGTCACGCAATTAGGGTGCAAGTTAACTCCCGAATTACAATTTTCTTACTTTTTTTTCCAACTGCTGGTCAGTGTCAGGTTTAATGTTGACTCAAATATGATTTGCGACCGTAACTCGTATGTTATACAATTATTGTCACTCAAATCATCAATATAACATACCAAGTTTGGGCACGCCACGATTGTGGAGGTAAAAGACGGGATCTTTGAGGAGTGGATTGAGAGGCGCCATGGCATCCTCACCATCCGCCTGACGCAGGTCCTTACCGGACACGGTTGTTTCGGGAGGTTCTAGTTTCGTATAAGGCGGGAGAAAATGCCCGGGTATTTGCCTACTACTACTACTGCGTAGTTCGCCCTGACGACACGGTGGAGCATACGGTGTAGGTCTACCCGGCTTGGGCGGAGCACCGCGTTCTTGTGGAGGCGATCAGTGGCGGTGATCTCTCGCGTCTGGCCCTGGTCCAAGCCATAGTACGGAGCGACACTGCATGGGTCACCTCCTGCTGCGAAGCAGTAATGCTCACGAAGAGGGAGGCGGTGCACGTGAGGGAGAGGCAGTATATGCACCCTCACGGCCCTAGTCGCCGCAGGAGATGCCCGGGTCGACAGCGCGTTGTTCCACGCGCGCCTCAAAGAGATGTCAACACCAACTGGTGGGGTCTGCAAGGTCTGATGCCTGCCAGCGTGGTTTGTTCGAAAGAGAAAACGTGGCCCCTGGCCTGGCACTTAGGCAACTGAAGGAACACGGGTGGGTTTTAGTCAGTAAAAGTCTGACACGCCCTCCCGCTCCACCCAGAGCGGGAGAAGACATTTGATGATTTCCCACCCAACAAAAAAATAAACCCACTTAGTTCATTTAGTCTCATTGAATGAGTTTTTCATGAAATAGTAACTTTAACTTGGAGGGTAACCTGACACTGGCCTGCAAATTTCAAAAACACGTAAGTAAATTTGAATTTCGCTAATTTAAACCATAAATTAATGTCTGAGATATTAGGGGCAAACCGTTATTATTTGTAAAACCTACTGCTGGGAGCTAGACCCTTGCTTTTTAGATCAAACCATAGCAAGTGTTAGGTTACATTACGTCTCTAATTATAATTATTATTTACACATCGTGATCGAAATAAAAAATCGGGCTCTTTTTTATTTTTTTAAGAAAAACAAAACGGTTGACTAACGATTTCTTTTGAATAACTGTACCTACTTTAGATTTTAATCAAGCTCTTAGAATTATCTATCTATGTTTTAGCTTTGTCAAGTTGCAGGTGCGTTTACAAAGCAATGTTGCTTGTCCCAACGCTATTCATCCTACGACATTTCCACTTCTTAACGGAGCTCGTAGCGTTAACGGAGATCATGATGTCCAATATGGTATTCAGCTACATCCGGTTATTCTGGAAGCCGACACCAATATAGGTGGTAAAAGGCTAGGCAGATGATATTATCCAATGTGATACCAATAGGTGTTTATTTGCGCTATTTCAGCAGCAAATATATGTCTATCTAACTATCCAATCGAATTGCCCACCAGATATTCCCAATCCAGTCTTCACTCAAACTGGCAGAGATACAATTTGGAATATCGCTGGAGGGACGGTCTGGCCGCTTTCATTGAAGCCGACTCAACACGATTGCAAACAACATGTATCTTAAACTGTTCTGTGGTCACTGCGATGTCGTACCAATACAAACGTAGCCCATATATCACAAGCTTCCATAGAACACTAACTTTTACTACCTTCAACCGCGTGGAGGTCGAAAATTATCCCACGGGAATTTATCACCGCGATAAAAAGTATCTTAATTCTTAATCCAGGTTATAATCTATCGGTGTACTGTTATAATGTGTTAATCCAGGTTACAATGTATCGGTGTGCCAAATTTCATTCAAATTTGTTCTGCCGTTTTTGCGTGTAACAGACAACCAAAAATCTAAACATCAAAGTTTCACATTTATAATATAAGTAGGGAGTAGTATCTGTTCTAAAAGAATTTGATTAAATGTCAACAAATGGATCAGAAAAAACCTCTCCGTACCTCGGAAAGCAAGCCTCGCCGACGAAGGATTTTGTCGCGATTGCTTATTGAAAGAGAGATTTTCATATTATAAAGAGGTGCACTAAGTATTTGGCTTAAGATCTTATCGACTGACGCCTATTATTGTTGGTTAGACGGCGTATTATCTCTAATTTACGCGTAAGCAGCTTAGAACAAACGAACATCTGAAAGAGTCATATCAATGGGCGATGCGACGCCATGCGGGACCATTATGCATTCATTAGGTGCTACCGCGAATACGAATTAGGGGACGTTTCGTATTGTTGATAATGGTGCCGATTCTCTTGTACACCGAACTAAACTAACTAAACTATCACTAAAATTCCTTACTTTTGGCTATGAGAATCTTAAAGCTATTCTGCAAAAAAAGATCTCTAAATTTAAAAATAATTTTGACACAACTAAAATCGAATTTGACAAACGCGACTCCACGTTTGCCCTACCCCGTGATTTTTTTTAGAGCCGGAATCGCGCAGGAGGGCAGCCTCGACGTGTTTTAAATGGATTTTTTTTACTTTTTATATCGAAAATATGAAAAATTATTACCTACATGTTGAGTTTTAGAGGTGTAAGGGGTTTTATAAAGGGGGTCGAATTTTTCATTATTTTTACGATAGGACACACCAATTTCGAGATATAAGCAAAAGAAAAGAAAAAAAAAAGATACAGTAATGTATTTGCGCCCGAAGTTGAGGTGTCAGTGTGAATTTTAGTTCTTGACAACTAATTTTATTCCACACCTTTTTAATCGCGATTAAAAATAGCCAGATTTAGTTAGAGAATCAAAATTTTATATTGAATAGAATAATGAAATTGACAACAACAGAATAGCAAAATTACCATTTTCGCTAAATTAAAAACTCAGTACAATCTTAGTGCTGTCAAACTAAAATATAGTTAAGTTGTGTCACTTTAGTCAATTCCAGAATGGGAAATCGTCGTTTGACAGGAATAAACTAAATTTTAGTGATTTTTAGTTTAGTTTAGAGAATTTTGTGACAAGAGAATCGGCACCAATAGCAATTTTAGAGAATTTTTCGTCTCTGTCTGTTGTTAATCTCGGCAAAAGTAAAGTAAAAAGTTTATTGTTACAAATGAGATCATTCACAAGAACTGAGTTGAGCTCCTCAAGTTCTGAGTTGAGCTGCATGATTATTGATAAATGCGTGCACTGAATGGAAAGGTCCACTAAATCTGTGTGGTTCTTTCCTAAAAAGTCCATTTCAGACACCAATACACATGGTCTCCACATGATCTGACCAAGATTATGTCTGGACTTTAAAAAAGACTGTGACGTCTGAGTTCGTTTCGGCATTTCTTCTCAGAGTAGTCAGTCAGATTGGAAACGCCGACCTCATCTAGTTTAAAAAAATATGATTGACGTGTAAAAGTGTTTGTACAAACCTACTTACAGAAATAAAATAATTTATCATATAGCATTTAGAATGTATTCAATTATTTTTATAGTTACTTCACTTCAGTGCCATATAAATAAGTACAACTGATACCCAAACTAAGTCAGCTGGGTAATTTCGCACACACTTACAGTTAGAATGGCTGTCATTTTGACAGTTCAACAACATCCATTGCGTTATGTATGTTGTTGAGCAGACAAATTTTTCGAACATATGAATCAATGGATTGGCGATAACCTTCAAAATTATTTTTTTTCTTATTTATAGTGTGTTACGCAATTAGGGTACACGGCTTTTCAGCTGTCGTTAAAAGGTATAAAAACAAATAGCGTGACAAGTCTGATCAGTTTCAATATATTGGAACCGACTTCGAACTACGAGTATCCTAGTTCGGAATTCGGAATGCGAACAGGACTGTTCGAAACACTTTACTAAATCAAAAGTTTGTTCACTCAGGAGTTAGAAAGAGGCCGATCCTTTCAAGTTTCAATGTTATGGGAAGGATATCTGTCATAGATAACGTGAAACTTGTTTACCCTTATGCCTTACTAGCTTGTGCACGCGACTGCGCCCGCGTGAAGTTTCTTGTTTTAACATAAAATTTATTTTTTTATTTATTTTTTTATAAAATAGAGTATTGCGCCGAGGCCGGCCCAAGAAGAGGTGGCGAGACGACCTAGACGCGTATCGCAAGGGTCGGATCGAGGTGGCTCTGGAAAAGGATGCCTGGAAGGATTTAGGGTAGGCCTTTGCTCAGCAATGGGACAGTGTAGGCTAATATAAAAAACAAAAATAGTATTGCATCGCCCACGATAATACCCGCTTCATTCTTGCTAAGCTTTCTTTCTGACTTTTTTTGAATGGTCAATAGCATTTAACTTAAACTACCTGAACATTTAACTGACCGTCTATAATCCTAATGACCTTCGAAAGAGGGACACTTTTTAACTTAGTGAAACAGCGCGAGGTTAGCTGTGCTACGAAAGAAATCGGCCAGCGCTACATCATCATTCGTTGCTGCTTGGGACCCCAAAATAGGAACTAATTGAGATTATTAAAAAGAAGACCATTCATTATATTACAGTGTAAAATAACATTTTAACAGGAGAGCAACATGGGAATGATTTTAGGTTCGTTAAATATTTATCTGTGTATAGATACCTACTGTAGTTTTTTCTATTATCATCAACTGCCCACCCTTTACTAAAAATATGAAATTGTGCACGATACAGTTTTATAAGTTGATTACAATGGCGAAAATCCCAACTCCTCGTGCCACATTAATTTCATTACCATTTATTGGAAGCTTTTCGGTGTTAAAATATTTTCGGTTTCACCAGGTAATGGAATTCAATTAAGAGGCTTTGATGTAGCGGAACTTTATTACGATGGAATAAATTAAAATAATTTTATTTAATAAAATATCTATGTGAAAAGCTTATCCTATCCTAGCTCCATCGATGCCGCGACATCTATATCTGTTTATATCAATAAATACATATTTTAAACTATAGTTGATTTTCCCATCCGTCTGTGTGGTCGCGTTAATAATAAATTAATAATTATTTATTTATTTTACTGCAAGTCACAATCATCAGTGTAGCCCTAGGTCTTTTACTTGGAGTTCTGTATCATACGAGCCAGACCTTACAATTTACAGGGTATATGATAAAGAAGCGTGATAAACAAAATTGAGATTCGTTGAAGATAAAACATGCATTAAAAGGTAGTTGTTCTTCTAAATAGCGTACTAGATTTCGATACGGTTTTGACCGTTTTTTTTAGAATTTATTCCGGAAGATTTATATTAAACTCAAAAATAATAACAAAAATCTCGATTTTTTTCGAATTCGTACAAACCGTGCCAAGCCGAGGCGAGCCGCTATTTAAAAAACCATCAAATCTTTTTCGATTTTAGAAAACTAAAAACAAATACCAGACATCCGCATAATTCGGCTCCAAAACTTCCTAGCTCCCGGTCCCAAAACAATGTTGAATCAGGTGGATCGCCATCTGTCCCCGGCATGCTCAATACGAGCGGTATGCGCCCAGATAGCTTACATTCCGAATGCACCAACCAATGACTTTGGTGCACCCGACCTATTGATAATTTACCGAATCACCCGATATGTGAATAGTGTGACAAGGAATGGCGGCCCGGAGCCAGCTTCTGAATGAATTTTCCATGATTGGTCTGTAGAAGATCTTAGCATTGTTTACGGTTTGACACTGGGAATACAGTGTAGCTACCTACGTGAGTTACATTCTTATGAAGGTCAGTTTACGAGCATTCCCAGGAACGTTACATCACATGCAAATACTGTTTTTAAATAAAGCTTTGGCTTGTATTGTGTCATTCGTGAGAATATTAAATTACATGGAAATGCTCTAGTGTATAGGGAACGTGCACGAACTATAGATGGCAGCACAAATCGACACGAGAGCCACGGTGTGGTCAAAAAAAGAAACTGTTTAGACCTGTCATCGTGTTACCGCCAATGTTTGTAATAATGTTTACATCGTTTAATTTATATCGTTTCTAATGATTAAAATTATCAAATATAGGTTCCGGCCGATTAATAATGATCGTCAGCGTGGTCAAAATATGTGCAAAGGCCAAAAACTCTTCCGAGTCCGGGCATGTCTTAGATGTAGAAGAAACAGTTATGAATCCTGAAAATGCAGTACTTAATAACTTCTTTTCACTTCTTTTAAGAGATTATTTTATTACGTGAAGTGTTAATTTCAAGTAATGATTCCGAGAAAACTTCGGATTTGCGCCACTAGATGGCAGACCCCTCGTCGTGCACGGTCCCTATAGGTACTTACTTAACTTAGGTTTACATACCTTTAATTATGATAAAACATGTGTAAAAATATGATAAAATGTGCTTTAAAGTTTATACACATGAAGGTTATATACAAGAATATAATCGCTTTTCGAACGGACATTTGTTGAAAAGGCGTAGGTACTTATGTAAAAGCACAATTTTCCCCCAATAAGAAAAATTTAAGAAAAAAATTCGACATAAAAATTTGACGACGGTAAAGAATGAATCGAACGCGTTTAAGCCTTCGCGCCACACACACATTTTATTCATTCAGCCTTATTCTTTTTTCACATTCAATGCTACCGAGGTACTTATTCGTCATGGAAATCCGCAGAATGCCAATACTGTAAAATTAATCATTTATTTGGTTTGGAATAATCAATGGGGCAATAAAATAAACGATGCATGTTTTAGTTTCATAAATTATTAATGAAAATATTTGAATATTGGATAATATGTGTGGACTAAGGACTAGAAATATTCAATAATTAGGTAATGATATTGTATCGAGAATGACAGAAAGATTTCAGTGTTTTTACATAGATACTCGCCTGCCTACCCACACAATGTGCGCCATTCTTGTTTATTTGGTTTAACATAGGTGCTTAACTACTTCGGACTACATTTCCTTATGATTTTATTTATTCCACATCATCACCATCATCTGCCTAGGCTTAGGTCAGCTTGCAGTCAAACCGGCTTTATTTTATTTATTTATTCATCATCATAATTTCATCCGAACGACGTGCACTGCTGGACATAACCCTCTCCCAAACTTCGCCACTTCGACCGGTTATGTGCTGCTAGCGTCAAACGGATTTCTAGGGCCTCCATCAGGTGACCGGTACACCTTGTGGGAGGCCTTCCAAATTCTTTTACTACTGCCATTCCCTCACGGCGCAACTCAAACGTAGAAGGATAATATCAAAAGAAAACATTTGCTGCCCGTTTCAATATTTTCACCGCGATGCGGATTTCGCTGTGTAGGTATGCATTAGCCAAATTAGTATTTTTCCGTGTAGCTCGCGAGGTTTCTCTTTAAAATTATTTACCTATCTTAGCGACTCGAACTGAGGCTTATTTTATATTTATAAGGTTATTTAGTACCTCATGTCGCACCCGACAAACATTCTCGAACATTGATCTGAACGAATTTATTATTCAGGGCGTATGTATATTTTTAATCTGTATAGTGGGTAATTGATTTCGGTTTCATTCATATTTAATTTCCAAAGCGGCAAGCTGTTCGTCTTCTAATCGAGGAAGTCTATTCACGAAACGTTTTTTTTTAACAAGTTAAGTTTAATTGAAATAAAGTAGGTCGTTATTTTAGAAAATAGGATCTAATGATTACTTCTTCAAAATAAATTACTTCGAAATGGGGCGGTATACCTACCTAAGTGCCATAATGAATTAAATCCAGGACGTTACCAACTGCGTTATTAAATTCTGTTATTGAACATTAAACGATATAAAAGTAACGCAATTAAAAAAGGAACTTAAAAGCGTTTATTCTGAAAGTTGGCAACGTCGCAAATAGCTGTCAAATATTTACCTGTTTTTATTAATTTGTTAATAATAGATATGAATAATGATTTGCAATTTTAACACTGAATTTGATATTGTAACCGTTTTAGGTGTAAAAAGGGCATTTGGAAAGTTTCCAAGTTCTTTTTTTACATCTAAAACTAAATGTTCGGTGTTAAGATATTAATTATTGCATTTCATAAAGAATATTTCAGGTCACTGGTTAGCGATATTTCATATTTCCATACAGTAATATTGCCAAATTAATCAAAACAGTGAAATATTTGACAGCTAATTGCGACGTTGCCCATTTTCAGAATAAACGCTCTTAAGCGATTACTAACAAAACATTCACAATTCTAAATGGTTAAACAATGAGTGATCGATGTCTAAACAGATCAGATTTTCATACTGATCATTAAGCCCATCGTTTGATAACTCCGTTATGCTCCAGCATTCCTTAATTATTATACAAAAACTTCCTGACAAACCAAGAACCAGAATATGTAGACCTCCTTTCAAAGAGTATTTACTTCAAAAGAAGGTTCAAGTTAAAATGGACGCTGAACTGACATAAACGTCAAACAAAGAACTCGTTAGGATTAATTATTGCGAAACGAAAGACTTTACCACAGGTTTGATTCAGAGAGGATCCTTACCGATAAGCCCGCTTATCATAAATCATTATATACTGTTCTAAACGTATAAGAAACAGCGTTTTATACCTTTACAAACAAATAACATTTAAAAAGAAAAAACTCACCCTTTGGTATTGTCGAATCGTTGTGCTCCTTATATTTTGAGTTGAGCTGCACGATTACTGACTGCACTTGTACAGGTTTACACAATCCGTGTGGTTTTTTATTCTCCTCATGCCAAAGACCATTTCACACATCGATCTACATCGTCTTCACATGATCTGACCAAGATTATAACTAGACTTTAAAAGAGACTGTGACCTCTGAGTTTATTTCGGCCTTTCTTGTCACAGTAGTCAGATGGAAAGCGTCGACCTCATCTAGTTTAAAATATGTTTGACGTGTAAAACTGTTTGTACAAACCTACTTACATAAATAAAATCATTTATAAGTATTATAACAGCAACGCCATTCATTCCTGAAAGAGTTTGTGGCGGCCATCTACAATGCCACATACGAAACTTCAAATCAACAAATGTGGAAAACACAAAAAGTGAAGTAGCGCCATCTACAATGCAATATGCGAACTGCTGAAGACTTGACGTCACACCGCAACTGCATCAGCTACATCACGCAAGCAGAGTTTACCACGCAATCTTCATATGTACAATATCCTGTAATCAATCGTAGGGCATTTGCCCACCAGACACAACACTCGTCTGGTCGGAGGATCCTCCTTTACCATAGAGTATGAGTGAACTTTACACCCTGTTCTCATCCCTCTATACTGGTGACCCCGACGTGATCTGAACACGCAACCACACAATGCACCACGCAATGCCACAAGTTCATTAAGAATTGAGTTGATTTGTATTGTAAGTTTTACAGAATAAGCAAACCGAACCTTCTACCTCTCTTCATTTTTATATTAGACCCTGTATGTTATTATAGCGAACCCTTAGAAGTTATATTACTTAAGTAAGCTCTTTGTTAGTTTATCATGTTATTTACTTGCTTATTTTTCGCTGATAAATATTACCCTCTTAAATAATGCCCAGTCCCCTTTTGTTCATAAAATATGACAGGGATAAGCTATCAAATGCACGTTTTGTCAATCGAGATGTATATTAAGCGTATTAAAAAAACAGGCCAAGTGCGAGTCGCACTCGCACACGAAGATTTGCGTCGATGGATGGAGACCCCTTTAAGTTTTAACTTTGTTTTTTGTATTTTATTATTTGTTTTATAACGGCAACAGAGACAGACGGATGGATGGACGACCGGACAGCGAAGGCTTAGTAATAGGGTCCTGTCGGTGACCTTTCGGATACGAAACCCTAAAAAAGGAGGTTTAGAATTCGACGAGTTTTTTTTTTCGGTATCACGTCTCGTTGCGCGTTGGCTGCATAGCAGACTTTGGAAACAAAAGGCAAAGGTATAATGTGCCTGTAATCTATCTGTGTTATAAAGGTGCCGTCCGATCGAAGCGTGTAAAGGCAGTAGAAATAAGTCTTTCACTGGAAAATCTACCTAACTAGTGAAATTAAATGATTTTTTTTATTCATTTATGGAAGTATATCTTTATATGGCACTTTTACGCGTCAATTCGTGCCGATTCTCTTGTTATTTATTAATATCTGGACCGAGCTTCGCTCGGTTTTTGGTTTGACGTTTTATAAAAATGAAACCAAGCTAGATCGATTTAACGCCCCCGAAAGGCCCGGCTAAATAAATACTAAATTTCATGAAAATCTTTGGAGCCGTTTCCGAGATTATATATTCAAGAATTGCTCGTTTAAAGGTATTAGATTAGATTCCGCTGTCAATATTTTAAAACTAGATGGCACCGGCATTTCCTAGTTGACTGATCCTTGAGAAGAAAAGCCGAAACTAACTCAGAGGGCATGGTCTCTTTTAAAGTCCAAAATAATATTATCAGGATTTTATATAGAAGTCTAACAATGCAGGGTCATGTCTGGAAAAACCTTTTGAAGAAAGAGCTATTTCAGCTTTAGCTGACCTGTCCAAACAGATGCATGCATCAGTCGTCGTGTGGCTCAACCCTATTCCAGGGAGCTCAACGACTCGTCACAATACGCTACCAGATCTGCAGGACATATGTTACGTGATCGTATACAAAAAACTCAAAAAGTAATGTCAAAAGTCCAAGTCAAGATTTGAATTATGTATTTTCTTAAATAAATGTTAATTCCAAATGAATGAGCCATGATTAATAGGCAGCCAAAAAGCTTATAATTACTCCACTCAAATCATTTTTCGGACTCCAGTTAGAGACACTCCTTCTAAAAACCCCCGACCCAAAAAAAACTAAAAAGTTAAAAAATAATGTATATTGGCCGTTTAAGTTGTAGGTAATATTTTGATCAAGGCATTGTCAAGTCAGGGGACGGCTAATGAAAATGCTAGGCCTCCTCTGTTTGGCGTTTTCATTGACCGTCCCCCGACTTGACAATGCCTTGATCAAAACTTTTTAGTTTTTTTTTGGGTCGCCGTTTTTTAAAATTTTTGATTTAACTTTTATTTCCTACTTTTTAAACTTAATGTCTCGCTTAAATCTGCGCAGCATTGCGTATGTTTCCCACAGTGAAGTTTGTTACTCATTCCTCGTCCTGGTCACCATTTATCCATAACCTATTCATTGAGACCTTTTCAATGAGCCCAAACACGATACTTCTGCTGTTTGTTGGTAAGTTACTTGGGTATCCTGGAAATTCAAGGTGTTGCTCCAGCATCAGTTCAAGGTTATTTTGTTCGTCTAATATCATTGAAGTAATAGAATACCAAATTTCGACTTGATCAGACCCGTGGAAGATGCTCAAATCCCTTCAACGACCAGAAAAGAGTTGATAATCTTGAAACGGCTGAACCGATTTTGATACAACATGTCTAAGAACACTTCCGACTAATTAACCTTTCAAACAGAAAAAACAAAATCAAAATCGGTTCATCCGTTCGGGAGCTACGATGCCACAGACAGACACACACACACACAGACACGTCAAACTTATAACACCCCGTCGTTTTGCATGGGGGGTTAAAAATACACATCTCCAATCCTCTCACGACTATTAGATAAACGAGGCTGGCTATCGAGACTATCCATAATCCAATCACCGGGGAGTAATTAAGAGATTGAACACTCTGTGGGCAGGGGCAGAACACACTCGTGCCTTTGCCTGCTTTCATTTCATCTAACCTAACCTAACTATTGCGACTTGGCCACACGTGCACTTAAGTAAATTGGAGCGAATTTCAATACGTGCGTTTGTATAGGGTATTTTGACCTACATCTTTGAGGAATATACGGGTACATAGAAATACCTACATACATAATTAATCCGTCTAGAACGTTCCCACTGCTAGGACGCAGGCCTCCTCTCTGTGACAGGGAGGTGGCCTTAATCGACCGCGCGTGCCTAGTGTGGGTCGGTGCTTGTCTTACAGTCTTCGAATGTAGGTCCTCTGGGCCATGGGCCAGGGAGGCGGCGCACGTGAGGGAGATGCAGTACATGCGCCGTCACGGCCGTGGCCTTCGCAGGAGACGCCCTGGGTGACGAGAATCCCAGGCTGATTCCCGGCCACCGTAGGCGCGGGCTTGCGGTTGGCGAGTAATGGGTAGCTCGCTGTCCGGTAAAGACCAAGCCCGGGTCGACGGCGCGTTGTGTTCCACGCGCGCCTCAAAGAGATGTCAGCACCAACTGGTGGGGTCCGCAAGGGCCGATGCCTGCCAGGGGTACGGGTTGTTCGAAAGATATACCGCGGCCTCTGGCACACAGGCAACTGAGGGAACACGGGTGGGTTTTAGTCAGTAAAAGTCTGACACGCCCTCCCGCTCCACCTAGAGCGGGAGAAGTTATTTGATGATTACCCACTCAAAAAAAAACCATATAGGTATGTACATATTTTGTTTAATATTATGCAAAAAGAAGATTCAAACAATAATCACTCATTTGCTACGAGCTACGCGGCTACGCCTTTGCTACGCTTCGCCTACGCCATTCTTCGACTTCAGCTACGACTGTACGTAGGTACTTGCATATTCCTCTATTACTGCGAAAATCTCGGAACTTAAAACTCCTTTTGTATTCAGGGTAAAAAGCAAGTGAACGTGCTAATCGCGTATAAGTTTTAAACAGAAAAGCGTATTATTTTTGTCCATTAGGTATAATTAACTTTTATAAATGTCTGCTTCGGACTACGCTCTGAGCTTGCTTTGGTACATCATTGAATGAATTTGTAATAAATAACGTAGAGGTACGTGTTTTCTATTGAATTAGATCATTGGCGAGCTAATTACGTAACACACGAACAGTAGGAATGGTATCATTATGATAGTTTAACAACATTCATTGCGTTACGTACGTTGACATTTTTATTTTATTTTAGGAAGCAATGGTTTAACAATATCCTTAAAAATAATTCAGATTGTGATTAATAGTGAGTTACGCAATTAAGATACTGTTCTCTAGATCAAACAATGGTATCTAAGCCCAATAGGTATTATGTTAAAATCCATCTGTCCAACCCTAGAAAGGGCTTCAATTTGCGACCGATTTTGATAAAATTTCACCGGTGCCTGCTTTTAGTATAACCAAAGGAATACGTGACTGAAATAACGAATAGCGCCTGAAAGTCTCTGTGGAATTTTTGGATGACTTTTTCGTGAGTAGAAACTCGCTGATTGGGTCTTTTTGAATTCAATCTTTGTGTAATTTAGATAAATCCGTATTTAACTTGGCGATATAAAGCGGAATTGTAGGTGGAACATAATTTTCTAGTACTCTGCAGTGAGGGCAAACACAAAGGTTATGCGACTAACGAACTTAATTTAATTAGTAAGAAACCAAAATTATACAGGTAGGTACCTACAGACGCCAGCACACCAAACTACCCCAATCTGTCAAATTTCTTTGATAGATTTTCCGTAAGCATAAGGTTCATGTTCAATTGGGAAAATTTGAAAGTTTGAGATAGCTTGATGTGCTGGCGTCTGTACATAATAAATTATTATGATGTTAGTAACAATGGGAGAAGTCGTGGCCCAGCGGTAGATATCTGCCTCGACTTACGAGTTGTAAGTGAAGTGTCGCAGAAGTTAAAACATTGTAAGCTGATATATGAAGTAATAACAATTTAAAAAATTTAAAAATCAATCTTTTTTTTTCCTTAATTTTTGTGACATTTTATGATAAATTTATTCTACTGTGTTATTATTGTTTATTACAGACCATTATGTACTTGGAATGAAGTGCCTTTAATAATTTAGTTTTTACTTTGTAATTTTTATAAATTTGTACGCCATACGGGTGAAACATGTACGTACTAAATATTAATACTGTGACGTCCTGCATGCTTAATTTGCATGTACACACATATTTTGACAAATAAAAAATTATCTTTATCTTTAAATAAGGGCCTGATGCTGGTGCATTTTGCCAAAACTTGGCACCTCTACAGGCGGACCGCTCGCGCTCTCCTCTGGTGGTCGGCAGGCTTCGATCAACAATAGCAACGTTGTTGATCGAAGTCCGCAGGTTTTTTAAACGATTGACATTGCTATGATTAATTGATCAGGCATTTAACATTCATCCTTCAACAGATTAACTTACTTTTTTTATTTTATCATGAGTATCGCACTTTTTATGTATTCATTGTAATTATTTTTAAACTGTTCACAGTAACAAATCCAATAACTATTCAATCATTGTTATTGGGCAGCCCCGTATCTAGCGCAAACCGGTGCACCCGCCCCGGGTGGCAGTTTCAGGGGGCGCCAAAATCATAATATAGTATGATTAAAAATTAAAAACTTGCTCCACAAAGCGCCTAGCATACGGAAGCCTGGTTGGGTCGCCATCGACTTGCAAGAAAAGGCGCCACACAGGCCCACACCTAATTAATTTATCTCAAACGCTGGAGAGAGGGGCGCCACTATCATGTTACTGCGAACAATCGTAGATCTGGGGCTGTTATTGGGTTGTTCTATCCAGAATTTCTCAGTACCAACCTGTAGTCTGGATTTGTGCCCGGTTGATGGCAATTGTCTCTCCCTATTACATGAGACTTAAAAAATATGCAAAATATAGGTATACTTTATATACGCCTCTGCCAAACCAATTAACCAACCCTTCTACGAAACAAGCCGTGATGCTATGTTAGATTATGTTAATTAGGTACGATTAAGTCCTCCTTAATCCTAAATATTCACGTTTTTTTTTCCAACCGTTTGAAATTAAAATTAAAATGGAAAGAACACTAAAATATTTTAATAATGTAAACACTCCCGCTATATACCGGTTACCGTCACTGTTGCCTGTCCGCTGAACCTTTTGTAATGGAAATGCAAATAACTTTAATTGGGTCAAGCAAATAACCGCATAACTAGACAAAACATTGTTGTTTTATACTTGAAAACTACAGTGTTAGAAACAACATAATAACACCTTGGAATAACTGGAAGTCAATTTGAGGAAACAATGCAGGAAACAAACAAAGTAGGTAGTTACATAAACTTATCGTACGTACGTAACTAGGTAGTAGATACTTCAGTATGTGAGAACTTTTAAAATCCATATGATTGACTGAAATATTAATCTGGCTATCAAATATCAAAGTCAGGGCCCAATTCTCCAAAGTAGCAGGTACAGTCCCGCACGTCAAAGGCAGGCAGCACTTACAAGTTGCATTAAAAAAATCACCCTTACCGCTTCGATCTACATGTGCTGCTAATGTCAAATTATCACCTGCGTTTGACTATTACACCTACAACCTACGAGTCCAGCAAACCGTTTCAGTTCACAACCCACTATTGTATGCTCCTACCTTGAACATGGATTAGAGCCCCACTCACGAAAGAAGTCCCACGCCAATTTTATGTGGAACTATAGGTACAAGTCTGCATTGCGTTTTCCCAACTATTATGGGGTCGGCTTCCAGTCTAACCGGAAGCAGTTGAATATTAGTATTTTACATGGAGCTACAGACTGGAGTAATATGTGAAACTAATTATTAGTAATTAGTTAGCAACATTCCTAATTTCCTACAACAACCCTCCTACCTCACACACCTTTCTATATTATTTAAGATTGCGCATTTTATTAATTGCCTGTAATTATGGCGTTGGGACACATAAATAAATAAAGATTTATGTCTTCATCGCATTGAGACTGTAAAACTTCAAACAGCATCTGGAGGAAAGGTCAATTTAAATTATAATTAGGTGTGCATTTAACATAATAGGTGTGTTAAACCATATTAATAGGGTAACAAAAGGGCAGGGTAAATTATAATCCAAGTGTATTATAATTTTACCTGATTTCATATTTTAACAACGGTCTGACAGTTTGAAAATATAAACAAAAGATTGTGAAAGCAAGTTTCGAAGATACATTCTTATAACCAAACAATTTCCGAACGAAATTCAAGTCCAATGACCTTATGACGTTCCGGCTGATATTCTCGGCAATCCACAGACTGTCAATCCGTTTTAATTGTTCCAATAACTTACTTTATTAAAACAGAAACAGTACATATTAATGTAATTTACGGTTATTTACTTTAAACGAGGAATGTTATTTTAAAAAAACCTTACGAAAATAAAAAAACATAAACATTCCCGACATTCCAAACGTTTAGTAATTTGCTGAGAATATCAGTGCTACCATTATGTCGAAATCAGTTGAACTCAATCACACACTACAAAAGTTGAAATAAACAAACTGTATTCAAATGGGCGTTGCCGTACGTTTTGATACCGATAATTCACTGATTACAAACAGATAAGCCCTCGTGTACTTCGCGACATTGTACTAAATCGAAACTAGGGCCTCAGAGATAAAAATGTGATACATTCTTTGTAGGCTACTGTGTTTTACGAAACTTTTTTCTCGTAATTTTTCCCACATACCTTCTTCGTCACAGTGTGTAATAATTAATTACTGAGATTCGCGGTGAAGTAACTCATAAATACACTAGTTTTAATTCATAAAGTTGGTTCTTATTGCATTTAAACTGAGAAGATTCGTACACAGGTGTATTATGGTGACTCATCCGGAAACATACACTTTAATAAGTTTGTAGTGTGTTTTGTGATGTGAAAATGTACAAAAAGTATTTATTAACGTTGTTTCTATACGCCAGTGTTGAGTGCCAATCGAATAAGGACTTGTATAATGGACAAGCTAACAGTGATTTTTACAATTCGCGAGAGCAAAGTACCCGGTCTTCAAGACTGCCCAGCCCGGGAGACAGTGACTACAGGACGTATGTGTACAATAACAGGCGATATGGGACAGATCCAGCGAGATATAACCCTTATAACCCAAATATAAACCAGCCAGGAGGATTTCCATACAATCCGATTAATACAAACCCTTTGGATGACCAATTCAAGTATAATATTGTGAGTATAAACTTCTGTTGAATTATGTATATTACAAAATATACCTAAGTATTTAATTTTATCTTTCTAGCTACCTACTTACTGTATGTTTCACAACTTCGTATGAGTCAGTTTTGATTTCAAGAGATTAAATAAATTCTTTGTTTTGTAAACATTGTTTGTTAGTCATCCCATTCAATGAATATTTAACCAATTAACCATCATAGCTTTTCTGAAATTCTGTTATACAATATTATCCTACCTGTTATTTAACTATTAAAGCCAAAAAGAACATTAAAATCTTGTTTTAGCCAAATATTTAATTAGGAGTTGTTCTTAGATTCAATAAGAATTCCAATAAGAAATATTTGCCAAACTTTTATCAGTATTCAACCTATCTAACCCCAGCTTATGAGACAAAATTAAAAACCTCTGGTTGTGACTCACTTGTGGGTAGAGTCATCATTTGTCCAAATGTTTCTGAACACGTCCGGCTTTCTGACTGTTTGTTCAGCCTTCTCATTAATACATACTTTTTGAATAAAGGGTGTTGTTGTTAATTCCATCAACATCGTCATCATCATTTCAGCCGATGACATCCACTGCTGGTCATAGGCCTCCCCCATGCTCCTCCACTTCGATCGGCCTTGTGCTTCCCACATCCAGCGGATTCCCACGGCCTTCACAAGGTCATCGGTCCACCTTGTGGGGAGGCCTTCCCACTCTACGTCTTCCGGTACGCGGTCGCCACTCTAGAACCTGTCGGTCCCATCGGCCATCAGTTCTGCGAGCAATGGGCCCTGCCCACTGCCACTTAAGTTTGGCAATTCTTTGGGCTATGTCGGTTACCTTAGTTCTCCTGTGGATCTCTTCATTCCTGATTCGATCGCGTAGGGAAACTCTGAGCATAGCCCTCTCCATTGATGCCAGCCCCCTTCCAGTCCAGAACCTTGAAGACATCCTCCAGTGCAGCGGTGAACAGTTTCGGAGAGATAACGTCTCCCTGTCTCACACCTCGCTGCAGAAGGATAGGTTTGTTTGTTGTGAGAGTTTTCGTTTGTTGTGGTAGCCAGATCTTTTTCGAATTTCCGATTTTAATTAACAAAAGTACGATTTCTAAAGAGAGAAATATTGTAAAGTGTGTAACACCTTAACATATGTGTACAAACCTGCCCTTAATTGCGACAACGGGAGACGAGACCCTTCGCCTGTGCCCCCACTAACCGACAGTGGACATTGAATCGTGAGTTTGTTTGCCATGCTCGCAACCCGCTTATAAAAGTTTCCTTCTTTGTTTTATATTTACCCACCTGTGCCCATACTAAGTTTTACAATTATTGTTACTTTCTACTGCTCAATGTGTGTTCCAATCATTTAAATATACCCTGTGAAAAACTCTCCTTAAAAGTAAAATGTCTCGAATTATTCACAAATGTCAATGTTGTACTAATGTTGTATCCTATTTTAGAACCGGGACCCAAACAATCCTGATGCTCTATTCCCCGGTGTGCTCGGAGGATGGAGGGAGGACCTGCAAGGGAGGGAGAGAAGAGACTCCCGGCAACTGAAGAGAGATGTCTTTGTTACCACTAATTATGGACAAGTGCAAGGGTTTAAGGTGAGTGAAAATAATGAGAGAAACATCTCTTTGTTTCAAATGTGCAGAATGGCAGGCAATGGAGGTGCAATGGAATTTCATAGATTTCAATTTCCACCTAATTGTGTCATTGAAAAAATAGAGTAATGATACTGAAAGTAATTTAATTATTAATAGATATATATCACTTTTTCAAATTTCCACAGCTTTGTCCAAAATTACAAAGTAAAAAGATTTGTAAGATAAATTTTCTCTTTGTAAGCAAGGAAGCAATACTGCCAGTATATACATATATATAGCAATATTGTTTGTACAGATTTGAAACAAGTAAAACTTTCTGCAATCCTATTAATATTATAAATCTGATAGTTTGGATGTTTAGATGTTTGGCTGTTTATTACTCAGGCATGCTAAAACAGCTGAATGGATTTGGATGAAATTTGACAAACAGATAGTTTGTAACCTGGATTAACACAAAACATGCTTGTTATCCCGAAACTACGTTCCCGTGGGGTAATTTCCAACCGCCACGCGGGCGAAGCCGCTGGCAAAAGCTAGTATCCAATAAAATTGAGTATAATTGCCACTCATCAAAGCACAATAACTTTCATATATCTCATGTCATTCATCCATTTTCATTTCACTTATACACCGTGACATTTTAGTCGTCTTACAACGGCAGCCCACTTCATGTACCCAATGACTGCTATCTACTACCATTCATTAAAAAAAATTTTTTTTGAACATTTGCATAATCAAAAACATGAAAATATCACTAAGACGAATGACGTAGTTTGAAACACCCTGTTATGGAGATGGAATTAATGCTGGAATGTAATGGTAGGTAGGTAGATATCTTCTACCGTTTGATACGTAAACATTATTAACAGGGAGGGTGTTTCATAATTCTGAAACATTCATTATTTTTCTTTGTATCTATTATCTTAATTAATGGTAACAATGTTTTGATCGCGCCTAGAGGTATGTTATGACGGATACATTGAGTGGATCATCTTTGTAAGACGACTAAAATGTCACGGTGTATTTATTGTATGCAGTAAGCCTACCATACCAGCTTAACCATAACGTTAATATTTTTGTCTAACAGGTCTATGTGTACGATAATCCAGACCCAGATTCTGGCTACCGACCCTGGCTGTCACCAGTGGAAAGAATACAGGGGGAAGTGTCAGTGTTCTTGGGCATACCGTATGCTAGACCACCGGTGTTGGAAGGTAGATTCAAGGTGAGATTTTATATTCAAGCTCATTTTTAACAGTAGGAGTCCTTTCATAGTTTGATTTTGTATCGCTATCGAAATCAGAGTGATCTTTACTATCATTGCAATAAGGTTGCTGGTGGATTGCTGTCTTTGAGTCAGCAACTCAGCCTGGCAACTTTTATTTTCTTTTCATAATATGCGAGTAGATGAAGGTTTACATATTATTTCTCATTGTTCTTGTTGGCGTATAGCAAAACAAAACACTGTCTTTCTCATTCTAATTCATAAATAATACTTTTATATCTATGTTCGCCATTACAACTTGTCTAAAATCCTTACTGTCTCATAGTGACTGTACTTCTTTTAGCCTTCTGTGGAATCACACGTCTCGCTTAATGTTAATAAAACACAGCTTACAATATACATGTCTATTTTTTATCGTTTTAATCCTTTAAAAGAGTCATTGTACTCATCATTATAAACAACTTTTACAATGGGATCAAACCTGAAATCTTGAAATAAAAATGAGCTGATCCATACATTGCGTCGAGATATGCGAACATAAATGTTTTTTTTTTTTTTGGGTATGGCATCTCGCAGTTGACCTTGAGAGGCCGTGACTGCTTAACCGGGCTTTCCTGTGGGGACTATTAGCTTTTAGACTAAGACCCTCCAGCCAGGGCTTACAAAACTACGCTTAACCTATAGCGACTGCGCACTGAGGGCACCCCCTGCGGGGTACGAGCCTCGGCTCAGGGAGTCACTGTTGGGGGGGGCAGCAAGTGGGGACAGGCTGGATCAAACAATTTACTTATTATTATATCATGGGGATTTTAACTCTACTTGCTCAGCTTCGGCGCGGGCTGGCACTTCTGCGGGCAAGGGATGGTTGGGGGGATTTCGTTTACTCGGGGTCTTCGCGGGGCGCGAGGACCTCGGCGGCGAGGTCGGAAGGACGGTTGTTTGTTTCTGTGTGCCCTACTGCTTTCTTGAAGGAGAGTGATGGGGTCATCAGGGTCGGAAAGGACATGTCTCGGCCGGCGGATTCTACTGATTCTACTGGGGACGACATAAATGTATGGATCAGCTGATTTTTATTTCACGATTTCAGGGTTGATCTCAGAGTAAAAGTTGTTCATAATGATGAGTACAATGACCCTGTTAAAGGATTGAAACGATAAAAAAAATAGCTATGTATACGAGTAAATAGCATGATGTTAAAAAAATTGTCTTTAGGTGTAGTTTTTGCGAGAGATGGGCTTGTGCCTAAGCAACAACAGCCGCACGTTTCAATCGATCACGTTAAGCTACCCTTGCCGGAGTTGATCAGTGGTTGGGTGACCATTTTTACATACCACGACCCCTCCATCCCTCAGAAAGCACGTTAGGCCGTTGGTCCCGGCTGTCATACGTGGATCATTGACAATCGTCAGAAGCCCAAAAGTCTGACAACCAGACTTACCAAAAGGTCCACTAATGGTACTGGTTTTACACAGTGACTAGATGGTGGAAGTCAGTTGGGCTGTCGCTCCATGTTAAATGCTGGTACTCAGCTGCATCTGATTAGACTGGAAGCCGAGCCCAACATAGCTGGGAAAAGGCTAGGCAGATGATGACTGATCCCCCAGTAATGGCTAAAGTTCTATCTATAGGTAATTTATAAAAACCCTGATTCGATTCTTGGGTTCTGATTATTGACTTGATGTAAGGATTTTTTTCTCACATTAGAGCAGCGTGCTTCATTACAAATTCCTATCACCAGTATTACATACTACCTTACGTAAAGTTAAATTAAGTAATTATTTGTAGCCTCCAAGACAACACCCCGGCTGGCAGCTGATGCAAGCAGTGGACTGGGGCCCCGCGTGCCCCCAACCCGTAAAGTACACGGGCGCGACTAAAGGCATCAGAGACATGGATGAAGACTGTCTCTACTTGAATGTATTCTCGCCTAATGTAAGTAGATTTTATCTTTCCGCATTGTATGATGAAGCCATCAGCAAAAATTACGACCTTCCAAACGGACTTTCTTCCCTTATTAAGCCCCTTTAGGAAATGAATTTTCAAAAATCCTGCTTTATTGCTAACTTACATTATATGAGGAACTCTTGAGATAGTGCAAGACCCAGGTATATAGGCTGTGCCGTATCTGTTAGTGAATCATTGAATGAATTCAAAATTTTCATTAAGTACCTACAGATATGGTTGTCAAAAAAGAATTCAAGTTTAGTGTGAAGGTACTTTTTCGCGACGCCAACCTGCAATTCAACAAAGGTTGAGAACACGACAAACATTGTGATTAATCGCTGCCATATAGTTACGATCGCGCATGTAGCTATGAGTGGTGCCTTTAATGACTTTTTGGGGATGCCCGCGCCGCCGTAAGAGAAGACTTGACTGTAGGCTTCTTCAAACAGCCGCGGCGCGACACCTGTAAAATAATATCTACGAAAACTTCATGGAAATTGATCTACAAGTGTCGCGTCGCGCCTGTTTGAAGAAGCCTTAATTCGTACGCCTGTTTGGTAACTTGTCTGATAACGACTTTATCCCCATTTCTACCCATATTTCCATATTCTTGTCTTTTTTGAGAATGTTAAATAAAATCTAAACGAGAACCAATCCGGCGTTTAATAGTTTATTTTTCGCCTGTAAAAAATAACGTAACATAACTGACGAAATGTGGATGTACTTTGCTACACCTCTAACCCTTCGGAGTACACAGGCGTGATGTCATTACGTTATTTCACATAATCTTCAATCCTGTTACAAATCAACACGACAAACAAAGCCTACATTGTCATCAAATTGCACGCAGGTTACATTTGCACCAAAAAGCTGCTACAAACGAGGTCGACCTGTGACATGACAGAATAATGATAGCATTGCCACTGCTAAACATAGTCTTTGTCCCTGGCGAATAGTTGCAGTGTTGCGAATAGACGGCCCATCTGATTATGAACGTAATTTATTTATAGAACAATGGCTGGTTTTGTGATGTAACTGATGTGTAGGCAGTCATTCCTGTAGCGCGTATACGTAGTTAGGAAAATGCAGGTGGTTAAAGTAAAAACACTTATACATACACACATAAACGCCTTCTACCACGCTTTCTTCCCATGGGGTAACGCCACCTGCTACGATCCGTACATACTTACTCGTTTTGCCTCGTTTACGTTCATACATCAGAGGCCCTAGTGTGAGTTTCATTTAACTATCTACACCAAACGCAGTGAGCGCGTTTGGCGTTCCGATTGGTCCATCACCAATCCAGGGCCAATCGGAACGCCGAACGTGCATGAAACTCACACTAGGGCCTCTGAGGCCCTAGTGTGAGTTTCATTTAACCATCTACACCAAACGTAGTGAGCGCGTTTGGCGCTTCGATTGGTCCGTCACGAAATGGTTAAATTAAACTCTCACTAGGGCCAAAGAGGCCTTAGTGTCAGTTTTATTTAACCATCCCGATCTAACGCATCGAGCGCGTTCGGCAGTCCGATTCGCCCTGGATTGGCGAAGGACTAATCGGAGCGCCGAACACGTTCGATGCGTTAGATCGAGATGGTTAAAAGAAACTCACACTATAATAGGGCCACTGGTCACACACGTACGCCGGGTGCGAGCACTGACGCACCTGGCCTCTTTGAAGAACTTCAGCAATGAGGTCATTACCTATATTCCTCTTAGGGCGTCCCCTCCCGGTGGTTAAATAAATAGCTAATATCACATATTGCTTTTTGGCTTTGCAAACTGGAATCCGATCCATTTAAGTATTAATTTATTGTTCTCTAGTTTCTGCCAGTGGCTTCGCCCGCATGGACTTGAAATATGATTATCTCACGAGCACGTGCTATCGGCACAAAAGTAGACTATGTCCTTCCTCAGGATGCCATCTATCTCCTTGCCGAATTTTATCGAAATCCGTTCTGTAGTTTAGGTGTAAAAACGTAACACACAGAAAGAGTTACATCCTATCCTATCCTACTAATATTAGAAATGTGAAAGTTTTTGAAGATGAATGGATGTTTGTTACTCTTTCACGCAAAAACTACTGAACGGATTTGGGTGAAATTTGGCACACCGATAGTTTATAAAGTCATTTATTCAAACTAGGCTGAGAGTCAGCACTTTTTGAACGTCAAAATTACATAAGACAGTCCCCCCAAAAAGCCCGCCCTTCACCACTTCCTAGTGCTTTAGCTGGGAAGAAGAAGAGGCGCAACAAACTCCCCATATATAACCTCGATACACATACGATACTTTTTAACCCGGTGGTAGGTACGTTCCCGTGGGATCATTTCCGACCTCCATGTGGGCGAAGCCGCTGGCAAAAGCTAGTTCGAAATAATATTAATATGGATGTGTACAAAGTTACAGACTATATATAAAACTGATGAGTTCATGACACTGTTAAGGCGCAGCTACTTAACGAATTACTACATTACTGTAACATAAAATATTACTTAACAAGTCAAGTAATATCACAAGATTTATATAGATTAGGAACTTTCACTGACATTAGATAGACATTACCTACGTAAATCTCCGTTTCGTTATGGGTGGCAGCATGAAAGGTCCACACCAAACCATTTACAACGTCAGCCAAGCGTGCGGGTTGTTCGAAAAAGATACCGCGGCCCCTGGCACACAGGCAACTGAAGGAACACGAGTGGATTTTAGTCAGTAAGTCTGACGCGCCCTCCCGCTCCACCCAGGGCGAGAGAAGTTATTTGATGATTTCCCACCAAAAAAAAAGCCATTTACAACGTAACAAACTACCAGTTTTTAATCAGTTGTTCCCGGTTATCACAAAAACGCCCGAGTTCTTGATCGAAAGTCCACGTACCCCGGGACGTCAAAACATCGCGGCTGGATTTGATCGCGCAATGGATTTTCGACACTCGGTGTTGAGCCAAGTGTTGAGAATCTAACAGAGTGCATCCCAGCGTTTCGAAAAAACACACGGTTCGATTTTCAACTCTCGGCGGTAAACTAGTGCGTTGAAAATAGAGTGCACGAGTAAATCCCGTCGTGATATTTTACGTCTCTGCGAACGTGGTCTAATTCTAGGAGCGCTTGCTTCTTGTCTGCTAAATTCCAAACTATCTAACACCAATCCGCCAGCATTTGTTTTTTAAGTAATTTGTTCATTGAAAGTACACTGAAATCGAATAAGTAATTCGTTACAACAGCTATTGCGTTCTAAAGAAGCTTATGATTTTTATTTCCTCTCCACTTTGTTTTTTTTTTACTTTTGACTTATTTATGTCATTTCCTGTCACGTAATAATAGACGAAATATGTTTTACTATTATTATTAAATTTCCATCGGTGACCCCAACGAGATTTTTATAGACTCTTAATATCTTCAGAAAACGATAATAATTAATAAACCCTACTGAGGTAGGATGCGGCTTCACTACGTTGTCAATCGATTGTCTACCTAATGTCTGACAGAAAAGCGGAACTCTGACAAGTGACAGCATTAATTCAAGAAACACGATCCACTTCGTATCAACCCTCGACCGCAAATCTGACAATGGATATCGCCAAACGAACATCACATTGTACGAATGATAATTATCAATATTGTTCTGTTTTAGCTTCTAAATTATTACAATGGCTGCATTACATATTCGGGGCCTATTGTCTTCGATGAGGTCGATACCGAGTCAATGATGTTGAATGGGTTATTTGACGTCGGATTGTAATTATCAATTTATAACGCTATTTGTTTAGTATCTATTGTGAAGCCTCCCTGTTTCGGTCACTCATAAAGCCAAAATATGCATGATATTTGGTACCTCCTAATGAGTTATGTATTAATTCAAATGATGAAGTTCATAACAATTACGTCTTTAATCTAGGCGCTATGTATTTGTTATTTGTTGAAATTACAATTAGAAGACCTTTACAGACTCATCCAAGGCGATGTTATAAGTCACAATGTCTAATGGAATACACAAAATAACAAATGTAAAATATAATAAGCAAAATTACAAAGAATTACTCAGACCTTCCTTACTTATCATTTAAGGCTCGTGCAGACTAACGCGACACGACGCGACGGCCGGGTCGCGACACTCGTAGAACTATTTCTATGAAAACTTCATGGAAATTGTTCTACAAGTGTCGCGTTGCGCCTGTTTGAAAAAGCCTTTAAGGTGGATGCACTAAGGTACCCCGTGAAATTTAAATTTTCTTCCGTTTTTCGCAAACCTGTTGAATGAGTATTTCATTAAAAAAAGTAATTCAACGGGATTACATGAACTTAAGAGGGTTGTATTGATTACTTTAGCTATTATAATTCTGTAAAGTCATATTTGTTACTGTCGCGAATTATATTATAACCAATATACAACCTGACCTGACTTGCAAATTGCAAAAACGGAAGAAATTTTTAAATTTCGCTAGCTACCCTGACGTTTCCCCCTTAAGCTATGCAGGATAAGTCCTATCCAGTGCGCAAACTGTAACCATGAATTCAGTATATCATTCTAGACCCCCTAGCGTAGAAATTTTTGGTCGGTTATACAAAAAAAAAAAACTATACATTTTGACCGCGTAGGTATTGCACTTTTCTATGAAACAGCTGATTTTTTGTTGTATAACCGACGAAAATTTTCTATGCTGGGGGGATCTAGAATGATATGCTGAATTCATGGTTACAGTTTGCGTACTGGATAAAAACTTATTCTGTACACACCGTGAAATAATGGTTGTTTTCCCGCAGCGAAATGGTTTTGTCTTGGTAATACAATAGTTTTATAAATAAATAAAATATTAGAAACAAAAAATGGCGGATTAACCATTCTGAAAAATCACCACGTGCAAGAGTTTATTTTGCTTTGAACATTTATGCATCTCTGTTTCCTTTGTCGGCGGTGCGTGCGATTCGAGTAGTACCTACAAGTTACCTTTAGTGTTACTATTGAGTAGTGTTTTATCGAGTTGATGAATATTTTTTAAATTGTTTTAAAACAAAAAAAATCTTAATTTTTTAACTTTTACTTTATGCTTCGAAAGTACTCCTTATGGCAAGTTGTTCGGCCGCGGGAAAACAATTATTAAAATTTCTCGGTGTATAATATTATAAATATGAAAGTTTGGATGTTCGTTACCCAATCACGCAGAAACAGCTGAACGGATTTGGATGAAATTTGGCGAACAGATAGTTTATAACCTGGATTAACACATAGGATACTTTTTATCCCGGTACTACGTTCCCGTGGGACAATTTCCGTACTCCACGCGGGCGAAGCTGCTGGCAAAATCTAGTGTTTAAATAAATGTTGCTGATTATGGATTATGGTTGCTTGTGGATTGTCATAATCAACCTATAACGTTCCCACTGCTGGGACGTAAGCCTTCTCTCTAAGAGAGGGAGTGGGATATCTTCAAATTTTTGCTTCTATGACATGCCGGTTTCTTCACGATGTTTTCCTTCACCGTTTTGAGAGCAGTGGTGATGAAATAGTTTACACAAAGTAAAGCGTCTGTCTGGGTTCGTACCTACGACCTACATCGCGTAAGTCGCGTCAGTTACCACTGGGCCACCACTGCTCATATTACGAATTAGATTAATTCAATTCACTTCAAAACCATTATAAACTAATAGCTGTTGCCAGCGACTACGTCCGCGTGCTGTTCTGAAATTATCCCACGGGAACGTAGTACCGGGATAAAAAGTATCCTATGAGTTAATCCAGGCTATGAACTATCTGTGTGTCAAATTTCATTCAAATCCGTTCAACCGTTTTTGCGTGAAAGAGTAACAAACATCCATACATACATCCATACTCACAAACTTTCACATTTGTAATATTATAGTAGGACAAAGTAAAGCGCCTGCCTGGTGTGCTAAATTTCATCCAAATCCGTTCAGCTGTTTCTACGTGATTGAGGAAAGAACATCCGAACATCTTCACAAACTATCATTTGTAATATTATAGTAAGACTAGCTTCTGCTCGCGACTTCGTTCGCGTCAAATTTCTTGCGCCCCCGACCTACCCCGTCGCTTCGAACCTGCCGTGCGAGTACTTCGTCTTCGTGGCTTTTTTCTCTTAGCTCGGCTCCTAAAGGTCTTAGCGTGTTATGTAACACGCTAAGACCAACAACCAACACTAAAAGAATATTTCAATTCGAACCAGTAGTTCCTGAGATTACCGCGTTCAACCAAACAAACTCTTCAGCTTTATAATATTAGTATGGATAGTAGGATTTACTTCTGTTTTCAATGTATCAGAACCTTCCCTCGATCATTCTAAGCCTGAGAGAATTGAATTACCAATTCAGAATTGTTCTACATTAGGCATAATTAGCAACCACCTGCTGGGTAGGAATGGCAAAATGAATTGGACAGTTCAACAACATTGATTGCATTATTTACAGCAATGGATTAGGAGTTTCCGTCAAATTGATTCAGATTCTGATTGATAGTGTGCAGTCGACATAAATTCTACGTAAATCCTAAGTTCACTAAGGTTGAAATGATTTAATTGTCATATTATTGGTGTTAAGGGGAATCTAGTCGCGGGCTCGAACTCAATTGTCGGCCTGGCTCTAAAGCACGCTGTGTCACCAAGCATCGTATCCGACAGACGTACTATTAGAGATGAGCAGTTAGACGCTAGTCTACACGCACAACGTTATTGAGTGAAATGCAGGATCATTTATCGTAAAACAGGCGCGTAAAAAATTGAGAAAAGTCCTTCGTAAGATAGGGTTTTATGAAAAAACCATTGCATAAATCAATGAAGTTTATTGAACTTTTCGATATTTGAGCTTTGTCGGTACCGACTTGGCTTTGGATTTTACAATTCTTTTATTACTTAAAAACACTCAAAGTAAGGTTAAGTTAGCAAGAAAGACGAATCTTTGTTGGCTCATAAGTTTTTAATGGCTTTTTATTTTAGTATTCTGTTTCCGTACAGACAATATTAATAATGGGACAAAACCACACCATGTTTAATTTTTTAAGTACATTGTCGAACAGTGGAGTAACATACTCCCGAAGTTTGCTTGGAAAAAATGCCGATTAGATTCACCTTAAAACAAAAATACACCTTGACGTTCAAGTGACATTTAACCATTGGGTGGTAAAGCAATTACGAGCCAAACCTACGTTAAAAAAAAACAACATCACGCCTTGTCTCCCGAAGAGTTGTACCTATAATTTACCCACATTTCGCCAGCTGGGCACAAATCCAGACTCCGGACAGCTACTGAGAAATTTCAGATAGAAAAACCTAATAACTTTTTGCCCGACCTGGGAATCAAACCCAAGCCCTCATGCTCAGCAGTACCGCTTGCGACCACTATACCAACGAGAGTTGTAAAATAATGTAAATACTTATCTACCTTCATGACAAATACATTCTAAGTTCACTGAACGCCATTTCCATTTACAAGAGAACCAGTTAGATCACAGAGGTCAACCGACAATGGGTCATTAACTGCCGACTAATCGGTTCTAATTAGTACGATTTGTCTCAGAGCCTATACAACAATAAAAACCTTATCTCTCTTGAAATAGAAGCTACGGCTAGCAAGCGCGGCACGTCAACCTTGTTTGGCAGAATTAAGTCAATTCACAGATTACTGTTTCTCCATTGCGTGCTTTAGCGTCATCATAACCAAGCTGGGTTTGGCGGGTTTGTGATCGCAGTAAGAATTAAAAATGCTCTTATGCAACGAGATTTTTTTCCTACAAATTAGAGGATTTTATCTAAGATAAGAATGCTTGGAAACATGCTGGTCCTGCTCCATAGGACAAACTAGTCAAGACAAAATCAAACTGGTTGCTAATTGAAAATTGTATAATTAATTATATTTATAACATTGATTTACACTCAGTGATTACTTTAACTCACGCACTGACTTATTACTTGTTAATATTCTAGGAAAATCGTATATGTACTTACTTTTACGATGTTTGTAAATATGTGAGCACCATGTATCTATTATAAAATTAATTTATCTGTAATTGCATTCTTTTTACCTTTTTACTTTGGTATGGTAATTTTATTCTGGATGCATCGTTTTCACACATAATTATATAATGAATGAATGTTAAATATTGTGCTTTAAACATTTTTAAAGAGTAACGGTGGAGTTTCTTGTCCATACTTCTCCTTACGAAACTACATTTTGGAAGGAGCGACTAGAATCAATTCTATTTTAATGTAAATGTTGACGTTCAAAAGTGCCATAAAAGTGCCTATTTGAAATAAATGCTTTGACTTTGAAACGAATAAACTACGTGTAATATAACTGACGCAAGACCTCAGACACCCCAATTAGAGTATTGAATTAAAAGCATAATACAATAAAACTGTTTGTTCTTTACTGTTATTATTAAGAAAAAAGTATTGACCCTAGCACTACTTTATACATTTAAAATGTAGTCTTATTACCTTTAAATAAGATTGAGTTTTCTATGGCTCAACCGGCGGTAGATATGGTAAAATACATAATTTAAAAAAATACCCAAGTATATTAAAAATAACAAATCGATTCAGTAGTCAATAAACAAACGACTTTCAGGACATGCATCTATTCTGTTAAGGTGTTCTTAAAGTGTGCGTACACGAGTAACTAAAATTGCTCCATCTTGGGCATTTCTCGTTAACTATGACGTCACGACTACATCCAGTAATTTAGGGCAATGGCAACATGTAGCCACCTGTTGCCAGAGATACGGCCACACAATATGGAGCAATATGGAGCAACTTAAAAAAACTATGCAATTCCGCTTGCTCAAAAAATTGCCCACACGGGCACGGGCGCGGCTCTTACACTAAGAGCACCTTTACACGGGCAGTTTTTGACCAATTATTGCTCGGCAACACTAATAAATCAACCTGGATCAATTAAGTGAAGCAATCTGGAGCAACAACAATAAATTGCCGATGTGTTTCGGCAATATTGTTTCTGATTGCTCCATATATTTTATGAATTGCCGAATATCCAATCGTGTTGGAAATTTTTAGTCAATTTTCTTTCTGTCTCGTTTTGACGTATAACTACGTCTCGTTTTTGCGAGAGGAACCAGCCGGCGGCGGGGGAGGCGCATTGCCTAGTTTTTTGGCTACATGTTGCCATTGTCCTAAATTGCTAGATGTAGTCGTGACGTCATAGTTAACGAGAATTGTCCAAGATGGAGCAATTTTAGTTGCTCCTGTAAGCGTACCTTTACACCTTGTATATTATGTCAAGAGCTGTCACCCTAGGCCCGCTTTCACCACAAATCAGATAGGCGACGGTTTTCTAGAATTGCAGTTACCTCATATTATATCGGCATTCCTGAACAATCCGTAATTTTTCATCAATTTGACATTAATGTGACAAAGAACGCTCCGTATTTGAGCAACCGTTATGATGTGACTGGTCACCGCTTCCACTAAAGATTAAAGCGGTGAATGGACCATTCACCGACGCTCGCATTAAAAAACGCTCTGTTTATACAGAGCGTTTTTTCTTTCAGAACAATACTTTTTGGAAGGTGAAATAATAACTAATTAGGTAGATACTACGCACTGTACGTTATCCTATATAATGCGAGATCAGTTTATACTGGAAATGTATAGCTTGATGTGTAGCTGTGTGTAGGTACGTTCCCGTGGGATAATATCCGAACTGCACGCGGGCAAAGCCGCTGGCACAGTTTAAAATGATGTTCTAAGTAATCCGACTGCCCAAAATACTGTGTTCGAAAGTCCTTTACCTTTGTAGGTAGCTCTTCCAATTAGCAAATGAACTGACTATTGATGTCGCCGCTGGCTGTCCTGAATTGTTTAACTGGCTCATTGCTTCATTAGATACCTTTATACCTACTACGAACAATACCGGCCTACCTACTATAATTGAACAAAGTTTAATTTGTTCACATAAAAGTCTGGCACTTACGAACATTAAACAAAAAAGAGGTTTATTTATTTATGTATATTTTATTTTATTTATACTACAAAAATACAAAAAATCAGTGAACACCTTGGAATGTACAGTGATTAGCCTGGACATAAAATGGGGATGTCGTTGGTGCAAATCATAAGTATACAATATACTAATATAGATATACAGATACATATATACTAGGCCACTCAGAAAGTATTCTGAAAAAAAGTTTTAATGTATGAGAGACTGGCCAGTTATAATCTATTTTGTAAGTAAAAATAGGTACGTTCGAATTTCAAAATTTCCCTCCACATTGTTTGCGAGCTAATTTAAATTATCGTGTCTCTATTAAAAATAGATCTGCGCCGGTAATATTTTCGCGCTATGATTTTTACGATTTCAAGCGTCGTCTGAAACCGGATGTGTCGTACGATAGACTTCAAATGGTATTCATGGATAAAAGCCCTTCTAAAGCAACCGTGTATCGTTCGTATAAAGAATTCAAGCGCGGTCGACTAACTTTGGGGGATGAAGAACGAAGTGGTTGCCCTTTGACGGCTGTTACGAAAGAAAACGTGCTAGCAGTGAAAAATTTAATCCATGACAATAGGCGAGTTCCGTCTCAAGAGATTCAGCACACACTGCAGGTTGGGTCAGGAAGCCTTCGCGAAATTATACACGTACATCTTCGCGTGAGGAGGATAGTTTCCCGCTGCGTACCACACAACCTCACCGATGCTCAAAAGCCGGCCCGGGTGGAATGGTGCCTTGATATGATAAACAAATTTGAAGCAGGCTCGTGTCTGCGTGTTTACGACATCATTACAGGTGATGAGTCCTGGATTTATCAATACGATCCAGAAACGAAGCGCCAGTCGACGGTTTGGGTGTTTCAAAACGAATCAACTCCTACCAAAGTGAAGCGATCTAGAAGCGGCGGGAAGATTTTGATCGCCAGCTTTTTCAATTTGACTAGCTATTCGGTGTCAATTCCTTTACGGAACCAAAGAAGCATCAACGCTGAATGGTATACTACCAAATGCTTGGCAGAAGTTTTCTCTGTTGTGAGAAACAAACTGCTCCACCACGACAACGTGAAAATAAAAAATGAGCTCAAAGGGATACAATTTTCGTCGCCGGAAGATGCGCTGTCAGCGTTCGAGCAGGCTGTAAACGAGGTGTCTGCGACGGACTGGAAAAGGTGTTTCAAAAACTGGTTCAGACGCATGAAACTTTGTACCTATAGAGGCTGGTGGAGAGTACTTTGAAAAGATTTAATAAAAAATATTTTATATTGAACACTTATTTTTATTTTTGCAAAACTTTCTGAGTGTCCCACGTACATATCCTTTTTAATAGATCCATAAATACATACATACAAAATATATAAGGAAAGAAAATTAATTAAGACTATATATACAAAATTAAAGCTAAGTAGGTACGAGAGCGTGATCACAACTACAAGAGTTCCTTTAAGAGTCTTTTAAACATATGTAACGACTGCGCGCGTTTAATTAAATTGACTCCGTGAACTTTAAAAAAATATTTTATTTATTTTATTATGTAAAGTTATAGTAAGAGAATCGCCAACCATCGCTTGCTAAGCCTATGAGTAAATAATGAGTAATTAGTCAAACTCATCATTATCTTTCATTTCATCACAAAAGTGTATTTTCAACGCCAATGGTACGAAAAGCAGATCCTCAAAAACACTTGTCCTCATGTGTCCTCACCAATTTTATTAGCTGGAATCCGCTGTGACTTAAGCTGCGATGAAATGACAAAGACTACATTAAATAAACTTTTACCGTTTTCCACCAGACGGATGCAGGGTCTACGGCACAGCGGTACCCAGTTATGGTCTACATCCACGGCGGACAGTACACCTCCGGAGCATCGAACCTGTTCCCTGCACACATGCTGGCGGCCTTCTACAATGTTATCGTGGTCTCCATCAATTATAGGCTCGGTGCATTAGGTAAGCTTTTTAACCTTTATTTTGTCTCAATTGTTGACACAAAATCGGGATTGTTAAAGACAAATATATGATTGACGTTCCCATTAACTAGTAGACCATTGAATGGAAAGACCCTTTCATACATCAATCTACAATGGTATTATTCACTTGATCTGACCAAGATTTTGTCTGGACTTTAAAAAATAACCGTGACCTCTCAGTTTTCTTTCGACCTTAAAAAACGCCGACCTCGTCTGATTTTTAAAATATGATTGACGTGTAAAGGGTTTGTACATACGAGTACAAATGTAGTTACAAAAATAAAATCACTTATCTACTTCGACTTTTTCACTTCTTTTTTCCTATTTTAATAGCCATAATATACCCATCAGGAAAAACTCGTGATGTTTAACATTTACTCCGTTTATTATCCTTACCCAACCAAACAGCCGCATATATTTTATTTCTAGGGATCAAATACATAAAAAAGCCTTCAGAATATAATAAGCTAACTCCGAATTTTCTAACTATTCTTTCAACAAATCTTTTGAAGTTGGACCACACTTACACCGTGCGATTCAATTTCTTGTGGCAAACCATAAGTAGAACCAACAATAAAAGTTGCACGGTCTAAACAGAGTTTCGATGCAAGTAATTTGTTGCTTTAATTTTATCATTTAGCAAGGCAAGAAACTGGGACCGTGTAACTGGGACTTTTTTTTTGTTTATACTGTCCGACTGCTGGGTAAAGGCATCACTCAAGTTCTTCCAGGAACTCTTTTCCCGCGCCACCTCGAACCAGCTCTCGCTTGACAAGTCCAGAGGCCTTAGTGTGAGTTTCATCTAACCATCTCGATCAAACGCTTCGAGCGCGTTTGGCGCTCCGATTGGCCCTGGATTGGTGACGGACCAATCGGAGCGCCCAACGCGTTCGATGCGTTTTATCGAAATGGTTAAATGAAACTCACACTAGGGCCGCTGGTCACCTCGCCACCGCTTTCTGGGCCGACAGCGGCGGCGCCGTCCATCTACTGGCATCCATTGGGTGGAGACTTTTTCCCAGCGGTCATCCTGCATGCGGCTAATGTGACCCGTCGAATCTCATTTGAGTCTGGCAGTCTTCTTGCCTTCGTCGTTTTATAACGCAGCGATGAGATTTTACTTTCGTTTAATTGTTACGTTTTGTTATGTGTTACCATCACAGGTTTCCTCTCAACCGGTGACGAGAACTCCCCCGGCAACTACGGCATCCTAGACCAAGCGATGGCTCTTCGCTGGGTGTATGACAACATTACCCCTTTCAACGGCGACCGGTCTTCTATCACTCTGTTTGGCCCGGGCGCTGGAGCTGCTTCAGCTGGTCTACTGGCCATAGCGCCGCAGACCAGGGATATTGTCACCAGGGTCATAGCTCAGGTAAGACATTTTATGGAGTAGATATAGCTACATAATCTTCTTCGGCCTCTATTCAAAAACGTTTACTAAGGGGGACATCTCTTGTTAGTTTACTGATGTAAGAATGAAGGAGATACAAAAACTTTCTTAGTTCTCTCAATAATCACGAAGGTATAAAATCGTCGGGGTCAGTTTACTAAAGGTATGAGGGTACACCCTGTAAAATCATTCGACCTCCATAGGTAAGGGAGGACCCTCATACCCGATGGGTGTAGTCTGGTGGAGACACTGCCCGACGATTAATGTCTGGACATTGGTTATCTGCTAGTAGTGCGGTAAACTCTGCTGGCGCGTTGCAGGATTTTGCAGTGCATAGTTCTCATGTGGCAAGTTTTTATCTCATCGTGCTTTGTATGTTGTGTTATGTCTTTTGTATGCACCAAATAAACGATTTATCTATCTATCAATGCTGATGCCGCTGCCCGATGACCACTTAAATTCCGTCAAAGACATTGATTTACTGGCCATGCCATACCAACGCTTTATGATAAGGCAAAATTATGGTATTCTGACCATCTTCGACATATTATGCCCCTTTATAATATTCCCCCAAATAATGGGGATACTTTCGACACGAAGCTACACAATCATTAACATTCAATCTATTTTTCTACAGAGTGGCTCAGCCTTAGCGGACTGGGCGATAATCGAAGACAAGTTCAGGGTACAGAACACTTCGTTAGTCTTCGGGCGGCTGCTCGGCTGTCCCATCGACTCGTCGTGGAAGCTCGTCAACTGCCTGAGGCAAGGTAGGAGCTTCTATGAGCTGGGGAATGCTGAGTTTCAGGTAAGGCGCAGTCCCATCATTAAATGATTTCCAAATAAATTGTTAAAATTAAACGAAACTGCTTGAAATCCAACTAAGGTAATTAAATTAGTGCGGTTTCTGCTAGAATAAAGATGAGAAACTTGTAAAAAGAACTGTATTTCGATTTCTGTTAGGTTCTTATTTGAAAAAACAGACTCGATGGTTTAAACCATACCTAAAGAAAAATGTTGTTTTGTAATAAGACCGACTGGGTTTAAAATAGGTAGGATAAAAATTCTGTAAATAGGTATATAATGTTACCGTCGCGAATCAGATTTTAATCATTAAACAACCTGAAACTGGCCCGCAAATTGCAAAAATGGTTCTTTTTGCAAAACAGGCTTGATAGTTTAACTCGTACGTAAAGAAAAACCTTATTTTCTTAAAGGCCAATGGTGTCAGCTAACATCCAATTTAATTTTATTATAAAAGTAGCTTTTGCCAGCGGCTTCGCTCGCGTGGAGGTCGAAAATTACCCCACAGGAACATACTATCGGGATAAAAAGTATCCTAAGTGTTAATTCATGTTAAAAAGAACTGTGTACCGAATTTCATCCAAATCAGTTCAGCCGTTTTTGCGTGATTGAGTAACAAATACCCGAACATACAAACTTTAACATTTATAATAATTAAGTAGGATACATTGACTTTTAAGAATTTGGGCTTGTTGCCTGTAATTAGTACGTGTTTAAACATTTTCTCTACAGCCACACGTGGGCCTCTTGCCATGGGGGCCAGTCCTAGAGAACAACTTCACGTTCCCGGGAGATGAATGGTACGACGGCTGGAGGGAAAGGGACTGGCATTTCTTGAACGTAATGCCAGAAGAAATGATAAAGAAAAGGCAGTTTAATCCTTCGTTAAGGTATATGACGGGGGTAACTACGCAAGAAGCGGCGTTTTATTTGTGTGAGTAAGAAATTTTGTGACTGGTAATGTACAGAGGCCAACACATCAATCTACCCCAATCTGTCAAATTTCTTTGATAGTTTTTCAACTTTATCACAAAACAAATAAGGTTCATGTTCAATCGGGAAAATTTTACAGTTTGGGATAGCTTGATGTGTTGGCGTCTGTACCCAAGAGACAGGTGGCATTGCCTCGTATGGTGCATTGCAATACTTAGCCTCTGATCTAGTATCTAAGGAACATTTTTGATTCTACGAGACAATGAATGTGGATGAAAAGTATTTATTTTTCTTGTTTCTTTGGATACGGTACGAGTCGCGCGGTAAACTCTGATTGCGCGATGTAGGAATAGTGTGACGTCAAGTCTTGCGTAGTTCGCATGTGGCATTGTAGAGGGCGCCACAGCACTTTTTTGTGTTTCAAGTCTTTTTGATGCGTAGCTCGCATGTGGCGTTATAGATGCCACCACAACAGCATGAAAGGTGTGGTAAAATTTAAGGGTGACCATCAAACTAAACATTTTTATACATTGGGCCAAAACATCGTAATCGCAAAAAAACGTACAGCTGCCCTAACATTTGAGTTATTTAGCACAGACTAAAAGGCACACAATATACAGCCGAAGAAAGCATATTTAAAATAAAATGTGTAAGGTATTTGGGTCGAGTAGGTATTGAAATTTTGTATGGTACTGGTGATAATTATTGGTCCCAAGTATGTATGTTCAGTTTGATAGTGTGTACCACACACTTAAATAGGAACACACCTTTCTGAAACATGCTGTTCATGCAATCTGCAACGTTGCAGTATTATCATCCTAATGAGTATTGACTTCTTACTAAGTAGTTGTACTTTTTGGTGGTTTGTTACCACCCGAATTGCTTTAAGTACATTTAATCTTTCTTATTTTCTTCAGATTTTAAGAAAACCAAACCTATGAATTATCTCATTACAGATACAAACGAATCCCTAGCCCCTAACTACGAGATCACAGAAAATTGGTTCAACGAAAAAGTATTCGAATTGGTACAAAGGTACAACTACACATTGAATCCGCGGGGAGTATACGAAGCCATCCACTATATGTACACCTACCACCCCGACCCACACAACGTTAGCGCTATCAGAGACCAGTACATACATGTGAGTTATTACCAAATTAGATAGTGTTACAACCGTCCCTTGTAACAACTGACCCATGTTACAACCGTCCCTTGTACCAACTGAACCATGTTACAACCGTCCCTTGTAACAACTGACCCATGTTACAACCGTCCCATGACACAAATGACTCATGTAACGATAAATACAATCTATCTTAGACAAATACCTCTTTTCGCAGCTCCTTTCAGACTTCCTCTACCGCGCACCAACAGATAAAATGGTAAAACTTCTCCTCGAACAAAATGTACCAGTCTACATGTACGTACTAAATACTACTGTAGAAGCCTTCAGATGGCCAGAATGGAGACGATATGCCCACGACACAGAACATTACTTTTTAACCGGGGCACCCTTTATGGACCAAGAGTTCTTTCCAACGAAGCAAAGGATCGATAATCAAGTGTGGACAAATAATGACCGAAATATGAGCCATTTCTTTATGAAGACTTATGCTGATTTCGCTAGGTTTGGGTGAGTGTCTGTCAATGTTCTTTCATAGTAAGATTTTTTTGTATGCAAACGGTCTTTTTTTATATTCAGCAACTTAGCAACTTAATAAGAAATATTTTGATGAAACTCTATCTTGAAACCGATTAATAGTACGACATTGGAAATTCACTGGATTGTTCTGACGCCAAGAACGTTCTTACTCAAGACGAGACGACCCATAAGCCTCTTTACATTAAATCGATTTAAAAACATTTAATCTTAACATAACCTAAAATATCTACGGGTATTCTGATGTCTTCCGAGAATTCCTAAGAAAATGACCCGATGAATGAAAGTGTTAACTTTAAAATCAAATAAACAACAAGCAAATTTTTTTTTAATAATGATCCTTTTTTAGCAACCCAACTCGCTCCCAAATCCTAGGCCTCCACTACGAAGTGGCCCAGGCTGGACAGCTACGGTACCTCAACTTGAACACCACTTTTAACTCCACCATACAACTGAACTACAGACAGACTGAGCTCTCCTTCTGGACTATGTATATACCCACCGTTGTCGGACGACTTGTGCCTACATACCCGCCGATAACTGAGGTAAGATATAATAGAAATTACTTTAGCATTTCATAGCCAAATCTTGGAATATGTGGTCTGCGAAACAACCCAATGTCTCTAATTAGAGATGGGTAACTCAGGAGAGATAGATACAAAAGATATGAATCAATCCGTTTCCATCACTCACTCTTTATATCCATTCACATCCGAATGTATCAGTGTATCTTTACAACTCACTCACTCACGGATTCACGGCCTTTTTTTTTTCAATCTGTATCGGCAACACAACCGCATAGCCACACTCGTAAACAAATTTTCGGAAAGTCCAGGCGTCTCTTTCGCACCTCACTATTTAGACTGTTCTGTCGCGCTTTCGCAAGACGGATAGAGTGAGTTGTTTGACCATTATAAACTGATATACGTCGGCACATAAAAGTAAATTAGTAACTCTAAAACCGGTGCGTAGGGCATAAAGTCGTTAAGCGGAACGTGAATATTTAAGTACTATACTGGTTTTAACTGTACGTGTACTCTCCTTTAAAAAGTTTTAGTAAACTATGCAAACTAATTTTGGTCATAAAGACATCGTTTTTAGTATCAGGATAGAAAAAAAGTAGATTTGCGATTTCAAATTAAACAAATTATCAGTCATTAGTTCAACCTTGACCTCCGTTCGCTACCGTTCGGGATCGGGTCAGTTCAATGCGCTGCGTGTCGTGCGCGCGAGCGTGATCTAGTGTTACATAAGGATATCTAATATATAAAATTCTCGTGTCACAGTTTTCGTTGCCATACTCCTCCGAAACGGCTTGACCGATTTTGATGATTTTTTTTGTACTTATCCGGTATCTATGAGAATCGGCCAACATCTATTTTTCATCCCCCTAAATGTTAGGGGTAGTCCACCCCTAAATAATTTATAAGGCAAAACAACGTTTGCTGGGTCAGCTAGTAAAGATATAAAAGAGTGATACATATCCCAGTGATCGAAAGATACATTTCAATCTTTTCTTTTTAGTGATACATTTTGCCCATGTCTATCTCTAATTACACCAAGTAAGGGCGGTCACCGGTGAAAAATGAACACGATCAATAGCTGTCAGCGGCACCCTTGCTGAGGAATATTTTTGACACTGACTGATCTTGAACGCAGTACAGATATGCTAATCGCGTTCAGTAAGTTCCTAAGAGTGTAAATGAAAAAGCAGCCGTGTGCCCAACGTTGATACTATAATTAACTGCCCATCTCTAGCCTAGGCTATTGATGTTCGGAACGTTTTTCCTGATATATGTATGTCGGATTTCTTTGAAATACATAGGTACAGACGCCAGCATATCAAGCTACACCAAAATTAGCTGTCAAATTTCTTTGATAGATTTTCAACTTTATCACCTAAGCATAAGATTCATGTTCAATTGGAAAAATTTGACTGTTCGCATGGGTCACCGTCGTCATCTTTATACTCCTTTTGCTTCGTTTACGATACACGCTCGCCGGTAGCGAGTACTACGCACCTAAGCTTTCTGAAGAATATCAATGAAAATCAATACTTATTGGTCGGTATGGAAAAACCTGAAACTATTCCGATACAACATATCAACCTGTATATACAGGATAAGTTTTTATCCAGTACGCAAATTCTAACCATGAATTAATTCAGCATATCATTCTAGGCCCCCAGCGCAGAAATTTTTCGTCGGTAATACAAAAAAAAATCAGCTGTTCCATACATTTTGACCGCGTAGGTATTGCAATTTTTTATGAAACAGCCGATGTTTTTTATAAAACCGACGTAATTTTTTTGCGCTCTAGAATGATATGCTGAATTCGTGGTTACAGTTTGCGCACTGGATAAAAACTTATCCTGTATTTATTTGAAATAGCATACAGCCTTCCGTTCCATCTTTGGTTTTCGTACGCCTGTTATTATTAACTCAAACATTGTTTTTTTAATTTCCAGTATTGGTGGGAACCGAAGCAGCCTCTACAGATAGCATTCTGGTCGGTGTCCTGTGCGTGTCTCGTACTCATCGTGCTGTTAGTCGTATGCTGTATGCTGTGGAGAAACGCTAAGAGGTATGTACTCTTGGTTAAAAATCTTAGTAAAAGCCGAATTCAATTATTAACCATTTCATTTGGGTGTCTTCATTATCTACTAAAACTAGAATATAGCAGAACAATATAAATTTAAACCACTAAATAAATTAAGTTTTAGCGTCAATAAAAGCTTATCGATATACCAACGTTTTGAGGTTGTACCTCTATCGATAATGATATTTATACAAAAATAATGCATTTTAAAGGTAATAAGAAAAATATCAAGGTTGAAATGATTAATTTATTTCGAAAGTTTTACAACACACTAAATAATATTTGATTAGTTCATAAACTGATAATTCTACTACTAACAAACATTATCATATTTGCATATACTAACAATATCTGAAATTCCTTTTAACAGGGCTTTGCCACCAAAATGGAAAATGGTACCGGTGAAGTAGGTGAAACTAACATTTAATCTAAGCTTGTAGAAACTTGAGTCAGTTCACAATATTTATATGAAAAACAAGGGCTTGTTTCACAGTGTCTAGATAATTTAAAACCCGACGACTGAAAAATCACGCTCTAGAAAATATTCTCACCTGAAAGCCGTGGTCGTATGCCAATTTACACTAAAGCTTATGATCGCTTATTACTGTTAGAATGTATTGTTTTGTAAGGTTAGGAGGCATACGAACACGACTTTGTCTTCTAGAGGGCACCTTTATCAATTTAATATAACATCACATGGCCGGTAACCAACGGAAGATTACTTACCTCATTTATCAAATTATGATAACTAGTTTGGAAGTTATGGAGGCAACAGATGAACATACACACATACCCACATACATACCGGTCAAAATACTAACCCTCTTTTTTGCTTCGCCATAGTCGGGCAATATTGAACCCATAATTTAAATATAAACATTTGTAGTGACGTGGGTTCGTACGGGGTGAATGAAAGCCGGTATGTTCACTAGCCTGGTATATTGACCAAAGTCCAAGTCCGTAAGAATAGAATGAAAGTATAAACAGACTCTTCGAAAAATGATTATTGCATAACTGAACCAAAGAAAAATTGAGGTAGATTCACAAAGAGAGGCGAGAGCAGAAAAAAAAGAGCAGTTGATGCAGACAACCCTGACCGAACCGACCGAAATTCCCGATCACATAAGGATCTTCAAATACAGGGTGTAAGGGAAACGCTTCTGAAAACGATGACAGGTGATAGGTCTAGTGATTCTCGATACAGAACCATCAAACATCTAGCCTTTATTTTACAATTTTTCATAATTCTTTTAGCATTTTTGTACACTATGCTGTGAGAACAGTTAAGTGACCATTATTTGAGGTTAAACACATTCAAAACATATTCATTTTTTATAACTCTAGCAAGCAATTAAAAAAAAAGAATATCAGGTGATAGGCTCACGCATAAGGCGAGGTGTCATTTTTTCTAAGAGAGATGCCGGCGCGAAGCCGGCTTTAACTTACTGACTTATCAAAAAATAATACTTACTATCATTCTAAAATTAATATAAAGAATAAATACAATAAAACTGAAAACAGCGCAGCTGAAAATCAAATAAAATGTGCAATATTCCTCCATCTCGTTTTCGCTGGCGCATTTTTTCTATATCCGTCTTTATCGTAACCGGTTGTACAGCGGCTTGCTCTCCTCCATATCAAGCGGTGCCGCGTGACCTAAAGTTTCATAATTATGGGATCGGTGTTGTATGAATTTTTAGTTCCCGGTTATGAGATAGCGCCGGGTTAATTTAGATCATTTTTTTTGTTGTAGTAATACAAAGCTAAAAATAAGCGTTTTTGTTGTTTGAATGTTAGGGCGAATTAAATACCCGTAGAGTAACTATATTTTTTGGCAAAAGTAGACATTATTGACGTGCACTTTTTCAAAAGTGGTAGAGATGCGACTCACCGAAGGGAAGCCGGTAGGAATCGTGTCATATGGTGCTTTCGCCACTGTTACCTACTAGGTGATCTGTCAGATAAAATATCTGTAGGTATTACTGGTAATTTTAATTTCTTCAGCAAAAACTAGATTTAAATAATATTGTGAACAGGCTCAGATTAAACGCTTGTAGCAATTGTGTCGTCTGCGTTTTTTTTAGTTTTGGTGTATGGCAAACTAACTAAAGGGGTGTTTAGGCGTAATGTTAAATACTGGTGAACCTTAAAGAAATGCTTTAGTATTATTATTAAAATCTGTAAGCGGTAAGACTTATACTGGATGGCAGGGACATCGTCGCGCAACCTGTTGCCATGAAACCCCTACAGTCTGTTCGCTGAGAGTTGATAAATATTATGATACGTCTCCGAATAGCGACTGTCGCTTAATTATCGCAAATTGTATGGCGGCTGTCGCTTATCTCCGGCTTTCGCCGTTCTCGTGGCACGAGGCACGCAGGTGTTGTGAACTGCGGCCCGAACGGCGGGCTGACACGGCGGCCATATTGCTCATAAATAATTAGCGGGCCGCAATTTGTTATGAGTTAGGAAACCCTGATTTTATCGACCCTCGGCGAACAGACTTTAGTATTTAATTTTTCTTCGTTTATATAAAAAATATTAGTTGTTCCATACATTTTGACCGCGTAGGTATTTATTGCGCTTTTGTATGAAACACCAGTTTGTTTTCTTCCCAAATAAAGCAGAAGGAACTAATGGTGAAAGACGTGCGTTTTGGGGAACTGTATTATGTAACTTTATGGTAAAAAAGCGCTGATTCTCAGCCTAGTTTAAATAAATAACTGTTGATTTTGATAACCAAAAAAAAAATTACATTAATTCATGGTTACGGTTGGCGCGTCGGTATCACTGCTATATGCCACCTGTATTTTTATTAACTGTTATATGACACAATTTTACAGGGAACAAGACCGTTACTACGACGGAGACGTATTCATGGTACCGGAAGTTGAGGAGAGCGGCATAGACAACAATACACGGTCCAGAGATAATATCTACGAGTATAGAGACGTGCCTATCAAGAAACCTCATACACCGCAACCTGTTAGCAGAACTGTAAGTAATTCATTATGCTACTTCTTAAACATCCCGGGCATAAAAAACTAGTAATAATGTCTTTTTTTTACCCATGAATGCCTCTAAAATGCGTCATTATGCCTGTACTTGAATTAGCTTTCGTTACTACTAGCTTCCGCCCGCGGCTTGGCCCGTGTGTTGTCTATAAAAAGTAGCCTTTGGCTTTCTCCAGGGTTCAATTTATCCTCATACCAAATATTCGTAGATCTTTCGCAGTCGTTACTAGTCGTCAGGAGCCCGAAAGTCTTGACAACCAGTCATACCCAGGGGTATAGTATTTCCTTACTGGAATTCAGACACATTCGCAAAATATACATTAAAACCATTTCCTTCCCTTTTCACAGATAAGTCAGCCAGCAATTCTTCAATCTACCCGACCACCGTCTGAAGCATCTACCGGGTCAGCGCTATCCCTCAAAGAAAGTTCTGTATCCCGTGTGCCTGAACCTCTGCCTCGGTCCAGATCTAGGACGCAAATAGTGCATGGAGTCCCACAGACTACTGTATAAACACTTTACCTAAGGCTAGTAATACTGATGTAACTTTTAACTGTGGCAGCTGACAATATTATAAAGGGCCTATAATTATATTTAGAAGAGGAACTCAGTTATCAATACGTTGGAATCGATCTCTTAACAGTTTTACAGAAGTTTTAAATAACACAAGTCTGTAAATATCGTTATATAGTTGGTCATCGGAGTGGTATTGCACTGCAATTGTGTTTTAAAAATGGCGGCCTTATCTCCCGAGCTGCGGTATTGCAACTCGGGAAACAGAAAGACCACCTAAAGTTAGGGGAATAGTTAAGCATATTTTATGCTGAAAATACAGTTTTAAATGTATTATGGGCCTATCAAAGGAGATGAGCCACTGTTAGCCATCATAAAGTCTACTGTGGTTCGTAACTCGAATTATAAGTCCATTATGTAAAGAGTATGTATACTTTGCTAGTGATGTATACCTATACTTCGTAATTTTAGTAATATTTCTGACATTCCTGACCACCGCAATGTTCAAGATACTATTATAAAGACGTTTTAGATTAAGTATTAAGGCAGCTTTAAAATTGCAAAAAAATAAGCTTCGTAAATTCTTAATACAGTAGGTCTCCTTATCCGGCACCCTCCACCCGCGTCTCCCTACTCGCTCCGCTCTAACGGTTCCGGCAGCACTGTGAACTAATAAACTATAGGACATTCCAGTTAAATACCTTCTGCTGCTAAAGTGCTTGATTTGATTTACTAAGATTTTTTTATACAATCTAGAAATCCGAACATTCCAATAATCTGGCACCCCTTAGTTTTTAAAATTGCCCGATTATTGAGACTACGTACGTGCAACTGCCAAAAGCACTGTATCACTTGTCACATAACTGAGTGCACTGAGTGATATTACACATATTCTCTATCACACTGCCCATACATACTACACATTCGTATAAAAATAACAGAATCACCATACCGTAGGGCTCTATGTTAGTGTAGCTTACTGCATGTATTCCATAGTCAAGGGAAGTCTAAAAGAAATAATTGACAGGAGAATTAACATGTTACACGCTTCCATTATCAGGTTTTAAAAACAGACGCATCCAAACGCTAAAGTTTCATTAAAGGTATTTTTCAGCTTGAATCACTGTAGCTATCTATTGCAACTAAATATTTTCTATCTAAGATGCCATTTCCACATTTTATTTAGACTGAATTATTTTAAGTTTAAGTATATTCTTTTTATTTCACTATTTTATATTACTTGTGACAAACAACAAATTAATTAGATTAAAATGACTTCAACGAATATTTTCGTTATTATGTGAACAAATTTTTATTATTATTAACTGGTAAGTTTTATCACCAGCGCAATATCTTGTTACCTAAAAGGTATAAATGTATTTCTTTTTATTTTATATTAATAATATTTTATTTTGTAATTATGTAAGGTTTATACTGCACTGTAATATGAAGTATAATTTATGCCTCAATTTATTTTACACTATACTTGCGATAATAAAACGCTATAACTTCGAAAAAAATGTTAGTATTGATTTTTGACACTATAAACTACCACACAGTACTTTTTTGTTTGTATCATAGATACTATGCAAATTTTACACAAATTTGGCTCAGTTTTAGTCAAAGATAATCACATTCATTACCCATAGATTATCTCACCATAGCCAGCAGCGTCACCTTTAAATATAATTAGTTATAAACATAAATGTTTGTGATCGTAATATTGTCCGTCCTTCTTAAACTATGTGCAATGTGTTACTTAGTGCCTTATCTTAAGAATTTTGATACAAAATATTATATTTATTATAGAATTAATGTATTCTCATAGCACCGAACGAATAATGCTGTGTCTAAGTTGAAATAAATTGAATAACTGATTAGAAAATTAGTTTTTTTTATTAAGTAATTACAATAAAAACATCTACTACATGATTACATAGAAATAGCACCGATCATTTTCGTTTGATTATACAACATCGAAAAATTCATCTCTTTATAATTTGTGCCGTGTGTGGTTGTTATGGTTTTGAGTACATGAGTGAGCCTTAATTTGAATCTAGTCGATTTTTTTCCATACAAACTTCGGGAGTGCATTACTGCAGTGTTCGACAATGTAGGTACATCAAAAATTAAACATGGTATGGTTTTTTTGTGTACAGAAACAGAATACTATAATAAAAGCCAAAAAAAGTTCGGTTAGGTTAAGGAGCCAACAGAGTTGTTTTCCTTTCCAATTTATTCTAACTTTGGGTATGTTTAAGTAATAAAACAAATGTAAAATCTCCAAAACCAAGTCGGTACCGACAAAGCTCAAATATCGAAAAGTTCGAAAAACTTTATTGGTTAATGATTTATGCAGGAGTTTTTTCATAAAACCCGATCTTCCGAAGGATATTTCTGATTTTTTTACACGCCTGTTTTACTATAAATGATCCTGCATCTCACTCAATAACGTTGTGCGTGTAGACTAGCGTCTAACTGCTCATCACTGATGCTACCTCTGTGGGACACGATGCCTGGTGAGACAACGTGTTTTTAGCCAGTCCCACCAGTGAGTTCGAGCCGGCGACTAGATTCCCCTTGTGTAATGTATTATGTGATGTATATTGTAGTCTACTGCCCTGTGACCATACAGCAAACGCGGATTGTTGATGGTGACCGCAATGTCAAGTAGAATCATCAATATTCGAATTACCATGTTATAATTAACTATATATTCATACATAAACTCACGCGTTCTTACAATAAGGTAGGCAGAAACTACAGAACGAAAGCAGAAACGACACCTGGTCTTTCGGAAGAACATCACCAAGGCAATAAGGTATTCTACATAATGCTACTAATATTATAAATGTGAAAGTATGTGAAGATGTTTGGATGTTTGTTACGCAATTAAGCAAAAACGGCTGAACGGATTTTGAATGAAATTTGGTACACAAATAGATTATAACCTAGGTTAACACATAGGATACTTTTTATTTCGGTAGTACCTTCCCGCGGGATAATTTCCGACTTCCACGCGGGGGAAGCCGCGGGCGGAAGCTAGTTTACTATACACCGTGAAATTTTAATGGTTGTTTTCCCGCAGCGAAATGGTTTTGTCTTGGTAATATAGTCGTTTTATAAATAAATCAAATATTAGAAACATAAAATGGCAGATTAACCATTGTGAAAAATCACCTCGTGCGAGAGTTTATTTTGCTTTGAACATTTATGCATCGCTGTTCCCTTTGTCGGAAGTGCGTGCGATTCGAGTAGTACCTACAAGTTACCTCTAGTGTTACTATTGAGTAGTGTTTTATCGAGTTGATAAATATTTTTTTATTATTTTAAAACAAAAACATCTTTTTTTTTTTACTTTTAGTCTATGTTTCGAAAGTACTCCTTATGGCAAGTTGTTTTGCCGCGGGAAACATCTGCCATGTAAATAACTTTTGTTAGTCGCCCTTCATTAATTCCTCAATCAACTATACGTTCATATTGTACTCAACAATCTGAACCATGAGTGAGTATAAGGCGCACGAGTTCACGACGGCCGCTGAGTGACCGCGATTACCTTGTAATCGTTTGAGATCGATCAATTGACATTGCCGCTATAAAAAATAGTCAAAAAGTAATAGTAAAAAAGTCCATTTCCCACACCTTAAAACTTCAAGCATAAACAACCTCTTGATCAAGCCCGTCTCTCGCACCGACAAACGTCAGGCAACTCTCGCGCAGTATAAGGCGGTGAACACACAGGTCCACAAATGAGCTTTGCCTCTCGCCCGCCGCGCGGTATCAGCCGTCCTGGCCGCTGTGTTAGGTCCACTACGTAGTTGGTACGGAGCAGGCCTGCGGGGAAGGTCTGAGGCTTGTCGAAATCATCTCCCTGTGGAGATTAAATGTTTTATAGAATTGTTAGCATTGAATAAGGTAGAGAATGTCCCACTGAATTGTTTGATTTGCTAAAAAGAACCCAAAAATTAATTTAAAAAATCGTAAACTCAGACTGCGTGAAATGGAAACTTTCAAATAGATGGAAACAGCAAATTTTATTTTAAGAGGTTGACTATTTACCTCAATATTACAAACATTCTCCTGCAGTCGGAGGCAATAAAGGTCTTTATTGTTACATTTGAAAAAATGCCTCCAGTCCCATTTCCACGATGCAAATTTTGTAACTGTGGCTTTCAATCAAATTGAAGCAACAAAAGGCTTGCATCGTTTAAACAATTTTTAGCCGCTACAACTTTTGTTGTTGGCACACAGGCAATTTAATCGCACCGTGTATGAGGCTTTACCTACATTTGACAGCGTAGGCAAAAAGGTAGGCTAATTGTTAAGTTTTGAATTTTCATGAATACGTATTCAGTGCATCTTTGTGGTAGATTTTTATAATGTTTGTGACACAATTAGCACGTAATCTACTCGTAGAAACGTAATTCTTCTGAACAATTGTTTTTCTTTAGGTCAGTATGCAGGTGTGCACACCCACCCTACCTTAACGGACGTGAAGTTTTGTTGTGTTAAATAAAACTGGTGTGAAAAGACGCTTAACGAGGCCGACAGTTATTAGGTACATATTTTTCCCGTTATTGTGTGTTTACCGGGAAGAATAAGTGAACCATGACTAGTTATGGAAATTTTGAAGGTCAAAATTGCAAATTTTGTAAACAAGTTTTATATGTTACCACGACCTCAGTTATGCTGCATGCTCCCTACAAGCACCACATTTTGCGTGTGTGTCATTTCGCACGGCGGTAAATCCGTTTCATAGCAATCATCATTATCTGCCTAGCCTTTTCCCAGTTATGTTGGGGTCGGCTTCCAGTCTAACCGGGTGTAGCTGAATACCAGTATTTTACATGGAGCGACTGCCTATCTGACCTCCACAACCCAGTTACTGGGTAATACGATACCCCTTGATAAGACTGGTTGTCAGACTTTCGGGCTTCTTACGACCCGTAACGACTGCCAAAGATCTACAAATGACAGCCGGGACCAACGGTTTAACGTGCCTTCCGAGACACGGAGAGTTCTTGGTATGTTAAGATGGTCATCCATCCACGGACCACCCGCGGCAAGCGTAGCTTAACCTGATCGATCGATCCGTGCGGCTAATATTACATAGCAATAATATTCCTAATTTTTACTTAGTTTGATGGACGGAATGTGTGGCGGCTATAAGACGGGTCTTTGCCATGAGGTTGTATTACCAACCGGGCCCAGCTCCGGCACCGCCACCTCGCACCAGGCGTGTGCGCTGGCGGCGCGGCGCAGCGCGCAGGGCAGCGCCAGGCGGTCGGCCAGCACCTTGTACAGCAGCGCGCGCTCCAGGGCGCCGCCGCACTTCACCTGGCCCAGGCCTAGCACTGGGGACGCCAGCGCGGACTGGGAAAGCATATTGGGGATGGTCATTGACGAGATCTTTTAGGCGCGTTATGCGCCCGGTTTGTATAAATAAAACCATGTTCGCTAGTATAGTAGGTGTGTATTTCTTTTAACACACAGTATACATACTACAACGGAAGAAATACACAGAACACACAGTTGGCACTTATAGTAATTACACGGTATATCTTAATTACGTTGCTGAGCTGTACATCTGGTCTAATATCCTAGTCTCACCAGTTCAAATCTGTCTAGCATAGACATCTCCTCTGGAAACAAAAATAGTGGTGCCACCAACCATAGATATTAGTTTGGTTCGCCACAATCTGTTTCTAAATCATGGAGATTTTATGCTTTTAGTTTATAACTATCTGGGGGTTTGGGTCATCAGAAACCTCCTCGGTTTTCAATACGTCCGTATTTTTTTTGTTGGAAGTTAGATATATGTTACGCGATATCTCCAGCATTATTATAAATCGATGTCGATTTCTTTTTAAAGGTTGCTGTCTGTTATTCTAATGGATGCCTCAGAGAATTTCTCTTAGCAAAATTTATGGGACCACCCTGTCCATACCTTCGTCTAGTGTATATTGATGATGTTAATATAACTGCCTGTCATTGTTATTTACATAGCAAGTACCTAGCGGTAGGTATACCAAATTTTGTGGGGTAGGTCCCACAACGAAACAGTGAAAAATAAAAAGATTTTTATATGAAAGAACCGACTTCTTAAAAAACTATTTTATCAGGAACGAACTCAGAAAAAAGCTACACTCCTTGAGCAATGAAAATACTTCTTAGCGTCAACTTACCATCAAATCAGCCAGATGCAAGTCCACGCAAGACATGAAACCGAACCTCTCTTGCGACAGTCCGTTCATTTTTCAACGAGAAACTGCCAAAAGTTACACTTCTTCAGCGATGATAATGTTCCTTCTGGCGTCAACTTACTATTAGATACAAGCCGACACTAGGTATGGAACAGACTCTCTCTTGCGATAGTCCGCTCATCCCTTCAGCGACGAACTCTGCCAACACCCACGATCGCTGCTTCAATAATGATGTTACTCCTTGCGTTAACTTACCATCAGGTCGGCCAGATGCAAGCCGACGCTAGGCATGGAGGAGCCTCTTTCTTGCGATGTCCGCTCATTTGTTCAGCGACGAACACATCAAAAAAGCTACACTCCTTCAGAGCGTTGAAAATACTTCTTGCGTCAACTTACCATCAGATCAGCCAAATGCTAATCGGCGAAAGGCATGGAGCAGTCTCTCTCTTGCGGCACTCCGCTCATTTATTCAGCGACGAACTTTGCAATAAAGCTACACTCCTTCAGCAATGAAAATTCTTCTTGCGTCAACTTACCATCAGATCAGCCAGATACAAGTCGACGCTAGGCATGGAGCAGTCTCTTTCTTGCGAAAGTCCGCTCATTTGTTCGGCGACGAACTCTGCCAGAAGCTGCGCTCGTGCCTTTAGTGACGTTGTTACTTCGTCACATTTTGCGCGGTACCTACACAACGATTTAAACTTTATCACCATTATCATTTGTGAACGACTTCCACTGCTGGACAAACGCCTCCCTCAAAGCGGCTACACACTGATGTGTTTCCCGCTTCCAGCGGATTCCAATGAACCTTGCCAGCTCATCAATACATCGTTATAGTTTTATCTCAATTGCACTAAAATATCAGAATAAGAAAAATGGGAAGGTGTTAGTTTTTGTATGTATATGTCACCGTATAATTGTAAATACCGTTAGATTATAATCTATCTCGCGAGATTGTGAACTATCGAAAGATTGTGAACCGTTAACATACATACAATTGTACGCAATATTTTTCGGTAGAATATAATCTATCGAAGTGAAACCGTCAAATTGTGACCTGATATCAAGAAGGATAGTACCTTGCGCTATTACTAAATAGTCAAGTAATTGCCACTTAACTTAGAAGTAAGGCTTCGTTCGCTCGGTTCGCGCGGGGTTGGCCGCAATTCTAACCTAATCTATTCGATCGGTAAGCAGTATGGTGCAGTTCCCAATTTATCGACAGTTTATAATCTCGCGAGATAGATTATAAACTATCGGTGTTTACAATCATACGGTGACATATACACCAAAATACATGTCATATTTTTAGAAAACGATGCTTATTTTTTATGGTATATGAAAAAATATAATAAAATAACCAAGGCTTACCTCACTTCATAATGAGCATCTTTACAATCATACGGTGACATATACATCAAAATACATGTCATATTTTTAGAAAACGATGCTTATTTTTTATGGTATATGAAAAAATATAATAAAATAACCAAGGCTTACCTCACTTCATAATGAGCATCTTCTATCTCAAAGTAATGTAAGGACTTGGATCTGACAACAGAAAGTTTTAGTTTAATTCTCGCGACTTCGACCAGCGTCGTAGTTAGACTTGAATATTGCACCCCTCTACCCCAACACTTATTTTTTAGAAAAATCGACGCAATAACTTTAAAATTTTAATGTAAGTTAGGTATTCATTCAAGCATTAAAATAGTTCTCACTATAAATAAAAATACAACACGAGTTCATTTATGCATTATAATATCTCTTAAAAGTATTACGATAATAATTATTATGTAACAATATCGAGCGAAGCGAGCTCTAAAATCTTAGCACTCCGCCTCCGCAAGGTTGGGTTTTGTAATGTCTAATCTGGGAAATACTTAGTAGTTAGTTTGTACATGTATGCGGAAAAGCTTAAGCTTATATTTATGATGTGATAGTGAGCGAAGCAAGCTCGAAAATATTTGCGCCTTTTTTCAGATAGTTTACATTTTTGTCTGATCATTCAAACAGAAGTAAGAGTTACTTTTTTGAGTTTCCAGAAAAAACTCAAGAATTATGAGAACGCATAGTGCAAGACACAGGGTAGCGCGTTTGAACCTGTTTGTAGGTATCAAGGAAAACCTTGGTACCTACAAACAGGTTCAAATGATGAAATGATGATGAATGATGATCGCAGATGAAATGGCACACAAGTAGACCATGACCAAAAGGTCATGGTCTACTTGTGTGCCATTTCATCTACCCAGTTCAGCCGTTAAGGTTAAGACTTGAAAAGGTGACAGACAGAATTACTTTCGTATCCAACTATCACCGTCCCTCTCCCTTAATGTTTCTTTTTCACATTTTGTTTATTTTAATTGCAATTACATTTTATTTTAATCCATAAAATATGTTGCTTTTTATTTTATGTAAGTGATAATAGTTTTACCTGAATTAACATATATTTTTAAAATATTATTAGTATGTTTACTAACGTATCGCCGAACCACAACTTCATCTTCAGGAGATAATCCCGCAACTCGGGGTCATCCGGCACGGGCGGGAACCGTCTTCGGCTGGACGGAGTCGCCGATAGCCTTGTTTCAGAGTGATAGTCTAATGGGAGAAATAATACGTTCAAGAAACTGGTACAAGACTTTGAAGTCCGCTAGAATGTTATGTAAATTACGAGATGTTCATTTAGGGATTTGTACCGGTTGGCCTCGACGCGCAACCATTTCCCATGAATTCAGCAAATGATTCTACACCCCTAGCGTAGAAATTTTTCTTCGGCCATAAGAAAAAAAAATCTAATTCATAGAAAAGAAAACGTATGGAACAGATTTTTTTTATAACTGACGAAATCTTCAACAGCTTTTTTTTTTCTGGGTGGGAAATCACCAAATGACTTCTCCCGCTCTGGGTAGAGCAGGAGAGCGTGTCAGACTTTTACTGACTAAAACCCACCCGTGTTCCCTCAGTTGCCTGTGTGCCAGGGGCCGCAGTATCTCTTTCGAACAACCCGCACCCCTGGCAGAAATCTTCAACAGTCCCGTATTATAAAGTTTTGCAAGAAACAGTGGTTTCCTATGAGGGTTTTATGTTCACAACGTGAACATAAAACCCCTGAAAAGAATTGTGAGCAATTCTTTTTAACAAATAAAGATTAAGTACAAAGGCTTTCAAGTAGAGATGGGGCCGACTATGACTTTGGCCGAATAGCCGACTAGTCGGCTGCAAAATGGCCGACTAGTCGGCCAAGCCGATCATGGCTTTCAGTTGACTTCGGGTGATATCGGTAATGTTCGAGACTACGCTTTCGGCGCCCGGCGACCAGGCGGAATTGTCGGGGCATGCTTTTGTTTACTTTGCATTTATTCTACGTTCTTACGTAGGTATACTGTTTACGTGCGAGCCGGCGTTTTTTCCTATCCTAATTTCCTACCCTATTCTAGATTATACTGAAAGTAAATTGTAAAGATTTCAATTTCATTTCAATCACCGTCTTTTCATTTTTTAAGCATATTATTAAGAGTAAAAATTGGGCCGACTAGTCGCTGACTACAAATATGGCCGACTAGTCGTCTTTCGCGACTAGTCGGGAACCACATCCCTGTCACCCTATTCTTTTCGGTTTAAAGAAAATTTATTCCTAATAAAGACATAAGTCACTTACTTGAGAACAATACTAAAAATATAGATTACAATATGTACAATATGTTCGTCACCACTATTACAATGTAATAGTTACCCATCCAATGCATTCATTTCTCCAGAAGTGATCGATCCGCAATTATGTGCTGGCTAAGTTGAGTTTTGAATGCATTGTAAGTGTACATTTCTTATACAGGACGGTAATTTGTTATAAAGCTGTGCTCCTTCAAAAGTTAGCATTTTTTTACCATAGTTAGTTCTTGTTTTTGGTAAAACTAACAAGCTTGCTCGCCTCTATATACGAGTATGTATGTTTGTAGGTCTAAGTAATCTTTACTGAACATGCTGGATTTACTGGACATGACTCCCAGGCCTATTGTGTAATATTTTATACTCACTTGTACTCTTCATGTCGAGCCCAGAGCCTTCGGTTGGCGGCTGCTGGATCATACAAAGGAACACGGGCGAGTAAGGCCGCTGCATGTTCATCATTACCGTCTGCATGCTTGGGAAACGCTTACCCAGGCACTTCAGGCAGTAAAAACCCTCCTGGAAAATTAGATCATAAAAAATTGGATTAGGCATTGTCCTAGAAAAACAGACTTGTTACATTTTCAGATTTATCGATTTTTTTTTCTGCAGCGGGTTTTGCTTTATTCATTCTCAGCCCAAAATTTTGGAGGGGGGTGGTAAGTTGACCATCCCTCGCTCAAGTGCTAAACTCGTCAGCCTCTTTTGTGGTTTGTTTGCTTTTAGCTAGCTTTTCTGAAGTCGGATCATACTTTTAAGGAGACGATTCCCTAATATTATAAATAAATTCGGCTATGAATGTAGAACACTTGTTCACAAGATCAACTTTGTTACCTGAGTAAAATCATTGATTTCCAGCCTGCCGGTATACGCCAGCTTAGCTGACGGATGGTGACGGAAGATGGCTTCCAACGCCGGCTCCCAAGCGCTAACCACATATCTCGCTTGTTTGTTCTCCACCATACTGTGAATCAGTCATTGCTTTGCATTTTCTAAATCATATTTATTTCCTTATTATAATATAGGGTAAGAAACTTCTCGCTTCTGTGCTAATCCTTAAGGTGAACCTAGTCCACATTTTTCCCATACAAACTTCGGGAGGGTATTACTCCACTGTTGGACAATGTACATCAAAAATTAAACATGGTATGGTTTCGTCTCATTATTAATATTGTCTGTACGGAAACAGAATACAAAAATAAAAAGCCGTTAAAAAGTTAGGAGCCAACAAAGATTCGTTTTTCTTGCAAATTTAACCTAACTTCGGGCGTGTTTAAGTAATAAAAGAAGTATAAAATCTGAAAAACCAAGTCGGTACCGACAAAGCTCAAATATCGAAAAGTTCAATAAACTTTTTTGGTCATTGATTTATGCAGTGATTTTTTCATAAAACCCGATCTTCCGAAGGACTATTCTTAATTTATTACGCGCCTGTTGTACTATAAATGATCCTGCATCTCACACAATAATGTTGTGCGTGTAGACTAGCGTCTAACTGCTCATCACTGATACTACCTCTGTCGGACACGATGCCTGGTGAGACAGCGTGCTTTTTAGCCTGGCCCACCAGTGAGTTCGAGCCCGCAACTAGGTTCCCCTTAAGGCGAACATCTCAATCCTCCACTTTTTTTAAAGAAAGTCTATTAGGCGTTCACTCCTCTGTTGAACATGGTAATTGTAATCTGTTTCATAACAGGCGGTATAGTTCCTGTTAACTTATCTTCTAACAGTTTCTTTTTTGTGTGAATGGACATTTGTGTATATTTTGAAACTGTACAATTGAGGTTTAAGGAGAGGAGACACAAATCTGAGCCAGCTCAGAATTCAAACAGGTTAAACCTGTCTTTCTTGTTAGAACCTACTGTTAATTTTATTACTCACTTGCAGGCAGTGGCGTGCACAGAGTTTTTAGACAGGGTAGACAGAAAATAATAAAAAATGCATAAAAAATCCAGAATAACCGATTGCTTTACCCACACATGTGAGGCAATTAAACGAATCATGCATCATATTGTTTTGTTTTGAATTTACGATTGATTTACCTTAACTTTGTATTAATTGCAAATCCGGTGTACAACTACTTTTCACAATCACTTGTTTTTTTTACCCGACTGCGCCAGAAGGAGGGTTATGTTTTTCGAGAGTATGTATGTACGTATGTATAATTGTTTGGCACGCTCTACAGCCTTAACGGCTCGATGGATTTTAGCTTGAGAGGTGTCGTTAGATTCGTATTTACTGTGAGAGTGAAATCGTAATAAAAAAAAACGGTAATTTAAAAAACTAAAAAACCCGACTGCTTCTCTGAGTATTCATGGAAACGCCCTAAAACAAGAAAGTCGTTGTACCCGGTTGCACTTAACTTAAGAATCGCCAGTTGCTAAGGCGATGCTTATAAGCAGATAAATTGTAGCAGTCGGGACCATTCTAGAAAGTCAGCCGTCTAGTCAGTAGATTGGAGTAATCTGCAGTCGGGTTTTTAGTTTTTTCAATTACCGTTTTTTTTTCATCGTTTCGAAAATGCATCATTTTCTTTTCTCTATACACACACCACCTGAACAACTTTCACAGTGAATATGATCTATTTTTCACATTATTATCAACGTTAAAATCTTAAATACATGCTATCGTAGCCCACAATCACAACCAAAACAAATAAATCGAAACAAACAATGGCGTCGAAATATAAAAATAATACTACTTACATGTATGTAGCAAAAGTTCAATGAAACAATGCTACTTTTTAAAATAGTTATTTAAAAGTTGGTTATGCACCAACTTTGTTCCGAAAACTTCGGTAAGTTTCGTAATTCGTCGTATAGTAAAAAGGCATAAAAAAGCAGAGGGTATTGCATCGATGATACTAATGATACGACCGACGTTCGACAGGTGGAGCTGATTTATTCATAAAGTTTTTTTTTGTTTACTGATAAAATAATATTAGTTTTAAATATTTATCCGATTAAGGTACGGTAGGCAGTGTCTTTCTGTCTTTGTGGACTGTACGCCACTGCTTGCACTTAACTTGCATTCTATTTCCGAGTCACTCTCAATTGAATTGACTGAAAATAGAAAATACTTACTAGTATTATGCATAATCAGTATTAATCAGCCTATAATGGTCCCACTGCGGACACAGGTTTCCTCTCTTAGAGTGGGTTGTAATTCACCACACAAGCCCAGTGTGGCCCATGTGACCACATCTTCGAATTTTTGGTTGTAGGACATGCTGGTTTCCAATGTTTTCCTTCACGGTTTTCAGAACTGGGCTACCATTGCTCACTCAATGTTATTGACTAATGTTACGTACCGTTCTCTTTCTCTTCTTAGAAATTTTGGTTAGTTTTTAACCTTCAACTAGTACTCAAGTATTTGTGTTTAGTAGAAAGGGTTTGATTGAGTTGCCGGCTTGCTTACTGCCTATTCGCTAAGCAAACCAATTGGTCTACGAAGAGCGACAGTGGCGCCGCACTTCACTTCACTTTTTTTCACTTCAACTAAACGTCCACGAACTACACGAGACCTCCGCGTGCTAAAACTTTTTTTCTAATACGAAATGGTCCTTCTGTGATTTTGTGCTACAACCCATCAAGACACGAACAGTAAAATTAACCAACACCTGTGGAAATAAATGTGCAGTGAAATTTAGGTGGATTTAGGACGACTGGACACGACGTCGAGCTCATACGAGCGCGAGGCAGTGGGCAGGAGTTCGCAGGTAAGTGTTCATTTCAAATCGACAGTTTCATACTACACAACTAAAAATTGTTGATACTTACTAGTGTACAGTCCCAAGGTCCAGATACACGTCAGCTCCCTCATTGCTGACGCTGGCTGCGATCAGCGTGCACAGTGCCGTGCGCAGGCCGACATGCTCGATCACTAAGTTGTTGGACACCACCTTAACAGCACATAGGTACTTTATATTGGCCCTATTTAGAACAAGCTAGGTGTAATGGCGAGCTAAAAGTTTCTTTTGGCGAGACCAGCAAGATCAGGAAATATTATACTAGGTAATATTAACTTCTACGTGTTTGTTGGTGTTAGTATTAGTTATATCTTATTGGGTTTGGTTCCCACACTTGGTCCTTGGTCCACAAGGGGACCATTTGTGCACGTTAGTATTAGTTATTCCTGATCTTCTCTAAAGTAATATTATTTTACTTTTATGAGAAGAGGCTTATAAAATACTGAACTACTCTGTTTGCAATTTGGAGTGCAGAATAAAATTTTAACCAGTGCGCAAACAGTAACCATTAATTCAGCATTTCATTCTAGACCCTTTAAGTGTAAAAAAACTTTTAAAACTTGCTATTCCATACTCTGTCTTATGGAATAGGACTGAATTCATGGTTAGTATGCACACTGGTTATTTTTTTTCCTGTATGCGGTTACATTTAATGCATATTTTGTGGACGTGGTTTGGACTCCAGAGCCGATGACACCGATTATGATTAACAGTTACAATGGTTATACTAACTTCTTCGCCTTTCTTGGCCGTGAACAAGTCTCTGCCAACCTCCTCCGTCATGAGGCCGGTCAGCACAGTGCACGTCATGATCTTCAGGTTTATGTCGATACGCTGGAAAATTCATAATTTTCTAAGTACCTAGTGTGCGTGTTAGGTGCATAATAAGCTGGATGCAGAAGGTAGAAAGTTATATACACCGTGACATTTTAGTCGTCTTACAAAGGTGGTCCACTCAATGTATCCGACATAAAATACCTCTAGGCGCTATTAAAACATTGTTACCATTAATAAGATAATAGGAACAAACAAAAATAAATAATGCTTTAGAATTATGAAACACCCTCCCTGTTAATAATGTTTACGTATCAAACGGTAGAAGATATCTACCTACCCACCTCCATAAAAGGGTGTTTCAAACTACGTCATGCGTCTTAGTGAACGATATTTGAATTTTTTGATTTATGCAAATGTTCAAAAATATCATTTTTTTTTATAAATCATTAGTAGTCATTGGATACATGAAGTGGGCTGCCGTTATAAGACTAAAATGTCACTGTTTATAAAATGGCGGGGAACGCCGTCTCTGATGTCTCCAGTGCAAGTCTTCGTTGCTGGTATCAATAACACCCAACACTTAACTAGCATTTATTTTCAATTAAATCTTTTACAGGCACTATGGAAGTTTCATTTATCAGTCAGCAGGAATGAGTCTGTGGGGGCCGTTTTTTTGGCCATCTCTAGAGTGGGCGGAAGTACTGCGTATCGCAGAGTACAGAATCTCATTAAATAAGTAGTTTATTTTATACAACTTACTAACAACTATGAAATGGTTATCAGTTAATTATTTTATAATTAAACAATGTTAATATTCACAAATGCAATGGCGTTATAAGATGCAAGTTTAATTAGTAACGTCATTACTTTCTACAACTCAAATATCACTACTTATCAATAGTTCTCGTATTAAATTATAACATTCGAGAAATTGACCATTATAATTGGCTTCATCTTTTACACCGGGGCGCACCGCGTAATAGAAGCTTACTCTGTTAATTATGGAATTGTTAATCTGACTAAAATCCAAGTAATTAAATAAATGTTCCATTTTGAACTTTTAGTTTAACGAAATTAGTTTAATAATTACTCTTCCAGTAAAATACTGTGCGTTCGATAGTTCGATTACAACACAAGATGGCGTTACTGTTGATCGAGCGATGAGTAGAGTGGAGACTCACAGATGCATGGAAATAGTTTTTAACATTATCCCATAGAGAGCAGGGCATGGACTTATACGGTCAATAACAATTATAGTGAATAGTTACGCATATGATTGTCATAATCTGCACAGGTCTGTAGACGCTTTCGCGGCGACATAAACGTATATTACTTTTGATATATAAAAGAGGTCTTTAATGATATGAAAAAATCAAAACCGTTGTAGTTAGGTCCTAAAAAAAATATTATAATATGTACTACTATTATAATGTGTACTAGTCTACTTAGTGGTAGGTTATGGGCTTTTCTGTCTGGAATTTGTCAGTAGTAGCCTAGAGTTTGGATTTGTGTCAGTTTGATGGCAATAGGCCTCGGCCCAGTTACATGGGACTTAAACATAACTGGCGGCAACCCAACCATTCCCAGCCCCACCCTCACCCGCCCTTTGGGGAAAACAGGCGTGATGTTATGAAATATCAAAAGCGATGCGGATTTTATTCCCGCACGGAACAGTATTTTCTTCAGTTCTTTTGGGAAAGGATTGTAAAGAAGAATGTTACTAGTAAGTAACTACTATACCACTGAATTTACAAAGGTCACTGTTTAAATTGATCTTTACCCTTATTGATATAAGATTGCTGGTGGGTTGCTGCTTAGGTTGCTGTCAGAGGTAAAATAAACGTGATGAGACTGCACCTACCTGCATGATACTGAGCAGCTCACCCATGAAATCTCCGTTGAGCATGGCCTTCATACTGACGTGGTAGTTCTGCAGGTTGATGTAACATTGCACTGCGAGCCTCTGAGCTTCGATCGGCATGTCTTTGACTGTTGATTTAAAATTAACATCGAGCTTTAGAAAGAGGCTGTCAGGCCTGTGCTCCACCAAAGCTGAGAGAAGAGTAAATGTGTTGGAAGCAACCAGGGCCTCAATTCACTATGACCACTTAACGAATCCTTAATCTTAACCAAGTCAATCACACACGAATTCTGTTAAAACTGTATTAATAATATCGACAAATTGTTTTGGAACATACAGCTTATGACATATCGATTCCTTACCGTTACTTTGGTTTCTAAAAATAAACGATATTGACGTGGTTTGAACGTAGTAAGATTCCGCGGGGAATCATTATAACGATACAGAATTGGGGCCCTGTAGCGGCATCTACACCGCCACATACGAACTACGCATCACACTGACGTCACGCAAAATCCTACATCGCGCCAGCAGAGTTTACCGCGCAACTAGAATACCTACTATACCTACCACGTCGGGCACACCAGGACACGACACCCATCTAGCCGGAAGATCGTCCTTTCTATGGCGGTTTTTTTTTTTTCTGGGTGGGAAATCATCAAATAACTTCTCCCGCTCTGGGTGGAGCGGGAGGGCGTGTCATGGCGGTTGAGTAAACGTTTCACCTTGTAGGTACCCTCTTTAGAATTTTGTTATTTATATGGTATCTCGTTTCCGCTTAGCTTCAGTCAACACAGTTGAACAAACCGAGATGTGAACCCCGCGTCGCACTCCCGCCCGCTGCCCATCTAACCAGAGCCGCACACAGCTCAGCTCCGCTTTAGCCAGTACAGATCTCTGCTACGGTCTAACCAGTACGCATCTCTGCTCCGGTCTAGGCAGTACGCATCTCCACAGCTTCATTGGATACACGTACACCCTAGCTGTTTAGCATCTACTCTCCTCTCCGCTTATCACATCTCCGCCCTTTTCCGCTTTGGTGGGAGTCCGGGCCTAAGGGTGCGTTTCCACTGAAGCGGAGCTGGGCGGAGCGGAGCAAAGACGTGCAGGAATCGTCCAATCATAGACGAGACCAGTGGATGCGACGAGAATTTCAACCATTGTGATTGGTCTATTCCTGCACGTCTCCGCTCCGCTCAGCTCCGCTTCAGAGGAAACGCGCCCTATCAGGTGTGATAGAGCCGAAATAATTCTAAAAGTCTAAAACGTTTATGGTGGTAAAATAATCCCAACTAATGTTATAAATGCGGAAGTAACTCTGTTTGTCTGTTACGCTTTCAAGCTTAAACCGCTGAATCGATGGTCATGAAATTTGGCAGAGATATACTTAGCCATGTTAACTTTTAGCTAAACGTAATTAAGGATTTTATTAACATATAATGAATACGTCAGTAAAAGTACAGAAATCAAGAATTTCAATGACGTGTCAGCAAGACATTTGCTTTATTAAAGGTATATGTATTTTGATGCATGGGTTGCACTCAGGTTGATTCTCTTCAATGAAGCACGTTGTGAATTATACTACATTTTTACAAATGAAGCGGATGGCTTGCCGACACGTGAACATGCCACATACAATTGACCATGAGAAAAACACTCATTGTCTAGATTTGTTTATCGTCATTGCAAATGCAAGATGAATCGGAAATTTGATTCGTTTAATTCAAAGGGCATGTCGGTTGGGATCATCGGAAGCCTCTGAATGAGAACTACCTCACCTTCGAATTTTCCTTTGAGTATCATCGCGTGAATCAAGTTGATCATCACACACTGTAGTACCTAGTTATTTATATTCACTTTTTTTTTGTTATTGTATTTTGTGTTTCACGAACTGTGTCCTAATAACTGTTTTCTTATATAATTTTGATTGGTTTAGATCTCGAAGCATGATTAATACCGAACCAACCTTCAGTTGTAAATTGTGCAGTGGTAAGCCAGGCACATCCCAGGAATTTCAATAGATTTGAATGAATGCAGAGTACCAACGATTTGATTCTGAATTAGGTACGAAGTTTAAGTCTTCCACATCTTTGTACTTACCCGCAAAAATTGCTGTCATTCAACCATTTGTTATTTTTGTGGTTAGCGGGAATAGAGCTCATCTTTCAAAAAACGAAATTCGGGGGAAATGAAATCAATCCACTCGACTCGTGGACGGGAACACGGTGGTTACCGATAGTCAGCAATTGCTTTGTGAAATTTCAGCAGATGGATCGTTCAACAATGAAACTCTTAAGTTTACTGCCAGCTGAGGTTTCTTCACATAGCGTTACAGATTTGATGATTTGAGGCAAGCGTTTATTTCATCAGCAGCCGTCAATCTTGGAATGACTGGTTGTATTTGGCGGAAATGGACGGTAAAATCGTAGTGCCTCCAAAATATTTCGAGTCATTGCGCAGATCTTTCAATATTAGGTAAAGTGCTTCCAATGGGCTCCTAACTGCCACATTGGTCTCGTGGTTGCAAGCGCGAATGCTCAGCGTGGGGTTTTGGGTTCGATGCTCAAGTCGGACAAAGTGCTATTGAGTTTTTCCATTATGAATATCTCAGTAACAGACCGGCATTTCGAAGATGGCGGCGTGATATCCCGTGCCTCGGAAAGCACGCTAAGCCGTTGGTCCTACGGCTGATCTCTCTCCGGTCGTGTTAGATCGCGCGCCCCAATGAGTATAATGTTCAAGCAAATTTGAGCTCTCGACTTGCAGCAAGAAATGTTGGGCACACTATACCATTAACACTTCGAAGTGATTCAAATAATGTTGCTCCACGAACATTCACCAACGGCAACTACAAATAGAAGTATTCATCATTCTTCGGATAAATGTGTAAATACGACCAGAAGCATCCGTAAAACGCACATACGTATGACCAGGAACCGCGTCGAGTTGCTTCCCACGTTGAAATTGTTCGAAACGTGGAATCTCCGAGTTAACAACGTTCGTGCAAACGGTTCGCTTTAGCAAATCGCAAAGAAATTGGTCAATGTTGTCGCTGGAGGTGTTTCAGCACGTTGAGCAACATTGAACGCGGTGAAATATACTCATTGACCATTCTCCAAATTCACCATCAAATGTACAACATTGGGTGACGTTCGTGAATAGGGAATGAAAATATACGCCAAATCGCTTCATTGCAGTTCACATATCGACCAACTTGATCGCGCGTGATTTCATCGTTAATATTGGAGGTTTGGATGCCAAAACCGCCATATCGTTGTCTTACATGACATATTTGCAGATATTTTGATGGTCTTCACCGAATTGCAATACTCAATGTTGCAATGTGTCTTGTATGTTTTGGAAAGCTTGGAGAAATTTTTGGCAGATGGATCGCTTAGCAATGCAACTCGTATGTTTGTCGTCAGCTGCACTTTCTTCACTTATCGCCACAGAAAGATGATTTGAGGCAAGCGTTTATTTCATCGGCAGCCTTCGATCTTGAAATGACTGATAAGTTTTGTTTGGTGGAAATCGCCAGACAGTAGAATCATTGCGTCTCCAAAAATCTTGAGTCACTGCACATCACGATATTCTACCATGTTATGTCAACCTGGGATTTCGAAGGCATAAAGCGTTTTCTAGCTGACAAACCTACGTTACGTGTACTCTTACCAAGTTATGACCCCAGGCTCATTCCCGGCCGCCGTAGGCGCGGGCTTGCGGATGGCGAGTAATGGGTAATTCGCTGTCCTGTAAGGACCAAGCCCGGGTCGATGGCGCGTTGTGTTCCACGTGCGGCTCAAAGAGATGTCAGCATCAACTGAAGCATGCCTGCCAGAGGTACGGGTTGTTCGAAAGAGATACCGTGGCCCCTGGTACATAGGCAACTGAGGGACGCGGGTCGGTTTTAATGAGTAAAATTCTGACACGCCCTCCTGCTCCACCCAGAGCAGGAAAAGTTTTTTGAAGATTTCCCACCCTCCAAAAAAACAACAAGTTATGACAACCTGGTAAATCGAAGGCATAAAATGTTGTCTAACTGACTAACCTATGTTAGGTGTGCTCTAACCGAGTTATGACCGGCGACGGCGATCTCTCGCATCCTGCCCTGGTCCAGGCTATGGTACGGAGCGAGGGTGCATGGGTAGCCGTCACCTCCTTCTGCGAAGCAGTAATGCTCGCGAAGAGGAAGGCGGCGCATGTGAGGGAGAGGCCGTGTATGCGCCCTCACGGCCCTAGCCTCCGCAGGAGACGCCCTGGGCGTCGGGAATCCCAGGCTGATTCCCGGCCACCGTAGGTGCGGGCTTGCGGATGGCGAGTAATGGGTAGCTCGCTGTCCGATAAGGACCAAACCCGGGTCGACGACGCGTTGTGTTCCGCGCGCGCCTCAAAGAGATGTCAGCACCAACTGGTGAGGCCCACAAGGACCGATGCCTGCCAGGGGTGCGGAATGTTCGAAAGAGATACCGTGGCCTCTGGCACACAGGCAACTGAAGGAACACAGGTGGGTTTTAGTCGTCGAAAATTCGTCCTTATCGCTGTCAATGGGAAAAGTGTCCAAAAGGCTGGCAGCATTGCCACGTTGTATGGCGATGCTGATTCTTTGGTTAAAGAATATACCACCACTGGTCGCGTGAAGAGTCGACTAACCGCTTGGCAATGTCTCGGAAAACCAAGTGGACCACTCGGACCCCATGGCCAATTATTTCAACCCCTAACAGCTCGAATGTATAACACCTATGTTAGGTGTTCTCCTACCGAGTTAAGACATCCTTGTACTTTGAAGGCAAAAAGCGTTTTCTGGTTGTCACAGCTATGTTAGGTGAGCGTACTTCGAAGGCATTAATTAAGCGTTTTTTAGCTGACACACCTATGTTAAGTGTGCTCCTATCGAGTTGTGATAACCTGGTACTTCGAAGGCATGAAGCATTTTCTAGCCGATACAGGGGAGCTCCTACTAAGTCATGACAACCTGGTACTTCGAAGAAATAAAGTGTTGTCTAGCTGTCACACAAAATTTATAAGAAAATGAATTATACAATTATTATTTTGTGTGTTAGTTTTCCTTTGTTTTTATAGTTATTCTGCTATTCGGGGCGGCGGTAACAAATCAAAGATAATAAAAATCGGCCCAACCGTTCTTGAGTTATAAGTGGTGTAACCACGGAGCAAATACAAAGAGGAGATGGTGTAATTAGATTTCCCTAAGGAACAACGCGTGACAATTTGCGGGGTGAGGGGGTGTTAGATCCCGCCCACTTCTTTAATTTCCATCTACCGGTCAATGGCAAAACTACTCGCTCGTTCTGTAGATTTTACTTTGTAGTGACGTAAGTATCTCACACTAGATGTCACTAAGTGCAGGATGCAACAGGGTCGTACTCAGAATTTTCGTACCAGGGAGTAAGTTACTAACTCCGTTTTTTATATTAACTTTGCGGACCAGCTAGGTACGTATTTTTTAAATTGAAATAGTAATATAAATTTTTGTAATACATTGCTGTCTTAGATTATCTTCGGAAAAAAATCTAGTACATCATTTAGTACAAAATTTAACTAAATAAACTAGATAGGCTTTAAGTACTTTTAATTAAGTAAACAACAACTACCATACAGTATGGTAGTTGTTTTTTACTTTCCCTCCGTGAGACAACTAGTATGCACCATAATAGTTGTATCACGGAGGGAAAGTACTTTAAATAAATTATTTTAGATGGAATATTTAATTTATAGGAGATTGTATTTTTTATGAGTATTTCCATTTATGAGACAGCTGCGGGATATTCAGTACAATAATTGGATTCCATTACGGCCCTGTGTTTTTGTTACTTGTCAGGACGAACGCCAACAATACACTGACAAGGCCACGCCTACTTGATGACGTCAGGACTTAGTCGAGAATCACAGTGCACAGTTGTTTAGGCCGTCTCCTCTTTGTATTTACTCCGTGGGTGTAACTAACCCAACTTTGTTTTATGTGTATAGATTGTAGCAAGCAACACATAATTTCGCCAGTTGTCGCTAAAAACCAGCGCTGACGCTGTCTCGCAAAGGGTCACAGCATTATCCTGAGCTAGGGCCGTAATACGTGGATGTGACGCATATTTTCCCCCAACTTGTTCTTGTTTTTGTTTGCGTCATGTTTACCGCAAATAAACATATTATTTTCTTTTTTTCTTTTTCGGTCTACGAATCTTCAACTAATATTATGTACTTATAAGATAAATTGTCAATTTACTTACATTTTTTATTAATAGCCCTGAGTGCTGAAAACGTTTTTGGCTCGACGAGGCTGAAGGCAGCCTTCGGAATTATTCGGCAAAGCTCGGCTAGTGCTCGTAGCGCGTTTATCCTTATGTAGAACCAGACAGCCGCGTCGTCGCTCAGGATTGCTAGAAATATACGATACTTGTTAAGTCAAAGTCAAAGCATTTATTTCAAATAGGCACTTAAGGCTAGGTTGTTCCGGCCTGTGGGCCTTTGAAATGCTACCTCCGCCTCCCCCAAATGCAGCGCGACGTATTTATTTACGATTAACTGTCCACCATTTAGCGGAAAATCCATGCCATAGTATAACATATTGCAGTTGATTTAGTTTTGCTTCAGTTCGTTATTTTTTTCCTTAGTTTTAGATACATTTTATGGTAGAAATAAAATTATTACTTGAAATGCCCTGTGTAGGGTACTTAAGTGTCCTGTAAGTTACCTATTGAGCGTTTTCTTATTATCAGATAAGTACCGACGCCAACCCGATACCGATATGTTAGCAGCTATACACAAACCGATGTAATTATTTTCAACCCGATGATATTGGTGAATGTCGATGACTATCGCGAGTCACCAAACGACTACAATACAGTAAGTATCGACGTCTAGAAGTCGGCAGTGTGAATAAGCGTGCTCAAGTGAAAGAATGGCTGGTTCTCTCACCCCGCTCTGCGTCTTCCCCGGTAAAAATTGTGCTGATATCGGTGTCAGTCACCGTCTGCGACGACATAGGTGACAATAACAACTAAGTATGTAAAAGCGTTTAGTAGGTACTAAACGTATGCGAAAATCTGACCGCCGATATTGTGACGGTGTCGGAATGGGCTAATGTGCTGTGTTGTAATTTAATGTAATTGTTAATGTGATGTAATCAACTAATTTTATTAATGAAACAAAAGCGAAAATGTATTTTCATTCAAAACTAGCTCTACCCGAGGCTGGTAGTTTCAGATATAGCGATTTCAAAAATATATAAAAAAACTCTTCAGCTTTATTATTATGTTTGCTACGGGTTTCGACCTCAGGAGTAGCTGCTTTTCACACCGACAACTGTACGTCAATTGCTCCCGCGTCACCAGTCCTGTTCTTTTTGTATATTTAGGCTGTTGAGATCAAAACTACAAATGTGACGTTGTGTACAGGGAAGTTTTATATAATGTGGCAGTCGTACAATATACTTTAGTATATTGTGGTGTCTTACGACTTCCACGCGAACGAAGTCGGGAGCAGAAGCTAGTTACAGATACACATGGTTTTTCGGTTGTAAGGTGAAAATAAAAAATTGCAATGGTTTTATCATTGCAATAGGAACCCTTGTGCAATTTGTTCTTTGAAAAAATAAATGTCTATAAACCGAAATCGTGCTTCCAGACCTTTCAACCAGCGACTTACCAGAAAAGTGTTAGTAATTGTCAGTGAATTTGAGAATTTGAATTTGAACTAAAGGAATACGGGTGGGCTTTAGTCAGTAAAAGTCTGACATGCTCTCCAGAGCGGGAGAAGTCATTTGATGATTTCCTATCCAAAACGGAAATCTCTTGTGTAATTTGTTATTTAAAAGTTGGCTTCCTATTAGCTGATCGAACACTTTAAATCCGCGAAAACGACAATCCCACTAGTTATTTTTCTTCTATGTTGGACTTTAAATAACATTTACATTCATATATCACTAATTCAGCACAAATAAAGCATACATACCACACAGAGCTTCTATAATGTTGGTATCAGACATGCGCACAGCTGAAGGCAGTAGTTTCGTCATGTTAGCAACGCCCATTGCAGCGTCAGCTAGTAATTCCACGTTGGAGCTGAGGAGTTGATGGCAGAACACCAGGTCGGTATCCGTCGCGAATAATGCCTGGAATTGGAATATGTGGGTTAGGAAACTGTGAATGGTATGCAATCTGAACTGAGTCAGCCCATAATTTGGGTACATGTCTGGCCCCATCAGTAGCGGCAGTTCCTGTTACGTATAGATGATAGAACACACTGGACACGATATTCTACCGTCTGTGGAACTGGACCACATTTACAATCCAGAGCAGAGTATAGGCATCTATAAATCTCCAACTGGCTCTTTATAGGCTGGATTCTGTCTGTGATAGACATGAAACGCGTGCTCAAATGCGAAAATGAACGATTAGGTTTTTGACATCTTCCGAGTCTTTTGAGACTGTGCCCTCCGAGCTAGTTACGGTATTTCTTCCCAGAATAGTTGGATAGGAAACACCGACCTCATCTAATCTACTTAGGTAGTTTTAAAATACATTTTTTGTTTGACGGGTCAAAGTGTTTTACAACTCGTTTCCAGAAATAAATATAATTTATCATTTTATCTTCAGACATTCCAGCTCTGTCGTTGCGGGTATCCTATATTTACCTAATCTAATTCAACAACTGGTTTGTAAGTATAATGCACATGGCCAGTTCATCGGTTGTCACCATTCGTAGCCTTCCGCACATCACCACACTTACCACAGCTTGAATTGGAGAGTTCGCTGTTCTACTTAAATGTGTTGGTCACTAGACCATATATTTCCAAATACACCAAGGCTGCCATCAAAGAGAGCAGTGATGTCCCAGTGGTATTGGCCCCGGCCCCCGAATATCAAGTTGTAGTGTGAGTTCGGACCCAGCCAGGTACTTTACTTGTGTATTTGATTTCATCACCGCCCCCAAAACGGTGAAGAAAAACATTATGAGGAAACCGGCACATGTCCAAGAACCATTCGGAGACATGTGACTTCCGCCAATCCGCACTGGGCCTATGATGGATTATGACCCATTCTCGTTCACAGAGAGGAGGCCTGTATCCCAGCAGGAACGCTATAGGCTGATTATGCAGTTATGGATGCCGTTAAAGGAAAACCGCACCTTTCTCTCAGTTCGGTTAAAGCTAGGTATTCTGAAACCTAGGTTAGTGGGCAAGTGCAAGATACAAATATACGTAGAAAACTTAGCTATTGTGTTATAAAGTGGAATATTTTCACTCACATCTCTCCCATTAGCAGTGAAAGACATTTTTGTCAGCACAGCCAGGCAGTGCGACTTCATAGCCGGCAGTGCCATCTCAAGGTACGCAATGAGCCGCAGTATACACCCTGACTGGTACAGATGGTGAGCATTCTCATCTGTTTCCACGTAGTTGCGAAGGGCCCCCAGTACTAGTGTGTGGACATCCCGGAATTCATAAGACTGTGGGAGTTAGACATATTTGAGGGATTGCTTTTAAGATTTTAAGAGTGTAAAGCTAACTAAAGCTTTTTCTGGTCAATGAAGGTCAGAATTAAATTTAGTACCAATCATATCGTTACGCCTATGTTTATTAATGGGTCTGTCATGATCAAAATCCACAAATCTGACTTTGCCTGCTACAGGGCAGAGGCCTCTCTTGGAGCTTGCCAGGTTTCACGATCCCGTGCTAGTCTTGTCCAGGTTTACGATGGCAAAAATGTAGTTTCCCTAATGGATTCTACTCTATACGATAGGGAAACAAGGCTCCTTGATGGCTTATCTAAAAACTAACCAATAATTGTATTTTATTTTCAATTTGAAACCATCAATACAGCAATACGACATTTGATAGACCTTAAAAATAAAAATATTTAAAGCTTAATTATATGCCAACTCACCTCAAGTATATCACAAAGGTCTAGAACACCAGTTGAGGCTCTAAAAGTCTTCTGCACAACTATGTCTTTATACCTACAGATCAGCTGATCAACAGTCCTCAGAGCCGCGTGTTGGATGGCTAGGTACTTGCTCTGCATCAAAGCCAGGAGGGAAGGCCAGCTGAACTGGGAGTTCTTTGTCACTTCCGCAGCACATATTGGATCGTCCAGAAGATTGCTGAGAGTCTTAAGGTGCGAAGGTTTATTAAATCATAAGTAAAATGATATGGTTACAATGTTTGTTATATTATCAAAGTATAGGCGAATTTCTGTATAGAAAATAAGTTTGTGAGCACAACAATTTGTGGTTATGTGGTTTACGGACAAATGTACTATATTATATAAGGAGGTACTGGATAGGCGTCGTAACAAAGTCGGCCAGTGCTAATACTTGATGTATGTCTCCTCGGTTTCTACCAGGCTGCGCAACAGAAAAAGCAGGGACACGCGAATTTTTGTATGTGGTATTCTTTATACCCTCGAAACATCGTAACAGCTGGATGGATTTCATTATAGAAAGTGTTCATTGTTTCGTCTAGGTGCGCGATGCGATGGTTATAGACTCGGTTTTGTTTTTATTAAATGAAAATGCCGCATTATAGACGTCCATAGTGTTTTACATCATGTCTGTATGTAAAACACTTTCGCAAAATTTCAAACTTTGAAAACGTCGAGTTTTTGAGATTTTTTTTTTGAGTTCCCTATAACTACACACTGAACTAACATATTATCCAAAAGTTACACACCTAGACGTGGTAAGACAACAATGTCACTAGGAGAACTGGAATGCAAGAGCGAACGAAGCGAGCTCTGGACTTGGGCACCCCTACTCGGACAGGTTAGGTTAGAGGAGGTCTAGTAAGCGAGCGAAGCGAGCGAACAAAGACCCCGCTATCATCCTCGTGGTTATTTTTTTTGAAACCACATAGAAGTAGGAGCCCCGCGAAGCGGGGCCCCGGCTACTTTACCTAACTCCATGTAATTTTTTTAGTTAAAAAAATTACTTGACCTTCGAGTTTTGGGTTGTTGACCTTGACCTGGAATATGTCATAGACCTTATTATTGCATGGAAACACATTTAGACTCACCACGTGATCTCCCTCACCCAATATACCACCAATTCAGACATATTTTTTTTCAAACTTTGAATTTTTTTTCTTGGCTCCTATGGTTTTGCACAATTTGTGGATTTCAAATTTACCCTTAAAAGGGCTGCTCTCCCCAAAAAAAAATAGGTACTATAAAAAAGCGCCCGGAGGAAAAGTACAGTGGTTCCGAAGGTACGCAGTGAAGTATGTTAAGATAACTGGAGACCAAGGAAACTCACCTGAAGACAATTCTTCTGGACATCAGGATCCAAGCTGTTCTTCATTCTGGCGAACAAACTGCTCAATATATTAGCAGACACCAGCTGTTCGCAACCCAGAGGTTCTCTTGTCAATTCTGAGAGGACTAATGATGCAAATTCTAAAACGAAGACGTCTTCCATCTGTAGGAGAGAAGTTGGAAGTAATGTCGTCTCTACTCTCTTATGAAATCGCTTAAAATATCGAAACTTTTACCATAGACAACAATATGACTTAAAACTTTCGTAAACATGCAAGTGGAGGAACAATTCAAAACTACCCACCTTGACAAGCATGAAGGCAATCTTCCTCAAATTCTGTGAGTTTTCGAGCACTTGCTCTGGTCCCCTCGGCAGCTGGCAGAGTTGTGCCAAGGCCTTCAGCGCAAACCTTCGAATGTTTATCTCTGGATGTTCTACGTGAAGTAGAATGTATTTGATTGCATCGAGATCGAAGAGAACGATGCGGTTCTGCATATCTTGTGCCGAGAATTTAGTTATTGCCCTGAGTGTCTGACAAAAGAAAGAAAGTTGTAGTAGGTACCTAGAAGTCGAGCTTGTGAAGGAACTTGTCCTGGGAAGACCACCACATCTATTACTGGCAACAAGAAGCGTTGTTGTGTTCCGGTTATTAAGGGTAATGGGTGCCAAGGTGTTGTGTGTTTATATTTTATCAGTTTTTCTTATTTATGATCATTCATTGTTGGATCTTTGAACATGTATTTTGGGCTAATATGTAATTATGTCTGTTTTGAGAGGTCTGGCTGTTTACCGAGATACAAGACTCGTCCTAGATCGACTACAGATGCTCCCATGTTTTACACTCCCTAGAACTAACCCATGGGCATGTCTAATCCTTTGTATTATTTTTGGTAACATAAATAAACTACAGACACCTGAGACATTTCAGCTTAGTATGGCAACAAGGCAAAGCATCTGGACGTTTGCATGTCCATAGGCGACTGACCCCATATGATTGAGACAAGGACAGGAAAATGATAGTATGTTTCTTCGACCAAAAACCTGTTACCTGGCATAGTATCTCCGGTTCCCCTGACTCTAGCAATACGATCGATGTGTGTGCACTCTCCGGGGATATAGTGTACGGGTGGAACTTCAAGTCTTTCTTCTCGGCAGACCGGTTCTCACGCTCTTTTTGCAAAGGTTTCGCCATTTTGATAATAATTCAATGGGATTTATAACAGTAGTGTTTTAGAAACGGTTTGGACTCAACGTCGACTTTGATTTATTTAATCATTGATAAAACACTAAAATATGTGCAATTATGACTGACGTTTCGTCTACGGGAAAATAATATAATAATGTACTCTGTGAGGTATAGTAAGTGATAAAAAGGTTTTATGTCACTTTTACTATAGCCTCCATCGTACGCAAATAAACCATACGGTACCTATTAAATAATGGATTGAAGTTCCTCTCAAGTCGAAATGACACCTAAAATCGACCATTAGCTAGATTTTTTTATAACATTTTGCCGTCTTTACTCCTGGCAAACTGCACTGTCTAATAACAGATAAAAACAACAACGGTCTTGTCAATTCAATCTTAACTGTCACTATATTTTTAGGTTTATTTTACCTTTATGCACAGGAAAAATATATTCGTGAGTTTAGTAGCTAGTTTGGCTAGGAAGTTTAGGGTTTTACAAGAAGTATGGATCCTGCCGTGGTGGGGGAGTGGGGGGCTGGCAGCGGTGCCCCTGTGGACCCTAGATACTCTGGTGCTGATTGTCAAACTGTTTTCCACTTGTACTGTGGCTGTTGCGAGGGTTTTTATACCGGTGGCGATGAAGAGTCTGCATGGGGAGACTGTTTTGGTGAGTGATGTACCTATTTATTCTGACGATCTATCTACAACCTAAGCCTGTAACTTATTGGGTGTAATAGGTAACAATGAGTGATAAGTGAACTAGCAACTAGTTGATTAAACTGCTAGACATGTTATAATTATTAAATAGAGAAGCAATCCTACTGATTGTGTGTTACATTTAGCTAACGTTTATGCAAGATCCAATACAAGTTCAAAAACCTACAGAAACGTAACCAAAGTTGGAAAGCCCTAGTGATATTCAAGCTGATTATTATAGTGACAAGTTTGCCTCTTTAAACTTCATTTTGGACAGATAACGGGCGCAGGACACGGCATCGGACGGGAGCTGGCCATCCAGTTTGCAGAACTCGGCGCCACCGTGATTTGTTGGGACAACGACTCTCAGCGAAACAACGCCGTCGTCGATGAAATACGCCATAAAGATGGAGAGGTATCACACAACACCTATCCTAGTAAAAGGCAAAATACCTATTGAAATAAATAAGTATGAAACTATTAACCTAAAAAGGGCCGCGTCATTACTGCTGATGATTGAAAGACCAGTACTTACGTAACTTTAGCCAATACTATCGCTGACATACTTTTTATGTCGTCTTCTGAGGCGGAATATAATTTTTGCCAGATGACCTTTGGACGAGTTTTAAATTTCTAACTAGGTAAACATCAACATAGGCCTTATCTAAGTTCACACAATTTCACCTTCTCAGAGTTACGGCTACACAATAGACGTGACAGCTCGCGAACAAGTAGCAGGAATAGCGATGCGCATGCGACGGCAGCTCCCCGACGTGTCCATGATAGTGAGCAACGCGGGAGTCCTGTCCTGTGCACCCATCAGTCATCTGCGGCAAGACGCCATCGTGAGGCTCATTGAGACCAACCTGCTTGCACACTTTTGGGTAACCTTTAACCAAATCATACCTACTTTCTCCAATTTTCCTTTTTTATGCCTGCTTAGAAATCGGTGAAGCCAGCCTGTTTTCACTTGGGCACATTGCTTGATACCGATGCATTCAATGACGTCGAAGTAGCGGGAAACACCTTAGGCCTGGCACAAATGTGCGTAGTAGGAAATGTTACGTAGATTCGAACGATTTTAAAATGTTACATAGCCACGCGTAGAATAGATAGGTACCTATAGTATTTACTTAGTATTAAGTAAGACTTCATTCTTATGTATGACTGGTACTAATTGTAGTTGTTGCAAAAATTTAAACCCAAATGCTTTGGGATTCTATTTTCGTTGCAAAACTCGTTCGAATTTACGGTGCCCTTTACGTCCCCGTTACGCCGTTCGTGCTACAATTGAAAATTATACTAGGTATATACCCAAGGCTATACTATATACACAGCAGTGGTGATTCCGGCTGAAATGATAATGATTTATTTACGGACTGTCTTCAATTGAATGTATTCTTTGCCCACGGAGACCTTAAAATATGTGTTATTTTTTTGGCAGATTATCCAAGCTTTCTTGCCTAGTATGATAGAGAGGCGGCATGGACATATAGTTGCAATCAACTCAAGTGCAGGTCTAATGCCGTGCGCCGACATGATTCCATATTGTGCCGCAAAATTTGGACTAAAAGGTAAAGATAAGCTACCTATAAAGGTACCAATCAACCACATGACAACCAGGGACTATTTGACTGCTACTATCGGATCGTGATCGCCATAGTAATCTGGTAAACTGAGGGTCACGCAGTGTGAAACGAAATTAGTTTTTTTTTGTAAAAAAAACATAGCACAAGTGTGAAATACTGTACAAAGGCGGACTTAATGCCTGAGGCATTTTTTACCACTCAATGTAAGGGTGATGCAGAGACAAAACATGGCAGGTGCAACATAAGGGATAGATAGCTTGGAAATAACTATAAAATACAAGAATAAATACTAAGATACATCCATAAAAACGAAATAAATTTCGTTAGGTGAAATAACAATCGGTAGAGCAGAAAACGAATGCAACAAATTAGCGCTGCCTATACTCCTAAAGACCTCGTGTTATGGCCTATGTTCACCTATCCTAGAACATTTTACTATAAGTCTAGGAAGGGTAGAACTGTAGAAATAAAAGGACCTAGTTCTGCCAAAGAATTTCAGGGTCTGAACGTTATTCTTCTCTGCCTAAAATCAGTGTTTTAATTTTAACTTATTTACCAGGCCTGATGGACTCGATAACAGAGGAGCTCCGTCTGGATACTTGGACCAAGAATGTCCATACCACTTCTGTATACCTAGGAACTGTTGCCACAGGGATGTACCCCATGCCGTCACATAGGTTTACCTCGTGGTACACAGAGATCACCGCTAAACAAGCTGCCAAGACAATTATTGAAGGTATGACTGTGAATGATCATCATCTGCCTAGCCTTTTCCCAACTATGCCAACGTAGCAGGGAAACTGCCTATGTGACCTCCACAACCAAGTTACTGGATCATACGATACACCTTGGTTGCCAGACTTTCGGACTTCTGACGATCCACGAATGACAGCCGGTACCAACGGCTTAACGTGCTTTCCGAGGCACGGAGGGGTTTTGGTACGTAAAGATGGTCACCCATCCACGGACCTACCGAAGCAAGCGTAGTTTAACCTGATCTATCGGCCCATGCAGCTGTTATTACTTAGCCACGAGCCCATCAGTATGACTGAATAATACCTTTGCTATTTTCATAGATGAGGTTACCTGCTATTTTTCTCTTCAATGAGAAAACCATTCCTATAACGAGAGCCAACCCTTCGGAGAATAGATACGTGGTGTTATGGATATTGTCTCGCCCTCTGGGGTCCGAAAGTTTAAAGGACGAATGATAGGTTTAATAGTTAAGTACTTACTTCGGGTTTGTCTTGGTGGTATTGAGAATGCCTCCCGTCCGAAGCCACAAAATGCTCGTAACACCAAAACCGCGACAATACTGGCGGAACACATGCCGCAGTACATAAATATGACCTTATTAGTGATGTTCTTCAAGAAGTTCAGGTGTGTAGTACTCGCAACCGCGGCTTGCGTGTATGACTGGTCATACATCTAGATGCATGAACGAAAACGAGGCAAAAGGAGTATAAAAGGATCGTAGAAGGTGGCGTTCTGTAGTTTCAGCGGTACCACCATGGGAAGGTGTGGCAGAAATTAATTTCGTTACGCTCTACTCAGAAAATACGCGCTCCATTCCCCTCTATTCTTGATATTCAATATGGCCTCCTACTTCTATTTAACCTTTTACTTTCATTTAATTTTCAGGAGTACGCAAGAACCATCGGATTATTAGCATACCCTCATTCATGAAGTTCCTGATTGATCTCAACAACCTTATGCCGTACAGGATAAGAGTTATTTTTACTGATTTCTTCAACATCCACCACAGGGGATGGTTTTGTTTTTGCTGAGGGAATCGTTAGTGATTCTTGGCTCATTTTTAAAGCTTAAATATCTTATGCGGTTATAAGCATGATCTTAGATGCTCTTAAAACTTCCGAGATGGAATGCTCAGAGCTTTAAAATACTAAGCATTCCTGAAAACAAGAAGTTCCATTCGATGATACATGTAACGGTTGGAATATGCGCGAATAATCACTCGAAATCAGCAACTGCAGCGACAGAATTTTATGTTCAAAAAGTATATTACAAAAATAGTGGTGTTGTGCCTTCCGCTAGAGGTTTGTAAATCGCATTTGACTTCAAGCGATTTATAATGATGCTGATAAAATAATTGCCAAGGCGCGAATTCTCACTGACAAGTTAGAACATAATATTTTCATGGAAAGATTTTTTTCTTTCGAAGATTCTTACTGGTAATTAATACAAAATTATTGTGTATTTTATATGTATTTGTTTTTTTTTAGATGTAAGGTATTCTACATAGTATCTATTTTGGGTTCTCTACAGTCCCTACTTGAAATCGAATTAAGTCATACATTACAACATTTGTTCGACAACGTTGACTCAATATTTAGTTAGACTTGAAATCGATAAATTATGAGCGCGGCAAGCGACAGTTTACTACCTCCATACATCAAAATATCGAATAACTATAAGCTCGAATCATAAGCAGTGTCAGGCCCATTTTCTTGAAACATCCATTTCTTTAACGACCATCAAATTGAATTCACAGAATAGTTTTCAAGGTTTTTTATATGAGAACAATATAATACAAAAAATAAGTATTTGAGTAGAAAATATAAACCAAATATACTATAATCGTCAATATAAAACATATCATATTGGCTACTCGACACGAATACTTTGTATTTATACGCTTCTCACTACATTAATATTTTTCTGGCTAATTAAAAATATCTTACAAAAACAATACATTATGTGCCCATAATGTATGGATGATAAGGATAATGTGATGAGGAGGAATGGAACGCATATAACTAAAAGTGCGATTAATATAAATGTTGATGGATTGAGAGGAAGAAGACCAAAGAAAATATGGATGTATTGTGTGAGGAATGATATTAAAGGAAAGGGAGTAAATGATGGCGTGGCGGTTAGCAAGGGGAGAATGGAAAAGAAATCGTGTTGATGATAATGGGCTTTCGCAATATCTGATTCAAGATTATTTAAGTTTTATCTTTCACACAGTTTCACAATTAGTGCATAACAATCTAGCCGCGCTCTGTTAGCTTATAAGTAATTTAAATATTAAACTGTTAAGTAACTATAAAGTTAAGAAATCGTCTGATAACGTCGTTCGACACTTGATTTACGAGTTCTTTTCAATTTATAATCAGCACTTGCATTGCAGTTTAATTTCACTCACACTGCACTTAACTAAATCAAAAGGTTGTTCCCTTTTTGTTCTTCGCATTGATTCAGTGTTGTCAAGGAGTTGGATCGCCTAGACATTCACGTGATGAAGTCTGTGTTCATGAGCGTCTGCATATTTTTTTAGAGATCCCGGTGGAGGTCTCTGTTTCCAATTTACCAGGGCACGTTGACTATAATCCTTAAATAGACTTTGTTTTGAAAACATTGTATGATTTAACGATTGCTTCGGCTGTTGTAGCCCAACAGATGAATAAAGGAGGTCGATACAGGCTTTAAAAGATGTATATTTAACATTCTTTTCTGCAGGGTCATATATGGATAGGTTTGCTTTCATGAAGCTGGATACGCCATGTTGTAGTCCCATTACAGACACGATTTATGGACACTTGAACCTTTGCTAAAGCTTTATCGTGACTCTCTCCAATAGCCGTGATAACTGTGTCATCAGTAAGGTTGCAATGATATTATGTTCTAGCTCAGGAATATCACAGATACAGAGCCGGGCCAAGTTCAGTCCCCTGTAGTACTCCAGCTATTATCTGCTTAGTTTGAATATGCGTTTCTTTGTCTTATCGTCAAGGCAGCATTTGTAAGAAACGTTTTCGTTCAACCGTTTTTTCTCCGATTTACTTTGCAAATCCGACTACCACGAAAAAGTCTTTTAATTTTTCGGGTATTTATATAGCCTATGACACTCACAAATAGCGTAGCTTTCGTTTTGGTAAAAGAATTTTCAAAATCGGTTCAGTAGATCCAGAGATTACCCCCTAAAGTTTGTGAGGTGTGAGGTTGTACCTCACACCTCAAACTCACAAACTTTAAATCTTTATAATATCACTATAGACAAGGTCATACCATACTTTATTAAAAACCTGGTTATAAGGCATTATAAGTATAGTATTTCGAAATTTTGATGCATGAAGGCACTAAATTGACGCGCTCATCATTTTTCGATTTCGAGTAGGTACTATCGAAGTGCCGTTTTAGAGCTAGTCTTACGTCATTCGATTTCAAGTAGGAAACCCTTCTCAAAGTGAGGGATTGTTTTAAGTTTCGAACTTCCCGATAAACAAAGTTCTTGTGTATTCTTATTATACTCGTGTTTTTTAGCTGTAATGTATTCTAGATAGTACTCATCTCGTAGACTTTTTACAATGATGATTTAAACCGGGCTTAGGTACGATTTGAATAAATCATGAACTTTTAATATTTGATTTTTATTTATAACAAACAAGATATTCTGAATTAATTAATATTTAATTTGGAATTAAATTCAGTTCTGATCCCATAATTTTAAAGAATTAATTAAGGACATTTATGAATAAGTTACTATACTAACAAAATTAGATAGGTGGTGGACAAATTATTGAGATACATAATAGGTATAATACAAAACTTACACCATTATGGAATGCTCCTACATTTTAGAGTCGACAACAAGACTTAGTCAAAACATTTTAATTTAACAAAGATCTATATTAATGTATTTGTGTCTTGGCTGTAGGTACATTTTCTTCTATTAAACATTTAGTTTAACAGATTACACTGTTTTTCAAAAATGCTTATAAGCTCATTATTGTTTGAAACAGATGAGAAAAAATAAAGAAACAATCCTCACGTAACATCCTACACACAACTGTGCATTCCCAGCTTATATCTGTTCACAATTTGTCCGCACTTTTCACAGATTGCCATTTCAATATGCTCCTTGATATGCTGCTCTAGTAACTTTGTGTCCGTTACCTGTTTGTTGCAAATATGACAGACAGTCCTATTACTTCCGTGTAGCAACGAGTGGCGGAATAAAGAAGTTCTCGTTGCAAAGCTACGTCCACAGGACTCACATAAATGACGAGTTGGGTCTGGTCTCGCGGTATGCTTCTTTACATGGAGGTACATTTCATTGCGATCAGCTGATATTTTGTTGCATATTTTACATCTGTAAAAATCAGATCAAAATCATGAAAAGTTAAAAGTCAAGGACGTAACTCTTTACGCAGATGTAGGCTAGATTTAGTGCTCAACTGACGGTCAGAGCTGACATCCGTCGAACGTACTATGTCAATGATAACTTATGAACCTCATCACAAACTGTCACGTAACTATCAGAAGTAGAAGAATTCGATTCACAACTAACAAATGACACAAGGAAACCCACATCAAGGCAAAACCCGCAGCACACAATGTGACCAAGTACAAACGCCTCCTAGCCTTCCTTCTAGCTAGGCAGTAGGGACCTATCGCAAATAACCTTAACGAGACCCTGCACAACCGGAATACACCGTGCCGAAACTATCAGAATACCTAACGCAAACACACTATTTATGCTGAAAACTAGGGGTACCACAAACCAACAGCAAGAGGAACTCCTGGTGGAACGCTGAACTTAGTAAACTCAGAGATGTACTACGTAAGCAATTCAACAGAGTCAAAAACGCTACAATCCCGGACGACTGGGAGCAATACAAAGAAACCCAATGTATATTCAAAAGGCCGATCAGAACTACCTGAACGACAGCATGGCGGAAATTCTGCGAATCCATCGAGACCTGCGAAGACGAAGCCGCAAGAGTAAGAAAAATCCTACCAACTGATCAGGACCGAACTCTTGGCGCGCTGAAAATCCCGATAACTTATATACCTACACACTAACTGACTATGAAACCTGTATGGTTCTTCTTGAGACTCATTTATCAGACTGTATACTCAGGACAGTCCTATAAGCAGAACTTGCATGGAACCTTAGAAAACGGTTCCGCATGTACTCTTTGAATACACAGGCCTCATCCAAATTAGGAAGCACCCAGCACACAACATCCATACACGGATGTTCTAACATATCAGGAGATATAAGTAATCAACTTCTGGAAGGAGGTGGACCACCTTAAGGAGTAAGTGCGGAAACCAAACCCTCTAACAAACAACATTATGCACAACTAAAGTGCAGCAATGACGAACTGTTACGCGCGTACAGCTACGTCGCGCTGACGAAGACCGTCGTTCGAATGTCGCGCTATATCGGTAAATACGGGCATTGAGTGCGACGCTGACAGAGCGACCGCGAAGAGCGAAAAATATCATTTGTGACCTTTCTTGTGACTACTCACTTTGCCATCAGCTAAGCACTAAACGCTCGGTCACTACTGATAAGGGGGCGTCCATTCATTACGTGAGGCAATTTTGGCGATTTTTCGACCTTCCTCACTCTGATGAGATGACGTGAGATTTGGCTCGACCCTCATAATCTCACGTGAGATATTTCCAAATGCGTATAATTAGTGTAAAAATGTAAGTCTGTGCTTATTTGCGTTGGATGTGTGCATTGTATTCGGCTGGCTCGGCGGTATAACAATCGAGAAGCTACTGTGCTACTTTGTGCCGTTCGGGTAACCGGGATAAATATTATTTTGTAGGATTTAGCCATATTAGTGGATAAAATCATTTAACCCAGTTTACTGGCAATTTTACATTGTTTCTTTGCAGAAAAAATTATAAATTACGTGATATTTGACGAGATCCCCCTCTCCCCCGAGATTGGGTGAGATTCAACTGGACCCCTCCCCCCTAAACGCCTCACGTAAAGTATGGACGCCCCCTAATCAGCGCACACAATCAGTGTGTACCATCGAGCACAAAATCCAGCCTTAAAGGTTCTAGAAAAGCCACCTCTTCCTACACATCAAAATCGAAAAGCAGATTCTTCCAACACTAAGGGCGAATTAAATAATTCTGTCAATAGTCTTCTTACCTGTACATAACATTCTCAGGTTTTTCATGTTCCTCCTTCCTATGTTTAGTTAATGCATCACTGCCATGAAAAGTGTGACCGCAAATATCACACACTCTCGCGTCAGCCTTCATAATATGTTCTTTAGCATGTTTGTATAACTGAAACCTCTCTTTAAACGTATCTCCGCATTCTTTACATCTATACACACATCCTACGGTTGCTGCATAGTCAGTGTGGCATGTTTTGTGGTGTTGTGTCAGTTTCTCCTTTGATTGGAACTCTTCTCCGCAGTTGCAAGTAAAAAGACCTGGTGTATTGTGTGAAATTGAATGCTGTTGCATTTGTTGCTTAGAATTAAACAGCATATCACAGTGTATGCAAGTTCGGAGTGCTAAGTCACAAACACTTAAGTGTTGCAACAATTTTGGCACTGTGTCATATTTAATTTTACAGCCAAAACATAAAAAGGCATTTGTTTCTATCTTTGCTTGGTTTGCTTTTGTTTTAGGATCAACTTCCTTCATTAGAAGACCTTTTACTATTTGGAAGTCAGTGTCTAATACATCACTTTCTGCTTTAAATTTCTTTGCTAAGTCTTTCTTTATAGGACTTGGTACTATAATAGTTTTATTGTTCATCTTACTTATTTCTAAAGAATGTTCATTTTTGTCCAACATGTTTACAATACAAGGTATATCTTCCTTACCAAGGTTGTTTAAGTACTCTTCAATGTTCGCAGTATTGTTTAGAAACTCTAGGAGCGAATCTGAGTTATATTCAGAGTCTGGTAACGGTTGTATCACCATTTTATTTTCAGTTGATTTCTTCGTCTTCTCCTGCACTGAAGATTCAAGCCAGTCTTGTGAACAACGAGCGTTAAGTTGGAAATTATAAAATTGGTTCAATAATGACACACAGGACAAGCAAACAGTTTTTGGAAGATGATCATTTGAGGATATAGTCATTGCGAGACATGCTTTTATCTGTAGGCTGATGGTAGGGTCCCCGAGTATGGAGACATGGTCGGACTCCACATCCAAACATATGCGGCAACAGTTTTGGACATCATCACACATTTTTCTTCTATTACTATCGGTATTTTTATTTATTCACATTTATTTATTTGCAACAAGTACACCGCCGAATCTCAATATTTTTGATTTTGACAGAAGGAAGTAACAGACATTGCAAGTTGACTTTAAGAATTTCGTTCAAAATCAGACAGTTTTTTTTTCAAGGATTTTTCTGCTCTCTAGTGGTTTATTGTTTGTAAATAGTGATTAAGTGACTCAATATGAATTCATCTTTCATCAATCAAAAAATATTAACAAAAACGTTTTGCATTATTTATTTTTTGGAACGAAGAGTAAGCTATCAGGCTCAGGGTCGTTGCAATTAGAGCTCCGTTAGAAATGTGTTAAAACTAGTAAACATTGACCAAAACAAAAAAAAAACACCAGGGGCGATCAATTAAAAAAACTTGTTATCAAACAATCAACACTGCAGATTTATTAAGCTGCGCTTATTTTACATGTTGCCTGTATTATTGTTTGTCATAATCAGTAAAAAGTTATACCTACTCATCCGTAAATTGTACCTATTGATTTGAGAACCTCCTCCATTCCATTCCGTTCGTCGTTTGAATGCATCATTTGCATTATCACGTCTGGTCGCCAGCCCACCGCACCGCATCATTTATACAGAATTATTTAATAAAAAAAAAATCCTAGCTTCTGTTGATGTTCTATTATGACTTGCCTGACAAAATTCTAAATACCGTTTTTAAAAATCGTTTTTTTCGACTTATTCAGAAAAGATTAAGAAGCATGAGACTGTAGGATGCTAAAACGAGCAAACCAGCTTGAAAATACATATTTGTAGCCCTCGGAAAAGTTCAATTTTCTTTTGACCATTCATAGAGGATTAAGAAAATGCAGTAAAGTTCGTTTTACGTTGAGTAGTGAGGTACCCGAATCCTCGAGTTGGCTTGTTCAAATAATTTGTTCCTCTCTTACAATAAACGCCATTTATAATTTTATTCTACGGAACCAAAGTTTTCAAATGACCAGCCGTCTGACGGTTTGACAGTGACATTTGACACTTGTGTGTTGATATACTTGAAATTTCATTGGAAGGCTTGAGGTGGGTAGGTCCTCGAATCGAGATCGAATTAATTACTTTCATAACGCGCTTGTAATTTATGTGTGACTATTTTTATCGTGCGTATAGACGCGAGCGTTAAACGCGACGAAATTCAAATGATCTAAACCGGACTATAAAGTGTGAATATTTTAAAATAAATTCCTGAAGCGATGTGTTTTGACGTAGTTGTTAACGACAAGTGACCTGTATTGGTGATAAAACACCTTGAATTACTTCATAATACTGCATTCTACCTGTACCAAAAACCAGAATGTCTAAGGACAATAATTTTGGAAATGAGGCACAGGAATCCCTGTTGTATTCTGCCAGGCATGGAGAACTGTCGGTGGTCAAGGCAATGCTGGAAGCGAAGAATGAAGGGAAACTTACTTTGGATATCAATTGCAAAGGTATAATGATCTTGAATTTCTTACTATGCCTAAATAATCCAAACAACCATTAACACTGTGTGGTATTTAAAATGTTTTGGCTTAAAGTAACCTTATGGAATCTTAAGTTAGTAAATAATCTAAGTAATTGCTGCTAAGTTATCTAAGAAATTGCTGCAGTTTCAATATGTTTCAACATAAACACTCTAGTCCTACATTGAACATGGTTTGTCTTAATTTGTCAATCCACATAGTTATTCTAGAAAACAAAATTTGAGATGATCAGGTTTCAAATGCACATTCTGTAGGTACATCCATTTAAACATTTTAAGACTTTAGCCAGTTCCTGCTTTGTCAGTTGTTATGGTTTGGCAGAAGCCCGAAAGTCTGACAACCAGTCTTACCAAGGAGTATTGTATTACTCATTAACTGATTTTTGGAGTCAGATAGGCAGTCCTGCCCGCTTATGCTTTTTTTTCTGTTAGGTAATCATCATGGATACCCTCCGTCTGGGAAGAACAGAGGGTTGGTATAACATCATGCCTGTAATTACAGCCCCTTCACGGAATTCCCTGAAGGGGGACGCTAAGCAGTACTCTGCCTATAACCCTTCAAGGAATAACTATTAAGGGTAAAATGTAGGTGTATAGATACATTGTACCTTTGCATGGCGAGCCTAATGCCATCAACTTCAATGGTTCAGGAATTGTTGTCAAAAGTGGTAAACCATATAATGGTAATGTTATAGATATAAATCAATGGAATAAATAATGTCATCAATGTAAACTTTGAACAGATCTGAGGTTTATTATCATAGCTTTTTAATTGCCATAGTCATCACTTGAGTCATAGTATTATTATTCATCTATTGTTATTTTTAATGGATTATGTAGCCGACTAGTCGCCGACTACAAATCATTCGCGGTCTGAGGGGGTGGTCCTAGGGGTCATGACCCCCACAAAGCCGTAAACGTAAATCTTCTTAAAATAATAAATCTTCTTAAAATATTTAATTTTCTAAAATATAATAAATTTTCTTATTGTATATGTAGTCTTAGTCTGTGAACCCCCAAAGTCTTTGGCTGCGACCGCGCCTGATAGATGACCGACTAGTGGGCTTTCCCGATACATCACTAATCTATATTATTTGTATTATAGTTTATCAAGATAGATTGATTATGTTGTGTGATGGGCTTGTGCCTAAGTAGGGTCAAGTGGGGGACAGTGTAACAAAAAGTGATATTTATTTTTAGAAAAAAAAAAGTTGTTATTTGGTATTCTTATTTATTACCATAGAATCAGCAGTATTTGACCTTCATATTAGGCTTGAAATGATATCAAAAATGTACATTTTTGATATTATTTCAATCCTAAAAATAAGTCGTTTCTAAGTATTTAGAAACAACTTATTTTTTAGTTGTTTGAGATCACTGATTTCTTATAGTGTGCCCCGGGGGTGCAGGCGCTGTCGCAGCCAAAGACTTTGGGATGGGGGGGTCAGACAAATACTTCACATACAATAAGGATGGTTTACGTTTGAATGCGCCTGCGGGGTTGGGGTACAGTTTAACAACCATAGGAGTACAGTATAACAATATGGGATACATTTAAACAGTAGATAATAATACATCAAACGAAATTAAATAAGAGAGAAATTAAGACAAGTTCCAGTTCTACAGGAAAATAAAGGGCATTATCAACTTTATCACTTTTGCATAGATTAATTGATGTCATATTCATCTTCTTCATCTTTTGTCAATAAATTTCCAATACATCTAATGCTTTGTCTGTTTTCTTTAAAATTTTACAACAACAAAATCATCTTTTTTTGGACATCTCAGTAAAGACAGGCATGTCATGTCATGTCGAACAGCTAGATACAACATCTGAATCTGCATCAAATCTCACTATAACATGTTACACTGTACCCCGTGTCCCCATTACACTGTACCCGATACATAACTGTTTAAAACAAAAATTCGTAAAAAAGTTTAAGGTAGAAATTGCAATAAACTTTCTTTACTATTTATTTACACACCAACTAATTGAAGATAAAAGAGAATATATATTGACTCACCAAAAGTTAATAGTTTTCCAACAAATACAAAATTTCACTAGCAAAATTTGTCTCATTATTTTGTCGAAAAACATAAATTCGCGCTTTCTTCCGTTAACCTAGCAATTTGACGTCCGATAACAGTTGCAGTGTGACCATCTTAGAAATGGCGAATCTGCCACAGGCTGGGCAAAAAATCTGCCAAAATCTGCCACACTTGGCGACAAAAATGCCAAAAATATGGCTTCATGGAAACGGAAAAAAAAATACACAACGAATTCAATGAAATTTCTATAATCAACAAAAATATATAACTATTTTCTTATGCATTATTATACCTATACACTACTTACTCTACATATCCGAATTTGCCTCCAAATTTTCGTCATTTTAGTTGTACATAGATTTTGATGACATCTATTTGATCATGTTTCCAGTTGGTATAAAGGAGACAAAATCTCCATGTTCCTTAATCCCCTCTTTTGTTGTCATTAAAGCTGACACATGTTGATTTAGGAAATTAGGAACCTACTTACTCCTTATTTTTGTTTTGTTTAAATTCACCTGAGAGAAGATTCTTTCGCACGAAGCGTTGGACATCGGCAAACATAACGCTTTCACGAAATTTGTAATGTTTGGATATTTTGTAGCCCCATTCACGTCCAGGATTTTTCCAATCGCTCCCCAAAATTTGTCTACAGTCAAAATCGTGCTGGTGGTGCTACTTCCACCTGATTCTGACAAGTCTCTTACACTTTTATCAAATTTAATTTGTTGAAGTTCGTCATCAACTTTTTGAATGTTGTTTTCGTCTACTATGTTGGGAATTTTTTTTGCAACGTTTAAAGTTGACACAAAATCCTTGTAAACCACATGCTGTGGATCCACGAACTGTAAATCTTTGAAAATATTGCTTAGTGGCAATCGTGTCTTTAATTGAGTACACAGTTTAGTCAGAAATGTTTGCATTCTTTGAAGGAATGATTGGATTCCAGGTTTCAAACTCACGTCTATGGATATGCGATCGATTTCAGTGCTCACATTAACGCCTAAATACATATCTTTCAGAGGCAAAAAGTTCACAGTGGATTTTGGATCAATTGAAAGTGGATCTGTGGTTTTCCTTTCATATAACAACATAAAAGGCACGTATATACTTCGGAAATGTCTTTGAATGCTGTGTGGACTGTTGTGTAATCTCCTTTAAATATAGTGTTTAGTTTGTTGACAATTTGCAATATACAGGGTTATTTGTAAAACACCGGTAACCTCTCAGGACTATATTACTAACATCATAAACAACAACTTTTGTTCTACGACTTTTTACAAAACATAATACATTTACCAAAAACAAACCTTAAATATTTCGTTGTCCTATGTAACACATTTCAACTCTGTATTTTGCTGTACCTACATACATTGCCGCGCACTGTCCTCGTAGTAATACTTTTGGGTTAGTAACTCGCTACGCTACGGTTCCCGCCTTCAAAAGCCAAATTATACCTACAATCGAACATTTGACATGGAAATAACCTTGATATTTCACGGTACCTATGCACTAAACACCGTAATGAAAACAAACTAACAATGACATCTCACATTTTCTGTAAAGTTACAACGGTATCCTAGCACTTGATAAAAGTATTTTGTATACGTACGTTTGGGAATCGTATGGCGTATTGGCGACACGCTTCCGAAACATTGTCATCACACCTAGCTAGCATTCGCACCATTTCCGTGTACTCGACATTGGAATATTGATACGCCATCATGTAAAGATAATTACGTATACGTCTGCACTGCCGAATTTCACTACAAGGACCCGTAATGACGCGACGCAAGCGCATCAAAGCAAACGAATGACTGAAGGCCGCCCGTAAATAGGTCAAGTTCAAGCGCCCCCGCCGCCCCCTACCCCGCTCCCCTCGCTATTGTCGGTACTACCTATCGCTTTCTTTTGCTTCGCATAGACTTCGTAACATTTAGAGCGTTGAATTTAAATATTTTTATTTTTGTATGTAAATCTGATGAATTAAAATATGATGAATTTTTAAAAGTCATAGAACAAAAGTTGTTGATTATGATGTTAGTAACGTAGTCCTGAGAGGTTACCGGTGTTTTACAAATAACCCTGTATAATCCAGGGGCCCAAGTCTGCTATTTTTATGAATTCGTCATTTCAACGCGATCCCATTGTCATTTTGCTAAAAGTTCGTAATCTGCTAAATTCATAATGGTCGATCATTGCTCGGTCAATGGTCTCGTAATAGAATTGTGTTCTAATGGCATTGTCGTAATGCCATTATTATAAAACCCGTTAGTAGAGATTATTTTCTAAAAACTGCTACTAAATTTGAACATTTATTCATGCCCGATTTAATTTATATAATTATATTTTTACATACTATTTATTAGTTTATTAGTGTAAAATGTTAGCAGATTACCGCCTAAGTCAGTCATTCATTATGTACGAGATTACCAATAAATGCTATTTCTTTCAATGGAGTGTCAGTGGCTGACCATTGGAAAGTCATAATGACGCCATTATATTAGTAGATCACCAAACTTGTCAAAATCAACAATTATGAAATCAATGATAGACCATTCTGACACTATTGTAATAGCAGACTTGAGGCCCTGGGCATAAAAATATAGTTTATATATTTTGTCATTCAAACTATTGAACAAGAATTCTGATGAAATATTTCTGTCTTTCAAAAACAGCGACTAAAAAAAAGTTTAAGGGCATCCCATTGCTCTAAAATTCTTTTGATGCAAGCGTGCAAACATAGCCAGCGAATTTCGTAATGCCTTAATATTCTATGCTTTTCAGTGCCAATGAAATCTTGGTATTCGACAAATTCTCTTTGTCTTTTGCTACAATGTGAAAAGTATCCGTAAACTTCCTGTACAATTTGGTTAATAGCCCGTGGTATGGTGTTTTTACTAGCGTGCGATACACACAAAGCGGTAGAATGACAAACACATTTAATAAACATGCAATGTGGATTTACATGTCTTATTTTGGCAACAATACCACCTTGTTCCCCGAACATGACGTTAGTGGTATCAGTCCCAAAACCAATAGCATCAGGTTAGCATTAGCCAAAACCCCGGAAAGTGCAATAAACAATGATTGCGCATCAGCACCGTTCAAGTCAACCAAAGTTAAAAATTTAGTTTTTACTTGGAGATCTTTTTCAGAATAATATTTGGTTACAACTGCAAGCATCGAAGTAGTTGTAACATCTGTCTCATCAATAATTAAGGAAAACATTGGTTTACGTGTTTTCATATTTTCACACGATTTTAAATCGGCGAACATCTCCTCTTCTAAATTAGGCTTCAACACATTATACGTTACCGGTGCTGCTTTGGTCCTCTTGCAGGAAAATTGTTTGGCGATTTCAGAATCGTGGAAGCTTTTTGATATTATTTCGCTCAAATGGTCCATTAGGCGAAAAGATAAATTGTGTTCCACTAGCATAGCACAAACATTTAGTTCCGCCTTTTTTACTTCCTCTTCTAATGGAGCTTTTTTAAAAAAATGTTGAACCTGAAACAGTTTAATAAAGTTAATCATGTTAAAAAATCTCTGAAGAATCTGATTATATATTTATACTTATTGTAAAGTACTTACCGATGATTGGCCACTATACCCAATTATGTTCTTTTTATGTTTCTGAGATGATCCATGCTCTTTTATGGAAGATAATCTGGTAATTAATTTACAGCAAGCTTTACAGAATGCAACGTCCTGGTCATCCTTAGCCCTCGACAACCAGGAAGAAAGCAAGGGATCTTGCTCCCACTCAGGTCGATAAGACCGCTCGTATTTTCTCTTCATAATTAATTATTCGTTACACAACCGCACGCGATACACATCAAAAGAGAATGAGGTAAAATCAAAAGTTGATTAGTAATCAAATCAATAAAGACGGTAAGAATATGAACACTGTTCCAGTTTGATTACAGTTCATAATCATATGACGCACTTGTTTAAAAACAGAATAATCGGGAAATCCCCGTATAACTTGGCTATGATACAGAAGTTGCCAGTTCGATAAAATCATTTGTAATCTATTATATATACAACTTAGGTAATTAAAAAAAAAGATAAATTCATTGAAAATTCAAACTAGGGAATGTGAATTTTCTTAAAATCTTCTAAATCTCCCGAAATCTGCCACTTTTGTAAATCGTTACCATGATCTGCCACAGCAAAAATTTAGGAGCGAAATCTGCATAATGGCAGAAATCTGCCACAAATGGTCACTCTGAACAGTTGTTTAAGATGGCGGTGAATAAGGCTGAGAAAACACGTAAAGAGATACCCTAAGCAAATTAGAAAATAACAGAGATAATCTTGATGTTATACTGTGCCCCTTGTTACAATGTCTCCCACTTGACTCTAATATTACCCGCACGGATCGATCGATCAGGTTATGCTTCGCTTGCCGCGGTTGGTCCGTGGAGGGGTGACCATCTTAACATACCAAGACCTCTCCGTGCCTCGGAAAGCACGTTAAGCCGATGGTGCCGGCTGTAGTTTGTAGATCTTTGGCAGTCGTTACAGGTCGTCAGAAGCCCGAAAGTCTGACAACCAGTCTTTCCAAGGGGTATCGGTAACCCAGTAGCTGGGTTGTGGAGTTCAGATAAGCAGTTGCTCCATGTAAAATACTGGTATTCAGCTGCATCCGGTTAGACTGGAAGCCGACCCTAAAATAGTTGGGAAAAGGCTAGGCAGATGATGAGATTGATTATGTTTGATGCTACTCTTAAGTCTATAAGTCACAATACCTACAAGTATTTGGTTTATTTGAATTTTTTTCACATTTCACCAATACAAAAATGAAAAGCAGTCAGACACATAGGCGTACCCACGGTGGGGCAGCTGGGGCACTTGCCCCACCCTGCTCTCTGACCCGAAGCTAAGATTTTTGAGGCGAAATTAATATAATGACAACATTAAATAATCATTTGGGTACTACTAAAATGACCGCGCGAAACAATGCAGTAGGTACCTATCTATCAATCGAACGCGCATGCACAGAGATCGAGACGACTGATTTGCGATTTCTGAACGAAGAAGTTATCCTTCCGCGCCCCCATCCCCGGGCAGGGACTCCCCGCAAACCGGCACGCGCCATTATCCCTCGCGTCCAAAGAGTACTATAAGCTATCGGGTAAAGAGTGCCCTCTTACGGTATTTTAATGCAATCCAGCGCAGTGGCGCCGCCTACAATTTGTATCCGAACTAACCAGTCTATAGCTAGCTATGTATAGTGATAGATTGTAGGTACTGGATGGATTATTAGTTGGTGCAAGCGCATATCATAAGTAACAAAACCATTAATGGTTTGACAGAGGACAGGATCTGCTTTTACTAGTTTTGTTACCAATGATATACACATACACATGCAGGCTAGTCTTTCATGGAAAAGACGTGAAATGAAAGTCTGATGTTTTAGTCATTTTTTATTTTTATAATGTTTATGCTTATCATGATACAATTGTGCTAATAATTTTGTTTCATCTTCTCCATTATAGGTAATTTTTCCCGTTAAAATACGGTTAATGGACCTACACCAACTATGTAGTATTACACTAACTGTTAAATTAAAGAAATACTCTTTTAATTTTTCTTTGTGCGCACTACACTTAAAAGGGGTATCCACTAAAACATCTGCAAACGAATTAATCGTTCCACGTACGTTTTGTTTAGGAACACGTTTTTTTAAAAAAGATTCTGTCATATTTTGCAGGTCATGGAAATAATTTTGCAACAGCTCATTTGGATAACATAACCATTTTTTATTATTATATTCTTTAGCTTTTATAAAACTATTATTATTAATATTTTCATTATTATTATCTAAAAGGTCTTGTCTGCAATGTTTACACGATTTCACAACATTTTTTAAACACTTAGTCAGGACCCAACCACATACATAATTTCTTTGACCAGCATCAGGCTCTTTGGAGTAATCAATAAGTACATCGGCAGTAAAATTAATTTTGTCTTCCTCGGGAACATTAGTCGCATCAGGTTTTTCAGTGACGTAAAAACGAAGAGTTTGTAGGCACTTGTTGGTGTCCTCTTCGCAATTTGCCCTTTTGGAATGAAGTGTATTATAATTATTTAATAAAAGTGCTTTATATGCCCCTACAAATGATATTGTATTTGGGGCATTATTTCTAGCTCCATAGCTTCTGATGTTCCCAAAAAAGTTTTCTACAGGGTCCTGATTAAAATTACGAGTTAATATTGCATCGTAACCATATTTATCAAACAACACTTTGCAAATTGCTTCCATGCCTTCAATAGTTCTGATTAAATTCTTTACAGATGGTATAGTCGTTTCCACAAATCGTACTTTATTACCAGTAACCTTTTTTTGAATAAATTTCACAGTTTTTAATAGTTCCTTTGATTTTAGCCATAGTTGGTGGTGAGGTGAGTGCCTTCTAATCGGCCCTTTATACATTTTACCATTGGGTATTGCAAAACTACTTACATTTAATGCATCAAACAAATTGTCTAGTAATAAAGTAATTTCTATTAATTGTTTGCATTCTTCGGGCAAATCTCCTCTAGCTACTAAGTGGTCTGTTACCACAGCGAAACTGTGGCTAAAAATTTGGGTTGCGGACTTCACCCTCATTTTATTAATTTTTTCAGGGACAATGTGCTCTTCTGTTATTTTATGTAAAAGTCGTAGCTCCCCTTTGGATTTATCTGCAGCATACACCTGCTGATAATAGTCCCACTTAACAATATTATTTTTATTATTAGAGGTGTACGCCATATCCTTAGTGAGTAAATTATTTCTTATTCCTTTAATTAAATGGGGAGCATCGAACAACGGTATAATCTTCTGACCATTTACCCTGAAAAAATCATGGCGCCACTCTTTGCCTAGCCGCAAATACCTCGCTCTCGTGTCATTAATTAAATCGGTTATTGCCCCTACGTTTACGGAGCTCTGATCACAAACAGTGTTAATAATAATTAATCCCGATTTTTGCACCTCTGATGCTACACATTTTACGAGTGTTTTAAGCTCTACTTTTTGTAGGGCATTGGTAAAATAATATGCTACTGGCTGTTTAAAATTGTGTTTTAAACCTTTCACCATGAAAACGAGAGCGTGGTCGGCAAATTTGGTGTCTTTGATTGTCGCAAAACCCTCAAATGCATCATTCTGCTTGTTGTAAAATATTTGAGGTGTCAGAGACATTTCGTCAAACATTAGACTGCACAAACGATCAGCAGTATCTTTTTCGAGTACAGTTTTCTTGATTTTTTTGAATACTATGGGATTTATGCCAGGATATAGTTTAATTCGACTTAGCAGACGTTTCATTGCCTTTGCCGAAGGTAATGTAAAGTAATTATAAAGTAAAGAATAGGCCTTTGGACTTTTCTTATACATAGACAATGCAAGGATTTTTTCATCCATAGTAAACCGCCTACCTTTGGATTTTTTTGCGGATTGCAGTTGCATATGTACAAATAGCTGGGCAGGCCTTTTCAAATTTTTCACAACTTGTTGGAATGCAGAAACTTGGGATAATTTAGCAGCATTTGCCAGTCTTGACTTGAAAGACAGGCTTCTCTTCCGCAAACGACTTATCTCGGACCGCAGTTGTTTAACTTTTGTAGAAAGGGCTTTCACTTCGACATAATTATATGTCAGTGAACTCTTAGTAGAACCTGGAAATTTTTTTTTAGATAATTATATTATTTCATATTAGGTAGGTAAGTACCTAAGTAATATTATTTTGAAACTTGCTATAAGAAAATAACATTTACCCATTCTAATTGTTTTTCTTAAAGATCCGCTAGCCTTACTATAGTTGTGATCCATCATTACTGCAGATGCAGTCGCAGTGCCATGAATTGCGTCTGAAACATAGTAATGGATAATTCATAGAAAATTCATATGCAAGTTTCCTACTGAATTTGGTTTACGTACTGTACTGTACTAAATACGTGTATATTTATGTGTAAGAACTGAGCAGACCTACAATGTTGCAAAATTATTATATAGGTACCTACTGTTTATATTTGGAAAGAAAACGGCTTAATCTTTACCTGTATTTGTAGCATGTAAATTGGAAGGTTGACTGACAAGACTGATATCAGGTTCCCTGGGCGTTGTTCCTGAAATCACAATAAAAATAATGAAAAATAGTTTTTCCTATCGATCAGATTTTAAAGCGGTTTTTACCATAATATAGAGAATTTGTTCTAGAAGGTTTATGTGTATTATACATTCATAATTAACTTAGATATAGCTCAGATATACCGATGTTTTGACATGTCATCATCACTAGATCGAATCCGACCGAAGCAGGGCCGGGTCGTTAGTTAAATATAGCATTAACTATGTATACGAAACGAGCAGGGCTTCTACAATGTTGTGGTCTATACGTTGTTTTGTTTATTTTAGCACATCTCTTGCATCTCTATTATAGCTACAGCTACCTACAGTTTATATTTGGAAAGAAAGCAGCTTTATCAAAAACTGACTTATGATCTTTACCTGTATTTGAAGCGTGTAAATCAGAAGGTTGACTGACAATACTAACATCAGGTTCCCTGGCTGATGTTCCTGAAATCACAACAAATAATAAATTAAGAATTAAAAAAAAAACTGATTTTAATGCGGTTTTTACCATAATTTAGAGAATTTATTCTCGAAGGTTTATGTGTATAAAACATTCATAATTAATTTAGATATAGAACAGAAATACTGATGTTTGGCATGTCATGTTCACTAGATCGCAACCGTGCGAAGCAGGGCCAGGTCGCTAGTTAAACATAACATCAACTATGTATACGAAACGAGCAGGGTTTCTACAATATTGTGGGTTTAGCATTGTATTTTTTTTTTTAATTTAGCACATCTCTTGTAAAATTAATATAATTAAAACCATAAACAGTTTATATTTGGAAAGAAAACAGCTTTAGCAAAACTGACTTAAGATCTTTACCTGTATTTGTAGCATGTAAGTAGGAAGGTTGATTGACAAAACTAATATCAGGTTGCCTAGCTGATGTTCCTGGAATCACATTTAATTGTCTTTATTAAAAATAAAAATAGACTATAAAAAAAACGTGTAACATTTACAACAGTTTCTGGTAAAAAAGGAGTCGGTTACATCCAAACAAACATACAAACATACAAGTGAAGCTAATATAAAGCGTGTAAAAGAAAGTCCATTTTCTTAATCACCTTTGTGGGGAAAGTCTTATTAAGAAGTCTACAAATTGATGAAATCTATGCACATAAATAAAATTTAAGTGTCTATTTGTAATGTCAAAATAACAGCTATTTAATTAATGCTTATGTCTATAGAACAAAAATAACGAAAAAGCATTTTTACCCAATTGTTTTTTTGGTCTCTGTTCTTCCCGGTTAATCTCAATAGTAAAAAGTGGTAAATGTGTTTCTCTTAGTATATTGTGTATCTTTTAACATCCACACAAACGAAATTGCGGGGCACAGCTAGTAAATTATAAGTTATTTTACACAGCATCAATGTTTTATGAAAAATATATAGAGTCAACCGCATGTCCATGATAACAATTACTTTCAAAGAGCCTTTATTTTATAGTAAGCTGATTTATGTAGGTTTCAGCTGACTAGCAGTCGACCATGCATATTTATTTTCCAAAAAATTACATTCACTTAGGTACTTGTATGACAAAGAGACCATAATTATACATAGCTGGGTACATAAGTTCAATATAATAGTAGCAATAGCTAAAAGTTTCAGTATTCAGATTCTAAGTCTAAAAGAATTGTCATACTAACCATGTAAATGAAGTGATGGAACTGCCAATGCATTTAACCGGTTATTACGGTTTCGATCTCTTGCAGTAAAATGAATATCGCACACCAACTTCGTTTGGTAATAGGCATAATCAAATGCTGTTTCTAGTTTCCCACCAACAAGATTGACCCAAGCCTTAAGACGTTCAGGGAACTTATCAGCATTTGGAAAACGATGCATTGGGACACCTGAAATTGGAAAGATAAAAGAGCTGTAGGCTATTTGCATAGTTGTTGTCTCAGCTTTGAACAATTATTGTTGTGCCTTCCATGGAAATCCATAGATGTTCGACATAAACTCATATTATGCAAACCTATAATACTTAGGATGTATCATTGTTAACCCCTACCAATTAAAAGGGACACTCAAAGCATTAAATCAAACAGCTATTAGATTCTTCTTCTTCTGTTCAGAATCTAAAATATTCATGTCCCATAGCTATTTGACCACTGCAACCAATATTTGCAGTGGTCAAACAAATGCTTCATGCCAAATATATTTTTTTACTGATATTCAATTATGCAACCTGCATCTTTACACTGGAAGCTAACCAGATTATGAAAAGACCATGTACAGTGCAAGTCAAGAACTAATATTATCTATAATAGTTACTGCCAATAACGATTGCCTTTCTAATCAAATTAGGTACTAATATTAATACTTAAAATTGATGAAAATAAACATTCGGTACTTAGTTATTGATAATGTTATGACGGATTAAAATAAAAAACCCGATGATGATATACATGATGATGGTGATGATGTTGTGATATATATTTAACTTACCACTGGGAGCACAGCCAAATGAACATAACTTAGGCATTTTCAAAAGAAATGTTGATATAACTTAACAACACAAAGCGTCCTTTCGCGAATTTGTTGAACACAATTCAACACGTATTACGGGCCGAAGTCACTACAGTAAGGCGGAGAAACTTAAAGCTCAACTCGACGCACTTTCTGGAAGATTTCACAACCGAAACACAAGCGAAAAATGGAAAAGATCTACAAACATGCGCTTAGGCAGAGAGTAGCTACCATTTTGAAATTTGAATTTCGGATTTACGGGATTGACAAATTTTCTTTTGACAGTTACCACTTTAAAAAAATAAAAGTATTTAAATAATGTGTTATTTATTTTCATGTGTAAAATAATTAAAATATGCTCAATTATTTAATAAAATGTAAAATCAATATTTTTACGGTATATTTAAGTCATAAAATTTTAAAATAATACTTTTTTAGTACAGTGCCATCTGTCGAGATGCTATACTTAACTAAACCTAAAGATTTAGAAACAAAATGTAGATGGAGCCACTATCTTTGATCCAAGCCAAATATATGGAACTGTCCCCCCCCTGCTCGCGTCGCAACGAGTAAACAATCGGTGGTTCTCAATTTCTTATTGTTTTTCTAAGTTTGACAATAATATATATGCGTACTTACTCAGTTCTAAGCTAATTGAACGCAGTAAAGTAAAGTAAATATTTATAAATTGGCTTGGCTGATATTTAGTGGCTTTCTAACTGAAATGGATATAAGAAAGTTTTTTAGCACCGCAAAACATTTAGTTTCACGATGGACTCTGACGACGAAACACTGCTGTTAGTATTACTATTAAAACGAAAAAAAAGGAAACCTAAGAAAACGTTGCCCGTTGAAAGTTCTTAACAAACTTATTGCATATTTCTTCCCAAGCTTTTTTCTAAGTATTCGATTTTATTACTGTACAAGTCACGCAACGAGTTATGAGCGCTGACCTTGAAAAAAACAAGCGAAACAAATCCTTATTACTAGAACATAAGTGTTTGTGACCTTTGTTTTCTTCAAGGTCAGCTCATAAGCTCATAACTCGTTGCTAACACTGTACTTGTCCCACTTCAAATCCCATTTCGCTGGACGACTCTCAACCTCATCGATAAAATCTTCATCCTGATTTTCGTTCCTGTTTAGACTTGAACAAAAGCTACGTGCGCTTCGTCACTAGAGTCAATCGATGAACTGATGCGCGGCCGCAGCGCGGGTGTAGCGCTGCAGTCGCGCGTTTTTTATTTATATGGATTAACGAAGCAGCGCGGCGGCGACGCTGCCACCGCGCGGCACTTTGCGGCAAATGTGAAGGCGCCCATAATTTCCGACTACTTATTTTATTTTTTTACTTCTGCCCCACCCCTTAAAAATGCTGGGTACGCCCATGGTCAGACACTATGCAAACAGCACCCTAATAACACACATTCAATCACAGTCTGTATGATTTTGAAGGATCTTGCAAATCCATTGCTTCATATGTTGGAAAAATATTTCTGCTCAACAACTTAACTTGCTACTGTCAGTGTGTTACGCAATTATCCCGCGGGTCAATGTTAAGATATGGGACATGCATTGAAATAAAATATTGTTACGAGCTTGGGGTTCGTGGCAATTAAAAACTGCCAATATAAATTACCAAAAATTACACTTTAATTAAACAACCTAATTACAACTCAAACACACTAATTACAAAAGACAATTGCACTACTGATCACTCAAGTCGCATTTGAAAATTGCTTTCGATGTTCTCGCATGTATCGCTTGTCCAATACTCGTCTGGTCACGATCCATTCCGGTTTATTATAGGGCCCTCGGATAGTTCCAGAACCTTCTACAGTAGAAGCATCTAGAATGTTCGACACACATACCGAGTACATACCGGCCCTGACTGAACAGATGTCGATAGTTCTAGAAAGATCTTGACTCTGTTAATTCTGCTACTCGATACTAAATGGCGCTAGGTACCAGATATTAATTGTGGCGCGGAAAAATATTATTAGTTTTTCCTGTTAGTTAAGTAGTCATTAGTCATAAATTAATTATGTTAGCACTCTGTCTGATTAGGTCCCATTTGGCCAATGTTAGGTTGGCAAACCTTTTACCAATATAATTATTTCACAATGACGTAATTTGTATAAAACCTATAAAGAAAAATATATAAATAGGTACAAAAGCGCACACAAAGGTACTTTACTACTAAACTATTTCATTGGAAATTGAAATCATCAAACCATTTACTATTTCGTAATACTTCTGCTAGTGTTACTTGTTTTTTTTTTTCAGGAAAAAGTAAAACCAACCTAGGCTGGACTCCGCTCCACTTGGCTACATACTTTGGTCACACAGATGTGGTGGAGGCCTTATTAGAAGCAGGGGCAAGTGTTGATGAGGTTAATGACACCGGTGATTCGGCACTGCATAAAGCCTCCTTTATTGGGAATGAGGTAAAATAATAAACAATACTATGGTACTTAGAAGTTAGTGTTAATGGTATATTTTACTCTTTAAGAGAAAAAATCTAAAAATATGTTACTGTGATAGATTAGGCAAAATGCAGTCGGAAAATTTTAATTTCAGTTCATTAAACAACAAAATACATTTTAATTTTTTAAATCTGTTTTTCAATCTGTTTTTGAATACCATGAAATAGTAGCCGCCATGTTATTACGTCATACGGCATGTCAACTGAGCAACTTTGTACTTTTATTATTTTCGTAACGAAAGTAATTTATATTTTATATTTTATAACCGAAATCCTGAATGCAAAATGCATTCAGGAACAGCAGAAAATAACTCATTTTTTTAATTATAAACAATTGTCTTATAAAATATCAGTGCATTTGTATAAATAGGAAACTGACGTCACACCCACAGAGCAATATGGCGTCCACTGCGTCCAGCGTTGTCAAATTACGCGCGAAATTTGAAAATGTAAAATTTAAATGCATTTTTATGGCACTAATCGATTAAATAAACGTGTGTTTAGTGGTTTATTAGCACTCTAGAATCTAATTAAGACACTTTAAAAAACTGTGGCACGTACAGGTACTTACGAGAAATATACAGATAAAAAGATGCATTTATTTACTAATGGTTATCTCGTTCTATTGCCTCTACTACAATTCAGTAAGTAGACGTCCACACGAACGTAATAAAATCGGGACGGGGTTTTATCGCGCACCAGATTAGCAACTCTCGGTGTTGAACCGAGTGATTTTCTACTCTCGGCACTAAGCATTGCTTTGAATATCCAGTGCGCGAAAAAATCCCGCCGCGAATTTATTACGTCCGTCCGTGTGGGGGCCGCTTTCCGAATTAGAAAATTATCGCTCATAGCGCTCTCATCGATAATTTGCGTTCCGAGTTAGATATCACGACTATGACAGCTAAGAACCGTCATTCTTGTCAACAATACGGAAGGTTCGTGAACGCTTTAACAGTGTTCACTCAACGTTAAAACATGTATTCACTGTATTAGACAAATGCATAAGTACACCACACATTTCTTCTTAGATAGAAGCACTATTTCAAATTAATCAAAGCTAGCTAAAGATATGATGTGACTCAAAACAAAACATCACAACTGTCATTTCTAATAGCGCTCACGGTGATATTAGTATAACGCATGGTCGGCGTTATCACAAGATGGCGCATGTCATGACGTCATCCATGGCGATTCACGGGTTCAACGATTCAAATCGATATTATTGCAACTCGGAACGTAGCCTGAATTTCGACTAAATAGTTGTTGCAATTTACGAGAGCGCGACCTGTTACTTTAATGTAATTGTTATAAGGTTTAAATCAATCTACACACCAAACAGATGAAACTCCACGGATGCTCATTTATTTTTTGTTAACTGCAGACAACATTTTACACTATTTATCCCTTTCTCTCCTACAGGAACTAGTAATCCTCTTACTCAAACACAAAGCCGACGTCAATATAATGAACGGCGAAGGTCGTACACCATGCGACATGTCAAAGACAAGAGACGTTCAAAGACTATTAGAGGCGGCCCGTAGAGCAGAGAGACATCAACGAGAACTTAGACTGCTGACCGCCGCTAAAGATGGCAGGATTGATGATATACAGGAGTTGGTAAGTTATGATAAACTTATACATTATATTGGCAAATATGCAGTGTGACGTTTTGTTATTGTATCAGAGCAATGCCATGAAGCGAGACTATCGATGATATGGTCCAATTGGAGTAAGTCACAACCTCGTGGTTTGCATCAGTACATTCCAAAAATGTACCGAACATTCCAAAAAATCGAATAGCAACAATCTTATGTTGTATGTGATCGATGACCAGTGGTGGCCGTGATTTACGAGCTGTAGGTCGTAGGTTCGCACCAAGACAGGCATGTGACATCTATCAACCCGCACTGGGCCCGCGTGGTGGATTACGGCCCACTCCTCACCGAGAGGAGAACTGTGCAGTAGGAACATTATTGGCTGATTATGTACAGACACCAGCACATCAAGCTACCCCCATCTCTCAAATTTCTTTCATAGATTTTTAACTCTTTTACATAAACATAAGGTTCATGTTCAATTGGGAAAATTTGACAGTTTGGGGTAGCTTATTGTGCTGGCGTCTGTACCATTGTACCTATGTGACCAATGGGGTTCATATGAGACTTCACCCTAATGCTGGGTGCAGATTAGTGAAACTTAACTTGAGCAATCCAACATGATATGTAACACAACAACTATAGTTCGACTTTTAATTGTATTCAGTAACTTGACAGTTCAAAGTTCGACGGCACGGTCAGCGCAGCGGTTAAACTTTTGACTGCTGCGCTGCGTATCGCGGCTTCGATTCCCGCATGGAACAAATATTGGTATGACTTACAAATAGTTGTTCCGGGTCTACCTGTTTGTGTGTGTTTCCTAGATGTTTGTAAACGCACCCTCAAAACAGGAGTAATTCCTAGTGTGGAGCAACGTTTTTTTATTAAAATAATAATAATAATAATGTTACCATACTAATACTAATAGTGTTGAGGTAGTGAACGATTTTGCGTAAAGTGCGAATGATAAAAATGGTTTAATTTTAAATTAAACCATATTTATCATTCGTTACAAAACTTTAAAAAATCATTTGTAAGATGTGGAATATAAGAATAATGTATAATTTATTAACAAAAGTAATTTCTTTTTTTTATTTCTTCCAATAGAAAGAAACTAAATCAATTTCCTTCGTTCTGGAAAACAAAAATATAACAAATTCCAAAATTTTTAATAGTGCATATCATGATTTTATGACGAGTTATTAAATTTAAAATAAAAAAAATTACGTAAACTGTACGTTATTACAAGTTCATTCAATTTCGTTCATTTTTACACCTCAATGTCTTTTTTTTTGTCATAATCTGGTAACCGTTCAACTGTCAAGTTACTGAATACAATTAAAAGTCGTATTAAAGGCGAATTAATTTAAACATTTATGTCACATTTCATGTTACTTTTCACCAATCTGTACCCGGCATAGTCATACTCTCATTAATTAACAATTCAAAGATATGCTTACATTGCGTTGCTCTGCTTTGATCAGTTATCAAACAGACAATTTTTTTCGTGGTAACTTTTGCGTCGGGTAATGAACGATGATTTCTGCCCTTTTCCAGCTAAGCAGTCCAAACTCTCCGAACATAAACTGCGTGGACGCTCAAGGCAACACGTGCCTACACTGTGCTGCATACAGAGGACACACAAGACTTGCCGTGTTGCTACTGCAAAATGGAGTTGATACTACACTCAGGAATAACAGTGGTATGTAAATATACGTGTTCTTCTCTCTAGTCCGCGAGCTATTCTCAAATAGGTCATTCTTTTTTTTTTGAGGGTGGGAAATCATTAAATAACTTCTCCCGCTCTGGTTGGAGCAGGAGGACGCGTCAGTATTTTACTGATTAAAACCCACCCGTGTTCCCTCAGTTGCCTGTGTACCAGGGGTCACGGTATCCCTCTCAAACAACCCGCCCCCCTGGCAGGCACCGGCCCTTGTGGACCCCACCAGTTGGTACTGACATCTCTTTGAGGCGCGCGTGGAACACTACGCGTCGGCGACCCGGGCTACCCATTGCTCGCCGTCCGCAAGCCCGCACCTACGGTGGCTGGGAATTAGCCTGGGATTCCCGACGCCCATATACTGCCTCTCTCTCACGTGCGCCGCCTCCTTCTTCGCGATCATTACTGCCTCGCAGAAGAAGGTGACGGCTATCCATGCACTCTCGCTCTGTACCACGGCTTGGACCAGGGCCAGACGCGAGAGATCGCCGCCGCCGATCGCCTCCACGAGGACACGGCGTTGCTCCGCATTCTCAAATATGTTAAGACATCGCGGTGGGATTTTATCGCGCACTGGATTTTCAACTCTCAGCGTTGAAACGAGCATTCGGAATCCAACAATGCCCATCCCAGTGCGTCAAAAAACACACACTGTTGGATTTCTCTCGGCGCTATGCGTGTGTGTGTGTGAGTGCGTTGAACGTCCATAAAAAAGCACTCCTGTGCTAACTTGGGCTTATTCTGGATCTCGTATTGCCTTATTTATTTTCTTTTTATTAATTGGATCTCCAACACAAGTTATACAATTACATGCAGGGATACATAGAGCAGGGACAAATACAGTGTGTGCTTCCAATTATAGGAAACCACATCATTTACTTGTAATGTACATTCAGTTTGACAATGTAAAAATATCAAAAGAAATAAAAAAAAACATAACACGTAAATCTAATGAAAGGAAACAAAGTTATGACATAAGAGATGATAAAAACATAAATGAACAATTCGGAACTGTGATTAACTCAAGACAACGTTTGTGTTCTTTCACCAGAATTAGCTTAACTACTGACAGGTCATATGAATTACTTCATATCATTGTTTATTTAACTTGACTGCATAAACCATTTTTTTTTTAATTTTTATCAATTAAATTTTCATTTATTGTTGAATGTTAATTATATGCTATTATTGTATAGAATCAAGTTCTTCCAACATAACAGACAGCTGTGCTGGTGGGGAATTTGTTGCGCCACTTCTTCTTCCCAGCTAAAGCACTAGGAAGTGGTGAAGGGCGGGCGTTTTGGGGGACTGTCTAATGTAATTTTGACGTTCAAAAAGTGCTGACTCTCAGCCTAGTTTGAATAAATGACTTTTGATTTTGATTTTGAAAAAAAGAACATCCACACAAGACAACACATCAAAGTAACAAAACATTACGCCGGGTACTGATTAGTGAAACGCAACACGCGTAGAAAAAAAAATCGCCTAGTCGTTGTGTAACATGAAATGTATGTAATGTGTATGCAATGTAACATGAAATGTAACAACATTTCATGTTACATTGCATAAATTAAGATTGACGACATGTGTTACATTTCATGTTACGTTCCACCAAGCAATAAGGTTACATTCTTGCACATTAAACATCAAGGTCTATTTTTGATTGTAGAAAAATGAAAAAGTTTGCTAATTTCAACCTTAATGAAGTTTAAATTTTATGTTGGCATATTTATAAAAATATGTTAGTAACCAACGATTAAATAACATAAGTTTATACTGTAAGTACATAAAATCAAATTGTAAAATAGATTCATAAGTTGAATCGCAATCAGCTTTAAATTCATTTAAATCTTTAAAATCATTTACATCTTTAGATAGCAGGAGCGCCGGATGTATTTAAATATCTTCCGGGGCTCTCATCTGGCAAAGTGTAGCAGAGCGCGAGGGCATCAAAGCGGACGGAGGCGAAATGTTTATTTTCGACAATGTCGTCATGCGCAATGTTGTTATTTTTAGGGTTCCGTACCTAAAGGTTGCCCCAACTGGACCCTATTGCTAAGGCTCCGCTGTTGGTCCGTCCCTTCGTCCGTCACAGGGATGTATCTCTTGAACACACACTTGAAATAGAAATGACTGCCCGAATACTCGCTTTGTACCATGTTACATTACTCCCCGTAACGCCGGTGAGCACCTTTAGAGGTAGTCGACGTTAATACGGACGTAATAAAATCGAGGCGGGATTTTTGTCGCGCACCGGATTTTCTACTCTCGGTGTTGATCCCAGCATTAAGAATCCAACATAGCGCAGCACGAGTGAGTTTTAGCGCTTCGAAAAAACACAGTGTCCGATTTTCAATTCTCGGCGCTAAGCAGTGCATTGCAGCTCCACTGCGCTAAAAAGTCCCGCTGCGGTTTTATTACGTCCGTGGGGACGTGGGTTTAGGTTTATGTTTGATAAACATAATGCTGTTTGAACTTCATACGTGATTTTCAACTTGCAGGTCAGCTGGCAATCGATATGGCTAAAGACACGGACATACGCGAGGTATTGAGCGTAAGACCGGTGCAGAGGTTACAGAGAACAGCTGCCAGGTTTGAGGGTCCACTGCTGAAGAGGTCACGGTTCTTGGGCTGGAGACCTGTTTGGGTAAAGAACCCTTATTACTGATGTAACATAAACTGCTGCTGAAAATCTAATAAAGTTGTTTTTTACTACTAATTTCAATTTTATGTAAAAGTGACTTAAGCTCAATTTCCAATACATTTAAAACTATTACATTCCCGGCCCTACTACTGATTTATAAATATTTACATTTTTTAAGTGAAAACTTCTTTGGGAGCCTTGGGCATTTTTTGAGATGAACTTGTAACACCGTTACCGACACCTCTGTACATAAGTTAGTTTTAGTTGAGCTTGATCAGTATACGCTGACGATAAAAAAAAATACACACGTAATTGTTCAAGTTTTCACTTCTGTCGGCACTGCCGGAGTGCCACTTTTTTTCTCATTTTTATACTTACCAATTTCTTACCTGTTATCAAAATTCTTTAAAAACCTATATATACAACGTATCTTTGCATGTCTGTCTCTCTTTTTAGTGGTCTTATAATGTTCTTATAGCATTTACGTTTTAAATAAAAAAGCTGTTCTGACTAGCACATAACATCACGCCTTGTTTCCCCGAAGGTTTGGGTAATTATAGTAGGTACGCACATTTTGCCAGTTATATTTAAGGCCCCTGTAAAAGGGGGCGAGCCGATTGTCATCAACGAAGCAAAAATCCAGACTTTGGGCTGTTACTGAGAAATGCCAGATCGATAAACCCTATAACACCGACGTTCTGACTAGATTTAAAAAAAAACCGGCGAACTTCGTACCGCCACAGAATCAATAAATCTTGTGTTAACCTATTAACAAAATATCTTGACTCGTTGCGCATGTTCTCCTACCAAGTTATGACAGCCTAATACTTGGAAGGCATAAAGCGTTCACTAGCTGACACACCTACTTTAGGTCCTACCAAGTTATGACAACCTGGTACTTTGAAGGCATAAAGCGTTCTCTAGCTGACACACCTATGTTAGGTGAGCTTCCTACTAAGTCATGACAACCTGGTACTTTGAAGGCATAAGGCGTTCTCTAGCTGACACACCTATGTTAAGTGAGCTTCCTACTAAGTCATGACAACCTGGTACTTTTAAGGCATAAAGCGTTCTCTAGCTGACACACCTATGTTAAGTGAGCTTCCTACTAAGTCATGACAACCTGGTACTTTGAAGGCATAAGGCGTTCTCTAGCTGACACACCTATGTTAAGTGAGCTTCCTACTAAGTCATGACAACCTGGTACTTTTAAGGCATAAAGCGTTCTCTAGCTGACACACCTATGTTAAGTGAGCTTCCTACTAAGTCATGACAACCTGGTACTTTGAAGGCATAAAGCGTTCTCTAGCTGACACACCTATGTTAAGTGAGCTTCCTACTAAGTCATGACAACCTGGTACTTCGAAGGGGTAAACCGTTTTCTAGCTGTCACACCTAAGTTAGGTGAGCTTCGTAACTAAGTCATGACAAATTGGTACCTCGAAGACGTAAACTGTTTTCTAGCTGACACACCTACGTATGTTAGGTGAGTTCCTACCAAGTTATGACAACCTGGTACTTCGAAGGAATAAAGCGTTCTCTAGCTGTCACACAAAATGCTTAAGGAAATGAAATATCCAATTATATTTTTTGTGAAGTTTTCCTGTTTTTATAGTTTTTCTGCTATTCGGGGCGGTTAGAAATCTAACAAATTAAAGATATGAAAATCGGTCCAGCCGTTCTTGAGTTATAAGTGGTGTAACTAACCCGACTTTGTTTTATGTACATAAATTATATAGATTTTGAATGCCCTGGTCAGGCCGTCCTCCAACGCGGCGTGCTCCTGTACTACGGGTCGCGCGCCGAGGCCGCGCGCGGCGGCACGCACTGGCGCGGCCGGAAGTATCTAGACGCCGCCACTCTCACTGCCGCCGACACTGAGCCAGCCCTTATAGTGCTGCACTTTAGTGACGGAGAAACGCATCGACTGGCTGTGCAGAGGGAGAAGGACCTGGCTGCTTGTAGACAGGTAATAAGATAGCAGGACCGGGAAGGACCGTTTTTATGTTACGTGGTCGCCTGTGCAAATTGTTTATGCTTGGGAGATGGGTAGCAGTCTTTGGTAAAAAATAACACTGACTCAAGAGAAATGAAATTTTAAATCTCAATTTCTTTTTACCCCCTATGCAAAAAGAGGGTTGTTATAACTTTATAAGTTTGACCGCTATGTGTGTGTGTGTGTCTGTCTGTGGCACCGTAGCTCTTAAACGGGTGAACCGATTTGGGTGCGGTTTTGTTTCTAGCGGTGGTTCTTAGAGATGTTTCATCAAAATCGGTTCAGCCGTTTGAAAATTATCAGCTCTTTTCTGGTTGATGAAGGGATTTGAGCATCTTCCACAGGTCTGATCTAGTCAAATTTGGTATTCTATTACTTCAATGATATAAGACGCACAAAGTAACCTTGAACTGATGCTGGAGCATCACCCGGAATTTCCGGGTGTACCCAAGTAACTCACCAACAAACAGTAGAAATATCGTGTTTGGGCTCATTGAAAACGTCTCAATGAATAGGTTATAGATAAATGGTGATCAGGACGAGGAATGAGGATTAATAAGTAACAAACTTCACTGTGGAAAACATGCGTGTAAAGCTGCGCAGATTTAAGCGTGACGTGTCGATCGTAGCGTGTGTAATATTACTATATTAAGTTTAAAAAGTAGGAAATAAAAGTTAAATTGAAAATTAAAGAAACCCAAACAAAAACCTCTAAAAAGTAAAAAATAATAATATTGAACGGCTAATGAAAATGTTAACCTTTCTACAATAGCATAATTACATTAATTATTGCTGGGCATCGTCTGTTTGGCGTTTTCATTTGCGGTCTCCCGGCGTGACAATGCTTTGATCAAAATGTTACCTACAACTTAGAAGGCCAATAAATATTTTTTACTTTATGTACCCTGCCTATACTGTTTCCCACTGCTGGGCAAAGGCCTCCCCTTTTTCAAACTCAAGCATTTTTTCCTATTAAACCATTTACAGGCACTTTTGAACTGTCAAATAGTCGATTAATTGGAAAATTGTGAGCGTTTCAATGGCGTGGCCACGTTTCCTTTCATACCTCCTTGTCCTGTGTGTTCTCTGGCCATGTTGGCCCCGCAAACCTTATCAAACCTTAATCTCAATTGAGCCCTTCATATTGTTTCAGCAATGGGTTACAGCCATGAACGAGCACATTGCGTACTCCGGGCACTACCTGTGGGCCGGCGCCTCGCCTGACTCTGCGCGAGAGGCCACCGAGGATTTGGAAGACGAATGTAAACCGCTAGGTAAATTACTAAAGATAGAATTTGAAAATTAAAGGAGTGAGGGGCTTCTAGCTTAGTAATAACAACCACCCAGGTCGATCTATTAGGTTAAGCTACGCTTGCCGCGGTTGGCCTGTGGATGGGTGATCATCTTTACAAACCCCCCAACTTTTCTTCGGAAAGCACATTAAGCCGTTGGTCCCGGCTGTAATTCATGGCGTGATCTTTGGTAGTCGTTTCGGGTCGTCAGAAGCCCGAAAGTCTGACAATCAGTCTTACCGTGTTACCCAGTAACTGGGAATGATATCTCAGTAACGGCACTATCATCATTATCATTTCAGCCGGAAGACGTCCATTACTGGCCATATGGCTCCTGCAACCATCGACCGGCGCGATAAATGTTTAACACACTAAAGGCCTATTCAAATCTAAGCGGTATTCGCTGCGATTGTGGGTAGAGGTACATACCGTACGGGTTTCGCTCAGGTATTTAGTATCAAGTTCCACGGTTATAGCGACCTGAGCGGTATTCACTGCCGCTGTGGGTAGAAGTGCATACCGCGCGGGTTTAATACTGCTTAGGTTTGCCGCTTTGATGTGAATAGTAATATTACCGCATACCCATTCGGTTTTTTCTGCCGCAGACGGTAGCGAATACCGCTTAGGTTTGAATATGCCTTCAGACAAACAATGGCTTTTATTTTGACAGTTCAACAATATTAATTTCGTTATTTACGTGGCTGAGCAGACAAACTTTTCTTACATATGAAGCAATGGATTAGCAATATACTTCAAAATTATTCAAATTGTGATTGATGTGTGTTACGCAGTGCGGGTCTGAGCTTCTCGCTCGGTCCAAATATTTTGTAACGATATTATAACTTTGATTTGTTGTAGGATCAATGCAAGACGCACTAACGGCGGCGACGAACAGCCTGGCGCTACTAGACACACAACTGCGCGAGTGTGCCGCCATTGTTGCGGCTTTGGATAAAAGCGTTAATGTTGGGAACTCACTGCATCATTCTGCTTATATGGTATGCATAAACAATATGTCTATGTTAAGCTGTATGGTGACTTTCTGTAGCTAGCATTCGTGGATCTTAGACAGCCGTTACGGATCGTCAGAAGCCCGAAAATCGGACAACCAGTCTTACCAAGGGGTATCGTGTTAACCAGTAACTGGGTTGTGGAGGTCAGATAGGCAGTCGCTCCATGTTAAATACTGATATTCAGCTTTATCTGGTTAGACAGAGGTAGGTTGTGAAAAAACTAGTCAGACTGATTGATGCTGCATAATGACTTATTCGATGTAAAAAAGAGACTTTAGTGAATGTGTCTTAAGGTTGAAATTGGTGTACTAAAATAATACCAACGTGCGTTGGATCGGTACTAGCCAAGTGTGATCTTATTTCGTTATTTCAATCGTATGATACAGTGTTGCTAAAGATGATACTCACTGATACAAAATGTAATGTCGTAGAACTTTGAAGCTAATTAGCTTAAGGGGAAAAGCAAGGCCTTACAGCACAAGTAAACGAAAAATTCCAAAAAATAAAAAAGTTGAAAACTAACTTACATTTTGGTACTTACAAGTTTTCGCGAAAATCTAAATTTGCCCATATATATTTTATTATGGCGGTAAAATGGGTAGGTACGGAACCCTCGGCGCACGAGTTCGACTCGCACGTGACCGGTTTTTTACAGTCCGGTCAACTGATTTTGACTTCTATTGTCGTCTAAGTTCGCCTTACCGAATGTTAAGAATCTAGGACCTAACATCGTCTTAGAAAATGAGGTGCTTGAAACTGTAGACTCGGTAGTTTTTCTGGGCTTAACAGTAGATGCCAAACTTCAGTGGGGATTACATATATCAAGCCTAGCGGGAAGGCTCAGTTCGGCTGCCTACGCCGTCAGAAAAGTAAGACAATACACTGACGTTGATACAGCTCGGTTAGTTTATTTTAGTTATTTTCATAGTGTTATGTCCTACGGCATTCTGCTGTGGGGCAAAGCAGCTGACATTCAAAATATTTTTGTTCTTCAAAAACGAGCTGTTCGAGCCATTTACCAACTAGGTGCTAGAGTTTCTCTGAGAGATTTTTTTAAGGATATTGGGATTCTCACGGTCGCATCGCAATTCATCTTGGCCAACATCTTATATATCAGGCAAAATATACACTTGTATACTAAAAACAGTGATATTCATAATATATTTTTTTATTTACACGTTTTCAAGCACCCTTTTGCTTTGAAGCTCGCTTCATTTAATTTTACCTATATGTTTCAATTATTTGGGGCTCTTCTAGTATTTAAAACTTATTACTACTCAGCTTAAAAAATGTAATTTATTATATTTTCATTTGAAGAAAAACAATTACATTGCGTTGCACTCTATGAATATTTGGCCATACTAACGTAAAAAGAAAGCTTCATTCAAGCAGAACCATAGACAGTTTATAGTAAAAAGGGTCCATGACGAGATGATACCGAACGTCTTATTACTAGAAATAGGACAAACTACGTGTTCCCTTTCACCGGCTTCATAAGGTTCATAACTCTTTTGTTGGTCTTGGTATAACTTTTTATAACAAGCTCCTCAAGCCCCTTTTCTTTGCTAGATTTGAATTTTAATGCGTTTAAAGTTAAAGTTAAATCCACCCTCTGTTCAAAGGCTTACTATTCTGTCAACGACTACTTAAACGATAATAATTGTTGGTCGCTGTGATTAACTCAAGACAATGTTCATGTTCTTTCACCAGTATTAGCTTGACTACTGACAGGTTATATAATTATATTAGTTCATGTGTTGGTTTATTTTATTTGCCTGTACTATGTTTTCAATGTTTTGTTGGTATATAAGCCTGTGCTAGCTGAGATATGGCAAATTTTAATGTTTTTGTGTTTCGTAATGTTAATTACCCACTATTGTATAGAATTAAGTTCTTCTAACTTAACAGACAGCTGTGCTGCTGGAGAGTTTGTTGCGCCACTTCTTCTTCCCAGCTAAAGCACTAGGAAGTGGTGAAGGGCGGGCGTTTTGGGGGACTGTCTTATGTAATTTTGACGTTCAAAAAGTGCTGACTCTCAGCCTAGTTTGAATAAATGACTTTTTGATTTTGATTTGATTTGATTGCGTTGGTAGCATGATAAATGGCATCTGCAGTAAACAGTTGGTATTGTAACCACTTTTTTGCTTTTAAAACCATCCTTACGCCTACGGAATAGAAGTTAAAATCGGTTGAATGGACTGTAAAAAAGGTTTAATTAAATGTCTAATCTTATTTCAAACGAAGTACAGTTGCAAAGTTTTCACATATTTATAATATGTATAGTATTTATAATAATATAGTATGTGAAACATTTTGAAAGAGTAATGCTGGAGTTTCTTGCCCATTCTTCTCCATACGAAACTACATTTTGGAAGGGGCGACTAGAATCAATTCCATTTCAATGTACATAAATGTTGACGTTCAAAACTGCCTTTTATGTGCCTATTTGAAATTACTGCTTTGACTTTGATTGATAAGAAGGGTTTGACAAATTAAAGATAATTACAGAACATATTGTATGTTCTTTAGCGGTTTCAACACGCATGCGGCACGGGCTCCGAAGCATTGTCAGCCCTGCGACACTGCGCCGCCTTGGTCGCGCAAGCCAGGGACTCCGACACTGCCAAACTCAATAGAGAGGTAACTATTCTATAAAAAATTCGCTGACCTGACAGACGCTGTCCGGTTTCCTAGAACTCGATCGCAGCGCCATCTACCGAGTCCAATTGTGAATCTAAACCATCCAGGGACCCTCTAAAACACACAGCAAATTTCATCAAAATCGGTCCAGCTGTTTATGAGGAGTTTAGTGACATACACACGTACGTAAGAATTATGTATTAAGATATAGGTATTGAAAAGACAAAGATTTGAGTTGAGTTTTCGTAAAAACAATAAAGAAATGTGGTTATACCTATTATCTTCCAAATGCTTTCGGGGAATACAGACATGATGATATATTTAGTTATTTTATGAAATTTAAAATATATTTTTTGAATTTATTTTAAAAGTAAAAGCTAGGAGTTTTTCGAGGGACGATTTTCGAAAAGTTATCTTATTCTTTCACATATACTGCAATTTTTCAACTTTTTGTTTTGTAAAACTAGCAAAAGAAGAGGTTTCTTTAAGGGAACTTTGTAATTAAACAACGTAATCTTCAACAGATAGAACGCAACCGCGTGTTAGAAGAGGCGCTGGCGGCGTTAGCAAGAACACATCATGCGTTAGAGATGTCAGTCGCAGAAGAGCTTACTAAGGTATAGATTTTGAACCTTTAATACATGTTTATTAAGTCCTTATTAGAATGGACCAGTAACCTTCACCAATCTAGGGCCAATCGGAACGCCAAACGTGGTTGGTGCGTAAAATCGAGATGGTTAAAAGAAACTCACACTAGGGCAGGGATGGCGAACCTTTTAACCTCTGCGAGCGATTTTTCCTAAAAAAAAATTAATATGGCATTGACGTGCCAACAGGCGCGGTCGCAGCCAGACTTAGGTTCACAGACAAAGACTACCTTTTTAATTAATAAGAAAATGTATTATATTTTCGAATCATTACTATTTTAAGCTTTACGTTTACGGCTTTGGGAGGAGGGTCGTGATGCCTTGGACCCCCCCCCCCCCCCTCGGACCGCGCCTGCGTGCCAACAAACAATCTTGACAATTGACTACTAGAACAAAACTAAATACTTTCACAATAATTGGTAGTCTTTATTTGCAAACAGAAATAGAATTGTACCTACTATTATACAGTAATCAACATCACACCAGCTTATTTATATGAAAGAATAAATTAGTGCAACTTCTGGTGTCTGGTATTAGGTTCATAGGTATATTAACTTTTAGCAGAATGCAAGCTGAACTGGAATCATGGGACATAGGTACGGTTTCTGAAAGTAACGAATGGACTTAGAAAGAAGATGAACTTATCACGCTCAGATTTATGTTTGTTACTGTGACTTAGGCTGCCGTGCCCAAATTATTTTGTTGCGTGCCACGCGTGCCATTGGTTCACCATCCCTGCACTAGGGTCTCAGATGTATGAAAGTAAACGAGGCAATAGGAGTATGTGCCTAAGGCTCTAGCAGAAATGGAAAAAAAGTCGTGAGTTTATGTATGTTTCTAGAATGGCGAAAATGATAGAATTTATAAAGGTAATTAAATATAAAAAAACAAGTTAGCATCAAAGTTTGACATTATTACTTTTTGTTTCAGAGCAAAAGAAAGAAAAAGTCGAAGTCTTCGTCAACACTAAACGACTCCAAAGAAAACTTCTTTGACGTTTTCGATGGTATGGTTCAAGACTTATTTTTCATTACAATAAATTTGTTTCGCAAGATTATTTCAAACTAGCTGATGCTCTCGACTTTGTCTTCTGCATATTGTGTATTATTTTATATTTTTTTAATAAACTTATCCAGGGTGAAAAGTGGCCTTATGTCCTTCTTCAGTCCCTAGCTAACTATCTGTCAAATTTCAATACGATCAGCGGGGTAACTCCGTACCACACTAACAACGGCAATGGCTTTCAGTTTGACAGATCAACAACAATCATTGCATTATTTACGTTGGTGAGCAGACAAGTTTGTCGAACATATAAAGCAGTGGATTAGCAATAATATCCTTCAATAAAAATCATTCAGATTGTGGTTGAAAGTGTTTTACGCAATTAGGGCGTAGTTGAGTAGTTTAGGCGTGGAAATGTAGCAGATAGATGTAAAGAGAAGCTTTCGCATTTATCATATTAGCATGGACGAATAATAATTGTACGGTGCAACCATTGATATACAAAAAATCCAAGATACACAATTAACGTCTCAAAAACGTCCGCATAAATAAGGCGCAATGTGTCAAATAGTATCGTGAGTTATCTTTCAGCCAGTCTTTTTCGACATTGTTTTGTAAAAACCACTTTAAGTCATGCGTGTAAGGTTGAATTAACAAAAAAATGTGTTTTATAATAACTATAACCACTGACGTATAATTAGGGACAGGTTTGAGTGTTGCTTTCGTCCGAGACTGTGCATGTTGTTTTTTCGCCAACACTACGCGACCAGAATTTTGCCTACGCCGCGGGTCCCATCACTATAGCGCACCCCGTGGCTGCCCTCACGCCCCGCAACGCGTTTGCGTCGAGCGAGCCGCGCTCTCGCCCTTTTTGCTCCGCTACCGCCAACGTATCTACACAAGCGCCCGTGAGCTGCCCCTACCGCGCGTCCACAAACGATGCGAGAAACCTAACTTTTCTTAAACTAGTCTTAAAATAATTGTAAAATTAAAATAATTAAAGTTATAGTTATTCAACTAACTGTTTTACTTCGAATGAACTACTTGTGTAAGTCGTGAAACCCACGCACTTACATTGGGTATTTTGTATATCAATGGGTGTAACCGCACATTCTGCAATTCAGCAGTTTGCGCCACACATTCATTTCAGCTCATAATAATTAGTTCAGTTTGCGTTGGGCTATCAATTCAGCCAGGCGTTCTCGTTACAACCAACAAGGGCCGAGTCACTCACTTAATTTCCACACCATCAGTCCATCAAGTTCATTTTACTTTGAGTACCTTTGGGACAAGACAGTAGTGATTTAGTACTTTACCTTCTTTCATTCCATTCATCCCTTTTAAAACATTGCGACTTATTACTTCAAAAAATCTTCTGCAGAAAGTCTATGTATCATTGGCCCAATCGATTCTTACCTACTGTTTGCCATGCGGGGGTGGGGCAACAAAAATGTTTTTTTTTTTGAACTTGAGAGGCTGCAGTGATCTCTGCTTAAGGCTCTTCAAACTCTATAGGTTTCCAACCCAAAGCCTTTACCTAACCTCTGACCTACGTTCTGTAAGAAAACTTTACGTATTCCATCTTATCCTGAGAAAACACAAATCCCTCTCGTATGATCCCAACCTACCGAGTACGATTAGCAGAAGACACTACTTAGTTGTTCCAACTGTCCAAGTTCGATCTGTCTATATTAAGACACCTAAAACCCCTAAACCACATTTTTAATTTGGCACTAAAATCTGGAGTCTATCCTGCACCATGGAAGACATCACGTGTGACTCCCATACCGAAATCTTCATATAAATTTTCAGTCGAAGAATATCGTCCAATAGCGATACTATCTTCTCCCGCGAAATTTTTAGGAATTTACAAGCAAGTGAAGCAGTACCTGTGCAATGAGCAGCATGGCTTTCGCGGAAAAAAATACTAACTTACTTACAGTAGTTAATTATATCTCCACTAGTTTTGATCGTAGACGCCAGGTAGACGTTCTATACTGTGATTTTCCAAAGGCGTTCGACAGAGTCAACAATGACGTCTTGCTGTCAAAGCTCAGTGCGATAGGTGTTGCTCCGGGGCTACGGCTTCTTGCAGATTATTTGCGGGACCGACAACAATTTGTCAGATTGGGTGTGTACGAGTCACACCCATACCACTCGCTCGGGTGTGCCAAGGTTCGGTGGTCGGTCCTCTCCTCTTTATTTTGATGGTTAATGACTTCCCTGGTGTAGTTGCGAGGGCCAGATCCCTCTTATATGCTGATGACTTAAAACTATTTTATGAAATAAAATCGGAGGTCGATTGCCAAGCTCTGCAATCAGACATTGATGCAGTGTATAAGTGGAGTTTAGAGAATAAAATGGAATTTAATAAATCAAAATGCTACGTGATGTCTTTTGGTCGAATGCGGCGCCTAGTCAACTTCTAATACAAACTGAATGGAGATACAATTGCAAGAACTGATTCCATGAAAGACCTGGGTGTCATATTCGACCCCAAGCTCACTTTTCACGACTACGTCACATCCACTGCTAAGGAGTCCTTCAGGCGCCTTGGCTTTATTTTAAGAAACTGTCGTGATTTCCACAACCCCCTCGTTAGCAAGCTTGAGTCGTTGCATAGGTTTCAATTCTCTAGAAGTAAGACGGTCGCGCGATCAAATGACTGTAATATTTAAAATTCTTAGGGGATTATTGATGTTCCTGATCTACATAACGAGATCTGCAATCTATTTGTCCCGGACAATTGCTGTTGTGGCAGAAAACACCGCTTACTGGCGGCTCCAACTTGCCGTACTGTTGCACACTCCAAGTAACATATTCCTCGGACATTAACCGCTATTAACGCTCTCCTGAACTCGAATACAGATCTCGATATGTTTGCGAATGAATGGAAGATGATGTGAGAATGTTTGAATTTTTATGAGAAGAATGCATGACTGTGTTAAATAGATTGTAGATATTGTAATGTGTATATTGATATGTTTAAATAGTGTAATTGGCTTCGGCCGTTCTATTTAAAATAAATAAGAGGCAGTATGCAAGGCAACCTTCCTACTTATACAACCTACTGAATAAAGAACTACACGTCTATACTCTGAAACTCCGTGATTGTAAAGTAGTTGTGACTGAATGGCTTAAGACCACGGACTACCTACGACATTAAGGCCATGGTAACATCACCTTCATAATCTGACTAGTAATTAAAAGGACCTCAGTAACGAAATCGTTATTGGAGGGAAGGTGTTCGTGACTTTCTCCGATCCCAAGACATTGTCGCAGGGCTAACCTAAACCTAAACTTATTTGTATATACAGGTAAACGAATTTACCTCATATACCATGTACACTCACTATTATACACTCTCACGCACACAAACACTTACTCTATTACACACACTCGCGCACACACGAACTCACTCTGTTACACCCTCACGTACACACAACCACACCCAAAACCCACCCGCATAAAGGCTCGTGCAGACTAGCTCGACGCGACGGTCGCGTCGCGACACTCGTAGAACAATTTCTATGAAAACTGAATGGAAATTGTTCTACAAGTGTCGCGTCGCGCTGTCGCGTCGCGGCTGTTTGAAGAAGCCTTAAATCACGCAACTGCGCTCCTTTTTGAATTTTGTGTTTTCTTTAATTTTTTTGTAGTGTTTTCAATTGCATACTCTGTGTTATGTTAAGTGGAAGTGCGGAGTCACCTAACACAAGCATCTTCTTGCTTAAAAGGTGATCCCTAAATCACGTATGTTAAAGATTTATGTAATTGAAATAAACAGTTTTATTAATTTTATTTATTAATCCCTCGTCTAAAAGTAATGTATGGTCTAGTAAGGGATCATACAATTATGTTTATTTGTTTGAAACAGAGTCTGAAGATGAGGATGACACATTGGTGACGGCTGGTCTTTCGAGTCCACTGGGCGCTTTAAGTCCTTGGGGTAGCAGTCCTGATCTGACCAGACGAACTCCCATAGGCAGTTTGGATGGTAAGTCTCTGAAGGTCTCCACATCATCATAAGTCCGATTATGCATCATGATAAATATTTTTTATTTTTTATTTTGAGTGGAGTGGAGTGTATGATTAAATAATTTAATTCTAAAGAAGTAATGAGAAATATTTTCCAGTTCGTCATACTTTTTACGAGGTCGGTAGAATTTTCATTAAAAAAAATCATCCATAATCTTCATATTAGGTGACAAAACGCCTACAAACGAGGAAAAAGAAGAGCGTTACATCCGACGTTTATCCGGTTCATCTGGCTCGCCCGGCTCGCCCACGTCACTACACACGGCCGTCAGCGCGGCTAGCTCGCGAGGCACGCTCGTCTCTCAGGGAGGACATGTGTACCGGAACGCCAGGCCATATCGCAAGTCTGCACATCCAAGGTATGTAGAACATAATATTACGATGATTGAAGGTAAGTTGGCATGTGATACAGAAGAATGAGCAGTCGTGAGGAAAGTTTTGAGTATGAATGTCGATGGCCACAAGAATAGGGGGAAACCAAAGAATCGATAGATCGACTGTGATGACGACTAATAAAGTGTGGAAGAAAAATACATGTTGCACCGACCCGCACTGGGCCCGCGTTGTGGATTACGGCCCACTACCTCTCACGGAGAGGAGGCTTGTGTCCCAGCAGTGGGAACGTTATAGGTTGAGTATGTAAAGGCAGGAAAATTATGATGAAGGTAAGTAATCCGAAAATTTTTGATCCTTCTGTATAAAAATTTGAAATCCGTCGAAAAATTTGGATTACCAATTGCCAATTTCCGGGAAGATATTGCTGAATTTTAGGATGATATATTAAGTCGCATCGATATAAATCGCCCAAAAACTAGGGGTTTGTCCAAGGTATGTAGAAATTAGACCATGGCCAGACACGGTAAGTTATCAAAGTTTTTGGCATTCTCTTGTATATTGCACAGTTTAGTTCCTTTTTGGAGAGAGATCTAGGGTCTTGCTTCCTTTTGGACCGTCTAACAGTCGTTTGGCTTGTACGACAGTAATCTATTTTGCGACAAACGGTCACAAACGCGGCGATAATGCAAGGGATGTTCGTATTTCAAGGTATGTATTTTATAAATTAACACAACACAACAAACAAAAGAAATAGTTACCCGTACCCAAGCCTACTAAGTTACCTATTTGGTATAAAGTCTTAACCTAAGTCGGGAGCTACCGGGGTCCTGTGGATGTACATATTAGACTAGCGGGGTAATTGCGTAACACACTTACAATAAGTTATTACACCCATTTTTGAAAACTGTCTTAATTCGATTCTAAAACGCTAATAAGCCACTAAAAACACAACATTTTTATTAAATCGATTAGTGCCATAAAATGCATTTAAATTTTACATTTTGATATTTCGCGCGTAATTTGACGAAAACGCTGGACGCTGTGGACGCCATATTGCTCTGTGGGTATGACGTCAGTTTGCTGTGTAAACAAATGCTCTGATATTTTGTATGATAATAGTTTATAATTAAAAAAAATAGTTATTATTCTACTTATCGTTGGTTTGCTAATCCTGAATGTAAGATATTATTTCAATAAAAATTACTTGAGTTACGAAAATAATAAACGTACAAAATTGTTCAGTTGATTAGTTCAAACAGCGGCATGACGTAGTAACATGGCGCCTACTATTTCATGGTGTGCAAAAACAGATTAAAAAAACTGAAATCTTCGAATTGAGTTACAAAATTTGTTTTGTTATTTCATGAACTAAAACCAACATTATCCTACTGTTTTTTGCCTAAGCTGATCAATAATATATTTTTAGATTTTTTCTCCTATAGAGTATAATACCCTATTACTTTTTTTTTGACAGTTCATCAGCATTCATTACGTTATCCACATAGTCGAGCATACGATTTTTCAAGCAAATGAAGCAATTGATTAGGAATTTCCTTCCCAATCTTGACTTGTGATAGAAAGTGTGTTACGTAATTAGGCTGTAACTTTAAAAGAAAGAAAAAAGGTAAGAATCCATTACTTTAGGATCGCCTACACACCGTTAAAAGTTTTATTAACTGTTTTCTTTAATAATATAAAGGCCAAAGGCGATTACAAAAATTAAGTTAATATTTAAGTTCGACGAATACTTTATATTACTTAAAGGTTTTCCGACGCGTCCCAAGAGTTTTAGCCTGTTTGAAAGAAATCTTACCAAGAAGTAAGTAGGTAAGTTCAAGTTTGCCTAACCCAATTTATTTGGAGTGCTCCCTCAGGCAATGTTAGAATGTCCTTAGGTTAAACCGGATTAACCTCCGGTTTTTTAAAGGTTATTCAATTTAATCTTTCAACTTTTTATGATTCGTTGTTTTGACAGCTGTCATCTGACTTGACAGCAGATTTCCTGACCGGAGACTTGATCTAACGTGTTGTGTGATCTAACTTGACGTGTTTTAAAGGAACACCCGGAGGATTTGTTGTCGTAGAGATTCGGCGCAATAGTAAAAAATCATAAGGAGGACTTTTCCGCAACATATTTTTTTCTCTGGCTTTGGATTTGGGCAATTTGGGTTTGGGCCCAACTTTGTACGAGATTTGATTGATCTCCTTTCAAACAAATTAAAATTTAAACATTTCTACTAATTTCAAAACAGAAAAAAAATTACTTCCTTTCCTAATAATGATAGTTAGCAGTGAAAAGGTACGATACCATTCCACCAATTGCATTAAAAAAAAGCAGGAAATGGTCGTGGAAGTCAATTTAAATTAGAGCACGGGTTTCATTCCGAATGCCGGAAAAAGGCGTCCGACATAGAATGTTTGAAGTGAAGTATTGACATTGCGAAGCGCATGCAAACCCAGGCGACCTTGAATTCGTTTTGACGGCGAGGTTTATTTGAAGTCTGCAGAAATAGCGATAGGTGTCCATGCTCTATGTTATGCATAATATAGTTGATTTTATAATTTCTTTGACATTTCTCGGTATATGTAGAAATTGCATATTTCGGCATTCGGCCCCCAGTATTTTATGCCGAAAATATGCAACTCAAAAAAGAAAATAAATTGCGCAAGGTTGGGATTTTATTAGCAGAAAATACGTTTATTTGTCATGATTTTACTGGTTTATTTCCCTTACTTTGTACTGTTGATTTTTCCGCGTCTATCGAGTTAGTCTTATATTTAGGTACGAATCGATGGCGGATCTGGATCAAGGCTTCTTTAACCCTGCATTGATAGAATGCCATCATCAATCTTAAGTTTGAAGGATTTATCGGCCCTTTTTCGAAAATATGAGCGATTATAGATTACATTCCTACGAATTTTTAGACCCTTTAGTAAAAACCTTTTAACAAATTCAGTAAAACCTTTTTGTAGCAAAACAGAATTATATTTTATTTGTTTCTTTTTGTTTCAGTTCTCAGTGGTCCCTTTAGAGTATTATTACTGGTCAGTATGGAAACTCAGGTATTACCACAGCGTGCTTAGCCCTAGTTAAAGATTGAACGGTTTCAAACACATAGTTTAGCACAAAATGGACAAATTGCACAAAATGCAACGCAAATAGCGCACTTAGATTTAGACGATGCACAACTATGTGCAGAAAATAAAAAGTTTTTGAAATTAAACAATAGTTTGTTTGTATATTTTGTACTTCGTAATCATTCTTAAGTGCCTGGTAATATTGGTAAACGCGCTATGGGGGATATTGGTAACTGCAGTAAAAATAATAACTGTCGTTGCCCGAATCACACTCGGCAAGTGATTTTCGACCGCGTTTTTTTATGAATGGAGGCACCATTCATAAAAAAAATGCGATCGAAAACCCCTAAAGGTGGCGCTAATGTAGCCCGCGAAATTTAATTTTTCTTACGGTTTTTCAATTTTCAGGTCCGTGTTAGGTTATTTGTTGATTCAAAATTGATTCGACACCGTAACAAATAAGTACGGCGTTACAGAATAGGGTATTACGAAAACGCTGGACGCAGTGGACGCCATATTGCTCTGTGGGTATGACGTCAGTTTGCTATATAAACAAATGCGCTGATATTTTATATGACAATTGTTTATAATTTCAAAAATGAGTTATTTTTCTACTTATCGTTGCGTTGCTGTTCCTGAATGGAAAATATTATTTAAATAAAAAATACTTTGGTTACGAAACTAATAAAGTACAAAGTTGCTCAGTTGACATGTCGCATGACGTAATAACTTGGCGGCTACTATTTCATGGTGTTCAAAAACAGATTTAAAAAACTGAAATCTTTGAATTGAATAAAAAAAAAAATTGTTATTTCATGAACTAAAACCAACTAATAATCACTAGTGGTGTCGCCCAATGGTCGAAATCCGACCATAATTAATTTAAAACTTAATGTATTTGTGATGCACTACGATATAAAAATATTAGTTTTGCGTTCCATCTCCTTAAAAACTTTAACTGTGTGAAATTTCGTCCGCGTGATTTTTGTAAAAAGTGGCCAAACTTTTTCTTCGCCCGCGTGGAGTTCGAAAATTATCCTACGGGAACCTACTACCGGGATAAAAAGTATCCTATATATGTTAATTCAGGTTATAAAATATATGTGTGCCAAATTTTATTAAAATCTGTTCTGTTTTTCCAGCGTGATTGAGTAACAAACATCAAAACAACTAAATATCCAAACATACCAACTTTCACATTTATGAACGTAAAAGTTTGTGTTTGGATATTTAGATGTTTGGTTGTTTGTTGAATATTTGTAGAATACAATCCGACACTGACCTGAAAATTGCAAAAAAATGTAAGAAAATTTGAATTTTGCGGGCTGCCTTAGCTTAGCGCATCCCCCTTAACCTATTGACCAGGGCCAGTCGGATTAATACGACTGAGAACCAAGTTTTTTTTTGTTTATTATTTCATTGCACGTCCCTATCGTTAAAGATATTTAATTCTCGATTTGTGAACTGGGGCCTGGGACTCTGGGGACACGACATTTGATATAAAACAATAGGTCAATAGGTTAAATAAATTTTGTATAATCAGGATGAATGTATAATAGCCCCTTAAAATACAAAAAAAAAACAAATCTTTTAACCAAAAATCAAGCCATATTTTAATTATTTAATTTTAATAAATAATTATATTAATAAAGTTTAATAAAGTTAGAGAGAAATTGTATTTATTATATTTTTTTTTATTTTGTGTTATTAAAATGGTACCTGACACTATTGGTGTAAAGTGCAAAGAAATTGTGATAGAATATTTTAGTTTATATTATTTTAAGCTCAATATTTGACCTGTATTTAATTTTTAGTAATAAATGTACTATTTAATAATATTTGTTATGTAATTTTTTTATTTAATTTTTCAATATTATACACTTATTAATAAAGTTGTGTTAAACCTTGAAACATTTTTAGATCAATTAAGATCACGCCTTGATTTCCCGAACGGTTGGGCGGAAGTAGTACCTACTTAAACAAGCCCACATGAGTAGATCTAGATAGTCTGAAGTTATTCCTGGTTATCACTTTACTCCGCGTTTAATAAGAAGGAAATGAGGTTTCATAGTGATTTCAAGAAGAAAAAAATTAGAACACATACGCACAGACGTAAAAATACTCCGGCGAGATTTTATCGCGCACTGGATTTTGAGCTCTCTGTGTGGAACCGAGCATCCAGAATCCAAAAAGAGTATATCCCAACGTGTCGAAAAACACACTGTTCGATTTTCAACTCTCGGCGCTAAGCAGAGCACTGAAGATCCAGTACGCGAAAAAATCCCGCCGCTATTTGCATCACTGCAAATATGGTATTAAGGAATTCAACACTGACTCTAATGGCTAAGTAATACTAGCCGCACGGGTCGATCGATCAGGTTAAGCTACGCTTGCCGCGGTTGGTCCGTGGATGGGTGACCATCTTTAAGACCCCGTTCCTCGAAAAGCACGTTAAGCCGTGGGTCCCGGCTGTCATTTGTGGATCTTTGACAGTCGTTACGGGTCATCAGAACCCCGAAAGTCTGACAGCCGGCACCGGTTACCGGGTATCGTAGTACCCAGTACCTGGGTTGTGGAGGTCAGATAGGCAGTCGCTCCATGTAAAATACTGGTATTCAGCTCCATCGGGTTAGACTGGAAGCCGACCCCGACATAGTTGGGAAAATGCTAGGCAATACTGACTCTAATGTTACTAAAGCTATCAGTGATATTATCGCAGTGAAGTGTTGAATGTTTATTACTTTGCCTATGTATGTATAGAATCAAGTCTATCCGACTAAACAGACAGCTGTGCTGCTGGGGAGTTTGTTCCGCCACTTCTTCTTCCCAGCTAAAGCACTAGGAAGTGGTTAAGGGTGGGCGTTTTTGGGGACTGTATCATGTACTTTGACGTTCGAAAAGTGCTGATTCTCAGCCTAATTTGAATAAATGACTTTTGATTTTGATTTTGATTTTGATCTAGAAGTCATACGTAGCTCGTATAAGTACCTCGATGATTCCATGAACTTCCACTGTTTTTTACGCAACTCACATCATGCAATTTTATCCGTCAATGTTTCACATGTCTACCGTCATTCCTCCCAGAAGGTTTAGCGTAAATTATACATAAGTCGTGTTAATCCAGGCTTGGTACATCTTGACCTGGCCGATTCCCGGGGTGCTTGTCTTCGCATGACCTAGAAACGAGGCAAGCGTATCGCCGTATGGCTTGTGCAGGATTATACCTACATACGATTATGTTAAAGAAATCATTGACGTTAGAAATATATATAGAAACACTTAGGTACCTACTTGTATATAAATGTTTTGCTGTACATACGAGACGAGAGTGAAAAACACGGGCGCTTTTTCAACGCGCCTTTAAAAAAAACGCCTTCGTGCGTACAAATATACTTAAGTACCGCTTGTCATTCGTTTCATTGAAGCACTTTTCAGACGTGCGTAGAAAAAGTGCGCTTTTCAAGTTAGTTGCCCTTACGTGTTTGACACGTTCTGTTATTTGTTTTAATGATGACAAGACTTGAGCTCGATGGGATTTCCCGCCGGACAAAATAACAATCCAGTCATCAAGTTTTATACAAACTTGCATCTCCTATTAAACCTCTGTGCTCAATGAATTAATTTAAGATATTTAATCAGTAAATATGTAATCATGACATCTAGGTGCGTAGTACTCGCAAATGTTTAAAAACTGGATGCTGTAAAAAATAAAAAATTGTAGGAATACAATTTTTTATATGTGTTTTGTGCATTTGTGCATTTGTTCCGTGTGATGCCGGACGTAAAAGAATAGCACTATCCCATTTCTTCCCGTGGGTGTCGTAGAAGGCGACTAAGAGACTTACTAGAGCATGGGCTGCAGCGTTCTCTATGCATTTGACCACCATGATGCGATCGCCAACCCGCCTGCCAAGCGTGGCGATTATGGCAAATCCCCCCTTTTTGGGGAGGCTTGTGTCCAGCAGTGGACGTCTTTCGGCTGATATGATGATGATACATTTAGAGGGGATCAGCACTGTTACTCCTTAATACAGGCTATTTCATAGCCTAGCACGGAGAGCAGTACGTCACCCACTTGATTGCAGCGATTGAATACTATCCGCTTTGTAAAATGTTACATGTACTACAAATCTGTTTTATATAAATAAAGATTATATAAATTATTATTAGTAAATGGCGTGCGTGTATGACCTGATGGATGGACGTAAATGAGGCAGAAGGAATAGATATGTATGGATCGTAGCAGGTGGCGTTCTGCGTTCTCTAGTTTCTGCCTACGGGAAGATGGCGTGATTTTATGTGTGTAAATGTATGAAATCTTCAAAGGTATTAATATCGCAACGTGGATATGTGTTCAATCCACTCTACTCCTCACTACATGCAGGATGATCCCGTAATCACATAGTTCTTATATTGCATCAAAGAGCGTTGTCAAAGGAGTGATTACATCGTCGGGTAACTTACCTATAGTGAAATATATATTACGTTGCCTCCCGAGTGTAAATTACTACTCCCTCTAGACTCTAGTAGAGGATCGTATCAAAGGCCAAGGTTATTCATCACGCCATGACAGATGTCAAAGGGGAATGTACCTACTGACTATTTACGACGTAAGTCGTAAGTGTACATGGACGACTTTCATATGTCAGGTAGTAACATTTTACAACCACTACTTGTGGTTGTAAAATGATAATATAGTAGATCATTTTAGAGGAACATTTATCTTCTTTTCTAATGTTTAAGCAGGTGTGTTACTTCGTTTTTCTTAAGCTTATGCCCAATAAGAGAAGACTCATCGACATGACTGTGTATTCTTCCCATCCTCACGTATGTTGTCAAACACGGTCGTTGACTATTCAGCAGAGGTTTTTTTTTTGAGGGTGGGAAATCATCAAATAACCTCCCGCTCTGGGTGGAGCAGGGGGGAAGGTCAGACTTTTACTGACTAAAACCCACCCTTGCTCCCTCAGTTGCCTGTATGGCAGGGGCCACGGTATCTCTTTCGAACAATCCGCACCCCTGGCAGGCATCGGTCCTTGCGGACCCTACCAGTTGGTGCTGACATCTCTTTGAGGCGCCTGTGGAACACAACGCGCCGTTGACCCGGGCCTGGTCCTTACCGGACAGCGAGCTACCCATTGCTCGCCGTCCGCAAGCCCGCGCGTACAGTGGCCGGGAATCAGCCTGGGATTCCCGACGCCCAGGGCGTCTCCTGCGAAGGCTAGGGCCGTGAGGGCGTGTCCTCCCGCCTTATCCGAAACAGGAACCTCCCGAAACAACCGCGTCCAGTGAGGATCTGCGTCAGGCGGAAGGTGAGGACGCCGTGCCGTCTCTCAAGCCACTCCTCAAAGAGGGGACTTACCGCCACAATCGTGGCGCACCCAGCACTGGGTTGCGATAATCGCGCTCTCCATGTCGCCATGAGATCCCGCCGGAGCTCTGTCCGCTGTGCCCCGATTTCACGCGGCAGCGGAGTTACGCTCCGGCGTTGGGCCTCCTCGCGTCATTTCCAAGTGTGCGCGAGGACCTTTGCCTCAAGATCCCATGGCGGCAATCCGGCAAGGAGGCCCGCCGCCTCACCGGAGGTCGTGCGGTATCCCCGCACTATCTAGGTGGGCATGACCCTATGGGACACTTTCAACCGGCGGGCTGGTTGGCGCCTCAATGAAGGCGCCTAGACCGGTGCCCCGTATAGGGCCATGGACCGCACGACCCCCGCGTAGAGCCTAGAGCCTCCGGCAGGAGGCGTTTGGCCCCCCTAGATTGGGCAAGAGCCGCTTCAAGGCAGCGGGCCGGGCCCGCTCCAGTCTGGGAGCCAAACGTCGGAAATGCTCTGCGAAGTTCCACCGGCTGTCGAGGACGAACCCCAGGTACTTCATCGTTGACTCCACGCCGATGTGAACCCCTCCTGCCGTTATTTGGGACCCCGTCGGTGGCCTCGGACTTGTGCAAGGCCACCTCGAGTCCCAGTTGCCGGATCCTATCGACGATTTTCGCAACCCCGCGTATTACTAAGACGGCCGCCGCCTGGTACGACCCTTGCACCAGGACCAGCGTGTCGTTAGCGTAACAAACTACGCTGACGCCGCTAGGGTGGTCGGCGCGCAGCACCAAGTCGTACCCGATGTCCCACAGATACGGCCCCAGGACCTATCCCTGTGGGACACCGCACGACATCTCTCGCCGGTTCCACTCTCCTTGGTGACCGGGGATTCAGTAAGGAACAGTTGATAATATTTTCGCGATTGCCATATTGGTCCAATGGTGAAAATATTCCTCAGTTTAATGGTCTGTACCCACACCCTTAAATATGACCACACCTTTCTGATACAGTCTGTTTACGGTTTGTCGTAGAGGTATGTTCATCGCAAAGTTACCTACTTAAAATACGAAAAGGTTGAGATATGCTGCTAGGACTATGAAGGTATAGGTACCTATATGAACTTAATACTACCTATATATACAGTCCGACTGTCCAGAGAATACGTTCTTGACACCCGTCAGATTCGAAACACGTATGTACCTATTGCATAAACGAATAGGTAAGTACGTGTTTTGCGAATTCGATCTTTATTTAGTTACTATAATAATCGCACTGACAGGTGTGCGAAACGTAATCTCTTGATGACTAGGTTGTCTCAGCTCGGAGTCTGGATTTTTGCCATAAGCTGGTTGGCAATCGGCTCGCCCCAACATGGGATTTAAACATAACTGACGAAATGTGGGTTACTATAGGTACAGTCAGCGTCAAAAATATCGGGACGAACAGACTGTTCAAAATGGTCACAATAACTAAGAAAATTAAACTTTATCTCAATTTGATAAAGTTCTTGTCAGAATGACATTTGTCCTGTATTGTGTTCATTCTGAAACATTCCTTGTGTTATTGAGTTAAAATTTAATTTTCATAGTTGTTTATATAATTTTGAAGTCGTCCTGATATTATTGACGCTGACTGTACATCTCTACCTTACACTTCGGGGAAAACAGGCGTGATGGCAAGTTATGTAGCTTGCAATTTTTTAATGTTTGTGGACAGACGCCAGCACATCAAGCTATCTCTGTAAAAAAATTCCAATAGAACATGAACCTTATACTTTTGAAATAGGGTTGAAAAACTATGAAAAAAAATTCACAGATTGGGGTAGCTTGAAGTGCTGGCATGCTGGCATGGTCTATACATTGTTTACAGCATAAATACTTCATGCTTGTGTAGCCAATGTTGTGGTTATCTCATCGATACAATCTTTTAGCCGTTTCTTGCGACAATTATTCGTGAATTTCGTAAGACGAGGTGATCTTATTTCCCAGCCGAGGCTTATTTGCCCGTATGTTCCTCCTCAAATAAACGTCATAATACTTACGAACCGAGCATTATTTACGAGACGAGATTGGATGTTATTTGTATTTCGGCTTCCATAACCCGGGATGAAAAAATGAAGGTAATTTATCATTTTGTACTACGGTTTTTTCCTTTGAATCTACTTATTCGTAAATAGAAAATTTTTGCTGAACATTCCCGATTGATATTCAATAACTTCCGTAGGGTAGTTTGTTACGACTTGTTGGCATTCAATTTACGGCAACCCGAATAAGAGACATGTTTTTTCCCTACAGCAGCTATAAAATGGTCGTCCTTTTATTTATGTACCTACTACTTACCATATATATTTTACAGACTTTTCGATTGAAACATTTCAACCGTTTAGGTTTCAAATGAAATTAAAAACAGCTAACACACGGGTCCTTTGTCAACATATTTATTTTTCTAACCACAAAAAGCAAATAAATATCTCTAATTATGTTACTTTAGACTAGAGTCCGTCTGAATTCGTTTCAATGTCCGGTTTTTGGCCGAAAAAATATGTTACATTCGGCCATGGCCGAAAAACAATAAGTGCCGTCAAGTCAATAGGTACGTTTAATTAATTCATTCAGAGAAAATCTACAGTTATAAATATACACATAAATGTGATAACGCAGAAAAAAAGGTTTTTGTCGCATCGGATCGTTTCAGTAATAATAAATATGTCTTTGAGAAAGGAACTGTTACTTACTGTGTTAACGAGTAACTTGGTTGTGGAGGTCAGATCGGCTGTCGCTCCATGTAAAATACTGGTATTCAGCTGCACCCGGTTAGACTGGAAGCCGACCCCAACATAGTTGGAGAAAGGCTAGGCAGATGATGACGATGTCTTTGAGAAAAGTATAAAGATTCGTGTGATTTAAGTTAAAACGGTTAAATAGAATCATTAAAAGAGGGACACTGTGTTTCTTTTAGTTTAACCGAAGAAAAACATATCGAAAAAAAATGTCTTTTCTTTTGTTTCAGTTTTCGGCTGAAAATACAAATCAGGCCAAATTTAGTTTTTATTTTTGGCCAAAAGAACACCGTTTTCGGCCGGACTTTACACATCAATTCTCGTCTCTATTACGATGATTTCATTTACTTAACATAAAGAGCAAAGGAAACATGCAAACATTTGGGTAGCCGCAACAGTGTCCGAGGTCCCAGTTGTGCGCCAACATACCTTTGCGGCGACGCGGGGCGCGAGGGACGGCGGGTGGGGGGCGCCACCCAGTCTCGTCCGGCTCTCAATTGCCAGTTGCGCCGCAGCGTTTGCCGCGCGCACACGTCTGCATAGCGCCCGCGATCCGTGCACATTTCGCCCACACATGACCTAGACACCGGTTTGATCGTGAGTGATCTGCGGTTACATAATTGTTACCTATTATTGATGTTATATGCCTACTTACTTATGTCTAGCAGGTGTTTTGCTATGATATTAGCTATTGAGATGTACTGCGCGCTAACGTGCATCGATTGGCTGTCACGCTGGATTGCATTCAATGTCAGATCGTAAATTTGTAGACCTATCTCAATAATTTAAAAGTAAAGGTTACTTTATTTAATTTCTAATTACTTCTACGGGTTTAGTTAATACCCATTAGACCTGCACCAAATTATTGCATTTTAAGTTTAACTATTTTCGGTTTTTTACATCTTCGACTTGTTTTCAGATAAACCTACTTTAACCCTAGCAGTTTAGCTTGCCTGCTTATATTAAGGCACTGCTGACGTTTTAGCCCATTGATCTTTAAAAAATGTAGTTGAGGTGATTTGTGGTCGTCCGCATTGAAACGGTAGATTTGATTTTTAGGAGATAGTTCTTATTTTTCTAGTGGGATTGATACATATATTTATAACAGTAAAAACGTAACTGGATCTGGAAAAGAACAACTTTTTAAATGACGTCGTTGTTTGCGGTTTCCCTAAGCCATAGAGGTTTCGCCAATATTCTTATTATTGAAATCCGAAAACAAGATTAATGCGATTTTTACGAATGTCCGGAACAGCGTGAATTTCCGGAAAGCCGCATCTGGGGTTACTTATGGCTACAAAGCACGAATAGCCTTGCAATAATCTGGAATATTCTGGTAAAAGTTGCACAAAATCTCAATGCAGAAATTAATCTTTTAGTTTTTTTTTTGTCTTAAAGCTCTTGTTTCATTGTTCTATTATCTGTCAGTTGATATATGTGCACTGATTAGCAAACATTTTTATGACACAGTCAGCTGCTAAAGGGTTTACATAGGGGGATATGACATTCATTGATTGATTTAGATGCCCTGCCCATATACCTCATCACTTATTTACTATCTACCTCAGTATTGATCGTTATTAGCTTGTATTATGACTTGTGATTGCAACTTCTGAAGCGTAGTAGACAAAATAATCCTTTAACATTGGGACAAGGCATTGCGTTCATCGGTACCTTATCTTTTTAACGGACTCCAAAAAAGAAGGAGGTTCTCAATTTGTCTGGATTGTTTTATGTAGGTGTTGAGCGATAGTTCTATAGCATGGTGAACGTTAAATTACTCTATTTTGGAAGTGAAAACTTCGTTAGCCGCGTTGAGGAATTTTTGCGAGGGTGTTCGCATCGCTGATTGCTAATGTGAACGTATCATTGACATGGTAATGTGACGTTTTGGTTTTTTACCAAAGTTTTAAGTTTAATTTTCGTTTGCAAACCCCATTACTGCCTATTTTTAACCCCCGACGCAAAAACTACGGGGTGTTATAAGTTTGACGTGTGTGTGTGTATGTCTGCCTCAGGCATCGTAGCTCCCGAATGGATGAACCGATTTTGATTTTGTTTTTTTTTGTCTGAAAGGTGAATTCGTCGGGAGTGTTCTTAGATAAATAGCCTTAGATAAAACGCCAAACAGAGGTGGCTTAGCATTTTCATTAGCCGTCCACCGAATTGACAATGCCTTGATCAAAATATTACCTATAACTTAAAAGGCCAAAATATATAATTTTTTTTTTCCTTTCAGAGGTTCTTTTTGGGTCGGGGGTTTTTAAAAATTTTAATTTATTTTTTATGAAACTGTCAAGTAAAAAATCGATAAGAAAGACCAACGAAACAGTCATTGCTCTTTCGAAACTAGACGGGACATGACAAATCCATTACACTTTTCTATCCAACATCCAAGCCGATAGCACTGACATTTTTCATTTTAAAATTCCAGTAACCATTCGCCAACCCTCATTTATCTCACACGTCTTACCTATTCGTTACCCCTGAAATCCATATCGATACATCAATCGGCTTAACACCAAAACCTTATTCGATTCGACAAAATCGATTTCCCCTTACCGATTCAATTACCGATTTCGATCGTAAAAGGGATGACTTGCTGAGATTAAATTGTAATTTTATGAACAGCTTATAACGATTCCTAGGACTCGATGACGGCCGTTGGTGCTTAGAAGGCTGTGTGAATTTTATAGTCTACGTTTTATGTGAAGCGTGGTTTCTTTAAGGACTTATAAGGATAGGAGTTTAACGCACCTGTTGTAACTTGTACTTAAAAACAAAAGCGTCCTAGTGTGGATTTGTGCCCGGTTGATGGCAATAGGGGCTTGTCACATGGGCAGTCACGTGTCTTCAGAAACCCTAAAGTTTGATAGCCAGTCATACCAAAGGGTATCGTATTACCCAGTAATTGGGTTGTGGAGGTCGGACAGGCCGTCGCTCCATGTATTCAGATGCATCTTAGATCTTAAACTGGAAGCCGACCCCAACATAGTTGATGATGATGTTGGCAATAGGCTCGTCCCAATGACATGAGACTTAAACATAACTGGCAAAATTTAGGTGCGTGTTCTATAGGTACAGCTCTGCCTAACCCTTCAAGGAATACAGGCGAGATGTGGTGTTATGTTATAATACAAAGGAAATAAAGAAAGAAAATAAAATACCGCGAAAAATTAGGTGAAGTGAGCTCGTAGTGAACTATCACTGCATCTGATGCTAGAGATTAAAGGCAAACTTCATGGAAATTGTTCTTCCAGAATTGCGTGTTCAATTCAACTGAGTTTTCACGGTGTGTTTTACAGAATAGGTCGGCTCTTGTGATTGGTTGATTCCGTTGTGACGTGCGGTTCTTTTAAAATTCTCAGTAGACACTAATTGTGGCTGGTTAATAGAGTATTGCCGTGTTCAACGAATTGTTTAGTAGGTAGACTTTCGATTTAGGAGAATCTATTTTAAAGTTATATCATACTGCGGGATTGTTGCCCTTTTCATAACAGACGTTGGAATCAACTTTGTTTGTTCGGCTTTCTGGAAATTCGGAATGAAACTAAATCTCAAAGCTTTTATCTATACACCGTGACATTTTAGTCGTCTTACAACGGCAGCCCACTTCATGTATCCAATGACTACTAGTCATTTATTTTAAAAAAAGTTTTTTTTGAACATTTGCATAATTAAAAAAATTAAAAAAATCATTCATTAAGACGCATGACGTAGTTTAAAACACACTGTTATGGAGATAAAATTAATGATAGAATGTAATGGTAGGTAGGTAGATATCTTCTACCGCTTGATACGTAAACATTATTAACAGGGAGGGTGTTTAGTAATTCTAAAGCATTATTAACAATGTTTTAATCGCGCCTAGAGGTATTTTATGACGGATACATTGAGTGGACCACTTTTGTAAGACGACTAAAATGTCACGGTGTATATTTATACGAGAAGCAAATACTTTGTACCCCTTTTCATGAAAATTACGCGGACGGAGAATTATGAAATTGGGTACAGTTAAAGTTTGTATGGAGAAGAAAATATACTTGATTATTGTTGATTAAAATGTCATTGAATTATGGTCGAGTTTCGACCACTGGGCGACCAGTTGTTTCAATTAAACTCTTTGTACCGTCAGTTAGGCAGAAAGTTGAATCTAGTTGCCCGTTCCAAAATGTTAAATGAAGAATGAAGAAGAACGGGCAAGGAACTTCATGGGCTTTATTAAATCTTAGGTAGGTATGTTACAAAATCCTGGGTGCATTATTGAGGTAGGTAATGACCACTCATTAATAAAAACTCACTAATTAGTTAGTCTAAATCAAATGCTCCTAGAAACCTGTGAAAATAATAGCAGAGAGACTCGATCCATAACGACATCGGCGCTAATAAATCAAAGCTCCTATGTCCTTTGGGAGACATTAGACCTTTGAAACCCGAGGGCGCGACTAAATTAATCAGGAGAAATAGAAGATAGTGGAAATATAATACTGTTTGAAGGTCCTACCGTCCCTGGAGACAAAAATAACTCAGCAGCTTTGATAACACCTGAATTTATAGTCACAGTTTTTGTGTGGAATAAAATGTAATTAGTGTTAACTGCAGACACAGATTTATGCCTACTCCTCTTTTTTTCATTCTCCGTAGTCTAAAGGGGCTCTAGGTAGTTCTTATCGAATATTTTTTCAATATTTTTCTTTGCTGGTGTATTTTTCTGTCCACTGCAACGCGACGTCGCTTACATAACTAGGTAATGACCGTTTTAGTCTTCACATGGGCTGACTAAGATTATGTCTGGACTTTAGAAGATACTTTGACCTCTAATTTTGTTTCGGCCTTTTCTCAGAGTAGTCAGATAAGAAACGCAGGCCTCATCTAGTTCTGAAAATATGATTGACGTGTAAAAGTGTTGCGCCCATTGGTACCTTATCATTTATCATTTAATGTGCCTGTATTTTCAACAGGCCAGTGGTGTAGTTTCGTATTCGCTTCAAACAGGGGCTCAGCAGTGATCGTCGAAAAATAAGTGAAAATAGTTTTTATACTTCCCCAGAAAAACTGTTTTACAACTTTTGTCCGCGGCTCCGCCCGCGTGGATGTCGGTTATCGCGTAAAAAAATAGCCTATGCCCTTCTCCATATCCCAGGGTATATCTCTGCCCAATTTCATGACGATCGGTTTTGCGGTTTAGGCGTTAAAGAGTAACAGTCAGACAGACAGAGTTTCGCATTTCTAATATTAGGTTGGGGAAAAAGTCTTTTCGCATTATAGTATGTATGAACTTGTTATAAAATCTCTTTGGCTATACTATTTGTATCTGGCTGGTTTTGGTATCATTGAAAGTTTAAATTTTAAAGAACATAATTCCAAATTCAAATTAGGAAAATGTGTGATTTTCATTTGTTTTTCGTACCGTCAAGATGAGTGAATCTAATGAAGAAATTCGATACAAAAATTTGCGATGTTTATGGACCTAGTGTAGTGTCTGTGAGAGGAGCACAAATTTGGTTTAAGCGTTTTCAATCCGGAAATTTTGATGTCAAAGATGCACGTCGCTCTGGTCGCCCATTACGGATAAAATGGATATTACGGATATTACGGATAAAATGGATGCCATTTTTGAAAAAGTGGAGCAAGATCGGCATACCAGTAGTTACGACGTAGCTGAAGAACTGGAAATTGACCACAAAACAGTTTTGGCGCATTTGAAAAAAACTGGGTACACAAAAAAGCTCGACATTTGGGTACCTCACGAGCTCACTGAAAGAAACCTAATGAACCGTGTACTCATTTGTGATTCTTTATTACGACGTACTGAAACCGAACCATTTTTGAAGAAGCTGATAACTGGTGATGAAAAGTGGATCACGTATGACAAGAACGTGCGAAAAAGGTCGTGGTCAAAGGCCGGTCAGGCTTCACAGACTGTGGCGAAACCCGGGTTAACTCGCAACAAGGTGATGCTGTGTGTGTGGTGGGATTGGAAGGGCATTTTTCATTATGAGCTGTTACCACCAGGCAGGACCATCGATTCTGAACTCTACTGCGAACAACTGATGAGATTAAAGCAAGAAGTTGAGAGAAAGCGGCCGGAATTAATCAACAGAAGGGGTGTGGTTTTTCATCATGATAACGCTAGACCTCACACATCTTTAGCCACCCAACAAAAATTAAGAGTTTGGCTGGGAGGTGTTAATGCATCCGCCGTATAGTCTTGACCTTGCACCTTCAGATTTCCACCTGTTTCGGTCTCTTCAGAATTCTTTAGGCAGTGTCAGGTTAACATCACGAGAGGACTGCCAAAACCACTTGTCGCGGTATTTTGACCAGAAGTCCCAAAATTTCTATAGCAATGGGATCATGTCCCTACCTACAAGATGGCAAAAAGTTATCGAACAAAATGGTACCTACATACTTTAGTTAAATGTAAATAAACTTTATTAAAAAATGTTTTGAATTTTCTTAAAAAATGCGAAGAAACTTTTTCCCCAACCTATTATAATAATATAATATAATAAATAAACTATTGAAAATAATAACCGACATAGCTTACTGTATCCCATAATCAAATTGGCAATGTCCAGTATATCCCAATTATAGGTATACTTTATTTTCCTTCACTGGCAAGAATCTAGGTGCCTTTTGCTGAAGGCTTTGCGGGTAGCTCGGCTTTGTGCTGGCGGCTTAGCTCGGCTCAGTGGACCACAGTCGGATCATACGCTGCCCGACTAATGTCTATACCGTATCGTGAAATTGTTTTATAGAATTATGGAACTATAAATAAGCTGATGTCTTTACTTGTGCTTCTAGCTTATGTTGCTCAGTCACACCCAAATATGTTTGTCATCATAAGGGCTATTTTTGTCTGCTTATTGCACGATGGAATCTGGTTTACCGCAAATTTACATTTCTTTATATGTCAGACCGAATAAAAAATGTGACAAAGACAGACTCGACCAAACGAATAAAAAATTAAATAAATTATAAAATGGTCAGGCAGTCGGCATCGGTCAAACGTGACGTGTGGATGTGTATGCTATTTTGATATTTGCCGTCTGCTCAATGTCGTGGCTTCAAAATGTATTAAGTCTGACTTGATAAAGGAAATAATTTGAAATTGACGAAGATATTAAAGACCTGACTGTAAATACATAATTGTGTAATTGCGACATTTTGACGATCATGGGCGGTTGTTCGGTGGACAACGGAGCTGCGTTGATTTGAAGGATTTCTAGCTCATCCAAAGCTGACAGGCAAATCTCCTGTAAATACTTGACGCATGAATTTTATTGAATAAAAAGGAAAAACACATATATTTCACAAAGGTTTTTTTGATAGTACGACCTTTATTATTAACGGAAATTTCGCCAATAAACACTTCATTTTGCCTGTATAATGTTATCCATTTTCTGATAACGGCAGATAAATGAGGAATAGATTAGATTAGGAGCCATCAACATTGCAGTTAAAAGCTTTTGTAGTGTATCGTGCAGAGAATGGAAAATGTGATTATTGGTGCAAGTTGAACCATCTCACATCGTCTTAAGGTAAGTGCTTCTATTTTTGTGAGTTAAGCCTGCATTTTAATACTTTGCGAAACCAAATTATAAGAAAAAAATATAAATTCACAAATCTCAATGGCAGAAGAGCCTAGGCATGTATAAGTAGACACTTTTACGACAGTTAAATTAAATGAATGAATGCATCGAACCTAGCGTGGTTTGATCAGATATGATCAATCGAATGTACCTCTAGATTAGCACTAGCCCCTGAAGCCTCATCATTCATGGTGGTACAGAGACCATTGCATATCAATGAGTAGACCGGGGTGCGCTGTAATGGTAGGGAAGACGTGCCCTTAGGATAGGGAAGGATTGCAAGCTGTACTGGATATACATCCAAGAAGTAGGGCGGGGCTAGTTGATAAATTTTTCACTTGATCGGTCATAGCTTCTCAACGATAAGTCTTAATGGCTTGTTATACATACTGATTGGCAAGTAATTTACCCTCTCCAAAAGTGTCCCTAGTAATTTATTTCTAACAAATCGCATTTAAGAGCTACAGCCGTTTGAGTGAAGAAAGTCAGAAATGCTCAACGTACCCCATAGGCGAGGTAAGTTGAGCAAGGGTATGGGGTAAATTGAGCAGTTAGAAATTCTAGCCAAATTATGGGTCCAATGTTTACCAGACAAGAAATAAAATTGCTATTTGACAATCAACTTTTTATTCATATTGTTTTAGTGACATAACAGTGAACTGCAGTCACTACTGTAACGTTACTGTCCCTCGCTCCCCAGAAGTCATGACACCGACGTTACGCTTACCCTTTTATTTGAGTTCAGCACAGTGTATACTCCTGTTTCATCCACATTCCATGTCTGACACACTGAATCCATGATAATCCATTACTACAGCAAATTTGTCAAAGTTGAGCTAAAAAGCAGAGAAAAAGTTCGTTTAGGAACTATTGCACAACTAATCCCAACCCGGAAATTTGAAATAAAAGTGAGGTTATCAAAAAACTGTTAAAATTGTATCCAAAACCTTTATACACATCAAAAATATACAACATTTATCGAAGTTCAACACTTACCTTATTGTAAACTGATAATATTTGACTTGTACAGAAGAAATAGTCTCATTCACTATATTTTTACTTTTTGCTTGCGAAATAAACAAAACGTGCCTGTCCTTCACTCGATTGACAATTCTTCACTGGCGGTCGCGCGATAAATTTCTATCCCGCAACTGCTTCTTTCCGCAATTTGATGTGTTAGCGTGCGGTGTATAGTTTCTGAGTTATTTCGATTGCCCAACTTACCCCTATGCTCAACCAGCCCCGTCCTACCTACCTAGGCACAGTTACTTCTACGACATTAACATTGTGTACAAATATTTGTGCATCTGAAACACTAATGCCGCATTGCATACGTAAGCGGGCACGCCCTTTATGCTCGGAGCCTTAAATTAAGGTTTTAAGTTCTGTTTATGTTTTTTTTTTTTACTATTTTTTTCTGCTTGAGTAAATTTTTAAAGATTTTTTTGGTATATTACCGTGTGCTAGCTGACTTATGGCAAATATTTTTATTTTAAGTTTCGTAACGTTCATTACGTAGGTACCTATTGTATAGTATCCAGTTCTTCTAACATAACAGACAGCTGTGCTGCTGGGGAGTTTGTTGCGCCAGTTCTTCCCAGCTAAAGCACAAGGAAGTGGTGAAGGGCGGGCGTTTTGGGGGACTGTCTCATGTAATTTTGACGTTCAAAAAGTGCTGACACCAGCCTAGTTTGAATAAATGACTTTTGATTTCGATTTTGACTGTACATATGGTCAGCGACAAAAGTTGATATCTGCTATTTTGAAACATCTATTGACTAAAAAATATTCGATATATTGCTAAACCACATTTCGTATAATTTTAATTATGCTTTTGTTCTGATTTGATCAAATATATAGCTGCACCTTTAGTCGGGTTGAATAAATAAATGTAGCGTTTCTAAACTCGGTGTCAAGTAATTAAAATTTTTAGTCTTAATAAGCGTTGCACCACAAAAAAATAAACCCAGAGTTAGTTAACCTGATAATAGTGTTTTTTTTGTGTTGGGCACATTGCAGTTCAATCGACGAAACACAAACTAAAATTGCAATGTCTGTGCCCTGGTATTAAATCTGACTAAAAATGTATGAACGGTAATTGCATATCCATCTATTTTATACGACATTACAATACGTAATACTTTCTTAACTTTGAATTTTAAATTTTTATTTGAATGTAATTTTACATTTGATAGGTACCCACGGTAGTTTTTAGGTGGTCTAATTTACAACCTGTCTTATTTATATTTTAGGTACATTTATTAAACATCTTCAACACCAATATTGTTGCTCACTGCAGTCGACCCATGTCGCAATATTGGAGTAAGCTCCACTTTGATAGTTCGGTTTATTTAGAGTGCAAAGAAAACACGGTGTCGAGCGGCTTTACGCTGCAATATTCGTCTCTGGCGGATGGCAAACTACTTCGTATATTTTCATTGCTAAGTATATAGGTACATCAAACAAAATATTTTCTGCACCGTAGTAAATATTCGCTGGGTAAATGTTAATTTGTCCTGGATTTATAATAAAATGTCTGGATTTTCAGCAGAACAAGTAAAAGGGTTTTTTTCCGGAGATATTCATCAAGATGAGCAATTTAATCGATTTCAGTTGGGAGGACCTCTTTTTAAACCCTGACGTTTTTGTCAAATAAGTAAACAGCACACTAAAAAACTTTAGTAGACAGGGACATTGTCAGTTTTCATAAATTCTTCTTAAATATTTTAATTGAATTGATTTGATCGAAGTCGTTTCGACTCTCTTCGATACACTTCGTTAGTATCGAGAAGTTTTCGCTATATAACGTTGCAAACATTATGATAAAATGAGTTCTCTTAAAATAAACCTATCTAGGAGAAGTAGATATAAAAATCACGTATATAAAAATAAAATCGTCTATCGCCATTTGTATTGAGTGCGTCATTACATTACCATTGGTAGCTAAGTATAGTAGGTTAGTACAACAATCTCTTTTATTGTTCTTTTGCATTAGTTGATTCCAAGTAACAGCGAGAAGTGTTTGTTACATCATACTACAGGCTATGGGGCGATACAGTTTTCCACGGAATCGTGAATTAGTTGGCTAGCATGTTTTTTTGTCAGTTTTTCTGTCATTTGATAGATTTAGAGATGAGCAGTGGTGGCCAAGAGGTAACGGCCGCGACTTACCGAGTTGTTGGTCGTAATTTCGAATCCGGACAGACGCTTTAGGGACTACTCACACTTATTCAGCTCTGTTCAGCTTTTGTCCATTGAAAACAAGGATTTTGTATAGAGTGCGTCCAACTTTCCGCGGTTGCGTAGGTACGCATCTCATACAAAATCGTTGTTTTATAAGGACAAAAGCTGAACAGAGCTGAATAAGTGTGAGTAGTGCCTTGTTTTGAGTGAACAGTGAGGGAAAACATCGTGAGGTAACCGGCGTGCCCTGGAACCAACAATTTCAACACGTGACGTCTACCAACCCGCAGTGGGCCTGCGTGGTGGTGGATTACGGCCCATACTCTCTCACCGACAGGAGGCCTTGGTGCCGGTAGTGGGAACATTATTGGCTGAATGTGATGATAGATTTACATAGATCCTACCTCGGGGTAATTGAGCTACACGTAAAATGGTAATCTATCGCAATGCCTTTAATTTTGACAACCATTGCTTCATGGTCTGAAAAGGCTATAATAATTATAATTCTTAAATTTATTTCTGTGATAATAAAACAGTATAACTTACTAAAAACTTAACTAGTAATACTTATCACATTAAACACGCAGTGTTCTTCCTCCTCTCTCCTACTTGATCTATGCTGTGCCCGACAAGGTCCGTAATTGTGACTAGCATTATTTTCCTACCAACTTTATACATTATGGTACGCAATAAAGAATTGAGAATTGAATTGAGGCTCCTACACCTATGTTGGCGGCCCGGCCGGCGGGCATGCCGCCAGCAAGGCCGGCGGCATACTCGGTTTCTGCGGCAAGTGCCGGCGGCCTAATAACGCCTGCAGCAAACCCGAAATAGGCAAAAACCCGCTGGCTGTGCCGACGGCATAGTGTATAGGAGCCTAAAAAATCGTTTGCTCAGCAACGCAAATGACACAATAAACGTGGCTCAACTGTTAAAATGAAAGGCATTGCGATCAATTCCCATTTTATGTGTTATTATGTATGCCGCCGGTCTTTGAAACCCCTTTTTAATTAAATCTCTTGTCAGGGAATTTGATTAGCTATTGTTATATTGGATAACTAAACCAATCACAACGGCTAACATCAGATTTAAAAGCAGATCAGTGGTTTAATTAGGATTTCGGTAACCAAGGGTATGAGCCGATGTATAACGATCACTCTTTATGTCTTTATTTATTTTTATAAAAGCAACGGGGTAATTACGAAACATACAACAGGAATGTCTTTTATTTTGACAATTCAATTAAATTCATTGCGTTATTTACAATGTCCAGTAGACGATTTTTTTTTTCAAACATGTGACGCAGGAGTGCAGACTACATCCTTATTTACGTGAGATGAGGGACTAAGCTGTCAAAACAAAATTATGAGATTTTCTTTAGGATAACTCTCATATTTCTAGCCAGCCTCCTAGCTACACAACCTTAATCGTTCATCGTTCGTATGTTTCTCTGCAGGCACAGACAGACAAATAATAAACCCCACAATAATGATGGCAAAAGGAAACGGCATCATTTATTCCGCCCGCTGCATTTATCTCGACTCTCCAGTAACAAATATCATCCTGAGAGAGACAATGGAAGCCTCCCATTGTGACGTCACTGGCATTTTTTATCCTGAATTCTGTTCGGGACTGAAAGCGAAATATACGTTGTGGTATTTTTTTTTTTTGCTGAACTTTTTTGGCATACCGCAACGTGATATAAAGGGTTTATTTTTATGTAGGTAGGTACGTTTTACTTTACTAACGTTACATACTCGTATATCTTTTTCTAGAAATAAAATTCAACTTGCCCTATGATTTGGAATACGTTATTTTTTATTTTTTTAACTGACTTCAAAAAAGGAGGACTTCATAGTTTTGATCTCGACGCAGAACATTAAAATTCATGCGTATCGGATCTCAAATTTGCGGTTCAGAATGCTTTTCTACCAGACGATTTGCGAATCGGACGTACGTTCTTGTTCTTAACTCTTGATTTGGCCATAAATGATTTTATTTCTGTAACATTTTATTTCTGTAAGTAGGTTTATACAAACACTTGTACACGTCAATCATATCTTAAAAAAAGAAAAGCAGAAACAAACTCACGGGTCAGTCTCTTTTAAAGTCCAGACTATCTTGGTCAGATCATGTGAAGACAATGTATATTGATGTCTGAAAGGGTCTTTTGAGGAAAACACCACACTGACTGGACCTGTCTAGTATATCCGGCTATCACCTTTCGCCAGAATAATAGCTTTTGCAGCTCAAATATAAGAACAAAGCCCCCTGGGACTGCAAGGTCCTCGTTCAAAGCAAAACAAGTGAAACAAACTGGAAAATGTTTAGTAAAATCACCTCTATTTCCCCATTTAATGTCCACTTAAACCGTATGCCATAAGTCTGCTTATATTAGTCATAAACTTGATGAGGCGTGCATGAATCACTTCCGAAAATATTCCGTGGAAAATCCGTGGGCTTCGTACTAAGGCATTACCGTTTCGTAATGTACGGACTTATGCCACAAGTTAGATTTTATAGGTGCTTACGAGTATATAATTTTTGCATTTCGGGTCTGGAAACCCGCCAAGACCTCAAGTTATTAAGGATGGTAGATATTAAGTACAGAGGTGTTGCTTATTTTGGCAAAATGTCTGGACTATCTGAAAGATTTATGAATGTAATATTCGCATTTTTACAATTTTGGTGGGAGATGACGGTTATTTAATTTATTCTCAAGATTTGGGAAACTTTGGGTAACATTTTTTGGTGTCCAGGCGAATTTTTATCCGACTTTTAAACTTGTTCAATATTTAGGGCCCCTTTAAGTGAGCGTACTGTCACTTTTTTGAAGCGACTGAGTTATGAATAAATTAGACGAGCGATTTGGATATCACGAAAGTGTTCCAAGGGAAAAGCTGTTAGGATAATTTCTTGGGTAGGTATAAGTGACTACACTTGCACTATACTATGTATCAGGGTCAAATTAAATTAGTTGGTAAAACTCCGCAGACGTGATTGTATCGCTAAATGTTTTATTATTTAAAAAAACATAAAATCATTTTTATTTTATTGTGTTTAGATATAATACGTATCACGTCTGGAAAGTTTTGGCAGCTAATTTAATTTGACCCTGTGTAAACATTAATAGTAATACTAGTCTATTACTGAACTACTGCTAGACAAAAAACTCTTCTCATGCAAAGAAGGCATGAGCATTAATCACCACGCTTCCTCGAGGTATGTTGGCGGGTTGGATTGGCGAATACACCTAGTTTTAATAACAATACAATAATTTTAATTTATTCTGACAGTTTGGTTAATTTTCGTGACACACATTTTAGCTGAAAGACGTCCATTGCTGGACACCTCCCGCATGTTTTACCTCATTCCCATGTTTACAAAAGTATAATAAATCACGGTTCAACAATATCACCGTTCAAGCAATCTCAAGATTTAATCCTATTTTCCCAACTTACACAAAGCAGTATTGAGTTTAAAAGTAAATTTACAATGCACACAGACTCACAAATAGAATCGTCTTCAAACGTTTGTTATTTGCACTTGTCCATTCTTCTCCATAAATCTCTTTTATCTCAGTTTGAAGTGAGTGAGACGAGAAATACTCGAATAGGTAGATATTAGTTTTTCAAAGTTGTATTAGTTTTGAACAGTTGAAATTGTGATGGATTATGGTTTAGAAACTTGGTTCACTTGCTTAGTTGACAATTTTTATATTATGTTTAGTGTGAAGATATGGTTTGAACTAATAGATTAAATTGAACTCGACGTAAAATTTCCGTTTCAATTCTAAAATTTAATAAAATTGGTCAGTTTAATAAAAAAAATATTTCACTGACTTTACAATTAACTCGCTACTGTCTGCACGCGATTTAAATTTGCGTTTTTTTTTAATTCTAATTCTGTCACTTTTCATTTTTATTCTGTGGCTGACATTTTATTCTATTCTTTTGCATTGTGAAATGTCATATTATTTTTTGTATTATGGGTTTGTCTGAATATTTTATTTATTTAAAATGACTAGAAGAAGATCGGCTTTCGCGATAAGTTACAGTGGTGCGCCATGTAAATACATAGCACCACAAATTGCCATGCAAAGCTCAGACCGGTTGCTTTTCTTAAAAACATTTTGTAGAAAGCTACCATTACTCAAATGCTTAAACTACTTTAATCCGTTCAAGGTAACATAGAAGTTTGAAAACACCTACAAATCAGTCACTATTCCAAATCCTTTATTTCTTTTGTGGAATTCCCCCAAACTTTACCAAAAGTAATATTATAGAATTGCTATCTACAGATTGACTGCCGGTTTTTTTGGAGAAAACCTTTGTTTCCTTTTATTTGTTGAGGCTCTTGACTTTGCATAAGTATTACTTCTTATACAGGATGCTTTTAAGTTCGCCGACAAAAAAAATGATTAAACCTTAATAAGATCTATTTTGTCTGTCTATCACAGAGGGGTTTCTCGGGATCTATGCAACGAAGGAATTTGAATGTTGGTCTCGGAGCCGCGAACATAGACCAAAAAGTTCTAATTAAGGTCATAGAAAAAACGCTGATCTCAGCTTAAAAGTGAGTTCAGAACTACCAGCGCAGTTGAGCTCCTTCAGTTCTGAGTTGATGATGCATGATTAATGACAAATGCGTGGACGGACTGGTCAGGTCCACTCAATCTGTGTTCTTAGCCTCAAAAGACCATTTAAGACACCAATCTGCATGGTCTTCACATGATCTGACTAAGAGTCTAAGATGCTGTCTGATTTTAAAAGAGACTGAATTTTTAGTTTTCTCGGCCTTTCTTCTCAGAGTAGACAGATAAGAAACGTCTAAGTACCTCTTTTAGTTTTAAAAATATGATTGACGTGTACAACTGTTTGTAGAAAGCTACTTACAGAAATAAAACCATTTATCATTAAGTAGGTAGGTATCATTTTATCATGTCACACAAACTGGCTTTGAATAAAAACTCCTCCTTTACAGTCCACCCTTCCTTTTTACTTGATTATGCAAGAGTGAGGGTAGGAATTTAATTTAGCAGTGAAGTATAGTCATTATTTTGAATGGAGTCGTTTGTATGGCTGACTCGTTGATATACCAGGAGTAAATATGCTAAAAACTGTTTAAACACTTGGTCATTGAAAAGAGTACTTTGGATATGTGTGTTAATGTGGTGGAGGGGCTCGTGGCTAAGTAATAACAAGCCGCACAGGTCGATCCATCAGGTGCTACCCTTGCCGGGGTTGGTCTGTGGTAGGGATGTGACTTGCGAGGAAAAAATATCGATTACTAAATAATCGAATTTTCTCTCTTTAAAATAAAACCATTTGTATAAAATCGATTAACAAAAAATAATCGATTTTTAATATTTATTTACAGATGGCGCGCCATTTGTCGACTGACAAGTGACATTCTTTTTTTACGTTTACCACGCGTTTTTTCATTTATCGCACAGATGGCGCTGTTTGCAAAATTCGATTAAAATTTGTAGTTTGGCTACATTGGTATAATCCAACAACGCTTATCTTATCTTTTTAACTTTAAAAAAAGAGAGTAAGTAATATAATCGATTTATTAAAAATCGCCATGCCATGCCCATGTCCATGTCCTTTGCTAGGTCATGGCTTACCCATGAGCCAAAATTCATTCCAATCCATGCAGCTGTTTAACAGTGAAAGCGTAACAAACAAACATAATAATCTTTTCTCTTTACAATATTAGTTTAGATTTAAGTTGCTTTTCGTGTCGATCTTTGTGACCGCGTTGTTCTTCTAAACTATGCAAGGGATTTTCATGCGGTTTTCACCATTATATAAATAGTTTATTCCGGAAAGTTTATATGTATAATAAATGATTATTAAATTTACTTTATAAAAAAGAAATCTCGTCGTTTTGTGAAGAAGCATGGGCTGGTCGTCTGTTTATAAATATAATAATATTCTACAGTTTTTCATTTAAACGTATTCATGTCTACAACCTAAGCAATATAGCTCTGAGCAATAACTGAAACGACGCTACAATAAAAATCCCATTTAGAATTATATCTCAAAGCGGTACATTTGAATTTTTATGCTTCATAACCTACTTTAAAATTTACTTAATGCGTACTTTTGATGCTTAAAATAATTTGTTATTACATTTTGGTTGTAAGGTTTCGTGAAGACCATTGCAAGTCGTTTCTAAAAGGCTTTTATTTATTTATTTGGTACACCAAAGTAGTAGTAGAAAAAAACAATAATCAAATTAAAGTGCTTGTATTTAGGCCCTTTACAGGTACACGCAGCATTCCCAAAAAGACAACCACGTAATCCCTACTATAATATTATAAATGCGAAAGTAACTCTGTCTGTTTGTTACGCTTTCACGCCTAAACCGCTGAATCGGTCATCATGAAATTTAGTAGAGATATAGCCTTGGATATGGAGAAGGACATAGGCTACTTTTTTACGCGATAGGCGACATCCACGTGAGTGGAGCTGCGGGCAAAATCTAGTTATCTAAGAAAACATATCGATACCCCCAAGCAATAAAGTTGGTAATGTGCTATTGTATACTTTTTATTGTTATGTCAAATTCGGAACCTATGGGTTGGGATACATCTCAGTAATTTATTTCATATTTTTCGTAGTGACATTTACGAAGATATCATGAAAAACACTTTTATTGTACGGAAATTAAAAAACGAAATTATGTCGAGAAAAGTATCTTTACGTATCAATACAAAAGTGTATTACGTATTTGATTTTGGTAAGTTGCTATTACCGACTTATTGGCGTGAATGAAATTCGTGCAATTCTTGGTAAACGCTAGCACGTTGTTGTTGTCGAATTATTTTGAGTCAGCTCAGACCGTAATGGGAACTTAAAGGATCCAGTTATTAGCACTGGATGGTTACACAAAAATATTTTTCTGAATTTTCCTTCAATAACAATGTTCTGTAACAATACTGTTACTATGCCAATGTAACATAACCACAATAAAACCGTAATTACCAATTACGTATCGTCTTCAAGATGAAAAATTACGCTGGAAAAGTACGTATTGTAATGTTATGTATCAACATTGTTTACAAATTTACTGCAATAATGGCGTAAGTGTATATTACCTAAACAATTTACCTAATATATTTTTGTTACATTTATTTTCTTAAATTGCAACGTTTCACGCATAAAATTTAGATTATAATAATAATTGAATTAAAGACCATTGCCATTAAAAAAAAAATACTTTCGTTTGATGTATCAATGACCTCACAAAAACATTTCTCCTGTAAAATTCAAGTTTTACGATTACTGACTTATTGCTTGGGGGCGTCGATATGATAATACAAATACAATTAGAATGCAAAATAAAGGGGATATTTGCAGAAACTAAAAAAAAAAATAATGCTTAATTAGGCTAGACGTTTCGCCGATCGTTCACGCCACAGATTAATTAATTTAGTACCTTCATTTAATAAACTAGCGAAATCATATTTCCCTCTTTTAATTAACTGACAATTGACGTATCTCTGCCCTTATCACCTGTTTTCAAACAAGCGCAAAAATAATCTTATGTAACAAACACGTTTAATTCAATTTCCTGACAACAAATGGGTACATACAGGACCTACATTCTATTCAGCAGTCACCCTTGACCTATTTTCTTTACAAGTAAAGGGCGTAGCTCGTAGCTGCTACGGCGTAGCGTCGTAGCGTCGTAGCACTTTGTAGTATGTGGCATGAATTTCTATCGCCTACGACTGAACGTGAATGTTTTCCACATACTTACGTAAGATGAAGCTGGTCTAATTTAGTCGAGCGTTGAGCGAATTTTTAGTATTACGAAATAAGGCCTTCTTGCTTAAATTGTCTTTAATAAAATGTTATATTTTTAACAAATCCATAAAATTTAGTTTTTTGTTCGTACCTACAAACTTTCTTGAAAATACTTTTTTTATTGGACTCATATTATTTAACTTATATTTGTCGTGGCACTGAATTTATATGTTGCAGTTACATTACCTTTTTAATTTAACAGGTTAGCACTCGTATGTACCTTGCTATTATTGTGCGTAAGAAAACACTTAGCTAAGTTGAAACCCAGGTGGTAATATGAAACCTTTTAGTTAAGGAGTCACTGCATTAAGAACGTGACACACACTTTTAGTTTATATTCTGTGCTTTTACAAATTGAATTTCGTGGACTACCTTATCGCATATCTCATAAGTTGTAATCAAATTAAGGATCTCGCGCGTTCGACCGCTTCACATACAGCCTCTAATTATTGAACTCTTGATATAAAGTAAATAATTCTTTTAATCTACGTGAATGATTCAATTGCCATTTAGGCGACAAATTCAACTCAGAACATGCAAAAAATCTTACAAAAGATGAAGATAAGGACTTGGCAGGAATGGAACTTAAACCAGTTGTGAACATAGTTGAGAGAATCGACATCGGTTTCGACGACGTCTTTTACTTTGAAACGATTCAAAGTAGTTTAGTGCTGTCTCTCGAACTTGAAATACTGTCTTATTGTGAACAAAACACTGTCAGTCAATGTTTGGAACGGTACTCGTTTTCGAGTATTTGACCTTTAATGATTTTTCACGCGTGGAATAGTGGGCCTAGTTCGAACGCGCGGAGTAATCGTAACGTAATTTTGGATGATGTTCAAATTGAAAATACTCGATTCGCACATAATAAGTAATTAAGGTGGCCAAGTGGTATCGGCCGCGACTTAAGAGTTATATAGGTCGTATGTTCGAAACCAAACAGATGCCTTACTTTGTGTAAATTATTTAATCACTATTTCTCTCGAAACGGCGGAGGAAAATATCGTGAGGAAAACGGCATGTCCTAGAGACAAACATTCGAAGACTTGTGACATCTACCTACCCGCACTGAGCCCGCGTGTTGGATTACGGCCCACTCCCACTCACAGGTGAGAGGCCTGTTTCCCAGCAGTGGGAACGTTATAGGCTGATTATGTAGTACCTAAGTACTTCTTTTCATTTTCCTCCAGTGGTACCTTCTACGCTTTAAAATGGGCAACTAACTTCATCTTTCTGACCGACCGACTCCTAGAAAATTTAAAAAGGGCCCGTAAAATAAATGTTTTGGGTTTGAATTTGAATATTTACTTTTTAAGTTTTAAGCTTTTATTAATTCGTGTATTAGTATGATGCTAATTGAGCTTGTCGCAAAAAAAAATACCAGAATGGATAGTTGTATTTTGGACTAAAAAATCGTTCGTATTAGCACTTCGTTCGTGTTAGGCCCACGGTAGTCTGAAAACGATTATATTGCCTTTCATAATCGTTCAGGTGTGAAACTGGAATTTTAAGTAAAGATCCTTTTCACTTAAATTACTTTTGAAATATTCGGAGATGTAAGTTACTTTGGGGAATTATTTACTCTGGCAATTCTTAAACTTGTTGAAGATTCTTGGAAACGGTTTGAAAATGGCTGATGTTATTAGAACGAGGTCGTGATAAAGACAAGTTCGTTTTTGTTCCCTGCTAAATAAATATTTACGTAGACTTTTCGAGAACAGTTAGTATTATTTTAATATCTATTATTTATCGATACCCAGGTAAGTTTCTTTTATTAGTGGGTTTAAAAAATATTATTGTTCGGAAGCTAATAATTCAGTCTCTAAGTGTATCTTTCTACGTCGGAAGCTAATAGTCTATCTATGTATCAGTGTTGGACTCAAATGTAATTGAAGTACAATTACTTCCCGCATCCAGCGGATTCCATCGGCCTTCACAAGGTCATCGGTCCATAATTTGAATCAACAATAATAGCTGCACCGTCTAAATAGTGTTTGCGAAAGTAGCCTATGTCATTCCCCAGGTCATGGTCTATCTGTGTTCCTAATTTCATCCAAATCCGTTCAGCCGTTTTGGCGTGACAGCAGCGTAACAAACTTACTTTCGTTTAAATAATATTACTTAGAATAGTTAGAATCAAGCAACTACAATTAACGTAATTGCCATTTCAAGTAATTAAACTACAAGTAGGTAATTCAATTACAAAAGTAGCTACTTACGACAACGCCCAACTCTGTCTGTACAAAAGTAATTCCCAATAAAATAATCTCAAGTTATAAAAGACGTTCCACATTTCTACGCATCATTACGCGTCGCCCTCACTAGCTGCTAAGGGACGCGTAGTTTTATGTCTTCATTGGCACACGTGTCGCTCGACCCTAATGCATCGACCGTAAAATCAGCCGCCATGACACCGACAGGTGTGCGAAATGGTTAAGTAAAAATGAAGGTTGCCGTGATTATATATAATACAGAGTAGTAGGGACATCGACGCGCAACCTGTTAAGATAAGATAAGATAAGATATTTTTATATGCATAAAACATGGTATACAAGGTGTTATTGGAAAATATAGATCAAACATATTTTGCTTTAAACTAAAGCATGCAAACTTACTTACTAAAAAAGAAAAAATACATTGACATTGAAATAAATTACATTATTATATTAAAAAATCATTGATACTGTAGAAATTATTATTATTAAGCCATTTATATAATTGGGTTTTAAATAACGTACAATTTAACGTTTTCACATTTTGGTAATTTATTATAAAGACGTACACACATAGCCAGAGAGTTTTTGTTATATTTCGCTGATCGAGGCAGTACATCCAGAACAAGTCCATATTGGTCTCGCCTACTTCGAGAGCTTATTTCCTGTGCTGTTTTAAAAAGTTCTTTGTGTTTTTGAACGAACATGCATGCTTCATATATATATAATGAAGGTAACGGTAGCAAACCAAGCTCTTTAAATATAGGTTGACATGATTCATGATCTCATGGTTGATGAGTTTTGTTACCACGAATTCAGCACATGATTTTAGACCCCTAGAAATTTATCGATGGTTATTAAAAAAATAAGAGGGTCTTGTGACAGTTTAAGTAATTTGTTTTATAAGGAAACGGAATATTCATACTTGTCATAAAACAACAAAACATTGTGTCTCTGTATTACAGGAGGACACTGGCTCCTGCAACACATTTATATAACTACCGCAGGAGTCAGAGAAATTTACAACTTGGTGTAGGTAACTACTTATTTGTCAATAAATAAGTTTTGTATTTTTGTATCTGTATTTCTCAGACTAGACTGTTAGAGAGTTTAAGTTATTCGTTTTATAAGGGAACGGAATATTTTATCCTTGCCACGTGCAATAATAAGTAAGAAGTATATTCTGTGCACTATTGCGTGCTGTGCAATGTTTTGCACGACTAGCGACTGTCACTTCAACAAGGTACAGTAAATAAAAGAGATACAGAACCAACCGAGATATTAACATATTTGCACTTTGTAGGTATCTACGCAAAATTAATTGTGATTCTTTACTATGTAGAAACCGTTCTATACCTTAGTAAACAGGCTTATTTTTTTTTGTAATTTCCTAATAGCAACTATTTAATAACTATCCCAAAGATAACTCTTCCTTATTGTCAAAATAACAATCCTATCAAGTTAAATGCCTCATAAACAGACTAGCTTTTTTCCAGCGGCTTCGACCGCGTAGAGGTCGGAACTTATCCCACGGGAACGTACAACCGGGATAAAACTACCCTGTGTGTTAATCCAGGATATAAACTATCTGTTTGCCAAATTTCATCCAAATCTATTCCGCGGTTTTTGCATGACTGAGTAACAAACTTTCTCATTTATAATATTAGTAGTAAAGCAGGATAACATAATAAAGGACTGACTCCTGAAACTACTAATAATTTCACCACTCCTCAAGTAAGTTCTCTTAACTAAACTATGTTCACAGCCTATTTGGGCTCTCCAGCAAGTTTAAGAGGTAATTCTCGACCATAAACGAGCCGCGTTTAAGCCAAAATGGCGGACAAATATGCTGTGATGCCGTTTTGCGTTAAAGTTAGAATAATTTTGCGTAAGATTACAAATTGTTGGGAAATTATTTCAAACTAGCTCCAACCCGTGTCTTCGCACACTTTTATGTCGGAAATTATGCCACTTGAACGTAATAACGGGACAAATTTCGTTCTCCAGGATGCCATGTATCTCCTTGCCAAATTTTATTGAAATCCGTTCAATTGCTCAAAATATATAAGATCATATCATTTGGTGTTTATGAAAAGTAAATTCATATCAAATCGTTTATTTCTTTGCAAACATGGGTCATAGGTATGGGTAATAGGAGTTTTTATAATAAATTTCTCCATATTTTATCATCACATGGGCATGCAAAGTTTTACATTTCCTAATAAAAAAATAAAAAAATAAGTAGCAGATCATTGTAATTACAAATAAAACAATAAAACATATAAATAAAAAATAAATCAGCGAGGTCACAGCAATAAAAAATAAAAATAAAACTATAAAATGTCAAATAGAAATAAAAAGTAAGTGAGACCAGGATCACAATAATTTTGTTAATCAGAGTAGCCGTATGTCAATCAGTGAATCATCATTAAGATAACCGTCAATCGTGTCGGTCTTCATAATTAAAATCATCAAAATCATACATATTAAATTTTCTATAAACAGGCGAATTAATAAGTGTAACTTGTAAATATTATTCCAACGATTTATTTTCTCATTTTGATCAGTATGCCACACAGTACCTAGAACAGAAGAACTATATAACTCAACTACCTTGTTGTATTTAGGTATCATTATTTGTTCCAAAATGTAGGTTTTATACCTAATAATATATATATATATATATATATATATATATATATATATATATATATATATATATATTATATATATATATATATATATATATATATATAGTAAATAAGTTACAGTTCAAGTAATATCACTATATTAAAGCATTATTAAATAATTTGCTAAAAAAATAACCTTGCCTTCTGCGTCGTAAAACGTCTAAGAATCTTATTTATTTCTTAATTGAAAATACAGCGTACGAAATACATTAGGCGATCGCTGGGACAAATTAACTTGAGGCAAATAAACTGGCTGGTTTTAGGGTTCCGTACCCATCCGGTGCCAAGGGGACCCTATTACTAAGGTTTCGCTGTACGTCCTGCCGTCACAGGGAATTATCTTATCTAAATATTTATATAAGATAATTCTTGTATATTATTTAAGAATAATATCTTTAACCGTAATAGGAAGACATTTAAAAATCTCACAAAGTGGCACAACTATAACAACAAATAATAAAATCAATTTTCAAAATTAAACTTGACTTCTACCGAAAAGACTGGCCAGCACTTTAAAAAAGACATAATTGTGTGCAAAAGCGAGAGGGATACAGTTTTTTTTTTGAGGGTGGGAAATGATCAAATAACTTCTCCCGCTCTGGGCGGAGCAGGAGGGCGTGTCAGGCTTTTATGGACTAAAACCCACCCGTGTTCCTTCAGTTGCCTGTGTGCCAGCGGCCACGATACCTCTCTTCCGAACAACGCGCACCCCTAGCAGGCATCGGCCCAGTTAGTGCTGACATCTCTTTGAGGCGCGCGTGGAACACAGTGCGCCGTCGACCCAGTCCTACAATACAGTTAGATTAGAAAGGGGGTCCCCATACAATGAATGCGTTTAATCGGCGTTTTTAGAATATATTGTACCTACCGTGGTACGAAACACTTTGTGTGCTAGTCCGACTCACACTTGAACGCTTTTTCTGTTTAACAGAAGACCTCCTTGAGTTGTTTTAAGGATATTTTTCTTCTGTTTGAGTGCTAGCTTAGGATTCTTTAGAAATTAGTTTCTGAAGCAAAAGTTCCTAATAACTTACGGTATTGGATTGGTACCGATGACAGAAAATGGTCGTATGCTTTTAGTATGAAGTGGGTATTTGTATTGTGTTTGTAATAACCATAAGACCCTTACATAGGAGCCTTAGCTGGTTAAAGCTGGCCATATCATGACGCTATTTTAAGGGGGTAAGGAAAATAGCAGCTGGCTAGATCTGTTCATAGTTTTAGCATCAATAATATTGTACAATTACTGATATTCAGAAAAGTAATGCAGGTAGGTTCTTTATATGTAGATATGAAAGCGCATAAAATCTTGAAACAGAATGTGGGTCGCCTCCTGCATTTTACGAAAAGTAAAGTTTTCCTTCGAAATGATCAAGATAATAGATTTTCGTGACACACTGTGTAAATGCCACACTGTGTAATTGTGTAATCGCCACTGTTCTCATTAATGGTGAAGGGAAACATCGTGAGGAAGCCGACATGTCCTAGAACCAATAATTCGAAGATCTGTGACATCCGCTAACTCGCTCTGGGTCCGCGTCGTGGATTACGGCTCGCTCTCGCTCACAAAGAGAAGGCCTGTGTGGCTGTCTCCCAGCAGTGGGAACATTTTAAATTAATTAGGACTGATTACATCAATCGTACTCTTCAATACTGACGTCAATTTAGTTACGTACTTAATAAAAAAATCAGTTTCGGTAGCTTTCGGAAAATGTTCAGTCGAAAGTTAAAATTGAAAAACTCATACCAAACGTTTTCATCCAAAAGGTCACAGCTGTGCTAAAATGAAATTGACTGAATGCCAATTCATGACTCAATGCATCAAGTTTCCGATTCGTGCGGCATTGTGAAACGGTAACATATTCCAGAAAAACAATACAAAATATTTTACTGTCCATTCTCGAAAACGAGACATTTCGTAAAAATGCCATATCAAGTTCGCTATAGCTCGTATACTTAATCCTTCTAAATTTTAATCTCAGACACCAGTCTTTTCTCACTAAGACTAGAAAGTAACCAAAATTATATGGTTAGTTTGTATTACATTTTTGAGTTACAAAAAGAACACTACATCATGAAAATTTGCATTAATTTCAGAAGTCGGTGGCAAAAAAGCGAAAATACAAAACAACGACAAGTTTTGTGTTTTCGCCACCTAAAGTCGGTCGCCTTTCGCCCACCGCTTTTTTTGCCACCGAAATCTGTTGCTTTTTTTATAAACTTTTTAGTTTTCACTTTGTAGTTGTGGTGAAGGTATAAGAAATTGTGTGGGGTAGGTCCCCACACAATTTCTTATACCTTCACTTGCTAAGTACATAACAGTGACAGGAAATTATTACAACATCATCAAAATAAACTACGTGGAAAAACATACGTATTATTGAAGCTTACTCAAAAACCAATAATCAGAACTTGACCAAACTTATGTGAGACCACCCGGTAAGTATAAACCAAACCCGCTTTCAACCAACGATTTTTTTTTTCAAATCGGTTTATAAATGACGGAGTTTTGAGGTAACAAACATAAAAAAAATACGACCCAATTGAGAACCTCTTCCTTTTTTTGAAGTCGGTTTAAAAGTAGTATTTCTTGGTTACTGCCATAAATTAATCACAATAAACACCTTCGGGGAAAGCAGGCATTATGTTACGTCATATAAATATTTTGTTCCGTTTGGGCATGAGTCCCTTGTTCTCAGAAAGTCAAACATTTAGCCTTATCTGCTAAGCTAATCAGATTGCAATAGAATTAGTTCATAAAAAGATCAGACCCTATAATGTAACAAATAAGTTTGTCAATATGGTCCGTTTTTCTTTCTTTATTTTAGACAGAAAAAGTATCCATACATACAGATAGCACCTATCACCTAAGCAATAAAATATTTAACGACCAATAAACTTCAACTGGGGTACAAACAGCGAATGAGGTCGCAAGAAGGGTGGAAACACCAGTCGTCGGTACGTAGCCTAGACTAGACGGGTCGTCGCGGCTGTATCGACCGGTGGCTGGCGCTGGCGACCTGCCAAACGGTCAGCTGATCGACTGACTGGTGCGAGGATTTGTTACTGCTTTGTATTTTTTTGGTAATTAGTTTGTTTCTGAGTATTGATGTCCTTAGATAGTTATGGTAATTATAACTTGTGCTTATTTTTTATTTTTTATAACGTTGTCCCACACTAGGAATTTCTCCTGTATTGGGGTGCGTTTACAAACATTTAAACTCACATACACAAAACAGCCTGATTGTCAAACAGCCTGAAACAGCTTGATTGTCATTGGCAATTATTTAGTAACAGCGTGATTTATTTCGATTCAGCTTATGGGTTTTGGCAATGGTTGAGCTCAGCTCAAAACTCCCCTTTATTTATTTCAAGGCAAGGCAAAATTAATGTCTTGCTAATTAATCATCATTATTAAGTTAGACGTGTATTGAGATTAACTCTATTTTGTTACTGAATTCGGCAGCAGCCTGACTTCGGTTAGGAATATGTTACGGATCATAATTCCGCCTGTCGTTCTCCATAATTAACTTAAAGAAGATCGAGCATTTCCCAAAATTGTATTCCCAATCGAAATGCCAGTGAAAGACTGAATAAAATTACATCAGACCCGCTCGACGTCGCTTCACTGAATTTCGGGGAAAACAAATTAAACCATTGACATTAATATTACGAAACGTGTCAATATTACCAAGTCTAGTTTTAAATTGAAGAAGAATAAGGTTTTTCCAACATCAACATAATCAAAAATGTCTACTTTTTTCGATTCTTTAATTCGTAGAAACCTATCCAAAACCACAAAAAATAGAACACAAACATAAAAGCGAAGTGCTCTTAGAAAATAAAACTACATACGAGTAAATGGCACAAGTGAAGAAAATAAGGCAATTCCTTGGAACTATCACACACACTCGCGTCAAGAACTCCACTTTGTTGACTATAACGTTTGCCTTGGACGATGTTTGTTCCTCCCACCTTAAGGGGTTGGCTTATAACGCTTGAGGTGGTATAACTGGAATAGCATTTAGTCATATACTGAAGAATAGTACCTCTTCTATGAACATTTTGTAGTCCAGACGATTACTGGATTTTTATCTCAAAATAAAATCTTATATTTTACTTACATTAAATAGTTATATGTAAAAGTATAATTTTATAGAAGGTCGAATTCAGTTACTTGGGTGTCAAGAATGTACTGATTAATTAAAGTTGCTCATTCTGTAAATTAAATAGGGATAGCAAAGGTTGATTAGATTAGGATTGTTAAAGCGTCCGCTTTCTAGGGTCAGTAACTAATCGTTATTTCTAAGGGCGTTAATTTTATTGGCAATGTAGTTACGCTTAATTAACAGGAGAGTTTTAAGTGTAAAATCAATTAAGGCGCGGCACAAAGCAAATTTTTAGGTATTTGACGATAGCGTATTGCGGCAACAAATAAAGTTTGACACAGCGATGCGTTTGATGTTAGTTGAATCGAAAGACCGACAAAATAAAAGTAATGTTGTTTTAATTCAATTAAAAATTAATGCAATGGCTCTATGGAATATTTTTTAGGTATTTCTTTCGTTTAGTTGATGTTTTTTAGTATAAGTTATTTCCTTAATGTAGTAATGACACTAAAAATATTTTTTGCGCTCTGTCTTACTATTTTATTTTATGAAATATAAAAGTACCCTACGTGTAGTTCCAGATTATAAACAATCTGTGTGCCAAATTTCATCCACATTTATAATATAAATGAATATAGTAGGAAGTAGGATTTTTAAGTCTTTTCTTTTATAATTTGACCAAATGCTAATTTTTTTTCTGTCTTGTAATATGTACCAATTCGCCTACGTGTGCGATAAAAAACTGAGCATTTTACGATGTGTTACTTTTGGACAGCATCTTAATGCCAGCCTAAAACCTATGAATGGTTTTTCTGCTAGAATACCTAGATATATATTGACCAACATCCCCTAAATAAGACCAATCCTACCATGGAGTCGGTGCTTGATTTTATCGTGCTTTTATCAATATTTTTTTATTGATATATGCACGATAAAATTGTACTGGGTAAAGTAGATATAAACCCAAACCTTGGGAATCGTTAATTGAGTGGTATGGTTAATCTATCTTCTTATTCGTATAGTTAGATGGTAAAAAGTTCAAACATCTTTGGCCCAAAATTCAGCTGCGCGAAGGGTGCTCACCGTAGCAGTCATAAGATCGTCAAATGCACAGGTGACAGAGCACGCGGCGTATTATACCCTCGTTGTCCATGTTAAACTATTCAACTGTATAATTTCTTTATCAGGTGTGGCACAAAGCGAACTTAACTACTATAAACAAAGAGGAATTGATCATCAATCACTAGTCTTTTAACTTATAGTACTTTAACTCTATCTACGGGAACCCTAACGACTTTGCAGTCGTGTTTGAAGAGCACTAAGTCGAATTCGGCTTTGCTTCAAGTTACGTGTGACGCAACCTTTAAAGCCATTGCACATCGGCGGACGGCGGGGCAGAGAATTTTAAAGTTACTGAAGTAAATTCGTTCATACTGAATGGTGGAGGATACCGCGGCGGGATGCGAAGACATGTGATAGTATGCGCTGAGTTCGCTAGCGTACAATCGCAGAGGAGAGGCAGTGAAGGCGGGGTGCATTCCGCACTTCCCCCGTGGCATACCGCGGGACGTGGTCGCTCACAATGGGCCTTATTAGAAGGCTAAAAGTCACCCAAAATGCAGTGGAGAGGGCTATGCTTGAAGTTTCCCTACGTGATCGAAACAGAAATGATGAGTACGGATCTTTTCATTTCTGCGTGGAGAACCAAGGTAATGGACAAAGCCCGAAGAATTGCCAAATTTAAGTACTCACTGCGGCCGGACACATTGCTCATAGGACAGATGGCTGATGGGGCCGAAAGGTTCTGGAGTGGCGACCGCGTACCCGAAGACGTTGAGTTGGAATGCCTCCAACCAGAATCCGCTGGATGCGGGAAGCAAAGAACCGGTCGAAATGGTGGAGCTTGGAGGAGGCCAATGTCCAGCACAGGAGTTTTTTAGCTGAAATGATGATACCGCGGTATGCCGCAGCATCCACTAGTGCGCTGGCGGCTTCAGTATCATCTGTGTACGCTAGCCGGTGGCAAATCCACCTCAAAGCCTTTTCCCATCGCCCGCCGCTGTACACTGGCCTTTATTAATATTGATGCACTTTGGTGGCCCCTGAAGTTCAGCACTCCAGCTAACACTGCAAACAAAAACGGTCATGAATTTATAAAGCGTTTTGCAGTAGAGGAGTTTGTTTGTTCTACCTTGGGGAGTGGCTCTTATGTCATCGCTGTTTGTTCTTGCCATGAGGGGCTTAAGGTGACGGGTTGATATGGTATAAGAATAGATTTATGTTACTGGCTGGTTCAAACACATGTCGGATATACGGGACTTGATCATGTCCGTTATATCTGGGGTTTGTCTTTTTTTTTGTAGGTAAGGTTAGCCTCCATAAATAGCCATGATTATTTCAAGCACCATTGGTTCGTTTGGCGTTCTTCTTAGCTGATTGGCTTATATTTACACCCCGATGAGATTGAGCTATTTATGTATAGGTACAACACGTGTGTACGATATTACATGAGAGACGGAGGAGAGGCTTAGTAAATTGATAATTTATTTTCTTACATTTATCGTGTACATTGCGATTATTTGCGATCAAATTAATAAACAAAAATCTGGCGGACTGAACCGGGCTCGAAATGTATTTATTTTTAAAAGAATAAAGCGATGCCAATACAGAAACTAGAAAAGGGAGGTTGAAAGTAGGGCTATTAGGCTGCATTGACTGCGAAACGAATAGTGCCAAATGTTTGTGTGGTTCGTGTTGTGTGGATATTAGTTTCAGAAATAAAGGCAGTTAAGGACAGGAATCTAGTCTTAATGCTTATCTACGTAACAGACAATTGGTGAATATTGTGGCAGTGCGCAAAAACTTGATATACCTACCTACACATTTATTTATTCTGCAAAAAATGCCAGTCAAAAATTGGGTAAATAATGTACAATTAGCGCTAAGTTCTAATTCACAAGCTTCCACAAATTAAAAACTACACGTACACAAACATAAAATAAATAAAAATAGACACATAGAATCTTCTGAAACAAATAAAACAAAACTAATTCTTATTTATACGAACAAAAACGAAACAAGCTCTTCTAAAGACAAAACGTACTTACAAACTAGAATAAAAACAAAGCAAAACCAAAATGAAATTAGTAATGGTATTGCGGTCTGCACCAAAGTATCACTAACTAGCTTTTGCCAGCGGCTTCGCCTGCGTGGAGGTCGAGAACGAACCCACGGGAACGTAGTACCGGAATAAAAAGTATCCTATGTATTATTCCAGGTTACAAACTACCTGTGTGCCAAATTTCATTCAAATCCGTTCAGCCGTTTTTGCGTGAAAGAGTAACAAATATCCATAATCACAAACTTTCACATGTATAACATTAGTAGGATTTATAGTTTGTCTTCAAATGTTTGGACTGGTTCTAAATAAATCAAATGGATTCATTCCGGATTGATAGTGCTTCACGCATTGGAAAGTCAGCCGTCAGTCACAATCAAAACACTAATAAATAATAGTTTTTTTTTTTACAAAATATTTACTGTCCATGTAAAACAGTAAACAGGTTCATAGGTTAGCAGCAAGTTGAGATGACATGGGTAGCTTAAACTATTTCCTACAGCTATGTTACAAATATAATTAATTGCCAGTGAGCCCCAAACTAGACAGGTAAGTCTGTATCTTGGGGCTCTGGGTACGAATTCCCCTATAAAGTAGGAAGATGCATACAGTGAATTCCAGGTAACAGACTGACATTCAATTATCGGCGTTACTCAGTAATTAATAGGAATGTTGAGGCGCTTAGATGGTATTAGTCCGTATCAGATACCGATACTCAGCCGCATCTCTGAAAATCGATACCAATTGAGTTGAACAACGTCTAGACTGATATATAAGTACTTATACTACTACACTCTTTAAACTCTGTCAGCTGCTACTCAATATCAACTTTATTGCAACCCAACGGCAACCTTATTGCAATGATAATAGTGAGTAAAAAAAAAACCGGACTGGCGGCTGCGAAATTTTTGTAATTTTTCTTCACGGGTGTCGTTTTAAGGTTTTTAAGGGTGCTCAATCCGATAGGTAGATCAAAACAAAGTTTGAGTAATTTAAAGATATATAGTACACAACGTTACATTTGGAGTTGATGAAAAAGCATAAGGAACTTCGTTCTTGACGGTGTTCCCCCCACAATTTTTTATTTACATAGCATAATCAGCTTGTAATTTTCCCACTATTGGGGCACAACCGTCCTCTCTATTAGAGGGAGTGGGCTGTGATTTCCACGCGAGCCCAGTGCGGGTTGGTAGATGTCACACGTCTTCGAATTTTTAGTTCTAGCACAAGCTGGTTTCCTCACGATGTTTTTCCTTCAACGTTTTGATAGCAGTGGTGATGAAATAATTTACTTAACGTCTTTACGTTATGGCTGCCTGGGTTCGAACCTACTTCCTACAACTCGTAAGTTACAACCGTTTCTACTAAGCCACCACGGCTCATGTTATTTATATGCTACAAATTGCTTCTAACCACTACTTCGTCTCCGTGACATTTCTTGTTGTAACATAAAATATATCATATTGCATTGCATTGCCGGCCGCGATATTAGTTAATTTTCTCTTAGTATTCTTTTTGTATTTTTTTTTTTTTTTAGTCGATTCTTTAGGGTCGTAACGTGGTGTTAAATATCGTATAATCGTCCTCAAGAATTGGGCAATCAATTGCAAAGAGTGATTTTCAAATCGAAGTGGTATTTCCAGAAATTACCATTACAAACAAACAAATTTTACCTCTTTATGGTATTAAATATTTCATTCTAAACAAGTAGGTAAATATGTGAACACGTCGAGATTGCAGAACAACAATTTATTCAGGAAACAAGATAGGTACTATACAAAATGAAGGAAGAATAAATTCTCCTGCTACAGTTCCTCAAATTCATTACAAAGAAACTTTAGTCTTGCGAGGTAATTTGTAGAAATTTTGCGAGTCCTCGCTGTGGTTCCTACGTATACATCTCTTTTATTATTGTTTCCTTAGAAGCTGAATAATATTCTAGAAATTTTCAAGAAAGTAAAAGGACTTGTTTTTTTGTTTTAGGACATTGTTGAATAAATGTAAAATTGTTACAAAATGAGATAGCTACAAAAGTATACTTTCTTTGAGCTCGTTTTTAGGAATTTTCAAACAAAAGTTATTTAGATTTATTTTTAATTTCTTGAAGAGAATCTGCAAGTTATTTTTGGGTATATTAAGTGCGGTTTGCTGGCCTTTTAAAAGAACATAACCAATAGGGTTACTATGTCCTTCTAGGGCGTCCCCTCCCGGCGTTCCACTCACATATACTGTGTAAATGACATGAGGATTTATCTTCTTCTTCTTCTAATGGTGATAGCAATCTAAATACAGTCAGCCCAGAATTTGGCTACGATTTTGGCACTTTCAACAGCGTCCATCAACTCCTACAGCATGCAGACAGCAGGACACGCTGGACAAGATATTAAGTGCCCCATTGTATGTGGGACAGCACCACATTTACACTCCAGGACGGAGTCATCGGTGAATCTCCATCTGAGCAGGTTTTCTTTACTTCGGCCTACGAGTCCGGAGTATATTTAAAAACTTCCAGGAAAGCTTAAGCAACTTATGTCCAGGTGCGAAATTTTCTGCGGGAGGAACGAATGGGTTTGGCAAGGAAGCATCGTCTCGTCACTTAAAAGGATTTCACTTAAAATTGTTCTACTGACTGATGAGACATTTGCTCGAAATAAGAAACATGAAAAAAATCATATAAATACTACTACTTACTTCTGAGAGCATCATTTTATGAAACAATCCGATGTTAATTAATAAAAGAAGCTTTTGGGAGTTCCTGATGATTTTATAACCCGTAATGATCGCCATGCGGGCTTCCGTGACCGAATTCAAGGATCAACGGTATTCGTAATCTTCATCACAACTGCGTCACACATTTAATTAGTTAGCCAAATTTTTTGCTTTGATTTCACATCAGCCAGTAAAATTCGAGCTTGTAAGGAATCCGTACCCAAAGGATGTCAAAGGGACCCTATTACTAAGGCTCCGCTACCCGTTCGTCTGTCACAAGGATGTATCTTTTGAACCGTAATAGCTAGACACATGAAATTTTCACAGAGTGTGTACTACTATTAAAAAAAACAACAGCAATTGAGTAAAAAATTAAAGGTCGCCCTGTGTTTTGGCATATGATAAAATTATGTACCTAATGATAAATATTGTACGGTGGTACCGAACCCTTTGTGTGTGAGTCTGACACGCACTTAACCGCTTTTTCAAAAACATGTGTATGATATACCAGCCAAAAAAAAATGATGAATAGACAGCAATATGGCCAGATGTATCGCTAACGATACCTATATATTCCCTGCACGTACACCGATCAATACATCGCGATATGGGGTTGATTTCAATTTATTCTCATAACTCAATTTTCTGCGCAACTTTTTAGCGTGCAAAATTATTTTTAAACTTGTTAAAATTTAGATATTTGGAAAATGTCTGTGTTTCGAATAACATAGCCTTGATAATCGTGTAGTTTTTCATCATAATCCCAAATTAAAGTAAGGAGCCGAAATGATTGTTTCTATCAAATTCAATTTAGTAATATTATTTCTTTAATTACTTAGCTTAACACAATTTATATAACCAATTACTCTAACCAAAGCAGAAATGATTATTTACAAAACTATTATTTATTCAAAATAATTACTAATCCGAAACAACAACAGTGATTTATAATAACTAATACAATAGAAAACAAACGCTTACCAAAATATTTTGCTATTTTGAACCCTATCACATTCGCAAAACAGGGCAGCACGATCCTACTCTAAGGCCCTTTTCACATGCGTGTTTTTTATCGTTTATGACACGAAAATGCCGTATCCATATTGTTATAAACATTTTCATATAAACCGCATTTCTTTGTAGTTTAGAAACCACTATTACAGCCACGACTGTCAATCTCTATAGTAGGGTCGGCTTCCAGTCTAACCGGATGTAGCTGAACGCCAGTCTTTTACATGGAGCGACTGCCTATCTGACTTCCACCACCAGGTTACTAGATAATCAATGTCCCTTGGTAAAACTCGTTGCCAGATTTTCGGCAGCAGGTGGAACGAATGGGTTTGGTAGGGAGGCACTATCTCGCCACAACTTTGACCTTCCTTAGACCGTTGAGTGGGAGCATATTAATTATTAATTCCTTTATAATAAACCGTCACAGTACGGTTTTACTAAACTCAGACGTGTGTGAAAAGGGTTTAACTTTACTTTAAACAATTTAGTAACAAAATTCTCTCTAAAAACATTAATAACACGTCGAAAAATATAAAAACACAAGATATGAAAATGGAGTTTATAAAATTATTATTTTTGCAGCCCGAGTTTAATACATGGGCAGGGGGATGGGAACCTGAATGGTAATCTATGCATCGATGCGAACCAGTTTGTTTGCGAGTTACGGTCGTATTAACGCTAGGATTGCTTAGTTTTAGAATACCAAATTTATCGTGGTAAAGTTACAATTATAGCTAAGAGCTACAATTATGGCATCAACAGTATTAATGTGCGTCTAAGGAATGGTGTACCTAAACGTAATTCATCAATAAAAACGAATAAAATAAATACTTCGGTAATTTTTAGAACACGCAGTTTTGCTTTTTAAGTTGCTTAGGATAAGCAAAATATATAATGGCGTCACGAAAACAATACAAAGCATTTAGCATCTTACTGTAACTCACTTAGATAAAGCCTTAGATATTTCTAACAGACAGTCAGAAAATTAGCTTTAATAAAAGGGGTAGGCCCTTTTATTGAAGCGGGTACCGACGAGGTCTCATTACTAAGTCTTCAATTACAAAGCCCTTAAAATTATCTATGAAGCGAGATTAATATAATTATGATTAATTTACCTGATCGTGTGTAATAAATTACTTGTAAAGGTTAAACATAAATTTCCTAACTTATTTATTACTTTACCTCCCACACTGCTTTTGCAAATGGCTTCCTCCATATGAGCTCACAAGTTATTCTGCGACGTGGTTTCGCCCAATTTGCGTGTGCAGAGTTGTAATCAGTTAAAAGACAATGATTACTTTGAACTTAGTTTTGTCATGTAAACAATAACTTCTGGTATAGAATGAAAGTTCTTGGTTTTTGCATGTGACATCAAGTTAGACAGCCTATCTTACGCCTGTTGGCGTCGTGAAACAGGGGGAAGTTATTTAGAATATGTCTTCTGGTCTAGACGACTGCAGAAAGGCTTCCCATAATCCTACTATCCTAGTAATCCTACTTTTATTATAAATATGAAATTATATGTTTGGACGTTTGTAGCGAAATGGCTGAATGGATTTGGATGAAATTTGGCACACAGATAGATAATAACCTGGATTAACATATAAGATACTCTTCATCCCGGTAATACGTTACTGTGGGATAATTTTCGACCTCCACGCAAGCGAAGCCGCTGGCAAAAACTAGTTGGCTTATAAAAGCAAACTGCGACCACCAATTTTTTACCAAGTGAGGCAGAGTATGCTATTATATAGGTAGATAGACTGGTAGTGTGGTCAGTTATTGATTTTACATTAATGATGCACGAATTCACTGAATTGATTATAATTCAATCATGTTCTGCGGATTCGTAATAACAATGACTTACTGATCAATTAGTAATCAGTGCCATTTGTGCTCGCATTTAGTTCAAGCTCAAATTCAAAGCATTTAATTCAATTAAGCCATTTACTAGCACTTTTGAATCGTCAACGAATTGGTCAGTAAGATGGAGCTAGTTGCCTATTCCAAAGCGTAGGAGATCCCTATGGAGAAGAATGTAAGAATTTCCATGGACACTCTATAGTCAAAAATATTTTATATATTTTTTTTAAATGTCTTATTATCATTTCCAGGTCGGGCAAAGTTTTTATTTGGTTTTGTTATCTGGAATTTCTCAGTGCCCGCGAGTCTGGATTTGTGTACTAAAGTTGCTACACCTATGCTCAACCCTTCCGGAGAACAATGCGTAATGTTATGTTCTTGTGTAGCATAGAGAGAAGTGCACCCTGCTTCCCGTTCCGATGTGTTACGTAAAAATATATATGTCACCGTATGATTGTGAGCAGCGTTAGTTTATAATCTATCTCGCGAGTTTATAAACTGTTGATAAATTGTGAACTGCACCATACTGTTTACCGACCGAATAGGTTAGGTTAGGTTAGAATTGTGACCAACCGCGCGCGAGCTGAGCGAACGAAGCGAGCGGTGCCGCGGCAGCGGCCGGCGAGCGCTACTTGCAAGTGAGTGGCAGTTTCTTGGCTAGTTAGTATTAGCGCAAGGTACTATCCGTCTGCAGTTCACAATGTTTCGATAGTTTGTAATCTCCTGAGATAGATTATAAATTGACAATGTTCACAATGTTACGGTGATTTATACACGGTCGAATTGAGAACGTCCTCCTTTGTTTTCGACGATAAAAAAAATTGTTCATGGTGAATGTCACAGCTACACTGCCCGTATTTAAAAAGAACATTTCAAAAAGTTCAAATCTTTTAGCAAATCCTCTTTTATTAAACACAGTTCCTTTTACAACCCACAAAAAATAAAAAGTTCAAAAATGCGATATGAAATATTCACTGCTTCACAGACTTTTCCCTGAGCTTGACATAATTGTTCACACCTTTTAGGAGTGTTGGCACTCCTGACGTCAAAGAGTGTGAAGGTAATATGAGGCATTTTAATTTTCAACCCGTTTGAGTGAAAACTTTCCTCTCTCTGTTCGTGCAAAATGGTAACAGGGAGAATATTGAAAGGTAAAATGGATAGGAGTTTTTGGATGAAATTGTATATGTAACCAACATTTTATGTAATTGATTTGATACTTTTTGTGTTAAATTATTCGAATGAAAATTACGTTCATCTGAAACTGTGAGTATTTTGAAGATGAGTTTTTATTGTCCACGATGTAATAATAAGATTTTTTTTTTGGAACTGTGATTAAAGTCAAGAGACGTTTTTATGTCAAAAATATAGGTATGGTTAAAAAGACGCTAATCGTTACTTACCTATAAGCAACGTTTATAAAAAAGGGGGTTAATGTGTAAGTTCAAAAAAGTAATATGTACGGTGGAATCAATTTACTGAAAAAACGAAAGAATGGGAGCTAAGACGAAAATACTTAATTCTTTTGAATGTCAAAACGATTCTATTTAGGTTGTTGCTTCGACTGAAAGACGCACTCAAAAATACCCTGCATTACACACTTTCCGAGTTCCTTAGGAAAATCTTTCAATATTTTGTCTTCAGAAAAGAACCCAGTTCGTGACTATGGGGAAACAAAACACTTACATCATCGACAAAAAAGTGTCATTCAATGTCAACATATGTTGACATTGAGGGCCTTCATTTCCCCAGCCGCTACGCCGTAGCGATGTCGTAGCTGTGAAAATACTGTTGCTACGCGCGTAGCGTTTTCGTAGCAGTTGGGAAAGTAACTTCTTATCGTACTTGATACGGTTAGGTTAACGTTGATATATTGGGAATATATATTTCCCTACGACAAAATTGGACGGAAAGGGTGAGCGTAGGGTAGTAAGATTAATATTAGGGGTCTAAGAAATAGGTGCTGCACTTTTTTATGAAACCTTTGATTTTGTTAAAATAAATGATGAAAAATTTCTAAACTTAGTGGTCTAGAATCATGTGCTGAACTGTTGTTTGCATGTTGATGTTTGATTCATACATACAAGTAGCTTACCTTAGTGTTGCATGGGATGGCAATGTCAACAAAACGCAGGGGAGAGTCAGTGTTGCAGAGGGCAATGACGGGAATGTTGACGTAGGAAGCTTCAGTGATGGGCTGGTGATCCTGGGCGGGATCCAGTACGATCAGAAGACGAGGCTCACGGAACGCAGCTTGGATCTGTTGATTAAAAAGTGTAAAGTTATGTAAATAACTGTCTATGTAATATTATTGATCAGGTTTGCATTACTTTCTACGCAATCAGAAAATCTTATAATCATTACTACATAAATGCAGTCAGTGGTTCCTTAGTTTGTTTGTCATCATTTTAAAGAGTTAATAATGAATTTTTCTTTCTATGCATAAAAAAATTACCACTTCTTTTGATTGAGGAATAAAAAAAGAATAACAGAAACATAACTTTGAAAAAGAGATGAACATATCACTTTCGCAGGAATCTTTATTATTCATTCCGGTAGTTACCTGGTTAGTGAATGCACCAGGAGTGAAATGTCCAGCAATGAGGGTAGCTCCAGTGTGTGCGGCGAAAGCACAGCACGCTGACCGAAGGGACGCGACGAGATGACGAACACGTCCGCGGAGTTCTCGATGGCAACCACAGCACGGGCAGCCAGTACAAGCTTCTCCCAAGTACGGCGCAGGTTGATTACGTGTGTGCCGTCAGCGCGGTGCTTGTACACGTACGTTTCCATCTAAAACAACAACTTCGTCAATACATGTTGTTCATAAATAACACATGTTAAAATATTAGAGGGTAACAACTCAGTTGGGAGAATGGTTCGTCAATATTTTCAGACAATTATATGGATACGGATTCTTGGCTCATCATATTTGCATGTTGTTATTTTTCGCTTTTTAGGTTATGTTTCTCAAGTTCGGCAACCCACCTGGAAGTTGACGTTTTCGGACCCAAGATCTGTCGTTGCCGCCAGCATCTTGGTGACATCCTCGTCGTTGAGGGCGAGTATGTCTAATCCTCCCGTCATCGTTGCGTTTAAATGAGTTACGGCTAAACCTAAAACAAAAAATGTGACACCGCTAAAACACAATGTATAAAATTATGTTTACACCATATACTTAAAAAATACTTAACATTTTAAGTTTTACAACGGTTCCTACTCCAAATTCAATTACTTTTGTTCATAATTCAGAGATGATTTAGAAACAAATTAAAGATTAAAAAAATACTTACGCGTATAATGCCACTGGGAGGATAACTCTCGGCGCAAAGCAGAGCGATGAAGATCCAGTGCGCGTAAAAATTCCGCCGCGATTTTCTTACGTCCATAGGAACGGGGGCAAATAGAGTATTTTGGTAGTAGTTCTATCTATCACCTTCATTATAATTATATTATTTACTGAGAGAGTGCGGGAAGAGAGATTGCACCTGGGTTTGCGCATACTTTCGTACACTATAATCGATAGCTAGTCTCCGCTGAGATTAGTTTAATGTCCATTTTCCTTGATTATGTCTACAAGTGGTAGTTGTACTTTTAGGTACCTATACCTTAATATGGTCCTTGATAAGGAACGACCCGAGTTTCCAAGCAATCTAAATTTATTCATCACGCAGTGTCCATCTCTTTTTATTACCAGGAAAATAAAATCAGAACATTAACTTAAACAGTCAGATACTTCCTCCATTTTGTGCGACATTTTCTGTGTTAATGAATTAGTAATCAACTAATTACTTAGTTAGCCTTCTTAAGTTCTTACGAGGAGAAGTCCATTAATATAATTAGAAATTCATCATTGTGTGTTCTAAGGAGTAGTGTGGGGGCTATAATTACGTTCGTACATTTAAGTCATTAGGGCTGCAAACAATCAAAATAAATGTTTGGTGGTAATTATTGAGAACAATGCTGGCTATGTGGCAACTTTGCCTAAATAATTTCATCACCACAGCTTTCAAAACGGTTTCGGTAGGTTCCTGTTTCGGATAGGGCGGGAGGAAACGCCCGGGTGTTTCCATTGCGAAGATCGCCCTGAGGACACGGTGGAGCATACGGTGGAGGTCTGCCCGGCTTGGGCGCAACATCGCCGTGTCCTCGTGGAGGTGATTGGCGGCGGCGATGTCTCGCGTCTCACCCTGGTCCATGCCATGGTATGGAGCGAGAGTGCATGGCTAGCAGTCGCCTCCTTCAGCGAAGCAGTTATGCTCGCAAAGAGGGAGGCGGCGCACGTGAGGGAGATGCAGTACATGCGCCGCTCATAGCCGTAGCCTTCGCAGGAGACGCCCTGGGCGTCGGGAATCCCAGACTGATTCCTGGCCGTAGGCACGGGCTTGCGGACGGCGAGTAATGGGTAGCTCGTTGTCCGGTAAGGACCAAGTCCGGGTCGACGGCGCGTTGTGTTCCAGGCGCGCCTCAAAGAGATGTCAGCAGCAACTGATGGGGCCCGCAAGGGCCGATGCCTGCCAGGGGTGCGGGTTGTTCGAAAGCCGCGGCCCCTGGCACAGGCAATTGAGGGAACACGGGTGGGTTTTAGTCAGTAAAAGTCTAACACGCCCTCCCGCTCCACCCAGATCGGGAGAAGTTATTTGATGATTTCCCAACCAAAAAAAAAGCTTTCAAAATGGTGAAGGAAAACATCGAAGACATGTGAAATCTACCAACCCGCACTACGGCCCACTGCCTCTCACAGAGAGGAGGCCTGTGTCCCAGCAGTGGGAATATTATAGGCTGAAGATAATATATGATGAAAATATATGTATCACTATGTATCAGAGTTAACTCGTATACAGCGTATGTCAGAGGTGTGGCCAAATTCAAGGGATTCATACAGACCATCAAACTGAACAAAAGTTGTTCAGTTTGATGGTCTGTACCAGAAGCTTAAATTTTACCATACCTTTTTATTACCAAGACCCCACCGTGCCTCGGAAAGCAGATTAAGCCGTCAGCCCAGGCTATCATTCATGGATCTCTGACAGTTGTTACGGGTCGTAAGAAGCTTTTAAGTCTGCAACCCAGTCTCTCCAAAGGATATCCATTCGTATTACCCAGTAACTGGGGTGTGGAGGTCAATAGGCAGTCGTTCTTTGTTAAATCTAGCAATTTATATGTTCTCCTAGTAATTAACACCAAGACACTTTAAAAAAAAACTATACGAATCAGTGACTGTATTCTAAAACAATAATGGAAACCAAATAGTGTTGAAAAAAAAAAAAACAATAATAATTAGTAACAGTGTTCAGTGTTTAAACTCCAACCGTCGTTCGTCTCTTCGGAAACGCTCGTGTAACTTCGGGTCTGTTCGGACAAAGCCGAAGCCAGCCGAGTGGAGTGGAGGTGTAAGATGGAAGATAATGCTGACAGGCAGTGTAAATATAGGTAAGTGGGTTCATTTTCTACCGGGAATGTGTATTAAGTGCATTCTTGTATCATGTCGGTAGCACGTTTTATATTTCATTCAATGGCCATGTACATCGCCATACCGCGCATTTGCATTTAAAGTGAATTTACTTTTGATGTAGTTTAGATGTGGTGAGATTACATCTGGATTCTAGAATTTTGTAAGAGGCGACTTACAGGCTATTAGAAACATAACTAACCTTAGTTAGTGAATTATTATAACCTACTGGAATCTGAGAGTGGATATTGTTGAATTGAATATGAGCAGGAAAATACAGTTTATTAAAGATTTTAAAAGTATATTTGCTATTAGTATTGTGTAGTATATCCTTGTATCATTATGTAACATGTTGCTCTTTTCACCATTGTTGGTTGACCTTCTCTAACTTCACTGATAAAATTTCGTGACTACATTTTCTGTATCCATTCAAAACAGAGACGGATAGACAGTTGTCTGCTCTAACGATGAAAGTCGTCGAGTTTCATTTTAATGACCTGCCTGCAATACGGTGAATCCCAAACTGTTGTGATGTACCTTCACTAATTAATCGACAAACTTGGCCGACACGCGTCGAAGTTTGCAACGAAAAAGAGTTTCCCAATTAAAGGCACGACACTAAAAAGAAGACACATGTTCACTTTTTGCATTGCTGCATTCAAACTTGGATTATAGTGCGTATTCTTCATAACGACTATTAAAAATATTATTCAGATACTAAGGTAAGAATGGACTTGATAAGTACGAAGTAAGCCATAATATTCCCTTCACTCTATATTGGCAGAATAACCGACGATAAATAAATAAATGATAACTATTTTTTTCTGGAAGTACACGTTGGAAACGTGTTGTACAAAACAACTTCCGTCAGTAATATTACTTACGTCAAAAATATTTTAAAGGGTTCCTGCAGGTCCTGCCGTTTTGCCAAAATGATTTTGACAAATTTTTTTTTGCGGAAAATCGTTTGGGAAGTCATAATTTATAATTATTATTTTTTTGATGGAACAAAGGCAACCCGTCTTTGGCTAATACATAGGGTAAATGATATAACTACTTATCGCACTTTTTTTTGGAAACCGAGCTAGGATTTAACCGGACGGATAAGACTGAGCTCTGAGTTTGTTTCGGCTTTTCTTCTCAGAATAGTCAGATAGGAAACGCCAACCGTTTTAAAAATGGTTTACCTTTGTTTTGTCAAACAAAATTGACAAATTATCTCTTTCCAAACAGTTTTCCGCATAATTTGATTTGCCAAATTATTACTTAGCAAATAAACTATTCACAAATAATTGAAACGCAAACCTAATATTTGGCAAAGGAAAGTTTAAACAATAACTTGCTTACCAACGAATACTTTTACCAATTTTAATGTAGTCAAATATTTCAGTTGTTATAATAACATGTTTTACGCAAAATAAAATAAGCCAAAAATTGAGTTCCGTCAATTTTCATGTTTCCCTTTTCTATTCAGTCAACGACGACGTTTTATTGCTAAGTAATAATTTGGCAAATTAAATTATGCGGAAAATTGTTTGGGAAGTGATAATTTGTCAATTTTTTTTTTGATGAAACAAGATTAAACCATTTTTAATCCGCCGGCTCTTCTCCATAGGAAGTGACAATTGGAACCGTGCACCTAGCTTCTGGCGTTTCATAAGCGCCCTTGCAGGTTTATGTGAAATAAAATATTTTGATTTGATTTTGATTGATTTGATTTACAACGGTTGGCGTCTCCTATTTGACTACTCTGAGAAGAAAAGCCGAAACATGCTCAAAGCTCAGTCTCTTTTAAAGTCCAGACATATCTGTCCGGTCAAATCCTGGCTCCGTTTCCGATAAAAAATAGGGCGATAAATACACATATCATATACGCTATGTATTAGCCAAAGACCTATTGAAGGTATCTGTAATTATGATATACTTTCTGTCTATTAAACAGCAGTGTCAGCATAATTAAACCAGCCGTAATCTTGTTACCAATGCGTACTGACACACAAGGAATAAAATAAAGCCTGGCATGCATAGAACTATAGGCTTAAAACATATACACAACTATTGGCACATTGTTTTATTTCAGTGAAGAGATAAAGTCCCTGGCTCAATACTTCACTCCTCAGAGCCAATTATATCATGCACACTGCATGACATAATTGGCTCTGAGGAGTGGTTTCCACTGCTCAATAAACTAATTTTTAAATTCGGATAACATTTCGATTTTTTGAGGATTTTCAAGTGAGCTGTAGTGCAGATTATCCTTTGATATCAAGCTAATACTTTTAGTAACCTGGGCGTAATATGGGGTGATATTCGCTAGCGCTGATCGTGTCAACTAACTTTTTTCGAAGTGATCAAAGGTGCGAATAATCGTGCGACTGTCTTATAAAAACAATAAACGCGCTCAGTAGAAGCAGTGGTGGGCCAGCGGTACTGGCCCCGACCCCGGCCCCGTCTTGGAACCAAGCAGGCGTTTTACTTTGTGTAATTTATTTCTTTTTCTTACTGCTATCAAAATGGTGAAGAAAAATATCTTGTCGAAACCAGCATGTCCTAGAACCAAATATTACAAGACATGTGACGTCGACCAACCCGCTCTGGGCCCCCGTGGTGGATTACAACCCACTCCATCTCGGGGAGGAGGAATGTGTCTGATTATGTTACGCGTGTAGTCGCGTCCCGCATCCCGCACTGAATTCGCCTCAGTGTGTCTGGAGCTTCAAATCGTTTTTCAACTGAATACAATCATTTTAATTCTTAGAAGGCTTCTAGACGGCTCGTTGCGCGCTCATTAAATTAATTTCCCTGTTCAGATATTCTAGCAAGTACAAAATTAGTTAGTAACCATTCAAGTTGATAACTTAATTAAGCAGGTACATTACCCGCATTGCAGGCTAGTAGGTAATAATGGCCGTGGTCGGAGCGTCCGTAGTTTAAATTCGCCTTCTACCTTGTGGTTACCTATTACTTAATAGTTCAATGAGTGTATTGATGGCAACATTATAATAGTTAGCTTACAAATGGGTATCGTGTTACCCAATAACTGGGTAGTGGAGGCCAGATAGGCTCTCCAGCTAGGCTGGAAGCCAACTCCAACATATTTAGGAAAATGCTGAACAAATGATTATGATGAATTAATTAACCAATTCTTAATCATCTGAAAGCATAGAAAAGTGTAATTCTGAAAAAAAGTGTAATTAAAAAAATATTACGACTGAAGTTTCAAATTTCATTAAAAAGATTGAAGATTAATGCTTGTTCCTTTTTGTACGAAAAGTAGCTCATATCAGTAAAATACAAGGTGACTTGTAATGTGAAATTAAAAACAAAAAAAAAATTGGTTGCCTGTAAAGTCGGTATACGGGCGAAAGTTTTACGTGACAACGACTTTGAGTGGTAAAATAATTTTAATGTGAATATTCATTCGTATAGTAGGAAGAAGGATGAAATAATAGTAACAATTTAAAACATTTATTTATACAAAGAATTATATTTAAAACATTAATTTATACAAAGAATCTCGCACTGAATTTCATATTAACAAAATTTTATTTTTACCTTTACACATACATACGTATTTATATACAAATATACATACAATAACTTGCACTTTTTATGTCTGTCTCTCTCGCTCTTAGGCGGGCTAACCATGCCCGAGTGGAAGGGACGCGTGCCTCTCACTCGCTCTCATTGTGAGCGCATAACGTGAGCGGAGCGTAACGCAGTTTCTTGAAGTGTCACCCGGCAAACCAATTTATAAGACGTTGTCACGTCAAAAACTAGACTTATTCGAATTCCATGAATTGTCGCCTAGGCTTTATGGGTTGCTTAATTATTGCAAATGGGTAACATTACACAAATACGTCAAATTGCAAGTCAGCCTGTATAATCACTTAAACAAACCTTGTTAGACAAATCAAATTAATTCATCACGGTAATATTATTATTACTATAACAGTAACATCAACTTAAGTACCTACTCAATTTAATTATTCACATCTGTACCTATGTAATCAAATTCAATATTTATTCTGAGCGCTCACTTGGTATCCATACAAACGAAAACACATCGAAATTCATAGGTAAACAAAGAATGTATTTGTTTGTAGGCTTTGGAACATTCGAGAAAGGCAATAGTAGCTCCATTCCCTCGATATTTCGATTATCGTAACACGTAATGTGACGACAATAGGACAACATACTAACTATTATTTACTCTGTGTATTTTTTCACTCGATTCACTTTCAATGTATTCTCTTAAGACATATTTTCTGAGGACATTAGACATAGCTCAAACTATGCGACATACGACTGCGACAGGTAGGCGACTAAACGCAATCAAACAGGCTGCGGGCAACAATTTTGGTGTGTTACACTTGGCGTCGAGTTGCAGAGTCGCAAGGCCAGAGTACTCGTATGCTCTCGCAGCGTCGGCGTCGCAGTGCACGGTGTACGCGTGCATCTGATGACAGTCGCATGCGACTAATCCGCATCGCATAGTTTGTTAGGTGGTTTATTCACTAAGCATGTATCCTTAGGTAAGTTTTCCCAAAGGTAAGCATAGCCGCATCTTATATTAAAGGCAGTAACCAAGTGAACTAACACAAGTACTCTCGACAAAATAACATACATTGTAGTTCAAATAAGTTAAATTTTGGATGTCAAATTATGAAACGTCACTTTTGAAACTGACATTTAATTGCAAACCACATACATACATGAAGCCGAATTTCGCTCGCAATGCGAATTCTGAAACGAAACTAAATAATTAACTCTCATCGCTGTTTAATTAGTTTTATACAATTCAGGAAACGTGAAATTCGAATTTGAACAGTTTGGAATACATAATTCATAAAACCCAGAATATATAATGTAGGTATAGCGCTAGAATGCCGAACTTGTTACGTCTTTTTTCTAATATATTTCAAGATACAATTACACAAACTTTAACCAACGTCATTAAAATGCCAAGAGATCCTTGTAGCAGTGTAACTTGTACAAAAGTATGCAAGTAGCTAATACCTTGCTTGGCATTAAGTCACACAACTTCCAATTGATGAAGACAGCGGCATCTACATCACCACTTACAAACTGCGCAACACACTGACGTCACGCAAAATCCTGCATTGCGCAAGCAGAGTTTACCGCACACTTGCATAACGTACTGACATTAATCGTCTGGCAGTAGCCCACCAGACACAACACTGGTTGGATGATCCACCCCTTTCTGTGGAGGATGAGTGAACTTTACAACCTGCTCCTCAGATTTCTATAAATATAACAAATAAATTGAACACTTTACATACTTTCAGCCGATAGACGGCCCCTGCTGGACATAGGCCTCCCCCAAAAGGGGGGATTTGCCATAATCGCCACGCTTGGCAGGCGGGTTGGCGATCGCAGTATGGTGGTAAAATGCATAGAGAACGCTGCTGCCCATCCTCTAGTAACACACACACACAACACACTTTACTTCATGTCAATAATTTCATGAATTTTTAATTTAACTTTTATTTCCTGCTTTTTAAACTTAATGTCTCGCTTAAATCTGCGCAGCGTTGCGTATGTTTCCCACAGTAAAGTTTGTTACTAATCTATCCTCATTCTTCGTCCTGATCACCATTTATCCATAACCTATTCATTGAGACCTTTTCAATGAGCCCAAACACGATACTTCTGCTGTTGTTGGTGAGTAACTTGGGTATCCTGGGAATTCCAGAGAGATCCAGTATCAATTCAAGGTTACTTTGTTCGTCTAATATCATTGAAGTAATAGAATACCAAATTTTTTATTGTTTCAGTAAGACAGGCATGGCTAGAGAGTAAGACCCCTGCCTTTAAAACTAGGAGAATCCAGTATTTTGAAGGACAGTGTACTTTAGAGAGATTGACACATTTTACAAAATATTTCATAATTGCGTAATAATTCGAATGTAACATACATCTTTATTGAATGGGCTTAAAAGATAATAGTAAGGAATGTTTGTGTGAGTGTGTGTGTTGTTGTGGAGTTAGACTGGTCCGTTGTGGTTTGTGTATGCTGGTATTCAGATGCATCCAGCTAGACTGGAAGCCGACCCCAAGATTCTTGTGAAAGGCTAGGCAGATGTTTATGAAGCAGTGACCTGAATTATAAAAAGATATAAAACGTCACCTTAGAAGGATATAAACTTCGTTTTGCCTAATTACCTCCCTGTTCCGGATAACAATAGGCAGGGTTTTGCTACAGAACAGAAACAATGGACGGGTTTAATGCCTGCTGTATTTATTTCTATGATCGACATGGGGTATGCGTGGTACTATGGTGTAGGCAGGTGGATCGTGTTCCAAATGGATAAAAAAAGAAGTGTTATAATGGAATGTAGTGAGGCCAGGATAATAAATATATCCTTCTTTTAGAGTTTGATAGAAAGATATTTCAGCTATAAATATTTGAACATGATCCTACAGATGTTCACAAAAACTTAATGTAAACGAAAGTAGGTAACGGTTCAAAAGAATACCAAATAACACCAACACGAGAAAAGATATACTCTTTCAATTAAGTACACAATTTGTGTGGGCAGACACACTATGAGTGTTTTCCTTTAATTTACTAACAAACAGGAACGAAATGATGTTATAAATATGTAAGAAGATCTCAGACATAATGAGTACGTAGGACGTCTTGTTATCTTACTTATTTTTCGGCGTTTGGAACATAATTTTGTCTGATAGAATCAGACTCGTGCTCTTGATAAATAATTGTGTTTGTTCTAATCATAATAACTGGTTTTATCAATAAATTGTTAACATAAATTCACGCAGTTCATTCGGCTTCTTTAGACTTTCGATAAACATAGTTTTTTTTTTACATTTGTTTGCCAGCTGTGGATCTTTGAGAGTCGTCACTGGCCGTCAGAAGCCAGATAATCTGAGAACCAGTATTACCCAGGGTTGTGGAGGTCAGATAGGCTGTTGCTCCATGAAAAATACTGGTATTCAGCTGCATCCGGTTAGACTGGATGCAGACCCCAACACTCAAAAAGGCTAGGTTATTACATTAATGTAGGAACGGAATGTTATGATAGAAGAGTGGAATGAAACGTAAAGATGAATGACAGATGTGAAGCATGTTGTATGAAAGAGATGAAAGTATGAAATAGTCTAGGAGTGAAAGATAACGCAAGGGAATGTTAAAGAAGGTGAAAAGGAAGGAGACGGAAATACAGAGAGAGACGAAAGACGTTAGCTACAAAGACGGAATAAAAATAAAATTCAAGTGTATTAAAAAGATCAGTGCTTTTATTCAGCATATATCGAACTAATCCTACATTAATATAACACCGTCTCGTAAAGATTTCCAAAGGTAGAAACGCTGTGCTACGCGTCAAGCTACGCCTTAGCCAACCCAGCGATGCTACGGCGTAGCTTACGGTTTACTACGATCGTTTTGTTCACACGCTTTCAATACATTTTCAGAAGATAACAAAAAGACATTTTCTTTGTGCGATAAATTCAGAGCCATCAATCATGAGATAAAATAGATCTTCCTAATATTATGTAGGTAGGTACAGTCAGCGTCAATAATATTGGGACGAACAGACTGTTCAAAATGATCTAAACAACTCTGAAAATTAAATACTGACTCAATGACACAAACCTTTTTCCAGAGTGACACCAAAATGAAAACTATCATTCTGACAAGAACTTTATGCAATTGAGATAAATTTTAATTTTCTTAGCTGTTGGGATCATTTTGAACAATGTGTTCGTCCAGATATTTTTGACGCTACTAGCTACTGTACCGCGGCTTTTGCCAACGTGACAATGTGCTCTTTAGTATCATTTAGTGTACAAAAAAATATTATTCTGCACCCTAATTGCGTAACACACTATATCGACCCCAATTTTAAGGATATTGCTAATCCATTGCTTCATATGTTCGAAAAATTTGTCTGATTAACTACATTAATAACTCAAACTGAAACTCAAAGCATTTATTTCAATTAAACCATTTACAGGCACTTTTGAATTGTCAAAAAGTCGATCAGTTGGAAAGTTGAAGCTAGTTGCCCATTCCAAAACGTAGATCTCTATGGAGACGAACGGGCAAGAAACTCCACGGACACTCTTATAAAATCAAGTTGAATATTACAAAATCTTGGGAACATTATTCTTGTTGCTTCTGTATGTGAGAACAATGTAAAAAATAATAATTATATACAATTCTAAGTACAAGATCAAAATAAGCCCTGGAAGTTAGGAGATGACCAGTCTCAACCGACAGCGCCCGTTCACGAACTTGACGCGTGGATCAGCACCATCCAGCTCAACCATTTTGTAGGGAACCGAATGATCCAACACACGCGCCACCATCAGTGAGACATTTATGTGAGCATGACATACTCTCACTAACGCAATGAATGTGGTTGAACTGTCAAAATCAAAGCCATGCCTATTGTTAGTGTGTTACGCAATTACCCTGCAGGTCTCATCTATTAACAATAATTAGTTTCAGTACTCATCAAGGATGTCAGACTGCCTCGTTGGTGTAGTGATCACAAAGGCTACTTGTTGAGCATGAGGTTTTGGGTTCGCCTCCCCTGCCGGGCAAAGAGGTATTTGGTTTTTGTATCACGAATTTCTCAGTAACAGCCCGCAGTCTGGATTTGTGCCCGTTTGATGGCAATAGGGGGCCTACTCTCTAACTCCGTCAACGAAGATACGGGCCCGTTCGAAAGTAGATCGGAACTTTTATGTGAGTAATACAGCCTAACCTAACTTTTTTGGACGGGCAAAAATATATCAGGAGTAGGGACAGCTGTCCAATCGTGTTGTCATTCATTCTTAGTTCGGGCTCGAAACTAATCTTCTGTCAGTAAGTAATACGGAGTTGGAAACGCCCGTTACTTGGGCCGAAATGACGGATTTCGTACTTAGGGAGTAACCCCCCTGACTAGCCGATCATGTATGTAAGAAAAAATCTACATCTTTTTAATAAGTGATAGACATCATTTAAATACTAGAAACAAAGACAAAAATATAAATCAACCATTTTTCAGATTTACAAACAACAAAATACGTTGTGATATATAGTAATTAAATGAGTGGAAATTTAAAACTCATGTTAAAAGTAAACTTTGTAAACAAGCATATTACAAATTAGAGGATTATATCCAAGATAAGAATGCTTGGAAACATGCTGGTCCTGCTCCATAGGACAATCTAGTCTAGACAAAATCAAACTGGTAGGTAATTGAATTGTATAATTAATTACATTTATGACATTGATCATTCAGTGATTACTTTAACTCACACAATTACTTATTACTTGTTAATATTCTAAGAAAATTGTACACTTACTTTTACAATGTTTGTAAATATGTGAGCACCATGTTTCTATCATAAAATTTATTTATCTGTAATTGCTTCATTTTCATTCTTTTTGCCTATTTTGGTATGATAATTTTATTCTGGGTGCATCGTTTTCATACATAATTAAATTCATTTAAGATAAATATTACAATTAAAACATTTTAAAAGAGTAACAGTGGAGTTTCTTGCCCATTCTTCTCCATACGAAATTACATTTTGGAAGGGGCGACTAGAGTCAATTCTATTTTAATGTAAATGTTGACGTTCAAAAATGCCTTATAAGTGCCTATTTGAAATAAATGCTTTGACTTTAACTTTGCCGCCTATTACATGAGACTTACACATTACTGGCGAAATGTGGGTGTAACTGGTAAGGTACACCTCTGCCATAACCGTCGAATTACAGGCGTGATGTTATGTGGTTTCAGTATTAAATGTCTATCTTTCTATTGGCGTATCCTGGCAGCGCGTAACTTTCCAATGCCCGTTATATTTAATGGGTCCCTCTAATAGACCCATTACCTTCAACGCGCGATCTTCAGGATATTGCCTCAATTACCTATAAATCTATCAAGCTGTGGATTGATTAAAAAATGAAAATGAAAATATTTTACTTCACATAAACCTGCAAGGGCACTTATGAAACTGAGCTAGGTACACGGTTCCAATTTGTCACTTCCTATGGAGAAGAGCCGGCAAGAAACTCCACGGTTACTCTTTTAAAAATAATTGGCTTTTACAATGTTGTCAAATTACATTAATAATAGCTATGAGAGGACAGTGCAGGCCTGTTATTAACTACCAGGTACTTAGAGGAATGAAAATAAAGAATAGAATATCGACGTCTGTATGGCCTACAACGTTCTCTCATTCACAGCAGCCGACATTCAAGCTATATTTGTGCTGCAGAAACGAGCCATTCGAGCAATTTATAACCTAAGTTGTAGACATTCACTGAGGGATAAATTTAAGGAAATAAATAAAATGACAGTCGCATCTCAATATGTATATGAGAACCTAATTTATGTTAAAAAGAACATTAATCTATATTCTAAACACAGCGACGTTCATAGCATAAATACTAGAAATAAAGATTTACTTATTGTGCCCACGACTAGGCTCCAAAAAATTAGCAATTCATTTAAGTGCCAAAGTATTCGTTTTTACAACAAACTCCCAAGCCATATTAAGGAACTAAGCTTCAATAAATTTAAACCATTTATTAAACAGAAACTCTGTCAAAAAGGTTTCTATAAAGTTAAAGATTACTTGGATGACAAAAAAGCTTGGGACTAGTTAAGTTGCTCCAAGCAACAAATTGTTATATAAGCTAAGTGTTTAATAGATACTGTTGACATTTTATATTTAAGTATTGATCTACGTGACATTATTTTTAATGATATTTAAAGAAAAAACTAACTGTGAATGTGAGTACTATGCAGGCTAGATTGAACACATTATAACTCGTCTGGTGGTTTTGAGCATTTTGTAAATGGCCTACGCAAATGTCCTGAAAATCTGGTAGCGTCTTGTGGCGGGTCGTTGAGCTCCCTAAAATAGGGTTGAGCTACACGGTGACTGCTACATACATGCCGTCTGTTGAGACAGGTCAGCTCAAAGCTGCAATGGCTCTTTCTTCAAAAGGCCTTTCCAGACATTACCCTGCATTGTTAGACTCACATAAAATTTAAATAATATAATGTTTGGACTTTAAAAGAGACTATGACCTCTGAGTTTGTTTTGGCTTTTCTTCTCAGGGAACAGTCAGCTAGGAAATGCCGGCGCCATCTAGTTTAAAAAAATATTGACCAACAAAATATTGACGTGTTAAAGTGTCTTTTAAGATCTACTTACATAAATAAACATTTCATTTCATTTCATTTCATTTCATTTCACAATATGTAAAAGAATCTACAAAAGTAAAATAGAGCAAGATATAGAGCGAAATAAAAAAGCGTTTATTGATAAATGATAAATGATTTTATTTTTATAAGTAGGTTTGTACAAACACTTTTACACGTCAATCATATTTTTAAAATTAGATGAGGTCGGCGTTTCCTATCTGACTACTCTGAGAATAAAGGCCGAAACAACTACTATTACTTCACTTTCTCTAGAAAAATATTTTTCTTATGGAAACGGGAAAGTGGGAGAAGTGTCTCACCCAGTGTCTCCTCGATCTCACTTCTAATGTTTTTTCTCTGCATCATGTCATTGCCAACATTGCTACCATTGCTCTCAAAACGGTGAAGGAAAATGTCGTGAGGAAACTGACATGTCCTAGAACCAAAAATTCGAAGACATATGACATCTACCAACCCACAATGGGCTCGCCCACGCCCTGTCACCGCGAGGAGGTAGCGGAAAGATTATTAGCTAATTATGTTTATGTTATATCATTGTCAAAGAACCGAGAGCAGGATAGCAAAAACGACGATTCAAAAGCGATGAAGTATTTTACCTGGAGTTAGATTAATTCCACTTGGGAGTTAGTCGCACCAGTTCTTCTTGGCAGAACAGTGCTTTACACTGGGAAGTAGTAAAGGATGGGCTATTTGGGGGACTGTCATATGGAATTGAAGAATAAAAGTGCTGATTCTCAACTTAATTTGAATAAATGACTTTGTAGATTTTGTAGTATATAAATTCCTACTTATTACAAAAGTTTTATATTGCAACAATTTTTAAATCATCGTAGGTTCCTCCTCTCTGTGAGAGGGATTTTACACATGTCAGATACAAAAAAATTGAGGCGACATTTTGTCCTCTTCCGAAAAACAGGGTTGCTTTCACGGCTCCCACGCACCGTACAAATATTCTGAAACATTCCTGCTGAAATTCCCGCGTCTCAACGCTCTCGATCTATCATCCATACAATCTTTTGTTGAACTAAAAACTCCTTTACCTTTTCAATACAAAAAAGCGGCCAAGTACAAGTCGAACTCGCACACAAAGTGTTCCGTATCACCGTACAATATTAAACACTACATTTTTTTAAACTTAAGTAAATAAAACACGTTTCTAGTATTATTGTATGTACATGTCACAGCCATCAGGATAAATTAGGCAGCTAATTGAACGCCTAGGTGGTTAATTAAACGCCGGTATCCAGTTAAATAGCTGAACGACAACTAGCCAAGTCATTAAGCGCAACGTTTAACCAGATAACTGAATGTCGTGTTTAGTTAAATTGGATATTGATGAATTTGTGATGTTTGGTTTGGGTGACTATGAGTTCACAAATGATGTATGACTACTTTTTACTAATACCTACCACTAAGTAACTAGTAATAGTTAAATGTTGGTTCACAACAAAGTACATAACATGAATATTACTCAGTAGTAATTAAGTCAGAAAGTTCAGTCAGTTTAAACTCAAATATTTCGCGGAAAACTTGCACAAGACGTAGTATTATTTGGCACCTATTGACAATATCACACTATAATTTAACTTAAAATTTCACAAAAGAACGGAAAATAACATTCACGGTTTGCGCTTTTGACGCCATATTTGTTTTGGTGACTACTAGCGCCTTAGTGGAAAAAAAACTGAACTAAATTTGAATCACTTGACTGAGTCTTGGTCAGTCATCTTCAAAGGGCTGACTTTTAATACGCCAAGTTGTTAAACGTTGAATGATTCTAGTTCAATTAATTATCGGCATAGGCATCCAATTGGCGCTGGCGTTTAATGAACGGCCTCGGCACCCAATTAGCTGGCTAATTTAACTAGATGACTGCGACATATATAATAAAATAAAGTGAAATAAAGGGGTCAATTAAAGAGTTTCCTTAACTTTATTTCATTTTTATTATTAAAGGGGCCATAGTAGTTACCAAAACACTCTGTGGAAATTTCGATTGTCTACCTATTACAGTTCAAAAGATACAGCATTGTGACTGACGGATGGACCGACGGGCGAACAGCCAGATAGCGGAGGCTTAGTAATTTGAATTAACCATTTCGCACACCTGACGCTCTGACGGACTGCCACGGAGCCTTAGTAATGCAATGGCATCCTTTGTACGTAACCCTAAAAAGGATGTCGGTAGCTTATTTTTCGGAGCAAAAGGTCCCGCTTTCAAGGTCGGTCTAACCGTATTGATCCCGATATTGTAGGTACCCTTGAAAGGGACGGTCTGTTAAGTTAATAATAATTAAAACATGTTACATTATTCAGAGCTGTTCGGGCATAGAGGGTTTTAACGGATTATGTAGTTAAAGGTGATGGATTGAGTTTTTGGATATTCTGGGCTTTTAGTCAATATTTACCCAAATGTTATGTTATTTAGTTGAACTGGAGTTAAAAACTAACGTAATATTTGTTTGAATACTTCCTTTTATTACTTTACTAGCTTTTGCCAGCGGCTTCACCCGCGTGGAGGTCGGTGTATTATACATATAAACCTTCCTATTGAATCGCTCTATCTATTAAAAAAACCCGCATCAAAATCCGTTGCGGAGTTTTAAAGATTTAAGCATACATAGGGATATAGGGACAGAGAAAGCGACTTTGTTTTATACTATGTAGTGATTAGAACGATAGAACGAAATTCACTTAACGATAGAAACTTACAATTTAACTTAGTGAAATAATGTGATTGTTACCTGTTGTAGTTGCCTTTGAATAAATAAATAAATATTGAAGCGTGAATCTCGTTGTATTTTTTTTTGCAAAGTTTTATAGCAAACAATAATGACTTATTTATTTGAGAAACAAATTAAAAATGTTATAAGATAAGAACGAAACTAAATAGACGAACTACTGATGAAATATGAGTGTTCTATAGGTACACCGCTGCCTAACCCTTCGGAAAATACAGGCGTGATGTTATTATATTACTACATTTTATTTATCAAAGTATAAAGTTATAACTAGAAACCTAAAGAATAAGTTGATTAAAGTTTTGTGGAATCCACATTGGAATGACAAAACATTAATCTGTTGACTAATAATAAAAAACTTTTTTCAAAAAAATAAACAACCGACTTCCAAAAAAACACTTAAAGTGAAAAATAACTTTAATTTCGGAAGGCGGTGACTTTGGATATGTATTTTAATTTTTTGTCACCGCCTTCCGAAATTAAAGTTATTTTTCACTTTAAGTGTTTTTTTGGAAGTCGGTTGTTTATTTTTTTGAAAAAAGTTTTTTATTTTTCACTTTTTAGTGGTTCACATGTGTTTACCCCTTCACAGCGTACCGGCGTGATGTTATGTTATTAACTGGTGTAAACAATTGACAGACATGAGATTTCAGCAATCCCTGTCTATTTGCTATCATTTATTGAGGAATTCCGTTGCCTATCTCCGAAGTTCTTCATCAGATCTTCACCAAATTGAAATGGAACCACTCCGAGAAAGTACTATTCCAAAAACTACACAAATTGCTTCAAGTGTGACTATAAAATTTGAAGAGTTCTCTCTATTTCTCCAGGATCCCATCATCAGATCCTGACTTGATGATCATGGGACCACCTGGGAAGTATACCCTTTCAAACAAAAAAAAAAATATCCAAATCGGTCCAGCCATCTTCGAGTAATCGGGGAACATACATAAAAAAAAAAAGGTTCCGACGAATTGAGAACCTCCTCCTTTTGGAAGTCGGTTAAAAATGATTCAAAGAAAGATTATAAAACCACACATGTTCCTGAAGTGGTAATTTCGAATCTCATGTAACATTCTGTACCTTCCTCTAATCTACGTGTTCACCTCCAGCCTCCAGGGCATTTGATTAGTTCGCAAATTAGATCCACCGTCTCTCTCGTCGTACCAACTTGTCTGAAGCTTACCTACCTAGCTTTAAATTATGCATGTAATGAGGAGTTCGAGACAGTCACGTTTCTAGGTATTTTTGACCGACTTAAAAAAAAGGAGGAGGTTCTGAATTCGTCTGTATTTTTGTTTTTAACGTTTGTTACCTCAGAACTTTCGACTGGGTGAACCCATTTTGATGATTCTTTTTCTATTTGAAAGCTGGTGCTTCCCGTGTGGTCCCATTTTCATCAAGATCTGATGATTCGGCTTTCGGAGACAGACAACGGAACTCTTCAAAATATAACAGTAAATCAACTGCGAATGCTGCTATCGCGTAAATATGCATTGTTTTGACCCCAAGGATGAAGAAATTTTGAATTAGTGGGATAGGTACTAAAACTAAAAAGGTGAAAAATAAAAACTTTTACCAAACAAAAACAACCGACTTCCGAAAAAACACTACGAAGTGAAAAATAACTTTAATTTCGGAAGGCGTTGACAAAAAATTCAAATACCTCCAAAGTCGGTTGTTTTTTTTTTTTGTAAAAGCTTTTTATTAATAAAATTGTTAGTAAAATGGCGCGAGCCAGTACTGCTTGTATTATTAACGTACTAGCTTTTTCCAGCGGCTTCACCCGCGTGGAGGTCGAAAATTATCCCTCGGGAATGTATTACCGAGATAAAAAGTATCCTATGTGTTAATCCAGATTATAATCTATCTGTGTGCCAAATTTCATCCAAATCCGTTCAGCCGTTGTTGCGTGATTGAGTAACAAACATCTAAACTTTCACATTTATAATATTATAAGTAGGATTAATCAGTATGCTATATACTGACACATACATGCACTGTCCTCTCAAACATGTGTGGTGCTTTCCTCAAGAGATCGCATTAACTTACATGGAATGAATATGAACTGATCATTACAACATTGTAATAGTCAGATCCTATTAGATTAGTCTCGAATTCGTAGTCTCTTTTTAAGTTCATTCAATGACAGAATTGAATGGACTTAAAAAGATACTTTGACCTTTGAGTTTGTGTCGTTCCTTCTTGTTTGTGTCTAAATACCGCGCCGATGTCATCATGTCTCTTTTTAAGTTGAAAGGACTTTACTATGTCATGATTAGATGGACTTAAAAAGAGACTTTGACCTCTGACTTTGTATCGTTCTTTCTTGTTAGAGTTGAAACGCTGCGCGCATATTATCAAGTTTGTTATAGTATTATTTTAAACAAATTTACAAAACATTTATAATATCACAGGCTATTGTGCAGAAAGTTATAAATCTAATTTTGTCACAAATATCCTGTACCTATTGTTGCTGGACAGTTATGATTATGACAAAGGTGACACGGGTCACTTGCTTTCTTACAAAAGTCCCACACAATATACTTACGAGGTTTATTTTTATTGACAGTTATGAATTTTGGTGAGTAAGTAAGATTGTAAAAGAAAATAGTATTTTTTTATTTATTTTATCAATAAATTTGCCCAACTAATTTAAATACTGTTCAAAGGCGGACTTTACGTCTTTGGCGTTTTCTGTCAGTCTACTTTAGGATGATGCAAAGACAAAACATGGCAGGTGCAACATTCGGTCTTTCAAAATGTTATTATATTAGCAAATTTTTGTAAAGCTCATTTTCTTTATTTTTAATTGAGAAGGCACTTCAACGACTTATTCACTAAGACAAACACAAACAGTTTTACCTATACAGTATTTTACTCTATACGAGAAAAAATCTAAAAATATATTATTTAGATAGCATAGGCAAAATGCAGTCGGAAAATGTTAGTTTTAGTTCATGAAACAACAAAACAAATTTTAAAATACAATTTAAAGATTTCAGTTTTTTTAAATCTGTTTTTGAACACCACAATTATACTAGCCGCCATGTTATTACGTCATACGGCATGTCAACTGAGCAACTTTGTAGGTACTTATATTATTTTCCTAACCAAAGTAATTTTTATTTAAATAACATTTTGCATTCAGGAACAACAAACCAACGATAAGTAGAAAAATAACTCATTTTTTAAATTATAAAAAATTGTCCTATAAAATATCAGCGCATTTGTTTTTAGCAAACTGACATCATACCCACATAGCACTATGGCGTCCACTGCGTCCAGCGTGTTCGTCAAATTACGCGCGAAATTTGAAAATGTAAAATTTAAATGCATCTAATAGGTTAAATAAAAATATGTGTTTTTTTTAGTGGTTTATTGGCCCTCTAGAATCTAACTAAGACACTTTTCAAAAATGAGTGTAATACTTTATTGTGAGTTAGTCACTGACAGAATTGCACAGGACTAGCAGAGTAATTAACATAACGTACAAGATATTGTTAGTTGGATTACAATTAGAAAGGTTATAAGATGTTTAAGCATTATCAGCTCATAATGTTCCCACTGCTGGGACACAGGCCTCCTCTCGTTGAGAGGGAGTGGGCCGTAATCCACCACGCGGGCCCAGTGCGGGTTGGTAGATGTCACATGTCTTTGAATTTTTGGTCCTAGGACATGCTGGGTTCCTCACGAACAAACCGAAAAGTATAACACCAAACCAACTAGGTATACTACCATCCAATCTAATATGAATTAGTTCCTAATAGAACCATTGTTCTTGATACATTATTCATGCTACTACGTTTTTTCTTTTGAATTACAATTTTCCTCAAAGGCCTGTATAAATTTATTTATTTAATTATTTACCAGCTGTTGCTCGCGACTTTGTCTGCAATCTAGGATGAAAATTAGCCTATTTCCTTAGCCATGCTATGGTCTATCTGTGTGCCAAATTTCATTCAAATCCGTTAAGCCGTTTTTGCGTGAAAGCGTAAAAATCGAACTACTTTTCGCATTAAGAATATTAGTTAGGATAAGTATGTAGCTACACACAGTAAAATAGATACCGATACGACATATTGGTGTTGAGTACAAAGGTACCTAATGCTTATTTCTTAAGAAATTTCTTCCAGCAGACCTGCAAAAGGAGAAATGAAAAAGAAATACAAATAATAGTGTGTGTGAACGAGAAGAGAAGTGCATGATCTGTGAAGTTTAGTCGACATTCACACGCACGTAAAAAAATCGTGGTGAGATTTATTCGCGTACTGGAATTCCAACGCACTGCTTATTGCCGAGAATTAAAAATCGAACAGTAAAACACACTGTTCGATTTTCGACGCGCTGCGATATACTCAGTTGAATTGTCAAAGCTCGGTTCAACACTGAGAGTTGAAAATCCAGTGCGTGATAAAATCCCGCCGTCATGTTATTACGTCCGTATGAATGTCAACCTAAACTGCGATGATACTATGTATTTTTTTATTAAAGTCAGTTTGTTTAGCTGTCAATCCCTAGCATCAGGTTGTATGACAGTTCACTTCAAACTCACTTTACCTAAATCTTCACAGTGATATTTTTATAGAATAGACCGGCTCCACTGTGAGTGTATTATAATAGATAAGTTTTTGAAATAATTGTATAACAAAAAAAAACTAGCTTTTGCCTGCGGCTTCGACCGCGTGAATCTTGGAACCGTACTACATAAAAAGTAACTTGTTCCTAAGTCAGGTCATGGTTCACCTTTGTGCCTAACGATTGAAATCCGTTCAGCAAGTAAAAAGGTACAAACAGACAGACAGACCGAGATATTTACGCAGGTGGAAGTGTGGATGTCAGTTTCAGAATGCAAAATGAGGAAAATTCTAGGAAACGTACTAACAATGTAATAAAACTCTATTTACCATGTAAGTACTTCTGAATACAGAATAGAACATGATGCTCGGGTATTGCCAGCATGCATAATAAATTAAAATAATTAATTATTCATTTTTGCCACATTGCACTGGGCTGAATTAAACATTCATCTGTTCTGGCATAATTTCAGCTTTTAACTACCTGCTTAGTTAATTTTAGTGGGAAATTCCCAATTGGCCAGTTGTCATCCACCAACACTACAACTTATTCATTAGTAGCACAAATAAAATAGAATTTTGAGTTTGTCGCGACATCTACATCGCCATATGCGAACTACGTATCATATTAACGCGGACGTCACGCAAAATTCTGTATAGCGCAAGGAGAGTTCAGCGTTTTAGAAAATAAATAATAGATAAAAAAATATATAAAACCACGCTTTAAAAACCAAACTAAAAGCGCAGAAAATAATTTAAAAAAAGCTGCTTTTTGAGGAATTTTTATAATCAATTAATATCAAGCACCCCACGCCACACGCCCACGCGTTGTTTCTGTGGCCTCAGAGATCACAAACCAAAACAGAAACGCGACCATCTTTTGATGCGGTAGGGAGAATCTAGCGATTTAAATCTTTGACTACATGCAAATTTTTATTTCCCTTCAAATTAAACATGTATAGTGTAGGAAGTCAATATTTCCGATGCAACGCGACGATACCTGCCAAACATCTTTGTTAGTGCTATAGGCCAATAGCTATTCTGGCAAATGTATTGATTATGCCATTAGCCTTGTACTTGTAAAGCTATACAGGCTGATTTTTTAGTCACCGGCAAAATCGGATCTCCCGAACAAAATCAATAGTCAGCTGATCGATTTTGTATGGGAGGTCGGAATTTTTTTTAATATTCCGACCCATATTCCTTGGAGAAAGTTGTTCAATTTCACGGGTACTATCACCCTGAAAAGTTTGGACGGTGACTAAAAAATAACCTTGTATGTCAAACGCTTTATCCAAGTGAACGTTCATTTTTGTTTCATTACACGTGCACACGATACTGGCAATAATATGACAAGAATAAACGTTATCTGCTCTTTCCATTTCAATTTCCGATTATTCGGTAGGCAAGTGAAAGATGAGGACGAGTGCCGTTTGATGTCATTGAGACGGATACTATTGATTCCACTTGTGACTCATTTTACATTCAGACTTTTCACGTGAAGGGTGCCGAATGGATAACAGAAATGAACAAAAAGGGAAGCGTTTGATATTATGATAGGAATGGCGAATATCTATACATCTACGTGTGATTTACTCCAAATAGGTAAATATTAAATGTGTCCGTGACGTGACGTGCCAACAAATAATCTGGACTTTGTGATTACTGGAAAAAAAGTATATTATTCAAAATAATACTCTTTAATTTCAACTATATAAATTAAACATAACATCACGCCTTGTGTACTCGAAGGGTAGGGCAGAGGTGTAGGTACCTATAGTACATCCACATTTGGCCAGTTACGTTTAAGTCGCATATAAAGGCGAGTCTATTGTCATCACTCGGGCTCAAATCCAAACTCCGGACTACTACTAAGAATTTCCAGATAGAAAAACCTAATAACACTATTTACTTTCACGATAATACCTTTATTATTATACAGTAATGTTAACATTAACAGTTTTATATGTAAATATTTAAAGACGAGTGCTGTTGCAAACTAGATGACATATGACATACATGTTCTTAAATGTCTCAATTGATGCCGTGCCCAAATTATTTGGTTCGCCATCCCTGATCTATGAAATAGGACGATGTTGATGAGGCCTATATTATGATTATCCCAGGCAAACAGTAACGTAAATTATTAATATCGGCCTTAGGGAGTCTGTATTATGGATGCTCGGCGAATATCGAACAAACACAATCATGTAAAGTATAATATTTGCGTTTACTTTGGAGTACGGGAAGGTACTAGTTGTGCCCACTGCTTTGGTCGAGTGGACTGATATTCGTATAAACCTAGCTACTCTGTGAATTTAAAAATAGCATCAATCGGATAAAAGGTTCTAGCGTTGTAACCACACTAAGACCGAGATTTATAAACGTTGTCGACCAATGGCTTAACGTGCTTTCTGAGCCACAAAGGGTTATTGGTATGTAAAGGTGGTCACCCATCTACATATCAACCGCAGCAAGAGTAGCTTAACCTGATTTATCGACCCATGTTCTTGTTATTACTTAGCCACAAGCCCCTTCTAAGCTTCTAAGCTAGTCAGTCATAATTATAAAAGCTGTTTAAACGCCAGAATATAATTAAATTGCGGTAACCTTTGCGTCGGCACTGAGCGTCAATATTAATATTAATTTCCGACACCCTGATGTAAATCAATTCTAAACGTTCAGATTGGCTCAGTGAGCTCAGAAATGTAATTTTCTCGCTACGGCCGCCTTCGAGCCTTCGAGCAACCGAGCTTTTGAGCAGCCGAGCCATCGAGCTTTCGAGCAATCGACCCATTCAAGCGCCGTAGCTCGAGGTCGTAGCTATGAATCATTTGAACGGGTGTTTACATATCACTGGCTGGTTTTACCGGATTACCTCGCGTTTTCAGTGTAATATTTTGAGCGGAATTTATGGCTTAATGGTAAAAGGAAAATTATAGAATAGAAATAGTCTAACGGTTATCGTGACGTTAGGAAAAAACAAAGCGGAGAAATATAACTATAAAATAATACTGTTTGTAAGATTTGTTTAAAAATGTGGAAGTGTGTTTTGGCTGCCGTGTTTTTCTAAGGCTATATGAACCGTAGACTCAACATAATGTAGGTATGCTTTTAGAGCTTTGTATTATGTATTTAGTTTTAGTAATGTTTCGGTAATTTTACTATACCATTTAGGTTTATCTTTGAACACGAATAATTTAATAATGTGTAGAGCCACCTAGTGACACCTATCTGTTTTAATATTGCATGTTAACAGATGGATAATGCAATGGGCTGCAATATTGTCAAACATAATTACAAGACTTTTAGTATTAAGATGTATATTGTAGCTGTTTGTTATCCCATTATAAATAAAAATAGAAATAAAAAAGAGAGAAAAAAGAGTCATGATCCCGAAGTGATAAGGCACTCCACAGCCCACAAAAATAAAGGGTACATTTTTAAATGCTCACCAAAATATTTTTTAGACCCTAAGACTGAGTACCAAGTTAAATATGTGTGTTGTATTTTTATTCTTTTTGCCTACAAAAATGTATAAATGCTCACCAAATCTTGTTTCCCTGAAACAGTAACATTAATACCCAAAATGACAGTTATAAATAGCTTTAGTGTAATCAAATTAACCAACCTGAATCAATATGTTGTGCTACAAAATTTAGTGAGAAACGAATCGCTGCAAAACCGACTTCACGCAGTTTTGTCTGCCCTACCCCTAGAGGGTAATTTAAGCCCGCGTAGGCGGCCCGCAAGCTGAGGAGCAGGTAGTTTGAAGGCCCGCCACCGGCTGGCCAGCAAGCCGAAGCTGCGGTGGTGAGCGTTAAAACCATCTGCGACGATAAGCTCGCGTGGGGCCGCCCAAACCCCGCAGCGCCGAAGCCGTGACAGAAACAATACTTGTTGCATGTTGCATGCCTACGTGCATGTTACAAGCCTACTTGCATGTTGATATTCAAGAACATTGTACGATCGACCGTTAGCTTTTTGTCTCAATAAAATTGACTAAATTGAAAGTCATGAAATAAAATTTTGGTAACATCACTATTTAACGATAACATCAAATATTTGGTCTGAAATTAACTTTAAAGGCGTTTATAAATCTTTATGGCATAGAACAAAAAAGAACAAAATAGGTTAATATCTACAATACTTTATAAAACACGATTTGGTGAGCATTTATCTATTCTGGCAGGGATTTCGAATATTTTGGTAGTAAAATAAGTACTTTTCTGGTAGGCGTTTAAAACGAGCCAAAAATAAACATTGATCTTTTAGAAATCATCCGCTTTTGTTCCCACTAGATGCTAAACAGTTACTTTGTTCCGTAACTTGAATCAAAATAAAAATCCCAGTGTAAGAACTCCATGATTTATCCCGATAAGCCGGTACAGTCCCTTTCCAAGCGGTATCCGGTCCGATTTATCCGGATAAACCCTCGTCAGTCGCCGTCCACTCTAATTTATGGATACACTCTGTTGTATATTGTATAGAGTGGGTGTCGAATTAACGCCTGATGGTGTATTGTGTAGTAGTCGTGGTTTAGTAATTACAGCCGCATCGGTCGATCAATGGTCTAGCTATACTTGCGGGGATCAATCCGTGAAATGAATTGCCATTTGTTACGTACCTCGGAAAACACGTTAAGCTTTTAGACCCGGTCGATTATGAGTAGTCTGAAGCCCAAAACACTGATAACCAGTTCTACCAATGGGTATCGTATTACGTACCCAGTAACTGGGTTGTGGAGTTCAGATAGGCAGTCGTTCCATGTAAAATACTGGTAACCAACTGCATCTGGTTAGACTGGAAGCCATACCCAACATTGTTAGAAAAAGGCTAAGCAAATGAGATTGTGGTGTCATCATATATCAGCCCAAAATGTCCCCACAGGCCTCCGCCCTGTGCGAGGCCATTAATCCACCACGCGGCCCCAGTGCGGTGCGGTAGACGTCACATGTCTTCGAATTCTTGGCTCTAGGACATGCCGGTTCCCGCACCATGTTTTCATTCAGTGGCGATGAAATTAAATACAAAAAGTAATACGCCTGCCCGGGTTTGATCTCACAACCTACGACATGTAAGGTGGCGCCCAATAGTAATGAGCCACCATTGCTAATGGTGAATTGGTGTTTTAAGGCCCTGGTAACTTTAAATATTGTCGTTATGAGCGATAACAGTTCTTATTGCAATCAGTTACGGGTTAAAATCTGTTGTATTAAATTCGAATAACAAATAAGCAAGCGTATGTCGTAAAAATGCAAATAAAATCGTATAAAATTAGATATTAAATTAAATGATAAATAATCCATCACTAAATGCAGTTTGGCATTTGGAATTTTATGGTATATTTTTAATTATGTTTATAACTGTTATTGAGGGGATAAACTGATTTTAAAGATAATTAAAAGGTGACTTTGATGATTATTTGATACATTAAAGTATGTTTAATTATGTTTTGAGTTCCATCACTGTATGCAAAAAGACTTGAATATATCAAATATTTTTTTGCTTTCAAAATTATTTACGGTTAAAGAGATACACAGCTTTATAAAACCACCTTTTTGAGCGTTTTCCAGAAATCTCCACCATAAGTACAGCTTGTACGCTTAACCATACAGCTGTGGTAACATTCAAGGTCCTAAAACCAGCTAACCGCTACGACATAATGCCGCTATCAATGGCAGATTGTTGAAATGGACGTGCCCTTAACTGTACCTGTAAATAATAGTGCCTTTTGTGTAAGTAATTACTTAGGAACTGTGGGAGAGTAATTAACAATAATTGTGGCAGCTGTTTGGTACATAATAGAAGGTACCTCACACCAAAACTTTTTGTGTTGACGATTCATATTTTATTCTGAAGGCTTTGGAATTGAATTGTGCTTGAAGTTATTCATTGTTTTCAGCATATTCCTTTCTTATTTCCAATTAGAACTTTTCTTAGAACTGCGCAGGTTAAAGAATTGTCGAGTTTGTTTCTAAGTCATTTGAAGGGGCTATAACTGCTTTATTATACTATAAGTTGGAAAAGACTTCCATTCCAAAAAAGGTAAAGATACTCCTAAATGGATTGATGGTTTTTTTAGGGTTTGCCCTCACGTTATATACTAAGCTATGGGCCTATGAAATTCAACTATAATTTATCGTAAGTATTATCGACCGAAGGGGAAGAATTTAATTAACTAAGGACTCAATTTTATGAGCAGTTAAAAATAAATGGGCATGAATTAATTCATGCCCATTTATTTTTAACTCGGGAATCAATGTAAGACATAAAGGGCATTAAATAACTGATTTTCCATATTTACTAATTTTACGTCATTACGGTGTCTACGGGAAACAAAACTTAAATCACTAATCGACCGCTGTGATTGGCCAGGCTGCGATGACGCGACTGCTAGTCGGCCAATCAGAAGACAATAAAAGTGTTTGTAGTCTGTGAGTGGACGCCATGACAGTGAACCATCATAAATTGAAGAAACCATTCAAGTCGTAACAGAACGTGCTCGTTCAAAAAATTATTGAAATCAAAACTGTAATTTTACCAAAGTTATTTCTCAAAAGTTTCCAGTTATTTGCGCCGAACTCAATCCTCTAACTTATCATCAACAGACTTTCTTCTTTGAGATATTATTTGCATGCATTTACACTTGTATCAATCGCATTCTCTCCGGAAACAAAAGCCGATCGTCTTCAATAGAACATCCCATTTGAATCCGTTTATGACAATGTTCAGTAGCGCATTATTAATTCATTCCGTACTGCTGCACTTTCCGCAGAGCGCTCGATGTTTATAAAAATAATAGCTATGTGAATTGATGTGTTGTGAACAATCGGCAACTAGGTAACAAACAAATAAACTTGGTTATCATTAGGTCGGAAATCTTTTTAGACGTTCTCTTTATTTGTTTTGTTACGGTAGACTTGAGTTAAAATTGTGAAAATGTTGCTAAGCAACGTTTTCTCTTCTCTTTCTTTTGGGGCAGCATCTCTTTTCTTTTCAAACTTCTCTACGAGCTACCATCTCAGTATTCACATTAAATATTTGAGACTAACCCTCATCCAAGTTGCTGGGCACGCCACGATTGCGGCGGTAAGTCCCCTCTTTGAGGAGTGGCTTGAGAGGCGGCATGGCGTCCTCACCTTCCGCCTGATATAGGTCCTCACCGGACACGGCTGATCCGGGAGGTTCCTGTTTCGCATAAGGCGGGAGGAAATGCCCGGGTGTTTCCATTGCGAAGATCGCCCTGAGGACACGGTGGAGCATACGGTGGAGGTCTGCCCGACTTGGGCGGAGCACCGGCGTGTTCTCGTGGAGGCGATCGGCGGCGGCGATCTCTCGCGTCCGACCCTGGTCCAGGTCATAGTACGTAGCGAGAGTGCATGGGTAGCCGTCACCACCTTCTGCGAAGCAGTAATGTTCGCGAAGAGGGATGCGAATCCCAGGCTGATTCCCGGCCACCGTAGGCACGGGCTTGCGGGCGGCGAGTAATGGGTAGCTCGCTGTCCGGTAAGGACCAAGCCCGGGTCAACGGCGCGTTGTGATCCACGCGCGCCTCAAAGAGATGTCAGCACCAACTGATGGGGCCCGCAAGGGCCGATGATTGCCAGGAGTACGGGTTGTTCGAAAGAGATACCGTGGCCCCTGGCACACAGGCAACTGAAGGAACACGGGTGGGTTTTAGTCAGTAAAAAACTGCCACGCCCCCCTGCTCCACCCAGAGCGGGAGAAGTTATTTGATGATATCCCAACCAAAAAAAAAAAACTCTAATCTGAGTTGGTCGCAGGTACTTGACTATTAAGTAGTTCTAGGACCCCATAATAGGAATTATGTAGGTATTTCAGGTTCACACAAAGAGGCCTAATCATTACACGTGTAGCGGCATCTACAATGTTGCATGCGAACTACGTATTAAACTGACGATGACGTCACACAAAATCCTGCATCGCGCAAGGAGTTTACCGCGTTCTTTAAGGTGTTCAATAATACAGGGTGGCTGGGACATCGACGCGCAAACTGTTACTATGAATTCAGCACATGATTCTAGAACCCTAGCGTAGACATGTTTCGTCGATTATAAAAGAGAAATCTGCTGTTTCATAGAAAAGTGCAATACCTATACCACGCCGTCAAAATGTGTGCAACAGCAAACATTATTTATACCCGCCAAAAAATTACAATTTAGGGGTCGCATGTCGATGGCCCTGTCACCCTGTTTTCTAAGAGCGCAAAATGGGAATTATTGGAGGTTCGATAAAATACATGCCATTTATAATTTTTTCTAGCCCTTTCTAAGATTTATATCAAATATATTGTCCTCTAAGTGTGTATTGTGTATCTAGACTGCACTTTATTTAATTAAAACCAGAGCACTTTGTAGTGGCACGTGTCTGAAGTTTCTTCTAATTGAATTGAACGTAAATAAACATGATGCTGCAATTTGTTTCCTTTGGTTCTTCCTTTCTTATGAATATTGAACAATTTATCAAGTCGTGCAATTCAGTTTCTTTGTTCTGTCGTTTTGTTGGATATTAATTATCTTTGCTAGACTGCCTTGTTGGTCTCGTGGTTGCAAGCGCTTCTGGTGAGTACGAGGTTCTGGGTTCGATTTCCAGATCAGGCGAAGTTCTTCTGGGGCTTTCGATCAAGGATTTCTCAGTACCAACCCAGAGTCGTTTTATCCCATGGGTATCGTAGAAGGCGACTAAGGGACTTACTAGAGAATGGGCGGCAGCGTACTCTATGCATTTGACCACCATACTGCGATCGCCAAGCGTGGCGATTATAGCAAATCCCTCCCTTTTGGGGGAGGCTTATCTGCAGCAGAGGACGTCTTTCGGCTGATATGATGATGATGAAGGGCGGGCGTTTTGGGGGACTGTCTTATGTAATTTTGACGTTCAAAAAGTGCTGACACCAGCCTAGTTTGAATAAATGACTTTTGATTTTGATTTTGATTTTTATGATGATGAACCCGGAGTGTATATTTTTGGCCGATTGATACTTTATTATAAATTGATATACATGGGATTTAAATAGAACTTGCGAAATGTGCTGTAAGTGTACTTCTGCCTAATCCTTCAATGACTACTGGCGTGATGTTAAGATGGTATGTACTCGACAACCAATCACGTAACTGTATACAATTTCCTTGTTTAGACGTTTTGTTGGATATTAATTATCTTTTTCAACAAAGATGTTTTGTGAACTGCAAGCGCACCTTTTAACTAATTTCAAAAGAGGAGGAGGTTATGCATCCAGCGATGGTTCTTTTTTGATAATGCTTTAACTGAAACCTTCATAATCCGAAACTCAATTTAGGTTTAAATCTAGCATAACACTAAAACAATTGTTGAACCACGTTTTAACCAAGTTACGGCTAATAAAAACGCACAAAACTTTTTGAAACCTACTGACGACATTTTGAACACGAAAACGTAAGTTCCTTAGCTTGTAAGCCCTTCGGGATTGGTACTGTACACCTGTCTAAATCCAACACCTGGAAAAGTACTGTTGTATGTTATTTAAGCCGACCCTTGTCAGCAGTCACACATACCTTAGAAAAGGATTGCAAAAACAAAATACGGGTAAAAAGATGTCAAGAATTTTTTCCAGTAAAAATCTTACTTTTGTACCAGTAATTAACTTGCAGTGAGTAACCGTCGAGAGCAGTAGTGGCCCAGTTGTATCAGACTCGACTTACGTGTTGTGTTGTAGTGAGTTCAAACCCATACATGCAGGCGCATTATTTTGTGTATTTAATTTCATCACCACTGAGTTGAGTTGCATGATAGACAAATGCGTGCACTGACCGGACAGGGCCACTCAATCCGTGTGGTTTTTTCTTCAAAATACAATTTCACACACTAATCTACAGACATGGTCTCCACATGATCTGACCAAAATTATGTTTGGTCTATAAAAGAGAGTACCTCTGAGTTTGTTTCGGCTTTTCTTCTTAGTCGTAGTCAGATAGAAAACGCCGATTCCATCCTTATTCATTTTTACAACTAATACAAACTTTTTTGATAACAACTTTATTTAAATGCGCTAAAAAAATAAAACACACTTTCCCTTTAAAACTTTAACTATCAACTTATAATTTATAACGTCATTACGCAACTTATATGATATAAAAGCTTGTCGCGAGAGGTTTACCTGTCTAGATAAACAAGTAATTAAATAAATTGATCTGATTGATTTTGATTTTTTAAATTTTGAAACTAAGTGAATACGAGTACTTAAATCTCGCGACAAGCTCTTATATCATATAAATTGCATAATGACGCTTTATGTTGATAGTTAAAGTTTTAAAGGGAAAGTGTGTTTTATTTTTTTAACGCATTTAAATAAAGTTGTTTTCAAAAAAGTTTTTGAAGTTTTGAAGTTTTTGAGTTGAAAGTAAAAAAAATAAAGGAAAAGTTCATTTTAATCTTTTTAGCGCATTTAAAAAAAGTTTTTTTATTTTTTGGTATCGCTGGACAGGTTTTTCAGTCCAAGTCCTTTCATTTGATACCCATATTGTAGGAAAACATAAAAAACTTAGTCCGCTATCTTTAGAAGTCCGCCATATTGCATTTAGAGTACGCCACTTTATTTTTCGAGTTATTCTCAGCAAGCCCTTTCATTTGATACCCATATTGTAGGAGTGCATTAAAAATAACAAGTCCGCCATCTTGGGTGTTCCGCCATGTTGGATTTAGAATGAAGTCACACAGCTAACCGTGCATTCTCATCCAAACTAAACGTGTATACAAAATTTCATCTCAATCGGTTGAAGATATCTGCTTCAAGTTTCCACCCGAAAAAACATAGTAACGTAAGTTAAATAAAAGCTTGTAAAAATGTGAGTGAAGTGATTGTACAAATTTACTTACAGAAACAATATCATAAATTATTTATCTCCTGCTCTCAAAACGGCGAGCCAAAACACTGTGACGAAAACAGCATGTTCTAGATCCGAAGATTCGATGACATTTGACATCCATCAACCTGAAGACATGATGGTTTACGGCCCCACTCCCTCTCATTGAGAGTAATCCTGTGACCCAGCAGTGAGGTCATTATAGACTATTTAGGGAGGTAACCGATTCTCAAACATTTTAGGCTTTTAGCTAAAAAATTCCCAAAATTCACTAAAAACTTTTCTCCTACACTAATGACAAAAGTATAACAATCAAACAGCAATCAAGAGATTTAAAGGCCATTATAAAATATCCATATTTCAAACCGTTTCTTGAATGCAAACAGCTGGGGTTCGGGCCCGTCATATTGATCCGCTCGCGACGACCTTGGGAAGCGGGGACACCCTATTTTATACTCTGCGTTCTTCGTTGAAGGGCCAAGGTTTACGTCGGGATCAAAACTTCTATATTTCGTCGTTATCTTCCCATAATCGCCTTGAGGGCAAGATAAAATGGGAAACAACTTTATTTAATGCGAGTAAATTAGATTTTTGGAATGCCGCTTAAGTTTCATCTTTGGAAGTTTTAATTGCTTTAAGATTTCAGTTATAATTCCTTGTTAACTACGTGTTTGGCAGTCATTGGCTTCGATAAGATCGGCTCCATCTTTTGTTTCATCCTTGCTTTTATTCCTTTTTTTCTATTATCAGGGAGTTTTTTTTACATTTCAACAGTCTATCGGTATTATTTTTTATAAAATAGCCAATTTTTTTTTTTAACCGACGTAAAAGAAAGTAGGTTTTCATGTCGACGTGTATGTTTTTTATGTATGAACACGCATAGCTTTTTACTGAGTAGTCAGATTCAGATAGTTCTTTTTTTAATGGAAAGGGTATACTTTGAAGGTGGTCCCATTTGAAATTGAAACAAAATCCACCGATAAGTGCAGGAAAAAGTAGTGCTTAAATGTAATTTTTTTGGGATATTATTTCTTATAATTCATCTGCTATTTAATGTTTAAGTAAAATAATAAGAAGTCTCCGTTTTTTAATAAGATTTACGGTTACATTTCCACCATTATTAACAGCGTTTTTCGCAAAAGGTTTAGTCCTAGCTAGACCCCTCTGCGTGCCACGTGTCGACACTTAATTGTAAATCACCGAGTTTTCGCTTCACACCGCTTTAGGAGCAGCAAGCAACAAACGAAGGGTTTACCGACTTCGAGCTGAGCCGCCCTTGGCCCAGTTTCGTGGGTCGATAGTACCCACCAATTTATTGCTCACCGGTTTGGGGTTAGCTAAGCAGCTGACTCGTGAGCAGTCGGTAGGAGTAAGGTATTATTTTAATGTAGATTTAGCTTTAAACAAATGCTTAAAGAGTGAAGATGAATGAAGGGCGGCTAATAAAAGGTATTTTTAAGGCAGATGTGAGTGAGTGAGAGGGGACGCCCTTGGAGAACATATAGTGACCCTTCTTAGTGAAGTTCTTCAGAAAGGTCAAGTGCTAGTACTCGCAACCAGCGTGAGTGTATGAACGTAAACAGGTCAAAAGGAGTATGTAAGGTGCAGCAGGTGGCGTGTACTTTCTGCGTACCCCGATGGGAAAAAAGCGTGAGTTTATGAATGTATTTAAAAGCTTAAATGTTAACTTAGGTCTATTTTAACAAAGAGTGTGATGGAGCTATATGATGTATGTGTGTTTTATAGGGAAGCAAAACATTACACGCTCGTTTTATGAATGACTTCGCTAATTTCGGCGTTCGTGTATTGTGTTAATTTATCGCGTTTAGGTTTTCCCGTGGGCGTTATTAAACCTGACTAAGGAGTTTCATTATGATTTATGAGTTTATGCAGTAACCTTTGTACTAATTGGTTAATTTCTCAACTGTGTAAAGACAAGAATATCTGTTAATACATAATTTCGGTCCTGTCCTGTAATAATCCGACTTCATATCCTAACTAATATTAGAACCGTGACAGTTTATACGTTTGGATGTTTCTTACTCAATCACACAAAAACGGCTCGACAAATTCAGATGAAATTTGGCACACAGATAGATTATAACCTAGATTAACACAAATTATACTTTTTATTTCGTTAGTACATTCCCGTGGGGTAGTTTTTGATCTCCTTGCGGGCGAAGTCGCTGGCAAAAGCTAGTTTACCGTCATATGTAGCAGACGTTTGTGGACTGGAACACTAAAAGATCGTTGTAACTGCGCATGAGTCTGTGAAAATCTCCATGAGTACGGTTAGCCATATTCTTAGGTATGTACCTTTTTATATTATCCCTTGCACCATAGCATCCTTACATAAAAATTATGTTAAAGTAAGCAATAAGTTGGTAATAGCACAAAAAAATACGTTTGATTTATAGCATAACATTTTTGATTTATAGGAGCCGGAGGACGTGTCGATCGATCAAGTTAAGCTATGCTTGCCTAGGTTGTTCCGTGGATGGATAGCCATCCTTATATACAAAGATCGTTCCGTGCCTTGAAAAGGACGTTAAGCCATTGGTCCCGGCTGTCATTTGTGGATCTTATGGTGCGCTTACACGAGCAACAAAAATTGCTCCATCTTGGGCAATTCTCGTTAACTATGACGTCACGACTACATCCAGAAATTTAGGGCAATGGCAACATGTAGCCACCTGTTGCCAGAGATACGGCCACAGAATATCCATCCTCCACTTAATTGATCCAGATTGATCCATTAGTGTTGCCGAGCAATAATTGCTCAAAAAATTGCCCGTGGAAGAGCACCTTTAGACAGTCGTAACAGATCGGCAGAAGCCCGAAACTCTTAGCCAGGTTTACAATGTTACCCAGTAACTGGCCACAAGCCAAATTGTGCTCAGAAAAACACTAAAATTTACTATGTAAGTACAGTACACTATTATTCCAACAAAGTCCTCATTAAAACTGAAATAACTTAATTCGTCGTTCGTCTCCTCACTAATGAGTTCAGCCACGGCTTTATTTGGTATTCAAAGCCAACTTTGTTTTGGTAACGACAAGTTTTTAATAAAAATACATAATGGAAAGCCCTCAGGAACTTTGGTCACGTCATTGTAATGTTTTTTGACGAAAATAATGGACGAGAGTTTTTGGTCGGGTCTTTTGTTAAGACAAAACTTCGTTCTTGTCAAAAGTTAAGTAAAGTAACCCAATTTATTAAGCGACTAATTAAAAGTTATGGTTAGAGGAGATGCCATGGATAGACTGTTTTCTTAATATCAATCTAGGTTTTTTGCGATTATAAGGAGTGGACTATTATACAAGGTGAAACAGATCAGAAAGTTGTTTGTTCTTAAATGATTGCTGAATCGATTTCAGTAACTTTTAATATAGGTTCTTTTTTTTCCAAAAAATATGTATCTGGCCAGACCTACCGCCGATTGAACTAAATAAAATTCAATCTTATTTCAAGACAGTAACACTTAATTTTAAACGCATAAAGTGACGTCTAGGGTCACAGTTAGCTTTAAAAAAATAGTTTTGATCATTGTATTATGCTTTTAACTCAATACTCTAAATGGGATGTATGTCCCACGTTAGTTCTGTTACACCTTGTATACAATAACATACTAAATCTCAGGCATTCTTCCTATATAGGAAAGCAGAACAGACAATATGCCTTTTGCTAAGATCCTATAGGTACTCCTTTTGCTTTGTTGACGTTCATACATCCCTACTCTAATTCCGGAATACATTTGAATCATTTTGAGGGTTATTGTAGGAACTACAGGTAGCAATAATGCTAGCAACGCAAAATGCGAGGTAGCGCGCGCATGCAGCAGAGCGGCCAGTTGTCTTCCCAGCGCCATACCTGGGGCCCAAGTCTGCTATTTTTATAAATTCGTCATTCCAACACGATCCCATTGTCATTTTGCTAAAAGTTCGTAATCTGCTAAATTCATAATGGTCGATCATTGGGCGGTCAATGGTGTCGTAATAGAATTGTGTCATAATGGCATTGTCGTATTGCCATTATTATAAAACCCGTTAGTAGAAATGATTTTCCAAAAACTACTACTAAATTTGAACATTTATTCATGCCCGATTTCATTGTAATATATATTTTTACATATTACTTATTAATATATATTAGTTTATTAGTGTTAAATTTTAGCAGATTACCGCCTAAGTCAGTCATTCATTTGTCATTATGTATGAGATTACCAATAAATGCCATTTCTTTCAATGGAGTGTCGGTGGCTGATCATTGGAAAGTCATAATGACGCCATTATGTTAGTAGATTACCAAACTTGTCAAAATCAACAATTATGAAATCAATGATAGACCATTCTGACACTATTGTAATAGCAGACTTGAGGCCCTGTAACGTGTGTAATGATAAGTTAAGTAAGAATCGTCACTGTGCTTATGACGTATGTAAACTGTTAATAGACTTTATACTGGACTCTAGTATTTCATCCACAATAAGTAAGATTTCAACAGTTATTGCTAATCCATTCTTTCATATGTTCGAAAAATTGTCTACTTAGCAACGCAAACAACGCGATGAATATTAAGGAAGTGTCAAAAAGAAATCGATTTCTACTGATAGTGTAGGTATTACGTAATTACCCCTCTGGTAATAAAGCGCTGCCCCTCCACATTTATTGTACGCACAGCCAATGTGTAGACCTCTCTGCCAGAATATGTGTGGGCTTCCACATTTTATCCGTCTGCCTTTAAAGAAAGATTGAACAGGCTTCTGGGTACGCTCGTTCTATCATAGACCTCATCCATCGCTTTCAAAAAAGCGTAAACGAGGTCAAGAGCAGGTCCATTCAGCGATAAAAAATACACGCACGCCGGTGGCGAATATTGCACCCCTGACCTTTCTGAAAACACACATATCTCCACCTAGGGCGGCCCCGCCTGGCGTATCTGTTAACATCTCGTTTGGAATATTTTCTTTGTCGTAAAAGTAAGTACCTAGCCTCAAGATACAAACTTAGGTATAGATACACACCGACACAGCACACACACACACACACACACAAACAGATTATTGCTATGTATTTTCTGATGTTTAGAGGCCAGCACAAGCTACCCCCAATCAATCAAATATCTTTGGTAGTTTTGCAACTTTAATACAAAAGAATAAGTTTCATGTTCAATTCGGAAAATTTGACAGTTTGGGATAGCTTGATGTGCTGGCGTCCGTACAATAAAGCATATACAGGGTGTAACAGAAACCCTATTACTATTCTTAAGCACTAAAGATAACAGCTGGTATACAATCACTATTCATAGTTTCAGCTCAAAATAAAATACTCTAAGAATTGATACCAAATTTTCGGTTTCATATGTTTCTTAAATTCAAGTTATAACAAACATGTCACCGCACTACGTAGGTTAATAACTTTCCACGTTACTCGTACGTGCCAATTTCACGATAAATCTCTTCCGAGTGATGTGTTTGTTTCAATTTGTTCTGGTATGGTATGTATTAAAAATTCTCTTAACTTCCGAACATGTAGAGATAAAAATAAAAAACCCTTTTAATATTGTTTGATATCATCTAAAGAAGCCGTGCCTTTGGTATGTATATACACTTTCCGTTACACGTTGTATAAATAAATAACTGTACGAGTATATTTTGGGCCTATCTGGCAAATAAGTGATAATTACTATGTAAACTAGCTGTAGGCAATATTTTAAACTAATCATGTCGTTTCAACTTGTGGTATCCTGTGTACCGGCTTACTGTATTACATGGACAATATACTATTTCCATTTTTTTTCTACTTCTTTCTACTAAATGTAGACAATAGTAAGCTGCCAGCTGTGGGATTTTAAGAACTTTTCAGTCATTTTGTACCTATATGTTTTAAATAATATAATGATAAATTACTTGAAAGCGTAGGCTGTAAGCTAGCTGGCAGCTCGCCTCTGACGCATGAAATTAATCTCTTTAAGTGGATATATCTGCCAGTTTTAGCACTACTACACCGGTAAGCCGGATTAGCAGAATTAATTCGTATGGCCACTAACATAACTAGAATACATAGCTTAATCACATTAATTAATTATTTTTATTTGACATCTCTACACTGCAGTGGCGAGGGGTAGAATTATGGCCAGGGTAAGCCGTTACAAAAAAATAAACACTCGCCGCGTGACTTTAAAGTTTCTTCAGAAGATAAAGCCCTACTTACACTGAGACTGGAAGCAGAGAATTCTGTACGTAAGATTTGCTTTTCTTTGCGTGCAGGTGTTTTTCAGTAGTACTTAAAAACACTTAAAACTGAATTGTACCTTAAAATAATGAATGGTATATCAGTCGGAGGTGAGGTTTCTTAAAGGTAAGCCGATACGAATCGGCTTGCATTGGCCCGTCGCCACTGCTACACTGTTCTGTTCATAATCATTTATTTAGTCGGCTTCGTACTTACTTCACCACCCTAAGGTTGAATATCACACGCACGTCATAAAACGACAAGATCTAGTTGTATATGTGACAGGCACATGTTTTAAACCTTAGCGAAACTTCAACTTACTGGAAACTGTAAGCAAATTACGAGGTCACAAAGTAGGCAAGTAAAATATTGTATGGCCTTAGCCAACTGGTCGAAACAGAAAATAATACAAAATCTTCTCTCAACAATTGTTTATTAGGAAACATAACAAAGCCAAAATTGCTTATCGACCATAGTGGAACATCTCCCATTGTTCAGTCTTTAGCACCACCAGCTGACTTATAAAAAAACCCATTAAAGAAAACCTCGAACGCGTCTCCCTAACAACTTTCATCCAGTAAAGTTTTATGAGCAAGAACGCATTATGAAGACTGTAACACGGTTCAAACAAAGCTATTTTTTTACAAGAAGCGTAATTATTACCGCTGTTACAGACGAGGCAGGAATACTAATAGGAGTAATAGCCCATTTTCCAGCGCTGTGGCAGCTTCCAAGCTGACTTAATAATGTCAGCGATATAAGTACTTAGTCGACTATACCGACTCGGCAGGGCAGCATTCTAAGCTACGCAATTTCTTCACGTCATATACACGGCAATTACTCAAGATGAAAGTTTTTGACCAGTGAAGTTGTGTTTTGAGATTTCTTACGTGATCGAATCAGAAATGATGAGATCTGTATGAAGACTAAGGTAACCGACGTGCCCTAACAATTTCCAAATTTAAGTCGCAGCGGGCACATTGCTCGAAAAAAAAATGTCCGATTGGGTCGAAAAGTGTTTTTTTATTTATTTTTCTTTAAAAACGTCACCCCAAACTAGGAATTCCTCCTGTATTGTGGGTGCGTTTACAAACATTTAAACTCACATACGCAAACAGCCAGACCCGGAACAACTACATGTAGGTCATACAAATTTTGTTCCGTGCGGGAATCGAACCCGCGACACGCACCGCAGCAGTCAATCGCTTAGCCACTGCGCCAACCGTGCCGTGCCGTGCCGTGGTTCTGGAATGGGGACTGCATACCCGAAGACATAGCGTTGGAAGGCCTCCCACAAGATAGATTACTTAGAGACACAAGATAGATAGAATGACCTTGTGAAGGCCTCAGAAATCCGCTGGATGCGAAAACCACAGTTCCGGTCGAAAAGCGATGTTTGGGGAAGGCGTATGTCCAGTTGTGGAATCTTTTGGCTGAAAAGATGATAATGACGGTAATGCTATAGCTCTAGTAACTGCTTTACCACTCTAACGTTGAATGTTGCTTGCACGTCCTACATCGACATGGTTTTATGAGACCAAAGTGTCAGTTCAACTGTTCAACCTTTTGACTGATTGAAATTTTCCATAGTTAAGTGTACCGAGAACTGACAGTACTTCATCATGTGTGACGTCAGACGTCAAGAAACTTATTCGCTACATACCTAACTAATGCATACATAAAATAATTGACTAGAAATTGATGCTAAAAGTGGTAACCATAAAATTCCAAATGCCAACCTGCATCCAGTGATGGATTATTTATGATTAAATAGTTAATATCTCATTTTACGATTTCATTTGTATTTTTACGACATACTCTTGCGCATTTGTTATTCGAATTTATTACAACAGATTTTAAACCGTAAATGATTGCAATAAGATCTATTATCGCACATAACGACAATATTTAAAGTTACCAGGGCCTTAAGCAACTTTTATGAATAAGGGGGTTAATACGTTTTGCATATCTATCGTGTATCTATAACTTTACGAAGGTATACGCGACCTCGTTTCGTGTAGGTTTGTTACCGAGATGTAAAGAATCAGATACTCCAACGACATAACTGTATGCCTGTGTATCCGTAATTAGGCAGAGGTGTGTACCTGTAGACATCATCATAGTTTCAGACGATAGACGTCCACTGCTGGACATAAGCCTACCCCTAAAGGGGAAGTTTGTCATAATCGCCACGCTTGGCAGGCGGGTTTGGCGATCGCAGTATGGTTGTAAAAATGCATAGAGAACGCTGCTGCCCATTCTCTAGTAAGTCCCTTAGTCGCCTTCTACAACACCCACGGGAAGAAATGGAATGGTGCTATTCTTGTACGTCCGGCACCACACGGTATAGCTAACAGTGTACCTATAGTACACACATATTTTGCTAGTTATGTTTACGTCAGTTGTAATTAATTGGATAGATTTCCGCCCGGTTGACGGCACTAGGCTACTGACATCAACCGGGCGCAAATTTAGACTCCAGACTGCTGTTTCTACTTCAGCGATAGTAATTATAACCCGGACTAACACATAGGATACTTATTATCCCGGTAGTACGTTATCCTGGGATAATTCCCGACCACCACGCGGGCGAAATTACTGGCAAAAGCTAGTATTTAATATATTTTCCTGTCTTTAGTGATTTTTCCACTCATACAAGTCCTGTTTTGTCCACAGAACCTCCCTCCCAGTGGCTCAATTCAGCCGCGGCGACTTCTCCCTGTGGTCTGTGCTAAAGAACTGCGTTGGCAAGGAGCTGTCGAAGATCACCATGCCGGTGGTGTTCAACGAGCCGTTGTCCTTCCTCCAGAGGATGCTGGAGTATCTGGAGTACGCGCATTTGCTGCGGATGGCCTCGGAGCAGACCGATCCTGTGGCAAGGATGGAATATATTGCTGGTAAGGAACAGCACCTACTCATAATCAGCCTAAAATGTTCCCACTGCTGGGACACTGGCCTCCTGGGCCATAATCCACGACGCGGGCTCAGTGTGGGTTGGTAGATGTCACATGTCTTCGAATTTTTGGTTTTAGGACATGTCGGTTTCCTCACGAGGTTTTCCTTCGCCGTTTTGAAAGCAGTAGTAATGAAATTATTTACACAAACTAAAGCGCCTGCCTGGATTAGAACCTGCTACCTACAACTTGTAAGTCCGAGCCGTTACCACTGGGCCAACACTGCACAGCACAAGTGTCAAAACTTTTGGGCTTCAGTAACTAGAAATATTTCTTAGGTCTTTGAAAACTCGCGCATTACGACGGTTTGATTAACAAGATTACGAATATGTTTATTTTATTTATTATTCTTACAGAAAGCTTACAGGGTAATAACAAACTAAAAATCATTTGTAGGCAAGAAAAATTTGCTAAATTACAAGCTTCCACATATATATATCTAGTTACAAGTACTACCTATTATCACTGTAATTTGAAAACATTGTAAAACCCAATTATTTTTAAAAGAGTAACCGTGGAGTTTCTTGTCGGCTCTTCTCCATAGGAAGCGACAAATTGGAACCGTGCACCTACAAGTAGCTTCTCTTCATATGTGCCCTTGCAGGTTTATGTGAAATAAAATATTTTGATTTGATTTGATTTGACTATGCGTTGACTATGTTGGTTACAACGATTTACAAATCAAAAGAACAAAATATAAATAAAGTTATAAATGTAATAAAGACTGAATTAATTGGTCGAGTCGTGCAACATCAAAACAGTTAAATCAAATATGAGCAAACACAAAACATTATAGTTTATATTCCTAATATTCATGACTGTCCCCAAAATATTCGTTATTCAGGATCTTTCTAATATGTTCATATTTTACGAATATGTACGATATTGTTATCATTCAGCATTTAGAGGTATGTGTGGCGTTACACGAATGGATAGAATGAGAAAACAGGACAAAAGAGGAAGTCTAAAAGTGGCACAGGTTACTAAAAAGTTGTGTGGAAATCGGTTGTCATGGTATGGGCATGTGATACGGAGGAATAAAAAAAAATGTCGTGAGGAAAGGTTTGAGTATGAATGTCGATGGCTATAAGAGACCAAAGAAAAGATATATGAACTGTGTGAATGATGCACCTAGCTTCTGACGTTTCATAAGTGCCCTTGCAGGTTTATGTGAAATAAAATATTTTGATTTAATGGATTTGATTTGATTGATGAAATGGTTAAATAAAGGGTGACTACAGAGTTGATGACTAATAGAGAAGTAAAAGACATGTTACGCTGACCCCAAATAAATTGGGATAAGGGTGGGAGAATGATGAACATTTTCATTCAAGATTTTTGACGCGCAAGCAGACCTGTCTTACTGTATTAAAAGTCAGAGACAGCTTCATCATCACTGGAGGGCTTGTTTCACGGAGAGTGGAACCGGCGAGAGATGTCGTGCAGAGTCCCACAGGGATCGGTCCTGTGGCCGCATCTGTGGGACATCGGTTACGCCTGGGTGCTGCGCCGACCTCCCTAGCGGCGTCAGTGTAGTTTGCTACGCTGACGACACGCTGGTCCTGGCGCAATGGAGGTCGCACCAGGCAGCGGTCGACTTAGTGACACATGGGGTTGCAACAATCGTCGATAGGATCCGGCAACTGGGACTCGGTGATGAGTATTAGCCTCCTTCCTTTTGTGCCACGCTCACCATACCTATAAAATAAAATGTTACAAACTACTTGCCGAAATAGGTATGTGTAGTGTGCCCGTATTTCTGTTTATTGTGGTATTAAACTCAGAAAATCGTTCTATGTTGATCGAAATGGAAATCAGCAATAACTTAAATATTTACTGCTGTCATTCTGTAGAGTATTTCTATTACAACTCCTACGAAGTTATTCCAATAACTTACTTAAGTACCACCAACACCGCCAAAACTAATCACAAGATAGTTTCATCTTCCCTCTCCATTTCCTAGCATATTGAAATTAAATCAAGTCAACAAGTGGTCACTTATGTTTCTCTTCATCCCTCGCTATGGAGAGCGCTTGAATGCAGAGTCACGATTCTAAAAAACTTACCACATGCGAGTGGAAATAACGATCTAAGTGTTAAAGTGGTTTTGAAAGAAAACAGACGGTTTTTATTACAAAAGTTGTGAGAATTTTCGCTCTAGAATTTTTCTTTCTTAATTAACTAAGCTTGTTTTCATAACAGAGCTATTTTCTTTCGTTAATTATGTTGCTTGGTGCCAGGGGATTTAGTGTTCAACTTTGGTTTGACCTCTAAGCTTAGAGTTTAATGCCATCTTTCATTGAAGAGCAATTAAGGACATTATGTACACTACTATAAAGAGGGCAATTCTCATAATTTTATGAACGTTCACAGTCTGATTTCAGTCTCAATCTGTCAAAAATACCTCGATTTTCCATAATTTTTTGAATTTCATTGTCGCTGAGATGAGACTGCGACTAGATTTTGAACGTTTTTAATTACGAGAATTGGCCTACAAATCTTTTGGCAGTCGAATGACGCAACGTTGACAGGCAGGCGCTATATGTAACCATTTGTGCAATTATTGTTTTGCAAAATGTCAAATGGAAAGGCTATTGCGCCATTGGACTCCACCATTTCCCGAGAGACATTTCCCTAATATTAGAAGACCGTGCCTTAAAGCTATTCGCAGATTGTTTTTAAAATTGAAAAATTAGAAAAATGTGTTTAAAAACCAAGATGGCGGCATTCGTTCCGATTTTAATAATGTACTGAAATAATCTTGGAGAGCGGTAGGTCCTTGTTCAGCATTTAGCTAAGTCGATTATGACACCGAATTTAGCTTAGCCTTATCGACAGCCTTATCGTATTTAGTGTTATTTTTGCTTAAATTCGACAACATGCCTTCTCTTATTTATTTTTCAAATAACTTCATGACACCGTAGACAATATCCCACTATCCTATCAATCCTACTAATATTAAATAAATGTGAAAGTTTCTATTTTTAAATGTTTGGATATTTAGATGTTTGGATGTTTCATACCCAATCACGCAAAAACGGCTGAACGGATTCGGATGAAATTTGGCACACAGATAATTTATAACCTGGATTAACGTATAGAATACTTTTCATCCCGGTATTACGTTTCCGTGGCATAAATTCCGACATCTGCGCGGGCGCAGCCGCTGGCAAAAGCTAGTTCTTATATAAACATAACACGTCACGCCTTGTTTTCCCAAAATGTTGGGAAAACAATAAACGCCATGCCATGGCCATGGTACGGAGCGAGAGTGCATGGCTAGCAGTCGCCTCCTTCAGCGAAGCAGTTATGCTCGCAAAGAGGGAGGCGGCGCACGTGAGGGAGATGCAGTACATGCGCCCTCACAGCCGTGGCCTTCGCAGGAGACGCCCTGGGCGTCGGGAATCCCAGGCTGATTCCCGGCCACCGTAGGGACGGGCTTGCGGACGGCGAGTAATGGGTAGCTCGCTGTCCGGTAAGGACCAAGCCCGGGTCGACGGCGCGTTGTGTTCCACGCGCGAATTAAGTAAGCGACAACGGAAGTATTTAAAAATAACTTTATTCCGACAGAGTTACAGCGAAACAGTAATTGATCAAATCTAACAAAATATTGATCTTATATACTAACTTAATTGCTAACGTAGTACATGCACAGCGTGATCAGATTGACGCATGTTCTAGATAATTATAAATGCTGATCGCGCAGTGGGGAAATTGGGAAATAATAATCTAGTAAATACTTATTGTCTGACAAAGCTAATATTGGTAGGTTGGGGTTCCTTAACTCCTCCCTCCCTAAGAGAGGAATTATCCGAAGGTGTCGCAGACGGTTTCGGAAAATTTCGACAAAAGTTTATGAACTGAAATTTATACATTATAAAGATAACTATTGCTATTACAATAACCACATACTCTAAGATGGTCCATATACTAATTTCTATTGTCACTGTTTGTGTCGTATCGTCTATTTCACTAAATTTTGCACTTTGTAACACTTCTTTCACATCACTGAAGTCCACATTTCTTAAATCCACTTTCTTTGATCTTCTCTGAATGTCCTGTTGTAGGTCTGGCATCTGGATCAATGGCAGCTGGAAACTGGAAACTGTAGTGTTTGTGGTGGCGGCAACGATGACTTCGCCTATTTGTGTCTCGCATTGTTGGCTAGGTGTCACGATGTAGGTCCCAAGAATAGTGTACTTCAGGATTTCTGTATTGCAATTCTCGGTGATGATGAGATTTTCCTCTGAGTAAACCAACCATTGGTTGTCGGTTATTTTCTGTATCTTAGTTTTTTCTATTTCAATATGGTTCTGTATGCAGTTTTTGTAGTTGTTCTTCATCAGCATTATTTGTTCAATGCAGGTCTCGGTTGGAAACTGGGCTAAATTAGTTTCAGCGCAAAGAAATTTTCCATTTTCAATCTCAGTACATGGGCTTACCACGGGCATGTATTTCAATCTATTCACCATCAGGTAAGGATATTTGGGTATTATTGTAAAGGTATTTGGAGAATGGAATATAGGGATGGGTATAACCTTGTAATAATTATATGTTTCGTTATTTATTAGGGGAACTTCTAAAACAAAAACTAACTTGTTGTTATTTATATATGATTTAAGTATGATATTACGTTCTAATTTTATTAAATTATGTTTGCTTACTGGGTATATTGTTCTAGCATGTTTAGCAATGACTTCTAACGTATTATATAATTCTGTACTATTTATAATGGATTGGTGCAATGTATTCAGTTTGCTAAAGGCTATTGCCGTTTCAATCTCTTGTATGTTTTCGTAACAGGTCCGAAAGTTATTTAAAATTTGATACATAGTATTTAATATTTGGAAAAGTTTGTTAAACCTGAACTCATGTTCAACTAATTTTTCCATTTCATTGGTATGTAAACCCAAGTTTTTAATATTTGAATTTATTATTTCAGAGTCATTTACTAATTTATCAAAAGCTTTTTGCATTGATGATACTTTACGTTCGACCACATGCTCTTTGTTCTGTATCATTTGGATTTCTCTATCATATTTAATTGCATCGTCTTCATCTAAATTTCCTGTGATAGCTTTTACAAGTGAGCCTAATGGATTAAACAAAGCTCTTTTATTTCTATAATGGAAAGGTAAGATTTGAAAAAATCTATCCTTAGTTAGTTTAATAAGATATTCTATTTGGCTTTCTATTCCTATAGTTTCGTTACTAAGACTATTTTCCTTAATTTTAATTTTCAAGTTAATAAAATCCCGAATATTATTATCTATTTGTAAGTGTAATGATTCTAAATCTTCACTTTTGTATATTGTCCAATAACTATTCCTCTTCACTGCTACTCCCCGCTTTATCGCTGCTATCCCCGGATTCTGACCGAGGTTTTGGAGGTCCAGCGTGAGTGTTGGCACCACTAGTACCAGAAGTACCAGGCACGATCTGTGGAGGACGTTTTACATTTTTTAAGGCTACTCTAGTTTTCCTTTTCTTTACTTCTACTGGGACTATATTTCTTTCAACTTCACCTATTACTTTCGCTTTTTCATATCGAGGTTTTTCTTTAGCTTTTCTAGTCCTAGTGTCTTTCATGTAAATATTATCGTCTGGTTCGAGTACCGGTGTCGTTTCGCCACCTTTTTTATTAATTATTTTAATTTTATCGGATTCTAATTTTTCTGTTATGAATTCATAGAGTATTTTAAGGCGTTTTCTATGATCTAACAATAATTTCTGAGTTAAGTTCTTCTCTCTATCCACGTTAAATACATTATCGGAATAAGTGTGACCAAATACTAGTTCAAAAGGCGTAAAATCTGTTGCTGAATGTATGGTGTTGTTATAAGCCATGATGGCATAAGTCATAACTGATGCTGCATCTAAATCGCTTTTATCGTATTTTGCTATACGATAAATCTCAATAATGGTAGAATGAAACCTTTCTACTATTGCCATTGAACTGGGATTATTTGGCGTCCCAATATGAAGTTCAATTTTGTAAAAGCTTAACATTTCTTTAATCAAAGTATTGTTGAATTCTGTACCGGAATCGCAACTAATTTTCCTAGGCAGACCATACATGCTGAAATATTTAATCAATGCCCTAACTATCTCTGGTGTACTCCTATTCGGTACCTCTATGGCTTGTGCTATTTTACTAAATGCATCCACTATAGTTAAATAATATTTCCCTTCAATATATAATAAATCCATAAAAGCTTCCTGAAAAGGGGCATCCTGGGTTTGTGTTAACTGAATGTGGGGTTTAATCGGCTTTCTATCATATTTCATGCGTTTACATGTTTCGCAAGCATTTATGATTGCCGTGACTGTCTCTTTCATGTTTGCCCACCAATAATGTCTTTTAAGTTTGGTTAAAGTTTCTTTAATACCTCTATGACATGTTTTCCCGTCGTGGTATTTTAAAATAACTTCTTTTTGATCTTCTTCAGATCCTGTCAAATTTATAACTCTTTCTGTACACTCGGTTAACTTAACTGAATCCTTTTTAAATAACTTAATTACCATGTTTGAAAAAGTTTTTCTAAAAGATGTGTGTTCGAAGTATATAAAGTACTTATGTTTTGGATCAATATACTCTTTCAAAAAGTCTTTAACTAATATATCGTTATTTGTCGGTAAGTGAACTTCGAGAATTTTTTGTTTATTATTTGAAATATCTTTTACGTCTAATTTATTTTTAAACCATGAATGAATTAAAATCTGTTTTGGTTTAGTATCGACAGCTTCGTTTAAACTAGGAATGCCTTCGTGTTCTCTATTTGAAACTGAGTTGGCAGTGACCCCATCATCAGAATCCGAAAGTTCTATCGTTTCTATTGGAGTTTCGGGGTCTTGCAATTCGTTTTCTATAATTTTTTGTATACGTTCCTGCCTATCTCCTATATTTACGAATATTGAATCTAAATCGTCGTCAATTGCATTAATCTTAATCCTAGATAAAGCATCTGCATTCGTGTTTTGAGGGCCTTTCTTATATTTTATTTCGAAATCGTACTCTTCTAACCTTAACCGCCATCGCGTGAGTTTACTATTGGGCTCTTTCAATGAATACAGCCAAGCTAATGGTCTATGGTCTGTAAATATGGTAAACTTATTACCATACAAATACGGTCGAAAGTGCTTAACTGCCCATATTATGGCTAAAAGTTCCTTCTCGATAGTGCTATATTTTACTTCTGTGTCGCTTAAGGTTCTACTAGCATAGGCTACAGGCTTATCTGAGCCTATCGTTCCTTGTGACAATACAGCCCCGATCGCAAAATTGGATGCATCCGTGGTTAAAATAAAAGTTTTATTAAAGTCAGGAAATTGTAACAAAGGTGCATTTGTTAAAAGCTTTTTACATGTCTCAAAACATTCTTTATATTCCCCATTAATTACAATTTTGCGACCTTTCTTTAAACAAGCTGTTAATGGTCTAGTTATTTTGGCAAAATCTTTGATAAATTTCCTATAATAACCGATTAGTCCTAAAAAGCTTTTAATCTGTGTAACCGTTTCCGGTATAGGATACCTAAGAATAGCGTCTATTTTATCATTATTTGGTTTCAAACCTTCACTTGTAATAGTATGCCCTAGGTAGAGTACTTCCTTTCTAAGAAAATGAGACTTATCTAATTGACCTTTTAAATTTGTTTGACGGAAGCGGTCAAAAACTGCTCTAAGTTTTTCTACATGTTCAGGCAAGCTTTTAGAAAAAATAATGACGTCATCGAGATATATTAAGCAATGTAAGCCTTGAAGGCCTCGTAAGACGTTATCCATCGCTCGCTGAAAAGTTGCGGGTGCGGTCTTTAACCCAAACGGCATTCTGTTAAATTCATAATGACCTGAAGGTGTGCTAAACGCAGTTTTAGCTCTATCTTTCTCCTGAACCTCTAATTGATGGTACCCGCTAGCTAAGTCGAGAGTTGTAAAGTATGTACTATTACCTAGCATGTCAAATAAATCGTTAATGTTGGGCAAAGGGTATTTATCATCAATTGTGATTTCATTGAGCCGTCTATAGTCAACTACCATCCTCCATTTTTGTTGGCCTGACGCGTCTAATTTTTTCGGCACTAAATGTACGGGAGCACTCCAGGGAGAATGAGATTCCTGGATAATGTTATCCCTTAACATTTTCTCGACTTGACTACTGATCTCTTTTGTTTGAATAGGTGGCAATCTATGTGCCTTAACGTTTATTGGGTCTTCATTTTTTGTTCTTATTCTATGTTTAACCTGATTTGTGAAGGTTAACGGAATATTTTCACAATAAAATATATCTTTGTATTCTTTACAAAGTCCCTCAATAACCGTTCGTTCTTCTGAATTCATATGATCTAACTGTAATTTGTCTAAATTCTTTGTTAGCAAGCTGTCCACTTCTATATTATTATCTATGAAATTAACACTAACAGATGGGTCCTGTATGTATGGTTCCACTTGAAAAGGTCCCGTAACTGCTAATTTTCTATTTTCATGGCTACAATTCTGAATAACAGTTGTTGCATAGCCTTCAATACACGTAACTAATGCGGCGGGCATTCGAATCCCTTCCGTAAATTGCTTAAAATCTAACACAGCTTCCCCGTTCAGTACGTTGACTGGGAGTCTTACTCTAAGTTCACTACGAGATGGTAGATTATATATCTCTCTCATAGGCGGTGAATATATGATAGGAATATCAGTATTTTTTAAATGTAGTATCTGATTTTCCATATTAATCTTTGCCTGTAATTGCTTCAGCAAATTGCTACCTATTAACCCATCATACCTATCGTCGACACTATAGACATAAAACTTATGGAACTCTTGACTTCCAAAGGTAACCGGTAATGGAATAATAGCCGTTTCACTATGAACACTCGATGCGTGAGTGCTAACAACTTCGAAGGGTTCATACCCTTGGTTGACTGGTAGAGAATGCCTAAGGCATTAAGTCCGCCTTTGTACCTTTTTTATGTGCGAGAAGTTTTAAATAAATAAATAAATAAATAAATACTGTAAATAATTTTTAAAATATTTATTCGCTATATACGGGCTTATAAACGATCTAACACTCCCCGTATCTATCATAAAAACTGCCTTTAATTCTGGTATAACTATATGTGGTAAATTTAAGCGTTTATTACAATTTATTTTTATTCGTTCTCTAGGGTAGAGGCCGTTATGCAAAAATTTCCCGCCCCGGGTTCTTCAGGAGAAAATTCTTGGCACTCATTGTACGAATAACTTGAACTCTGTTCATTATTATTAGAATTATTTATGTAATTAACACGTCGTGAACTTGCAGTACGCATGGTGACATCAGTATTCGCACCCGACGTAGATGCTTGCGCTGCAAAAGACGGCGTGCTCGGTGCATGTGCCGCGAACTGTTGGTTCGGTTGTGCAATCGGAACAAATGACCTACTTGACTGCGGTGACGCATTATTGTTGTTTGTACGATTAAAATTGTCTTGATTTCTTTGAATATTATTATGTTGTTTATAATGTCTGGGCTGATGCGAATTGTTCGGTGTAAATGTGCTGTTTGTAGCACTATTCGGTACATGTGTACTTGATATGCTATGTGAATCTTTCTTTTGATTATTAGATTCAATTGCATTTTGGTTATTTGGCAAATTGGGTCTGTTATTTCTGCTAAAATTACGTCTGTCGTTTGTTTTCGACTCATAGACTGCCTGGAAGTTTTGTTCTTCTAAAACTATTTTTAATGCATCCTCTAACGTTGTGACGTCGCGCAAACGAACTAATCTAACTAAAAATGGCGGTAAATTAAACAAGAAAGCATTCATTGCTCTGTTACTATAAATGATTTGCTTTGCCTTACGTAGAGATTCATCAATGATAGTTTCTGATATTTTAGCAAATAAAACACTTCTCATCCGCTGTATTCTATGGCAAAAATCTAAATAACTTTCACCCTTATTTATTCTACACGATTCTAACTCCATTGCTAAACAATCCTCTGTGCGTGGATCACCGAAGTGTTGGTTTAACAACTTCTTCAGCTCGTCCCACGTACCTATAGCTTCTCTTTCGCCTACCAAACTGGCTGCTTCGCCTGATAACCTACTTGTTACTACATGAAATAAATATTCATTTTGGGCTGCGGTTCCTAAGAACGTAGACAAAATGTATTCACATTTTTTTATAAATAAAGGCAACATTCTAGTGTCGCCGCTGAATATTGGTATGATGTTAACCAATTCCTGTGGGACACGGGTTACGTTTTCCATTGTGAAAAGTTATGAAAGAAACCAACGCGGAGAAAAAAAATCACACTAATGTGCTACTAAACTATCACTACTCTAAAATATTAGTACAATTAAAATCTATGCAAATATTATTACGGCGTTGTCCAATCCCTAATAATACACAAACACATAGACTATTACAAGGTTGGGATATAGATGGAAGAGCTGAGAGGAAGGTGAAAAAGATTTACTCACAATTCCGCAGCTAGCTCCATGCTCCCTGAATTACTGCTGTGGCTGGTCCTCTTCCGTAACTCGAAGTGGCTTCTTAATGAATTTATTTGTTCGGCGATCTCTGCTAAACCGTAGACACGGACGTCGGCTACTCCACGTAGAATTGTATACACGGCAAACTGACTACAGAGATCCTACCGGCTGCGCCAATTAAGTAAGCGACAACGGAAGTATTTAAAAATAACTTTATTCCGACAGAGTTACAGCGAAACAGTAATTGATCAAATCTAACAAAATATTGATCTTATATACTAACTTAATTGCTAACGTAGTACATGCACAGCGTGATCAGATTGACGCATGTTCTAGATAATTATAAATGCTGATCGCGCAGTGGGGAAATTGGGAAATAATAACCTAGTAAATACTTATTGTCTGACAAAGCTAATATTGGTAGGTTGGGGTTCCTTAACTCGCGCCTCAAAGAGATGTCAGCAGCAACTGATGGGGCCCGCAAGGGCCGATGCCTGCCAGGGGTGCGGGTTGTTCGAAAGAGATACCGCCGCCCCTGGCACACAGGCAACTGAGGGAACACGGGTGGGTTTTAGTCAGTAAAAGTCTGACACGCCCTCCCGCTCCGCCCAGAGCGGGAGAAGTTATTTGATGATTTCCCACCCAAAAAAAAAAGAAAGGGTTGTATACCCACATTTCGACAGTTATATTTAGTTCCCATGTAATAATGAGTAATATCAGTAAAAGACCAATATTCAAAAGAAATTGGTAGAAGAATAAGCAACATTTGGAAACGTTACTGGTCGCTAAAAGAAATAGTTAAAAACGAAACGAGATCAATGTCGGGGAAACGCAAGCTGTATTTATAATACGTGCATTCCCCCATGTCTCACATATGGGTGTCAAACTTGGCCAGTTACGAGAAAAATAAATAAAAACTTATAGTTTGCCAACGCAATATGGAGCGAAGTATGCTAAACATAAGGATACGTGACAGGTGCACAACCTCAAAAATAAGGATAAGGACTAAAGTTAGTGATCACTACATATTATAAAATAAAGTCGTCCATCGAGTCTGTTTGTCTGTTCGCGATAAACTCAAAAACTGCTGCACCGATTTTTATACTGTTTTCACCAATAGATAGAGTGGTTCTCGAGGAAGGTTTTAGTAAATAATTTGTTACGGTTTTGTGTAAATTGGTTGAAATACGACGATAATTGTTGAATATGTCGGTTAAAATCATGCCGGCTGGAATCTTTACTGGCGTGCGCAAACCAATTGAGTTATGTGAAAACAATGTGTTACGGGATGATTGATTAACACATAGGATATTTTTTATCCCAATAGTAAGTTCCCGTGGGACCGATTTCCGACCTCCACGCGGGCGAAGCCGTAGGCAAAAACTAGTGTTATTATAAAAATATTAAAAAATCAAATGAAACTGGACTGGTCACATTATGAGAACCAACAAAGATAAATGGATGAAAGCCGTAATGGAATGGGATCCTAGGAATGGACAGAGACAATAGGGACGTCAAATTAAGAGATGGGAAGATGACTTACCAAAATGATGGAGAAGATTAGCTCGTGACAGAGATCAGAGGAAGAAACTAGGGGAGGCCTATGTCGAAGGACAACCTGACCAACAAACTGGTTGCTGAAGAATATTTTAGTTTTTTTTTCAATAGTTAGTTACCTACATCGGATTAAGTTTTTTTTTTTATCGTTTTAAACCAGATTTAAAATTAGATTTAAGTGTATAAGTGAAAACTGTACTGCATTGGTCAGCGAATAAAGGCTTTTTATTATTATTATAACCTTTATTTATTTCCTATCCATAATAATAACATTTTTAAATATTTTTTATAAAAGTAACTTAACAAAAAGCAATTAAAAATATAAAAAATTGTGGTCCGCCGGTATCGGGAGCACGGTCCAAGCTCCCGGTAGTTAGGGCTCCAGAGACAGGAACCTCCTCACGATGCAAGCCGTATCGAGGAGTACTGCCTTCTGAATCAGGCCTTTGACCCAACCGCCTAACGAGAGCCTCGAGAGATTTTGATCGAAGCTTTCGGCCACCAGTCCATTGTCTGATATTATTAATATATCCTTTATTTCAACATATAAACATATAAATTACATTTTTAAATATTAGAATATCAAATATATAAAAACATTTAAAAATATAAAAAAATAGTAGCCCACCGGTATCGGGAACAGGGTCCAAGCTACCGGCGGTCAAGGCTCCAAAGAGAGGAACCTCCTAACTATGCGAGCCGTGTCCAGGAGTACCGCTTTCTGGATCAAGCCCTTGACCCAGCTGCCCAACGAGAGCCTCCTCAGGTGTTGGTCGAGGCTCTTGGCTATCAAGCCATTGGCTGTAACGACTATCGGTACAATGATCGCTGAGTCCACATCCCACATGTCGACAACCTCGCGAGCCAAGTCAAGATACTTGATTTGTTTATCTTTCTCGGCTTTCACGAGGTTCTCGTCATGTCAATGCCTCCGTTATATCAACGATCATTGCACGCCGCTCTAGTCGATCCACCACCACTATATCAGGCTTATTGGCAACAATAGTCCTGTCAGTGATGATGGATCGATCCCAGTACAGTGTGACATGTCTATCTTCGAGAACTGGGTCGGGTACATACCTGTAGTACGGCACTTCTGATTCCACAAGGCTTTATTTCAGAGCAAGTTGCTGGTGGATAATCCTGGCTACAAGGTTGTGTCTATGCAAGTACACCTCGTTAGCTAGACGAGAACACCCGGAGATAATGTGTCTGATTGATTCACCCGGACGGTGGCATGCCCGACAGATGTCAACCGTGCCGTCTTTCACAAAAAAATTCCGGTAGTTGTTCGTCATCATAACTTCGTCCATAATTGCACAGACTAAACCTTCGGTTTCCCCAAAGGTTTGGCCAATGAAACCGAAACCCTCTTGTTATAGGTATTTTACTATCCCAACCGTACAGTCAACAGCACGCAGAAGTTACTCGCAAACTTCGAACACTACAAATACAGCCACAAAATAAAGACGTCTTCAATTTCAAATTGTTACATGGACCTGCGGTTGACTGTACCACCTTCTTCCATTATTGGAGATAAATAAGATTATTTTGTGTATATGAAGGGTAGTCGTATAAAATTGAATTATGGCGGCTTTTCGGGCTATATTAGTGTGGAATCATTTCTGATAGCTTTGTGTTTCGCTTGTTGATTTGATCTCATGGGATTACACCGTTGTTTGTTTGCCTTGTTGAGTAGGTATTTGAAGGTGGTTTTGGTATACAATCTTGAATGGACAGTCATGTTTATTCGCTCTGTTATGTCTAATCAGCCTTAAATGTTTCCACGGCTGGGACCTCCTCCCTTGGAAAAGGAGTGGGGTGTAATCTACCACGTGTACTCAAGTGCGGGTTGGTAGACGTCACATGTCTTAAAAATTTCAGCATTATTTTTCTTCCCGTTTTGAGAGCAGTGGCAATGAAGTTATTTACGGAAACTAAAGTGCCTTGCAAGTCTTAATCGTACTAAAATTCATTCATCATTTTATTTCTTTACCAGCGTTCGCCGTGAGTGCGTTGGCATCAAACTGGGAACGTCTGGGCAAGCCGTTCAACCCTCTGCTTGGAGAGACGTACGAACTTGAGCGACCCGAGTTCAGGGCCGTTTGCGAACAGGTAAGATAGTTTCTAAAAGGTTAGCAATATGTCACTAAAGTTTTAGTGGTAGTCGACCTTACAGAGGCTTAAGGATAACCTAAGCATCTGATGTTAAGGCGGATATTTTAGAAAGTTCTATAATCAGTGCTAAGAGGCCCTAGTGTAAGTTTATTTTAACCATCTCGTCCTTTCGCAGAGACCGCTTTTGGGGCTCCGTTTGGCCCTGGATTGGTGAAGGGCCAATCGGTGTTCCGAACGCGGTCGATGCATTAAGTTGAGATGATTAAAATAAACTCACGCAAAGGCCACTTAAATAAATGGTAGTTAAACAGGAAAATTCTAAATCATTTCTTTAAATGAAACTGAGAAACAATATTTTAGAAGGTCAAAAGTAACAAAAGACAGCCACAAAACATTTCACCAGTTCTTACCCCCTTTGTAATAAACGGTAGTAAAGTTATGCCAAAATGACTACACTTCTAATAATATGGCACGGTTGGCGCAGTGGTTAAGCGATTGACTGCTGCGCTGCGTGTCGCGGGTTCGATTCCCGCACGGAACAAATATTTGTATGACCTACAAGTAGTTGTTCCGGGTCTGGCTGTTTGTGTATGTGAGTTTTAAATGTTTGTAAACGCACCCACAATACAGGAGAAATTCCTGGTGTAGGGCAACGTTTTTAAAAAAAAAATGGTTTATCTGAATTAATCCCGGTGCTTTCCGTTACATTTGTAAATACGTAGCTCGCGGAATTATTGTCTTATTCATAAAATAGCCATTCAATTGGATTATATGAACTTAGAGGGTTATATTGATATTGTTATATTGAAGGATTATAATTCTGTAAATGCATAACACGTATGCATTTACAGAATTATAATTCGTTATTACGTTCGCGAATCATATTTTGTTCAACATGCAGTCTGACACTGACCTGCAAATTGCAAAAAACGTAAGAACATTATTTTGTATTTGGCGGGCAACCTTAGCGCATTATCAAGGGGTTTTAGTGTTTAATGGGTACCTATAATCTGGGAAGAAAAAGTAGCGAATGGAATAATACCAACTCCATACAAGTGTCCACCAGCAATTATGACTCATCATCATCATCTGCCTAGCCTTTTCCCAACTATGCTGGGGTCAGCTTCCAGTCTAACCAGCATTTCACATGGAGCTGATAGGCAGTCGCCTATCTGACCTCCACAACCCAGTTACTGGGTAATACGATACCCCTTGATGAGACTGGCTGTCAAACTTTCTGGCTTCTGACAACGACCCGTAACGACTGTCAAAGATCTACAATTGACAGCCGGGACCAACAACGGCTTAACGTGCCTTCCGAGACACGGAGGAGTCTTGATATGTAAAGATGTTCACCCATCCACGGACCAACAGTGGCAAGCGCAGCTTAACCTGAACAATCGACCCATGCGGCTTATATTACTTAGCCACAAGCCCCTCTAATTATGACTATTATTTAAAATAAATTGTACAAAACGATATCTCATATATGTATTTTTTTTTTAAATAACGTTGCTCCACACTAGGAATTTCTTCCTGTATCGTGGGTGCGTTTACAAACAGAAACTCACAAAGACAAACACCCAGAACCGGAACAATTTCTTGCAGATCATACAAATATTTGTTCCGTGCGGGGATCGAACCCGCGACACGCTGCACAGCGATCGCTCAGCCATTACGCCAACCATGTCGTCAAAATTGATCTAAATAACTCACGTGATCCACATATTGATCCGTCTGAGCGGAGCATCCGTTGCTGAGCAAGATCAATGAGAGCTTTCTAATAAAAAGGCTCTTTCATTAACTAAAGTGTTATAGTGTACAGATGGGGCCGCAAGGCCCGATGCCTGCCAGGGGTGCGGGTTGTTCGAAAGAGATACCGCGGCCCCTGGCACACAGGCAACTGAGGGAACACGGGTGGGTTTTAGTCAGTAAAAGTCTGACACGCCCTCCTGCTCCACCCAGAGCGGGAGAAGTCATTTGATGATTTCCCACCCAAAAAAAAAAAAAAAGTGTTATAGTGTCAAATATTGTGTGCGACTAATATACGGGATATACTGACGAGATGACGTCAGACAGAAAGTCTACTGCAGACTTTCTGTCTTGACACTTTCTATTTCTACTCTACCGTAGAATAGAAATCGCTTGTCTACATTTCTCGGTACAAAACTGTCAAATTGTCTACACGGAAACGTCATTTTTGTCTACTCTTCCGTCGATAGAACGCTTCTCTACTGTTCTCGTGCTAAGCCTGCAGGAAGATACTGCTAGTTCATAAAAAACTTTTTCCAAAAAATAAACAACCGACTTCCGGAAAAACACAACAAAGTGGAAAATAACTTTATTTTCGGAGGTCGGTGACTTTGGATATGTATTTAAATTTTTCCGGAATAGATCTTTTTTTTTTTAAGTTTTTATTTTTCACTTTTTAGCTATGGTAGGTACCTACCCACCAATTCGAAATTTCATCATCATGGGGTCAACACAATGCATATTTATTCGATAGCAGCAATCGCGGTTGATTTGCTGTAATTTTTTGAAGAGTTCCGTTGTCTGTCTCCGAAATGCATCATCAGATCTATATGAAATTTAAATGGGACAATTTCGGGATAAACCCCTTTCGAACAAAAAAATAATTTGGCAAATCTGTCTAGATATATCTGACGGAGTTATGCCCTAACATACATTTAAAAAAAACATGTCGAATTGATGACGACCTCCTTCTTTTTGAAGTCGGTTTAAAATAAGATATTGGTGAACCCAAAGATATTTTTGATTAGATGAACTTTGATAATCGCTGAACTAGTTCGGGCGACTTTGAAAACAATCGACAAAATTGAAGGGGGTGTTCTACCCATCAACATGACCAAGTTTTATTATGGTAACAATTTCAATATTTTTTTTACGGTTCGTAACATTTGGTTTGTTCAAGATTATGGGTATCACCCCTATAAATATTGTCGATTGTTTTAAAAGTCACCCTGTATTCCTTTCTACTTTACCTTTTTTGCACACTACTTACCGTATGACATCATCTCAATGATGGCATCCCATTTAGCGGATAGACTTAGACATTTAGGCACAGTGCTTAATCACAATTTCATATTTCCGATAAAGGAGATGATCACTGTAATCGTCATTTCAGACAACAATCTTAGTCCACCAGACAAAACGCCATCCTTATCTATAACTTTCTCTATAAACTACGGGCGAATTTCATCAAAAAAACTAAACGCGATTAGCACACCTAAACTGCGTTCGAGCTGTCAGGTCATTATCCTAATTGCTGTGGAATATTGACACTGACAGCTTTAGAACGCGGGTTAGATGTACTGATCGCGTTCATTGGTGGAATTCACCCTAAATGCTTTCTCATTTGTAGGTGTCACACCACCCCCCAGTGTCTGCGTTCCACGCGGATAGCCCCCACTTCGTGTTCCACGGCTCGGTGCACCCCAAGCTGAAGTTTTGCGGCAAAAGCGTCGAGATACAGCCTAAGGGACATGTCACTGTCGAGTTGCCGAGGTAAGTGGATGTTCTGGAAAGATACCTATGTAATATAGGAATGCTGTGTCGCGTTGAGTTGCTGTATATCTTATATTATCATTAACTTTTTACAATTTAGGTAGTTTGACATTCGGTTTGACGTAGTTTTGTTTTGTTTGATTTTGGATAACAATTTTCATTTTTTATCTTTACTATACTTAGATAATGTGCCTAAAAAATGGACTGCACGGTTCTTCACATTTCTGCAAGAAACGTTGTCTCCCTTTTACCCGAATACGGTGAAACAAAAAGTATGCCTGCTACCCTAACAAAACAATACATTCTAACAGTATGTAGTAAGCGATGATAAGCTTATGGGCAAAATGGCATACGACCACACCTTTCAGATGAGAATATTGTCTTGTTTGTCGTGATATTTCAGAAATCGTATTTTAGTTTATAATTTACTTTTTTCACATTCCACCATTCAAATCCTTTGTTTAGCGTAGCGTTTTTCAGATTTATATACGTAGATAAATCCTGTGTGTTATGGCTAGATTATAAATCGAAAAAATACGCAAATATTTGCAAAGTAAATTGCCACTCAGGATTACAAACGACAATCGTTTCTGTGCGATTGGGCCATTATTTGAGTTTGGAATTGTGCTTTATTTTTCTTTGATATACAACGGTTTAACGACGGATTATTGGTCGTTTATTATATGGCAAGTTTATTTCAAAATTATATCTATAAACAGGGTTCCCCATCGTATACTTATTACATTATTTCTATACACCGAGAATTTTTTATGGTTTTTTCCCGCGGCAGAACAACTTGCCATATGGAGCACTTTCGAAGCATTGAGTAAAAGTAAGAAAATTAAGATGTTTGTGTTTTAAAATAATTCAAAAAATATTAATCAATTCGAAAACGCGAGAATCAATAGTAACACTAGAGGTAACTTGTAGGTACTACTCGAATCGCACGCGCCGCCGATAAAGGGAACAGTGATGTATAAATAAATGTCCAAAGCAAAATAAACTCTCGTACATGGCTTTCGAGTTTTGTTTCCACAATGGTTAATCTGCCATTTTTTGTTTCTAATATTTTATTTGTTTGTAAAACGATTCTATTGTGGCGGACGTCTACAATGCCCCCCACATACGAAACTTCAAATCAACAAATGTGGAAAACACAAAAAGTAAAGTGGCGCCATCTACAATGCCACATGCGAATTACGCAAATCTGGACGTCACATAAATCCTACATCACGCAGTCAGAGTTTACCACGAGACACACATATATACAAGATCCCGTCATCAGTTGTCAGGCAATTGCCCACCAGACAAACCACTCGTCTGGTAGGAGGATCCTCCTTTACCAATAGAGTATGAGTGAACTTTACACCCTGTTCCTCATACCTCTATCAAGACAAAATCATGTCGCTGCGGGAAAACAACCATTACAACTTCTCGGTGTATGTATAAAAAAGAGACCGACTGACTTACATCAACGCACAAAACTACGCCGAACTACTCGGACTAGGAACGTGAATTTTTTCACTCGGCTTCCTTTTATGATATAGGGGAGCACTAACAAGGAGTCTTTGAAATTGGACCTTTTAGGGGCGGGGGGGGGGGGGAATTCATTTGAATGAAAATTCTTATTCCTTGAGTCAATAAACTTGAAACTTGGCACGAATCCTTATCTGAGTAAATCATAAAGTTAGTTGGATTAGGGAGTGTTAAAGTTTGTAGGGGAAAATATGACATCTACGCGTACTAAGTCGCGGGCGATATGTGCTAGTTACCAATAATAAAGCTAAACAGTTAATTAACGCGCTAATTTGTTGATCTACCAATCGGATTTGTTTTTTATTTGCATTTGCCAGCCTAATTCTTAGGAACATCAGGCTAAGACTCATAAGAGCCAAACAAAATGTGAAAAAAGTCAGAAAGAGGCCTAAACGAAATAAAGTAATAAGCTTAGCAGGTGATGCGCCCGGGTACAAGAAATTTCACGTAAACGAAGTCACGGGCAAAAGCTAGTGAAAATATAAATTACCAGCTGCTGCTCGCGGCTCCGCCTGCGTCAATGATGAAAATTATCCAAAGGTAACCATCTCCCGGGACGAAATTTTTCATAAGAGCTTCTACCACCTATTTCACCCCTTCACAGGGGGGGTTTCTTAAAATCCTTTCGTAAATGACGTTTCCTACTCACAATCTACCTATGTACCAAATTTTATCTTGGTAAGTGCAGTCGTTTTTGAGATTTCGTGATTAATCAGTGAGTGAATGAATGTATTATTGAATCTTTGACGTTTCGCTTTTTAAAATATTTATTTATAGATGAAAAAAGTTTTTCAAGTTCACCGATGGGGATATACAATTTGAAATAGGCACCTTTTTGGTTTAATTCCGGCCCTTGAAATATGGCTACCTTTAAACGAGCAATTCTTGTATTTAAATAAATATGTACATATAATCTGAATCTGGGAATCGGCTCCAACGATTTTAATGAAATTTAGTATGCTGGGGTTTTCGGGACTAGGTTTTATTTTTAGAAAACGTCAAAAAAAAAAAATGATCAAAACTCCGTCATCCAGATATTATGGATAAACGAAAGAACCTGCCTACATTTCGTTACATTTGTACCTAATAATGATTGATCACCTTCAAACCCAAAGGACCAAAATTCATAGAATAATTTGCGTTCCTATTTATTTTACACTCGCTGACAGTATTAACCCTGAACCATTATTAACTGACAAGGATTGATATCCTATAGCTAAGCAAATACCCTACGGAAATTATTGGGGAACGCGTTTAATATCATCTTTTGGTTTTCTGTTGATTAGTACTCAGCCTTTTTAACCGACTTCCAAAAGGAGGAGGTTCTGAATTCGTCGGAACCTTTTTTTTTTTTTTTTATATGTATGTTCCCCGATTAGTCGAAGATGGCTGGACAGATTTGGATAATTTTTTTTTTGTTTGAAAGGGTATACTTCCTAGGTGGTCCCATGATCATCAAGTCAGGATCTGATGATGGGATCCTGGAGAAATAGAGAGAACTCTTCAAATTTTATAAGCACACTTGAAGCAATTTGTGTAGTTTTTGGAAGAGTACTTTTTCGGAGTGGTTCCATTTCAATTTGGTGAAGATCTGATAAAGAACTTCGGAGATAGGCAACGGAACTCCTCAATAAATGATAGCAAATGGACAGGGATTGCTGAAATCTCATGTCTGTCAATTGTTTACACCAGTTAATAACATAACATCACGCCGGTACGCTGTGAAGGGGTAAGCACATGTGAACCACTAAAAAGTGAAAAATAAAAAACTTTTTTCAAAAAAATAAACAACCGACTTCCAAAAAAACACTAAAAAGTGAAAAATAACTTTAATTTCGGAAGGCGGTGACAAAAAATTAAAATACATATCCAAAGTCACCGACTTCGGAAATTAAAGTTATTTTTCACTTTTTAGTGTTTTTTTGGAAGTCGGTTGTTTATTTTAAACATTAACTTTTAGAAAAAGGAGCCTCAGTGACATTGTTAAATATATTATACTAGCTATGCCCGCAGCTGCGCCCGCGTGGAAATCGAATATCAGTGTACCTTCAAATACGTTAAGCGGGATTGAGTAACAAACATTTAAAAAATATAAACTTTCACAATTATTATATAAGTAGGATCGTAGAATAAAAAGTACCAATTACTTTAGAACTTCAGCGGCAAATGGTTTCAAGCAGCAATGGTTTCAACTTTATCCGCTGAAATTCATGTTTTTCCGCTGAAATTTTTGTTCGTGTTTGTTTGAGCGGGTATGTGTTTGTCCGAAACAGCTGAACAGATTACACATCCGGCCGGAACTGGGTGTTTGGCAATCCTTTTAGAACCTTTTAGCCAACTTCAGCGTTTACACTTGGGGCTTATCTAGATTTTTATTTATAGCTACATTTTTAGAATCTTTTTGCTAACAGCGTGAACTCAGTTCGATAGGAAGACCATGTATTACAATGAATGGATACAATGATAATGTCTATTTATTCAGCTTTTGCATTTTGCTCCTTGTTCTCATTATTCTTACTCGTCTCTAGACGAACGAAAGGCGACTTAGAAACAAAAATAGATCATTATTTGAGTACCCATTTCATCATCATCTGTCTTGCCTTTTCCCAACTATGTTGGGGTCGAATTCTAGTCTAACCGGATGTAGCTGAATACCTGTATTTTACATGGGGTGACTGCCTATCTGACCGGTAACACGATACCCCTTGGTAAGACTGGTTGTCAGACTTTCGGACTTCTGACGACCCGTAAAGATTGTCAAAGATTTCTGCACTTCAGTATCCACTTATTTATTTTAATTTAATTTACAAAGTGCGTTAGTAACAACCACTTTTCAAGATAAAGTGGATAACTTTGTACATATACCTTACTTCACAAATCTACGATCACCACAATTTCACATCTTAGCGTCCGTTTTCCCTCCCCAGGTGGGGCGAAGCCTACACCTGGAGCAACGTGAACTGCTGCGTCCACAACGTGATCGTGGGCAAGCTGTGGATCGAGCAGTTCGGAGCCATGGAGGTGACCTGTCACGGAGGGGCTGGGTTGAAGGCAAACCTGGTGTTCAAGCCAGCTGGCTTTAATAACAGGGACCTGCATCGAGTGGATGGGTTTATTGTTGATGCTAAGTAAGTACATATTTGTTGGCGATTGCGATATTACAAGTTCAGTATTTTTCTCACCGGATTAATTCTCGTGACATTATAGTGTTTGTTATTTGACAAATAACTTGAAAGCATCGACCGATGCTTTGAAGAATCATTCTTCAAGCTAGTAAAAAGTACTATTTAAGTATCGGTTGGTGGTTTGAAAACTAATGGTGGGCTTAAGTGAGTTCTTTAGGATATTATTCGCTTTACAGCTTTAAGAAACAGATGATTTGACAAGCCTTTTGGGGCTGCTGTCACTTGTGCATCTTTTGTCTCATTAGTGTATATCTGTACGTTGCCATTAAAAAATTCTTCACCACGTATTTCTTCTTAAATTCCAGTAAGAAACGTGTCAAGTTTTTGTATGGCAAGTGGACGGAATACATCAAATGCTGCACCGCGGCGGCGTACGAGCAGTGGGCCAAGGAGCGCGGCGAGGAGGCGTCCGCGCAGACCCCCTCGCACACGCCCAAGAAGATGCTCGCTAAGTTGAACAGCTTCAAGGTTGGCGCGCTACGGTCCATGTCTATACAGGACGTAAGTATTTACTCTTTAGCTAGTTAATTCTTTAGTAGTTTAGACTTCTTTTAAGACAACCTCATCGTACACGCATTAAGACGTCTTTGAGCCCTCGCTCGCGCTCTAGATGATGCTGGTTAAGTTAAACAGTTTTAAAGTTGGCGCACTACGATCCATGTCTATACAGGACATTAGTTTACCCCTTCATCCTTACATTTAATAGAAACTAACGTCTCTCTGCTTGTGTTTCCTTAGTGAAGCATATATGCGACATACGTGACTTTTGATTTGTTTCATGGATAAATAGATAATTCCTGGTTCGAGTTACCAAATACAGGACATCGACGTGCAAACTGTAACTATGAATTCAGCTCATGATTTTAGGCCCTCTGGTGTAGATTTTTTTGTAGGTTTTCAATAAAAATATCAGCTGTTTTTTAGTCAAGTGCAAGAGCTATGCGGTCAAAATTGTACGAAACAGCAATAAAAAAAATGTATAAGTATCGAAAAATTTCAACGAGGGTTTAAAATCATGTGCTGAATCCATGGTAAGGCTGCATGTCGATGTCCCTGCCACCCTGTATATTCTCAGGATAACGGAGCCGTGGGCACAGATATACAAGGTCTTAACTAACTGTTGTTCGTTAGTGGTTATTAAACCTGGAAACGATCCATTACCGAGATGATATCAAGGCACAGCCCTGAAAACGCGCAGACACAGAAGCGCGTGTTCGCTACAATAAGTACTCATTTATATAAAGCCTCGTATTTAACTTCGCAAACTCAAAATGTCTTTTTGCTTTCCAGTCAGACGATGCCGAAAACTCCGAAGACGTTCCGAAATCGGACGATACCAATAACATTGAGATCGCTGGTTCTGTCACGCTGTGGGAGGCGAGGCCGCGGCCTACTACTAGCGCACAAGTAAGTCAACCATCTGTTGATCATCTTCTCAATCCATTACTGAAAAGGATTTTTCCACGTGGGAAACAATCTCGCAGTCCATATGGAAGACGTGAACCAAGAGTACCAAAGGTATTTGGTACTCGTGGTACACATCTTCCCTATTCGAGGCAACAGAACCTGTTCATTGGGGGTGCCATGAGCTATCATAGCACCCCCAATGAGCAAGTTCTGCTTCCTTGTAAATTTTGAGTTATATCTACAGTTAGGATACTAGGACAAAAAAAAAAGTGAACTGGGTAGGGCAATGAAAAGTGACACAAGTGATATTTGAAAAGCTTTTCATTTAAAACAATTAGTTCTTTTCGAGTGCCGTCACAGAAGAAAAGGTCTAGTTTAAATTTCTCTATCACCCTGCCTGTTTTATTGATTAACGCAATGGTAAGCCTGCTTACGACATATGAGAGGTACGCGGAGGCTCATGGGCATGAGCCCATGACTTGACATTGTATATGAATACAATGTCAAGTCAAGTACTAACCTTTAAGGCGGGCACTAATTTTACCGTGTTCCTCAGTTGAAACTTTGCGGAAGCTCCTTAGAGCAAGTAGTGACTTGAAGGAAGTGTCCTTCAAGTATCTGGGCCACTGGGTTTCCGAAGAGTTGAAACACAGTCCGGATATTGAGCGTGAGCGCAGTGCGTTGGCTGTCCGCTGCAACATGTTGGCTCGCAGATTTGCAAAATGCACGACTGCAGTAAAGGGTACACTGTTTGCGACGTACTTTTAGTCGTTTTATACATGCATACGGCGCTCTACGCGTTCAATATAATAATGCTTTCATGTTGTTGATGGGGTTGCCGCGCTACTGCAGTACTTCCGGCATATTCGCTGAGGCGGGAATAGATGGCTTTCACGCCATCATGCACATGCGATGCGCCTCCATAATGCGCAGGGTACGCGACAGCCCCAAGAGCATCCTGAATGCTATACTGGATAGGTCGGACAGCCCTATACTGGGACATTGAATACGCCTACATGCAACTTTGGCGTAATAATAAATATAGTTTTTGTTTTTTCTCCAGTAAATGTAAGTACTAACACTAGTTTCTAAGTCGTTTGTACACAAACCAAATTGACGTGGTGCTATGGGTCTGAAATAAAAGATTTTTATTTTATTTATTCTTTCACAATACCTTCCTTCAATTTCCAGTACTACCAGTTCACTGAATTCGCGATGTCCCTCAACGAGATGGAAAGGGACATGAAGGGTCAGCTCTGCCCCACGGACAGCCGGCTGAGGCCTGACGTCAGGCTGCTGGAGCAAGGAGACATCGATGCTGCAGCTACTGAGAAGACCAGGCTTGAGGAGAAGCAGAGGACTGCTAGGAAACTGCTGAAGAAATCTCCTGAGGCTTGGCAGCCGAGGTATTGCATATTTTTTGGTTTATGGACTATTTTATTTTATTTGATTTGGCGCTTCCACGTAGTTTTCTGTAGTAAGAATCAGCACAGTATTTTACCATCAACTGATGCCTTTGTCAATGACGGTACGAAGAGTAGACCGTCCCAATACCTAAATTATCAGTGTTATGTTTGATGGATAAAAACCATATGGTTGAGAAAAGAAACCTGGGTTACTGTCTGAGATTTGGTATCAGTGTCGATTTTTTTTTCTGCTGATTTTCGGATCTTGTTTTCCAACTTTAGTTTGGTTTCCACATGAAAACGTTTCCAAATTTATCGAAAATAATAACTAGATCGTTCAAACCATGGCTACCTTTATTCCAGGTGGTTCAGTCAAGGCACAAATCCCTACACCAAGCAGGAGGACTGGCTGTACAACGGCGGCTACTGGGACCGCAACTACCAACACTTGAAAGACATTGATATATTTTAATCTACCTACCTCTAACTCTGCCCACACTCTATACGTACAAACTTTATGACTGGAAATGAAATAGAAAAATACTACGAAAAATACAGCTATTTATTTTTTCTGTAGAAATATGTATATAAGGGCTTGTACCACAGTGTCCGGAAAGGCACTATGTAGCGGTTAATTATATGACAAAAGGGATATTATCCTGAAGTGGTGAAAGAAGAAAATTAATGTATTATTTTTGCTATATCGTTGCAGAATAAGCTACTGTATATTTTAGTGCCAAAGTATAATTTACAGGACGTTTAATAATTAGGTTTGTCTATTATAAATAATCCGACGATACATAGAATCATGACACGGCTTCGTTTTGAATAATGCTAGGCCATGAATTGAGAAATGGCCTCATATGCTATAAAAGTATGTGTTGCTGATTATTTTCAGTCCAATTCGTAAAAATATAATTTGTATAATTTTAATAAACAATTTAAGTATTCCAAATCAACATTAATAAATAAATAATTTACTGACTCATACGAATGTCATCGTATTGTATAAGGTAAATATTTCAAATTGTTAAAAGAGATATTTCATTTATATCTTAGGCGTTGTTAGCCTCAAGAAAAATGTAAATAAGAATGATATCAATGCACACCATGGGTTTTGAATTTAAAGCAAATAAATGACTTAAAGAAATGGAGTATATAATAAGAATATAAAGTAGTGGACCAGAACGGAATGGAGTTAATAAGAAAGATTATTAAGTATTTTCATCGTGAAGTTATGTAAGGAATGTAAATTAGGGTAGAAGGAGAGATTATCGGGGCTGGACATTAATTTTATCAATTTCTTTGGTCCTCTGATCTTAAAGATCACGCGTTGGAAAGGAAAGATTACTGACTAAAATACAACAACTAAAATAGACAATGAAGTCCGCAAAATCACTAAAAAAGCATCCCTCTCTTTCTGTCAATCGACTCAAGATGACAGAGACAAAATGATATATAAATGTGCAAGCCATATTGAAATGGGGCAAAGCGAGCATAACCGCTAAACCAGAATTATTTTGGACGAAAGGACCAACTTATTAACTTAAAAATATTCTACCATAACTTGGACCTTGCAACTTATAGGTGCCGTATTAGTGGCAGGACGCATTGCTAACAAATAGATGGCTGATGGGGCCGAATGGTTATTGAGTGGCAACCGCGTACCGGAAGACGTACTGTTGTTGGAAGGCCTCTCACGTGTTGGACTAATGACTAGGCGAAGTGCGCAGGAATTCGCTGGATGTGAGAATCACAAAACCAGTTGAAGTGTCGATAGTTGTGGGAAGCCTATGTCCAACAGTGGGCGTCTCCCGATGTAAATGATGATGATGATTTTCAGGCATGAATGTCAAAAATGTCTATATCCTTGCCTCGATATATCTTCAATTGGAAATATATTCATTATTACCTACTCATAAATTAATATTATCTAATATAAATCAAATATATATATATAAAAACTGTATAGTGCATGTATTTACCAGAAATTAAGAAAAAAAATGTGGCTTTTATTATGTACTATGTATGTTATTACATTAATCTAAGTTATTTTAAGTAAGTTTAATAAAACTCAGCACTAAAATGATGTTAGAAAAATGGCATTAAGTATTTGAATTGCATTATATTTTATTTGTATAACAATAAGAGTGATCTTTGTGAGATTCTTTAACTTTGCTTCCGATATATTAAGAGGGTGAAGTCAATTATTAGTTAAAATTGTTGTGTAGATAATTGTGTCGATATACCTATCTATTTATCATGTTGTGCCATAAGAGATCTTTTGGAAAAATCACAAGTGAATTTAATTAAAGGTATTTGCAGGCACAAGCTGTGGATCTAACCGTTGCAAGATTGGCAAAATGATGGAAAAGTTTAGGATTAGTTGAATAATTGGAACAAGTTGGAAAATGGGCTACACAAAACACAAAAAAGTACTGCTGACGAAAACATTTTAAAAGCTTGTGATACTAGGTATCTGAATCGATTTTTCAGTAGTTGATGTCAATGTGGACGTGAGCTCAGGTACATTTATGACTATATACAGTATAAAATTATAACCAGTGCGCAAAAAAAAAAATCAGCTGTTCCATACGTTTTGACCGCGTAGGTATTGCAATTTTCTATGAAATAGCAAATTTATTTTTTGTATTATAGGTAACCGACGAAACATTTCTGCGCTGGGAGTCAACAATGATACGCTGAATTCACGTTTACAGTTTCCGCACTGGTTAAAATTGTATCCTGTATGTATACATATTATAAATTAAAGTCACTTTTCGTGTCTGTGTGACCATGTCGTTCCTCTAAATGACGCAACGGATTTTGATGCGGTTCCCACTATCATTTAGGGAATTTATTCAGGAAGGTTCATGTATATACAAAATGAATACTAAACTTTTATATTATAATTTTAAATTTCTATGTTTTGTTTCGTTAAAATGGTGCAAGCAATGAAGCAACCAGAAGGGGATCGCTATATAATTGTGTAGTTTTTTTTTTTTTTTTGGGTGGGAAATCATCAAATAACTTCTCCCGCTCTGGGCGGAGCGGGAGGGCGTGTCAGACTTTTACTGACTAAAACCCACCCGTGTTCCCTCAGTTTCCTGCGGCCAGGGGTGGCGGTATCTCTTTCGAACAACCCGCACCCCTGGCAGGCATCGGCCCTTGCGGGCCCCATCAGTTGCTGATGACATCTCTTTGAGGCGCGCGTGGAACACAACGCGCCGTCGACCCGGGCTTGGTCCTTACCGGACAACGAGCTACCCATAACTCGCCGTCCGCAAGCCCGATAATTGTGTAGTTTAAAATAAAATAGAAGATTCTAAAAGATTTATCTTCCTTTTTGGCACAACATTCGCGTTTAGTAGTAGGTAGACCTTGTAAAATTACTGTAGACGGTATTGCTTTCAAGTATGTGTAACTAGCGTGTTGCAATTGTTCACACACTTCCACTTGACGACTTGCATGACATACCTAGCTTGACAACTATTTCGACGTCAAATACTTCGAATGTATAATTTATTTAATAAATAGGTATTGTGTATAACTTTGAATTAACTGTTACTGAGTATAATTTTGAAGAAAAAATACCAAGTACATTTACAATAAATGTAATATAATTTATTTTAATATTTTTTTATTACTTATATCTGCTAACATTGTTTTATATTACCTTTTTAAATAATATTTCATGTTATTATTTCTATTGGTATACGAATGAAGCTTATAAAACTAAATTGACATTAGCTGTTCTAAAAATGACATTTTACGTACCCATGGCGTCAGTGTAGATATTGGAGATTTCTGTGTTAATGATTATTATTATTAGGACTGTGTTTAGAGGTAACTTGTTTCATGAATAAAAATAATATTTAATCAATATTTATGTAAGAAGGTATTGTATCAAAAATATTGTTATGGCTAAATTGAGCATTTAATGCTGTAAAATACGTTGATATTATATAAATAAGTTTGATCATTTATTTGCTACTCAGTATGTTTTAAGTATTTGTAATTCATTGTTATTCGAAAGAGTAGATTTTGAATTAGACAAGTCGGGTAATTTAGTAAATTCGTGTTTCATAATGCATGTACCTACCTAAGCATATTTATATAAATAAAAAATAAAGAAGTGAATGTGAAAAAATGTGCTAGAATTTTAAATGTATAAATACATAGGAAGCTTATTTAAAAAACGGATAAATATTTTACTTGGGTTACTTTGCTTATAGGTAAACAGCTGAATTGCAATTTTATATTCAAATCATATATGCTGTCTTCAGATGCTATAACAAAAAAAAAAAATAGTGTATTTTTTGCTTTGAAATTAAGTCACACTAACAGAAAAAAGTATATGGAAATCAACAGTAAATGCGCACATTCATAAATTGCTTTGCAAGACTAAGAAAATTAAGCAATAATTTTAAATATGTTTGTATTTATACAGATTGTTGTATAAAATGTAACGTTTAATATCATAATTCGTTAATTTATTTAATTTTGTAATATTTTTATCTAACAACATTATAACATCACCTTCCATTTGATAAAAATATAGAAAATTAAGATTTATAATAACACTAGGTTTTAAAATTAGTTCCTACAGAGCACTGGTTCCCGACTTCAAATGATAATGTTTTTCTTTTTACAAATCTGTTATTTTTAAAGCTGTTCATGTTTGCTTTAAATTATATAGCTAAGATAAAGTTAGCATCGTTCCAAATAAGGTGATTATACGCCAAAATGTCGGTAGTACCTATGTGTATGTAGCAGAAACTGTACATTTTAAATGTGAATAATCAAAATGTAAACTTGAAATAAATAGATTGAGAATTTATTTGGATCTTTATTTTAAATCTACTGGTGTGAAAGAAAACTATTTTAAATATAATTATTTTGCATGTATTCAGTATCACATTCAAAAACACAAACAATTGGCGTTACAAACTTAAACTAATTGACAAACATGATCAACAAACAGTAAACACTTCAAAAGCAAATAAAAAGAAATATAAAAGAATGAGTTATGGTCGCCAACTTTAATTAAAAAGATTTAAAAGTATCGGTTAAAAGGTTCCTTGCAAGAAATGAAAAAACGAGTCATAAATGGAAAAATAAGCGAAACAAGTTCTTTTTCGCACGATTTTTTTTCAAATATTACGTTTTTTTTTAACAATAGATTACTATGTACAGGCACACACAGTATTATTAGTATTATTTAGGGCTAATATTTTCGAATTACCATTTGACAGATTTTGTAAAATATTTGAATCAGCCCTGAGCAAGCAATTATTAGTTATTTATTACACAACGTTGGCAAACCATATCCTCATAAGAATATACGAAAAAATACATAATATCATGTTTTAAATCCACCGTAGTTTACTTATAATGGCACTTAAAAATTCAGTAACACATGTAATAATAATTGTTAACTACTCGAAACTATTGCAATACTAAACATTATTTAGCATTAAAACCTGAAAAAAAAACAGCTTTTACAATATTTAAGTAATTAGATGTTTTGTTATTAATAAATTATACTTTCGCAAAATTACTTTAAACTATAATAATGAGAAACATTTAATAACACGATATTAGTTATTATACGTTGGTATGTAAAATAACACTAAACTTTTATATACAACTTAATATAATATATTACATATATACTAATTCATACAATAGTAGGTATATGTAGTATAAAATATTTTAGATGATTATATTTTTTTAAAGGCAAGATTTCTAAAATAATAAATTCACTCACACTAGTAAAATGTAGGCACTGCATATCACTTATTTCCATATTGTCTGACTTTAGACTTAAATAATATCCTAATTTAATCTAAAAATGTTAAACTAGATATTTATTGTAAAATGAAGCATATTTTAATAAAAAAGGTCTAATGGGCAATTTCAGGTAATGAAGACACCATGAATAGAAGTGAAAAGAGGAATTAGTCCATTTTAAATCCTATAAACAGGAAAGTATAAATTTCAGAAAACTTATTTACACCCAATAATTGTTTATGGTATTGCACTATTAAAATTGCCCAGTAAACCAAAAATGTAAAAAAAATTGCAATGATATTGTAATACACAAAAACAGACAGCCTTTAGCCAAAAACCTGTGGATAATTTTAACATATGAAACAAATGAAAAGGTATTTCGATAAGAATCGTCAAAAATATAATACAATTATTTTCCTGATTGAAACTTATATTTACATTTATACATACATCTATCGGCAAAAACACGTTGTATGTGTCATTAATGTATTTAAGAAAAATGTACAAACCCTTACAAATATCACTTAGAATGGAGATTTTTTTTCTTGGTTGTATAAAAAACTGTGGAGTTTATTATGGGGGATTAATATAGGGACGGTTGGTAGTTTCCTGTCTCAAAACTTGGCTTAAAAACTAAACCATCATTTCCGTACAAAATTTTGTAATTATTCAGTTTTTTTTTTTCATTATTTTACTATCCCTTTTTATAATAGGTATCCATTTTTTAGTTAATTCATCATCAAAATATCAATATTTTTTAAAGACCAAAGTTTAAAAAAAAATGCTTTTAGCAATAATTTGCTTAATATTGCCTAAAATAATTTTTGGTCCTTGCGACTTGAGCCTAATCTTTGCCTAACTTAGTCGGGTTGATATTTTTGTCCTTAAGGAGCAAAAGTTACAAAACATTGTTTTTCTTTTTATAATTTAAGATTGAGCTTCTAATCCTGAATCTAAGAAGTCCTTTAGATATAGGGGCACTGACCTCGGCAAAGTTCTGCAGATCTGAAAATTAAATATATTTGTTTTATAAAATTACACGGTGTAAGGGGAACGCTTCCGAAGCCAGAAGGTAGGTTATATACAACCTAAATGCAAACGGATACCAATAACCTTTCGCCTTAAATTTGTGATTTAGCATAAATTTAAAACTTTTGACGCTTCTGTAATGTTTCTGCTTATTTTATTTTGGCAGCCCTTTACAAAGGATGCCTAAAACTAAAGTCGCCGCCTGGACTTGGGGTCAAGCGCGGTTATGCGTGAGCCTATCAGCTGATTTTTATTTTTAAATACATTGCTTGCTAAAGTTGTACAATAAAAAATGTTTTTAAATGTGTTTAATTTCAAATAATGGCTCATTTAACTGTTCTCAGAGCATAGTATACAAAAAATGCAAAAGAATAATGTAAAATTTGTAAAAAAAAAAAAACTAAATTTTTTGATGGTATTGTATCGAAAATCACTAGCCCTATCACCTGTCTTCGTTTACTGAATATATATTAGGTAGTTGAAACATTTTTTTATTGCATTCCATGTCATTCCTCGTGTTCTATGGAACATCCTTGGATCATAAGCGCACGCAGCGCAACCACGCTAAGCGGCAATTAGCATAAGCATAGCATTATTATTTATAAGCCACAATGTTCTTACTGCAGGGACATAAGCCTCCACTCTATGAGAGAGGAAAGGGTTTAAATACTGTAATCTACCATGCGGGCCCAGTTCGGGTTGGTAGATATAACATGTCTAGAATTTTTTGGTTCTTGGATATGGCACAGTGTAATTTATTCTGCGATGCCGGTTTCCTCACGTGGCACCTGCTTGGCTCTCCAAATAAGGGGTATTAATAATAATAAAAATCTTTATTGCAGACCACATGATCGATAAAAAAATTCAATAAAAAAATAATTATAGGTACATAAAAAATAAAAAATTATAATAAAGAAGAAAAAATATACAATAAAATATACAAGCGATGCGGACTAATAATTCGACGCCTAAGTGTCCTTTTTTTTTATTTATTTGTACACACCTTTACTTTTGATATAGGTAATTTAAATAATATACAATTAAATAGCATACATACACACACACACACAAACTCACGCCTTTCTTCTCTTGCACATTAATAGGCACAAACATTTTATTCGGCTATTTCCAACCACCGCTCGTAGGTCTTGCTAGCGTACATCCTATCAGCAATGTCTTTAACTAAGGTGTTTCTACGCGTACCAACCCTGGACATGAAAGAGGCAATTCTGGTCTTCTGAATGGCATTGAACGCGTAGAGCCTTGCCTCCGCGAACATTCCAGAGGCACTACAATAGCGCTTCAACCCCAATAAGTGTCCTTAGATGTTGTTGCACTGTATGCCATCGCAAGACTATGTATGTATACTCAGTCCAGAGCTGGCACGTATAGAAACTTTGGCAGTACGTTCTGAACTGGTGCACTTTCATTTGTACATTAGTCTTAAAAAATCTTCTGGCAAGTTTGATTCCCACAACCGATAGAGCACGACGTTGGCGATCGTTATCCGCATCGTCTTTCATATCCGATGTCAGTATGTGACCAAGGTACTTGAACCTCCCCACAAGCCTCACCATCTGCCCCCCAATGCATACTGGTGGAATATTGGGATGGTTGGTATTTTTCTGTCTCAAAGTAAGTACATCATTTCCAAACTTTGCAACTTAAATAAAACAACTTTTCCAATATTTGATTGGTCACTCTAAAATATCTCTTTTATGGTTAATTCAGTATCAAAATACCAGTATTTTTAAACGACCCCAATTTTTATTAATGCTTTTAGCAATAATTTGCTATATTGCCGAAAATAATTTTGGTCCTTACGTGAGCAATAAAAAAGTATTGTGTGTATTTTGGTCCTTGCGTAAGCAATAAAAAAGTATTGTGTGTATTAAAAACTTATTATGCCAACTCACCATGTTGATGTAGTAGAGCGAGCTGGGGATGGTGATCTCCTGGTAGTTCCTCCTCACGGCGTCGACGATGCAGTCGGCCGCCTCCTGCGCCGTGAGGATCTTCATCAGCGAGGGGAACTTTATCTTGGGGTTCTTGCACAGACCCGTGTCCACGATGTACGGGCAGATTACTGTGAATTTGATCTGGAAGAGAACAGATAATGGTATTTTTATTTACTGGTTGCCCTTAACCAAAGTCTGATTAAAGTTTTGGAAAACAATACACTTCATTATTGCTTAAAAGTGCTGCCATGACGACAGGTTTTCCGGTCTCAATTCGTCGGGACAGGTCAGCACTGATAGGTACAGATCCCAGATTACTGTTTTTTTTTTAGAATTATTTATTTTTTAAACAACGGTTTTTCCAATACCCAAATTACAAATGTCATTAAGTATGTATCTAAATATGCCACTTTGAATTTTGACCTCTTATGATGACACCATCCTGAATCAAAGATGACATTCGCGACCATACATACAGTCAATATTGATAGTTGATGACGGAATAATAGTATTTCAGGAATAAAAAACTTGCTAATGGTCATGAGTCGACGTTCTCACGGATTTTCAACTCGGTGTTTGACCGAGCATAAGAACTGCTAAACCTACAGAGTGCATCATCAGCGCTCCGAAAAAGGGCACTGTTCGATGTTCAACTATTAGCGCTAAGCAATGTGTCCGTGTGATCGTCGACTAAGGCATTCACAGCCTCGAGCGATGTCGTCAAGCGACACGCGCGTACGTCGCTACATAAAATCATGTCGCAGTGACGCGTGGGTGATGCTCTTAATTCTACTTAAAACTCAAATCAATCACATTTATTTGATTATACTCTTATTTGAACACTCAGTTATTACTAGGTATACTTAAATAGGGAATAATCTTTCAGCTCAATTAACTCTTATCTGGTGTTTGCGAATCAGGTCATGAGAACAATATTATTTACTAAGTGTTAACCACTTTTCTATCAGTTTATCTAAGTGCTCTCAAATCTGGAACACAGATTAACTCCTATCAATCTACCTCGACTTTACCCAACTTTTTATGTTGGTTTCGGCTCCTAGTCTAACCGGATGTAACTGAATAGGTATCAGTATTTTACATGGAGCGACTGCCTATCCGACCTCCTCAACCCAGTAACTGGGTAATACGATCTTTCTGGTAAGGCTGGTTGTCAGTCTTATAGGTTTCCAACGACCCGTAACGACTGGCAAAGATCTACGAATTCTGAGGCACGGAAGTGCCTCAGTTTGTAAAGATAGTTGCCCAACCATGGATCAACCCGATAGATCCACGAGCCCCTCTCCAAAGATAAGCTCCAAAGACGAAATTTCAAAATCTATGCAAATACTACTTACACCACTGTAGTCCTTCTCTTTATCCTCTCTAAGTTCTTCATGCAGGGCTTCCATGAGTCCTCGGACTGCAAACTTGGTGGCGCAGTACGGCACCAGGTTCCGAAGACCGACTATTCCTGCCATGGATGACATGGCGACGATGTGGCCGTGGTTGCGCTCCATCATTGAGGGTAGGAAGGCTTGGAGGAGCTGGAAGAGGGAAATATGTTGATGTAGCTGGTGGTAGAATTACTTAACAAACGTTAGGTGGTCATTGAGCTCCTCAATATCCGAATTGAGCTGCATTATTACTGACAAAGGCGTGCACTGATTGGACTGGTCCACACAAACCTGTGTGTTCTTTCTTCAGAAGACCATTTCAAGCACTAATTTACATTGTCCTCACATGATCTGATCGAGATTATGTATGAATTTCTCAAGTTCAGTTTAACGAAACTTACTACACCACTTACTATTTTACTCACTAGGTACTTAAATTAAAGTAGGTGGGTACTACCTATAGTTAGATTTTTCAAATCATCGTTGTAACTAAATCACAGGTTCAAGTATGTGCAAATAGCAATGGGCTACATTTGAACTGACAACAATATCCTGTTAGATGATTTACTTATTTAAGGAACAAGATGTAAAGTTCACTCAACCTCTATAAAAAGGGATGGGTTCTCTAACCAGACAGTTATCGTTACTGGTGGGCAACTGCCGCAACTAGCTGTCAGTTGCGCGGTAAACTCTGCTAGTGCGATGCAGGATTTTGCGTGACGTCAGTATGATGTGTAGTTTGCATGTAGCGTTGTAGGTGCCGCTACATACTCATCAATAAGAAACAAAACCTTGCAGTTCAAATTAATGATCATGAGATGATGTAAGCTAAGAACAAAGGAAAGCGTGGGCTATGGTTTTTATTGACTAGTTTTAACTCCAAACGCCGACGAAGGTCTTCGATATCGGAAAGCGTATTACGGAACTCAAATGGAGTTGCGCGCAGTGATGACAGGTGAACTAAAGCTGTGATAAAATGGCGTCCAAGGACTGGAAGACGAGATGTCGGTTATCCGGCGATGAGATGGGCGTACACCATTTTTGCCATCGCGGGCTTAACTTGGGCGAGGCTGACACAGGAGCGTGAGAATTGGCACAAGAAAAGAGAGGCCTCTGCCCAGCAATGGGGTCCTGTTGGGCTTTGGATGATGATGATAAGGAATACAAAGAAGCCTCTTACTCCAACTTGAAAGGCTTTCCCATACTTTTGTTGAAGCACTAGTTCCTACGTACCCATAAATGAGCGATGATGTTAATTTCAAACGCGCTCCGGATTTCCTTCTCAGAGGTCTGCAGCAGCGGCTTGCACGGCATGATCCCGGCGTTGTTGACCAGCATTGTCACCTCGCCCACTTCCAGACGGATCTTTTCTGCTAAGGCGTTTATAGCTTCTCGGTTTGTCACGTCGCATCTGTGGGGTTGAATTAGAGATTAAAATAGAGACGTTAAAACCTCCTCTTTTTTATCGGTTAAAAATTAGAGTGTTTTTTGTAAACTGTTTTTGTGGTCGCAAGAGACCGCAGAGAAGCAGGGCATTAAACCGATATAGGGTCGGTCTGATGCCCTACTTTGGGCAGGTTTATTAGTTCAGCAGGACATCTGGCTAGACGCAGAGATAGCCAATAGTGTAAAGCTAGATCAAGTAGACAAAAGAAACTAGGGCCGTCCAAAAGTGCGTTGGGATATTGTAAGAATTGCGGGAAAGGCCTTTAGGAGAGACGCACACACAATAATTCATGGCAAAATGTTCGCACCTTAATGACACAATGGGCGAAATAATATAATATCAATTATTTACTGTAAACTAGGTACGAGTATGCGTGGTGCAGGTTTATTCTAAAATAATTATTATTTATTGTTCCCAATAATTTTCTATAACTGATCAAGTTTAATTAATATTTATGTTCTATACCTGCACATTAATTTATCTAACGTGTAGATAGGTGCACCATTTATTAGCTTCCGGCGACTGGGACCTTACTTAACTGGAACCCCGGTCCCAGATGTCAGATCATTTAATTTTAATACTAATATTTAGATATATAATTGTCATACAACATAAGTTTCCGTGTTTGCAAACATATTTGAACGATAATCGTATGCGCATCCACTGCCAACATAGGTATTGTCTTTAAGAACTTCAAGGGTGATTAGAAGTACCTATACGATTCTAATCATTTGCATTTGAAGTGTTTTTAGGAGTTTCGTTGTATCGAAATACCGTAAAATTGTAAATACCGTTAGATTATAATCTATCTCGCGAGACTGTTAACTGCCGAAAGATTGTGAACCGTAACATTCTGGTTACTTCGATTGTAAATATTATAATCTATCGAAGTGAAACCGTCAAATTGTGAACTGGTCTCAATACGGATAGTACCTTGCGCTATTACTAAATAGTCAATTACCTGCACTAACTTGGAAGTAGCGCTCGCTCGGCTCACGCGCGGTTTGTCGCAATTCTAAACTAACCCAACCTAGGCTACGTTCCGAGATACGATAATATCGATTTGAGCGTACTCACACCCGTTCCGAATTGGCGTGAGCGCGATAACGATGTCCTGTGAATCGTCATAGATGACGTCATGACATGCGCCATCTTGCGATAACGCCGACCATGCGTTATACTAATATCACCGTGAGCGCTGTCAAAAATGACACTTGTGCTGTTATGTTCTGATTCGTATCATAGTTTTTGCTAACTTATAAATAGTGCTTCTGGCTAGAATCGCCACCTAATCAAATAAGAAGATGAAATTTGTGGTCTATACAAGTTTTATATGGTGTAAATAGGTTTTAACATTGAGTGAGCACTGATAGCGCGTTCACGAGCGTTCCGTATTGACGACAAAAATTACAGTTCTTAGCTGTCATAATCGCGATATCTAACTCGGAACGCAAATTATTGATGTGAGCGCTCACAGCGCTATTTTTCTAATTCGGAAAGTGGCCCTATTCGGTCGGTAAGCAGTATAGTGCAGTTCACAATTTATCGACAATTTATAATCTCTCGAGATAGATTATAAACTAACGGTATTTACAATCATACGGTGACGTGTATATTGCGTTCGAATTCATGAATTTCTCTGTAGCAGCCCGGTTTCAGGATTTGTGCCTGGTTGATGGCAATAAACTCGCCCCCTTTTATATGGGATTTAAATATAACTGGCGAAATTTGGGTGTACCTACACCTCTACCTAACCCTTCAAGAATTTCAGGCGTGATGTTGTGTAGAAATACTACTACTAATTGAAATTTAATACTATTTGATTCAACAACAAACGATCGTGGTTTGGTACTTGTTTGCTAATATCCATTAAATTGATAAAGCACGAACTCAAAGAACTGTGTTTGATATCGATGCATCAAAGTGGCAGAACTCAGAAACTCTTCTTGTAATTATAATTTGATACTCTTCTTTGTTTATTTGCTTTTCTTTTTTTTTTAACGTACTTTATTTCCTTTTGACCTTTGAGACCTTTGTCATAATAAGCTAAATTGTATAGACCTTAATAATGATTTTAAACTTGTAGTTCCTAGATCAATTCATCGTCGCGGAGTGCGCGATTACCGATTGTTTGATCAGGCACCATGCAGGACAAACGCAGGTAAACGTGCACCCCTTCAGCGTCTCATGCGAATGTACAATGAACATTTCTTAGACATTGATATATTTATGCTAAATATAAATGTTTTTCGAAATAAAGTAATTGATGTACTGAACAACTCGGATATATCTTGCGGTAACTGACTAGTTAGTTAGTTTGTAACGATATTTATAAGATATTTCCTGAAATGACATGATTACTAGCTTACCGACGAGCCCTCATCACAGCATACCTATTTGTTAATATGTGGAAAATGTTGTGGTTATTACATTGATTTTGTTTTATATACCGTACCGATAAGTGTTATATGTAATGTAATATCGTTTTTTTTTCCCAAATAAAATAAAATAAAATATTTCCTCGATAATAAAGTAATTTTATTTCAACGAAGATAAATGTGTCACACATATAAAACAACAAATGAATCAATTACTCATATGTCTTGGCTAACAAGGTTTGTCTGATTAAAAAAATGAGAAAATGATTGAAGGCCATATAAGGCACCTGTCCCAAAGCTGGCGATCAACGAGAAGCGAGTAAAGCTAGCAACTAAAAAAGAGTTGGCAACTAACGAGCAGCAAGTGCACGACGGTGACGAGCGATTACACGCTGGTGTCGTACATTGTAAAGGATTTCCGTACATTACGAGATCAGCGTAAACTGGAAATGTATAGCTTGATGTGCAGCCGTGTGTACGTACCAAGCTTGAGTATCTCAGCGAGTGTACTGCTCGCCACGTCAGTAGGCTAGTACAAGAGCCATCAAAAAGAGCAGCACCCTCATTTCGTAACACACAATCAATCACAATCTGAATTGAAAGAAGACGGTAGCTTCATAATTATGTTCGAAAAATGTGTATGCTTAACAACGTAAATAACGCAATGAATTTTGTTGAACTGTTACAATTAAAGTAATTCCTACTGTTAGCGTGATACGTAATTACCCCGTACCCGTACCTTAGGGCCTACTCTCTAACTCCGTCAACGAAGATACGGGCCCGACCGAAGATAGTTCGAAACTTCTTAGTGAATCCTACAGCCAATTAAATAACTTTTTTGGACGGGCAATATATCGGGAGTAGGGACAGCTGTCCAATAGTGTTGTCATTCATTCATAGTTCGGGCTCCAAACTAATATTCTGTCCGTAAGTGATACGGACTTGGAAACGCCCGTTACTTCGACCTAGGAATAGGCCTCCAGGTACTTGCCGGGCGGCTGGCGGTGTGAACAGTTAGCGAGCAACTATTAAGGGGAACCTAGTCGCGGGCTCGAACTCACTGATGGGCCTGGCTAAAAAGCAAGCTGTCTCACCAGGCATCGTGTCCGACAGAGATAGTATCAGTGATGAGCAGTTAGACGCTCCTCTACACGTACAACATTATTGAGTGAGATGCAGGATCATTTATAGTACAACAGGCGCTTAAAAATTAAGAACAGTCGTTCGGAAGATCGGGTTGTATGAAAAAACCACTGCATAAATCAATGACCAATAAAGTTTATTGCACGTTTCGATATTTGAGCTTTGTCGGCACCGACTTGGTTTTTCAGATTTTACACATTTTTTATTACTTAAACACGCCCAAATGTAGGTTAAATTAGCAAGAAAAACTAGTCTTTCTTGGCTCCTAACTTTTTAATGGATTTTTATTTTAGTATTCTGTTTCCGTACAGACAGTAGTAATAATAGTAATGAGACAAATCCATACCATGTTTAATTTTTGATGTACATTGTCGAACAGTGGAGTAATACACTCCCGAAGTTTGTATGGGGAAAAATGTGGACTAGATTCACCTTAATACATGTAGGTAACTCTTTTACTTACACCGACCTACAATTTTCTGTACGGTACTTGAGCGAGAAAATCTTTGCCAGCTCATCGCTTCCTCGTCGGGGCGGTGGGACGGGTGGCTTAGACTTAATAAAAAACAATTGAATTGGGCAACGAACTCGGTAGGTACACGTACCAGCCAGCTATTGTGATGAAAAAATGTGGAATGCGTAATTTATGTACGGTCATTATTTAAATTTTTGGTTTCGGTATTTGTTTAGTCATTTGATGGCCGGATAACAAAACAGACGTGCTAAGTACATTGTTTGTTATTCAATTCAATTCAATTCAATTCATTTATTTCAGATAAATTAGGGTAATATTGTTAGTCATCCATAGGTAGGTACATGGCCATAGGAGGATGGTTTTTGTGAGCAAAGACTTGTATGCTAAAAATACAGGTGCCAATCACTGCGATGTATAGAGCAGCGGTGGCTCAGTAGTACCAGTCCCGAGTTATGAGTTCAAGCTCGTAAATTCGAAGCCGTGACATCTACCAACACACACTCGGCTCGCGTGGTGGATTTTGCCACTCCCGCTCATAGAGAGGAGTCCTGTTTTCCAGCTGTGGGAACTCTATAATATATATGCTGATAATGATTCCCTGCGATGTTCCATATACCTGCCGTCCGTGCTTATGCACAGGACACAAATCTCACAATATTCTCTCAATCTCAGCTGCTAAAGAAGTATTGGTTGCTTGCGGAAATCGATCACGAGATTCAGAATTGATAAGACCATCTACTTCAGGTGTTTGTGTGACATCTTAGATGTCCTAAGCTCCACAATGGATTTTGATGCGTTTTTCACCATTATTTAGAATATTTATTCTGTATGGTGTATGTGTTTACCATAATATAACATCACAACTATTTTACCCGATGAGTTAGACAGAACTGTACGCCGTAATATAGTTCCTACAGTCACATTTCACCAGTTATGTTTAAGTTGCATGTAATAGGGGGCGATCCAATTGCCAACAACTGGGCACAAACCTATCCTCTGGGTTACTACTGATAATTCCTAATGGGATTAAAACTCAATAACACTTTTTCCGAACCAGGAATTGACCCTATCCTCATGTTCAGTAGTAGAAAGAAAGAAAAAAAATACATTTATTAATACAGTAGCCCTTGTGACTACTAGACCAACGAGCCAGTAATTTAAATATTGATTTGTATAGAACAGATTAATATTCAACTTAGATATAGCACAGAAATCTCCAGGCTGTATGTCGATTAAAATATGACTTGTAAGACATGACAAGCAATGACTTTTTCATGAAGTAAGATTCATTCAATGGTGTTTTGATGATTTTAATGATTATAATTCTGTACCGTCAGTGACGGTCGACTCCATATTAGTGACGGTCGCAAATCATATTTTAAACAACATATAGTCTGACACTGGTAGTCGGGTATCTACGCACTCTGGTAAGGAAACGTACCAGGGATCAACATCACAAAATATGGTTGGACCTAAGTGAGTGCAGGCAGGCTAAGGAAGCACTTCCTGCGTTCGATGCTCGCGTCACGAAACAGGTTCTCCGTTTAACTAAACGACAGTTGCGCGCAGTTACAGCAGCCGTAACTGGCCATGGATCATTTAACAAACACCTCTTTGTCTTAGGAGTAACAGACAGTCCGCTGTGCAGAGCCTGCATGGAGGACGACGAGACTGCGGCTCATGTGCTGTTGAACTGCCCGGTGGTCGCTAATTACAGGGCAAAATACTTCGGTAACCTAGATCTACTACTAGATCCCTACGTGAGATTGTCAGCAACACCAAGGCGCTGCTGGCCTTTCTCGAGGAGCTGGGGTGGATCGAATAACTCATTCTCCCACCCATACGCAAAATACGCGCCTTGACGTGGAGTTGCGGAAAACAGCCCGTATTACCTATTACCTATTAGTCTGACACTGGCTGACTGCAAATTGCAAAGCAAAACGTTAAAAAGTATAAGATAATTTGAATTTCGCGGGCCACCTTACCGCTTCTCCTTTAAAGTGCCCACTTTAAACCTCCTTGATAAAGGTTTTAGCTACTTACTCATATCGATGGGCCTTCCCCTTCTGTTCCTTGATGAGGTCTACTGTCTCCTGATTGCCGGTGGGGTTGATGTCCACGCAGATAATGACACCACCCAGCTTGCCGAACCGGAGCGCCGTCTCTCGACCCATGCCGTGACCTGCACCTGTTATCTAAAAGAAAAAATAAGATGTTGTAGAAGGAATTTAAGGCTTTGAATTGTTTTGTGATTTTGGGGTAGTTTGAGTAGCCAGCAGCATCCATTTGCAAACTTATTGAACTAATACATGTATGACGAATAGGGTGTCAAAGTTCACTCATCGTTCATAGTAAAGGGAAGATCCTAATGTCTAAGTCAGTATCCTGATGTGAATTCAAAGGAGGAAACAATACATACCAGTACGATCTCCCCGTTGACGCTCTTAGGCTCCGGCGGCACGAAGAACTGGTAGATGCAGTGGAGGAAGGTAGCTGTCATCTTCACGTAGAGGACCAGGATCTCCAGAGCGATCGCGATGCCGTTGTACACCTTCATTGCTATGCCTTGCTCGTCGGTCCTGGGGGAGAAGAATTCTTGTTAGTCTTCGGGTTCAACCATCAAAGAAAGCTTAACTAGTTGCTACTTCCGAGAAACTTCTGGCATATAATAAAGGTTTTGTTGTAGACATTATTGAAAAGATTTGGAGCCTTCGCCATGATATCTTGTAAGTTATTGTTTTTATTTATTTGGTATGTATGTTTTCAAACACAATGTGAATTGTTCCTGAATAAAATGAATTGAATTGAAATAGAAATTGAATTGAATTGAATCTAAATTGGAATTTAATTGGAATTGAAATTAAATTTAATTGAACTGAAATTCAGTAAACTTAAAGGTAGTGGGCTACTCATTCACAAATAGTCCAAGAGCCGTGTCTTCATCTTCGTTGACATTGGTAATGGTAATAAGATGCGCACGGGTCGAGCTACGATTGCCTGTTTTTACATACCTACCAACTTTACATAAAAAAATTACCTCCGTGCCTCCGGAAGCACGTTAAACCGTTGGTCGCGGCTGTCATTCGTGGATCTTTGACAGTCGTTACTGGTCGTCAGAAGCCCGAAATTGTGACTACCAGTCTTACGACCTTTGAACATGAACAAAACAGGCAGGCTCTCATTTAAAATTTGTATGATTTTACTAATGACGTAATTGAAATTTCCTGGCCAATTTATGTTTTTTTCCGCGTCAGTTATTATGAAAATTACATACGAGGTGCATTCAATAAGTACCTAGCCTCATCGCCAGAGGGCGCTGTAGTTTCAAAAGAGTTTTACCACAGTGTAGCACATTCTTTTTTAATTCTTTTTTCAAATTTTCATTCCAATCCCTTCATTTGTTTTAATTTGACAACTTATGGAAGCGAACGTGTCGATCGGTTTTACAAAAATGGAAAAAGAGCAATATCGTTCGGTGATTCGATTCCTATTTTTGGAAGGGAAAACGCGCATCGAAATCAAAGAGCGCTTGGATGCTGTGTACGGTGACTCTTCTCTATCGATGGCCACCGTCAAGAATTGGTTCAACGAGTTTGCACGTGGCCGTACGTCGGTTTTTGATGAACCACGTCCAGGTGCACCGAAAACAGCTGCTACGGAGGAAAACGTTAAAAAAATCCATGATCTCGTATTGGCAGATCGCCGATTGAAGGTTCGGGAGCTAGCTGAGACTGTAGGCATTTCAGAAGGAACAGTGCATCATATTCTTCACGAGGAACTCGGCATGAGAAAGCTGTCGGCGCGATGGGTGCCGCGTTTACTCACACCAGAAAACAAGCGCAACCGTGAGACCACATCGGAGACGTGTTTGGCGCTGTTTAAGCGGAATCCAGCGGAGTTTTTGCGTCGTTTTGTGACCGTCGATGAAACTTGGATCCACTGGTACACACCAGAGACCAAGGAGCAATCAAAACAATGGATCCAGACCGGGGAACGTGCTCCAAAGAAGGCGAAAACTGTAAAATCGGCCGGAAAAGTTATGGCCACCGTTTTCTGGGATTCACAAGGTGTGATCTACATCGATTACCTCGAGAAGGGTAAAACAATTACAGGGCTTTACTATGCCGATTTATTGGGCCGATTCGACGCCGAATTAAAGAAAAAACGACCCAATCTGGCGAAGAAAAAAGTGCTGTTTCACCACGACAACGCACCGGTTCACACGTCTGCCGTTGCCATGGCCAAATTGGTCGAATTACGCTACGAATTGCTGCCCCATCCACCGTATTCTCCAGATTTGGCCCCTTGTGACTTCTTTCTGTTTCCTAATCTGAAAAAATCACTCGCCGGGAATAGATATGGATCGAATGAGGAGGTCATCGCCGCCACGGAGGCCTATTTTACAGAGTTTGACAAAAACTATTTTTCGGACGGATTAAAAAAGTTGGAGCATCGCTGGGCTAAGTGTATCGAACTAAAAGGAGACTATGTTGAAAAATAAATTCCCACTTTTCCAAAATTTTCGTTTACTTTTTGTAGGCTAAGTATTTATTGAATGACCCTCGTACACTATACTGTTCGAGGGAAACAAAGAGATAATGATTTTATTGTTTGTATGTGATATTTGTATAGCTAAGCCTACCTAGCAGTACCTATGCAATTTATGTAATTACATATCACTGATGTATGTATAGTTTTGAATGGTAGATTGAATGTAAAGGGAAGTCTGTCATTATTTCATTGAAATACCTACCTCCTGTGATGTTATGGAGTTGGAAAACAAATACTTACATTAAAATCGAAAAACGATTACCAGTAGCAGTTACGTTTACTCGACTACAGCGAAGCAAAAAGACTTCTCTATAGGAAGAGATCTTCAACTGTCATTACAGGTAGTCAGAATTTTTGCCAGGTATGTAGGTTACTAGGTATGCTTGCCATGATTGGTCCGTGGATGGGTGACCATCTTTACATACGAAAACCCCCTACGTGCCTCGGAAAGCACGTTAATCCGTCGGTTCCGGCTGTCATTCGGGGATCTTTGACAGTCGTTACGGGTCGTCATAAGCCCAAAAATCTAACAACCAGTCTTATCAAGGGGTATCGTGGCACCCAGTAACTGGGTTGGGAACATCAGATAGGCAGACGCCACATTCAAAATATTAGTAATCAGCTGAATCCGGTTAAACCGGAAGTCGACCCCAACAGTTAAGTAAAGTTGGGAAAAGGCTAGGGAGACTGTTTTTTTTTAAATACCAACTTATGTAGTTGGACTAATATTTTGTAAACAGTTATTCTGAGGATCATTTAATACCCACGTTTTAACCTTGACACAAGTTAGTAAATATTTCAAATCTTTAAAAAAATATCGATAACTTATCGCGAAAACAACACAAACGCAACCAAATGACATTGAGATTAGCAGTGAAGCAATTATACCACCTATTTCGCAGCGCAGTTGGGTAAGTTCGGATCATTGCCCCAACTGGCTGATTTTGCAAATCACATATAAAATATAAATATTGCCGGTTGGTTATGAATCATGATAAATAATTCCATAATGGGTGTGGTTGTTAACATTAATTTGAAATATCAGTCCCTGAAACTTATCTACTGAAATAAGTATGCGGAATTCTGGGACTGAGAGAATCTAGTTCTTCTAACTTAACAGACAGCTGTGCTGCTGGGGAGTTGGTCGCGCCACTCCTTTCTCGCTAAAAGCACTCTCACTTTGTACATTTTGTCTTACAAACTGTATCCTGTATTCTGTAATCTGTCAATTGTCTTATACATATAATTTGGCCGCTAAACGATTTTGACTAGAATCATTCACTACAAAAACAAGTACCTACAGACTATAACGGAAAAAGTCTTCCAAAAAAAAAAGAATGTAATTAAACAGTCAAAGAACATTTCCATAAGTACACTACAAAAAAGAGACTTGGTGATCGTTTTTTTTAGAAACTACTAACAATAAAGAGGAGGAGTTCTCATTTAAATAGTTAACAAAAATGTGTGCACACTTAATTAAATAAAAAAACTCGTTAGTGTTGGTGATGACGATGAGTAACAAAACAATTAAGTACCCTGTGGGTTATTGAACTTATGTTGATTGCGTCTTATCACACTTAAACAAATGACATTCTATTCGAAGTGTTCAATTGTCGTGTCCTAAGTATGAAGAAGTATGATTTGGAATTAATATGACCTTATTGGGGATATTCTTCAGGAACTTCAGGTGCATATTACTTGCAACCGGCGTGCGTGCATGACCCTAATGTTTGTTTATTTTAACCATCTCGATCTAACGCATCGAGCGCGTTCGGCGCCCCGATTGGCCCTGGATTGGTGAAGGACCAATCGGAGCACCAAACGCGATCGATGCGTTAGATCGAGATGGTTAAAAGAAACTCACACTAGGGCCACAGATGTATGAACGTAAACGAGAGAACGCTACTTGCTACTTGCTAGACCATTCTGTAGTTTCTGCCTACCCTGCCTAGAGGGCGTTGTCAAGGGGAGTGGTGGTTGTTGGAACCGCAACGTATTTTTAGGGATACGAGCTACTTAGATTCAGCCATGTCCTTCTCAAAGTACAAAACAATAGACTTGCTTATATTCTAAGATAGGTTAGTCGTAAATAACGAGTACATGAATAAACACTGGTTATAATTCATTCATATGTTAGACAGGCGATAAGACCTGATAAGAAATATATTGCAAACACATAACCTAGGTACGCATAGCGGATCTAGTAGTATCTGCATTACTGTGTACATATAGTTACAATCATTGTACAGTACACCCAACAAGTATGGTTTTTGTTAGATTGATTGATGATTTTGTCCATTCTATAATTAGATATAGTAAAAAAACAGTTTTACAAAAAACTACCGACTTCCAAAAAAAAAAAATACTACAAAGTGAAAAATTACTTTTTAGTTACGAGCTCTTTTCAAAATGACACAACATGAACACTTTATGGTTTTCTTTTTTTTTTTTTGGGTGGGAAATCATCAAATGACTTCTCCCGCTCTGGTTGGAGCAGGAGGGTGTGTCAGATTTTTACTGACTAAAACCCACCCATGTTCCTTCTAGTATCTGTTTATTACTGATACTATACTTACGCTTCTTTTTCATCCATCCACATCATCTTTGTTTTATTATCCTTTTACGACTTTCTTACATTATTATATTTCTCTCTTTGTTTTCTGTGCTAACACTCTGCGGATCGGTCTTAAACGATTCGTCCATATAGAATTACTTGATTTTACATTAGAATTTCCATATTTTTACATAATAATATTATTGTTATGACATTTAAGTCAAACGTGTCAAACTGATGTCTACTTATTCTTTTAATTATCCATGCAGTCTATTTAAGGAAGGTTGCATTACGATTGTAATTACCAAAAATCATTTTATATCGTTTTGGATAGCCTAAATTTGGTTTATCTATCTAACTACGTTGTCAACTAAATAACAAAATTCTAAATTATAATTATAAGATTCTTAAACGCACTCTGGGTTTATATGAAGGAGGTTTTATACGTCTTGGCCGACTAGACTGGCAGATCAGAAAATCGATGGCGGATGACAGGAGAATCAAAAAAGAAAGAAGGAGGAAAAGGAAAAGCAGCGAGAGCTGGTCAGAGAAAACAGTATGCCAGGGGCCGCGGTATCTCTTTCGAACAACCCGCACCCCTAGCAGGCATCGGCCCTTGCGGGCCCCACCAGCTGCTGCTGACGTCCTCCTGCGACGGGTCAGTACAGTGGCCCCGCCGCCTACCACTTTTCGGCCGCAGGGGATGGGGAGAGCGGCCAACGCTATACCGACACTCCTCTTCCCCTGCGGCCCCACCGCGTCCGCCATCAAACGGTGGCGGCCCCGTCCAGGCTACGGAAGGGAAGAGCGCTACTCAGAAGTACCGGCACTCCTCCTCCGCCGCAGCCTGTAACCCTCAGCCGCGATGCCTCCCATTCGACATCGCGGCCCGCCTCAGTTGCGATGCACCTCACCGCAACCTACTTTTTGGCCGCTACGTCGTCGGCTTGGAGGCACAAGCCCTGACGACCGGCCCCACCTTGGGGTTCCTCTTCGCTTCACCGTGGGAGGGTGACCACGGTTACTGAGCCCCACCGCAACGACAATGCGGGAACCCCACTGGGGGGGTTATGGTTTTCTTTACCCATTTATTTTTTTTTGTTACGTAGGTACCTAGGCCAAAAAACTTAGCCAAACTAGTATTACATACTCTACAAGTATAATTATGGTATCAAAAAATATTTCCCAAATATTTTTCACAACACACTCGTGAGCGAGCACAGCAAGTTTGCAGCAACCGGCAGTGGTTGTGCAACCACGGCGGCGACACGCTACAGCGGGTATTCAAGTTCGAGGTTACCTGACGCAAGGCGCTCATGACACGCGCTGGTTTATTATGTGCGGCGATACCACACGGTCATTTAATGGCCATTAGAGTTGGTAGGTAAATGATTAGTTTTCCTTTCCTACTTGTTTGTGATGAATGCCATCTTGTGTTCGAATGCTCAATAATATTTCTCAGTGTGTGATTTGGGCACTATTCTAGTTTTTGAATCTAATTGCCAATAACATGAATGGATTGTCCGGTTGGCTCTATGCTGTAGTTCAGTTTTAAACTCGTTTTATTCTTTCTGACATCCACTCGTTATGGGCTATTGACTTCTCAACATATTTTATTCCTTTCACAGCATTTAAATAATAGCATTCAGGAAAGTTTACATCATGTTGTAACTACGGACCATCGTTAATGTCGCAGTCTTCGATAAACTCATGACTTTATCGTTCACACAATTTCCACAATAAAAAAATCCTGCATAAATCATTTCCATCGCCAATCTTTTTTGTGAATGAGCAGTCGCCGCCCAATAATGTGTGAACGAAAATAGACGAATTTGATGTTCGATCGAGGACTGTAATTTTTTGGATGCATTTTAGATAGCTGTTGTTTCGTGTAAGTCTGAAAGTGAAATAAACCGAGCCAGTATTTGACTGCCCTATGTAGGATTTCATTTATATTATTGGGCATTCTACTCCACCGAGAGTGACGAGGCGAACGGAGTTTACCGATGATACGGAAGTTGGAGTAGTATGCCCAACAATTTCCTAATTGCGACTGTGATTTGACACCGCTGGAGTCAAAAACAACAAATTCGACGATCTCCATTTCCATAACACACTAATTTAACAATCCGATATTAATCGCCTAGTAAGTAATACTTTAACTATAAATCGTGGTTTGCAACTCGTTTGGACAATGTTTGCGCCACACAGATTGCGCCTAAGCCTCTTGACATGCGTTACAAGATCCGCAACTGTGATTTGGATATGTTTGCTATGACAGATTTGGTAAGCGTCCTTTTATGCAAAGGTTACGTAGACTTTGAATTGATAAAATGGAGGTATGAAATCTATAAAGCTGATGAGATATGAACCAATGTTGTTAAGTCAAAACGTTCCGAAATCACTGCTTTATCATTTCAGCCGAAAGAGGTCCACTGATGGACGTAGACCCCCCAAACATCGCCACTTCGACTAGACTTTTGTATTTCCTGCATCCATTGTATTCCTGCGGCCGTCACATGGCCATCGGTTCACCTTGTGGGAGGTGTTCTAACACTATGTCTTCCGGTACTCGGTCACCACTCTAGACCCTTTCGGCCCCATATTTTCTGTTGAACCATAAGTAGAACTAACAATAAAAGCTGGAACATCTAGACGGTATAGGCGTCGTAAGTCATAATATTATGTTGCTTAAATTTTATTGTTAAACTTGCATCGTATAAATGAAGCTAAAGGAATGTGTTGTCCTTCACTTATATCCATTTGTTAGCTATCTTCAGGGGAAGTGACAAAAAGAATAGGTTTTTAGCAGTGATAAGCCTGCACTACTTGTGAAGTTGAATACGACAGTGGTGAAGGGCGGTTTATTTCTGCAACTTCGGCTCGCCTCGGGCGACTTCCAGTCAGTATCAGACTGCGCCCGAGTCAAGGGACTCGAAGCGTTCCGTGCCATGTAGCTTGGACTTCGGTCAATACTTCGTTGAAGAAACTTCGCAAGTAGTGTGGTACAGGTTTATCACTACAAGAACCTGATTTCTCTACATATGTATCTAAGTGTCTCATTCACGTCACTTCAAGGATGAAGGAACCTGTTATCGTTAGCTTGATAACCTTGTGGAAAATAACAGAAAACCTTCGCCAAGGATTAACGATGACAAAGCCATGTTTGCGAAGTCATGACATCAATGTATCAGTTATTATTGTTGGTAAACATTTTCCAGGACATCCATACCAACTTGTATTGTGCCCGAATGGGTGGGTACAGCAGGCAATATTGACTTACGGTGAAGGAAAGCATCAACAGAACCGAAAATAAGCATGTTTAGAGACCGTTGCCAGTAAGTGAAAGTTTATAACAAATGCACGATTCGCAGCGGATGTGGGAAGCGAACTTTTGCGGCTATGCGCTAGCCAAACAGAAAAAAAAAACTCCAATTTCTGGTTTGGTCTTAATTAGAAGTTATCAGCGGGTCTGAAGCAGCTCATTAGGGTGAAGTGGTATTTTCATAAGGCATGAATTTAATTGAATCCCTAATCATTCCCATTTAGATCTCCGAAAAAATATTAATAGACAGTCTTTATTAAAATATACACGGATTTATTTTGACTAACTAACTAAACAAATAAATACAAAAACAAAAGGACACTTAGGCGAAGTATTCGTCCGCATCGCTGTCATCAGGAAACGTGCCCAGAAGACTGGCAGCATTACCACGTTGAATGGCAATGCTAATTCTTTGGCCAAAGAATGACCATTGACCACGTGAAATATCGACCAGCCGGCGAGAAATTTCCTTAAAGAGGAGACGTGCACTCGGGCCCCATGACTCGAGCGTTTCGACCCCTAACAGCTCAAAACTGTAGTTACCTATACAGTATTTACGCCACTTGAGGGTCTCAGCAGCCGCAGCAGCGGCACCAGCACAGCCCGCCGTACAAGGAACATGAGATGGCGCAAGGGTGTTGACACAGGTTGCATCCCACACCAAAGGTCTACCCATCCCAAGGCAATAGCGTCATACCGTCTGGTCTCTTCCCATCGTCACGTACCAAGCCGTTTGGTTCTAATACCGCTGGTACGCCGGCTGTGACCATCCAATAATTTCCATTTAGGTATCCTAAGATACTAAACAGACAAGTATCCGTGACCAACCTGGATGTAGCAGTTGCTCATAGTTCTAAACTAACCCGTTTAGTCTTGCGGGCTTGCGGACGGCGAGTAATGGGTAGCTCTCTGTCCGGTAAGGTCCAAGCCCGGGTCGACGGCGCGTTGTGTTCCACGCGCGCCTCAAAGAGATGTCAGCACCAACTGATGGGGCCCGCAAGGGCCGATGGCTGCCAGGGGTACGGGTTGTTCGAAAGAGATACCGCGGCCCCTGGCACACAGGCTACTAAGGGAACACGGGTGGGTTTTAGTCAGTAAAAGTCTGACACCAGAAAAGTCAGCCCTCCCGTTATTTGATGATTTCCCACCAAAAAAAAAAAACCCATTTAGTCTTCGTCTTCAGTCTATATTATATAATTACTACGAACAACTTTAAGAAAAGGCCAGAAAATAAAAAAAAGGCTCATTTATTATACTTTTTTATAATAAATGAGCCTTTTTTTACTGCCGTAAGCGTAGATACCTTATCAGAAGACCAAAACCGTTTTCAGAGACTCATTTATTTAAGAAAGCGTACATCATTAGAAGACCAAAAACTTTTTAGTGGCACATTTATTTAAGAAAGCGTACATAAGAAGGTAAATAAAGTGTTAGATGATTAATTAAATATTTCCCTTTTAAAACCCGGCCAAGGATGGCACACATCTGCTTGTCCAACAAGCGGATCAATAAACACTGGATACAAAAGGATATCACTAATTGAGTTAATTGATAAGAAACCTAACAAGGCCTTCGGTTTGGGGCCAATTATCGCCTTCAATGATCATTAATTATGTAATTGTTATAATAAAGAGGAAAGCTGTTTATTTGTCAAGGTCCTTTAGAACTATAGGGCACCTATTTGAACAGACGGGAATGCCAAAATGAGGGCTGATCATTGAATGGATAATATATTAGGATGTTGGAGCCATCTAAATATTAATTTAGAAAAAAAAGCTCACGAATAAAGACAAAATAAATGTAAGTAGGTATATAGATTTAAAAAAAAACATTTAACACGAAGGAAAAGTTTTCAGACCAGATTTCATTAACTTAGATGTTATGTTCAAGTATACACCGTGACATTTTAGTCGTCTTACAACGGCAGCCCACTTCATATATCCAATGACTAAGTACTAATCATTTATGCAAAAAAAAATATTTTTAAACATTTGCATAACATTCATTAAGACGCATGCCGTAGTTTGTAGCACCTTGTTATGGAGATGGAATTAGTGATGGAATGTAATCGTAGGTAGGTAGATATCTTCTACCGTTTGATACGTAAACATTATTAACAGGGAGGGTGTTTCATAATTCTAAGCATTATTTATTTTTCCTTGGACCTATTATCTTAATTAATGGTAACAATGTTTTAATCGCGTCTAGAGGTATTTTATAACGGATACATTGAGTGGACCAACTTTGTAAGACGACTAAAATGTCACGGTGTATAAAATTTATATAGAAACATAGGGTATCTGATGAAAAGTACCCAAAAGGCTGGCAGCATTGCCACGTTGTATCCCAATGGTGATTCTTTGGCATGATAATATAATTATTTTATATAGTCTAATTGCGTTAGCAAAATGTAATATACTAAAAAAAACAAAGAGAGAACCTCTTGGTTTTTTTTTCCATGAACTCCAAGTTTCTTTGATTAATCAGAATATAAATTATTAATAATATACACTTCTGGACACATCTATTGGCCCACCTTGTATTTTCAGTTTCGTTTGGTCCTAGCTAAAATTTTATATTAAGTCGAGCAAAAAGTTTTTATGCAGTTTTGAACCTGGCACATTCACAATTTCATTCAATAGTCTTTTTTTGAATTTCGAACACAGAATTTAAAGAAACAAAAGACAATTTGGAGCCTGTTTGTTGATATCAAACAATCGAATACTAAGAAAACTTGGTTTTATTGGTTTACTTGGATTTAATTCTTGAAAAAGTGATTGATATCTTTGGTTTTGCAACAAACATTACTTATTCTTAACATTAAGGTGAGGTTCTATCAATAATCTATGGATACTTCACCTGAAGTCGCCGCCCAAGCTGTGGCACTTATTCAGGCCGGACACAGCCAAAGAAACGTGAGTGCTCAACTTAGTTTAAGTCGATCTGCGGTCCGAAATGTTTATCGGAGGTACCTAGAGACTGGCGGCTTTGTTCGTCGCCAAGGAAGGCCACGATCTCGGGTCACAACTGAAAGGCAGGATCGATTCATCGTGACGACCAGCTTGAGAAATCGTCACCTTACCTCCATTGAGATACAAAACCAACTTCGCGACTTCCACGGAGTATCTGTGAGCGCTCGAACTGTTCGGAGAAGGTTAAAAGAACGCGATATGGTACCACACAAGCCAGCTAATGGGCCCAAACTAATGCGAGCCCACCGAACAGCGCGCCTTCATTTCGCACGCAGTCATTTAAATTGGACACAGCAAGATTGGAGCCGTGTACTCTTTTCTGATGAGTCTAAAATTGTGTAACATGGCAATGATGGAAGGAAGAAGGTCTACCGACGTAAGGGAGAGCGTTTCGCACAATGCTGCTTTGAAGAGAGGGTTGCTTATGGTGGTGGCTCATGGACTGTCTGGGGCGGTATATCCGCGAGCGGCAAAACTCAACTTGAGGTTGTTACAGGACCACGGCTGCCAACATTAAATGCTGAAAGGTACATTCGTGAGTGCTTAGAACCTCACGTGATACCATACGCTGACTATGTGGGCCCAAATTTCCTTTTTATGCATGATAATGCAAGAGCCCATGCGGCCGGCATCGTCAGGGAATATCTTCGGGATGTGAACATCACAGTTATGGACTGGCCAGCCAGAAGCCCAGACATGAACCCCATTGAGCACATGTGGGACGAGCTAAAAAGACGTATTAGGGCTCGTCAGCCAGTTGCCCAGACGATGCAGGAGTTGAAAACTGCCATAGAAGAGGAATGGGAGATGATCCCTCAAAATTTCATAGAGCGGTTGATAAACTCTATGCCTAATCGTATGAGAGCTGTGGTAGATGCCCATGGAGGCAACACGCGTTATTAAATTAAACCTTTATTTGATAAAACATGTTTTTTATTCAAAAATCAATTGCCTTTAATAAGGCGCATATCCGACTTGTTAGGCGTAGCTCCATGTCGTATGGTATTCTGAATTCAAATTTAAAACAATACGATCGAAAAAGATGGTAAAATGTATCAGGTTTAAAACTGCATCAATAGTTTTTGTTCAATCTAGCAATCATATTTCGGTAGGGGCCATCGAAACCTAAACTCTAAGGTGGGCCAATAGATGTGTCCAGAAGTGTATTATATCATTATATCTTTACAACTTTAATTGATTGGTTACGCCTTTATATAATTAAAAGTGCTAAAAATACTTGATTTATGAAACCGATATTTTATTTTTCAATGACAGGCAGACTGACATTTTCTGCATTTAACGTTTTATTAATATTTTCAATAAAATAATAATTATAATTAATTCATAATAAGTTAGATTGAATTTTACTAAACACGTTTTTGTAACTATTACGCTTGCATGTCTTAAAAATTTACCCTGTATATGTAAAAAATTGCTTTTAATAAAATATGGTGTGTTATACCTATAACATCATCATCTGCCTAGCCTTTTCCCAACTGCATGGTGAGGTTGGCTTCCAGTCTAACCGGAGGCAGCTAAATACAAGTATTTTACATGGGGCGACTGCCTATCTGACCTCCACAACGCAGTTATTGGGTTATGCGATACCTCTTGGTAAGACTGGTGGTCAGACTTTCGGGTTTCTGATGACCGGTAACGACTGTCAAAGATCCACAAATGACAGCCAGGACCGACGGGTTAACGTACTTTCCGAGGCACGGAGGGGGTCTTGGTTTGTAAAGATGGTCACCCATCCACGGACCAATCATGGCAAGCATACCTAGTAGCCTGTAACTACACAACTGGCAAAAATTCTAAAATGCTATAGAATGCATATTTTACCTCCTTGTTCTCTATCTTTGATTTCAACCTAAATCATATTTTAATTGTGAAACGATGGGTGACACAAATTGTATGTTTGACAAAACGGCTTCACATAAATTGTTTTATTTATAGATGTATTACATAAATCAAAACACGTAAGGCAGACAACTGAGATGCCTTACAATAAGTTACGTCGGCTAACTTAAGATTCACTTACATTATGTTGTTAGTTACAGAAGAAACTTAGTGTAATAGGAAGGTATGACATCAAGAGTTATGTCATTGTCATGAAAGTGGTAATAAAATGCTGACATAATTTCTCTATTATTATTTGCACCTGCTGCAATATTGTTTTTCTAAGGAAATGTCCTTCGTCATTTAATTTAAAGAATGATGTTTGTTTTTTTCCGATTTATTTTTAATTTAATTGTAATTTAATTTAATTTTGACTTAATTTTTAATTTAGTTTGATCTGATTTTATATGTTACGTGTACCTACTAACATAGTGTAAAATAACTTCTGTACCTGCTAACAAAATATGGATTGTTATTGTACGAAATAAACGTTAAGAATTGAATTGAATTATCTGAAGTCAACATTCTGGCACTTAGCATTAGCTAAAGAATGTGGCTAGATATATCTTGATAATTTAAAGGTCACTGATTTTTAGTTCTTCATCGTCATATACAGGGTGGCAAGGACATCGACGCACAATCTGTGACCCTGGATTGAGTAGGTACATGATTCTAGTAATTTTTTGTCAGTTATTTAAAAAAATACAGCTATTTAAAAAAATTACCGACATAAAATTACAACGCGCCCTGCCCGTTTTTTACACGGTCAAGATGTATGGAACAGTCTGCCGTTATTTGAAAATATTGCGATGAAATTTTCCCTCAGTTGATTTAAAAAAAAATCGTTGTTCAGCCAGTAAACGCCAATTGAAAATAGCGTTTATAAGCCATCTATACGGCTTATTTCAACATACGACCTATATAACAAGGACATTCTCTACTCACTCGAAAAAAAGAAGGTTCTGCTTGCCGCCGTTCTTTCCCACGAACGAAACGTCGAACCACATAGTACACAGAAATGATAAAACCCGGTCAGTCCGATCATAAAAATCACTTAAAACATAAGTGAAATTGAGGGACGTGTACCATTGAACACAAAATTTATTTAATAAAACTTTATTGTTAGTTGTAAATACGATGTGCACTCAACACGACTTTCACTAGTATGCGGGCTGTAGTTGCAGCGAAGTGCAGTTGCATAATAATTAGAGGAAACGTTTCGAAAATCAGCATAATGCACGATACAGGTGCATCCTGTGATGCATCCTGCGTTTATTCACGCAGTGTGTACTGGTACGTCGGTAAGTACGTGCAGGCCGTGCAGACCGTGGAGGCCGTTCATATGGACATACTAAAATCGCGGCAAGATTTTTTTGCGCACTGGTATTTTAACTTTTGGTGTTGAATCGAGCATTGACAATCCAATGGAGTGCCTCTTAACGCGTCGAAAATCGAACAGTGTTTTACTGTTCTATTTTCAACTCTCAACGCTAAGCAGCGAAAAAATCCCGCCGAAATTGCAATACGGCCGTGTGGACGTTGAAGAAGTCGACGTAATAAAATCGTGAAAATCGAACAGCGTGTTTTGTCGACGCGCTGAAATGCACTCTGCTGGATATTCTATGCTCGGTTCAACAGCAATATTTGAAAAGTCAGTGCACGATATAATCCTGCAGCCATTTTTTACGTCCGTGTGAACTTCGACTTACGATTAGGTAGTTCCAGAATATCGCAGAAACTCGCTTGATTGGTCCGACCTTGATTTGTGAATAGGTATTATGAATTAACGCTGTCGCAAAAAACTAAAGGTCGTAATTGGCTGTGGTTGTCTTGGATTAAAGTTCTTGTTGAGAATCGTTGGCTTCCGCGTCGAGTGGAGTACCGGTTTAAGCCAGCCGTCTATAGCCAGATTATGTAACATTGGTTTTAGTGTGAAGATGAAGAAATAAATCAAATATGTTCTACCAACTTTGTACAATCTTATTATAATCAGAACGCGCACGGCATCGAAACGCTGGGGTCATGGGGCCCAAGTGCACGTCTCCTCTATAAGGAAATTTCTCGCCGGCTAGTCGACACTTCACGTGACCAGAGGGCTGGGTAATTCTTTGGCCAAAGAATTAGCATTGCCATTCAACTTGGCAATGCTGCCAGTCTTCTGGCACACTACTCTTTGGAATGGGCAACTAGGTTCATTTTTCTAACTAATTACAGGCAGTTTTGAATTGTCAAGCTCGATGGATCTTGATAATTCAAAACTGCCTGTAATATTAGTTTATTTGTTTAGTTAGTTAGTTTTTTTTTTATCCAAATAAATTATAACCAGACACTTCTCACATATTTTCCATTATTTCTTCAAAATAAAGTAGGTTCTGAAATTCATTGTTGCCATTTTAATTTTTGCACTTTCAGTTGATATATTTTTACATACAGGGACATCAACGCACAAACTGTAACCGATGATTGATATGACAGCACATGATTCTGAATCCCGCCCCCCCCCCCCTAGCGTAGATTCCGATTCATGTACCTACTGAACCTAGGCGCGGTCGCAGCCAAAGAATTTGGGGGGGTCACAGACAAAGACTACCTACATATACACTGCCGGCCAAAAGTTTGAGTCCACTTGTAAAAATCTTTGTAACTAACAAAATATTTCAAAAGTACATTTAATAAAGAGCTAATTTGAACACCCGCGTATTCTATTCTTATTAAAGAATTTCTAAGAGTCATTATTTTTGTATATTTTAAGTTATCATTATGTAAAGGTCTCTTATTTCAAAACATCAATGAGTGCCTCACAATGTACAGTCACTGTAATATTTTCATGAGCTGCTCATTACCAATTATTTTGATTTTGTTTCGCGTTAATCGAAATTCAGGATTATCTTAGCTTCCCAAATCATTTTTATCACCTGAGTTTTCATTGAAGTTAATCTTTCTCTGTCTTGGTTAGTCTGAGCTCGTGGTTGTTACAGTGAAGAAATCTTAAAATTGGAAAAGTGGACGAAATTACCAGTGAAACTCTTTCTGCCATAGTTGTTTTACACAGTGAAGGCAAATCTGAATGTACGATTGCCTCTCAACTTAAATTGTTGAAGACTTGTGTTCATAACACAATAACCCGATACAAGGAGCCTGGCAGTAATCAAGATCGTTCGCGATCGGGAAGGCCGAGAGCTACCACGTCTAGCGAGGATAATTTCATCGTCGTTACCAACAAGCGCAATAGATGCTCAACAGCACCAAAAATTAGCGCAGAAGTGAACAAATCCCGATCTAAACCTGTTTCATTGACTACAGTAAATAGATGATTGAGAGATGCTAACTTATTTGGTCACGACGCCGTTCAAAAACTACCACTAAGGCCATAAAACAAAAAGAAACAGATGCAGGGGGCCCTTACCTATCGACACTGGACTGAAGGAGACTTTAAAAAAGTTTCTTAGACAGATGAATCCAAATTTGAAATATTTGGATCACTACGACAAATTTTTGTTCGACGTAGCGCCGATGAAAAGATGATGCCAGAGTGTGTGGTGCCAACAGTCGAGCATGGTGGTGGTTCCATTATGGTCTGGGAATGCTGCTCGGGCCATGCAACCGGATATTTGGTACGAGTCAAAGGAACCATAAAAAGGAGCAGAATAAACGAATAAAATGCCGTTCTGTCTGGTTTAAGATTAATTGGAACTGGATTTTTTTCCCATAAGGTCATGATCCGTAATATGGTTCAAAATTGTGCGGGGGTTATTTAGAACATAAAGAAACAGAAAGGGTTTTGAAAAACATGGTGTGGCCCCCCTCAGAGCCCGGATTTCAACCCAATTGAGCTTTTGTGGGAAGAGCTTGACAGAAATGGGCGCAGTTGTTGTCCTTCCTCGCAAGAAAACATGTACAAGGCTTTACAGGAAAGCTTGAACAATATTTAACAAGATACAATCGACAAATTGATTGCTCATATGCCGGAGACTACTGCAAAAACAAAATTAAAAAATGCAAGGGAGGGTTTTTTGGAGAAAATTCTGTTTTAAATATGAACGGCATTTGTAATGTTAATGGTTGAAATTTTTTGTTTTCTTCTTGATGTATATGTATTAGTAAATAAGTATGTTAATGAATAATTAAACCTCTTGCGTTGTATTTTAAGTTTTAATTCATTTTATTTCTTTGATGTAGGTGGTCTCAAATTTTTGCCCGGCAGTGTAAATAAGAAGATTTATTATATTTTCGAATAAATGCAATTTTAAGCTTTACGTTTACAGCTTTGGGGGGGGGGTCATGACCACTAGGACCCCACCCCCGCCCCCACTCGGACCGCGCCTGACTGAACCCATGGTAACCGATTGCGCGTCAATGGCCCTGGTTGCGGTAGTAATCAATAACAGGGGGGCTGTTATTGATTACTACCGCAACCGGCATAATATCGCGCTTAACTTTTTTTACTTATTTATTATCTATGTATCTTGAACAAGCGATTGAAAAAATCTTCGATCGAGGTTGACTCTAAAAACTGTCGACACTTCCTGATAATTTACGCACTTACACATGAAATCATTATCCCGCATGCAGGTACCACAAGCCAGGAAACACAGGCAGCCTTGCCAAAAGGTGTCTATTGAGTGTTTGACAAATATGTCTGGAGACATTGTTAATTTACCCAATTCTACATATTCCATAAACATCCGAATGCGGCATATGGGTAATCGACTGCGCCATAGTGGCGCCCAACGATTATTACGAATTAATTTTTATTTGAAGAAGATGAAGATGTGTTTTTTAGAAGATGACTAAATAGTCTTAAGTAAATACTTAAGGTCCTCAATTTCAATCAAACAATAAAAAATGTACTAGGCCGGTTACGAGTGAACATGAATTGACTGCCTGGCGCTGCCCTGCTCTGCTAGCTCTTGGGTTCGATTCGCAGGTTAGCCAAAGAGTTATATAGGGTTTTTCTATGAGGGATTTGACAGTAGCAGTGAGGACTCTGGATTTGTGCTCTGCTTGTGTTAATGGCAATAAGCTCGGCCCCGTTTTACATGGGACTTAAATGGACGAAATATGGGTGTACCATAGATAGATACGTTCTTAACAGACCAGGAGATATAATCAACTTCTGGAGGGAGATAGGCTGGTTGGAATAACCACCAACGGCCCATGCACAATGGTCCACTTGAAGGACCAAGTGGGGCAACCAAACCCCTAACCTTAACATAGAACATAGAAACACCTCTGTCTAACACTTCGCGGATTACAGGCGTGATGTTATGTTAAGTTACGTATCGTAGTCTTGTTTATAAAGAAAAAGCTTAAAAATGTTCAAATGAGTCAAATCTGTTGTCGCCTAAATTTTTGTCTCTCAATGAATTAAACATGGCACGATTTCTTCACGACGACCAAATAAAATTTACTAGCGTTTAGAATTTACGAGTGGTTGCTGTTGTACCGTCACCAAAAGTGACAAGTAACCAGGGTCGTCGGAAATAGTTGAAGTTTAGTAAGAAAACAATAGATGTTTTCGGATAAAATTAAATTTCAAATTCAAACGTTTATCGCTCAACACAGTATATAATCTTACATTTCTAGATGTGAAGTGAATGCACTCTTAACTGTTTAATGAATGAACTCTTTGTTTTCCAATCAAATCCAATTCAGTTTGAATCGGAAACATCTATCGGTTTCTTGCTAAACTTCAACTATATCCAATGGCTCTGCTTAATTATTTCTTTTGGTCATCGTACATTAAATATTTATGGCGAGTTAGACACTTATTTTAACCTTGCAGTCTAAAATTTTTGATTACTGCCTATTTTTTGTGCGTGGTGTTAGTTTTAAAAGATTGCTGTTTTTTATTCCTCTTGAGTCACCTGCAGATCACGACTAGGAGTTATTTTGTAGCATATATCTTTTTATCATAAAAAAATGGCCTTTTGTAGACTAAAATAAAAATATGTCATGTAGACAATATTTTAGTAGATTAAGATTTGACTTTATTGAGCATGAACGTAATGGACCTTAGATTATATATAATTTTTCCGTAAAAATCTGACTTCTAGACTTAATAATATTATTATTTTTATTATTTTGTATGTTTGTAATGAATAAACTTAAAAACTACCGGACCGATTTAAAAAAATATTTCACCATTAGAATGATAAATTCTCCCTGAGTAATACGCTATATTTATTATTAGAAAAAAATAGGGATCTCACCCGTGCGAAGCCGGGACGGACCGTTAGTAGTAAATAAAAAAGGGCGCAGATTGCTGTTAAAATAACCTAAAAATAAAGTTATCTTTTTTTTTTTACTTTTTACTCGTCTAAAATCGTCCTCAAGAATTGGGCTGTCAAATGCAAATCGATATTCCAACAGGTGGTTCCAGAAACTTGCGCCTCTTCAGTTTTGTTACATTATTATAGTAATAGTATAGATACTGTTCTTTATCAAACACACAAGGTCGCTTAATCGATTAAGTTACTTGATAGTGATCATTTACCGGACTCCTGCCCCGGTTAGCAAGGAAATACGCGATATAATGAGCACTCAATCAGTTCCTTCGTCTATAATAATATTATGACGATTTTCCGGTCCTTTACGTGGCTGCGTGGCCTCTGCGGTGATACGGGAAGCTACCTTAATTTATAATGCGGTGCCAGATTTTCTTGATTCTCTGAACGTTCATAATACCTAAGTAGCTAAAGTAAATCTTCCTGTTAGTGTATGTTAGCAATATTTTTGGGGTACAATCAATGAAATGATGACCTATAAATGCGTTATCGGCGCTCAATATTGGCAAGATAATTGCAAGGTAATTACCTGTCGAATTATTAGTCACGTACCATCCAGTGACGCGGCGACACGCTAGTGACGACGTAACTAAAAATATATGTTTATCTCTTTCTAACAACAGGAATCGGTATGGGACATTCCTGTTCTTCGCGCATTGTATGATTGTTTGTACTAGTAGGTAGTACAATCATGGTTTACGCGGTTTTTGAGTGTTCTAATGCTCGTGTATGACGCGTTTATTTATAATACGTCATTGGGTACAATCAATACAATCTAAAGTTCGTTTTTTTAAACCTCAGTGACTAATCTGTCTTTTTAACTAACTTCAAAAAGAAGGAGGTTATCAATTCGACTTATTTACCTATTTTTTTTTTAATGTATGTTCGGGCATAACTCCGTCATAAGTCTACGGATTTGCAAAATTCTTTTTTAGGGATTTATTCCGAAATGGTCCCATTTAAATTTCATGTAGGTAGATCTGATCATCAGTTTCGGAGACAGGCGACGAAACTCTTCAAAAAATGGCAGCAATTCAACCGCGATTGCTGCTATCGCATAAATATGCATTGTTTTGACCCCATTGATGATGAAATTTCGAATTGGCGTGGGGTAGGTACACAAACTAAAAAGTGAAAAATAAAAACTTATTCCAAAAAAAAAAACAACCGACTTCCGAAAAAACACTACATAGTGAAAAATAACTTTCATTTCGGAAGGCGGTGACAAAAAATTAAAATACATATCCAATGTCACCAACTTCCGAAATTAAAGTTACCTTTAACTTTGTAGTGTTTTGTGTTTGCTTTTTAATGTAGGAGTTGGACATTACACCGGTCAGATGAGTCTCCGGGATTTAAAAAAAATACAACTTTAATAAAACGCATCTAATGGTTGGTTGTTGTCGGTACTTACCTGAGGTGTAATTGCGTAACACACTTACAGTAGCAATGGCTTTCATTTTGAGAGTTCAACAATATTCATTGCGTTATTTACGTTGCTGAGCAGATAAATTATTCGAAGATATGAAGCAATGCTCTTTCTTCAAAAGGCCTTTCCAGACATTACCCTGCATTGTTAGACTCACATAAAATTTAAATAATATATTGTTTGGACTTTAAAAGAGACCATGACCTCTGAGTTTGTTTCGGCTTTTCTTCTCAGGGAACAGTCAGCTAGGAAATACCGGCGCCATCTAGTTTTAAAAAAATTTACCAACAAAATATTGACGTGTAAAAGTGTCTTTTTTAAGATCTACTTACATAAATAAACTTTTCATTTCATTTCATTTCAATGGATTAGCAAATCCTTCAAAATGATTCAGATTGTGAATGATGATAACGCGTGTTACACAATTGGGGGTTCTGGTTTTGAAAACAGCAAATATTTTTATTCTTTACTAGCTTTTACTAGCGCCTCTGACCGCATGTAGGTTAGAAATAATCCCACAGGAACGTACTACCGGAATGAAAAGTATCCTATATGTTAATCCAGGTTATAAAATACCTGTGTGCCAAATTTCATCCAAATCCGTTCAGCCTTTTTTGCGTGATTGAGTAACAAACATTTAAACATACAAACTTTAACATTTATAATATCATAGTAAGATTTAAATTACATTTAAATTGTTCAATTATGTAGATGGGTAGGTAGTGAAGGTAACTGTTTAAAATTATTTGATTGTTGTGGCCACAGCTTATAACTAACAAAACGTTAGTATTATTCATCGATATCCAAATCAATATGGAAATTAGTTTCCAAAATTATTCAAACAATAAAATTGTGTCATTTATGTATGTACGTTGGTGCCTACCATAAAATTACAATGTGACTACATAATATATTACCAGTACTACAATTGATTTATAATAGTTAGTTCTGGTACCTACTTACAGAGCTGATTTGAATTACGTTTGCATTTTAAATGTCTAGCTTTTGCTAGCGGCTTCGCCCGCGCGGAGGTTGAAAATTATCCCACAGGAAAGTACCTACTACCGGGACAAAAATTATCCTATATGTTAATCCAGGTTATAAACTATCTGAGTGCCATTAAGATAAGAAAATAATTTATTTGCCCAAACATGAGTAAAAGACATACAAAACAAATTGTCAGCATGCAAGAGATGTTAATAGTCAACACAGAGGCGTAACGAGGGTGGCTCAGTCAGGGCACGAGCCCTGGGGCCCCTGCTATTTTTTATAAATTTGTCATTCCAACACGATCCCATTTTCATTTTGCTAAAAGTTCGTAATCTGCTAAATTCATAATGGTCGATCATTGGTCGGTCAATGGTCTCGTAATAGAATTGTGTTATAATGGCATTGTCGTATTGCCATTATTATAAAACCCGTTAGTAGAAATGATTTTCCAAAAACTACTACTAAATTTGAACATTTATTCATGCCCGATTTCATTTATATATATTTTTACATATTATTTATTAGTTTATTCGTGTTAAATTTTAACAGATTACCGCCTAAGTCAGTCAGTCATTCATTTGTCATTATGTACGAGATTACCAATAAATGCCAGTTCTTTCAATGGAGTGTCAGTGGCTGACCTTTGGAAAGTCATAATGACACCATTATATTAGTAGATTACCAAACTTGTCAAAATCAACAATTGTGAAATCAATGATAGACCATTCTAACACTATTGTAATAGCAGACTTGAGGCCCTGGGCGCCTATCGAAGGGGAGCGCAAAAAGTCGCCAATTATTAATTTATAAAAGAAAACACATCAATAAACCATACTGTTACCTTATATCTAATAAATCTGAAGAGCTACTTGAATATATTGTGTAGTACGGAGATGAAAGCGTATTTCCAAACCTGCATATTTCTATTCAAATTCTCTTAAACTTGCAACATTGAAAGCAATTTTTTAGGAAGTTAAAATTAATACGTTCGTTATTGAAGGCTATATATATAATTGGTCAAGAAAGGATATGCGACCTAGTTTTGCTCAGCGTAGACCGAGAAGATAATTTACAAACGGGCGCAAATATGATGCGTGCCTTAGGCGCCATTTTCTATTGGTACGCCCCTAAGTTAACATAAAAACAGATTATCACGTTTGCCTTAAACAATGGCATACAAATATTAATATAATAATAAAAGTTATAATGTCACTCTTAGTGAAAATTCAAAACGTACCATTTCTGGAGTTGTCGATTCGCAACAAATAAATTCACTTCGTGCGAATTGCCTACAGAAAAAATTGACCATTTCAAATGGTATATTTGCTCGATTCGGGCGAGTTAATTCGTGCGAATCGACCCTTAAGCCAACTTAGGACTTAAGCAGGTAGATACCGACAACAACCGGCTAGTTTGCCTCAAAAAACAAAAACCTAGATATTGTCTACTGTGTTTTGTTTTTTTATAGTGCTAGCTAATCTGAGCCAAAATAACCCTTATCCAACATTAAAGTTGACCGCTCGACCTTGAAAATCCCCCATAAGCTCGAAAGTCAATGTCACGCACAGCGGCACGTATAAGGTCAATGGTCGGCGCGTGATCGAGATGCGCCCGCACAACTTGTGTAACAGCGCATGCGCGATCAAACAAATTGCCCTAACTAGCCGGTCCGTAGCCGGTTGGACGAGGATCTGAAGGTTTCCTTCGTTTAGTATAGATGTGGCGGTTGCGTAATTGGTAAAGGTAACTTGGCAAACTGAGATTAGTTTCTAGAAAAAAGGCTGGAGTTTAAAATAGTTCAATTTTGGTGGTGGTGGTGGTTATGCCAGTTAAGAATAATCGTTCCTCATTTATCATACACACATACACAAACTCACGCCTTCTTCCTATGGACCTAGACAGAAACTACGGAACGCCACCTGCTATGATCCTTAGGCGTGAATTAAACAGACACGGCGGGCGTAAGGTGAAGGCGTGGCGCAGGCGCAGCGTACGCACTACATTTGGTTTTGAAACGTTTTCATACAAAATGTACGCCGTTTCTGTGTAATTCACGCATTACATAGGTGCTCCTTTTGCCTCGTTTACGGTCATACATCTGCGTAAAGCACGATTAATCATAATCTGACTCATTTTGAAACAGATTGCTTATCCATTACTTCATATGTACGAAAAATGTTTCCGCTCGACAACGTCAATAACGCAATGAATATTGTTGAACTGTCAAAACGAAACAGATTATGATTGATCGTGTGTTACGCAATAAGTGTGCTGGGCCCTGAGACAAAACACATTTCTGTTAGCATTCACGCCAAACGCTACGCCAAAATGTATGGGAATGACATAACCTGCGGAAAGGACACGACCGACAATACCGACAATACCGTAATCTTTCCGCAGGTAATGTCATTCCCGTACATTTAGGCGTAGCGTTTGGCGTGAACGCTAACAGAAATGTGTTTTGTCTAGGTCTGCTGGTCATACACCACCGTTTTCGGTTCATTTTTAACAGACTTCAAAAAAAGGAGGAGGTTCTCAATTCGACTGTATGTTTTTTTTAAATGTTTGTTACCTCATAACTTTCGACTGGGTGAACCGATTTCGATGATTCTTTCTTTATTTGAAAGCTGGTACTTCCCGTGTGGGCCCATTTCATATAGATCTGATGATGCATTTCGGAGACAGACAACGGAACTCTTCAAAAAATAACAGTAAATAAACCGCGATTTCTGGTATCGCATAAATATGCATTGTTTTGACCCCAAGGATGATGAAATTTCGAATTAGTATGGTAGGTACTTTAACTAAAAAGTGGAAAATAAAAACTTCTTCCAACAAAAAACAACCGACTTCCGAAAAAACACTACAAAATGAAAAATAACTTTAATTTCGGAAGGCGGTGACAAAAAAGTTAAAACACATATCCAAAGTACTTTGTAGTGTTTTTTCGGAAGTCAGTTGTTTTTTTTTTTGGAAGAAGTTTTTTATCACATTATTTTGTGTTATACTTCTAGGTTCGTGTGTAAGTGGTCAGTGGTGACGGGTCAATATAAGCTATAAGAAATCCCATCTCCCACCGATGATCACCGACCCACCATTCAATTAAATTTTTGTGCTTCTAAGCGTTACTGAACAATCCCATGCGCGCAAAGAAAAGCAAATCTTCCGTACAAAAATTCTCTAATTCCAACTCTATGGAAAAAGGGAAGGCCCTTTTTCCATAGAGTTGGAATTAGATATTTTTTTAGAGAAGATAAGGATCTTCTGAAGAAACTTTAAGCTTGCATCACGCGGTGAGGGATTTTTGTTAAACGGCTTACCCTGGCCATAATTCCACCGTTCGCTATCTGGACATAGGCCAGGGTTGTTTTTAATTAAAATACCTACATTCCATTACGTAAAGTCGGAAGCCCTAAAGAAGTGAAAAATTACGTTACACTACCCAAGGAATTTAATTTCAAAGATCAGACGACGTTCGCACTATCTATGAATAAGCACAATCAGCTGTTCCCACTGCTGGGACACAGGCCTGCCTCTTCTCAGTCAGAAAAACTGGATCGTAAAAGCTGGATCTACGCGTGCCCGGTGTGGATTCGTGGATAGTGCGGGATGGCGGATGGATGGACCTACCGATAAACTGGAAACCAGTTCTAAAATTTGGACAAAAACTGTGTCAGCACAGGTTTTGCCCAATTTTGCTTTTGGCAATCCTGATTTACCTTATGTATACATGAGAAAATGAAGAGATACTACTGAAAAGAGCAGATCTAGAGCAGTAGTGACCCTGAAATAATGGCCACGATTTATAAGTTGTAGGTTTTGTAGCGCAAATCCGCTACGGATAAAAACTTTTTCGATTTCAATTCCAACCTTTTCAAGAAAAAATCTCCTCATAGCTTTTGATCAAATTTTAAACATCGAATCTGGAAAAAAAATACCGTATATTGTTTTTATTCCGACAACCGCACTGCAGATTTGGGAGCCACTGATGATGGAACAATTTCCCTTTTGAAAATAACACACCAAAATGTTCGTGTGATCATGATTATTCGTGTTTAAAGCAACGTGATTAAGTTTGAGTTTTAAGCATTGTTGCTTAAAACTCAAACAAACACAATCACGTTAAACGCTGGTAAAACCCGTTTCCTTTGTGCGAAGTGTTTTCTTCCGCATTCATTGGGTATGTATTCCGTCACTTATTTCTTTTTATCATTTCGATCTGATCTCCTGTTGATTCCCTGTTCATCAAAGATTCTGCTTGTGCCTGTGGTCTAAAGGTTCTGTTTCTTTGTCTTTAGATGTCAAGTTATAAGCCGAATTTTGGTTTTCCCAACGGGCGTGGCGGGCGTGGGCGTGGTTCGGTCGACCTACGTCGGCGCGCTCCTGCCCGAGATCCTGACGCGTCGCTAGCGCAGACGCGCCTGAAGAGCTGAAGCGTCTGAATAATAGATGTAGGCACTCTTCCATCCACCCGTCTGGCGCGCACAGCCGATCTGGTTTCTTCAGACTACCAAACTCTATCTCCGTGTTCTTCCTCCCCTCTCCTACTTGATCTATGCTGTGCCTGACAGGGTCCATAATTGTGACTAATATAATTTCCCTACCAACTTTATACATTATGGTACGCAATAAAGAATTCAGAATTCAGAATTGTACCAAAGAATATTAATATTGTATTGTACTAGGTTCCTCACAGACTGTTTTCTTAAGTTTAAGGCCCTGGTATCTTTAAATATTGTCGTTATCGAGCGATAATAGTTCTTATTGCAATCTGTTACGGGTTAAAATCCGTTGTAATAAATTCGAATAACAAATGAGCAAGCGTATGTCGTATAAATTGAAATAAAATCGTATAAAATTAGATATTAACTATTTAATATTAAAATAATCCAACACTGGGTGCAGTTTGGCATTTGGAATTTTATGGTATATTTTAATTATGTTTATAACTGTTATTGAAGGGATAAACCGATTTTAAAGATAATTAAGAAGTGACTTTGATGATTTTTTTGATGTAAAAAGTATTTTTATTTTTTTTATTTATTTATTTAATCCAATGTGTTACAGTGTTATTTTTATACATCACCTGCCAAACTGCAAAGCAATTTGTCGGCAGTAGGTTCTCGTGGATTTATCACGAGTTTTTGTTGGGTTAAACATAAAAACTAAATCCAAGTCAAAACCAGGACTAAAACTAAGACTAAAACGTTTAATTATGTTTTGAGTTCGATCACTGTATGCAATAAAGACTTGAATATATCATATGTCTTTTTTCTTTCCAAATTATTTACGGTTAAAGAGACACACAGCTTTAAAAAACCACCTTTTTGAGCGTTTTCCAGAAATGTCCGCCTTAACATAATTTTTAATCTAATTATTCCTAAAAAGACGCAATGGTTTGACTTAGTGTTTGATCGTCAAGCAAACGTACTTTTGCGTGCATAGGCCTAGTTTTAACGGATTGCAATCGCTTGATAGGTCGTGTACCAAAATAATGTAAGTTTTTTTTCTTCCTTTTTTTAAACCATAAAATTTTCCACCAAGTTTCACTTCGCATCTAATCTCTCAAAACTGCAGCATTTTATTACCCAATTTTCACCTTTTTTATATTTTTAATTAAACGTGTTACTTGGCAAGGAAGGTTGTTTTTTTTTTCGATCATCACGCTACAGTTTGTGTAAATTATTTCATCAGTCCAGCTCTTAAAACGGTGAAGGAAAACATTGTGAAGAAACCAGCATGTCCTAGAACCAGTAATTCGAAGACACGTGACTTTAACCAAAACCAGGAGTGGGCCATATTCCCCATTTAGACCCCCTCACTGAGAGGACGCCTGTGTCCCAGCGGTGGAAACATTATATGCTGATTTTGCTACAGAAAAAGTCGTAATCAACGGTGTTTGATGTACCTAACATAACTTAAAATTGTCAAGCTACCTAAGTAATTTTAACAATCATCTTTCAAGGCTTTCTGCCATGATTGATAATGATGAACTCAGTAATGACCGTTTTTAGACTGACATAATCAAAGATGGCGTGAATATGGTCACTTAAATGGGCTTACTTTTAAACAATTTTCGGGAAAAAAACTGATGATGAATTTGTGGTTTTCATGAGAAATAGAATACCTACCTAATAATTATCAGAAACGAGATTATTATTCTTACTGGTGCTAAATATTACATCGAAACATCACATCTATATGGCAAATAATTTGCTAAAGGTATAAATCTTATATTTCTTAGAAAACCCATGCAATCATGTAAAGATTAAGTATGTAGATACAAACTTAATCTTTGCCGTAGGTACAACAAAGGTATAATTCGCATATTTGTGCGAACTTTGGCATAGCTATGAGGAGTTATTATTCATAATTTTGTTGACAACTTAATATGGAATATGATCAGAAACACTCCATAGTATAATGAAATTGAAAAGACTATTGAACCGTCGCACTATGGGACCAAACAGTATTTTCCATCTCAAAAATGGTTTTGTCGAAACTCGTAAATCCATAGATTGTTTTATGGTTTTATACTCTCAAAAGATGGAACATACGGATAAACTACAAAATATAAAAAAATAAAACGTTTCACGTTTATAAAATGAATCTCAAACATTGGGCATAAACATTTTCATGCCAATTAAATTACCGTTAAGGAAGTTCAACACAAAATTATTCGGAAGTTTTTCAAGGAAACATATTAGTGTTATCCATCATTAGCTAGCTTAGAATATACACTTTGCAACCACGTTCAGTTTTTGTTAAAAAATATTTTTATTTAATTTTTTAATATTTTTTTAGTGAAGTAAAGAAAATTTAGTTTTTGTTAATTTCAATTGGAGTTTTCGTTGTTGCCGAAAGCAGCCGGTGTCAAGTTAATTACTCTATTAGAGACCTTATCTATTCAGAACTATGAGGATTAAAAAAAAAACTTGCGCGTTTTTTGCGCCACAGGTGATTTTGAAGCAATAATGTCAATCGGGGAAAAATCCTCGAAAATTACGGTTCTTCTTTTTTATTATGAAATATTATATTTAGTTATTATCCTTTGATGTTTATCTTGTTTTTTTCTATTTCTATGATAAAAACATGCATGTGCTAATTAATAAACTGCTATTATATTTTTTATTAAAAAAAAGAAAAAAAAACAAGAATCTTCCCATGGCACTTTTGTTTAGGGTACCTTAACCACAAGTATGATAAACTATATTGCTGCGGAAGTTCTATTTATCTGTTGTGGTAATTAATTACAATCAGTACTGATTACACTACTTCGATGAGAACTGTTATAATCAATTGTCCCATGGTTTTTGCACAAGGCACTAAAATATTAGTCATTTAAATACCCGTGTTTCAGCATACGATTCATCAAAGTGTTCAGATACTTCTTTTCAATAACAATTAACGCACAAAAAACATATTATTATCTAACAATGAGTGGATTCGTTTGTGTTCGACGCGATCTTTGTGATCAAATAATAAAAGGGAAAAGTACTTCAGACCTCAAAAAATATTTGTTGGACAACTTTCAATTATCAGAAACTAACGTTAATACTGTAATAGAGAGTATTGAAAAAAAAAATAACATCGTGTTGCAACCAGAAATGGACCAAAGCTCAAAGAAAGCCAGACCGGTTCGAGAGCCTATACTCAAATTGGTTAAGTGGTGAGTTTAAAGTATCATTGAATTCTTGCAGTACCTCAACCACTGAAAATTCTGGTTTGAATACTTCTGGTGATCGTGGAAGACCAACAAAACCATATGACGAGTGCTCGGAAAACACAAAGAAACGAAAAAATATGGAGCTGGTCCAGGAGTATGGAATGGGACATGTCCGTAGTGCTTATGTGCAAGGTTTAAGATCCATGGGGGAAAATGACGAAGCGACGATTGTGACTATTATCAGAAATAAGGAAAAAAAACGAGAAAAAGTTTATTCTACAAAACATACTCAATCCAGATAACGCACTTTCCTTTACAAAAGAGAAAGCATTGAGTATATGCATTGAAACAAATTTAACCAAAGCACAATATGCGGACCTACGAAAAAGGCTCGTTGAAAAGAATTTAAGTTCTGTATTGCCTTCGTATCAAACACTAAGTGAAGTAAAAAAGGCTTGCTATCCGCCTGCATCCAGCATTACGGTGACAAATATAAGCGCAAAAATCAACCTGTAAGATCTCTTAGACCATACAGTCTGCCGTATTATAAAGGTAAAGTCAGGATCGACTTACAATCGTCTCAAGCTTTTCACTAAATGGGGATGTGATGGATCCTCCGGGCAAAGTGAGTATAAACAAACTCTACCGGAAGAAAACGAACAAATATCGGACGCTAATTTGTTTATAGTGTCCCTTGTACCACTGCGACTAGTAGACGAAGAAACTTCTACGGTCATATGGAAAAACCCTACTTGTTCATCTGTTAGATATTGCAGACTAATTTCATTAGAATTTGCAAAAGAAACTCCTGAAAAAACTACAGCGTTTGTCAGTGAAATTGAAGCCAAAATTAATCCATTGATTCCAACTCTTGTGTCAATAGAAGACAAAGTCATCGAAGTTAAACATCAACTGTTTATGACAATGATTGATGGGAAAGTTGCTCAAGTGTTGACGAACACATCATCCAGTGCTACCTGCACTGTTTGTGGAGCAACTCCCAGACAAATGAATGATCTTTTAAAAGTTACAACGAGGGTTGAAAATGAAAATGCGTTTAAATACGGATTGTCGACACTATACGCATGGATAAGATTTATGGAAATGATCCTCCATATTTCTTACAATTTAGGTTTTGAAAAGTGGTCTGCAACAACTCCAGAAAACAAGCAACTTAAAGAAGACAAGAAAAAATTTGTCCAAAAACGTTTCCGAGAAGTGCTTGGCTTGCACATTGATAAACTACGTCAAGGTTCCGGTAATAGCAATGACAGTAATACGGCAAGGAGATTTTTCCAAAATTACCAATATTCTGCAGAGATAAACGGAATTGATGAAGAATTAATCAAGAGACTATATGCAATTCTTCAAACTATGTCATCGGGATTCCCTATAAACGCAGAAAAATTCGGTCAGTATACATTGGTAACCGCGCAATTATATGTAAGCAAATATAACTGGTACTACATGCCATCTGCGATCCATAAAGTACTTATTCCCAAGTAGCATTGCAAGCTGTATTTAAGTTCGATTTTATAATAGAAGCTGTATATTCAGGCTGTATAGAGCCTGTATAAGCGCTTATACAGCCCTTATAAGTAAAAAATGGGCACATTTTATGCAGCGTTTTGCTCTAGTATAGCTGTAGAAGCAATAGAGGCGCTGTATAATAGCTGTAGAAGCAATAGAGGCGCTGTATAATAGCTGTATTAGAGCTGTTATTTGGTGTACAAAGAAACCATTATACTACAGATATTATCTTATAAATACTTTAAAGAGAAAATAGTTTTAAATAGGTTTTTGAAGAGAATCACAAAATGAATGTAATTCTTTCCAATGAATGGCGACATTGTTATATTATAATATTTATTAGTAAGTAAACGTAATCTTGGACTTAGATATCTGAAGGTGTTAATTGGTGAATTGAAATTGCGGATTCAAATTTATTGTAAACCTGTCTATGTTTTCCGTCAAAATATTCAAGCGCCAGCAAAATAATCGATCTGATATAAAAGAAAAATACTATTTATATGGTAAGTCAATATTGGTTTTAAGGTTAGAATAAAAAACAATGTTATAATAACAGAAGTGAGGGTAGTGTGATCATTGTGCCCTCATATCAAGCCGAAAATCATTATATATTCCTTAAATTATGTTTCATATTTTGTTTTATACCTACATTCGAAATTACGAAAATGGCGACTATTTGCTAAACAGCCTAAACGATAATCGGAGTGTATGTGTGTGTCTGAGTAGCTGTACTAAGTAAGTTATGGATTATATTGTACAGCTTTTGGCTGCTAATCAGCTTTATAATAGAATATTTTTATTACTTAGGCTGTATATCAGTGCTCTATACATAACTTATAATGCTCATAAGGGTTACCTAAAAGAAATAAAAAACGCAGACTCAATATGATACGTACCTACATATAGTAAAACAAAAAAAAGGAAGAGATTCTCAATTTGACCTTGTATTTTATACCTAAGTAAACTTATTGTAAAGCATTATTAGTTTGTTGTATGTATTATATCAGTTTTACTTTATTTTCAGGAAAATATGCCGACTAAAATTTAAGCAACCATTGAGAAAGGGCAAAACAAGCTTTGCATTGTACCAAGTTTGTGGGAATCAAAAGGCAAGTTAAGATGGCCAAGAAAGCGATTAGATGTCAACAAATTAGTAATGGATGAAACATCTCGGCCTTTATATAATTGGTCCACCTCAAAATGCTGTGTGAAAAGACTATCATTATCGTCATATGACGAAGCAGTAAGAGAACTAGATCTCATGGTTCAAATCAATCATCATTTGAACTACTTGCGCTGCTTTATGAAGAAACGTCATAATCATGTTCCAAAGGTTGAATTAAATTTACACATTTAACATAACTGTTATGATCATTAATAACCCTGTTTAATGTTTTTGCTACGGAACCCTCTTCGTTGACCGTAAAGTCTTTCCGAGTGACTGTCATTAATACAAAATAAAGCTGTACTGTAGCTGTCATTTATTTTTTTAGTTTTAAAACACCCTCAAAAACAGAAGTCATAAAACCACTGTATTTACAAGAGTGTACAATTACGCCATAAAAATAAGTTTTAGAACGGAGTTTGCATACACCATTGTACAGAAACAAGTCTTAAGTGATACTATAATAACACTAAGAGCTGTAATAAGTAAGTGTTTACATGCAAAATACAGCTTGTATACAGCTTTAACGATAAAACTAGATTAAAGTGTCACAAAATACTTAAGCTGTATAGTGGAGTTTCCATATTCTGTTTAAATACCCTAAGCTTTCGCGGATCCCTTAATACAGATTGAATAATTTTTTGACACTCTTGTAAGTCTCTAAAGGAACTCTAAGTTCTAAATAGGCTTTTATATGTATGTTGAAAACGCTTGCGTGCTGCTTGGGTTATACATGGTGCTAAAATAATAGAGCATTATGCAGTTTTGCCTATAGGACAATTATCCGAAGATGGTTTCATCATGCTAGGAAGTGTTCCAGATCAGCAACAAACGAAGACGTTCTGCATATTTTGTTATATACATTCGATCCTTATAAATCTAGCTTAAATAAACCAAGTTTTCTAATATCCAAAGAGTTGTTTGACGAAGCTAAAGAATTGTTGGAAATAGAAAGTGATGAGTAAGATAAGCGCTAAAAATTGTTTTTTTTTTGTCATGTAACTGTTTGTTTAATAATAATAATTTAGTTTTAAACTTATTTTAAGCATAAATGTAACTTTTATTGCCATTTTATATATAACTGTATAATTTTTTGTATGAAATTTCGTATAACTTTATGTTTGTCATTTTTTTTCGGAAAAAATATTTTTTTTAGAATGATGATCTTTGATTTCTTTTATTGCCTAGATATTCACAAATACGTGAAAAAAAAATCAAGGAGATAAATCACAAAACAACAGAGTTATCGATTTTTGAGATGGAAATTACCGGTTGGTCCCATAGTGCGTCGCTGCGTCGTAGTTAATTGGCATATCCAATATACATTGTCCAAGCTAGCAAAAAAATCTTTATTCAAAAAGTAAGTGTCAACATTGTTACAGACATTACATCTACAACATAAAGAAGTAGTGGTAACTTATGCATACGTCCCCTGGCTCCCAAACTTGGTTTATACCTGTGACGGGTTGGGAGTCGTCGTTGGTTATTAAAAAAAAGAAGAAAACAAAAAGCACGTGTTTTTAAGAATGAAATACAAAATAACAATGTATGTGATGGTGTCAGTGTGCAAAGTTTAGAACGAACTATAAAAACAATGTGACTAGAGGTTACTTGATTAATTTAATGTTTTTATCATGTAAAAATAATATCTTTCTGCAGTCCTGTGCCAAATTTTACTCTACTCCATCCGCGTAATTTTCGTCAAAAGAGGTACGTTTTCGCTTCACTTATTAATTTACCTTTATAGATTTAGGTCGGAATAAAAGAGCAAATCAATTTAACAAACTTGCACAATTCCAGTAAGTAACAAATAAGCATTACAGGTAGGTAAACTTTTTGTTTGGTATATGTAGGTACTTATTATGGTTGTTAACACGGAACTGATTCACTGTTTTCCCCGTACCAGTATTTAAACTATATTAAGGTGGAATACTTTTCCTTATTTTCTGTAAGTCGACATTCACGCGGAAGTAATAAAATCGAAGCGGGATTTTTTCGATTTTCAAGTCTCTGTGGTAAGCCGAGCATTGAGGATAGCCATAGTCACCTTTAGAACTGTAAAGTCTTTAAGAGACCTGAGGAAACTGACAATACTGTTAGCGTGACCGGTCATCAGTAACTTAAAGTTTGTGAGTACTCTTCTCGATGAAGAATTTTAGCAAGGAACTTGCAGAGACACGCAAAACACAAATACACAAACTCACACACAAAACACAAATACACACCCTCACACAAACACGCATAAAAATCACATATGGAATGTTGGTTAGTCATTCCCTAATTTAAAGCCAGTTTTCATTGTCAGTCAGTATAGGGGAATGTAAACGGAAATCTCTTCTTTTATTTACAAACACATTTTGAAACCCCTAAAAACTTGTATACAAAATCTGTCTATAACTTACCATGGCGCTTTTTCCATCAAATGCTGTGCGGACCCATTCTTATTATTTGATTCCGCAGTAGCTGTTGCCATGTTCACTTCTGAAATAAGACAATTAGAAAAATTACAAGAGGTAACTAAAGTTTTGCACTTTATTACTCAGGGCTCAATGGTCTGACGTCAATAGGTCCCTAAATATGTAACAAGTACAATTAGCGTACAGTTGATTGCGGTCAAAGGGGCAAATCTTTCTGAAATTCAGCATTATTTCTGTGGCATTTACTTCAAAATGAAAAGTAATTTATTAAAATTAGGTAGAGAATCAGCACTTTCCAAACGTCAAATTTGCATAAGACAGACCCTTAAAACGTCCGCCCTTCTCCACTTCCTAGTGCTTTAGCTGGGAAGAATAAATGGCGTAAGCGCAACAAACTTTCCAGCAACACAGCTGTCCGTTCGGTTAGGAGAACTTGATTCTATACAACCGTATGCAAAGTAATTAACATTACGACTGCAACACGTACGTCATTAAGTACATAAATAATCGTTTAAAAACTAAAAAACATGCTTTAGAAACCGAAAATGGTTTTTAAGGTTTGGGAGTTTGATGCGCCACTTCTTCTTCCCAGCTAAAGTACTAGAATGTGGTGAAGGGTGGGCGTTTTGGGGGACTGTCTTATGTATTTTGAGGTTCGAATAGTGCTGATTCTCAACCTAATTTGAATAAATGACTTTTGATTTTGATTTAAAGGGTGTTTTTAGTTCTTAAACTATTTTTTATTTTATATTTTTTAGTTGAAATGATTAAATTGTCATCAGTCCTGGATAAGTGTGCCCGAATGCCGATGATCCCGAAGTCATTTCGGGATTGTAACAGATGGCAATCGCATGGACCTCGTTGGTCTAGTAGTCTGCGCTAATACTGAACATGAGCTCCTGGGGTCCCAAGCCGGGCAGTGTTAGTGAGTTTTCACATCAGAAAGAACTCGTTAGCAGCCCGGAGTTTGGATGTGCCCGGTTGATGGCAATTGGGTCGCCCCCTTTTACATGGGACTTGAACATAACTTGCGAAATGTAGGTGTACTATAGAGACTCCTCTACCTAACCCTTCCGGGATTAAAGGTGTGATGTTATGTGATTTGTGCTATGTAAAGACAAAAGATGACCTTTGTCTGGTAATTACGCCTGCGGTTTTAGTACCTAATTTATACTATTAAGTGCTGGTATAAGGAAATTATTAGCCATAAGTGAACTGATTGCTATCTTGGATAACGAATTAGCCAATCAGCGTGCAATTGTCCTGTGTAGGCAGTGCACATCACAATTTTGATTGCCATCGACACGCTAGGAAGATTAATCGTGTGAATCAAACAGCGTTTGGTTTTTGTTTTAGCAGCTTTACACGACAGAGATCTAAGAAGGTACTGGTACCAAAAGATGCAATAGCTGTGAAGAATCTTGGATGTGGCCTCGATTTTTAGGGTTCCGTAGTACCCAAATGGTGCCAACGGAACTAAGCCTCCGCTGGACGTCCAGCCGTCTTACTGTCAGCGGACAGTACCTCATAAACCGTAATAGGTAGACAGTTGAAATATTCACATTATATGTATTTCTACTGCCACTTTAACAACAAATAATCTAATATCTCTAATAATCTCTAAACCTCTTTCCCACAAATATGGCGGGGGGGGGTAATGGCTGATCTTTGCGTTATGCTCGTGAACGGGTGCTGCTTCTGGTGACTGGTCGTCTTGCTTACCATGATTTTGTTATTGTTGCTAATAATTACCCACCTTTTTATTTATTTTACGTCGATGTGTCCCAGGTTATCATTTGTAAACATAATCCAGCATTGCATATGTAAGCTATCACGCCATTTATACCAGGAGGCTTTTATTTTGGTAGTATGCTTTGTTTACTTTTTTTTTGTTGGTATATTGTCATGGCTAGCTGACATATGACAAATTTTTAAGTTCTGTGTCTCGTAATGTTGATTACTTTGCCTACCTATGTTTAGAATCAAGTCTATCTAACTAAACAGACAGCTGAGCTGCTGGGGAGTTTGTTGCGCCACTTTTGCTTCCCAGCTAAAGCACTAGGAAGTGGTGAAGGGCGGGCGTTTTGGGGGACTGTCTTATGCAATTTTGACATTCGAAAAGTGCTGATTCTCAGCCTAATTTGAATAAAAGACTTTTGATTTTGAATAATAAAACAAGTAAGAAGGATCTCCACACAAGAAACGAGGGTTTTTCGGCGTTTTTGGCCTTGTGTACGAGTCCTACTCACATTTAGCTGCCCCAAAGCCGCCATAAAGTTTGAATGGGTCTGTAAGTACCCTTGTCTACCTTTTTTGAAGACTTCCTTCAAATTTGCTACCCAAATTGTGTGGTGGACTACTTTCAACTGGGATTATGATGATGAACTCATACAAAAACTCCCTGTTTACACAAAATTCTTCAGCAGTTGGAAACAAAGACGGGGCATCCTTTACAACGTACGAATGAATGTCTAAGATATCTCGACAGTCACACAGATATAGCACTTCCGTAGTTATATACGTTTCTACGTAAGCCATGTGGAATGCGAAGGGACATAACAACTGGACTCACCTGGGATATTTCCTACGTTCACAGATAGCTGTGGAATATTTTTAATTTATTCATTGAGACCGGTGAAACATGTCTGTGCTGTGTACTGAGAACCATCTTAATTATCAAAATATGTGGGCTATATCACAATGTGTTACAGTTTAGAGGTGGAATGTGGTTGACATTTCTGGTACCTATTAAATTCAATATAAATAAGCAACAAAATTATTAAATAGATAGGGCTGCACCGGATATTTCAGGTTTGTGATATCGGTTTATATATTCGGTGTAAATGTGTTTGGTTTCGGTAGCTGGGTCCGCCCGCGCACTGTGAGAATTAATCACGTTTCCGTAAATAGATACATAAGAAATGCTTTTTTGCTTTAAGTCGTAGATTGATAAAATTCAACCAACATGGACCATGTATATAGGGAGCATGCTATTCTGCTTCATCATTTCATGATCATCAATTCTATTTAGCCCTTATTCCAATTTATTCTGGGTAGGTGCAACATGTCTTTTTGCTCCATATTTCGGAAGCCCACCCCAATATAGTTGGGAAAAGGTTAGGTATCTGCCTAGCGTTTTCTTTTCCTTTTATATGACTACCGAGTGCGGAGTCTCCAAGGGCGGGGGGGGGGGGGGTTCTAGAAAGATCTAAAAAATCAAATCAAATCATTTATTTCTTTGCAAACATGGGTATACTGCCCAACTAAGTGTAAAATCGGTATCTTAATGAAAGCGAGTTTCGAGATAATTGGAGTTATGTAAAAAAAGTTTTTTTTTTTACTTTATATATTGACTTTTTGCTTATTAGATAGAATTTATGTATTGTATTGGACCTATTTGTTACTACAGTAATTAAAATATCAAAAATGCATGTGTATATACCCTTTTCATGAGATACTGCTACACCGCTTAGTAATTATAAAGGAGAAGGGAAAGACTCCATAGTTCCCTGGGCCCAGGTGTTAACTAAATCAAACTTATTTGTAAGAGGATATAATAACAAGTCCTCACTGAAAATTTGGTGAAATTTGGCTATCCAGGAATCAAGTTGTATGAAGTATAGTAAAAGTGAGGTTAGAGTGAGGGTCGTCGGTCATGCAAAAGAAATTAGCTTTGCCATTCATTTTTGACCGCGTAGGTAATTGCACTATTCATTCTACACAGCTACGAAAAATTTCTACGCTAGGCATGCATTGTGCATTCAGCACATGATCCAGACCCAGACATTATCATGTGCTGAATTTTGTTTGCATGGCCCTGCCAACCTATATATTCATCATAATCATCATCTGTTTAATTTTATACCAACTATATTGTACTTTCTATTTATTTACGTATCTACACCGTGAAATTTTAATGGTTGTTTTCCCGCAGCGAAATGGTTTTGTATCGGTAATACAATCGGTTTATAAACAAATAAAATATGAAAAACAAAAAATGGGAGATTAACCATTGTGAAAAATCACCACGTGCGAGAGTTTATTTTGCTTTGAACATTTATGCATCATTGTTACCTTTGTCGACGGCGCGTGGATTCGAGTAGCACCTACAAGTTACCTCTAGTGTTACTATTGAGTAGTGTTTTATCGAGTTGATGAATATTTTTTAAATTATTTTAAAACAAAAAAATCTTTATTTTTTTTACTTTTACTCTATGCTTCGAACTCCTTATGGCAAGTTGTTCTGCCGCGGGAAAACAACCATTTAAATTTCACGGTGTATACATAGCAATTTTTTTTTTTTTTTTTTTTTGATCGTTTTAATCCTTTAAAATGGTCACTGTACTCATCATTATAAACAATTTTTACAATAGGATCAACCCTGAAATCTTCCGATGCGGACCACACCGACGACGACGACGATGTTCCAGAGGTGACCGAGGTAGAATTGAGAGTGGCGGTACGTAGGCTGAATGCCAAGAATACCGCCCCAGGACCCGACGGCTTGCCTGGAAAAGCCTGGGTCCTGGCCTTGGAGGCTCTCGGGCCTCGACTAAGAGGGCTCCTAAGCGCATGCTTGGAGGAGGGCCAGTTCCCACGTCACTGGAAGACGGGGAAACTGGTCCTCATCAAGAAGCAGGGGCGCCCCGCGGACTCTCCGTCCGCTTACCGGCCCATCGTGCTGCTCGACGAGGTGGGCAAGCTCTTTGAAAGAGTCATTGCAGACCGCCTCGTCAGGCGGCTGGTGCGGGTGGGGCCGGATTTGGCGGAGAGCCAGTTCGGTTTCCGCAGGGGGCGCTCCACGGTGGACGCCATCATGCGCGTGCGAGCCCTCACGACGGGGGATGCTGTGGCCCGGGGTGGGGTCGTCTTGGCGGTGTCTCTGGACATCGCCAATGCCTTCAACACCCTGCCCTGGAGTTGCCCGGATGCCGACCTACCTCTGTCGTGTGGTCGAGGCCTACTTGACGAACAGGGCCGTCATCTACCCCGGTCACCTAGGAGAGTGGAACCGGCGAGAGATGTCGTGCGGTGTCCCACAGGGATCGGTCCTGGGGCCGCATCTGTGGGACATCGGATACGACTGGGTGCTGCGCGCCGACCTCCCTAGTGGCGTCAGCGTAGTTTGCTACGCTGACGACACGCTGGTCCTGGCGCAAGGGAGGTCGTACCAGGCGGCGGCCGACTTAGCGACACACGGAGATGCGACAATCGTCGATAGGATCCGGCAACTGGGACTCGAGGTGGCCTTGCACAAGTCCGAGGCCATGTGGTTTCATGGTCTTCGGAATGCGCCACTGACGGGTTCCCAGATAACGGTGGGAGGGGTTCACATCGGCGTCGAGTCGACGATGAAGTACCTAGGACTCGTCCTCGACAGCCGGTGGAACTTCGCGGAACACTTCCGACGTTTGGCTCCCAGACTGGAGCGGGCCGGGGCTGCCTTGAAGCGGCTCCTGCCCAATCTAGGGGGGCCAAACGCCTCCTGCCGGAGGCTCTACGCGGGGGTCGTGCGGGCCATGGCCCTATACGGGGCGCCGGTGTGGGCGCCTACATTGAGGCGCCAACCAGCACGCCGGTTGAAGGCGGCCCATAAGGTCATGGCCATCCGGATGATCCGGGGATACCGCACGATCTCCGGTGAGGCGGCGGGCCTCCTTGCCGGATTACCGCCATGGGATCTGGAGGCAAACGTCCTCGCGCTCACTTGGGAGTGGCGCGAGGAGGCCAAACCGGGCGTAACTCCGCTGCCGCGGGAAGTCGCGGCACGGCGGACAGAGCTCCGGCAGGATCTCATGGCGACGTGGAAAGTGCGATTGTCGCAACCCAGTGCTGGGCACGCCGCAATTGCGGCGGTAAGTCCCCTCTTTGAGGAGTGGCTTGAGAGGCGGCATGGCGTCCTCACCTTCCGCCTGACACAGGTCCTCACCGGACATGGCTGTTTCGGGAGGTTCCTGTTTCGGATAGGGCGGGAGGAAACGCCCGGGTGTTTCCATTGCGAAGATCGCCCAGAGGACACGGTGGAGCATACGGTGGAGGTCTGCCCAGCTTGGGCGGAGCAACGCCGTGTCCTTGTGGAGGTGATCGGCGGCGGCGATCTCTCGCGTCCAACCCTGGTCCAGGCCATGGTACGGAGCGAGAGGGCATGGCTGGCAGTCGCCTCCTTCAGCGAAGCAGTTATGCTCGCAAAGAGGGAGGCGGCGCACGTGAGGGAGATGCAGTACATGCGCCCTCACAGCCGTGGCCTTCGCAGGAGACGCCCTGGGCGTCGGGAATCCCAGGCTGATTCCCGGCCACCGTAGGCACGGGCTTGCGGACGGCGAGTAATGGGTACCTCGCTGTCCGGTAAGGACCAAGCCCGGGTCGACGGCGCGTTGTGTTCCACGCGCGCCTCAAAGAGTTGTCAGCAGCAACAGAGGGGCCCGCAAGGGCCGGTGCCTGCCGGGGGTGCGGGTTGTTCGAAAGAGATACCGCCGCCCCTGGCACACAGGCAACTGAGGGAACACGGGTGGGTTTTAGTCAGTAAAAGTCTGACACGCCCTCCCGCTCCACCCAGAGCGGGAGAAGTTATTTGATGATTTCCCACCCAGAAAAAAAAAAAAAAAAAAAAAAACCCTGAAATCTTGAAATAAAAATGAGCTGATCCCATTGCGTCAAGATATGCGAACATAAATATATGGAGTAGCTCATTTTTAAGAACCTTTTGAAGGATTAAAACGATTAAAAAAAATGTATAAATGAGTTTATACGAACAAAGTGACAATGATAACTGTAATCCCAGGAGACTTAAATAATCGCCTACAGAACAATCGTGTTTTTTATAAGGTAAACTCTTTCAACATGGGCTTCCCAACCGTTTTGAAAATAAACAGTCAAAGTCCAAAGTCAAGATGCTATCTTAGAAATAGCTAGTATTTTGTGCCTTAACTATTTCACACTTTACGGTAGTCACGACTAAAATAATAATACCAACAATATGTCAAGTACCTACTTACTATTTGCACTCTATCAAAATTCAACCAAATGTTTGCTGCATAACTTAGCACATTGTTATACGTTTCTGATTGCAAAGGTCATGTGCGTAAGACGGCAGTACCTACCTCTACCTGCCTACGATAAATCATTGGTAAATTCAACATCTAAACTTGTAACTGTAAACTGTTTACTTTTTAATATTATAAAATAAATAATAGTTTAAAAAACAAAAAAACACGCTTTAAAAACCAAACTAAAAAATTAGAAAATAATTTAATTCTATTAAAAAGCGTGGGGTGCTTTTTGAGGTATTTTTATAATCAATTAATATCAAGCACCCCACGCTTTTTAATAGAATTAAATTATTAACTAATTTTTTATTTTGGTTTTTAAAGCGTGTTTTTTAGTTTTTTAAACTATTATTTATTGACAATTTTTTAGTTCTACTTGCTTGAAAAGCGTGATTTTTAAGTTTTTTTTTTTTGTTTTTTTTTTTTTTTTTTTGAATTGTCATTGGTCCTCGATAAGTCTACAAAGTTTCAATGAAATCTGACCGTTTGAAGTGGGTCAAAATAGCGTCCAAAGGAGTCGGTTACATACAAACATACAAACAAACAAACATACAAACAAACAAACAAACATACAAGTGAAGCTAATACAAAGCGTGTAAGAAGAAGGACGCGCGGGCTCGCCAAAGATGGAAGACTTTTGCCCAGGAGTGTGACCGCATAAGCTAATAAAAAACAAATATATATTTTAATAATCCTACTATCCTACTTCCTACTAATATTATAAATTTGTCTGTTTAGATGTTTGTTACGTAATCACGTAAAAACGGCTGAACGGATTGGGATGAAATTTGCCTCACAGATAGTTTATAGGATACTTTTTATCCCGGTAATACGTTCTTGTAGGATAATTTTCGACCTCCACGAGGGCAAAAGCGCTGGCAAAGGTATTTATATTATAAAAAGATGGATGGATTTTGTGCGGAATTATATGAAAGAGAAGGGAGTGATGGAAGAATATTAAAACCGATGGTACCTATAAGAATAAAACATGAATTCCAAGACAATGATACGGGTTTATTTAAGCACTGCCAAATTGTAAATGTTTTTGACAAAGTACGTTTACGTATTATTAATGAGAATTATAATAATGTAAGTAAAATTCGTAAATACGTAAGACCTAAGTCGCTGCGTTGTTTGACGTACTTACCCGCATTTATCGAACCAAAGTCTAATAATGCTTAGGGAGCGCGGACGAATAATTTATTAACGATGGTAGCATGCATTCCCAATGCATACTACCATCGTTAATAAATGGTTTACCTATGGAAATCTGCAATGCATTGAATGCGAAGAACTGCTCAAATATATTAAAAATACATTTTTTTAGATTGCAGTGCGTTATAGGAATATATATAACGGCGCGTGACATTATTAAATAATGAAAATCAGTTAATTTCGAGAGTTCTAATTTATTTTGTTATTTTTTGAATCATTGGTCATTATTCTGTTATTTTTAACGATTAATCGATTTAAATTCAACTAAATGGTAATTTTAATTAAGAGCGGGTAACACCGAATGGAGTTGCGTCTGTCATGGCGGGCGACGTCGTGTCAATTCATTAAGTTGTTGACAGCCGTTGCACGTGATGGTCACTCGCAAACCCATTGGCTCTAAATCGTTAATTATTGCTGCAATCCTTAATTGTTTAAGTCATTTAAGTGTCTGTAAAATTAAAATAGTGAACAGTCAACGCTACAGCGTATTTATTTCAACGTTTCCTGAAGTTTAACGCCCACTATGGGTTCCCGTGCTGACGAAGTCACGAATCAGCAATCAGATGCAACAGCCCGGCCTTCCTGATATCCCGTTATACATATACGTATATATCTATATTATTTTGTTGTTTACTAAATTACTTTTATGCAGTGGCACCGACTTGCCGTGTCTGGCCATACCGCTGTTAAACCCGCGATGGTTTGTGTGGTATGTTTAACATATAAATATAAAATGTTTATGTTTTTTATTAATTAAAGCTAAAAAAAAAGAATGGGACGATGAGGGAAGAATGGAAGAAGAAAACGCAATGCGCCGACCACAAGTAACATGGGGCGAGGGCAGGAAGAGTATTAATACTACACTAATATTATAAAGAGAAAAAAAAATGGGAGTTTGCATGTAGGGGGTATCTTATCTTAGGAACTACGAATCTACGATAACGGTGGAGTTTCTTGCCCATTCTTCTTCATACGAAACTACATTTTGGAAGGGGCGACTAGAATCAGTTCTATTTTAATGTTTTGAAATAAATGCTTTGACTTTGACTTTGACTTTGAACACCGCACCGATCAGATTTAAAAAAATACTAAGGTTTTGCTGCGTGTCAAAAGTTCTATTTTATTGTAAAACAAGAAATTTCATGCGGATGCAGTCACGGCAAAGAGATAGTTACTCTTATAAAGGAAAAGTTGTTTGTTTGTTATAGGTAAACCCTGGAAGTCCTAATCCGATTTCAAAAATCTTTTCACTAATATAAAGAGCTACACAATGACTGAATGCCATACGATAGTTACTTTATAAATGATAAATGATAAATGATTTTATTTCTGTAAGTAGGTTTGTACAAACACTTTTACACGTCAATCATACTTTTTTAAAACTAGATGAGGTCGGCGGTTCCTATCTGACTACTCTGAGAAGAAAGGCTGAAACAAACTCAGAGGTCACAATCTCTTTTAAAGTCCACACATAATCTCGGTCAGATCATGTGAAAACCATGTGGATCGGTGTCTGAAATGGTCTTTTTATAGGGTATAGTTGGCATTCACGTAGGCATAGTCACGGGCCGAAGCTAGAATACATTTTCAAATAGAATTTTCCGAAATACTTAAGTCCTCAGTGTTTTGCACTGCACTAGCTACGACTCCACGGGACCAATTTCAACATGGAATAGAATTTACTCAAAGTTCCAGTTATTTTATCTACCAGATAAAACAACTGGAAGTATCAGGCTGTAATCCTACGCAAAAGGTTTTAAGAGATGTTTAAGAACAGCATTCATTTTTCGAAAAATTACTTCCTCAAAGGGTTATCGAATTATATTAATGGTTAATTTATGGCTGACGCATGTTGAACGTCAAGATATATCTGAAATATTCACTGAACTTGCAAGACCTCTCGCAAAGAAAAAATAAATTTTAATATTTATGAGTAAGTATCTCACTTGTATTCTTGCTATTGTTGTAGTATCAGTAATCACTCAAAGGTGAGAATAACCTCGCTGTTATTTTAACAATAAAAAACGTACAAGTTGTGAGATAGGTTATCAGCCTAACGGTATAAGTATTGCCATTGACTAGCATTGGTGTAAAGACGCGGGATGCGGGACAGATTGTCATATGGTATAAGTGGGTTTCTTGCCGGCTCTTCTCCATAGGAAGCGACAAATCGGAACCGTGCACCTAGCCTCTGACGTTTCATAATTGCCACGTGGGTTTATGTGAAATAAAATATTTTGATTTGATTTGATTTTGATTGCTGGCAATAGCGGTGCTCTCGAGGTTGTTCGAAAATAATTCGACGGGTCCCAAGAACAAAGTCGTATCTTCAAAACAGTCAAGTTGCAGTGCAAAGCATTAAAGTGACGCAAATCACACAACACACGACAATTTTGAAGATACAACTTTGTTCTTGGGACCCGTCGAATTATGTTTACCTCGGGCAAACTCTGCAGTTTGGTAAATTAATTCAAGATTGCTCAGCGAACTATGCAAGCTATGCTTGGAGTCTCTCTGAGGGATAGAATCCGGAATGAGGTGATCCGATCAGAGAAAAAAAGTTGGCACTTATTCAGTTTGTTATTATAATTTATAAACAAGATGAGGTTGGCGCTTCCTATCTAACAACTGTGAGAAGAAACGCCAAAACAATTTCAGAGGTCACAGTCCTTTTAAAATTCTAGTAATAATCTTGGTAAAAGCATGTAAAGTCCACGTAGATTCTCTTGTGTCTAGAATGGTCTTTTGAGGAAAGAACCACACAGATTGAGTGGAACCGTATAGTTAGTGCACGCATTTGTCATCGATCGTGCAGCACAACTCAGAAATTATTCAGGTACTCATATGATACGACAAACTGATATTGAACGATACTGCAATCACAAATTTGCTAGCCAAGGAAGGAATATGGGTACTAGGTATCCATAAAGGTATATGGATACCTTAGGTGTTGTACTTCATAGCACGACCATGAACGGATTCATTTTAACTTTAGATGGTAAGAAAATCCTTTTAATTTATACTATTTTTTACCACTAGTTACAAATTTTATACCTCTCAAGTATCGTAGATACAAAGGTCGACCACGCTAAAATTCTAACTGGCATAAAAGTTGATGAAACGGGAGCATGCCTAAAAATTTGTACCTACTCATTATTTACTTTTTCTTTTTCATTTTTTGTGCATTTTGTTGTGTTTAAATCATATCCACATTTCCATATTAATATTATACCTATATGATAGTGTGTTTGTTTGTCCTTCTTTCACGTCGAAAGGAACCAATGAATTGTCATTTTTTACGGGGATACTTTAAGGTCGGAGTACTTTTTTCCCGGAAAAACATCTTATTCCCGCATGAAATTGTTTTTATTATCAATATGTACACGCGGGAAAACCCGCGGGTAACAGCTGCAATACCTACTATGAAAAATTTGCAAGAAAAAAATCGAACGACTGTTTATTTTTATTGTTGTTTGAACGTATATTCTTAATTTTTACATTTAACGCCATCTAGTGAGAAGTATGCAAATCACATACTTTTAGGCAGAAAATGTTTTTTTAGCTTTTCTAACAATTTACGAAAATTTACCAGTAATGAAATATAACATAATGAGTATTTTTAGGCATGCTCCCGTTTCATCAACTTTTATGCCAGTTAGAATTTTAGCGTGGTCGACCGGTGTATCTACGATACTTGAGAGGTATAAAATTTGTAATTAGTGTAAATTAAAAGGATTTTATTACAAGTAAAAATGAATGCGTTCATGGTCGTGCTACGAAGTACAACACCTAGTAGAATAGGTATTCTACATCAATCTGCGGTGGTTCAAATAACAGAACTACCCTTTCTCCAGCAGACGGCTATAGCATGATATTGTCGTAGGTCTTAAAACACCTGGACTTGATAAATTGTTAAAATGAATAGAAAATTACATAATAATATTATGCTATAATGTTCCCATCGCTGTGACACAGGAGACACAGGAGTGGGCCGTAATCCACCACGCGGGTCAAGCGCGGGTTGGTAGATGTCACATGTCTTTGAATTTCTGCTTCTAGGACATGCAAGTCTCCTCACGATGTTTTTCTTCACCGTTTTGAGAGCAGTGGGGATGAAATAATTTACACAAAGTAATGCGTCTGCCTGGGTTTGAACCTACGACCTACAACTCGCAAGTCTCGGCCGTTACCACAAGGCCACCACTGTTCTAATAGAAAAAAATAACAGTTTAAAAAAACTAAAAAAGCACGCACCCCACGCTTTTTAATAGAATTAAATTATTTTCTACTTTTTAATTTGGTTTTTAAAGCGTTTTTTTTTTTTTTTTTGTAAAATATTATTTATTTTCTATTTTTTAGTTTTGCTAACTACAAAAGCGTGTTTTATTCGATTTTTTTTTTAATTATTGAATTGTCATAGGTCCTCGATAAGTCTACAAAGTTTAAATGAAATCTGACCGTTTAAAGTGGGTCAAAATAGCGTCCAAAGGAGTCGGTTACATACAAACAAACATACAAGTGAAGTTAATATAAAGCATGTAAAAATACATACAGTCGAACATAGAACCTCCTCTTTTTTTGAAGTCGGTTAAAAATAGAAAATTGCTTTTTCATAATCCTGCAACCCAATATTGGAAAACCGGCCAAGTGCGAGTCGGACTCGCGCACGAAGGGTTCCGTACCATTATCCATAAAAACGGCAAATAAAATCATGTTTGTTGTGCAGGAGCCTCTTAAATATTTATTTTAATCTGTTTTGTAGTATTTGTTGTTATAGCGGCAACAGAAATACATCATCTGTGAAAATTTCAATTGTCTAACTATTCACGGTTTATGACATGGACATGGACAAACAGACAGACGGACGGACAGCGGAGTCTTAGTAATAGGGTCCCGTTTTACCCTTTGGGTACGGAACCCTAAAAAGGAACTACGAGTAACATCACAATAAAATATTAAAATAGCATAAAACAGTTGGAAAATGCAATAACAGTAGGTAACTAACAGGTTAATGTTTCTGCCATTTATCTAGTATTACAAGTAGGTAAGTACAATTAGGTATAAGTGGGAAGTTATTATAGTACCAATCATCTATGTAGGTATAATTTATGATAAGAGCTGGAGTTATGTAATAGCTTATGTACGACGCGACGCGAGTAATTTTGCATTATAGGTTAGGTATGATGATGGCATACAATGCACGGTATTTTCAATTTATATTTATACTTATACATAGCTTAAAGGAAATCTTGCGTTTAAAAATGGTGCTTTTTAATAAATAGCAGATTATTCACCAAGGGGATAAAGCATTGTCTTTTCTCACTGGCATATATCTTCAATCCAGAACGCAACTTCTGAGGGGAGCGAGGGAAGTTTTAAGACTTGAAACTGAGTGCAGGAAGAGATTCAACCCCGCCCAAGACGAAGTCGCCTTTATCTCGGAGGAAAATACTCTACTGCTCACACCTTCTGTGAGGTAATAAAAAGCGATTCGATTTTCCAATTATTATTTTTTACAAAAAATAATAAATAAAAAAACACGCTTTAAAAACGCTTTTTTGAAATTATTTTCTGCTTTTTTAGTTTGATTCATAAGGCGAATGTTTTTAGCTTTTTTATTTTTTAGTTCTGCTAACTACAAAAGCGTGTTTTTTCAGTTTTTTTAACATTATGGAACAAATTTATGGAATTATTGAATTGTCATCGGTCCTCGATAAGTCTACAAAGTTTGAATGAAATCTGACCGTTTGAAGTGGGTCAAAATCAAGTCCAAAGGAGTCGGTTACAAACATGCTTACAAACATACAGGTGAAGCTAATAAAAGCGTGTTAATAACTGCCAGACCCCAGGGCTATAATGACCTACTTTAGGTTAGGTTTCTTGCATATTTTGAACATTATCGAGCAGGGGTGGTGTGAAAGTGAAAATATCATCATCGTCTGCCTAGCCTTTTTTTTTCTTTCGGTGCGGGTTGTTTGAAAGAGATACCGCGGTCCCTGGCACACAGGCAGCTGAGAGAACACGGTCGGGTTTTAGTCAGTAAAAGTCTGACGCGCCTTCCTGCTCACTCAAAAAAAAGCCCTTTTCTTCCTATGTTGGGGTCAGCTTCCAGTCTAACCGGATGCAGCTGAATACCAGTATTTTACATGGAGTGACTGCCTATCTGACCTATGGTGTGAAAACATATTTAAGGTATAAAATCACTTTGGTCTGTTGTATTCCCGAAGGGATAGACACCCGCAATTCCGCCATGTTGGTGATAATAGGGAGTCAGTCTTTTACCATTAATATAGTTAGATGTCTATTGAATATGATCATGATGTCGAATGAATATAATAAACAATTTATACACCGTGAAATTTTAATGGTTGTTTTCCCGCAGCGAAATGGTTTTGTCTTGGTAATACAATTATTTCATAAACAAATAAAATATTAGTAACAAAAAATGGCAGATTAACCATTATGCAAAATCACCACGTGCGAGAGTTTATTTCGCTTTGAACATTTATGCATCGCTGTTCCCTTTGTCGGAGGTGCGTGCGATTCGAGTAGTACCTACAAGTTACCTCTAGTGTTACTATTGAGTAGTGTTTTATGGAGTTGATGAATACTTTTTTAATTATTTTAAAACAAAAAAATCTTATTTTTTTTGCTTTTACTCTATGCTTCGAAAGTACTCCTTATGGCAAGTTGTTCTGCCGCAGGAAAACAACCATTTGAATTTCACGGTGTATAATAACAACGGGTCACAGATGTTTGGTATAGATCATGTAAAGTGTGAGTTATAGGTACTTTATGGAAGATGTAATCCTAGTAGGTACCAAAATAACCACATCAAAAACAAAAAAGGTATCTACCCATTGTTTGTTCTAACCACATCCAATGTTAATTGAATCGGTTTAGTCCATGTTCAACCCCACAATCTTTACCCCCGGCCATCGATCGATTCTTAAACACCTGTCGGTTCTCTTTGTTATTGTATAAGATTGTTATTATACTGTCAATTATTTATTATTTTATAGATTATTGAGAAGAATTTCTAAGCAAAGACGTAATGTAAAGTGTACTAAAGATAAAATTGCTGTAATTCAACATGGGAACATCTCAGGGGCAAATGCAAATACGTCAGTGGGCCTACTGCCTAAGTCTGTCAACGAAGATACACCCGCCCGAAAGTATTTCTAAAATTGCGTGAGAACTCTAAACCCGATGAATGAACTTTTTCGAACAGGCAATACGGAGTAGGTGATGCGTAGGTGAGACGGTATTATGGAGTAGGAATCGCCCGTAACTTCGACCGAAACTACGGATTTCGAACATAGGGTGTAGAACTCCAGGTACGTATACGGTTACATCATCGCTTGTGCTCATCATCTGCCTAGCCTTTTTCCCTAAATCCTATATTGGGGTCGGCTTCCAATCAAATCGGATGCAGCTGAGTAGGTACCAGTATTTTACACGGATCGACTGCCATATCACACTCATATACCCATCACATACGCAGGTCCAGTTGAAAACCAGCGTCAGGCACAAGTTGTCTGGCATTTTCGCTGAACTGGGCCTTTTTAGCGCAGCCATGAGGCACACTTTAATGCTAGTTTCTGACATCACACTTTACACTTTTTCTTAATTTTTATTTTTATTTAAGTTTTTTTTTTGCTGTTTATTCTGTGCCTTTTTAGTCTGTGCTAAATAAATGTATTTTCTTTCTTTCTTCTTCTTTCTTTCATCGCACTCGCACGCACGCACACACGCATCACATACACACACACATCGTCACATCATTGCTTGTGCTATACAGGTTACTAGACTTAGCATAACTTGTTTTCAAATCTGAGGTCCAAAATCTAGAGATGTAAATTCTAGAACTGTGCCTAGTTATAAAATACAAGATAAGTTTTTATCCACTGCGCAAACTGTAACCATGAATTCAGCATATCCTTCTAGACCCCTAGCGCAGAAATTTTTCGTCGGTAATACAAAAAAAAAAATCCAAAACTTACCCTGTGTGTATATTAAAGCTGACCGATTTCGTACTAATTTATTTTCGGAATCCCATTTCAAATCTATATAGATGCATGACTAAACAACGTTCTGTAATACTGGCCAGTATTGTAAACATGTTTGCAATTCCGAATGCCATAATAATTATGTTAATGAGTAGGTATATAATAAAAGCCTCTGACAGCAGCAACACAACAGCAACCGTATAGTAACGAGAATAGAGATCATTGTGAATTTGACACATTTGTCAGTGGCAGCAAGCCAACAGTAACCTTATCCACAAGGAGTTTAAAGATCACTGTGATTTGGAGAGTGATGCAAAATCAGAGGTAAAATAATCTGTGGATGGACCTTGATATTATAGGTACGTTCCTACTTAAACCATAGTTCTCATCCAAATATTATGGCATATTGTTTGTGGGTACCTATCTTATATTACTAGTGGACGCCCAGTTGTTGCCCAGTGGTCGAAATTCTACCATAAATCGTTTAAATTTTGATCTATGTATCATGCATTTTTCATATAAAAGTATTAGCTTTCTGCACTCCTTTTTCATATAAACATTAACCCCCTTATTCATTAACGATGATTAAAGTCAAATTATGTTTAAACGTCAAAAATTTATGGATAAACAGACGCTTATTACGCTTATACTTAACTTGAAGCATCTTTTATAAATAAGGGGGTAACTGTGCCAAACATAATAACATAATGTATAATTTCGAGAGCTGGATTGATAATTCAAATTATTCTTTATGTATTTATTTTATCTATTTTTTATTTTATTTATTTATGTATTTGTAATAATGTAGTTTTACATAGTATGGTGTTAATATTATAAGTAAATGATGAATTAATTATGTTCAACATAGGCAAAACATAGACGTACTTAATTAGCAAAACGAAAAAAAAATCGCGGGATTTATTGAAGGTGTCATATTAACAAGTTTGCAATAAATTAATTCAAGATGGTGCCCGAGGCAAAAGATCGCGGTTGTATACTGACCCAACGCTCAAAGCAGTCAAGGCCGAGCCAACAACTGTTTATAGGCGCCTTTGCACCATCTATTTCTGTGTTAATCTAGAAACTATTTCTAATACATTCCGATGTTTTATGGCACAACATATTTAAAAAAATCCATCGATTTATCCTTCTATTATAAATGCGAATAAAACTGCACACAAAAAACAGCAGTTTTTTTTTACAGAATCGTGTATGTACTGAATGGATTCAGTATATACCTACTCGATTCTGGAAATGGGAATTGGCAACTGGGACCGGGTAGTTATGAAACAGCAGTTTTTTTTATGATAGCCGAAATGTAACACACAACAACCTTTTACAGAAATTGGAAAATAGCGTACTATTTTCCAATTTCTATAAAAGGTTGTGGGTAGATGTCCATGCCACCCTGAATATAAATTCACATTGTGAGAACTGGTACCTGATTTAGGTTTAGGAAAAACCTGTGTTACAGGTCACCACGTCCCACTAAGTAACTTCATACAAATTAACAGGCAGGTAACAAGTATTTCTACTGAACAATTAAAACAAAAAATAAACAAATGATCAGAAAAATAAAAGTAACAACAAAGGTGGGTGGTGAGTGGTGGTGATATGTAAAGCAAGGATTTTTGGAGAACCATATTTAGGGTGCTTACTCCTTGTAATATTTACAATAGGTATTAGTAGAAATAAACTTATTGGCTAGTGAAGTCTAATAGCAAAAGCATAATACAGCAACTATTTACGTAAAACTTCTTAACTTTCACACCGGTAGGAAAATCCGTTAAAATCACTTTCCGAAAAGTGCATTGAAATCTTTAACGTGCCATGCAAAAACGGTGTTTTGTGGCATACATAGCACTTCCAGTAGATTGCTTTGTTTCGATGTTATTTATAGCCGTTTTATCACTCTTTCATTGACAACGGAACGAATGCATGGGGATTGGAAAATATCAACGACTGTTTGAGCGTTTATCACACAGCATGCTTGAGATAAAAATAAAACATGAGAACAGTCTATATTTAGAGGGTACATTGACATTTCCTTTACATATTAGGCCATATCTTGTTATAACTCATAATAATGGTCACCCATCCTTTTACAATAGTTTCAGTACATGATTCTGGATCCACCATCGACTTTTTTTTCGTTTACAAAAAGAAAACAAAGTGCAATATCTACGCGGTTAAAATGTATGAACGGCATATTTTTTCGCCTCTTATGATTGCTCCTACACTAAACTACCTACGAACTTACTAATAAAATTACTTCTTTTAGATTTTTTACATAAATTGGTTCATCTGTTCGGGAGTTACGATGTCACAGACACACACACACACAGACAGATACGTCAAACGTATAAGTTTATAACACCCCGTTCGTTTTTGCGTCGGGGGTTAAAAAAGATGTTTTATAAAATAATAAAATACACACTTACAGTTCACAACTGTTTAACGTTTTTTTGTTTTATTGCTTAGGTATTTTGCATATTATCCTTGTAATTTCAATAGTACTTACATTGTATTTAATTATTTTTGACTATTTAACATAACTTATCACGGTTTAATTCTATTGTTTAGAAAAACATATGCAGATTTATTGTATTAAGTGTGTAAATAAGTGTTTTTCGATTGATTATAATAGTGTAATGACACGCGACATATTTTCAAACTATTATATTTAATATCATTGTTAGAAAATACGTTAGCTTGTATTGGTTTAGTATTCTCCATGTAGGTCAAATTTGGCCCCTCAAACCCTTTTGTTAATCACCAATAAACCCTTATATTTCATACTAACTTTCCTTTCCGGCATAACTTAATAACATTTAAAAATACATATTAAAGACAACTACTTACATTTTATAAATTTTCTAAAAAGGGAAAGTACGATCACAGAAAACTGTAAAAAATTAGGCGGGAAATAATTCACAATGGCGGCCGCGTCCGTTCTTGGTCGGATGTCGCGAGAGACTAGAGTAACGCACGTTCAGCCAGTCTGGGCCAAGCGAACAAGTTCGTAAATGATGAACATACATAGAATTAATTATAATTTGTTTGGCATTTAGTTAAAATAGTCAATTTAAAATAGTTTCTAGTTCTTATAAAAACGCACTATGCACACGCTTGTACTTATTATGATTAATCGAGAATTTGACATTTAAAAAACAGTTTGTAATAAGTAAAACGATAATTAATATAATAATTCGATACTCACGTAAGTCTTTCAAATAAAGATACGTTCGTATGTTTATGTACATAATAACTTAAAAATAAATTTATTGTTTTGACTTTATCTGTCACTATATTCGACACTATTTAAAAAAAAAATTACGCAAGTACTCACTTGAATGCCACATTATTTATGCATAACGAACTACAAACGTCAAAATATTCCAAAAAAAAATCTCTTTTCCAATTAGACTGCACAAGCAGCACAAGCTATCTAACGAAAGACATATTAAAGTGTGAACTGTTAAAATATTATGGTGTCATTGCACTCATAGCATTAGGCCAAACATGCAGAGGCGGTACCTTCATAGAAGCCGAAAAGCCCAGCTTGCCCTAATAAAATTGTAATTATTTTATTTTTGGTTATCTTCGTATTTATAGGTTTTCTAACCAAAATTATCATAATGGTGTTAGTAAAACCAACAAACATGAGAACATGAGCCAATCCCTTAGCTGTTTTTTCATAGTAAAAAATCTGTCGGCTTGGCTGATTTTGACCCCTAGGCACGCCACTGCAAACATGATGTACTAAATGTTCGATCCTTTAATCAGCAGGGCAGTATCTATGTAGCCATTTGGGTGTACTAGCTCCTAACCTAAGCCGTAGACCTTTTCTTCTGTGCTTTGTTATTAATGTATTCTAGTTATGTTGCAAACTACCCGAAAAGAGAGGACGACCCACAACAGTCGTTGATATGTCAATGAAATACATAGGCACTACGAAATCAGAGGGGTGCCTAATTGCGTAACACACCTACAGTAGGAATGGCTTTCATTTTGACAGTGCAACATTCATTGCCTTATTTACGTTGGTGAGCAGAGAAATTTTTCGAAAATATGAAGCAATGTATACTGATTTATAGTGTGTTGACGTAATCAGGGTGCAGATCGTTAAGCATACGTGATGATCGCTCCCTGTGGTGTTCTAAAGTCCAAAAGAAATGAGTTAGTCCTAAATAAAACCTCATGACAAACAGCATGTGAACCCGCTCGTTAGTTTGCGATGCGTTATAAATTAGGTCAACGGCTTATCGCTAATTGAGAACGCTGCTCTACTCAATCTATTCATAGGGCTGCCACATTCATGACTATTGGACTTTTAATCTATCAAGCGATGACTATGATACAGTCGAGTTCATTAATATATTAGCACTGTCAAGGATTCAAAATATTGTGAGCGTTGGATAGCTCAATAAATTCTATAGAACCTGCCCAACGTGTAAATAAATATAAAAAATGCCGAAGCTTCGATCGGAAGATGTCGCAGAAGACGCTGGTGCCGCCATGAATGACACAAGAAATTCTCGCGAGTTTTATCACATCGATCCACCAAACCCAAAGTGAGTTTTGTCAGCAATTAATACGAGAAGTACGATCATCTACACCTCAAGTTAGCGTGTCTGAGGCCCAGCAGGGATCGGGAATCGGAAAAAGTTTTGTTAAATTGTGATTTGTGTTATAGTGTAACTTCTAAGCAACTGCGTTTTCTTACACCCGTTCCCCGGCTATAAGTGGCTATAAGTTCAAAAATCTGTCCTCATGTGACTGGTTCAATAATATATGCTGTGCATTAATGAAAAATTATGAGAAAAGGCAGTCAATGAATCTAAATCTTCACCACAATTTAATGATGCTGTGGCGGCCATCTACAATGCTACATACGAACTTCAAATCAACAAACTTCAGAAACACAAAAAGTGAAGTGGCGCCATCTACAATGTCATATGCGAACTACACAAGACTTGACGTCCATACCAGAACTACATCGCGCAAGCAGAGTTTACCGCGCGACCCGCATTTATACAACATCCCGACATCAACAGTCGGGCAGTTGCCCACCAGACACAACACTCGTCTGGTCGGAGGATCCTCCTTTACCATAGAGTATGAGTGAACTTTACACCCTGTTCCTCATATTGTCACAATATTATCAACTCTTTTGACGTTCATACATTTTTGAAACCTGAAAGGGCCAATATATTAATGAACTCGACTGTACAAGCCTATTACAATCCCACTGATGGGCAAAGTCCTCTTCTTATACAGATATGATACGAGCAGTTATCACCATGGTTTCTCAAGGCGGGTTGGCGATCTCAGACTTATACCCGACTAATTTACTAAACTAGCTTTCGCCAGCGGCTTTGCCCGCGTGGAGGTCGAAAATTATCCCACGGGAACGTACTATCGGGATTCAAAGTATCCTCGGTGTTATTTCACGTTACAAACTATCTATGCGCCACATTTCATCCAAATCCGATCTGCTGTTATTGCGTGATTAGGATGTGAAAGTTTGTCTGTTTGTGTGTTTGTTACTCAATCACGTTAAAACGGCTGAACGTACGTGTACAGGATAAGTTTTTATACAGTGCGCAAATTGTAACAATGAATTCAGCATTTCATTCTAGTCCCCCAGCGCAGAAATTTTTCGTCGGTTATACAAAAAAAATCAGCTGTTTCATAGAAAAGTGCAATACCTACGCCGTCAAAATGTATGGAACAGCTGATTTTTTTTTTGTATAACCGACGAAAAAAATTCTGCTCTGGGGGGGGGGGTCTGGAATTATATGCGGAATTCATGGCGCACTGGATAAAAATTTATCCTGAATAAGATGAAAATAAAATTACCCTAGATGTTTTCCGTCACCGATGTCAGTATTGTCCAAGATAAACACAAAACTTACCAACATATGAATTGAAAAAGTCACATCACAATACAGGATACAAGCGTTGACTATTGAGACGTATACATATTTATGATGACTCCGACGACCAACGCGTATCAACATGTTAAGGATTCGACCATCTGTGGTCAGGGGGTCTAAAAAGGCCACTTTGGCAGAATCATAATATGATCATAATATGAATCATAATTAAAATCGTCAAATTGTCACAAACTGACAATTCATAATATTATCTGCGTTGACAGCTCGCAATTCATCTATTTGACAGTTTTGTATGGAAATTCGTAAAATGGTCACCGAATTATGAATTGCGTTATTTAAGTAAAATGTCAAATACCAGAATCATAGGGGAATTCAGGAAATGAATCACTTTTAGAGGAATTGCTTAATGTGGCCTTTTTAGACCCGCTGAAGTTTAATTATTTCATCCCACTGACAGTTGAAGATGAAGCAAACAAAGGCATAGCAAATAATCTTTGTCATTATAACCCGTGGGCTGCTTTTTATAGGTGCTTACTCATTTTATTCCAAAATGGCAAGCGGATATTCGGATTGTTGAATGAATCGTGACGTCTTAAAAACGTCAGCAGTGCTCAAAAAAAGACTTCACATTCAGTCTTTATTGTAAATTTTATAATATATTCATGAGTGGGTCGTCTTTTTTTAACTATACTGCAGTTGGCTTCCTGTTTAACCCAAAAAAATGCACATAAAAGCGGCGCTATCTGATTTCCGCAGTATACGTCAACTATAGTGTCCTCATATTCGTTTACTAGTTAAAAACTGGTTAAAAAAGACATGGGTTTCTACATTATTAAGCTGCGCAGACTAACCAACAAACCCGATCAAGACTAGTGAATGGTCTGGGTTTTCAACCACTAAACCATCCTTACAGTTGTCCTGCCCTTATCTCACTTTATTTGGGCTCAGCGCAGCATAGTCGTCTTCTTCCACATTCTCTCTCTTTGATTTCATTTCGGAAGTCATTTCTTTTCTGGCTATGTCATCTGTCACATACGTCACATGACACAACTCATTCATCTTTAATGGTCCCAATGTTACTGCCATTAACTCATTTCAAATATTTAAAAAAAAATGCCGTGTGTTGCCAACCCTACTACAAATGTCAACGATCTCGCACGTGGTGCATTATGCAGTGACTACAGTCCGTTCACAGTTATTTTACCTCTGAATTTGCCACACTGTCAAAATCAAAGTGATCATGTCTAAGTTACTGCTAGCCACTGTCAAGTCTGTCGATATCACAGTGATCTTTATTCTCTTTATTATAAAGTTGTTGTTGGGTTGTTGCTGTCAGATATAAAAAGATTGTGAACGGACAGTCCGTTCACAGTCGGCTTTTTGATAAGATTTGTCGCTGCAAGTGTTGCCACATCAACATTGATGTTATTTATTTACTATAAAATTACTGCTTGTTATCATGAAGTTATACATGACAATACAAAAGTAAGAGAGTATGATATAGTAATATAATACCACCCTTTTACTGTCTCACTGCATGGCAAAGCCCTCTTCTCATATAGTCCTCCATACCGCATTTCGGCTATGGCGGTCTATCTCAACAAGACTAGCCTTCGGCGCGGGACATATTATAGTGCACAAGTGTGTGCGCACACCCATCACGACGACGGTCCATCAGTACCTGTAGGATACCAGTATGTCGATTCTGTTAAAATCTCACCGTGAAAACATAGATGAAGTGAGTGGTTAATAGTGTCAATCCTTAGTATCAGATGGAATGACAGCTCACTTTCACCACACTTCACAGATTACAGAATAGCAATGCTGTACTTGGTAAGGTTATACCAGTAAACGGGGTGAATCGGGACGAAACTTTATTATGGATGTTAACGTTGTAATAATGTAGATTGTTGCCAACTAGGGCACTTACGTACTCGTTGATTATAATAATGTGTTTGTAATCCTTTTTTGCAACAAACTACATAATGTTAGTTCAATGATAATAACACTTTTAAAGTTTCGTTCCGATTCACTCGTGCATCCCTATTCAACTCGTTTGTAGGTTATGTAGCATAAAAAAAATTGAAGTGAAACACACACTGCTACTAACACGTTTTAATTTAACTGTGAATAAAAATAAAAAATATACAAAAACACCACACATATAAAAATATATAAAAGAGATAAAAATTGTATAAAAAATATTACAGATTTGGGAGATTTGGGTGATTTAGATGCGGGTAAAATTTTAAGGTTATAAAAGATTTAAAAAAACGTAAATTATTTGGCCTATGTACGCAAAAGTACGTTTGTTTTACGTTATAACACTAAGAAAAACCAGGGCGTCTTTACAGAATTAACTGAAATATAAATTATTTTAAACCTTAAAAAAACAGACAGTAATCTAATACAAAAAGAAAATTAACAATTTTTGATACGTTTTAGTAGTCTGAAGAAACCAGGCCGGTGGAGCGCGCGGGACAGGTGGATCGAACAGTCTTCTGGGGTTACGTGGCTGCAGTGCCTACCTCTAGAGTCCCGACGCTTCAGCTCTTGAAGCGCGTCTCGTGCCGAAACGCGTCAGGATTTTGGGCTGGTGCGCGCCAACGTAGTTCGAGGGGAAACCACGCTGTTATTAAGCCCGAGGAGAAAACCGAATTTTGGCCTGTAGCTTGTTGTCTAAAGACAAAGAAAAAGAGCCTTCAGACCACAGGCACAAGCAGAAATCCTTGATGAAGGGGTAATCAACAAAAATAGATCGGAAAAGAGGAAAATAGGTGACGGAATACATGAATGAATGTGGAAGAAAACACTTATTTGCACAACGGAAACAGCTTTAACTGGTTGCTTTAACCACACATCAACATGATAACGATGCTTTTTTAAACTTTAATAGTATGTTCACATTAAAAGGAGAATTTTCTTATAAAGGGAATTCATACCACCATCAGTGGCTCCCAAATCTGTATTCAGGGTTTTGTCAAAAGAAAACATTCGACGATGTTTTTTTCAGATTCAAATTTTAAAATTTGATCAAAAGCTATGAAGAAAAAATATTTTTTATTGAAAAGGTTGGACTAGAAATCAAAAACGTTTTTACCGTAGCGGATTTATGCTACAGTAACTTATCACTGAATCGAAGTATTTATGTAAGGAAGGACTGTTAAACAGCTTTAATGAGTATATTTTGTGGCAGGCAACAGTACTATCGTACAAAGGACTGCGGTATCTGCGGTCAATATGTAATTAATATTACGTTTGACGAGGTTGTTGACCTCATCACCTCGTTGGTCACAGCTGTTGCTCGCGACTTAGTTCGTACAATCAAATAAAAATTTCACTGACAAAATTAAACCATTCTAGTAGTTAAGTTTTAGTGACACTTCTACGCCTCAAAATTTTATCTTTCCATGTTTAAAATATGTTTAGTGGTGTAGGCTGTGCGACAGCAGTCTGTCAGTCTCTGGTACTATGAAAAAGGTAAGTTCAAGAACTAAACGTAAAAGTTTGAATCAAGAAAATGTTCTCATATGAAAGCCGTGGTCGTATACCACTTTGCCATAAACCTTATGATCGATTAATACTGCATTAATGTATTGTTTTGTTAGGGTAGGTTGTTTTTTTTAAGTGAAAACTTCTTTGTGTGTGTGTTGGGTTGAGATGGGAAAAAACAATTGAAAACGCGACACTGTTACCGTTACCGAACTCTCTGTATTTAAGAATGTACAAGTATTGTGTATGGACGTACATAGAAACACATGCATGTTGGCATTTTTTGAGATGGGAAAAAACCATTGAACTCACAACACTGTTCAACAAATACACACGTAATTGTTCAAGTTTTCACTTCTGTCGGCACTCCCGGAGTGCCACTGTTTTGTTTTTTTTTTTAATTCACGGCTTTATGTCCTCTAGAAGGCGCCACATTCAATTTAATGTGACGTCACATAGCCTGTTACCAGTGGACAATCACGACGCTTCATCAACGATACCTCATTTATCAAATTGTCTCTCTCACTCACTACTTTTATCCTTAGAGTATCTGTATTCTATGAAAACAAAGTGACAGTTCTTGTCTTCATTCGTAGAAATCTTTGTAAAAGCTTCCATTTTGTCTTTCATTTCTTCCGTTAACACTCTACGGCGATTTACGTGCTACACGTGCAACTATAAGCCCAATTCAGATTAACAGTAAAACTCTCAAAGAAATGACCCCGTGCCATTCTCACATTGCAAATAATAAAACCCGTAAACATTGCAAGCGTTTGGTACAAATTGCTTGTGCAAGTATTGCGCCAAATTCGCTCAAAACTTTTAAAGCCGGTAACTGGCGGCAAGAGCAACTTGCACGGGTCATTGAGATGCTTGCGGCGACCTTCGCAGAGAATGTGCACGAAATTGCCTAAAAGTATGTATATAGTTAAGGACTGTCCACAATGAATGGAAGTAAAATTTTAGTTGAGTTGTAGAATTAAACACTCTGAAACAGGAGACGATCGTGCGATGCCTCTAGTAAGCAGCGGTGCTATTCTGTAAAATACTTAGGTTAACCTAAATCTATACGGTGATATTTCTACAGCATAGACCGGCTGATATTCAGAAGTGGTGTGGTAATCACTTACATTAGGTAGACCGTCGGTCGGCTGGTTTGCAATCGAAGAACATAGAGTTATAATTCTTTGGCCTGAAGATCGGATCGAATTTAGTCGGGCACATCACGGCGTTCAGCAGTGAGTAAACGACTGAACGAAGTGGAAAGTAAAAATAAACATCTCACAGATTTAACTAAATGCAGAAAGGAGTACCTTGAAAAGGGCACCTTGAAGATTGCATGCCAGTCAGTCAAGTTTAATAACAGTTTTCCCACTGGGCCCACGTGGTGGATTACGGCACACTCCCGCTCACAGACAGGAGGCCTGTGTCACAGCTGTGGAAAGTTATAGACTAATTTTGCAGTAAAGTTTATCGTTAGAGCCTTAAGTTAGGCATGAAATTAAGGCATTAAAACCTATAGCTTGTTTAAGTAATTAAAACCTAGCTGGTTTTCCTCACACTATTTTCAATTCTGTGATACAGTGAGCATTCACCTTTACACACCGCGGCGAAACACACTCGGCTTTCTAGTCCAAGGTCGGCTCATATTAATTTGTACACAACTATAGTGACGCTGCTGTGGAGTGGCGCTTAGCTTACTATTAGCCCGTATCATACCACTGCTAGGCAAAGTCCTCTCCTCATGCCTTCCAACTCTTTCGCTCCAGGGCTAAAGCGGTCATGGGTTTTTCCAGCTCATCCCGCCACCTTCTACCTGATCTGCCGTGACGCTTTCTGGCTGTGTAAGTCTGCGTGTGTGTGTTTGGGCGCTTAACCAAATGAGCAGTATATGAGGCAGTCACAATAGCATCCTGAAAGCTGTGGCGGCAGACAATTCTTCCACCATAATAAGCCATTTTGTGAGAAGCCTTGTATTTTAGTAGTCATTTGTTGGTATTTTTAGTTGTTGGGTGGTCTTGTCATTAATTTTTCTTAAGATTAAGTTATTAACAATCGTTTTTTAAGATAATCTGTTTCAAACAATTTATGGATTTTAGTTGTCCGAAATAAAATGATTTGATTGCTTGATTGAATATAATATTCGCTAACACACGTGGCTTGTCACAAATTGCAATGTTACATAAATAGGTCTACTATGTCGACCAGTGTATTCCATCCTCCGTGCAATTTGGGGCGACCAACAGACCAAAGCTTCCGACCTGCACCGTTCTCGAGTTTGTTAAAAAAATCCCAAGAGAGTGACTTCAGACAGCGACATGATGCACCTATTAGATCATTTAAATTTCTTTTAGGGATTAATAACAAAAAATCGTTTTGGAACGCATGACGTGAAAATGTTTAATCAGAGTCGTGTGGCGCCTATCTACGGGAACCTTGAAGATATAAACATACCTAAAAAGCAATTTAAACTCCCCATTTTTTTATGACTCCATAAGCAGTAATGAGTCATTTAAATAAAAGTTTACGCCAACTCTCTCTAGTTTCATAATATGGACCAACTACATTCTTTCACGGCTTGGTGAATGCAGGCGCAGAGGATGATTTATGACCTGCCTTAACAAACTCACACCAACATGTGACGTGAAACGCTGACTATGATCTGCGTTACCAAAGTCACAAGTGAGATGTGTTTGCGCCATTTCTAGTCGATTTGGCGCCAATAGGCATTTAATAGTTTCTTACTTCATAAACCTCGAGGTATTGGCCTTGATCCTATCTTGCAGGTCACAGAATAAGGTCCTGAAAGAGCCTGCATGGTAATTGAGTAACACACTAATGGGGTGGTGTGGGTTTCATTTTGTCAGTTCAACAATTTTGACTTTAATCCAAAACGGTTCATTAATGAAGCCGTTAAAAAATGAACCCAAACAATCACAGACTCAATTTTGCATAAAATACAAGATTATTTTATATTTTTTATGAAGTCTTTTCTCCGATTTGTTATGAAAGTGCAAATGCCTGCTCACGTGTGGCCCCACGAGTATCACCATCGTTTGAAATGTTTTGATCAATAGTTTGTTGCAAACGCGAGTTGGTAACACGATTTATATCCTTATGAAGAATGTAGGAATGTCATAATATTTCAGTAAATGTTAGATATTTTTTAACTGACTTCAAAAAGAAGCTGGCTTTTTTTTAAATTATTATTATTTACTGCAATCTATTTAATTGATATTCAGCAATAGTTTGAAATTTGTTTGAATCAAGCTTGTGCTGTACATATCCAATGACTGGTTCGCTTTGTCTCAGTCACAGTCACTCTGTTTGTGTCAGTCAGAAAATCGGTTCTGCGGGTTTTTCCGGCTAAGCCGTCTTGGCGTTGTTGGTTCGCTCATTAGTTGCTTCGCAAGTGCGTTAGGGTGGTGTGTGATCCTTGATATATAAACTTTCATTCTGTTTTTTATTTCTTGTTTTACTGTCATCATATTAATGTCGTGGTGTAATCTTTCATTGGTGACATACCATGGTGCATTGGCTATCATTCGGAGGATTTTGTACTGAAATCTTTGAAGGATTTCAATGTTTGAGTTTGCTGATGTGCCCCATACTGTAAGCCGTAACACAATATGGGTATGATTATAACTTTATAAAGTAGTCATTTGTTTTCCAGTGATAGCCGTGACTTTTTGTTTAGCATCCAGTACATTTTTCGGACATGTTGTCCTATTGCCAGGCGTTTGGTGAAGATATGCTTTCTCCATGTAAGTCTCTTATTCAGGTACGTATACCTAAGTAAGTATTTTGCCTCATCAGCTTGTGGGGCTTGGCCTCCATTTATTTTGACTGGAAGGCAGATTTGGCGTCGAATTCGTTAGCGTCAGATTTTGATTCGTTTGCGTACGTGTTTCAAATACGCCATGTTGCGATGTCATCAAGACTGTTTTGAAGCTTGTGGGTGGCATGTTCGGGAAGCTCATCGAAAGACAGTACAGCCGTATCATCGGCGTAGGTACCCTTATGGTTACGTCTGAAATAGGCAGGTCTGCAGTGTTAAGAAGAAGACCCATAACGCTACCCTGCAGTACGCCTGCGTGGATTTCGTTTAACGAGGTTGTTTCTTCGCCGTGTTTAAAGAAGTGTGTGTTTTTGACATATGATCTGATAAACTGGTAGAATTGTATCGGGAGGTATTTTTTATTTTGTACAATAACAATAACATCATATTACCTTGTACACCTATATTTTGGTAAATAAAGTATTATTATTATTATGAATTGCCCATCGTGGCACACTCGGTCAAAGGCTTCGGATATGTCTAAAAATGCAGCCGTACAATATTGCTTGTGTTCGAATGCGGTGTGACTAGCATTGACGAATCTATGTACTTGCTCAATAGTACCATGCTTTTGGCTGAAACCAAACTGGTGATCGGGAATTAAGTTTCTTTCCTTAATTATTATTGGCATTAACCTGTTTAAGACTAGAATCTCCCTTATTATTGATGTTATTGGGAGCAAACTGATGGGTCTGTAGGACTTAACATCATCTCGGCTTTTACCAGGTTTCGGAACCATGATTATGATCTGTGCTACATTCCAGTACCGCGGCACCGCTGATCTTCTCAAGTTAGAATTGTAGATATGTGTTAAAAAAGTATACCTTCTTCCGGCAATTCGAGAAGGATTCTCGCAGTTATCAGATCATATCATGGAGCTTTGTTTTAATCAAGTTTTCTTGCCTAAAAAACATTCTAATTGCTTGTTTGACTTCTTGCTTGTTAAAGCCATTTATTGGAAGATCTAATTGGTGGGTTTCATTTAGGAGCATGGATACTGTTTCAATCTGTACAGACGCTTGATCAAGACTTAGGCGGAATACCTGTTTTAGATGGTCAGCAAAAGTTTGAGTTTTTTCAGAGTTTATTTTCGCCCAGCTATTATCTGTTTTGCGTATAAGAGGACGTTCAACTATGGGGCACTTGAATTTTTTTGTCACCTTCCAAAGCGAATAGTCAGTCGCAGCACTGGAGCTCAAATCCGTAAGATATGCCTGCACATTCTGATTTTCATCTTCACTTAATAAATGTTGCAGCTGCAATGTAAGTGAGTTTAGTTTTGTCAGCAGGAAATTTTTTAGTCTGCCACAATTTTCGAGTCTTGTGTTTCTGGGCAATCATTTCCTTGATGTTGCCTGGGTATTTTTTTGTACTAGGAACTGTATTCGAGTTTTCTGGTGTAGCAAGCCAGGCAGAATTCTGGATGCAGTGGTTAAAGTGTTCAGCTTCTTCTATGTCTTCATCGATTTTAAGCGGTATTTTCATGTTTAAACATGCTGCTACCGACTCTCGAAAGTAACTCCATTCTGTTTTTCTATTATGTAGACTACAGGGTTTTGTAACTAGCGTTATTTTTCATTTCGGCTATATTTCGACAGGGGAGAGATCCGATGAGAGTTACTGTCTTTGAGCCCCAGTAATAATCGCCGCCAGTTACGAAACGTTCTCCTAAAGTGGAGAACAAAATTTTCGTATTCGGCCTGCTTTATAATAATGTTTTGGCGGGCTGTAAACTGAGGAAACTGTGAGTGGTCCGGCCCAGGCGTTGAATATTATATTTGTTGCTCGAATCTCAAGCGTGCAGTAATTTACGGTCTCGTGGTGTCTGAATTTGTTTCTTATAAGGATAGCACTTCCCCCGTTTGCGGTGCCATCAGGGTGCATCGTATGATATGATTTGTAAGAATGTATATTAAAATGACTCTTCTTGGTGAAGTGAGTCTCTGTTACCAAGTAGACATACTTCTGGTATGTCTACTTGGTGTTACTCTAAAAATGCTTTCACCACTAGGGTGTGTTGGGACAGCCCGTTGGCATTCCAGATGACAATTTTATGGTATTGAATTTGTCAGGCTTGTCGTGAGGTATTAAGAGAGTAAGTTGGTCACTGTAGTGAGCTGCTGCATCATTTTCTTCATCATTATTACTAACTCACGAGTTTCATTTTTACTTGAGTCGGCTTCAGGGATTATATCTTGTCCGTGAAGTGGGTTTGATTCGTCTTTAAGAACGTCACTGTGTGTTTTATGGTATTGATGTTTCTTGTGACGTATAGTTTATTCTTTTTGTTGCAATTGATCAGGTCTTGTTGAAAAGCGTTTTTTTGCTGTTTCAGAATTAGCAAGAAATTAAATTTTTGTAGTTATCTATATAGTTGGCATCCTTTAGCAGGGTGATTTCCGTCACATAAGATGCATTTAACTTCATCAGATCTAGTTTTTCGAGGGCAATCTAACGACAGGTGATCTCCTGCGCATTTGAGGCATTCGGGGTTCCGACGACAATAAGCCTTTGTGTGCCCATACTGTTGAAATTTAGCACACTGTGGTATCTCACGGTTTGGCCGAAGAGGTTTGAAAGTTATTCTACAATTTAAAAGGCACTTGACCTAATATTTGCTTTTGTTATTATCGTTAGGTTTTAATTTGACAATAAACATTGGTAATGGTTTTTTAGTTTTCCTTTGTTTAATATTCCAAGTATTAACACATACGTGGCTTAGGTATGATAAGGCTTGTGTTCATTTAAATCGGTGGATGCACGTAGGTTTTTAAGGACCACTTTGAAGCTTCTTTCTTGTTTAGGCGTGTATGTATAAAATTCTGTTTTTTATTTAAGTATTGTAGTAGCAAATATCTTCCTCATTATTACTTTGTACGTTATTTGTATCTTTACTTTTATTAGTAGGATTTTTATATACTTTTAATAGAATAAATTGCATAATTATTTATTTATTTTAATTTAAATATTAATGTTCTATATTATTCATTGTGGAAATAAAGGCCCAACATAACAGTGAAGCCAGGTCAGACTGGCGACAAAATGTAGATATTTAACTCTAAGGTGGGATACTTCCTGACGTCCGCTTAAATATACAGGATAAGTTTTTATCCAGTGCGCAATGAATCCAGCATATCATTCTAGATCCCCTAGTACATAAAATTTACGTCGGTTTTAAAAGTGCTATACCTACGCGGTCAAAATGTATGGAACAGCTGATTTATTTTTGTAAAACCGACGAAAAATTTCTACGCTGGGGGTCTAGAATGATATGCTGAATTCATGGTTACAGTTTGGGCACTGGATGAAAACTTAGCCTGTATAATATAATCCGCAGCTTCGCTTACATAACACGCATTTAGACCCGCCTATTGAGTGCAAGGTGAACCACTACAGAAGTGAACACCATGTATGTACATTACGTACTAAGGTACAAATCTTGTACACAAACTACTTCGAGTACTGCGATTTATGGCACTTTGCGAGAAATGTCGTTTTTAGTAGACATTTTGAAATTTCCTAAATCTAGGTGAAATCTAGATCACTTCATGTGAAGTTTCTTTTAATAGAATGCACATTGTATTTAAAAAAAAATCATTTTCACAATTCACCTTAATACGTTATACAATTTCATTAATATCTCAAAATAACACCAATGTCATAAATTCAAATCAATAAGTATGTAATGTCAGAATATATAATGTCATAATAACTAAGTAATGTCTATTATAGTCAACACATAATTGGCACTACAAATATGATAATTTTAATAAAAGTAAATTCAAAACGGACTCAGGTATTCTCCCTGATTACATGTATTATTATTTTTACAAACAAATTTCTATCAGAGAGGTATTCATTATTAGTGTTAAAGAGCTAGACTTATTAGACCTAAATAAGTTTAATGCCAAATCAAAAACTTCTGACTGGCTCATACAGCAGGACTATATTAAAACAGAGTCATTTTGATTAAATTTAAATTTTGACTGATCGCTGTCTCTTATGAATATGATACAGGTAGTTTAATTTGTATGCATAGACTTTGTAGAACTAAATGCTATTGTTTTTCGAGCACTTTGTTTTGAACTGTGTCTGTATTTATTATTTGATTATATAAACAATTTAATTTATTATTTATTTATTCGTTTCTCCGTTGATCGGTTCGCCGAAAGAACGATTCACTTTTCAGTGTTTCGTCGATAGCACTTTGCAACGACGATTCGCAAACAGAACGATTCACTTTTTATAATTTCATCGATAGAACCTTAAACCGGCGAACGATTCGCCAACGCGACTGTTTAGCCTGTTTATTTATCCCTGTGTTTACCACAAGGTATTAGAGATTTATTCTACATGTATTGTTTTCATATAGGAGCTCGTGGCTGAGTAACAATAGCTGCACGAGTCGTTCGATAAGGTTAACCTTCGCTTGTCGCGGTTGGTCCGAAGATGGGTGACTATCTTTACATACCGAAACCCTTCCGTGCCTTGGAAAGCACGATAAGCCGTTGGTCCCAGCTGTCATTTGTGGATTTTTAACAGTCGTTACGGGTCGTCAGAAAACGGAAAGTCTGACAACCAGTCTTACCAAGGGGTATTGTACCCAGTAACTGGGAGGTCAGATAGTCAGTCGCTCCATGTAAAATGCTGGTATTCAGCTGCAACTGGTAGCCGACACCAAAATGGTTGGGAAAAGGCTTTGAGTTGTATGTCTTGTACTTACGTTTGGGCAAATAAATTATTATCTTATCTTATCTTATAGGTTATGTGACTATAGCTGTAGGCGCTATGCTTTAAACTGAAAACTTTAGTGCCACTTTTGCTACATATAAAAGTGCCAACTAGCGTAAATATTTGCGGCCTATCGAATGGCATCAATATTATAGCGCAAGAAGACAATCAGCTATTATTGGCTATGTGACTATATCTGTAGGCTATGCTATAAAGCTTAAAACTTCATAGGCGCTTTTGTTACGTCTAAGAGTGCCAATTAACTTTAATAAGGCGGAGATTTCTTGAAAACGATCAAAAAGGTGGTTTTTTTTAAATCAGTGTATCTCTTTAACCGCAAATAATTTTGAAAGCAAAAAAATATATGGTATTTTCAAGTTTATTTTGCATACAGTGATGGAACTCAAAACATAATAAAACACACTTTAATGCATCAAAAAATTATCAAAGTCACCTCATAATTATCTTTAAAATCGGTTTATCCCTTCAATAACAATTATAATAATAATTAAAAATATACCATAAAATTCCTAATGGCAAACTGCATCCAGTGATGGATTATTTATTATGATTAAATAGTTAATATCTAATTTTATACGATTTTATTTGCACTTTTACGACGTATGTTTGCTCATTTATTATTCGAATTCATTACAACAGATTTTAACCCGTATCGGATTGCAATAAGAACTGTTATCGCTCGTAACGACATTATTGAAAATTACCAGGGCCTTAAGTGCTGCCTATCGAATGGCATCAATATTACAGCGAAATAAGACAATTAGTTATTATCAGCTATGTGGCTATACATAGCTGTTGGCGCTATGCTATATGCTGAAATCTTCACTGTCGCTTTTGTTACACATAAGAATGCCAACAAATGTAATTAAGTGCGCCTTATCGAATGGCATCAATATTATAGCGAAATAAGATTAATAGTTATTATCGGCTATGTGGCTGGAGGCGTTACGCTATAAGCCGAATACTTGAATGTCGCTTTTGTTGCTTATAGGAGGGCCAACTAACGTAATTAAGTGCGGCCTATTAAATGGCATCCCTATTATGACATCTGATAACATAGTAAAGCTTATTGCGACGCAGACTACGCCAAAGACATGCACACGTCGGTCTCTGACTGGTTAGGCCTTTGGTCCTACACCCGGGAATATTCTGTTTCGAGACATGTGAGGTAGCGTGATTTTTTTGCTTATCAGATTATTATTTGTTATGAATCTATAATAGTTCAATACGCCTGTTAGATTTTAATGGCTTTGTTTCACACATAACTGTAAACAGTTAATTTTGAAAGTCAAGCAGACCCGAGTAGTTTTATCGTTTTCTACGTTGCTAGCTATCAACAGTGTGCTATGAACTTGGTGACAGGCGCTTCATAGTCTTTTCTACCTTATTTTAGAGGTACTTAACTAAGTACTGTTCATCACACAGTTTTAGTACTACAGTCTAATGCCTGGTTCCACTTACCCTAAGCGACACATAAATGTAACGCCTAAATTTGCGCAGATCGATTTTCAACTCTCGTTCCCGATCAGAGCGTTCAAAATCCAACAATGCCTTTTTATGTAGGCTCTTCATTTAATGTTAGTGAAAACTAGCTAAGCTGCCTAGCCTTTTCCCAGCTATCTTGGGGTCGGCTTTCAGTTTAACCGGGTGCAAGTGAATACCAGTATTTTAAATAAAGCGACTCCCTATCTGACGTCCACAACCCATTTACTGGGTACTTAACACGATACCCCTTAGTAAGTATTTTTGTCAGACTTTTGGTCTTCTGACGCCTCTTACCAACTGTCAACGATCCACGGATGATAGCCGGGATCAAACGAAGGGGTCTTGGTATGTAAAGATGGTCACTAATCCACGAATCAACCACAACAATTGTAGCTTATTCGGGAATCTCAGGCTGATTCCCGGCCACCGTAGGCGCGGGCTTGCGGACGGCGAGTAATGGGTAGCTCGCTGTCCGGTAAGGACCAAGTCCGGGTCGACGGCGCGTGTGTCCCACGCGCGCCCCAAAGAGATGTCAGCACCAACTGGTGGGGTTCGCAATGGTTGATGCCTGCCAGGGGTGCGGGTTGTTCGAAAGAGATACCGTCGTGGCACTCAGGCAACTGAGGGAACACGGGTGGGTTTTAGTCAGTAAAAGTCAGACACGCCCCCTCCTGCTCCATCCAGAGCGGGAGAAGTTATTTCATGTTTTCCCACCCTCAAAAAAAAAGCCTGATCGATCGACCCTTGCGGCTGGTAATATTTAGCAACAAGCCCCTCCTAGATACTATTAGGTACTATAAATCGTTATCATATCTAAGATCTAATACATTTATGAAGCTAGTAACAGTCACATTTGGACACACGCCTTGTACTTTGAAATCACTGAAAGTGGAATAAAATATTTTTTATCACTGTGACCCTGTCTCTCTGATAATTTCTTGTGTACACAAATATAAACATTCATACAATAACACCGTAATTCATTCGGGTGTTGCCGTTTTACTTATAGGCATTGGTAAGCAAGTAGCACCGGCTTTGCCCGCGTAGTGGTCGGACCGGGATAAAATTCCTGTGTTAATCCAGGTTATAAACTATATCTGTGCCAAATTTCATCCAAATCCGTTCGGCCGTATTTACGTGATTAAGTAACAAACATCCAAACATCTTAACTAAACATCCAAATATAAAAACTTTCACATCCTACTAATATTATAAATGTGAAAGTTTGTGAGTATGGATGTAAGGATGTTTGTAACTCTTTCACGCAAAAACTACTGAATGGATTTTAATGAAAGTTTACAATAATGTAGGTTATTATACATCAGAATAACACAGGCTATAATTTATAAAGATATTGTGTGAATTGTCCAAAATATAACGCTAAGTGTCAAGTAAGTAGGAAAAAAAATCTGCCATCTGTGCGCTGCAAAAACCGTTAGAGTTACACGTGTATAATGTACATTGGAAATGTTTATCTTAAATAGTCCTACAAAAAGCCCGCAACAGCTTATATCTATCTTTTATGTGTAAGCCATTATCGCCAAAATAGTGAGCCATAAATACAGAAAAAAAATTGATCATTTATTTCTAATGATAGATATACGATCCCCCCCGGTCGCGGTGGGGTTCCCGCATTGTCGTTGCGGGGGGGCTCAGTAACCGTGGTCACTCTCCCACGGTGAAGCAAAGAGGAACCCCAAGGTGGGGCCGCTCGTCAGGGCTTGTGCCTCCAAGTCGACGACGTAGCGGCCAAAAAGTAGGTTGCGGTGAGGTGCATCGCAACTGAGGCGGGCCGCGATGTCGAATGGGAGGCATCGCGGCTGAGAGTTACAGGCTGCGGCGGAGGAGGAGTGCCGGTACTTCTGAGTAGCGCTCTTCCCTTCCGTGGCCTGGACGGGGCCGCCACCGTTTGATGGCGGACGCGGTGGGGCCGCAGGGGAAGAGGAGTGTCGGTATAGCGTTGGCCGCTCTCCCTATCCCCTGCGGCCGAAAAGTGGTAGGCGGCGGGGCCACTGCTGACCCGTCGCAGGGAGACGTCAGCAGCAGCTGGTGGGGCTCGCAAGGGCCGATGCCTGCCAGGGGTGCGGGTTGTTCGAAAGAGATACCGCGGCCCCTGGCACACGGGCAGCTGAGAGAACATGGGTGGGTTTTAGTCAGTAAAAGTCTGACACGCCCTCCTGCTCCACCCAGAGCGGGAGAAGTCATTTGATGATTTCTCACCCACAAAAAAAAAAAAAAATGATAGATATACGATAGATAGCACCTTGGAGAAGAAAATAAGCTACTCGCAGTACTAATGTTGCGCAGACGTAGTCACAGGCACCAGCTAGTTTATAATATTAGTAGGATAGTAGGATATATTGAGCCACTTTAGCTTAGACTCATGCATAGGTAGTAGGTAAATGAAAGTTTTATCGCGGCATCCCGGTACTACGTTCCCGTGGGATAATTTCCGACGTCCACGCGGGCGAAACCGCTGGCAAAAGTACATGATTGTACCTAATAATAAACTAGCAATGCACTCAAAATGGCTGCAAGGTTCTGGAGTGCCGACCGCTTACCGAAAGATAAAGATTAGATCTCCCACAAGGTGGACCGGTAACCTTGGAACGCAACTGGAAACCGCTGGATGGGGAAGCATAGAACCGGTCGAAGTGGACGAGCTTGGAGGGCACCTATGTCCAGCAGTGGACGTCTTTTGGCTGAAATGATTATGAACCCATTGTATAAATAGGTCAATTTATCAGGTTCAGACAAGTTATGTGTTTATAATATAATCTTTGCTTGGTACATTTCGACCTCTAATAGTGCGACCTTCTATAAATAAGGCAACTGTCATGTTATCCTGTACCCTAATTGCGTTAAATACAATTGTTCAGAATGTGAATCATTTTGAAGCTTATTGTTAATCCATTGCTTCTTACGTTTGTATAATTCGTCGGCTCAACAACGTAAACAACGCAATGAATGTTGTGGAAGTGTCAAAATGAAAGCGATTTCGACTGATAGTTCACTACGCAATTACTCCTCTGCCTAATTGGGAAACTGGGTAAATGAAAAGCCTCTTTATGTGAAAAAAAAATGTATAAGTAGCTCCCTTCAGATCCCACTTATCCAGGTTTTACTGTATTTAATTTTGCAGTAGTTGAGGTAATGCAAGTGTTCCAAAATTAAAATAGATTTTTATTATTGCTGGATTTACATAATGTAATTTTGTTTTTTTATTTTGTAATGATATAGTGAAATCAAAACGATTACAGACAGCCCGGGTGTACCAATAATACTAGTCTATTGAACTGTTGCTTAATGAGGAGTGTTTTAGATAATACCTAGTTATGTGTAGTGACAACATTTTAGTCGTCTTACAACGGCAGCCCACTTCATGTATCCAATGAATAGTAATCATTTATTAAAAAAAAAAAAAATTAAACATTTGCATAATTAAAAAAAAAATATAATTCACTAAGACGCATGACGTAGTTTGAAACATCCTGTTATGGAGATAGAATTAATGATGGAATGTAATGGTAGGTAGGTAGATTTATTCTACCGTTTGATACGTCAACATTAATAACAGGGAGGGTGTTTCATAATTCTAAAGCATTATTTATTTTTCTTTGTACCTATTATCTTTATTAATGGTAATAATGTTTTAATCGCGCCTAGAGGAATTTTATGACGATACATTGAGTGGACCACCTTTGTAAGACGACTAAAATGTCACGGTGTATACTACATTTTTTTTTTTGGGTGGGAAATCATCAAATAACTTCTCCCGCTCTGGGTGGAGCGGGAGGGCGTATATACATATATACTACATTATCTACTCAATTGGGATTAAATCTACTACTTTAAATATAAGATCAAAGTTAAAGGAGTAAGAAATAGTTTTGTAATGTTATAAAAATGGCGCGCGCCGCAAATGATGTATAGTCCTTGCTAATATTAACTTCTTGAATTAACCCTGTTTTGTGTTGGTAAAAAAAAATGTTTTATCACATTATTTTGATAAAGAATCTGATTCTATTTATAAATTTCGGTTTTGTGTTTTTAAAGTAGGTATGTCAATATTAAACATTATAAAAACGTTTTGAGGTTTATAATTCTAATTTTACGTTATGAGAGTTTATTAAAGATGCAAATAATACTTCTAAGTAAGACCTATATGCATAATGTATTGTATCAATTATTAATACTGTTACCTAATAGTATTAATAATTGATAGATTATGAGAACGTAAAAAAGCCTATACCAACACCTACTTTAAATTCTCATTACGTACCATTAGCTTTCCCTTCTATTTACTTTTGCTAAAAGATAAAATTGGTGAACATTTAAAAAATGCTCTAATATGAAAATATTATCAGTAGTTTACTACGTGTTTGTGGCTTTGTAGATCCAACTACTTGTAACAAACGTGCCAGTTAAATATTCGGATTTTTAATTGGCCAAAATATTTCTCAAGTCACGCTACTAAAATGAAAGTACGTAACATTCAAATTATTAATCAATTACCTAATACCAAGCCCCGAAATGATGCTGGCTGGTTGGTTCGTATGGTCAGTAGAACGGCATGTGACGAAGAGACGTCGAGAATCGCAGTGCGTGCCGCGAGTTCCACTTTCAAATTAACGCGCGAAAATGTTTTAAAAGTGACGTTTGTTTTTTTTTAATTTAGATAATGTTAATGTTATGATTTTATGACTTTTCTGTGAAGTGATGTTTATATAAGTGTATTTTATTGGATTTGCATCAATGTTGCTCAGTAGATTTCGTATTAGGTAAGATTTGGTGTGACAATTTACTCTTGATTTTTGTAATGGAAGTTTATCGGCAAGGAAAAAAGCCTTATTGGTTGTCATAAATCGGTACTGGCCATTTCAGTGAAGGGTGATTGAATTCGTATCCAGCTTGATAACCATTATTCTATTTTGACAATCTGAAAACGGCTTTTGGTACTAAAACATGAAGCGAATCAGCCAATGAAAATTGTGATCTTTAAATAATTCGTCTGCCTTTAAAGTAAGGCACAAGCATCTTCTGGGCACAGTCATTCCATCATAGACCAGATCGAGGTCAAGAGTAGGCTCATGCAGTATTTTTTTAGACTAGCGCCGTAGACAATAAATGCGTTAGCAATAGGTATTCGAAAGTAGGCCATAAACTAGATTATGGTGCCAATTACCTTGTCTTAATTTCCTAATACATAACACATTGAAGAGAGTTTTTGGCGGGATCGCGTTGGAACATGTCGCACGAATTTTCATTTTCATGGAATTTAGTGAAATAGCGAATTAAATTGTATAATTTTGATAGTGAATTATTCAATTTAGTTACGTGTGAGTGCCCAAGTGTAGTGAAGGTGAAAATAAGTGACTAACGTGGACTTTTCGTGTTCCCCCCAAAATCTCCTATTAGGTTGTTGTAAAGTTACTACCGCTTTACAATAACTTTGATTTGACTTGACTGACTAAAGACGACTATGACTGTTTTATAACTTCGTGCCCGATATCGGGCCATTTACTTGATCTAAAATAAAAATTACTTGACACTGGCTAAATACACAAACCGTGTGAAGCCAAAATCAATAAAAAAAAAAAAAAAAAAAAAAAAAAAAAAAAAACACATTGAAGATCGTGTCGTTACAAAATATAAATAACACCCCTATTTGGGGTTTTTGGCGGGATCGCGTTGGAACATGTCGCACGAATTTTCATTTTCATGGAATTTAGTGAAATAGCGACTTAAATTGTATAATTTTGATAGTTAATTATTCAATTTAGTTACGTGTGAGTGCACAAGTGTAGTGAAGGTGAAAATAAGTGACTAACGTGGACTTTTCGTGTTCCCCCCAAAAAACTCCCATTAGGTTGTTGTAAAGTTACTACCGCTTTACAATAACTTTGATTTGACTTGACTGACTAAAGACGACTATGACTGTTTTGTAACTTCGTGCCCGATATCGGGCCATTTACTTGATCTAAAACAAAATTACTTGACACTGGCTAAATGCACAAACCGTGTGAAGCCAAAATGAAAGAAAAAAAAAAAAAAAAAAAACACCCCTATTTTTGCGTCGGGGGTTAAGAAAAAGGTACTGGAAGTGACTGTTGAAACAAAAAAACGTAAAATTATTATACAACATGTCCTTGAAGTACCTACTTGTGGTAGGTTAATCGCCATTTTACATAAATTCTATTAAGTAGGGGTACCTAGATAGCTCTTTATTTATATATTTACTTTATTTTACACCACAAAAGTACATAACAAAAGACAAGGTAAGTACACTACAAAATATACAATGGGCGGCCTTATCGCTTTCCGCGATCTCTTCCAGGCAACCTTGGCATGGACAGTGATAAGTTTGGACATAAAATGGAGATGTCGTTGGTGCAAATAATAAATGTACAATATACTAAAATAGATACACAGTTAAATACATATTCTATATAATACATACATACGAAATAATATGTAAAAGGAACGAAAATAAATGAAGACTTTACATAGAAAATTACAGTTAGTTAAGAGAACCAGATCTCTTTAGCCCGTAATCTAAGTCTATACTTTTTAATTATTTTCTATGCATAGATATCCTTTTTCCTACTCTCCTACTAATATTATAAATGTGAAAGTTGGTATAATTGGATATTTAGATGTTTGGATATTTGTTACTCAATCGCGCAAAAACGGCTGAACGGATTTGGATAAAATTTGGCACACAGATAGATTATAACCTAGATAGGATTTAGGATTTAGGATACATAGGATATGTTTTTTCCCGGTTGTACGTTTTTCTTTATTTAATTCATATACAATGTGTTGATATAGCGGCAATGTATTTTTTTTTTTTTTTTACCGTTTATTTGGACACAGTTCGTGAAACACAAAATAAATAACAAAAAAGTGAATATAATTAACTACGTATTTCTATACGCACTCTGTGAAAATTTCAACTGTTTACCTGTTATGGTTCATGAGATACAACCCGCTGACAGACAGACGGATGAACAGACTGCAGAGAATTATAAATAGGGTTCCGTTGGCACCGTCTAGGTACGGAACCCTAAAAATGTACTTCAAGCGGCTACTTAGCTTACATTGAGGTCAATGTAAGCTAGGTAGGCTATGTAGGTAGGTACCTAATTTGCATTTATTTAACATAGCTATCTATGAAGGATAAACGAAGGCTTAAAAATGACTTTGCTATAATTACTTAATTTCTTACGTTAATTTAAAGTTACAGTAGTAGGTTGAAATTGGGGTTTCTGGATCAGATGAGATCCAGAAACACCCAATTCCAACCAGCATTCATTACATTCGGATAGTTCGCCCCTATTTCAACCATCATTCATTCATTTGAATAGTTCATCCAATTTCAACCATCATTCATTCATTCGAATACTTCATCCAATTTCAACCATCATTCTGTACAAAAACCTTATGCTCGGCCGTCATCATTCCACAGCATAGAATTAAAGTGTGGATATTTACACTGTATTAGTATTTAGTAATAACAGTAGTACTATACCTATAGGTACGGCACGGTCGGGCATTGAATATGAAATTCGCTCATATGTTACCCACCGCTGCCTTTTATAGCGCCATGGCTATTCATGCTAAACTGTAACTGATAAGTAAGTACTATATATTTTATGAGGTAGAAATAAAATGAACAATATTTATTAGTATTATTTTATTTCAAATAAAACATTTTAATTATGACATTTTACATAGTAAAGTTGCTTGTCGACACCTATTACCACAGACACTTAGACACTTACACATATTTCGAATAACAGTACATAAATGTTATTAAATTAAATCTATGCTTTGGGTTCGATGTCATCCTGAATTTTGGCTATTAATTCTCTCGTACTGGAATAGATATCATCAAATAATATGGATTTTACAACATGCTGAACACACACATCAGCTTCACAATTACACATCGCCTGTTCAGATTTTGGAAAACTGTCCGTATCGTAAATTTCAATTTTGATTATTTTTGTCCCGCGAGAGACAGGTTTCTTTATATATTGGAAAAAGATTTGATCTGCTTTTGGTCTCTTACGAGCAAGACCCAGCGTTTTCTGTCCAGGTGTTTGTTGAACTGCTGGTTGATTTATGGGTACAAAATTGAAAAGGTCTTCCGTGTCCTGGAAAAAAAAATACAACTGCTATAAAAAAGTCTAAAATCTATCAATCAAATCAATAAAAACGTTATGGTTGAAACAAAGCGTTATGTTGAAATAAATACTGACTGGTGCCCCAGATAAGATACATCACGCCTGGTTTCCCTGAAGGATAATGCAGAGGTGTGTGCTAATATTTTAGTTGTTGGATAAACATTACAGAGTATATTATTAACACTTACCGACATTACGTGATTATAAAGTTCCACCCAGTCAGGACTCAGGTGCAGAAATTGAATGTTCGATTATAAGGTTTTTTCCCATTTATATATCATTTTAATTTTGATTAATAGAGTTCAAAGTCGTACGTTTTTGCTGGATGTTGATATCTCGGACAAAAATGGTATGGTGAAATTGATCCCCAAGACATCTCGGCGCCAAACATTTTATTGTTTACCGTAAATTTATATTGATAAAATAAATACTACTGTACGTTTCTTCACTGTTATTTTTTCATATATTTTATTGAGAAGATTTGGCAGGCAAAATCACCGTATGTAAGTAGTATGCCATTGTTGATGACTTTACAAAGTAAGTTGTAATTCTGTATATGGAGATGGATCAAAACAAAATAGCAAATCGACATACTAATATTACGCCTGGTTTTGCCTAATATTATTATGTTGTTAAAGGTAGGTAGTGGTAGCAGTAACGTAGGTAGGTATATCTGAATGCTGGAATTAAAGACAAGATTTACTAAATCGATATGTGATGTAGCTAACACCCTCAAAAGTATTAAAATTAATTATACTGGTCTATATCCCGATACATAATTGTTTGTATACTGTAAATATTGCTTTTATTATTACAGCAAGATTGTAAAACTGTTTAAAAATCTATCAGTAAATCTTGAGTCAAAACAATAACGGGCATAGAAACGTTCTCTTAAAATAAACGTTGATAAGCACATTACCGTCTTTTTCTTGACACAATCGGGTAAAAATTATTATAGTAAGCTAAACTAGTTGTAACCACAAAATAGATAGGTGCAGAAGGCCGGCTCCATACAAAGAGCGATAATGCACGTCGACATAGACACGTACTCACAACAATCTCTGATTAAGTAGGTTAAATCGCGAACGTCAATCGTATCGACCAATAGCAAGTCGCGACCTAGTACCCGCGCTTCGCGTCTAAGGGTGTGCACATTATCGTTCACTGTAAGGAATCAGCCTTCTGTACTTATCTATTTTGTATTGTATCAGCATAGTATTACAATATCGGAGGCAAAATAAACTATCGTATTTGACACCAACAACTGACACAGCATTTTGACAGCATGTGCCTTTTTCCATATTTGGGATAATATGACGTCGATTTATCACTATTTAAGCATCTAGCAGCTGAAGATCGCCCGCAAAACACTTCTTCAAGAGCTACTGGTATCATCAGTATACGAGCACATCGACATATAAGTACCTACAAGCTTTAGCAGATCTTCTATAAGATGTAAGTTACTTTGTTTTACATACTTTTGTTTATCTGTGTACACATAGCCATTTTATTGTTTAATCATTCTATATTCAATCATTCTAATATTCTGTCATACTATTATTCAATAATTCTAATATTCAATCATACTACTATTCGATCATTCTTATATTCAATCTTGTTACTATTCGATAATTCTAATATTCAGTCATACTACTATTCAATCAATCGAATATTCAGTCATACTACTATTCGATAATTCTAATATTCAAACATAGTACTATTCTATCATTCATCAAATGAGTAACATAATAAGTCAGTCGGATAAAGCAATAAAGTGATATTTCAATTATTAGCCTATTGATAAATTACTGTTACTAATTAGTTAATTAATAAAATTTACTTTTTCTCAGGTCCAAGCAAATGGCTGACCAGTTGTTCCCGTCTTCAGATGAGTCAGTAGTTGCCGCTCCAGTCAAGACCATCAAAAAGAAGCGAAAGAGTGCAGAGAAGGCATCGGGCAGCCAGCCTAGCACGAGTAAGAAGCCGAGAGCTACGGTACGTGATCTCTTCGGCACGGATAGCGACGATGACCAACTGGATAACAGCGTCGGTAAAAAAACAGCACCTATCTACTCCTACGTGACGCGTAGATTAGCCAATGGTTTCTCACGACAGATTGACGAAGAGAAAACTGGGAGCTTTTATATTGAGCTTAAAATTTATAACAGTGCCGAAATCGAACGGGTACCGCCAGTCAATCGATGGCGACACTCCGTAATAACTATTAAAAATAAAACCAATTCGGACACCGAGCCCTGGAAGCATTTAAATGCATTTATAAAGGAGACGAGGAAAGAATTTAAAAATCGCACACCCACTTTTATAAGCTCGTTCCAGTAGAATAAAGTAACTTTTATAAAACTTAATAATCATATTTAATCCAATAACTTGTTATTAATCACTGTATCATTATACTATATCTATTAATTAGCCTAAGACAAATGTGTATTTTAAATGTAGTTTTGTTTAATTAAATAAATATTTTAAACTATCCATCATTTTTCTTTTCAGTGAAATCATCCTCTACTGGTTCACCATCAAGTTTTATTTATTGTGATAAATGTAAAATTGAGATACCGAAACATGAATACAGATATCATAAACGAACTAATATCCATAAATCGAATTGTTTGATAAAGTCAAAGTTTGAGCATATTGATATAATAGCTACAGCATTTAAAAACAGAATAATGACATATCGCTTAAACCCATCCATAGAAGACGAGTACCTTCTATCGGAGGCGTTCTTGGATGGTAAGCGAGACGATATTTATAAACTAATTGAGTTATCATTATTAAAACATAAAAGTATTAAAGTTAACTTTGAGTTGTTTGCTTACTTTGTTTTACCTAAATCAGGTGAGCAGCAGCTGAAGTCATTTAATACAAAATACGAAGTTATTTATGAAAGTACTGATTTGAATGAAATTTACTCAAATTTAAGAGAGACTTTTAAGATGAAATTAACTGAATTTGAGCACTGCGAATCTGGATGGTCATTTACATTACTAAGTCATTTAGAAATAAATATAAATAAGTATTCTCCCATGAGAGGTGGTTCTTACATAGAATTACCATCTGTTATTAAGAATTCAAAGAGTTGTATAAACATTAAAAATAACGATGAATATTGTTTTTTATGGAGCATCTTAGCAGCATTATTTCCAGCTAACAATAATGTCTGTAGGCCAAGCTCATACCCAGATTTTAGAACGATATTTAATATGAAAGGGATGTCATTCCCGCCATCCGTTAAAGACATCAGGTTGTTTGAAAAAAATAACAGTGACCTAAGTATTAATATTTACGGACTGGATAAACATCACACTGTAACTGGCCCTCTTTATGTGACAAATTGTAAGAAAGATAAACATATTAATTTATTGTATTTCGAGAAAAATAACAGAGCTCATTATTGTTTGATAAAGGACCTTTTACGCTTAGTGAAACGTCAAGTTTCCCACCATAAAGGTCAAATGTATTTATGTGAGACATGTTTGCAATTTTTTACTAGTGAAATAAAATTCCACTCTCATGCCTGTTCTAAAATTGTAACATTATTACCAGATAAAAACAGCACGTTACAGTTTAAACATTTTGAGAGACAACAAAAAATCAACTTTGTTATATACGCGGATTTTGAAAGTCTATTAAGCAATTTTAATGAAGAAAATACTAATAAAAATACTATAAAAAATAAATTGCATCAGCCTTCATGTTTTGCATATTACGTGTGTTGTTCCCATGACAGTAGCTTAAATAAATTTGTTACTTATCAGGGAGCAGACTGTGTACAAGTTTTTGTTAAGAAATTACTTGAAGAAACCAAATCAATACATGAGATTTTGATGACTGAAAATGTTATGAAACCAATGACTCCAGAACAAATGAATAATTACCGTAATGCAAGTATATGTCATATTTGTAAAAATTTATTATTTGATGACAAAGTGCACGATCATGATCATATTACATCAGAGTATAGAGGTGCAGCTCATTCACACTGTAATTTAATGTATAAAGTTTGTCCTTTCATACCTGTCATATTTCATAATTTATCTGGCTATGATTCTCATATTTTTATCAAGGAATTATCAAAATATGATGGCGAAATAAAAATAATACCAAAAACAAAAGAAAAATATTTATCCATTACAAAAATCATGAATACTGGATATAAAAAATCTTTGCAAATTAAATTTATAGATTCATTCCAGTTCCTTAACGCAAGTCTTGATAATTTGAGTAAAAGTTTAACAGACAGTGATTTTTTTAATTTGAGGTCACATTTTCCTGACGACACAAAATTCAAATTAATACGAAAGAAAGGTATATATCCATATGAATATATTGATTCATGGCATAAATATGATGAGACACAACTCCCTCCAAAACATTGTTTTTACAACAGTTTGCAAATGAAGCATATAACTGATAGCGATTATGAACATGCGCAAACCGTTTGGAATTACTTTAATATTACTAGTCTTGGTGAATATACTAATTTATACGTAAAGTGCGATGTATTATTATTATGCGACATATTTGAAAATTTTAGAAAAATATGTCTTCAGCATTATAATCTCGATCCTGCATACTATGTAAGTTCACCTGGTTTAAGTTGGGACGCTATGCTTCTTTACACAGGTGTTCAACTAGAGTTGATTCATGATTTAGACATTTATAAGATGATAGAAAAGGGGATACGTGGTGGATTAGCACAGTGCTCTCACCGTTATGCTAAAGCCAATAACATTTATCTCCCTCATTTTGATGATTCTAAACCGTCAACATATTTAGTATATCTTGACTGTAACAATCTGTATGGATATGCAATGACAAAAAAATTACCTCTATCAGATTTTAAATTCATGTCAAGTTCCGAAATGATCAATTTTAGTTTATTTGATGTACCTGACGATGCTGAATATGGTTACATTTTAGAAGTTGATATCATGTATCCAGATCATCTACATAATTTACATAGTGATTTGCCTTTCGCTCCAGAAAAGTTCATACCCGTAGGAGGGAGGACAGAAAAGTTAATCGCGAACTTGTATGACAAATACAACTATGTTATACATTATATACATTTAAAAGAATGTCTTAGAAATGGACTTGTTTTGAAGAAAATTCATCGTATAGTCCAATTTAAACAAGAAAACTTTTTGAAAAAGTATATAGACTTAAATACTCAACTACGTCAATCAGCTATGACACCATTTGAAAGAGATTTCTTTAAACTATTAAATAATTCAGTATTTGGAAAAACTATTGAAAATAAAAGAAAACAGGTTGATGTTAAATTGGTAACTAAGTGGAATGATAGTAAGAATAGAACAAATAAAACAGTAGGTGCAGAAAAACTAATAACAAAACCAAACTTACGAAGCATTTGTGTTTTTAGTGAAGATTTTCTTGCAGTTCAATTGAATCATGAAAAACTTGTTTTAGATAGACCTATATATATTGGATTTGCTGTACTGGAATATGCTAAACAACATATGTATAATTTTCATTACGAATTTATAAAAAAAAAGTACGGTGAAAATGTGAAACTGTGTTATACCGATACTGACAGCTTGTTATACTTAATACAAACAAAAAACTTTTATAAAGATTTGAATGATAATATATTGAAATTTGATACTAGTAATTTTGATTTTAATAATCCTTATTGTATACCAAAGTTAAACGATAAAATTCCTGGCTTGTTTAAAGATGAATTAGGTGGTGATGTAATAACAGAATTTACTGGCTTAAGAGCAAAACTTTATTGTATTAAATCATTAAAAACACAGATTAACAAAGCTAAAGGAGTATCAAGGCCCATTACAAAGAATTTGAAAATATCTTACTATAAGAAAGTTCTATTTAAGAATATTACTTTTAAATGTAAGATGAATATGATAAAGTCAAGCAAACATGTACTGTATTCACAGGAAGTTAATAAAGTAATTTTAAATAGAATAGATGATAAAAGAATAGTTCAACCAAATCAAATAAACACATTACCTTGGGGTCATTGTGATTGCATATGTTAGAACTTTGTGTTATATAATATATACTGCTTATGATTTACAATACACAGTTGTACGACATTTTAGTTGTATTTTGTAATGATAATTTCAAACTAGAATTTAAGTACAAGATTTACCTAATAAACTATATATTTTACTCATAAAAATTGACTTTTCATTTATTTTCTTATGTAAGTACTTATGTATATCATATATGTACCATAACAATAATCATTTTGCAATCGAAGCAAACATGAATTTGGAAGCAACTATAAGAAGTAACAAAATATTGATTTTAAAGAAAATACACTTTCTTTGAAACAAAGAGTGCTTTTTTCTAATAATATTGTGGACTTAAACTGTGGGAAGTTTAACATTATGATTTAAGATTTCATATATACTACTTTATTAGGTGATTAAAAAACACAGTATGTTTAATAAATTGTAACTTTATTGAACTTCACATATAATTAAACATTATCTCATAATTACACTACAATTAAAGTCTGTAGGTAGCTGAACTTAATTTTTTAACTATTTTACCGACGAGATATTCTGTTTCATCCATAATTTCATCGTAATTGTCCTTGACTTGATACTGAACATTTACACAAGCACTATCACTGTGGTCAACACTATTGTCACTTAAATCATAAACAGATATTTTTATTAAATGGTGCGCTTTTCCTGGCTCCTTGCGTATAACAAATGACGAAGAAGGTGTATCTAATAATTTGGATAAGGTAATTTTAGAATTTAATTTCGACTTCTTGTTTTTTCCTTTTATTGATCTTTCTTGAGTATCCTTGACTTTATCCTGGGGGTTTTCCTGGAACATGTTTTGTTCGATATTGTCCCCAGTTAGTTCTTTTGTTAAATAGAATGACTTTATAACATCATCCACAATATCAAGGTCTTCCATTTTCTGAAATGAAACATAATGTTACAATTAATTTACATTTTATAATATTAAATTAATACTTAAGTATCATTAGTCTTGGAAAAATATTAATTAAGTAGTTACTTACGATTACAAATAATAAGGTAATTTTATAAGAATAAAAACCCGTTGTTCAACTCAGTTGATGATGTCAAGTCGTAGATTTCTCATTTAAGTCCGCTTTATATAACATCGGTCGAAACCCATCTCAACCAATCCAATGCATACCTATGATAGTACCTATTTTTAATTGTATATATGCGTATGTAAGGCAGAAATTACATTAATATACACGATGAAGTTGATCAAACAACCCACATCTCTAAACGTTAATAATATAAGTCTTGATGACTCTGCCTCCCAGATAAGACATAGTGTTCTATTACCTAATTCAATTCGCTGTATAATATGCGGCCCATCAAATTGTGGTAAAACAAATGCAATGATCAGTTTGTTATTGCATGAAAATGGACTCAAATTTAAGAATCTGTACTTGTATTCGAAGACAAATTTTCAACCAAAATATCGTTTTTTACGAGAAGTCATAATGAAAGTGCCTCAGATTAAGTTTTATGAATTCAATGATGGCAAAGATGTCATAGCTCCGAGTGAGGCTTTAACCAATTCTGTTTTTATTTTTGATGACGTTGCATGTGAAAATCAAGTAAACATTCGTAATTATTTTTCTATGGGTAGACATAAGCAAATCGATTGCTTTTACTTATCTCAAACCTACTCTAAAATTCCGAAACAGTTGCTACGTGATAATGCAAATTTTCTTATAATATTTAAACAAGACGATGTGAACTTAAAGCATATTTACGAAGAACATACTAGTTCCGATATGTCATGGAATCAGTTCAAAAATATTTGTAAAACGGTTTGGAGTAAGCCATTTAATTTTGTTAGTATTAATAAAGACTCATCATTAAATAGTGGAAGGTATAGAAAAAATTTCGATCATTTTTATTCACTATGAATGAAGTTATAAATTAATTTCATGCATCAAATGAAATTAGTATTAGAGTGTCCTTAGTCGAATACAGTATTATCTAAGAAATTCTTAATAACATGAATAAAAATATTAAAATGGAGTTAATGAAGTCGGTTGACTCAATCAAAAGCAAATTAAAACAACTGAAAAATCAAGAACATGAAATAAATTTATCGTTTGATAAAATGCTTAAACCAGTTTCGGAGCCCCTTAAAACCCTAGTGAATTCTAAAATATTTCTAGAAAATATAAAAAATAACGAAAATAAAACATACGAAAATTCTGAAGCAATTGAGTCGGATGAAAATAGTACAAGCTCTTCTGCAATGGGTGACGATTTTTATGACGCTGAATTAAAGTTAGCAAGCTCTCCTAAAAATGAAGTGAAAGATAACTTGGAAGTTTCACTAGAACGCGATGATATTTATGATATTCATGATGGTTTAAATATACCATTTGGGATAAGAAAACAAAACAAAACTTTAATGATGGGTAATTCCGTAGTAACAATTTCAAAAATTGACAGTTTGAATAACGATAACGTATTATTGATTAAAATCGGAGACAAACCGTATAATTTAACACCTGGTCTAAAAGAACTCTTACTTCGAAGAAAACCTAATTTAATGTCAATATCGAGCACAGATAAACTTGTCTATAAGGATATATTACATCATACAAATGCCCATAAAAGAGATTTTAACCCTAATGGTCAAATAAGAGGTGACAAAGGAGTTAAGTATCGCGAAATAATCAAACCATTATTTTCCAATACTTCAAACTATAAAATTCAGGAAAAACTTGGAGGGAGCTTACCAAAGCTTAAAAAATATAACAAAGACACTGACTTGGTTTACTGGGGCGATCCCAACGAATTGGTTGAGAGATTGAAATTATTAGTAGCTTCAAGAGATGCTGGTAATACAAATCACGATAATGAAATTTTATCAATAATTGAAGAATTAAAAGAAGCAAACATAATTAAGGAATAAATACTATAACTAATAAGATTTTGTTTCAGTATCACATAGTTATTCGTAATGAACATAGGCAAATTGTGTAATTATCTATGTAGCTACATATGTATATGAACGACACAAATCAAATGTACTTCAGCATAGTTGAAATAAAAGTGGACAATCTTTGCATTCTCAATACGTAATAATATTGAGCATTAGAAAAATTAGTATACAAGAATCTAAATCATAGATAGAGAATTAGTAAAAGAAAAGGTGATACAGAAAATTTCTGAACATGAGCAAAGCTGATGTGGTAAATGAAATTCATAAAAACGCAAGGGTGAATTTTATGCGAAGAAATGTTATTATGAAAGATATAGATGACCTATGGCAAGCAGATTTAATTGATATGCAATCGATTTCAAAAGAAAATAAAAAAATTAGGTTTATTCTTGCAGTTATTGATACATTTTCGAAATACGCTTGGGCACTTCCTTTGAAAAGTAAGAACAAAGACGTTGTATGTAATACTTTTAAGATTTTGTTGGATAAGGAGCGTTTCCCCAAAAATCTGCAAACTGATAATGGAACAGAATTTTATAACAATAAATTTCAGGAACTAATGAAATCTTATCATATTAATCATTATTCAACCTTCTCAACAAAAAAGGCATCGATAGTTGAGAGATTTATCAGAACATTGAAATCTAAATTATATAAAGAATTTAGTTTAATAGGAAACTATAATTGGATAGATAACACCCTCAAAAATGTTATTTATAAATACAACCACAACTACCATAAAACGATTGATGAAATCCCAGCAAAAGTAGATAATAATAATAAAAAACGCATATTAGAAAGATACATGCAGTTGATAAACAAAGTTAGAAAAAAAGGAAGTAAATTTCAAGTGGGTGATTATGTACGTATTAGTAAGTACAAAGGAATATTTGAAAAAGGATACACTCCCAATTGGTCGACGGAAATATTTAAAATTCGAAAAATACAAACCACAACTCCTATCACCTACTTAATTGATGATACAATCAGAGGTCAGCCTATTTTAGGAGCATTTTATGAACAAGAACTTCAGAAAACGAAACATCCTGATGTATATCTAGTAGAAAAAGTACTGAAAAGAAAAGAAAATAAGGTTTTAGTAAAATGGTTGGGTTTACCGTCTACTGAAAACAGCTGGATTAATAAGTCTAATATATTATAATAAAACTTATTTATCATTTCCAAGTAACCAATAATAATCAAGTATTTATTAAGAGTTATATCCATGTTTCTTCAGTCTTATGATGTGTATTGGGGAGAGAAGTCTTCTCGATTGGATTATAAATCATTTACCATTTGAATTACACTTACCAGGATACAACTATTGCGGCCCTGGTACGAAATTAATTAATAGACTTACACGCGGAGATAAAGGTGTTAATAAATTGGACGAATATTGCAAAGAACACGACATTGCCTATCACAAGTCATCAAACTTGGACGATCGACATAAAGCAGATTTCGTTCTATTAAAAATGGCGAAAAAGCGAGCAGTTGCCTCTGATGCGAGTGTAGGTGAAAAAATTGCAGCACATTTAGTGAGCAAAGCTATGCTGACAAAAATTAAAACGGGTTCTGGTCTAAAAACTAAATGTAATAAAAAATCTTCACAAAATCTCATCAGAAATGGTGTTAAAAATAAATTAAAAAATATTATTACTAAAACGAAAAAACAGATGCGAAGATTGAAACCAAAATGCAAGAAAATGGCGATAGAATTAGCTATGGCTGCTGCTAGAGAATTAACCAATGATTCATCTATAAAACTACCACGGATTATACCTATACCAAAAACCGGTGGACTGTTACCGTTGATACCTATTTTCGCAGGATTATCAGCTGCAGGAGCCTTAGCAGGAGGCGCTGCTGGTATAGCAAAAACTATAAATGAATTTAAGATGGCCAAAGAACGTTTTAGTGAATTGAAGAGGCATAATGAAAAAATGGAATCACTCTGTATCGGAAAGGGACTATATCTTAAGCCTCATAAAAATGGGCTCGGAATTTTCGTTTCGAAAGAAAAAAACTAAAATATCGGCTACCTAATCGAGCCTTAACTAACATTGATATTCTGAAGTATGGAAATAATATTCCCTATCTTAGAGGTGTCTTTATGAGAGATGAGCTCCCTAAGCAACCTTATAAAAAAGAATCTGGAGTTATCAATTTAGATAGTTCTAAAAGTTCAGGTTCTCATTGGGTAGCCTATGCAAAAAACAATGATTATATTGAATATTTTGACAGTTATGGAAATCTTAAACCACCAAAGGAATTTATAAAATACATAGGTTCTAAAGTTCACTATAATTATGATAATATACAACGTGATCACCCTTACAATTGCGGGCACTTATGTTTGAAGTTTTTAAAGAATTTTTGGTGTAGTAAAGGAATAAAATAAACAGGATCTTCTAAAATTGTTCAGTATACAAGCATGTCTGTAGCTGTTACCATCTCTGGAAATAAATCAGAATTGGATACATTCTTTCATCCACCTCTAAATTTATCTGGTCAATATGAGTGCTGTTTGCTATACTTTTCAGTATTAAATTCAATACCAAATGTACACATTAATAACAACATTCTCCCTGTGATCAGAATCGAATGCGATCTTGTAAACGGTTCATATTGTAACGGATTACCAAGTCACATTATTCATGAATTTGTATATAATACTGATCAAATCATAGAAACACCGCAAAACGTTATTTACTTTCCAGTGAACAAAAACATTATTTCGTCTATATCTATTAGGATAGTTGATCAATTTGGTTACTGTATTAACTTTAGAGAAGAACATAATATTCAACTACGCCTTCATATAAGAAAAGCAAAATGATATCATATTATTATAAAAACCCTGCAGTAAATAAAAAACGTCCTACTTCTTCTACAACCACTAAGGTGCAAAGACGTAAGAAAAAAGTTATAAAATTGACTAAAACAAATCAAGATTTTCTTAAAGCCTTAGGTTTCAAAATATGAATATTCTACAGATTAATGAATTACCACACTTTGATACTTCTATTGAAAGTTATGAAGTCCATTCTTACAATCCGTACAATAATAGCTTTAGAGAAAACACGGCAAGTCAGTTGGATTGAACGTAATAGAAAGATGTACTGGAGTGAAGGATTTGTGTCTTACTCAAATCACCAGAATTTGATTGTAGAGATTTTAAAAGATAAAAATGTTTACACGAAGGGTTTAGAAAAAGTGTTGTGGTTAAAAAATATTTCGAAAAATAATAATATAAATAATTTAGAAGATGAAGGTTGTCCTAATTTATTAAGTTTGTACAATAAATATGAACATTCTTATGATGTGTATAGTTGTATTTATCATGATAAAATATGTGCTTTAAAAAATGTAATATGTTTAAATAAATGGTGTGTAGATAATAAATTTTTTAAATAAATATTTTCTTGTTTAATTTTTCACAATTGGGTAATATATATCAGTTTCCTATCCCTACCAATCCCGTCCAATGTGAATCTTTATAAGTTGCGGACAACAGTTCTGCGATGTCATTACACTTTTGTAATTATCTATATAAAGAACTAAGAAGTGAGCAAACAGAACATGTCTCAAAATAATTATAATCCTCGATATGACATGTATAATAGATATAAAATGCGTGAATTTTCATTTAGTTATTATTGGGCAACGGCTGATTCAAAAAAAAGATTGGTAATGGAAATGGCTGACGCTGGATTTTTTTATTGTGGAAATAGTGTTAATCATAAAGTAGCCTGTTTCTCATGTGGAGGTGTTATAGAAGATTGGGAGATTTATGATGATCCTTGGATGCAACATACTATATATTTTCCTCAATGTTTTTATTTAAACGCTGTGAAAGGAAAAGAATATATAAATAAATACACATTTCTCCATCACAGCATTAAACACTCAGCATTGTAGCCTTTGAAAATACGCGATATTTCGCACTCTAGAGTGGTCACAGTGAGCTCCTTACATTTTTCCGAGTTGGCAACGAACGTCCTGGTACTGAAAAATTGGCTGTCAGGTCATCAAATCCCCCGCCTGATAATAACTTATTACAAGAAGTATAGTGCGTGCGTGCGTGTTTCCTGTTTCAGAAGATATTCTATGATGCTGCCAGAAGATGAAAATTCCTTCTTTAATAAATTATATGAATAATAAATAATTATCTCATAATCTGAATAGATAAACATAGGAGCCACTATATCATTATTTTGGATGAAATGAATGATGGCTGAAATTGGATATACTATTCGAATGTAATAAATGATCGTTGAAAATTAGGTGTACTATTCAAATGTAATGAATGATGGTTGAAATTTGTTGTAATATTTGATTATAAGAATTGATCGTTGAAATTGGGTGTTTCTGGATCTCATCTGATCCAGAAACCCCAATTTCAACCTACTTACAGTCCGACCGTCATCGTTGACAGAATGCGTTCTTGACAAGTTGACACCTGTCAGTTTCCTACAAACGACTAAGTTCGTGTTTTGCGAATTTGATCTCTATTAGTTACTAGAATTGTCGCACTGGCAACTCATACAGGTATGCATTCTCCCGGGGGCCAGACTGTAATTACAAGTATTTTAATTAAAAATTTTGAGGCTCAAAAAGTCTCTGATTTTAATACTCCTTGCCCTTGTGCATGCATGAAGATTATCTATATTTTTCAAACATAAGATTAGATATTATAAACCAACCAAAGAATACTGATGTAAAGTAAAACCCAAAAAAGATTGATAACGTTTTTTATGCTCATAAGTTAGATTTCGACATAATTACTTTCTATTGAGTTCCCTTATCTAAAACTCAAAGAATATCGGTCAGCAACAGATTAGATTTCATGGACTTTATACTTACAAATAGGTACGGGTGTTACATATTACAAATTAAGGTGAATCTAGTCGATATTTTTCTATAAAAACTTCGGGAGTACACTATTCCATTGTTCGACAATGTACATCAAAAAATAAACATGGTATGGTTTTGTCATTGTCTCATTATTAATATTGTCTGTACGGAAACAGAATACTAAAATAAAAAGCCATTAAAAAGCTATGACCCAACAAAGATTCGTTTTTTTTGCTAATTTAACCTAACTTTGGGCGTGTGTAAGTAATAAAAGAAGTGTAAAATCACCAAAACCAAGTCAGTACCGACAAAGTTCACTTATCGAAAAGTTCAATAAAGTTCATTGGCCATTGATTTTTTCATAAAACCCGATCTTCCGAAAGACTTTTCTTAAATTTTTACGCGCCGGTTTTACTATTAATGATCTTGCATCTCACTCAATAACGTTTTGAGTGTAGACTAGCCTCTAACTGCTCATCACTAATAATAACTCTGTCGGACACGAAGCCTGGTGAGACAGCGTGCTTTTTAGCCAGGCCCACCATTAAGTTCAAGCCAGCAACTAGATTCCCCTTAAAGTCGCTATGCGTGTCTGTCTGCGTGACCACGATTTCCTTCAAAACTACACCACAGCTTTTGTTCTGGTTTTCACCACCATTTACAGAATCTATCCCAAAAGTTTTATATGGTCGCCCAGTGGTCAAAATTTGACCATAATTCATTTAACACTTAACGTATTTTTCCTATGCATCACTATCACTACATAGTATAAAACAAAGTCGCTTTCTCTGTCCCTATATCCCTATGTATGCTTAAATCTTTAAAACTACGCAACGGATTTTGATGCGGGTTTTTTTTAATAGATAGAGTGATTCAAGAGGAAGGTTTATACGTATAATACACCGATCTGCACGCGGGCGGAGCCGCTGGTAAAAGCTAGTTATTATATAAAATATCAGTTTTCTGCAGTCCTTTTCCATATCTGTGACAAATTTCATAAAAAAGGATAAGTTTTTGCTTCAAGTATTAATCATCATCATCATCATATCAGCCGAAAGACGTCCACTGCTGGACATAAGCCTCCCCCAAAAGGGGGGATTTGCCATAATCGCCACGCTTGGCAGGCGGGTTGGCGATCGCAGTATGGTGATCAAATGCATAGAGAACGCTGCTGCCCATTCTCTAGTAAGTCCCTTAGTCGGCTTCTACGACACCCATGGGAAGAAATGGGATGATGCTATTCTTTTACGTCCGGCACCACACGGCACTGAGTATTAATAATTTAATATACAGATAATATGTTATGTTAATATTAAAGTAATATAAATTATTTGTTTGGTCAAGTCGAAGAAACGCAGGGACGGGCGTTAGTTTATTTATAATATTTTGACCTTTGTAGCTTGTATTTTAGCTATCCTACCTTAATAATTACGCTTTATAAGTCTGTTTGATATGCTTAGGGCGGCCACACACTTGCGACTAAACGGCTGATTGACGATTAATCGCAACGAAATTGCTATCGCAAAAAGAAGACATTGGATTGTTATTCTCACACACTACAACATTTATGTTATTATAAATTAACCATTATTAACTACACTCTTTTATAATTTTACTAGCGGCATTTTGCCAGCGGTTTCGTCCGCTTTAACCAATTTATTTAAACAAAACCTTAACAAATTATACATCCAAACCTTCCTTATGAATCACTCTACGAATTGGTGAAAACCCCATGAAAATCCGTGCAGTACTTTTTGAGTTTATTACGAACAAACAGACAGACAGAGAGACAGACGCTGCTGGGGACTTTCTTTTATACTATGTAGTGACTAGCTATTGCCAGCGGCTTCGCCCGCGCTGAGTTCGGAATCTATCCCACAGAAACTTACTACCGGGATAAGAATTATCATATATGTTAATCCAGGTTATAAGATATCTGTGTGCCAAATTTCATCCAAATCCGTTCAGCCGTTTTTGCGTGATTAAGTAACGAGTATCCAAACATCCTCACAAACTTTCACATTTATAATATTATTAATTTAATATAGTGATGATGTTGAAACGTAAGATTGTAAATTGAACACATAACATACATAAATAAACTGACGCCATCTCCCCATTGGGTCGGGCAGAAATTACAGAATGCCACCTGCTACGACCCTTACATAAGGTAAACAAACAACGTAAGTAGCTACTAATAAAAACCATTCTGACAGCTCTAACCTGGAGGGTCCGCGCCCACTCGACCCGCTTAGACTCGACCCGAAGAATAATACCAGATGTTTTACTACCAATTCAGTGCTATTCGTACCGTCAGGCAAAGTGATATTTTAATTCTAAATAACTTATTTTATTATACATAGAATAAATAATATTTTGTTATGATACATAATTTATCCTCGAAGTCAGTGATTTTGTTTTTTTTTTATATTTTCGAAGTTAGAACCTACTTGTTAACCTAATAATTTTAATCACGTATAAAGACTGATTCAATAAATACCACCGTGCCACTAGCTATAAGATTGTAAAGATAATTAACAATAATCTGTGATTTTTACTACAAAGTACAAAGCGTATATTGTGTATATTAAAAAAGGATAAGTACTTACTTGTTTCAATATTGATTTATTTATATAAACATTATTTAAATTTTGCACTCTGGTACAAGCGTTAAATATACACTTTTCTGTCTGACGTTTCTCTCATCGACGTTTTTACGCCTTACAGAAATATCCAAATATTATTGTCCGGGTCGAGTCTAAGCGGGTCGTGTGGGCGCGGACCAAAGACTACTCCGGCGCAGACCCAACCTGGAGAGGTTAGAGGTGTCAGAATGGTTTTATTAGTCCTACCCTACCTACTAGTGAATTATGCTTTTTACTTTCAACCTTTATTGTTTCACTGATTGCCACAGGTTACCCCTGTATACACTTTAATGAAATGTTTAATGTGTTGTGTACACCATGTTTAAACAAATAAAAAATCTTATCTTATCTTTTTGGCCTTTGGCCTTTCCTATAAAATAAAGAGGAGACAGTGGGCCCTATTAGAATACCAGTGCTGCGACACTTTTTTAAATGTCGCAGAATCATGCTGAGACCTTTTGACCTCGTACAGGACTTTGTTTTTTTGATATTTTTACACTGTTTTTAAATTTCAATAGCATATTGTAGTCAAGTTTGTGATATTCCTGTGCGAGTCTAATAAATACTTTTTCTTTCTTTAATTGCGTAAAACACTATCAATCTCAATGTAAATCATTTTGAAGGATATTGCCAATCCATTACTTCATATGTTCGAAAAATTTGTTTGCTCTATAACGTAAATAACGCAATGAATGTTGTTGAACTGTCAAAATGTAAGCCATTCCTACTGTTAGTATGTTACGCAATTACTCCGCAGGTTAAAGAAGTCAACTTAAGGAGGAAGCGCCAGTGTAGCCCACAATATTCAAATTTTGTTACATTTTTTGCAATTTGCAGGTCAGTGTCATGCTATATGATGAACAAAATTATTCCCATTGAATGCATTTTTCATGAAATACTTAGTCATCCAACACTTCAACGAGATAGGCGCTTCCCCCTTAAGTCACCATCCAGTTACAGCTCAATTAAAAATACAATACTCTTTACTTTTATTTCATCTCGGTTATTCTAACTTTTTATGTATGTATTAATAAAAGTACCTATGTATTTTTAGTTTAACTTTCGTTTGAAATATGCAAGTGTCGAAATAATATTAGAAGACTAACCGGTAGGTAAGTGGCGTGCACTAGAGGAACAGTTATGTAATAAGAGGCTAACCAAAATATCACGCTCTTGAGCTACAAGTCCGGTCACAGTTATGTTACCTCTGACAGCAATGACAGCAGCAACCCAAAAGCAACGTTATTCTAACTAGAACAAAGATCACTTTGTTTTGACAGTGACGCAGAATCAGAGGTAAAAAAATGTGAACGGACATAGTGCATGACCGCTCTTGACACGCTTCCAAATTCAAATTTGATTGCATATCAAAATGTGTTTTACAAGATGTTAATAAGTAGTCAGTTCATAATGGAGCAACAATTTAAATAAATAACAAATAGTAGAATGTTTTAAAATATTTATAGTAAATTGGAATTAATTGTATGTACGACATTATTAAAAAATAGGACGTAAGTATTGTTATTCTAAAAAATATAGTATAATTAAAATGTATAAAAAACTTAAAAAGCAAACTTAATTAGCTGTTACCCTCGACATCATCTCCATATATTTTTTTTATTTACTATTTTTATGCAAATATCCAGGATCAAAAGTAGCTTAAGTCCTTCTTTCCTTCTTCGGCTTCCAGGCCATCCGTGTGTGTGTGTCATCACGACCGGCCGCGGTTATTGCGTAGCACACTAACATTAAGTTCAAAAACATTAATTGCGTTATTCACATTGTAGAGCAGACAATTTTTTCGAAGATATTATGAAGCAACGGATAAGCAAAATATCCTGCAAAATGATTCAGATTATAAACGACGGCGCAGTTCAGAGCCCTAATTTACTATGACCAGTTAACGATTTCTTACTTCGAAACCACGTCAATTCCTTAGATCACACGATTTATTCCGGTCTAATACCAACAAACTAATACCAGTGGTATTTGTTTGAACTCATATTTATTTTCTATTCCGAATGGATACCATTGCATTAACTAATACCAAAACAAGTTCAAAGACATAAGGTACCTACACTCAGTAAAAATGCTTTGTGTGTAAATGTAAATGTAAGACCTTTAATTAAAAAAAAAATCAGTTAAATCCAAAAAATAAAATTTTGTTAGCAAACGTCCAGTTCAATAATAAAATATGACTAATAATCAACTTTATTATTAAATGTATTACAATTTTAGTTCCTCCTTGTATCTGTATAATGTTTTTTTTTTTGCAAAAATATCAAAACAAGAACAATTTACTTACAATCCAAAAATTACAAAATATCTCAGATAATCAACTCTTCATTATATTAAAATTTATCTGACATTGTAGATAGGTACGTAATTATTTACGTCTACCTGTCTGTTAATACAGTCAGGTATTTTTTTCACAAAAACAAATCACTTTTAATCTAACAATTGTAAAATATCACAGAAAATCAACTTTTTGTGTAATCAAATCAGTCATTCATCACCATCACATAACAATGAATCAGCATTTTTTTACACGCTTTATATTAGCTTCATTTGTATGTTTGTTTGTATGTAACCGACTCCTTTGGACGCTATTTTGACCCACTTTAAACGGTCAGATTTCATTTAAACTAACAAAGTTTAGCCTGATCAGACTTATCGACGAACTATGACAATTCAATAATAAAAAAAAATAGAAAAAAACACGCTTTTGTAGTTAGCAAAACTAAAAAATAGAAAATAAATAATAGTTTTAAAAAAAACTAAAAAAACACGCTTTAAAAACCAAACTAAAAAGTAGAAAATAATTTAATTCTATTAAAAAGCGTGGGGTGCTTGATATTAATTGATTATAAACATACCTCAAAGCTTTTTACTCCACACTCCAAGCACCCCACGCTTTTTAATAGAATTAAATTATTTTCTACTTTTTAGTTTGGTTTTTAAAGTGTGTTTTTTTATTTTATTTTTTATAACCACACAACGTATTTGATGCGGTTTTCACCATAAATGAAAACATTTCATTTTAGAAGATTATAAAGTTTAATACATTAATAATTAGATTTATTAAACAACTCGCGATGTTTTGTCTGAGTTTCTTATAATTGTGTATTCATGGTTCTACATCAAATTATTAATAATTAAGTAAGTATAAAACTTTATGTGTAGTGTATACGTGTTTACAGTCTGTAAGTAGTTTAGATTTTAAACGGTGCATTTTTGGGTCTAGGTAGGTACCAAAAGTAGTGCCTGAAAACTTATGGAATATTATTATATTCTATCCAGTAGCTAAGCATTTTGCCAAAAAAATATTATTAATTTTAAAATAGTGTTTAGTTCAATCTTACATAGGAGAGAAGAACCGGAGTAGCAGTGGCGAAGGCAAACCGATTCCCGTCGGCTTACCTTTATGAAATCCCACCTCCCACCGATTATTTCAAAGTACAATTATTTTTTATGTGTTTCTAAATTTTACTGAAAAAAACGCATGCGCGCAAAGAAAACCAAACCATCTTACAAAATTCTCTGATTCCAAGTCAGTATGAGTGAAAGAGCGGCTGATCCTCTGATGAAACTAAGTTTGCATCACGCGGTGAGTGTTTTTTCTTTAGGAACGGCTTACCCTGGCCATAATTACACTCCTCGCCACAGCGGGGTAGCCTGCGAAATTCAATTTTTCTTATTTTATATTTATTTTACTCAACTGACACTGACCTGAAAATTGCAAAACACGTAAGAAAATTAGATTTTTGCGGGATACCTTAGCGCCCTTAAAATACGTCGGATTTATTTTTATGAGTCTCTCACCAACAGGGGCCCAAGTCTGCTATTTTTATAAATTCGTCATTCCAACACGATCCCATTGTCATTTTGCTAAAAGTTCGTAATCTGCTAAATTCATAATGGTCGATCATTGGTCGTTCAATGGTGTCGTAATAGAATTGTGTTATAATGACATTGTCGTATTGCCATTATTATAAAACCCGTTAGTAGAAATGATTTTCCAAAAACGACTACTAAATTTGAACATTTATTCTTGCCCGATTTCATTTATATATATATTTTACATATTATTTATTCGTTTATCAGTGTTAAATTTTAGCAGATTACCGCCTAAGTCAGTCATTCATTTGTCATTATGTACGAGATTACCAATAAATGCCATTTCTTTCAGTGGTATGTCAGTGGCTGACCAATGGAAAGTCATAATGATGCCATTATATTAGTAGATTACCAAACTTGTCAAAATCAACAATTTTGAAAACAGTGATGATCATTCTGACACTGTTGTAATAGCAGACTTGAGGCCCTGGACAGTTGACAGTTGACCCTTGAAAGCACAAAAAGACTCCTTCGAAAAATCGGATGATATATTTTTCACCGTTTAGTCGCACGTGTGTAGTAGGTAAGTCGACCAGCTAATCTAGCATTACGCAGGACCTTATCAGCCGTTATCAACAACACTGTAAAACAGTTTAATCGCATTTTATTTAGTAGCAACAGAGACCACAGGGCGACAACATGTAAGTTTAAATTTTCTTAGTCGTTGGGTGATAAGATATTTTGTAGACTACTTATTTTATCGTTCATTATACCTATATTCAATGTACTCTTTTGGTGATATCGCTGAGACTCTGACTTATGTTAATTGTTAAGTGTGCTTAAGAAAGATGAATGAGTGACTGCCTGGAATGGTCCACTCAATCTGTGTGGTTCTCGGTACTTGCCCGTGGTCCTTCAGTTTAGTTCTCCTTAGGGTACCACGAGCTAATATTTTTGCCCATGGAACCCCCAAGGGGGACAAAGGGGTACCATGGGCAAATTATTCAGCCCGTGGTACCCCCACTAATCGTTTTTTATAGTAAAATGTCAGTATGAAGTTCGTTTTAAATTTTTTTTTTTACGTCAAATTGAAATGTTTGAGATGGGGTATCACGGGTAATTAAAATATATTTAATAAGAAGTTTGTTATATAGAGGGTTCCACGGGCAAAACTATTTGGGCGTGGTACCCCAAGGGGAATTAGACTGGGGGACCATGGGCAAGTACTGGTGGTTCTTTCCACAAATTATCATTTCAGACTCCAATCTACATATTCCACATAGTCTTGACGTGATGACCAAGATTATGTCTAGACTATAAAATAGACTGTGACCTCTGAGTTTGTTTCGGCCTTTCTTCTCAGAGTAGTCAGATAGGAAACGTCAACCTCATCTAGTTTTAAAAATATGATTGACGTGTAAAAGTGATTGTAGAAACCTACTTACAGAAATAAAATCATTATCAAACACTGAGAGCAGTGGCCCAGTGGTAACGGCCGCGACTTATGAGTTGTAGGTCGTAGGTTCAAACACAGACAGGTGTTTTACTTTGTGTAAATAATTTAATCAGTGCTCTAAAATCGGTGAGGGAAAACATCGTATGAAAATCGGCATATCTTAGAACCAAAAAGATCTTATCAAAATCTTACAAGCCATTACATGGCACTTGATCGTAACTGGCGAAATGTGGGTGCACGATAGAAACACCTCTGCCGTACCCTTCGGGGACCATGGCTTGATGTTGTTTATCTTTAAGAATGAGTTTATTGACCTTACTGTTGACTTTAAACTACTTATTGATGATTGTCACATGAAAGCATCAATAAATACGTAATCTACTAAAATTCGCGTTCATTGACACGTTCCATGTTATCAGAATTCGATGTCAAACTCTTGTTGAAGTGAAAATTTCTTTAGGCGCGTTGGACATTTTTTGAGATTGAAAAAACAATTGAACTCGCGACACCATTAGTCCGTAACCCACACCTCTGTATATAAGTTAGTTTTAGTTGAGAAAATTGTAATATATTTTTTTAGTAGTAGTTTATAGTAATCAATAAAAAAAACACTTCATTTTCATAGTATTTCCTGCACAATAAAATATTTCCTGACGATTAAAAAAATACACACGTAATTGTTCAAGTTTTCACTTCTGTCGGCACTCCCGGAGTGTCACTATTTATTTTTTATTTTTAACCTATTTCAAAAAAGTGGGATTTCTCAAAATATCTGTTTTTTTTTGTAAACACATATTTATGGTCCGCGATATCTCCTCTCCATGGAACATAAAATGGGAACCCTTCAAACAAATAGATAGATAATAATAAATGATATAGGTAAATAATAACTAGATCGATATTATTTCAAGGACACAGAACATATTAAAATTTTAATAATAACTAATTAAATTGTCTACCTCTTAGTAACTCATTAATTAATGTGTAAAGAAAAGAAAGAATATCGTTTATTTGGACACAGTTCGTGACATACAAAATACAATAACAAAATGTAAATGATAAATGCTGTTATTTCTGTAAGTAGTTTTGTACAAATACTTTTTTAAACGTCAATCATATCTTACGAAACTAACGAACTCGGAGGTCACAGTCTCATTTCTCCAGACATAGATAATCTTGATCAGATCAGTGAAGACCATGTAGTGTCTGAAATGGTATTTCGAGGAAAGTACCTGCAATAACATTATTATGAATAAAACATATTTTTTGCCTTTATTAGAAATAATTCGTTCACAAAAGCAATCTGTTAAAATAGTTGGTTAAGAAAAAGTGACATTGTTAAAAATTAACGTATCAAGGTTTTTGTGATGTCACAATACCAGTCAAAAGACAAGTACTCGAATAAAGGCTTGTTCATACGATTTTGGTGCATGAAGATTGATTTAGTTTACTTTTTGTAAAAATAATAAAATATTGATTTAATCAAAATAAAATGTAGATCATCATCATCAGGCTGGCGTTTTCCTAATTGAGGTCGGCTTTCTTTACTATCGGGTTTCTGACGACCCGTAGCGACTGTCAAAGATCCACGAATGACAGCCGGGACCAACACAAATGTCAACTCATACCTGATCCCTACTAATATAAATGCGAAAGTAACTCTGTCTTTCTATTACGCTTTCACGCCTAAACCGCTGAACCAATCGTCATGACATTTTACAGAGATATAGCCTGGTATATGGAGAAGGACATAGACTATTTTTTTACGCGATAACCCACATCCACGCGGGCGGAGCCGCGGGCAAAAGCTATTTAATTAATTTAAGTAACAATATAATCCTAACTTAATCATTTTTTAACTTTTAAAAGTTTTTGGAGAAGTTGTTTTTTTTTTATTTTGACTGCAGTGCAGATAAACTGTGTCATGTTTAATACGCGTGTGAAGATTATACCATAGATATTAAAAGATAATGGTTTCTACAGGCATTTTTAATGTTCTTATAAAATACTTGTAAGGATTAAATAACATTTTGACTAATTACCTATTTGTTAGATAAAACAAATCTAATTAGTACAATCAGTAATTTTATCATAGTCCGTTTTAGTTCATGATGGCAGAAGTTGGATAAATTCCACAATTTAATTTTCATTTTCGACTAGGTTTTGCTCATAACAATTTCGAAATCACAGTCCACTGCAATAATCTAAAATACATTATTAAAATATATCTGTACAACATGAGCCATTCAAATTGGTTCAATTTAATACAAATCTTCTGGAGCAAGGATAGCTTATGTTTCAAATTTTCAATGTTCTCTATAGATAGAAAACAAGAGTTAAATAAACAATGTAATTCAAAATTGCGAGCTTAATTTCCGAACTTATGATTAAATCAAAGCTACTCCACAAGTGTGTGTGAACACACCCTAAATCATATTCCAAAACCAAATGATACAAAATCAGTATTCTTTTTAAGATCTCGTTAACGCTGGCCGTGTGCCAGTTTTAAATTTATTTATAGCAAAAAAAAAACTTTTCTGACCATTTTTTCGTGTGTGAACTGCTATATTTTTGAAGTAAAGTGTACTAAAAGAAAGATGAAAACTTCCAGGGCAGAGGAACCACAGATCATTTCCGCGCTAAGAGTATTCTTCGAAGTAATATGGATGATCCTTCGTCTTGACCTGGAGATTGTTAAGTCTCTGTTCAGATTGGCGCTGCCACAAGATGCTAAGGATGTCACAGAAGATATTGTATTGGTGAGTTTTTTTTTTCTTTACGAAATTGGACCCATCTCTTATATGACTATTGGGTGACATGTTTTATTTGGTTGTATTATCAATAAGGGATATTCTACATAAATGTCATCTAAATATTAGTGGCCGTGGAATATGCTGGTCAATATTGAATTATTTATGTTAACTTTTTACTAGCTTCTGCCAGATTGTATGGAATTCGGTTGTCATGATAAATGCCCATTGTAATACGGAGGAATGAGGAAAATGTCGGAAAATGTCGGAGTATGAATGTCGATGGCTATAAGAGTAGGGAATAGCAAAGAAACAATGGTGTAAACTGTGTGTAAGATGATAAGGCTAGCAAGGAGGTTGTTACCGAGATAACGACTAATTGAGAAGTTTGGCAGAAAAAGACATGTGGCACTGACCCCAAATGAATTGGGATAATGGAAGGGAATGATTACTAGCTTTCGCCAGCGGCTTCAACCGCGTGTATGTTGGAAAATATCCTACGGCTACGTAAGTCCTACCGGGATCAAAAATACCTGTATGTATACCAGTGTGTTGTATATTAATATCTGTATGTTAATTCAGGTAAACGTATTAATTCCGTAACACATCCTGTATACAACTCTATTGATGAGATGCGAACTCCATAATCTAAATACACGTAGTATAGATGACATTGTGATTCCAAAATTTAGATTAACTAACTACTAGTAAGTCTTTTGAGCTTTCTGGGGTGTATTTATAAACGTCGATTAAAGTAAATGTTTAAACGTCAAAAATTCAAGGTTAAAACAGTCGCTAATCATTACTTAACTTTAAGGAACGTTTAAGGATAGTTCGCAAATAAAGGGGTTAATGTCAGTATGTTTTGTATTAAATTTGTTTACCATATGTTTTACTTTAAGAGAATTTAATTTGGCATTGAAATTGATATCTTTTCAAATCAGCTGATAGGCATATTAATCCGTGATAGTCTGTTTCATTTGTTCAGTACTTATTAAACTGAATGCGCGAATTAAATTAAAGTATGAGTCGCAACCGAAACAACCCGACTCTGAAGAGCAAGCTTAGCACGAGAACCATAGAGAAGCGTTTTGTCGACGGAAGAGTAGACACACGTTAGCACGTGACGTTTCCATGTAGACAGTTGACAGTTTTGTACCGAGTAATGTAGACAAGGGATTTATATACTACGGTCGAGTAGAAATAGAGACCGTCATGCTAAGCCGGCTGCAAGTTGAAAAATAATAGTTTAAAAAACTAAATAACAAGCTTTAAAAACCAAAATAAAAAACTAGAAAATAATTTAATTCTATTGAAAAGCTTTTTTTTTTTTTGGGATGGGAAATCATCAAATAACTTCTCCCGCACTGGGTGGAGCGGGAGGGCGTGTCAGACTTTTACCGACTAAAACCCACCCGTGTTCCCTCAGTTGCCTGTGTGCCAGGGGCAGCGGTATCTCTTTCGAACAACCCGCACCCCTGGCAGGCATCGGCGCTTGCGGGCCCCATCTGTTGCTGCTGACATCTCTTTGAGGCGCGCGTGGAACACAACGCGCCGTCGACCCGGGCTTGGTCCTTACCGGACAGCGAGCTACACATTACTCGCCGTCCGCAAGCCCGTGCCTACGGTGGCCGGGAATCAGCCTGGGATTCCCGACGCCCAGGGCGTCTCCTGCGAAGGCCACGGCTGTGAGGGTGCATATACTGCATCTCCCTCACGTGCACCGCCTCCCTCTTTGCGAGCATAACTGCTTCGCTGAAGGAGGCGACTGCCAGCCATGCCCTCTCGCTCCGTACCATGGCCTGGACCAGGGTCGGACGCGAGAGCATGCCGCCGCCGATCACCTCCACGAGGACACGGCGGTGCTCCGCCCAAGCCGGGCAGACCTCCACCGTATGCTCCACCGTGTCCTCTGGGCGATCTTCGCAATGGAAACACCCGGGCGTTTCCTCCCGCCCTATCCGAAACAGGAACCTCCCGAAACAGCCATGTCCGGTGAGGACCTGTGTCAGGCGGAAGGTGAGGACGCCATGCCGCCTCTCAAGCCACTCTTCAAAGAGGGGACTTACCGCCGCAATAGAAAGAAAAGAAAGAAAGAAAAATAGATTCCGATTTAGATAGAATCGTGGCGTGCCCATTCTATTTTTTCTGGCTTCGGCCGCTTGGGGTGCTTTTTGAGGTATTTTTATAAACAATTAATATCAAGCACCCCACGCTTTTAACATTGGAGCTCTTTCAAGTAGATTAAGCTCAGCTGCTTACGCATTAAGAAAAATAAGGCAGTTGACTGATGTAGCCACAGCTAGGTTAGTATACTTTGCTTATTTTCACAGTATTATGTATTATAGCGTTCTGCTATGGGGATCGGCAGCTGACGTAGATTCAGTTTTCATTCTACAAAAGAGGGCAATCCGCGCTATCTATAAAATGGGGCCTCGCGAGTGTCTTAGAAACAAATTCAACGAAGTTGACATACTAACTCTGCCTTCTCTTTATATCCTAGAAAATATCTTGTATGTTCGCAAAAATTTAGGTCTTTTCAAAAAAAGATGCGACTTCCATAACCTAAATACACGTAGTAAAGATGAAATTGTGATTACAAAATTTAGATTAACTAAAACTAGCAAGTCATTTCTAATAAACAGTATCCGCTTCTATAAGAAGTTGCCAAAGTCGGTTACAGAACTTAGCGATGGAAAGTTTAAAACTCACATCAAACGTGTCCTTATCAAAAAAGCATATTATAAGATAAAAAGACTACGTTAAAGACAAGGAAGTTTGGCATTAATTGCTTCTGCACGTGTGGCTTCCCTGGTAACTCATTAGCAGCATAACTATGCGAGCGTTTATTTTATTAATTTTATTTTTTACACTTTCTGACATATTCTCGTCATTCTTTGACATTATACAACACTTGTAATATCGAGTATTTATTAGTGATTCTCATAGAAATCATATCACTTGGTTTAAATAGGTTGATTTTACTTATGTAGATTCTTTTACATATTGCTAATGAGAGAACGTTGTAGGCCTACAGTTTCTATTCTTTATTTTCATTCGTCTAACTACCTGGTACTTATTGACAGGCCTGCACTGTCCTCCCATACCTAATATCACTGTAATTTGAAAACATTATAAAAGCCAATTATTTTTAAAAGAGTAACCGTGGAGTTTCTTGCCGGCTCTTCTCCATAGGAAGCGACAAATTGGAACCGTGCACCTAGTTTCTAACTTTTCATAAGTGCCCTTGTAGGTTTATGTGAAATAAAATATTTTGATTTGATTTTTTGAGATTTCACACTTCTTTTATCACTTAAACACGCCCAAAGTTAGGGCAAATTAGCAAGAAAAAGGAGTCTTTGTTGGAACATAACTTTTTAAAAGCTTTTCATTTTAGTATTCTGTTTCCGCACAGACAATATTAATAATGAGACAAAACCATACCATGTTTAATTTTTGATGTACATTGTCGAACAGTGGAGTAATACACTCCCGAAGTTTGTATGGGAATAATGTGGACTAGATTCACCTTAAACTCTGACTATAATTAGGTATCACAAACAATAGTGTCTATTTTTGTGTATCTCTTATCTCCACGTTTCAAACTGTAGCTGTTTGTTGTTCCTTTTGAATATAAAATTCTTAGGAAGAATTCATAAAACTAAACCTCTATTTGGTGGCATAGTGGGAACGGCCGCGATTAACGAACTGTAGGTCGTAGCTTCGACCCCAGAGCGGCGTTTTATTTCGTGTAAAATGTGGAATTGTATATTTTTTCATCACCACGGCTCACAAAACGGTGAGGGAAAACATCTTGAGGAAACTGGTATGTCCTAGAACAAAAAAGTTCGAAGGAATGTGACATCATCATCATATCAGCCGAAAGACGTCCACTGCTGGACATAAGCCATAATCGCCACGCTTGGCAGGCGGGTTGGCGATCGCAGTATGGTGGTCAAATGTATAGAGAACACTGCTGCCCATTCTCTAGTAAATCCCTTAGTCGCCGTCTACGACACCCACGGGAAGAAATGGGATGGTGCCATTCTTTTACGTCCGGCACCACACGGAACAATGTGACATATATAGGTACCAATTCGCATTAGACCCCCGTGGTGGATTACAGCACACTCCCTCTCACAGAGAGGATGCCTGTGTCCCAGCAGTGGGAACGTTATAGGACGATTATGTAAACCTCTATATTTCGCAGCCTTAACTTGATACTTAACTAATACTTAGCTAATTTTTTAAATAAATTGCATGATTATGACGACACACAAACAACTTACCTACTTCGTAATATTTTATTTGTGTGACATAATATTTGTATGCCGCGGCCACACCTGTGAGAAATGTCAAAGATAACTTTACAATGGCATTCACATTGCTATTTGACGTATGCCGATAACTCGGGTGGCGGTCAAGTGTGGCCACTGAATTTATCGCTTTAATTATGGGAATGTTTACGGCGTTGTTTATCGCGATTTTGGGCATTGACATTGACCGTAGTGTGGCCCCAGCATAAGGACAATGTCAAAGACCAGAAATCCTTGTTATTCCCTCGAGCGACAATTCATAGTCCATTGACAGTTATTTTAACTCTGACAGCAGCAACCCAACATCAACCTTAATGGAAAGAGAATAAAGTTCACCATGAAATTAACAGACTTGTTAGTGGGAGCAACCCAAAAGCAACCTTATTTTTACGAAAACAAAGAGCACTGTGATTTTGACAGTGATGCAAAAATAGAGGTAAAATAAATGTGAAACGACTGTAAACTTGATTACATTGACATTTGAATTCGGTTTAAAACAAAAAATATATAATAATTGGTATTTTAATTATAATTAATTGGTAACTGGCTTGCCTAATAAACTATTCTACTTAACATAGCATCACGACTTATTTCCCCGAAGGGACGAGCAGATGTGTATCTATTGTACACCCACATTTTGCCAGTTATGTTTAAGTCCCAAGTAATAGGGGTGAGCCTATTGTCATCAACCGGGCACAAATCCAGATTCCGGGTGGCTTCTGAGAAATTCCAGTAAGAAAAACCCAATAACGTTTGCCCGGCCCGGGAATCGAACCCAGGACCTCATGCTCGATAGTAGCGCTTGCGACCGCTAGACCAACGAGGCAGTAAACTATAATATTCTCTGATATATTTTATTATAAATCACAAAACTTTGGTAGAGTTTATCTTAATATTGGCGGAGATTGGGAATCCGTGTTATCTACATAAGGTGTATCTATTCATACACGAAATATCTGAAAGGGTCATTGTACTCATCATTATGAACAACTTTTACTATAGGCCCAAACCTGAAATCGCGAAAAAAATATCAGCTGTTCCCTACATTTATGTTCGCATATCTCGTCAAAATGTAGGGAACAGCTGATATTTTTTCGCGATTTCAGGTTTGGTCCGGTAGTAAAAGTTGTTCATAATGATGAGTACAATGACCCCTTCAGATATTTCGTGTATGAATAGATACACCTTATATACAACGTGTAACGGAAAGGGTATATACATACCAAGGGCTTCTTTGGATGATATTAAACGATATTGGAAGGGTTTTTAATCCTATCTCTACATGTTCGGAAGTCATGAGATTTTTTAATACATTGATACCAGAAACTGAACTTTTCAAATTGAAATAAAATCATGACTCGGAAGAGATTTATCGTGATATTAGCAAGTAACGTGGAAAGTTATTGACCTACGTAGTGTGGTGACACGTTTGTTAATGATTTGAATTTAAGAAACATATGAAACCGAACATTTGGTATCAATTCTTAGAGTATTTTATTTTGAGCTGAAACTATGTATAGTGATTCTATACCAGCTGTTATATTTAGTGCTTAAGGATAGCAATAGGGTTTCTGTTACACCCTGTATATACCACACAACTACTATATACAACTTTTAATATGGAGTGGACACCAAAATATAAACAAAAAATCAGCTGTTCCATTCATTTTGTCCAGTTATGTAAATATGTATAGAGCGGCTGTTTAAAATAAAATAATAAATTTATATTAATAATAATTCATTAAAATTTTAACTGTGTTTGCTAATTAAGTAGGTACCTTCATAATTAATTTTTATGAACTTTGAAACTACATTGTATTAGCATTTTATTTGGATAACAAAGCTATTATCGTTATAGTCTGTGTGATCGCATTGTTCTTCTAAACTTCGCCACGCGTTTTAATGCGGTTTTCATCATTATATGTATAGAGGTTTTATTCCGGAAAGTTACTGTGTTTAATGAACCTATATTTGAATATTTTATACATTAATCCTACATAATTTATAATAAAGATGCTCGCTGTTTTGTGAAGTCGTAATAACTGCGAAGCGAGGTGTTCGCTATGTTATTATAAAGCTTGAAGTCAAATTTACGAAATAAAGGTTCAATTCTAAGTATAACAAACATGCGTACTCTGCTTTGTAATGTTTCCACTGCTAGAACACCGGGCTTTTTGTGGTGCGGGTTCTTCGAAAGAGATACCGTGGCCCCTGGCACACAGGCAACTGACGGAACACGGGTGGGTTTTAGTCAGTAAAAGTCTAACACGCCTTCCTGCTCCACCCAAAACGGGAGAAGTTATTTAATGATTTCCCACCCTCAAAAAAAACGAAAAGGGCTCTCTGTTAGAGGGGAGTGGGCTGCAATCCGTCAGTTGCTTAGCCCAGTGCGGGTTGTAGATGTCACCTATCGTCGAATTTTTGGTTCTAATCAAAGACATGCCGGTTTCCTCACGATGTTTTCTTTCACCGTATTGGTGATGAAATAATTTACACAAAGCAAACGACCCTGTCAGGTTTCGAACCTCTGACCTTCAACTAGTAACTAAGCAGGCCTAGACAAAACACATTTCTGTTAGCGTTCACGCCAAACGCTACGCCAAAATGTACGGGAATTACATTCCCTGCGGAAAGATTACGCCGTGTCCTTTCCGCGTGTTCATTCCCATACATTTTGGCTTAGCGTTTAGCGTGAACGCTAACAGAAATGTGTTTTGTCTTAGGGCCCAGGGCCGTTTCCACTGCGTCACCACTGCTCTCAGTTCTAGGATTTCTTCCTAAGCAACATCTTTATGGGAGTCTGAATATTATTTAGTCAATCCTATACCCCTTATTACAAAACAAGGTTTTTCTTTAGGTATGGTTATCTCATACAGCTCCTCTTATAAAACTGACAACTTAGTCCAGTGCTAAATTGTCATTTTTGTATTAAGAACTTTACCCAAATAGAAGATAAGTTGGTAATGCCAATACTGACTGAGAGTTTTAGGCTAGAACTAAATTGAGATAGCGTTTTGTAAGACGGTATTAGTCAGTCAGAACATTTGTAAAGGCTTCAGGGGTGAAATTCCTCCTCTCCATTGTACAGGCTGACTATAAATTAACTTTAATCACATTTGAACTGTCAATCTTATTTAGAATAACCTTTTGAAAAATTTTTGTTCAGAAAAGACGAAATATCTTCTTATACCTATAATAGCTTTTGCCAGCGGCGTCGCCCGCGTGGTGGTCCTAAATTATCCCACGGAAACATACTATCGGGATAAAAGTATACTATATGTTAATCAGCCGTGTGTTGCCGGACGTAAAAGAATAGCACCATCCCATTTCTTCCCATGGGTGTATTAGGAGGTGACTAAGGTACTTACTAGAGAATTTGCAGCAGCGTTCTCTATGCATTAGACCACCATACTGCGATCGCCAACCCGCCTGCCAAGCGTGGCTATTATGGCAAACCCCCCTTTAGGGGAGGCCTATGTCTTGCAGTGGGCGTATGTCGGCTGAAATGATGAATTATGATGATTATGTGTTAATCCAGGTTACAAACTATCTGTTTGAAAAAAAAAAATCTTCCAAATCCGTTCAGCCGTTTTTACGTGATTAGGATCAATAAGTGAAGCAAAAACTTTGCAGGTAGGGTCCCTTTTTTACCAAAATTGCGCAGACGAAGTAAAATTAAATTACGGAGGAGAACGAAAATTGGAACAGGTATATGAACAAGGAGTGCAGAAAGCTAATACGTTTATAAAAAAATACATTTATGTTCGAATTCCGATCACTAGGCGACCACTTGTTTATTTAACTCACACGACAAACGTGTTTATTGTTTGATTCTGGTATAAAGAGCCCCTCAGGCCGTCACAGTACCAATTTCAGGTGTTCATTAGATTCAAAATCCCGTGAACCCCGCAAACTTTCTGACGAGTACCTACGTCAGTCAGTTTTATTTTGTTTATATGTAATACAGAAGCTGATTATTGCGTCAATATCTTATCTCCAGCTTAATTAGGACACGCGGACTTTGAGCTCATTTCTGGTACCGGCTCGTTAATGATTTGATGATGATAAAGTACAAAGACTTATTGATTTATCCTGCCTAGTCACTATAAAGGGTATAAAACTGTTCTACATTCTGTTATAACCTGATAACAGAATGTAGAACTAATAAATAGTCATTTGTTTTAGTGATTTTTTCCCAATGTCATTAAAATGGAGGTATACACAGTCGAAAAAGGCTTCATCAAACAAACAGGTGCGACGGCGACGCGACACTTGTAGAGCCATTTCCATGGAGTTTTCGTAGATTTTTTTCTACGAGAGTCGCGTCGCGCCAATAAGCCTACAGGTGATTCTCTTTACTCAAGTTTGGCACAAGCTACAGCTCATGTACCCAGAAGCAGCACAGCGCACTCCGTGCTCAGTATGATAATGCACTCAGGGTGTTGTTGGGGCTGCCCCGGCACTGCAGCGCATCAGGGATGTTCGCCGACCCCCGTGTCGACTATTTCTACACGACCGATGCGAAAGCGGTGTGCATCTCTGGGGCGCAGGCTTCGGACCATCTCCAACACCATCCTGAGTGTATTTGCGAACAGGTTTGATTGTCAGTACATTAACTATTGTTATATGATTAATGTAATGATAGACAAACAAGTGGCTCAAAGGCAGGCGTATTAATAGTCGATTTAATTTTATGAGTTTAGTTTCATTTTATTTTTTTATTTTTTAGTTTAATTTTATAAATTGTAATTTTGATTTTATTAAACTATTGAATTTATTATTTTTACTTATATTAAGATTATAATTTTTAATTTTTATTTATTGCTAAACTAATATTATTCAATTATGATCGAAAATGGATGGAATTAAATGATTTTGAATTTGAAAAATTTGAATAGCTCCTGGTTATAATCTATCTGTGTGCCAAATTCCCCGCCCTTCACCACTTCCTAGTACTTTAGCTGGGACGAAGAAGTGGGGCAACAAAGCCTCAAGCAATTGAGCAACATGCATAAAATAGTAGGATAGGATATTATTTTGTCGATTGTATTACACAGCTAGTAGATTATAGCTTTTATCCTGTAAAATTACTTAGTCAGAAAGATTAATGGCGGGCCTGAGTAGTGTTCGCTGGATTAATTAATGTAGTCTATGTAGGTACTTATACTTAACAAAACACTTTCAGAGCAAACTTACTGTGAGCCAAGTTTCATTCAAATCCGTCTAGTCGCAGGGTACAACCAGGATAGTTGCCCCAGGGGTAATACCAAACTGCATTCATTGATGGATTATTTATTATTAAATAGTTAATTTCTAATTTTATACGATTTTATTTGCATTTTTACGACATACGCTTGCTCATTTATTATTCGAATTTATTACAACATATTTTAACCCTTATCTGATTGCAATAACAACTATTATCGCTCATAACAACACTATTTAAAGTTAACATGGCCTTAATCTTCCTTCTCCAGATAACCGGTGCTGGTCATGGTATGGGCCGAGAGGTGGCGACCAGGCTCGCCAGACTGGGAGCCAAGGTGGTGTGTGTGGACATCAACCCCCAGGGCAATGACGAAACCGTTGCCTTGATCAAACAGGAGAAGGGGAAGGCGTACCCTTATCTGTAAGTACTTTCTTTTGTGTACTGTGTTTATAGAGATTAAAGGCTCGTGCAGACTAGCGCGACGCGGCGGTCGCGTCGCGACACTCGTAGAACAATTTCTATGAAAACTTAATGGAAATTGTTCTACAAGTGTCGCGTCGCGCTGTCGCGTCGCGGCTGTTTGTAGAAGCCTTAATACTGGGTGTAAGTGACATTGACGCTCAAACTGTTACTATGGATTCAGTTCATGATTCTAGAACCACCGTAAGTCATTTTAAAAAACCGTCATTCGTGAGTCATAAAAAAAATCCGCTGTCTCATACAAAAGTGCTATAGATCTACACCTACTGACACGGTGAAAATGTATGGAACAGGTGTTTTTTGTACTATTTTTTTCTAAAACCAGCGCGTCGATGTATGAACTTATGTGTTTATATTACACCTAGCGCCCCACGTTTTGATGTCAAGTCATTCAAGTCTCGATCCGTAGGAATATGGGATAGAATATGCCTATGTCCTAATCCATGTCATTACCTACCTGAGTGCTCAATTTCATTCAAATCCGTTTTGCTGTTTTACCGTGAAAGTGTCACAAACAGACATACAGTTTATATATTTGCCGAGTCAAATAAAACTTCAACGGTTTTTGTATAGGGTGCGTTTACAATTGATATTAAATGCAAAAGTAACTCTGTCACCCTGTATGTTACATTTCACGCGTTAACGGCTGCCCAGATTTCGATGAAATATAGCACAATGGTAGACCATGACCTGTTACGAAAGCAGGGGTTTTTTGTCTTTAAAATCAAAATCAAAAGTCATTTATTCAAACAAGGCTGAGAGTCAGCTCTTTTTGAATGTCAAAATTACATAAGACATTCCCGCCGAAACGCCCGCCCTTCACCACTTCCTAGTGCTTTAGCTGGGAAGAAGAAGTGGCGCAACAAACTCCCCAGCAGCACAGCTGTCTGTTAAGTTAGAAGAACTTGATTCTATACAGTAGTAGGTAATTAACATTACGAAACACAAAAAAACATTATATTTGCCATATGTCAGCTAGCACAGGCCTATAACATACATTACAATAGCCCATTGAAGTATTCCTTACAAACTTCCTTATATGTACATATTCAGTATTAAATAAAACTTGTGTTAATAAAATAGGTACAGATTAAACCTATTTTAGTAGCACTTCACTAACTTCCTGTGTCGTGGTACCTTCTTGTGCGACGGAAAACTCTTCTTCAACGACGACGGGCAGATAACAATTGGGTACTCGCACCACGAACATCTCGAAGTTGACGTAGCTTTGCGACTCCAGTAACTGCAACGCGATATTCTTGATGTCGCGATTTTTTATCCCGGTAGTCCGATTCCGTTGGATACCTTTGTCATTAATACGAGTATAACACAACTAAGTAGCTCCTCCATCTTCCAGGTGTGACGTCACGGACAGATCAGCAGTCTTCCAACTGGCCGAGAAGGTAGAGAAGGAGGTAGGAGTGGTGACTATCCTCATCAACAACGCTGGCATCATGCCCTGCAAGCCGGTGTTGAAGCATAACGAGAAGGAAATTAAGGCTCTCATGGATATCAATGTCAATGGCAATCTTTGGGTGAGTGTCATACTTCCTTTAAGACAATCGTTTAGAACGCTGACAGTCTCGTTGGTTTAGTGGTCGCGTGCGCTACTGTTGAGTTTGAGGTTATTGGGTTTTTTTTAGTAGCAGCCCGGTGTGGTTTTTAGCCCATTACATGGGACTTCGCATTTAAAGAGGTTTTCCCGGATACGTTTCTCCGGAGAAACCTCTATAACACCATTGTCTACCTACCCTTCGGGAATTACAGGTGTGATGTTATTTGTGTTGTGGTGTGTTTTTTTTTAGCGAATATCATGCAATCTCTTAACTTTGTATGAATAGGAATACCTACACACAAATTAAATTGTATTATTAGGTAAATCATTTAAAAAAAATTACAAACATAGTAATTGCTTTATTCATAAAGCAATTACTATGTTTGCAATTTAAAAATTTAATTTTTTTTTAGGTTTTTGCAATTTAAGTTTCTACTCTCAAGAACAAAATATATTAAGATGTTATATAATTGCACGTACACATAAAAAGGTTTTTATCTTGGTATCATTGTGACTTTCTGTCTTTGTAGTCATGCTTCCACGATTCTCTTATTAAATCATGTTTTTGCATTCTGATTATGTTACTGGACTAAACAATAGTTGTTTGTTATGCAAGGCTGCAAAGTTGTTTTTTGGCGCGAGTATTTGTATTGAAAGCTGAGCAAGCGAAGGATTCTAGGATTGAACCATGAGCGAAGCGAGTGGTTCAAATATACAATCCAGGGGCCCAAGTCTGCTATTTTTTATAAATTCGTCATTCCAACACGATCATTGTCATTTTGCTAAAAGTTCGTAATCTGCTAAATTCATAATGGTCGATCATTGGTCGGTCAATGGTCTCATAATAGAATTGTGTTATAATGGCATTGTCGTATTGCCATTATCATAAAACCCCTTAGTAGAAATGATTTTCCAAAAACTACTACTTTTGAACATTTATTTATTCATGCCCGACTTCATTTACATATATTTTTATTATGTCAGTATGTACGAGATTACCAATAAATGCCATTTCTTTCAATGGAGCGTCAGTGGCTGACCATTGGAAAGTCATAATGACACCATTATATTAGTAGATTACCAAAGTTGTCAAAATCATCAATTATGAAATCAATGATAGACCATTCTGACACTATTGTAATAGCAGACTTGAGGCCCTGAGCGTAGCGAGGCATTCAAAGGTACGAGACGCAGAATACCTTTGCTGCCGAGCGAAACATAATTTTTTTCAACTCACTACAGCGAGGAAGAAAAACAGCCTAAATAATATATTAAATTAATGTAGCTCAATGAAGTATGATAGCATTGCATTGTAGTTGTCGAAAACGTTTTCACGCCTTTAGAATAATCTCCATGCATGGAACAAATTGTACGCGTATTTTATGTAGTTTTCGCGCGATTTTTCCGGAAGATAACTCAATTCGGCATTACCGCTTGCACTTACTATGCAGGTGTTAAATTTATATCTCCATCGTTGCAGAACTCGCTCATATTTTATGATTTCTTACGATATACCTAATTTAAAAAAAAAACAAACCAAAGTTATGGAAAGTGAATTGAAAAGAGAAAAAGAATTAAATGTTTCTTTATTTTTCATGCAGTCGTCGTGCTGCCCAGTGCAATTATTCTAAAAATGGGGTTGAGGCACTGACATGATGATGATGATGATTGGACTCCCTTTTCCGCACGTAGACTCCCACTCGGTCCGTTGTGCGTGGGGGATTCTGGCTAACAGGGCCAGCCTAGCTTCGCCCAGAAGCTCAGAAGTTTCCTGGGGGTTTCGCAGGCTTCGCGGAGCGACCTCACTGTTCCGAGGATTTCTTCACGTTGAGTAGCCACAGCCTCGCAGTCCAGGATGACGTGGGTGGCTGATTCCTCGGCGTCCAGGCAGCCCCTGCAAAGCGGGCTGTCTGTGGCGCCTATGTTATAAAGATGTTTGTTAAGGTGGTTGTGGCCCGTAATTGTTCCTATGATTATTCTAAGGTTATTTCTACTCAGGCTAAGAAGTTTTTTGGTTAATCGCGGGTTTACAGTTGGTAAAGCCAATTTTGACTGTCTACAGTCTGTTGCCCGTGACCATCTATTGTTATGAAGTTCGGTTGATCTTTGGCGAATCCACGCACGAAGTTGTGAGAAAGGCAGGGGGAGAAGTGGGTACGGGCCATATCGGAGCCTCTCTTCGCAAGTTCATCGGCGGCATCATTACCTAAGGACGCACTATGCCCCTTGATCCACTGGAGTGTAGTTCGATTGGCACTGACATGAAATAAGTATTAATGCATTTTCAGTGGACTGGCTGCATAGAAAAATGATTGAATAGAAAGGTTCGGATTTCAAAAACTCTTTCCACGCTAGCGGGTAAAATGCACTTTTGCAAATGGACTAGCCTGCAATCAGTTTTTTTTTTAAATATTTCTATGGCTAAAATCCACCAAATTACCACCAAAGTGGTGGATGTCACGTCTCAAATTTTTGGTTAGTGATGTTGGAAGTAGGTGCCGATTTTCTCTAGATGTTTTTCATCACCGTTATGCGACCAGTGGCTTTAGTGTGAGTGTCATTCAACCATCTCGATAGAACAACACATCGAGCGCGTTTAGCGCCCCGATTGGCCCTGGATTGGTGACGGACCAATCGAAGCGTCAAACGCGCTCGATGCGTTTGATCGAGATAGTTAAATGAAACACACTAGGGCCACTGTAGTTTTGTAAAAGTTACTTTGTGTATTTTACGTGAAGTAAAGCACCTACCTAGGTTCGAACCCACGATCTACAACTCGTAAGTCGGGGCTGTTACCGCTATAGGCCACCTGGTCTCTGCCCTTCTATTCACCCACATCCTTATCCTGAAATTGAATAGAAGTGTGTAGCTATGTACATGTTCCCACAGCTGGGACACACGACTCATTCTCTGTGGGAGACAGTGGGCCTTAAGGCGGGGTGGGTCGGAAAAACGTCGTTTTGTATTGTGTTTTATAAGTAGATAAACCGGATTAAAAAAATTGAAAAAAATATGTTACATAGTTCACACCTTCATCTAGATATTCCGGCCATGCGATACACGATTACTTGCACTTTACTGCATCCAATTAAATCGCAAAGACAAGTCTAAATGGCGATCGGATTCTTATTTCATTTGAGTTATATAAGGTTTTAAACAATAAAACTTATACCATAATAAAGGTCGTAAAAAATGTGATGAAATCCGGCCGTCATAATATGGACTATGAAAACACATTTATAACAAATCTAGAATCCAGTGTTTTTATCTTTACATGCGCGCGATGGTGGGGTCAAAATGAAAATCCAAGATGGTAGCCGATTTTTTATTTTGTTTTCCATCATTGTTGTCGTTTTCAGATTTTTGAGGTCGCTAAAGACGATGGTGGAATCAAAATGAAAAGCCAAGATGGCGGCTAATATGAGTAATGGGATTGAATGTTTTGCATTCAACACATACAGACGTGCTCATAAATGCACAATATCAGTAAATAAATTAATGCTTGCATAATCAGTGACCCAGTTTTATAGTGTGTTACATCAATAAATATTTTAGTGATAATTTAAAATAATGGACTGACGATATTATAGTCGTATTACTTGTATATGGAAGGCAGCCCCTTTAATCGCAGCGCGATGATACGACGTAGCCCTCCACCGACTCCAACCCCGGTACCAACACCGGCACGGACACCGCCCCAACAACCAAGACAGGACCAAGATGAGACAATTGAAGTTGTGACCACTCCGGAGATTCAGAACTGGATGGGGTCCATTGAGCAGTGTCTGAATGAGGTTGTTGCTATTGCTTCTGAGGGAAAGCTAAACGCTGATCAGAAGCTGAAAATAAGCAATCTCTGCCGGAAAGTTGGACATGGAGTTTCGCAAATGGCGGTTCAATACCAGTCCTTAAAACAGAAAGCAATCCAAACCCATACCTCCCTTAAAACCATGACCGAAGCCCGAGACCTATCAGATTGCCTAATGGAGATGAACCGGACGATTCAAGAGTCCTGCACGAAACGGGAAGCAACTTCTTCATCTTTTGCAGAAATGGTCAGGAAGGGGTCCAACACCTTTGTTCGTCCTAATACTTTTAGCTCCGTGGCTATTTATCCCAGTGACAACTCAAAGACCAGTGACGAAACCAAGAACATGGTCCAAAAAATCATATGCCCTGGAGAAATGAAGCTGAAAGTTCGAGGCGTACGAAAAATTGGAAAAGGTGGTCTAATAATAAGCACTGAGACTAAAGATGACCTAGATAGGCTCAAACAAACAGTCCAACTCGCTTCGTCAGGGCTCACCGTCGACGAACCTAAAAGGCGCAAACCTCGCATAATAGTAATAGGAGTTCCCACATCGCTGGCTGAAAATGAGGTTTATAAATGTATTTATGAACAAAATTTGGCCGACAAACTGCCCACCATATCCCTAGATACATTTTTGACCTCAATAAAACTAAGCCACAAATCTGGCAGGAAAGATGCTGAGAACTGTAACTTTATCATAGAAGTTCCAGCCGTCGTACGCAAGGCCCTCATCACACAAGACCGGGTATTCATAAATTGGACGTCCTGCCCAGTACGAGACTTCACATTAGTAACGAGATGTTATAAATGCCAGCAGTACGGTCATGCAGCCAAAACATGCAAAGTTGCTGCCTCGACCTGTGGACATTGCGGTGAAGAAGGACATATATTACAAGACTGCGCAAAAAAAGCCGAAGCTCCTAAATGTGCTACATGTTTGCGCTTTAAAAAACAAGCCAACCACAAGACAGGAGACGCAGATTGTCCGGCCAAAAAAGCTGCCGAAAACAGGTACATCAACTCAATCGATTATGTAGGCGCCTAAGAGCGCCACATCCTTGTTTTTATTTTAGGCGTAATCTTTATTGTTATTTCTTTAGTTTAGTATGGATATTAACTTATTTACCAATATAGATAACTCATTTTTAACCGTGTCGAAAACATGTGAAGTTGAGGAGTGCAGACAATATATTTCCGACTATCAAAAATCATTAACTGTACTGACCCAAAACATTCGTAGTATTTATAAGAACATAGATAGCTTTAAAATTTTCCTTCATAGACTTAACTTTGATTGTGATATAGTTGTACTAACTGAGTGTTGGCTAGCAAACCGCATAGGTAACCTCCCAGTAATACCTGGGTATAACTTACTGCATACTACAATAAATTGCAACCAAAATGATGGTGTGGTAGTTTTTGCTAGAGATTGTTTACAGGTCACAGTCGAGGAACCTACTCTACAAGACTGTATGAGTAATTGCTTGGTAATCAAAATTGGCGCAACTACAGCGATAATCGCTATATATAGGTCACCTTCCGCTAGAAACTTAGATTCTTTTCACAATTCCTTAAATCAGATTTTTCAAGCACTAAGCTCGTTTAAGAATGTAATACTAACAGGTGATTTAAATATAAATATTGGAGCCGAAATCTGCGATGCAGGGACCGAAAATTACCTTAATATCTGCTCATACCATGGTTTTCTTCCCGCTCACACTTTGCCTACTCATCAGAGCGGTTCCTGTCTAGATCATATGATGATCAAAACCAGCTTATCATACATTACGCTTGTTACTAACTCAACAATTACTGACCATCACGCTGTGCTACTTAGCATAAATTTAACGCTGCCTAAGCAAAATCGTCCCCTGACCAAAAGCAAATTAAACACAAATAAACTCGAATATGATTTATGCAACCTCGATTTTAGCTTAGTTTACAATACTGCTGACGCTAACTTGGCTTTATCGTACTTAATAAAACATGTCCAACAAGCAATATTACGTAACACGACAGTTTCTACTGTGGATAAAAAACATTATAATATTAAACCTTGGATTACTCCTGGACTAATTCGATGTATAAGACATAGAGATAAACTTCATCAGAGAACAAAGAAATACCCCGATAATCTAATAATTCAAACCACCTATAAAAGATACAGGAATTTCTGCAACAATTTGCTAAAGAACTTAAAAAATAATTACGATAAAAACGAATTAACTAGAGCAGGTAACAATAGCAAACAACTTTGGAAACATATTAAAAACGTCACCAATATGTCTAAACAGCGTGAATCAAATTCGAGTTTACTGCTTACTAATGCCTCGCCACTCCTTTTAGCTAACAACGTTAATAACTTTTTTGTCAATGTTGGGAAAACTCTTGCGGAACAGATTCCGACACATTATTGTGACCAATCTTACCAAAAACCAGCAAATAGCAGTAACCTGAAATCTTTTGCTATGCTCGACACTGACGAAGACGAAATAACCCGAATTATTTCTGGGCTAAAAGATGACTGTGCAGTTGGATGGGATAACATAAGCAATAAGATCCTTAAACTCTATAAGCATATTCTGGTACCTCCCTTAACGCATATATTTCGAATCTGTCTTTCCAATGGAATTTTCCCTAGATGTCTAAAAAAGTCAATTGTAATACCAGTATTTAAATCTGGAAGTAAAGACCTAGTTAGCAATTATAGGCCAATATCGTTACTCCCCTCAATATCAAAAATATTAGAGAGAATTATAAACAGTAGGCTAGTTAACTATCTGGAAAACAATAACTTCTTATCCCCTGCGCAGTTTGGTTTTAGAGCGAAATTATCCACAGCCGATGCGGTACATAACCTGACCAACTACATCTCAGAAGAACTCGGCAAAGGGAACCAGACCCTGGGAGTCTTCCTTGATTTAGCCAAGGCCTTCGACACGGTGTCCGTTTCTGTCCTTCTGAATAAATTAGAGACTATTGGAATAAGGGGAACGCCGCTGAAACTATTTGCTGACTACTTACATGACCGATACCAATGTGTTAGAATTGATAAAACCATCAGTGATGAGCAGAAAACTACGGGTTTTGGTGTTCCTCAAGGAAGTATTCTGGGCCCTACGCTATTCCTGATTTATATTAACGACATGTGCAACCTTAATATTAAAGACGGGAAAATTATATCATATGCCGACGACACGGCGCTAATTTTTACCGCTAAAACCAGTAACGAACTGTTCGAAATCGCACAACTAGGTTTTGATACTGTGACAAATTGGCTTCAAACAAATTTACTAACATTAAATGCTGACAAGACAAAATACATTCGCTTCTCCATGCGCAAGCCTCAAGCTAACGTTACTAACCCTCAACTATATGCCCATCAATGTGGAAACCGTTCAGTCAACATGTGTAATTGTCCTTTTATCCTCAAAACGAGCAACATAAAATACCTCGGTGTAATAATGGACGACACTCTGTCTTTCCGAAATCACATTGAAAGTCTCGTTAAAAGAGTGCGCAAATTAATATTTGTTTTTAAAAAATTGCGATCATTTGCAGACTCAAAATTAATCAAACAAGTTTATTTAGCCCTATGTCAATCAATAATTCAATACTGCATCACATCATGGGGTGGCGCACCAAAAACTAATGTGCTTCCTCTTGAAAGAGCTCAGAGAGCAATTTTAAAGGTAGCAAACTTCCATCCCTTTTTCTTTCCCACAGATCTGCTATATAATTCCTGCAACGTGATGACTGTTCGCCAAATTTTCATTTTGCACTTAGTATTAAAACAGCACACCATGCTTACGTACACTGCTGACAATACTAACAAAAGACGGAATGATATAGTATGCACATCTAATACAACCTCGAAACATGTCTTTGTAGAAAGGTTTTTTACATTCTTAGGCCCATTTCTGTACAATAGGCTAAATAGAAAACTAAGTATCTATAAATTGAATTACTTCAGTTGTAAGAAAATTATTACTACATATTTACTTACCATCGCTTATGCACAGACAGAAGATCTACTTGTTGTCTGCAAATAGAACTACTAACAAGCTATTTTTATTTTACCTTTTTTTCCTAATTTTAATTTAGTTATTACATTATACACATTGTTAATTTATTACATTAAGTATTTAAGCTTTTCCTAGCCTGAAGCACAGGTTCAACCTAGTTCAGGCAATAAGCATCTGTGCCCTATTTTAAATTGTTAAGATACTCTGTAAATGAAAATGTGTCCCCTTTTATAAATAAACGATTATTATTATTATTATTATTATAATAAATTTTTTAGACTGAAATTTTTTTCACCATGGATTTTCATTTTGACCCCACCATCGGTTTTAGCAATCCGAAAAACCCTGAAAACGACACCCATGATGGAAAATTCGACAATTTTCGCATCCGCCATCTTGGATTTCCATTTTAACTCCACCATCGTCTTTAGCGACCTCAAAAACGCTGAAAACGACACCCATGATGGAAAATTCTAAAGTTTCGCAGCCGCCATCTTGGATTTTCATTTTGACCTCACCATCGGCTTTAGCGACCCGAAAACCCTGAAAAAGACACCCATGATGGAAAATTCGAAAAGTTTCGCAGCCATATCTTGGACTTACATTTTGATCAGCGAGCTCGAAAACCATAATAGGTAACACTTGACTATTTCAAAAACAGTTAGAAAGAAAAATAATAAATATAAGTCCACGTTCACACGGACGTAATAATATTGCGGCGGGATTTTTCGCGCGCTGGATTTTCAACGGTAGTGCGCCGAAGGTTGAGAATCCAACACAGTGCAACTCAGTGCGTTGAAAATCTAACAGTGTGGTTTACTAGTTAGATTTTCGTATATTTCGTATTTACGTACTGTAGTCGGTACATAGTTTTGTATGTAGGTATAGGTACATAAATAAGAAAATAAATAAAAAAGTGCAACCAAAAAACTACGACGATCACCCTAATTGGGTTATTACTTCCAGTCTTTATGTAACTTGAACATAACTGGTGAATTGTGGGTGTACTAATACACCACTACTCAACCCCTCTGAAAGAATACAGGCGTTATGTTATGAAGAAATCTCATTTCCGCAACTTATTATATCTTAAAAAGTACTTACTAGAATAGTAAAACAAAATAAACTTTTACTAATCGTAATCAGTTCAAGTTGATCTACTGTATTGCTCTATTCGGTGACATAGTTAATACTGCTGCCAGCCGCCAGCCACGCCTGGCGCGCGCGTCGCTCGCGTATCGTAACTAATTACGTCTTGCTACTCGTTTCGGGGGCTGAGGTAAGCTTTAAATGCCTACTGCGCTGGGCTCACCTCGCCTTAATCCAAGTGGTGCGAACGAGTTGGTGAATGTCACACGTCTTCGAAGTTTTTGCTTCTAAGACATGCCGGTTTCAGATCTGATATCAAAATAAGCCAAATAGCAAAAATGCACAATGGTCGCTGACATTGCGGTGGTTTTCATATCAGCAAGTATCTATTCATTAACTGTTACTTCAGCACCGCGGATCATGCATGCGGTTCCGAAAAAGCATTCGAGAAATGAATCACCAAATATTGTCGTTGATTGTCACTTGTTTAACTGTTTTTTAACTAAATATGACTTACGACAGCGTCAATTATGACAGCATACCATTCAACTTTTCAAGTTCAGCAAGTACTTACATTATGTCAGTGTGGTCATGTGACCATAGCCCGATAAATTCTTATTGTTACACATGCAACCTTTTTGCTTTTGGCATTCATTCGAGTAAAAGAGGAAAAGATCAAGATTAAAAAACATGTTTTTTAAATAATAATATCGTGAACTTGAAATGAAGGAGTTTTTGGCGGGATCGCGTTGGAACATGTCGCACGAATTTTCATTTTCATGAAATTTAGTGAAATAGCGAATTTAATTGTATAATTTTGGTAGTGAATTATTCAATTTAGTTACGTGTGAGTGCACAAGTGTCGTGAAGGTGAAACTAAGTGACTAACGTGGACTTTTCGTGTTCCCCCCAAAAACTCCTATTAGGTTGTTGTAAAGTTACTACCGCTTTACAATAACTTTAACTTTGACTTGACTGACTAAAGACGACTATGACTGTTTTGTAACTTCGTGCCCGATATCGGGTCATATACTTTATTGAAAAGAAAAATTACTTGACACTGGCTAAATGCACAAACCGTGTGAAGCCAAAACCTAAAAAAAAAATTAAAAAAAAATAAAAAACTTGAAATGAATTAAATAGATCGAGGATTTTCCACCAACTTAATCATTATTGTATTTTGAATAAGCATTATCCTGTTTCACTGCAAAGCGTCGCTTTTAAGGAGGTTTTGTTCCTCCCGGACTATTGACTTGTGGGACAGGTTTTACACAGTCATAAACTACATACATACATAAATTCACACCTTCTTACCATATGGGAAGGCAGAAACTACAGAACGCCACCTGCTACGATTCTTAAATACTTATATTGTCTCGTTAACGTTCATACATCAGTGGCCCTAATGTGTTTCATTTAACTATCTCGATCAAACGCATCGAGCGCGGTCGGTGCTGCGATTGGTCCGTTACCAATCCAAAGCCAATCAGAGGCCTTAGCGTGAGGTTTCATTTAACGTTTGATCGACATGGTTAAATGAAACTCACACTAAGGCCTCTGGTCACACACGCACGCCATTTACGAGTACTACGCACCTGACCTGTCTGAAGAACATCAGCAATAAGGTCACTATATTGTCCTCCTAGGGCGTCTCCTCCGGCCATTTCCACTCACCTATCTTGTAAATACCTTTTGTTAGCTGCCTTTCATTCTCAACATGACCAAAATCCATATCTATACAGTTTGAAAACAAAATCACGTGAACACGATGACCACATCTGTTAAGCGCCCCTACTATATAATTATATCTCCTCTATTACATGGGATTTAGCGAAATGTGGATACCTACTATAGGTACACGTCTGGTCGTCTGCCTAACCCTCGGGGATACAAGCGTGCTGTTATGTTTGTTTTTTTACATCGTAGTAAGTATATATTTACAGACACAAAATCGAAATCACAATGAAGATAACACTCCCGACCCCTTCGCCACTTAAGTAATCAAAGTTCACACGAACGCATAAAAGCCAACTTCCTAAATAGGTATAATGTACTGTATATAAATGTTCATGTAAATGTTAACCAGTGAAGGTTTATCACAATAAAAACCTGAATCTGCTTTGACAACAACCTTTATTACGTTACTCATAGTACTTTATTGCAATTTAAATTACAACACCGAAGTTAATATTGTTGAATTAACTGTATGCATACGGCAACCAAAGTCATGGGTAAATGCTGTTTTTCAATATCCGTATCCGCACAGATACTAACCACTAAATGAATAAACTCGAAAACGATCGCATAATGTGTATCTATCAACTGGAAAAAAGTTTATGGTCTTTTGTTTTGTATGTTCGTTTTTTGTTTTTTTTTTTTTTTGCGTGGGAAATCATCAAATAACTTCTCCCGCTCTGGGTGGAGCGGGAGGGCGTGTCAGACTTTTACTGACTAAAACCCACCCGGGACGGCGGTATCTCTTTCGAACAACCCGCACCCCTGGCAGGCATCGGCCCTTGCGGGCCCCATCTGTTGATGCTGACATCTCTTTGAGGCGATCGACTTTCGAAATTAGGGTTATTTTTAATTTTTTGTAGTATTTGTTTTAAAACGAAGAAATAACTTCATATATTTTCACTTGCTACGTAGATAACAGTGACAGGAAATTATTATAATATCATCAACACATAATAAGCGGACAAAATACGTTTATTGAACTCAAAAACCACTATAGTCTATTCGCGTTAAGAAAATAGTGTCTCATCGTTGTTACTCAGCTTAGCCACGCCCCTTGACCAATTAGATCATAGATATAGTGTATGTCTGAAGGGCTTACTTCAACTGGTCAATGTGAACACGGCTTTCTAATTTACTATGATCTAATTGGTTAAGGGGTGTAACTAAGCTAAGTGACAACGATGAGTCACTACTTTCTTAACGCGAATAGACTATAGTGAAAACGTGACCAAATTTCAACTCAGTACGTATACCCTTTCAAACAAGTTTTTTTTTATCGGTTTATAAATGACGGAGTTCTGAGGTGACAAACATAAAAAAACGTCGGAATTGAAAACCTCCTCCCTTTTTAAAATCGGTAATAAAGAGGTAAGTAATGAAAGGTTCGGCAGAGTCATACATATAAGTATTTCTATGGGCGGAGATGTAGGTATACACCAAAATTTCGCCAGTAATGATGTTATTGAGTCCCATATAATAGGAGACGAGCCTATTAACGTAAGCTGAGTATGAATCCAAACTTCGGGTCCGGGCTGCTACTAAGAAATTCCTAATTTAAAGACCACACACACTTTGCTCGTCCTGGACTATGTAAAATCTGCACTTATGCAGTTAATTGATAATACTTTTTTTCTTTTACCAGATGATCCAAGCCTTCCTCCCAGCGATGCTGGACCGCAATGCCGGCCACATCGTCGCCATGTCGTCCATGGCCGGTAAAATGGGTCTCCGTAACCTCGTGCCGTACTGCGGCAGCAAGTATGCCGTCAGAGGCATCATGGAAGCATTAGCTGTTGAACTGCATGAAGACCCTAGAGATACTAATGGGGTAAGTACTACCATGAGATGGCATTTTCGTCTCTAAAGACTTACAAAAAGGCAAATTCTTGCATTTAAATGTTTTTTTTTCTCTTATCATCTTGTACTCTAGTGCATTACAAGATCATTTAGATCAGAGTCTGTCGTTTGAGGCCTCAAGGCCGATTCTCGTACTTAAAAAACGTAACTAAAACGTTCAAATAGTAGTCGCAAACGCATCTTCGACAATCGATGTCAAAAACTACTCGAAAATGTATTTTCATTAGAGGTTTATTCGACAGATTGACATTAGAAACCGAATGTTCTTAAAAATGCAAGAATTAGCCTCCTGACATTTTATAGTTCCCGGTTCCACTGTGTCGTGACGATATAAAATCGTGGGAGACTCTCGTTTTTAGTTGTTCCGACTAGGCCAGGAGCTGCCGATCTATTCTGTAAAAATATCACCTTGATAGTTTAGGCGAAGTGGTCTTAGAGTAATCAATAGTATCAATTCCTAGCACCAGATAGAATAACAGCTCACTTCAAGGTCACTTCACATAAGTTTCACGGTGATTTTTTTTACAGAATAGACCGGCTGCAATCGCACGCATTTGTGCACAAACACCAATATACCTCTAACTGGCGGCTACCCCTCGTCATGACACAATAGGAACTGGGCTTTATACAGGGTGTAACAGAAAACCTATTGCTATCCTTAAGCACTAAAGATAACAGCTGGTATAAAATCACTATACATAGTTTCAGCTCAAAATAAAATACTCTAAGAATTGATACCAAATTTTCGGTTTCATGTTTCTTAAATTCAAATCATAATATACGTGTCACCGCACTACGTAGGTCAATAACTTTCCACGTTACTTGCCAATATCACGATAAATCTCTTCCGAGTGATGTGTTTAATTCAATTTGAAATATTCGGTTTCTGGTATCAATGTATTAAAAATTCTCATAACTTCCGAACATGTAGAGATAGGATTAAAAACCCTTCCAATATCGTTTGATATTATCCAAAGAAGCCGTGCCCTTGGTATGTATATACCCTTTCGGTTACATGTTGTATAATCTTACTATTTGTCAATCATTTCGAGCTGAAAGCTGAAGAAATCAAACTGTTTTGAGTTGTAGCAGCTATCAAATTCGCCTTAGAACCTCTACATTTTTTTTTTTTGATAATGATATCACATGATCCATTTCTTTCCAGATCAAGTTTACCACAATCTACCCGTACATCGTGAACACCGGCCTGTGCCACAACCCACGCATCCGGTTTGAAGGCCTCATGAAGACGGTGGAGCCTGGCGACGCTGCCGATCAGATCGTGGAGGCAATCCGCAGGGAGTACCACGAGATCACCATCCCTAGTGACATGTATTATTCGAACAAGGTGAGTCATCTTTATCTATCTATACAGGCTGTAACAGAAACCCTATTGCTATCCTTAAGCACTAAAGATAACAGCTGGTATAGAATCACTATACATAGTTTCAGCTCAAAATAAAATACTCTAAGAATTGATACCAAATTTCCGGTTTCTTATGGCTCTTAAATTCAAGTCATAACAAACGTGTCACCGCACTACGTAGGTCAATAACTTTCCACGTTACTTGCCAATATCGCGATAAATCTCTTCCGAGTGATGTGTTTATTTCAATTTGAAAAGTTCGGTTTCTGCTATCATGTATTAAAAATTCTCATAACTTCCGAATATGTAGAGATAGAATTAAAAAAAACCTTCCAATATCGTTTGATATCATCCAAAGAAGCCGTGCCCTTGGTATGTATAATGTCGCAGTATGATAGATAAGGGATATAATTATATACCGTAACATAGTTATACGAAAGCGATTCATTACTATCTTACTAGAAATATAATTATAATATGGTTCAAGTTTTACATCACCGATAAGACTTTACTACGACGGGATGGGACTCTTCGCCAACAGAACACTTCGCCAACAGGACTCTTCGACGACAAGGCTCATCCTTGCGCTATTACTAAATAGTCAAGTAACTGCCACTAACATGGAAGTAGCGCTCGCCGGCCGCTGCCGCGGCACCGCTCGCTTTGCTCGCTCGGCTCGCGCGCGGTTGGTCACAATTCTAACCTAACCTAACCTATTACCTACCTGATTAGCCCTGTCGGCGAAGAGTCCTGTCGGCGAAGTGTTCTGTCGGCGAAGAGTCCCATCAAAGTAAAGTCTTGTCGGTGCTTAGTCTGTCGGCGTTTAGTCATACACTGCACGTCGCACACTGCCCCAGTCAGTCGGTCAGCATCAGTTGTTCGGCGTGCACGGTTGCGTTTTCGTGCATATTTATTGAATTTTCGTCACTTTTTGTTTAATATCTGTTATATATTAGTTTTATCATTGCAAATTACTTCTCATAAAAACCAATATATTGTTTTATTTGATTCTATGGTAGATTTATAACTATTTAACCAGATTAGTTAAGTCAGATAAACATATTACTAGATTGCAACCGTAAGATAGTAATGAATCGCTTTTGTATAACTATGTTACGGTATATAAATATATTCCTATGGATATAACTATATTACTGCTTTATCTATCACACTACGACATACAAGGTTATTTTTGAATCACTGTCCAAATTTAAAAAAAAATCCGACCTCCCATACAAAATCTATCAGCTGACTATTGATTTTGTATGGGAGGTTCGATTTTTTTTTTCATATTTCGACCCATGTTTTTTGGAGAACGTTGTTCAATTTCACGGGTACTATCACCCTGAAAAATTTGGACGGTGACTAAAAAATAAACCTGTATATACCTTTTTCGTTACACGTTGTATATACTGCTGGGGAGTTTGTTGCGCCACTTCTTGTTCCCAGCTAAAGCACTAGGAAGTGGTGAAGGGCGGGCGTTTTGGGGGACTGTCTTATGTAATTTCGACCTTCAAAAAGTCCTGACTCTTAGCCTATTTTAAATAAATGACCTTTGATTTAGATTTTTGACTAGTTGTCGCCCAATGGTCGAAATATGACCAAAACTCATTTAAATTGTAAGTATAACTTACATTTAAAAAAAAATTAGCTTTCTGTAATCCTCTATATAAACTTTGAATGTCCCAAGTTTCATACTAATCCGTCCGTGTACTTTTCGGGAAAAGTGGTACAAAGTTTTTGCTTCACGTATTAATACAGATAATTATATTAAAGTACATATTCATGTCTGTCTGTATGACCGCGTTGCTCGTTAGTAAGCAAACAGATCATTTTTTAGGTTTTTATTTAAAAGTCAGTATATCTTAACGCCTTCGGTAGAAAGTTTTCAGAAGGATTTCACAATTAATCAATATTTTCGTGACTTCCCCTTTGAATAGTCAAAGATCATCTCGAAAACAAATAAATCCTCATGACGTTAAAATAACGAAATATCTGAACACAACTGACAAATGCGTGCACTGAATGGACATGTCCACTCAATCTGTGTGTCTTTCTTCAAAAGAACATTTCAGACACCGATCCACATGGTCTTCACATGATCTGACCAAGATTATGTCTAAACTTTAAAAGAGACTATGACCTCTGAGTTTGTTTCGGCCTTTCTTCTTAGAGTAGTCAGATAGGAAACGCCGACCTCATCTAGTTTAAAAAAATATGATTGACGTGTAAAAGTGTTTGTACAAACCTACTTACAGAAATAAAATCATTTATCATTTATCATTTATCAACGGAACCAATTTCTGTCCATGAAAGTCATTTAGAGGTCACAAGAGCTTGGTTCTGTTGACTTCATTTCTTCTTATCTTACCACCATTTTAACCAATTCTGTCTCTCATTTCAGCTGTTCAACCTGTTCCCGCCAAAAGCTGGTAAGATTTTAACTGACTTCATTGGAACCGGACTGGACCCCCACGATTGAGCTACTGTTATTAAACGAACAAATTAATGTAAATAAATACAAAATAACATGACATCACGCATTTGAAAATAAATAAAAAGTTGTTGGTATAGCGGAGTTATTATTTTTATAAGTTACGCTCGTAGGAGCGTAGGTTCTCGATTTTGAAATATTCTAAGATGTCTCCTCTCCACGCGTCCAATTCCTTCACTAGGATGCATAACCGGAATGGCTCGAAATCCTACCGTATCCTAAGGGCACGTCTTACCTACCATTATGGTATACCCCGATCTACTCCTTGATATGCAACGGTCTCTGTAATACCATGAAACTTCATGGTGAGGCTTCATTCAGGGGCTACTCAAATCTTGACGCTCTTCGATTAATCTAGTCTGGTTAAACCACGCTGGAGTTAGTGCCTTTTATTAATTCTAGCTTTTGCCGGCGGCTTCGCCCGCATGAGGTTCGGAAATTATCTCACGGGAACGTAGGACCGGGATAAAAAATATCCTATGTATTAATCCGAGTTATAATCTATCTGTGTGCCAAATTTCATCGAAATCCGTGCAGCCATTAGTGCGTGATTGAGGAACAAACATCCAAACTTTCACATTTATAAATATTAGTAGGATACTATTACAAAACTCAGGAAAAGTTTAATAGATTTCTCTAACCAACTAAATAATTTTTTTTTGTATACTTGAAACTGAGTACTTAACGATCTACAATGTAGGTATCTAAAGCTGATTCACATTTTATCTTAGAACTAAATAAACCTTATGAAGTTTTATATTGAATATTTTCCTAACTTCTATGTCTTATTAGTAAGGGTCTTCAGGAAGGTGGTGGTGTGTCTCTTCGTGGGCAGACACTGTCCAAACGCTTCCAAAAGTAGGGGCTCTTGCTCTACCGCTTGTCTGAAACAAAAACGATCTCATCATTTTTTTTTTTTTCAATACAAAGAAGAAAGAATAGATTCTTAGTACTGTTTTCGATTACAAAGAAGCCGAAGGTACCGAGTTCTGTGGTATATTGTCAAGAGAGATTTACTTACCTAGTGGTAGGTACCTACTCTGTTTTAGCTCAATAGATATCAGTCGTCTCATGGAAGATCTTGTGAGTATAAATACAGATGAGCGTGGAACATCGTGCGAATATATATACAGGGTGGTAGGGACAGCGGCGACGCATATTCTATTACCATAGATCTAGTATATGATTCGGAAATTTTACGTCTGTTTTTTAAAAAAAAAACAACCGGCTTCCAAAAAACACTACAAAGTGAAAGTCGGTGGCTTCGGAAGTCGGTGACTTTGGATATGCATTTTATTTAATTTTTTGTCACCGCCTTCCTAAATTAGTTATTTTTCACTTTGTACAGTTTTTGTGGAAGTCGGTTGTTTTTTTTAAGTTTTTTAGTTTTCACTTTTTAGTTATAGTACCTACCCCACACAATTCGAAATTTCATCATCCTTGGGGTCAAAACAAAGCATATTTATGCGATAGCAGCAATCGCGGTTTGTTTGCTGTCATTTTTTGAAGAGTTCTGTTGTAACTCCGAAACGCATCATCTACATGATGTTTTTATGGGATTCCGGAATAAACACCTTTTGAACAAAAAAAATATTTTGCAAATCCGTCTTTATAGTAATGCCAGAAAATACATTTAAAAAAATATATAAACATGTCGAATTGATAACCACCTTCTTTTTGAAGTCGGTTAAAAATTCGCGCTGCCATACATTTTGTCCGCGTAGGTACTACACTTATTTATGATACAGCTTAATTTCGTTTTGATAACCGACGTAAAATTTCTACGCTACGGGGTCTAGAATTGTGTGCCGAATTCATGGTGCCAGCCTGTATGTTCTTCCCTTAACATAAAGCAGCTTACCAGAAATGCATGCTTATGCAAGAAAACCGCTGACAAAACCACATTACCTGTAATCATCCAATGAAACAGTTCCATCCTTGTCTACGTCCAGTTTCTTGAGCACCAGTTCCACTAGCTCACGCACTCCTTCATCGGGGTCCTCGTCACCAGGCTGTTTTAGTAAAGAGTTCCTGAAATGAAAGAGATATTGATTCACTTTCTTATGTCACCATACCATGTTGATTAGCCTCCATGACAGGGAATAGCTAACTGCGGTAACTAGGGTTTGAGAACAGTAATTTGAATTAAGGTATTTTTGATGATTTCAAAATAATCCTACGCGATGCCAGTGCTTTAATTTGCAGTCGTATTGTCGTCCAAAAGGGAATCGTTATTCTTTTAATTATATTTTTCTTATCTAAATCTTTGGTATCAGGTAAGCTTCCAAAATTTTGACGGTGATGATTCTGTTTTGCACCGACTGAACTTAATTTAGGCTATTGCTATCTTTTTCCAAAAGTTGAACCATTTTTTTTGTTCTACGCAAATACGACGAACTAAATACATCATCCTTGAAATCAGGCCAAACTCAAGGCAATCGAGAAGTCATTTAGTTAGACAGTTCCAAAGCGTCACTTGTATTTTTCTTTCGCGATCCGGTAGTAAGAGATAGCAATACTGTTATTTTAGTTTAGGTAGTCATTAAAAAAATCGGAACCTTAACTGATCCAAAGCAAAATAGATAGGTGAGTAAAATTTATCAGAAGCGTGAGCTATAAACCCCATCAACATACATAGGTATATTCCGAATGACTAAATAACGATAAATTCTTACCTCAACAACAAAAACATCTCTTCCCTCGAGATAAATCCATCATTATTCAAATCGTACACCTTGAAGCAGTACCCTATACGTTCCTCCGTATTTCCCCTTAGTAACACACTGAGCCCCTTCACCCAGGACTCGAACCTCAAGGACCCCTCCCCACCTGCCGCGCCGCGCTCCCAGGACATCCACATCCGCTCGAGGATGGCTTCTTCTGTCACCAGGTCAAAAGTGTTGTGCATTACGTCTCGGAACGTGCTTTGGTCTATGCCCTGAGAATGAAGAAGGTCAATTCAGTTTGGATGAAGTTTTGAATCGAGGTTGCTTCGGCAGTTTTTCAAGTCTGCTCCTGGAGACGTAGAAGTGGTCCTAACTCTTCCATATTCATTACGTATACAGGGTGTAATTTGAATCATTGTACTCATCATTATGAACAACTTTTAGTATGGCCCCAAACGTGAAATCATGAAAATAAAATCAACTGTTCCCTACATTTATGTTCGCATAACTCGTCAAAATGTAAGGAACAACTTCAAATTCAAATTACACCTTGTATAGTTGATAAAATGTTTTCACGACCATCGGTAGCTCAAAATGTTGTACAATGTTCAGCCTATAAATTAGATACGAGTAATTAGATCTGGAACTCAAATGAAGTTGAGCAGGACTTCTGTCAAGGCGCAGCGATGACAGGTGGGGTAAGGATGTTACAGAGTGGCGTCCAAGGACAAAAAGACGAGATGTTGATCGTCCGGCGGCGACATGGGTGGACGACATTGTTGCCAACGTGGGAAAAACCTGGATGAGGCTGGCACAGGAGCGTGGCAATAGTCACAAGAAAAGAGAGGCCACTGCTATAGAGCAGTGAGTGAAGTCAGGCTTTAGATGACGATGATGCTGAATCAGAACTGGTAACATACATCCAAAAAATTAATTCTCCAAGGAAAAAAGTAACTGTGTAAATATGTAGTTTCAGAGTAGCAAACCTACGCATATACATTTAAATTAAATAAAAACATCGTGCCATATTTCATCGGACACCATAAATAGCACTAGCTAGACTACAGGGCTATAAAAACATACCCTGAAAAAACTTCGTTACGTAAAAACCGCAAGTGTCAACACATTGATACATTGCTAAGACTAACGCTGTGTGTTGTTCTTATCTCGTATTGGCACGAACTTATACACCGTGAAATTTAAATGGTTGTTTTCCCGCAGCGAAATGGTTTTGTCTTGGTAATACAATCGTTGTATAAACAAATAAAATATTAGAAACAAAAAATGGCAGATTAAACCATTGTGAAAAATCACCACTTGCGAGAGTTTATTTTGCTTTGAACATTTATGCATCGCTGTTCCCTTCCTCGGCGGTGCGTGCGATTCGAGTAGTACCTACAAGTTACCTCTAGTCTTACTATTGAGTAGTGTTTTATCGAGTTGATAAATATTTTTTAAATTATTTTTAAACAAAAATAAATCTTTATTTTTTTACTTTTACACTATGCTTCGAAAGTACTCCATATGGCAAGTTGTTCTGCCGTGGGAAAACAACCACTAAAATTTCTCGGTGTATGAGAATACCAAGCTCATGTTGTATTAAAAAAATTGGGGCTGACTCCCGGTGCACCAGACGGCCGGTCGCTACCAAAGTATTGCGTTTCGTGGATGCTGAAGTCTAGGTGCTCCACGTACACATTTAAACCCTGGCCTTATCATGTGAACCCTAAATCGCCCGGAAGAAATAGAGCTCGTGGCTAAGTAATAACAGCTACACGGGTCGATTGATCGGATTAAGCTACGCTTGCCGCGGTTAACCAGTAGATAGGAGACCGTCTCTACATACCAAGACCCCTCCGTGCCTCGGAAAGCACGTCAAGTCGTTGATTTTGGCTATCATTCTTAGATCTTTGACTTTGATTTCTACGACAGTCGTAACGGGTCGTCAGAAGCCCGAAAGTTGGTCAAACCAGTCTTAAAAGATATCGTAATACCCAGTAACTGGGTTGTGGAGGTCAGATAGACAGTCACTCCATGCGAAATACTTGTAGTCAGCTACATCTGGTTAGACTGGGAGCCGACCCCGACATAGTTGGAAAATGGTTAGGTATATTATGATGACTTAGGAAGGTGCCTAAAACTAGAATGATGAAAAGGAGAAATAGTAAGCTAGATGTTGTGGAAATTCAAAAACAAGTGATGAAGCTTTTCCACCTTTTTTATAAAATAAAATTCCAATAAACTTAACTATGTAAACTGTCAAGTGGGAGTTGTCTATTTTAGGACTGGCGATTGCAGATTTGCGGCATATCACATTCCCCAAATTTTCATAAGCTCATTTTACAATGTAATAATGCAGTTTCTTACCAATTTTAGCCTGCAATTACGTAAATTACAACTCGTTTCTTCCAAAATTATAACATAATTTTACTTCCGCATTTTCCGGTTTTCATGGCAGCGCAAATAATCGTCAACGTCAAAATAAATTGAACTTTAATTAAGTTAAATGTGAAGGCAATTTGTATAAAATGTCATTTTCATTTCCGTGAATATTGCAGAGTGAAATAAAATTAATGATAGCCACTTATTTCATGAAAGACCACTATGTACCTATATATAAGCGAACGAGCTACACTGTGCTATTATTTTGCTGAAAATCCGCTAGGTAATTTTGTCATGAAATGTACCTACTTCTAAATAGCGAGGCAGACATAGGTATTAATACTGACTAAAGGCTTAAGTTGTTATGTAACATTCTTTAGAGACAATAACTGTGTAATCTCATGTTCCAAAACCATTTGATGAAAGTGTGAACAAACGAGCCAGAAAACATACTCATCATCATCATTTCAGCCGAAAGACGTCCACTGCTGGACTTAAGCCTCCTCCAAGCTCCGCCACTCCGACCGGTACTGTGCTTTCCGCATCCATCGGACTCTTGCGGTCCTCACAAAGTCATCGGTCAATGTTCACCAACAAAAGAACCCTGGTACCCCATAGGCTTCCAAAACTTTTCAACACAGAATTAAAACTTAAAGACGAAGTCAAGTATTTGGGGGTGATCCTTGACAGCAAACTGCTCGGGAATAAGCAACTTGACTACAAACTGAATAAAAGCACAATTGCACTATACCAATGTAAAAAAAATGTTACGAAAAACTTGGGGGCTCTCTCCGAAGGTTACTCTGTGGTTTTACAAAGCAGTGATCAAGCCAATGTTGGCTTATGGCGCTCTGGTTTGGTGGACGAGGACCGAGCTCTCGACCACCATTACTAGACTACAGCGCTTCCAGCGACTGGCCTGTTCAGCTACCACTGGCTGCTTGAGAACCACTCCAACAGCAGCCATGGAGGTAGCCCCTTCAATTAACTCTCCTTGACCTGCACATACAGCAAGAGGCGGCACTAGCTGCCATCAGGCTAATGCATCTGGGCATATGGGGCAAGAATTTAACCAGTCCACACGCTAACATCCTGGACCGGGCGATTGAGTACCAGCCGCTCATCGCTGCCCCGTGTGATAGAAGACCAAACCAACCTATGTTCAACAAAAACTATATCATACAAATAGTAGAGGAGGAAAGGGATCAATCAGGAGCCAAGGAAGTGCGCATCTACACAAACGGCTCAAAAACACAAAACGGTTCAGGTGCTGGCGCACACTCCCTTGACCTCAACCTTAACTTTCACATACCGCTAGGCACACACAGCTCAATCTTTCAAGTTGAATGTGTTGCCGTAAGACAAGCCGCAACAGCAGTAAAGCGCTTAGGCATCCGGAACTACGGCATTAAATTCGTATCCGACAGCCTATCTGTGATGAAAGCTCTAGTAAACAATCAAACCTACAACAAACTAATCTTTGAGTGCCATCAAGCTCTGGAGAGTTTATCGACGTCCAATCGTATTACCCTCCAGTGGATCAAGGGGCATAGTGAATCCTTAGGTAATGATGCCGCAGATGAACTTGCGAAGAAAGGCTCTGATATGAAAGTGCTAGGCCCGTACCCACTTCTCCCCTGCCTTTCTCACAATTTCGTGCGTGGATTCGCGAAAGATCAACCGAACTTCACAACAACAGATGGTCACAGGCAACAGACTGTAGACAGTCAAAATTGGCTTTACCAACTGTACACCCGCGATTAACCAAATAACTTGTTAGCCTGAGTAGAAATAACCTTAGAATAATCATAGGAACAATTACGGGCCACAACCACCTTAACAAACATCTTTATAACATAGGCGCCACAGACAGCCCACTTTGCAAGGGCTGCCCGGACGCCGAGGAATCTGCCACCCACGTCATCCTGGAATGCGAGGCCGTGGCTTCTCAACGTGAAGAAATCCTCGGAACAGAGAGGTCGCTCCGCGAAGCTTGCTAGCTCTGCTAGCCAGAATCCCTATGCACAACGAACTGAATGGGAGTCTACGTGCGTAAAAGGGAGTTCTATCATCATCATCATCATCATCAAGTCATCGGTCCACCAAAAAAACAGTTGGTAAACCATACTACTGCATGAAAAATTGTAGCAAAATTAGCCTATATACCTAACGTTCCCATTGCCGGGACACAGGCCTCCTCTGTATGGGAGTGGGGTATAATTCATCAAGCGAGCCTGGTGCAGGTTGGTAGATGTCACATGTCTTTGAATGTTTGGTTCTAGGACAGGCCGGTTTCTTCACGATGTTTTCCTTCGTCGTTTTAAGAGCAGTGGCGCTGAGATAATTTACACTAAGTAAAACACCCATCCAGATGGGTGTTTTACTTAGTGTAAATTGAACCCAGGTTCGAAACTACGACTTAGAACTCGTAAGTTGGGGCCGGTACTAGAGATGGGCCGACTATGACTTTGGCCGACTAGCCGACTGTTCGGCTGCAAAATGGCCGACTAGTCGGCCAAGCCTACCATTGCTTTCGGCTGAGTTCGGGTGACATCGGCAATGTTCAAAATGGCAAACTTACTTATTGCCAATTGCTCTAGAGTTTCTTCTTTTTTGTTAGAAGTATTACTATAAGTTTTAATTTACTTTTGACTTTAAATGATTTCTGGATTTCTAATTAATTAATGGACCAAACGAAGGGTTCTTAATCCTTCCTATCCTAATGTGCTATCCTATTCTAGATTGCACTGAAAGTAAACTGTAAAACTGCTCTAAAAATAATAAAAGTTAAGATTTCAATTTAATTTCAATCACCGTCTTTAGTTTATATTTTTAAGCATATTAATACGAGTATAAAATGGGCCGGCTAGTCCGCGGTTTTAGACGACTAATCACCGACTAGTCGCCGACTACAAATAATGCCGACTAGTCGGTGGCTAGTCGGTACATCACTAGCCGATACCAAAAGGCTACCAATGAAAAAAAAATGTTGAGCTGCTGACAAATTAAGTGATTATATTTTATTTGTTGAAAAAAGTTCAGTTTCTTTATTTGGGTAATCACATAACTATCTTCCACCCTCTTACAGTGACTATTCACATAGATAACCCCATTACAAATTCATAATAGAACAACAACTCGCGGCCTAATTCCTGCCCCTAGCCATATGAACGCACGCAATGCAGGATAACCAAAACAAAGATTACCTCCCTGTCGTGTACCCAACTGTTAAACCGTGATGTTATTACCATTAAAGAATAATGGCACTCGTGCACCTACCCCCTCAGTTTTTATTCGAAACTATACTTGAAATATTTATTGTTATTGAAGATGGTTGATTTTGAAAAGTAGTTGGATTTGAAAAATGAGGTTATGAAGTTTTATGAATATTGGTTCAAGTTGAGTTGTTTGATTGTTTCTTTGTTTTGACGTTTATAAGCTTTATGGCAATTGATGGTGATACTTAGCATGAGGAAGGTGTTGGGAATTTACTTTTGCGGTATGTTTTCGTTGTAGAACTCGAAGGCCCGTATTACAGAACCTCAGAGGGAAGTACCCTATAGGTTCTTTTTTGGGTTTGAAATTATCAAATAACTTCTCCGGCTCTGGGTGGAGCAGGAGGGTGAGTCAAACTTTTACTGACTAAAACCCATCCGTGTTCCCTCAGTTGCCTGTGTGCCAGGAGCCGCGGTATCTCTTTCGAACAACCCGCACCCCTGGCAGGCATCGGCCCTTGCGGGCCCCATCAGTTGGTGCTAACATTTCTTTGTGGCGCGCGTTGTGTTCACAACGCGCCGTCGACCCGGGCTTAGTCCTTACCGGACAGCAACCTACCCATCACTCACCGTCCGCAAGCCTGCGCCTATGGTGGAATATCAAATTGTGTCGTATATGTATGTGTATTATTTTATTTCGTTGACTTCGAAGTTTAATTTTTATAGAGCTCTAAGGGGCCGTCGACGAAACCTCCACGCGTTCCTGAGGAAACGCGTCTTGACAGACGACACGGGTTCCGTTTTTTCCTCTTGAGGTATTAAGAAGAAGGATTCTCTAAACTCTGTCCAAATCGAAGCGCGCCACTTACAAGTAAATTAACCCCTCTTTTACTTCTCCAAGTGATTCTTTCTTCTTCTTACGGCATGGACTATTTTCAGAAGAAATTATCATTAGATCATCATCAGCCGGAAGACGTCCACTGCTGGACAAAGGCCTCCCCCAATTTGGGGGGCTTGCTATAATCGCCACGCTTGGCAGGCGGGGTGGCGATCGGAGTATGGTGGTCAAACGCATAGAGAACGCTCCTGCCCATTGTCTTGTAAGATATGGTCATTAGGTACTTACATCAATTTTAGGTGGATGTCCAATAGCGGTGGCCGGTGCCGCAGCTTGCGCGCTGATCACCAATCGACGGTACATATTGTACAAGGCTTCGATCTCAGCCCTGGAAAACGGAGGAAATTTCATAAACATACTTAGTTCACCAACATTTAAGTATAATCAGGTAGGATTATATACCTATAATCCTACCTGATTACAAGCCGTGCACCAGATGGCATTTCCCATCAGCAAAATACAAACTTTCATACATTAAATCCTCCCATAGCTCACTTTAGTTACAAAATGAACTCTTCCAAAACATGCTGCTAGACGGAAACACTGTGCGTTGTCTGTGAATTAATGAGGGAATTTAAGAATTTCATTCAGAAAATTTTAATAAATACAATTCATCAGTCAAAATGATTTTTTAATTTTGTTTTTAAGTACAAGTTCAATGTTCAGATCAAACAAGTCAGACAAATGCTCTGCAGCGTCTTGCAGCTGAAGATTAACGAAGGCATACACTGTTTAACTCTTTTGACAGCGAATGTGAGTTTACTATCCATCTTATTGGGTACAGTAGTAACCAAAAAAATAATGCCCAATAAAAGAACAAACAGTCGTAAAAAACATGTCTATGCGTATCTCACAGTGAGACACAATAATTTGTCCATTTTACGGGTTACAGTAACAAAATGAGTTCCCTCGTAAACTAGCAGATAGCTATCACGCACTTTATTGTGTAACCTAGGCGCTAGCGGAACTGGTTACCTAGAGTTTATTTTCAAAACAAGAAAATACACGCGATAAGAAAAAAAAATCATCGAAAAAGCTACTATTACGAAGCCTTTAAAATAGAAGATACAAAATGCCTCATTAAAAAATAACCATTTCAACTTTCAACTGAAAACTTTTCTTGACAAAAACCAATTAAAAAAATAGTGAACACAATCAGTGGCCAAGTCCTTTCCAAACACAAAAAAAAACAAATGAACTCGAATTCCAAACTCAAAACTTTTAACAACACTGAAAAACAAACTTTAAAATTTAAACATTAAATTTCACACTCACTTGTTAAAATGTGTGAGTCTATACAACGCATCAAGATGTTTCTCCTTGAGTTTCTTATTGGGCATCATTGCACGTGTTTCATAGTGCTGGGAACGTAATATTTTATGACCGAAGCGACCTGCCCGGGCCGCATGTACCCGTCCTACTAACCACGGAATACGGGGTTGAACGGCAATAGTTACATTCGATCGTTTATAGCTTACCAATTGAATGGGTTCATTTAGGGTTAAATTTTATACGTGTTAATAGACATACGTGGTTTTTGATTATGTTATGTAAAAGACCTTTTCGATTTTATGGAGCTGTAATTTTTTTTATTGGTCCTCAAAAGCTGATTAGAGGGGTTACCGGTTAAGGGAGTCCTTTTAAGGTTTTGCCCCGGAAAAACTGAAATATGAATTATTTAACAAAGAAATTAAGTTGCAAATAGTTGAGGGTTTGAAAATCCACAAATAGTGTGTTTAAATATAAAGTCAATTTTAATTTGTGTGGGTTTGGTGGTGGAGTTTCTTGCCTATTCTTCTCCATACGAAACGTACATTTTAGAAGGGGCGACTAGAATCAATTATATTTTAATTTAAATGTTGACGTTCTTAAGTGTCTTTTATGTGCCTCATCATCATTTGAATTTGACTTTGCCCGACCTGGGAATTGAACCTAAGACCTCATGCTCAGCAGTAGCGCTTGCGACCACAACACTAACAAGGCAGTGATGAAAATAATCGCGTAAGAAAACATGCCCGACTCTATGATTTTTGTAAGGAATGCAGCATTGCCATAATCGGCTTGCAAATATTGGTAGTGGACGTCATCGTCAGCCTATAGTTTGAAATATGGGTATCTTCAAACTTTCAACTTGATCCTTGACTACCAGTATTGCAGCTCTCATCCAGAGTGCTACTTGCCACTCTGCGAAGACAACGTCAATGGTGCCGATTCTTTTGTTCACCACCTAAACTAAAGTAAAAGTAAGCCAGAAAGTCGTGACATCCAGTCTTACCAAGGCGTTTCGTGCCGGTATAACATACCTAATCATTCTAAAACGTTCCATTGATGGGATACAGGCCTCCTCTCCGTGGGATTTAGTGGGCCGTCATCCACCATGCGGGCCCAGTGCGGGTTGGCAGCTGTCACGTGTTTTCGAATTGATGGTTCTAGGACATGTGACAGGGTTCCTCACGCTATTTTCCTTCACATTTTTAGACCAGTGGTAATTAAATAATTTACACATAGAACAACTCGTAAGTCGCAGCTGTTACATCCGGGCCACCACTGCTCCAATTAACTTTGATTTATTTTACGCCATATTACGTATAGCTCCATTCGTGAATATAACTCACACACGCCTTTCGCATCCAATCAACACTCAATGAACTGAATTCTCGCCTTATGGCACGTCAATCACTTTCACACGGCACACCTCACTCTACCCGTCAACAACACGGCTTAACAACACAGTACCTTGTTCTCACTTTACATACATACATTCGGAGTAGATAATATAGGTAAGTACCTAGTTAGGTTAGGTATTTTTTTTTTGGGTGGGAAGTCATCAAATAACTTCTCCCCTCTTGGTGGAGCGGGAGGGCGTGTCAGACTTTTACTGACTAAAATCCACCCGTGTTCCCTCAGTTGCCTGTGTGCCAGGGGCCGCGGTATCTCTTTCGAACAACCCGCACCCCTGGCAGGCATCGGCCCTTGCGGGCCCCATCAGTTGCTGCTGACATCTCTTTGAGGCGCGCGTGGAACACAACGTGCCGTCGACCCGGACTTGGTCCTTACCGGACAGCGAGCTACCCATTACTCGCCGTCCGCAAGCCCGTTAGTTAGGTTAGGTTAGCTACCCACTTGGTTTGCTGTTTTTGTGTTTGCGAAATTCATACACCTATGATTGCGAATATGTGGGGTGGGATATCAATCAAAATAAATTAATAATTAAATTAAATGTTTAATTTTTGTTAGTAGATATTTTAAGACACACTTACACGTCAATATTATGTTGGTCAATAAACAAACAAGTACCTAATTAAAAAAGTGAGTTCAAAAACTAAAACCCGACTACTGAAAAACGCCCTAAAAAGTTAGAAACAATAAAATATTCTCATCTCTCTCATCTCGTATCGTTAGTTCATGATTTTATGTCCACTAGAGTGCGCCATATTCAATTTAATGTAATGTCACATAGCCTATAACCAGCGGAAAACCAAGACACTTGTAACGATACCTCATATTTTGTCAAATTATTATAAGTCGTTTCGAAGTTATGAGGGAACAGATGAACATATGTACATACATACTTATTGCCCTAAAGCTGCTTGGGTGGGTCGCTGATTAAGGTTGCTGTCAGAGGCACAATGACTGTAAATGGACAGTGGTCACCATGGTGACAGGCGGAGCTTTGCGGCCACCCACAAAGCTCCGACTATCACGATGGACCTACCATGTGGACCAATACTCTGATACATGATACTAGGTGGCAGGGGCCATCGATGCTCAAGCTATTACCAAGGATTTGTTGGTTATCAAAAAAAAACTGCTTTTCTTTGAAACACGCAATGTTTCAAAGAAAAGCGCAATTCCTACGCGGTCAAAATGTATGACACGTCTCTTTTTTGTTTTTATCATCATCATCTGCCTAGCCTTTTCCCAACTACGTTGGGGTCGGCTTCCAGTCTAACCGGATGCAGCTGAATACCAGTATTTTACATGGAGCGACTGCCTATCTGACCTCCACAACCCAGTTACTGGGTAATACGATACCCTTTGGAAAGACTGGTTGTCAGACTTTCGGGCTTCTGACGACCCGTAACGACTGTCAAAGATCTACAAATGACAGCCGGGACCAACAGCTTAACGTGCTTTCCGAGGCACGGAGAGGTCTTGGTATGTTAAGATGGTCACCCATCCACGGACCAACCGCGGCAAGCTTAGCTTAACCTGATCGATCGATCCGTACGGCTACTATTACTTAGCCACAAGCCCCTCTCTTTTTTTTGTTTCTTTTTTGTTTTCATCATCAACGAAAAATTTATGCGCTAGCTCTAGAATCATGTGCTGAATTGACTTACAGTTTGCGCATCGATGTCTCTGTTACCCTGTATAAGCAAGCAATCATTAGAGAGACTGTTGCTGCACCCAAAAGAGCGTCAAAAGGTCACTCATCGGGCGGTTCAGTTTATATCCGCGAAACTAAAGAACTTATAGACTTGCTTACTTGGAAAATCTTGTAGTCTTGATCAGCATTTCGAAGACTTTCTGCGGCGGTTTGCTCCCCACCACCGGCTTCTTCCCTTTGGGCTTCAGTCTGGGGGCCGGGGCGGAACCCTGAGCCTGCTGGCGCTCCGCCCCGTGCCTACCAGCTGTAAGAAATATGCGGACCCCGCGAAGTGCTATGGCGCTGGCTGCCATACTGATCTGCTTGCCTTCTGAGGTCATTGTCTGTTGGAAAAAAGAGTATTTTAAAATTTGGTCCTTAGCATTTTGTCTTCGGAAAGAACTAAAGTGCGTATTACACTATCCACTTTGTAGAAACTCTAATTTGGAACACTCTAATTAGGAAATTGGAAGCTAGTGATCACACTGGACTAAATCGAATTTTAAACAGGACAGATGACTCCTATGCGCTTAAGAAGTAGAATTACATTGAGATGCAACAAGTTAGTAGAATTAGTGCGGTCGGGATCTTCCAATCGCACTAAATCGGATCCAACTGTTCTAACTTAGAGTACATCTTCCGATTTCCTAATTAAGTTTCCTAAAAATTGGAAAGTGTAAATACGTACTAAGCAGATTTCTGGGCCCTATTAGAATACCAGCCCTGCGGTATTTTTTTTTTTATTATTGAAGCATCAGGCACAGGTCTTTTTTTCTCTTTTTTTTTAGTTAAATTAGTTTTCTTTTCTATTGTTTCATGTTTTTATACGAAATATTTTTTTTTTTTTTCAATTACTTGACACTGGCTAAATGCACAAACCGTGTGAAGCCAAAAAAAAAAAAAAAAAAAAAAAAAAATCTTTCTTTCTTTCTCTTTTTTATTTAGTGTAAGACTTTGCCTGATGATAATGTACGTGGTGAAAGTTTTTTCCGTATTTGACGATATAGAGGCGTATAATTAATTAATCATCTAGGTACTTATATCTACTTGCGCTGTGTAAATACACAGAGCAGGAGTTACTTAATTAAATTATAACACTGACGAAACTTTTTCTCTGTACTCTTACATTCCAGAAAAACTGACTGTTGTTCATTTCAAAGTCTAATTTTAGCGCCTGAAAGCGTTAAAATTAGACTTTGAAAGGAATAACTCCAAAAAAGACTAAAGAACCCAAAAACTCTTAATTAATTCTGAAGTTAAACATTCTTAAACACATGACAGCATTTAACTTAGCTTTTAGCATACCATGTAACATACCAAGCATACCTCCATCCTCCATTAAGTCAGATATGCATAGCTGTACAGTAATGTGTTAACTCAGTTCAAATAGTTGGTACGAGGCACCGTCGACTGCCGATTACCAAGCTGGTACAATGCTTAATTACCTAGTTTGTTGCTGCTACCATTAGTAGATAAAGTTGGATGGACGTGTTACGTGGAAGAACCTTGGAAGCTTAGGTTTGGATGTTTACTTGTTGTGAAAGAATCCATGGTGTTACAGAAAGATATGATGGTGTCACTGCCAATTGGTTATATCGGCAAGGTTCTGATATGGTATGACAGTGGGTTTTGGAAGCATTGCTGGTTTATCACATGAACCAAACAAAGCCTGATTGAATGAATGAATGTTTTTATTTTCCAGAAACGCGGTAGGTACATAAACGATATTATTTAAACATTTGGTAAGTATTTTGATTTGGCTGTTCGAATGTGGATTCTGATATCACGCTAAATCATATCTGACCAATTGATTATGTACTAAACTCTAGGGCATGGTCATGGTCCGAGTGCCCATTTAGTTTTCCGATTGCCAAGCGGTTGGTCGACTCTTCACGTGACCGGAGGGTTGGCCTATTTTTTGGCCAATAAACAGACTTTTGGGCACTTTTCCTGTTGACAACGATGCGTACGAATTTTTGGATAATTCTTTTCTTTTTGTTAAACTTGTACGTATTATCAGCTAAATTAAGACTGCTACTCTTTAAATTTGTGCAAATATTTTAGTTGTGCGCTTATTATGATTAATTAGAAAAACGTCAAAAATGACCCAGTTATTCTGTCCTCGTCTCTTCTAATTCTCAAACTTTCTAAACGCGAATAAGCGGAAAACAGAACAAATGACAAACGATATTCATCATGTCTCCCCAAAATTATTCATTAAAATGACTCCGACATCCATTCGACCCATGTCGGTAGTCTGCCGACACGCTATTCGTCGCTTATGATTTCATTTTGGAAATAGAACAGGCTACTCCGACGCATGACATCCATACTTCCTTACCTACCAATATTAAAAATGTGAAAATCACTCTGTCTGTCGTGTCTAGCTCTTGTCTCCTGTAACGCCCTCGTTCACATACGCACGTACCTACGTAATAATATCGCAGCGGATTTTTACGCGCACTGTATCTTCCACGCACTGCATGGAGCCGAGAGTTGAAAATCAAACAGTGTTTTTTTGACGCGCTGAGATGCATTCTGTTGGATTCTAAAGGCTCGGTTCGTCACCGAGAGTTGATAATTCAGTGCATGATAAAATCCCGCCACGATATTTTTCCGCCCGTCCGAACATGCGGATTTCAATCAAAGGCACACAGGTAGACTATAATAGGTACAGGGTCAGGACATAGGACACTCTTTATCCAGGTACCTAGTATGGTCCCTTGAAATAACTTAAATTTCGGAATTCGGTCGGCATAAAACGAAAATCCAAGACCAAAGACACTGACTTCCGAAATTAAAGCAATTTTTCGCTTTGTAGCGTTTTTAATCCTTCAACAGATTTAATCCATACATGTTCCGACCTACATTTGGACGAAGCCGTAGGTAAAAGCTAGCGAGAAATACGGGGGAAACCTCAGACAGGTAAATCTAAAGTTTTGATTCATGTATTAGATAAGTTTTTACATGTGCGTATTTCGGAATACGTGGAACATCAGTTTTTCGTTATGGCTGATTTATGTGCTCCAACAATAACTTATGTAGGGATGGCATGACAAAGCAGTAGCCACAGGGTGAGGAAAAAATGGTAGGTACAATACCTAGGTACATGTTCCGAAACGAGGTCAGAATATAAGAATTATAAAAACACTACAAAGTGAAAAATTACTTTAATTTCGTAGCTTGGTGTTTTCAGTTTTCCAGTAATTTATTTTTTTGAAGTTTGTCTTATTTTTTATATATTTTTTTCACCTTTTAATTGATATTACACATCCTATTCGTATACCACTACTTGCTTTATCAGTGACGAAGTTATTATAACATCATTAATCATTATACACTGAGCGGAAAAAAATACTTATTTTTGAGGCAAACTCAAAAACTACTCAAGAAAAGTAAATAGGTCGTATATATTTTATTAGATCACACCTTAGGAAAGCATACCCATCCATTAAAAAAATATATTTTGAAATCAATTCACAATTGTCGGAGAAATTGCGTAGCATTTGTTGTATACTAAAAAAATGGAGACACATTGAAAGAGAACCTAGTCATTTTTTAATTCGGTTAAAAACAGATATAATTAACCCTATACATGTTTATTTCCTTACCCCTTTTATTCACTCATTAATGTATTGCTAATGGGTAGATGCCAAAATTACAAAATTACCAAAATAATATTACCAAATAAAATAACCAATATACTAAAAACTTAAATAAAAATAACTAACAAAAAAAATCTTTTTTCAAAAAAAATAAACAACCGACTTCCAAAAAAACACTAAAAAGTGAAAAATAACTTTAATTTCGGAAGTCGGTGACTTTGGATATGTATTTTAATTTTTTGTCACCGCCTTCCGAAATTAAAGTTATTTTTCACTTTTTAGTGTTTTTTTGGAAGTCGGTTGTTTATTTTTTTTGAAAAAAGATTTTTATTTTTCACTTTTTAGTGGTTCACATGTGCTTACCCCTTCACAGCGTACCGGCGTGATGTTATGTTATTAATTGGTGTAAACAATTGACAGACATGAGATTTCAGCAATCCCTGTCCATTTGCTATCATTTATTGAGGAGTTCCTTTGCCTATCTCCGAAGTTCTTCATCAGGTCTTCACCAAATTGAAATGGAACCACTCCGAGAAGGTACTCTTCCAAAAACTACACAAATTGCTTCAAGTGTGCCTATAAAATTTGAAGAGTTCTCTCTATTTCTCCAGGATCCCATCATCAGATCCTGACTTGATGATCATGGGACCACCTGGGAAGTATACCCTTTCAAACAAAAAAAAAAATTTCCAAATCGGTCCAGCCATCTTCGAGTAATCGGGGAACATACATAAAAAAAAATAAAAAAAAAAAAAAAAAAAAAAAAAAGGTTCCGACGAATTGAGAACCTCCTCCTTGTGGAAGTCGGTTAAAAATAACAAAAATTGTATTTCTTATGCACGCCTCAAACTTACGTATCAATCCCATTATTTAAACTCTTTTTCCTCATAAACCAACCCTTACCCCCATCATTTTAATTCTTTTTCAAATAAACCGGCCCATATCTGTCACAACATTGCACTTGCTGATATTTTACGTGTTTTTAAGCTTTTTCCCTTTAGATTTTTAACTTCGATAGGTTGGTAAAATACGGCTTTGAAGACGTGTCAGTCAAAGAGTAAGAAATCACGCAACGGCGACAGAGAGGACATAAAGAAGGCATGTTATGTGGGCCATGAGCCTCTCTGAAGGGCGGAGTGTTCAACTACGATTTTTATTTCTACTTATATTCGACGTAGGAAATTAAACAAAAGGGGTCTTTTGAGCATGCAATTATGTGATGTGGTGATGTTTGCTTGTGGTTTTATGTCCAGTAGTTGACGTCGTTCAGCTGAGATGAAGCTTAATGATAATGATACTTGCATGAATTATATCAGTTTAGTTTTCAAACACCTGCCTAATTTAAATGTGTGGTACAGAACATCCAACTTACTACATGGGACCGATATAGGACCAATATCAAAATCAACTGTCCCATTCAAAACTTCAATACCTAAACGACCTAAAATGGGACGGCTGAATTTTTGTGATGTTTATATAAATACGTGTATGTACCTATAGCCTGTATTTAGATACCTACATTAGTAGGCATACTGCCGAGCTATTCTGTTCAAATTCCACCGTGAAAACGATGGTGAAGTGAGCTTAAAGTGACTTGTCATTCCACCTGTTTTTTTTTTTTCCTTGTTTGGCAACTGAGCCGATGCCGACTATTCTGCCAGTGTCAAGGGAATGACACTACTGACAGCCCACGTCAAGATCACTTCACCTAAGTTTTCACGGTGATATATGTACAGAATTTATCGGTTTATGAGCACATTGACGCGTAAACTATGACTATGAAATAAGCACATGATTCTGAACGCCATTGCGTAGAAATTTATCGTGGGTTAAAAATAAAATCTGCTGTTTCATAGATAAGGGTCCGTGGGGTACGTGGGTACGTGGAAAAATGTATGGAACAGCAGATTTTTCTTTTTAATAACCAACGAAGTAGTTCATTCAGAAACATGTACTGAGTCTATGTTCCATAAACATTCTGTGTAATTTTCCTATATCTGTTTCCTACCTATACCAATTGAACAATGGTTTTATCGGGATATTCAATAAATTATTCCCAAGCTGCCCTTAAATTTCCTGAAAAGCCACTGGTTGTAGATCAGTAACTACGTTATACGTGGCAAACCGACCGAGACTTGCCAAATTTTCATAAACCAAAACACGGCACTGCTGATTTACTATCAGAATTTTGAAAAGGGTTCCCCCAAATCAAGTAGACAAGCCAAAGGGTTGTTAACGTTCAAATAAAACGATATTTCACCTAACCATAAATAGGTACACAGATAACGGTATACAGGTGAAATAACGATAAAACGGTTATTTTATTTAAATAACCGTTATATCAGTCACAGATGTTATGAATGCACGTATGGGCCATGCATGTTCACATTTGCATAGAAATTCGTATGGCTGGAAGTGGCACGCGATGTCCCCATACGTTTTCAAATAAATTCATATAGTTTTAAATGTTTTGTGTATTTTATGGGGGGCTCTATGATAGGTTTATGTGCTGGGGTATGAAAAATGGGCGTATAAAACTGAAGGTTAAGAAAACAAAAGAATACCTACAGACAGTCTGTGGCAATAGTGAGGATAAAACGAAATTTATGTTTGCCTTAGATACCTACGTTAAGTACGTAGGTATCTAAGGCAAACATAAATTTCGTTTCTCCTCAGAGCAAATATTAGAAACAATAACACTTCTGTAAATTTATTTTCTGTGTCATATTGATGTTGTACTGACTTTAAATCAAGAAGATGCAAGAGAGACGAACAAATATGAGCAATTGAGCATACAATTGCTCTGTCCGGACAGCAGCATTGCAATCTTGTATGGCGCGGCGATGCTGATTCTTTGGCCAAAAATTAGGCCAGCGTCAGGTCACATGAAGAGTCGACCAACTGCTTGTGATGTCTTGAAAAACCAAGTGGACACTTGGACATAAAAGCTTTCTTGTTTCACATGTTTAAGTTTTAGGAGTTTATTGAATGGAGAATAGAATGAAAAGATGGGAAGAAGGTGAAGGTTTTTGCAATTTTCTTGAGGCTGGCTCAGCGAAACGCGATAAAATGTCTAAAAACATATATTAAAATGGATACTTTCCCTATGAAATACAGGACTTTTAAAAAACCAAATTGCCTAACTTTTAAGTGGGTATCAAACGAAACATGAGTGGGTAAAATCATGTGAATGGTCGTATAGAAAGACGCCCTTTTATTTGGTCAATAATTTCCCCAAAACCTTTCTCTACCTTTATAAAACCAATTCATCAAAGCATTCTAGGTAGATACTTTATTAATTATAGTACTGAGCACATCATTTTCTACTTTTATCCCCCTAAAACTAATTTCAATCACCACGTTTTCATTCACATAGACAATAAAAGCCTCCTTGTGAACACGTTGGAAAAATCGACCAAGCACCAAAGCGTAGATAGTACACTATTCAAAGCAATTTACTACACGAGCAACTAGCTATACAATACTGACCTTCTGAGATTTATGGCTATATTCCCTTGACAACAACACATACATACAAAACATATGATTTATATTAGATACAGTGCGTTACGCTTAGTATATAGACTGTGTCGTTTGCACGTTGCTTGGTAACACATTTTCGGGTATTGAACTATTGAATTAGGTTTGAACGTATCATTGATTTTTGTCGCGGATGAAGGGTTGTTTTGGCTACAAGCTAAGTAAGGAAGTTGGGGAAAATATGGTCATAAATGAATGACGCTTCTCAAATTGTGAAAAAAAAAATATGTTGGTCATGTATTTTTTTAAATGTCAGATGACACAGTATTAAGGAATCAGCCTTTTAACAATTAGCTTCATGGTTCGCAAGCGATGGTTTCAAGCCAACCTTCTTACCTAACTAATTAATGAATTCTAGGTTTTAGATAAGGCACTAACCCCAAGAACTAAGCTAAGTACTAGGCTGTGAAGGGCCATCTAAATCCTTTCATCAGTTCGTAGGTTCAGTCAAGAGGGACGTAGCGCCTGAACACACAAAAGGACAACAAGCGTTCATCCTTTGTGATAACTGATAAATGTACCTAAGGTCTAATTGTAGGCTCTAAGCAGTTCAAAATATATGGAAAGGTACAGATTATGGGACTTGTCTGATACTGTGAGATACCTATCTCACTACTAATTATTATACGTTCTGTATTTTCCGCCCATTGGAAAAAGCCTTGAGTTTTTGTATGTATGTAGGTATGTAATATAGTTACCTCTCTATAAGCAGTAGGTAGAAATGAAATAAGTCATTAGATACGGTAAATTCATTACAAACGGCCAGTTTGATACTTTTCATTTTTGTTTATGTAACATCCATTTCATGATTAAGACAAATTAAATTAAAATGTCAGCGATACGATACTAATTTTGCTTGTTTTTTTTTATAGTTATCTACCTAAGTATTACTCGGGAAAGATAACTCTTAACCAGGACCTATTAACTTATTAACGAGGAAAAAACATGGATTTTATATGATTAGAAATTAGGTATTAGAAATTATTTGGAAGGACACCTAATCTATGACACGTTTTCTAACTTCAATCAACAAAGATGGTGGCCATCCGGATGATCCGGGAATACCGCACGATCTCCGGTGAGGCGGTGGGCCTCCTTGCCGGATTGCTGCCATGGGATCTGGAGGCAAAGGTCCTCGCGCACATTTGGGAGTGGCGCGAGGAGGCCAAACGCCGGGGCGTAACTCCGCTGCCGCGAGAAATTGCGGCTCAGCGGACAGAGCTCCGACGGGATCTCATGACGGCATGGACAGTGCGATTGTCGCAACCCAGGGCTGGGCACGCCACGATAGCGGCAGTAAGTCCCCTCTTTGAGAAGTGGCTTGAGAGACGGCACGGTGTCCTCACCTTCCGCCTGACGCAGGTCCTCACCGGACACGGCTGTTTCGGGAGGTTCCTGTTTCACATAAGGCGGGAGAAAACGCCCGGGTGTTTCCACTGCGAAGATCGCCCTGAGAACACGGTGGAGGTCTCCCGGCTTGGGCGGAGCACCACCGTGTCCTCGCGGAGGCGATCGGTGGCGACGATCTCTCGAGTCCGGGCCTGATCCAGGCCATGGTATGGAGCGAGAGTGCATGGGTAGCATCACCTCCTACTGCGAAGTAGTAATGCTCGCGAAGAGGGAGGTGGCGCAAGTGAGGGAGATGCAGTACATGCGCCCTCACGGCCTTAGTAGTCGCAGGAGAAGCCCTGGACTTCGGGAATCCCAGGCTGATTCCCGGCCACCGTAGGCGTGGGCTTAGGGACGGCGAGTAATGGGTAGCTCGCTGTCCGGTAAGGACCAAGCCCGGATCACGATCACTCACGACGCGTTGTGTTCCACGTGCGCATCAAAGAGATGTCAGCACCAACTGACGGGGCCCGGAAGGGCCGATGTCTACCAGGGTCGCGGGTTGTTCGAAAGAGATACTGCGGCCCCTGACACACAGGCAACTGAGGGAACACGGGTGGGTTTTAGTCAGTGAAAGTTTGACACGCCCTCCTGCTCCACCCAGAGCGGGAGAAGTTATTTGATGATTTTCCACCCAAAAAAAAGCATTTTACTAAGCTAGAATTTTTGAGTCGAACCCAATAATGTGAACATTCATGAGAATTTTAATAAACAACAATAAAACAAGTTTTGTTTGGTTTCGACTGGTTTTGAATTAAGTGGTTGTTTGCGATGTTTCGCATGAAAAGAAAATTGTTTTGTAATTGTGTAGCTAAGTGACATCTATCAGATTGTTTGCAAAACGAATTCCTCAAACGCTTTTAACGCCATCTAGGAGCAAAATCAATTACTTTGGAAGGTCATAACATGAAGTAAGCTGCAACCGCGTTACGTTTAGCTGCTAATATTTTTTCTTAAGTTACCTACCTTTGTTTCATACAAAACATTTCATGATGATTTCGACAATTCGACAACAATACAAATGCAACGCAAAATTGAAATTTTTCTACTACTGTAACAGTAAAATAATAATTTTGTTATACTTTTCTCATGTATAATACCCGATTACGGCAAACCGCAAGGAGGGTAATTATTTTAGCAGGCTATGTACGCACGGCTACACATCAAGCTATACATTTCCAGTATAAGCTGATCTCGCAATGTATAGGATTTCCGTGCAGTGCGAGATCAGCGTAAACTGGGAATGTATAGCTTGATGTGTAGCTGTGTGTACATACATGATCCCTCATATCTAGGGAATGCAATCTTGATCACGCGAAGTCTCGAATCTTGCGATACCTTGAGCCTTTTTTGACATTAAATGTCATGTCAATCACATCAAGTAAATTTTGTTCAAGATCTCGAACACACCATGCACGTGAGTGCACACATCATTTCTAAATTAAGTTATGTAATTTAAGCATCTTCTTCTCGAGTCGATGGTAAAAAGGTACATGAATGAGTTAGGCCAAGTAGGTTGCCACACCAATCGCGGCATCAGTGGTATGTTTTAGGTTCTCAGAAGTGATGGTGTATGGACGCTTTAGTTAGATACTCTGACTTAAATTATGGTCCATCGTTTGGTCAAGTCACTCTCTTGTAAATTCAAGTCAATGCTGAAACAAAACGTTATAGATTTGTTTTACCGACCGAATGCTCTGTGAAGTTAGTTACAAATCAAACGTCAACAGTAAACATATTAATGTCAACTTGCTGCTGTCAAATGACATATGTCAAATCAACAAGCGAAAGATAGTGTATAAGTGTATCGTTTCCAAAATTCTGTCTTTGTTGTGTTTTTAACTACATTTTTGAATGAAATCTTCAACAAAACTGGACAAGCATAAAGTGTTAGTGTTTTGTTAGAATATTCGCAAAGTTTTCTGGTGACGAGTGTTGGATATTTACAAGAAAGAAGACAACGTGTATCGGTGAGTATTTTTTGTTTTCATTTTTTATTTGTGTATTGCAATCATGGTCTAACTGTTTTTGTGATGTTTGTCCTTAAAATAGGAAGTAATGTATTACGTGGTTGAAGTCATACGGTCGAGAAATGAAACGTAGTTGAAACTGTTGTGTTATCATGATAACAATAGAGTTTCACGCATCAATGAACGCAACGTTTATAATTTGAATTTGTTCCGACGCAGCATGCCACCGGAAACAATATTCAAAGTGAACCATAAACTATGAATGAACCACTCAACAACTCCGAACTCTGTCCTGGGTCATTAATTACCTAGTATTTAACTACCTTAGAAAAATAGTGAATATTATGGTGAATTGATAATGATGAAATAGTTACATCCAGTTAGAATCTAATCTTATCTTCTCTGCATAATATATTACTTTGCTGTATGTATCAATAAAATAGTATTGCATGTTCTTAAGTAAGGACCTAGCTGTTTTGATGTAGAAATATGATTTAATAGACCATATAAATCAACCAATGACCATGAAACACCCTGCTAGTTGGTTTCCAATGTTCTTAGTTCATAGATCATTGTTGATATCATTAATTTATTGATCCAAACTCAATTCCTCTTCATAATCATAATCTTAGTTTAGGTGTAAAAAATAATGAACAGAAGGACAATATTTACCTACTTACCTACCTTAAAATATTTGGGCAGGTGCCTAAATATTTTCAAAGGATAGTGTGATTTTTTTTTTGAGTTTTGGAAGTAAAGAAATAGAAAGGAAGAAACATGGTTTAATTGAGTTACGCACTGGAAATACAAACAATAAAAAAATTACATTAAATCTAACAAAATCATGAAAACTATAAAGAAAAGAACATTAAAACTTTAAAGTTTATCTACTGTTTAAACTAACAAAAACTTGAAAACAATGAAATTAAAAAGGAAGACCTGTGCAAAGCCAAAAAGAGTCCTATCTGAGCAAGGTGCTGCAATATCTGAAAAAAAAAAAACAACAACCGCAGTGCTGGTCGGGCCCGTTGTGATGCCACGGACATAAAAATAAATCCTGAAGTGACAAACTGTGCTAGTTGAGCATAACTGAAATTGACTCATAACATACTTACAGGCCAGCCGTCAAGAGAATGTATTTCTGACACTTGTCAGTGTGACAATTCTGGTAACTAATCAAGATCAAATTTCACAAACCATGTATTCATTCTATGAAACAGTTGCATGTGAAACATGCATTCTTTTGTGTAACCAACCAACCAACTGTAATGTAGAAAAATAATTGACTATGGGGACTGCAAACCACCTAAATCCTCTGAAAACGAAACTAAGGAAGTCTTAAAATAACCCTTGAAACCTAACATTATATTTAAATTAATTAATCCTCATAATAATCTTATCACCAAGAAATGTGAGTGATTGAAACTGATACATCAACTGCCTTAATGTATTATTTGCAGCACTACCGGAATTATCATTACCTAATACATTTAGATAGCAAAACATCAATAATATTGATTGATGTGTGGTGTGTATAATGCGGGCAATTTATACTGTATAGCGTTAGGTCAAGTAATTTGTTCATTGCAGGATGTTATAGTTTAGCTCAATTATTTTGCTATGGGAGTTGTGTATGTGTTATGTTGTCATTGTGGCGCTTGCAGTACTCTCTTGTATCAAATATAACAAAATTGCTCAGATGGTTTGGTGTAAGTATTCAATACTTTTTAACCAATTTCAAAATGAAGGAGGTTCTCAATTCGGTTATATATAAGTATAATTATATTATTTTTTTGTTTGTTTGTTACGGGATATCTCCGTCAATTGTGGATGTATTGCAAAAATTGTTTTTTTAATGGATAGGGAGGGTATGCTTTGGGGGTGATCTCATATAAATTTTATTAACTTTCCTTCGGGAGTTTTTGCCTTAGCGTTGATAATACGTGTTAAATCCACTTAATGTACCTCGATGATATGCTGCTGCTTTCTGTAAAAAAAAAACAACCGATTTTCGGTGTCTTTGGATAATATGTATTTTAGTTTATCGTCACCGACTTCCGAAATTAAAGTTATTTTTCAATTTGAAGTGTTTTTTTGGTTGTTTTTTTTATAACTTCTTTATTTTTACTTCTCATCATAATTATATTTATTTCTATTAGTAGGTACATAGGTTTGTACAAACACATCAAAAACAATATTTTATACAATAAGCAATAAACTACCTCGTTGGTCTAGTGGTCGCAAGCTCTACTGCTGAACATGAGGTCTTGGGTTCGCTTCCCAAGACGGTAAAAGTGTTATTGAGTTTTAAATCAGGGATTTCTCAATTTCTCAGTAGCAGCTGGAGTCTCGATTTCTGCCCGGTTGATGGCAATAAGCTCGCCCTGTTACATGGGATTTAAACATAACTGGCAGAACGTGGATGTACTATAGGTCCACCTCTACACAACCGTTCGGGGAAACAAGGCGTGACGTTATGTAGACAGTGAATGAACAACAAACACATTAAGTAATTGTGTCAATTTAGAATGAATTTTTCAGTCAAGATACCTCTGCAATTATTAGCGTCCTTTGTTCATTGATGTCCCTTTACTATTCATAATATTATAAAGTAAACAAATAGGTACTTTATTTTATAGATTTTGTTTTCAAGAATAAACAAAACATTGTTTGTTGATGAATGAATGAATGAATGAATGAATGAATGTCTTTATTTGCCAGAAACACGGTACTTATAGGATATTATTTAAATATTTGGTTCAGCAAGTTTCACCGACACAGCGGCATGCAAATACAATCTAAAATTAATAATACAAATAATTCAAATAAATAATGGACACAATACAAATCATTTTAAACATCAAATAACAAAAAATCAGTGTCTACACGTGTCTTGTCTGTCAGTGTCTTGATATATTGATACTTCAGGAATTTACTATGCAAAGAATGTTAATTGTTTAGTCCTTATTCACACATTTATCTAGCTTAAAAATCCATATTGTTACATACATTCTACAGTATGACATGTGTTTCACACCCGTCATTATATATAACTGCTATCATTGCACGAGGATCAAAAGAAAATACTAAGGTAAACTGTTATCACTCCTTATCAGGTCGACATGTCGTGGGAATAAATTGAAGTAAGAAAGTCGGTAGTTACGTACAGTCACCAAAACAGAAAAGTAACCTGGGTCGTCGGATATAGTTGAAGTTTAGTAAGAAACGGATCGATGTTTTCCAATAAAATTTAATTTAAATAACAGGAAACAAACAGTTAATTTATCGAGTTAAATTTCATTTGATAACGTCCATCGGTTTCTTACTAAACTTCAACTATAGCCGACGACCCTGGTTATTTATCTCTTTTGGTGACTTTTTGTTACTCATAATTTTTGGAAGAATTCAAACACTAGTAGAATTTATTATCATCTCTGGGTGAATGCTGCATGCTCCATGCTTGACGACTCTTTATGAATGGAAAACGTGATCACAGAACAGAACGCGATTCTTAAGCTACTTTGCTTACGTGCTATGCTATGCTTGCTGTAGTCAGTCCGTGGTGGTGGATCTTTACCTACTTTCCGTGCCTGGTCGCGGCTGTCATTCGTGGGTCTTTGACAGTCGTTGCGGGTCGTCAGACGCCCGAAAGACTGACAGGGATAACGTGTTACCCCAGTTACTGGGTCAATTCAGGTTTGATAGGCAGTCGCTCCATGTAAACTTGTATTTAGCTACCTCCTAGACTGGAAGCCGACCCCAAAATTATTTGCGAAAAGGTTAGGGAAATTATGACGATTCGAGGACATCAAAGGAAGAAAAATTCCAAAAACAGAGCTGTTATTTAACTACATTAAGAGTAGATACATTCGCTTAGATTAGAACGAATGCTGTGGCAATTTGCAGTAATGTTGAGGCATAAGTAAAGTACTTAATGTAATACATAAGTACCATCAACTCACGATAAACTTAAGGGCAATTTAAAGAGCTCGATATTGACTTTATTACACCACAATTTACTTAGCTTTCAGTTATTACCTTCTCGAAACGTCATTAGATGGTAGAGTGACCATGCATTTTGTGGTAGAATTTATTTCCCTTCACACTTATGTACGGTCACCAAAAGTGATAAGTAACCAGGTCGTCGTATATAGTTGATGTTTAGTACGAAACCGATGGATTTTTTCCACTAAAATAAAACAATTAGAAAACAAAATTTCATTAATCAAATTTCATTTGAAAACTTCCATCGGCTTCTTACTAAACTTTCAACTATAGCGCCGACCCTGATTACTAATCTCTTTTAGTTACTGTACGTCGGTAATACAAAGGGAAAAGCCGATTACTTTTTACTCGTATAATTTCCCAATCCGTACTGTATTTAAGTAACTATATGTATGTAAGTCTGATACCACTTGACTTCGATCCCAGGATCACAATCTTAGCTTGGTTCGTTCGTCGAGCTTCGTCCATTTATTTTATGAAGCCCAAAATAAAATTCGTATATGTCTGAAAGAATTATGTTCATGTTACAGCGTTGTGTGTCTTATCCACAGCAGAAAATAGGTCAATGAGCAGCATATTGGTTAACCCCCTTTCGTTCAATCAGTTTTACTGCCGTATGTATTAACGTAACTAGCTCATGTATTATTTACTTCTCTTCCCATTTCTCTATTTAACTTTGTAAGACGCAATTTCATTTAGTATAATACAATTGTAACAAGAACACAATACCATTCTGCCATGTCGCTGCCTACGGCTACTGTATATATCTTTTAATGAAATTTATTCAAGTTTTAAATAGTTCAAAAACGGGCAAAAACCCGTATGTTTACTTACTTCTTCTATACAGGATAAGTTTTTAACCAGTGCGCAAATTGCTACCATGAATTCAGCATATCATTCTAGACCCTCCATCGCAGACATTTTTCGTCGATTATACAAAAAAGTCAGCTGTTTGATAGAAAAGTGCAATACCTACGCGGTCAAAATGTATGGACCAGCTGAATCGGACCGATGCCAGGACCTTATGGTCAGCAGAAGCGCTTGCGACAGCTAGACCAACATGGCGGTTAGTTCTATTATATATATGTCACCGTATGATTGTGAACACCGTTAGTTTATAATCTATCTGCACCATACTGCTTCCCGATCGAATAGGTTAGGTTAGGTTAGAATTGCGACAAATCGCGCGCGAGCCGAGCGAGCGAAGCGAGCGGTGCCGAGGCACGGCGGCAGCGGCCTGCGAGCACTACGTCATAGTGTCAGTTACTTGACTATTTAGTAATGGCGCAAGGTACTATCTGTCTTGATATCAGTTCACAATTCGACGGTTTCACATCGTTAGATTATAATCTACCTAAAAATAATGCGTTAAATTGTAAGCAGTATGTTACGGTTCACAATCTTTCAACAGTTCACAATCTCGCGAGATAGATTATAATATAACGGTATATACAATTTTACGGTGACACATACATAAGCAGCCAAATAAAAGACTGGCAGAATAAGTAGCGTGATGGCTCAATTAAAAAGTTAACTAAGTATAAAATCTGAATTAAAAAAATACCTGTGCATATTTGGATGAATATACTATAGATTAATGTTAACCAATCAACTTGCCGTAAGTAAGAAGTCATCGTAACAATAAAATTGTTGGATGCATGTCATTCATAATTTATTCACTTGACAAGATCAATTGAACATAAACGGAATAACTTCCTTCCGTGCAGTAGGTACGCATGCAAAGTAAATCGTAATGACAAAATAACGGTGAAGGTTCGACCCTTTCCGATCATAAAATATTTATTTCGTAGAGGTCCTTTTACATTATAGAAATTCAGCAAAATTCCGAATCAAATGCAAGGAATTTTCTTCCATTTTGTATTGAGGATGATTCTTTAGTAGAAATCCCGTCATGAGATAATGGTATAAGTGTGGTAGGAAACCTATAAGGGACTAATTATAATGGCATCAGATCATTTTGGACAGTTCTCACTTCAAGAACAAAAGGTGGAAGCACAACTGATTGAAGTACTGTAGTACCTATATGAGAAAGAACTTATATTTCGGTCGTCAAGTTTTTAGTGCAAGGTATTCTTTTGGTGAGCAGACACTTAAAATATTGTACGACATTTAAGAAGGTTACCACGACAATTACTCAGTTAATTCGGTAAGATGTTTTTGAAAATGTCATCAATATACCAATGAGTACAATAAGAAATTGTTTCTATAACAAGACTCCTAGTTCCAAAAATAGTTGGACAGTCCTCACAGTTATTTAACATCTGGCGATCCTTTCCGATACCCGGCAGCTGGGATACCCTGGCCTGTCCTAAGTGCTGCACTGGATAAACTGGTATGGGGCCACTAACGGTCCTTGAACCTCCATACAACACCGTACTTGTGGCAAATTATTACCGGCATTGGTTCTAGAATGTTCACAGCAATATCGACTTAGTTTGAGAATAAACTTTGAAGGATTTGAAAGTTCTAGTTTGCAACTGTAGGTAACTAGAGATAGTTTCGAGTATTAGAATATCATGTTATTATGTTAAAGCAATTTGGGTTTAGTAGGTACCTAATAGGTACGGGCAGACGCGAAAATTATATTTCTTGGCAATTTCTTCGTGCGACAGAAAGTACTGCAGTAATTAAACTTCTTCGCGGCAAAAGGTCACAGTTTTGCCAGTAAATTACCCACACATACACATGGAATAACATTGGCACTATTTATCGCTTAGAACTGAAAAAGGATAACATTTTCCAAAATAAGAATTTGGTAGCTAAATCTCATATTAAATGCAACTTATGCAGCTGGACATAAGGTGTTAATTCCAGGTATAAGTTGCAATTAGCAAGGAGTAAGCTGGTTTTTTTTTCTTGGGTGGGAAATCATCAAATAACTTCTCCCGCTCTGGACGGAGCGGGCCGTGCGTGTCAGACTTTTACTGACTAAAACCCACCCGTGTTCCCTCAGTTGCCTGTGGAGCTTACTTCCAAAATGATCATGTTCATTTAACTACAATTCGATCCAAGCATGTCCATTCGGCCGACATTTGACATCGTAACGATCCACCACAACGGAGCCATACACATTCGTACATAGTTCGGGCCCATACCGAATTCCACCCACCATTCTGTGGTCACACCGGCTCCAGTTGACATTTCTGCGTGACCCCTGGCATGAGCAAACGGTTTCCTGTAATTGGAAATTGTATCTACAATGTCGGAATTTGTAAAGCTTTGATTGATTCTGCCATTTTGTCCGAATACTAAGTAAGTACTTGACTTTGCTGAAACAAAGCAAATAATTAATTTGTTGAAGCAAGTTGAGTTTTTCTTTCCAAGAACTGTTTAATAAAATATTAGTGTGTAGATAAATTTGGTAAATTAATGAGCTTATGTTCAAATATTGAGGGCAATACCAATTTGGAGAAATTACGAGGTAAATTCAAATAGATTATAAAATATAATTCAGTTATTAGCTTGAAAACGTTTCCACGCACAGACGATCAGCTATTTAATAAATATGAAAGCATTAGCCAACAAAAAAATTGATCTAAGGACCATTTGGCAGAAAATATCATCAGACTTTTAAAGGGTTTTGAGCAACGTGATACTTTTAAGATACAATACACTGCGTATTTCTCGGCAATAATTTATTAAAATGTCTACTTGGCGGCAAAGATACGGCAGTTTCGTGCCAAATACATATATTTTTTGCCCAGCTACAGTGACATTCCAAACGTCTCGTTTAATTTATTTTTTTCTTTTTCTTATTTGGAGAGAACATTTTCTTTCACGATAAAATTATTGTGGGCTTAAATGAACTGTCATAAACTGAGGATCAAGAGCTAACTGTCCTAGCTGCTAGGTTACCATTTACGAATGGTAACCTAGCAGCTACCATTTACGAATGGTAACCTAGCAGCTAGGACAGTTAGTTCTTGATCCTCAGTTTATGACAGTTCATTTAAGCCCACAATAATTTTATCGTGAAAGAAAATGTTCTCTCCGATCCGGCAGCGGATTCCCGCGGCCTTCACAAGGTCGTCGGTCCACCTTGTGGGAGGCCTTCCCACTCTACGTCTTCCGGTACGTGGTCGCCACTCCAGAACCTATCGGCCCCATCGGCCAATTGTTCTGCGAGCAATGTGCCCTGCCCACTGACACTTAAGTTTGGCAATTCTTCGGGCTATGTCGGTTACCTTGCACACTACACTTCGCTGACTTAAAAAAAGGTCTTTTAATTCATTCTCCTGCCCTTATGCCAATTTATTTGGGGTCGACGCAACATGCCTTTTTCTTCCATACTTCTTTATTAGTCGTCATCTCAGGGTCACTCCCTTTCTAACCATGCCACCAATCACACAGTCCATCCATCGTTTCTTTGACATAAGAAAATAATGATCTTGAAATTATCATGCTCGAGGACAACTGGACCTGAGTAATTTCGGCTTAACTTAAAATCTAACACATTGTGTGCAGCGCCCCAAGTAGTGTTGATAATTATCATTAAAAAACGAAACTGTCTTATAATATTAATAAATTAAACTGTCTTGAAATATTAATCAATTAAACTGTCTTAAAGGTAAACTTCTGGCTCATTATAATTGGCCAGAAGTTTACATATAAGACAGTTTTGGATATCAAGATTCTGCATTCACGTAACAACTTAGATCTCAAAGTCAAAGACGGCGTGATAGTCACAATTCTAGCCCAAGCCTATTCTTAAATGAATAACCCAACTATGTTAACGTAGGCTCCCAGTCTTACCGGGTGCAGCTGAATAGGTACCAGTATTGTACATGGAGCGACTGCCTATCTAACCCCTCACAATCCAGATTCTGGGTAATACCATACCCTTTGCTACTGGTTGTCAGACTTTCGGGTTTCTGACGACCCGTAACCACTGTCAAAGATCTACGAATGACGGCCGGGACCAACTTAGCCACAAAGCCCCCAATCAAATAAACCGAATAATTTCACAAATATCATGAAATATTAAACTATGCAGAAACTTCAAATTAAACAGAACCTAAACCCACAAGCGCGCATATTGCGAGTAGAGCAATGAAACAATCAACAAATGCCAGCAGTATTTGCATAAACAAGGATTCTCATAACAATTCCTTCGCTGTTGCCTTTTATGAGAATTGTTGTTTGTTAATTTGTCCAGCTCCGTACAGAATGTTCAAACATCTAATATTGTTAACAAGGACAAACTTTGGTACCCTTTGGTAATTTAAAATTCGAAGAAAGCCCTGAGGCAATTTTTCCCCTTCTCTGAATTGGAACCTAAATCATTACCAACCGTCTTACATCCTTCGCATAGTCAGCCTTGTGAGAGGGAGTGGGCTGTGATCGTGATCCACTAAACGGGCCCAGTGCGGGCTGATCATCCAGAGGGTTAATTGCGTAAAACACTATCAGTAGGAATCTCTTTAATTTTGACAGTCCAACAACATTCATAGCGTTGCTTACGTTTTTACGTGCAGACCTTTTTTTCGAACATATGATAGAATGGATTTTTGTTTTGGGTTCAAACCATCAAATAACTTCTCCCGCTCTCTCTCTCTCAACTCTGGGTGGAGCGGGAGGGCGTGTCAGAATTTTATTGACTAAAACCCACCCGTGTTCCCCCTCAGTTGCCTGTATGCCAGGGGCCGCGGTATCTCTTTTGAACAACCCGCACCCCTGGCAGGCATCGGCCCTTACGGGCCCCACCAGTTGGTGCTGACATCTCTTTGAGGCGTGCGTGGAACACAACGCGCCATCGAATCGGGATTGGATTAATAACCTTTAAAAATAATTCAGTTTCTGATCAATTGTGTGTTAAGCAATTATAGGGTAATTATCGTTAAAAATTAATACTAAACAACTGAACACCAAATACCAAAGTCCTAAACAAACTAAACATGATTTTCAGACTCCAATTTAAAACGGAAATTCGTTAGTGAAGTTTACTGGTTAGTAGGAGGCTCGCTGATTACAGTCGCGTTTGGCTCAGACCTCGTTCAGTCTGGTTTCGGCCGCTTCGAATTCTCACATACGTACGACCATTAGCGAAGGGAGTTTGACCCAGTTTTTTGTTTGTTTGCTAACCTGCACTGCTTTGTAGCGGTCAAGGATTCCTACTGTTGCAGATTCTTATGTATTTTAAAATTTTAGTTTAGCTGTTTTTTTGCGAAAACACCTGAAAGTTATGGCTATTGAAAATAGTTTGCAAAGTAAATATTTTATATTCTGCTAAGCCTGCAGAATATAAAAAAAAGCTTAGTTCATTCGTTCCAGGGTTTAGCGTAGCTAGTTTACTCAACAGGCAGGATCGTTTCAAGAGAAACTTTTCCTGTATCATTCAATTAGTTCAGGATTGTAAGCTTGCTCCAACTTTTCCTTATAAAAGGAAAATTTCATTTATATTCGCGTTCCAACTTCGGAATAGATGGCAAATTATCTCATCAGCATCCTAGTTTCCTGAGGTTAATTATAGGATTTACTCAGTTTTTACTTTAGAATGATTAGCAAGAGGAAGTGATTAAAAAACTAATCTACCATCTGCTCCATCCTAAGCAATCAGAACGACATCAGCAAACTTTTTGTCAACGGAATCACGATGTGTATCCTCCGAGAAACAAGTCTTACAATTATCGCGTCCGGTGTTATGGGACTAATTTGCGCTTTCTGTCTCTTTTTAACCTCCTTTAAGTGTATATTTCTGTCTCATTCCATCCTGGTGGCTGGAAGTTAGATCAGATAATGGTAGCAGTTAAATGCATTACCTCTCGCGTTCAGGTAGCGTTGAGTATAAATGTTTTATTACGAGGAGTCAATTTGTTTTATGTGAGAAGGTTATTTCTGGAAGGAATATGTTTTGATGTTCATGATTTTATTTGTATACTAGCTGACCCAGCAAACGTTGTTTTGCCTTATAAATTATTTAGGGGTGGACTACCCCTAACATTTAGGGGGATGAAAAATAGATGTTGGCCGATTCTCATAGATACCGGATAAGCACAAAAAATTTCATCAAAATCGGTCAAGCCGTTTCGGAGGAGTATGGCAACGAAAACTGTGACACGAGAATTTTATATATTAGATAAATCTTGCATCTGTTGATGAGACACGCAAAACATTGAACCCGGGCAAAAAATGATTTTACATAGGTACGCCATAAACGATAAATGATTTTGTTTCTGTAAGTAGGTTTGTACACTTTATACACAATATAATATTTTGTGTCTCGTAATGTTTATTACTTTGCCTATGTATGTATAGAATCAAGTCTATCCGACTAAACAGACAGCTGTGCTGCTGGGGAGTTTGTTCCGCCACTTCTTCTTCCCAGCTAAAGCACTAGGAAGTGGTGAAGGGTGGGCGTTTTGGGGGACTGTCTCATGGACTTTGACGTTCGAAAAGTGCTGATTCTCAGCCTAATTTAAATAAATGACTTTTGATTTTTTGATTTTGATACACGTCTAATATCTGCATTTCCTATCTGACTACACTGAGAAGAAAGGCCGAAACAAACTCAGAGGTCACTTTCTTTTGAAGTCCAGACAAATTCTTGGTCAGATCTTGTAGATTGTTGTCTGAAATGGTCTTTGAAGAAAGAACCACAGATTGAGTGGACCTGTCCTGCTGTCAGTACACGTGTATGACTGTAGTGTACAGCTCAACTCATACGTTTTTACACGCTTTATATTAGCTTCACTTGTATGTTTGTTTTTTGTATGTATGTTTGTTTGTAACCGACTCCTTAGGGCGCCATTTTGACCCTCTTCAAACGGTCAGATTTCATTTAAACTTTGTAGACTTATCGAGGACCGATGACAATTCAAAAAAATAAATAAAAAACAAAACTTAAAAATCACGCTTTTGTAGTTAGCAGAACTAAAAAATAGTAAATAAATAATAGTTTAAAAAACTAAAAAACACGCTTTAAAAACCAAACTAAAAAAGTAGAAAATAATTTAATTCTATTAAAAAGCGTGGGGTGCTTGATATTAATTGATTATAAAAATACCTCAAAAAGCACCAGAATTGTCGGCTCGACAATTTGATTTTAAACTGTTTTCTTTGTGATAATGACAAAAATAATTGGAACCTACGCGAACTCATTTTTGTGTAAACTTTTTATGTAGCAGTCTGGCTTGTACCTAGGTATTCTAAATGTAACTAAATAGTTTTCTTTCTTATCAAACCGTAACAAATTTCTAGACACGAGTAATAATAACGTGACTGAATTCCTATTGCGACGCTAAATACATAGAACTTATTTGTATTTCATTTCATTCTGTTAAGGATTTTGAAGTTATTGGCCTCTTCAGTGGCCATTTGGTAAGGCTAGACTAGACCGCCGTTGTTTTTTAAAAGACATGCTAAAGTATAACTGTTTTGTTAAACGACTTCAAAGAAAGGAGGAGGTTCTCAATTCGGTTGTATTTTTTTAATGTTTGTTACCTCAGTACTTCGTCATTTATAAGCCGATGTGCCCGCGACTTCGTCCGCGTGGAATAGTTATTTTTTATTATTTATATAAATTAGTAAAGATATATTATCAGAAGAATTTCTCCAAAATAAAAGTAACTCCTAAGTTACTCCTTATTACATCAGCTACCTGCCAATGAAAGTCCCATCAAAAACGGTCCAGCCATTTCAGAAATTAGCGGGAACAAACAGACTTACAGACAGACAGACAGACAGACCGACAGACAGGAAAAAATGAAAAAAAAAATGTTATTTTGGTTAGTATATGTACCGTATATATATTCATATGCATGTAGCAAAAAGCGGTTATTTTAATATTACAAACAGAAACCCCAATTTTATTTAAGAGTATGGATATGTTATTTGGTCAACTTCTGATTAGTAGTTCTTGAGTTCGCTGCAATAAAACGTATGTTTTCAACTTAGTGAACTATGTTGATGACGTTATAATATGTTTTTGTCACTGTTATTTACTGAGCAAGTGAAGGTATACTACAGCTAAAAAGTTTTCATTTAACAACCGAATTCCAAAATAAAACACTACCAAGTGAAAAATAACTTTAATTTCGGAAATCGGTGGTTTTCTAACAAACAATTTGCAAAAGATATTCTCAAGACACAATTCCCACGTGGTCAAGATACCCATTGCCAGTATTTTGTAATGGCTATAAGATCTTCAAAATTAATAAGATCCCAATCTTGTTAATCCCACTTGAATCTACCTCTGCAATAAACCAACGTGATTTACTACAAATTGTTTGCAAAAATCTGTTGTAAAACAAAGAAGTTCTCAAGAAAACACGATGCCGCCAGATTGCAGGTAACGTCCGCGGTCCCTAGACAATGGATCATTACGAGGCATTACGAAAATAAGGTGTAATTTTATGAAAAAAATAGCCGAGATCCAAGTAGGTGGGCTCCGTAGATGTCGCTGATGTTTTATGAATGGGCGCAGGAACTTCGACACGCCACCTGGGGCCCAAGTCTGCTATTTTCATAAATTCGTCATTCCAACACGATCCCATTGTCATTTTGCTAAAAGTTCGTAATCTGCTAAATTCTTAATGGTCTATCATTGGTCGGTCAGTGGTCTCGTAATAGAATTGTGTTACAATGGCATTGTCGTATTGCCATTATAATAAAACCCGTTAGTAGAAATGATTTTCCAAAAACGACTACTCAATTTGAACATTTATTCATGCCCGATTTCATTTATATATATTATTTATTAGTGTTCTAAGCAATCTGAAGTAGTAGGAAGTTCGTAAATAGCAAAAAACTCACAACTCAATAATATTTTATCTGTTTAGCTGACAAAGTCAAATGTGACATTAATACTTACTGACATAGATATTTTTATTTCTAGCGGCCGGTGTTTTGATATTTATTTATTTTAATTTGAGTGCTAGATTTATGTTTGTATTTTAAAATTATCTTTAAAATGGTGATAATTGAGCAAATTTCGGCTCTAATTGATTATTTGGAAAACCACCAAGACCTGGCGCTTGGCCACTGCAGCCGCACCAATGAAGGGCGAAGTTTATCGAAAAGATATTGGATGGAGTGCGCCCAAATTTTAAATTCGGTATCGGTGGACTGCCCCATTAAAACGCCGGCAGAGTGGCGCACAGTATGTACCTAAATACAATTTATTTAGTTAAGCATTATAAAATGATGAAATGTATCTATAATGTAATTTCTGCACTTTTTTTTAGTTCTACAATGCATTTATGAGCAAAATGTTAAAGAAAATTAAATCACAGAAGAGTGAAATAAGTCCAACAGGTAAGCAATACTTTCTTTTAGCAGTCTTGCAGAATCATAGTAGGAAGCATATACCTAGTAACATTTTTTCATTTTAACTTTCTGCAGATGGGTTTAAATAAATAGGATAACATGTAAACTAATGTCATTGTAATTGTTTATTTTTCAGCTTGGAACAGGAAAATTTAGAAGGCTGGCCATCCACCATCGACCAGCCTCCAAAGCGACGCCGTCGCCAAAGTTCTGCACGGCGGCGTTACGCAGCTGAAGGTAAAGATCTTGCAATTATTTGTTTTGACCATTAACACCGCACTCTAGGGCAAAATATGTTTAACAAAATATTTTTTTTATAGATAGAGACCATGCAGCTCTCGAAGTTGCTCAATCAAGGCTGGAAGCTATTGAAGCCAGGAATGCCGAGGCGACTTTAAAACATGCTCAGGCCATCAAAAACTTAGCTGCGGCCATTGATCGACTGAGTTCCACCACAGACAGAATGGTGAACCATATAGGCCAGTGTGTGCCAAAAAAGGTAATTAAAAAAGGCGGAAAGCGATATGGCCGCCCATTGTATATTGTGTAGTGTACTTTGTTTTTTGTTGTGTATTTTTGTGCTGTACATTAAAGTATAAATAAATAAAGTTAATTTTACTTTCACAGAAATTCTGCAGAATTATGATGTCATCAGGTTCTGAGTCTGACTAAAGTTTTCTGATGTATGCAAAAGGTAATTTAGTCAGATTATTAAAAGACAAATGAAAGCTATTATAGGAAGAGTCTATGTCCAGCAGTGGATTCCAAATGGCTGTAATGTTAGATGATTAAATGAAACAATGTTTATAAAAAGAGTATTAATTTATTTTAAATCATATTTTGTGCAATACTGTGGATCTGTAACAAAGAGTTAAATAATCATTAAAACATTTTCGTTCTTCACTAGATTATTGAGGTGGGTTCACTTTACATACCTGCCAATTTAATTTATGCATTTCTCCACAGTCTGTCAACTAGAGCCTGCTGCAGTGACCGACCTTCAAGAAGATCCCGATTCACCCTTCGATGTTCTTGATTACTAGGTGCTGCATAATTATTTTCCTGCTATATTAAAAGACTGATTAGTGATTAATGACATGACTGTTATTATTTTTATTATTTAAGGTAAAATTTTTCAATTGGCTTGAAAGTCACGTTTAATAGTGTTTAATAAATATTTAGTTTATGAGAAATAAAGAGTAATTTAAATGTTGATTTTTTAACACAGTAGTATTATTTAAAATTCCAACTTCATTATATTCCAAAATAGTAGAATAGAAATCACATACCTGTTGCAAGCCAAGTGCTTCTGCATAAACTTCATCATGGGGCAACGGTGCTCTTGCCATGTTTGCAATATTGTGCAATATGCAGCATGCATTCACAATCTTGCCTGCAGTGGTAGGACTGTAATGCAAAGCACGTGCTACAAGCAAACACCTGCAAAAGATCAATTTACTTCTATACAACAATACAATACAATTTAACTATGGCTTAATAGATTAACTTTTTTATACTTACTGTTCTTGACTTAAACAAGAACTATTGCATCTAAATTCATTCAATATAAAAATAGTCACTGTTATTGAGTATGTAAAACAATTGCCTAGAAATGCTCTTTACCTGAAACATGCTTTTAATACGCTGATGCAACGCTCCACTGTATTGCGTGCAGTCACATGTTTCACATAATAATGATGTTGTGGCGTCCCATCTACAGTATTGAGTATTGGGGTCATCATTGTTTTCCTTAGTGGATACCCGCTGTCACCTGAAAATTATAATCATTTTTCCAACAAACACTAACACATAAACATGATAAAGGTCATAGGATTAATCAAAAACATATTGTAATACCTAATAAAAATACTTGTTCATTAGTATTTTCTGTAATTTGTTTCAAGTGGTGATTGAGTGGATGAGTCTGCCATACAATGGAATCATGCGCGGAGCCTGGGTTGCTTGCATCCACACATAAAATATTTAAATCAGCATCACAAATCTGTAAATAAAATGAAATATTATGTATAATTAGATATTATTACATTACAGACATTATATAATTTATTAGTAAAAATTTGGGCAGTAGGTAGACATTTCTACATTCTACCCAATACTTACTATCATAATATTTAGGGAATGGAAGCCCTTTCTGTTATAATACCGTTCCTCATGTATGTGCGGCCTTAATATTGCTTTAAATGTGTGCCATCAATACAACCCAGGACTCCAGGAAATTCAAATTTCTGATAGAACCTGAAAAGTTTTTAGTAACTAAATAATTGTGCTGTACAACGGGCAATACAAACAAACCAATCATATTTTATTTAGTGCCTCTGTTACTTCACTTATTGATCTTGACACCGTAATTTGTGAAACATTATGGAGGGCACTCTGTCCAATCAAATTTTGGTAAGACCCTGATGCATAAAATGCAAATGCTATTAGAATCTGCAACAAAAAATATAACATTATTCAACCTATTTCGTATTAAAAGCTATAGAATAATAAATCAATGTAAAATTCAGATTTCTCACCTTCATTTCTGCCGCTATGCTATCGTTTCGACGCGGTCTGGCCAGAAGGGGAATGAGTTCTTTAATTAACCCCCTTACTGAGTCCTTTCCAAGGCGAAACGTTTTTACAAATTCCGCCTCGGGAATATTAATAAAGGGGTTCGTATTCATTCTGATCAAGCGACGGGCTCGACGACGTTTTCTGCATTCCGCCAATCTTCTTTCGCATCCACCGCATTGGCTAGCTCGAGAATATTTGCTCGTAGTGAATACATTATCTCCGTTCAATAAATATTCCACAAACACGATACTCGTAACGAATTAAAAGCAATGACTGCACAATGACGTTCTAATGGTAGGTCACTGATCAACGGAACTGTCAAAATTTTTGCAGATTACCGCTTAAGTCAGTCATTCATTTGTCATTATGTACGAGATTACCACTTTAAACCATTTCTTTCAATGGAGTGTCAGTGGCTGACCATTGGAAAGTCATAATGACGCCATTATGTTAGTAGATTACCAAACTTGTCAAAATCAACAATTATGAAATCAATGATCGACCATTCTGACACTATTGTAATAGCAGACTTGAGGCCCTGTTATCCTGGTTTCTGAAAATTGTTCTAGATCTAAATATTCGTAGGTTATTAAGAAAAACTAATTCCAAAAAAAAAACAACCGACCTCCGGAAAACCACTACAAAGTGAAAAAAAACTTTAATTTTGGAAGTCGGTGAAAAATAATTAAAATACATATCCAAAGTCACCGACTTTTTTTTGGAAAATGTTTTTATTTTTCACTTTTTAGTTATAGTAGGTACTACCAATTCGAAATTTCTACAACCTTGGGGTCAAAACATTGCATATTTATGCGGTAGCAGGAATCGCGGTTGATTTGCTGTCATTTTTTGAAGAGTTGCGTTATCTGTCTCCGAAACGCATCAGATCTTAGTTTATGAAATTTAAATGGGACTATTTCGGAATACTTAGGTAACTCTAAAGATACATAAGCTAACACATGCAACTCAATATTTCCAAGGAAATATCGGAGTTTTTCAATTTGTTTTGTCTTGTTTATAGAAGATATTGAAATGTTTTCTGGTTTATCTACGCAACTCTAAAAGCAACGATACACAAATGACTCGGCAATTTAGTTTCATAACCGTAGTACATTTTGTAGAAAATCGGTGTGCTTTGAACTGGTTGTGATTGAAATAGGGGCATTAGTGGGTTCAAGAGAAGTTAGGCCACTTTGTGTGCTATAAATCATTCTCATTCCATATTACTCCTTCGGAATAAAAGTTTACGAATTCGTTTAGCTCGGGTAAGATCGACAGTTTTGGGATTTCCAAAGAATTGGAGTATTTTGGGGATTTGTTTTTCGCATTTGTTATGCTAGCTTTTTGTTAGAAGGCAATCAATAGCTTCCCGTCATTTGTCGCTGAGTTAACAGACATGCAATAACTTTATCAAAAAGTCTTGATCATATTGAAATTAAATAAGAGTATTGGAAATATCATACTTACAAGGCGCCAATATTTAAACAACAATCCTTCTTTAAGTAAGACTAAAATAGTATCAAACGAGTTACACGCATCCTTCGCAACACCCCTCCAACACTAGCCAACCATACAATACACATGCATTGCTACTTCTGCCTTTCTAAAGACCAAAATCTTAGCTACAAAATCAGCAACGTATGTTATGCTCGGTGTTGGCCGTCCAACATTGGTGGTTACATGAAAGCGGATCGCGTGTCACGGTTATGATTGATGTTACCAAATTGATTAGTAACGTGTTCGCGCTGTTTCCTAGTTTTTCTTTCAATAACTAGTTACGTGAAGTTTTTTGGTTTGTTCGTACGGCGTAAGCGTATTTGCGGAAGGATTATGATACGGTTCATCCTTTAAAATTGGCTGACATCAAAATCTCGTATCGGCCGGCCATATTAGCTGTAGAACCGATGACCGTTGGTGTAGACGTGTTCTCGAGTGCAGACTGCGAATCGGCAAACGTAAGTTAGGATGCCGTAGGCTAGGCTACGTGGAGCGACGATCTTCTTAGGGTGGTTAGCAGCTGGATGAGAGTTGCCGAATGTCGAGTTGAATGGCGAGTAATAAGAGATGCCTATGTCGAGCAGTGGACGGACTGCATTAGGCTGATGATGATTATGATGATGAAAATCTCGTAAAATCGATCGCTAGCCATACAGGATAAGTTTTTATCCAGTCCTGAATGATATGCTGAATTCATGGTTACAGTTTGCGCACTGGATAAAAACTTATCCTGTATTTATATTTGATGAGCGTTTTATGCCAGACAGTAATAAAACTTCTGAATAAGATTAGCCTTTTAACCGCTTACGTCGGATTAATCCGACAAATATTTTCGGGTCCATTTCGCCAGGGTCGTATATTTACGACCAAAATACCATAGCTCGTTTAATATGTTGTAAAAAGTTAAGTATTGCACATCCCTCTTTGTTGTACGTCAATTATTTTTCAATTCACTGTGCCGGGGCGCTGGGGGCACGACTGACATGAAGTCGGGCGGTTAAAAGGTTAAAGCTAAAAATCTGGTCGATTGCCTTCAACATTCCTCTGAAAATTGATCACGGTTTTCCTCGAAAACGAATTCAATTAAGTTTGAAGATATCTACTCGAAACAGGGGCCGCAAAAAAGAAAGTAGTCTTATTACTTCTAGTGTGTCAAGAGCACTTCAAACATTCTTCCATTTCACAAATAGCTTTTAGACAAAAAAAATAAACAGAAATATCTTTTACTTGCGTAGGTAGTTTTTTCCTTCAGTACCATTTACTATGTCTGAAAGCCAAGCAAATACTGATACTTGACACCGAATCTGATATAAACGTATTATAGTCTAGACGCAAATAAATTGCCACTAGGCAGAATATGCCTATCGTTCTGTTAAACATATAAAGGTGCACTGCACGCTAAGTGAGAGCGGCAGCGAAGAGCGATTTTTCATAAGCGTTTTTAAAGTCCTTGATATTTGGAAAATTGGACAAGTAACGCCAAAGACTGACAAAATCAACAACAAAGGGCTTCATAATTTCATTTTGACAGTTCAGCAACATTAATTGCGTTGTTTACTTAGTTGCGTTGTAAACTTTTCGAACATATAATTGATGCCTTGGATTAGCAACATCCTTCAAAATTATTCTGATGTAGATAGATAGTGTGCTAAGCAATTAGGATGCTTATTTCTCCGGGTCATCTTTCTTATTCAATAGTTTTGGGCTTCTTCTTGCACTTTTAGTGGTTGTCACCTTTCTTGGAAAATGCTTCCACGAAGCTCTGAACATCAGCATCATTAGCATTAACATTCACGTCGATGGCCCTAATAGCCATAGGTAGATTACTGGAAACTTAGGCAAACAGGCTGGCAGTTGTTAGCATAACGTAGTGACCATAAGCATTCTCCTTTTTGAGGTATTTGCGAGCATCGATACTGCTGTAGTGTACACACGCCAGCACATGAAGCTACCCCAAACTGTAAATTTTTTCCAATTGAACGTGAACCTTATACTTTTGTGATAAAGTTGAAAATCTATCAAAGAAACTTGACAAATTGGGGTAGCTTGATGTCTGTACAAAAAAGTGCCTTTGGTTTTGTGTTTTCGTTTTTTGCCACCGACTTCCGGAATTAAAATTAGTGTTCGCTTTGTAGTGTTTTTTTTTAAGTCGGTTGTATTTTCTTTTAAATAAACTTTTTATTTTTCACTTTATAGTTGTGGGACCTACCTCACACTTTTGAGGTTAACAGCATAAAAAAATACACCCGTATTGAGAACCATCTCTATGTGGCGTTGGTTAAAAATAGAGAAGTCCTGGCTTCCAAACACTTGTATCCTACTTCCTACTATCCTACTACTTAACATTATAAATGTGAATGTTTGGATGTTAAAATGTTTGTTACTCAATCATGCAAAAACTGCTGAACGGATTTGCATGAAATTTACCACACAGATAGATAAATCCTGGATTAACACAGGATATTTTTTATCCCGGTTGTACGTTCCTGTGTGATGACTTTGGATCCCTGCGCGGGCGAAGCCGCCTGCAAAAGCAAGTAAATAATATGCGTAGGGTTTCCACTTCCGATTTCGTTTGACTTCTCGTTCTCGCTCGCACTTAGTGCGTACCCTAACTTGTGTTATGTGGTATGTACTATTGTACCTATATAGAGCCACAAGGAATATTAATGGTTTGAGGTTTCTGGTATTACCCGAATATGTTATTGCTAATAATATGTTGAATGGCTTTACGCTGGAGTAGATATAGTTTCCTTTGAGCTGGTTGGTTTTTGACTTGGACGGAATTTGTATGTACTCACACCAACTGGCTTGAAATATGACTTGCGATGTTGCGAAGGATCAATCAACTCAGCCTATTCTAGTCCACTGCTATATGGAGATAGACCTCTCCCAGGCTGCGCCACAGTATTCTAGCCTACGCCTTCCGCATCCAGTCTCTCCCAGCCAGTTTCTTTAGGTCGTCGTCGGTCCATCTAGCTGGGAGCGACTCGTCTGCTACACCATCCCTCGGTCCTTCGACAAACATGACCAGCCCACTACCAATTCTGCTTGCTTACACTGCAAGCTATGTCGGTAACTCCGGTTCTTTTCCGGATAATTAATTTCTGATTAATTTCATATCTGTTGCGCAGATACTTACCAAAAATGTAATTCCTTTGTTTCGGGATTTTGTTTTTGACAGTGGAACTTCCGTTATCTGCCTCCATCAATATCACTCGCCATTCACTCTGTAACTGCTCCAATTAAACCTCGTAGAAAAGCTTCACAGGTAAAGGCAACGTCCTCGTCCAAAAATAACGTCCTTTCCGCTTAAATCTTTCAAAGTGAGGCTTCCGGAATATCTCGTATCTTTTCCGCGTCCAATTGATAGTGTACTTCTGTCCACACCGAATGGTTCCATAATATATTCATAGCCACGAAAACTGCCTTCAATTCTACTCTTCAAGAGTTTCCTCATATTGAGGGCAAGACTTAGAACGGAATAATAATGATCGTCATTGACTTTCAGATGACGGAATTGAATAGTCGGAACTCTTCGGAAATTTTCGTATGGCCCGTAATTGGATGGGCACAGATTTCTGGGGTGAATAGAGCTCTTTTGTAAATATTCGTATGGATTCGCTTTTGTGTTCATGAAAAGGATTATGTTTCCAAATCAGCCAATTCAGGTGTATCAAAACAGACTGTGTAATTTAGTCGGCAATCAGTAGGATTAGTGTCGTGGCTGTCAACAAATCATTTCCCATATATGCCAGACACGACTATAGCTCACTCAAAATAAATCTTTGAAGAAAAATTACGTTATGCCAAATAGATCAAAAGTTGAACAACCCGCTAAAATATGTGTGTTTTTACTATCTAACCATCATTCATCTTTACAGCTGTTATCAACAGCAACGGCAATGGTCGCGAACATACTTCAATGTTCATGTTATCGTAGGTCATCAGCAGATTTAACCAATAGAGAATGATAATTACTCCTAAAGTCTCACGGCAATATCCATGCGAAATCATTCACTAAGAGCATTAAAAGTTTATTGACTAAGAAACTAGAGGTAACGACTAATTACTAATTGGTTAGACAGCTGTAAACGTGGCTGCTGATCATGAGATTTGATCAGCCCTTGTTACTGTTATATTAGCTTTTATATATTGGGCCATATTTCATAAAAATATCCAGCATTTCCAATGGTTACTTATTGAAGGTAAAGAACGTGATTTCTATATCCAATTTACAGATAAATGAAGAACAATTGTTCTGCAGCGTCATTTTATCCTCATTCATCTTCATTTGGGCCCCACTAAACCATTTCATTTCATTTCTTCATAGGGCTGGTCTTTCATTTTGACTACTGCTGATGCCCATCATAGGCATAGTCCTATCAGACTCAGACATCAGCGTTGAGGATATATAAGAATGAACACGAGTTCTGAAGCGCCATTTCATCCTCATCTACAAGCATTTCAAAGATGTTAGTGTCTTGATGTCTTCAGATGCTGATGAAGGGAAGTCGACTGACGATGTCCCCTAATTAGCAATAGACTAGTTACCGATCATTTCACCCTTACACAGTGTTATACAATAAATCCGCTACAGTCTTATCCCTCTCGGTATCGTGTAAAACAGTTATTTTAAAGCAGTCTTTGTTCTATGCGGTAACGATAACATCATTGATTTATTGGGAGCGAACTACCGTAAAATTACCGTAACGTGTTATGGATTAGAAACTGGTCCCATACCGATGCCCGGATGTTAAGGTCGAGGTACTTTACAGGTACCTATAGAGTTATATTGGAACTTTGTTGCGTTTCAGAAACGGTTAAGAGATACCTAGCTGTTATTGTGATAATGTTATGATATTATTGAAATGAAACCACACCTTGCTAATAACGCATAAGAGATTACAGGGTCAAATTAGAATAGGTGGCAATACTTAACGGACGTCTTGGGTATCGATAGTTACCGAAAACTAATGAAAAAAACACATAATTTTATGGGTGAAGGTCGGTGAACCGCGTCCAAATCGCTCAGCTATTTTTGTAAGTTTTCGTGAAACTTATATATTTTTAAGAACTTCTAAAAACCATATTGTAACAGACTTTTAAAATATCGTTTAAAAAGAATAAAGTTCCAGTTATGAAATTTTGTTTTTTTCTTCTATTCGTTTCCGATATCGACACCCAAAACGTGAGTAAAGTATTGGCAGCTAATAATTTAATTAGACCTTGTATATGTATTATAGGTATCAAAGATATACAGTATATGAGCAATATTGCACCAAAACCGATTGCTATGAAGGATGAAACAAACAAAACAAGCTTGGCAGACGGAATGTAATGAGTAACGATCCTTGTCTGAAAATTGTTAAGAATGACATGAAATATTTGATGTTTTGGCAAGCGCATAGTTTAATACATTATGATAGTATATTGGTATAATCATAAAAAGAAAAAAAAAACTAAAAAAGAAAAAAAAACTCATCCTAGAAGTATTGATAAGCCAGCATTTAAGATGGGAAACGCAATTTAGCTAAGCTAAGGTTATCGATTAAATGATAATGATAAATGATTTTATTTCTGTAACAAGGTTTGTACCAACACTTTTACACGTCAATCATATTTTTTAAACTAGATGAGGTCTGCGTTTCGTATCGGACTACTCTGAGAAGAAAGGCCGAAACAAACTCAGAGGTCAGGTCTAGATTGCATTCACTCTCATGCAATTATTGTTATTTTGGACGTAGGCGTGTTTTATTATAATTTATTCCGATTATAATGCTGGATGATTAACTGCAACAAAGCAGGGTCTTACATAAACGTATTGGATAACTTTCTTTACAATCAAATTAATTAGTTGCCGAGCGAAATCAAAAATGTAGCCAGAAGTATCGTTTCATTTGAATGTAATTTCCATTCCTCGGCGATATATAGGTTGTTTAATCAATTCGTGTGGTCGTTTTATTGGATTCGGTTGTAATTGGGTGCTGCAGTGACTTCAGTCAATTTTGTGAATTTCTAGGATTCTTTTTGTACGAAATAACCGGACAAGTGCGAGTCGGACTCACCTATCGTTAGGTACAAATTTTAATTTATTTGTTGATGTTGTGAATGGCTGGAGATATTTTTATGATTTAATTACAAAATTATAGTTTTCAGTTTTTTCCCTGTACTAGCAGTAGGTATAAGACGATATTACTTGCCAAATTTCATAGTTCTAGGTCAACGGAAAGTACCCTAAACATTTTGATTCCCTTGACAGTGTCGAAATATACGTTTGTTGCGGCGAAAACGGCCGTACCTTTTTTTACGTGAAATTGGAAGTTTGATTTTTTCACAGCTTCAAGAGACTGTAGACCTGAGTATATCGTTTTAATTTCAACTCGATACCTCCACGCGTTCCCGAAATAAAGGGTCTTGACAGGCAGACAGATGGACGAACGGACGGACAACAAAGTGATCCTACAAGGGTTCCGTTTTTTTTCCTTTTAAGGTACGGAACCCTAAATGGACAAAAGGATCTTAGAAATTGACATAATTGATCGCCGCAGTTGGAGTCCACATTCCAATATGAAACCCCATGTATGTATGGCGCAATCTTAAAAAAAAAAAAAATCAGCTATTGGAGATTGCCGATAAAATAGAAAACTACCAACATAAAAAATAACAAACATGACTTACCCCCCTGTAATTTTCGAAGGATTAGGCAGAGGTATACGTACAGTACATCCACATTCCGCCAGTTTTGTCTTTAGTCCCATGTAATAGGGGGCCAGCCTATTGCCATCAATTGGCCACAAATCCAGACTCCGGGTTGCTACTGAGAAATTGCTGAGGGATCATTAACATTGATTAGTCTTCAAAGCGAGGCGGAATATTTTAGAATCCAACATTTATTTATTATACACACACATGCATCTTTTTTACACAGCGCAAAAAGAAAGATGTTCGCGCAAATCTTCAGAATTCTAGATTAGCTCCCCCTTTCCTCCCACATTGGCGGTTCGATGCCCTAACATTGTTCGCTTTAAATATGCATGTTTCATTCACTTTTATTATCTTGTACGCATTGCAGACGGGATGAGTTGGTTGCTAGAGAGTGAATACGGTAACCAGAGTGCAGTTAGTCTTTTTTGGTTGTTTGAAAGGTTTGGCAGGAAGTCCTAAAAGGCTTTCATTCTAGGGGCGTATTTCACCGACGAAACTGAACGAGATCAGAACGTAAACCAAGTGGGCTGTCTGTGTCATTATTTTGATAGCTCTTGAACGCGGTATCCATGTCCTGATCGCGTTCAGTTTCATTAGTGAACTTCGCACTAAATGTAGGTTAAAAAAAAATCGTTCAGCGTCTCGTATTCAAGCTTACAGCGCAGTAACTCTTATTGCTACCGTATTTTCCTTCATAGCTTGAGCGCCCCTTTTCAATATACAAAATTCTAGGAAAATCCTGAATCAAAGGCACAGTATTTCACCGCATAGGTACGCTTGACAAAACACACATAGATACAAATCTGCTCCACGTGTACTCATTTTCCATTCAGTCACAACGTAGTTACGTACAGCCTCCCACCGCAAGTTCTAGGAACGCCTATATTAACCAGATAAAGCAGTACATCCACTATAGATCTAGCATTCCCTCTGGTTTGATTAGAGCATGTTTCTTAGTTCCTCCACGAGCTCAGTACAGTCACCAAAAGAGTTACCTAAGTAACCAAGTACGTCACCGGATATAGTTGAAGTTTTAGTAAGTAACCGACGGATGTTATTGAATGAAATCTAATTCGGTAAATGTTGTTTTCTATTAATTAGATTAAATTGTATTCGAAGACATCCATCGGTTATTTCAACTATATCCGACGACACTGGTAACTTATCTCTTTTGGTAACTGTACGTTCCACACAAATTGATATGTTAACGGGAGGAAGGAAGTCGGGTCGTCACGCGCTGCACAACGATCATTGCTAGGCATCACATGCGAGTCACGGCCGAGACGCTAATATTTTAATGTTTTTCTTGGAAGGGACTTTTTTGGTAACGTCAATAATTACTTCTATACTGCGTCATCGTCGCTCTAGTGCAATTTTAATAGTGGCACTGTTGTTCTGTTTTGGTTCCACTATCACCTGCTCTTTGGCCTGTTATTCCATTGAAACTCCATACTAAGCTAGGCCGACTCGAGGTCAAAGTGTTGCGACAATTGACTATAGGTAGGTACTACGTGTATGAATGTGATGAAGATCCATCGCACAGCTGTTTTCAAAGTCCCAAAGGCAATGTTATGTTACAATAAATGACGTCACAACACAGTCTATGAGTCACTCGGATTTGATTTCATAACATCACTGTATTCCCCGAAGGTATAGGCAGAGCTGGTGGTGTACCTATAGTACACGACGTCCACATTTCGCTAGATATGTCTAAGTTCCATAGTTTAGGGGGCGAGACCATTGCCATTACCTGAGTACAAATCTAGACTCCGGGTCGCTGAGCATGTGGTCTTTTTTAAAGGAGTTGCTTTTTTTTTATTTTTGTTTAATTTTTTTATTTTATTTTATTGTTATTTTTTTTTTGTTTTTTTCTCACTTTTAAAATTATTTTATCATTATTTTTTAGTCTGGGTTCATGCCTTATTTTGTTTCTTATGATAGTATAAAATGTTTTTTTTTTGGTTTGCTTTTGTTTTTTACTTTTTTTGTTGTCATAAAATAACAAAACACTGTCTCTGTATTACGGGAGGACATTGGATCCTACAACACAGTTATATGTTTGTCAATAAAAAAAAATTGTATTTGTGTTCGATTCTCAGGTCGGGCAAAGTGGTATTGAGTTTTTCCATAAGGAATTTGTCAGTAGCAATAGGCTCGCCCGCTATTACATGAGACTTACATATATAGGGCGATATGTGTAGGTACTATAAGCATACGACATTATAGGTATATCAGGCTAATAGACGGAGTTCGAAACGTCGATATACGAAGACATATGAAGGTCACCGATGTCGGAAAACGTATTATGGAACTCAAATAGAATCGGAAAGGATACCTGGCAAGACGCAGCGAGGACAGGTAGAGTAAGGTTGTGAAAGAGTGGCGTCCAAGAACTAGAAGATGAGATGTCGGTCATCTGGCAGCGAGATAAGCGGACGACATTGTTGCCATCGCGGACAAAACCTGGACGAAGCTGGCACAGGAGCGTGGGGTTTGGCACAAGAAAAAAGAGGCCTGTGGCCAGCCGCGCGTGAAGCATAGCGGGTGACGATGATAGTTGTATCCATAGATAAGAAAGGTTTTAACTCCATGGGAGTAGGCAGAAACTACAGAACGCCACCTGCTACGATCCTTACATTCCTACTCCTTTTGCCTTGGTTACGTTCATAGATCTGTGGCCCTAGTGTGAACTTCTTTGTACCATTTCGATCTAACGCTTCGACCGCGTTCGATCGAGATAGTTAAAAGAAACTGGTCATACACGCACGCCGGTTGCGAGTACTACGCACCTGGCCTTTTTGAAGAACATCACCAATAAGGTCACTATATGGCCTTGGCGTCCCCTCCCGACTTTTCTTTCTGTTCATCTTCCTGCCATGTCCCAATTTATTTGGTCAACTTAGTATCTTCATCGTTTTCTTCCATATTTCATCTCTAGCAGCTGTTTTGTCAGTTTTTATTTAGGTATTACCATTCACTTTTATAGTGTTTGAATATCTATATTGACTTGTTTATTGTTCATGTTAATGCTTTTTCGGATCTCAAATAACACAATAGATAATTATGATGAGTTTACGAATTCGTAATGCATGAATCTCATAATAACTAGTGGCCATATTGAACTATGTCTATCATTATTATTACATAGGCTGCCTATGCAGTGCCTATGTAGTGTTTTCAACGCGCTGCACATTAGAAACACAGCCTGCCAATCAAAGAAGCATTATCGACTATTTTATTTAGACACGACAGCAATTACTTTGTAAAAACTACTCATATTGTTACTACAGCAGATGTTAGTGGCAAATCATTATAATGTCGTCATTATACCTCTTTTTATAAACTGCTTATTCCAGGTGGTTTCGCCATTGGAAGGAAATTAATTACCAGGGTAGCAATGTATGAATCTAAAGTTTCACTACCGGTCTGGTTTCGTCGAGGGGTATCGTAGTACCCAGTGGGTTGTAGAGGTCAGATAGGCAGTTAGATCCATGTAAAATACTGGTATTAAGTTGCATCTGGTTAGACTGGAACCCGACCCCAACGTAGTTGGCAAAATGCTAGGCAGAAAAAGTAGAAAAAGGAGGAACATATGAGTATGACAATTTGAGCTAGATTATTCTATAACTAACCAAAAAAGAGTATTTTAAAATATCCTCACTCACTTGACTACACTTACACACAAAACACCGCCACCCACGGTTTTGGTAACTTTTTACATAATGATATCATTGTTATACAATTCTATAAAAAGGAAATTCTATTTTTGGCCACCCGCTTTTAAATTGGTATTTTTTCCCATCTACACACACCCAGGTCCCTTTTTGTAACGAGTTTTTCGAGGTATAATTTTATTAGTCCCTCATCGCGTTGATATTATTCTGCTAATTGATGCTACTAACTCATGTGATGTAATAGGTTTCCCATTAAGACACACACGGATGTGCCAGTGGTGTATTCTATGCCCAAAGTCGGAAATTCTTTACACAAATAATGTTTATCTAATTTCGTCTGTCTTTCGTCTGACAAAATTAGATAAACGGCTATTACGGCGGGGATATTTCGGCTCTTGTCAACGACTGGACTACTCCAGTCATTGACAAAAGCCATGTCCATTTTGCCTGTTGGTAAATTCAGACTTATTACTGTCGTAACTAGTAACAGTGCTGCATGACAGCTTTCTTATCATATCATACATAAACGCCTTTTCCCATGGGGGTAGGCAGAAACTACAGAACGCCACCTGCTATGATCCTTACATAGGTACTCCTTTTGTCTTGTTTACGTTCATAGATCTGTGGCCCTAGTGTGAATTTCTTTTAACCATCTCGATTTAACGCTTCGACCGCGTTCGATCGAGATAGTTAAAAGAAACTGGTCATACACGCACGCCGGTTGCGAGTACTACGCACCTGGCCTTTCTGAAGAACATCACCAATAACGTCACTATAGGGCCTTGGCGACTTCCTGACTTTTCTTTCTTTTCATCTTCCTGCATATCCAATTTATTTGCTCAACTTAGTACCTTCATCATTTTCTCTACTATTTGAAGTCTACTAGCCGTTTGGTCAGTTTTCACAGATTTTCAGCGAAATCTTGCTAGTTGAGGGTCTTGTGGCTAAGTAATAATAGCTGCACGGGTCGATCGATCAGGTTAAGCTACGCTTACTTCGGTTGATCCGTGGATGGGTGACAATCTTAACATACCAAGACCTCCGTGCCTCGGAAAGCATGTTAAGCCGTCGGTTCCGGCTGTCATTCTTGGATCTTTGTGGCAGTCATTACGGGTCGCCAGAAGCCCGAAAGTCTGACAACTAGTCTTACCAAGAGGTATCGTGTCACCCAGTACTTAACTGTGTTATGGAGGTTTGTAGCCCTAGTGTTGAGTTTCTTTTCAACCATCTCGATCGAACGCATCGAGCGCATTCGACGCTCCGATTGGCTCTGGATTGGTGAAGGACCAATCGGAGCGCCGATCGCGGTCGATGCGTTAGATTGAGATGGTTAAAAGAAACTCACACTAGGACCACAGATAGACAGTCGCTCCATATAAAATACTGGTATTCTGCTGCATCTGGTTACACTGGAAGCCGATCCCAACATTATTGGGAAATGAGATCCATTTAAACTGGTATTAAATGATTTGCCTAGACTGTCTAAATACAATAGTAACTGCTTGGCAACGTCTGTGTGCATCTATAATAAAATACCAAGGCATTTCAAAGCTTTAAATACAAAATTATTTAAAATTAAATTTCATAAGTGGTTACTCGAGTGTAGTTTTTATAGTTTAAAAGAATTTATAGCTAAAAAATGTTGATGTTTTTTTAAAAAAAAAGAACGATTGTTGTTGCTAAACTTATCTTTAAAATTTTGCATGCTATGTTTTATCCTAGCTAAACATGCTTGTGCCTCAATTTGTATTTAACACCATTGTATACCATGTTTTACGCAAATAAATATTCTATTCTATTCTATGGCTACCCAGATAATGATCATCTGGCACACAATTTATCCATCTTTCGCGTCTACCTTTTCTAAAAGACACAGTACAGTACAGTCCAGACACAGTACAATACAGTCCAGACACAGTACAGTACAGTCCAGACACAGTACAGTACAGACAGAGTACAGTATTCATCCATCTAGTCTGTATATCATCATTGCGTTACTTGATGAATATTTCATCTGCAAAAGCGACCGTAATCAAATATTCTTAATTACGTTTTCACACTCATACCTCATATTCTGTGTGTAGTGGTTGGTACTATATTTGGTTTCCTCTCGTGCCGCTAACAAGCCAATTATGGTTAATTTATTCATAACCACCTCGGAACTGTGTAATAATTAATGAAAGCCGACTGTTGCAAACTTTTTATGGTGGCTGCTGCCTAATTTGAATGGTACACTTTTTTGTTGGATGAGGTAAGTTTGTTCTAATGGGAGGAAAAAACATACGACGTGAATCTAATATGGTTTCGAGTTGCGAATTCTTCGACATCTAATCATCACGGATACTTAAGTACCTAATGGAAGACAGGTAAATCATTATTATCATGTGAAAAGCAATCAATCAATCTGGCTAGCCCTTTCTCAGCTATGGGTCGGCGTCCTGTCTAACCGGATGCAGCTGAATAACAGTAGATATTTAACACAAAGCGACTGCCTATCTGACCTCCACAACCCAGTTACTGGGTAATACGATACCCCTTGGTAAGATAGGTTGTCAGACTTTCGGACTTCTGACGATCCGTAACATCATATGAAAAGCAAGCAGTGTATATGATGATTTTCATGATAAAAATTCTTTAAAGCCCCATTTTTACCCGACTTCCAAAAGGAGGACGTTCTCAATTCGTCGGAACCTTTTTTTTTTTTTTTTATGTATGTTCCCCGATTATTCGAAGATGGCTGGACCGATTTGGATAATTTTTTTTTGTTTGAAAGGGTATACTTCCCAGGTGGTCCCATGATCATCAAGTCAGGATCTGATGATGGGATCCTGGAGAAATAGAGAGAACTCTTCAAATTTTATAGGCACACTTGAAGCAATTTGTGTAGTTTTTGGAAGAGTACTTTCTCGGAGTGGTTCCATTTCAATTTGGTGAAGACCTGATGAAGAACTTCGGAGATAGGCTACGGAACTCCTGTCAAAAAAATCTCATGTCTGCCAATTGTTTACGCCAGTTAATAACATAACATCACGCCGGTACGCTGTGAAGGGGTAAGCACATGTGAACCACTAAAAAGTGAAAAATAAAAAAACTTTTTTCAAAAAAATTAACAACCGACTTCCAAAAAAAACACTAAAAAGTGAAAAATAACTTTAATTTCGGAAGGCGGTGACAAAAAATTAAAATACATATCCAAAGTCACCGACTTCCGAAATTAGTTATTTTTCACTTTTTAGTGTTTTTTTGGAAGTCGGTTGTTTATTTTTTTGAAGAAAGTTTTTTTTAAATAAAAAAAACTTAAGAACTTCGCGAGCTTCCTTCGCGCATCCACCTTTAAACAAATAGCAAACATTTCTGTAACACACTCAATTAAATGTAACAACCATTTAATTTGTTCAAAACGTTCCCACTCTGTTCCATCTCATTGAACTTGACAATGTCACAGGATAATTGACTTCCGGATGCCATCAAAATGTCAGTAGCATTCCCATTCCCCATAGAGTTTCGATTACACGCATCGTTTCAGTTCCATCGACGTCCGCCATCTTGTGACGTAATAAACAACGAGACAGCTGAATGGCGTCCTCCCTGCTGGGGACGAAGCTAAGAAAAAATCAGGCTGTCAAAATAATAAGCCTAGAAATAATACTGGTCTTGTAAATAAAAACATTTTTTAAAAAAAAAAACGTCGATTACTTTGGATACCTATGTATTTGAATTTTTTTGTCACCGCCTTCCGAAATTAAAGTAATTTTTCACTTCGTAGTGTTTTTTTGGCAGTCGGTTGTTTTTTTTTGAAGTTTTTATTTTCCACTTTTTAGTGGTTCACATGTGCTTACCCCTTCACAGCATAGGTACCGGCGTGATGTTATGTTATGAACTGGTGTAAACAATAGACAGACATGAGATTTCAGCAATTCCAGTTCATTTGCTATTATTTAATGAGGAGTTCCGTTGCCTCCGTCGCCGGCAAAAAATCCAGATCGGTCCAGCCATCTTCGAGTAATCGGGGAACATACATAAAAAAAGGTTGCGACGAATTGAGAACCTCCTCCTTTTTGAAGTCGGTTAAAAAAGAGTTCAGAAAAATTAGCAGTGAGACTAACGTACTCAGGAAATATTAAAGCCAGATTTGAGTCTAGTAGAATCGTAGAATCTTTACCTCCAGAGTAGGATAATGAAAACATAGAAGACTATACACCGTGAAATTTTAATGGTTGTTTTCCCGCAGCGAAATGGTTTTGTCTTGGTAATACAATCGTTTTATAAACAAATAAAATGTTAGAAACAAAAAATGGCAGATTAACCATTGTGAAAAATCACCACGTGCGGGAGTTTATATTGCTTCGAACATTTATGCATCGCTGTTCCCTTTGTCGGCGGTGCGTGCGATTCGAGTAGTACCTACAAGTTACCTCTAGTGTTACTATTGAGTAGTGTTTTATCGAGTTGATGAATATATTTTTAATTATTTTAAAACAAAAAAATCTTATTTTTTTTACTTTTACTCTATGCTTCGAAAGTACTCCTTATGGCAAGTTGTTCTGCCGCGGGAAAACAACCATTTAAATTTCACGGTGTATAATTTTTATCATAATGTATTTATTATTAAGAGCAGTGTTGGCCCAGTCACAACGGCAGCGACTTACTAGTTGTAGGTTCGAACCCAGACAAGCGTTTTACTTTGAGTAAATTTATTTTATCCCCACTGCTCTCAAAACGGTGAAGGAAAACTTCTTGAGGAAACTGGCATGATCTAGATCCAAAAATTCGAAGACATGTGACCTCTACTAAGCCGCACTGAGCCAGCGTGGTGGATTACGGTGCACCCTTTCACAGAGTGGAGGCCTTCGTCCAACAGTGGGAACAATTTGGGCAGATTATCAGCAGGAGTTATGATATTATTTTAATTGGTAAAATAGATGAAGTAGATAAACTTATCGAAGGGGCACTCGGTACATAGAAAGAGGCGGAAAACGAAGCAACCGGCCGGGCAAGCCGGGTCATACAGATCCGGATGGAAGCTTCCGCTTAACCTCGCTTATTGCTAGCTCTTTTGTAGTTTGAAGTCAATGTCACGCTGCGGATAAGAATTTGTTTAGAGGGATAATAACATTGCCAACAGATAACATAACGCCTGTAATCCCCGAAGAGTTAGGCAGAGTATTTGTACTACACCTACATTTGGTCAGGTCCCACGTAATAGAGGGCGACCCTTTTGCTATTGAGGGAGTCACAACAGAATTCTGCTTACATTCGTGGACATTCCAGGCGCTTAGGAATTCAGTTAGTAGATTTCAAGTGCAAAACGCCGTTTTGATATATCGCTTCTTTGCTTCAATAACGTGATACGTCTGACAATTCATTTTTATTATTTGATAATTGAAACCGCCGTGACCGCGTTTGTTTTTCCAAAAAACGTGGGATCTTTTATTCATATTATGCACAAAAGATACCACATTTTAAAATATATAAAAAATTAGTTGTAGGACTTAATGAAGCAAAGAGGTTTGTCGGACTTATCACGTTATTGAAGCAAAGAGGCGATATGTATGTCGAGTTCCAAGTAAGCGAGGTTCTTAGATAGTATTGGCACATTCTTGTTTTATTGTACATTCTTGCTCTTATTAGTTACTAGCTAGACAAGTGTCGAACCGGTAACATGACATAGATAGCCGTCACGCCTGAATTACACGGTGAGACTGGAGGTAGAATAATGCATAGACTTCATGGATGGCCGTAATAGGGTGTTTGATATTACACAGTGTATTGTGGAAGTCGGAAAATATTCCACGGGAACGTGCTAGCGGGACAGAAACCTATGTTACTCCTTATAACATTAGTTATCTGTCAGTGAAAGTTCCGTCAAAATCCGTCTAGCCGTTTCAGAGATTAGCCGTAACAAACGGCGGACAGACACACAATTTATATACGTAAGTATATATATGTATGTACCTACTCATAAGCACATAGTAAATAACTGTTATTTTGCCATTACAATCAGACACTTCAATTTGATTTATTTGAAAGTATAGATGGTAGACTACTTGGAAGTTCGCTCCTGGTTTCCTTTTCATACATCAGGATTCAGGAGGGCAAAATTGGATTACAACTGCCACTCATGCGATCCCTAAAATGTGCATTGTTATTATCATTTTTTCATCGGGCAAACCCATAAATAAATACGTGATTTTATAATTCTTTAACATTCCAATATCCTTGTCGACCAATAAATCGTGAATTTTTCGACTGCTGTTATTTCCCCTAGGTATAATTTACCCTTTAGTACATTTCGAAATATTTAAGGCCATTGTTGTCATTCAGCACACCCCTAAATACAACTCCCAAGGGGTTATACAATTATAGAACCATCCTGAATCAATTACCGTTGACTGCGACTGTCATTGTTTGAATAGCCTGCTCCTTGGGAGTTCTGTGCGCCTGGTACCTTCTACAAACTAATTAAGCAGTATTTGTGACAATGCGACACATGCTTGTCAACCAACGTGTCAGTGAGGCATTCCACCACATAAACAAAGAGGTCATGTCTCTATAGAGATGTCTCCTCGCTATTAATTAATCAAACTAAGCTTGGTTGATAATGGCAGATATACCAATGACGTTAAGTACCTAAGTGACATTAATAATTTAATGGTAACTGGACACAGTGTTGACCCTTAGTGACATACTGAAACGGATGGTGATTTACTATTTCGAAAGATAGAATTACACAATATGAATTGGAAAGTAATTGCGATAACCTGACAGCGCTTAGAAATTAAAAAAAGAAAAATGCGTTAATTGGCATCATAGCGTTAGCGTTAGCGTTTGTTGGTTCATTGGGCTTAGCGCCAAGCCCATTAAAATATCTAGATAGTCATTATATGTAACGCCGAATTTCTATTTGTGTATAAATTATGCGTTATTTCTGTACTTAGTGTTATTTTTTTATTGTTATAATACTTACTATTGTTTTTGCATGCTGTATCTATCGGTTAATATTGTGCATTTGGCTTGTATGTTGACTTCTGCTAATTTGCTTGACTTGAACTAGTTAGACCAATAAATAAGTAAACAGACAACAATGATAATAATGAGATGACAACACATGGTGTAGGTACCACCTGACGCTGATTTGCAGCTGCACAGATAGGGAAGTGTGTCTTCGTAATCATATCAGCCGAAAGACGTCCACTGCTGGACAAAAGCATCCCCCAAAAGGGGGGGATTTGCCATAATCGCCACGCTTGGCAGGCGGATTGGCGATCGCAGTATGGTGGTCAAATGCATAGAGAACGCTGCTGCCCATTCCCTAGTAAGTAAGTCCCTTAGTCGCCTTCTACGACACCCACGGGAAGAAATGGGATTGTGCTATTCTTTTACGTCCGGCACCACACGGAAATACGGTCTTCGTAATCATACCTAATACTAAATTAAGACTGTAAGAAAATATAATAAAGTGTTGTGGCATACTCGTGTATGTGTGTGCATTGTCATGCGATTTATAAAAAAATTAATAAATTTAATAAATCTGCGTATTTGCGTTATTATAACTTAGATATTTATTGTCATGTCATTTTGAACAACGCCAGGAGTAGGGACTGACATCACCAATATCAACTCTGAATTTGTTATTATTCTACGATAACTTTTAATTAACTTGGCTACGCTTCGCTTGAGGGACTTGAATCAGCTCGAATCCCAAACGAATGAATGTTTTAAAATCAATGCGTTTCACATTTGTACGGTTTTGAATTGTGGTTTAATTAACTTACGGTAGGTAGCTAGAGCTTCCTTAATTATTTTTGTGTGAGCTGAATTTATGCTGCAGCCTATTTAGATGGCAATGGAATGGATCAAGATGTTAAATAATATGCATAAATATCTATACATTACATACCAAAAAAGTGTCTGGAATGTCAAAATAACAGCATTTCACTAAATGCTTACAAAATTATACACGGTAATTTATTTTTGTCTGTCTGTCTGTTTGTTCCGACTAATCTCAGAAAGGCTGGAACGATTTTGACGGGACTTTCACTGGCAGATAGGCGATGTTATAAGAAGTAACATACTTAGGTTACTTTTTGTCCCGGTAGCACGTTCCCGTGGGATAATTTCCGACATCTACGCGGGCGCAGCCGCGGGCAGAAGGCAGTCAACAATAAAATCCGACTAAGTTGTAATTAGCTGCCGGTTTAAAATAGTTCTCTAAGAAAATTCTGTATGTTTGTAAACCCAAGTAAAAAATTCAAGTTTCTGTTTTATAGTAGGGGTACTATTATGAGTTATATGGACGTAGTCTAAGCCATAAACTGTTATAACTTGGAAGTATTATGGCAGGATTTCCTTAACGCGTAAACAGTGATTCCCTCATAATTATCAGTATTATAATAATGAGCCATTTTCTGGCTGTAAATCTGTTGTTAACTTTATTTTCTCCTAATTTAATCAATTTGCAATCATTTCTATAGCTAGGTTTTTACACGGTATTGGACAATTTATTTCTCTTTACTTACTATCAGAACAATGATTTAACAGATGTTTTAAGTTGTGAGAATCTTTCAATATCGCTGTAACGATCTGATTCTGTCCACTTTCAAAATCAAAATATTTTATTTCACCATACCAGACCTACATGGGACTTATGAAACGTCAAAAGCTAGGTTCCGATTGCTCTCTTTCCTATAGAAAAGAGCCGGCAAGAAACTCCTCGGTTACTCTTTTAATAAAAAATAGTTTTAAAAACGAAAAAAAAAACACGCTATAAAAACCAAACGAAAAAAGTAGAAAATAATGTAATTCTATTATAAAGCGTGGGGGTGCTTTATGCGATATTTTTATAATCAATTAATATCAAGCACCAATTATTGAATTGTCATCGGTCCTCCATAAGTCTACAAAGTTTAAATGAAATCTGACCGTGTGAAGTGGGTCAAAATAAGGTCCGAAGGAGTCGGATACAAACAAACAAACATGCTTACAAACATACAGGTGAAGCTAATAAAAGCATGTTAAAAATAATTGGCTTTTAAAATATTTTCAAATTGTCAGTGTTAATAGGTAAGTGAAGGCCTGCCAACAAGTAGACTTTAAAAGTTATTGCATTGTTTTAAATTAGCCAAAACCTTACAGTTCCGTCACATTGATACTAAATATAATGTCAGTTAATGCACATAAGTATTCTTACGTCATTGTAATTATTATCGTCTTCATTATTGAAACCATTAGCAAGAGCTACACTATTATCAAAAACAATCTATTCAATTCCGTATTTCACTCCATGGTCATCTTCGGTTACAAATCTTTGCACTTTATTGACTAGCCCATTTCAATACCATGGTCGAGCGACTCCATGCTCTATTTTCTGTCCCATTTCCAACAATAAACGATCAGTTGCGTCACTATCAATAAATCTGTAGTAACTGCTTTGACTGCCTAGTTTGCTAACCATTGTTGATGTTATTCAAAACTTGTTGTGAAATCGACAAACGCAATCGCTGTCGGTCCTCCGACTGTTGCTATGCAATGTTTTATCGGTTCTGTTGATGTTTCTGTATCAGGACCGTAGTCATAATTTCTAGTATGACTGTCAGTTTGAATTCGTTGATGAACAATCGTTTCATCAAAATCATCATCATCTGGTGAAAAAAGATCCACTGAGAGAGTTTTATGCCCAGGCATAAAACTCTCTTTCGCATCGTAGTTTTCTTTACTTCAATCACCCTTTTGCAGTCCACTGCTGGACGTATAGCTCTCCCAGACTGCGTCACATCAATCTATCTACCGCCTTCCGCATCCAATCTGTAACAGCCTTTTTGAGGTCTTCTGTCCATCTAGCTGGGGGCCCCCACTACGCTTCCCGATACGCGGTCTCCACTCCAGGCTTGTCTGTTCCAGCCGCTATTGATTCATCGACAGGCTTAGCACGAAAACCGTAGACAAGCGTTTTTTCGTCGGAAAAGTACCTAGACAAAAATGACGTTTCAGTTGACAGTTTTTCACCGCGAAATGTAGACAAGCGATTTCTATTCTACAGTAGAGTAGAAATAGAAAGCGTCATGCTAAGCCTGTAGTTCAGCTTGCAGTTGCTGCAACCCATGTCGGTAACGCTTTACCAAACAAAATGCCATGGTTTCTATATATTTATAGAACACTAGCTTTAGAGTTTGTTCGCGTGGAATAGTTACTTTGGGCACCATTTGTATTTTGTTTTTGTTTTCTCTGGAAACTCTAAGTCTCTTTCACTTAGGTACTTTCAAATTCATAAACTAGTAGAGTACCTAGCTATATCTTTTCCAACTACCTATGGGATATTGCTTCCTAATATCGTATTCGAGCGGCACTTGAAACATAAATCTTCAGATCAAATATTTCCGGATCAAAACTGAGCAGAGTTATAGCTCCCGATAGGAAACATGCTACTTAGCTAGAATTTTATTGCGGGCCTTAAAAATTATAATGTGTTTGGATAACATTCTGATATTTATAAAATAACGGAATAGAATAGAATAAAGTTTAGTGTCTCCAGTATTAGGTAGGTACAAGTAGTAGTAGGTACACATATACACAAAACTATAATACCGGAAGCAAAAGGTTTAAGCGTCAGCATTACATTGTTGTTCATCATCATCATTATTTAAGCCGTAAGTAAGACGTCCATTGTTGGACATAGGCCTCCCCCAAAAGTAGGGTTTTATGCATAATCGTCACGCTTGGCAGGCGGGTTGGCGATCGCAGTATGGTGGTAAAATGCATAGAGAACGCTGCTGCCCATTCTCTAGTCTCTCACCCACGGCTAGAAATGGGATGGTGCTATTCTTTTACGTCCGGCACCACACGGACATTGTTGTTACTTGTCCGAAATAAAGGTTATGTTTTTTTTATATATTATTTTTATTATGCTTGAGAGCAGTGGTAACTGACGCGACTTACGAGTTGTAGATCGTGGGTTCGAACCCAGGGAGGCGCTTTACTTTAGGTAAATAATTTCTTCACCACTGCTCTCAAAACGGTGAAGGAAAACATCGTGAGGAAACCGGCATGTCTTGGAACCAAAAATTCGAAGACATGTGACATCTACCAACCCGCACTGGGCCCGCGTGGGGTATTACAGCCCAGTCCTCGAAGAGAGGAAGCCTGTGTCCCAGCAGTGGGAACATTACAGGCAGATAATGATTATGCTTAAAAATAAGTATCAGGGACATAAATCTATAGATACAGCATTACAGAGCTAATTGAATAATTTTTGGCAATTGACAAGACCCATCGAAAGCATTTGAAAATACAGATTCTAAGACCATTGTTTCCTATCAACATAGCATCACGCCTTGCTTCTCTGAAGGTCTGGGCAGAGGTTTACCTATACAGGGTAAGTTTTTATCCAGTGCGCAAACTGTAACCATTAATTTAGCAAATCATTCTAGACCCCAGTGCAATTTTTCGTCGATTATACAAAAAAAAAAATCAGCTGTTCGACACTTTTCTGTAAATATAGAACAGCTGATTCTCTTTGTATTACCGACAAAAAAAATCTGCGCTGGGAGGTCTAGAATGATATGCTGAATTCATGGTTACAATTTGCGCACTGGTTAATTACTTATCCTGTATAGTACACCCATATTCCGCCAGTTATGTTTAAGTCCCATGTAATAGGGGGCGAGCCTATTGCCAACAACCGGGCACTAATTCAAAATTTAGGGCTGGTACTGAGAATTCCAGATAGAAAAACCCAATCTCATTTTGCCTGACCTGGAAATCAAACCCAGGACCTCGTTTTCAGCAGTAGCCCTTGCAAACACTAGACCAACGAGGCAGTTCGCCACCAAGTACAAACGCCACCACATCAAGCTACCCCAAACTGTCAAATTTTCCCAATTGAAAATGAACCTTATACTTACGGTATAAAGTTGAAAATCTATCCAAGAAATCTGACAGATTGGGGTAGCTTGATGTGCTGGCGTCTGTACAGACCTACCAAAGAACGTTTACGAACAGCTTACGAAATTATAATTCCCCTCAAAAAATGAGTGCTAGAGAAATCTGGTCGGTAGCTGAAACGGCCATATTTTTTTACATGACTTAACCAAAGGTTTATATCTGTAACTAATCTGAGATTGGTGGAACGCTTAATCAGCGATTTCAACACAATGCCGTGACGTTCGCGGTGGCTCGCGAGATTAACTATCATAAAGATTGTTTACTTTAATGAGTTGCGCAAGAGCTGTTTAAGTTCAACATTCTTTTAAACCTTTATTAATAACTTTATTGTTACTTTGTTCAAGCTTTCAATGGTTTTCCATTTGAATAAGGAGGTCGTTGTATCGTTATAAGAATTCCTGAGTGAATCTACTCTTTGACTTGCGTCAGAAGCATCCATCTACAATCCAGGGGTGCGGGTTGTTCGAAAGAGATACCGCGGCAACTGAGAGAACACGGGTGGGTTTTAGTCAGTAAAAGTCTGACACGCCCTCCTGCTCCACCCAGGGCGGGAGAAGTTATTTGATGATTTCCCACTCAAAAAACAAAAACCCATCTACAATTCTACACAGTACCTAACACATGCAGTTATGTTGATGATATCGTTTGAACTTTAAAGGAACTGTATGTGTGTATTTGTGACCGATTATTTTACTGTTACTGCCCTTCTATTCTAAACATCACCGCTGAAGCTTAGGTGAAGTGATCTTGAAGTGACCTGTCGGTAGTGTCAATCCCTGCAATGACAGCTCACTTCACCTAAGAGACTTTTACAGAATAGACCGTCAGGTGTAAAAAGACACTTAACAAAGCCAAGAGTCACTCGTGGGGTACAAGTGACTCTAATTCATAATTGTTATCTTTTTTTTTCCGGACCATACCTGGGAATCTTCGGTCTGCGGAAAGATTGAAAGCCAAAAATGCCAACTTTTTTCACTGAAACAAGTCAATCTTAGCTTTCAATACTCCCACGATCCCTGTACCGTTACATGCACCCATAAGCACAATGTTTTGCGTGCGTTAGATTGCGCACTACCGTAACAAACAGCGAATTTTAACACCAATAATAAAATTCGTTTCCCAGCTATTATGGAGACGGGGCTTAATTATTGATCTTTTTACATCCTGTATAGTATTTTTGATTCCTGAACCAAAGTAATTTTAGAAATTAAAAAATAGCATTTCTCTGTTAACTCTCGCAAATTGGCTTATACATGGCTGATAAATTTATTTTCGGGTTTAGTCAATATAAATAGCTCTAGCATAATAATGGATGTTATTTTCAGCTAACGTGGGTATAAATAAGTTTGTTACACCAATACGCTGAGTTAAATTAGGCTTTAGTGCCCGTAACTCCACGAAATACCTCCCCGAGATAGTTTCATAATGGGCGTTATACATATTCATAGCTATACATATACTAATACGTGAACAAAAACTTTGTAACCCTTTTTACGAAAAATACGCGGACGGAGGAGTATGAAATTTGCCACGGTTCAAGTTTATATAGAGAAGTACTTATGGTCGAATTTCGACCATTCGACCATAACCTCAACCTGAAATCGCGAAAATAAAATCAGCTGTTCCTTACATTTTGACGAGTTATGCGAACATAAATCTAGGGAATACCTGATCTTATTTTCGCGATTTCAGATTTGGGCCCATAGTAAAAGTTATTCATCATGATGAGTACAATGACCTCTTATGAGGTTAACGGTGATTAAAATAACACCTTGTATAATATTATACTAGCGACGACATCTAGGCAGACGGTTTTTATGACATGACAATTGGAGATTTTTTATTTATATCTAAGTGTCATGTTAATGTTTTTTGCACAATTTTTTCGGATTAATTTCCCTAAATAATAGTGAATACCTCATCAAAATCGTTGCGGAGTTTAGAAGAACAACGCGTTCACACAGACAGACACAACAAGCGACTTTAATCTAATAATATACCGCGTGGAGATTGGAAATTATCACGGGAACGTACTTACACCGGGATGTAAAGGATCCTATATGTTAATCCAGGTTATAAACTATCTGTGTGCCAAGTTTCATCCAAACCGTTTAGCCGTTTTTTTGTAATTGAGTATTAAAAATCCTAACATCTAAAAACACACAAACTTTTACATTTATATTATTAGTAGGATTGAATATAGAAGAAACATAAATATAATCAATTTTGGGGTGTAGGCGGAGCACAAGTAAATATAAGGTAGTCTAAACTTGTTTTTTGGCTATACCCAAAACTTGTTTGAACCTTTTCTAACTCAACCAAAGAATAAGGTCTTATTGTAAAAGTTGGTCGCCAAGTGTTTCGGGTACATCATTTGTCTAGACAAAGTTACTTAATTAAACTTTTGGTTTGAAGAACAAGCCACTTTTATTGTATCGTATTGATATTTTGACGAAAAACTTCGAATCATTATGTCGAATCTTGTGTGGGCTTTTTTTTTCTTTTGAGGGTGGGAAATAATCGAATAACTTCTCCCGCTCTGGGTGGAGCAGGAGGGCGTGTCAGACTTTTACTGACTAAAACCCACCACCCGTGTCGGCTAAGATTCGGTTGATTTCGTACAAACATCCAAAACAGTCATTCTATCATCGAAATCGTGAATACGAACTTGTCTTGGAAGTGTGTCATAGTCCAACATTTTATGAAGTAAGAGATGCCCCTTTCTAACCCTTGCTCCTTTAATTAACAGATACTATAAAAATGTTCCAATCCAAATTTTTAAAAATAAACTGGCAGACCTATTACTTACTTAGTACTATTATCACCCACTAACTAGATTAAGAAACGTATGCTTGTGCTTCATATTATATTTACCTTGCCATGTAAACTAGCCCTAATTTAACAAAAAACTTTATTATTATTTCCTTTGTCACATTAAATACACATATAAATTACATTTTTAAATATTAGAATGTAAAATATATAAAAACATTTAAAAATATAAAAAATAGTAGTCCACCGGTATCGGGAACAGGGTCCAAGCTACCGGCGGTCAGGGCTCCAGAGAGAGGAACCTCCTAATAATGCGAGCCGTGTCCAGGAGTACCGCTTTCTGGATCAAGCCCTTGACCCAGCTGCCCAACGAAAGCCTGCTCAGGTGTTGGTGGAAGCTCTTGGCTATCAAGCCATTGGCTGTAACGACTATCGGTACAATGATCGCTGAGTCCACATCCCACATGTCGACACCCTCGCGAGCCAAGTTAAGATACTTGATTTGTTTATCTTTCTCGGCTTTCACGAGGTTCTCGTCATGCGGGACCGTTATATCAACGATCATTGTACGTCGCTCTAGTCGATCCACCACCACTATATCAGGCTTATTAGCAACAATAGTCCTGTCAGTGATGTTGGATCGATCCCCAGTACCTACAGTGTAACATGTCCATTTTCAAGAATTATTATTATTATTATTCAATTAATGATTTATTAGATGACACTACAATCTCGCACCTGTACATAAGTTGCCTTGGCTTCACTGGAAGTCTCAGAGTCAGGAGTCAGGTAGGCCGAAGTTAAAGAGAACCTGCTGAGATTCACAGATGACTTCGCCTTGGAGTGTAAATGTGGGGCTGTCCCACAAACAATGGGGCATTTAATATCTTGTCCAGCTTGTCCTGCTGTCTGCAGGCTGTAGGAGTTGATCGACGCTGCCGAAAGTGCCAAGCTAATAGCCAAATTCTGGGCTGACTGTGTTTAATATTGCTATCGACACGCTAAGAAGAAGAAGACTACACTTTCAATTTAATATTTGAAGTTGCTTGTTTTGAATTCTATCATATATTTTTTACTGTTTTAATATGAGTGACATTTATTATTTTTATTAAAAAAAAGTAGGCATGCAATCATTTAAAATATATATATTTTTTAATAAAAATAAATTTGTATTATAAACAGTTTTTTTTTAATAAAAATAATAAATGTCACTCATATTAAAACAGTAAAAAATATATGATAGAATTCAAAACAAGCAACTTCAAATATTAACAGTTGTTTTTGGATGTAGATTATGGTATATGGCATTGTTGGCCGCCACAAATGATTCACAATTTCATGGCAAATATTTATTTGTTGAATTTTTCCATATAGCCTTTTCAAGCTTAAGTTGGACTGCTGCTGTTGCCTGTATCTTCTTCAAAGACCAGAATACCCTAGAAACTATTTCTCACATCTGTAATAAAAACGCTTATTTATACACGAGTTCCAAGTTATCCACAGCTTTCAACGCACGCCCTTGACTGGCTAATCGATGAGGCATGATCGGAAGAATCTCGCCTCTTGATTACTAATTAATCACCATTAGTCATGGATTCACCACATTTAAGAGGTTATTTCCTAAAACAACATCGATGGGAACTGAACACTACTTAGCCTTTTCTCAAATGTGTTGGGGTCGACTTCCAGTCTAACCGGATGTGCACATAAAGGGCACTTTTTTAATCGCCTTCAAAAAAAGAGAAGGTTCTCAATTCGACTGTTTTTTTTTGTTTGTTACCGCAGAACTTTCGTCTGGGTGAACCGATTTTGATGATTCTTTTTTATTTGAAAGGTGGTGCTTCCCGTTTGGTCTCACTAAAATTTGATATAGATCTGTTTAATATGATGCGTTTCGGAGACAGGCAACGGAAAAAAAAATGACAACGAACACACCGCGATTGCTGCTATCGCCTAAATATGCATTGTTTCGACCCCAAGGATGATGAAATTTCTAACTATAACTAAAAAGGGAAAAAAACCTTAAAAAAAAAACAAAGCAACTGACTTCCAAAAAACACTAAAAGTGAAAGATAACTTTAATTTCCGAAGGCGGTGACAAAAAAAATAATAAAATACACATCCACTTCCGAAATTAAAATTATTTTTCACTTTTTAGTGTTTTTTTGGAAGTCGGTTGTTTTATGTACATTTACATAGAGTAGTAGATTCGTATGAGAAGAATGGGCAAGAAACTCCACCGTTACTCTTTTGATGTAGCTGAATACCAATATTTTACATGGAGCGACTGCCTATCTGACCTCCACAACGTAGTTACTGGGTAACACCATACCCCTTGGGAAGACTGGTTGTCAGGCTTTTCGGCTTCTTCCCGTAACGACTGTCAAAGATGTACGCATGACAGCCGGGAATACTTCGTATGCTCCAAGAATGATAAAGTAATTAAATTCCGGAGAAATTAACTATCCTTCCGATGAGTGATCATTGGTGGTGCAATAGAATTACTTTTATTTGTAGGCACACTTTCAGGCGATTCGCAGGTTGCCGTTACTTTTTTTAATCTTTGCCTAAAACAGGTTTTCACTACCTACACTTCGTTGAGTCTAGGTATCATTAAGGGTGAACGCGATCGGCACATCTAAACTGCTTTCTAGAGCTGTCAGTACAAACCATCATTTGTACAGCGCGATGCGACTTCAGAAGAACATTTTCGTTGAAAACTTCAAGGAAGTTGCTCTACCAGAATCGCGTCGCACCGTCACGTCGCGCCTGTCTGTTCAGCCCTAAACCGCGTTCAAGAGCTGTCAGTGTCATAATTATTGCTGAATTTTGACACTGACAGTTCTAGAAAGCCGTTTAGATGTACTGATCGCGTTCAGTTTCATTGGTGAAATTCACCCCAAATTGACCAATAATATTACCAAGCAGGATCTTTTATACCATTTCATATCTCTGATAAAAGTAAGTAGTCCCTGCCCATCGGCTATTATTGGTTTGTAAATAACCTTCAGCTCATCCATTTATTACGTCATAACCAGACGGAACAATTGCGTCATTCAACGTGAAAATGTGACCCAGACTCCTGTCTGGGTCACATTTTCACGTTGATATCGGAAAAACGCTTCATTTGCGTGAAGCCTTTTTGTACTTACCAGATTTATGTGGTGTGGTCGATGTGCTAATTTGGACCTTATAACGTACCTTACAAGTTCTGTCTGAGTAGAAAATCTCGAAAGTTGTTTTTGCACACATAATATACATTAAAAAAAAACTGGCGATGTTATTGCTCATCTCTATCCCTCTGAAAATATTGTTTAGTGAACAGTGGATATGAATCCTGACTTTCCAACACTTCCGACCAAAACTTTCCGTCAGATTCTGAATTAATAAAATTGTCCTGTCTGGGTCGCCAGATGTCCAGCAAGCTCACGAACGCCCAGCCTCCATCGCCGAATCTCTGGATGCTTTTAATGGATTTATTTAGTCATATTCAGGGATGGTGAAATAAAACGTCGTTTTCTTTGGGGTCGTTTTTAGAACACTCAAGATTCCGTTTTATTCAAAATCAACTTGACAACTGTCGTTTCGTCCACAAACAAGACAACTGACGTTTCGTTCACAAATAAACTTCAACAAACTTAAGCCCAAAAGTCCTTGTAAGTAGAAACGTAGTTGTTAAAAAAAATATGTTTAAAAATAATTCAAGATCTTCAGCAAAGTTTGCTTACAAAAAGGTTAAAAGAGTAACAAATAGAAAGGAAGCATTCTTCCGTCTAATCAAAATAAAAACCTTCCTAATACAAACGGTTTTAATAAAAAGAATCAGTTAGTTCCACGGAGACGCTACGGTCCAATAAATTTCACTTAACATAGTTTTCTCAGAAGAATGGAAGATCAAAATTAATGATCGTCTGGCTTTTATCAGGAATGGAATCATAGTTAAATAGTTCAGTCAAATGCATATCGAGAGATGTTATTTTGAGCCCCGTAAGTATTGTCTTTCACGTTCTGTTCCCACAGACAAACCGTGAAAACGGTTTTGTGGGGCATAGTTTTTAAGTTAAGATTTTTTATAAACTTGTATTCGATAAATAAATAAAAAAAGCAGTGTTGGCTGAAATGTAAATCTCATGCTCGGGGCAAAAGTTACTCTCATATTTCTGACCAAAGTTAAACATCATCATCATTTCAGCTGCTGGACATAGGCGTCCCCCAAACTCCGCCACTTCGACCGGTTCTGTGCTTCCAACACCCACAATTCCTGGCCTTCCTGTGGCCTTCACAATGTCATCGGTTCACCTTGTGGAAGGCCTTCCAAATCTACGTCTTCCGGTACACGGTCGCCACTCCAGAACCTTTCGGCCCCATCGGCCATCTGTTCTGCCAGCAATGTGAGGGCACATTGCCACTTTCACTAGGGCTGGCAATTCTTCGGGCTATGTCTGTTATCTTGGTTCTCCTGCAGATCTCTTCATTTCTGATTCGATCACGTAGGAAAACTCCAAGCATAGGCCTCTCCATTACTTGTTTTTTTTTTATGGGAAGTCATCAAATAACTTCTCCCGCTCTGGGTGGAGCGGGAGGGCGTATATGACTTTTACTGACTAAAACCCACCCGTGTTCCCTCAGTTGCCTGTGTGCCAGGGGCCGCGGTATCTCTTTCGAACAACCCGCACCCCTGGCAGGCAACTCTCCATTACCCTTTGGGTAAATTTTAGCCTAACAAAACTAACTAAAGTACAACAATTCGATTTCGGAAATTCTAAATTCAAGTTTTCTGGAAAACGTGCGTTTACCTCTTTCGAATTAATTATGCTGCAAGGCTTTATACTTGGTTCAAATATAAAATCGTTTTTGAATGTTTTAACCTCGACAGGTATACAACCTCTTTTTACGCTTCGATAACGTCAATGTCTTGATTTAAACATTACCCTTCTTCAAAGTCGTTTCCTGTTTTTTTTTTAACTCCCAGCGACTTTGCACGTGTAGGTCGTAGTAACGTGTCTACCTTAATGCTGTTTATAATTATGTATATTTGGCAACCAACATTCTGAGTCCATTTTAGTTACTTTTGAGGAGTACAAATTAAATTCTCATTGTCGTGACTTTCGAAAAGGCAGTAAGGGAAAGGGAGGATTTTCCATCTTCACGTTGGTTCAATTAGGTTTGATTACGGTTCTGCTACTGGTGCCTAAAAAAGTCGTTGCCACTATTGTTTTTAGCCCAAAAATATTTTCGTTGCAACGACTCGCAAGCCGTTTGCAATTCGAATTTGTTCAGCCAAACAAAATACAATACGAAATACTGATTTATTACCAAATTCGTTATACGAACACTTTTATTTATTAGCTTAATTATTTTTAATTAATTCTCAAGTTGGTTCATAGATGGCACTAGAATAAAACAGAAAAACCCGAAACAAGTTCCGTTTGTGCGGTACCTGGTTAATTATCACCGCTCGAATGCACGCAAATTCGTTTTCAATAATGCAGTTAAATTCGAATGACAGCTCAATTTACGCAATTTATCGTCAGTTTGTACAAATTATGACTATGACAGGCGACAGACAATCTATGGTAGAGAAAAAAAAAAACAAAGTATATGTTTCACATACCCATTTGGTAAATTTCAACAGGCCCAATTGTGACACCACAATGGTAATTACAGCACTCAGAAAAAATGCAAATAACACAATGTACGGAATTACATACACAATGGGAACATTTCTGAATACCACTATTACAATTTCACGTACGAGGTCCTATTTACGGATTGATAATCGCGTGACCGATTACAGAAGAATCGAGTTTCACATCGTTAATTGTGAAGTCAATTCATTCGGTTTGTTAGTTTAATGCCCCAGCTGTAATACAATTAGGTATATTAGATGTGATTCAACGAAGCCTTGTTCACCGTTTTATTTGAAACCATTTTGAGTTACTGTTGTTATGTTCTTAGATCGACTATTGAATTCGTGTTTCAATTATAGAAATAAAAACAATTGTATCATACGACATACGACCGAGACGCCAATGACACTACTCAGTTAATTTTGAGTTCATTCAAATACACATGCATCCGTTATGATTATTCTTTCAATTTGCATATACCAAGCAAATCGTGTTATAAAAACAAATACTCCCTAATTGGATTGAAGTTAATAGGTTTACCCGTCTCACTCTCGAAAAGCTGAAATGCGATATTCGAAGCTTTGCGTCCGTTGCCTTGACATTGGCTTACTTCGCCAGTATAACTGGAGTCACCCTTTCAACTTCATCGTGTTGTATACAGAGGTCATGTGGACTGGTGACGAGGTCGTGTCGAATGACTAAAAGTGTAATATCCGTTTGATGCTCTACTTTGTTGTCTTCTCTTTATCTGTGTGTACGATGTCGCGTATCGACAAAGGGTTCACCTCTTGGTTCATTTGATATTATTGAAGTTCGCACGGGTGGAGTATTTTTGATGTACTGCAGCATCTTTGTATACACATATATCCAATTATGAGTCTCTTCAACCCTTATATAACAAAACCCATCGTCATTTTATTCTTTTGCTGATAACAAGATGGAGAGCCTGCCTCTAAGTACCCTGGTAATACAGATCTTGTCTCATTTCTAACATCCTTACTTAATATTATAAACGCGAAAATGTGTATTTATGGATATTTGTTACTCTTTCACGCAAGAACTACTGAATGGACTTCGATGAAATTTGGCACACAGATAACTTATAATTTAGATTAACACATAAGATACTTTTTTATCCCGGTAGTACTTTTCGGCGGGATAACTTCCGACTTCCACGCGGGCGAAGCCGCGGGCGGAAGCTAGTAAATCATAAATCCATCAAAATTCGAACTTATTCCAAAGATATCAAAACCATTCAAAACACTTCAAACATAATGGCAACTTTTCCAATCAAACATCGTTTGGAACAAATACTCGAGCTGTTACAGTAAAAGTTTTTATTTAAGACTCGAACAAATTGCTAAGCGAAAGCCTAAGTACTCAACTTCCAGGAATTTCATAAGTATTACTGCTATCCTAATAATATTCTAATATTATGTCTATACTTCGTCCTCATGCTTTTGCAATTAGTAAAACCTTACCTTCGTCTAAAAACGGTGAAGGAAAACATCGTGAGGGAACCGACATATCCTAGAACCAAAAATTCGAAGACCTGTGACATCCGCCAATCCTCACTGGGCCCGCGTGGTGGATTATAGCACTTCCACTCACAGAGAGGAGGGCTGTGTCCTAGCAGTGGGAGCATCATAGGCTGATTATGCTGTACCACCATCGTAGATGGCCATCAGTGTCGCCTCTCTTTTTTTTTCAAATCTTATAGATTTTTCTGTTCCTACCAAAAGATCTGGGGCCCAAGTCTGCTATTTTTATAAATTCGTCATTCCAACACGATCCCATTGTCATTTTGCTAAAAGTTCGTAATCTGCTAAATTCATAATGGTCGATCATTGGTCGGTCAATGGTCTCGTAATAGGATTGTGTTATAATGGCATTATCGTATTGCCATTATTATAAAACCCGTTATTAGAAATGATTTTCCAAAAACTACTACTAAATTTGAACATTTCATTTATATGTATTTTTACATATTATTTATTAGTTTATTAGTCTTAAATTTTAGCAGATTAGGTACCGCCTAAGTCAGTCATTCATTTGTCATTATGTACAAGATTACCACTATATGCCATTTCTTTCATGAGTGTCAATGGCTGACCATTGGAAAGTCATAATGACGCCATTGTATATTAGTAGATTACCAAACTTGTCAAAATCAACAATTATGAAATCAATGATAGACCATTCTGACACTATTGTAATAGCAGACTTGAGGCCCTGTTTAGTTGTGCAGCAGTCAAGAAGCTATTCTTCGACACAAATGTAACCTGAAATCCATGTTACGGGAACTCCATAAAGAATAGTTGCGAATTCTCGATCTCTCGATCATGATTCCCAACTACAACATTGCTGGGCGTGATCCGAACTCGTGAAATCGTGATTTAGTGGCGTGTTGCGCGAAAGCGTGATGATCCTCTTTTGACATTAATCTCTTTGCTATTCATCTTTATTTCATAAAAAATCGTTTCGTAATATTATCTGTTCACGGTTTTAAGTTTGCAGTTTGGTATAATCGCTTCTCGATATTCCCAGCAAGCTTGCAAAAACACATTGCTTACGATAGTTAGCAAATCTGATGAATTTTTCGATAATATATGTCCCAAAATTGTACAGCTGAAAAAAGACAAATTTTGGTTCGATAGCAAGGCCAATATTGACTTCGTATTTCCTTCGTTGTACATACCCGTTCTATTTAATCTTAACTTCTTGTTTTAAAAAGCTGAAATGTTAGTCTACTAATTCTCTAGTGAGTAAGTTAATGAAGACATTTTAAAGAAAGGTCGAACCCCACTCTAGTTCATAAATTAATATATTTAAGTCCCTCTTGAGATTAGCTTTGCCCGCTGCCCGCAAATTGAATTTGAAAAGGATCCCGGCTTAACTCAATCCCTTAACGTAACATGCTTAGTAATTAATCCTGCATATTTATGTAAATACACAGTCCACATACACTACATGCCCAAAAATATAAATGCTTATTGTGTATTAGAAAACTTGGTGGTAGATTCTTTACTGTGATAAATGTATATATTTAACTTACTTTACCTTTTTACTCACGAACTCTCTCATCTGCTTTAAAGTACATTTTTTTTTTCGAAAACCTCACTAGGGACCGTTACCACAGGAGCGTTTCCTCAATTCCCGAATAGCGATCTTGAGATTCTCCGTCGTTGAACGACGCTTGTGCGGCTTTGTAAAAAGTGAATTCTTATCTAGGCGTAGGAGATACCGTGATCGAGAAGGCGGTAACTCTAGGGCGATACCTTTCCATTGCACGGTTGTTAGATTGACCTCTGCGATTATTCGTAATGTGGATAACTCATACGTGCAATTTTTGGTAGTGGGGGACTACTTACGCGCCGTTCCCCATCAGCATAGGTAGCCTTTTATACTTTGCTGATTTGTGAATAGCTATGCATGATATGAGGTATGTTAGAAATGTAGTTTTTTGACGGCGTTTGTTATTTTCGTCTACGCTGTTTACCGAATAGCACAATGAGCGAACTGTGAAGGAAGTTTCTTAATTATACATTAACTACCAAATCTAGTGTCAATAGTCATAACGTTTATCCAGTTTGATCGTTTTGCTGTTAAATAAAACTAGATTTATTATGTCGTCACCTCTGGCTTTGTCCGCACAATTTCGTAAGAAAGGATACTCCACTTCGTAACGTAGATCTAGTTTCTACATCTCCGGTCATTACCGTACCTACGGGACCGTATAATATTAAACTGATCCACTGATAATATTAATCTCTAAACTTTCTGTTTTGTATGTACGTATTTATGTTTATTATAATAAATCAAACAACTCACGCCTAATTATTATAATTGACTATATGTGGATTTTGAGGATTTATTGTAACTGCTTTATGATTTATGACTTTATCTGGATTTTCTATCAATTTATTTAGCTTCAGACATGTCATGTATTCTGCACAAATATGTTATGCAACTATAACTTTTTGGAGCCATCGTACAATTTTTATTGTCCTATTAATGGGCAATGCTCATCCCACTCACAGCTTTCCATTCTCCCCTGTCTTGGCCTTCTACGGGCAATCTCCCAATTCTCTCATAAACGCTTCTTAAGTTACTTCTCTAGCAATTTCTTGACCTCCCTCGGCGTGATGCGCGGTCTTCTGTCTGACTTTGCAAAACATTAGTGTGTATAATATATTATTATATACAATTACAACTTTATCGTACAATATTTTTTACTGCTTTTTATTAATGTCTTACCATTAATTAATAGTTAGTCATTTAAAAATCTCTACATTATCTTCTTCTTCTATCTTCTTCTTATACTATAAAGCTGAAGAGTTTGTTTGTTTGGACGCGCTAATCTCAGGAACTGCTGGTCCGATTTGAAAAATTCTTTCAGTGTTAGATAGCCCATGAAGGCTATAGGCTATAACATCACGCTAAGACCCTTAGGAGCCGAACAAAGAGAAAAAAGTCACGAGTACAAAGTACTCGCACGGGAAGGCGAGGCGAGCGACGGGGTGTGTCGGGGAGCAAGAAATTTGACGCGAACGAAGTCGCGGGCAGCAGCTAGTCTTTTATAATACAGCAAGAGGTGGAGGTACATGTAATGTGAAAGGTGATTGTTCGAACCCAAATCTTGAAACTAGTTATTCGAGTTCGCAAATATTACAGAAATGTTACATAAAAATACATAAGTATTATTAATGTCATGTATCTAATTTAACATAGATACGCGTTACGCGAATTTGCTCATTTTTACACGCTTCACTTGTATGTATGTTTGTAACCGACTCCTTAGGGCGCGATTTTGACCCACTTCAAACGGTCAGATCTCATTTAAACTTTGTAGACTTATCGAGGACCGATGACAATTCAAATATTAGAAAAAAAAAAAAACAAAAAAAAACTTAAAATCACGCTTTTGTAGTTAGCAGAACTAAAAAATAGTATACAATATGTAACAAAAACCCTGTTGTTCCTTTTAGGGACGTATACACTTACCCACAAGCACAACATTTACGAAGTTATAATTAAAAAAATAAGCATTGACTAGTCGAGAGTTCAACATCAAATAACTATTAAAATCGACATATTCAAAAAAAATGTTAACAGTATCTGATTTTACAAGTATCCTTATTTCGCACAATAGACTACGAGCTTGGCGGCTTTCTTTGATTTAATCAAAATCAGTTAAACATTACAAATATTCATAATTAAATATTTATTTTAATTATTTTTGTTAAACAGTTTTTATAAATGACATGCTTTATTACGTATGTATACCGATTCTGAAAACGTGGGTAGAAGGAACAACAGGGTTTTTGTTACATATTGTATAAATAATAGTTTAAAAAACTAAAAAACGCGCTTTAAAAACCAAACTAAATAAGTTGAAAATAATTGAATTCTATTAAAACGCGTGGGGTGCTTGATATTAATTGATTATAAAAATACCTCAAAAAGCACCCCACGCTTTTTAATAGAATTAAATTATTTTCTACTTTTTTAGTTTGGTTTTTAAAGCGTGTTTTTTTATTACTAAACAGTATTTTTATATCGGTTCACGAAATAATGATTTTTTTTCGCGCACTGGATTTTCAATGCACTGCTTGAAGCCGAGAGTTGAAAATCGCACAGTGTGTTGTTTCGACGCGCTGGGATGCATTCTTTTGGATTCTCTGTTCGGTTCAACACAGAGAGTTGAAAATCGAGTGTGCTATGAAATCCTGCTGGGCTGCAAACGCGGGCTAGAAAAGATGTTAGAAATCTATTGTGAATGAAATCAATATCAATCCACGTTTTAAAACTAGGTTAGTAGTTAGGTACTAAGAGAAGTATTGTTTATAGACAATTGTTACAATCAATGAAGAATGAAGAAGTGCATCGCTGTATAACGTGTGCGTTGCTCACGGTAACAATATTAGATACTGAAGTAATAAATGCTTATATCGGATCAACGAAGCATACACTGTACGGCATAAGTTAGGTGTGGCAAAGTTGTTGCCGACAATCTTAATCAGGTTTAATTCCGCCACATACCATTGCGTCAAAATCTATCCTTCCAATTGCTCTACAAAGCTCTGCAAAGTTCTAAGTTTAGCTACACCATTACTGACAAATGCTTGCACGGTCTACAAAGCTCTGCAAAGTTCTAAGTTTAGCTACACCATTACTGACAAATGCTTGCACGGACTGGAGGGGGGCCCCATCAAATCTGTGTGGTTCTTTCATCCAAATACCATTTCAGACACTGATCTAAATGGGTCTCACATGATCTAGCCAAAAAATATGTCTGTAGGTACTAAACTGTGCTTTAAAAGAGAGTGAACTCTGAGTTTGTTTCGCCATTTCTTCTCAGGGGCAGTCAGATAGGAGATTTCGACGCCATTTTGGTTTTTTTATATATGACGTAAATGTGGTTCTGATATTCTATTTAGAGAATAAACTTATTTAATTCGTCTTATTACTACAACCTCGCAACCTGTAGCCATCACATGTCCCAACCCGATGTCAGGCCAGAGTAGTTTGTCCTATGCCAAACTGGTTTATTAAGCCGGGGCACCCCGATTAAATGGGTTAGAACTGTGACCAAAAGCACGCGAGCCGAGCGAGCGGTGCTGCGGCAGCGGCAGGCGAGCGCTACTTCCAAAGGCTGTTAACGAAACTTAGCCGTTTCGTTAACAGCCGTTGTCGAGCTAGTTGGCTGCGACAAATCACGCGTAGGATAAGTCTGTTTGGGCTAGGACAAACTAGTTTGACCTGAAATTGCGTTTGGCCGGTAACAAATATACCTACTGAATCCATGGTTGCCGGTCGATGTCCGTGCCACCTTGTACTATCAACTTCCTACCATCATATCTAAGTATCTTTAACTTATAATGATTGCACTAACACCACAATATGTCACTCAACTTGTTGTTCTTGTTACAGGTGGAACAATCAACTGGCATAATAGAGGGTGAGTACTTTTGTTCTATTGTCTTACTAACTAGTTCTGAGGTCCAAGATCCTATTGTTCAAACCGGTACAGGGGATGTGGTTGTCTGTGAACCATTTACCATGAATGAGAAAAGGTCACCCGTATCTTTCTCAGTTTGAAGTAACGACAAAGCCCCTTTGTCGTGAGTAACCTCTTTTTCCTTCGACCGGAATCATATATTGTTACATAGTTTCCATAGGAATGAAAACATCTGGTCCGGAAAGACCAGACTACGATTCCTCAACATAAACCACATCTTCGTCATCAAATTTCTGTAGTAATGGTTATATTATTTTTCTGTTAAATGAGACAACTAGCCATTAATCAAAGTGAAACCAGAAAACCCTGCTGAATATGTATGATAAAGAAAAACTAAAAAAGCAAAATGGCAATAAGCTTACCTCGTATTTAATGGGATCAAACATACCTATCTGGCGAAATGTGGGTGTACTGTATATCTCTGTCTTTCTGGGAACACAGGAGCACTGTTACGTTATCCTATCCTACTAAAACATTATAAATGTGAGACTTTGTATGTTTGAATGTTTGATGATGGGATGTTTGTTACGCAATCACGCAAGAACGGCCGAACGGTTTTGGATGCAATTTGGCACACAGAACACTGGATTAATACATAGGGATACTTTTAATCCAGTGTTAAGTGAAACCTTGGTTTTCTGAAAAAGCAGTGACTGGTCACACAGTGATGGCTGTCCAATACAGAGCGTTTCTTATTATTTATTTATTTATTTATTTGGCTCACCAACAATTGAATACACTGATACAAAGATATGAGATACATCCAATATACTTATAGACTTGTGTACCAATTTCTTACAGGTAAGCACATCATGCTTTACTTGTTTATCGATTGATTCTGGGCACCTGCTTAAAATTAGATGAGTTCATATACTTACCGACATAGTTGATAAAGGATTAAAAAATAATAATGTTTTCGACCAAATTCTAAATTGAAATCGAAATTCGACCAAAATTTACATCATACAAAATCAAATCAAAAACAAAATTAAAATAACAATCCAAATCCAAATAAGTACAATCGGAAATTAAAAATCAAAATGAAATCAGAATCAAAATCAACATAAGTCGAAATTCCTTACCTAGGAATCAACTCGGCCTATCGCAGTCCACTGCTGAGTATAAAACTCTCCCAGGCTGTTCTTCAACACTTTTCGCTCTGCCTTCTGCATTCAGTCTGCCACAGCCACTCTCTACTCCAGGACTCGTCTGCTCCACCGATCATCGGTTCTTCAACAAACATGGCCACTTGGCCAGCCCACTGCCACTTTAGTTTGCTTACTCTGCAAACTATGTCGGTAAATCCGGTTTCTTTCCTAACCAAAGCCTTACTTACCAAATAAAATGCCAGATTTCTATATTTATGGAATCGTGGATTCTAGGCGTACAGTTATAGCTTACATAATCATCCTAAAATGTACCCATTGCGGGAACACAGGCCTCTTTTCTTTTGAGAGGGAGTGGGCCGTAATCCACCACACGGGCCTTGTGCGGATTGGTAGATGTCACATGTATTCGAATTTTTGTTTCTAGGACATGTCGGTTCCTTCACCGGATTTCCTTCACCGTTTTGAGAGCACCGGTGACGAAATAAATTACCCTAAGTATCGCCCTGACTGGGTTTGAACCTACGACGTTCAGCCCATAAGTAAAATTAAAGCAACCCTAAAATGTTACGTCACGGCTCCATGATTTTTTATAGAACCGCTCCTATTTTTGCTTCAACCAACCCAACACATGACATTCACCTCTTTTGTCCGCATCTTCACCCATCCCGTTCACAATCACAATAGGATTACGTCACCCTCGCTATAAACACGACACAATATTACAAAGACGACCCAATTCACACCAGCGCTTTCCATTTCATCGTTTATTTAGGCGACATCAATTAATAATGCATTAGAAGGAGAAATGAATGATACGCATGCGTGTTTGATGAAAGTGATAAGGTATATGTGATTTACTTTTACTCGTCTCGTTGTATAGTAATTAACCCAAATTGAAGGCACGGGCTATTTAATTTCGTACACAAAGCTGTTATGTTGAAGCTTCGCGTGAAATGTCAGAATTTGGTACCTAATAAAATTGCTCTCAAGAGTTTTACTGAAAGTGGAAGTGTAATTCATTGAAGTGTTTCCTCAGTGGGATTAGAACGATGTTCAAGTATCTAGGCTGTTAAAACACGATCTCGTTTTGTTAAATTGATGTTATGGCTAAAAGTTAGAGGCTATGCTGGAAGAATGAGTGTTACTGGAGTTTTGGAAAATCGTTCAAAGTCAAAGCATTTATTTCATCAAATAGGCACATAAAAGGCGTTTTAAATTAAATAAAATTAATTCTAGTCGCCCCTTCTAAAAGGTAGCTTCGTATGCAGCAGAATGGGAAGCAAACTCCACAGTTGTTACCCTTTTAAAATGTTGTACAATATATGCATACTTTAATTATATGTGAAAACGATGCCCCTAGTATAAAATTACCATACCACAATAGGTAAAAATAATTTAAAAAGAAGCAATGACATAACAATTGAATGATAGAAAAAAAAAATCTAAATATTTCATTTCACATAAACCTGCAAGGGCACTTATGAAACGTCAGAAGCTAGGTGCACGGTTCCAATTTGTCGCTTCCTATGGAGAAGAGCCGGCAAGAAACTCCACGGTTACTCTTTAAAAATAATTGACTTTTACAATATTTTCAAATTGAAAGAAACATTTTATCATTCATCCTACTGATATTATAAATGTGAAAGTTTGTAAAGATGTTTGCTACTCAGTCACGCAAAAACGGCTAAACGGATTTGGATGAAATTTGGAATACAGATAGATTATAACGTGGATTAACACATAGGATATTTTTATCCCAGTTGTACGTTCCCGTGGGATAATTTCCGAACTGCGCGCGGGGGAAGCCGGTAGCAACAGCGAGTAATAAATAAATAATTAATTTATTGAGAGTAACCATTCGACTCATACAGTGCTCGCATATTTGCACACATTGTAAAGTAAGTGTACGGTTTTCCTTAAATTTTAACAGTCTGTGAGTGAGTCAGTAAAATAATTACAGAGTGCAAATCAATGTCATAACAAATAATAAATTATACAATTAAATTAGTAACCAGTTTAATTTTGTCTAGACTCTAGATTGTCCTATGGAGCAGGACCAGCATGTTTCTAAGCATTCTCATCTTGGATATAACCCTCTTTGGAATATGCTTGTGTCTAAGTGTACCTACTTCTAATATGAAATTGGAATTGATTTAATTTAATTGCAATACACCACAAGGTATTTTGTTGTCATACAGCCCTTTGCTAGACACTATTCATTACAATAGGAAAATGAATAGGCTCTATTATCTTCAAATACCCTTGAACAAAAGTAACATAAACCACTTTCCCTATAATAACTGTTACCAAAAATCAGATTAATACATAGAAACGCCATTGTTATTAAACGCTACACCAAAATAACTGAAATGTAATAGTTATTACCGACAGTATCGAATACAGATAATATTATGTAAAACGGAAATGTAAACAGTTTACCAACTAACATAGAAAAAAAACATACGCGATTAGATACGGTACGATATTGCGTCAGTGATGTGTATTATACATAAAATTTCAGCTATTTAAGTTTTTATTCGATTTGGGCGATTGCTGAAAAAAATATAGTTGAAAGAATATTTTTTTTGTAGGAAACTAGCTTTTGCCAGCGGCTTCGCCCGCGTGGAGGTCGGAGTATTATACATATATTCTCTTTGCTCGGCTCCTAAGGGTAAGACCGACCGAGCGACCGAGCGTGATGTTATATTGCCTATAGCCTTCCTCGATAAATGGGTTATCTAATATTGAAAGAATTTTTCAAATCGGACCAGCAGTTCCTGAGATTAGCGCGTTCAAGCAAACAAACAAACTCTTCAGCTTTATAGTATACTAGCTTTTGCCAACGGCTTCGCCCGCGTGGAGGTCGGTGTATTATACATATAAACCTTCCTCTTGAATCACTCTATCTATTAAAAAAACCCGCATCAAAATCCGTTGCGTAGTTTTAATTTAAGCATACATAGGGACATAGGGACAGAGAAAGCGACTTTGTTTTATATTATGTAGTGAAGAGCCTTCTCCCGTGGCTTTGCCCGCGTGGAGGTTGGAAACTATCCTGAGGGAATTACGCCTAAACCTTCCTCATGACTCACTCAATCTATTGGTGAAACCCGTATGAAAATGCGTTCAGTGGTTTATGAGGTTATCGTGTTCAGACAGACGGCGCGGCGGGGGACTATGGTGTTTTATAATATGTAGTTATTGTTACCCTGCCTTTATGCTTTCGCAAACACTAACCTACTGACGGGAAACATTTTTAAATGTAATCAAAAATATTTGCATGCCATGATATAAGCTGAACATGCATGTATGCTCTATAATGTACCTTGAAACAACTTTATATAGGGTCATTTCGCCTGTTCGCGTCCATTTAGTGCAGTTGGCAAGTTTGACGGCGATAATAAAAATATCCCAGCACCAATTTCTATGAAAAATTTATGTAATGTGTTCATTATATAGTCTATTTTAAGATTAACTTTCAGTTTTGTTCGAAACATCTTGTGTTTTTTTTTTAAATAGATAAACTTCAGAATTAGGCGTTTTACCCACTTTGCGTCCACAAAATGCAAATTGCGTCCACCCGTGGACTATTTAGCGTCCACCAGCTTAGAAAAGGAATAAAGGGGTGATATTTTTTAAGAATTTGCATAGAAAGATTGTACTTTAACAATTTCTTTATTTAAGAATATAAATATAAAAAATCAACATTATTATCATTAAAAACATCACTTTGAACTTAAAATTAGGTAAGTAGGTTGTAGGTAAATAATGATTGCACCTTTAAGAATAAACAGTAATCAGTTCTGTTAATTTTACCCTAAAATCACAAGGTATATTGTTGTTGCTAAAGATCAGCCTTGATTAATAATAAGTTTTTGGCGATATTAAAGCAACAAAACAATAGAACAATTTTGTCTAGTCATACAACTAGAAGAATCAATTGTTGAATCAATAAATTATGAGACAAGGTATGATTAGATATTATAGCCTTAGAATTTCAATTCATGAGACAGGTCACATTCAAAAGACTTATCTTTGGCCTCCAAATAACTAAATTCTACAAATCGCGTGCATTTCAGATGATACCATCTAAATACTCGTCACGGCCTATGTTTTTCTCATCGTCGTCTTCTACATCTGAAATTAGTAAATCGTCACATTCAGAACATTTCACTCGCTCCACGGCTGGTAAATTTTCATTCTCAAATTCCTCATTTGCCGTTTCCTGTGTGACTTCTTGAAGATGATGTATCTTCTTTTTCGTTTTGGAGCAGTTTTACGAACCGTTTGAGAGTGTTTTAAAGTCTTTTTTTGTTCTTGTTTCTCTATTCGTTCTAACTTTATTTTTCGTATTGCTTCCTGCTTTTCGTTCTTGATCTGCTCTTTATCTTCATAATACTTTCTCCATGCAGCAGAAGATATGGCTGCTGGAGTTCTTTGATTATCTTTTAGTGCTTTGTTAGAAATTTCAGGTAGCATCAGGTGGTGTTTAAATGGATGAGGGGTTTTCTTTTTTGTTGCTGCTGAAGCTGGTTGTATTAGAGACTCTGTAGGTAAAAAGGATGGTAACGATACAGTTGATGCTAGTGAATTATTTTTACAGGCAAGTCAATTGTATTTAACGAAAATAGTGGACGCAATTTGGTTTATTATTATCCCCGGTAGGTATAGTTTGCGTCCATTGAGGACGCAAAGTGGAAATTTTGTAAATTCGATGTAGTAATTCGCGTCCACCTTATTTTATTCGTTAAATATAAAAAAACATAAGCAAATTCATAATTAATATTATTCCTTTTTTCATTATAAAAGTCTAGAAACAGCTATGTATCCTAAAATTCACATAAAACAATAAAAAACTTACCATCGAACCCGCCACTGCACACTATTTTTTGTCTAAACATCCCGCGCGTACGCACTCCCTTGATGAACAGCCGAGATTATCTATTTTTTTTAAAGCTATTGGTTTAGCGTACGGACCTTTTGTCCATGTGTACGTGCCTCTTATACATTGACGTATTAGCGGTAATAACTTTTCGTTTGATTGGTGTGTTACTTTACTTATTTTCGAGGATTTTTAAAGGGAGATCCGTAAAATGGACGCGAATTGGGCGATGGACGCGAACAGGCGAAATGACCCTACAATGTTTTATGCAAATAAATATTATTTCTATTTCAAATCAAATCAAATCATTTATTTTTGCAAACATGGGTAATTGGTACAATAGTTGTTTTCTTACAAAAAAAAAGTAGTCCTCCATGTTCTACCGTCTCATGGGCATGCATATAATATTCAACCCCAAATATGAACAGAAATTCCATTGATACTGAATAAATATAAAAGTCAAATCATTAGAATAACAAAAAAAGAAACAATATGCAGACTGATAACATTAGCGACATTTTTACAGTAATGTCAAAAAAATAATAAAGTATGTCAAAGTGTCAATCAGAATAAAAAGTGTCAGAATAGGAACATGTATGTCAATCATAATAATAGTTTATCAATCAGTGCAGAGATTTATCATTAAGGGCTTGTACACAAAACTGCGATGCGACGTCGCATCGTTCGGCGCGGCGCTTAATCCAAATAATTAATTCCGATCTCTCACTAGCAAAATTACAATAGTGTTTGAAATGGATATTTTATTCACAGATAATGCAAGACAGGATGAAATAGAAACATTTTATGAAGTAATAAGTATCGTAAAAATACACGACGCGACGTCGCATCGCAGTTTTGTGTACAAGCCCTAAGGAAGTCGTCAATTGTGTAATAGCTTTTCTAATCATACTAATCCGATTTACTTTAAAATTAAACCATAAAGTAAAATCTCAGGTAAAAAGTAGTCGATCTACGATTTTTTACAGAAAACTATCTCCAAGTGACACGGTTTTTCCATCACTGACAGCCGATCATAAGCCCTTATCCTAATTTGTCACTCCAATTCTGGCCATATCACTGACTGCCGACGGCAGTGCCAGTGCCCCAGTGGCGGCAGGCGGTGGGTCTGCAAAGTGCGTCCCTGAAGGGTTGCGTCCCTGGCAACCGCCCTCCTGGCCAGCCCCTAGCTACGACGCTGATTGCCGTAACATCAACCATTTCGATTAACCACCATTTGCATGCCATCATCTGCCTAGCGATCTCCCAACTGTGTTGAGGTCGGCTTCCGGTCAAAACCGATGCAGCTGAATACCAGTATAACCAAATACCAGTATTTTACATTGGAGCGACTGCCTATCTGACCTCCACAACCCAGTAACTGGGTAATACAATACCTCTTGGTAAGACTGGTTGTCAGACTTTCGGACTTCTGACGAGCCGTAATGACTGTCAAAGATCCACGAATGACAGCCGGGTGCAACAACTTACGTGCTTTCCGAGGCATGGAGGGGTCATGGTACTTATGTAAAGACGGTCACATCCATCCCAACCCAACCGCGCCAAGCGTGGCTTAACCTGATCGATCGGCCCGTGCAGCTGTTATTGCTTTGCCACAAGCCCCTCAACTCGCAAGATGTTAAACTAGAAAATAAGTGAAAACTGACAAAACGGCTGGTAGAAATGAAATACAGGATAAAATTTTACCCAGTACGCAAATTGTAACCATGAATTTAGCACACGATTCTGGACCCCGTGGCGTAGAATTCTTTTGTCGGTTATCAAAAACAAAAAATGCTGTTTCATAGAAAAATGGAATATGCGTTCAAAATGTATGGAACAGCTGATATTTTTTTTATAACTGACGAAAAATTTCCGCTCTTTTGGTTGCAGAATCATATGCTGAATACATGTATTCAGTATATGATTCTGCAACCAAAAGAGACGGTTACAGTTTGCGCACTGGCTAAATTTTCTCCTGTATGCAGAATAACGATGCAGGTACTAAGTTGACCAAATAAATTGGATATGGCAGGAACATTATAAGAAAGCTGTCGCGCAGCACTGTTAAGGTGAATCTAGTCGACATTTTTCCATAGAAACTTCGGGAGTGTATTACTCCACTGTTCGACAATCTACGTCAAAAATTTAACATGGTATGGTTTTGTGCCATTATTAATATTGTCTGTACGAATAAAAAGCTATTAACCCCTCAAGCGTCAACGGAACACCAAGTGTGCATAGTGTCACAGCTGCCATTGGACGATGGTGTTTTACGTTTATTTGCACTTGCAACACGATTTGGCTGTATCATTCGACTAATCGATTCATAATTGACCGGTTTTAGTAACATTTTAAAGGGAACACCACCAAAATGAACGAAAAAAACCTTTTACAATATGCATCTGTGGTTTTTGACGCGAGACGCCATTGTGGCGCCATTCGTGTCAAGATTCTGCCGTGTTGTTTTCGTTTGTAAAATGAACGTAAGACGAAAGCAATAAGTAAATCTTATACAGAATTACTGAGAATTAAATTTAGATTTCGAATTGATTTAAGGTTTATCGAAAAGTGATAAAAAATTCAGTAAAAAACGCTACGAATGTTTTGTAACGCACAAATTTTGACGATGATGAATGCCGTATTGAGTCAATTTGAGTCATGTTTTTATGATAAATATTGTTGTATATTGTTTGAAATACACATAAGTGGCTAGCTTATTAATCTACGAACATAATTTGATTAATAGCTACTAATATTATTGCGTATTGTCATTGGAAACGTATTTCAAAGAGTAAAATTCGGCGATATTGCCGGTACCATGAGATAACGAGATAGCGGTCATGGTACGGGGGACATTCGTCAGTGCAAAGTACTAACTGCAAAAAAAAATACTGATTATATTTATTATAGTTTTGTGATAGCATTTTTATTATTTTATGTAGTTTTCTAATCTATCATGTCATAAATAATAAATGTCGAGATATTTTTTTTTCTATTGATACATCGCGAAGTATAAGTTCAGGCAAATTTTATCATGATGAATAACCATAGCAGTTACCTCCACATACTTAGTTTTTGTTGTTTGGCATAATTGGACTATTATGTTCCCGCTGCTGGGACACAGGCTTCCTCTCTGAGAATGTGTGGGTTGATAGGTGGATTTAGGTATGAGGAAAGCTAGATATAATAATTTAGTAATGTACTGTCCAACATAATTGTTACATAGCTGTTAGAAAATTAGTGTACAAAATAATGATGGCTCATTATTTTCAAAGAACAATATCGAAATAATGATTGGTATATCTCAAAACAAAAAGTCTGACGTTTCATTGAATAGGTTGTTATTAAAATCTAAAAGTAACAGAATATAATAAAAATAATAGTTTTTAATAAAATAATAACAAAAAATGTTACTTGAAAATTATAAACATACAAATATTTCGTTCGCAGCGTTTTTGCGCCAACGGTACTTTCTGGCCGCTGCCCGCCATGTCAGATTGCCAGCGAGCGGTAGTTTAGCGACCGAATGCGCGGAGTTGCCGCCATATTTTTTCGTTGTGTTATCAAATAGTTTTTATTCGTTTTTACAGTGTAGGACATTATATCTAAGCGGAATAATTTGTGTGAACATTGCCTACACATTATTGTGTTATCCTGTAAGTGTTTTTTGGTGAATATATGTGTGAATTCGTTGTAATGTGATAAAGTTTTACGGCTATGTCAGTGAAAATGATAAAAGTGAAAACATATGATATCACTGCGAGATAAGGTCAGATTTATTTGCATATTGAATGGTATAAATAGTTAGATAAACTCATAACGAAGCCAGGAAGGTATAATATATACCATGATAATGGCTATAAATACCTAATATAATGCCGATATCTCAGTTTTTCTGAAGGTCTACCCAAAAATCAAAAAGTACGTTCAACTACACCGACACTTGGGGCGTTTCGGCAAGCGGGCGGCCAGACGTGTGAGGGGTTAAAAAGCTATGAGCCAACAAAGATTCGTTTTATTGCTAATTTAACCTAACTTTGGGCGTGTTTAAGTAATAAAATAAATATAAAATATCCAAAATAAAATCAGATCCATGCCGACAAAGCTCAATTATCGAAAAGTTTAAATAACTTAATTGGTCATTGATTTATGCCGTGGTTTTTTCATAAAACCTAATCTTCCGAAGGACTTTTTATGCGCCTGGTTTACTATAAATGATCCTGCACTCAATAACGTTGTGCGTGTAGACTAGCGTCTAACTGCTCATCACTGATACAACTTCTGTCGGACACGAAGCCTGGGTGAGACGAGCGTGCTTTTTAGCCAGGCCCCACAAGTGAGTTCGAGCCCGCGACTAGATTCCCCTTAAGTACTAGTTACAATAGTAATAAGTCTTAATTTACCGACAGGAAAAATGGACATTGTTTTTGTCAACGACTGGACTACAATAACACTGAACAGACTTAATTAGATAAACGTTATTTGTGTCAAGAATAACTGACTTTGGGCATAGAATATACCAGTCTGTGTTATCCGTGGGTATCTTAATGCTAAACCGATTACATCACATGAGTTGGCAGCATCAATTAGCAGAATAATATCACCAATCACAAATGGTGCTTCCACCACCATTTGTATACCATAACCAGTTATTTTCAACACCGTATGGACTAAGCGTAACACGGTATTCACACATATTGCAACATATTTTCACATACAGTTTCAGTAATGTAACACCACATTAGGTAACTGTTACGCACAGAAGTTGACACGTCAAGACAAGTGTCAAACCGGTAACATGACATAGATAACCGTCACGCCTGAATTACACGAAGGGTGAAACTGAAGGTGGAATTTCGCAAAGACTTCATTGGTGACCGTAATTAGAGCGTTTATGGATACTATTGGTCGCCCAGTGGTCGAAGTTCGACCATAATTCATTCAAATTTTAAGTTTGCATATAAATATTAGGCTTTTGCACCCACCCCTCCTCGTCATTATAAACTTTAACCATATTGGTAAATATGGTATGGTTTTGTCTCATTATTAATATTGTCTGTACGGAAACAGAGGCCCTAGTGCCATCCACACTAAACGCAGTGAGCGCGTTCGGCGCTCCGATTGGTCCGTCACCAATCCAGAGCCAATCGGAACGCCGAACGCGCTCACTGCGTTTGGTGTAGATGGTTAAATGAAACTCACACTAGGGCCACTGAATACTAAAATAAAAAGCCATTAAAAAGTTAGGAGCCAACAAAGATTCTTTTTTTTTTCCTAATTTAAGCTAACTTTGGGCGTGATTAAGTAATAAAAGAAGTGTAAATCTGAAAAACCAAGTCGGTACCGACAAAGCTCAAATATCGAAAAGTTCAATAAACTTTATTGGTCACTGATTTATGCAGTGGTTTTTTCATAAAACCCGATCTTCCAAAGGACTGTTCTTAATTTTTTACGCGCCTGTTGTACTATAAATGGTCCTGCATCTCACACAATAATGTTATGCGTGTAGACTAGCGTCCAACTGCTCATCACTGATACAACCTCTGTTGGACACGATGCCTGGTGGGACAGCGCGCTTTTTAGCCAGGCCCATCAGTGAGTTCGAGCCCGCGACTAGGTAAGTTCCCCTTAATATAAAGACGTATTTAATATATACATTACACAGTGTGTTCTTATTCTTTATTGTACACACCATTACAAGAACAATGTTGTGTATTGAGTCTGTTGCACTTTAATCATCATTCCGCCCCACTGCTGCATAAGGGCCTCCTTTTTCCTCTGCCACACTTGCCAGTTCTGTGCTTCCCTCGTCCAAGTAGTTGTTTACTTTAGGTAAACGGTCTTACCGAAAAGAACAGAAAAATTTAGCACCAGAACGAGGGGCTGTGGGCCATAATTATAGACAGTTATTTTGCAACTGGAGACCACTGATTCACACGGCTGGGAAAGGAATATTTGAATTTTCCAACCGCAAGCTGCTCAAAATCTCCTTGTTCTTCAACAACTTAGAATTGCATGAAGTTCGCATCCAACACATTTCAGCTACATGCTTGCTAGTATTGCCAGCACTATAAATCTGGCAAGTCTTATTGGTCCTTAGTGGTTTGTGACTAACTACTTGTAACAACTACGACTAATAGTTCCCAAGGGGCTAACTGTAGAACATGTCATGTTTAGAGGTTATATTAGTACTCGACAACTAATTTGCGGTAATTTGAATGATTGTGTTAAGTACGTGATGATCGAAGACCTTTGTTTGACATTCAATGTTTGATTATGTATGTAGCACATACGTAGGTGGGAAGCATAGAGGTAATATGTATTAACGTACAGTACATATTACCTCTATGGTAGGACGTAGGTTTGTTTTGGTTATTCTGCCCTTTTTCCTTGGAGGATAACTAAAGTTGAATACACCAGAAATGTGTGTAGTGTGAACAGTGGTAATGGCCTTACTATGTGTAAATTAATTCAATATCACTGCTCTTACTAACTGTGAAGGAAAACATCGTGAGGAAACGTCACGTCCTAGAACCAAAAATTCAAAGACATGTGACATCTACCAACCCACACTGGGCTCGCGTAGTGGATAAGTCCATTCTGTCTCACAGAGAGGAGGCCTGTGTCCCATTAGTCAAAATCATAACCCTCCTTTTCGCCGTAGTCAGTTAAAAACATCTCTGGTTTAACTTCTATAGATGTGTTCCGAAGTCTTTAATTTAGTAACAAAATTCGGAAAAACCCTGAACTGATTAATTGGCAGTCTGCCTACGCAAAACACGCTCGAAAATCGGCTAGTATATCAGAATAGTTTAGTTAATAAAATATCGATCAACTGGCTTCGTGCCAACAACGTAAGTGAAGAATCTATATCATCGGAATCAATCGAGTATTGACAGCCGGTTTTCAAATATAAGTGGCAACAGTAGATATTTTAAATAGAACAGATATTTAACAAATAATCAAGTATTTGAAATAACTTGACTGCCTCGTGGGTCTAGTGACATGAGGTCCTGGGTTTGATTGAGTTTTTCCATCTAGAATTTCACAGTAGCAGTCCGGAGTCTGGATTTGTGCCCGGCTGATGGCAATAGGGTCACTCCCAATTCCATGGGACTTAAACATAACAAGCGAAATGTTATCTACTATACTGCCCAACGCTTCGGGGAAGCATAAGTCATGATATTATGATTGAAATAACTTTTTTCTCTGAAACAGTAGACCACAGACAGTACACCGTCAGTTATATTAAACAAGCCGTTGCCCCCGACTTCGTCTGCGATCGAGGATGAACAGTACCTTGCCTATGTCCTGCTCCATTGTCTACCCATGTGCTGAATATCATCTAAATCCGTTCAGCCGTTTTAGCCTGAAAGCGTAACAAACAAACTAAAAAAAATCAAACCTTCGCTATTTATAACATTAAAGTTTAGACTAGCGACCCGCCCCTGGACATAGAGATTTCGTTGTTATATGTTAGTTAGTTTAATACTTTACTAATTTACTCACCGACCTCGACAATTCAAAAGTACCTGTAATTGGTTTATTTGAAATAAATGCTTTTGAGTTTGAGTTTGAATATTAATGGACTGGACGGTACTTACATATAAACCTTCCGGAATAAATTCTCGAAGGTCGGATTTCACCAATGAAACTGAACGCGATCACCACCTCCAAACTGAACACTGACAGCTCTTGAACCCAGTTTAGATGTGTTGATCACGTTCAGTTTTATTGGTGAATTTAGCACTAAATGATGGGATAAATTGCATCAAAATCCGTTGTGCAGTTTACAAGAACAACGCGGTCATACGAGCAGTAGCGAGTTCGCCCGGGTGTTTCCACTGCGATCGCCCTGGGTGGAGCATACGGTGGAGGTCTGCCCGGCTTGGGCGGAGCACCGCCGTGTCCTCATAGAGGCGATCGGCGGCGGCGATCTCTCGCGTCCGGCCCTGATCCAGGCCATGGTACGGAGCGAGAGTGCATGGTTAGCCGTCACCTCCTTCAGCGAAGCAGTGATGCTCGCAAAGAGGGAGGCGGCGCTCGTGAGGGAGAGGCAGTACATGCGCCCTCACGGCCGCAGCCTTCGCAGGAAACGCCCTGGGCGTCGGGAATCCCAGGCTGATTCCCGGCCACCGTACGCGCGGGCTTGCGGACGGCGAGTAATGGGTAGCTCGCTGTCCGGTAAAGATCAAGCCTGGGTCGACGGCGCGTTGTGTTCCACGCGCGCCTCAAAGAGATGTCAGCACCAACTGGTGGGGTCCGCAAGGGCCGATGCCTGCCAGGGGTGCGGATTGTTCGAAAGTGATACCGCGGCCCCTATCACACAGGCAACTGAGGTAACACGGGTGGGTTTTAGTCAGTAAAAGTCTGACACGCCCTTTCGCTCCGCCCAGAACGGGAGAAGTTATTTGATGATATCCCACCCAAAAAAAAAAAAACAGTAGCGAGTTTAATTTAAATAGATATAAAGTTGTCCGAAGTGCTACTAAGATTTTCCCAATACAAAACCCAAATATTAGCACTTCAAAAGCTGCAAAAGTTGTGAATTAATCATCAAAATAGTTCATAACAAATTGTTTGCTCGAAAAGGCAACAGCTTCATACACCGTCGCGTCCACTAAACGTACGCAGTAGCCATCAATCGTAACAATCGTCTACTGACATCGATAATTACGTGTCTAGCTCTAATGCACAACTCGGTAATGTTAGCTCATTTGCTCGATCTTATGTGTGTTGCATTGTTTGCAATGCGAGTAAGAACTCGAGCAAAAAAGTATCGATAAGTATCGATTGCTTAGCGATACTTACGGCTGTAGGTTACTAAACATTCATTGTCTTGTATGCAATACAACTTTTTATACAATTTAATTCTCATAGCTGTTCCCGTGTCTTATTAAACTAGTGTAAATTCCAAACGATTGCAAAGAGATAAACGTAATTAGTGGTTTGTTTTTTCGGATTGAATTTCTTTTAAATTAATTACTAAGGAAATTATTGTACTACATGCACAAACTCGCGTTCTGGAATTAAATCTAAAAATGTATCACATTTGTTACTCTCATTAAACACTAGTAATTTAGCATAATAGCCGTTTTATCTATCTATGCCCATTGCGCCAATATCAGCCACAGTGTGCACGCTTTAAGAGTCTCCGTCAGTTTCCCTTTTCGCCGTACTTTCAACAATAAATTCTGGCGTTTAGCACATCAACGCCACGCCACGGTAGAAAATAAAACGGACATAAAAGTGAAAGAGGCGTGTTATTTGTAGTACGAAACAATCAGAGCACAGCTTGTAAACGCTACTAAATGTATGTGGTTTCCGTAAACGGTAAACGAGAAGTCGACGCCAGTGCAATACGGTTTTTTCAATGAACCTGAAGTTAAAGAAAAGTTATTTCCCACAAGAAATATTAATTCACGGATTGTTAGTACATACGCTCGTTAGTACCGGTAAGCCACTGAAATTCTGCATACTTATCCATAAAATGTGCCTAGTCTCTTTTGTGAACTATCTGCAACCCTAAAAAGAAGTCTCATCTCACTAAAAACTTAAAACATCTTTTTTCCCTGCCCTGGAATATTACACATACGACCATAATTAGATGCATACTGTATATTTATTATATGTGTGTCCGTATTATGTTTTCCACGTCCGTCGCCTACATCCGAGAAACTAAATGTTTCGTTACGACTTAATTTCAACTGTCTGCACAGCTATTAACTGTTTCTTTTGTTGCAGTTTTAATTAGTATTGCGAAAACACATTGGGTAATGTAGATTTTCTTGTGTTACTTTTTGTTCGAGATAAAAAATTCGTATTGCCACGTTTTAAAGGTATTACAGATATTTTTAGAGGTCACTGCAAAGTACAATGGTTAAAGAAGATCTGGAACCATTCCAAGATTCTATTGTAGTAGGTCTTAAGTTGTTTAGCAAAAGTTGACCTAACAGATAAAGGTCAAAGTCTAGATTTGCATGCTCATCAATACTATCACTGCATATTCAGAACCCTTCGAAAAATCATCAGAAAGAGCTGACCTTTTCTGGTGTAGCAAAACCGTAATCAGCCTATAATGGCCCTGTACTTTATTATTTGTTAATTGATTGGTTTTGACTAGAATGTATCTCCATCTGTTCTCTCATAACTTCCAAACTACTTATCATAATTTGACAAATGAGGTATCGTTGGAAGCGTCTTGATCGTCTGCTGGTTATACAGACAATACATTCTAACAGTAGTAAGCGATCATTTAAGCTTTAGGGCAAAGTGGCATACGAGCTTGGCTTTCAGATGAGAATATTTTCTTATTAAGTACATACTTTTTATTATTAACACGCTTTTATTAGCTTCACCTGTATGTTTGTTTGTAAGCATGTTTGTAACCGACTCCTTTGGACTTGATTTTGACCCACTTCAAACGGTCAGATTTAATTTAAACTTTGTAAACTTATCGAGGACCAATGACAATTCAATAATTTCATAAATTTGTTCCATAACGTTAAAAAAACGCTTTTGTAGTCAGCAGAACTAAAAAATAGAAAATAAATAATAGATTTAAAAAAAACACGCTTTAAAAACCAAACTAAAAAATAAATTTCGTTTGGTTTTTAAAGCGTGTTTTTTAGTTTTTTCTTATAAAGTGATTTTTCAGTAGTCGGTTTTTAAATTGGGTAAAACGGGCAACCAGCTCCTCTAGTGAGCCTGTTCCTTTACTAGATCTGTGAAACACGTGATTGTAATCGTTCAGTATTCGATACCTGTGATCGATATCTTCGCTCGCGTTCCGAGAAATGCTCAGATGTAATCGATTTCATGCTTTTACATTTGCGTGAAACAAATCGGAACACGGGCGCATCTTTCTCTTGCAGATTTCTTTGTACTTTTTTGCTTAAGTTTGTACACTGAGTATCGTTTATATATATTTGTCATTGAATAGAATACACTTAGGTTTATGCACCAAATAAAATTTCAGTTGTATAAATAGTTTTTATAAAACAAAGAACTATGATTTTTTGTTTTTAGAGGAGTCATCATCATCATCATCATCATATCAGCCGAAAGACGTCCACAGCTGGACATAAGCCTCCCCCAAAAGGGGGCATTTGCCATAATCGCCACGCTTGGCAGGCGGGTTGGCGATCGCAGTATGGTGGTCAAATGCATAGAGAACGCTGCTGCCCATTCTCTAGTAAGTCCCTTAGTCGCCTTCTACGACACCCACGGGAAGAAATGGGATGGTGCTATTCTTTTACGTCTGTCATCACACGGAACCACCAGAGGAGTGCAATAATTTAATCATCAGCTTGTTTAGTTAATTGTTTCTCACAACAAAACGACACTTGGAATTCACAGGTGCAATGAATTAATAAGGGACAGGTGATGAGGTTATAGAAACTAGTTCTTAAGGACGATATCGACAGACAAAGACAGCATGCCATTACTTTTAGTTTTATTTTACTCATTATTAAAACCCACACATTGTCACATGCCGACATAAAACGCACCGTCCGTCTCCAGTATGTCCTTTTTGTGCGCTATTTAAAGTCGATATCCGACCTTGATATAGCCCATGTAAGTATGGCTCTGGAGATCTACTCTCTAAAACCGTCAAAGAATACGTCCGAAAGTAGTTGACCCGTCAGGACATGTGTCAAAGTAAATGTTTGGGTGGAAATAAACACATTCCGGGTAGGTACAACTGTCAAAGTGTGTCATTAATTCTTAGTTCGGGCTCCGAACGAATCTTACGCCCGTAGGTGCTATGGAGGAGGAAACACCCGTAACTTCAGCCGAAACCACGGATTTCGTGCTTGGGTAGTAGACCTCCTGGCTAGTCTTTAGCATATGAATAACTAGGTTTTGCCAGCGGGTCCGCCCGCGTGAAGTCGTAAATTATCCCACGGGAACGTACTACCGGGATAAAAGTATCCTATATGTTAATCCAGGTTATAAACTAGCTGTGTGCCAAATTTCATCGAAATCCGTTTAGCCATTTTTGCGTGAAAGAGTAACAAACATGCATCCATTCATCCATACTTACAAACTTTCGCCTTTGTAATATTATTAGGATATACATAAACTCGTAATTCACGTGAACAGAGCCAGAGGCACAGGTAGTAAGGAAAACTCCAGTGACCGCAGTTTGGAACCAGCAAACTAGAAAAGTCAACATAAAAATAAAATATACATATACAACTCGGCTGTGGTGGCGCAGTGGTAATGACCGCGTCTTACGAGTAGGGTCGTCGTTTAATACCCAGATAGGCGCTTTGCTTTGTGTTAATAAATTCATCACCACTGCTCTCGAATCGGTGAAGGAAAACATCATAAGGGAACCGGCATGGCCTAGAAACAAAAATTTGAAGACCTGTGACATCCGCCAATCCGCACTGGGCCCGCGTGGTGGATTATAGCTAGGGTTGCCACCCGTACTTCATAATAAAGTATTGTACGTTATTTCAGGGAATTTACTCTATACTTTATGTGAATGATAAAGTACACGAAAGTACTTTATTTCGCATGATTTAATTTCTTTGGGATTTTGAAAAGTTTAGTCGTAAGTATTTTTTCGTTAAACGTAATTTATCGATTGGTGCTGAATCGATGTTGCCACTCGCCGGCGCCACATCACTTAAGCACTCTTTTTTAACAATTTATGAAATGCACAAACCGCGCGAAAATAAAACTCCAAAAAAATGCCTGACAGAAAGTTTTTTCTGTGATGAATAGCAAATGGCGAGACGAAAGAAACAAATCGTCTCTGAATTTGATAAAAAATTAATTACTTATTTACCTTCATTCAAATATAGACTAAAGATGCTGTGCAATTATTTAGTAGAGATACTAATTTGATAAAAACTGCAAAAAGCAACAAAAAATATGTTTTTAAACATAATAATAAAGAAAAAAAAATTTTTACTTTATTTTGATACTGTATACTTTTTTATATATAACCAATTTACTTTAACTGCAAAAAAGGTGGCAACCCTGATTATAGCCGACTTCCACTCACAGAGGGGAGGCATGTGTCCCAGCAGTGGGAACATTATGGGCTGATAATGTATAAGTATAACTCACGCCTTCTTCCCATGGGCATAGACAGAAACTACGCCACCTTTACATAGTCCTTTTGCCTCGTTTACTTTCAAACAATGATCATACACGCAGATTAAAAATATATATGTGTACGTCGCAGGCATCTGGTTAAATTAGCCAGCTAATTGGGCGCCTAGGCCGTTTAACGCCGCCGCCGCCGCCGCCTCTAACGTTCTCCTGAAGACCTTGTCTGAACGGTGGGATTCACCAATGCTGCAGACGTGGATGGGGTGGCACTCTCTTTGCAACAGGAGATGAGTGGTTCTCCGTTCATGCCCGATTAGTTTAATATTTTACGTACTAACATTTTCTTTAAGACTGTAATACTAACAAAATGGAACCTGATTTCCGAAATAAACGATTATATATTTATATGTATATATTAAACGCCGACCAATTAAATCCAATTAAACAGCTGAAAGACAACTAGTCAAGTAATTGAGCGCAACTTTTAACCAGATGGCTGAATGTCATGTAGTCATTTAGTTAAATTGGATATTGATGAATACGGGGATGTTTGGTCAGGGTGACTAGGAGTTCACAAATTATGTACGACTACTTTTGTGACTACTAGCTAGCTTTTGTTTAAGTGACTACTAGCGCCGCAGTGGAAAAAACTGAACTAAATTTGAATCACTGGCTAAGTCTTGGTCAGTCATCATCAAAAGGCTGACTTTCGATACGCCATGTTGTTAAACGTATAATGATTCCAGTTCAATTAACTATCGGCCTAGGCATCTAATTGGATGCCGGCGTTTAATGAACAGCTTAGGCGTCCAATTAACCGGCTAATTTAACTAGATGGCTGCGATATATACACATCAAGTAATATCCTCAAAACGGCAGCATTCGGAATGAATTCTAGAAAAAAATACTACACGTGGAAGTCTGTGAGAACTATGTCGTTTCCGTAGTATCGCAGTAGCAACTGTGTCAGGGTTCCATCCGCGGGGGACTGGGCTCTGAATAATTTATATAGGTCGCTAATAGACTAACTGATATCAACTGTCATGTTCACCTGGCGAGGGGAGGAAGTTAGGCATGTGATTGATAGGATATTATGTAGCCTGTAGTCAAGTCTAGACAAAATTTGATTTATTTATTTAACCATTTATGCACACATATAAATAGACAAAAAGAAAGGAACAGAAAAATACGTACATAGGTAATGCTTATTTCTACAGAAATCTCTTCCAGCACACCTGCGATAGGAGATTTAACTAGATATAGGTAGATAGGAGATAGAAGCTAGCCTAGATAGGAGCTTTAACTCACACACTGACTGATTACATACTTGTTAATATTCTAGGAAAATTGTATATTTACTTTTACAATGTTTGTAAATGTGTGGGCACTATGTATCTATCATAAAGTTAATTTATCTGTAATTGCTTCAATTTCATTCTTTTTACCAATTTTGGTACAGTAATTTTGTTCTGGATGCATCGTTTTCACACATAATTATACAATGAATGTATGTTAAATATTGTAGTTAAATCATTTTTAAAAGAGTAACGGTGGAGTTTCTTGCCCATTCTTCTCCATACGAAACTACATTTTGGAAGGGGCGACTAGAATCAATTCTATTTTAATGTAAATGTTGACGTTCAAAAGTGCCTTTTAAGTGCCTATTTGAAATAAATGCTTTGACTTTGACTTTGAGAGAAGATAACAGATGTAGACAACGCGTTTAATAACAGTACAAGGGAAAACATAAAATTACAAATTAAACTCTAATTTAAAAATACACACATAATATGAGATTATACATACATACAAACGTACATACATACTTCTAAAATAAATAATAAAAAAGACATTTTAATTTTGATGACACAAATTTTACTGAACTTTTCTCGTTGTTTAAATACTAGGAAAATCTACTTTTATAACATTTGTAAATATGTGAGCACCATATATCTACCTATCACTTGTCCTTGCTTTATTTTTAATTCTACTTACCTGTTGTTGTATAGTAATTTTATTCTAGGTATATCGTGTGTAGGTGTGTCGTGTACTAAAATGATATAATTAATGTACACTAAATAGTAAAACATTTAAAAAAAAGTTATGCTGGAGTTTCTTGCCCAATCTTCTCCATACGAAACTACCTTTTGGAAGAACTAGAATTGTTTTTTTTTTGTTAAGTGTTGACATTCAAAAGTGCCTCTTATGTGCATTGTGCCTATCCCTACTAATATTATAAAAGCGAAGGTAACTCTGTCTGTCTGTCAAGCTTTCACGCCTAAACCGCTGAACCGATCGTCATGAAATTCAGTAGTAGGCTACTTTTTACGCGATAGCTGACATCCACGCGGGCGGAGCCAAAAGTAAAAGCTAGTTTAAAATAAATGATTTGAGTATGACTTTGAAGAGGTCTATTTTTTTGGGTGAGAAATCATCAATTAACTTCTCCCTGTGTGGAGCGGGACGGCGTGTCAGACTTTTATTGGCTAAAACCCACCCGTGTTCCCTCAGTTGCCTGTGTGCCAGGGGCCGCGGTATCTCTTTCGAACAACCCGCACCCCTGGCAAGGCATCTTGAAGAGGTCATTAGGAAGCGAACAATCAATTATTTGCACGAGATTCGCAGGATGTTTTTAATTTTAAACAAATATTGTTTAAAAGAGTGTTTGATCACTCTTCTTGTTATACGCCAGTCAAAGTGTAGAATGTTTTATTTGATTTCGATTACAATATTAACAAATGATTTCGTTCTTGTGTGTCTGTGTAAAATAATGCTGTAACAAAAACAAATTCCGAAATAACCATCCCACTATAAAATTCAGTTGAATTTTTCGAAGCAATAATAAGTTTTTTTTTTTGTTTTTTTATATATTCGTATGCATTTATTTATTGTTTATCACAGGTAAAAGAAAGTTCTTATAATTAGCTATTATTGTATCACTGTAACATACCCCCATAGGGTGTACAATATGTATAATAACATGTATGTCACTATCGTTGATTAAGTTAAAAATAATTAATAATAATACAAATTACACTTTTAGTTATTAGTGGTTACAGTCCATTGCATTGGTTGTTTTAGTCAACCTCATTTTACATTCATTGTTATAGTACATAACTATTACGGTCATATAAGTTACGTTTAAATACATAAGTCAAAAAAATATAAAAATAGGTTTAACATGTAAATTTTAGCCGACCTCAAATACGCACTAATACACAATTATTACGGTTATGCGATTACATAAAATAAGCTAAAAAAAAAAATAACAATAATATAAGAAACAAAAAAATAGTTTTTCAAGTCCAGTTTTAGTAAACCTACATTCATTATTAGACATAATTATTACGGTCAAAAAATTTACATTAAATAATTCAAAAACAATTTTACTGTATACGGTACCATATACGGTATACCTAGGGAGTAAGGACAACTCAAATCGTGTAGTAATTCATTCTTAGTTCGGGCCCCAAACTAATCATAGGTCCGTAAATGATACGGAGTAGGGAACGCCCATAACTTCGACCGAGATTACGGATTTCGTGCTTAGAGAGTAGGCCTCCTGACCATGAGGTCCTGGTTTCAATTTTCATGTCGGGCAAACTGTTATTGGGCTTTTCTATCTGGATTTTCTCAGTAGCAGCGGGGGAGTTTGGATTTGTGCCCGGTGGATGGTGATAGGCTCTGCCCCTATTACATGGGACTTAAACATAACTAGTGAAATGTGGGTGTGGACACTAGGCACACCTCTGGCCTACCCTCCGGGGAAACAAGGCATGATGTTTATGTTATGTAAAATATTCATGTATGCAAAACATTAGATCAACACGCACAATCGATTTTATGCATCGCAGACGATACCGGTTTTAGATGGAGACTAAAATTTGAGCTGCTTACCTTAGAAATGGTATCAAAGTCATTTTATATCCACAATGCGTTGTTGTTTGATTTTTGTACAGGTTAGTTTGAGGACAATGAGCAAATGAGTTTAAATAGGAAGGCTGGTCTGCATTTTTTGCAAAGTTGGGTCTAAAGTTTGGATATGTTGTCAACACTCCTACTGTCTCAATTACTGTCTGTGGTCATAGTATTCACTTACAATAATGTGTATCTGAATTTACACAAAATAAATTTAATAAAAAATATAATTACAAAAACAGACACATTGATTTTACTAAATTAATTCCATAACATAAATCCATACAATAATCTACAAAAGCATAAGAGCAGTGGTGGCCCAGTGGTAACGGCAGCGACTTACAAGTTCTTCGTCGTTGTAGGTTAACCCCGACAGGAGCTTTATTTGGTGTAAGTAAATTATTTCATAACCGTTGTTCTTAAAACGGTGAAGGAAAACATCGTGAGGAAACGCCGCATGTCGTAGAACCAAAAATTTCAACCCCCTGGGCCCGCGTGGGATTACGGCCCACTCCCTCTACAGAGAGAAGGTCTGTGTCTAGGGTTGCCAACCGTACTCTAAAAAAGAGTATTGTACTCTTTTTCTTATGGGTGTACTCTATAATCTATAACACTAATAGACTACGCCAAAATACTATTCTTTCATAAACTGACTTTTTGAGGTGTCAAGTGATTTCGTTTTTCTGCGGTTTTCTATATTTTCCTCTAAGTATAAGGCTTGACTATTTGTCGGTCATTAATCTAAAGTGACAAGAAGAGAAGAACAGGGCTTTATAAATATCGATTAAAATGAGCTCATGACCTCAAATAAAAAATAAAAAAAATACTTATTAACGTAGAATTTGGATGTTTGAAGTCCTACAATTCTTGTAAAATCATTAAAAAATGTTCAGTAACGCACAAAGTGCTAGAAACTACATAAAGAGAAATTAAGAAATGGTACTCTATTTTATTCATCTGTACTCTTTAATTACGCTCTCTCTGAAATCAAAAATACTCTAATACTTCTAGAAAAAGTTGGCAACCCTACCTGTTTCCCAGTAGTGGGAACATTATAATGTTGATTATGCTATACGATAATGGCTCAGACGGTCGTCGCTGAGGTTTTGATGTCTGCACAACAAACCATCATCATCATGAAGCCTGCATATCTGCGCTTTGTCCGTTTAATCTTGTCGTAAGTACCTTATAAGCAAAAAAAAATGAATATTGTGAAAGTTTCTAACAAGTTCCGAAGAAAACATTATCGACACTATAGTACTACCTTCCTAGCACGGAAAACCGAAACGTTTGACTAACTAAACATTTCCTGCATCATGTAACCATATCCTCCAAGTCAACTAAGGGATATCCGAAATACCGGTGGTTTTAATATGCCTAATAACTATTGGAATCTGTCTATACACCGTGACATTTAAGTCGTCTTACAAAAGTGGTCCACTCAATTTATCCGTCATGAAATACCTCTAGGCGCGATTAAAACATTGTTACCATTAATTAAGATAATAGGTACAAAAAAAATGCTTTAGAATTATGAAACAACCTCCCTGTTAATAATGTTTACGTATCAAACGGTATAAGATATCTAGCTACCTACCATTACATTCTATCATTAATTCCGTCTCCATAACAGGGTGTTTCAAGCTACGTCATGACTTCATGAGTCTTAGTGAATTATATTTTTAATTTTTTTGAATGTGCAAATGTTCAATTTTTTTTTTATAAATGATTAGTAGTTGCATTGGATACATGAAGTGGGCTGCCGTTGTAAGACGACTAAAAAGTCACGGTGTATATTGATACGTGGAGCAAAAACTTAATACCCATTTTGACGACAATTAAGCAGACGGAGGAGTATGGAATTTGGCACAGTTTAAGTTTATATGGAGAAAGAGTGCAGAAAACTTATATTGTTATATAATAATGCATTAGAAATACATTCAGTTTTAAAACAATTATGGTCGAATTTCGACAACTGGGCGACCACTACTATATATTAAAGTATAAGGTCTTCTAAGTTACTATGAGTTGAAGAAAAAATAAATACTAAGTCTTCGGAAGTATGTGATAACTTGAGGTACTGTTAACTCACAAGCATCCACACGCCCGCTGGTACCAGGAAGGCATAAAAACAAGACAGGCATAACTTTCGCCCGCTCCGATAAACAAACGTTTTCAGGAGTCCGTTGGAGCGTCGCCGAATGCTTAATTAATCGTAGTGGAAGACTGAAACCTAGCGATCTATGAGGACCACTTGAGCGGAACGAAGATAAAAACAAGGTAACTCCATTGCATAGATTGCTTTGACTTTTATTTGAAGATTTAATTAGAACAGAGGAATTTTTTGTCGAAATTGTACAAGATGACACTATCAGGGATAATTTTCTAAGCGTATGTGTTACACAAATGGATGGAATAAGCAATAAGTACATAAGAGGAAGCCTGAAAGTCACACTGGTAACTGAGAAGTTGTGTGGAAATCGATTCTCATGATGTGGGTATGTCATACGGAAGAATGAGGAAAATATCGTGAGGAAAATTTTGAGTATGAATGGGAAGACCAAACAAACGCTGGATGGACTGTGTGCATGGTGATATGGTAAGAAATGGGATGACTAACAAAATGACGACTAACAGAGAAGTATTGAAGAAAAAGACGTGTTTCGCCGAGTCTAAATAAATTAGTATAAGAGCAGCAGCACTGGCTGGTGGAGGCTCCCGTAAAAATACTAGGAAAATTCTGTTTCATAACAAAAATGGCAAGTAGCTTTTAGAAATTAAACATTCCTCACTGAACAGTTGAATAGTAAGCTCTCATCCAATTACTAGAGCCATGTCATGCGGGAGACGAAGCTGACGTTAGGACTAAACTTTACCCGGTTCGCAATTACTCTAATGAATTTACAAACTCGAACATGCCTGAAAGTTGTCTACCTAATAAACTACCTATGTACTCAAATTGATAAAAGCTCTTACCGAGAATCAGGTGTTTAGTCTACCATGAGGTTGCGAGAAATGGATTAACTACTAGAGTACACAGTTACAGACCACCAGTGTATATTTGAAAGCAATTCCTATGAATATTGTTACACCTTCCAGAATTGAAGTTGTCCTCGAGGAAAACCGCAAATTCAAATATATATATAGAATAGATTTGTGGACTAGTAACATTGTAAGAACCCTTCGAATGTAAACACAAACAGGTAAATAATAGACATAACCCGTACATTATCAAGGATAGTCAGAGCTCTGATTATGCAGCCAGATAGGAGCCTCCCTGTCTTTTTCTCTTTGTCCGTATCCGTAGTACCAAACAGTAGTACAGGACACATGCAGTTTGTAAAAAAAGTATATATGTATACAGGGTAAATTTTAACCTGTGCGCAAACTGTAACCATGAATTCAACATGCTGAATTCATGGTTACAGTGTGTGTACTGCTTAAAATTGTATCCTGTATGCAGTCCCTCTAGCCACAACGTTGGGTAAGCGGGTAAGTAACCGCAGGGCAAGCCCTACCATGGCGTTGTGGAATGGGTTTACTGCCAGTCATAGACCTCGGAGAGTTCACTCTGATGGGTTATCCTGCAAAGTTGCACTGTATATTTGACTGGGCGATGACGTAGCTAGATTTTACCAGCAAATCCACAAAGGTTGTCATCAGATTGAAACACAGTTCTCTCAGTAACAGCTATTCAGTAATCGCTTCTCTTGTGATTACATCCTCAGCTTTAGTATTTGACAGTGGGCGAACGGATTACGACGATTAGGTGCCTTTGACGTCATCCCGAAATCTATAGGTAACATTACATAGTCTGTTACATGTTCATCCATTACATGAATCATGTTAATTATTTGTGGTTGGTCACAAAAATTCCCACGGAAGGAAACAATTCTGTCAAAAAAAAAAAGACATTGTGATTTCCTTTTGGTCTGGCTCTGATCAAATTACTGTTCTCTGTCTAAATTATTGGTTGTAGCTGAGGCGGACTGTCTGGATCATCGCCTTAATCATTGCGGTACTATCTTTATGGACAAGAAAAATTATAGCCTGCTTACATATTGTTACCATTTCTCATAATAATTGACTTTCTTTCTTTTTTATTCATCATATCATTCAGGTTTAGTCCGCATAGTGAAGTACTAGGCGCACATAGAACACGAAGGCTCTACAACCGGGTCAGGGACACCGCATAGAGTTAGCGCCAAAACACTTTTACTCTAGTGTTCGAACGCGATACGGTTCTTACAGAAATACAGACAACCACGCAATGTGATATTTTACTTCTATTGCGGAGTTTCGAGTTTCTAATGATCGTACAATTTCGTTTTGGTTGAAATGGCATTGTGCAAAATATTGTCGAACGCATACCCAGTTTCCGTATTCACCGAGATTCTTGTTATGGGAAATCCTTACTAATTTTATTTTCTTAACTATTCATTCGTGCCGACATCTGAGCTCTAATACTCTATTGTTAAAAGATTTTCTAAGATAGAAATCATTAACGGGCTTGCCCCATTGTTCCATGGAAACTATTATGTCATCTAGATACAACGATAATTTAAAGGCACCGTGAAACTAGTGCTTCCTCATTGTCATTAAAGTGTTAACCAATCGGCAGACCCATAAAATGTTTTTTCTCTGTATTAATTAAATTAACGACTTAATTTAATACATAATACATTGCCGTTTCCGTAAAGCGCATTAGAGTTACTGCATATAATAAATTAGCAATGCATGCGGATTATCATAATCTATGGTAAATAAACGCGGTCCATTGGTGAAGGCTTGTCGCCGGCGGACCTGCCGGGCACGCAGCCTGCCAGTCGCGTTTGGCGCGCAAACCGAACGGACGTGTGATAAGTGCCGTTGTATTTGGTATCGCTACGCGGTATTAGAAAATATGGATTGAATTTTGTGTTGTGTGAATGATTACAATATTAGTGAATTGGATTTGAGTGAATCGGGTGTCGACGTAATTGGCTTTTCACGTAAAAGTTGAAAGGTAATTTTTATTGCTGTATTTTTTATAGTAGTGACTGTGTTTTAGGTAGAATCAATGGTGGTTTAAGTATTTTTGTTTTTAAATTTTATTACGAAACTAAAAACGATACTTTGGATTTGAAACATGTTTTTTTGACAATGCTACTAGATTTAATAACTCCAATGCATATATCCAACATCCAAAAAATACAGGACTAAATATGGAAAGCCATATCCGCGAAACCCACATCAAACTATTGAAGGCCAAACATCCAAAATGTCTAGATGTATATTTCATATTAAATTCCTGTTTTTATTATACGTCTATTTCGGCCTCCGGAGATATTAAAACACGGACAGTAAAAACGTGAGACTATTCGTTCGTCGACCTTACTGAAAGGGATGTTCCAAGAATCGAGGGGTCTGTGTAAGGGAGTGTAAAAAACTTGAATAACTTCTTAGCATTCAAGTCAAACCCTTCTCTAGCTAAGGACACGCTCGTCGTGGAGAATATGAACTTTTCGTCCCCAAAGATACCTGTGTTTATGACTTTCTAAATAGGAAGTTGTAGCGCAAGAATTTGTAATATTGGCGAAGAAACGTGGCGATAATTCATGGAGCACGTAGATTATTTTATTTATGTCTGATGTCATTATTATCACGTACAGTAATGTCGATGGTTATGTTCTTGTAGGTAATAACTACTTAGTCGATAAGATCCTTTTATTTTTTAAGTTTTAAAATTTACTTCTTTTTATTCGAGTCCATCGAGGAATTTTGCATGAGTATTACCGAATGAATCATTGTTTTCTCGGGCTTGTGCTTAACGTATGTGCTCATCTTTATCTGCGTCACGACCTGTTGTTTCTTTCACGACGTTTTTTACTTTTCGAAAATTAACATTGCTCAGATCCCTGAAATTTTCTTATTTGAGGAAAAAACGTTAGCGCAACAAATAAATGCTCTAAATTGTTGAACCAGAATAAAGGTATCACCGAATACAATGGAAGAAAACAATTCCAATCTTCACGCCCGACCATTAAAGACAAACAATTGCTTTTTTATATCAGGAGCCACTCTCCGTTCACTTACATTCTAATCGATTTAAATTTCTTAAACTTAAAGGTCTTTAAATTTCTTAAACTTAAAGGTCGTTCCACGGAGTAAATAAAAAGTGGAAAAATAAAAAAAAGAATTCATATAGGTACTTCTGCAATACTAAAAGAATTGTACTCTTTGTTTTAATTTATTATTTTTCAGACCTTTAAAAACAGACCTTGGTTTTATGTACCCGTGTTTGCTTTGTGATTTTCCTTTACGAGAGTCCGCAGTAATAAAACTGAGGTTTTCGAAAGAGCCTTTTTGTCCTTTGGCTGGTTCCAAAAGCTTTTTTAACACTCCGAATTCCGAAAGGTCACTCTCGCATCAGCATATAGGTAATTTAGCAGACTAACAAAACGGTATCCACACAAGTCCTAATTTCGTAATTAAAGTCAAAAATGTTCAAGTTATAGATAATAAACATCAGTAGACATCAAATACCTGATTTAGGTGCTACTGGACACCTGTTTGGTAGCAACCTTAAGACACGATTTGAGCTAGTTCAACAAATATTACTAGTCTGGCTACTTATTCTTGAAATGGCAATATATTCTTAAATGTACTGACAGCTCGTCTATTCTTCTCTAGTACATAATGTATGTAGTTACAGTACTGTTGACTGAATCTTTTACTTCGTAGTGGGTGTTTACCGGCGCTATACTAATGAATAGTGAGAATCAACATACACCCGTGTGGCAAGGATTAACTTCTGATACACGTGGCGCTAAGTTAGCTTGTAGTTGTTACGGTACTACGCACGTTTTGAATCAATTAGGATTATGCGGTTTTCCTTACAAAGACGTATCATAGCGATATATAAATTCATAGGTACATTAACTATGAAATGTTGTATGTATAAGAAACGGAACCGCGCAGTTTGTATGCCAGAATTCCAATAAACACTGCGAGTACTTGATGGTTCCTCAGCTCTTGCGAAAAGACCTTTTATGCCTCTGATACCGTTTTCAAGATTAATGAATACCTAACCACATCAAAAGAAAATCGCTTCTGTATACAAGAAATACGATCCAAAATTCGGAGACGCACAGAGCGTGACATTACGTGGGTGTTGCCCGAAAACCCTAAATTATATCTTTAATAGGACCTCCAAATGTAGCGGTATTTTCAAGGATCCTGTCCAAATATACGGTACGTCTGCGTTTAATCTGTTCGCTTATTAAGAGGCGTCCTAATGGTGTTTAAGATTACCGTAACGTTGCGGTGAAAAATTGCCTCGATCGAGAGGATAGCAATTTTGCAACATTTTATTCCCTACTTAAAAAGGTCCTTGAAATTACCATTGAAATGATAATTTGGGGACGTAAGACCTAAATCTATTTGATGCGGAATTGCCAATTACCCAAGTATATAACCTTAGTACAGAATCGTAGGCGTCAGTTCGAGACATAAGCGGTAAACTGTGATTTGGATTACAATAGCAGAATAGCTTTCGTCTATCGATTTTATGCACGTTTCCGTTCGTATAACATTATTGACGCCATTGTCTTTATGAAAACTAGGATAACAAACCCGAATTGGATGAAACATCGAATCAAGCTCGTTGCTGTCATTATTATCTTCATCATCTGTTGTATAATGCAGTAGCTGTTTTTTTTTGCGAAGACATAAAAATGTAAGTCGTTAAAAACTGGACCAAGCTCAAAGAGATTGTTGAATCGCGCACTTCGCATGTAGATTATGATTGGAAATCGAATTTAAAGATAAGAAATCGGTATGGAATCGATACTTGAAATTACAGCATCCTGGCAACCATGCATTAACGCAATACATACCCAATAAGTAGCTCAGTATACTATGGCTTCATCCGTCCGTCTGTGTGTTACACGTCCGTTACTTTTCCTTATGTGTGCACCATTAAAAACCTGAATACCCAAGTTTGACAGAATCTGGAAATAAAGGGGAACATATATTTTAAAATGTTGACTAGTTAAACATGACTGGCCTATAATTGCCACTGCAGGCCAAAACCCTCTTCTCTTACATGATGACGCATTATTGAAGTAAAAATCAACCTTACAATTATATGATTCAGGAGTTCAGAACCATCTTGGAGCATTGACCTGACAATATAATAGATTCCCGGCCACACATCACGTCTCCCGCGACCTTTCTAGTGTAAAAGAAAAAGCGACGATAATCGTTCATGTCGTGTTAGCCTAGTATTCAGACTGTGTCATTGCCAACAATACAGACATACATACAGATGTACACGATGTGCTTAAAGTTTTTGTTGCGAGTGTTGCTATTCACGAATGCACGAATGAATGCGGTAGCGAGAAATTTGATCATACAAGTGAACTATGGGAGTCAGTCATTTAAGATTCGTCTCTGAATCTTGACTTATTTATTTATTATTGTAAAAAATCTTACTATTAGTCTCAATTTTCGTGTTAGTTAGTTCTAGTGTTAAAATCACTAGTATAATTCACTTCATGAGCTTAGTCAATCCTTAATTTGTCATCACAAGAGATTCCATCAACATCACTTAACAACTCCCACTCATCTAGGAATATAAAAATATGAACTTCTTCGTCTAAAGCACACTCTCAAGCACACGTTGTGGCTTCCTAATACTTCAGCATTGCCAGTCTCGTCTTCTACAGTGTAAATGTGACTACTAAACCACCAACTTACTGATGCCACTTTAAAAGTATCCCAGAGAAGTTTGCTAACCACTTTAAGTCGCTACTTAAAAGTAGTTTAATGAAGTTCGTTAGTTAGGAACTTGAGTTTTAAAATTACTTATCTGGTAAACTTCCGTATCCGAACGAGTCTGGTTATTGAAATATTTTCATTGGAAGTTTTGTAAGTAAAAAGTGGAAGAAAACAACAGTGTAGCGGTTCCTCGTTATGAGATAGAATTAGTAGTAGTTATTTACCTAATATTAATGAAAAAGAAACTACTCATATGGTTTCCTGTCATTTATCTCATCGCCAAAGTCCTGTATACATAAGTATATGCATGAATGATTTAAGTAGGATTCCAAATATCTTAATACCATCAGTTCCCCTTGTAATTTTACTTACCTTCTTTCAGTTTCCAATAAGTATTACTCTCGTCTTTGATCAACTTCTAATGCTCTCTCGTCCATGAGTCTATAATTAAATGTATTGTGATCAATGGTATGGCCTGAATTGATTTAGTCATTAATTATAGCACTTTGTTCGGCAAAATTGCTGTCATCTTTGTTTTTATTTTCAATTATATCTTTGTTTGTTTGTCATTTGATTTATTGGTTAGGGCCCATATACATTTTTAATCTTGTTATTTTTGAACTGGATGATACTGAAATTGGTTTGGCATAAGAGGATTATATGCGGCGTTATGTTTGGTTTCGTTCCAAACTGTTTGTTATTCAAACAAGTAAGAACAAATTGATTGTTTTTTACCTTGCGCTGTTTTCAGAATAGTAGTTCTCAAACGCAATAGTTTCATGTAATTTATTTTTATTAATGGATTTCATACATATAATCGATCTAGGTATGTTTCTTTAACCTTTATAACTGCGCATTAAAAAGAAAAGAATTCATGTTAAAACAATGCGCATAAAATTGTAGGAGTTATGTAATGTGTTCATTCTTAATTATAAAGCTAATTAAGTAAAGTATATTTTATGTATCTACTTAGATACTTAAAACTAGTGTGAAACTTTGAACGATATGTTGATAATATTTAGTATACTCTGTGTGTGTGTGTACCTATGAATGATTTAATTAAATGTGTCGTAACTTATATATATGTAATAGAACTGATTGTTTGTTAGTCAACCTGCGCACGCCCAGAACCTACATACATCGATCATTTATGAACCTATTGAGGTGGGTGTAACTCCCAATCCAATTAAGAAGCCTCACGCTAGGAGAGAACGGAAAAATTACGCAAATCGTAGATCTACTAACGCAGTTGCAGATAAACGAACGATAAACCATCCTGATAACCCATGGCACATATACAGGGAGGGCTTGGACATCGACGACCCCCAGCGTAGAATCTTTTCACAGAGGAGTGCAATTTTGAACGCGACCTGCGTTCAAAATGTTTGGAACAGCATTTTTTTTTTGTAGATAACCGACTAACAATTAACGTATATGATTCTGTACCTGCATAATCATATACTGAATCTATAGTAACCGGTTGCGCGTCGATATCCCTGCTTTACTGTATACAAAACATACATACAGATACGCAGATTATACCTCTATAACAACGGGTACTTTAAGCTCTTCTGAATGAAAATGTCCTTTGAATTCTTGTGAAGCTTACCAATTTTCGTCCCATTCTTCATTGCTAACAATACAAAGATTAAATTGATTAACTGCCTTTATCAACTTAATTATACGTTGGCTTTAGCTTGGAACAATGGCTCGTATATAACACTGATTATGTTATAGACAATTTTGTAAAGCTAATCGCTGTAAAGCGCTTCGCTTTTGTAGTTAGGTTTATGCTGAAAGCATACTAGTGAAGTTTAATGTCCTTGTGTTGATTGAAAGTGACTGCGCCAGTCTACTGAGTCAATAACATACTTGCTTGGTTGTGGACCGAACTTTTGGACCATTATGTATCAGATTTTCGGCCTCATATATAATATGTGTTTCTGTTCTATTCTTCACCTAATCATTTACTCCCTCTGCTTTAATATCTACCTCACACAGTATCTATCTATTCTGTTGTATCTCTAAGTCAAGCAGTCCAAGTTTTAAGTGTTTGATTACCAGAATAAAGAATTACTGAGATGACGATGTCCTCGACTTAATCACTCATTGTTATTTTTTATTTTATTGTTTATTTGACATTCTCCACGAGACCTTACATTTACCACAAAGTGACGCATTCGATACTAAAATGCACAGTTTCAACAAGCACCATGTTACTATGTTAACATTTGTATTCTTTCTCAAAACAGGTTTCTCCGACGTGGCTTGTATAACAACTAACCTAATCGTGTAAATAGTGCAAAGTACTACAAAGTGGAACATTGCCCTCATCGACTAAATTGACAACACTTCCTACTATGCACAAACACACATAGACATAACCGCACCAATTTAAATAGGGAACTAATTATCCTAATAAATCCAAGCACACGATAATTTCGTATCGACTCCTACGCACCCGGTTCAACGCACTGCTCATTCATTTCGCGGAGTCAATGACATTAATAGCGCTCATTGAATAAGGTCGTTCAAAACGATGATATTGTACAAATCTTCTCATTTGGAAACGTTTTAGAAATAAAAATACAAAAGAATGTCAAATTGGATGCTCCATTAACTCTGAACGGTCTCTGTTCGTTAAAAGATATGTTAATGTTGAGCGTTTACCGTCTTATTCTTTTATGGATCCTTTTAAAATTCTTTTGTTAGAAACTTTTTGGGCATATTTCTGCTGACGTCAGCACTTAGTTTACCTTAAGTTTGTGATCTCTGATCATTGTATCTCCTCTTCCGCTTTAGTCTTCTCCAAATCGGGAGCCATGCCTAAAGTCATCGGACTTGGCAACTAGATCAATGAGCATAAAAACATTAGACACAGTGCCAATGATCGCATCGCTGACCACAGTATATAACAATATCCTTTTCCAACTAGGTCACACACAACTTCTAATTCTTAGAACTAAGGCCGGCTGACACACAGATTAAATAACACCAATCTTCCGACACATATTACACAATTGTTTTGTCGAATAATACCTTAAAATTCAAGGGTGGGACTAACGATTTCCTTCGATAACGTCTGTTCTTGTGACTCAATGTCAACTATTGTTATCTGGACAGGTAAAAGTTTAGTTACCTTGTACTTGTTTGCAGTTTTTGGTTAAACCTTGTTTGTTTTTTATGGGTTGGCGGACTGACTATCCCTTAGCTGTGGCTGATTATATGTACATATAATTTACCATTTGGATGTTTGGTTCTAAGCGAAATTACCATACCTATCTTTCCTTTTCAACGTAGGCGTTTGAGGTTTCACAAGTTATGTTTTGGTCGGACCATTAATCATAAATCACTAACGACTTTCGTTTAGACTGTGACGTGACATACACAGTTGGAACCGTTTGTGCTTTAAGTTAAATAACATAAATGTCACCAAGATTTTTAAGTGGGACATTTAGTCATTAGGGTCAGACAGTGCTCACCATCGAGTTCTATAATCATATACTCGCTTCTACCTATCCCTTCACCGTTCAGGTTCACCGTTACACTAAATTAAAAAACAAATCCTTGCAGTAAGTACCTTTAACAAAACCTTCCGTACTAATTTGCCAAATATAATTGAGTCACCAATCAGATAGGTACACCGTCTGTCCCTATACTTATAAAAACCTCTGCAGTAAACGAAAGCGTTTCATGCCACCTGACTACAGATAAAGTACTTAACTGTCAACGCTTTACAATATGTATAGCTGTCCACCGGGCTAAAACAACGGCCGTGACCTTAACAAATAACGATATGTACCTACTTCTAGGTATACCTATATACGAATGCCTGGCAGTCCCTGGGTCTAATTAATGCATATCAAACCCAAAAGTTGTGACTGTTTCCATCGTCAAACAGTATTTAAGGATTAAAGTTTATGTATTAGTGCGCCTACGCTTTGCGTAACTCGTGTTTTACGGACCTCGCCCAACTGCCAGTCCGTGCTTGGTGTTGTATTATCACTTAAACTTAGGTAAGTAATAAAGGTACCCATAAGTTATAATCTGTGCTTCAGAGAGATCTTCAGTCATGATTAAAATTGTTGGTACAATTTAAGCTTCTTGAATCGTCGTGTTTCTTCCTATACTACTTCTTATAATGTATAATCACAGCATAGTCTATAATGTTCCTACTGCTGGGTCACAAGCCTCCTCTTTGTGAGAGGGAGTGGGAGGTAATCGACCATGCGGGCCCAGTGCGGATTGCTAGATGTAAAATGTATTCAAATTTTTGGTTTCCTCACAATGTTTTCCTTCACCGTTTTAAGAGCAGTGGTCATGGACTAAGTTACACAAAGTAAAGCATCTGTCAGAGTTCGAACGTAGGACCTACAAGTCGTGAGTCGTGGCCGTTACCACTTGGCCACCACTGCTCTTCTTTGTACAATGCTACCTTAATTGTTTTGTTGCTATCCTAAGACACCCCATTGGTGCCTTCTCGAGCTATCGCCACTTTCCCCTGTCTTGTTCCTTCTTTTCCTCTTTAGTCCCGTTTAGTGTAAAGTTGATACCGCTATTATTTCACTACAATCGACAAATACAATCGTTGGTTTATCATATACTTGGTCCCTTCTTCCAAACTCAAGACTCCATGCAATGAAATCCAAGAGCCATGATTTAAGTATCTGTACACCAACAATACATAAGTAGCTAGTGTTGTAATTACCACCCATTATATTAATACCTCTAATTGTGTTAGGTAAGTGCCAGTGGTATATCGAAAATTCAGTAGAATGAATTACATAGAGCGATAAACATAATCATAGGTTAGATACATATATGATACTCTATAATGTAGTAATTACCCTTTTATTATCAAACTATTAACTATTCAATTACAGACGTTCGCGTGGAAATTCGTATCATATTGATGTATTATAAGCATATACGGAGTAGCACTTTGAAAATTTGAAGCGTACAATTTTCAATTCGATTGCCCTTTTCAAGGCCTGCTTTCAAACGAAAATAGCCTCTACAATAAACAACTTTGCATGTCAATAAGAGCTATATTCCTTTGCTATTCAACATTCTCGAGAAAGTTTTCAAGGAGTGTAAAATATGTTCACTTCAATCGGTCCTTGGGGATTCTTGTTACTGGGTAACATTCACGAGAGCTCGTTCTAAGAATCTGTCTTTTGATTCGCTTTCCAATGGTTTGTTATAAAACTTCTCGTTGCTATGTCCCCTGTGTGACCTTTGAATAGCATTGATCTCGCGGTCAAATAAATTGTACGGTGTCGAAATCTGGCTTGGGTTAGAAACAGGATCCCTAGTTGGTATTGCTTGTTTTCGGTAACCATGTGCGCAGCGTCGGATTTATTTTGTTATAAATATCTGCCTATTTCTAAAAAGCTAATATAATTTTCCTGCACCTTATTAAAAAAATACCTAAGCTAGTTTAGCCTTCCTTTAATTAAAAACTTGTTAGTCTTTAGTTTTAATCACCTGTAAATTACCTTTTTAAGAGGCTCCCTGTCTCGAGAATGTTCGCACGAGTATCGCGAACTTATTAAAACTAACTGACGATGCATCAATTCACTTATCGCCACACTATGTCGTCTTAACGACTCTCCTTGAGAATTAGCAATGCAAATTAACTTTAAACGATAGTTCACGAGTTTTTATTGAACGTTAAATATTAACTTAGCACCTCCATTCGCTGTTGGGACAGCTGTGAATGTATATTTGTCTTAAAAACTTCTGCTGTGTAAGGATCGATGTTCAAACAAATACTTGAAGAAATGTGAAGGTTTCATTGTTTAATTCTTAGACAACAGAAAAGTTTTTAACCAATAAATAGTTAGCCAAAATAATAACGTCTATGAAAGCAAAACAAAAACTTAACAGTGCAAAATATTTTGACTGATAAAATTATAACGAAGCTTTGAAATTTTACATAAACAATTTGTGTTGTGCTAGGGTCGATATTTATTTAGCTGTCAAAACTACGGTGTATCCACACGAGCGTTTTGTAATGGACAACACTGACAACGTTGCGTGCTCACAACGCGTTTAAAACGATATTATGTTGCATATGATAGTGTCGCATAATATCGTAATAGGGCAACACGCGAAAAATAGTTTAAGGCATTGTGTAAAAGCGGTGCCAGACAACCAACATGACGATACCAATCAGAATGAGGTAACGTTGGTGTGAAATTAGTTTCACCCAATAACCAGGTGGATGACCAACAGCAGATCGCGGGAAGACCTGGATGATATTTGCACAGATTAGGGAAACATGGCACAAAAGAGAGGAGGCCTATACTCAGCAAGGGTGGAACAGCACTGCCAATGATGCAGCTGAATGGATCTGAGGTTCTCTTGAGTACCAGGATAACCAATAATCACCGCATAGAGCTAAATCTCACAATAATATTAAATACCCAACGTTAAAATAAGGAGTCAGAAAATCTAAGTGTCTTACTAAAACTGGTTGCTCTCTCAGAAGAACGTCACTCCATCTTGTAAGACAATTACGAGCCTTACGAGAAAAATGAAGTTGCGCTTTTGATTCATGTGATAATACCTCAATACACAAAATAAAAACGCAAGTCATCCGTGATAAAAATCGATCATACGAAACTATTGATCATGTAAATATGAAAGATTCCATAGACGTAGACCACGCATTAGATTCCACGGAGGACCCTAGGGAAACCGGTTAATACGAGACGAAACAGGCATTGCTTCTGAACATGGTTGTTATATTTTATTCATTCAGTCTTGTTACATGTTTGTGTTAACAAGCAATAACACGGATACAGAAAGATTCACATGTTCTGTTACATAAAAATAAATATTGATATATTTGTCGTGATTGGTTATTTGGACAGTGTTCTTTCCCGCACAAATAATTGGACGTTATTGGCGCCCATTTTGCAACAGAGGGGTAACACAGTAACAGTAGAAATGGCATTCGACAACATTCATTGTGTTATATACGTTGGTGAACGGACAAATGTTTTGAACATATGAAGCAATGGTTTAGCTATGTTCTTCAAAATTATTCAGATTCTGATTGATACTGTGTTACGCAATTTGCGGGTAGATAGCAACTTCAAAAACGGTCGTTTCTATCGACATAAAGATACAAAGGTATACGACCATGAACTCAAAATCAAGTCACAAAAAATGTTTCAACCAAACAATTTCATTTTATTTTTTTGAATTGTCAAGAAGTCGGTCAGTCCGGACGAGGAAGCTAGTTGGTCGAGATGATAGACAGGAATCTGCTGATAATGCTATTGATTTTGATAAAGATGAAGCTAAAATATGTGACCACGTTGTTAGCATAGCCAGACGTCCTACCTAACTTGAAAATTACAAAGTCCAATACGATAAAAGCTAAATACTAAGAAATACTTACGAACCTGACCATGCTGTTTTGTGGACTAACAAAGGTTTGAATGATTTAACGTCTATCACCTTTGTCTAAGCAGGCTGACCTTTAACTAGGTTGAGTTTTAAGTAACAGCATGTATAAACCTTGTCTGAGGTCAGGACTAATCCCCTATGAATTATTTATTTTTAGACACGAGAATACACTGGCCTTGAACGTTATCAACATAATAACATCAACTGTATTTTAAGCGCTATTAGATCGAACACAGCTAATTTCGGAAATTAATGAGCTGAAATAGCAAACAAGGAAACGTTAATGATGAGTTAGATTTGTTGGTTCTATTTATGTATTACACTTCATGGAAAAAGAGCAGCGGTAATGGCCCCAACATACGATTTATAGGTTGTGGGCTCGACCCGAAGTAGGCGCTTTACTTTGTGTCATTTATTTGATTACCAATGGTATCAAAACGGTGAAGGAAAACATCGTGAGGAATTCGGCATGTCCTAGAACCAAAAAACCGACGATGTGTGTACACCCACCAACCCGCACTGGGCCTGCTCCTTCTCAGGGAGGAGGTCTGTGAACCAGCAGTCGGAATACTATAGCCTGATTATGATGCAACATAAAAGGTGGAAGAACCTACAAAGGGGGTTGGTTCTTTTCTCTTAAAATATAAAACACGGCAATGTTAGCTACCGACGTTTTATCCTTTGAACAACTACAATCTTACTTAACCTTCTTATACTTATTTAACCTTCACCGAATGAAATAGATTCCAATATATTTCAGTGTTATGAAAACTCATCATCTCTCAGTTTACCAGAACATGAATAAAATTCACACACAGATCTGTTTAGTGTTTAAAACATCTAAAGAATCTTTACGAGGTACTATTTCTTAATTAACACAGTGTTAGGTTAGCAGGTAATCAATCAAATTAGTGTTTGGCAGTGCAGAAATATTACTTCTATTATCTTTGAAGTCGAACTACCAAAGAAACTAGCGGTGATTAATTTTGATTTAATATTGCGTTTAGCAGAACTAGTAATTACAAAAGATTGTACGTTATGTTATTTTTTCTTTGTAATTTGTTTTCACGTTAGATTTAATTTGGTTTGGTGATTTATTATTTGGAATTGTGTTTCGGATTCGTCTAAGGCCTTTGACATCTATGAGCGATGAGGTCTGGCATTAGAGTGATTAATATTTTGTATTGTAAGCATAGCTGCAAAGTACAAATTGTTTTGTGCAAATTTGCTTAAGCGTATTTTCTATTCTATTCTTTTGCGTACATAGGCAGTTTGACACAAAACTATAATCAAATATTTCCGCTACTCAAACTTGATCCTCGCCTATATGGCTTCCTGTCAAGTACACTTCAAAAATTAAGCACTGACACTAAGCCAAGGTCCATGGAAAGTATTTGACGTATGTAGGTCAACCATGCGGGAGTATATGTAAAACAATTTGCACGAGGCTTGGCAAAGAATACCGAGTTTAATTAATAGCAGACCTATAAAAATAGAGCCTTAATCACTTTGCATTCTCCAGGATTGAGGGTATGTAGACCTGAGCCACATAGCTTAAAAAAACAGTCTAAATGGTAAGCAACAAATTCAGTAGTCCAACGAAAAGATTGCAAAGACGTGAGTGATAACAACGTACTATCAGAATCGGACGACATCTTACTCATTGACTGCCAGGGGTACGGGTTGTTCGAAAGAGATACCGTGGCCCCTGGCACACAGGCAACTGAGGGAACACGAGTGGGATTTAGTCAGTAAAAATAAAAAATAAAAACGCTACTCATTGTCTATTTGGATTTGTAACAGTTACTTGGATGCAGACGGGCCAATTTTGCCGGGAGAAACGACTTATGATTCGCCGTGTGTAGGCACGGTCGTCAGTATGGATCACTATGGAAGATTGTTGACAGACACAGTGGCACTACGGCACGGTGCCGTCACCTTATGCGTCGTCCGGTGGTTTTTTCTGTCATATAAAAGCTCATACGATTAATCTACGATGCGGCTTACGCGCCCGTACTGTAAAGAAACCGTGCCGTGTACAAAAGCAACATTAAAGGTAACGCTGATTATAGTTAAGACGTTGCTTCAATATTTACACTAACCAAGTCTACGGACTCAAGTGAAACTCCTGACGCAGCCACCTTCGTTTATTTTACTTCAATTTGAATTGCTTTTGGCTCAAGAGCACCTTCATTCACACTTACCTGGATTCAAATATACGCCTTTGAGGAACCAAAATCTAGGTCAAACATTTAATAAGAGGGTAAGCTGAGTACTCTACACTCTTAAGGAACTTCGCTCGTTGACGCAGCTTTAATTAATGTGAGTCCAAAAAAATGGTGCCTTAATTACTTCGCGCTCTCCAAATGAGGAGGCGGAAAATGATGGATCTGAAATTAATATTGAGTTTGGGCTTTTAAACGAAATTAATGAGGGTCTTGATAATTGGAATGGGAGCTCGTGGAAATAGATAATATGAAAAACTTGATTCAAAACATGCCTGGCCAGCGTATGCCTTGTTCCATTTATATTATAATCTTGTAGCATTTACTGCTTACGATATTAATGACGACATATCGCATAAATATAGTTTTGTAGGTTCACATTGCACCGTATACGACCTTTACGTGGAGGCAAAACTATACTCCACTTTCCATTTATACAAGGATGCAGAAACTGTATCTCTGTGGAACGGAAATGCATACAGAGTCGACGCCTACGCAAGTTAGCAGTACCTACAACAAATTATTATAAATTGATACTTTGGCAATAGGATAACTACTGTATAGATATGGGTATTTTAGCAATAATTCTTATTATGTACAAGCCATTTCTGTTGTTCCCCCAAAAAATCAAAGCTACTTTATGATTCACCTTAATTTTTACGTTTCACGTAACCAAAGGGGTGACTGGATATCGTTGTGCAAATGACGCACATACTACACTCACCGTTCTTGTACGATCACGGTCGATAGCACGTACGGTTGTCTCCATACTACTTTATATTTCTGTGCACGCGATTCGTATCAATTGGTAGTGAGCACGCAAACTATCTTACTATCGTTTGTTGTTACTCCACTTTAACGTAAAAGGAGGGTAATGTGTTTTGTGTCGAAGTACCGAAAGCAAGGTGTAAGTGTTGCTTTCATTGAAAGCAATTAAAGTTTGCCAACATTTTAGCGATATCTAAATGGCAATGGTAATGTGTTTGGTACGGCACTCCATGAAATATTTAACTCGGCGGTTCAGACTCAAAGCATTTATTTAAAATACTCGTAGGCACATAAAAGGCACTTTTGAGCGTCAATATTTACATTAAAATACAATTGATTCTAGTTGCCAATTCCAAAAGGTAGTTTTTTTTTGGGTGGGAAATCATCAAATAACTTCTCGGGCTCTGGGTAGAGCAGGAGGGCGTGTCAGACTTTTACTGACTAAAACCCACCGGTGTTCCCTCAGTTGCCTGTATGCCAGGGGCCGCGGTATCTCTTTCGAACAACCTGCACCCCTAGCAGGCGTCGGCCGGGCCCCATCAGTTGGTGCTGATATCACTTGGAGGTGCACTTGGAATACAACTAACCGTTGCCATTTTGCCTTTGAATTCAATCTACCAAAATATTCCTCCACATGGTTTCTTCTGAGTCATACACATACTAGAATAAAACCCTATTGAAGTTTCCTTAACCCTGTTTTGTTTAGTGCCGCTGATTCAAAGTGACGGTGACACAGCTTCATGTATTCTTAGAACCTCACCCCATGCAGAACTAAAACTAGCTACTTCATGACTCACAAGAACAAGAAAAGAACAGAACACGGCACATTCTAACACCAGTCACGATCAAACACATCTTGAATGCAGAATTTCACGCAAAAAGTTCGCCGATGTGAAAAGTAATTTAGTCCTAACTGTAAACTTAGTGACGTGACCGACAATCCGACAAGTTACATCATTGTGTGCTATCGAAACACACCCGTGGGTGTTTGTGTAAACAAATATGGCATGTTTTAGCATATTTCTCGCTGTTTACATGATAAAGAAGTAGAAGAAAGAATTGAAAGTGGCAATGATGTAAATGAAGTCGTCATAGTAACGTTTACAAGTAACAGAAGCAATGATTCAAATTCGTGCATAAAGTCTGTAGAAGTGTTTATAAATCTCTAATATACAAACACTGTTCATCATTCAAGGAACTAAATCATTGGAAAAGATTTCGGAGTTAATATACTCGCATATATGCATACTAACTGAGTACAATGAAAACCTGTGACAGCAAAATGTATGTTAATCATGGTTCTGAAAACAAAGACAGGGTTTTGATTCTAGTTCACAAAATTGAAAAGCTTAGTAACAGTAATTTTGTGACAATAGATCTATTGTTTTAACAGTTCGTACCTACTAACCGTAATAATTGTACCAGAAAAAAACACAAATCGTTTTGGAAATCAAACATGACCAGAACGGTTCCACGTAATCTTGATATACCAAAGAAGCGCTGCTTGCAAATTCTAATGCTACATATACTAACAAAACTCTTACTTTCGCAACTTATCAAATTACAGTAGACGCGCTATATGTTACGGCCTATTATAACACTGTTTGCGTCAACCTATACACATTAACGATCATGTCAAAACTAACCGACCATTATTATGTTTATAACAATGGCTGTTCTTGAAGCTGTCATAGACACCGCTCCCTCAACTGCTACAGAGGAACTTCTCTCGCCAACTTACACACGGAATGAATCCTACCAAACCTTGCTAAAAACAGAATACAGTCCAAAATTCTATGGCTAGTTGTTTGAGACGTGAAATGAAAAGTTGGTTGCTCTCGTCAAGCTAGTTATTGTAGTTGTGCCGTCATGCGATAGCTGGTTGCAATAGGAGCAGTCGTGACCACACATTGTGGAGTCAAAACTAACTGTAACAATGCAATTGCAATATTTAAACAAAATTTTAGAGGATCAGATCAAGGTCACTGTGTCGATGGCATAGAATGGAAGGGCTTAAGTAGCCCAATGTATTGAGGAGTATATATTGAGGTCTGCAATTAAACGCAAAACTTCACTTTCTTCGTATGAAGCGGTCCAAAGAATGAGAGAAAGTAAAATATGAGTTCATAATAATGATATGCAATCATCTCCGAAAGGTGATTCAAAAGCACACGTTTTCAAAATACTCAAGCTATACAGTATAAAATATAACTTAGGTGGAATAAAGAATTGTTCTCTTTGATAATGATGCCAAAAGAAACAGTAATTTTTGGGACAAATAATACCAAAGAAACGGAAACATTTATCGAAAATACGATTACGTCAAATCTCTCTATTGTAGAAGGCGGAACACTATTACGCAGTTAGGAGAGGCCCTTTGTGGACCAAAAGGAATTCTCTTTCATAGAGTCAATCCATTCACTTGAAAATATCAAACAAACTATATTAACGGCGCGTTTGATCCTATATCAAGTACCAATTTAGTATGTAGGTTAATATCGTTTCATATTAAAATTTAATATGCTATTATGAAGGAGATAATTGGATCGGGAAGCCTCATTTTCTCTCATACCGAAATTAATTGAAAATTATAATATCGTATGCCTTACATAATATGTAGATTGTATCGTTATACTCTCACTTCATAAATATTCTAGACCTTTCAAACCTTAAGCCATTGCAGATAAGTTATGTTTTTCTACCTCCGCGGTACAAACCAGATTGTCGGCCAACATCCTGTCTGAGACATGTTTCCTGTATCCTGTCTAATCTGGACTTATCTAGATTCTATTTTTTATATCTAAATCTAGAGCCGGATTTACGCAATCTTTTTCCAACATCTAAACCTACTGTACTGCGATCCCCTCGTCATCATTACATCGTTTCCAGTTTCTAACGGTATCCGAAAGAAAAAAAAACGTGAGGGCGCAATGACGTTGGTTGATCACGTGGTCGTTCCATAACTTATTCTTATTTCTTTAACGCGTAACAAAATCTAAAAGGGGAAGAGGTGGTTCACATTTTAAAACATCTCACGTGGATTCGTTGCCATTAAGGCGTGTTATGTAATATTCTACTCAAAAATTTTCTTCATCATCATTTTCTTGACCTATCACCGAAAAGATGTCAGCAAAAACGTATAAAAGAATATAAAATAAATATTTATTGTTTCTGTGCCTCAGAAAGCACACTAAGCCGTTTGGTCCCGGCCGTCATTCGTATGACCTTGACAGCCGTTACAGGAAGCTCAGTGTTACCAATGGGTTATTTTGTTACCCAGTAACTGGGTTCGTGGACGTCAGTAGGCAATTGCTCCGGTAAGATTGGAAGTCGACGCGAACATAGTTGGATATTGCTAGGCAGATTGATTGAAATATTACTTCCGTTTCAAGTGTTTGCGAATCAGACAGAAATCCAGAATTATGCTCTTGAATAGGATAAAAAGATCTCAGGTACTTATGCGAATCCCAAGATTTAGGACACCTACTCTTCAAAATTATGTGCGTAGCTATCTCTATATACCTACTGTGAAAAACTTGAGGGTAATCTTCGAAGGCGTTCATATAAAATTCAAATATCTTTTTAGGGCTCGTTGCTCTCATGAAAGAGAGATGAGGCTGTGAAAGTTCCAATACTTATGTAATCTTTCAAGAAAATATTCCTTTTGTCTTGAGAATTTGGAGTTTCCATGATATTTTTAAACAATCGGTCTTATAGTTATACGGTGACTATGACTAAGAACATCGTTAGTTTATAATCTATCTATATTATAACCACTAGATTAGAAACTGTTGAAAAACGCCTTGGGCGTCGGGAATCCCAGGCTGATTCGAGGCCACCGTAGGCGCGGGCTTGTGGACGGCGAGTCATGGGTAACTCGCTGTCCGGTAAGGACCAAGCCCGGGTCGACGGCGCGTTGTGTTCCACGCGCGACTCAAAGAGATGTCAGCACCAACTGGTGGAGTCCGCAAGGACCGATGCCTGCCAGGGGTGCGGGTTGTTCGAAAGAGATACCGCGGCCCCTGGCACACAGGCAACTGAGGGAGCACGGGTGGGTTTTAGTCAGTCAAAGTCTGACACGCCCTCCTGCTCCACCCAGAGCGGGAGAAGTTATTTGATGTTTTCCCATCCAAAAAAAAAACCTACGACCATGTCTACTTTTAAATATTTATGAACGTAAACAGTAATGATTTTAAAATCATCGTCACGCAAAGTAAAATCTAATTGTCGCTTGTAATGATTTGATTACTCTTAATAATCTTTGCCATTTATTTACCTTACTTGCCAGCGGCTAATTGCAAGACCATTTGGTATTTCAAAACAATTTTGCAGGAAATTAAAGTATTAATTTTGAGTGTTACCAGATATGGTATGAAACAAAATACTTTTAATCATAGCCCTGTCTGCCTAGTAAGTAAATAAGTCAGTACAAATATAGCCTGCATTCGAATGTCCCCGGTAGCCATAACTTACAAATTGGTCGAAGGCCGATACTTTCAGTTTTACCGTCCATTCGAACTATCTTAGAGAGGATTTAGGTCCTCATAAAAAGTTGTCACAGATATAGGTACCTGTACCTACTAGCTTTTGCCAGCGGCTTCGCCCGCTTTGAGGTCAGAAATTATCCCACGGGAACGTAGGATACTAACCGCGGTAAAAATGATTCTATGTGTGATTTTCAAGTCATAAACTATCTGTACGCCAAATTTCATCCAAATCTCTTTGGCTGTTTTTTGGGTAATTGTGTAACTAACATCCAAACATACAATTTTTACTTTTATTGTAGTAGTTAGATTATTCGATGGAGCCCAAAGATGCGGCGTTTGTATTGATGAGTACATCATCTTCATCGTTGTCTTTCCCTTATCCCAATTTATTTGAGGTTGACGTAACATTTCTTTTTCATCCATACTTCGTATTAGTCGTCACCCGGTAGCCACCCCCTTTCTAACCATATCATCTTTTCAAAGTCCATCCATCGTTTCTTTAGTCGACAGGACTCTTCGCCGATAGGGCTCATCAGGTAGGTAATAGGTTAGGTTAGGTCAGAATTGCGACCAACCGCGCGCGAGCCGAGTGAGCGAAGCGAGCGGTGCCGCGGCAGCGGTCGGAGAGCGTTACTTCCATGTTAGTGGCAGTTATTTGACTATTTAGTAATAGCGCAAGGATGAGCCTTGCTGGCGAAGTGTCCTGTCGGCGAAAAGTGCCGTCGAATAAAGTCTTGTCGATGTTCAGTCTGTCGGCGTTTAGTCGTACACTCAGTTGAAGGACCTGCCTATCTTTAGTCGAAATTTTGCTAACCTAATTTAGAGACGAATTGTGTTGGCTTTGTGATACAGACACGTCGTAATAATTTGGAGTCTTCTTTTCTACCTCTTAAAAGGTAGGAAAAAGGGCTTGATGAATAACAACAGTTCAACAATCTGATCCATCACATGTATCTTGATATTGAGTTAACTCATATTAATGTACAACTATTACATTTGTAAAGCCACCGCCATAGTTTTCTAAGAAACAATGAAGGAGGCATCCATTGTATCACAATCAAAGAATTTCCGTAAGTATTTCGATGAAATCTGTGTATACCTGTACATTGCGTGCCAGAATACTGAACTTACAATTGTTCTTAGTCCTGTTTTGCTGACGTTACGTGGAAACTCCGTGTTGTGACTCTGTCTCACGATTTCGTGAGTCACTGATCATCGTACTGTTTTGGCTGTTCAAGGTTGACTAAAGTAACGTTTAGGATCACACGAGGCATGTGTCCCAAGGTCCGGTTGAGCCGATATTAGACACTTCACTTTTCGGTGGTTTGGATTTCGGCGCACGACATACTCGCTCACAGAATCATCGAAAAATTAAATGAAAGGAACGGATGAACCAACCGTTCATTCCTATGTAATTTTGTCGGTATCATGTGTTGTCGGTGTCATCAACATGGAATGAAACATCACTCGAGTAAACCATTCGCTCTTGTGAAGCGTCTGATATCGACATTAAATTATAACATTTTTCTGTGGATAGGATAGACACGCCTTCCATTGATGTATGTTCGGATGAAGCGCTGGTATTTTGTTCATTTCGGGCTGAAAAGTTCCAGCCCTACCCTTGTCTTATATTTTTATCAAACACAATGAAATGGAAAATTATCTAAATTTTTCCTTTGATATTGAAAACAGATGACGGATCTATAATGTTGTTCGACCTTGTAGCTACACAATTAGATCGGTATAATTATGAGTAATGAGAGATAATTTACACTAGATAATTATTATGAGTGAAACTTTCTGCTGAACACTTCGATTCTCTTTTGAAAACATCTTTCAATAGGTACTACTACCTTCTAAGAAAGAAACAGACAGAAAGTCCTTCTAAGAATTAATAATGGCCAACTAAGTGTTGTCGTCTGGTAAGCAGTTACTCATAGGTAGATAAAATGAGATGATATAGAGACAAAATACCGTAAAGCAAGTCAAAAAAGAAAATACAGGAGAGTTGCTTAAAAGTTCTGTTACCGAAAGTCTGAATACGGTTGCTGTTGGAAGGAACGGGTCTTATTTAGGCCTAGCATTGTTGTTAATATTTTATAATTATTTTGTTAATACAATTCAATCTTACCTACTAAATTAAACATCATCATCATTTCAGCCGAAAGACCTCCACTGATGAATATAGGCGTCCCCCAAGCATCGCCTCTTCGACCGATTCTATGCTTCTCGCATTCAGCGGATTCCTGCGGTATTCACAAGGTCATCAGTCTATCTTGTGAAAGGCTTTTTACTACATTAATGTTTTTCAAGATTCCTCAGGCATGATCCGGCTATTCTACCAACAAAAAGGCCATTAGTATTCTTTACTTGCCTAGCGAGATAAAAATGAAAAGAAGATTAGAGAAAAGAAAGTAGTATAATATAGTAGATACTACAGGACTGACAAATAAAAATGTGATGAAAATCTGCATGGGAGAAATAAAGAACCACCATTCATGATGTTATTTTACAAGAAAACATTTACATTTGGACGTATGGACATAAAGAAACAAGGTATAGGCACCTCCCATTTGATCGCAGCGTCTCATAGATTTGAAGCGTGCAATCTAAGCATAAATGTAGGTACTCCACGCTATAACTGAGTAAATTAACCATAAAACGTTAGCTATTTTAACAGCATCCTTAGTACCCTACATCACGTGAAAACGGAGAGATACGTAGAAACCGCTTACAAAACATGAAAACATCCACTTCAAAAGCCGGATGCGTATTCATTCCAGATTTATTGTGGCGTATCCACCAATTTAGGTGTCATTTCCCTTCACTCGTATTTAGTACAGAAAAACACGTCTTCACATTTCTTAGGTACCTCCTCATAATCAGCCTATAATGTTCCCACTGCTGGGACACAGGCCTCCTCTTTTCGAGATGAAGTGGGCTATAAATGCTGTCATCTACCACACGGGCCTAGTCCAGTGCGTGTTGGTAGAAATCACGTCTTCGAATTTTTGGTTCTAGGACACGACTCTTTCCCTTCACCGTTTTCAGAGTAAGGGACTACTCACACTTATTCAGCTCTCGTTCAGCTTTTGTCCATATAAAACAACGATTTTGTATAGAGTGCGTTCAGCTTTTCGCGGTTGAACGGATGCGTACGCATCTCATACAAAATCGTTGTTTCCTATGGACAAAAGCTGAACAGAGCTGAATAAGTGTGAGTAGTTCCTAATGGTGATACAATTATTTACACAACGTAAACCGCCTGCCTGGATTCGAATAGACGACTTACTACTCGTAAGCCGGGGCCAATTTCACTGGGCCACTGCTCCTCCCTTAATTACCTCCTTTTTTTTTTTTTTTTTTTCTGGGTGGGAAATCGTCAAATAACTTCTCCCGCTCTGGGTGGAGCGGGAGGGCGTGTCAGACTTTTACTGACTAAAACCCACCCGTGTTCCCTCACTTGCCTGTGTGCCAGGGGCCGCGGTATCTCTTTCGAACAACCCGCACCCCTGGCAGTAATTACCTCCTTAAACACAATATTTGAACGTCTCGTACTTTTGGCTAATTTAGATGGTATTTTTCTTTTCTACAACGGATACCCGTAGGATTCCCGTGAGATAGTAAATAATTAAGTTTCTCGCCGAGGAGCCCCGGGGCCTGGGCAGTTTTACTTTAAATGTAGGTACATAAATAATCTCTTGATCAAATACCGGTGTCTCTGCAAGTTTGTTTTGCTTACGTAGATAGACTAGAGGTCCTTTGTTCGAGGTATACTTACTACAATGATGATCATCTTGATATGAGTGTCATAATATTGACCTTTTCGGGCAGCCAACGCGTCTAGAGACTGTAACTATCTTCCTCTAGAACTAACACATGTAATTGGTACACCAACAGCTTCTTCTTCGTGCTTTTGACCTTGTGACCACTGGCATTTTCAAAATGGATATCCATTTTGAAGAGGTCAGCTACACAACAATTTATGATATACGTTTTAGACAGTTTTTTGGCAACGTAGGTACGTCCAAATGCAACCTGGAATTTTAACCTACAGTTTTCCCCTTGAACTACAGCCAAATCTACGTTAAGATTGTCCAATTTGGCATATTATGGAGCTTGTTTGAATGCCTTAGGCCCCAATTCTGTATGGTTATAATGATTCCCTGCGGAATCTTACTACGTTCAAACTACGTCAATATCGTGTTTTCCAGAAACCAATGTAACGGTAAGGAATCGAAATGTCATATTCTGTATGTTCCAAGACAATTTGTAGATATTATTAATACGATATTAGCAGATGTCGTGTGTGATTGACGTGGTTTTGAGTAAGGAATCGTTAAGTGGTCATAGTGAATCCAGGCCCAGTCCCTGCTGATTTCTCTATAAGATACTAAAATGATACACAAGTAGGTAAGCCTTGACCTGAAATCAAACCTCTGCCGGAGATTTCAGGTATCAAGCCTCTTTGGTGTAATGAACGTAAGCGCTACTGCTGAGCATGAGGTCTTGGTTTCGATTCCCGGATTGGGCAGCGTTATTTGGTTTTTCTATTTGGAATTTTTCAGTAGCAGCCCTGGATTTGAGTAGATGTATGGGAATGACATTACCTGCGGCAAAGACGACGCGACGTAACGTTTCCGCAGGTAATGTCATTCCCATACATTTGGCGTAGCGTTTGGCGTGAACGCTAACAGAAATGTGTTTTGTCTAGGCCTGCTGAGTGACTCACGGTAGCTGATTCATTGCTCTCTACGGAGATTAATTTCGCAGAGGTCCAGTGTTGTGACGTCACTTATTATTATAACATAAAATTGTCTTTGGGACTTTGAATTCAGCTGTGTAATGGATCTTTGTGTAAAATATTGCATCACTACTGCTCTCAAAACGGTGAAGGAAAACATCGTGAGCAAACCGGCATGTCCTAGAACAAAAAAATTGGAAGATATATATGACATCTTCCAACCCGCACTGGGCCCGCGTGGTGGATTACGGCCCACTCCCTCTCATAGAGAGGAGGCCTGTGTCCCAGCAGTTGAGACGATATATGACTCAATATACATACAGTCCTTTCACGGACATTTTATACCTGTCTTTGCACTGTGATCTTTATCGTCATTGTTATAAGGTTGCTGCCTGAGATAAAATAACCATAAAACTCGGTACTTATAGGATGCTGTCAATGGACTGCAGTGCTATTAGTAAGCTAAGCTAAGTTGCCAGTAGTTAAGGTCATTAGAAAACCAGCATCAGACAATATCTGTCTGGCTTTCATGCAGAAACTAACCTTTTTGGCGCAGCCGTGAAGCGCACACTATTGTTGTTAAAAGATTATTTTTACTTTGTTTTTTTTTTTTTTGTGTTTCACGAACTGTGTCCTAATATAGGGTATTCTTTCTTTATTGTCCATTATTCCAAAGTTTCAAAATACAGAATGCGACGCGGTACAAACTCTTCCTTTTGTACCATCCTCATTATTACACACTTGTGTGTGTACCGGACATGAGTGCGTGCTTCACAATGTACGCATCTAAACTTTTTGAAGGACTTCACCAATATGGTCAGAGTTTATTTTGTAAGGCGTCTTCGACCGGTAATTCTCTTAGTTCTAACAATATGGTCGGACTTTCTAGATTTGGTACTTTCTTATTTATAGAAATTAATATATGTAACAGCACTAAGAGGTTTATTAATCACTAGCTGTGCCTGCGACTTTGTTCGCGTAGATGTTGAGTATCAATAATGTGTCGCTTGGAGAAGGTTTTGGTCCAGGTACAGCTCCTCCATCGAAAAGTATGAACCTTTTTAAGTTTTATTTTGTTACATTTTATACAACCCAGAAAAAAAATATAAGTTGTTTTTTTTTTTCATAAGAACCGTACTTTGTAACCATGAATTCAGCATATCATTCTAAACCCCAGAAATTTTACGTCGGTTTTACAAAAAAAAAAAATCAGCCGTTTCATAGAAAAGTGCAATACCTACGCTGTCAAAATGTATGGAACAGCTGATTTTTTTTGTATTTCCGACGAAAAATTTCTGCGCTGGGGGGTCTAGAATGATATGCTGAATTCATGGTTACAGTTTGCGCACTGGATAAAAACTTATCCTGTATACTTTCATATGAATTCAGTACAAAAGCTATCATTTTGACATTACAAATAGACACTTCAATTTAATTCATTCGTAATAGAGGTATAAGGTTACTTTAATTTATTTGGGTTAATGGTTCGCTTAAATTAAGAAACTATATTTTGGTCACTGTCGCGTCTGCCCTAGTTTACAATCTCGCAACCCAAATACATTTGTATCAACATGTAAACTCATTATTAGAACAGTATTTTTCCGAAATAAATCATACAAGTAACATTCATCATTACAAGCCATTCGTTACAAAACAAATAATTATCCACTAAAAACAATATAGCACACAATAGACAAACACGGCCTTAACCTGGCAGGTAATTGGGTTCGTATGTACATTGAACAAATACTGATATATTGTACGAGAATTGCTCGGTGTACATCAATATTTACTTTAGGCAGACTACCTACGCAATTACGCCATTGAAGTACAATTCATACTTACACGACCTTATTTGTGGCGACCTTTTGTCCAGTCGTTCAAATGTTGTAGTAGAACCTAACCAGCACCCTAATTGCGTGACACACTCTATCAATCACAATCTGAATCGTTTTCTAGGATATTGCTAATCCTTTTCTTCATATGGTCGAAAAATTTATCTGCTCAACAACACAATGTTGAACTGTTGTTGAACTATTAAAATGTAAACCATTTCTACTGTTAGTATGTTCCACAATTACCCCGTAGGACAACCATCCTGGGGCCCAAGTCTGCTATTTTTATAAATTCGTCATTCCAACACGATCCCATTGTCATTTTGCTAAAAGTTCGTAATCTGCTAAATTCATAATGGTCGATCAATGGTCGGTCAATGGCCTCGTAATAGAATTTTGTTATAATGGCATTGTCGTATTGCCATTATTATAAAACCCGTTAGTAGAAATGATTTTCCAAAAACTACTACTAAATTTGAACATTTATTCATGCCCGATTTCATTTATATATTTTTACATATTATTTATCAGTTTATTAGTGTTAAATGTTAGCAGATTACCGCCTAAGTCAGTCATTCATTTGTCATTATGTACGAGATTACCAATAAATGCCATTTCTTTGAATAGAGTATCAGTGTCTGACTATTGGAAAGTCATAATGACGCCATTATATTAGTAGATTACCAAACTTGTCAAAATCAACAATTATTAAATCAATGATAGACCATTCTGACACTATTGTAATAGCAGACTTGAGGCCCTGGTTAGATTCAAACAGCAACCGCTGTTTATCCAAAAACCAGAACCGCATCTCGTTACTGTAAGCCCACGTTCCCATAGACGTAATAAAATCACGGCCGAATTTTTTTGCGCACTCCATTTTCAACTCTCGGTGTTGAAGTGAGCATTGAGAGTCCAACAGAGTCCAGCGGGAGTTAGTCTCAGCTTGTCTAAAAAAACAGTGTTCAATTTTCAACTCGCGAAAAAATCCCGCCGCGTCTACATAACCTTCATTGCAACGTGGGTTTAGTGTTTCCAGAATTTCTGTGAAATGAACAAAAGCTCGGAAAATATAAAACGTACAAAAAAAAACTCAAAGCTGAATCGTGAGTGGGATAGGTAAGGCTTTAACGGTCATGACATGTTAGATCGTGTGTTTGCAAGTATGAGATCATAGTGACCACATGAATTAATCATAAAGTATCTTTCAATGGTTGTGCAAGGTGTACTGTAATTGCGTTATAAAAGTAGCACAAGAATATCAGCCTCATTTGTAACGGATCATGCAAAAAGGACTAGACAAATATCAGCGAACGAAAAGATTCGATGACTTTTTCCTACTAATCAGGAAGCTTTGCAAAAAGTATAGAGAAAGAGAGATAGTTTTTATCCCACAAATCATTGGAGCAATTTACGTATCGATAGAATGTCGCATTCTACTCTCAGCCTCAATCTGTCAAAAAGCCGTCTAGTATACATTTGTGACATTTGATTGTCGCTGACGTTGGACTGCGACTTGATTTTGAACGTTTATTATTACGAGATTTGGAGCTTTTAAATCTGTTGTTTGTAGCGTAGTATAGTGCGTATACCTTTGGAGGTCCATGCTTCCAATCTCCCTAATCCTTCCAACCAACAATTCAAAGTAATCGAGATTATGGGAAAGTAATCGTTTGAACTCACAGGTTGATAATAGACGTTGCCTTAACCACAGTTTATGTAAACAGTGGTCGATTGCACAGGATTCGAACCAAAACCTGTGTGTGGATTGCTTTGCCCGCCTGGCAGTCAAACAACGGTATTTGAGGAACTCTCCTTGTGGTTCTTTGTTAGATCACTGAACAGGGAAGTCAGAAAGTCTGGTGGTAACAAAAGACGACGACGTTGCTATAAAGAGAGAGATGAGAAGAAACGTGCACGTCGTCAGTATTATCATAGGAGCAATTGGCGAAAAACTAAATAGTTTTCCAAATGCTGGTGTAGTATATGCATCTGATGAATAGTGACCTGTTCCATTACTTGTGGGTGTTTGTGTTTGTGAGTTTCTATGTTTGTAAACGCCCCCACGATACAGGAAGAAATTCTTAGTGTGGCGCAACGTTTATAAAAAAATTAGCTGACCCGGCAAACGTTGTTTTGCATTATAAATTATTTAGAGTGACCAACCCTTATCACGTAGGTATGGAAAATAGATAGTAGCCGATTCTCAGACCTACTGAATACGCATATAAAATTTGGTAAAAATCGGTAAAGCCGTTTCGGAGGAGTACGGTAACTAACATTGTGACATGGAAATTTTATATATAAGATATATTTATTGAAAGTGCGATTGAACAAGAAGTGGCTGTAAAAAAAATTGCTTAGGCACGAAATAATTTACAAAACACTACGCAGTTATGAAAGAATCCGAGGGTTAGAAATCATGCTTCAGTGTGTTGCGGTATTTCTTTTTTATACTACCTTTTTCGGCAGAATAAGAATCAGAATTCTTTTATTTCTCCAGTTTTAAATTAGCATGTCACTTAATTTTTTACAACAGCGTACGTGCTTCACGAGTGGGCTTTTGTAACGTATCCTGGCTGTGTCCTCGTATAACTTGTGTTTATATAAATCTAGGTGAGGATAACTATAAAACAATGGGGATTAGCCCCAGTGGCTAGCCGGTTATTACCAGCTCCTCTTCGTTAGTAAACCTTCTGAAACTCTTCCCAGTGTGACCACAGGTCCAAGACATTATATAATACAACTAGTCCGTTGTTCCGTATGTATCGGGCATTGTGTTTGTAGATCGACCGGAGGTCCCAAGTGACTGGTCTGGATTCTGTCGGTGAAATCGTTTTTGTTTAATATTATTTTTTGACTGAATGTACGCCTTTGTTACATCGAGATTGTTGTTATTCACGGAAACAAAGTTGATTGATATAATTACTGAATTGTTGAAATTATTTAAGTTTCTCGACTGCCTTGTCGGTATAAAGGTCGCAAGCGCTACTGCTGAGCATAAGGTCTCGGGTTCGATTCCCTGGTCGGGCAAAGTGTTATTGGGTTTTTCCATCTGGATTTTTTCAGTAGCAATATAGTTGATGGCAATAGGCTCGCCCCCTATCACATCGGACTTAAATATAGCTGATGGCGAAAATATGGGTATACCTTACTTAAGGGTGTACACCTCTGCCCTACCTTTCGGGTACAACAGGTGTTATGTTATATATTTAAAGCTTAGAAAATTGCCAAATCACTCGTAGAAGTACTGAAAAAACAATTTCTAGGACAAAAGACCACAGCATAACTTAGATTTTTCCTTATATTTCAGTATTTATTCTTCACTTACAAATTACTAATGAGCTTGTTATTCGCTACAGTGAGGCCTGAAAAGATGGCTATTTTGTTTGTAAAGGGGCTGATGTCACTAAAATAAATTACTTTGATGGCCACTTTTTGTTTTTACCACGTAAAATATGAATATTACCTCTCTTTGTTATCTGAACACAATTTTAACTTTAGCACATTTTTTACTATTATTTAACGCAGTATTTTGAAAAGTTGGCCATTAAATAAATTTCGCATTCACGAGCTTATTTAACATCGGCATACAAATTAAGTTTTTTTTTAACTTCAAGAAGGAATTAGACTAAGGTTGACTAGACACTTCTCCGAATTTATAAGATACACAATGTGGAAAAATCAATAAATATAAAAAAAATCTCTGCTAACGTGTGTTCCCTTCCACATCAAACCCGGCTACCTTCAAAGTAAGAGTGAACAGGCATCTTCTGGGCACGCTCGTTCCATCATTGAGCTCATCCATTGCTTTCCATCAGCCGTGATCGAAGTCATGAGCAATTCATTTCAATTCATGAATGAACCATTCATGAATTTAAAATACATATTTAATAAATACCGGCAATTCTTATGCCATGGAAATTAGAGAAGCGTCTTACAAACTAATTAGTAGCGATGGTCTGACTATGGATATTACCGTTCGGCCTTATCTATAATATATAATTATATAAAAATGAATCCCTATGGTCTTCATTTTTATAATTTCCCTTGGTCACGGCATCACACATGAACGGCTGGACCAATTCTGCTAATTCTTTTTTTGTTGCGTTTGTTATTGGCAGGAGAAGGTTCTTATGAAAGAAAAAATAAGAAAGTTCCGCGTAGCATTAGAAAATTTAAGATAACCTAACGACCATATTAACTTTTCTAATATTGTACCAATGCGAATTCAATATTCATAGTTACGGTGAATCTAGTCCACATTTTTCCCATACAAACTTCGGGAGTGTATTACTCCACTGTTCGATAATGTACATAAAAAATTAAACATGGTATGGTTTTGTCTCATTATTAATTTTGTCTGTACAGAAACAGAATACTAAAATAAAAAGCCATTAAAAAGTTAGGAGCCAACAAAGATTCGTTTTTCTTGCTAATTTAACCTAACTTTAGGCGTGTTTAAGTAATAAAAGAAGTGTAAAATCTGAAAAACCAAGTCAGTACCGACAAAGCTCAATTATCGAAAAGTTAAATAAACTTTATTGGTAATTGATTTCTGCAGTGGTTTTTTCATAAAACCCGATCTTCCGAAGGACTGTTCTTAATTTTTTACGCGCCTGTTGTACTATAAATGATCCTGCATCTCACTCAATAATGTTGTACGTGTAGACTAGCTTCTAACTGCTCATCACTGATATTACCTCTGTCGGGAACGATGCCTGCCTAGCCTCTTCCTAACTATGGTAGGGTTGGCTTCCAGTCTAACCGGATGCAGCTAAATACCAGTATTTTACATGGAGCGACTGCCTATCTGACCTCCACAACCCAATTACTTGATAACACTGGTTATCAAACTTTTGGACTTCTGACGACCCGTAATGACTGACAAAGATCCACGAATGACAGCCGGCACCGACGGCTTAACGAGAACGGAAACGTCATTAAAATATACCCAGTTAGTTAATTTAGTGTCGTATTGTCCTCTCCACCTTGAATACAGCCCCTTTTTAGTGCTCGAATTATTACGGCAAAATATACAAAGCAAACGTTTCCAACTTATAATAATAAACCCGAAACCTCAAATCGAAATCCATTTAGTAACGAGATTTTCAAATCTGCCACAACTAATTTAGTTAGCAGTTGCTAAACCCAATTATTTGTTGTTTCATTTCGACAGTTACTGTTACTGTAATTTATAATTGAATCGAGGCGTCTCTATCAAGGACGGGGCATCGATAGCCAATCAGCTGGAGCGAGGCTTGTGATATTTTGTAAAAGTGACATTGTTGGAATGTTTTGTAATTTGCCTCTGGACATTTGATGTTTTTGTTGATGAAATATTTACATGTAAGGCGTTGTCTACATTGGAAGAATTGATTACCAACCATGACCACCAATGAAAAGTAGAAAGAAAAATGCGTTTATGGGCATTAAAAAAAACCGAATGAATTTATTTAGTACCAGTTGCAGTTTGGGTGCCCCTAGGTTGGTTGGTATATTTGGCATTATCATCGAAATTAACAGTTGACTGCCTCGTTAGTCTAGTGGTCGTAAGTTTGGAATCGACTCAGGTCCTCAAGCTCAGCAGTTGAGGTCCTGGGTTTGATTCCCAGGTCTGGCAGTGCTATTGGGTTTTCTATCTGCAATTTCTCAGTGGCAGCCCGGATCCCAGCTCTGAATTTGTGGCAGGTTGATGGCAATAGGGTCGACCTCTATTACATGGAACTTAGATATAACTCCGGTCAACCCTTCGTTCAACAAGGCGTGATGTTATGAAATTAATCGTTTTACTTTTTCTTGTTTTAGTGTGAATATTGTCTATCAAAAGTTATCAATAAATATGTCAGCATAGAAATTAAACCCAACAATCGATTCAGCAATGACTTGACCTACCTTAATACTCATAAAAGTTTAACGATCATTCGAAGCCATAAAACCCTTTCAATAATGTCAAACATTTATGATTAATGACCCGTTTCGTTCAACATTTCATTACAAGAACATCGTAAAGATTTGCCACCCTCAAAATGGCGATAGCAGTCACGAAATCACGAAAGTTTTCGTTTGTATTCATATAACCGTTGATTAAGTTATTCATGAAATTTATAACTGAGTAAACATATTATTTAAGTAAACACGTACTTATACGAGGTTATTTTAAGTTAAGTTAATTGACCTCTTAAAAGGACTGTCGGAAAAAATAAGCATAACATAACATCACGCCTGTGTTTACCGAAGGATAAGGCAGAAGTCAATACTAGAGATGAAACGGATATCCGGTAACTACCCGGTATCCGGCCTGTACGGCCGAATACCGGAAAACTAGCGCCTATCCAGCCGAATACCGGATTTAAAAAAACAATTGTAATTAATTGCTTTACTTAGTTAGTATCACTTGAGAAATACAATCAGTAATCAAAAGATCATTCTACAACTTAGAAAATGAATTAGTACTCATACTGCACAAAGGGCAAATTATGGTGAATGAATACTAATTTCTTTGCATTAAGAGGTAGCAAGCGGTTCCGCTTGTCTTCGTATATAAGGCCAGCTTCAGAAAAAAGTATTTCGCTGTACACACTGCTGCAAGGTGCTGAAAGATAGATTTTGGCAAACTTTGTTAAATTTTTGTATTGTTTAGCATTCGCTGCTCACCAAGAATATGGAGCAACGTTCCGCTGAAGATTCGGCGGCCGAATATCTGGCTATTCGGCTACAAGGTTGGCCGAATATCCGGTATCCGGCTAGACTGCTATCCGTTTCATCTCTAGTCAATACTACTATACTACACTATAATACACCAACATTACGCCAGTTATGTTTAAGTCTCATGTAGTAGGGGACACAAATTCTAGATCAACAAAACAGAATACCACTCGAAAAAAATGCTTTAAAAAAATCTTCATAGAATCACACAGCACTCAGGTCTCCGGAGCAGTAGTGGCCCAGTGGAAACGGCCCGCCTTACCAGTCATAAGTCGTGGGTTGAACTCAGGCAGGCGCTTTACTTTGTTCAAATAATTTATTTACCACTGTTCGCGAAATAGCGAAGGAAAACATCGTGCGGAAACCGGCATGTCCTAGCAACAAAAATTCCAAGACATGTGACATCTACCAACCCGCACTGGGCCGTGGTATATTACAGCCCACTCACTCTCAGAGAGCGGAGGCCAGAGTCCCAGCAGTGGGAACATTATGGCATTATTATCAAAAACTCAATAAGTTACAAGATTATGTTTACCTTACTTTGGATCAGCAACTCATTCTTACCGATTCAGGATTTTTTACGTTATACTATGTTCACCGTTACTTTTTGCTGACTGTAGTCTCCCACAAACAAACGCGATGCGACTCTCGTAGAACAATTTAGATGAAAACTTCGTAGAAATGGTTCTACATGTGTCGCGTCGCGTTCATGTGGCTATTTCATAACTTATCTAGTTAGTTCTACATCAAATCGTTCTTAACTATACATATTGCCAACAACTGTATATTTGTTTTTTTAGGGCTGTTTTTTTGCGGGATAGCAAAATTTATTTAAAACAATCAAACAAAACTACGACAAAAATTTATTACAAATTTCAAAACGATATATTTAACAATATTTTCATACATTCTTATTACATAAATATTGTCGAGCATAGTATTTTCTACCAATTTTCGTTTATTTTCTAATATAAGCGACGCCAGTCTAGCCCGCTAGACAAACCTACTTAATTTAAACACAAGTTTGTTTGTTACTCGTTTCTACTTCAACGAAACAGCACTCTGTCTACCTATGTTATTTACTTAAGGGAATAATATGATGAGATATAACTAATTCGTACTATTTACTCCGGAATAATATGCTGGTCCTTCGGGGAAATATGTACGTTGTGTTGTGTAACTAGGGTAGATAATTAAGAACTACCGTCACGTACAAAGTAAAGGTTAAGAACTAATGAAGCGGAGAACTAGCAATATTATCATGCACGAGAAAATATCTAACATACGTACATAGGTATAAGTACATACATATACTTACTACATACATAAAATACGAATAAAATTTAATTGTCTGTTTGTAATCTCAAAATAACAGCATTTTACTAAATACCTATGAAAGTACGTACGTACGGCGAAATTTTTGTAAATTGTTATCACTACATAGTATAAAACAAAGTCGCTTTCTCTGTCCCTATATCCCTATGTATGCTTGAATCTTTAAAACTGCGCAACGGATTTTGATGCGGGTTTTTTTAATAGATAGAGTGATTCTAGAGGAAGGTTTATATGTATAATACATCGACCTCCACGCGGCGAAGCCGCTGGCAAAAGCTAGTTTTGTTATAAGTAACAAAATAACAATTTACATAAATTTCGCTTGTCTCTCTGTTTGTTCCGGCTAATCTCTGAAACGGCTGATTTTGACGGGGCTTACACTGGAAGATAGTTGATGTTACAGTACAAGGAGTAACATAGGGTACTATTTATCCTGGTAGTACGTTCCCGTGGGATAATTATCAACATCCACGTGAGCGAAGCCGCGGAAACAGCTAGTTAATTATATAAATATGAACTATTCAAAAATATACTAAATTCTACTATACTTTAAGATTGATTGCTTGCTACTGTTTGTGTAAACAATTTCTAGCATTAGTAAAAGCAAAACGAAAAATGTGACCTTTTTCATTCAAAATCATCCATCGGTTTCTTACTAAACTTCGACTATATTCGACGAGTCTGGCTACTTATCTCTTTTGCTGGCCGTACAACCGTACATCCCTAAACATCGCGTGAAGCACGTCCACCTTCTCATCACGCAACGAGCAGACCTTAAGGACCACTTTACATATTAATGAGGTGAACTCTTTGTTCTAGGTGTGAACATCCCGATACAGCTGTATGATCGTGCGGTGAGCGAGCTCGGCCGGGCGTAGTCGGTAAGTACTCAACGACTTCTTAATTACGATTCTTTGTTTATTTAGTGAGTAGTTTCCTGAATATAACAAAGGTTATGTATATTACTATCGATAGTAATTTACGTACAGTCAGCCCAGAATTTGGCTGCGAGCTTGGCACTTTCAGCGGCGTCCATCAACTCCGGTTGCCTGCAGACAATAGGACTCGCTGGACACGATATTAAGTGCCCCATTGTTTCTGGGCAGCACCATATTTACAGTTCAGGCCGGTATAATCTGTGAAGTTCCATCTGAGTAGGTTTTCTTTGACAACTCATGTCCAGATGCGAGATTTTCAGCATGTGGAACGAATCGGTTTTGGTAGGGAAGCGCCACCAACAGCTCTAGCCTTTTCTTAGACCGTTCGCCAGTGAGTGGGAAGAAACACTTTATACACCGTGAAATTTAAATGGTTGTTTTCCCGCGGCAAAACAACTTGCCATAAGGAGTACTTTCGAAGCATAGAGTAAAAGTAAAATAAAATAAGACTTTTTCGTTTCAAAATAATTTAAAAAATATTCATCAACTCGGTAAAACACTACTCAATAGTAACACTAGAGGTAACTGGTAGATACGACTCGAAACACACGCACCGCCGACAAAGGGAACAGCGATACACAAATGTTCAAAGCAAAATAAACTCTCGCACGTGGTGATTTTCCACAATGGTCTTTCTGCCATTTTTTGTTTCTAATATTTTATTTGTTTATAAAACTATTGTATGACCAAGACAAAACCATTTCGCTGCGGGAAAACAACCACTAAAATTTCACGGTGTATAGCTGTTGCGGCTTTCCAGTCTTGAAGGTTATTTATTTGATTTAATTTAAAGTAAGCCTACGGACTTAAACTCCTTTGACACGGTGCGACTTCCTTGCCTGTGGCCTATAGTAAAATTGTAGCAACATATGACTTGCATCGCCTAAACACAGTTAAGATGTTACAACTTTTACTGTTGCTTCAAGTTATGGTATACATTATCAACCTGTATTGTTTCCACAACTGTGACAACAGGCCTCTCTTCGATGGGAAGTTTAGTAGTAGAGGTAGGAACATTAATATCTTCTAGAAATGCGTTCACATCTTTATACTTTTAACTCAATAAGATTACTTAGAAAACATTTTAAGCCTTAACCCTATGAAAATACTATCTTATTCTACTAGATAAATGCCTGTCAACAAATGGTTTAGAGATTATTATACGTAGTTGGAAATCTTCTAGGTACCGTACACTCACATTCCAACGATGACAGGTTTAGGCCCCAAAATGATAAGGAACTCCCAAGGTGAACATATTTCAAGTTCCAGACAGTGCCTGAAAATATCTACTACATTATTTCTAACCCTACTTTACTACCATGCCATACAGCATACATACCTACAGTCTGTTGTTTTGTTTTAATATACAAAAAACTGCTCATACCTAACTCCAAAAATACGTTACAGGAGACACCAAAAACTGCATACAAGAAAAACTCTTGTATGCATTTTTTGGTATCTCCTATTTTACTATGAGAAGCAATTATCCCGTGCTTGATGTTCTCCCAATTCTCTAAATAGTATAAAGTCGCTGTATTCATTTGTCTGTTTCTCCGCTTACTTCTTCTAAACGCAACGGCTTTTGATACGGTCTCCTTCTTAGCGTGTCAATAGCAATCTAAATATAGTCAGCCCAGAATATGGGTACTAGGCACTTTCAGCAACGTCTATCAGCTCCTGTAGCGGGAAGAAAACACGACACGATGGACAAGATATTGAGTGCCTTATCGTTTGGGTTACAGCATCACATTTAATACGGTTTTCACTATTATTTAGAGAATTTCTTATGCATATTATAGTAGAGAAAAGCCGAGAATTCCAAAGATTTCACGACCTCTGTCATATACACTGTACATCATGCCTATTACCTCATACCATGCCTCATTTATTGTACAGAATCAAGTTCTTCCAACTTAACAGACAACTGTGCTGCTGGGGAGTTTGTTGCGCCACTTCTTCTTCCCAGCTAAAGCACTAGGAAGTGGTGAAGGGCGGGCGTTTTGGGGGACTGTCTTATGGAATTTTGACGTTCAAAAAGTGCTGACTCTCAACCTTATTTGAATAAATGACTTGATTTTGATGCGAAGCTGGGGCGGGTTGCTAGTTAAATGTAAATGTATTAAGGCTTCTTCAAACAGCCGCGACGCGACAGCGCGACGCGACACTTGTAAAACAATTTCCATTAAGTTTTCATAGAAATTGTTCTACGAGTGTCGCGACGCGACCGTCGCGTCGCGCTAGTCTGCACGAGCCTTTATGGGCATATTCCTTCCGGAATAAATTCGCTAATTATGGTGAAAACCGCATCAAAATCCATTATGTAGCTAAGAAAAACTAAGCGGTCATATAGACAGAAAATAAAAGTGGCCTTTTTGCCTATATAGGTAACGAGGTATAGGTATGTAGAAGTACATGCATGTTCTAAAAGCTTCCATTTAATCCAGCACCAGTTCGTTGCCACTGGACTCTTGGACACGTTCCAGAAATTGTGATTTAATTCGGATCGGTTTGGGATTACCATGTTACTGACACGCCTTTAACGCTGATGATAAATGGTTCCCAGAAATATATCGGGAAGTCTTGGAACATACGTAAAGTATTATTGGAATGACGATGTTGCTTACTAGAAGGAAGCCTATAGTTAAAGTCAAAGTCAAAGCATTTATTTCAAACTAGCTGACCCGGCTAACTTCGTACCGCCACGAAATTTATGTTAGCTCACCTTTTAAACCTTCCCTGAACTGCCACAAATATTTCAAAACCATAATTAGCAAAATCCGTCCAGCCGTTCTCGAGTTATAGCAAGACTAACGAACAGCAATTGATTTTTATATATATAGATAGACACTTAAAAGGCACTTTTGATCGTCAACATTTACATTAAAATAGAATTGATTCTAGTCGCCCCTTCCAAAATGTAGTTTCGGATGGAGAAGAATAGGCAAGAAACTCCACCATTTAACATACATTCATTGTCTGAAAACGATGCATCCAGAATAAAATTACCATACCAAAATAGTTAAAAAGAATGAAATTGAAGCAATTACAGATAAATTTATTTTATGATAGATACATGGTGCTCACATATTTACAAACATTGTAAAAGCAAGTATACAATTTTCCTAGAATATTAACAAGTAGGTAGTCAGTCAGTGTGTGAATTAAAGTAATCACTGAGTGTAAATCAATGTCATAAATATAATTAATTACAGAATTCAATTAGCAACCAGTTTGATTTTGTCTAGACTCTAAATTGTCCTATGGAGCAGGACCAGCATGTTTCCAAGCATTCTTATCTTGTATATAATCCTCTAATTTGTAATATGCTTGTTTACAAAGTGTACTGTTCATATGAGTTTTAAATTTCCTTTAATTTAATTGCAATATATCACAAGGTGTTTTGTTATAACATTTAACACAGTACCCCATAAAAGATGTATGTACTTTAGCTAATCTGAAAAATGGTTGATCTAATTTGTCTTTGTTTCTAGTATTAAAATTATGTCTATCACTTATTTTATTAAAAAGATGTAGATGTTTTGCTTGGCAGTTGATTGATGTAGTTATTCTAAGCATCGTTCCAAAAGAGACCTATGATGCATATCGTCGCACAAACTGTTATGCTATTACCATGAATTCAGTAGATGATTATAGACCCTTCTTCGTCGTTGCCTCAATCCTGAGGATCGCGACCACGTACGACGCGTCTTGAAGTTATGCGGCCTTTTGCAGTGTGGACCGCTCGCTTCCCCCAACAGCCATCGTGTCTGACCATCTTACCGGTGCTCGGCCTTGAACGCGTTTTCCTTCCACCCGGCCCTAAGCTTTTCCAGAGCATAACCATTCTAGACCCACAAAAACTGAAATTTTGCTGAACTTATGGTTACAGTTTGCGTGTCAATGTCCCTTACACCCTGTACAGGGTGTAACAGAAACCCTATTGCTATCCTTAAGCACTAAAGATAACAAACAGCTAATATAGAATCACTATTCATAGTTTCAGCTCAAAATAAAATACTCTAAGAATTGATACCAAATTTTCGGTTTCTTAAATTCAAATCATAACAGACGTGTCTCCGCACTACGTAGGTCAATTACTTTCCACGTTACTTGCCAATATCACGATAAATCTCTTCCGAGTGATGTTTTTATTTCAATTTGAATAGTTCGGTTTCTGGTATCAATGTATTCTCATAGCTTCCGGACATGAAGAGATAGGATTAAAAAACCCTTCCAATATCGTTTGATATCATCCAAAGAAGCCGGGCTCTTGGTATGTATATACCCTTTCCGTTACACGTTGTATAACAGAAGAACTTAATACATCAAAGTTAAATGGAGCTTCAACAGAGCGCAACAAACTAATCACTAGTCTAAACCAGTAACTAGAATGATGGAAAATACCGGGATTAATTACACTAGTGCCGTGAGGGACCGTCCCCATTTGGTGGACGCCAATGACACAAGAGCTAAGAGGATTATCGATCTACCCTCTAGTTTCTTATAATTGCGGTGATATAATCCTATCAGTAATGGGGTTAATATATTTTCTGTTCGCTTTACGGATTAAGCAATCTCTTTTTTCATTTGGACGAACCTTTTCGCAGTTTGGATTAGTGGAACTTAACATGGTTTAGATTGAGGTCTTACACTTGAAGGAGTTGGGGCTAAGGAGCTAGCAAAAATAAGCAAGAAAAAAGAATTTCCTTACTTAACATTCAATCTGCAATACGTTTTACTATGCAGCCCGCGAAGCGAAATCCAGAATAATATAGGATCTGAGTGTCCTAATAACTTTCCTAAGCAACAAGACAGAAGTTTAGACGATCATCTGGATGTTCAATCGTGTTTTTAGTTCGAAAAACATGGTGTTGACTCTACATGATCTTTTTTAACTAGTGCGAAAACAATTCCCAAGAATTTAGCAGTTATCGTTCGTATGAAAATTTCGTCGACTACAAAAAAAAAATGCTGTTTCATACAAGAGTGCAATAGCTACCTACGCGGTCAAAATGTATGGAACAACTATTGTTTTTGATAACCGACGAATAATTTATACTGTAGGGTGTCTAGAATCATATGCTGAATTCATGCACAACTTGCGCACTGGTTAAAATGTTATCTTGTATAATTTCATTATTACCGCAGCTAAAAATTGTTCAACAAAACAAACTAAGTACATACTGCCTGAAGCATACTTCGCTTCCATGCCACCTGTATAAAGAAAGAAGGCACACAACAATACGCTTTCTTCGTGAACTTATATTCGGCACATCTTCAGACTCCGGGCGTTATCATAGCGTGCCGACAGCCGCAGAAACTACTTGGACAAACAAAAGACGTCCCTTACTGTTGGACAAACTCACTGAATCGAATTGGACTAAAGTAGAATTTGTGTAATTCATAAAGGTTTAAGGCGGAATGAGACTCGCACAGACCAGTGGCCCTAGTCTGAGTTTCTTTTAACCATCTCGGTCTAACGCATCGACCGCGTTGACCGCTCCGATTGGTCCTTCACCAATCCAGGGACAATCGAAGCGCCGAACGCGCTCGATGCGTTAGATCGAGATGGTTAAGAGAAACTCACACTAGGGCCCAGAAGGCCAATGTTCAACATCTCACCTCGGCAACAATGAAATGCTAAAAACTTGTCAAAAATGTATGGAAACTCGAGGTATTTATGACATATTGACACTGAAATCAGACTGAACGTTCTTAAAATTACGAGAACTGCCCCTCAGGGTAGCCTGACCCAAAAAAGAGGAGGCCATACTCAACAGTGGATGGAACAAGGCTGCCAATAATGATGATGCTGAGGACAGATCTTAACAAAGGATGTCTAAATGTATTGCGTCTCTGTTGGCAACAGCTTTGTTCAGATTGTTGCAAATGCTGTGTGGAGAGACAAAATATTGCATGCAAGACTAGGAATGAATTGAAGTTTGGGCAAGACACAGTACAAAAGGCTCAAGATTTAATATTGGCACAACTTAGGTGATGAGAATATGTCATGGTTTATGAGTGTTCTTCTTTTTCGGGTCGTCTTTATGTCTGATCTCGTTAGGCTTCGTCACTTCCTTGGCGTCGGCGTTATCGGTGGCAGCACAGAGGAGTTATCGTATATGTGTTATTATGAATAAATACATTTTTAATTGGGCGAGGAAAAACTTGTTTCGTATTTTATAGGAATAAAGTTGTAGTAAAATTTATTTAGCTGTACTATTTATCTGGTTGGTTTTGATACCATTAAATAGCTAACATTAAAAAATACAATTTCCCCGGGCTAATCTCAAAAAAAATCTTAAACTTTTGGCAATTCTTGCTTGATATATCCGGAAGTATATCTTGCAATAAGTGGAACTGTTTGATTAAATAGAAGTGTTTCTAGCAAGGCAACAAAAAAGCACACAAAAATCTTTTACATTATTTATTAACGTATTTTTAAACATTTTTTATTACTAGTTTTCAAGTAAATATCTTTTTTATTTACCAACGTCCGTGTGTCACTGCAGGGTGCCAACTGAAAACCAGCGCTGGGTGTCTGACGCCCAGCAAATGCTGAGATGGTAACCCTTTCGGTATGGGCACGCTCAGCACATTTTTACCATTGAGGTAATACGTACTTACGTTAGTACATATTACCTCAATGATTTTTACTGCAATTTTATTGTCATATTTATTGTTCTTTTTTTATGTGTTTGTTGCTGTTGTGTTGCGTCTGCGTCGAATAAATGCTTTCTATTCTATTCTATTCTAAATAGAACAAAGCCTACCTTTTCCGAGTTGTAGTAGTAATAAAAAAACTTCTACTTAGGAGTCGTATACAACCCGCATGGTTTCAAAGACAAGATTGAGGGCCTCGCTCCCACTGTATTTGCTAGCCGCACAGTCTGGTGGAGAGCACCTATTTCTGTAACTTTTATCTTCATGAGTGTACGATACTGGTGGAGTTTCTTCACATTGACAAACAAAGGCATGGAGACATGTCAAGTTTTTGTGAACCTAATGACAGTATTATGTATCCCTTTTTACGTGAAGAAATCCTCAAGGTAACGTCGTTTAATGCGGGATTCGTCTTCTATTATTTTAGAGCCTGGTGTAGTAAGCTGGGAATATTAGAGATAGGATTTGTGATCATTACTACAGAACCCTACCAGCTTATAATTTCGGTCGCGTTGTATTATTAAGCTGGGAGCAATTATTGGCGGTAAGTTATAGCTACGAACGGAATTAGAGCACTAATATTAGTTAGTGGGTTTTGTAAATTATAAGACCGTGGTTACGAATATTATTGAGGGGACCAATTTGGTAACATAGGTATCACAATTCAGTGTTGGAATTAATGTTTGCCAGTGAATATTATTATTTTGAGCTTCGTAACTTAGATCTAAATAACGCTAGACTATCCAAAAACATTTACAGAAAGGTGAATAATTCTGAAAAATAAAACAGCCTTATAGGTCGAAATCAATCCATTCTCCAAACAAGTTTATTCTAAGTTTTTTGCTAGATAATTGACGGCTAGACCGGCGGCTAGTTAGGCCGACTCTCTTGGGCCAGGTCATGCGTATCGAGGCTTAGCAAAAGCAAAATGGGATATCTAATTGAAAACTTGAATTACGTGTAGGTAACATGTGGATACTGTTTCGTACGATGAAGGTCATGGATTTGTAATTTTATGTAGGAATTTGTTAAATCTAATGAAACAGATCGTTCACACATGCGGGGATGCGAGTGCTAGGCCTAAAATATGCTAAAAAGTTAAGGTTTCTGGACATAGAATGTTGTCACATGTGACGAAGAGAGATGACCAACATAAACGTGATAGAGAGAAGAGGTAGACCAAAGAATAAACATGTTAATATTTTGTGAGAGACGATATTGAACGAAAATATAGGCACACATTACAGGACAAGTTTTTATCCAGTGCGCAAATTGTAACCATGAATTCAGCATATCATTCTAGACCCCCCCAGAGGATACATTGTTCGTCGGTTATACAAAAAGAATCAGCTGTTTCATAGAAAAGTGCAATACCTACGCGGGCAAAATGTATGGAACAGCTGATTTTTTTTTTATAACTGCGAAAAATTTCTACGATGGGGGTCTAGAATGATTTGCTGAATTCATGGTTACAGTTTGCGCACTGGATAAAAACTTATTCTGTATAAACAATAAAAAACAAATGAAAGTGTAAAAGGAAGAAACTAGCGTTAAAGTATGCCTCATGGCTGCGCCAAAAAGGCCCAGTTGAACAAATATGCGAGAAAACCAGCGTCAGGTTTTCTACTGAAGTGTGAGGTGACGGATGTAAATAAGTGACATTTAAATATGGTTTAAATATGGTGATATTTTACAAAAGAGGGCAATCCGCGCAATCTATAAAATGGGGCCTCGCGAGTCTCTTAGAAACAAATTCAATGAAATTGATATACTAACTCTGCCTTCTCTTTATATCCTAGAAAATATCTTGTATGTTCGCAAAAACTTAGGTATTTTCAAAACAAGATGCGACTTCCATAATCTAAATACACGTAGTAAAGATGAAATTGTGATTCCAAAATTTAGATTAACTAAAACTAGCAAGTCATTTCTAATAAACAGTATCCGCTTCTATAACAATTTGCCAAAGTCGGTTACAGAACTTAGCGATGGAAAGTTTAAAACTCACAACAAACGTGTCCTTATCAAAAAACCATATTATAAGATAAAAGACTACGTTGAAGACAAGGAAGTTTGGCATTAACTCCTTCTGCACATGTGGCTTCCCTGGTACCTCATTAACAGCATAACTTTGTGAGAGTCTATTAACTGCTTCCAAATTACAATGTTAATTTGTTAAATGCTTTCTATTCTATTCTATTCTATTCTAATTTTTAATATTTTTATTTTTTACACTTTCTGACATATTCTCGTCATTTTTGACATTATACATCGCTTCAAATATCAACTATTTATTAGTGACTCTCATGAAAATCATGTCACTTTGTTTAAATAGGTTGATCTTACTAATGTAGATTCTTACACATATTGTGAATGGGACAACATTGTAGGCCTTACAGACTAGATTTATAGACGATTTTCTATTCTTTATTTTCATTCCTCTAAGTACTTGGTACTTATTGACAGGCCTGCACTGTCCTCCCATACCTATTATCACTGTAATTTGAAAACATTGTAAAACCCAATTATTTTTAAAAGAGTAACCGTGGAGTTTCTTGCCGGCTCTTCTCCATAGGAAGCGACAAATTGGAACCGAGCACCTAGCTTCTGACGTTTCATAAGTGCCGTTGCAGGTTTATGTGAAATAAAATATTTTGATTTGATTTGAAATAATTTTTATACTGCAACGTGACGTGTGTATGAATACTTAAATAATAAATTAGTGTCAGACAAAAATAGTAACGAATAGTAAGTAATGAATGATGACGCATAAAAAGAAACACTTTTTGCGCCTACGCCTACCTCAAGTAACATCAGTTAAGAGAATGAAAAAGATTTGGCATCCGATCCAAGTGAAAAAATTATCTGTTTCTCAAAATCAATATAATACTTATACAATCAGTATTAAACTTATACAAATTTAACTCGATACGTTACCTTTTCTTAAAGACAACTCTTCAAAACTCTAGACTTCTGTTAAGTTAGGCATCTCTCAAGCCAGGTCATGCTTATCGAGCCATGTCGTATGAGTACGTACACCCAAAAAGATAATCACTTCACGGTCTGTACTCTCAGACAAATACGCTGTAATTGTGGACTCGATTTGTGTAGCTCATTGTACACAGTGGTAAGATGTATGTGCATTATTGTGGCTTATTACTCTGATTGGTTGTCTCACCCGAATTGGGCGAATTGACACATTTAAATAATGTAATATTTTCTCTAGGCGACTCTCATAAAATTAATTTGATTTGTGGGCGAATCGACTATTCCAGAAACACGCATTAAGCAATTGGTACGTTTTGTATTTAATGTAATAAAATTAGTGTACTTTCTTCCTAACTTTTGATTGTTTCCTTAACGTTTTATTAAAAACGTGCCGATTAACAGGTTGCGCGTCGATCTCCCTGCCACCCTGCATATTACATTCACCTTTACTTCACCTAGAATCTAGAGTGTTTTTATAAAGCGTTTTATTTTCAACTACGTTCACAAACATTTCATTATGTTTACAGTTTGTAACTGTCCCAGTTAATTTCCCCACATCAAAAGGGCTTTTAAGATCATTTCTCCATTGTCTGCTCAACAGGTATTATACTAAAAGGTTAGACTTTCAATTACCTAAGCTCTAAAGGCCACCGTTTTATTAAAATGTCTTCTAAAGTGCCTTGAATGGAAAATATTCTGAAGACTCCGTTAACGTTGCAAGAGCAAAAAGCGTCCTATTCAGGGTGACTTCATACAATTTTATCTCAATGAAATCATCGGGGTGTAAGAAAACATAATGAATTGCCAGTCTTATTTAAATGTTCATCATCTGCCTAGCCTTATCCCAACTATGTCGGGGTCCGCTTCCAGTCTAACCGAATGCAGCTGAATACCAGTATTTTACATGGAGCGACTGCCTATCTGACCTCCACAACCCAGTTACTGGATAATACGATACTCCTTGGTAAGACTGGCTGTCATACTTTCGGGCTTCTGACGACCTGTAACGACTGTTAAAGATCCACAAATGACAGCCGGGACTAATGACACGGAGGAGCCTTGGTAAGTAAATATCACCCATCAATGGACCAACCGCGGCAAGCGTAGCTTATCCTGATCGATCGAAATGTGCGGCTAATATTACTTAGCCACAAGCTCCTTATTGAAATATTGATAGTATTAAATAGAAAATGTATGGCAATGGTACTGTGGAGGCTCAGACGAGCCTCCAGGTACCGGGTGTGTATGGGTATAAAATTAAAAGATTAAGGGGCGCTTAAACTGTGGGACTCCACGTTTATTTCAAGAGTTCTGAAGACATTCAGATGCTTACAAAGACGCGCCTGACAATAGAATCAAAGCTCACCGGACACCACCTACTTAAAATTATTTGACGTTCTTATTTTAGAATATCCTAAATGCTCGAACATAGACATAGCCTAATCATAGGCTGCCAGTATGTGCGTGAGGTTTTACACTAAGTAAATATCCTCTACAGTACTGTGTTATGGCTTGTAGAGTCCCCTGCTGCGCTTACAGTGGATGTTTCGATACACACAGCAGGACAATTAATATGTTTATGGCCAACACGGGCTGCATCTTATATTGATTCTAATCTGGATGTTTTAAAGATAAAACAGATAGATAATGCATATCTGCCAAAAAAATCCCACCTTATATTCATAGCGTTGTGCTTAAGTTGTTGATTTTTGTCTATTCCATTCTGCAGACACAATTTGTCAAAGTGGGAGATTACTGACTCATGCAGCACCCAGTGCTAGTGCGGTGCTTCTGATCAGATCATGCCATATATATAATGCATTATACAACATGTAACGGAATTGGTACATACATACTAAAGGCACGGCTTCTTTGAATGATATCAAACGATATTGGAAGGGTTTTTTAATCCTATCTCCACATGTTCGGAAGTTATGAGAATTGTTAATACATTGATACCAGAAACCGAACTTTTCAAATTGAAATAAACACATCACTCGGAAGAGATTTATCGTGATATTGGCAAGTAACGTGGAAAGTTATTGACCTACGTAGTGCGGTGACACATTTGTTATGATTTGAATTTATGAAACCGAAAATTTGGTATCAATTCTTAGAGTACTTTATTTTGAGCTGAAACTATGTATAGTGATTCTATACCAGCTGTTATCTTTGGTGCTTAAGGATAGCAATAGGGTTTCTGTTACCCCCTCTATAATTGATTTTTAGAATAGATAACTTGCGGATAGGTCGATAGGTCCGATTCACATAAAAGTGGTGCGACCGAATCTTTGGGCATTTGCTTTCAAAAAACTTTTGGTAATGTTACCGTTGCTTGATAAATGATTTTATTTGTGAAAGTGGATTTGTATAAACACTTTTACACATAAATCATATTTTGAAAACTAGATGAGGTCGGCGTTTCCTATCTGTTTACTCTGAGAAGAAAGTTCAAAACAAATTGGGTGATCTAAAGAATGCCACTGATGCCGTAACTAACGTAGGCACCTACTGGGCTCAAGCTACTTCTATTTAAAAAAGTATACGAGTACCATCGACATGAAAAGAAGAAGCCCTTTAGCATACCTTACTTCGATATAACATACTCTGTGAAGCCGGACTATTTATCCTGTCCATTAAACATCGCTTAATCATTATTTTTCTAATTATTAAAACAAACACGCGTCCAAACCAGCAAAATCCTCACAAAAAGGATAAACCGCGCATGCTGACTCAGCTACTCACGATGACGTCACTAAAAACGCACCTTTATCCCGGAAATCCCATACGCAACACATTTGTATCTACCCACTTTGACCCAACCGCGTGTAAAGGCTGATTCACGTTCATCCTGGCCGAACCCGCCACGTGAATTTTCCGGTAGCCTTTTATATTCGTTCACCGTACCGCAAGGCTTGTATTTATTTTTGTTGAAAAGTTGAACGGACGGGCGGTATCCGGTTACCGGTTCCGTGCGAACTGCCGTGAATAATCCTTAAATGTTACTGGAAGATATTGGCGTCTCCGTCGGTCTCTCCTGGGAGTAGAAGAGGCGCTATCAAAGAACAAAAGGGGATTTTAATTATTCCATCCTTGTAAACCCTCGTTGTAACGATGCAATAAGATTTATTTATTTAGTAAGTAGTGTGAATGTCTTTACAGAGAATTAGTACTGTCTACTGTGGCATCATTACTTTCCATAGCAATTTAAATACAGTACTCATGGGTAAAGATGAGTACTGTATTTAAATCCATCTCGATAGCAAAAATCTATTGCCGCCATTTAATATTGAAGCGATACTGAAGTAGAATAATCTATTATTTTTAACAAATATTTTGTAATCTAGAAATGTTTTAATATAGTTCTCATTGGTAAAGTTGCTCATGGAAAGTAAAGATGCCACCAGTTGACGGGACTTAATCCGTTGATATGTATTACATTAATCCGTTGTATTATATGAATGGATTAAGTTCCAATTTTATGCGAAAACATCCATTGATTTCTTACTAAACTTCAAGTATAACCGATGAGGCGACGACCCGACGACGTATAGAAAAATGTGTGCCTTTAAATATACTTACTCGTTATATTATATTATAGATAAATATTTATCTTTGATATGAGGGGCTTGTGGTTTAGTATTAACAGCCGCACGTGTCAATTGTTCGGGTTAAGCTATTCTTGCCGCGGTTGTTCCGTGGATGGGGGACCACCTTTATATACCGCTTCCCCCTCTACCCTCTTTATATCGGAAAGCACGTTAAGTCCTTGGACCGGCTGTCATTCGTGGATCTTTGACAGTCTACGGGTCGTCAGAAGCCCGAAAGTCTGATAACCAGTCTTACCAAGTATTACTCAGTAGCTGGGTTATGGAGGTCGGTAGTCGCTCTATGTAAAATACTGGTATTCAGCTGCATCCGGTTAGACTGGAAGCCGATCCCAACCTAGTTGGGAAAAGACTAAGCAGATGATGATGATAATTTAGAATGGAGATATATTATTTTCAATACAGGACGATGATAATTTATCCATAAAAATTATAGATAAATAATAGTAGAGGTATGAGGAACAGGGTGTAAAGTTCACTCATACTCTATTGGTAAAGGAGGATCCTCCGACCAGACGGGTCTGGTGGGCTACTGCCCGACGAATGATGTCGGGATGTTGTATATATGCAAGTCGCGCGGTAAACTCTGATTGTGCGATGTAGGTTTTGTGTGACATGAAGTCTTGCGTAGTTCGCCTGTGGCATTTTGGATGGCGCCACATCACTTTTTGTGTTTTCAAGTCTTTGATTTTTGTAGTTCGCATGTGGTATTGTAGATGGCCGCCACAGTATCTACAATATTTACCTACTTACTTTCCGATTCACTGCACAAAGACAAAATAAAAGTGTTAACAAAGCTAACCGCCGCAGCTGAGTTTCCAGTTCCACGTGTAGAGGGGCGATAATAAGCTTACGGCATCGGCACAGACGTACAGCACTCCGTTTATCTATTATTCAAGGAGCGGCGTGGGAGCTTTATAGATTGCTTTTGAAGATACTTGTCTTCGTGATAACCCCTTTTTTAAATGGTTCGGCGTTGTTTCAGAGGTCAGTTCCTTAGGATAAATTTTGTCGATGGTTTTATCTATGTAGTGCCAGGCTCTTTTGGCATTCGAATGACATTGCTTTGGTTTTGTGAAATCGTTTCGTGAAATTATATTGAAAAAATAAAATAAGATGGTGACGTTAATTTCGATTTTCGCTACGCGGATCTTTGTACAACTTAATATACATATTGGTGATGATTCTGTTGTGCACCAACTAAACTTATTTTAGGATATTGCTTCCCTTTTTCTTTTAATGAAACAAGATAGAGACAGAAATAAATAAGAGTTGTAAAATTTAGTTGAACTTAGATTTTCTTCGATTCAGCTACGACGAACTAAATTCACCATGCTTAAAATCACGCCAAATTGAAGTCAATCGAGACGTAATTTTGTTTAGCATTTCTAAAGCGTCACTTGTATTTTTCGTTTGCGGCCTGTCAGAATGAGACAGTAATACTCTCATTTTAGTTATGGTGGTGAACAAAAGAATCGGCACTATTGTTCCACAGAGTTCCACTGCAGAACAGAGGCCTTCTTCTCCCTTTTTAAACGGTTTTTTTTATAAAACGGTTCTGAGCGAGTTCACAGGGTTATTTACACGTGTCATGTTTTTATTAATTTGTAAGTTGTATGCGACATGGATATTTATGGTGTAAATTATTGCATGAATTATTAACTACACTACCGAATTGAAGACTCTGTAATGGTAGCGTATATACGTTAATAAATAAATAAATTTAGCTTGCCCTGTTTGTTGTTTTTGTTTGGGTCAAATTTAGTACTTGAAATTTTACCCCCTTCCTGTTGGCAGATTGTTCTGATATTTGGTACACAACTTTAGTTTTGATAACAATACAATTTCATTTAATCAGTATCATTGTAAACCTAAGATGGCCGCCGCTACAAAATGGCGGATTACATATTTTTCACAACCCCCTCAATATGGGTATCAAATGAAAGGGCTTGACTATTAAAATACTATAAACTATGAAATAAAAGTCAATAATATTTTTTTTTCGTTCAACGGTTTTTGCACACAATTCTGTTCACCACTACAGTGAGCCATTTCTTGCGGTAGGAGGCAGGCTCATCTTGAGTGTTTGTTTTGATCTGCCACAATGCTATCTATCGTTTAATGGGACCCAAGTTGTGATCGAAGGTTTAAAATGCTGGAACTTTTAATGTTTATACTGCATACGATTTAGTAAAATGTTGTTCTATCTGCTAGTAAGATCTTTAAAGACACCAGGAAACATCACAACAGGTGCTTTATGATCTCTTACTGAAACTTCCTTCAAAAAGTTGCAGTGTTTGTTAATATTAACTTCATCTAAACGTTTCATTAAATTGTAAACGCATCTAAAAATAGTCTTCAAAGCTGTTTCACGTGTAATTGAACTAATTAAATCTTCAAAGACCCAGACATTTATTATTTCTTGAGTATTATTTATCTTACTTTTAATGAGGCAGTTTTTCTGTAAGCAAATAACGATGGGGCGTGAGTAGGAGTATTCCTGAATATACAATACCAATTACTTTTGTCGATGATAAAGCTGTATTCCTCTCTTGTTTGTTATCAGCTCACTTAGACGCCTACGCTTCGTTACTTAACGGACATTTGAAGTTAATGGAGAGAAGACAGACTTAATTTTATTTATGAGATATTTTACTTCTAATATAATCAAACTTTTTGCCTAACAAATGTTCAGTACTTACTGTTATGTACGGCTCATGTGTTGGGATCTAGCTATGCGATAGTACCTATAACAGAGAAAATGAAAAACTTTAACCCAACCACGACAAAACCCCAAAAAAAGGTTTTCGTATAGCCGGGGTCACACGGAACCTGTGGAATGGATTGCTTAATTACAAGAGGTATTCATACTTTGTAATTATATGTGACGTCATATAGCCTATGCTACTACACTAACATGACGCTTCCAACGATACCTCGTTTGCCTAAATACGATGAGGAGTTTAGGCGTTATGATGGAACAGATGAACATACTTACATAGTATGTTTAAATCAAAACCCTTCCTTGGGTATTCCGTAATCGGGGAAACATGGGGATTGGATTGGTAGGAGCAGAAAACTAGGAAATCAACCCCCCAATAGGCATTAAGGATAAGGCTAAAGATGATAACGACATACTAAATCAAAGTCTTATCTTTTGGGAATGTCGTAAAAGTCAACTAAGGAGGATATTATACGGATACTCCAGAATCTATACAGACAATCAATTTCTCTACATTTTTTGCTGTACGTTACTTAGAAAAAAATTTAAACGTTGTTGACACTAGGCAGCAACTTTCATGGGTAAGCCTTATTATTATGATCTAATTTATAATATTAACGAGTATGTATCTATACAAAAAGTATTCGATTCATGTATTCTGCCCGTTATGACGTATGGATGTCAAACATGAAGTCTAACAAAACAAAGTATACGCGCATTAGAGACATGCCAACATGGGATGGAAAGAAGTATGCTCAATACTAAACTAAGAAATAAAATAAAACTTGAAACAGCAAACTAGAGTTACTACGGATGTGACAAATTGTGTCAAGAAACTAAATTGGAGGTAGACAGGCCACATGTTGAGGAACAAAAAGGACAGGTGGGCTAAGGATGTGAGCGAATGGTGTCCAAGGCAACATAAAAGAAAGAGAGGGAGACAGCGTCGGAGATGGGAAGACGACATAAAAAGAATAGCAGGTGCCACATGGAGAAGGAAGACACAAGACCGCACTTTATGGCAAGCTTCAGGGGCGGCCTATGCTGAGTGGCAAGACAATCTTCGCGAAACTAATGTCTATGTTAAATATTTATTTTAATATATACGAAAAAGTTCCGTGTGGTGCCGGACGTAAAAGAATAGCACCATCCCATTTCTTCCCGTGGGTGTCGTAGAAAGCGACTGAGGGACTTACTAGAGAATGGGCAGCAGCGTTCTCTATGCATTTTACCATCATACTGGGATCGCCAACCTGCCTGCCAAGCGTGGCGATTATGACAAATCCCTCCGTTTTGGGGGAGGCTTATGTCCAGCAGTGGACGTCTTTCGGCTGAAATGATGATGATGTATTTATACTGGGTGGAAGGGATATCAACGCGCAACTTGTTACCATGTATTCAGTACATTTTGAGGTACTGCACTTTTTTATGAAGCAGCAGATTTTTTTTTGATAACCGACGAAAAAGTTCTACGCTAGGGTGTCTAGAATCAAATGCTGAATTTATGGTTACAGTTTGTTCAGTCTGCCACCCTGTATAAACGCGAAGCATGGCCACATCGACTGGTCTTGGGACGGACTTAGGAAATCCAGCAGGCAGCAGTGGATGTCTTCGGGCTAAATGATGATGCTGGTAGAAACATAAAATAAAAATTAATAAAGAGCTCTTCTTCTCTCGACTTATTTAAAAAAATTACTGTGCCCGACACATTCCATAATTGTTTCCATTATCTCATTTACCACCTGTAAGTGTACATTATGGATTGCAATAAACGATTTGATTTGATTTTTATAAGGCAATTGTTTATAATTAAAAAAAAATAGTTATTTTTCTACGCAATAAACGAAAGAAATTTAAAACTTGTACATTGTTCTTCCTGCTCGTATATCACTGCTATTTATTTTCTTAAAACTGTATTCCTCAAATGAAGCCTCCCCAGTCGATAGCCATTTTCCCAACAACTTTTAACTGCGGGGAAAAAACTTTATTGAAACAAAAAACTGTCGTTAGGCGTTTTAAAAGTTAGGAGTTCTTGTTACCCGCTGGTGGAAAGTGTGTCAAAAGTACGAGGCTTTTTATTTAATGTTTAATATTTTTTGTCATAGCTTAGGAATGTACAAAATTTGTATAATAAATATGAATAGGCGGATAATATTATAGAAAATTGCGGTCTAATCTCTAATCAAATGTATTTCCTTACTGATTTTCCGGGCTATCCTACTAATATTTAACGTGAAATTTTGTATGTTTCGATAATTCTATGTTTGTTACTCGATCACGGAAAACGGCAGCACGGATTTGGATAAAATTTGTCACCCAGATATTTTGTATCCTGGATTAACACAAGACACCTTTTATCCCGGTTGTACGTTCGCGTGGGATAATTTCCGACCTTCACGCGGGCGAAACAGCCGGCAAGGGTTAGTCAAATATCGTTTTGGAAACTACTGAAAAATGCTAAGCAAAACTCAAAATAAACAATTTTGACATCATTAACCGTTACTGCTCGTGAAGTCGTTACTTGATATTAATAGCATCACATACACTAAAAATATAATACCCAACGAATGAACATTACGGAAGGAAAAATAAAACACGAAACATTTTCCCGGAACCAAAGGTCACCCCTGCTTTTCCTCTATTAAACGTAATGTTGTACGCAACGTGTTGTAGCACAAAAACAACTAAGTGCACATCGCCTACGAGGTGAAACGACACTTTTGCCTGGCTTTTCTACCTATAACACATACCGAGACTTGGCTTTATAAGAAATACTTCAGGTAATTATATATCATCATCATCATCATCATCATCATATCAGCCGAAAGACATCCACTGCTGGGCATAAGCCTCTCCCAAAAGGAGGGATTTGCTATACTCGCAACGCTTGGCAAGCGGGTTGGCGATCGCAGTATGGTGTTCAAATGCACAGAGAACGCTGCTGCCCATTCTCTAATTTCTCACCAGAGAGACACCCACAGGAAGAAATGGGATAGTGCTATTCTTTTACGTCCGGCACCATACGGAACGTTTTATATATCATGGAACGAAAATGAAAACATAAAACATTTTTCCGGTACTAGAGGTCACTTATGCCGTCACAAAAGCGACAAACTACACAACACCATAATGTACATAATAACATCTTACAAAACTCGTATTTCCCCGTCTCCTGTTCCTTTAATATGAATATCATCACTAGAGATCGGATATTCGGATGCATATTTACCTAAAGTTGAGAGGTTGGCTAGAATGGAATGCGCTTTTGTACCGATATTTTTAAATTTATGTAAAAAAATGTTTTTACTAACACACACCACCCTTACTCTTACAGACTTACATTCTAGGTACATAGGTAGGTATAGGTACCAAATTTCCATCGGCATTAATTTTTTAATAAATATGCGTCTGATTAGTTATGCAAACTTAATCATTTAGAAGTCGCTTCCATACTATACAACTGATTAGTTTTGCATTCCCGGTGTTGCTGGCATCCCAGGATTTTTGTACAAAAAAATATTTAAAGAAGCCGCTTCCATATATTCATAACTAAAAATTAACTTTAGGTAAATATGCTTCCGATTATCCGATCCCTAATCATCACCTGCCAAGCCTGTTCCTATATTGGGGTCGGCTTCTAGTCTAACCAAATGCAGATGAATACCAGCCTATTTAACATGGAGCGACTGTCTATCTAACCTTCCTAGCCCAGTTATTGGGTATTAGCTTGAGTGATCAGAAGGCCACCATCACACCTAACATCAGTCATAACCGACATTTCATCACACTCATTATTTTTCCTGCCTTTGCGCACGTATACGACTTTGATTTTCATTTGATTAAAGTCATCATCATCACACTGCTGGACACAAGCCTCCCCCAAAAGGGGGGGATATGCCAGAATCGCCACGCTTGGCAGGCGGGTTGGCGATCGCAGTATGGTAGTCAAATGCATAGAGAACAATGCTGTCCATTCTCTAGTAAGTCCCTTAGTCGCCTTCTACGACACCCATGGGAAGAAATGGGATGGTGCTATTTTTTTACGTCCAGCACCAACCGGATCCTGATTTAAGTATAATGCTGTAATTACAATAGCAGATTTTCCCCTTATCCAAGGTCACTTTGCCAGTTCCCTATCAAATCTAACCTTTGCACAAAGGCACCACAACTGCACAACACTATAACATCACTAGCATCTCTGTAATTTTCCGGCGGGTTCCCTCAAATTAGTTTAAGAGGGAGAATTCACGAGCTGTTGCTGCAAATGGCGGGTAACGAAGTTTGCTATGGCTATAGCATTATTCTGTGCTAACGATCATTTGTCACGATATACTATTAGATTAAATATTCGTCGCGAGAGACAAGTGTGGTAACTATATTATTGACTTGGGAGATTTTGTAGCCAGTCGTCGCTTTAGTTAAGTTTTTAAAGAATATAGTTAAGCGAACGACTGATTCAAAATGGAAAAATATAGCTGCTGTAATGATTATGAAATATTACAAAAAAATTGCTCGAGTATCAATAACTATTCCTACAATAAATATATCGTGTGCTCAAACAGTAAATCCTAATAAACCAATCGCTAATATTGCATAAATTATTCCTAAAGTTTGGAGTGAGCTGTGTTGAGGAAAATTAAAAGTCAGAAAGAAATTAGCGATCGATTTCATAAAAATACAAAGAAGCTAAAAACGTATTCCGTTAGGTACGCACTTTTCAAACTTCCACAAAGGGATTATACATATTCCGGATTTTTTTATAAAAAATAACTTTAATAAAAGTTTAATTAAACCCGAGAAGTTAAGTGCCGTATCTCTCTCTAATGAACGAAAATTTACGAGCAGAAAGTCAGGTAATATGAATTGCTCAGTTCTGTGCAAATCCCTTTCAGTGAGTTACGGGTACAAGCGACGGGGTATTCAACATTCGGCGCAGTTTCAAAACAGTAGCTAAATCCGTTTTTGCAGCGTAATGATCTTTTTGTTCGACTCAAGGTTGCAATAAAATCATGAGATTAAGGAGACGCTTTTTGTTGAACATGAAGCAATTTGTAGTCATTACCCAGGTAATGACTTGTAACAATTGTTACAAAAACTAGTGAAACTTGAATGACTAATATATATTTAAACTTCACACAGGCACAAGTCGCAAAATAAACGTTTGTTTTATATTAACACGTTTGAAGTCTGTCTTTTCATACAGTTGTCGAGGTTATTCAAAGAATCAATACGCATACAGAGGGGTAATTTTTAACCGACTTCAAAAAATGAGGAGGTTCTCAATTCGACTGTATGTTTTTTTTTATTTTTGTTACCTCAGAACTTTCGACTGGGTGAACCGATTTTGATTATTTTTTTTTTATTTGAAAGCTGGTGCTTCCCGTGTGGTCCCATTTCAATTTCATATATATCTAATGATGCGTTTAGGAGACAAACAACGGAACTCTTAAAAAAATAATAGTAAATCAACCGTGATTGCTGCTATCGCATAAATATGCATTGTTTTGACCCCAAGAATGATGAAATTTCGAATTAGTGGGGTAGGTACTATAATTATAAAGTGAAAAATGAAAACTTTTTCCAAAAATAATAACAACCAACAAAAAATTTAAAATACATATCCAAAGTCACCGACTTCCGAAATTACTTATTTTTCACTTTGTAGTGTTTTTTCGGAAGTCAGTTGTTATTTTTTTTGGAAAAAGTTTTTGTATCACGCTAACAGTAAGAATGGCTTTCATTTTGACCGTCCAACAACATTCATTGCGTTATCTACATCGTTGAGCAGATTTTTTTTTTCGAACATATGAGGCAATGGATTAGCGATATCTTTCAAAATCATTCAGATTCTAATTGATAGTTTTACGCAATTAGGGTACGAGACTAATTTTAAACCAATCTCGTGTCAAATCTCATTTTAAATCGGGATTCACGACTACTCATCATTTTTATAAAATAAGGCCTAAAACTCTCCCGCTTACAACTTAACACATCGCTTTCTCATAAATGAGACTGAATTCGTGGGAACGCGGGGATTGCTAATATCCTTTGTTATAGCCGCCATCCCCATACAGGATAAGTTTTTATCCAGTGCGCAAACTGTAAACATCAATTCAGCAGCGCAGAAATTTTTCGTCGGTAATACAAAAAAATCAGCTGTTCCATACATTTTGGCCGCGTAGGTATTGGACTTTTCTTTGAAACAGCTTATTTTTTTTTTGTAAAACCGATGTGAAATTGGGTCTAGAATGATAAGCTGAATTCATGTTTACAGTTTGCGCACTGGATAAAAACTTACCCTATACAGGGTGAAATGTATACACATTTTATACCTATCCACTATACACCTTTATACACTCTGTACATATACCGGTTCTGCGAACGCTTCCCTGAAATCAGCGGTTTGTTTGAGTTGTAAACACCAAATGTGGAATTAATAAATATGAATTTTGCATTTCGCTTTTTATAATGGTTAACTGTGTACAGTGTGTGTTTGATGTTTTTATTAATTTGTTTAAAATGTATATTTGGGTAGTTAGAGGAAGGAGGGAAAATTGGCTCTTCCTGTTATTATACCGTTTTGGACATGTGAGGTGACTGTAAATGGTGGTTTACTGTTAACTCATAAATGATCCATTAAAATCTATATACTTAGCGTCCATTTTGTAATAAATCCTACTTCCTACTGTCCTATTAATATTATAAATGTGAAAGTTTGTATGTTTGGATGTTTAGATGTTTGTTACTTAATCATCACGTCTAATATCGACTATTTATTAGTGATTCTCGTGGAAATCATGTCACTTGGTTTAAATAGGTTGATTATACTTATGTAGATTCTTTTACATATTGTGAATGAGAGAACGTTGTAGACGTTACAGACTGTAGATTTATAGACGATTTTCTATTCTTTATTTTCGTTCCTCTTACCTGGTACTTATTGATAAGCCTGCACTGTCCTCCCATACCTATTATCACTGTAATTTTAAAACATTGTAAAAGCCAATTATTTTTGAAAGAGTAACCGTGGAGTTTCTTGCCGGCTCTTCTCCATAGGAAACGACAAATTGGAACCGTGAACCTAGCTTCTGACGTTTCATAAGTGCCAGGTTTATGTGAACTAAAATATTTTGATTTTGTATTTTTAATTGAATCACGCAATAACGGTCGAACGGATTTGGATGAAATTTGGCATCCAAATAGATTAAAACCTGGATTAACATGTAGGATACTTTTTATTCCAGTAGTAGCGGGCGAAGCCGCTGGCAAAAGCTATTTTCCTTAATAATATTTTTGGTGTTTTGAGCCAAAATCTTAATAGCATAAGAGTAACATCCCACTCATACTTTGGAATAAAAATATTAATAAGGATGTTGTCTTTATTTTCAGGTCGGAAAAGTCAGAGGGTCGTATCAAACTGTCGTCATGACATTACACTGGTGGATGCATTGGTTCTGGGTGACGACGCTGCTCACCATCCACGGTAAGATAATAATATAATCTGTTATATTGTAAAAATCTTAAATTTCATTGTCAGACAACGCACAGCCTAAGCTATTAGATATTGAAGCATGAAATGTGACCCAAGGGTTCCTTATACGTAGCAAAGGTGCACACTATGAGGAATTAAAAAATAATCATCCTCGAAACAGTTTAATTTGATTTTTCTATTGTTTAATAGTTCCGTGTGGTGCCGGACGTAAAAGAATAGCACCATCCCATTTCTTCCCGTGGGTGTCGTAGAAGGCGACTTAGGTACTTACTAGAGAATGGGCAGCAGCGTTCTCTATGCATTTTACCACCATACTGCGATCGCCAACCCGCCTGCTAAGCGTGGCTATTATGGCAAATCCCCCCTTTTGGGGCAGGCTTATGTCCAACAGTGGACGTCTTTCGGCCGATATGATGATGACGAAAGTGTTTAATTAGAGGATGAAAGTTTGTACGAAGGTTCGTCATTTTTGCCGATAGAAAATCCCATCGGGCACATGGCAATCATACGTTTGTTTATTAGCAAGAAGTATAATTCAATTCTATTAACACACACATTTTAGAGTTAATGAGTTAGACTTTTAGTTTTAGCTTCTTTATTTTGTTATGATTTAGCACGTCTTAGGTACATCCTACAAAAAATAAACCACAAAACTCTTGTGAATAATTTAAAATTCTCGAAGAATAGATAACCTATTATAAATGTGCCTCCACTAAATAAAGCACCTCTTTTCATAAAATGACATCACTAAGCTTTTTCTTAGCCTCTACCTCTTCAATCAGCTGAACGATGAAGGGGTACTTCATTCTCACTCTCATCGCATAATTGATCTGTGCGCAAAGTTCAAGGTTCGCATGCTTCAACTCAGCCTCTTCAAATACAACGGAGTCATCATCCCATGCCCTTAGTCTTGGATCATTGATGGACCCTTTGAAAACTATTATTAGGTCAAGTTTTTTGATGAAAAGAAAGTTTTTATCATGATAGAATTTTTTAAGAGTTTTTTAAAACAGTTTTATTAATCTTCAAGACTCAGTGGCACGTAAATAAATACTTTTTGTACACTACCTTTCTGAGAGAGGGCCAGGCTTGGCTAATGTGCGCTTTTATCATTTCAAACGTGACGATATTATCGTGGACGTCTACGTTCACGTCACGGCAACACGCTGACACAGAGAAGTAAAATGTATGGAAATATATGAAGACTCTTAAATTTCCGTCCACGATGACGCTATAACGTGTCGATCTTTGACAGTCGTTACGGGTCGTCAGAAGCCCGAAAGTCTGACAACCAGTCTTACCAAGGGGTATCTTATTAGGTGACTGGGTTGTGGAGGTCAAATAGGCAGTTGGTCAATGTAAAATGCTGGTATTTCCCAACATAGGAAAAGACTAGGCAGATGATGATGATAACGTCATAACGTGGGGTCCGCGCCCACTCGACCTGCTTAGACTCAACTCGAAGAACAATACCAGATGTTTTACTACGAATTCAGTGCCATTCGTACCGTCAGGCAAAATGTTATTCTAATTCTAAATAGCTTATTTTATTATACATAGAATATTTAATGTTTCGTTATGATAAGTAATTTATCCTGGTAGTCAGTGATTTTCTTTTTATATTTTAGAAGTTAGTAACTACTTGTTAACCTAATAATTTTAATCACGTATAAAGACTGATTCAATAAATACCACCGTGCCACTAGCTATAAGATTGTAATGATAATTAACAATAATCTGTGATTTTAAAAAAGGATAAGTATTTACTTGTTACATTATTGAGTTATTTATACAAACATTATTTAAATAACGTGCACGTATGTATGTCCATACATTTTATGGAAGTGGATGTCCACGATACTATCGTCATGTTACGTCGACAATATTTGAAGTAGCGAAAGCGTTTACGTTTAGAGTTGCTACTAATCTGTGACTAATTCGATTCGAAATCTGTACTGCCTCTACGACTAGGACTGTGCTTTCAACTATGCAATTTATGTCGACTTGTTTTATTAGCTAGTAAAATACTTGGGGCAAACAAAACTTCCGCTTACTGCAAGTTGTTTCCTTTATATTTGCGTTGACATTCTGGAACAAAATATATTATAAAGAGCCAGCTTTTCTTGTCATAACTTTGGAGTTTCCAGTGTACATTATTCATTCCTTGCAGTTTAATTAATAATATGGAGTAGTTAAGAAAATCCTTGTTGAAGCATTTATTTAAAGAAGAGTTTATTATCAAATGTCGTTGTTGTGGATAAATTCAGAGATTTATTTTGAACAGCAATCAACTAAAGCACTACACGAATTACGTAATAGGTCTAGTATGAAGTAATAACGCTGTCCTATTTTAAAATATTCAACCCCTTTCCATATTACCTGAGCTCATTAGCATAAGTGCTAAAGCTGTCTCGCTGAAGGATTGATGTCTGCAAAAGTTCAAGGTCAACTAACATTCACTTACAAGTATCTATTGGCAATATAGCCAAGTCACTGGAGCCATTTCATTTAATTTGTCGAATCAGGGAACGTTCGATCGCGGCAAATTGCCAGAAGATGGCGATAGGTAAAACGTGCAACTCTTTTATAGATGCAAGTAAACTAAAAGAAGTCGGAAATATTTTTTTTAGCTTTGCACCCAAGTCGTGCAAAGTGTTTTGGAAATCATTAAATAATAATAAACTAAAAATCCACATATCGTAAAGCTCGAGACATACGCAGTAAACAATGAGTAGTAAGTTTTGTTCTGGCGCAAAAAACCTACACATTATTATTGGAACTGGTCTGGATAATGTGCGAGGGTGACGGCAATAGGCTCTATTACATGGGACTTAAAAGAGGGTCGGGAAACCCCCGAAATTATTTTTTTACGTTTTTTTGCAATTTGAAAATCAGTATCTGTATGTCGCTGTATGTTGAACAAAATATGATTCGCGACCGTAATAAATATGGCTTTACAGAATTATAGTCCTTAAAGTCATCTGTATAACCCTCTAAGTTCGTTTAATTCTATTGAGACTCTTTCATGAAGTCTGCTCTTCAATAGACTGCAAATTACAAAACACGAATGACAATAGAGTATACACTTATTTTTGAAAAGTGTCTTAATAAGATTCTAGAGTGCTAATAAACCACAAAAAAAAACACAACATCTTTATTTAATCGATTAGTGCCATAAATTTGCATTTAAATTTTACATTTTCAAATTTCGCACGTAATTTGACGAAAACGCTGGACGCAGTGGACGCCATATTGCTCTGTGGTTACGTCAGTTTGCTGTACAAACGAATGAGCTGATATTTTATAAGACAAATGTTAAAATTTTAAAAAATCGTTATTTTTCTACTTATAGTTGGTTTACTGTTTCTGAATGCAAAATATTATTTAAATAACAATTACTTTGGTTACGAAAATAATAAAAATACAAAGTTGCTCAGTTGACATGCCGTATGTCGTAAAAACAGATTTAAAAAACTGAAATCTTTAAATTGTATTTTAAAATTTATTTTGTTGTTTCATATACTAAAACTAACATTTTCTGACTGCATTTTGCCTAAGCTATAAATTAAATTAAATTAAATTAAATAAACGTTTATTTCAGGCTATGTCAATAATATATTTTTAGAGATTTTCTCATATGGAGTAAAATACCCTATCTTACTTTTGTGGGCTATTTTTTCGCATCCTTAAACATCACTGGCCAAATATACATGCTAAGGTACACCTCTACCTAACCATTCCAGGAATGACAGGCGTGTTATGTTACTATAGAAACATGAGACTATACATAAACGATCTACTCACATTAAGAACCTTTGAGCCTACTTGACGATACCACAAGCACTTCAAACATTTTGAAACTGCGTTTCAGTGAAAGTAGATCTTCTCATCACAAGAATATACATACTAAGCTTGAATTATAAAGAAAAGTTGACAAGAGCTCTTCTCGTCTTGCAACAGTTTTAAAACTTGGAGAGCAGAACATGCGCAACCTCTTAAAACATAATAATATGTACCTGCGGAAATGTGTACACGGAATGAAATGGGCTTTTGTTTTGAGATGAGTCCATAATAAAAAAACTTTTTTCAAAAAAATAAACAACCAACTTCAAAAAAAAAACTAAAAAGTGAAAAATAACTTTAATTTCGGAAGTCGGTGACTTTGGATATGTATTTGAATTTTTTGTCACCGCCTTCCGAAATTAAAGTTATTTTTCGAAGTCGGTTGTTTATTTTTTTGAAAAAAGTTTTTTATTTTTCACTTTTTAGTGGTTCACATGTGCTTACCCCTTCACAGCGTACCGGCGTGATGTTATGTTATTAACTGGTGTAAACAATTGACAGACATGAGATTTCAGCAGTCCCTGTCCATTTGCTATCATTTATTGAGGAGTTCCGTTGCCTATCTCCGAAGTTCTTCATCAGATCTTCACCAAATTGAAATGGAACCACTCCGAGAAAGTACTCTTCCAAAAACTACACAAATAGCTTCAAGTGTGCTTATAAAATTTGAAGAGTTATCTCTATTTCTCCAGGATCCCATCATCAGATCCTGACTGAAAAAAAAAAAAAAGTTCCGACGAATAGAGAACCTCCTTTTGGAAGTCGGTTAAAAACGACATTCAAAATTGTTTGTCATCATTGCAAATAATATTGTCATCATGTTTGTTTTGTTGCTGAACATTGGGTCCTGGGGTCGATCGCCAGTTCGGATAAAGTAGGGTTAACGATTTTCTGGAAGGAATTTCTCAGTGGCCAACCGGAGTCTGTATCTGTGCCCGGTGGATCACAATAGGTTGGCCTCCTATTACATGGGACTAAGATTGCTTTTCCATCAGAGATCCATCATTCTACTCGACATAACAGACAGCTGTGCTGCTGGGGAGTTTGCTGCGCTACTTCTTCTTCCCAGCTATAGCACTAGGAAGTGGTGAAGGCCGGGCGTTTTGGGGGACTGTCTAATGTAGTTTTGACGTTCAAAAAGTGCTGACACCAGCCTACTTTGAATAAATGACTTTTGATTTGAGATGTGCTTTGCTTGCAGCTATGTTGCGACGATGTGAAACCTAAGTTACGAAACTATGTGAACGTTTCCACTAATTCTAAGCTGTGTAGCGGACTGACTAAGATGTGCCACGAAGATGCGCAGCTCGAGCTAGGAAAGGCACGAAGAGTGATTGTAGTGTAGCGCGATGAGGGCAGAGGCTTTCGTACATCCGTAGCTCTCATCCATAGCACGCATGCTCCCATATAAAAAACAAAGCTTAGTGAAGCCGTTTCCACCAATGCTATGCTATGTAGACGACAAACGAATCCCCTGCAACGTAGCAGAGCACATCTCTGGTGGAAAAGCAGCCTTTAACATGATTGAAAAAATTTGGGTTATACCTACTGTATACCTCTGTCTATAACTATCACAAAGGAAACTAGCTTCAGCTATTCAGAAACCTATACGACTGCCAACTAAAGCAACCATATACGCTAAAATATCTAAAGGCTCAAACTGAACTGCTAACAAAGACAAGCAGTCTCCAAACAGTTTGGGTCAAGGCTCACCGATGCCAATAATACGCAAATTATTCATAATGTTCACGAACAATACGGAAACTTCAAACATTACTGGTTTGGACGTGCAATTTAAGACGGCTGTGAATGCGAACAGAGGAGTATTGTTTAAATTAAATCATATTCAATTTCCTCGTTGATCTTGAGGTTTCAAGCACAACTGTTGAGCTTGAAGTCCTGGTCTCAATACCCGGGTCGGACAAAGTTTTATTGAGTTTTTCAATAATGATTTCACTACAGTAGCTGCATTGATGCCAGGTTAATCGCAATAGGATCACCCCCTATTAGGTACATGGGAATGAAATATAACTGGCAAAATGTGTGTGCTATAAGTAAACGTCTGCCTAGCATAAAGGAATGACAGAATAGACGTGATGTTATGTACGGCGCGTTGTGTTCCACGCGCGCCTCAAAGAGATGTCAGCAACAACTGGTGGGGCCCGCAAGGGCTGATGCCTGCCAGGGGTGCGGGTTGTTCGAAAGAGATACCGCGGCCCCTGGCACACAGGCAACTGAGGGAACACGGGTGGGTTTTAGTCAGTAAAAGTCTGACACGCCCTCCTGCTCCACCCAGAGCGGGAGAAGTCATTTAATTATTTGCCACCCAGAAAAAAGAAAAAAAAACGTGATGTTATGTGAATGGTATCTTAAATCATCTTTAAACGTTTGACCATTATTTAAACAAGATGGATCTTTGCAGTTGAATTGTGTTGATTTTGGCCCATGTTCAGAATGTAAGGATCGATTTTGATCTATAGTTCTGTATTTAGGTGTAATCGTTACCTCGACCAGTGGCGTTGTATCTTGCTTAGCAACAAACCGCATGTTTTCGGAGATTCATATGTCAACGTTTTGATTTATGACTGTACTCTTCAAATTATCAAGGAAATTACAAAAATACATAATGTCACTATTTTCAATAATACGGTACTTCCTAAGTGTCCATTAGGAACTCAAAGCTTTACAAATAGTTATGTCCTCCTTTCGAAAGTTATTTTTCATTTGACGCAACTCAATTATAAGTTGTCCAGCACAAGTTTTCTTTTGAAACCGTCGAACAGTTTAACACAATAAAGCCTCGTTTACTTTCCATCTAGTTTTCTTGTGACCAACGCTAAATTGTTTCTTTTATAAAAGAATGATAGAGTATTATGTCATCCTTTTCGTGGCTACAATCAATATCTTTACGAATTACAGAAGGACTATCTTTTCATTGCGAAATAGTGAAGTAGGAATCCCACGCTTTTTTTTAATAAGTTATTACTTTTCTTTGAGTGGGAATACAAACGCAATTTGTATGAAAGTGAACCTTTGTAACAAACAGAATAAATTTTATAAACACCCACTCAGTTTGTACGTGATGTTTTCTTTAGAAAATGTAACTATTTAAAATGAAAAATATCGCTGTTCAAGAAGCGTTTTCTAGACGAAAAGCAGCGGCTCTTGACGAGACCTTAGAAAGACATTTTAAAATAATGTTCCCTATTTTGACAAATCTATACATCTATATCTATACATATAAATAAAATTGGAGTGTCTGCTTGTAATATTAAAATAACCGCTTTTTGCTACATGCATATGAATATATATACGGTACATATACCAAAACAACATTTTTTACAATTTTTGTCTGTCTGTCTGTTCTCGCTTATCTCTGAAATGGCTGAACCGTTTTTGACGGGACTTTCACTGGCAGGTAGCTGATGTCATAAGGAGTAAGTTAGACTTTTATTTTAGAAATATTCTTCTGATGTATATCTATATTAATATAAATAAATAATAAAAAAATAACTATTCCGCGCGGACGAAGTCGCGGGCACAGCTAGTATAAATATAAAAATAGAGAGCAGTGCTGGCCCAGTGGTAATGGCCGCGACTTACGAGTTGTAGGTCGTAGGTTCGAACCCACGCAGATGCTTTACTTTGTGTAAATTATTTCATCACCACTGCTCTCAAAACGGTGAAGGAAAACATCGTAAGGAAACCGGCATGTGCTAGAACCAAAAGTTCGAAGACATGTTGTGACATGTCCCAACACGCATTGGGCACGCGTGGTGGTTTACAGCCTGCCCCCTCTCACAGCGAGGAGGCCTGGGTCCCAGCAGTGTGAATATTATAGACTGATTATGTATTTTGACAAATTCTACCACATACATCCCAATGTATACGACAACAATAATACACCACTCAACAGCTTAGCAACCTTACATCTACATTCACAAAGACCCATTAGCCCTTCTGACACCCTCTGTCCCTTTAGTACTTACGTTAAAAGCCGTACTCCAAAGTCTCACAGCCGCGTCGCTATCTGAAAAAGGTCCTTTATTGTTGAATAATGAATGACGGTCTTGTTCATAAAATGCTCGCTGAAAATACACACGCATTTTCTTCTTGAAAATGAAAATTTTATCGTTTTTAATTTCCATTCCCAAGGTGAGCGCAAAGAAATGAAGGTGTCTGTACTGTATGTAGCTGGCACTCAGACAGTATACTGATCTCCGATTCTGGTAAACGCATATATGCTTTATATACTTGTAAAAAGAAGCTTCCTGATTAACTGTATGACGAAGAACGCACGGCTGTTCGGTTTTTATGTTTAGATTCAAATTTATTTATTTAGCTTTCACAAGGTTCTTAAATATACAAATAGCGGTTATACAGGGTATGGAATTCTCGCTAACAGAAGACATAAACAGATTAAGCAGTGGGTCCCAAACTAGGCACAGCTTGTATCTTGGTGACCCAATGTTAAATGTTAAACTTAATGAGCAGCAAAACATTTATAGTACAATACCAACCGTACTTACTTACTTACTACTTAACTCTGTTAATTTTAATGAGCCCTCAACGTGCAAACTTACCCTAAACCCACAGTCTAATGAAATTAAACTTCCCAACACCGTTATCGTTAGCCGTGCCACAGCCTAAGTGCTAAGTTGAGTCACCAAACAAACTAGTGTCTCTGAAAACTACGTCTAGTGATGCATATGCTTGTCTATGTGTATCTACTTGAGATGTTACACTGCACATACATATTAATAAGGAATCAGGAGCGTGCGTTTGGACACTAGACATGATTACAGCCAGCAAAGGAAGGAAGGTATGACGAAGATGATAATATATGCTATTATGAAAATCCCAATGTTATACCATAAAGCCCACCACAATTTCAGTGACGTGCAACCTCGCAAGATACCAAACGTGACATTAGCTAAATGCACAAACCGTGCTAAGCCAAAACCCAAAAAAAAAACCTCGCAAGATAAGCTACGACGCCATATTGTTTTCTTCTACGTTCCGTGTTCTGTGTATATATTCGATTTTCAAATACTACGTTCAGCCAGCCTGTATTCACAGATATTGTAATAAGTTCGTTTGTAAGCTCCATAGCTTCACATACACAATTAATAGTGAGTCGTTACTATGTTTTAAAGGGCTCTTTATGTATGTAGTAGTTGAGAGCTGATTAATTTGGCTTCTCTAGGATAGTGTCCTTCATTTATCAATTCCGATGGACAAATTGAATCCCATGGTTCTATTGAAAATCTTAACCTATTGTAAGGCATTCCAGGCAGACAATATAATATGAATGTAAGGTGAAGATACACTATTGAACTGTAGAAACGCAGAGAGTAAAAATTCTGCACAACTCATGATAAAAGAATGTCAATCAGAAAAGCTGATCCAATTACAGTATCATTTCAAGACATTGCTGAGCGATCATACATTGACATTGTGGGAACGACTTGCGAAACACGAATGATTAATGTAAGCAATAACGTTGCTGTATCCACTCCAATGATTCAATACAAAGCGAATGTTAGCAATGTATGTAGAATATTATCAGGCATAATGGAGGCAATGCTAAGGCGTCATGTTCGCAAGCAAGTTAGCAAAGTATTTGAATATGCTACATTTGGAATAGCTCCAAAGTTTAGTGAAGCACAATGTGAAGTTTTTAATATTCAGAAATGAAATGAAATGTTTATTTATGTAAGTAGATTTTAACACGTCAATATTTGAAAACTAGACAGTGCCGGCATGTCCTAGCTGACTGATCCCTAAGATAAAATACCGAAACAAACTCAGAGGTCATGGTCTTTTTTAAAGTCCAAACATTATATTATTAGGATTTTGAGTCTATAAGACTCAAGAGCGATGTCTGGAAAGGTCTTTTGAAGATTTAGTCATTGCAGCTTTACGGTGCCCTGTCCTAACAGACGAAAATAGATATTTCATTCTCAAAAATAAGAATGACATTATGCCAAGTAACGTAATAAAGTGTGCGCTATGGAATGTCATCAATAATAGAGCGAAATGAGTAAATTTCATTTTCAAACCTCACAGTACACAAAAATGAAAAGAGAAACGTCTCTGCTTGAAGGCATGGCAGTAAATTAATAATTTATAGCTTTTGAATCGATCTGCTATCACGTAGTAAAAGCAATTAAAAATTCAACCCTTTTTTACTAACAACAATTAATCCAATGAAAGCACTGACCTTTAAACCCAAACAAATCAGCGACCTCAGTCAACGCACGTTTTAACAGCAACTAAACGAACTCCCACACGCAAATCGATACCTATTACCGCTTGGAAACCGATACCGGTATAAATAAAAAGTAAAACTAATAAATTACCTTTACTCTATATTTTAGCTAACAGCTTTGACCTTGGTACCGGTGGCCTGGATGTTGAACGTGGTGCGGTGAAACAATATTACTGTGAATGGTGGTATATTTTATGTCTGGTATACATTACCAGACATAAAATGTCGGTTATAGTTCCAAAGCCAGGGATCATTGAAAGAGTCTACAAGAGTTACAGTTTTTTCTAACACCCAGTGCACTCTTGGGCAGTCAGAAACAAGTCATGTCTCGAAGAGTTCAAGACAAACTACAAGCCATTTTTGCCGCAGGTGAACTAAATCCCGATAGGCCGACTAATCTCATCTTACAATAGTCGTAACTGGGGTAAGAAGTTGCGATCTGCCACATTTGGTTACACTGGATTGCGACTCCGTCTTAGTTGAGAGAAAAACTCAACACCAACAACTAAACTATAATGTAATTTAATAACTTGCATGCTCTGTATGTGTACTCATGTTTCCACAAATAAAGAATCTTGAATCTTGAAAAAACTAAACTGATGATAGTTTACAATACGAAGAAAGAAATCGATCAATTGATTGACAGTGTTGTCGACAAGAGCGGCTGCTGCATAGCACTCAAACTTTTATGACCAAGTCAACCGATATCTGCAGCAATTTGAGGATCGAAGCCGATACATAATATATGACCTAACCTTGGCACGATAGAAGTCACCTGTCTGTACCTACGTAACGTGTGTGTCAGCGTAATGATAGATTAGTGCGAAAGGCTTCGCACTTACGTCGACTGATAAGGGCACTTCAGATCGGCTATATGTAGCGATTGTCATAGTTTTATCACATGAATAGGTTTTGTTTCCATTTCCACAAAACGTGTTTATAGAAATGGTTCTATTTATTTGATAGTCTTCGCGTAGATAATTAACATACAGCTCGATTTTGTAAGTCTTTACAACTATAGTTCTTATAGTTTGGTTTATGAGATAGCTCATGGTACAAATATTAGTCAGCATGGCCATATATTTTGGTATAGTCACCCGTAGTGGCAATTTTAATGCACTTTTAAAACTTAGTAAATCACCAAGTCAATGCTCGAGAACGAATTACGGCGTAAACAATGCGCATACGTCGGTCTCACTTCAAGCTCTACTACGCATGGCCTCAAGACCTGGCCTTTAAAACTAGAAGGCATCACTGACTCCTTCATTAACTCGCTATAAAGTAGCTATGATTGTCTTGTGCTCCTGTAGCTAATGCAAGAAAAATTTAGTTGTGTGACTTGTAATGTTAGTCACCAAAAACGTATGGTTTAGTCAAGTCTCAATGAGTAGCCACAAAAACGTAAAAGACTTAAGAACAAAAAACAGACCGTTTTTACCACATTTTCAGCCATTTCATATCTTTATTCCGTTCAGTGAGTGTCTATTAACTCGGTGCTTAGTTACTGCTAAGATAATTTTGTGCAGTGTCTCGTGCAGGTCAATGCTCCTCTCATTGCTTGCTCACGCCCGCTCTAAGTCATTTGTTTAATGTTTATTTATAAACTACTAGACTGTACAGTGTCCACTTAGAGCTAAGATTTAAGTGAGATACGATACTGTGAAGTTAACAAAGATAGATGACTAAAACCACTTTATAATATCAGTATAGCCTTTACCTAAGTAAAGGTCTAAACTGGATGCGATTGGTCTACTTGTGGTCAGACAAAGATTAGGAATTAGATATGGATAGCTCAAGTCTGTGGTTGGTGGTTCAGGATTAAGGGTAGCCATATCGATGACTGTCAATGGATATTGGTGGGTTTGGTACAAAATCAACATTTGAGGCACAAACTAACTGAACATTTTAGAGCCCAAATACCCTAAAACACAAGAGCATCACCATGAATCATTTATTATCACCATCATTCTTCATTCACACAGATAGACAGAAAGACGAGACGACGACGGGACAACTACGATCTCTGCCGAAAGACGTCCTCTTCTGGACTCTGGCCTCCCCCAACCCTTGCTACAAGATCAAACTCAAATAATTTATGAAAAAAAAAACAGTTACAGACACTTTTGAATTGTCAAGGGGTCGGTCGGCCAGAAAGATGAAGCTAGTTGCCCATTCCGAAGCGTAGTAGGTCCTTATGGAGAAGAACGGGGAAGAAACTCTCCGGACACTCTTTTAAATTAAAACATTTTTACAAAAAAATGGTAACATCATGCATGTTGAAATTATGCATTTATACCTATATGATATATCACATTCGCATTATGCCACAACAACCGAATCAATGGATCAATCAACAATTGATTTGCACACCATTCGTATTCTGGTCATCTCCCAGCGACATTTTTCCATGTCCCATCTCTACTTATGCTATACAATAATCTGTGACAGGCACATACAAGCAACAATTTCTCTTAACAACAACAGCTGTTTGTACACTCTGCATACAATGTGTCAATAATTCAAACATTTACATCAGCTAAGAGTTGGTCCATCTACGGAGATCGTTGATCTTCCAGCCATTGAAGCGTGACGACGGACGCGTCATGTTTCATGTCGTGTTCCATCCTTGCATGTAATGGCCGATGCAACACAATGAGCAATTGTCATTGTTGTCAGCGATTCAATGTAGGCAATTTGTTATGTTGACAATTGATTTTGACTAATTTGTTATCTTGTTGGAGTGTGAGGACGTACATGGTGATAGTAGGAGATAGTAGCTTATTGGCTGTTTCTAACTGAATTATTATCAGCTTTATCCCAAATAAGCTTGGTAAAGGGAATTATGAAAGGTAGTATAATGTTACCAGTCATACAAATGTTGTTATTATTTTATTTTACACTAGCTGTGCCCGCGACTTCGTCCGCGCGGAATACTTATTTTTTTTATATTATTTATATTAATAAAATTTCTAAAATAAAAAGAAGCCTACGTTACTCCTTATTACATCAGCTATCTGCCAGTAAAATTCCCGTCAAAATCGGTCCGTCGTTTCAAAGATTAGCCGGAACAAATAGACAGACAGAAAGACACAAAAATTGTAAAAAAAAATATTTTGGTATATGTACCGTGTATACATCCATATGCATTTAGTAAAGATGGGATATTTTAAAATTCGTAATCCAATTTCATTTATTGTATAGATTTCGCCAGTTACCATCAACCAGGCACAAATTGAAACTCCGGGCGTCTACTGACAAATTCCTGTAAAAAACAATACTTTGCCCTACCCAGGAATCGAACTCAGAACCTAACGCTCAGCAGTGGCGCTTGCGGCCACTAGACCAACGAGGCATTCCAACAAAAAAAAAGTTATAGCTTGTATTCTTATGTATATAATCGCTGTGATTATTAGTCTGTCTATGCGAAAGAGCGTTACATTTGCACCGGCTATAAGCCTGCATTGACGTCAAAGTAAGCTATCGTCATAAAAATAACATGGAGTTATATCACTGCATCTATCAGTGATTATATGCTCTAAGGGCTTACATTTCGCGTAATCGACGGATTTATGAGTCTGTGTGTCAACATACTGTTTTCACATAAATAATTTGATATCTGTAAGTAGGCTTGTACACTTCAATCGTATTTTTTATAAACTAGACTAGATGAGCTCGGCGTCCATCTGACTTCTCTGAGAAGAAAGGCCAAAACATACTCAAAGGTCACAGTCTTTTTTAAAGTCCAGACATAATCTTGGTCACATCATGTGAAGACCATTTAGATGGGTGTCTGATATGGTCTTTTGAGGAAAGAACCACACAGATGAGCGGATCTGTCCAGTGATAATATAACATCACGCCTATCTTCCACGAAGGGTTAGATAGAGGTATACCTACAGTAGACCCACATTTTGCCAGTTATGTTAAGTACCATGTCATAGAGGGCATTTATAATGTTTTCGTCGTAAAATAGCAAGACTGCTAAACCCCAGGCCCGCGTGCCACTAAGTAGCCCGCGTGCCACTAAGTAGCCCGCGCGCATTTCGATTAGCCTGCCAAAAGCTATCAAGCTGGCGATAGTCTTTTGAGAACAGATTTCAGAACTTCAAAACTGGTTTTTTTTTTTGTTTTGTATGAACCTATTCTCAATTAGCCAAGAATAAAAATATTTCGAAGTTGTTAGGTAAAAACAAACACTGATAGTAAGTACTTTTGAAGACCACTTTAAAAATCCTTTTGTTTCAGTAAAGTATTTTTTAGATTATTCAACACACGAGTTTTGTTAGTTACTAGACACTTTTTTTGTTAGTTAAATTTTAGAGCTAGGTAACTAATCTGTAGACAAGTTTTATTTACTAGATGGCCCACCGGCTGACATAGAATCAAAATTATGGCCTGCCTTCAAAATTGGTTGGGTTAATGTAATGTATGTAATGTAATAGTAATGTAATTATGTTTATTTGACTATGCACAAAGGGGTCATTTATGGGTAACATCAGAATTTTTGAGTATGTATGTGATTCCAAACCCTTTCTAGTCTTGACGTTTTTATTGAATAATTTTATTTTAAAATGAATATACTCTGTCGTATTTAAACAAATGGTATAAAAACTGACATTGCTGCGCAGTTGCCCATTGAGCCAGTAAAAGCAATTAACAGCTTACTGAAAAACATTCTCATCTCTACGACATAAACCTTTGAAACAAATTAAAAGTGACGACTATTTAATCTATATGTTAACAAGACCATCACGTCCGACACTGATTGACGACCCTGGCAGAATCATAGCTGTGGAGAAGTGAACATCCTGTCTGATAACCAGATCAAGTCTTCCATCAATAAATCTGCTGAATGACGTTCAAATCATTTCTTACCGCTTGCGATTGGGTCATTGTTTGTATGTCATTGAGGTAATATGTACTATTTATGATTTGTATACGGATTCACCACTGCTCTCTTGGCCTAGACAGCAGTGGTGGTATTGGTATTGACTTAGGCGTTGTAGGTCGTGGGTTTTCGTCGTCCGCAAGCCCGCGCCTACGATGGCCGGGATTTAGTCTGGGATTCAGCCAGGAAGTCTCCTGCGACGACTAAGGCCGTGAGGGCGCATGTACTGCGTCTCCCTCACGTGCGCCGCCTCCTTCTTCACGAGCATTAATGCTTCGCAGAAGGAGGTGAGACCAATGATATTACGTAGGCTACATATTATTTTACCAATCGGAAATGGGTGTCTCAGTTTTTTCGCTCCGTGCCGTCAATGTGGCAGATCAAGCTGTCACTCACAATTAATCATTTGTATGTTTATGATTTGAATACGGATTCACCACTGCTCTCTTGGCCTAGACAGCAGTGGTATTGGTATTGACTTACGAGTTGTAGGTCGTGGGTTCGAACCCAGGGAGGCGCTTTACTTTGTTTAAATTATTTCTACACCACTCCTCTCAAAACGGTGAAGGAAAACATCGTGAGGAAACTAGCATGTCCTGGAACTAAAAATTCGAAGACATGTGGTTGGATTTTGAGGATTTGCTCGGTACAGACTTAAGTAAGTATCTTGGTACATTATTTGGGTTTTCATTTCTTTAAGCATTCACAAGTAAGACCATGGCTTACCAAGTCTCTGTAAAGCTAACTACCGTGTAATTTTCAAAACATTAAGTACCACCCGCCACATACATCCTTAATTCAACTCTCATCTGCCTAGCCATTCACAACTATGTTGGGTCCAGTGTAGCCGGATGCAGGTGAATACCAGTATTTTACTAGGACAGACTGCCAATCTGAACTCCACAACCCAGTTACTGGATAATACGATACCCTTGATAAGACTGGTTGTCAGATTTGCGGGCTTCTGACAACCCGTAACGACTGTCAAAGATCCATGAATGACAGCCGGCACTGACGGCTTAACGTGCTTTCCGAGGCACGGAGGTGTCTTGGTATGTAAAGATGGTCACCCATCCACGGACCAACCGCGGCAAGCGTATCTTAATCTGTTCGATCGACCCGTGCAGATATTAATACCTAGTCACAAGACCCTCTTTCAACTGTCTGTTGCTAAAAATAATTTAGAAGGTGCCAAGCGCCATTTTCCTCTCAGGAATCAAGAAAGCCTTGATTGCTGGTTAGGCTCAGTGATTAGGCCAATCACCTCTGCACTGATAGGTGTAATGTTCTGCCGAGCCCCGGTTCCCATTAAGGTTTAAACGAGTTTACCTTTCCCTAATAGGTATATTGGGCGACTTAATGATGTTTGCTGAAAGACAAGTAAATTGAGGTACAATGGAGCGGGCTTTGTAGGTAATTAGTCTATTTCTAAGGCTTTATAGTGTTAAAAAGGTAAGTGTTTTATACGCCATTAGGATTAGACTTATACAAATAAAAAAACACTGTATACCTTTCAAGCCGATGCCCAGGAGTGGGACTAATATTATGTTTCCTACTCCTGAGGCCTTCACTTCTTCCAAACTTATATAACGTATATTGAGTGATTTCTGTCCACGTCGAGTTTCATTAATTAAAAAACTAAATTTTAGTCTTGCAATCGTAATCTAGGGTCCTAGTTTTCGGTCGAAGTGATGCCTGGGCCTGAACCTTTGGTAAACCTGGCAGCAAATCTGACAAAAATGTTTCAACGAACCGCCAATCTTCTCGGTCATGTCATTTAACGTTCAGAACCCCTCTTTCACATGGAAATTCGATTCAGTAACATATTCTGATGTTCATTCAATTTATTTAGCATCCTCTCATGTCCCGAGTAAACACATTTTCTATTCTCTTTCAAGTGTCGTGTAAATGAAACATTGTTATCAATAAACAGGAAAATAACACCTACGTTGTATATATTTTTATGCCTTATGGTGTTTTTCACTCCGAGTTTAGCTACAGGATTACTGACAAATGCTAGCACTGACTGGACAAGTCCACTCAAATCTTTCCTCACAAGAATATTTCAGACATTAATGTACATGGTGCTCACATGATCTGACCAAGATTATGTCTTAACTTTAAAAAGAGACTTTGACCCTTGAGTTTGTTTAGCCATTTTTTCACAGGGTACTCAGATAGAAAATGTCAACTCCATCTACATTTATTTTTGTGTCTGTAAATATGTTTCTGATATACCATTTACAGAACAATTTAATTTCATGTTATTTCCCAGGATTAGGTTGGCAGTCTTAATCAAATGTCAGTTACAATGTTTAGCCAGTTGAGAGGAACAGATAGAAACGTCACGTGTGATATGAGCTTTATAGAAAAATTATTGCTACAATTAAAACCGCTAGTAGCACCCTAGTTCCATGTACGTTCTGAACATTGACAACGTTTTCATATAAAAACTTGGGCACCTTTCTTACGAGAAACGAGTAAAGCTAGCAACTAAAAGCGGGTAGTCGAGCAACGAGCAGTACCTGCGCAATGGCGACAACTGGCTGGTATCGTAGGACATACAACGCGTGAGGCTCTCGGCGAGTGTTCTGCCTGCCATTAACGAGTACTCTCTTTGATAGCTTTGGTCGCTGCGAGAAAAGAGTATCTACTAATTGAAGGTGTCAACAGTCAGCGATCAACTAATTAATACATTATGTATCCTTCTTATTTACACGTGTCTTACAATCTTTTGAACGTTTCTTCAGCGAAAAAATCTTTGATAGCTAGTCGCTCCTTTGTCAGCGGTCCTTAGGATAAAGATATTTACTTTTCCATTTAGTGTTAAAAAAACATATTGCCAAACGCAGTAGTAATTTTATCGCACTCAAGGCCTCGTGTAACATCAATTCTTTCTGGGTTAATCACACCATTTCAGTACTGAAATAAAGTACCTACTTACTTTTAAAACGATACGGGCAAAGCTAACAGTAGTATTTATACAAAACGGGTTGCGACATAGCAAATGATAGTGACAGTAGGTCCAATTTAACGATCGGTAATCGTTTAAATAAATAACAGTGTTTTTATTTCCATTTATTTTGTAACTTTCGCTAACTGATACAGATAAATACGGGCCTGTACACGTACAAATACATGGTAGAAATATCACTTTCTCGTAAAGTTTATTTTTCTCGGAAAAACATTGACATACAAAAACCCAAGATACACAATCAGCGTCTCAAAAACGTCCATATAAATAGGGCGCAATGTGCGCAGGTGTCAAATAGTATCGTCAGTCATCTTTCAGAATTCTTTTTGGACGTTGCTTTGTAAAAACCATTTTAAGTCATGCGTGTAAGGTTGAATTTGCAAAAACAATAATGTGTTTTATCATAACTTTAACCGCTTTTTTTTGGCTGGGAAATCATCAAATAACTTCTCCCGGTCTGGGTGGAGTAGGAGGGCGTGTCAGACTTTTACTGACTAAAACCCACCCGTGTTCCTTCAGTTGCCTGTGTGCCAGGGGCCGCGGTATCTCTTTCGAACATCCCGCACCCCTGGCAGGCATCGGCTCTTGCAGACCACACCAGTTGGTGCTGACATCTCTTTGAGGCGCGCGTGGAACACAACGTGCCGTCGACCCGAGCTTGGTCCTTATCGGACAGCGAGCTACCCATTACTCGCCGAGAGTTACTTTAGTTCGAGACTGTGCATCTTGGATTTTTTATATATCAAAAAAGTAATAACAATTCACATTTGTAAACGTCATATTTTGTGTCATAATATGACGTATATAAAGACGTCTCACCCACGTCATCCAGCCCTTTTTTCGCAAGTGTCAAAAGATATCTACGTCACTTGTACTAAAAACATTTTTTTTCCTCTTTCCTGCCTAGGCCCTTAATTAAACAGTAAGAGGTCTGTTTACGTTCGCACATTAGTAAATGTTCGCGATTTTGTCCCGCACTAGATTATCAATGAACTGCTTAACGCCGAAAAGAGTATTTTTTCGACGCACTAGAATGCACTTTGTTGGATTATTATCAATGCTCGGTTAAACACCGAGAGTTAAAAATCCAGTGCTCTCTAAATTAAAATTTGGTTAATTGAAAGGGGAGAATTTTGGATAAATGATTTTATTTTTGTAATTATGTTTGTACAAACACTTTTACACGTCATTCACATTTTTAAAACTAATTGAGATGTGCGTTTCAGTACTTAGAATGATATAACTGAGATATATACATAATAAAACATTTTCGATTGCAACATGAGCGTTTATACCCACACAAATAAATAAAACTGAAGTGTCTGTTTCTAAAGTCAAAATAGCAGCTTTTTACTATATGAAACGGCGAGAAACGAAACTGACTTTTTATGACACGGCTAGACCGATTTTGACGGGATTTTAGTGTCAGATAGATCTGATGTTGGTTTGATGTGAACTTTTCCCGTGCTATAATTTCCGAAATCCACGTGGGCGAAGCCGCGGGCACCTCCTTATACAGAATCCAGCACATGAAGCTACCCCATACTGTAAAATTTTCCCATTTGAACATGAACTTTATGCTTATGTAATAAAGTTGAAAATCTATCAAAGTAATTTGACAGATTAGGTTAGCTTGATTCATCATTAATTCATTACCTTAAAACTTAAGCACATACATAAAAATTCCGTTTTACAATCCATATCAATATAAACTCGAGCAATTCGTTCATTTACGTGTCGCTAACGTGCAATTTAAAGTGAAAGTGACATGACGTCATGTTTTATTGTTGTCTTTACCCTCTTTGTGAGGTAACTCAACATATAAATGAACAAATTACAAGATTAACGACTCATCTTTCATTTAATTACACGAGTTTACATGAATTAGGTACGTAACGTAATCTTGCGTTTAAATGAAAATCATGCATTTGTTCGCTGTTAGGATACCTTCTATTTAATAGTTTTATACTTCTTTATCTATTTGTTTTTAATACATAAACTCGACGTTCGTTTCTTCCCATGAAGGTAGGTTGAAACTTCAGAACATTACCTCCTGCGATTCTTCATCATCATCATTTCAGCCGAAAGACGAACACTACTGGACATAGGCCTCCCCCAAAGGGAGGTGGTTTGCCATAATCGCCACGCTTGGCAGGCGGGTTGGCGATCGCAGTATGGTGGTCAAATGCATAGAGAACGCTGCTGCCCATTCTCTAGTAAGTCCCTTAGTCGCCTTCTACGACACCCACGGGAAGAAATGGGATGGTGCTATTCTTTACGCCCGGCACCACACGGAACGCGATTCTTACATACTCATTTTGCTTCGCTTATATTCATTTCTGGTCATACACTCACGCTGGTCGCAGGTACTATGCACCTGATCTTTCTGAAGAACATCACTAATAAGGTCACTATATTACAGTACTCGGCGATAAATATTGCACATCGACCTTTGGAAAGAGACAATCGGCTAATTTCGGCTTCGTAGAGCGTTATCTCTGTCGCACACTACCTATGTGACGTTTTGTCAGTCGTTGTTCAAGTGCGATAGAGTGCGGTCGCGTCCAGTTCAAAATATATATTTAGAGTTGTTAACACCCCCAAATTTAAATAATTTAAAGTTGTACTATGGCATCTTTAGGAAAAAGAGGGAAACCTTTACGAGGTCAGTCACGCGAAATTATCTACAATGTTTATAAATATTTTGGAACCGAAGCTGTAATTGAGAATTAGAATTATTATTATTTTTATTACAATGTCTCATTCTAACAATAGGTATAATGGTGTTTATTATGTACACTACAGCTTTCATTTTCCAAAATAATTAAACACGTACACGTAATGTGAACATGTTTTTTTTTTTTTTATTTTACCCCAACCTAAACCCATCACTTGTAGAAAAATTAGTGTATTTTATACAAAGAATAAAAAGAATTATCAAAAGAAGCAAATCATAATTGTTTTAACAGCTCCTAATAGATACCGGACTGTTTGTATTTCGTGCGACAGAGATAACGCTCTACGAAGCCGAAATTAGCCGATTGTCTCTTTCCAAAGGTCGATGTGCAATATTTATCGCCGGGTACTGTATGTTCCCTACCGTCGTCGTTTCCATTCATATCTGCCTAGCAAATACATTTTGTTTGTTGCCCTTCATTCATGACCAAACCATCTATGCATACTCTTTACAAATTCTGCTGTCTTTAGTCAACATATATTTTCGCAAATGCTGCTTTGCTCACGAATAATATTAAAGAATCTGCTGCAAATTCATCGTGTGACCAACATCAAAAAATTTATTAAGGTGTGTATACAAACACGCCAAACATGTTATCCGTGCGTTGAAGATGTGGACGAACCCTTACAGTAAAAGTAAATAAGAACACTATTTTTGTGTTCACACACATTTTAATCTTGTTAGTGATCTAGTTCTAGTTAGAAGTTATGTGGAAATATACACGAGATACAAGTGTGGACGGAAACGCCATCATTTTATTCTAAACTATCTTTTGCCAGCTATTTTACATATAAGCCCTCCTCTTGAATCACTCTGTCTATCGATGAAAACTGCATTAAAATCGGTTGCGAAGTTTAAAAGATCTAATCGTACAGACGCGAAAAGCGACCTTATTTGAATACTATGTAAAGAAAGCCTCTGTCCTTGCGACTAATACACTGCTGCAAGGTTCGTTTGGTGCCTAAATGACGTTGACCGGAGGGCGCTGTTGCTAAACACCTGGTATGACCTACAAATAGTTGTTCCGGGCCTGGCTGTTTGTGTATGTGAGTTTTAAATGTTTGTAAACGCATCCACAATACAGGAGAAATGTGTGAGTGTGGAGCAAAGTTTAAAAAAAATAAAAAAAAATTGTGCCATTGTTTTGAGAAATGTATTGGGAAAGCACACACAAGATGGCGGCGTTTACCATATAAGTAGTTATCGCTAAAGAATATTTTCAACGGTGACAAAATAATAACTTTTATCTATGAATTAATTCATCTGAATCATAATGACGCATTCTTGTACCTTTTATAGGACGTTTTTCTTGCATAACTTTAAGATACCTCAAAAAAATTGGATGCCATTCATAAACCTGTATAGGTCAATGATTTATACCCACGATGCTATAGCCCGCGTCGTGGGTAAACAGATACGCTGTTATTGTCTAACTCTTATATTACATGAGAACACAACGCTAGCTCTATAATTAAAATTATATCAAAATAAGAGGTTTACAGCATATTTAATTAGCATTTGTAATGATAGGCTTATGTTACATTACATGCATATTATGCATATATCCCTAACAGCTAGATATACATAACTATAGACAGTGTAATTAATCTCGTTACTTCATATCTGAGTCTGTTATATTAGGTTACGTCAAGCGTGGTGTTCGTTGCCCATGCACACACAGACATGTGCCTTCAGCTTTATTTATTAGCTTTGTTCAAATGCACATGCCCTAATTTTTTCTTCCTTTTCAAATTGATTATAATAAAACTTCAAAATTGTATTATTATCTAACAACCTACGTAAATTAAGTCCTTACAGGCGGTCAGCACGATCGTGTACGCAGAGCAAATATCAAACTGGTATACTGCAGTTTGGGGCAAAATTTGGAATTAAAAAATAGCGAAATAAAATAGTAATTTCTTTATTGCCATAAAAACAGGTTACAGAAAAATGTAAGGCCCTGGGCTAGGATAAAGTACCTGTATTTCAGGAGCCACGAACCAATCACTAGCCAATCGTTTTTTAAATGGCCATATCGCAATAAAAAACATTTTACTAAGGCCATTTTTTTTAATAGTCAGATAACTTTTATCTGAGGAATAAATATGTCGGTTTGACAGCTTTCGTATAGAAAATATGCCAAAATATCAGATTTATTCTGCAGCTAAAAGTTATCTAACTATTGAAAATCAGCCCAAGTCTAATAATTTCACTGACAAACAAAAACTACGTTTTATTATAAAACTTTTATAATACGTTGAAAAGCATCACCGTTCGTGTTCCGCCCCCGTATGTTTTCACACATGCACTCAAGTGGATTAGGTTTTCTAGGGCGCTTTTTAAATACCACAGTTTTTAGTTGATGACTTCGAAGCGTACACAGTAAAAATAGACTGTAAATACTGGTCTATTATTAACGCTTTTCTAACATTCTGAAATGAGGTTACCAAAGCGAAGCACATTTCTTTGAAAGAAATGGGTTACTGCGTTACTTACTTACTTTCAAAAGTAGAGTAAATCAAGAGAATTATTATTAGGTGGACGAAAAAAGGACGTCTTAGCTCTGGAATGGCTTGACCAAAATGAACAATGAGACACTCATCATTTCATTTCATTTAATTTATTTGCACACCATAATGTATATAATAGATGTTATGTAAGGCTTAAAGCTAAAGTACAGATATGGACCCTGTTAGGGCACAGCAACATAGTATTAACGTGCAATTAAAATTTAAAGAAAAAAAACAAAAAAAAAAATTGTATGTTACAGTTCTTAAATTATTCTTATTCTTATGTGAACTTATAAAATACGTATTAATAGTAATAGTTATTTAGAGCAAGTTAATGTTAGTGTTAATAATATTATTAAATTTAAATTAGCTAAAAATAAATGTAAGTAGAAAAGATCAAATTAAAAATTTGATGGTAAAAGTAAGAATAATGTTATTCAAAATCAGTCATGTATAGTTATTATTTTATGTAATGATCATTCTCATCATCATTCTCGTGACTACCGTGAAGAACAAATTGGGATATTAAGTATCCCAAATTATTCTTCTCGGTAGTCACCCCCTTTCTAACCATAATATCTTACACACAGTCCGTCCATCGTTTCTTTGGCCTGCCCTCGACATTCATACTCAAAACTAATGCCCAATGAGACATTGTACCTCCTGCCATGAAAACCATGACAGGGTTCCTGACTCCCCTAGTCAGGAACCCTGTCATGGTTTGTGAAGAATTCATAAAACCGCTGACGTAATCACCATCCAGACACCCCCATCCCCCATGTCATCAAAAATAAGCAAAGCAAAGACCCCCCGTCCCCCTGTAGTGCTTACGTAATACTTGAATGGCCCTCTACCAGAAAAAAATTACAAAATTACTACTCATTTTACTCCACACCTGAACATTATACCAAGGGCCTCACATTCAACAACCACATAAGAATCGAATAGAAAACTCTTATTTCAGACCGGAGTCCAAACGATTAGTAACAATTTCAGTTATCTTCTAGTGTTAGTACTTTACAGACACAAATATAGGTACATATACAATTTAAAATTCAGTGTGGAGCTCCATCCACCACCGCAACATTGGGAAATCCCACAGATCAGAGGCCCTAGTGTGAGTTTCATTTAACCATTTCGATCAAACGCAGTGAGCGCGTTCGGCGCTCCGATTGGCCCTGGATTGGTGAAGGACCAATCAGAACGCCGATCGCGCTCACTGCGTTTGATCGAGATGGTTAAATGAAGCTCAACTAGGGCCTCTAATTATAGGTACACTGTAAATGCTATTGGTGCTGCCGCGAACACGCGTCATTAGGGATGCACAGCGGCAAAACCATTAATATTATTCTCTTCAAAGAAAACCCTGCGTTGCGTCTAGTTCCATCAATAATAAAGAGTCTATTATCTAATAAATACTTTTTCTTTCTTTTCTTTCTTTCTATCTGAACTCAAACTAGCCGCTTATCATATCCAAATGTTTCGTTCAAAGCATTCCACAGCAATGTTATGTCCTCTAAAATAATTAAACGTGCCCGCAGAGCCCTGACGGTCTGTTTAGTTTGAACTTAGTTATAATTGCGTCCGGAGCAATTTGCGGGAGACCCTGTTGAGCAAACACCGGGCTACTAGAGCCGAATTGTGCCTAAATACATTTGTATTTGTTGGGATTTGTTTAATTCGGTTTTGGTTTTATAATTGCTTTTACTGAGTTGAATGGAAGTAGTGTATAAATTAGCTGCACAGTCTTCTTGCTAACGAAGACCCATTGATTTACATAACATAACTCATCACGCCATTATTCCCGACAGGGTTAGGCTGAGGTACTTCAAGAACGTAGACCCACATTTCGCCAGCTTTATTTAAGTCCCAAGTAAACCCCTGCTAATATAACTTTTATAACATTAACAAACTGGGTTAAAAGTTTAATAAATTCTAAGAATTTCGCTTGTGTTATGTGAAACAACACAGATAGTTGTTATAAAAGGAGAACGCAAAAGAAAATAAATAAACAGTATACCTACAATAAAATGTTTGTTCATATAAAGTAGAATAAAGGCTCTATCTATTGTATAGTCATAAATTATGTACAAAGGCTTTTCAGTATCCCAACTCGGCAAAAGAAAAGGCAATATACTTCGTCGTAGCAATAAAATAAATAAATCCCAAAGTCGCACATACATTTACCTTACCGTAAGTTATTAGATTAGAAGTTCTGTTGTGTTTATCAAAGGGTCCTAACAAATCACGAAAGTAAACCTTAACTATTTGCAACAATAGGGCTGGCAGTGGCACTGGAGGAAAAGAAAATCATGGCAAAACTTGAAGGACATCTAATCTTCTTTTGTCGTTTCTTGTTAATCTTATTTTTGGCTAGCCAAGTAATAACATAATGTGTTTTGTTAGAAAGAGATACCGTAGCCCCTGGCACACAGGCAACTGAGGGAACACGGGTGGGTTTTAGTCAGTAAAAGTCTGACACGCCCTCCTGCTCCACCCAGAGCGGGAGAAGCTGATGATTTCCTACGCAAAAAAAAATGTGTACTTACTACTACTTTTTTAATCCATCTCTGGTCTGGTCTGGTGATGGTGGTTAAAAAGTTACGAAGTTACGAAATGTTAACCATATGCAAGATGGAAAGAAGACAAAGAAAATAGCAAGTTCAAATAAAGTAGCCCAACCTAGAGAAGACTGGTTATCTTTGGAGGAGGCTTTTTCCTGAGGAGGGTTCTTCCAGGTGGAATTAGTGCCCAAACACGATATAGGCGTCCCCAGACATTCCAGTCACGTACTTACTTTTTAACTTTTAATTAATTACTTAATTTAGAACTCGTATTTTAAAATTTTTACTTACCCTTAATATTATTATTTCTTACATTTGGTTTTGTCTTATTTTACGACAGCTGAATATTATCATCAGAAGCATATTTTTTATCTATGTCTTGGTTCAACCAAACTAGGCGTTCTCCAAATTTTCAACGAGCTCGTCTCCAGATACTGAGTATTGGCTTTATCCAATGAAAATCCGAACACACTTCAACCCTAACTAACAAACATAATACAATTTGTAGAACTTTCAACCTTTCCTAAGTCCCGAATATCGTATCCTAAGCAACTTATCAGACGAACGACCCTCGGAGATCTAAATAATGTCCCAAAGTCTTCTGTATCAACGAATAAACTGTCTCTCATTACTCTTCTACGACATAAAAACAAGCTGAATAAATTGAACGGTATCGAATTGACGTTTTTTTGCACATTTTCGATGGAGCTCTGTCCTCGACCTGCTGTGACCCAACCTCGCGGCCTCAAATGAAGGCACGAGGCCTCTCCCTGATTCGATGGTATAGTTAACGAACTTCAGTACCGAAATTGATGGAGTTGAGTTTTGTTACAAAGCTTTAAATAAGATAGAGTTGCCTTTTTTTTTGTGAAACGCTCAAAGCGCATGTCTCTGCCTTTTTCCAATAAGTACGTATTGTAAGTTTATTTCACACTAGCTCTTGCTAGCGGCTTCGCCCGCACGGAGGTCGAAAATTATCCTACTGAAACGAGGCACTACCGGTATAAAAAGTCCTATCGTATGTGTTAATCCAGGTTTATAAACTATCTGTGCGCCACATTTCATCCGTTCAACCGCTTTCGCATGATTGAGTAGCAAACACCCATCCATCCTCACAAACTTTCACAGTTATAATATAAGTAGGATGAGTAGGATGGGAACTTTAAACCAATTATTTAATTATGAATACACATATTTTGTATGCGGAGGCGCTGCACTCGAAGTTGTTTACGAGTACGTTCACCTAGGACAAACTTTCTAGTTAGTTAGGTCCAACTTCGAGAAAGAGGTCTATCGTCGAATCCGACTCGGATGTATTATATGGAATATCTTCTCGTCCCTAATACCACAGTGTCTCAAGACGAAAGTCTTTGACCAGTATGTGTTGCCAGTGATGACCTATGGTACAGAAACGTGGTCGCTCACAATGGGCCTTATCAGAAGGCTTAAAGTCACACAAAGGGCAATGGAGAGGGCTATGCTCGGAGTTTCCCTACACGATCGAATCAGGAATGAAGAGATCCGCAGGAGAGGTAACCGACATACCCCGAAGAATTGCCAAACTTAAGTGGCAGTGGGCAGGGCACATTGCTCGCAGAACAGATGGCCGATGGGACCGAAAGGTTCTGGAGTGGCGACCGCGTATCGGAAGACGTAGAGTGGGAAGGCCTCCCACAAAGTGGACCGATGAACTTGTGAAGGCTGAGGGAATCCGCTGGATGTGGGAAGCACAGGACTTGTCGAAGTGGAGGAGCGTGGGGGAGGCCTATGTCCAGCAGTGGACGTCTTTCGGCTGAAACGATGATGATGATGATGATGATATGATGTATTTTTGAACATCATCTTTTAAGACCTTATGTATGTTTTATAAAAGACGGCATAGTCAAGGAAAAAGCATTAAGTGTGCGCTGGAGAAATGTAGACAAATACATAAGCCTATTTTAAAGGTCACCATTGTGCAGTCAACATTAATAGAGGCTTTTATGGCTCAACTGCATTATCGTTTTGGCCTTAAAATGCCAGTTGCCTTATTGACACAACAAAACACCGTCGTCGTGAGTTGGCTTCACACGGAAGAGATAAAGAGGTCGATTGGAGGCTGCCTTACAAATACTTGACATTTCAGGCCAAATAAATGGCAAGCTCCTTACCAAAAGCTAGACTTCTGTCTTCTTCTAACATTATGGTAAAGATATTGTGTCTCTTTCTGACTTATAATAATAACCCATTTTCGACTCGTTTGGCTAAGGTCTTCGTGTGCTAACCTGGATTTGCAAATGTCACAGTTTCACAATTGTTACAATACTGTTGTGAATGCTAAGTTTCTCTAAAAAGGTCGTAAGCTTAGGTCGGTCTTCTAAAGTATGAATGCCTTCATAGGATTTTCATAGTAGCTAAGATTATTTTTATTACACTAGCTTTTGCCAGCGGCTACGCCCGCGTGGAGGTGCTAAGTTATCCCACGGTAACGTATTACCGGGATAAAAAGTATCCTATGTTTTAATCCAGGTTATAAACTATCTGTGTGCCAAATTTCATCCAAATCCGTCTGGCCGTTTTTAACCGACTTCAAAAAGAAGGAGGTTATCAATTCGACATGTTAATATTTTTTTTGTAATGTTCGGGCATAACTCCGTCATATATAGACGGATTTGCAAAACTCCTTTTTTGTTCGAAAGGGGTTTATTTCGAAATAGTCCCATTTAAATTTCATATACATCTGATTATGCGTTTCGGAGACGAACAACGGAACTCTTCAAAAAGTGACAGCAAATCACCCGCCATTACTGCTATCGCATAAATATGAATTGTTTTGACCCCCAGGATTATGAAATTTCGAATTGGTGTGGGGTAGGTACTACAACTAAAAAGTGAAAAATATAAACTTTTTCCAACAAAAAAAACAACCGACTTCCCGAAAAACACTACAAAGTGAAAAATAATTTTAATTTCGGAAGGCAGTGACAAAAAATTAAAATACATATCCAAAGTCACCGACTTCCGAAATTAAAGTTATTTTGTACATTGTAGTGTTTTTCCGGAAGTCGGTTGTTTTTCTTTTTTTGGAAAAAGATTTTTTGCGTGACTGAGTAACAAACTTTACAAACATAAATATACACACTTTTACATTAATAATATTAGTAGGGTAGTGTTTGTTAGATTATCTTTTGTAGAAGTAAATGTGCGGTAAACTCTAAACTCTCGGTAGATCTAAAATTACATTAAACAACAAAATTGAGAGTAGGATTTATTTATTTATTTATTTTACCATTTATGTACACACATATATAAACAGACTAGAAGATTAGAATAGAAAAATAGGTACAGAGGTGATGATGCTTATTTCTAAAGAAATCTTTTCCAGCATAAATGCGATACGAGAGAAGACACGAAAAAAAAGGAACATCTTCTGTCCAAAGAACAGCCATAAACAATAAAAAAGTCCAATCACCCACCAATAAAATAAAATCAATTCAAACAATTGTGTTACAAAGGCATCAACTTTTCATTTCCGCCAGTAGGTACCTATCGACGAATTGCGATGGCGGCATTCGGCAGACGAATCCTAATCGAATCCGACACTCACTTTGTACCGAGCTTGTAACTTGGCTGGGCTATAAAATACAGGATAAGTTTTTATCCAGTGCGCAAACTGTTACCATCAATTCAGCATTTCATTCTAGACCCCCTAGCACAGAAAAGTGCAATACCTACGTGGTCAAAATGTATGGAACAGCTGATTTTTTTTTGCATTACCGACGAAACATTTGCGCTGGGGGTCTAGAATGATATTCTGAATTCATGGTTACAGTTTGCGCACTGGACAAAAACTTACCCCGTATACGACGAAAACAACGATGAATATCGATGTTTAGACACAAAGTGAAATCAACGACTCTTTGGAGGATTTTCGGGAATTGAGAGTACGAGAGGTTCGCCTAGATTTAAGATAAGGTAATTGTGAAAGTTGTATTGGAAGCACGTACCTACATACCTACTACGAACCTACTCGCTCAAGTAAATGATAAAGAAAGATGTAGGTAGGTGTGAATGAATGATCTGAATTTATGAAATGCTTAAACGGTTGAATAATACTAGGTGCTAACTATAGCTATAGCTGTTCTGCATTATATTGCAGTACAATGTATTTATCTAAGGCTATCCTTCTAACAACTCAGTTAATCTGCCCAAGCAGATTGATTGAGAAATGTCTAACCTTTTCCCAAGTTTGTTGGGATCGGCTTCCAGTCCGGATGAGCTGAACTTATAAAATGGTTTAAAAAAACTAAAAGACACGCTTTAAAAACCAAACTAAAAAAGCAAAATATATTTTCAAAAAAGCGTGGGGTGTTGTTTCTGGTATTTTTTCAATCAATTAATATTAAGCACCCTACGCTTTTTTAAATTATTTTCTCCTTTTTTAGCTTGGTTTTTAAAGCGTGTTTTTTAGTTTTTTTAACCATTATTTATTTTCTATTTTCTAGTTCAGCTACTTATCTACAAAAGCGTGATTTTTCAGATTATTTTCTTGTTTTTTTTTTAATCATTGAATTGTCATAGGTCCTCGATAAGTCTACAAAGTTTAAATTAAATCTGACCGTTTCAAGTGGGTCAAAATCAAGTTCAAAGGAGTCGGTTACAAACAAACATACAAACAAACAGGTGAAGCTAATAAAAAGCATGTAATAAAATATATCAATTAGAATAATTATTCTAATAGCAGCTACCTTTTCGTTTTAATGCCACATCACAACATAACAGTGGCAAACATGAGAGAATTCACCATAAAATATTCACATTTTGGCCTCCCCGCTTTTAGCCAGCCACGGAATATTCCATAAAAGCATTCCAACTGAGTTTGATATATTACACAATAGTGTTCAAATTATTTTGAAGTGCTTATTTGCCTGAAACTAGTACCTGAGTTTTGCAGCTAAAGAAAGACTCCCTGAACCTGCTCGCAAATCTTCCATAAGCGACGTCTAAACCTTGAAATTATTTTCATCGTTTTTTTGGACTCCTCGCCACCAAACAATGGCGATATATAAAAAGTCAGAAAAAAAATCGGACCTTCCATACAAAATCGACGATCTATTGATTTTGCATGGGAGGTCCGATTTTTTTTCACATTTTAACCCATGGTTCTTGGACAAAGTTGTTCAATTACACGGGTACTATCACCCTGAAAATTTTGAGCGGTGACTAAAAATTCACCTTGTATAGACTGGATACTGAAAGTGAACGATCAGATAATGCCGCTGTGCCAATGTCATCAGGACATAAGCCTCCCCCCAAGCATCACAACTTCGATCGATTCTGTGCTTCTCGCGTCTAGCGGTTTTCTACAGCCTTTAGAAGGTCATCGGTCCACCTTATGAGAGGATACAACCTTCCAACGCTGCGCGCGCGCCTCTCCATGACTTTTAACTCCATCGGCTATCTGATCGTGCGAGTAATATGCCCTGCCCACAGCCAAATAATGACCCATAATATATTAAAAGGTCACAAAGGCTTTGGCTCACAAGTAGAGCAGAGAGAACACAGTTTTTAAATTTTCACTTTGACATTATACGGTCCATCCAATTACCAAGCAGCCCTATTAAAATTCTGTGTGTGTTCAAAACATTTCAGTTTGTTCAGCACTGTTGACTTAGCCGGTGACTACAGTGCCTACATTTATGTAAATAGTCACCTTCATTTATTTGAGCCTGTTTCTGGTAAAACATTATTTTTTTTACACCAACGACCATTTGCCTTTAGCGTTTTCTAGTGTATTGTTGAAGGACGAGAATCTGGAACAAATGCTTGCCCCCTTTTTGTGTAAACTTACAAAATACAAAAGATTATTCTGCGTGGCAAGAACTTAATACCTATGTAGTTTCGTGCGCAAAATTATAATGATGATCAAATAAATGGCCCCTATTTCATCACTTTTATGGTTACTAATTCGTTTCATGATTCACGTAACACAATCAGTAGACTTACAAATACGGATACATGGGATTATCTATTGATTTTATTATCTTCTACAATGTTAATCTCGAGTTCAGTAATTGTAGCACTTGACTCAATGACTTGTTATCTTTTTCAGCGAGCAGCGGGCGAAGCTTCGCGGCGCCCCAGTCAGAAGAAATGCTACACATTAACTCCGATACAGAGCTGGACCGACGACTCTCTGAACGACAGAGCCGAGCTATGTACTACACAAAGACACAAGTCACAACTCAGACCTCCAACACGACAGAAAACCAAACAGACAGACCACCAGAAACAATCCCAGTAACAAACACAACAGAAACAAATCAGACAGAAGAAATAGTACACCCGTCCATACAGTGGACGGTAGTCAACATCACAGACATGACAAACACAACTCAAGCGCCAAACGCAAGCGTAACTGTTGCTCCGTTCACTAATCTGACGGAAACGCAGAATTCGACGTTTGTGTCTAAAAAGCGGAATCTGACTAGACCAGACTTCGTTAAAGACGGTGGTGGAAATGTGGCAGAAAGCAGGATAGTGACAGAGAAACCTCTGTCATTAGAGACTACTTTCCTGCAGACGCGGATACCACCGAACGTGGAATCATCTAGAAGGGTGATAGACCAGGGAGATGGAGGGATGGATACTGGAGCTATAGCTGGCATATCGTTTGCTGCGCTGGTGCTCGCGGCCTTAGCGGGAAGCACAGCGTTTGTATTGTACCGGCGGAGGTACTTGAACAAGCCGCAGACTCTCAATGACAAATGCTCGAATCCTGATTCGAGCGGATATCTTGATGACAGTACTATTAGAGTGAGTATTACCTCTTTAATGAAAAATGTATCAGATTTTAAGTGCGAAGGTGATGTTTCTTAAGCACGAAGCAAGAACAGAGCTTGTCGTTATTCTTTAAACTCTCTGGGCTTTCATTTTAGATAGTAATTTAAATTATTAAACATACTCTCACATAACTTGACATTAAAATGTGGTTGTTAGTCAGATTATGTCTGTGCCCCCTATACTCGTAACTACAGCCAAAGTAATCATTATCGACTAAGGTTCTTTTTTGCATAGAATTTGGATACCTCTAACATTTCTTTTTCTCAATTCCAGGACAACTCCGAGGAGATGTACAGCTTGGACAACGATTCTTTCCTGAACTCCCTGGAGGCGATGACCATTCAGAACTACTGGACGGACACCGTCAAGCACACCAAACTGTGATCACGTGACAAATGACGTCACTGACACGAGATGACGACCGAACTGAGCTTATGTACCTTACCTACTGTCAGTACGACTAGTAATTGAAGAAAGTGATTTGTGAATTCAAAATCGAGCCGTGACATGACTTGTGACGTCATAAAGACTTGTTGGACTATTCTAATACTGCTATGTACTGTCAAAGATAGCAAGGAATTGACATGACTAATAATAGATCGATAAACTATGATAAATCTAACATCAGAGGTTTAGATTAAATAAAAATGAATAATTTTGTGAACGCTGATACTGTCTGATTGATTTGACATTTTTAAATAATCGAGAAGATGCGACATGACATTTCGTTTGATCAAAAATGCTGATAATGGTTGGTTGTTTGTTTTACTGTGATTGTTTTAACTTTATTAATATTTTTGATTTAATATAGAAGACGAAATTCTAAAATAAAACATGACAAAATTATACATAATTTAGAGATGACTAAAGAAATATTTTATCAATGAAAAACTAAAATTTTCGATTAAGACTTCTGTAGAAATGACAGATTAAGTGAAAACAAATTCGACAAATCCTCAAATAGGCCTAGGAATGAAAAAATTGGACTTGAAAGATGACCCCGACTTGATTGTGACGTGTACTAAATTTACTCTGACGTTCTTTGAAGTGAATAGTTATGTCGAAACATCAACCCAAGCTTAAGGTTTCCTAGGCAAACGGGGAATGGTCCCACAATAACGGATGTCCTAATAGGTACTGAGCGATTGTAAAACCTTAATGTGGAAGCCCCAGGGTAGCCCACGAAAACCAATTTTCTTACATTTTTGCAATTTTCTGGTCAGTGTCAGAATCAGAACAATGGCGACTTTCGCAATTTCGCTAATTGAATGATAAATCATTCAATGGGTTATATAAATTTAGGGGATTGTAATAATGATTATAATTCTATAAAGCTATATTTGTCATCATCGCGAATCATATTTTAATAAATATATAGCCTGACTGATCTGCAAATTGCATAAAAACGGAAGAAAGTTTGAATTTCACGGGCAATCTTAGCGCAACTTCTAAATGTTAAATACTTGGTAAAAACGTCAGTTTTTCATGACAGCCGTTATAATTTGACGGCCACCGTTCTTCTAGGAAACCATACCTGAATCCTATGATTGTTAGCACTTGCTATATCTTTAAAAGAGGGTAAATTTTCATCAACAGTTTATAACGAATATATCTCTAAGAACCGAATGATTATGCTTAATTTTGTTTGAATCCTTGACGTAAAATGTCCGAAATTGTTACCTACCCATTTTGTAGAGTTTATTCATTCAAAATAATGTAGGTGCGGTCCAGATGTTTAGAAAAAAAATCTTCTGAACAACAGGTGGCGCTAGTAGTCTTATTTTCAATTTCCAAATTCAATTGTATTTATTTTTGTTGTTTTACTAACTACATTTTGTATCTGTTTTTTTTTAAAATAAACGTTTATAAACTGTTGATGGAAGAGTATAGAAGTGAAATGTCAAAGTATAGGTACAACATGTACTAAATTGAGAAATGACAAGAATCATACGACTTTTCTATAATTGATTGAATGTAAATTTTAACTAGTAATGCAATCTTAAGTAAGATTAAGTAATTAATATTTTTAATAAATACATACCTACATGTAGTTTTTAATTTATAATAGATTTTAACCTATGTTTTTGTCATAAAATTGTAAATACTTAATAATTATTGTGATAATTTTCGTAAGAACATTATTTTTTAGATTAAATGCAGTTGTTTTTAGCATTTCCTCGGTTAATGGCACATTTTGAAGTTTAGTAACATTTAATACTGAAGCAAATTCATTATTATAATGATGATATGAAAATTCTTCATTGGAAAGAAGTTCTTGTCGTAAAAATAACAAAATCTTCAAAAATGCATGCAACATAATCTAAAAAAATCAAAGAGCATTTGTTAAAAACCACTGCATAAAATTACGTTTAGACATTGCAATAAAATGTCGCAGCGAATATTGGACTATTCTTGTTGCGACATTTAAATCGCAATGTCTGGACACGGTACATCTTGTCCCAGTAGATTATACATGTAATGTGTACATTTGATATTTTTATAATATTCCCTTTTGTGTGAAGTTTATGCAGAACACTGTATAAGGTCTTTATAAAAAAAAAATGATAACCTAAAAGATAAATAGTAAAATTGTTCTACTGGTTTATCTCTTGGATATTGTTGCATTTTCAAGTAAGTTCCCAATACAGTGTTAAGTACAAAACTTGTAGATCGTAAGATTGAAGATTACTATTCTGTAACATTTTTCCAAATAAATTCCACCATCAATATTCATGTAACATAGTTCATAAGCCCGATTCACGTTAAGACAGTTAAAACCTTATGTATTCGTACGTATTTACTTAAAAATATTACAAGAGAGTTATGGGCGATTTGTCTTAGCGTGAATGGGTGGCTTTAGACATAAGGATGTGATCTCAATATATCATTTTAAATAAGAGTGGAATGTCTTTGTGTGTGATAGCTTTAAAGATTCCGTTTTACTTTCATATTTATGAACTATAAGCATACATTTCAAGCATACGGACCGCGCAAGTATTATTGTCCGAGTTCCCTTTTCAGTTTTATTTATCATAAAAATAACGGCTTTCTTCATATTAAAATAACATGGATCGTTTTATAAGTTTTTTTTTGCTATAAAATGTATGTAATTTTAACGAGCTATGTTCAGAATTTCAAATGTGAATGAATAATACTGTTTATTTAATTCAATCCATAATATTATGTTGGCATATTTTAACATCTTCTTTCTCTGTTTGTATAATTTTATGAATATTTTAATTGTGATTCTATGTCCGTCCATTGGTTGAGATTTGTTTGGTTACACATTTTTTTATTGGCAATGTTTTGAACATCCTATGTAATCAATAAAAATTTATGACACATTAACTTAGCGATGTATTCATTTCTCATCGTCAGTCATATCAAATATTGTCTGTAAATAAATATTTCTGATATGTGTATTATAATAAATGTTGTATGAAATATTCAAGGAGTCTTATAACATATTTAACATTATTTAGGCTGGCAGTTCCAATGGCTTTGAACTAATGCGTTGTTCAGACAGAGGCGTCCACCATCCGATATGGAGCTCTTCAATCACCTGCTAGACATTACCACTGTCTGAACAACGCATTAGATTTTGAAATTAATTGGTGGGCTTTAAAAATGTAATTGTAATACCTAGAATCAAGTATTAAAAGTAGGTGATAATCACTCCAATAGTCAACATGTATCGAAAGTTAAACGTATATGTTGCACGGAATTGCCAGAACCATTTTCCTTGTAAGAAAAATATGAATGTACTTTAATTTTTAAATAATACTGATGTGTTGTGAGATACATATTTTAATAGTTTTTGAAACTACCCATAGAAACCTGTACTTATAATAGATGCCATAGATAAATGATTTTGTTTTAATTGTGAAAGTTAATTTAAGGGTTAGCACAGTCCGAAAGGAATGCAAGACGGAGGAATTTTTATCATATTACTTAATAAACGTTATCAACAGTACCTATCTTAAAGGGCAAACGAGTGCGTCCGTGGACGTCCAAAGGACCGTTTGATGTCTGCATTAATGTTCGTTCATTTTTATACATTAAGGTCTGTTAATAAGGTTTATTATTTAATGTGATCAGAAAATTCTCTGATTAGCTCTCTTTTCGGCCTGCGCTCGCCTTTAAAGCGTTAAAAGTTCCCAGTACAAGGTGCTAGGAGATTTTTATGTCAGTAGAATGAAACGTAAGAACCCCCAATTTATGTAGATCACAGTAATGTGTAATTGGTTTTATAAGCCAAAATATAGTAATACTTTAGTATCATTAAATATATTTTTACTTGGAACACTGTTTTTTATTTCATAGACTGCTAGTGTAACCTGATAAATAATACTGTAATACAGAACGGGATGTAAAAATACTGATAGACAAAACCACCAGTTAGAACTATCAAGAAGAAATTGAAAGTAAAACATGACACAAAGAACTACAGAGCATAAAATAGGACAAGTTGGGGGGAAGACATGCGTCACATCTACGCCAAACGGCCATTGCTTCGCTGGTTTTCAGTGTCAGCCAGCGTTGACATGATCACCCGATGCAGCATAAAATGACATACAAAACGCAAAATTTATTAACAACTAGTTGACCCAACAGACGTTGTCCTGTCTTAACTATGAATATTGAATTCGCATTGGTATCATATTAGAAAAGTTAATATGGTCGTTAGGTTTTCTTAAATTTTCTAATGTTACGCGCAACTTTCTTATTTTTTTCTTTCATAAGAACCCTCTCCTGACAATAACAAACAAAACAAAAAAAGAATTACCTACCAAAATTGGCCCAGCTGTTCACGTGTGATGCCATGACCAAGGGAAATAAGGATTCATTTTTATATTTAAAGATACAAGTTCTAAATTTAAAAAATATAATAGGATAAGATAATTTTAGAGCAACAACTTTTTAGTACTTATGTACCTAACTTACCAAGGAAGCAGGAAACAAATAAAAGTGATCGTGAATGTGTTAGATGTTCACTGCGAGGTCCAATGCGCCGCTCGCAAGCGGCTTTCGAACTGCGCGCGCGCATTTCATGTTCGCACGCAGCCCCTGCGCCATCCGCGCGCCGCTGGCGCGCAAGCTACGGCCGTACTCGAGCGGCGCAGGAGGTATGCGTGTGCCACCCGCGGTTTGCTTAATGGCTGCTTAATTAATGGGCTTCTAACTCTGGTACTATATTCTATCTTATTTTAAAAAACAGAACCTGCCACTAACGTCTTCTGTTTTTCCTTTTACTTTTTGTCAGTAATAAAACAGCCGATGCTGCAGCAATTATGCTAACGGCAGTCGTATGATCCGACATCTTCGGAAATGAATTCACAACTGAGGCTCATATTTAGTTCAAACGCGAAAGAAGCACACGAGCTGCGCGCGCGCTGCACGCGCGCCCCATTCGAGCCTTGCCGAAGTTGCATTACAGCGGCGCACCAAACGTAGGCTGTAACTGCACGCGCGCATTTCGCAAGCGGTTCGCGAGCGGCGCATTCGCCAGGTCTGGACACACCCAAACGTAAGCTGTAACCGCACGCGAGCAACACGTGCGCAGTTTGCAAGCGGCTCGAGCGGTGCATTCGCCAAGTCTGTACACACCCTTACACCTCTGCATACCCCTTTCGGAAACTCAAACGTGATTTAAATATGTCAAACAGAACGTAAAACTGAAATAACTAAACGCTTCCGTCAAGTCAACGTCAATCAGAAATAAGTTGATTTTGACAGTTTGCAGTTGTCAAATAACAGCGAAGGTGAATTCAGGTCCACTTGCTGTAATTATCAATAAACAATTAAAATCACATTCTAACATGGTTCTGGCGTGGTTTATGGATGAAGAGAAAACCGACCAGCGTTTGGAACATCACAGGAACCCACCAGAATACGTTTCACTCGAAGATTTGTTCAAGAAAACTGGCGTAGAATATTTTCAAGTGAGTACAAGTTTTTTGCGTAAATCTAGAACTTTGATAGCATTTGTTATCAGTCTGTTTTTTCACATGGAGACCATACATAGATAACGCTAATTATCTTTCTTAATTGCTATAAGTTCCCGATAATGGTCCTCTAAAAGTTGCAAATCATACTAGTGTTTTAAAGTAACGTATAACTACCTACATCAATTTTACTGCAAAGTTATAAACATATAAATACGTTTGGTATAAACACATTACACAGCAGGTTTTATAAGCACTGGTTAGTGTTTCTTTTCTTTCTTTTTAAAAACATTGCCCCACACTAGGAATATCTCCTGTATAGGTGTGTTTAGAAACATTTAAACTCACATACACAAACAGCCAGACCCGGAGCAAGTACTTGTAGGTCATACCAATATTTATTCCGTGCAGGAATTGAACCCGTGACATGCAGCGCAGCAGTCAATCGCTTACTGCTGCACCAACCGTACCATGTGTATGTGCAATGCGTGCCGTGTTTGATTAAAACATATAAGTATGAATGTTTTACAGGTTTCTAATTTGTCAAATTATCTGTTAACAAATCTCATATCCTTTGAATGTGCTTGTCTAAGTTTTTCCATTGATATTCCCTAATTAATAGATTCCAAGGCTTAGACACTATCGTGTGTTGATGTATATCTGTTGAGATTTGATGTTCTAAAATGTAAACTTGTTTGAAATCTAACAAACATCTGTTTGGAAGGGTTGGTTTGAACAATTCCAAACAAATTATGTGTCAATAAATTATTGGTGGGATCTTTTCTAATCAAACTCGGTACAAACGGTTATTCAGGTAAGTAGTTACTTTGCATTCCATTTCTTTTCAGGTAGTTTCTTTTAGCAATCAAGCTGTTTTTATCCATTCTGCCATTTTGTAAATATTTAATTTAAAACTATGCTGTGAAGTGTGGGGTACCCTCACTTTCAATAAAAGTCAACAGACAGTAACTATCAAATTGCCAAACTCCTCACAAACAACAACTTTCCTAATTTCTTAAATAAATATTCATACAAACAAATAACAATAATTCCAGCTTAACGTAGACACATATGCAACAGACGGGGTACTGGACAAGCTGAAGAAGGAGCGTGGATACACTTATGAAGATGAGATGACCTGCTCCAAAGAGTGCCTGCCAAACTATGAAGAGAAGCTCAAGTCGTTCTTCACTGAGCATCTGCACACTGATGAGGAGATAAGGTATACTAGTCTATATAACATCACACCTGAACCCCCTGTAAGGGTAGGCACAGGTCTCTGCCTTCTATTGCAGGGCCCTAAGCACCTTGGTTAGTATTTTGCCAGTTATTTCATTTCACTATTTATTTATAATGATGCTGCTGGGTGTGCAGCAGGTCACAATAAAAAAAAAGATTAAATAAATTAAGCCTAGCCTGTTCCCAACTATGTTGGGGTCGGCTTCCAGTCTAACCAGATGAAGCTGAATACCAGTATTTTACATGGAGCAACTGCCTGTCTGAGCTCCACAACTCAGTAACTGGGTAACACGATAGCCCTTAGTAAGACTGGTTGTCAGACTTTTGGGCTTACCCGTAATGACTATCAAAGATCCACGAATGTCAGCCGGCACCAACGGCTTAACGTGCTTTCCGAGGCACGGAGTGGCCTTGGTATGTAAAGATGGTCATCCATCCACGGACCAACCGCTGTAAGCGTAGCTTACCTGATCGATTGATCCGTGTGGCTATTATTACTTAGCCACAAGCACCCTTTATTAAATAAATTAAATAACATCTTAAAATGGCATTTCAGAAACCATGCAAATAACCGGTATGCTTGACATTGACATATGCATATTAGAGACAAAGGCGAAAAACAAAGTATGTCTAGTAGACGTAAATCTAGAACACTACAAAACAAATCCATTTGAGCTTTTATACCTGCACTGTTTGCACTGTTTAAATAGGGAACTGTATGAAGCAAAACTCATACCGGCTTATTATGAAAGGTGATCTAACTTTGGTTCTAGACTAAAGGTCTGAGTGATTTTTTAGATTTGCAACTTTATTTTAATCTGGGTATAGTTCTTAATAAAAAAATGACAACTTAGCACTGGACTAAGTCATCAGTTTTGTAAAATGAACCGCATTTCTATACATGTTGGGTTCTTAATTCAAAAACTGGCTTGGTAGTTTAAACTGGATATAAATAAAAACCCTGTTTTGTAATTAGGGGGGATAGAGAAAACAGCACTAGGGTAATCTGTCAAGTTGGACCTTTCATTATATTGCCTTGTCAGGGGCTATTAAATGTTATGTGGTATATATGTCACCGTATGATTGTGAACACCGTTAGTTTATAATCTATCTCGCGAGATTACAAACTGTCGATAAATTGTGAACTGCATCATACTGCTTACCGACCGAATAGGTTAGTTTAGCTTAGAATTGCGACCAACCAACTGCTGCTACTTCCAAGTTAGTGGCCGTTAGTTGATTATTTAGTAATAGCGCAAGGTACTATCCGTCTTGATACGAGTTCACAATTTGACGGTTTCACTTCGGTAGATTATAATCTACGGGAAAAAATGCGTTAAATTGTAAGCAGTATGTTACGGTTCACAATCTTTCGACAGTTCTCTCATCATCTTCTCGCGAGATTGATTATAATCTAACGGTATTTACGGTAGCCGAGAGCTTCTAGACTCCGTGCGTCTCTCATCCATTGGTTTTATTTGTCACCGTAAAATTGGCGAGAAGTATAGCGCAAAAAGGGGGAGGCCTATATCCAGCCAAATAAAATAAAATAAAAGCTGTGTGGCAGGTAATTAACAAAGAAACTGGAAACACACAACAGCGAGATCAGATTGAGTTAGCTCTAAAAATTGATAATGAAACCATTTCAGATAAGTTAAAAGTTGCTGAGACTTTAGAACATTTCTTTACCAACATCCCAATAGAGGTTACGAAATCTCTCCCGTCATCATCTGTATTAGCTGAATCTCTTCTTAAAGAAAACTTCAGTAAGGACATTCCAAATTTTGAATTCAAACCCATTTCTATTGCCACAATTACAACAGCATTTAAAAGTCTTAACATAAAAAACACTGAAGACTTATGGGGCATGTCCGTTAAGGTTCTTGAAGATATCATTGACACAATTGCCCCTGTCCTAACAGGCATATTTAATCAATGTTTAGACACTGGTACGTTTCCTGACTTAATGAAACATAGTAAAGTAGTACCAATTTTCAAATCGGGTAGTAGGAGTGATCCCTCTAATTATAGACCTATATCTGTGCTTCCAGCATTGAGCAAAATTTATGAAAAAATCATGTTGGACCAGATGTTGTCACATTTTAACTCAAATGGGATTTTACATAGTCGACAGTTTGGTTTCACGAAAGGTAGGTCAGCGACTGACGCGGGAGTACAACTCATCAGTCACATTTTGGAATCCTGGGAGAAGTCCCAGGATGCAATTGGCATTTTCTGTGACCTCTCAAAAGCGTTTGACTGCGTTGACCACAATACACTTATCTGTAAATTACACCACTACGGAGTTCGTGGACGAGCTGCTGATCTTGTGCTTTCCTATTTATCAAACAGGCAGCAAAAAGTAAATGTTAACGGGGCAACGTCCTCGGGGTCTCTAGTCAAGATGGGCGTGCCTCAAGGTTCAATTCTTGGCCCTTTTTTATTTCTAGTTTATATTAATGACCTTCCTTACCTGATGGCTAACTTCTCGGATATAATTTTATTCGCTGATGACACTTCCCTTATTTTTAGAATAGATAGAAAAGATACGGATGTCTTACATGTCAACGATAGTCTAGCTGTTCTCTCGAAATGGTTTGCGGCTAATAATCTTTTACTCAATGCGAACAAAACTAAATGTCTTAAGTCCTCATTATCAAATGTACCCCAAGTAGGGCTAAATTTAAAACTTGATGGCAAGAAACTAGATGCTATTTCGGAAACTGTATTTCTAGGAATTACTTTAGATTCAAAATTGCAATGGGGTGCCCACATTAGAGCTCTTTCAAGTAGATTAAGCTCAGCTGCTTACGCAGTAAGAAAAATAAGGCAGTTGACTGATATAGCCACAGCTAGGTTAGTATACTTTGCTTATTTTCACAGTATTATGTCTTATGGCGTTCTGCTGTGGGGGTCGGCAGCTGACGTAGATTCAGTTTTCATTCTACAAAAGAGGGCAATCCGCGCAATCTATAAAATGGGGCCTCGCGAGTCTCTTAGAAACAAATTCAACGAAGTTGACATACTAACTCTGCCTTCTCTTTATATCCTAGAAAATATCTTGTATGTTCGCAAAAATTTAGGTCTTTTCAAAAAAAGATGCGACTTCCATAATCTAAATACACGTAGTAAAGATGAAATTGTGATTCCAAAATTTAGATTAACTAAAACTAGTAAGTCATTTCTAATAAACAGTATCCGCTTCTATAACAAGTTGCCAAAATCGGTTACAGAACTTAGCGATGGAAAGTTTAAAACTCATATCAAACGTGTCCTTATCAAAAAAGCATATTATAAGATAAAAGACTACGTTGAAGACAAGGAAGTTTGGCGTTAATTCCTTCTGCACATGTGGCTTCCCTGGTAACTCATTAGCACCATAACTATGTGAGCCTCTATTAACTTCTTCCAAATTACAATGTTAATTTTATTTTTTACACTTTCTGACATTTTCTCGTCATTATTTGACATTATACAACACTTGTAATATCGAGTATTTATTAGTGATTCTCATGGAAATCATATCACTTGGTTTAAATAGGTTGATTTTACTTATGTAGATTCTTTTACATATTGTGAATGAGAGAACGTTGTAGGCCTACAGTTTCTATTCTTTATTTACATTCCTCTAAAGTACCTGGTACTTATTGACAGGCCTGCACTGTCCTCCCATACCTAATATCACTGTAATTTGAAAACATTATAAAATCCAATTATTTTTAAAAGAGTAACCGTGGAGTTTCTTGCCGGCTCTTCTCCATAGGAAGCGACAAATTGGAACCGTGCACCTAGCTTCTGACGTTTCATAAGTGCCCTTGCAGGTTTATGTGAAATAAAATATTTTGATTTGATTTGATCAGCACTGGGTGATTCCGGGCTGGGATGATGATGAAGATGATATATGGTGGATGCAGGCAATTTAGAAATACTATGATGATGCTCACTAATTTGGCTAGACCCAAAGTTATGTATGCTTAAACCCCCATGTAATATTGATGAGCCTATTGCCATGTCCACTGGCCACAAATCTGGTTCTGAGTTACTAATTACAAATTCCTTTTTTTATCGTGCTGTCCTCATTATAGTAAGTCAGTCATGCATTGAAATTGTGAACCATTTGTACAAATTAATAAAAAAAGTCTTTTGTTTTCCTTTTTTTTAGGTATATAATATTTTTATTGAAATTGTATTATTACATAAGAACTTAATTTAAAAACTAAGGGTCTTAAAATAATAATATGTACAGGTATATAAAAGAAAATAATCATAAGTCATCAAAAAATACGTCCGCATCGTTGGCAATGGGAAAAGTGCCGAAAAGGCTGACAGCATTGTCATGTTGTATAGCAATTTCTTTGGTCGAAAAATAGGCCAACCCTTTGGTCACGTGAAGAGTCGACCAACCGCTTGGAAATGTTTTCCTAATCTAAAAATTCAAATAACACAGTTTGATTTGGTGGTGAAACCCAGCCCCAGCCACAGCCTTTGCAGTAATGTAGAATAAATAATATGTGAGCATTTTTTGAAACTAAGTATGAAACTTACTTCAAAGTGGAAAAACTTGAATAATTTTTTTAATGTTCCAGGTTTGTGCTGGCCGGATCAGGCTACTTCGACGTGCGTGACGCTGAGGACCAGTGGATCCGCATCGCTGTCAGCGCTGGAGACATGATCGTCATTCCAAGCGGCATCTACCATCGGTTCACGCTTGACTCTAATGTTAGTATCACTATATTTTCCATTTTGCACAGAACACGTAGACGACTCTATGACCCGCTGCTAAAGACAGCATTCTCAACACTTTTCGTACTTAACAAGCATGTGACCGTTTACTTTAAAGGGGAAGCGCCAACGCAGCCCACGAAATTCAAATTTTGTTACGTTTTGAAAAACTAATTCATGAAAAAGTAATTCAAAGAGATTATATAAGCTAATGAGTAGAGATCGGATATTCGGATGCATATTTACCTAAAGTTAATTAATGGTTCTGAAAGTATGGAAGCCCCTTACCGCATGTGTTTTTAGTTTTTTCCAGAAAAAATATATTTGGTAGTCTTTGACACGTTCTATTAAGTTAGTTGTGACAGTTTTCCAAAATCCGATTACTTTTCGAAATATGATAAAAAACTTATAATTCCCTTATATGGCATAAGTATGCAGTAAAAGCGACTTCAACTAACTTGACATAATTGGCATAATATGCATTGCAGTAAAGGCGACTCAAACTTATTGCCAGATTTGGCATCGCATGCTCTAAAGGATCGTTTCATCTTACGTAAAGCGAATAATGAGACTGAATCCTCGCTGCCCCACTGGTGAATTGTTAGCATATAAGTCGGTATACTAAGTGTAAAATTTGTAGTTCCTAAATGCAACAGATCTCATAAAATTTATTTTACATTTTTATTAATATTTTTGTTTTATTTTCGGAAACCTTCAAAAAGCAGGCCTTCCGCGATTTCGTGTCGGCGTGTAATATGCTTGGTTAGCTCTTGTCAGTGCTTCGGCTAATACTAATCATCCCCCACTAGTTCATCGTCATCATCTTCGCTTTCATTTGGTATATCAAGACCGTAGAATCGTATTGGATCCATTTTTCTGAAAAAAATATCAAATAATGCTTCACTGCATGAATTTCCACATCTGGTTGAATGCAAAAATAACTAGTAATGCATAGAATGCCAAATATGGAAAATTAATTAACACGTTACTGCATAATATTCCATATTTGTCATGCTAAGGTATGGCATGATTGTCGCTAAAATATTACTTTTTACTTACACGTTTTCAGTGTTTTGAGACCTTTGATAAGTCTTCTTAGCACCACGATAAGAAGATCGGACGAAAAATCGTTGCACAATCACAAAACTAATTTTTAAACTTAGCACACACTAACAACAAATTTCAACGACCAACGGCTGGTTTTACGGCGGTAAACTAGATGGCAGCACATGTGTTTTTATTGAAGCTTGGACGTTGCCTAATCTGTCCTGATATGCCGTAAACGGTAAATTAACATGTTTTTTTATTTCTGAACGTATCAAAATATGTGCCCATATTTGGGTAGCTGTGCGGTAAGGGGTTAAAAACATATTTTTATGCCAGGAACACCAGGAATGCATAACTAAACAGGTGTATAGTATGGAAGCGACTTCTAAATTATTAGCATTGCAAAATTATTCAGATACATATTTATTTAGAATTCATGTTTAAGCCCCGATGCAAATATATGTATGTAGGGTGTAAGGGGTGGTGTGTGTTAGTAAAAAAAAAAAACATAAATTAAATTAAGATTATTACGATACAAAAGTGCATTCCATATTAGCCAACATCGCAACTTTACGTAAATATGCATCCGAATAACTGATCTCTACTAATGAGGGTTGTTTAGTGATTTTAATGATTTAAAAAAAAAACTTTATTCAATTTAATCCTTAAGTGCTAGATGTTTATAAATGTCCTGGACCACACTAGGATTCCCTGTGTTGTGAGGTCCAGTCTCTTCCCAAGTAATTAAAAAAATATATATTTATTCGTAGAATTAATAATATAAATAAACAAATTTATAAAAATACAAACAAACAGGAATTTAAGATTCAAAATTATGACAAGAGGATTATGTGCTTTTGGATGTGAGTGTGTGTGAAAGTGTGGAGTGTGTGTGAGTTTGTGTGGGGGTGTAGTTGATGAAAATGGGTGGTTTGGTGCGTGCGTATCTATTTTTTTTCTCTCGTTATGTCAGATATTAGGACTGTATGTACAAAAGGTTTTCCGTTTGGTCATAATTTTTGGGGTGCAACCATTTAAAAATGGCATTTTTACAGCTGATGTACGTTAAGGTGAGTATAGTTCTATTGTAGGAGTAGAATTTAGAGTAGAGATATGAACCAAGAAATGCAAAAGATCTCCGTGCAAAAGTAGAATGTACTCTTAACCGATCCCACTTTAGCGTTCTAGATGATTGGCCGGCCACTTCTTTAGCATGTCTATGGAAGCGTAGCAGTGTCGAAACAATGAACAGTTTATCTTCATGACCCTCGTTATCAGCTCATTAAACGTCCACGAATTGTGTGCTTATTGTGTCTAAAAAAGTTCTAATTCATAAAAATCTTGATACAATCACTCAAACACAATGTGTAGTGAAATTAAAATGTATCCATAAAACGAAAACCGTATGTGTGTTAAATGAATGTCACCATTAATGCGGCACGCTGTATGATGAAGATGAGCACTAAGGAAGCATTTTCATTTAAAGAAATTAAATAGGTGATAAGACTTGGTAGGAAATTTACGTCTTTTTTCCCGAAAAGAGATCCCAACGGACACACGAGCTTGTAGAATAATAAAACTTTCAACAATAATCATGTCATATTTCCTTTAATTTCAGAACTTCATAAAGGCGAAGCGCTTCTTCATCGGCGAGCCGGTGTGGTTGCCGTACAATCGGCCGGCCGACGACTTGGAAGCTCGCAAGGAATACGTGGAGAAACTTGGGAAAGGTTTCACTGTAACCGCCTGTTAAAAACAAAACACGGAGTAGATAGCAAATAGAGTGTTAAGAATGTATCGGTATGCAAAGTCCTATGTTATCTCATGTTAATCACCGCAACCTAATAATAAAACAAAATTTAATATACTGTCGCATGTCGTGTCATCGGCATCAATGACAAGACACCAATGTTAGTTTTTACATAATTATAATATGGAACATAATAATATTTCCGACTACGACCGTAAACATTTCGATAGATAAATGTAGGGAAAAATAAATCGTTTATTTGGTGCACACAAAAGACATAGCACAACACAAAATCACGATGAAAAGTAACTAATCACATGAATATGAGGAATTGCTACAAACTGCTTATATACAAAAAAGAGGAAAAAAGAACACATTTTGGTATCACCAATATGAATGAAATATACGGTTCGAAAAGGTGACATGTTCGTGTCATGTGGAAAGGAATGTGATTGATAAAGTTAACCAGTTTTTTACAGTCTGCAAAATAAAAAAGAAGGCACTCCGTTTGTTGTCTACTCGTTGTATTTAAAATTCTACGTCCATATCCGAAAATTGGCATAGTATTTCGAACAATATCATAAATATTAAATTGTTATGAACCAGACAGGCTATTGTATGCCTTTCATCATTATCATCATCATTTCACCCGAAAGACGTCCACTGCTGGACATAGGCCTCCCCCAGGCTCCTCCACTTCGACCGGTCTTGTGCTTCCCACATCCAGCGGATTCCCGCGGCCTTCACGAGGTCATAGGTCCACCTTGTGGGAGGCCTTCCCACTCTACGTCTTCCGGTACGCGGTCGCCACTCCAGAACCTTTCGGCCTCATCGGCTATCTGTTCTGCGAGCAATGTGCCCTGCCCACTGCCATTTAAGTATGGCAATTCTTCGGGCTATGTCGGTTGATTCATTCCTGATTCGATCACGTATGTAAACTCCGAGCATAGCCCTCTCCATTGCCCTTTGGGTGACTTTAAGGCTTCTGATTGTTGTAAATGAAAGACGAGTTGACCAAGACTGTTTTTATTGTTACCATGGCAACCTACCTACATTATACGACACTGATAAGGCCCATGCCTTTACCATTAAATAAATATTTAAGCTTAATAAACAGACTAATTTTTAAAGAAGCTAAATTTATCTGGTACGGAGAATCTATACAACTTTTCAAGCTTTATCATCCAGTGTAGACCAGCACCCTCATTGCGTCGTCACTATTAATAAGAATCTAAATCATTTTGCAGCTTATTGCTAATCCATTCTAGCATAAGTTCGAAAAAATTGTCTGCTTAGCAACGCAAGCAACGCCATGAATGTAGTAGAACTGTCAAAAAGAAAGCGATTCCTATTGTATAGTGAATTACGTAATTACCCCTCAGGTACTAGTAAATAAAACACGTTCTCACTCAGACGATGGTGATTTCCAGGCAACAATATGTTTGATTACTAAATTTGATTTTAATATCAAGTAAAAATTGTTTATAGCTCTATGATATAAATTCCAATGTAATGTTTGTGACCCCCTCTTATGACGCCCATGATTGTTGGTATGACTAGAGCTCGCGGTTTAATGGTTACAGTCGCACGGAGGAGTGCGGGTTGTTCGAAAGAGATACCGCGGCCCCTGGCACACAGGCAACTGAGGGAACACGGGTGGGTTTTAGTCAGTAAAAGTCTGACACGCCCTCCCGCTTCACCCAGAGCGGGAGAAGTTATTTGATGATTTCCCTCCCACCCTCAAAAAAAGAAATTGTGCATAAAATGTTGGGTAAAGTAAGGACATCCATCGGAGGACTCAAAATAATTATTAATTATATAATTACTTAAAAAAAAATGTTATTGCCATGTTTGCTGCCAATGTTAAATTTCAAAGTAGCAACATGAAACAACTATGAAACAGCTGATTTAGCTGTTTCATAGAGTGCTGGTCTAGCATGATACGCTGAATTCATGGTTACAGTTTGCGTACTGGTTTAAAACTTATCCTGTATATATGTTAATAAAAGTAACACACTGGAAAAATGTAAAGTTTGCTCAAACAAACGTATAAGGTAAACTTGAAGCAAGTGAAAAAGTTATAACCTATAGTTTTGTACCATTTCTTGTAAAGTTATATATATTTTGTAATTTTGTACATATACGTAATATAACATAAATGTATTAGTAATAGATCTTTTTATAAAATTGAGTTATATCTACTTGTGTTTAAATAAAGTATTGTTATAAAATGTTTGGTTTTTCTAGTCTCGGACTATACTGTTAACAATTGTCAATGTCATCGCTATAGTCCATCTCGTAATTGAGTTATCACTTTTGACAACAATTATTGATTTAAATTAATGCAATTGTCACATAATAACAATAGTCCTTGACGGGCGCTAATTTTTTTGAAAATGTATAGTTTATTGACACGGACCACATTGTCTGTCAGGATCAACCGTGTGAGCGATACCTACCACGTCGCGGCTACGTCACGGCCACAACGCAACCACCAGCGACACTGCATTAGCGACACAACGTTGCGTAGACCATATTATTTGTAGTTACCACCTATGTAAAATGTACTCTGTGGTTACCACAACGCAACTGCAAGAAGCTGCAGCGACACTGTTCACATTTAACCGCTGCTTGCCTACATTTTGTCACTGCAATGTGATGTGGTAGTGGTACGTGTAGTCGGGCCCAAATGACGTGCAACTCATTGAAGAGAAATTCAACCTTAGAGTGATAAACGTATTACGAGATCAACTGTACCTACAGTATCAGAAGAGGAAAAATATTAAATCTATAGATACTTGCGGCGGTTGGCCCGTGGATGGGTGACCATCTTTACATACCTCGCCGTGCCTCGGAAAGCACGCTAAGCCGTTGATCCCGGTTGTCATTCGTGGACCTTTGACAGTCGTTACGGGTTATGGAGGTCAGATAGGCAGCCGCTTCATGTAAAATACTCCAACATACCTTGACAAGAGGCTAGGCAGATGGCGCCATGTGCATTCCTACGCGTATCATTGTAACTTTTATATAAATGTGTGGTCCATACATAGCCCAATAGATTTATTTTCAATAGTTATGTCATACAAGAGCATTTTATTTCAAATCACCGGTACAATAAGTAAGTCGCCAATTTTATTTATACGTTTGCTTTGCTTATTAAGTAGGTACCGAATTACCAATGCAATGCACGGCTTCAACAAACAGCTCGTGGTGCGTGTACGGATGTGCAGCGTCTCATGGTAGGTACCCCATTGGGGGAACCTATAGTCCTAGTAGTAGTAAGAATAAATACGTCCCACCTATGCTCACACGCTTTGGTCATCACGGGCTAGTGGCAGCGTTTTACCGAAGCATAGCTTTATACCGAATACCGTAAGTATTTTTCATTCTGTCACTAGTACGCTCATGTACCGACGTGCCTGCGATGCGCCTGTTAAGAATCGGACCCAATACAACACCTTACGCGCGATCTGCACGCGGAAGCGGCGTCATTATCGGCACGCAAGGCGCGGCGCGGCGGGGACGGCCACTCGCTTCCTCGGACAACACCGCGACGGACAATTCTCCTTTCTTTTTCAGCTATTAACTGGTTGTCCAGGAAAGATAACCTACATTTGTTAGTAAGAATGGCAAACTATTATTGCCTATTTTATGCAGCCAATCTGTTATGGCTCCCTGCGCTAACAGCGACGAAAAGTGTCGCACGACTAGCTGCAGTCTTTAACATATCAGAGACCATTAACGGATCCGGATAGTACGGGGATACCGCACGATCTCCGGTGAGGCGGCGGGCCTCCTTGCCGGATTGCCGCCATGGGATCTGGAGGCAAAGGTCCTCTCGCACACTTGGGAGTGGTGCGAGGAGGCTAAAAGCCGGGGCGTATCTCCGCTGCCGCGGGAAATCGCGGCACAGCGGACAAATCTCCGGCAGGATCTTATGGCGGCGTGGAGAGTACGATTGTCGCAACCCAGTGCTGGGCACGCCACGATTGCGGCGGTAAGGCCCCTCTTTGAGGAGTGGCTTGAGAGGCGGCACAGCGTCCTCGGGAGGTTTCTGTTCCGGATAAGGCGGAGGAAACGCCTGGGTGTCACCGTTGTGTGGATCGCCTGGAGGACACGGTGGAGCATATGGTGGAGGTCTGCCCTGCCTGGGTGAAGCACCGCCGCAGTTCCGACTCTATGCATAAAAGAGCTAAACCGTTTGGCTTTTCTTGACTTAAAGTCGATCATAGATAGTTTTTCACCCGCTTTAAGCAAGAAAAGCTTCTCTCACCCGGAAAAATTGTTGCTAGAGAGCCATGCGAAGTGCCATAGCGAAGCTTACATAAATTTTCCCCAAATTCTGTTTTCGCAAGAACGATGATAGACATTTGAATGATCCAGAATCTGGTTTTATCGATGACATTGAAAGTGTACACATTCCCGAACTAAGTTACTTTCTAAATCATTAGGATAAACTTTTTTCAAGAAAATGGCTTTTTCCATCTAAATAAATCTAAATATTGAAACGCTATTGGACTTTTAAAACAAAATCATATTCACCATTATGTAAGTATACTTTACACAGCGTTTAGTAATTTTTCATACACGAACGTTGGAGTATTCGGTATACTGTTTAGTACTAAAATATTGTATTATTACTCCTTTTTTCGTTTATTATAATAATGATTTTATTTCTGTGAGGCAAAAAAAAAATTGAGGCAAATTTGCCGCCGTTCTAAAATTTGCCGCTCTAGGCTCCAGCCTACTCAGCCTTCTGGTAAATCCGCCACTGTCAGAGACCCTAGTGTGAGTTTCACTCTCGGCGCGTTCAGCACTCCGACTGGCCCTGGATTGGTGAAGGGGGCCAATCGCAGCGCCGAACGCGGTCGATGCGTTAAGTCGAGATGGTTAAAAGAAACCCACACTAGGGGCCATTGGTCGGATGACCAATCGTCAGGCCAAACATCCTTCTTGGTCGGAGCTTCTGTGACCAAAATAGCGGTCTGTCGTGCATCATGTCGTGGCCGCGTAGTGTGGTAGTGTACGAGATCTCTAAGGGTGTGACCTTCCAGTGAGCGTCAGTACAATACGAGGGATGCTCTAGTAAGAGAGACGTGCAAGAAAAAGGCATGTCGTGCAACGCATTGTATACCATAGTTCAAAATACACTAATGTAATAACTCATTGGGTACCATAAAAACTCCATAGGCACGCTTTTAGAAACTATAAAACTAATTTAAAAATAACAACAATCAAATAGCGTCAAAAAGCTATCAAAATCTTCAAAAAAAATAACAACAATATTTTTCAAAATTTTCAGTAGGTATATCGTACGTTTTGGAAAGATTCAGGTATGACGAAAGCGTGAAATATTAAAAATATCAATCCCAATGTATATCAAACTGGTCTTGACCACGAAAACTTAGAGTACAGGTAATTACTCCTATGGGCTGGAAACTCGATGCATAATCATTAATCAGTCTATACCTAATGTTCCCACGGCTGGTACACAGGCCTGCTCTCTGTGAGAGGGAGCGGTCCACGGTGGCCCCGTGCTGGTCAGTAGATGTCACACGTCTTCGAATTTTTGGTTTCCTCACGACGTTTTCCTTCAGCGTTTTGAGTGCCTGTGATTAAATGGTGATTTACCCCCATATTTATTAACGTTGTTTAAAGTTAAGTAATGATATGCGTCTGTTTAACCATACATTTTGACGTTTAAACATCTTATAACTTTATAAAAAGGGGGGTAAATAATTAACACAAAGTAAAGCGCCTTTCTGGGTTCGAACCTACGACCTACAACTCGTAAGACGCGGCCGTTACCAAAGGCCACCAATGCTTTACCATTTCGACTCCATGCACTGGCTTGCTTTTCTTGCTATCATCCTGAAAACAATCGAAATAATTCTCAGTTCAAAGCTGGACATTGGTTCACCCTCCCATGCTCCTGTCCAACACTTTACACACATTTGAGAAAATCCCGCCTTCTCAGTAAATACTTTTAACAGTCTAACTCATCATCATTATCATCATATCAGCCGATAGACATAAGCCTCCCACAAAAAAGGGGGATTTGCCATTATCGCTACGCTTGGCAGGCGGGTTGGCGATCGCAGCATGGTAGTCAAATGCGTAGAGAACGCTGCTGCCCATTCTCTAGTAAGGTGGTGGAGGTAGTGGTGGTGGTTCCGTGTGGTGCTGGACGTAAAAGAATAGCACCGTCCCATTTCTTCCCGTGGGTGTCGTAGAAGGCGACTAAGGGACTTACTAGAGAATGGACAGTCTCACTACTCTGACATAATTCATCGTTATGATAATGGAGTTCGATTAATATTTCTAATCTAATCTAATCTAACTAGCCTGTATTATTCCACTGCACATCACTCTCCTTGTCTGCCGCATGTCAGATGACAAATGGTCCAAGAGAACCATCGGTTGAGGTGCACTAAACGCACGACGACATCGCGGCAGGCCACTAGCCACTATCTTACTAATTTTAAAACATATTACAGACGTGCCTTCGGCGCCCTAGAAGACGACGAAGAATACGAAACTATCCATAGATAACCATTTACCAATCCAAGATCCAATAAGCACCAGTAACTATCAGAAACAGTGGTGGAGTTTTTGGAAGAAGCTATAACAGCAACGTTGGAAGTAGCTTTGACTCAAAGTTTAAACCCAGTTAGAGCTGAAGTGATTTAGTGCCAAATCTGGCGGCAGCGCTTTTGTTAGCGTAAGCAGTGTTACCGGTGGAATTAGCAGTTCTCTAGCACTAGCGGTTTCATCAGCAACGTCTCCGAAGTAGTAAGTTTACCAGTACCATCTTTGGAGGCTCTAACAGTTCTCCAGTAGCATCTTTGGACCCACTAGCGGTTTCCCCAGTAGCATCTTTGGAGGCACTAGCAGTTTCCCCAGTATACAATAGCAACTTTGAAAGCACTCGCAGTTTCTCTAGTAGCATCTTCGGAGGCATTGGCCGTATCCCTAGTATACAGTAGCGTCTTTGGAGGCACTAGCAGTTTCCCCAGTAGCATCTTTGAAGCTAGCAGTTTTCCCAGTAGCATCTTTGAAGGCACCAGCAGTTTCTTCGGTGTCATCTTTGGTGGCATTAGAAGTTTTTCGTAGTGCTAGCAGTGTCACTGGTGGGACAAGTAGCGTAGCCGATCTTTAGAGTCATTAGCGCTATTCCCCCATACCTCCTCTAGTGGTATTTGCACTTTGACCACCAGCAGCTGGCGGGCAGGTCGTATTAGCAGAGTAACCGCTAGCATTAGTCGCTTCTCCGTATGCATATGCATAAAGCATACCTGGTAGTAGTATAGCGTTAGTGGTATTGGCATTCTTGCTGGTAAAATCGCTAGTTGCATTGTCACTGTTGTCAGGTAGCATCGCAAGTGATACTGCCAGCGGAGGTGGTATTTTGACGGTGGGATCGTTAGCACTACCACCTACACCGGAAGCTCAGTTACAAAATCAACGTAAGCCGATACCATGGATAAGGGCGGTGCCTCAGGAGGAGGAGGCATCGTTGTCTTCACACTGTGGTATATATTCATCGCCATCAACTATTTAATGTGAGTGCGTTTTTAATTTTATATTTAAGAACTTTAATTAATTTTCAAGATTAGAGACACATTTCTATTTTTGCTAATAATCGGTTCATGTTAGGACGACTGAAAAAAATAAGTATTAACTCTTCAAAAGACTCATTAGATACTTAATCGAAAAAGTTTGTGTAATCAGTCAATTCATTAATGTAGGTACCTACCTCAAATCAAACAACATTGTTTATAAGTATTATCATTTTTAACTTTAAAGCGATGGCAAAAATATGGACATTTAATGTGGTGGTAAAACCAGCTACATACGGACACCTACCCATTTTATTTCTACGTTATTTTTTTATTAATGCAATTGTTGATATATATATAAGCATAATCAGCCCATAATGTCCCACTGCTGGGAGTGGGCCGTAATCCACCACGCAAGCCCTGTGCTGGTTGGTATAGATGCCACAAGCGTTAGAATTTTTGCTACCGTAAACCGGGGTTACTTGAATCAATATTGAACGTTGAAGGTTCATATCTCTTAAATTTGTGGTTATAAAATAATATAAAAAAATGTCCAATAATCGTTTTTTTTTATAACTCTCGATACATGAAAAAATATTGCCTTATTTAGAGAAAAAAAAACTGACTGATCAAAGTTACATGTAGGATGTAGGATTCAAAATTAAAAATCAAATCAATTGCCAATAGGGAACGTACACGAACTATATAGATGGCAGCACAAATCAACACGAAAGCCACGGTGTGGTCAAAAAAAGAAACTGTTTAGACCTGTCATCGTATTGCCGCCAATGTATATGTAATTTTTTTACATTATATTTTGATCATTTTGATTGTTAATCAACAATGATCATCAGTGTGGTCAAAATATGTCCAAAGGCCAAAAACTCGGCGTGTCTTAACGGGGGTTATCCGAAATTGCCTGTTTCAGAATCAAGATTAAATGATCAAATTCGTGTAGTTAGGCCTTTGTATTTACTCCGTGAGTTAGGCCCTGAAAAAAATATATGTCATAGATAGATCCTTGTTTGAGGGAAATTAAAGGTTCAAAACACGATTAATTGCAATTTGCTCGATGACAAAAAAATCCGAAGCAGGGTCGATTTCGAAACCATTTTCCGACTCATTTCCTAATAACAGCACAAAATTGTGTAGAAATTGCATGTGCAATAAGGGAATCGTATTTAGGAGGGAAATTAAAGGTTGAAATTTTTAGCTTAATAGGTTTTTTTTTGAACAAGCTCAAAAACAGTAAATCGGGCTAAATCGGCTCGCGCTCAGAGTCCTGCGGGACGTCATAGAGGGTGGACCTGTGTCAAATTTTTCAAAAATTCGCTCACCCTGCGCCTGTACAAAAAAATCGAATAAAATAATAACAAATTAAATTATGAAATCGGGATAACTCACAAAAAATATCTTGTAATTATATTATAGGTTTAATTCATAAAATTGTTTTCGAAAATGTGACTATTTCTAGTAAATATGATGACGTTTAATTGTCATCTTAAAATAGTGTTGACACATTACAAATTAATATCGATAAAATAAAAGTCAAGTGAGAGTCGTATGTAATGTTTTATCGTCGTTTATGAAGAAGTTTGTACAAAAAACATTTTTCCAAGGTTTTTAAAATCAGATTCATCCATATCAACTATGATATTTACTCTCCAACGACCTGTCTTCGCTACTATCATCCTACATTAATATCACACGGTAAACAATTTGTCCGCAGTGTGTAGCATCACAAGATTTTTTCTAGGATCGGTGGTTTTATCATATTGGCTCTGAGTGAACAACTTTCAGTTTTGAATACCAAAAGTCACTGTCACTATACGATAAAATATTATAACGTGAAAAATAGCGCCGTGTGAAGGCAGTGGTTTTTTTTTTTTTCTGGGTGGGAAATCATCAAATAACTTCTCCCGCTCTGGGTGGAGCGGGAGGGCGTGTCAGACTTTTACTGACTAAAACCCACCCGTGTTCCCTCAGTTGCCTGTGTGCCAGGGGCGGCGGTATCTCTTTCGAACAACCCGCACCCCCGGCAGGCATCGGCCCTTGCGGGCCCCTCTGTTGCTGCTGACATCTCTTTGAGGCGCGCGTGGAACACAACGCGCCGTCGACCCGGGCTTGGTCCTTACCGGACAGCGAGCTACCCATTACTCGCCGTCCGCAAGCCCGTGCCTACGGTGGCCGGGAATCAGCCTGGGATTCCCGACGCCCAGGGCGTCTCCTGCGAAGGCCACGGCTGTGAGGGCGCATGTACTGCATCTCCCTCACGTGTGCCGCCTCCCTCTTTGCGAGCATAACTGCTTCGCTGAAGGAGGCGACTGCCAGCCATGCCCTCTCGCTCCGTACCATGGCCTGGACCAGGGTCGGACGCGAGAGATCGCCGCCGCCGATCACCTCCACGAGGACACGGCGGTGCTCCGCCCAAGCCGGGCAGACCTCCACCGTATGCTCCACCGTGTCCTCTGGGCGATCTTCGCAATGGAAACACCCGGGCGTTTCCTCCCGCCCTATCCGAAACAGGAACCTCCCGAAACAGCCATGTCCGGTGAGGACCTGTGTCAGGCGGAAGGTGAGGACGCCATGCCGCCTCTCAAACCACTCCTCAAAGAGGGGACTTACCGCCGCAATCGTGGCGTGCCCATGAAGGCAGTGGTTATGCGCTAACAGTATAACTTGGTGCTCATGTTCCCAATCAAGTTCGTCAAAGACGTATCGTATCGTATCTATGCCATATACATAGATCTATGCCACTTTTGTCTTGGTAAATGGTCCAATGGGTCGGTAATCCGACAAGACCGGGGACGGATAAAAAATATATACAAATTTAATTTTGATGTCTTAAAATAATAGATTCGATAAATTATAGCTGGAGCAGTAAGTACCTACGTCACTAGACAATAAAGTACGGCAATTGTTTCTTCATATTGCTTACAATATTTACGGTTCTTTATGAGCGGTGGCAAACATCAAAAACAAAAGAATTTGGTTACAGTATAAGCGAAACCGTACGACGATTTTAGCCGATTCTACTTTATAAAAATCTGAAATTCAGGATCTTTGAAAATTCTGCCACTAAAGAAGTTAAATAGTGGATGAAAATTTGTAAGGAAATCTACCATTTTTGTCGCAGAGAAATATCGTCGGGCACAAGGCTTGTCTATTAAATCATTTTTTTAAAGTTACTGATGACTAACGCTTAGCCTTAACCTCTGGGTCTGAGAAGCATGAGTTCGGTTTTGAGATATTTATTTTCTCAAAGAACAAATTGCACAATGGTTTTTTTTTGTTTTGGATGGAAAATCATCAAATGATTTCTCCCGCTCTGGAAAGCGTGACAGACTTTTACAGTCTAAAACCCACCCGTGTTCCTCCAGTTCAAATTCAAATTCTCAAATTCACTGACAACTAACACTTGTGTTGAAAAGTCGCTGGTTGAAAGGTCTGGAAGCATGATTTCGGTTTAAAGACATTTATTTTCTCATAGAATGAATTGCACAAGGATTCTTATTGCAATGGTGCAATTATTTATTTTCACCTTACTACCAATAAACCATGTGTATAGCTTTTGCTCGCGACTTCGTTCGCGGAGGATTGGTGACGCGGGAGCAATTGACGTACAGTTGTCCGTGTGAGAAGCAGCTAGTCCTGAGGTCGGAACCCGTAGCAATCATAATAATAATAAAGCTGAAGAGTTTGTTTTTAGGGTTCCTAACCTCAAAAGGTAAAAAAGGCACCCTTCCCGTCTGTCCGTCTGTCTGTCCGTGTGTCACCTCCGATTTTCTCAAGAACGGGTGGCTCTAGCAAGTTGAAATTTATTCCAGATACTGAAGTCTATAGTCTCTATTAGGTGTATAAAAATCAAGGTCCTGAGTCAACACGACAAAAAGATATGGGCAAATTTAAATTTTTGCGAAAACTTGTAAGCAGGTACCAAAATTTACCTTAATATTCAACATTTTTTATTTTTCGGAATTTATCCTTTACTTGTGCTGTAAGACCTTGCTTTTAGTCAAAGTTCACAATTCTAGGTCAACCAGAAGTACCCGTAGTAGTTTTGGGTCGAAAACCTATATGGTTGTTCCCGTTTTCCTAGAATCACGAAATTTGGCAAAAAGTAAGATCTTACAGCACAAATAAAGTAAATTTTGATACTTACAAGTTTTCGCGAAAATATAAATTTGTCCATAACTTTTTGGAACGAAGTTCCTTATCGCGCGTTGCGAAAACTAGCTAGACGGAAAAAATTAAGACCAAAAGTTGTAACGACACTTTTAATTAAGACCAACAGTTGTAACGACACTTTTTGCTACATTGTTGTAAGCTGTGCCGCGTGCGCGTGTTTCTCTGCAGACAGAGACACAGACAGAGTTGATTGACCGACTGACCGATTGGCCGATTGATTGGTCGATTGATTGGCCGATTGATTGGCCGATTGATTGACCGATTGATTGGCCGATTGAATGACCGATTGATAGACCGATTGGTTGACCGATTGGTTGGCCGATTCGTTGGCCGATTGGTTCGCCGATTGGTTGGCCGATTGATAGACCGATTGGTTGACCGATTGGTTGGCCGATTCGTTGGCCGATTGCTTCGCCGATTGGTTGGCCGATTGGTTGGTCGATTGATAGGCCGATTGATTGGCCGATTGATTGACCGATTGATTGGCTGATTGATGGCCGATTGATTGGCCGATTGATTGACCGATTGATTGGCCGATTGATTGGCCGATCGATTGGTCGATTGATTGGCCGATTGATTGACCGATTGATAGACCGATTGGTTGACCGATTGGTTGGCCGATTGATTGGCCGATTGATTTACCGATTGATTGGCTGATTGGTTGGCCGATTGGTTGGCCGATTGGTTGGCCGATTGGTTGACCGATTGATTGGCCGATTGGTTGGCCGATTGGTTGCCTGATTGGTTGGCCCATTGATTGGCCGATTGATTGACCGATTGGTTGACCGATTGGTTGGCCGATTGGTTGGCCGATTGGTTGGCCGATTGATTGGCCGATTGATTGGCCGATTGGTTGGCCGATTGGTTGGCCGATTGATTGGCCGATTGATTGACCGATTTATTGACCGATTGATTGACCGATTGATTGGCTGATTGGTTGGCCGATTGGTTGGTCGATTGATAGGCCGATTGATTGGCCGATTGATTGACCGATTGATTGGCTGATTGATGGCCGATTGATTGGCCGATTGATTGGCCGATTGATTGACCGATTGATTGGCCGATTGATTGGCCGATCGATTGGTCGATTGATTGGCCGATTGATTGACCGATTGATTGGCCGATTGAATGACCGATTGATAGACCGATTGGTTGACCGATTGGTTGGCCGATTCGTTGGCCGATTGGTTCGCCGATTGGTTGGCCGATTGATAGACCGATTGGTTGACCGATTGGTTGGCCGATTCGTTGGCCGATTGCTTCGCCGATTGGTTGGCCGATTGGTTGGTCGATTGATAGGCCGATTGATTGACCGATTGGTTGGCCGATTGGTTGGCCGATTGGTTGGCCGATTGATTGGCCGATTGGTTGGCCGATTGGTTGGCCGATTGATTGGCCGATTGATTGGCCGATTGATTGACCGATTGATAGACCGATTGGTTGGCCGATTCGTTGGCCGATTGGTTCGCCGATTGGTTGGCCGATTGGTTGGCCGATTGGTTGGCCGATTGGTTGGCCGATTGATTGGCCGATTGATTGACCGATTGATTGACCGATTGGTTGGCCGATTGGTTGGCCGATTGGTTGGCCGATTGGTTGGCCGATTGGCTGGCCAATCGGTTGACCGATTGGTTGGCCGATTGGTTGGCCGATTGGTTGGCCGATTGGTTGGCCGATTGGTTGGCCGATTGGTTGGCCGATTGGTTGGCCGATTGGTTGGCCGATTGGCTGGCCGATCGGTTGACCGATTGATTGACCGATTGGTTGGCCGATTAGGTGGCTGATTGGTTGATCGATTGGTTGGCCGATTGGTTGGCCGATTGATTGGCCGATTGATTGACCGATTTATTGACCGATTTATTGACCGATTGATTGACCGATTGGTTGGCTGATTGGTTGGCCGATTGGTTGGCCGATTGGTTGGCCGATTGGTTGGCCGATTGGCTGGCCGGTCGGTTGACCGATTGATTGACCGATTGGTTGACCGATTGATTGACCGATTGATGGGCCGATTGGTTGGCCGATTGGTTGGCCGATTGGTTGGCCGATTGGTTGGCCGATTGGTTGGCCGATTGGTTGGCCGAGTGGTTGGCTGATTGGTTGGCCGATTGATTGGCCGATTGATTGGCCGATTGATTGACCGATTGATAGACCGATTGGTTGACTGATTGGTTGACCGATTCGTTGGCCGATTGGTTCGCCGATTGGTTGGCCGATTGGTTGGCCGATTGATTGACCGATTGATTGGCCGATTGATGGCCGATTGGTTGGCCGATTGGTTGGCCGATCGGTTGACCGATTTATTGACTAATTGATTGACCGATTGATTGACCGATTGATTGACCGTATGATAGACCGATTGGTTGACCGATTGGTTGGCCGATTCGTTGGCCGATTGGTTGGCCGATTGATTGGCCGATTGATTGACCGATTTATTGACCGATTGATTGACCGATTGGTTGGCCGATTGGTTGGCGGATTGGTTGGCCGATTGATTGGCCGATTGGTTGGCCGATTGGTTGGCCGATTGGTTGGCCGATTGGTTGACCGATTGATTGACCGATTGATTGACCGATTAATTGACCGATTGGTTGGCCGATTGATCGATTGATCGATTGATCGATTGTTCGGCGGAAAAAATTAAGACCAAAAGACACTTTTTGCTACATTGTTGTAAGCCGTGCGGCGTGCGCGTGTTTCTCTGCAGACAGAGACACAGACAGAGTGCATTGTGTGTGTGTGCGTGTGTATGTATATGTACAATTTTTTTAATTTTGTTACAATTCCTTCACTAAAGAAACTTCGTTCCATCCGGGTGTCCCTTGACACCTCTCAAATGATTTTTATTACAATATGGTACCTACAAATTTGTACGGAACCCTCAGTGGGCGATTCCGACTTGCACTTGTCCGGTTTTTTTCCATATGTTTGAAATCTCTATCTCTGGGACTACCAGCCTCAGGCAAAGCTAGTTTTGAATGAAAATACATTTTTGCTTTTGTTTCATTAATAAAATTTGTTGATTACATTACATCACATTAACAATTACATTAACTTACAACACAGCACTGCCGATTCCGACAACGCCACATTATCAGCGGTCAGATTTTCGCATACTTTTAATATCTACTAAACGCTTTTACATACTTAGTTGTTATTGTTAATTATATCGTCGCAGACAGTGTCTGACACCGATGTCGGACAATTTCTACCGGCGAAGACGCAGTGCGGGGTGAGAGAACCAGCCATTCTTTCACTTGAACACGCTTATTCGCGCTGCCGACTTCGAGACGTCGGTAATTACTGTATTGTAGTCGTTTGGTGACTCGCGATGGTCATCGATATTCACCAATATCATCGGGCCGATAATAATGATATCGGTTTGTGTGTAGCTGCTAACTTATCGGAATCGGAAGGTAACTTACAGGATATGGAATCAATAAAAACAAATAAAAATTCTAAAATAAAAGTAGCCTAAGTTACTCCTTATTACATCCGCTACCTGCCAGTGAAAGTCCCGTCAAAAACGGTCCAGCCATTTCAGAGATTAGCGGGAACAAACAGACAGACAGACAAAAATGCAAAAAAATGTTATTTTGGTATATGTACCGTTTATATATTCATATGCATGTAGCAAAAAGCGGTTATTTTAATATTACAAACAGACACTCCAATTTTATTTATATGTATAGATGTATAGATTTTAGTTCTACCATAAAATGTATCTAAAACTAAGGAAAAAATATCGAACATAAGCAAAAATAATTCCGTTGATCAACTGCAATATGTTATACTATGGCATGGATTTTCTGCTAAATGGTTGACAGTTCATCGTAAATAAATACGTCGCGCTGCATTTGGGGGAGGCGGAGGTAGCGTTTCAAAGGCCCACAGGCCGGAACAACCTAGCCTTAAATGTAGAAGTAACGGTTATGAATCCTGAAAATGCAGCAATAACTGGCAAAATTGAGTATAAGTAGTAGTAGTGGTAGTGGTAGTTGGGTATTGTTTAAGTATTTGAGTATTGAGTATTGAAATTGTAGCTCAAATGACGACTTTTAACGTTTATGATGTCAAAATAATTGAAAAGTATTTTCTGAACTCATTTTTCACGGAAATATTTTGTCTATATTATTATTTATGTTCATGTCGCCTTCTTTTCAGCTTGATTGCAATATAAATAGGTATCAGAAGCGCAAATTGCAAATGTAAGGCAGGCCTAACTGAAAACTAAACACATCTGTGCTTTAATTTTCTTCTCTTAAAATTCTCCAGATAGTGCTCTATCGAAAACTAACAACAATTATTTGGTGTTATGTTTACTTATATTTGTTGTTGAATACTAGTACTACATACATAACTCAGGTATTTTTACAAATAACATTATTGAGTAATTTCTAAATGTTTTGAAACTCATACTTACACATTTTTTTTACTGGTTTATCGACTTTTGTCGCATATCACGTAACCAAGGAATGTAAGGTAGTATCCGTGGGAAAGTAATAGAATTTCACACCATTTGATTTATTTTGAGTTTTCTTTGAAGTGTTCGAGCAACCAGAAACACAACAATACATTTTTACTTAGTAATTATGGTTTTTCACTACATAAATGAGACTATTTAAATACGCGAAGTGTCAATTTCAAGTAATGATTCCGAGAAAACTTCGGATTTGCGCCACTAGATGGCATACCCTTCGTCGTGCACGTTCCCATACAATTTAAAAAATCATAATCTGCCAACATGAAAAATAATTTAAATTGTTAAGTAGTGAATTCCCAGCGTTTTCGTAGTATTGCTAACCTAGAAAAAAAACCACAAAGTTGCGTTTCGTTTTACACAATTAGCGGTTTTATATGAAATGGCAGTTTTGATCAAAGTCATCCCGCGAATCAAAGTATCCCCGGTTTACCGGTACTGGATCATGCCGGTTTCTTTACGATGTTTTCCTTCACCGTTTTGAGAGCAGTGGTGATGACTTAATTTACCCAAAGTAATGCGCCTGTCTGGGTTAGAACCCACGACGTACAACTCGTAAGTCGAGGCCGTTACCACCGGGCCACCACTGCTTCCAAAATTAAAAGCAATAAATTGTTTTATTTGCATAAAATGCCCACTGCTTCCAAAACTAAAAGCAATAAATTGTTTTATTTGCATAGAATGCAATGTTTTAGTCAACATAGAACCTGGCACTTAAAATAATTAAGTTACAAACGAATTAAACAAATACATACAAAAACAAAAGGACACTTAGGCGTCGAAGTATTCGTCCGCATAAGACGTACCTATAAAAATATACCGATTCCATTTAAGATCAGAAAAAGGACAACAACCTCACCAAAACATAACAAATGCCTTAGAAAATAATTAGACGGACAGTATTTTTAATGAACAGCTTCTACAAGGAAAAAAGTATTTTTAGCACCATCTTGCATAAGCAAATGCCCCCTTCCCTCCTTCCATATCCTCTGAGTATTACCATCTGGAACAGCTCTAATGCCATAGCATAATAATTATATCTTTAAATTAATTATTATACTTAATTACTCGATCGCTAATCTGTTCCACAACCCACTGTCTTTATGTCAGACCTTCGGTGACACATCAGACTATACATAACCAGTATAAGTTGATCTCTCATTATAAAAACCTCATGTTGAGTCAGTTGAACTGCTCATCTGTTAACTGCCACGACTTATTTAATTGTTTACTGTGGATGCTTTTACCGTGCACGTCTTGTCTTTTTACATCGTTATCAATGTATAATTGCAACATGAATGATGCAACCAATCAACCATTTTGATTTAAAAGAGTGTCCATGGAGTTTCTTGCCCGTTATCCGTAGGAACCTACTGCTCTTTGGAATCATCCTTCTGACTGAACGACTCCTCGCCAATTCGAAAGTGCATGTACTTAATTGGTTAAATTGAAACAAATGCTTTGAGCTTTGACGGAGTTTGTATGATGTGAGGTCGGCACATATTGGAATGTTTAGCTTGATAGGGCGTCGTATGTACCCATTAGCATTATTGCGCCACCATGTGTGTACTCCATGATTATTTTTAGCTCTTACCGTCTGGATGGAGTCTGTTGTCGACTGTTTGTGTACTTATTTACTTTAAGAATTATGGTACAGTTTCAAAATATTGTGTACCAAACTGGCAGTTTTGGTTGACTTAAACTGCATATAGTTTTATATAAATTATGTTTCGTTGCGCCACTGAATAAAATACACTACCTATGCCTATTAAGGACGGTTGAGGACGGGTGTTTTGGAGGATGGTTTTACGTAATTTTGACGTTCAAATAGTGCTGATTCTGAGCCTTAAATGAATTTTGATTCTGTTACATTTTTTTATGTTTATTTATCTGGTTTATTTAACAGTAATTCAGAAGTAGGCTCTCATTTTAATATTGCTTCCACAAACCAGTCTTTACTGATCTAAAAGAATGCTGACCTAGTGAAAACAATCCATAATTTAATTTGCTTACAAACATAACTTTTGAGAAATTCAAGTGCTTCCAACTTTATTCCCAGATGGTCCGCCCATGTAGGTCATGTTACATAAGAGAGACCCCACACCCCGGTGCGGGTTGGGGGCTTGGGGACTCGACCTTTCAACACTGCGGGTTTTAAGCCCCCAACGAATGAAAATTTGTATAATACATGGTAACTTTTAAATGAATCATGAATATCATATCTTTGCCTTATGCGGTCGGGTCTAAATAATTTTGGTAACGTTTATGCCTTTATACCTGGGATTATTTTGGGAATTTCATATGTTATTTCTAGGTTTCTGAAATTATACCTACTTCATCATCTGCCTAGCCAAACTACGTTCGGGTCGGCGTCCAGTCTAATCAGATACAGCAGAATACCAGTATTTTATATGGAGCGACTGCCTATCTGACCTCCACAACTCAGTTACTGAGTAATACGATACTCTTAGGTAAGACTGGTTGTCAGACTTTTGGGCTTCTGACGACCCGTAACGACTGTCTGAGATCCACGGATGACATGCCGGGACCAACGGCTTAACGTGCTTTCCGAGGCACGGAGGGGTTTTGATATGTAAAGATGGTCACCCATCCACGGACCAACCGCGGCAAGCGTAGTTTAACCTGATCGATCACGCCGTGCGGCTGTTATTACTTAGCCACGCGCCCTTCTCGTACGTGGTTATCATTATTCTATAAAATACAGGGTAAATTTTTATCCAGTGCGCAAACTGTAACCATGAATTCAGCATATCATTCTAGACCCCCTAACGTAGAAACGTTTCGTCGGTTAAACAAAAAAAAATGCTGTTTCATAGAAAAGTGCAATACCTACGCGGTCAAAATATATGGAACCGCTGATTTTTTTTTTGTAAAACCGACGAAAAAATTCTACGCTCTAGGGTCTAGTGATGGTCTAATGATATGCTGAATTCATGGTTACAGTTTGCGCACTGGTTAAAATGTTATCCTGTATATAAGGTGTATCTATTCATACACGAAATATCTGAAAGGGTCATTGTACTCGTCATTATGAACAACTTTTACTATGGGCCCAAACCTGAAATCGCGAAAAAAATATCAGCTGTTCCCTACATTTATGTTCGCATATCTCGTCAAAATGTAGGGAACAGCTGATATTTTTTTGCGATTTCAGGTTTGGTCCGGTAGTAAAAGTTGTTCATAATGACGAGTACAATGACCCCTTCAGATATTTCGTGTATGAATAGATACACCTTATATAGGTATTTAAAGGTAGGTAACTAAGTATTAAAGAAAAATGGTTATACAGACTGGCACCAATGTCACGATAACATCAATTTCTTCAAAGGAACACTGAAGTAAAAGGCGTAGGAATAGTGCAGCTCAACTATTATTTCGTTCAATGCCAATGCAGTTAGGAAACGATTACGTATCTTGCCTACAAAATACTTTTAATTAATAGCTTATCTATATCTAAGTAGTAAATCCATGCAAAAATATCAGATGTTATTAGCAAAAAAATAACGTTAGCACGTTAAGAGACTACTCACACTTATTCAGGTCCGTTCAGCTTTTGTCCATAGAAAACAAAGATTTAGTTTAAGATGCGTACGCATCCGTTCAGTCGCGGAAAGCTGAACGCACTCTATACAAATCCATTGTTTTCTATGGAAAAAAGCTGAACAGAGCTGAATAAGTGTGAGTAGTCTCAAAGCCGTGGATATTCAACAGTCGTTACGGGTCGTCAGAAACCCGAAAGTCTGACAACCAGTCTTACTAACGGGTATCGTATTACTCAGTAATTGGGTTGTGGAGGTCAGATAGGCAGTCGCTCTGTGTAAAATACTGGTATTCTGCTGAATCTGATTAGACTGGAAGCCGACACCAACAAAGTTAGCAAAAGGCGAGGCAGATGATGATTGGCATTGAAAGATATAGGTAATAATTCAGCTGCCAATATTCCCACCACTTCGATGCCATTGAAGAAATTGATTTTACTGTGACGTTGGTGCCAGTCTATTATCCATTTTCCTTTCATGCTGAAAAGTTAGTTACCTGCTATGTACCAATGTGTACCAATTATAAATGAGTCTGTAACTTAAGGCCCTGGTAACTTTAAATATTGTCGTTATGAGCGATAATAGTTCTTACTGCAATCCGTTACGGGTTAAAATCTGTTGTAATAAATTCGAATAACAAATGAGCAAGCGTATGTCCTAAAAATGTAAATAAAATCGTATGAAATTACATAATAACTATTTAATAATAAATAATCCATCACTGGATGCAGTTTGGCATTTGGAATTTTATGGTACATTTTTAATTATAATTATAATTGTTAACGAAGGGATAAACTGCTTTTAAAGATAATTAAGAGGGGACTTGATGATTTTTTTGATGCATTAAAGTACGTTTAATTATATTTTGAGTTCCATCACTGTATGCAAAAAAGACTTATTGAATATATCATATATTTGCATGCTTTCAAAATTATTTACGGTTAAAGAGATACACTGCTTTAAAAACCACCTTTTTATGCGTTTTCCAGAAATCTCCGCCTTAGGTAAAGCCTACCGGATATTACTACAGATAATTACTCCGAAAAATTACTCAATAGCAGCCCGGAGTCTGAATATTTGCCCGGTTAATGGCAATACGCTCGCGCCCTATATTACGTGGGACTTCAAAATAACGGGCAGAAAATGGGTGTACTATAGGTACCTACGTACACCTCTTGCCAACCCTTTTAGGAAACAAAGCGTGATATTATGTTAAGATTTACAAACTCACGCACCGTGGCATTTATGCTAACAGAATGTGTTCTGAAACACGAAGATTCCCCCAAATGAGCCAACCTTACTGAAATGCTAGTTTTTACCGACCATCAGTGTCTACCAAGGCCATGTCATTAGGGTTTATGTCCTTATCGATTTACCATTTTTGCGTCGCTATTTTATTTTGCCCATTGGCTGATCATATGCCTGTTTGTTTCGTCTGTGCTACTCTTTGTCATTATTATGACTTTATAATTTCGTGCCACAGCGTTCTTCGGTACCTTTTATCAATCGACTCAGCCTATCGTAGTCCACTGCTGGACATACGCCTCCCAGGCTGCGCCACAACACCCTGTCCTCCGCCTTCCGTATCCAGTCTATCCCAGCCACCTTTTTAAGTTAAACTACAACTAAAAGAAATCAAATGATAAAGTGACAACTCATACATCAAAGCAATAGGATGATAGTTCATCCAAGGTAACGCTTCGAATATTCAAAAATAATTCCATACAGATCTAGCAGAGTTGAAGGACAAAACTAAGTTATCATCATACGGTCGGTGTAACGAGATAAATAATCCTACCTAACAATATTGACTTGAGTAGAAACCTACGTCATTAGGCCTCCTATAATTGGCATGTAGGTACATACTTATAATACAATAGAATTAACTTATCAGTAAGTAGCCAACTACCAAACCATATTGTTTATTTAAAACTCATTCAGTAAAACATTGAACACACCATTGTGCTAGATTATACTCATTCTAATTTACGTCGTTCCAATTCGTTCATGTAAACCATCCCTAAGTCTTGAATGACGATAATTTATAGCAAGCCAATAAACTGGTAGAAAATTTATTACCGCTCGAATTCAAAGCATCAAAACCACAAAGAAAGTACTTGAATTCCATTGATAATTCTGAAATATGTAACATACAGAGCCGTATGAAATATTACGAAATTTATGTTTTGTTGTCCTGAACTATGAACGTTTTATAGTTCAGTATATCTGTCATTTGTATTTTCAGTCAATTTGATACAATATATGTATCTCCCTTACAACAGTTTGCTACGTAGCAGCACCCAACCCAACCACCCAGTTTTACGTAATGCTTAGAAGCCTTACATTTTAGGTCGTTTTTTCGGAGTGTACGGAGTTGTTCAGGTCATCATCAGTCTTAACATACTTGGTACCTACTTTTGAACGTTTTTTTTTTTTTGTGGGTGGGAAATCATCAAATGACTTCTCCCGCTCTGGGTCTCCACCCAGAGCGGGAGAAGTCTTTTCGGCCGCAGGGGATAGGGAGAGCGGCCAACGCTATACCGACACTCCTCTTCCCCTGTGGCCCCACCGCGTCCGCCATCAAACGGTAGCGGCCCAGTCCAGGCCACGGAAGGGAAGAGCGCTACTCAGAAGTACCGGCACTCCTCCTCCGCCGCAGCCTGTAACTCTCAGCCGCGATGCCTCCCATTCGACATCGCGGCCCGCCTCAGCTGCGATGCACCTCACCGCAACCTACTTTTTGGCCGCTACGTCGTCGGCTTGGAGGCACAAGCCCTGACGAGCGGCCCCACCTTGGGGTTCCTCTTCGCTTCACCGTGGAGATGACCACGGTTACTGAGCCCCCCCGCAACGATAATGCGGGAACCCCACTGGCGGGGACCTACTCTTGAACGTTAGCCTGCTGCCAGTTAAGTAGTCGGTAACTAACATCATACCTTAGGCTGCTATTCGTAGATCTTTGACACTCGTTACGGATCGTCAGAAGTCCGAAAGTCTGACAACCAGTCTTAACAAAGGGTATCGTGTTACCAAGTTATGGGTTGTGGAGGTCAGATAGGCAGTCGCTCCATGTGATATACTGGTATTCAGCTGCATCCGGTTAGACTGGAAGCCAACCCCAACGTAATTGGGAAAAGGCTAGCAGATTGATTGTACGTGAATTTTATTGGTTAGAGTGCTTGTGACCATTTCTAGTCATCATCTGCCTAGCCTTTTCCCAACTACGTTGGGGTCGGCTTCCAGTCTCCATTCTTCCATTTCTAGTATCATTGCCAATTCTTTTTTGCCCATTTTTTTAGGTAGGTAACGAGTTAAATGTAGGTACGTTTCCTTCACAAACTTATTACAGAAGAAACCGTAATTGGGTACAATCGTAATTGGGAAAAGGCGAGGTAGATGATGATGCCCCAAGACCATGAGACCATGCTTTTCCAGCTATGAAAGCCATGAATTCATGGCAAAAATTACTAAGAATAGGGAGGCTTTCCAACAGCACCTTCAATCACAGCTATGGATTGCCCTACTTCCTATGAAGAGGGAATTGTGTTACGTAAGCCTTTAATCGATCTAGGCTTTTAACCTCAACATTTAGGTACCTAGTTGTTATTGCCTAAAGATATGTTCATAGGACGGTTTATACTCGATTCCTGCCATAGTGTTCTAAAAGCCTGTCTATACTTGGGTCTCTTTAAACATATTGTCAATACCCATAGTCATTTTTTTGTATTCCGATGGTAGCTGTGAACATTGCTCATTTTTTTAACCTCTATTTTATTTTATAACTTTTATGTAATCCAACTAACGATATCTTGTACATTCTTTTAATTACTCTGCTAGTGTTGTGCACTTCTGTAAGTGACTAATTCACAATTCCTAAAACTGTTTGTGATTTCTGTTTGTGTTTGTCTTAGTGAATAAGTCGTTGAAGTGCCTTCTCAATAAATAAGTAAATAAATACCCAGTACATAGGTCCGCTATCGGCACCAAGACCGCTGAGTTACGCAAGCTGGATCGATAGCGACCTTCCTCGTGCCTGTACTAACCTAGATGTGGACTGAAACCTCTATTTCCTGGGTCGTTACGAGTTATGCAACCCGCGCCTGCGCGCTCCACCCACAAATCTGGGCCAAATACACAAGTACTAAGTTGGAATAATGAAGCTGAGCTGGCGTTCCATGTTTTTAGTCGAATGTTTTTATGTGCATTTTATGCCTGTTCATTTGTGTTGTAGGTTCCTGGGTACGGCGAAGGATTTTTGTGAATAGACACATGTTGTTATGGAATCTGTCATCTTGCCGATTGCCATTGTCATTTAGCACTTAATATGAGTGTTATTATTTGTTTTTAACAGACGAAAAAAAAGCAGGAGGTTCTCAAGTCGACACGTATATCCTTATATATATATTTTTTAAATGTAAAACCACGCATATCATTTCGCTCAGTAGTCCGATACAAAAAAATGTAAAGGGTACTCCCATTTTAAATGGAAAACCAAATCCAACCCTAATATAACAAAAATATCCCAAAAAAATGACGAAAAATTAAACTGAAAAGCACAAAATAAACCTTTTAGTCCAATTACGCTCATAAATGAATGTAAATGACTAATTTTGAATTAATTGCTTTTCATTTTATTTTTCCGTTCAAGTTTTTGTTAGAAAGTGTTTTATTTTGAATCTTTTGGTTTATAGGAAGGCCTTGTAACCCTTTTGTTTACTGAATGATCATGAGATTCTACTTATGTGTTGTCCACGAATCGATCTTGGAATTCTGCCTAATAAACACCGACGGATTCTGACGTAGGCATTCGTTTTATCGGTTCACAGTTTACAGCGTTTCATATAGATGTCAGTGATCATAGAGATTCGAGCAGAAATGTTTTAAAAAACATTTATAAACGTTATGAAAGAGTATTGTTTTCCGCGCGTTAATAGAAAGCTTGGACCTGAAAAATGTTTACTTCCCAGACAAGCCAGAAGTGCTTTTTGAAAGGCAATATTATGTTATAATTTTTAAGGAATTGTAGTATCACAAAACAAGTATAATCAGCCTATAATGTTCCCACTGCTGGGACACAGGCCTCTCAGTGAGAAGGAGTAGTCAGTAATCCACCACGCGGGCAAAGTGCGAGTTGGTAGATGTCACATGTCTTCGAATTGTTGGTTCTTTTTTGTTTCCTCGCGATGTTTTCCGTTACCATTTTGAGAGCAGTGGTTGATGTTATATAATTTAGACAAAGTAAAGCACCTGCCTGGGTTCTAACTTACGACCTATAAACTCGTAAGTCGCGGCCAAAGATATACGAAAGAATGAAATAAGGGAACCCAGTAGCGATGGGCGTTGAATCAACGAACTAGTTGAATCGACCGTTGATCGCCTGTCAATGTATTAACGTTAACTGTTTATGAATCAACTAGTTGAATTTGTCAACGACGTTTATGAATATAACTCGTTTAAGAATCAACTTAACTAAATTTGCAAACGTTACCTAACGAACTGAGCAAAAAACTTACCTTGAAAATACCGTCATAGATTCCGAGCGACGGTCATGTCGTAGAATTTGAACTCTTAAGTTACGTACAGAAGACTTGATTTTTGAAATATTTCTTTTAAGAAAATTATACCAATATAAGAATCGTAGAACGTCGCAGCGTTGAATAAAACCGTACAATTAAAGAACGGTTAACGTTACAAGTCAACAACAGTTGCACGTTAACTCGTTGACGAATTTAACTAGTTGATCAACTAGTGATAAACGTAAATCAACATTGACGTTGCGACCCATCACTAGAACCCAGTGTCTCCAGTTTGCCCCTACCACGTAATCTTACTACACATGCAGTTCAGCAAAAGCAATGGATGCGATGTCGCGCACATACCTACTCGCAATTTTTATATTTCTACGGTCGCAGCCGTTACCACTGGCCACCACTGCTCCCTAGAGACACTATTGATGTGCCAACATGTTAAAACCCACCTCAAAATTTGATTCAAACTGATCTTGCCCACAAGGAGCTATGCAGGCACTACCACAATTGATCTGGTCGCCTATGCAGCTTGTAGTCCCGTCGCCACACGTTAATATCTCGCTGGCGCTGGTCCAGGGTAGCCAGAGGCGGCGTGCCTGCCAGTGTTTACGATAACAGCTAACAGTGAGCTCTAGAATGCGCCCGCGCTCATATTATTGGCGAATGAATGTGACACAAGATGTGGGAGATAGCGGTGATATTTATTTACCCGTTTATATAAAAAAGGAGATCGTACAACACCATGGACTTCATCTATAAATGTCATGGTAATGTATAAAATACCGAACATAGGTATTTAAATAAAGAATAACTAAATCTGTTCGGTATTTTATGACCAATTTCTGATCTACAGCAGTTTAATTACACGCCCAAAAAACCGTGAGGCTTATGTAAATAGTCTCCTGATTTGCATCTATGTGCATGATATTATGTAGATCAGGTTACAGAGTTCGGGATTTGATCATTTTGTACCCACAAAATAAAAACAGAAAAACATACTTACTTTTCTTTGGTTCAACATTTTTTACCATTACAAGGAGAGTGTAGGGTTCAATAATAACCTTTCCGCTGCTATTTAAGTGTGAAAATACTAGAAATCAAGTTTTGATTTTCCTATCCTACTAGTATTATAAATGTGAAAGTTTGTATGTTTAGATGTTTGGATGTTTGTTACTCAATCACACAGAAACGGCTGAACGGATTTGAATAAAATTTGGCACACATGTATTTATAACCTGGAATAGAAAGAAAGAAAGAAAATACGTTTATTTGACATGACATGACGCAAAAAAAAACAGGAACTCACAAAAAAACTTAAAATAGCCCGGTAGTACGTTCCCGTGTGATATTTTTCGACCGCTACGCGGGCGAAGCTACTGGCAAATGCTAGTATATTAATATTTTTTAACATGTCCATTTATACCATGAGCAATAACTGTTTGCGTCTTCAAACGAATGTCCAAAATATCGTTGGCAAAAACATGATTTTTGGTATTTTGTAACTCAAATAATAGCCAGAGAGTTATTTGTAGACTTTTATTGTATTATAAAAAATCAAGATGTCATTTCCCTTAAGAAAACAGCTTTTATGCTTTTGGCAGGTAATTTAATTTTTGAGTAGAAAACTTATGTTGTTCTTTGTAAGTGGGATTAACATTTGGGATTCATGAAGTGACATTTAGTTCTTTTAACCCGCCATTTTCTATCAACTTGGTGTATAGCCTATTCTAATGGCTACATCAAGTGACGCCAATATAAATTGAGTGAGACTCATTTAAATTGAACATAAACATGCGGTTTTTACAGCCACACAGCACTTGCATCTCTTGACCTCAGATAACACGAAAGTCAATGTAATAACTCGGTCGGTCTAACATTGTACCTAATTTCAAATGTTTTCTCTGAACTAACAAAAAACATCCAGACACAATGTTCCCACTGCTGGGATACAGGACTCCTCTCAGTCAGAGGGAGCTATAATCCACCACGAGGGCCCACGATGTCACCCACCCCCCCGACCCTTGCTCGATGAAGTGCCAGCCCGCGCCGCAACTGAACCTGTAGATTTAAACACGTTTAATAATAATAATGATATGATCCAGCCTGTCCCAACTTGCTGTCCCCTATCAGTGACGCCCTGAGCCGAGGCCCGTAACCCACAGGGGATGCCCTCAGCGTGCAGTCGCTTATTAATTTAAGTAGTTTAACGCCCCTGGCTGGCGGCTTTGAGTTTTCTTAAGGCAACCACAGGATTGTCAGGCCCCACAGGGTATGCCCTCAGCGTGCAGCCGCTTAGTAATTTAAGTAGTTTAACGCCCCTGGCTGGCGGCTTTGAGTTTTCTTAAGACAACCACAGGATTGTCCGGTTAAGCAATTCCTTCCATTCCTAAAAAAAAGCCAAGATGTCCAGACACGTGGCTTCAAATTTTTTGTGCTTGGATATGACTTTTTCCTCAAGATTTCCGCCACCGTTTTGAGAGCAGTGGCGATGAAATTAAATACACAAAGTAAAGTCCCTACCTGCGTTCGAACTCGCCACCTACAACTCGTAAGTCGGGGCCGATACCACTAGGCCTAGTCATCCAAAAAAAAGTCCATTAATTCGAAATTGGAAAACATTATCTTGACAAAAGGCCTGACACAGCCGATTTGGGAGAACTACTTAAACTAATGGTGGAGTACAATTTTAAAGTTCTGCTCCAAGTTCGACTCATGTTCTTAAATAAAATAGATTTCCTTACAAGCATTTGGTCTTGCAATTCTTCAGGGCGCTTTGGTCGCAGAATAGAAAGGCAATTCTCGTAAAAGAGCACACTAGCGTTTGTCCAGCGCAGGCGTTCGATGAACGTATGCGCAGCGCAGACGCTGCGACAACGCCACGCACGCGTCGCGTTGAGGCGGCGTTTCTGTTGGGGCACATGAGTACGCTGCGCTAAAGTCGCGGGTGCGCGACGCAAGCGCCGTGTTACTGCAGAGGAAACGCCGCGACAACGCGACGCACACGCCGCGTTGTGGCGGCGTCTGCGCTGCGCATACGTTCATGAAACGCCTACGCTGGACAAACGCTAGTATGAAGGTGCTCTAGAACGTTCACAGTCTGATCTCAGTCTCAATCTTTCGAAAATACCTAGCGAGATTGTCGCCGAGATGAGACTGCGACTAGATTTTGAACATTTTTAATTACGAGAATCGGCCTTCAGACAGATGGCCAATGGGGCTTAAAGGTTCTGGAGTAGGGACCGCGTACCGGAAGACGTAGAATTGTAACGCGTCACACAAGGTGGACCGATGACCTTATGAAGGCCGCAGGAATCCGCTGGATGCAGGAAGCACAGAACCGGTCGAAGTGGCGGAGCTTGGGGAAGGCCATGTCCCATGGCCATGCAGTGGACGTCTTTTGGCTAAAATGATAATGATGATGGTTTTAATGACGCTAATAGCGAAATGACAATGAACAAATTTATCGAAATTGTGATGTGATGATAGAAAACTAATGAGAACTAGCCAATTGTCTACTTGCTGTTTGTCAACAGTCTGTAAGGAAATCCAGAGGACCAGAGTGGACACATTATATACATGTCTGCTCTAGGCATGAATAACATTCGAGACATAATTGGATATCTGTCTCCACTAAGAATATCTTGTAGAGACGATGCGATCACAAAATTGAGATCTACAGAAGGTCCAATCCATAAATAATACGACAATAAGCAATAATAAATAATACTAGCAGTGGTGGCACTGCTCTCAAAACGGCGAAAGAAAACAATGTGAGGAAACCGACATATCTTAGAACAAAAAAATCGAAGACTAGTGACGTCTAGCAACCCGCATTGGGCCCGCGCGTGGTGGATTCCCGCCCACTGCCTCTCACTGAGAGGGGGCTTGTCTCACAGCTGTGGAAACATTATAGGTTGATTATGCCATAAAATAATCATCGGTTCAGTCGAAAGTCGTCCATTGCTGCATTTAAGCAAGCTTAAAACCCAAAAATTGCCACAACGGCGGGTTTTTCGCATCCCACATCCAGCGGATTCCCGCGATATTGGTCCACCTTATAATGGACCTACCTATGCTTTGCCTTCTGGAACGTAGTCACTATTCAAAACTTATCGGCCCTATCAGCTCACAAATAAATAACAACGCGATGTAGATTTTCTGTAGGATTTATTTGGTATTATAATTGGCAATTGAATGCCATGAAGCTCAGTGTGTCTGGCTTCGAGACTATTTTGTTATAGTTCTCATCAGGATACATGCCAATGTGGGATGCCATTACATTAGATTAACCTGTCTATCAGATGTTGTTATTTTAGTAGTAGTAGGCCTTTGTAGAATTTTGTCATATATTAGCATTTGTTGTTGTATCCTTTTCAATATTGTTGTCTCTATTTTCCATCTGTTCAGCTACTACGTAAGATTTGTTGTCTTCCGTAGTTAGTTCGTCTGTGTATCTTACGTTATTTTCCACTTCTATTTTGTTACTGGTTTTAAAGCTATTGTGTCGAATCAAGACTCGAAGTTTCATAGTATCTAGTAATGAGTGAAATTCTATTTCGCTCATGACCTTTAGAACATTTTGTTTGGATTAAACCAGACAGATTTTTGATTCTTCTACATTGAGTATGAGCTTGTCTTTCTTTTGGAATCTTTACAGCGGACATTTATGCTCAAAATGCCAAACATTTGTTTTATACTGCTCATATACAAAAGCCTATAACAACTCATAACACCAGCGATTTGCATAAAAACACGCGTCCTTGTGCGATACGCTGCATTGAATTGTTAATTATTAGATAATGAGTGAGGTTTTGTTCATGTTTTTGCTCGTTCAACTATTGTTTTTGTTAATTGATTAGTTGCCGTCAACTGTGAAGGTGGTTTCTTTTTGGCGGTGGTATAGTTGTTGTAAAAACTTTTAGTTGCGCTATAGTTAAAACATGATATGGTTATGGTATAGGACTTCCCTGAGTTATCCAGCTCCATCGTCTTTAGATTAGTAATACCTATTATCATATTTCTTCATCGCTCACGATTAGTGCAGGATGCCATTAGACAACTACACCTCATAGCGAGAGAGACAGACTTATTCATTAAGTGATTTCGCAAGGAACGTATTATTTATTACTAGTCATAGAAGTTAGTATAAGCTCATTTATTGCTTTGGATTGTCCTGTAACTGTAGATGTAAGGAGATAAATAAATAAATCTCCATCTAAATTTACACTTTCTTACTGCTTTTTTCATCAATCGTATTGTTTTTTATTATAACTTTTTCGTATCGCTCTCGTTGTCTCTCTGTGTCTCCCTAGAAACCCAGTGGCCTTTATAATAACAGAATTATAAAGACAACACCAGCTGGTGCCAAAAACAACGGATATTTGTTTTATTGGGGAACGCGGTTCCAATGTTGTACGACAATCTAGCTCAGTAGTTTACAACGAGTGACGTCAATATTCCTCTCATGTCCAAACATTCTTGCTGCAGAAGATATAACAAGATTTGAAGAGTTGTCATATCTTATAAAGTCTTCTTTTATTGTTTATCTTCTTTTAGGTCTTGTTTTATTGTTGAAAACTTGTTCCAAAAATAAATAACCGACTTCCGAAAAAAACACTACAAAGTGAAAAATTACTTTAATTTAGGAAGTCGGTGTTTTTGGAAATGTGTTTTGATTTTCGTCACCGCCTTCCGAAAGTAGTTAGTTTTCACTTTGTAGTGTTTTTTCGGAAGTCAGTTGATTTTATTTTTGGAGAAAATTTTAAATTTTTCGATTTTTAGCTATAGTACCTACACCACACCAATTCGAAATTTCATCATCCTTGGGGTATTCTCAAAGTCAACCAAATCAAAACAATGCATATTTATGCGATAGCAGTAATTACGGTTGATTTGCTGTCATTTTTTTAAGAGTTCTGTTGTCTGACTCCGAAACTCATCATCAGATCTACATGAAATTTAAATGGGACCATTTCGGAATAAACCCCTTTCGAACAAAAAAAGAATTTTGCAAATTCGTCTATACATATATGACGGAGTTATGCCAGAACATACATAAAAAAACATACCGAATTGATAACCTCCTCCTTTTTGAAGTCGGTTAAAAATGAAAAGAAATGTTTTCAACTTTTGACTGGACAGCTCCACTGAATCTGTTGGTTTTATCCTCAAAAGACCATTTCGGTCATTAACCTTCATCGTCTTCACATGATCTGACCAATATGTATGGGCTTTAAAAGAAACAGTGACGTTTGATTATGTTTTGGCCTTACTTTTCAGAGTAGTCAGATAGGAAGCGCCGACCTCATCTATTTTTTTTTAAATATGATTGACTTGTAAAAGCGTTTGTACAAACCTATTTACAGAAATAAAATCATTATAGGTAATCGGGTAGGATTACCTACAATGATTTTATTTCTGTAAATCTAGCGGTTTTCCAAAAATTATTTTTCTGGTATTTTCTTAGTGGCCAATTTAGCCGATCTAGTTATAATTGATGATTAATGATTATACAATATCGTGACTGACAGTACAATGGCACAGTAGTACGATGTTTACAGTGGCTAGAAGTTTGGCCGGTATGCCGTCCACTCAACACAGATTTATATCCGGCCACAACTACATATAACACAGACCTACACACAAATATAGCGTACGCTTAGTTATATTAGATAGCTCAGCTCAAATTAACGATAAAGAAAGCGTCGAGAAAGTACCGTCACTAATGAGTTTATGAGTCACTGGTGATAAGCATTGTCTCTCTGATGATTTTTTATTTCGGTAACTAGACACTGGACTTTGATTTGCTAGTTTGATCTTTCACCATGTACATAATTCAGGTGAACTAGGAGATAACGTGAATAGATCAACCTATGAAAATACAGGTCTTCTTCTTAGCGTGTCGATAGCAATAATAAATACAGTCAGCACAGAACTTGGCTACGAGCTTGGCACTTTCAGCAACGTCCATCAACTCCTGTAGCGTGCAGACAGCAGGACACGCTGGACAAGATATTAAATGCCCTATTGTTTATAGGACAGCACCACATTTACACTCCAAGGCGGAGTCATCTGTGAGTCTCCACCTGAGCAGGTTCTCTTTACTTCGGCCTACCTGGGTCCTGAGTCTATTTAAAGACTTGCAGTGAAGTAAAGGCAACTTATGTCCAGGTGCGGAATTTTTAGCAGGTGGAACGAATGGGTGTGGTAGGGAAGCACTATCTCGCCCCAGGCTTAGCCTTTCCCTAGCCCTTTCGCCAGTGAGCGGGGACACACACTTTAAGAAGCTGTTGAGGCTTTTCAGTCTTTGTGACAGGAGGATGTTATTGTACAGAGGGTTTTGTGTGTCGGAAGCCATCTTGGCTCTTTCACTTGTGCTTGCCACCGCTCTTCGAATTGTTGATAGCGCTATCCCAGCTAATGGGTACAGCATTTGCACCGGGGTCGATTTGAGGCAGCCAATGATGATCCGGCAAGTTTCATTCAGAACTGCATCCACTAACTTTGCATGTGCTGAACGGCTCCATACGGCGCTTCTTAGCGTGTCCATGTTAATGTAAAATGGAGTCTACTATTTTCTCCAATGAACTACCAATACTTTAGGAAACCACAAGCTTGATCCGATCAAAATATCCTACCATTCCTACTCCACGTACTGTATTGACGTATCCGAAGTTATCCCAGCGTGTTTCTCGCAGAAAAATATATCAAGATCATTATGTTTTTCAATCATCATTAACATTCAATCTTTTTGTACGTAAATATTTATTTGAGGCCCAGAACGTTAAATTGCTTCTGCGTTATCCACTATAAAATATTTACGTACATTTACATTAATTTGTTTATTGGAGTAAACACGTTGATCTGGGTTTTTTAGAAGATATAAAAGCTGTATCGAGATGTTATCGGGTAGAGATACGGCTAAGACTATTGCTAATATCATCAATGGTTATATGTATATCCTTATCCCTTCTTATATCAGTCTGTGGTTTTTTTAGATTGCTCTCATTTTAACCACTTTTATAATGAAAGAATCACAGATATCAGACGAATACAGTGGGAAACGATCAGGTTTTATTTCTAAAATGGTAACAGGAACAGCATCCAAATATAACTAAACAAATTAGTTTTCAGGCTATTCGGTGGAATAAATCGCAGTGATACAAATTGATACTTCCATAATAAGTACTTAAATATTGGTGTAAATTCAAATACTTAGATCGAATCTTCAATACTTGACAGAGCTATTTATGTTTCTGATCATTTACTCTCAAACACTTATCGACTGTCTACTATCCCGTTGATAAACTCTTCAAACTGAGATAATATCTAGACAGGCCGACATTCAGATAACAGTAACATAGCTGTGACTCAAGGGAGAGCGATGCCAGTAACTAAAGCGGATACACCTATTAGGAGATGCACATTCCAAGCCAACCAAATTGACTCTCTGGAATGTTTGCCTTTATTTTTTGCAGTGCTGTGTTTGGATAGGTCCAGGAGCTTGATATTTGGTTTGTTTAAGATATATGCGGTTGGGCGTCGATCCAACAGCAATGGAAAATGCAGGAAGCGCTCTTGACTTCTTGAGTTATGGCTCCAAAATCTATAATTTATTTATTTTCGGTAGCTAGCTCCCTCCAAAATATCTGTGATGCAGGTAGAATCTCACGTATATTTTGATCTAGCTTCTTATCTATGGCTGGGTGAAACACGTCAATTCTACGTTGCTGAGTTCATTACTGTTTCCTGAATTTCTTTCATATATTTTAACTACTTCATGCCTCATTATTATTTCTTCTTCTAGCTCTATTAATTAGTATTAGTAGGACTATCTGTTAACAGTTCTATATGATCAGTATGTTTTGTAGTTTGTACGTATATGTCTTGATTTAATTGAATAGACATTGCTTCGCTCTATAAACTATAACAGTTTCTTCACACTCCATTACCTTCTAATATTTTCCGACAAACAAGTTTAATTGTGAACTAGCTCGTTGGCTACGTAATGTATAAGAAAATTGTTTCTATGGTTGCTTATCAGTAAAATAGCATTGAATTTATTGGCGTTGAAAAAACAATAGAATAAAACAAACTATGTTCATTATCGGGGTCTATAAAGAACTACAACTTATATCTTCTAAGACTGGAAGCCGAACCCAACCAAAATATATAGATATAATAGTTGGGAAAAGGGTAGGCAAATGATGATGATGATAAAGGAATACATATTCCTAACAATAGGTACATTATATTAACGATAGGGACAGTCCCTAATACCGTTAACCATTTCGTAACAAGAAATCTCAATCAGATTTGCAACGTCGGTCTCTCGTCACTCGGTGACCCCTCAGACAGGAAGCAAGACAGGACATGAGTCAGGGCACCGGATGCGTGGTAAACCAATCGAGACACAGACGGACAACTGGACCTCACTGCATTACTTAATATTATTATGATGGCTGTAGAATTAAATTGTGGAGGGAACGGAGATGAAGGGGTTCATTATCAAGCTTAAAATATAGATTTAGTATATACGCAAATCTTGCTATTTTGGATCCTGTAGCAGTAAGTATAGCTCCACATTCACCTATAGCTTCATTTTCTAGATTTGATATACATATATGGGTCGGCTTTGTCCGATATAAGTAGGGCTTCATCTAATTTGTCAGTAAGCGTCGCTAAATGTTAAGTGGTGCCTGAAATGGGATCAGCACCTTCTACTAGGATTCGTTAATCTAAAGGTATATGTAGAAGCGGACTTAGTGAATTTAAGTAGATCCTACAAAGACCATTAATAGTATTATAATTATGTAGGTATCGTCGAATTCGTTATGTCCCTAATAAAATAGGTAACTTTGACCAGTCATTCTGACTACCTTCAACATCCCTGAACAGTCCAATTGGGATGGATTCTCATTAAAAGTTAACACGAAAAGCCCATTTTAAGAATGGGTCCGGCTATTTAATTATCTCTTCATGTGAATTTAAATGTCCGAGTCTGCAGGCTGGGTTATATGTGGCTTTGACCTTTTCACCCTCGTGGAGGCGCTTTAAATAGACACTAAGTAATCCTGAAGCCATATAACGCTGTTGTGTAAGGCTTAACTGGTGGCAATTGCTTTTACGTCGGTCCTTACTTTGTTCATGTGTCAGATGGAACAGACAGACTGTAGCCGGCTGTGTGTACCTGTACTAGCTTGAAACATTTGAGGATTTGCATTCATTCGAGGTCGCTCGGCGCTCGAACTTACTAATTATGCATACACCTATGTTTTCTGCATTCCATATAAACTTTAACAGTGCCAAATTTCATACTCCTCCGTTCGAGTACAAAGTTTTTCCATATAGATTTCATTCTTTGGCATTCATTATTTTCATTAGTCCTTTTAGACACTTTTACCGTATCTCTTTCTGACTCTTAACCGTTATCTCTCTAAGAATTAGAATAGTCTTCTCTAACCAGCAAGAGCTTACTCTTTTGCCGATACCTACAGCTCTGGATGTTTACTCCCTAAGCACGGAATCTATAGTGACTGACGCTTCCTACTCCGTATGACAACATAATTTGGCAGTTGTTTTTGCCTCCGGTGCGTTTTTATCTGCTTCACTCTGAAGTATCGAACTACTTTCGGAGATTCGGACAGGCTCGTATATTTGTTGACGGACTTGGAGAGAAGGCCTTAGGTTGGGTACCTTTAAAATCCCACCTAACATTATCACCAGCCATAACTATATGTGCAGGAGGAACAGTTTAATGAACGCCATCTCCAACATCAAAACCATGTCTCACCCACAAAATATTCTGATATTGCAAAACATTATTAAGATATTTCATGTCTGCATCTAACCGGTGTTTTTCCCAGTACAACCTTGAACCGAGCTATGATTTGTGAGTCATTGTCATCACAATAACTATCATTGTGCTGTGTAGTTTTTGTCATTCGTCATACATTAATGCCGCTGCTGGATCTAATTGTAGTACATTGGTACCATAACGTGGCTGTTTTTCTTTGAGATTACAATCGATCAGTCTAATTTGGTACTCCCAAAAGTATATAGGTACTGCTAAATTGTATTCCTCGTTAAGTTTTGGATTTATTTGAATTTTATTTGCGGTTCAATCATAACCCTTACTTAATTTTCCTTTATAGATACTTCGATTATTATTTTATTATAAGTAATTAGTTAGATACTTTTGTCTCGTTTCTTTCTATTTGCACATTTTTTTTCGAAGCTTGTTTTTGACAATTGAAGTGCTATGAGAAATAATGAGTTCCAGTAATGGCAAGGCAAGCCCCGACGTGGCGGATACAAAAATGATAGATAGAACTGATAGAATTAAATTTTCAAGAATAACCAGGTATACTAGAGCAAAAATAATACAGTAACAGTGTGAAACACTAAATCCGAAGCGCGTTCGATACAAAACAACGTTAATCTGCCAATTGCCTCGAAATTCGCAAGAGTTCATTAAATCCAGTGAAGACTGGCCAAATTGGCACTCAGCTCCTGACCTAGACCGAACCGATCCGTTTGGTAATTAATACGTGCAAACTGACTAATACCTTCACAATTGAATAAATTGAATTATTTGATTAATGGAATGATGAAGCGATGGCAGACGGGTTTGGGACGGTCAATTAAACGGATACGGGCGCACTGTTCTTCAATTAAATGGGCATTTTTGAGTGATATGCGGGAGGAACAAATATTCAACAATGATGTCGTTATTGTGATAACAATTCATTGTGGTTTTAGTAATTAAGCCAATGGAGTTACATTTTAATCTTCAAAGCACTGGGCAGGCAATGTGATTATTACTTTCAAACCTATCATTTTATCGTCAGAAAATGAAATAATTTCATTACATGTTGTGCCTGCAGTTGATTCATAATGTATAAATATTCACATGATTTAAATGGACAAACTCCGTCTATATTTACTATATCTATGAGCCATAGATCTGTGATTATAATGTACATGATGAAATATTATAGTAGGTTAAAGCTTTGTAATTTATCATCCATCACTGTTCGTCACTCTTCGGTCTATTGAACGCCAGTTTGAACAAAACAAGCTACCCTAAAAACTTACATACCTCCCTCATAATCGGATACGGCACTCTATATACAATATCTGGATGACCGTTATTTTTGTTTTTTTTAAAATGAAACGTTGCTAGATCGATTTATCGCCCCCGAAATCCCCCTGCATACTAAATTCCATGAAAATCGTTGGAGCCGTTTCCGAGATTCAGATTATATATATTTATAAATCGTTTCTTTGCGAAAGTTGTTTGTTATGATGAGCACAATCATGTGTTTAAATATCGGTCACTAATTACCAGTCAAGAATTGTTCGTTTAAAGGTTTTAGATACCTCCACTCCACCCGCAACAAACCCTAACATCCATACTTTAATAATATAAATGTGAAAGTAACTTTGTCTCTCTGCCTGTTATCTTTTCACGCCTCAACGGCTTTCGATATAGTTTCTCGCTGGCTCTTCTCCATAGGAAACGACCAATTGGAACCCTGCACCTAGCTTCTGACATGTCATAATTGTCCATGTAGGTTTATGTGACATGAAATATTTTGATCTTCATTTTGGTTGAATTTGAAAACTGTAATCGTGGATCTTTGACAGTCGTTACGGGTCGTCAGAAATCCGAAAGTCTGACAACCATTCTTACGGGTAATACCATACCCCCTGCAGGCTTAGCACAACGACCGTAGACAAGCGTTTTGTCGTTGGAAGAGTAGACAAAAATGACGTTTCCGTATTCCATAGTGGACAGTTTTTTACCGAGAAATATAGACAAGCGAGATCTATTCTATCGAGTATCGTATCGAGTCTTTTGGTATCGTATTACCCATTAGCTGAGTTGTGAAGGTAAGATAGGCAGTCACTCCATTTAAAATATTGGTATTCAACTGCATCAGATTAGCCTTGAAGGCCTTATATAAGTAGTTGGGAAATGGCTAGGCAGAGATGATGATTATGATTTTGATGGAATTCGGCACACATAATCTATAAACTTTAACCTGGGCTAAGACAAGATACTTTCATCCTGGTAAGTACATCTTCATTCCTCTGCGATGGTTTCCGACCTCCAAGCGACGAAGCCGCGAGTGAAAGCTAATACATTTTACAATATATCGTTCTCACAAGCCCATATCGTAGAAAACGTATGACAATATGCTTATCATTGTACCCTTGAATAATCAATACTATGTTATGTGCCATGTTTATCGCTTATTGTCCTGCATTTGGTAGCAAGTTCAATGGCAACTGTGTACAATGTATCATTATGTTTGGCTCGTATTGTTGCCCAGGGCTGTGGAACTGTGAAATATTAGTTAGTCTATTTAAGTGTTATTAATCGATAAGTATCCCAAAAGTTGCTCCTATTATTATTGTCCTTCTTGTTCCTCCTAAACTAGTACTTATAAGTTTGCCATTGCTTCCGTACCGAAACCATTCATTCCACCCGCTAAAGATCTCTCACCTGACCGAGAAGTTGGGTAACCTGGAAGTCTTTAAACTGACATCGGACCCGAGCAAGTAAAACCTATTCAGGTGGAGACTCATAGACGACTTCTGTTTGGAGTGTAAATGTGTTGCTTTCCACAACACTTCCCCCTTATTTATAAAAGTTGCTGAAATTTAAGAGACGTTAAACGTCAGAAATGTATGGATAACAGACGTCAATAATTGCTTAATTTTAAGCAACGTTTATAAATATAGGGGTTAATATTTTGTCCTGTGTGTCCTATCAGCTGCATGTTACAGGAACTGATGGACGCTAGTGATTGTGCCAAACTTGTAGCTGAATTCTGGATCGAGTCTATTAAGATACCTGTAGATAGATGGTGATCTAAAGGAAAAAAGTAAAATACCATAGATTTTTCCACTTCAAAGTCATCTACCTAGCCTTTTCCCAACTATGTTGGGGTCGGTTTCCAGTCTAACCGGATGCAGCTGAATACTAGTATTTACACATGGAGCGATTGCCTATCTGACCTGCACAACCCAGTTACTGGGTAATACGATACCTCTTGGAAAAACTGGTTGTACAGACTTTCTGGCTTCTGACGACCCGTAACAACTGCCAAAGATCTACAAATGACAGCCGGGACCAACGGTTTAACGAGCTTTCCGAGGCACGGAGAGGTCTTGGTATGTTAAAATGGTCACCCATCCACGGACCAACCGCGGCAAGCGTAGCTTAACCTGATCGATCGATCCGTGCGGCTAATATTAATTAGTCACAAGCCCCTCCTACTTCAAGATTAGTATGAAATGTTATTTTCTCCTTTTTATCGGTTCTGACCCTTTAGGCCATTCTAATAAATTATTTATTAAAGCTTCTCCTCAGGACAGACGTTCCGTTGCGACCAATCCCTATTTAATTATAGATGTCAATTCCAATTGATGCTAACATAGATAAATTGCATCTTCGTCGTTAAACATTTATTTCCGTCCCATATTTACAGTATCAGATTGCACGCCTTGCTCGAAGGTCATTCCGTAGTATCTGTCTACTATTCTTATTCTTTCGCAATCATAATAACTCATCATCATTTCAGCCGAAAGATGTTCACTGCTAAACATAGGCCTCCCCTAAGCACCGACAGTTCGACCACCTTCATCGTCATCGGTCCACCTTGTGGGAGGCCATCCAACGTCTACGTCTTCCAGTACGTTGTGGCCTCTCTAAAACCTTTCAGCCACATCGTCATCTGTTCTGCGAGTAACGAACCCTGCCCACTGCCTCTTTAGTTTGGCAATTCTTCGAGCTTTGTCGGTTGCCTTGGTTCTCCTGCGCATCTCTTCATTTCTGGTTCGATTATGTAATAACTCGCTTAATAAATAATATATTTTCATGCGTCCTCCTTACCGATTTTCATCATCAACCTTGAATTCATCGGGTATTAGGCGTTTCTGCTTCTGCCTATCTTCACGCTCCTGTGCCAATACTATTCTCATCCAGCTTCTACCCATGACCCATTATATGAAACCATAAATATAATCCCATAATTTTTGAAATGTCAAGTTCATATCAAATGACATCCTTCACTCCAATGGCGTCCTTGATAACGTGGGAAAGGTCATGTGCCGTGACGGAGGGACCTTTTGTACGCCTACACTGTCACGTCAATCACGCTTATTAATTGAAGCCTGAGAAAATTGATCGTGTCACGTCGTGCTCAGTTGGGTCATTGACGAGGATTCATTTTCAGGATCTTATACCCTAACTTGAGTTATTACGCGTAAGCTGATAAGGTCCGTTTAGTTAGAAAATTTGAGAGCTATACTTACTTTTGAAGTTTTACTTGTTGAGAAAACAAAATTCTCGAAAAGAGACGTAATTGATTTAAGAGCACCGTGGGTACTGTGTTCAACATTGCCTTTACGAACTGTTTAGATCCGGTATGCAAATTGATCGCTTTCCTACAAGAAACTTTAAATCGTTTAGTCTACTTCTATTAAGAATTCATACTAGTTGGAAAAGCGAACGCAAAAGAAAAATCAATATTAAGCCTCATTGTATCAGTTCCCAGAATGCATTGTACAGCCATTAGTCAATCTTGCAAGTAATAGAGCCGCAGTGCTTCATTGTACGGAGTAGAGGCTAATCGGTGTCCACCACATTGTAGACTGTATGGGATCGCACCATCTGTGTAACAACTTCTTTGTTTTCAAAAAGATCGATTATCCTTGGGATATGAATTAGTAAAGCCGCGGTGGTATGTAAACTCTTCCATACACTACATGGTAGTTTCGTATGGGATATCACCATCTGTGCAAAAACTTCTTTGTTGCTAGAAAGATCGATTATCCTTGAAATCCGTTGTGGTATGAAAACTTTTCCATTAAAGGTTTAACTGAATAAAATTATTGTAGGCCATATAAAGACTGGAGTATCTCTATTCGTTTATGAAAGTACCAGCTACTTCAAGAATACATAATGTATTGTCAGCTTATAAATACTAGAGGGGTTTGTGACTAAATAATAGTAACCGCACAGGTCGATCGATCAGGTAAAGCTACGCTTACCGCGGTTGGTCCGTGGATGGGTGCCCAGTTTTACATACCAGGACCCCTCCGTGCCGTGAAAGCACGTTAAACCGTTGGTCCCGGCTGTCATTCCTGGATCTTTGGCAGTCGTTACGGGTCGTCAGAAGCCCGAAAGTCTGACAACCAGTCTTACCAAGGGGTATCGTGTTACCCAGTAACTGGGTTGTGGAGGTCAGCTAGGCATTCGCTCCATTTAAAATACTGGTATTTGGCTGCATCCGGTTAAGCTGGAAGTCGACCCCAACATAATTTGTTGCGCAAGGGCTAGGCAGATCATGATCTTATAAATACAGTGGTCGCCTAATGGTCGAAATTTGACTAAAATTAATTTAATACCTACTTAATGTATTTCACTCCTTGTCTTTATAAACTTGAACTGTGCCAAGTTTAATACTCCTTCTTCCGCGTAATTTTTGTAAAAGAAGTTTTTGCTTCACGTTTTATTTTATTGATTTTCGAAGTGCGTTTTCTTTTTAAATTTGTCAAACAACACAATTCGTTACACCCTGACACTGGCTAACAAGGCTTCAACCAACTATCAAGGAGATCATTCGTGCAAGATATTGTAAGTTCACGTCCCCAATACGCTTGAATAGCACCATGACTACATTCATTTGTCTACTAAAAATATATATTCTTGTTTCTTTCGAGCGAAGACATAGCGAAAGCTATTTTCTTCGAACTAATGGGCATATCTAAGCGTTGACACGCGCATGGCAACAGCAAAAGTTTTGTAGTTAATTTTGAGACGGCGCGGTACGTTCTAAATGCGCGCGCGCGTCGCCCGCGCCCACCATGTTTAACTTTATTTGCATTGGACGTGGTGCATCAGGGCTGCTGCGTTGGGAACTTGATTAATTTAATTAGTCGTTATAATTTTTTTGGGACGTAATTTATTCGTAGGTTGTGGTTTAGTTTTTTTTGTCTCCAACTTATTCCTAATGAATATCGCTTTTGATGCTTTAAACATGAACTGCTCTTGAAGTAATAATCAATAGTATAGTATATAGTATTGGGTCTAGACCCAATACAATACAATCAATACCAGCTTTTTTAGAAACGTTCAAATGTTGCTCATTGCCATAACGACAATTTAGTTCAATCTAATCCATCATACGCGTAATGGAATCAATGGACGCACTACGTCAAAGTCTTGTTAGGCCTAATACTTATCGAATTTCGATCTGTAGACATTCAAATGACCTGAGCCAATGTAAATAACTCGAAGATTGGAAGAGTTATACAACCTTGATCGGCATTCTGGTCAGTCAATTAATCGTTTACAAACGCCATACCCTCTATTGAATTTTACAGCTTGCGGAAATCATGTGTAATGATAATGCACAGAGTTTTCAGATCAATATCGCAATAAGTACCTGTCGTTACTTTTATGAGCGCCCTCCTAGTCGTCGATTTATTGCCTAGAAACACCATAACAACACTCAATAGAGTTTTATGACTGAAACGGGATGGTGCTCGTTATTCTCTGAGATTTTTAGATCAAGGCGTAATTTAAGACACAATCTCTTTTAGTTAGCATATATTTTCTAGTGTTATCCTGGTTCTGCGCGCATGCTTGTAGAACTTCTCAAGTTTTACAGAACCACACATTACTTCCTCATCTTCTGTCTGGTCTTCGTTTTCTCTTTGGCTTCATCTGCTCTTCTTCAATTTCTCCTCAAACATTAATTCAACCGATGCCCTCACGTGGATCTTTTTTTAACTTATATTTACAAATCCATAATTATGACATTACTCCAATTTCTTCATTTCTCTCACTGCAAGCCCTGTAAGGATGCAGCACCTATTCCCGGACAGTCCGCTTCCCCACCGAGCCCATATATGGCTGCAACCGATATAGACTAGGATCTCTTTGTCTCCACCCAGGGCCTGGTAATTTTAACATTTCTCAAGTAACGGCACGCTTGCCTAGCTGTTCTGTGTATAATGAACTTTACTATTTTAGAATATCGTCGCTTTTCATCTACCATATGTCGTTTTGAGTCCCTTTGTGACCAAACTTCAAAGCTACCGAAGCTTTGAAGTTTCATTTTCAATTTGTTAGATGATCTATTATAGTTTTGGCTAGCTTAGGTTGGATTTGCAAACATTTTTTTATTGAATCAACTGATTTTAATGTTTTTGCTGATCTATAGTGCCGTTGGTTCCAGTCGTTACAGCATCTATATCAATTTCTGAATGAACTCTACAGAATGGGTTACAATTTGGGACGTTTTACGTCAATATTCAAAAATAATTAACCGAATGATTATATTCGGTTTTTAGAAGAAATGAGTTTTACACTGTTGATGAAAAGGTACCTTCTTTTAAAGATATAGCAAGTGTTAACAATCGTAGGATTCAGGTACAGTTTCCTAGAAGAACGGTGGCCGTCAAATTATAGGCCGTCATGAAAATCTGACATTTTTATTAAGTATTTGACATTATGGTACGTCATATACTTTACATATCCCTCCGGGCCTCGGAATGTACGTTAAACCGTTGATCCCGGCTGTCAATAGTGGATCTTTGACAGTCGTTACGGGTCGTCAGAAGCCCGAAAGTCTGACAACCGTCGTATCAAAAGGTATCATATTACCCAGTGACTGGGTTGTGGAAGTCAGATAGGATCGCTCCATGTAAAATACTGGTATTCAGTTGCATCCGGTAAGACTGGAAGCCGACCGCAACGTAGTTGGGAAAAGGCTAGATAGATCATGATTACTTTAATGATCTTTCTAGGCTCTTCTTAGAAGAGATGTTTACCGTTTCCAAGTTGTAACAGACAATTGAGCGAATAATTGATTTACTAAGATCATCGGTCACAACAGTAACTGCCGTATCAAATAGCATCAAGAATTTACTTCTGAAACATTCCTGACGAAGACATGGAGATTACTTACACGTGTTCTTACAAAATTGAACTCCCAGACTAACCAAACCGCACATTTCGCAGCAAATATTGTTTAACGATTGTAAGTGAAATACAAATATTATCAGCAAATTCGTTCCGTGACGCTTCCTAACGACAAGTGGAGTGGTCTCGTGACAAATGACGTCATTATCCGACAATAACTGGCTAGTGAACATCCATTCGTCAGGCTGTCTGTCTGTCACACTTCGGTGGCAGCGCCAAATGTTTCATATTTCTTTAGTTTTTTTTAACTCACCGGTGTTCCAAAGTTGAAAATATTTTCTTACGTCAATCAGCCTAATTGGATTGTTTGCAGAACTTTGGACCCGCTTTACGAAAATAAATTAGGCACTTCGCTCCGTTATTTTAATTGGAATCCAATGAAATTTTCCATAGGCAAAAAGTCAAAGAATTCTGAATGGAATAACTAATTCTAGACATGCAAGCAACACAGTTGCTTGTACGCTGTGGTCGGTCGTACCACCTCGTGGAACCGATTACATCGATTATTCTGTTTGTATAGTAACACCGTGGATCGATTCTTTCATTGTGCTGTCACGAGGATTCATGTTTTCTAGATAATATAACTGACGGTACTAGTAAAGTTTTCATTCCTTTCCCCGGTCACTATGGATCAGCTCATTTTTATTTCACGATTTCAGGTTTGATCCCATAGTAAAAGTTGTTCATAATGATGAATTCAATGACCCTTTTAAAGGATTAAAACGATCAAAAAATAGCAGTGTATTATCTTACCACCTTTGTCCTACTTAGATATCTAGGCTTGAAAGAATTGAGGTTTACAGAGAGAGTATAATTATATCCCGCTGTTCTCTTTCTGTGAACACCAATTCTTTTATCTCGTGTACCATCTCAGTTAAATCAAAGAGAATGTCTAAAAAAATATTTTACTGATTCTTGTTACGTAGGTACCTACTTACGTAACAAGAATCAGTAAAATATTTTTTTATTTAGTGGTGGTAATGATTAATTGGTTCTTGGAATATTGTCTACTTACGTACCTACGTAAGTGGACAATATTCCATGAACCAATTAATGAACCGACCTGTTATCTGGATAAACGCTTGTCTTCGGCGCAAATGACGTCGATTTCCTGCGATGTTCCAATCGCGTCGACAACTGCAGACCAACATTAACGCTGATGGCTGGCAACCCCGGCTCTACGTTATACAATTTCCTGTACATTGGAATTAAGGCGGAGACAGCTAAAGCTGTGGCCAGATTAGCTTGGAGTTGACGGCCTAACGAATAGTGTTCAGATACGGACTGAATTTTATTTTAATTTCTGGTGTAGTTTTTGGTTAGCCCCTCCTCTGTAAGGCATTAGTTAGACTTATTGAGTCTGCTAGCTAACAATAGAAAAGTAATTGTGGACACTTTAGACATCAACAAAACATGAACATGTAAATTATTTTGTTCCGATTTAATTCTTGATGGTTAATGACTTCCAAGGTTTTTTTAAATTTGTTTTCTAGGCTTTAAACTTGTCCATTTTGTCTTATTAAATGCTAATAACAAGAAAAGTGCATAATACTGTTATCTCTCTTGCTAATAGTGGATATTAGTGTTATTATGTGTGTGTCCTTAGCTCCCAGTCCCCGCAACGCCCACTTAAACTTCGTTGTTTTGCTGAAAAGCTGTCAGTTTGGCGCTATTCTGGATGTAGCTACAACTCCCATTAGCTTTCCTCCGTTTCCAGTGGGTGTCTAATTTCGAAATAAATATTAGGCAAAAAGAAAAGTTTTGAGAGTCTTTCTGCAATGTATTTATTTATTGTAATGGAAAATGTGATATGTTCATAAAATACAGGATGAGATGAATCTCATCCTGTATTTTTTTACTTTCCTAAGTGGTTCTTCAATCGAAAATTACATTCATTTAATTAATTATCATGTCTTAGAACGATATTGATTCCGCCTGTTGTCCTTTTAATCGTTACTTATATTTGCTTATTTCCTTGCGCCTTCCAAACTACGGTTAATCCCCTGTCTAATAATAATTAGGGGCCTAGTAAGGACTCCCACTAAGCTCTGCCACGTCAGGATCCAATTATTGCGGCTCACGAGGGCGTGCGAGTGGGTACAGAGAATGTATATCATTTGGAAGACGCGACTATCCCGCCGCGACAAATCGCTGCTTCCCGCCTCCTTCATTATTTCTTGCGAATACAATAACCCTGCGCTGGGCTATCCTTGTTGTCTTTGAAGATTTTGCGCAATTTCTTTTCTTTAAAATTATTAGTCGTCCTTTTTTAACTCTTGATATATATCTCTTTAGTGTTTTCCACAAAAGAGAGTATCGATTCTCCAACGTCAGTCTGCTCTATGATTTATTTATTTATATAAAAGTTAACATTTACATAATTTAAAAAAATAAGTAATAGTATATGTACAAGTAGGTATATAAAAAGGAAGGGAAAGAATCAGAGGGCATCCAAAAATTCGTCGGCATTGCTGTCAACAGGAAAAGTGCTCAAAAGGCTGACAGGATTGCCATGTTGTATTTAAATGCTGATCCTTTGCCCAAAAACTAGGTCAGCCCTCTGGTCACGTGAAGAGTCGACCAACCGCTTGGCGATGGCTCGAAAAACTATACAGGATAAAATTTTAACCAGTGCGCAAACTGTAACCATGAATTCAGCATATCGTTCAAGACCCCCTAGCGTATACATTTTTCATCGGTTATACAAAAAAATCAGCTGTTTCACAGAAAAGTGCAATACCTACGCGGTCAAAATGTATGGAATAGCTGATTTTTTTTTGTATAACCGATGAAAAATGTCTATGCTAGCGGGTCTAGAATGATATGCTGAATTCATGGTTACAGTTTGCGTACTGGTTAAGTGGTATAGTGGCTTAGTGTGTCCTATAACGCCACGAACATAAACCGTTTCATTTTAGTCGTCTTACAACGGCAGCCCACTTCATGTCTCTAATGACTACTAATCATTTATAAAAAAAAAATGGATATATGAATAATAATAAAATAAATATGTATCATTCACTAAGATGCATGATGTAGTTTTGAACACCCTGTTATGGAGATGGAACGAATGATAAAATGTAATGGTATTATGGTAGGTAGGTAGAAATCTTCTACCGTTTGATACATAAACAATATTAACAGGAAGGGTGTTTCATTATTCTAAAGCATTGTTTATTTTTCTTAGTACCTATTATCTTAATTAATGATAACAATTTTTTAATCGCGCCTGTAGTTATTTAATGTCGGATACATTGAGTGGACCACCTTTATAAGACGACTAAAATGTCACGTTGTATAAGTCCCCATAAGATTGGAGTATTTTGCTATTTAAAAATAAAATAGAGTCAACAGCATAAACGCGAATTCAATTTCCGTGTTTTTTACAATTTGAACCATATTTCGTTTCAAATTTAAGCACTACCAAAATCTAGAAAACAAATGGCCAAATTGTAGATCAGGTGGACCATCTCTAATCACAAGATCTGTCTGCGCACAGAGGCACATTAAATTAAGTCCCAATTTTATAACTACATACCCACCCAGTTTAGTACAGAATTTTTCACTCAATAAAGTATCATCAGTCTCATTAATAACAACCGTTCCCTTTAAAGCAGAGTCAATAAATCGGAAGCTTTTCGAGTAATCCCACAATGGTTGCAGAATGCATCCATCCCGTTGACTGTGGACTGTGGGCGGATATCGTTACAAATGCGCATAATGTACTCGTTAGACCCCGTCCGTTACTGATTTACTACTACAGAAACCAATCGCACTGTGAAGAGGACAGAAGATCCACTACAAAGTATATGGCTTGTTGATCAATTGATTACCGAGAACTAATAACGTTGCTGCTTACTGCCGTTCAATGCTCTCATAAATCAAAATGAATGCCAGTGACAATGACAGTGAATACTTGGAATGCCTCAGGGGCACGTTAAGCCCTGATAAGTTTTCTGTCTGTTGCATAAAACTATATAGGGTGACTGGTAATCACGTGATTGTACTCATCATAACAAACAACTTTCCCAAAGAAACGATTTTTTTATTTATCTACCTTATTGACCCCAATGTTATTACCCCAATAGAATATTGAGTACCTAACAAGAATAATACACCATCAGGTGTAATTTAATTTAGTTACCTACAAACAAAAAAAATCCACTTTTACCTTGCATTATTCTTTTGTCATTAATTTAACCACCGTACGAAGCACGCGCGCGCGCGGGGTCAAGCGACTCACAGCTTTTAGCTATTGGGGTGATGGGGACATGCGCGAGTTAAATAAATAAAAAATATTTCTTTGGGAACAAAAAAAAGGAAAAACAAAAAAATCAACTGTTTCATAGAAAAGTGCAATACCTACGCGGTCAAAATGTATGGAACAGCAGATTTTTTTTTCTCCTTTTTTTCCCAAAGAAATGAGATTTTCGACGAATCTACATACCTATTGCTTTACCGCGTGCTTTGACCATCGTACTTTTGATACAACTCCACGTATTTTCTACCATTATTCCAGTTGACATTGAAGTGTCCACTATCAAATGCACTTACTTGATTGACTGGCTCTTTGTAGGTTGAAGCTTCGAGCCCTGACAGGTACATACTTTACTTTGTGTAAATTATTTCATTACCACTGTTTTTAAAACGGTGAAGGAAAACATCGTGAGGAAACCTGCATGTCCTGCCCCCTAAAATCCTACCTTACGTCCAAGCTGAACACCTGGCTACGTGGGGGGCGGACACGCGTACTGTACAACTGTACAAAAACTTATGCGGCTAACAAGGAAAGGTAACCCCCTTATGCGAAAAACCTCAACAAAAAGACAGTGTCCGTATCCAATCGCAGATACTGTTTAAAAATAAAACACAAACATACTTAACCTACAACAAAACAAAACCCAAAAAGTGAAACAAAAAACAAGACAAAAAAAAAAAAAAAAACCTGCATGTCCTAGAAGCAAAAATTCGAGGACATGTGACATATACTAACCCCGTAACCCGCATTGGGCTCGCATGGTGGATCACGGCCCACTTCCTCTCACTGAGGGGAGGCTTGTGTCCCAGCAGTGGGATCATTATTGGCCGTTCGTGTATGTTTGTATTACCACATCAGCTAATTACTGTATTCTACTGCTAGGAAACTATACATACTGTGTAAGTGTGCATTCTTCTTCTCAGCGTGTCGATAGCAATCTGGTGGTTAAATTAATGACAAAAGAATAATGCATGGTAAAAGTGGATTTTTGTTTTGTTTGTTTGTAGTTAACTAAATTAAATTACAGCTGATGGTGTATTTTTCTTGTTAGGTACTCAATATTCTATTGGGGTATTAAAATTGGGGTCAATAAGGTAGATAAATAAAAAAAATCGTTTCTTTGGGAAAGTTGTTTGTTATGATGAGTACAATCATGTGTTTATAGTATATCCGTCACTAATAACCAGTCACCCTATACAGTTTTATGCAACCGACAGAAAACTCATTAGGGCTTAACGTGCTCCCTGAGGCATTCAAAGTATTCACTGTGATTGTCACTGGCATTCATTGTGATTCATGAAAGCATTGCACGACAGGTTAGCCCAGAATTTGGCTACGAGCTTAACACTTTCAACAGCGTCCATCAACTCCTGTAGCGGGCAGACAACAGGACACCCTGGACAAGATATTATCTGCGTCATTGTTTGTGGGACAGCATCACATTTACACTCCAGGGCGGAGTCACCTGTGAGTCTCCAACTGAGCAGGTTTTCTTTACTTCGGCCTACCTGAGTTTGAAGTCTATTTAAACTGCATTGGTCTTCTGAAAATATTTCCTTTGCAGCCATACTGATTTACAAAAGTGTGGGCGCGCCGATACCGGCTATTTCGTTCACTGACTATTATTCCCGTGTACCTCGAGGCACACTGCAAATTCCAGTAGGCGCAGCTTTGATCCTAATCACTGATGAATGTTGTACGATAAACCTTCCATCGCTTTACGATAATTGTACGTTGTGTTAGAGTTGCGCTTTTAAATCGGATTTGTCATTTGAGACAGGATTCAGAGATGTCTTGTTACTTAGAATTTAAATTGAGTTTTGTTCGTGGTTGCTGGAATGTGGCAATTTTCTTATTTATGCTTACCGTAAATTCAATTTGTAACGTGAACGAAATCAATTGTACAGTCATTCTTATATTTTTCATTACAATTCTTTTTATACTTTTTTGGGGATGTTCGAAATCGTATTTGTGTAGGCACTGTCCAGTTATCATTTTCATACGTTTTTTTGTTATTACACCTGTTTTGTTATTATTTTTTATTATTACTGGTTCGCGAATAGCAACTCTCAGATAACTATGTCTCAGATAATTATCCTGCAAGTTGCAACTCGCCATTGGACTTTCCTATATCTTATTTTAAATATTTACAGCGTGGCCAAGTTGCGTCGTGTCTTTAGTTTCTATTTATTTCTAGTGGCTCTTTAAAATCGTGTTCGTGTACTCCTGTTCTGTTACCCTTTTGTCTCTCTGTACTCGCGTTCCTGTTACCCTTTTGCATAGGATTCTTATATTACAGATGAACCATTTATTCGAGCGTTTTCCTATCTACAAGTTTCAATTCGCTATTGCTATTCATAACTTACATTTAATCAACGTCTTTATTAATGTAGACAGTGGAAGATCCTTCAGCCTTGTTGTCCACGAACCACGCGCAGACCTATATTTTAATTCATATCTAATTAAAATCTATTAGGACTCATTGCAGTCTTGCAGTGATGACTAACACTGAGAATGACGTCAGTGTCCTCGCCGAGGATATGATGACACTTTATCAATATTGTAACGAGATAAACATACAAACAAATCGTGGAACTGCTTCGTTGATATATTATTCGCAAGCGAGATTACTGAGCCTGGGATACATCATTTCAGGTCATACATACCTATCTAACATACATAATTAGCCTATAACGTTCGCACTGTTGGGACACAGCCCTCCTCTCGGTTAGAGGGAGTGGGCCGTAACCCACCACGCGGGCCATGTGCGGGTAGGTGGATGTCACATGACTTCAAATGATTAGTTCTAGGCCATGTCGATTTCCTTACGATGTTTTCCTTCACCGTTTTGAGAGTAGTGGTAATGAAATAATTTACACAAAGTATAGTGTACTGCCGGACGTAAAAATAGCACCATACCATTTCTTCCCGTGGGTGTCGTAGAAGGCGACTAAGGGACTTACTAGAGAATGGGCAGCAGCGTTCTCTATGCATTTTACCACCGTACTGCAATCGCCAACCCGCCTGCCAAGCGTGGCGATTATGGCAAAACTCCCCTTTTGGGAGAGGCCTATCTCCAGCAGTGGACGTCTTTCGGCTGATATGATGATGATAGCGCCTGTTTCGGTTCGAACCTACGACCTACAACAAGGTAAGTCGCGGCCGTTACCACTTGGCTATAACTGCTCTCTCATTTCAGGTCGAGTAGAGTAATTAGATTTTCCATTATACTAGCACGCAGTCTGGATCTATGGTCGGTTAATAGCAATGGTGAACAACAATATCATACCAACCTGCATGGGGCCCAAGCAGTGGATATCGTCCTAATCCATCATCACAGAAAAGAATCCAGAACCAGCCAGAATAGGAACATAAAGTTTATAGCTGATAGGCCCTTTTTTCTTTTTTGAGGGTGGGAAATCATCAAATAACTTCTCCCACTCTGGGTAGAGCAGGAGGGCGTGTCAGACTTTTACTGACTAAAACCCACCCGTGTTCCCTCAGTTGTCTGTGTGTCAGGGACCACGGTATCTCTTTCGAACAACCCGCACCCCTGGCAGGCATCAGCCCTTGCGGGCCCCACCAGTCAGTGCTGACATCTCTTTGAGGCGCGCGTGGAACACAACGCGCCGTCGACCCGGGCTTGGTCCTTACCGGACAGCGAGCTACCCATTACTCGCCGTCCACAAGCCCGCGCCTACGGTGGCCAGGAATCAGCCTGGGATTCCCGACGCCCAGGGAGTCTCCTACGGCGACTAGGGCCGTGAGGGCGCATATACTGCGTCTCCCTCATCTGAATGCCTAACGGGGAGTGCAGGCGTGATGATCAACCGTCAGACTATTATGATCCAGACGTCGACATATGTGTAGTATGTGTAGTGGGATACGTTAGTGTCAGTGCACTTGTAGTAAATGTCTTGCATGTCGGATGCTGGGAGTGCAGCCAAATGTTTGCTACTTTGTAGGACTTCCTCCTATTAATAGGAAACTTGTCGTGCCCTACCCTACATTTTCGATTTAAGAATTTGTCTGTCATGAAGGGTTTTTTTAAAGCATGATCAGCTTTTACTGTGTCAATAGTAACTACAAATATTTTCAAATGAGTAGTAGAAGTATCTATGTGATCATCAATGAGTAAGTTGGTTTCACTTTCTTGTCTGTTACTTTAAGACACTAATATTCCACCAATACAATATTGAGATCTGCAAGTTTTATCGTCTAAACCATTTTTATTAACTTTCTTGCGTAATCTTACGACTACCAGTATGAGTAGTTTGTTTAATCAACTTAATGGCTCATTTTGAGGCATACCTTACGGTTTCTTTAATGACGCACTTTTTCTTTTAAAAATAGCCTTGTTATGAACGCAGTTACCGCTCGTGTTATAATAATAAATACTTATCTTCCACCAATAACTAAAATAGATTGTAATCTACTAAAAGCTACAATATCGCCAGGTTAGATTAGGATCGATCCAAGCATGCTTTCAAATATTTTGTTTTTGTAGACTGAAACTTATTTTTTTATCGTTCCCATCAGCATAGATTATGAACAATTAGGTACATTCTTTTCTATACACACATTCGTAAATTTTTCTGTACATTTTTTTCTTTTGAAACTTTTCTATTAAACCTTTCATTATTGTATGATAGGTTTGCCTAATAGACTAGAAATCTGCATTCAGAATGATGTTTGATTATTTTGGTCCAACATCCATTGCTTCATATATTCGAATAATTTGTCTGCTCAATAACGCAATGAATGTTGTTGAGCTGTCAAAATGAAAGCCATCCGTACTGGTAGCTTGTTACGCAATTACCCCGCGGGTCCTCAATCCATCCAATTATTTAACAATATACTGGAATGCCTCTTTGCAGACAAAAGTCTCGCTAATGAGCAGTAACGACTGTTTCTACATAGCACTACATTCTTTAGACCAAGCTACGGACAGGTTTTGACAACTTTCCCGAACCTTTATGCAGATAATAATATCTATACAAACTCTTGTTCTAAATAGGAATCATCCCTCCCTATAATTCGTTGGAATTTTGTTCCAAAAAATATCCTAATATTTCAAATCGAATCCCGCCATACACCTCAAACCTGGCGACTTTAGCCGGGGTTGTTGCACTTGCGTGCCGATCGGGCCGGGCGACGCATACGCAAATAGACAAGCCGAATAGATGCACGGACGCCATGACACGTCGGAGAGCCCAGATTAGTTCAGTTCTGCTATACGCTAGATAAATCTCATGTTTTCTCTTCCTGGATCCTTAGTAGGTACTACTATCTACATTAGTGATGGTCTGTGCCATCACAGCAGTCGTTTGTCACTTCATGTGGTTCATTACGAAACTAAATTTATGTGATAAGCACTGATACAGCACCGGTAAGGATCCAGCTGCGCTAAATTAGAAGCAAACCTGATTTTTTAGCTATTTATTTCAAGAAAGCGTGTCCACTTTTAGGCACTTATCACAAAACTATTTTATTTTAAAAATATGCACTGCATTTACAATTTTTGAAGCGATTCTAAACTCGCTTGAGTGATCGAATGCAATCAGAATCATTTTTCTGCCAGCATCATCGATCACTAATAAAGTAATGATCGATGGCCAGCATGCATGATGCAAGGTTCCCTTTTGAAGACAACTTTGACAGTCCCTACACGAAGGGTAAGATCAGCACTTGGTAAAGCCAGTCTTCTTTACCAAATCTCATCATATTTCTAGAGAGTGGTGCTGCACTTTGCCCTACCTAGCAAAAAATGATTTTAGATAGGCCAAAAGTACGGGCAATTAACTATCTATTGAAAAATCAAGCAATTCCTCCACAGAGGCAATTCCTCCTCAAGCAATTCTACCCAGTTACTGGCCAGACTGTAATCTGTTACCAAGTACATGTAACTGCACGTGAATATCGTTGAATACGTCTATGCAGGATAAAAGCAGGAAATGTGGAATCGGGGTTGAATTACATAATGCGTATTATATAATTCCATAGGGCCTATTATCGCATATAAAGTTTCTAGTAACAGCAAGCTTTTATCGCTATTTATGTGACTATCTAAGAGAGGAAAGTGCAATTTCATATCCTACTTGTTTTTATCACTTTTTTTTTGCTGTATGGGCCTGCTCATGACCTCTTTCTATCAGGCGACAATCACAAAGATTGTTACTTAAATTTAAATTAGATTCCGTCGTCGTGTCTAATTCGAAACCAATATCTAACAACCATTGCAAGCTCAAAAAACTTGCTAGATATTGACACTGTTGACCCACGTACTCATGACCTCTTTCTATCAGGCGACAATCACAAAGATTGTTACCTAAATTTAAATTAGATTCCGTCGTCGTGTCTAATTCGAAACCAATATCTAACAACCATTGCAAGCTCAAAAAACTTGCTAGATATTGACACTATTGACCCACGTTAAACAAAAAACAGGCGACATTCCTATTTGCAACAAAAAATATCCGAACAGAAACCTAATCTTCAATTATTAGGTTTCCAGCCGTGTGACATTATTAGGTTTCCTTTGCCTAAGCTGTCCTAAGCTTCTATATCCTTATCTTGGCAAAATTCTTCGTCGAATAGAATTGGTGGTCTTTTGTCTGAAGAGATTATTTCTCTTTTTTGCGTTTCAATGGTTCAATCGTTTTGGAGTAGAAGTTGCCTCTAAACGGCATGTGATGTAGCCAGAGCCACATTGAAATCGTCTCTTAAACCAGGAAGTGTAACATCGACTAGTAGCACTACTGTCATATTCAGTACGACCGAGATCCCTAAACTCACATCACACAAAGGAGTTCATTTAAAGAACCTCGAAGCTAACACTGGCCACTAACAGAGAGCACCTATTACAAAAAGAAAATAAAAAAGAACTCCTCAAATAACACCTCTTTGTACCATTCGAAACTCAAACCCAATCAGCTGACGCAAGATGGTTGCCCATTCAAATAAATAAAACTATTTCTCTAGGTAACTGTAACGAAAGCTAATAAACTGTTTGAAAATATAACACTTGTTTTTAGAGATACGACTTGAATATAGCTCTGACATCAAAGATTCTACGGCGGTCAGTACTGGCCTATAGCCAAGACGGGTAGAGGAATACTATGCTTATTGTCTTTGCCACTTCCAATTTTTATTACGAAATTTCTTGGCCGGCGGCGATTAAGCTGTCATCTGTTTAGAGAAAAATAGGAAGGAAACTTTTTTGTGGGTACAAAGTTAAATTAACTCTTCCTAAATCATTGCGGCTTAGTATTCTCAATCCAATGCTGATCAAAATGCAACCATTACATTGGAATAGCTCACTTCTCAGAAAGAATGTCATTCGTTGAATATTATTTTTCTGGCTCACTGAAAGCGAGAGGTAGGTACTGAAATTGCTGATTTGTGTCTTTTATTTTCGATTGATGCAACAAAATCTCTTTGATCACATCAAGGAGCAGAGCTACCAAGCCGGATAATTAATAATTTAACTAGCACGAACTTCTTTTTCATTGAAGAGTTGCAAAATTGCCAACGGTCATATTTCTTGCTCCTTGCTGAAGAATCTGTGAATTTGCAGTACGCCTCCGTACTCCTATATTATACCAAATGGCACGGTACGTCACGAATCGTAATGAATCGCCGGCGCACATCCGGTGCCGTACGAATGGGCCCGCCGCGCTACTCCCGCGCACGTTGCGATAGCGCATAAATCTGTTGATCGCTTTAAATTGCCCATGTGGCTGCTACCATATTATACTGTTGATAGCGCTCAAAAATGTTTTGTTGACAGAAGTGGAATGAACTGCTGGTATCTCACAATAAAATATATCATACCAGCTGGCAGCCCACGTATAATGTTGGATGCTGCCCACAGGTCTTTCCCAAAGTCAATTTATTGTCATCGTAAGTTGTTTACTGGCTGTTCAGTCATCTCGCTGATACTGTCCTAGTCTCGCTTCGGTGATATATCTTTCACATATCATTAAAGGACCACTGTCTAGTTGCGAGATGAGCTCATGACTTGTAGGTCGTGAGTTTGAACTCAAGCAAGCACTTTGTGTGTTTAATTTCATCACCAATGCTCACAAAACGGTGAATGAAAACGGCATGTTCTGGGACCAAAAATTCGAAGATATGTATGTGACATCCACCAAACCGCACTGGGCCCGTGTGGTGGATTATGGCCCACTCCCTCTCACAGAGAGATTGTCCAGCAGTGGGAACTTTATAGACTGATTGTGTTGTGTGTCCAGTCCATCCTGAAGCTATAATTATACAAAATTCCTCTAAGCTCTATCAAAGGCGATGCTGCACTTGATTCTAATATTTCATTATTGCGAATACTGTGACAATCTTGAAATACAACGGAAACAGTGTTCTGGAACTAGTTCAAGTATTTATTAGTACCCATTATCTTTACTTTGTACTCAACAGTAAAGTTCCGACATTGTAAGGGCTACAAATCTAGATCGAATCTGTTCAATGAGGTAGTGTGAATGGGGTATGCGGGTCCGGCTGACTTTCCAGGAGTAACGATTAAACTGCCAAATCGGAACCGTTAGGTCCAGGTCTTTATGGTTTGAAATGGCAATCTATGCCATTATTATATCAATATATAAAATACGATCTTTCAGCACTTACGGCCTGTGGCATAGTGACATAATGAGAGTCAATATGTAAACTTCGTGGTTCGACAATCTGTACGACAATTTTGCTTCGATTATTTGAAGTATGTTTTTTTTAAATGCCCTTGAAACATTTTTATTATTTTACAACAATAAATTAACAATTTTTTTTTTTTTTTGATCATTCATCAACAGCTGTTGTTGACGATGTTTGTTCGCAGAAGCGGAAATTTTTCCCGAGATTAATTTTATTCCAATTTCAAATTATTATAATAATATCAGTGGTGACGTGGAAATATTTCATAAAAATTTGGATGCACTCCAATGTTATTATTAGGTCATTTAAATCAGCTGATTGTTGCCAACCAAACCGCGGTAGCATAAGTGCCTCTAGAATGCCAATAATAATCCCGTTTGGCATTTAAACCCGTATTACCAGTTACCACAGCACGGAGTAAACAACATTATTTTTCAATCTTTCTCAATGCTATTCTGACAATAAACAGTGGTATTTATTTTTTGTTTTCTCTAACCGATTTTTTTTTTAAGGTATGTATTTTTTTATACCTTGGTGTTTTTCTTTTTTTTTGAGCTGTTTCATTTAAACTTCGAAACGTTTTCTTTCAAACTTCATACAGCATATTCTTAACGTAACTTTCTGCTCACAGAGCTCCAGTATTCGAATGCCGTGAACAGAGATATCAATGTAAATGCAAAAAAGCACCGTGTAACTCCGCATCTAACTCTTGCGACATTCCAGAGTATGACATTGAGATAAGACTTCCTGATGATCCTCCAGTAGTTACTACAAAAGACGATGAAGAAAAACCTACTGAGGATATAAAAGAATCCGAAAATGAGGATGTTGAAGGATCCAAAGATAAGGATGTTGAAGACGTAGAACCTACTGATGTTCCTGAAGAAATCCTCCCCCCCGCAGAGGAGGGAGAGGACGAGTAGACTTGCTTAGAACCACTTTGCAATACTAACGATATAACTAAACCAGACGATGTCATCAAAATATTTTATGATACTGATTCGAGTGTTTTTATAATGGTTTACATACCACATTTTAATGTTTTGAGTACTGCAGTAATATTGCTGGTCGTAATTATATTATGAACCGATTGAATATTTTTAGAGGAGCCTACCCTTTTTTTATTAAGTAATTTACAGTTCTTATTAGCAGTTATTATGTAGGGTTGTTATGAATATTAAATTGTACATTATTAAAATCTTTGCTATGGAGTGCATCGTATAATTTCTGACCTACATTACGCTGTTCTGTTTTCACAGCAGTTGCAGTTTTCCTGATAACAAACATAGGAAACTCAATGTCGTATCGCGCTGCTTTGGCGATAGAAGCATAAACATATTCCGCTGCGCATGACAACTGAAATCGAACTCTATTGTTGTAACTACAGATATCAATATTACATTAAAATATCAACTCATATGACCTTTTTAAACATCAGCAGTTGATTGCAAAATTTTTGGTTCCAATTGAAATTGAACTTTATTTCTCAGTTTTTAAAGTTTAATTCTACATAGCTGCATCGTTTGCATGTTTCAGCATACGTACTAACAATGTTTTGCATTTAGCGCGTGTTTGTCTGTTCGTTTGTTAGCACTGGCCGCCCGAGGTGTTAATTCAGTTACTAGCCGGTCGCTTATAAGTGAAATTACTGACGCCGTTTTGGTTATGAGTTTATTACACATAATAATTTGCAGTAAATTACTGACTCCATTTTGTTGCATAATCTGCCTAAAACGTTCCCACTGCTGGGACACACGCCTCCACTCTGTGAGAGGGAGTGGGCCGTAATCATCCACCACGCGGGCCCGGTGAGGGTTGATAGATGTCACATGTCTTTGATTTTCGTTTTTGGTTCTAGGACATACTGGTTTCCTCACGATATTTTCCTTCACCGTTTTAAGAGCAGTGGTGATTAAATAATTTACACAAAGTAAAGTACCTGTCTTGGGTTCGAACCTACGATCTACAACTCGTAAGTCGCGGCCGTTACCACTGGGCCACCACGGCTCCCATTGGGTTATGAGTTATGACACATTTATTTCATTCAAGTTTTGTTCTTCCTCCTACTTTAAAGTCAACCTTTCAGGCCATTTTCTTTTCTGCAGAGTCTTCTATGACTGCCACCTTTCTTGGTGAAACACTTCTTTCACTTCAATGGCATGCAATCAGTTCTTCAATTGATACATTGCAAAACACTCACATGACTTTTAAGATAGTAAACATGTAGAAGGTTCTTTGTTCAAAACTTTGGGAAATGACAGGTCTACTTAATCTGTGTGGTTCTTTCCTTAAAAGACCATTTCAGACATCTATCTACATGGTCTTCACGTGTTCTGACCAAGATTATGAGTGGACTTTAGAGACTGCGACCTCTGAGTTTGTTTCGGCCTTTCTTCTTCTGCGCAGATGACCTCATCTAGCTTTTAAAATATGATTGACGGTAAAAGTGTTTGTACAAATCTACTTACTAGTTGGGGAAGGGAAGGAAACTGAAAATGAGAAAAACCTGCCCATTTTAGGATTGATATACAAAAGGCGTTATTATTGGATATTCAAGAAAATTGCTTACCTACAAGGCTAGATTGTAATCAATAGATACAGCAGAAAAAACCTTGGATATGTTCACATAAAGTTTCATCAAAATCCCGCAGTTTTAAAAGACAACGACCATTCAAAAATATGGAATAAAACTGACACTGATACAATATTATACCTAGGTACTGAAAAACACGCCGCTTCACACACTGGCGTGATGGATGAGTCAAGTAATCAAATACATAGACAAACATTGGCTGCATGGCTGACGGTCACAGTCAAGTTCAAAGCCATATCTGTGGCCATATATCGTATTACGAAATGCAGGCAATGTTAACAGTCCTTTCGATAAAGATGGTGCATGTTGCATATTTTTGTTATTTACTATTTTTTTACTAACTTAAACGAGACAAAAGGAGTATGTAAGGATCGAAGCAGGTGGTGTTCTGTTGTTTTTGGATACCCCTATTGAAAGAAGGGGCGTGAGTTTATGTATGCGTACGTATGTATGTATCGTTGTTTGTTTTTCATGGGTTTTTTTTGTTTTTGAGCATGGGACATCATCAAATAACTTCTCTCGCTCTGGGTGGAGCAGGAGGGCGTGTCAGACTTTTATTGACTAAAACCTACCCGTGTTCCTTGAGTTGCCTGTGTGCCAGGGACCACGGTATCTCTTTCGAACAACCCGCACCCCTGGCAGGCATAGGCCCTTGCGGACCCCACCAGTTGGTACTGACATCTCTTTGAGTTTACAAAACGATTGGTACCTACATGGCTTTTATCTTTTTAAGCATTTAAAGAACACTTTGCATCTCTTAAATAATAAAAATGTTCTAATTTCCAAACTTGTGTTTTTCTTGATTTTTCTTGTTATGCTAATTCGCAAAACAGTACTTATTATCAAATTTCATTTTGTGCTTGCGGAATTTTCACGAAAAGCACGAAAAGCGGGAAAGATCCCGATTCGTCTCTTCGAGCTCGAACAATAAGTAGGTAATCCACTCTTATAAGAGTTAGATATTGAATTCGCTTATTTTATTATGTACTTTTTTACGTGCTTAGGTAGATATGTACTTATTTGATAAATTGCTTAAAAAATTTCATTCCCAGAATTTATTTCAAGAAAACTAGCTGTTACTAACCCGTTTTTATTTTTTCCACAAATGTTATTGGCGCTCCAAGGCTAGATAGTTTATTCGCTTATTCTCAATTTCTGATATACATAGAAATATAGAATATTCTATAACAGATCGCCAAACCACATCATATCAAGCGGCGATAAGGTTCGTCGAGAATCGAGCAAATCTGTAGACGCTTTTACGGAATTAGCGTGCGGGTCTGCCAGTTTGCCTTCATTAACTCCCTCGTTGATCACATTAGTTTTCGAAGTGAAAACTCGAAAGACAGAGTCTAGGTTCAAACTAGACAGTAAACAGTTGGTAGGTACCTAAGTGCATTGTTTACGCAGCCGGTGACCGACTGCCAAGCAAATATCGTTTTATTGCACTTTTCAAGGAAACGTTACAAACCATGTGCGGTATTATATACTCAAATTAAAAACTGCCATATGATAACGCATCTGTTTGTGGATGTCGTAGTAGAATGCTGAACGTTTATATGGACACGGTGGGCAACACCACAGAATATCATTCCGATCCAGCACGTCCCTTGCTGCTCTCTTACAGCGACGCCCCAAACTGAGGTCCGTAACCCGCTTAGCGTGTAATCGCTATAGTTTTAAGTTTTTAAGCCCTGGCTGGAGGCCTTAATTGATTAAGGTAGCCACAGGTAAAGGTCGCTGCACACAGCGGGCGCGGCGCGACGCGATGCGACGGCTCTGTGTGGCGGCGTCCGTAATATCTAGTACATTACACCTGCTCAGCGTCGGCTCGCGCGCCGCCGCGCCGCGCCGTCCCGTCCCGCCGCGCCGCGCCCGCTGTGTGCAGTGACCTTTAGCCCGGTTAAGCAGCCGGCATCCTCCTAGGTTGACATGCGAGATGTCATTTCCGAAAAAAAAATTAACCACAGAATAGATAACATGGCAACACCTCGTGTTAGAATAAAACTGGCTCATGTGTGACACTGTACCAATTATTATTGTGCGTGATCGCAAAGCGTGAACTCTAAGAGAGATCGAGGTGAGGAGTAGGCCGTTTTAGGCAATAATATCAGGCCGTCAGGCATGTTCGCTGATGCGCTCACTGACGACTAGGTACTTTGCGGAACAAAGTTGCCATAGTAATATCCGGTGAGTGAGGGGAAGCAGCAACAGAATTCTGAGGGTGTTTGCGGAGAGGCTAGATAGATGGGCCTACAATGGAGAGGTTTACCAAGCCACATGTTGGCAACAAAGCTAGTTAAACCTTCCTGTGATTAGGATTTTCTTTTATTTCTTTTAAATGTTCCTGTATGTTACTGATAAAGTTTTTTAAGTAAGATGTAAACCTACCCTATGGGCCTTGATGCCTGACAGTATAATATTTTTTTTTTTAATACAAAAAAATCTCCATCTTTGAACATAATGACATCCATACAGCATGTTTTTTGATATATTGGCGTGTGCTAGCTGACATATATATGGCAAATAATTTAATTTAATGTTCTGTCTCGTAATGTTAATTTTTCTTTACATACCTACTACTTGTCTAATTTAATTTTCTAACTGAACAGACAGTTGTGCTGCTGGGGAGTTTGTTGCGCCACTTCTTCTTCCCAGCTAAAGCAATTGGAAGTGGTGAAGTGGGACCGTCTTATGGAATGTTGACGTTGGAAAGTGCTGAAAAATCACAGCCACATCATATACTACATTAAACTTATCCTAGAAGATAATAATCTAAATGAAGAATTTTCTATTTTTTATTTCTTTTAGTTTAATTTATTTTATGTTTTTTTTTTTATGGTAGGGGTTGGTTACCACTCAAGGAGCCGCCTCGGGAGCCGGGAAAAGAGGCTCCAGTGGTCGCGAAACCAATGCCACACGAACCGCAGGCTGACACTCGTACTAATTAATTAGTATTGGTAAGTGCGCCTTTTCTTTTCTGTAGCTTTCTAGGGTTCCGTACCTTTAGAGGTGCAGGTACGAATATCTGATGGGCCTCCGACTCATGGTAGTGGAAGGAACCGAAGGGTTTTAGTAAATAGGACTCCAACATAACCCTCGCCCACCTTTGTCCCCAGACGAAGGGTATTCATGACGATTTCTCCCTGAAAAAAATAACAAATTCGGTTTGAAAGTACTTGCTAAAGGAAGTATTGCTAAGCCCACGGGCGCCTTCTCATGTAGCCGCAAACAATCGCGGGACTGCAGAATGTCTGTAGCGCTGCGCGATTTTCTGCGGCGGTTTTGAAGGCGCCCTAAAGTAGGACATTCACGATCGATGTAAAAGGTAAAACCATTAGTAAGTCATTGCAAATTTAACTCTTTTGGCTCATAGTAATTAAGTACGAATTAGAATTATTGCCGTGAGTTGAAAAAACTCTCGGCAATCGATCTCATTTATACCATACCGTAGAGATTATAGTTCATGCAATGACTTACTAATAGTTTTACGTCAGTCAGAAATCGAGCATGCACTGCGTAAATCTTCTGTCTCTTCGTCTTTCTGTCTCGGATACATCCCGAATTTCCAATGCAATAGAAAAACATAATCGACCAAACTAAAGACTTACTGACTTGTGATTTGTGTCTAAACAATCAATGGACGTTGGATGTAAGCAGAACAGAGAGGCAATTCTCGTAATTTTAAGAACGTTCCCACTCTGATCTCAGCCTCAATCTGTCAAAAATACCTCGAGTTTCCATACATTTTTGACAAGTTTTTGACATTTGCTTGTCGCCGAGATGACACTGCGAGTAGATTTTGAACGTTTTTAATTTCGACAATTGGTCTTCAGATGGCCGATGGGGCCGAAAGGTTCTGGAATGGCGACGGTGTACGGGAATACGTAGAGTTGGAAGGCCTTCCACAAGGTGAACCAATGACGTTGTCAAGGCCGCAGGATTCCGCTGGATGTGGGAAACACAGAACCGATTGAAGTGGCGGAACTTGGGGGAGGCCTATGTCCAGCAGTGGATGTCTTTTGGCTGACATGATGATGATAATGATGAATCAAATTGGAGGATCTGCAACAGTCTTCGAACAAAAACGTTTAATAGATAATTTGGTTCCACGGCGTGACAGCGTACGTGATCAGTACAACGTCTAACAGAGTGGTTTATATGGTAAAATGAAAGACAAATATGAAATAAGTGTGTAGTTATTCATTATTGTTTTTTCCTGTAGAGGATAATAGGTAACTTTAGTCAGTATTTTTGTTTCTTGATATTATTTATTTGTCAATGATGTAGGTTTTACCTGCGAGGTAATTGTGTAACTCTAACAATAGAAATGGCTTTCATTTTGACAGCTCGACAACAATCATTGCGTTTTCTACGTTGCGTTGTCGAGCAGAAAAATGCGAAACATGTTTCACTGTTTCCGTCCAATGTTAGCTCCATTCCTCGTCAGTTTTCATGGAAGATCTGTAGTCTGGCTATCTTATTATTATTATTAGTCTCTTAAGTCCCATTTCGGGGATAAAACTATAAGTAGGTAAGTATATCAGATAATTTACTTTCTAAATATAAACGCTTTATTTGGTCGTGTTTCAATTCGGTCAAATCTTTTCGGTAGGTATTCAATAGTTTCTTTACACCAAAAAAGAACACCTAGAAAACATTTTAGTAGTAAAATTCTCGTGTTAACAAAGTCTATTTTTAGGTGGCTTGTGTAGAAAAAAATCTCCATATAACAGAGTGCCAAGCGAGGATAATTCGGCAGTAAACAACATTGTGTTGTTGAGAGCCGCGCGCGCATCTCATCGGTGACGCAAGCGCTCCGGCCCACAGCCAATAGGGGCACGGCTCGACACGTCAAACAAACGTCAAGTCGTCAACATATCCGATGATTTAGTACTTATACAACCGTTATATTCTCAAAATATTACTCTAGAGTTTTAGTTTATGACTTTTATTCATTTAGATGCATTATCGAAATTATCTAAATCACAGCTTCGGTGTTGCACTATGCAAAACGAATAAAATAAATTGAAATAAGTAAGTAGGTACTTACCAAGTTTCATTGTAATAAAAAAAATCGGTTAACTATAAACGCATGCAAAAGTTGGTTATTTTATGTTAAGACTTTTTGTTGTTTTTTATTTTCGTTATAAATCGAAAACCATTGTGAAAGCTTCGATCTTTTCAGTAACGTTGTAACTTTCTTATTGTAAAAATGAATAGCATCAGAAAATTGGTATTTTTGAGAAAGTGATAAAAAACCTATTTCTATTTATAAGTCTATAGATCAGCTATGTGTGAAGCCCACATTCTAGGTAGATAATATTCGATCTTGAATTGTAGGTGTGGATAGGGTTCTGCCATTCTACAAGTTCCGTTTGTAGAAAAAATTGTTTGAGCTCCAGCAGAACTTAAAAACTAGCAAAAGTAAATTAAATTCGGCCATTTTATCTTATATTGCAATGCACAGCCGAAACCGCTGATTCAAGAAGAATTAAATTTTGCACAACAGTATCTATACATATTACGAAAGTGAGCATTATGGAAGGTTTTTTGATTGAATTCATCCCCCAAAGGTGTTAAATAGTAGATGAAAGTTTTTTTGGAAGTTCGTCATTCTTGCCGATGGGATGGGATATCTCTTTGGGCACACGACTTGTTTACAACTGAAATCTGTGTATTGTGTAATACGTGAAGTAAAAACTTTTGACCCCTTTTTACGAAAATGACATGGACGGAGGGCTGTGAAATTTGGCACAGTTAAACTTTATATGGAGAAGGAATGTAGAAAGCTAATATTTTTTAAGCATGTTCGAATTTCGTCTTTTTTCATTGCATTTCATTCAAGGAGTTTTTAAAGAACTAGTTCTTTAAAAACTCCTTTCGATTCAAATGAGTCACGCTGGGAGAACCCTATTTTTTTCATCATTAAAAATCCAACCGCGTTGGGTCCGCGCTTTGGATAATTGGATTCCCTACAGCCCACTCCGTCTCACAGAGAAGAGGACTGAGTCCCAGCTGTGGGAATGTAACAGGCGTATTATTATCTTGAATCTAGATTATTTCCTTACCGTTGATAGAGCACAATGATTTTCCGTGACTAGTGCTAATAGAAATCGTTTGAAAAATGTAGCGTTCTTGTGAAAGGCTTTAACTTTCACAGACAGCAATGGCGGCGAGTAGAATGCGGTTTGGGCGGCGCGTGCGCAGCTCCGTTGCTCTTGTATACTGAAATCGTGAGACAATTATGCTAACGGTATGAGAATATCTTATGGGATCTAGGAATGTACGAGGATGGTCCAAATCCAAAAATGGTTATTTTGAATTGTTAGAGCATTTCGTTAAATCATTCCGGGGTTTGGAGAGAATTGCTTGGAAGACCGTCATAAGGATTTGGAACTATAAATATTCATTTGATTTGATCATAACTTTAACTATGACTTCCGCAATCGCAATATCGGATTTATTTTTCACAGTAGTTACATATTGAAGTTTTTCAATTTCATATAAATTCTTATTTATCACTTCGAAACATTTCCATTGAAAAACAATTTCAAATTATAGGTATTTAGGTACCTATGTGGTTTTTCACTTCACGATGCTCATACCACTATTGTTATAATAAACACAAGGTTATTTTATCTACTACAGCCCTACAGGTTGTCCAGAGTAGCATGCTTGTTGGCCTCAATTAAATACGAATCCTTCCCGTCTTTATTCTTGAATCCAATACAAATTGAATCATTAACGACTTCACTTAATATATCTGTCGCTATGAGCATCATTAAAACCATAATTATCATAATAATTTCAGCCGAAAGACGTCCACTGCAGGACATAAGCGTCCCCAAGCATCGGTACTTCGACCGGATCTGCGGTACCTACTGCCCGCATTCAGCGGATTCCTGCGGCCTTCAAAAGGTCATCGGTCCACCTTGTGGGACGCCTTACAACTCTACGTCTCCCGGTATGTGGTTACCACTCCAGAACGTTTCGCCCCCATTGGCCATCTGTTGTGCGAGCAATGTGCCCCGCTAACCGCTACTTAAGTTTAGCAATTCCTCGGGCTATGTCTGTTACTTTGGTTCTCCTACGACTCTCTTCATTCATATCTGATTCGATCACGTAGGGAAACTCCAAGCATAGCCCTCTTCATTAACTGACTGACTTTAAAAAAACTATAGTAAAAAGTAATTTTAAATGCTCAAATGCGCCATTATTCCTTATATCATTGTAGGTCACACTATACAACGATTTATGGAATAATGGCGCGTGGCTAAAATGGGAACTAACGCCGCCATCTTGTTTTTAAATACATTTCACAAAACAAAATTGCACAAATTTTTAGCGCTAAAACACCCTTGTGCAAACTCTATACGAATCGATGAAAGAGAACTACAGATAGTCCACACTTCCACAGTTATCGTCCGGCATGTCTTATCTATCAACCAAGCCCCTTTAGGCCACTTGTATACACCTTGTTTTACCCAGTGATAGATAAGCGATAAGTGGACAACCTGTCACTATCGCCATCATTCTTGGAATTCTTCTAATCATTTGTACTTTAGAACTAGCTGTATTAGTTTGTCGCGATTGTGGCCTTATCATCTAAGTCTGTCTGAGATCATCATCTATTACCATCCTAAGACCAGTATTATCTTAAGACTGGTGCTTGGACTGAGTCAAATTTCCTCATCATCCAAGTCGAGAAGTTGGGGAAGAAACTTCGCTTCTTCTCACACTTCAAAGCGGTGTAGCGTTTATGCTGGATGACCCACTTATTTCTTTTCATTTGTGTCGAACCTCGCTGGACTGAACATGTCTGGTTGGTAAGGAACATCATGCGCAGCTGAACAGAACACTGCAATAATATGATGTCATACGATTGCATAAGCTGTTCTCATATCATTTGTGCCGCTACGAGAAATATAGAAGTAGTCACATGTGTGTTTAATACATGAAAATTCAACATACAGCATTTCTGTATACGGCAGCAACGCTGTTGCATCTTACTTCAATCTAAAATTGACAAGATTTTTGAACACACTGAAGGTCTCACTGCAGACCAGGCATCATTATTCCCCTGCCCTTATCCTAATCTATTTGGGATTGGCACTTTTTCTTACAGACTTTACGTCATCACTCCCTTTCAAGCAGGCGCGGTCCGAGTCGGGGGTCCTAGGGGTCATGACCTCCCCAAAGCCGTAAACGTAAAGCTTAAAATAGTAATTTTTCGAAAATATAATAAATTTTCTTATTAATATGTAGGTAGTCTTTGGCTGTGACTGCGCCTGCTTTCAAGCCATATCATCTTTCACAAAATCCATCCGTTTCTTTGCTCCCACTCGTGTAGCCATCCACATTTATACTCAAAACTTTCTCACTCTAAAAGTGAGCCCTTCAAATCTGAAGTTTAATCCGTATGTTTTTGGTGCATTGGACACTTGGTTACTCGTGGTAGTCGGGTGAGTGCAGCGGGGTCAACGGCCGCGCGCCTGGCGGCTGAGTCACTCCCGCGCCTATTACGGTGCAGCGGTCACGTGACCACGTCACGTCGAACAACGAGCTATGCTAATGTGGGAAGTGATTGTCAGGCAAACAATCAGAGCGAAATTATACAAATTGCTCTCCTTCAAAAGGTGGAAGACAGATCAGTCTTTTATTTTGCTGTTTCTAAGCTGGCAGGTCTCTTTCATTTCTGTTTGTACGATTCGTCTGATCTTCTACATGTCATAAGAAGGTACTTCATGGACCTCTTAATATTAGTTTGGTTCTCAATTGACAATTTTCCCAAAAAACTGACTAATAGCGAGACGGTCTCGCTCACCGAGGATTCCGAACCTTCGGTGAGCGAGACCGTCTCGCTCTTTGCCGGTTTTGGGAACATGTGAGACTCGCAAATATATTTTTTTTCCATTTCCAAAGTTCAATTTTCATCAGATAATTTTACTATTCATGTGGCATTAACATTAATAGTTACCTACCTAAATCCATTTATTACGTATTTATCGTATCAGGGACAAGGAAATGGTAGTTTGACGGACATTTCAGCATCAAAAGTCAAAAACTAAGTGTCATTAGACTTAGTAAGCCCACTTTATTTCAAACCCCCATTTTGTCTTTTATTGGAATTAAAAAACTATCATTTTTTCACAATTTTTATTGCTAAGTGGACAACCATTATTTATAACTACCTATTCAATAACTGCTGCAGACAGATGGACATACAGACGAGGAGCATAGGGATTATTTTTTTAGCATTTTGGTATGAAACTATTAAAAATTATACTTAATCGATCCTTTAATTTCTGTCTAGCACAACGCCCCGCGCCGCCGCCATCCCGCAACCTCGCAAAAATCCATAATTTCGCACCTTCTAAATATTTCTACTAAATCTCTCGTAATTGGATTGAAATTAGAATATCGTTTCGATCTCGCCAATCGATATAACAGTGGAGACCGGGGTGTCGCATGTCTGCGCAGGAGTCGCCCGCCCCTCCTGCCCGCGCGGCAGCTTCATACTTTATAACTTAGTTAAGTTATAGTAGGTACAATAGCTGTTGTTCGCGTCTTCTATTTTGTGTTTCATAAAAATCGGAGGGATTTTGAGAGAAATTTCTAATCCATAGCTTCATATATTATATGTTAGTGTTCAACGCTAACCACCATTTATTAGCAGTGTGACTAACAGGAAAAAATCCTGTTATTTACACTGGCTGATGTGACAATCTGGAGAGACTACCGAGTCCACACCCGTTTTAAAAATGTTTTGTTTTTGCGTTCTTGAACATTAACTGCGTCATTTACACAATTAATGTTGTGAAATTAGGTAATTTGTTATGGATTTAATTAAGTACGTGTGTTATAAAAACGACCTAGGACCAGCGGGCCCCAGTCCCAATTTGACAGATAAATTCTACAACGATCGGTTTAGTAATTATGGTGTGAAGGGGTAACAGATAGATAAACAGAGCATTGACTTAGTACAAAGACCAAACTTTCATTGTTAGGTAACAGGACAAAACTTTCCACTTAAACATAAGTACATTAAATACCTATCATAGTCATTTTGCTCAATAACTCTTTATTTTGTTTCCAGGAATAGTCAGAGGCAGTGCAAGAGGTCTTTGTATAGACTGGTCGTTGCCGAATGGAAAATTATTATCAACAAACGCATATATTATTTAATTAGCCCTAAATGTGAACAGTGACATTTTAAGCTATGTAAAATGAATAAAATGATGAACGTCAATAAATCATAATGAGAAACAATTTCTTTAATTTAATTAAATTACATTTTAATAGTTTACGAAGAAGTTGCGCCCACGCACATTAGGAGTGGGCCTTAAAAAAAATCCTAATTAACTGCACCCAAATAAGATTAGAACCTGTCTGTACATGATAGATACTCAAAGTTTATACCGGCAGAAAAAAAGAACGGTACAGTCACTATTATTTTTCCTTCTAGCTGCAAAACCCATAATATTTCACCACTGAGTCTCAAAATTACTAAACTTCCGCTTACTTAAAATGTGTGTTACTGGCGTCACATAAGTGAATAAATTTTATAACGACAGTGACTCATAAACATCGCTCACGCAGTCACGCGCTTTGTAACTTATGCAAAGATTTTCCGTAGCCGAGCAATAAATTTGAGCAAGCATGTCTGAGCAAGGCTCAGGTATAAGGGCCCTATTTCACTAGGACACCATGCTGGCACAACCAAGGTCGCGCTACCAACAAAATGTATCCCTACAGCTTTATGATGGGTATCTCACCAAGCGTCCGATCGGTTGCGCAACCATCCATAGTTTTTTTGGAGTGCAACCATGGTTGTGCCGCCACTGATGTCCTAGTGAAATAGGCCTTAATAGGTATAAGTCACCGGCACATCATGACGGCGCAACCAGGTCGCGTCGTTAAAAAAAAATATGGTTGGCTGCGTAACCAAGTCTCAAAACGGTGAAGGAAAACATCGTGAGGAAACCAGCATGTCTTGGAACCAAAAGTTCAAAGACATGTGACATCTACCAACCCGCACTGAGTCCGCGTGGCCTACTCACTATCAGCCAGAGGAGGCTTGTGTACCAGCAGAGGGAACATTATAATGGTAACCAAGCGGACGCCAGGTGAGCCACCAGCTGACGACGTTGCCATGGCGTCGCGATGAGGTCTATGTTTATCAATATCAGACTGATCACTGTAGGTGCCATGATATTTAGGCGACCAAGGTCTTCAATTGTGAGGACTGCTTCGAGGCTGTAATCGGCAGTGGCTTCAGAAGCATCATGGCCTCTGGCTACGGGTTCTACGCCTGATCCGCTTGACCAATAAAGTATGTTATCGCACTTTAGATCAGCACTGCTGACTCGGCAGTTGTATATCAGTGGCACAGTGGCACTAGAAAATGTAACGACACATCACATGGGACGAAGTGGTTTCAAATTCACTCTGATGCGAATGAAATAGCGTAAAACAATAATAAGAATCGAGATTTAGAACTCTGAAGATATCGAAAGTAAACCTGCACAATCAGAACATTTAATTCGCAAAAGTTCAGGCATAACTGCCGTCACATTTTATGAAGCATTCCTGTCGCCGTGGATTCATCGCAAGCGGGCGAGGCCGGATATTGCTCGTATTCATCTTCAATGACGACTGCGCCCTCTGACGTCCACTTATACACAACAATGTATAACAAGAATTGCATGCGCAGTTATAATGCCAATTTATACCACAATGGATGCAGGATGGAAGGGAAAATTGCCGTTTTTGTGAAGCGAAGGACGGTCGTTACGGCACTGGTACATTTTCTGTTATATTACCTTCGAAATTGAATGAAGTAATCATGTTTGATCTATTACAATTTTAGAGGATCAAGTTTATCATGGTGTTGACATCCAGATGTTATGTGTTCTAAAGACAGGATGCAGCTTGCGCGACTGGCCTTGGTAGGATATCTGGAGCAAAAAAAATACCCATATTGTTAAGACACCGTATCACATGGAAAGCACATGGCCCGGCAGTCATTTGTAAATCATGGCTCGAAATAAATAATAATAATAAATAATAAATCTTTATTTCCAGTTTTACAATTTTAGGGTTACCACTTGGTATACATTATGATTTTCCTCTAGTAAATTGTAATTGCACACAGAGTTATAAACCTCTGTCACCCAAGCTAAGATTAAACTTGTGTTATGGGTGACAGGGCTCTCAAGTTAACACTAATTAGAAAGTAAAATTTCGGAACTTCACAGAGTAGGTACAATATACAAAAATTTAAGAAAATAAAGACTGAAGCTACAAACTAACTAATTAAAGAAAGAACCATTTGTATAATGTGTGTGTGAGGGGTGTGTGTGTGTGTGTGTGTGTCGAAAGTCTGACAACCAGCCTTAGCAAGGGTTATTTATTGTATTAGCCAGTCACTGAGTTATGGAAATCTCATAGGCAGTCGATCCATTCAGCTGTATCCAATTAGACTGGGAGCTGACCCCAGCATATAGATGGAAAAAAGCTAGGCTGACAATGAATAACACACTACTTAGCTTATTTCCTATAAAGCCAGGAATTGTTCAGTAATTAATTAAACATTGACCTATCGATGTTATGTCTAGCAATTTCATAGTTCAATGATTTTAAAGATAGCGCTTACTGATTGATCAGCTAAGAAAGTTATTGGTCCCAAGTACAATGACTAGGATTCTAAAAATCGAAACCACGATCTAAACTAAACGATGCCCTTTTTGACGGCCGTCAAAAACTAGTATAGAGTAGGCCTACTCACTATAAGGTCCGACCAAGGATGCATAGGTTTTTTTTTTTTTTTTTTTTTTCTGGGTGGGAAATCATCAAATAACTTCTCCCGCTCTGGGTGGAGCGGGAGGGCGTGTCAGACTTTTACTGACTAAAACCCACCCGTGTTCCCTCACTTGCCTGTGTGCCAGGGGCCGCGGTATCTCTTTCGAACAACCCGCACCCCTGGCAGGCATCGGCCCTTGCGGGCCCCATCAGTTGCTGATGACATCTCTTTGAGGCGCGCGTGGAACACAACGCGCCGTCGACCCGGGCTTGGTCCTTACCGGACAGCGAGCTACCCATTACTCGCCGTCCGCAAGCCCGCGCCTACGGTGGCCGGGAATCAGCCTGGGATTCCCGACGCCCAGGGCGTCTCCTGCGAAGGCCACGGCTGTGAGGGCGCATGTATTGCATCTCCCTCACGTGCGCCGCCTCCCTCTTTGCGAGCATAACTGCTTCGCTGAAGGAGGCGACAGCTAGCCATGCCCTCTCGCTCCGTACCATGGCCTGGACCAGGGTCGGACGCGAGAGATCGCCGCCGCCGATCACGTCCACGAGGACACGGCGATGCTCCGCCCAAGCCGGGCAGACCTCCACCGTATGCTCCATCGTGTCCTCAGGGCGATCTTCGCAATGGAAACACCCGGGCGTTTCCTCCCGCCCTATCCGAAACAGGAACCTCCCGAAACAACCGTGTCCGGTGAGGACCTGTGTCAGGCGGAAGGTGAGGACGCCATGCCGCCTCTCAAACCACTCCTCAAAGAGGGGACTTACCGCCGCGATCGTGGCGTGCCCAAAGGATGCATAGGTTCCTTATGCAAAAGGTATCAAATAAATAAAATCTAGTTTGTCGGTCAAATTAGAATGTAAAATGTTTTTGCCATTCGAAATCATAACCAACATTGCTATCACGTTTACAAGTGGACCGAATGATTGGAATCAATTCGTGCTCAGTGCGGTCTGCGCAAAAACCACGGACAATGACGTACTTTCTCTTGAAGCAATACAAAGCCTTTATAAAGGCAGGTGCAGACGAAGAACTGGTCTGATAACACTTAAGAGCATAGATTTTGCATAGGTAAGGCACGTACGTAGGGAATAGTAGGGACACGCTCGGACTAGATGGACGACTATCTTTGCAGATGGGCTGGAAGAAAGAAGAAAAAAAGAAAAAACATTTATTTAGCTCACACAGAAAAAAAAAACGTAAAATTAAAATCAAACTAAAGGTGTGCCTCACGGCTGCGCCAAAAAAGCCTTCAGTAAAAATGCCAGACAACTAGTGTCTGACGCCAGTTTTCAACTAGCAGGCTTTTCAGGTAGCAGCTCGATGAGATCACCCTATCCTATAGGATCCAGTTGAATCATGTTTGGCCTAGCCTTCTGTCAACTGCTGTAGGCTGATAATGATGATGACAAAGTCCGTCGATGTGTGTTAATGTAGTTCTGTTTTATTTTCACGCTGAGAATTGTCCCTCATCTGCGCTAGGCTTAAGTCTTCGTCATAATACCACCGTACTACGCGTATTTAGTACGTGTGTCATCGATATCTTAAAGATTTTATCAGGAATATGATACTAGTCCAGTAAGGTAGCAGGTATTTCACAATCTTTCCATGACCTCACATCATTCCTGCGGACGGCGGAACATGCGGTATGCGGCATTCTATCAAAAGATTAGTTATTGATAAGATTAGATGTTTCAAAAAATCACCTGTCGATGATTTTGAGATCATCGTTTCAGCCGTAAATACTTGAGATGAAACTTCGAGTGGCGAATGAATGGTACTTTCATAAAACCGCGTGACTGACGGTACCTCGATATTTTTCTTATTACTTTGGATTACTGCGAAGACATGCGTAAAAGTAGTGGCCTAGTGGTATCGGCCCAGGCAGGCACTTACTTAGTGTATTTCATTTCGACACCACTGCTTTCAAATCGGTGAAGGAAATCGTCGTGAGACAACAAAATATCCTAGAACCAAAACTTCGAAGACATGTGACATCCACCAACCCCAGCCTGCGTGATGGATTGGGGCCCACTATCTCCCAGAGAGAAGGGCTGTGTCCCAGCACAGAAAACAATATAGTTAAGATGATTGTGATGAAGTGTATATAGTAGACAAAATATCATTTATTATAGCGTCATCGACTAGTAGTAACGCTCCCAAAAAGCTTTATCCTAGTACTATGAATACAATCTCACTGAACTATATTAAGTATGTAAAAAATTTGGACAACAATTATAAATATTAATATCATTTTTGCGTTGAACACACCTATGTAACAACACCTCAGAAAGTAAGGCAACTCAATCGACCACGCTACAAAAAACACGTCGATAATAACATCATAATCCTGATAATGAAAAACTGTCGACGATAATAATCAGTCGAGTACCAAACCGAACTGACCGATTACTTATCGTTCGCGAAAGTTCCACAATGATTTCGTCATGGTTACAAGTTGTGCCCAGAAAATGGTTCAGAATATTCTTCACTTTGAGTTTGATTTTCTTTATCTTCTCGATCCTTCGAGAGACGGATAGCCTGAGGTGAGTCAACATTAAATTACTAAGCAAGGTCTTTCGACTGGACAAGTTACAGTTATTGGCCTTCATTTTGACAATGTTAAGGAAAATAATGAGTTTAAACTTAAAAACGCTGAATGTGTCACGATTTTATGAGTCGCAGAACTCGCAGAAGCAAAACGTTAACCAACAAAATATTTGGGTAGTTATGCTGATATACCAGCTGTGTACATACACATCTGGTACTTATATCAGCATTAAAAAAAACCGTGAAACGTATTCTACATAGAAAGCGTTTCACGAACGAATTCCCGTCGCCGCGCGCCGTAATGTTGGTAGCACGGAAATTTCTGTATCTTCACTTTACAAACAGGGGAACCAACATCACGAGAGTATGTCATGCTCACTCAAATGTCTCGCTGGTGGTGGCGTGTGTGTTGGATCATTAAGTTCCCTTCAAAATGGTTAAGCTGAATGGTGCTGATCCACACGTCATGTTCGTGAACGGGCGCCGCCAGTAGGGACTGGTCATCTCCTAGCTCCCACGGCTTATTTTAATTTCTGAATTGTTATTTTATTTTTGTTTTAATTACGGACGCTTTAATGTGCACGTCTTTTTACATCGTTCTCACATTGATAATTTCAACATAATGATGTAACCAACTTTTTGTAACAATACAATGATTTTAAAAGAGTGTCCATGGAGTTTCTTGCCCGTTCTTCTCCATAGGTACCTACGCTTTGGAATGGGCAACTAGCTTCATCTTTCTAACTCACCGACCTTGACAATTCAAAAGTGCCTGTAATTGGTTTATTTGAAATAAATGCTTTGAGTTTGAGTTTGAGTTTGACGGAGAAGGAGGTTCTTTCGTGAAACGTTGTTTTTCTTGCATAATAATTTAAAAAATAATTCAAACTACCTCAAATCATAAAAATGCTACTATTAAACAGAGGACTATTTTAGCTTTTGTATTTACTTTGATTGACAATAAAATTCGGATCTATAATTGGTTCTCACTCAGACTAATATGGTAATAGGTACAGAATAACTAAGCAATCCTATAATATTTTAGAAACTTATTATAGGTATGTACTTATCAATGTCAATCAAAGTAAATACAAAAGCTAAAATAGTACTCTGTTTAGTAGTAGCATTTTTATGATTTGAGGTAGTTTGAATTATTTTTTAAATTATTATGCAAGAAAAACAACGTTTCACGAAAGAACCTCCTTCTCCGTCAAACACAAACTCAAACTCAAAGCATTTATTTCAAATAAACCAATTACAGGCACTTTTGAATTTTCAAGGTCGGTTACCTACCTACACAGGTAGGTAACTACTTTATCTCTTCTAAAATGTTCCAAAAATCTAAAATACCCGCATTAACTACGAATAAAAATCCATGCGAAGGATTATTTTTATAAGTTATCTCTGAGTATAGATAGTTAAGATAGTATTGACGCCTGCAATATAAAATAGACATTTTGTTGGTAGTTGTCAAGTCGATTTAGATTAGTATCGGTGATAAGGCGATGGATTTAGTCATCGTATGATCGACTTCCCGATGCTAAATTACGATTTGGTGTAATGGAATGTTTTTGAGTGGTTTGCTGTTCGAAAAGGTTAGTTTCACTGAAGGAATCGTTTCGTACCGATAAGTCACTAGGTTACTTGCCACGGTTGGTCCATGGATGGGGTACCCCAGCGCAGAAATTTTTCGTCGGTTATACAAAAAAAATCAGCTGTTTCATAAAAAAGTGCAATACCTACGCGGACATAATGTATGGAACAGCTGGTTGGTTTTTTTTTGTGTACTTAACCGACGAATAATTTATGCGCTGGGGGTCTAGAATGATATGCTGAATTCATGGTTAGTTTGCGCACTGGGCAAAACTTATTCTGTATAACTTACTTTTTGGTAAAAAATACTCAAATTGGTGAATGAGAGGCATTGTCATCAGTGCATAGATACTGACAAGGTAGGTACATGCAACCCTGCAATAAATAACGATAAAAGAATTAGGTCGAACATAATCGATTTACTATGTCAAGTAAAAGCCGGTAAACACAACGAACCACTTTTATACGATCGTTCATTTGCATAATTGTTATGGCTCACTCATTATCAGCTGTTTGAGTTGAGTCAGGCTGTCAGACGATAATTCCGTTGTCCTTGTTGCGTTCTTCGAAAGATCTTAAGCTAAAGTCTAGACTAGAGATTAGCGTTTTATTCTTCGTTGCTATGCCTCAACCAATCCACCGAGCCCTGTCTCAACTATGCTGTGGTCGGCTTCCAGTCTTACCGGATGCAGCTGAATACCAGTATTTTACATGGAGCGACTGCCTATCTGACCGTCAAACCCATGTTAGTCTAGTCTAGTCTTCCAGTGAATGGTCACTCATCCACGAACCGACCGCGGTAAGCATATCTTACCTTCGACCTACCAGTACCCCTATTATTTGGCCACGAACCAAGCTATCGTTGCTGTGCTTGTACGGTCCTGTACCTACTAATTCAAAGCCTTTTCGATCCAGGCGCGGTCGCAGCCAAAGACTTCGGGGGGTCACAGACAAAGACTATCCACATATTAATAAGAAAATTTATTTTATTATCAAAAAATTACTATTTTAAGCTTTACGTTTACGGCTTTGGAGGGCTCATGACCCCTAGGACCCCCTCTCGGACCACGCCTGTTTCGATCCTCTTGGCAGTAAATTCTATTATCTCTGCACTTGGTTTGGAAAGCTTTATCCACTACTAAACAATTTTTTGTATGAATTGTTTGTTTTTGTTTCCCTCATCCACTCTAGCTTTTACAGCGGCCATGGTCACAATAGATATAAAAGCGAGAATCGTAAACACCGTAACTTTGATACGATACAAAAAATATACCGTGAAATAGCGGAAAGATGCGTTTTACTCTAACAATGGCTTCCTGGGAACGTGCTTTCAGAGACGCAGGAGGTCTACTGAGCACGTGTTTTGGATAGCCAAAGGCATACATAGTACCTATTCAATATACTGATACAGTTGAGGGGCAATCTCCGTATTTTTAAGAACATTCGCATTCTAATCTGGGGTTCTACTCCGTTAACACGAAATCTGTAGTTTCGGTCGAATTTACGGTCGTTTCCTTCCCGTATCATCATAATCATTTATTTAACAGATAATAAAATTGTTAGTAATTACACATCTTAACACATTCCATGCCCAGCACCCAGCATATGGGTCGAAAATAGTTGATTCGTGTGCCCACAACTCGCATCCGAGTCGTCGCAATAAGTAGCTATTGATGATTCTGTTCATGCCCAGGACCCGACTAGCGAGACTACTTATAGCGACGACTCGGATGCGAGTTGTGGGCAAACAAACTAATTATTTTTATTTTTCTTGCTTGGCATCGAATGTGTTAAACACTAGCATTAGTACATACATTTGCCAAGACTTTGGCAAATATTACTAATAATGTCAAAATAATCAATAATAGTGTCAGAATCATTCATAGTAATGTCAAAATAATTAATAATAAAATACCTAATCCAAATACAAAATAATCAAAACTGAAATAGGTACAAGTAACACATTATGTCAAGGCACGGTTTGAAGGAAATACTTGTGTCCTGGTCCAGTGCCTGAGTATTAGACCTTCCGCCATGTTGGCCACAGTGACCAAGAAGCTGTTGGGGCTGCCCCGCACCCGCCGCATCAGAGAGACTACACGCTTACGTGCCTCTGTGAACATCCCTGACTCGCTATCGGCGTATCACTTACGGACATATGATTAGTTTGGGGCCCGAACAAAGAATGAATGAAAACACGATTTGGCAGGTGTCCCTACGGCCGATCAACACCCGGCCGGAACACGGGTGGGTTTTAGTCAGTAAAAGTCTGACACACCCTTCTGCTCCATCCAGAGCGCGAGAAGTTACTTGATGATTTCCCACTCATAAAAAGTACAAAATAAACGGCCAAAATATATTTTCCCGTACGAAAAATTACATTTGAAATTATTTTGAGGGATCAACTATTTTTGGACGGGCCCGTATCTTCCTTGACAGATTAGGGAGTCAAAATCAGTAGAGAGAAAAATCACCACCACCACCACCACCACCACCACCACCATCTCATCTTTGAGATGAAATTGCGACTAGATTTTTTAGCGTTATTAAATACAGGAACTGGTCTGCTTATACTTCTCCTACGTACGTAGCTACATATTACATTATATCACGGGTTACCTAAAACACACACACACACACACTTACAACTGAAATTAGCGTGTTAACAGAACATCTGACGCTCTGACGTCAGACCTTCAAAAACACGAACCACGAAACGGTCCCCGTCGAGGTTCGACCCGGCTTGGCCGAAACTGACATTGGCCGACCATGACGGAAATAGGGCAAGGCCATGCTTTCAATCGTTGTGTAATGACTAATGACGGTATAAGGATCCAAGAAATATGGAGGAATTTTATGATTATTGAGGGTAGATATCGTTCATTTTGTGTGCGGGGGCGGGTAGGTATAACATACCCGAAGGTCGTGGATGCTTTTCCGGCGCCGGAATATTCGGGCGGAATTTTTCCGCTTCGCTTCACAACAAAACTGAAAAGCATTTTCATTATTTTCGATACGTGGGATGTCAGAAAGGGATCACAAATAATTCATCTACTTTTGTTGTCAAATTTATTTTTGTCAACCCGTACCCTTCCTAACTATTGTCCCGTTGATGGGCTAGCTAGAGTTTAGACAGATACGGCTTCCTGGTTCTATGGCTTAGATGTAAGATCCACATAATCTGTTAATTCTCTCGCTCTGTTTACTATACTCGCCAAACTGTCACAAAACTTTCCAGCGGGGTGGAATAGCTTTCATTTTGAGAACTCAACAACATTAATTGCGTTATGTACTTTGTTGGAAAGACAAATTTTTCTAACATATGTGTGAAGTAATGGATTGGCAATATCCTTTTAAATGTTTCACATTGTGTTTGATAGTGTGTTACACAGAGTGTTGTTTCTATGGCTTACATTTAAGGTCTCCATAATCGGTTAATTCTCTCCCTCTGTTTCCTTACTCGCTATCGCCAAGCTGTCACATAACTTTCGTAGCTATTTTAGTACATATTTACCTGTCTGTGCTGTCGCGAGCTTCTAAAGAGTGGTTATCGATGAAAACGGACTTATTAAAGTCACATGTTCAAAACTATGATCACTATGATGTTACGATCGACAGCACGTGTCTACTCTAAACAAATCGGGTCATAAAACTATCAGCAACGTATTGTTACGACAAGGCCGACATCTATCAACTTTTGTAGGAAGAAATTTTTCAATAAGTTCAATAGAAAATATCAATGTCATTATGGTATTGGCTGCACTTGACATCAATCATAAGTATCTACTTAACTATAATATGTATATTTGTTCAATGCAGATAATTACAGTGATCTAATTTGATAAGGAGAAAACAATAGGCATGTTCTGAAAGACTTATGAAACCGTTGCCTCCTCAGCAAGTGATAGCTACATACTTACCTCATTACTTATAGGTAGATCTAGAGAAAACCAAAACCAAAAAAAATAAAAGGATTTGGAATTTTTTTATTTATTTTTAACTTTTTAGTAATACTATCTACCCCACATCAATGACAAGAAGTATTAAGAACATCATCAAGATACACAAAGTTGGTTAAAAAGTATTATCGAAGCTTTAGTTTCCTAAGAAAGTGTTGAACGGTCACGAAACAATATCGATAGTCCAATTACAGAGCGGTTTTTGACACTATAATGTCAAATACTGATGAAAATTATAGAAAATTGTGAAACAATATCGATAGTCCAATTACAGAGCGTTTTTTGACACTATAATGTCAAATACTGATGAAAATTATAGATTTCCTTGAATGCCGATACAATAATATGACGGAACATTTTACCCAGGAATCCAAAGCTTTACATATTATGTTTTCTATAATAAAATAACGACTAAACTGCTTTGAAATGAATCGTATAATTTCTTAACTGAAAGCTTAGCACAAAAGCTTTAAAAGTTCCATCACAGAAATAATAAATACAAAATGAAATACCTACTTCCAATCTCTGGAGCATTCAGCACTCCCCTCTGTGGTCTCAAGGCGACACATTTCCAAAGGTTCTAAAGAGAACCTTCAGCTAATTGGCCCTTCTCGCGATACTGAGGGATTCAGCAGCTAGCTCCCCAAGTACTTAACATTTTGTTAAAAAGTAGGTCAGGGGTAGTGGTCTGGTGGTCTGAACTTTACAGCAAAAAAATTATATAACTTGGAGTTTGAGTAAGTAATTTATTATTTGTTACTTTTATCTTTTTTATGACGGCACGAAGCACAGATTATAGCACAATATGAAATCGGAAAAATCTTTTACCACCAAATCTATAATTTGGAATCCCGGCCAATCAAGCCATATCGATAAACAAATTATCTATCTATCTTCTATAAATTAATGCGTGAAACAAAAGCTTTGTGACCCTTTTTACGAAAATTACGCGGACCTTGAGAATCAAAATTGGCATGGTAAAGTTTATATGGAGGAGTGAATAAAGCTAAGACAGGATAAGTTTTTATCCAGTGCGCAAACTGGAACCATGAATTTTATTCAGCATATCATTCTAGAACCCCCACCGCAGAAATTTTTCGTCGGTAATACAAAAAAATTATCAGCTGTTCCATACATTTTGACCGCGTAGGTATTGCACTTTTCTGTGAAACAGCTGATTTTTTTTTGTAAAACCGACATAAAATTTCTGCGGTTCTAGAATGATATGCTGAATTCATGGTTACAGTTTGCACAGGATAAAAACTAATCCTGTAATTATATAAAATAGCTTTTGCCCGCAGCACCGCCCGCGTGGATGTCGGGTATCGCATAGGAAAGTAGTCCGTGTCCTTTTCCATATCCCAGGCTATATCTCTGCCAAATTTCATGTCGATCGGTTCAGCAGTTTAGCCGTGAAAGCGTAACAGACAGACAGACAGAGTTACTTTCGCATTTATAATACTACTAGTAGGGATAATGCATTAGTTCAAACTTAAAAAGTTAATGTATTATGGTCAAATTTCGACGGCGATTTTAAAATAGGCTTTATAGACCAGCTAGCCTAGCTACACGTATTTTATCATCGCGTCAATGATCATTACAAAAGATCGCGATACTGTGTCTGCGTCGCTTTCGTACCTATTTAAATACGCTTGAACTAAAGACAAGGCCACTCTTCGCAGTCATTGCCAAGGTTTTCTGGATAGTTCGCCATTTTTATAGTTCCGCGACGATTGACGGAATTCGAAAACTGCCTTGAACTTGGTTTGTGAGCTTGGAAAAATATCAATAATTCATGAATATGCAAAATGACTAGTTCAGCAAAGCAGTAGATCTCTCTAAGCTGATTCACAGCGCTGTATTTGATTTTTTTTTAAGGTAAAAAAAAGGTGATCGAGAATAATGCTGGCAGTGCCAGAATGTTGTTTGACGTTGAGTGATGTTTAGGAAGACACAACACAGCTAGCTATTATGGAACACCCTTGAAGAACCCAAATGATCCCTTAAATAATCTGGATTATTGTCCGCTTAATCCTGACTGAATCCAAATTCAGTCAGGATTAAGCGGACAATAATCCAGATTACAGCCGCTGGGACGGGCGGCCTCCTCTCGGTGAGATAGAGTGGGCCCAGTGCGGGTTGCTCGATGCCAGCTGTCTTCGAATTTTTAGTTCTAGGACATGCCAGTTTCCTCACGATGTTTTCCTTCACCATTTTGAGAGCTGTGGTGATAAAATAAATAACACCAAGTAAAGCGCCAGTCTGGGTTCGAACCTATAACTCGTAAATCGCGGTTGATACCACTGAGCTGCCATTACACGACTCTTAGGAGCCGAGGAAATAGACAGAAAAAACTGAAAGAATGATAAGCGAAAACGGAGTGATAGCGCCGCGGGCGGGCGATGCGATGCTACGCGGTGGGTGATGCGATGCGATGCGACGCGGTGAGTGATGCGATGCGACGCGACGCGGTGGGTGATGCGATGTGACGCGGTGGGTCAGGGAACAAAAAAAAGTCACACGAACGAAGTTGCTAGTTAACAAATATTATAGCCAGAGGCGTAACGAGGGTGGGGCAGGCAGGGCACGAGCCCTGGGCGCCTATGAAAGGGGGCGCGAACATTCAAAGAAAAAAAAAATACTTCATTATACCATTTCATACTGTTATATCCAATAAATCTGAGGAGCTACTTGAATTTATTGTGCAGTATGGGGAAGAAAGCGTATTTCCAAATCTGCCCATTTCTATTCAAATTGTGCTTAAAATTACAGCATTAATAATTGTAAGTGATTGCTTAGCAAGTTGAAATTAATACATTCGTTATTGAACGCTATAATTGGTCAAGAAAGGTTGTGCGACCTAGCATTGCTTAGTGAAGTCCGAGAAAATAATTTACGAAGGGGCGCAAATGTGATGCGTGCTCTAGGCGCCATTTTTAACGGACTTCAAAAGAAGGAGGTCATCAATTCCACATTTTTTTTTATGTATGTCGTGCATAACTCCGTCATAAACAGACGGATTTGCAATATTCTTTAAAGAAAGGGGTTTATTCCGAAATGGTCCCATTTAAATTTCGTATGGATCTAATGATGCGTTTCGGAGATAGACAACGGAACTCTTTAAAAAATGACAGCAAATCAACCGCAATTGCTGCTATCGCATAATTTATGCATTGTTTTGACCCCAAGGTTGTAGAAATTTCGAATTCGTAGGTACTATAACTAAAAAGTGAAAAATAAAAACTTTTTCCAAGAAAAAAAACAACTAATAATATCCAAAGTCACCGACTTCCGAAATATAAGTTATTTTTGCACTTTGTAGTGTTTTTCTGGAAGTCGGTTTTTTTTTTTAGAAAAAGTTTTCTATGGGTACCTACGCCCCTGATTTTATACCTACGATAAGTTCATTAGTTCGTGTCCGTACCTTCTCAATTAATTGACGTAAGTAGGCTACTACATTGTTCTATTATTAACTTCTTATAAATGCGGTGTGAAAGTCAGAGCTAATAAATAAAGAAAATGGTAATGTTAACTGGCTCTGATAACATTATTATGCTCAATAAATAATGATTACTGCTCTTCTAACAAGGGCATAAAATAGAAATACTGAGATAAGACAAATATTATGTAGGTATGGACAAGTACTCGTAGGGTACGTAGGTACTTCATTGATTTGATTTTAATGAATTATTGGGTAATACAAAACCCATTGTTAAGACTGGTTGTCACATTTTCGGGCTTTTGACAACCCGTAACAGCTATCAAAAATCCACGAATGAAAGCCGGGACCGACGGCTTAACGGGCTTCCCGAGGCTCGGAGGGGTCTCGGTATTTTAAGCTAGTCACAAATCCACGGAACAACCGCGGCAAGCTTAGCTTAACCTGATCGATCGATCCGTGCGGCTGTTATTACTTAGCCACAAGCCCTTAAAATTAAAAACCATTAGCTGTATTATCTAGTACTGTGGTAGGTAACTACAATTTAAATGGATTTTACCTGTTAATTTTTTTGACCGGACAACGTCTTATAAATTGGTTTGCCGGGTGACACTTCAAGAAACTGCGTTACGCTCCGCTCACGTTATGCGCTCACAATGAGAGCGAGTGAGAGGCACGCGTCCCTTCCACTCGGGCATGGTTAGCCCGCCTAAGAGCGAGAGAGACAGACATAAAAAGTGCAAGTTATTGTATGTATATTTGTATATAAATACGTATGTATGTGTAAAGGTAAAAATAAAATTTTGTTAATATGAAATTCAGTGCGAGATTCTTTGTATAAATTAATGTTTTAAATATAATTCTTTGTATAAATAAATGTTTTAAATTGTTACTATTATTTCATCCTTCTTCCTACTATACGAATGAATATTCACATTAAAATTATTTTACCACTCAAAGTCGTTGTCACGTAAAACTTTCGCCCGTATACCGACTTTACAGGCAACCAATTTTTTTGTAAAAGAATAATTTTAAATTTATGATATTTTTTTCCTCAATTGTTTAAATCAATGAGTTCCAGACAGAACAGACACATAATCATTCTATAATTAAAATATATAATTCATCCTTCCTTCCTCCTGTTATTAGGTTACACAGAAATTTTTCCTTCGTTCAAAATGCAATGCTTACAATTTATGTCGATGTTTTTTCCTTGTTATGCCATTTAAAATATCCATTAAAAAATTGTTTAAAAAAGTAAAAAAACACGCTTTAAAAACCAAACTAAAAAGTAGAAAATAATTTAATTCTATTAAAAAGCGTGGGGTGCTTTTTGAGGTATTTTTATAATCAATTAATATCAAGAAATAGAAAGAAAAAGAAGAAAAATGTCATCAAATATTTAAGTAAAGTACGACTGATTATGCCCATCGATCAAACAGTTCGTTGTACTTGAAAATAATAAGTTTACCTTGAGCTAGGGGAGTTTTATGGTTTCCTTGAATGTAGGTGAACGAATCGACCGCCTGTCCGTAGTCACTACCCAGATCCTAATCTCTGGGTCAAGGACTAAGGAAGGTGAAGGTCGGTTACGAAAGAACCCTTGGCTTTCTGTTTGGGTATCACCCTTTGTTCAAATTCTGAATTCAAACTTGAATTCAGAATTTGAACAAACCTGATACCTGAGTACCTAGAGTAACCTGCCATACATTGAAATAATAGAGCATATCGAATAAAAAATAATACCATTTTTATTAATAAATAGAGCAATGGTAATCTCGATGTCAAAGTTATGCAATGAAAGTGAAAAATAACAAACTTGACATTGGCATCGCCAAGATCGCTTACGTTGAAAAAGTGTTGGACTCGATCCAGACACGAAAAAGAACCAGCAACGTTCTAATTTTAAATTTCCCACCTATTCGTTGATAACTAATAGTGCGTGGCTAGGTTCACAATTTCACAATCGATCGATTATGATTAGATTCGTTTACTGTAATTTTTTATTGTGAATTAGTAGTTTCTTTAATTTACAAGACTGTCAAAAATCCATTAACAATATTTTGGAAATAATATCGACTGTTTCCATGTGACTTGTGATTTTTACGGTACCTAATTACCATGAGTCCCGAATAAAATTCATTGTAGCTGAATTCGTTTTTTATCACTTACTTCATTCCAGGATAAAAATAAATTCGAATTCACCAGGATAATATTGCATTGGGAGTAAGTACTATCAGAACACTTTAAGACGACTACCTAGAATTTCATCTATTAGATTTGGCTCTGGTCAGATTCAACGCCAGTTCATGTTTGCATAGGTAATACCTACCTGTGTTTATAGGTTTTATAACTCTGAAGCCAATCAGGCCATAATTGTAAAGAATACGTACCTATTTCTTTTACGCATTGTCGTTGCGTTTGCTTGGCTTCGAGTTCAATAGATGATAGGCAATTATCCTTAGATTGTGATGAGATTAAATAACTGCTGTAATTTTAATAGTCCAAATCACGACTTGAAGCTAAACTTGCTCGCGATCTGCCGGCCAGGCAAGCATCACCAAGGCCAAGGTTGACAGGGAAGGGGGGGCGCGGGACGCTGCCGCGGGCTTAACGCTCCGCTCGAACCCGCACAGAACATTCTGCACCTCGCAGTCGACTCTGACGGTTGTACAAGCGCAAGGTAAGCGGTGGTCATTTAAATATTAATCTACCGACGTAAAGTTTCGCCTAGACCGCGTCCCACCAATTCACCACCGCCGCTCCTGAACTCGAAAAATGTTCCTAGCTTATTGTGTGATAACCAAATCCCTATTCAAGATGTGCTTCGATAACGTTAAGTGTTCTATTTCGCCGATAAGATGACTATCGCACTTGTCTGAAGAAGACGGAATTGCATTCAAATATAACCCGCGAAGGTAACCGGTGGCGTAAATAGAGGGAACTTTCCCTCCGAAAAGTTTTGAAGCCGTTCCCGAAGGGCGGGAAGCCTGAGGCCGCGTGCGTGCTGCGTGTCGCGCATCGATCGGGCCACCCCTCGCCCTCGCTACTCCCGGCTCCGATACATTCATTTGGACAAAATATCATTCCATCATTGCATTTAGTATCCTCCGTTTCTTTTATTTATTTGCAGTAGTTTTAGTGATTTAGTGCATGTTTTAGTCGCTAGTTAATAAATAGTATTTGTGAAAATGGGTGGCTGTGCAACGAAAGAAAACAAGGAAAACAAACCGGCTGACGATGCCGACGGGTGCGTATTACTCCGGCCGGCATTTATCTCCGGTGCTCGTTGCCAAATTTTAAAGTTAAAGCGATGTTTTGTGTTCAAATCACTGTTACTTTGTTGAAAATTGCGATTCTAATCGTTTCCATTTCCTGAATATTGGTACCGGTACCGTAAAAATGTCCATATACCTACTTGATTCGTTTTTGCAATGTTACCGACGGACATTGAACCTAAACGGGATGTAGAAATTAAAGCGTTTCCGGATTGACCGGCCGTAAAATGGTCGTAAACTCCTGCCGATTAAACTTATGTCGTACCTCTTGGTTTTACAGTTTATTTAGTATTAAGTAAATTGATAGGAAGGTACCTATTGTATTTTCCCTCATGGTTGTTGAATTAAAGTTGTAAAAGTCAAAATCCTCGTACAGTACTAACGTAAGGAAAATAAAGATATTTCTCTGAGCTTAAAGCTGATGTGTTAAACTTGATTTACCTACATGACGTGCTAGACGTGCAAGTTACCCAGTGTATTTTTCGCAAATAGGTAGCTGTACCTACATGCATTCATACATAATCATATCAGCTCATATCCAATATCACGATTGGCGTAATTCATGGAACGATAAGTGGATTCCGTAATCTGACGATGTTTAATTATTACTGCAATACCTTCTCGAATAGAAATGAATGCAAAGTAATAAGAAACTCACGATAACACGTTCGTTCGTTGGTCGCGAGTGGGAGGTACGGCTGCGCGCGACGAAGAAGTACCGGTGCGCAGTGAGCTGACACATCCGTTCGACTTGCGCGTGTCGGTCAAGGCGACCTCTAGCTAAATTACGTAATTCTACCACAAAACTTGAGTGTTTCTCTGGGTGTGTTCGGTCAAAAACAATCCCAAACCCGGTCCAGTCCGCGTAACGTCTTCTCCAGTACCAGTAGTTGTTGCACCCATTTTTTCCATCTATAACCAGTGGCTATAGTTAATTCCATCACTATGAATTATAAACTGAAAGTCACAATCCCTGTGGTGGTTTGCGGTGGCGCCGTTCTCGCGTATTACCTCATCAGGCGGTTCGTAATATTTGTAAAAATAACATTTCGTTGTTTCTTATTCATATTTTTCGTTTTATTAATATCTTTTGATAATATAAAATTAATTTATAAGAATTATCAGTGAAATAGGACTAATAATCAAATCTCGACTTAAAACTTTTTTGATGTTGACTTAGGTTTACTCTTCCACCGCTCGATTCCAGAGTCGATGGGTACGTCACTATTATTTTCACTTTAAAAAAATAGCAGTTTAAATAGTTGGCTACGGGCGTGTCGCAAGGACTTTTTTATTTTTCGTTGTTTTCATTGAAATTATTCAATATGTGTACTAGGGCGACATGCGCTGCGTTGAAAGCGTTAGAATCGTAATTATACCCTTATTATTAGTATATAGTGAAGTGTAATTTTATAATGATTTTTGATTGTATCGTTACAGAAAAGCCGCAGCAATGGTGGATGCCGCAACAATCGAGAAGTTGGAGGCTGGTTTCAGCAAGCTCCAGGGCTCTGACTCCAAGTCACTGCTGAAGAAGTACCTTACCAAGGAGGTGTTCGACGCTCTTAAGAACAAGAAGACCTCCTTCGGCTCGACTCTCCTGGATTGCATCCAGTCTGGTGAGTCGACTTTGATACAGTTGTTACTATCTCACAATCTTACGTATACTTATGTACTAGATAGGCACGTAGGCAGTCCACGTCAATAGATAACTTAGAAACAAATATCTGATTAAAACACATGCAATATTGATAGTACCGACAGTTATCGGTACTTAGTTTACCTAGTTACCTATTCAATAACCTTTTGATGTAATTTAGGTATTTAGATAAGTTGGACTTCAATATTTTATGTAAGGTAAATGTAGCTAATGTTCTTATGTAATCTTTTCTAGGTGTTGAGAACTTGGACTCTGGTGTCGGAATCTACGCCCCTGACGCTGAGGCGTACACAGTGTTCGCTGACCTGTTCGACCCCGTCATTGAGGACTACCACAATGGTTTCAAGAAGACCGACAAGCACCCCTCCAAGAACTGGGGTGACGTGGAGACCCTCGGCAACCTGGACCCCGCCGGCGAGTTCGTAGTGTCGACCCGCGTGCGCTGCGGACGCTCCATGGAGGGCTACCCCTTCAACCCCTGCCTGACCGAGGCCCAGTACAAGGAGATGGAAGAGAAGGTCTCCACCACCCTCTCCGGACTCGAGGGTGAACTCAAGGGTACCTTCTACCCCTTGACCGGCATGTCCAAGGAGACCCAGCAGCAGCTGATCGATGACCACTTCCTGTTCAAGGAGGGTGACCGTTTCCTCCAGGCTGCCAACGCTTGCCGTTTCTGGCCCTCTGGCCGTGGTATCTACCACAACGAGAACAAGACCTTCTTGGTGTGGTGCAATGAGGAGGACCACCTCCGTCTCATCTCCATGCAGATGGGCGGTGATCTGAAGCAGGTTTACAAGAGGCTGGTAAACGCTGTCAATGACATTGAGAAGCGCGTTCCCTTCTCCCACGATGATAGACTCGGTTTCCTGACTTTCTGCCCCACCAACCTGGGAACAACCGTGCGTGCGTCCGTGCACATCAAGTTACCCAAGCTGGCAGCCGACAAGGCAAAGCTGGAGGAGATCGCTTCCAAATACCATCTGCAGGTGCGCGGAACCCGCGGCGAGCACACCGAGGCTGAGGGTGGCGTCTACGACATCTCCAACAAGAGGCGCATGGGACTCACCGAGTACGACGCCGTCAAGGAGATGTACGACGGCATCGCTGAACTGATCAAAATTGAGAAGTCCCTGTAAATCGGTTAACGATCTCGCGTTATCAGTATTTTTTGTATTATTTATCGTTTTCACGTAAGAATTGATTGGATGTCGGATTGGTTGGGCCGGCAGACGGCACTAGTCAGCGCCCCGCGAGTGTGGCCGGCCACGCAAGCGGCCCTGTATACTGTTTTTCGTAAAAGTATTTTCTATAAGGAAATGGAAAATAAAGACAGCTAGCGTTAAGACCATTTTTGTCTATTCTTTCTACCCCTCTACCCATATATCACAAAAAACACCCTCCTAATTAATTAACACGGAATAAAGTTATACCAGGAATAACAAAGGAATAATCATGCGTTTTCATAGGTTCAAACTTGGAATAACTTTATTTTGTGTTTATTGTAGTAAGAGGGACACAGTCTTAGCTATTTGATATAAAGATTTTTATTTTAAACTCACAAAATGAAAACCGGATATCCGACCTGTCTCTCCCTATGTTCAGAAATGTTGCCAGTAATTACTCCAGAATTACCCTCTTTATTTGTAAATGCGATGCATAATTAGCTACGCTATGGGTTATTCCATTTGTCCTCCCTAAGTTAAGGCTTTGTTGAATAAATGGATTTATAGGCTTAGGGTACAGGAAGACGTAACGTTGGAAGACCTCTCGCATGGTGGACCGATGACCTGGTGAAGGCCGCAGGGAAACGCTGGATGCGAAAAGCAGAGAAGTGGCGATGCTTGGGGGAGGCTTATGTCCAGCTGTGGACGTCTTTCGGGTGAAATATTTATGATGATAGGCTTCGTTTGGATTCTCGAACGTCTGTTATTTTTTCGGAATAACCCGCTAGATCATTGATAGCCCCATTGCCCCATTGCGCAGTAAGTAAAACGTCAAAGTATTACAGAACTAGTTCAAAAAAGTTCTACTTATTGGTCAAACGAAATTATTGAACAATCTCACAAAGTATGAGCATTCATAAATTGGCAAAATGATAATTGATTTTATTCAGAAATATGGTGAAATTTTATACCTAAATGGCAACACTGCTCTATAAATGTCACTGCTCTGTAGAAGAAATCTGTCTAACTGAGCTTCGACAAAGTTTTGAATTTCCATAGGTACTCTGTGATTTCCATTCAAAGAAAGAAGTAACAATGGCTACTCCAAAAAGTGAGAAAGACTTGCATTTACCATTATCTAGAGTGAAAACTATAATGAAAAGTTCGCCGGACGTCGAAGCAGTTGGCGCTGAACCTCTGTATTTAGTTACGAAAGTTACCGTGAGTATGTGATGTTTTGCCGCTTTTATAACCTATTGTCTCCAAACAATAGCGTTGTTTGCTATAACAACTGGTGAAAACAGATTTGTTCCCATGAAATACACCCACACTCGAACTGAGTCATAATAAAAACAATATTTTTCATACATTGCAGGAGTTATTTGTCACAGACTTGGCCAAAAGAGCATTCAAAAACAGCAAAAACACCTTATTAGAATATAAACATATCGCGGAAATCGTCCAAGAGGATGATACGTTAGACTTCCTACGAGAGATAATGCCTAGAAAAATAACGGTGAGGCAGTACAAAGAAATTATGACAAAAAGGGCAGCAAAAGGTGTCAGATCTGATGATTCTAGTGAGGAATCCAGTGAGGAGGAGAGTAGTGAAGAAAGCTCTGAAAATAATGAACAAGACTGACAAAGTGATACTGTGTTATATGTAGGATTTTTTATTAAGTATTATTACTTTTATGTTTCAACTGTTCGTCTGACACAAATAATTTTCTGGGTTTTTTTACATGATTTGCGTACTAGACCGTTTCTATTTCTCGTGTTTGCATAGCTGAACGAATATAGAAGTGGTCCAAGATTCTTAAGTACTGTGTACTTTAGCTGGAGTTTTTATGTTGATATGTCTGAGGTAGATTTAATACTTAATTGATAAAATTAATGTACACAGACGGATCACTTATATTTTCAGTGAAATGGATATGTAATGTTGATCAAGATCTTAGGACAGATCATTTTAAAACCTTTTTATAACATATTTACAGTGAAGTTTCGTTAACAATAATTAACAATTCTTAATCAAAATGGTATCTATTGTCTGAATTTTATCTTTCAATCAATGTTATCAAATCAAAATTGTACTTTGTAAAATAGCATGATAAAATGAGTTATAAAATGTACCTCTCAATTCACAATGTTTTTATTGTTCCTACATTAAGTGCCAAAATATACAGTAACTTGAAACCAATCTTGAGCTTTCTGGCAGTAAATAGCAGCCTAATTTTATAAAATTAAATAAGTGTGAAACACATCTGTTTAATGTAATAATTCGCATGTTTTATATAACCAATTGTCTAAAAATTTTAAACAAGTCATAATCAGTTGCTACAATAATTCCTTGAAACGTGAAATAGCGACCTCTGGCAGTATAGCTTGGAAACTATCAGAGGAGGTGCTTTGTTATATTTTTGGGCTGTTGTAATTTCTTTCATAGAGGTGGCAGCACAAGTCTGTTGGGGCAAACTGATAAAATGTTCTAAGGCTCACGCCATTATGAGGTAGGCAGATTGTACAGAACGCCACTTGCTATGATCCTATACCTATACGTACTCTGCTTTGTCCACTGCGCGTGCAGTTTGCGACGTGTCCTAAAATGCGAACATTTTTGTGGGACTTCAAATTATATTTAAACAGGGACATAATATATTTAGGTAGTAGTACAATACATTAAAGAGTTATATTGATACATTTCAATCCCTACTAATATTATAAATGCGAACGCAACTGTCTATCTGCTACACTTTCAAGCGTAAACCGCTGAACTGATCATCATGAAATTTGACAGAGATATAACCTGGGATATGGAGAGAGGGACATAGGCCACTTTTTTACGCGTTAACCGACATCCACGCGGGTGGAGCCGCGGGCAAAAGCTAGTAGTTAATACCTCTTAATTATTAGAATTTGGCTTACAGTAGTTGTACAGGTAGGCCATACTTATTATTATTTGCCTAGGCCTGAACTAAAACAGTGACCCGACATTTTACAGTTTCCATACCCCGCCTAAGGCAACACCTTATTTTACTTGATGACAATCATGTCTAAGATGTAGACTGCATGACCTACAAATTGTCGCCTCTGTGAACAAAGCTATTGGTGCCGATTCTCTTGTCACAAAATTCTCTAAACTAAACTAAAAATCACTAAAATTTAGTTTATTCCTGTCAAACGACGATTTCCCATTCTGAAATTGACTAAAGTGACACAACTTATCTATATTTTAGTTTGACAGCACTAAGATTGTACTGAGGTTTTAATTTAGTGAAAATGGTAATTTTGCTATTCTGTTGTTGTCAAATTCATTATTCTATTCAATATAAAATTTCGATTGTCTAACTAAATCTGACTATTTTTAATCGCGATTAAAAAGGTGTGGAATAAAATTAGTTGTCAAGAACTAAAATTCACACTGACACCTCGACTTCGGGCGCAAATACAGTACTGTATCTTTTTTCTTTTCTTTTGCTTATATCTCGAAATTGGTGTGTCCTATCGTAAAAATAATGAAAATTTCGACCCCCTTTATAAAACCCCATACACCTCTAAAACTCAACATGTAGGTAATAATTTTTCATGTTTTCGATACAAAAAGTAAAAAAATCCATTTAAAACACGTTGAGGCTGCCCCCCCTGCGCGATTCCGGCTCTAAAAAAGATCACGGGGTAGGGCAAACGTGGAGTCGCGTTTGTCAAATTCGATTTTAGTTGTGTCAAAATTATTTTTAAATTTAGAGATCTTTTTTTGCAGAATAGCTTTAAGATTCTCATAGCCAAAAGTAAGGAATTTTAGTGATAGTTTAGTTAGTTTAGTTCGGTGTACAACAGAATCGGCACCATTGTCTGTTTGTAGTTGTCACTTCGATTTCGTGAGTCTACATACACGTAAGTAGGTACAATGTTAGTCGACATACACACGTAGGTACGTAAGTAATAAATTCGCGGCGGATTTTTTTCACGCATTGGATCTTCAACGCACTTTTTAGCGCTGAGAGTTGAAAATCGAACAGTGTTTTTTTGACGCACTGAGTCCAATCCAAGAGTGCATACTCTTTGATTTTCAATGCTCGGCTCAACACCGATAGTTGTAAATCCAGAACGCGATAAAATCCTGCCGTGATATTGTTACATCCGTGTGAACGTCTCGATTTCGAGACAAGGTTCATAAGGTGCGTGGCCAAAATTGGAATTATTGCCGCCATTTTGTTTGTTAAAACAACAATTTATGTGACAATTTCACAGATGATGCATCCCTGTTTTGATGTGTGTGACTGTGACCACAGAGTACATTTTTATATAACTGCGTAGACAGAGGATAGCTATCTCTGTCTACGTATAACTGTGACGTGACTGACAAGGCCTTTGGTTACTTTGTATGTGTGTATTTTTTTTGTAATGTGCGTTTTGTTTATGTACAATACATTTTTTTTTAATTTATTCATTTTGCTGTTTATGTTTACCGACAAATCCGTCCATGTCATTTAGGCGCCAAAAGATCCTTGTAGCACTGTACACATAAACCTACCTATTTGTACGATAAATGCGCAAGATTTCTTGATATTGTGTAGAAGCAATGCTAACACCTTTACACTGCCAGCCTCAATACCACATTCGGTGAATCAAATGCATTTCCGCCGCTTAATAGTTAACGTTTTTACATACCTAATCCTTGTAGAAACGGAAACAAGAAGCATTCTTTTTTTAATTTAATTTATTACCTACTTATTGTAGACTAGCGTATGCCCTCGACTTCGTTCGCATGGAACTCGTAAAACACAACAATATCTTGGTATAAATGTGGAAGTAAGTTTGTTTGTTTGTTACGTTTTCACGCTAAAAAGTTTAGACGGATATGGATGCACACAGATAGACCATGGCCTGGGTAAGGGCATAGGCTACTTTTCATCCTGGAACGCTATTTGTTTTATTCGAAGTTGATTAAACTTTTGTTACTGCTTAGCGCCATAATTGTATGGCGTGATAATAATCATATAAAAGAGTAAATCTGTAATAAATATGCAATAATCTTTTGCTCGTCTTTTAACAATTTGCAGTAAATTATAGAAGAATACCATATACATAATCGAATAGTGCTCATCGGCGTAGTAATTGCAATTAAATAGCGTCATAATTTATAGCCTACAGATAGATCAGACTTCAGTATAGGGAAAATCTATGCTAAATTTGAACAGAATTTATTCGATATTATTTGCATGTTGCTGGAACAGGTCTACATTCAGACAAACAGACGCAAATTCTAAAGCTATATTATCGGCGTTAGAATCATTGCCAGACCTCGTACTCGTAGCAATTACTTCTTTTTATATATTTAATGTACTGTACTGAGTTCGTTACTATTTTATAATACAGGGTCAAAAAATTAACAGTCAGGGTCAAAATTTGCTACCGATTTTATGTAGGGTCATCGACCGCAATGTGTGTAGTGTAGTCACTAGAATGAAATATCGGTTTTAAAAAAAAAAACAGATTTTTTGTGTACCCAAACTTCACAAAGGGACGTGGTGGAATCGATATCTAAAAACGATAAAACAAAAGAAATTCGGTTTTCTCAACCTATGCTTCAATTAATAACAAGATCAGCGGTTTTTGTCCCAAAAAACTGTCAAATCTTTTTTATTTTATATTAGTGTGTTTAGATAAATACCTATTACGCGACTGCAGAGTTTCCATTTTTTTTAAATATTGATTTAAAATAGGACTAAAGTAGAAGATTTTGTCTGAATCGAAGTTATAAATTGGAATTGTCACCCACATTCCAATTTATTCCGAGCTGGCGCAGCATGTTTTCGTCCTTACATCCCTTTTTCATATTTTTCTCTATACTCACCTGCATCGAATAATCACTACATTATTAACTTGCCGAAAAAAGTGCATTTTATGAGACTACATTAAGAACGTTAGTAATTGTTGATTGTATCAGTGGAGTGGCCATGTCGCAAGTTATGTGTTAAATATAATTTAACCAGAAGCATTTAAATTGTTACTGAGACCTAATTCTAGATTTATGCAACAAAATTTAAATTTTATGTTGACCTCGCGTTTTTATGCTTTGGTAGGTGAGGTATTATGTTATAAATAAAGATCGTTTTTTGAAACCCGTATCTTAATTTGACAGATGTAATGTAATGTGAAACTCATAAACTAAAAAGCAAACACTTCAGACTTGAAATGTCAGATTATTATCTGCCATTTCAAGACATCATAACTGAAATTTAGGAGTTTTTGGCGGGATCGCGTTGGAACATGTCGCACGAATTTTCATTTTCATGGAATTTAGTGAAATAGCTAATTAAATTGTATAATTTTGATAGTGAATTATTCAAGTTAGTTACGTGTGAGTGCACAAGTGTAGTGAAGGTGAAAATAAGTGACTAACGTGGACTTTTCGTGTTCCCCCCAAAAACTCCTATTAGGTTGTTGTAAAGTTACTACCGCTTTACAATAACTTTGACTTGACTGACTAAAGACGACTATGACTGTTTTGTAAGTTCGTGCCCGATATCGAGCCATTTACTTGATCTAAAAGAAAAATTACTTGACACTGGCTAAATGCACAAACCGTGTGAATCCAAAATAAAAAAATAAAAAAAACTGAAATTTAGTTTTTTTGGCGGGATCGCGTTGGAACATGTCGCACGAATTTTCATTTTCATGAAATTTAGTGAAATAGCGAATTAAATTGTATAATTTTGGTAGTGAATTATTCACTATTTACTTGATCGAAAAGAAAAATTACTTGACACTGGCTAAATGCACAAACCGTGTGAAGCCAAAACCCAAAAATAAAAACTGAAATTTCTTAACTTGTGTAAAGTACAGACGCCAGCACATCAAGCTACCCCAATCTGTCAAATTTCTTTGATAGGTTTTCAACTTTATTCCGTTTGCTTTTTTTTTTGGGTGGTAAATCATCAAATAACTTCTCCCGCTCTGGGTGGAGCGGGAGGGCGTGTCAGACTTTTACTGACTAAAACCCACCCGTGTTCCCTCAGTTGCCTGTGTGCCAGGGGCGGCGGTATCTCTTTCGAACAACCCGCACCCCTGGCAGGCATCGGCCCTTGCGGGCCCCATCTGTTGCTGCTGACATCTCTTTGAGGCGCGCGTGGAACACAACGCGCCGTCGACCCGGGCTTGGTCCTTACCGGACAGCGAGCTACCCATTACTCGCCGTCCGCAAGGCCGTGCCTACGGTGGCCGGGAATCAGCCTGGGATTCCCGACGCCCAGGGCGTCTCCTGCGAAGGCTACGGCTGTGAGGGCGCATGTACTGCATCTCCCTCACGTGCGCCGCCTCCCTCTTTGCGAGCATAACTGCTTCGCTGAAGGAGGCGACTGCCAGCCATGCCCTCTCGCTCCGTACCATGGCCTGGACCAGGGTCGGACGCGAGAGATCGCCTCTGCCGATCACCTCCACGAGGACACGGCGGTGCTCCGCCCAAGCCGGGCAGACCTCCACCTTATGCTCCACCGTGTCCTCTGGGCGATCTTCGCAATGGAAACACCCGGGCGTTTCCTCCCGCCCTATCCGAAACAGGAACCTCGCGAAACAGCCATGTCCGGTGAGGACCTGTGTCAGGCGGAAGGTGAGGACGCCATGCCGCCTCTCAAGCCACTCCTCAAAGAGGGGACTTACCGCCGCAGTCGCGGCGTGCCCAGCACTGGGTTGCGACAATCGCACTTTCCACGTCGCCATGAGATCCTGCCGGAGCTCTGTCCGCCGTGCCGCGATTTCCCGCGGCAGCGGAGTTACGCCCCGGCGTTTGGCCTCCTCGCGCCACTCCCAAGTGAGCGCGAGGACGTTTGCCTCCAGATCCCATGGCGGTAATCCGGCAAGGAGGCCCGCCGCCTCACCGGAGATCGTGCGGTATCCCCGTATCATCCGGATGGCCATGACCCTATGGGCCGCCTTCAACCGGCGTGCTGGTTGGCGCCTCAATGTAGGCGCCCACACCGGCGCCCCGTATAGGGCCATGGCCCGCACGACCCCCGCGTAGAGCCTCCGGCAGGAGGCGTTTGGCACCCCTAGATTGGGCAGGAGCCGCTTCAAGGCAGCCCCGGCCCGCTCCAGTCTGGGAGCCAAACGTCGGAAGTGCTCCGCGAAGTTCCACCGGCTGTCGAGGACGAGTCCTAGGTACTTCATCGTCGACTCGACGCCGATGTGAACCCTTCCCACCGTTATCTGGGAACCCGTAAGTGGCGCATTCCGCGGATCATGAAACCACATGGCCTCGGACTTGTGCAAGGCCACCTCGAGTCCCAGTTGCCGGATCCTATCTACGATTGTCGCAACCCCGTGTGTCCCTAAGTCGGCCGCCGCCTGGTACGACCTCCCTTGCGCCAGGACCAGCGTGTCGTCAGCGCAGCAAACTACGCTGACGCCGCCAGGGAGGTCGGCGCGCAGCACCCAGTCGTATCCGATGTCCCACAGATGCGGCCCCAGGACCGATCCCTGTGGGACACCGCACGACATCTCTCGCCGGTCCCACTCTCCTAGGTGACCGGGGTAGATGACGGCCCTGTCCGTCAAGTAGGCCTCGACCAAACGACAGAGGTAGGTCGGCATCCGGTGATACCGGACTGCCTCCCTTATGCAACTCCAGGGCAGGGTGTTGAAGGCATTGGCGATGTCCAGAGACACCGCCAAGACGACCCCACCCCGGGCCACAGCATTCCCCGTCGTGAGGGCTCGCACGCGCATGATGGCGTCCACCGTGGAGCGCCCCCTGCGGAAACCGAACTGGCTCTCTGCCAAATCCGGCCCCACCCGCACCATCCGCCAGACGAGGCGGTCTGCAATGACTCTTTCAAAGAGCTTGCCCACCTCGTCGAGCAGCACGATGGGCCGGTAAGCGGACGGAGAGTCCGCGGGGCGCCCCTGCTTCTTGATGAGGACCAGTTTCCCCGTCTTCCAGTAACGTGGGAACTGGCCCTCCTCCAAGCATGCGCTTAGGAGCCCTCTTAGTCGAGGCCCGAGAGCCTCCAAGGCCAGGACCCGGGCTTTTCCAGGCAAGCCGTCGGGTCCTGGGGCGGTATTCTTGACATTCAGCCTACGTACCGCCACTCTCAATTCTACCTCGGTCACCTCTGGAGCATCGTCGTCGTCGTCGGTGTGGTCCGCGTCGGGCACCGCAGGAGGCGGAGCCATGTGCGGGGGAGCATGCTCCCCTCGCGAGGGAAACAGAGCGCTCACCACGTCCTGCACGAGCTGAGGCCAGAGACTCTAGGTCAGCGGGGGAGCCCACGGGCGGATTTTCTTCCGCACCGTTTTGTAGGGGCGTCCCCACGGGTCTCTGTTCAGAGTCTCCAGCGACTCCTCGTGGACCAGTAATCTGGCCCGAAGGATCTCCGCTCGGAGGGCGGTCTTCGCCACTCTGTACCCCTCGTATAGCTCCGCCTGAATGGCTTCCGTATCCGGAGGGCGGATACGGAGCCTGCGGTGCCTTATTCCGTATGCTTAAGGTTCATGTTCAATTGAGAAAATTTGACAGTTTGGGGTAGCTTGATGTGCTGGCGTCTGTATAATCAACACTGTTCTAAGTTTTACAATTACTTACCATCATGAAAAAAAATAACTTGGATAAAAAAAGCATATTAGTCATACCTACAGGCTAGATTGTAATCAAACATTAAAAACCGGGAACTTTTCAATAAAGTATTAAAAAATATAATATCTGGGATTAAAACACGAGTTTTAGGTGTCGCCATGCCATGACTTTGTCGGCTAGCCGATTAGGGGTATTTTCTAAAATTCTTCCTTTAACTATAGGTACGTATTTGTCACATAGCCTAATCGCCTGCATAAAGATATATGAAGATTTTTACAGCCAGCGAACTCACGAAAATGTTTATTAAGGTTGGATTTTTGACAACGTATGTAGGTAGTTCCCACATTCCTAGTAAAAACTAAATTAATTAACAACTTCTTTATTAGTCTCAAAATTTCACATCAGCATGTCTAGTTAGGGATTCACCCCATTCAATTTTCATGTAAACATTCTGTGTGTAAACTAAAACCCTAAAAAAATTATTAGTATTTAAAACCTATATATTTAATAAGATACACAGTAGATATGTATTATTATTTGTAGTAGGTAGGCATAATTGATTAACAGAAATGGCAGTTGCTATTTTTAGCTTATTGCGCTCGACATAAATTACAACCTTTACGCAAGCATTATCAGCCAAAAATATGCAACCTTGGTATTTCTGCATTTTAGGTTATGACATGACTCTGACATTAATAAGTTATAAATACAATCTCGAAACTCGTAATATGCATTCAGCATCCCATCGATATGCCTCATGGAATATTTACATAACATAAGGAAAATCAAAAGAAAATTATATTAATGACGGAGATTTAACATTTTCTTTTGACATATTTAAAATTAATGTGAATAGTACCTAATACTCGTCGATTTTTTACTGAATCTGAAAGATATTCTCAATTCGAATTTAAATAAAAAAGTCATTACTTTTTTATTTAAATTCGAAACACGTTGAATTGTAAAACAGCTGCTATTCATTAATAGCAGCTGTTTTACAATTCAACGTGTTTCGGCGGCGGCGTTGGTGGTATTACGGGATCCCAGTAGTATTTCTGGTAAATGCCATCCCAGAAGCGAGTGCGTTTTTCCAAGAGGACTCCACGGAGTTCCAGCTTCTCATCGATGGACATGTGTGGTGACCCATCAGTACCTACTGCCGGCCACTCAGGCAGGGATGACCCTTCAGGCACTGGCTTCCTGAAATTGCCAAAATGTAAATTCTAAAATATATATAGCACGATAGCCTTGTCTAGACTATTCCCCCTTATATGTATAATGGATCGATGTGTGATTCAAATACAATTAGTAGCAGCAACAGAAAAGCTCTTACCCAGTTTTGATAAAGTTATGCCAAAGTTCACGGACAGTTTTCTTAATTTTTTTGTTCTTCTCAGACAAGTTGCTTTCATCTCTATCCATAAAATTACCATCCATGACTGCTGTCGTTTGCGCGCAGTGGGTGGCACCTCTCCTGTTAGTGTGTGGTACCACTGGAGTGCCATCGTCCACAAACGAAAATTCATACAAATATACTTGATCGTTACCAGCCTTCGCGTGCAACTTTGCCGCCGAAAGCATAGAATAAGTAAAGAGGACATCTGAAAAGAATTCGACGTATCCCAAAATGTTTTCATTGCCAACAGGTTTGTCGCCAAAATAAAATTCCTTAACCGTCTTGGCTACTTGTTCTCTTTCTTCATCAGATTCAAACTTTAAGTCAGCCGGCAAGAAATCAGAAAACTTTTTATTCATCTTATGTTTCCAAATTTCAAAGAAATCAATACGCATCAGTCCTTCCATATCGGCGAAACCATACAAGACAGGTAACTTTTTGTAGTTACCTTTCGTTAGTATACTCAGAGGAGATTCGGTCAGGAATGCTCCGTCTCCTGTATCACGTTCTACGCAAGGTGAAAACAAGAAAGTGGAATCAGTCCTATCTAAAAATGGATCTGAAGTTAACAATTTCATTGGAGCTGTCTTGTAGAACTTTTCTAAAGCATAAATATCGTCTACATCCGTGAAGTTCAGTTTTCTGGCATGAGTTTTGGCAATCTCAACAGGATCCCTCTGAATTGCAAATGCGCCAAGGTTTCCACCGCTCTCAGGTATAACTCGGTGGAACAAACCCTCGGTTGACTTGGAGAGCATTAATAGGTCGGCTGAGCTAGAACCTGCACTGCCACCTGCAAGTGTCACGTCATCAGGGTTACCGCCGTAGCCTGCGATGTTCTCTTGAACCCAACGCAACAGCGCCACCTGGTCCTTCATGCCAGCATTGCCTGGCACGTCCTCGGTACCGAGGCAGAGGAATCCGTGAATGCCGAGTCGGTAATTGAAAGTGACAAGGATTAAATCTTTTTTCTCCATTAAATGCAGTGCTCTCATCATGTCACCATAACCTATAACAAATCCTCCTCCGTGAACGTATACCAGGACAGAGAGGTTTTTCTTGTCAGTGTTGGGCACGTACACATTGGCGACGAGACATTGTTCATGCTGCACCAGATGTGCAGGCATTACTACACCCATTTCGATCTTAAACTGTGGACATACGACATGTTCGGTGATGGCGTCATATGAATCCGACCATGTTGGTGCCGGAAGAGGTGCCTGCAAAAAGAAAGTTTTCACTACTATCAAACAATCTGCCTAGCTTTTTGTCAAGCATTTTGGGGGCGGCTTCCAGTCTAACCGGATGCAGCTGAATACCAGTAGGTATTTTACATGAAGCGATCAAAGCTCAAGTAAAATCCATTTTTTTTTATAGGCTTACTATTCCATCAACGACTATTTAAATGATAAGAATAGTTGGTCGCTTTGATTAACTCAAGACAATGTTTATGTTCTTTCTCCAGAATTCGCGTATCTAGTGACAGGTTATATGGGTTCACATAATTATTGTTTTATTTTTTATTGCCTGTCTAACATATCTATTATGTCATTAGTTATTGACATGACCATAACAATATTTTTTCTGATGAGTTGTTTTAGGCTTTATTTGGCCTCGACAGTTTTCATTTTATTTGTCGGTATATTGGTAAATTGGTATGGCTAGCTGACATTTTGACTAATTATTTAATTAATATTTTGTGTCTCGTAATTTTTATTACTTTGCCTATGTATGTATAGAATCAAGTCTATCCGACTAAACAGACAACTGTGCTGCTGGGGAGTTTGTTCTTCTTCCCAGCTAAAGCACTAGGAAGTGGTGAAGGGTGGGCGTTTTGGGGGACTGTCTCATGTATGTTGACGTTCGAAAAGTACTAATTAACAGCCTAATTTGAATAAATGACTTTTGATTTTGATCTCTCCTCCACAACCCAGTGGTGTATGTATGTGCTTGGTAAGACTTTTATGTCAGACTTTTGGGCTTCTGACTACCCGTAACAACTGTCAAAGATCTACGAATGACAGCCTGCCCCTACAATCCGAGGGCCGGAGGGGTCTCGATATGTAATGGACGATGATATGCCCCCATCCACGAACCGCTCCGTGCGGCTAATATCTTCACTAAATTGGTTGATAATAACACAGATAAAAACAAACGAATGTTTCGGTAACACACAGGAGTCGTTTTGGACGACATAATAGAAATATTATTATATTATCGTAGTCTTTAATTAGCAGTTTAGTAAGATATGTCATTCATCAATCTTTGATCGTAAAATATAGCGCTACTTCTAAAAGAAAACTCAAACCTTGAATCTATTTTCGCCCAAAGGCGGTGTGGCGTAGGGTATGTTGTAGAACACGTATACATCTCCGTCAGGATGCTTGCGCCCGCGCACTGGCCCCTGCGGAGTTTTCACTTCCCGCCATTCGTCGTCAGCTAACACAATTGAAAAACACAAAAATAGCACACACACCTTCCACATAGCCACTGTTTCCGACTAATAATGGATTAAATAGATAAATAAATACTTAACGTAAGTAACTCATAATCGGCTAGTACATCTTCACAAGGCCAATGAGTGCGCTGTACGAATTATCTTATCTTTTAAAAACCAGCTACATATAGCTAAACGAGTTTAACACAACCAATAACATTATTAGGGATAGGCCGAATAATCTATTCGATTTATACACCCAGGCATCACGCATCTGTAACCTCGCAAAGCCATGTAAATTACGCATTACACAGAATTGATATGTTGGTATATCTACCTAGTGTAATTTGTCACGGCTCTGCAACTCTAATGAGGTTCTATAGGTAATAATTATGGGGACTGTGCTTAAACGATTGTCTTACCTACTCATCTCATTTTTCCTACTCAATTGTTATATATCTAATATTTTGTTAGCATTTTAGTACCTTTACATACCTAACTAATGCCTGTGGCTGTCCTTATCCAATGATTTTGGCAGTCAAAACGGGCAGCAATACCATTTAGGATACTATTGCTAGTGTTTCGTAGACGGTACAGCAACGAGTTTACTTTCTTGCTCATGATGGCTTAAAAGCTATCAGTACGCGTTTCAGCAAACAGACAACCCAAAGAGCATGCTAAAATCGTTGTTATACTGGGCCTATGTAGGTTCGCTGCGTATGTTTCACCCATAGGCCACTCGAGTAGAACGACTGGCAGAACGCCTTAAAAAGTGTTATTTTAACCTCTTTTGAGCAACGTGCAAACCTGCGAGTGAGTATATTGCCTGATGCCTCTCACTTCCAAAGCCCTGCACTCCCACTCCTAAACCTGTGCACCACTTTTAAGGCTGTACGATTAAGCATGACAGAAGAAACTTGCGGGATTGTATGCAGCTGCTTTATATACGAGTTCACTCTTTTTGGAGTTGTATTTAAGTCCGTGTGACATCGCAAATCGCTCACACTGATACACCGAATTCCTTGATCCGCTGATTGAGGGTCTCAGCGGTATTATGTCGTCAGCATAACTAATATTGTTAACACCTTTGTCATCAATGAAACTGCCTACATGAGTGCTACTGAGCCGCCCAATCAGCTTATTTACACGCAAACTAAACAATAGTGGTTAGCTTAACCCCCTTGTCTCACACCACATGCTAATTCATAGTCGTTGACAAATTACCAGCCTGGTTTCTCTGATTTAAGTACAAGTACTTGAGAAGAGAGGGGTATTCCACCGGCACACCCACGCTTCCCAGCTTCTCCCATAGCACATCATATGCTACGAGATCAAAAGCTTTTGACAGGTCAAGGAAACACGCGTATACTGGCGTCTTTCTCTTACACTTACTTACTTCTTTTCTAGTACTTGACAGTATGTTTAAGGCGAACTGCGCATCCTGCAGGTCGAGGTGCGTCATGAGATTACCATTTAACAGACCGTCAAGCATCTTAGGCTGTTATTGTAGCAAGTGAGATGGGTCGAGAGTTAGCTTTATCGGACGCGTCACCCGTTTTGTTTTTACAATGGGCACTACCGCAAAACTAAACCCAAATTCATTAAATAATCCCATACGCACGCACAATCTCTTTACACGAGTGTTTAACCGCAAAATCTAATTCACACCTGTGTGTACTGCACACACCAGATGGCTGAAGGAAGGGTGACGATATTCGCCTACGTAATATGCCCAAACAGTGCATGGAGGTAATTTATGTACCTACACTCACTTAAGTGAGAGTGCCCCTGGAGACGGAGTAGCATATTTGCAGGGACCATACAACCCCGCTTGAGTATCTCCAAAAGTATTGGCCGTTCATTCGGCTGCCCATAACTAACATCTTAAATGGGTTAACTATTCCCTAACACCATGACAGGGTAAAGACAATATTATCCCCCCCAGTGGGGTTCTCGCATTGTCGTTGCGGGGGGGCTCAGTAACCGTGGTCACCCCTCCCACGGTGAAGCGAAGAGGAACCCCAAGGTGGGGCCGCTCGTCAGGGCTTGTGCCTCCAAGCCGACGACGTAGCGGCCAAAAAGTAGGTTGCGGTGAGGTGCATCGCAGCTGAGGCCGCGATGTCGAATGGGAGGCATCGCGGCTGAGAGTTACAGGCTGCGGCGGAGGAGGAGTGCCGGTGCTTCTGAGTAGCGCTCTTCCCTGCCGTGGCCTGGACGGGGCCGCCACCGTTTGATGGCGGACGCGGTGGGGCCGCAGGGGAAGAGGAGTGTCGGTATAGCGTTGGCCGCTCTCCCTATCCCCTGCGGCCGAAAAGTGGTAGGCGGCGGGGCCACTGCTGACCCGTCGCAGGGAGACGTCAGCAGCAGCTGGTGGGGCTCGCAAGGGCCGATGCCTGCCAGGGGTGCGGGTTGTTCGAAAGAGATACCGCGGTCCCTGGCACACGGGCAGCTGAGAGAACATGGGTGGGTTTTAGTCAGTAAAAGTCTGACACGCCCTCCTGCTCCACCCAGAGCGGGAGAAGTCATTTGATGATTTCCCAGCCACAAAAAAAAAAGACAATATTATTCTAGCTTTTAAGACTCTAGAATCTATATGTTGTGCTATGATAACTTAATGTGCTCTGTCAAAAAAACTTAATAATGTGGGTCCAAAATTGAAAAACAAATACTATTAACTAAATAAGTACTTTAAATACAATATATTCCATGATTCGGAAATGGTGGGACCTCGAGCAGTTGCCATGTCCCATCATTTCTATGATCTTCGCAAGGCAATCTCAGCTGAGAGATCCTGCGGTTGACTAGCAGTATCATCAATCACGACACTATGTTGCACTACGGATTGCGTATGTACAAACCTAATTATCTATACTTCTCAGTTCGCCAATATAATAAACATAGTTTGTCAGGTAATTTTGTTGAGGACATAAAATTGTAGGACATATTGGCTTTTGATTTTCCCATTAGCATTAGGAAACAAACAAAATAAGTATATTTGCGGTAAACATACCTACTCATTACTTATACGGCAGAGAACGAACACAAACACCAAAAGAACAACAAAATTATCTGTGTCACATACACACAAAACGGCCATCGGTCAGCATAATGTTACGACCCTATGTGACACAGCCCCAGCGCTGATCTTCAGCAACAGCCAAGGTTGACGTGATGACGTCAACCGGTTCAGAAAGACATTTAAAATGGGCTTAGATAATAGTAAGATACAAATAATAAACTCTAGTTTGTAGCTTTAAAGCATTTCACGACGACGACACGTCGTCTTAGGAAACGTAGAAACGTGGAATATAAGCCTTCCACGGTCGTCTCCAATCCTGGCGGCAACGCGAATACCAGCATCGACCTCCATCCACCACTTTTTGTCGAATTGAAGACTTAGAACAGTGTGATAATATTTAGCTGGCTGAAGGCTTTAGGTACCTACATGACCAGCTGTGTTGACCAAAGCAAGAGAATCTATAATGAAATGGTAACAAAATTAGACCACCTCAGCAAAAAACATTGCTAGCCGCAAGCAATTCTTGCTGCTTCTTCATATCTTCAGATATGAATCGTCGTCTTTCTGCTATTCTAGTCTTTAGCATAAGCATATTTAACCTATAATGTTCCCACTGCTGGGACACTTGCCTCATCTTGGTGAGAGCTGAAAGGGAGTGGGCTATAATCTACCCCGCAGGCCCGTACGGGCAAGTAAATGTCACATTTTTTTTTATAACACATTTGCTCGTAAAGGGTCTCTTATTACACCAATTTTAATATCGTAATGTATGTCATTACGCACTTGTGCGTTATTGTAATGTAAAACGCACGGTTTATCAAGATGCTCCGTCTAAAACGAACGGTACTTTTAAAAATCTTAGCAAAGAGTTTTTATGTCAGAAAAGTGGTCATCATTTTATGAATAAAATTAACTTTGAGAGATAAAATATTAAAAAAAACATTTAATTCTTTAATGTAATTAGTTTTGACAATAAATTACAACCATTTATCTGTAACAAAAACAAAAAAATATTAATTTACTTTAGTTATACTGGTTGTTTTTGTGCCTTTGCCTTAAAAAAAAAAGCGCTGATGCGCGTGCATCGCTGATTTGTGAACAAGTAATAATCAATTTTACAGATTGTTCAAATTTTTCTAACTGCTTTAACAAGTGATTAAAGATTTACTCGTTTAAGAAAGTCCGAGTTTTATTTTTTTCCTCGCAAATATGTTATAAAACGTCGTATGACATACGTGCGCTTTGAAAATTACCGCACTTGTATCATAATGTACCTACTATTTAATTTTTGGTTCTAGGACATGCCGGTTTCCTCACGATGTTTTCCTTCACCGTTTTGAGAGCAGAAATTCTATTATTTATCCACTTATTTTTGTTTACTCTGCAATATTTCAAGACTTTTATGCAGAGATGGGATTATATTTGTACACAGCTTGAAGTGTTTACTCTAGAGATGCTTGCGAAACTTTTTTCGTTCACTTCATTCTTAGTGCTCGCGGTAAATAAATGTGCAAATATTTATATGCATTATTCTTTGCGATTACATTCAACGAATTATGCGTCGTCGCCGTAGGAAGGAATTTACAGATCCCGAAGGATAGCGTACTACTACTACGAGGTCCTTCGAGTGGTATCCCAACCAGTCATAATTTAGTCGTCGCTGGTCGTGTCTTTTTCCAAAATCCACTACTTATCGGATATATACTTTATCGTAGATACTCACTTATAAATTATTAAAGGTAAGGTTAGGTTATGATACAGAATGATATCATTATTTCGAAGAAAAAACCTTTTATGGTGAATCTTGTCGACATTTTTTCCATACAAACTTCGGGAGTATATTACTCCACTGTCCGACAATGTACATCAAAAATTAAACATGGTATGGTTTTGTTCCATTATTAATATTGTCTGTACGGAAACAGAATACTAAAATAAAAAGCCAATAAAAAGTTATGAGCCAACAAAGATTCGTTTTTCTTGCTAATTTAACCTAACTTTGGGCGTGTTTAATTAATAAAATAAGTATAAATGTCCAAAACCAAGTCGGTACCGACAAAGCTGAATTAAAATTCAATCTCAATCAAAAAATTAAAGTTCAATCAAATTCATTACTCATTGATCTAAGCAATGTTTTTTTCATAAAACCCGATCTTCCGAAGGACTTTTCTTAATTTTTTACGCGCCTATTTTACTATAAATGAACGTGCATCTCACTCAATAACGCTGTGCGTGTAGACTAGCGTCACACTGCTCACCACGGGTACTACCTTTGTCGGATCTGATGCCTGGTGATACAGCGTGCTTTTTTCCCAGACCCACCAGTGAGTTCGAACCCGCGACTAGATTCCCCTTAATATCATTTTTTTTATGTCTAACTGAATATAAACGAATTGTACCTACCTTACTGTATTAAAAATGTCCCGGCAAATAAATGATGAAAGCAACTAGAAAAAATCAAACAGTAAAATAGTTTACCAACAAGACAGACTATCTCGATGGTATTGCAACCGTTTCGGTGGTCTTGTGGTCCCAAATGCGACTGCTGAACATAAGGTCCTGTGTTTGATCTTTAGGTCGGCAAAGGGTGTCGAGATTTTAAAATCTCCCTCATTTACATGGCGAAATATAAATTTACTATGCATTTACACCTCTGCCGTCCCTTTCAGAAGGAAATACAGCCGTGATGTTCTTATTGTTAGGCAGAGTTCTACTATTGAACTAGAATCGCCATTTATGTTTCAGCCCACATATTATGTTTTGATGTAATAAAACTAGATAACTAGGATATAGAAGTAAAAACGTTGTTTGCACAGAGAAGATTTTTAATTCAGTTTTTGTCAGAACGACACAATTTTTTTTTTTTTTTTTTTGATTTTGGCTTCACACGGTTTGTGCATTTAGCCAGTGTCAAGTAATTTTTCTTTTAGATCAAGTAAATGGCCCGATATCGGGCACGAAGTTACAAAACAGTCATAGTCGTCTTTAGTCAGTCAAGTCAGAGTTATTGTAAAGCGGTAGTAACTTTACAACAACCTAATAGGAGTTTTTGGGGGGAACACGAAAAGTCCACGTTAGTCACTTATTTTCACCTTCACTACACTTGTGCACTCACACGTAACTAAATTGAATAATTCACTATCATAATTATACAATTTAATTCGCTATTTCACTAAATTCCATGAAAATGAAAATTCGTGCGACATGTTCCAACGCGATCCCGCCAAAAAACCTCGACAGAATTGACTTGTGTCGTTCTTGTAAAAACAAAAACTGAATTGAAAAAAGAAAAACACATGTTCGAATATCAATTTGAAATGAGTTGTCAACTAAAAAGTTTCAAACTTCCCCTCAAACAACATCCATCATCAGATATCCTCACATCGCACCACACCAGACACCACACAGACCCAAACTCAAATCGCGCACACATTTATTAAATGCCACACGACCTAATGGTTTTGTCAGCACATCTGCTGGGTTATCTTCCGTACACACATATTCCAGACGTACAACACTCTTGGCAATGCAATCTCTGACATAGTGCGCTCTTATGTCTATATGTTTCGTCCTTCTGTGCGCTACAGGATTGAAGTATAATGGCACTTTGATTATCTACGAAAATGCAAATAGACCCAAGACCTTTACACCTTTTATAAATTCATTCAACTGTCGCAAGTGAACTGCTTCCGAAAGTGCAATATACTCGGCTTCCGTTGACGACAGTGCCACACAAGCTTGTTTCCGGCATTCTCAGTTAATCAACGAGTTTCCGCATATAAAAATAAATCCAGAATAAGATTTCCTATCTTTGACGTTCCCTCCCCAGTCAGCATCTACGAATCCCGTGATGTCCCGCACTGGTGACTTGAGAAATATCAAACATAGATCTCCTGTGCCCTTAAGGTATCTCACGATATGTTTAGCAGCTTTCCAATGACGTTCCTCACAACATGAGTTATACTGTGGCAAAAAATTGATCGCAGCCGCAATATCTGGGCGTGTGTTACAGGCCAAATAGTTCATCGACTCTATGAGCGCTTGATAACTACGAGAGTGTTGGCAGGATAGCTGCTTACCTCCTTCCCCTTCAGCCAAGGCTTTATGGAAATTCATTTCCGTCCGAGTTTTCACTGGTTTGCAGTCGGACATACCATATTCACCCAAGATCTTCGAAATAAATTTCTCTTGATTCAAATATATTCCGGTATCCGTTTTAAGCAAAGACATACCTAAAACTTGTCTCGCTTCCCCTAAATCCCTTATCTTGAAATGTTTACAAAGATTGCCTAATAAAATTTCCTTCTGCTGTTTGTCTTTGTAAAAATCGTCAACATATATAGCTGCTGATGGAATGTGTTAAGAACAAAGATGAAAGGGAATTTTTGGCTAGGGAGTTTAAATTAAATATGTGGGAGGTCGGAATAATCCAAAATATTTTGGCATACCCTAAATCAGAAAGGACTAAAAGAAGTCTAGGCAATGATTCCCTTTTCTATTTGTTAGTATATATGTATAGTGGTGGTATATAGTAGTGTAGTAAAATATAGTATAATTATAGGTTCATAGTTATGTGTAAATAGAGTATAAGGTACAATGGGGTTGACGTATCCGTGTGGATAAAAACCCCTTATTAATAAAGAATTAAAAAATTAAAATAAAAGTTAGGATAGTTGAGATTTAAGAAAGAATGTGTAGATTTATGCAATTTACTTTATTACATTTAAACAAGGACTGTGCAATGTTAAAATAAACTCAAACTCAGCACGTCGTACTTATTTTATAATATTTGCACTTATGTACTAATTGGGGCCAAGTTCGCACATATGTCACAAATAATTTGTTTAAAAAGTTAAGCAATTAAGAAAAACTCATGTAGGCTCACTTGAGTAAGGTGTATGAATATTATAATAAGCTTTTGTTATGAAATATAGTATTTTTGCTTGTCCTTTCATCATTATATCAGCCCGCTAATGCCCAGTGAGTGAAAAAATGGTCGGCGAAAACGTATTTTCGTATTTTATTGGTATAGAGTTGTAGTAAAATCTCTTTCGTTTTTATCTGGCTGATTTTGATACCATTAAAACAGATAACAATTTAAAATGAAAGAATATTTAATTTAAAGTATTAATTTTAATGTTTATTTCGACTCGAATTATAATCCATCGACTGGTTTTTTTTTTTGGGTGGGAAATCATAAAATAACTTCTCCCGTTCTGGGTGAGCGGGAGGGCGTGTCAGACTTTTACTGACTAAAACCCACCCGTGTTCCCTCAGTTGCCTGTGTGCCAGGAGCCGCGGTATCTCTTTTGAACAACCCGCACCCTTCCACCCACTGGTGACTTTAGGCCTCCTCCCTTTTGTGCCATGCATCCCTGGTCTGTGCAAGTCTCAACCCGCTGGGCAGGTAATTGCATAACAGAGGCCATTCAAGTATTACGTAAGTAGATTTTTTGCAATTATTAACCCCCCCCTGCCCCTCGTCAGCAAAAGTAAGCTAAGGTCTGACGCCCCCCCTCACATGCTCACATAAACATTGGTACATGCATTTTTCAATGTAATCTGGTTTATTTATTGATTCATGAGCAGCAGTTAAAAGTCTAGAAATAAGAAATATGCTTTGAATAGACTTTAACGCATAGGTATAATATTTGTTTAAGTAAATTTTATTGAGATGGTGTTCAGACTTCAGTTATCTTTATACATTAACGAACAAAAGAAACTTCTTTTAAAATTTTGGTATATTAATTCAACTTAACAGTCTTCAGTCCATGACACACGAATCGATGACGTTGGATGTTTGCTGCTCAATGTTGTGTGTATACTCACTTTCGTGTGATTTTGGAATATCGTCATCGTTTTCTTTATATGTGTTCAAACCAAAATCGACAAAATTTTGTAGTTAATCTTCAAAAGCAAAAAATAAATACTGCTGACGTAATCACCATCCAGACTCCCCATTCTCCATGTCATCAAAAATAAGCAAAGCAAAGACCCCCCGTCCCCCTGTAGTGCTTACGTAATACTTGAATGGCCCCACACTAACAGGAATAGCTTTCATTTTGACAGTTCAACTACAATATTCCTTGTGTTATTAACGTGGCTGAGCCCACAAATTTTTCGAACTTATAAAGCAACAATGGATTAGCAATAATTCTTCAAAATGATTCAGTCACAATCTGAATCATTTGTTCAATCCATTGTTAGACTAGAATGTCACGCAATTAGGGTGCTGGTGTCCCCGCGATCTTCTGACGGTCGTCGATCCACCTGGCTAATTAGTCTGCCAACGCTCCTTCGACCGCCGTTTGTTGGCAACCAATCCGCACATTATTTCGACTAAACATTTACTTATTGTCTTTTCTTTCTTCAAATCAAATCAAATCAAATGTTTATTTGCAAGAAATACATTGTTGGTGAAGGTGAGATCTTATAACCTAAGTGTAATTGTATTCTGCCTGCAAGCAAGCGTGCACATTTTAATTAAGTTTACATTAAATATAATTATCACAATTTCTATTCCTATTTAATTTTAAAATTTATATTGTTCATTTAATATTCATTTTATTACACAAACTTTAAATTTATATGTTACATGTAATCCTTAATACTATAAAAACCATACTTTAGAAGCCATTCTGTCAATTTTGTCTTCAACTGTAATACTTTTAAGTCATTTGGTAACTTATTCACTTAAACTAAAACACACATATTTTACACATTTTTCTTATAAATAAAAATTAAAATATCTTTATGACAACAATAACAATTAGTTATCAAAGTTGATACAACTAACTCAATTGCAAAGTCTTCTGCAATCTTCAGCAGATCATCCACTGTCAATCATATTAGTTTTTTACTCCTTTGTTTCAAGTTTCAAGCCAAGGCTAGCCACAAAATGCATTAACTAAAGCTGCTATTTTACAAATTACCTACTGAACTACGAATATAAAAACACACTCTTAATAACTAAGCAGAATTACCGTCCTCTGACTAACTCGCTACATAAACAAAATTAAATGTAGCTCTCCATCCTTCATCCAATCGTTTGCCCCAACAAGTCTGTTCTAATGGTTAATCTCAACCACAGTTTGACCTCAAACCATGGCTAAGCTGTTAACTTCTTTGATGAAGACCTCACGACGGCAACATCTGTAGGTAATGAGGACGGCCAACTCGAATACTCCAAATACTCTGAATCTTCTCGTGCCCAAGTTCCCGATGGCCATCTGTTTGTCTCCTGAAAACTTTATAAGACACTGTATCGAATTTAATTTCGCAACACTCATGAATACCTCCGGTGACTCTTCCTTTTATACAGGTGACGCACCGTCATGCCCCCTCTCAAATTACCACCCTGTATAGGTGCTAACAGAGCATCTCATTCCCAAAACGACCATTGTCCTTCACTCCGTCGCTTTGGACACTCAAATTCCTAGGAACACCAGATCTCTTGACTATTTCTTAGTGACAGCTTAGAAGCAGTTTTGCGATTTGCGGTGTGATACCCCCGTGCCTCAGAAAGCACATTAAGCCGTTGGACTTGCGCCTGATCTCTCTCCGGTCGTGTCTGATTGCCGTCCCATCAGACTATGAGAGTGAGGGAAGAGAGAGTGCATCGGTATCGAGTGCAGCGCACACACTAAACTTCTGCACTATAATATGTCCTGCGCCGAAGGCTAGTTTCCGTTGAGATTGGCCGCCATGGCCGAAATACAGTCTGGGGGACTAAACATATGTATGTGTAGATAGATACTAGCCTTATATCAGCTGTGGTAAGAGTTACATAGAAGTAGAAGTAATTCTGCATGGTAGACTGAAACCGTTGTGGTATTAACGTAACGGTGCAGAAGAGCCCTTACCAGTGGTTTTTGGATTAGTAGTTCAGCAGCTACAATATCATTAGGATTGTGCCGTAATATAGCAGCTTGTCGTGGACGTGATACGACACCGGTTCTGCTGAAATCATCGGTGTCATTACAATATAACAGCCACGCAACCATCGATGCAACGCATCTCGAACGCATCGATACGACACTGCTAGAGTGACAGTAATCAGCCTACCCGACCTTTTAGGTGGTTTCAGTAACTTCGTATCGACGCGACACCATTTCCTGCGCCATAAAAGCGTAATAAATAATCATTTCATATTTACTGAAAGTTGTTGTGTTGAACTCTACTGCATAACAAGTCAATAATTATTAATTACAACATATCAACTTAATTCGATTGCAATATTAGATAGTACGGATTTATATTTAGACTTGGACGAAAGTCTGGCCTTTACACAAGACCTGGGTGGGTTGTTTTTTTCTAAAATAGAACAGTTTAGCTTACTCAAGGCGGTTCACCGAGCAACATAACCTTGAGCATTCGTTCCCTCTTTGCCGCACCTCACCTCTACAATACTTCTTCAACTTAACTGGCGCCGGCGCCGTCTGGCGAACAACTTATAAATGCACGTAAAAATCACATACTTCACAGAATCTTAGAATTCACAGACAAGGCATTCAATAAAATGAAATAAAATAACTTTTAAAAGAAAAAAACGTTTGTTAATGCGGATAAAACCATTTTGGTCTTGAATTCAATGAATGTTTATTAGATATTATTAAATAATTATATTTAAATAAAATTAAAAATAATGATCTAATTATTGAATTATTAATTGGTCCAACTTTTCGCCATTTCGAAATCGCCACGTAACGGTTAAAAAACTGACTTTTTATTATGTATACTCATAGACAGAGACAAAGAGAGAAAGCCAATAATGAGAACAAAATGAAAATTCAAGAGGGCGGCTGCAAAAAAAGCAAAAATTTCGTCATGGGTGTCGCTTTCGTGGTTTTCGAACATGATGAAGTCGATATTGAGGTCAAAATGCAAATCCAAGATGGCGGCTCCAAAAAAAAGTATTTTTTGAAGATGCTGAAGCAATCATGAGGTCAAAATGAAAATCCAAAATGGCGGCTGCAAAAAATATCAAGATTTTCGTCATGGTTGTTGTTTTCGTGGTTTTCGAAGAAGCTGAAGCCAATAATCAGGTTAAAAAGAAAATCCAAGATGGCGGCTGCAAAAGAAACCCAAATTTTCGTCATGTCGATTTCGTGGTTTTCAAGAGTGCTGAAGCTGATAGTGAGGTAAAAATTAAAATCCAAGACGGGTATCTAAAAATATCAGGGTCGACTACTAGGTTTTGAAATACTTGAAACTACACTTTTTCATAGATTAAGTCTCGTAGAAATATTAATCTCACCAAAAACATTTTTATGTACAATGTTGCCAAGACGAGACCATTATGACTCGCACGGTTTTGAAATACTTGAATCTACACTTTTTTATAGATTAAGTCTCGTAGAAATATTAATCTCACCAAAAACATTTTCATGTAAAATGTTGCCAAGACGAGACCATTATGACGCACTGTCAAAAAGTTATCAGATCTCATGTAGAGCCAAGCTTCTAACCCTACACGCCCTAACTTCAAAAACTGTACGCCGTAGTCAAAATATGTGGCGGAGTCTTACATATTAAAGTACTCTGTGGTCTTACGTTTGGGCAGCGCGTTAATTAGTTTAAAATATTTTTATCAAAACATTATCAGGGTTGTGTAACTGTTCATGTGACCGTGAATATGTCAGGTTTCAGTAGTTATTCGGGAACCAAATAAACTAATTCTCTTTGTAGTTAAAAATGGAGGTCAAGTTCAACCGTCACGGTATGTAACTATGAGACAATATTTGTTGCTGTCCATTATTGTATTTAGCAAAATAAAATATATACTTATTGTTTGTATTGTCCCTTTGGTCTTTTACGTCAGATATTAATTATTAAGGTATACCTATTGACACAGGTAGCCATGAAAGGTGAACAAACGAGACCTTTGAAAAAAAAACCATCCAGTTGCGCATACTTCATGAGGTCATTCCACTAGGATTAAATGAATTATCATATCGAGGGGTGAAAGGCTATTTGTTTGAAGCGATATTTTGGACGATATTGAGTTATACAGTGTTGAGTTAGTTATTGGGTAAATAACTCAATATCGTCCAAAATGTCGCTTCAAAAAAATAGCCTTTCACCCCTCGATATGTATATTTCACATATTTAGAACATTAATTTAGTCTGTTTTACACGAAAGTTCTCAAAACGGTGAAGGAAAACATCGTGAGGAAACCAGCATGTCCTAGAACCAACCCGCATTGGTCCTGTCTGGTGGAGTATGGCCCTCTCGCTCTCACAAAGAGGAAGCCTCTGTCCCAATAGTGCCAACATTATAAGCTGATGCTACGCGGAAGTTGACATTGAGCGCGGAACGTAATTACAAGTCAATTATCACCTTGCTTCAGCGATTTAATCTTTGACTGGCAATGGAATTCACCGAAACATGATCCATTCTCCTAAACGCAATTCCTGATAAAAACCTAGATGGAGAAACACTTAGGTATCAACAATCTGAACGCAGTGACTGTGAAACGATAATTACGCACAAATTACCGACAGGCATCTAACAATGGTGGATGCACGTTATAATTGACGCGGTAATTCACGAGAACACGTTACACGAAGCATGTCTTACTATACTCCATAGGTTTAGGTAGTTAAATAAAGGTAAACAAATCGTAAAAAGGGTTTTTTTATAGTTGACACTTTCTTGTTTAAGAATACGGTGTAACAAAATCATATTTATTTTCGATTTATACAATAGTTTCCTCTGTGATAAATAAATCCGTTCGTTGTGTTGTTATGATGTACGTTGACTTGAAAAAGCATGGCAGTTGAGAGTATGTCATGCTCACATAAATGTCTCACTGATGGTGGCGCGTGTGTTGGATCATTCGGTTCCCTACAAAATGGTTGAGCTGGATGGTGCTGATCCACGCGTCAAGTTCGTGAACGGGCGCTGTCGGTTGAGACTGGTCATCTCCTAACTTCCAGGGCTTATTTTTATCTTGTATTTAGAATTGTTTATATTTTTTTTTACATTGTTCTCACATACAGAAGCAACAAGAATAATGTTCCCAAAATTTTGTAATATTTCAACTTGATTTTAAAAGAGTGTCCGTGGAGTTTCTTGCCCGTTCTTCTCCATAGAGATCTACGTTTTGGAATGGGCAACTAGCTTCAACTTTCCAACTGGTCGACTTTTTGACAGTTCAAAAGTGCCTTTAAATGGTTTAATTGAAATAAGTGCTTTGAGTTTGAGTTTGAAATACTACTTTTCCCAGATGTAATACATGAGCACGATTTTTTTGTTAGATTTATTACAATAATATAATATTTTGTAATCTGCCTATTGCAAAGAGCCCAAAATGACAGGTTCCCTAAACCTTTTAGAAAACCTATCGAATTTGCTAAATTGAAAAGTACAACTGTGTGTGATGTAGGTAGTATGGCAACTGAAGTGGCAGGTTTAACGTTTAGTCGGTTAACCAGACTTTGACAGCGCTCTCAACAATCGACATTTACGATTTTGCGAGTGCGTTTCGATTTTGGTAAATTGTGTTATTTTATCTAGGAAAATAATTGATGATACAACGGAACGATTTATTATTAATGTGACAGATAGTTCATCAGATTCTAATTCAGATTCCGAATAGAGCCTACTATTATATGACTGTAAATAATATGATCTTAACATTTGAAATAAAAGGTTTCGCATCTATGAGTCACGTGATTTTTTTTGTTTACCCTTTTTTAACTACCTAAACCTATGAAGTATAGATTGTACGTTTATTACTATAAACGTACAATCGCGACAAGCGTTAAGCGATTCTACTAGAATATTAGTAATAGGTACCTAAGGATTTGTAACAATAGCATCATTATCGTCGCTGTATCCCTGTATGTTATAAGCATGTGTCAGAATATGTAGCATCATATAAAATTAATCTTCGATTTAATTCGTTTTGTAAACTGTTGCCGTATTTCTAGACGAACCATAAATTCCAATTCCAATTACAAAAAGCTATCCTTTTCACCTAAATTTGAATACAGAATTATAACTTGCTTATACATTATTACAATTTATAATATTATAACTATTAATAATACATTATTTCAGAATGATAATACATTTTCTTTATTTTATATGCTATTTCGATGTGTAAGTTGTTATTATATCAATGGTTTTTATTGTGTTTAACTACTTACGTAGGTCGTGGGTTATTTAATTTTTATGAATTATTCCATCAGCACTGCTCCCAAAACGGTAAAGAAAAATATTGTGGAGAAACATGTCCTAGAACCAAAAATTCGAAGACATGTGACATCTCCCAATCCACACTGGGCCCGCGTGGTGGATTACGGCCTACTGTCTCTCACCGCTACTGGCACAAATCCACACTACGGGCTACAGGAAAATCCTAATGAAAAACCTTATTATACTTTACTCGACCTGGGAACAGAACCCAAGAACTGCTCAGTAGTAGCGTTTGCTTCCACTTGACCAACGTGGCAGTCATTTTTATAGCATTTTCAGAATTTCACTTTAACCTTTTAGAAGACGGATAGAAGACAAAGAACGAAGATATTGCTCAGACCTCGAATATAATGTATGAGGAGAGGAGGAGGTGATATTTTATAACGATTTAGCAAGAGGTGGTAAGTAGTTTAATTTGAATGATAAAGACAGATTTATTTCTAATATTATTAATTTTAAAAATAAAATAAATTAGTTTATTCATTAGTTGAGAAACATAGCGATCAAGTGTTGCATGACAGTTTGTGCAGCAGTGCACGCGATGACGAAGCATCGCACGATGTCGACAGGCCCAGAACTAAACACAAGTCGGTGGTAGAGCTATCCCATCAATAATGAAAAACAACCGACTTCCAAAAAAAGCTAGTGTGTTTTAGCGTAAAATTGAATTCGACACTCGTTTTGACGGGTCGACTGACTACATTCGAACGGCCCGTATCTTCGTTGAAGGACTTAGAGAGTAGACCAACAGATCGGCCATCGATGACAGTAAAAAAGGCGGTCGTCTTTCATACATCAGGCTGAATTCCAACATTTCTACGGTTGAGAAAAAACGTGTTGAAAAAAAATGCAAATTTAATGATGCAGTAACAGCATAATGATGGCTTGCAATACTTATAAAAAATAAAAATCTATTAATAACTTACGTGGTATCATCAGAACTCGTGTTTATTTATAAAAATGTTGCAACATATTAATATTTATAGGTATGTATAAAGATATAGAGGTTGCAAATATTTTCGAACGTGCAAGGAAACCGGTTTCCGTATCTACTAAAAAAAAAACAATCGGAACTGGTTTTTATGGTTTAATGAACTTTGAGCTTGCAGAAGGGCTCGCGGGCATGGGCAAAACCAAACATGAAAAAACACAAAGTATCACATGGGTAAAGTATTATTGACAACGATGCGGACGTATTTTTTGATGAGTTATGATTATTTTCTTTTATATAACTGTACACATTATTATTTTAGGACCCGTAATTTTTACATGGGTAAAGTTGGTTATATACAGGGTAAATTTATAACCAGTGCGCAAACTGTAACCATAAATTCAGGATATCATTCTAGACTCCATAGCGTAGAAATATTTCATACGAAAAAAATAATCAGCTGTTCCATACATTTGACCTCGTAGGTATTGCACTTTTCTATGAAAAGCTGGTCCAAAAAAAATTCTACGCTATTGGGTCTAGAATGATACGCTGAATTCATGGTTACAGTTTGCGCACTGATATTTTTTTTATCTTATGCAAATATTCGTTAAAAAGTTGATCATAAGAATGCAGATAATGGATTTTTTTCGCCAAGGATAATACCTATAATTAAGCCCTATATCCTGATTCAGCATTAAAAAAACAGTATTTTGCAGAAATAGGTACATAGGGTGGAGACATCGACTCACAACTTATTATTCATTGATTCAGTACATGATTCTAAGCTTGAACGCAGGGGACGTCAATTTTTTTGTTAAAATAGCTTCCATACATTTTGACCGCGTATGTATTGCTTTTTCCGTAAACCAGCTGGTTTTTTTTTAATAATCAACTAAACATTTCTACGCTAGGGGTTCATTTCAAAGCTTTAGTTACCGCCTCGATGTCCCTGCCACCTTGTACCATCATCATCATATCAGCCGGAAGACGTCTACTGCTGGACATAAGCCTCCCCCAAAATGGGGGAATTTGCCATAATCGCTACGCTTGGCGCTCGGGTTGGCGATCGCAGTATGTAATGGTGGTCAAATGCATAGAGAACGCTGCTGCCAATTTCTTGGAACTTCCAGAGCTACTGGCACTCATTTAATCTTGCTTTGTTCCTGTTTTAAAACTATAACTGGCAGGTCGATTTTTGTAACTTTTTTGTTGAAAGCGGTCAGAGGGGCAATTCTCGTAATTTTAAGAAACGTTCACAGTTTGATCTCAGTCTCAATCTGTCAAAATTGCCTCGAGTTTCCATACATTTTTGACAAGTTTTTGACATTTCGTTGTCGTCGAGATGACACTGCGACTAGATCTTGAACGTTTATAATTACGAGAATTGACCTTCAGTTAAGAAGTAGGTATTAGATACCTTCTCGTCCTCTCTTCTTCCAAGATTTTGTCTCGTGAGTTTGTTAACCAAAATTCATCCTTAGACACGGAATAATACACACTGCTTATTTTTTTTTAAAGGCAGATATTCTTCTTCAATCTCTTGTTTAATCTGCATCATATTGCAAGTTATTTGCTTACTAGTGCCCTAAACCAGTATTATGATGCATTACAATGTATTTTTATATAGGGAATCACAAGTTTAAGACAATTTGAGCTAATTGTAAGAATTTCCGCTTATTTGTGCAACATTGCGTTTTGTAACCGATCGAAACGCAACACGCACCGCTTTCTTAACAGACGTACAGTCAACTAGACGTTGTCGGTGGTAAGTGTTCACACTTGGAACTTGAGCGGGCAGGAGTTTCAATAGAATAACAGGCAAACTTATACTGGTTAAGTTAAACTGCCTACTGTACAATAAATGAGACGGCAAGCAATTATAGGTTGTATTATATGTAGGTCAGAGCAGTAAATTGTAGGTAACATTTATAATGATTGCTTATGGGAATTTACACTAGGTCGATTTTCGCAGAGCAAAATACCTAATTCGACACTCTGAATCACCATCCTATTTACACAGGTCGATAAAAATCGCGAAAGACGTCCACTCCTGGAAATAGGCCCCAAGCACCGCCACTTCGACTAGTTCGGTGCTTCTCGCATCCAGCGTATGCTGCGGCCTTCACCAGGTCATCGGTCCATCCTCTGGGAAGCCTTGCAATACTATGTCTTCAAGTACGCGGTCGCCACTCCAGATCCTCTGCGAGCATTGTGCCTGCCCGCTGCCACGTAGTTTGGCAATTCTTCGGGCTATGTTGGTTGCCTTGGTTGTCCTACGGATCGCTTCATTTCTGATTCGATCGCGTAGGGAAACTCCAAGCATAGCCATCTCCATTGTCCTTTTGGTGACTTTCAGCTTTATTATGAGGCCCATTATGAGTGACCAAGTTTCAATGCCATATGTCACCTGAAGCGTTAATTATGTGTAAACTTACCTGTACACCTACATTTGGCTAGTTATATACAGTTGCATGAAAAATTATATTTAACCTATGTCGACAGGCTATAAATTAAAGATTCGAAATAATTAATTCGTTTTAATTGATTTGAAAGTGTCCAAATTGTGCATGAGAGCTCCAGAGATGCACTGATTGCGGCATACAAAACGAATGGAACACCGAACCAAGGACTACTACTATCGAGGATGAATAAAATGAAATAAATTAAAAGTCCCACATGAGACAGTTTCGTGCGTGAGTGACCTCTTTAGTCGATGTTCCATGTGTTTTGATGACCCACCGTCGCGTCGCTTTGAATCTCCTGCCCATGCGAGTACTTTTTTTTCTTTGCTCGGCTCCTAAGTGTCTTAGCGTGATGTTATATAGCCTATAGCCTTCCTCGATAAATGGGCTATCCAACACTAAAAGAATATTTCAATTCGAACTAGTAGTTCCTGAGATTAGCGCGTTCAAGCAAACAAACAAACTCTTCAGCTTGATAATATCTATACATCCATACATACATAAATATATACATATAAATAAAATTAAAATACGGTACATATACCAAAATAACATTTTTTACAATTTTTGTCTGTCTGTTGGACTGTCTGCCTGTCTGACCGCTAATCTCTGAAATTACCGTTTTTGACGGGACTTTCACTGGCAGGTAGCTGAAGTAATAAGCAGTATCTTAGGCTACTTTTATTTTAGAATTTTTGGTTGTTTTTATTGATATATAAATAATAGTAAAAAACTATTCCACGCGGACGAAGTCGCGGGCACAGCTAGTTAATAATAAAAATAAAAAATAAAAATAGAAGAAGAAGAAGATAGATAGACAGATATAAGAATAAATATAAATCTCGAAAAATTGATGACATGTGACGTCTACCAACCCGTACTGGGCTTGCATGGTGGATTACGACCCACTCCCTGTCACAGAGAGGAGGCCTGTGTCCCAGCTGTGGGAACATATAGGCCGATAATACATTATGCAGAAATCTCAAGCAAGTACAAAACTAGTTTACCTACTTCTATTCCAGTTTATTTATGTGTTAGAAACGGATAAATACTCACTTATTATACAATGACGAGGCTTTCTCAACACCCTGCCGGTTACTGGGATACTTACGTAAGGCATGTAATTGCAATTCCTGCTTCGATTAGGTAGGTACACGTAATACATAGTTTAGTTACCGGCCCCGTTTTACATGGTACCTACTACCTAGGTATTTTACGACAGCCTAGCGACACTTCGTGTGGAAATTAAAGAGTAACTGGAAGATAACATTGGTTGTTACATACTGACAGTCCGTTCACACTTAGTTTACATCTGATTTTGCGTCACTGTCAAAATCGAAGTGATCTTTATCATCTTTCCACTATGGTATCTGTTGGGTTGCAGCTGTCAATGCTGTCAGAGGTAAAATAACTGTGAACAGACTACGAGGTTGACAATACAATATCATGATTACATGGAGCTGATCTGATGCTGGAGCTGGAAGGTGGCCATAGATACATAACACTTTAAGTGCAAAATTTTTAAAAAATAAGGTTTTATTATTAATTGTTAACAAAAAGAACTAAAAAGTCAAAAATAATTGAATCTCAATTATTTAAATAAAAGCGGGTTAGGTACTTACATATTGACGGTTAGAAATAAATGTAACATGCTAATAAATGTTCTTCATTTCTCCTGCCATCAAAATGTAACACGCTTTTATTTATATAATTGAGATTAAATTATTTTTAACTTTTAAGTTCATTTGTGTTTAATAGGTCGTCAAGACATGTGAATAATTTGCGGTAGCATTTTTTTTCGTTAGAAATTACATACACTAACAAAAAGCAATAAAATGCTACCATTAAAATCTTTGTGGTCACTTCCTTCTTTTATTTGAGATAAGCCCTGATTTAAACAGAAACGAACAAGTTTTCTTTCAGCTTATTATTTTTACACCTACAATTGCTGACATAGCTACATAAATTTCTTGTAATTAAAGTCTAATACATATCATATTCCTATCCACTATGCATTTCGCAAAGGTAAAGCAAAACCTGCTATATAACTGCAATTTGATAAGTTAATTTACACCTTATGGCCTACATACATCTGCGTTCAGGAAAATCAAGGTGAGTGGCTGTACGGCTCGCGCCTTCGCCGAAGGAAAATGTTGCCTGCATTCGTTAATCGAACGCGAAACGGAACGCACTGGCCGGCAGAAAAAAATAAAAGGTTCTAATTTCGAAACCGTGTTTTGTTTTTGGTTACCTGTGCGTGAAAATAAGTGGCGGGAAAATTAATTGTTGTTGAAAGATGACGATCTACAGTAAAATTGTTCAAATTATTTTAGTTAGTGTATGATGTGGTGCGGAAAGGATATCAGGATTGAAGGTTTGTTATTCTTGTATTTATTTTCAAAAGTTATATTAACCTGAAACAAAAACATATCTCCATTTTCCAAAATAAATTACTAACGACATCGTCTACATTTTAGTACTTAGAGGTATCAATACGCCAGCATAACTTTTTAAGTACCTAACTAGGTACCTAAGTAAAAATAACTAAAAGGTTGTTTCTAATACTTGATTCTGAAATAACTTTATGGAATTAAGTTTGACTTGGCTAAGTGCTTAGTGTATCTTATGAATATGATGTTTCCCTGAGGTAGCCTCCGTTCCTCCAACCTACATTATATCAGTCCACAGGTGGCTCATAAAATTATTGAAACGCTAAGGTAGGTTTATTATTATGCACTTATATATGTTTCGCCTTGAAGCCATTAATATATCAAACAGCAACAATTAATTTTCTACTATATTATATTATATTATAATTATACGGGCATTTTTTTATTATTTCATGTAAACGACTGTGCGCTAATAAATATAATAAGACTAATTATTTAATTAAAGTTCTGTGTCTCGTAATGTTTATTACTTTGCCTATGTATGTATAGAATCAAGTTTATCTAACTAAACAGACAGCTGTGCTGCTGGGGAGTTTGTTGCGCCACTTCTTCTTCCCAGCTAAAGCACTAGGAAATGTTGAAGGGCGGGCGTTTTGGGGGACTGTCTTGTGTATTTTGACGTTCGAAAAGTGCTGATTCTCAGCCTAATTTAAATTAATGGCTTTTGATTTTGAATCAGTTAGTTGGCTAAAACATATATCAAATTACTTATTTCCAACAATAAATACAGTAAATAGAGCGTTAAAACATGAATTGCGACCGTAACAAGCCTAAACTGGCTTTACAGAATTATAATAAACTCAACAATACAATCGTCCAATTTCATTTAATTCCATTGAATTACTTTTTCAATAAATACTCATTCAATGCGATTCAATGAACTTAGAGGGGTTGTATTATCTGCTACGGGTGCGGGTTGTTCGAAAGAGATAGCGCGGCCCCTGGCACACAGGCAACTGAAGGAACACGGGTGGATTTTAGTCAGTAAAAATCTGACACGCCCTCCTGCTCCACCCAGAGCGGGAGAAGATATTTGAAAAATCTAATACTCGGTACTCGTTATTTAATTTTCGCTGAATATTAATTAAATTTCCCGTTACCGTGAACGGTAAATGCAAAATAATGGGCTTAGGAAAATGACTTGATGCGTTTATAACTAGATACACACAGCAACACATCAAGCTATACATTTCCAGTTTACGCTGATCTCGGACTGTACGAAAATCCTATACAATGGGAGATCAGCTTATACTGGAAATGTATAGCTTGATGTATAGCAGTGTGTACGATGTAAAAAGAATTGCCACTTGGGCACCAATTTTTTCGGCACCTATCTATGCATTGAGCACCAATCAATATCTACAAACAATATTTGGGTGCTCAAACGGGAATACTTCCGATATAAATTTACTTAAAAGACCTGGCATTTTTATAACTATGGGTCCTACCATTCCTCAGATTCCTACAACATTCTTTTGTAGGAAGATCGGTCGGTGTATGTCTACCTAAGGGGCGAACTGAAGAATCAAGTTTATCCAGTTATCAGAATTTACGGTGAAGATCAGACCGCTTCCCGAGACACGAAGGAATTTAATGTCAACCACTCTAGAAACAATCTTGATTAATAGGTTTCTGCTGGTTGATTGATTGATCCAATCATACTTATAGCAGCTATGACAAGGCGTGAGCCCAGTGGGAAAACCCACTAGCAAAAATGCTCTTTAACCCATGTAGGGGGTTTCCACTGCGATGATCGCCCTGAGGACACGGTGGGCGGAGCACCGCCGTGTCCTCGTGGAGGCGATCGGCGAAGGCAATCTCTCGCGTCCGGCCCTGGTCCAGGCCATGGTACGGAGCGAGAGTGCATGGTTAGCCGTCACCTCCTTCAGCGAAGCAGTGATGCTCGCAAAGAGCGAGGCGGCGTGAGGGAGAGGCAGTACATGCGCCTTCACGGCCGTAGCCTTCGCAGGAGACACCCTGGGCGATGGAAATCACAGGCTGATTCCCGGCCGCCGTAGGCGCGGGCTTGCGGACGGCGAGTAATGGGTAGCTCACTGTCCGGTAAGGACCAAGCCCGGGTCGACGGCGCGTTGTGTTCCACGCGCGCCTCAAAGACATGTCAGGATGGAAGGGCCAATGCCTGCCAGGGGTGCGTGTTGTTCGAAAGAGATACCGCGGCCCCTGGCACACAGGCAACTGAAGGAACACGGGTGGATTTTAGTCAGTAAAAGTCTGACACCCTCCGCCCTCCCGCTCCACCCAGAGCGGGAGAAGTTATTTGATGATTTCCCACCCAAAAAAAAAACCATGTAGGGGGTGTATTTTCAAAATCCTTTCTTAGCCCTCGAACTTTATAAAGTTGTATTATTCTAAACTCATTGACTGAGGCTGTGCATTGTCTGTCAGTAAATTAATGAATAGGTATCAAGGAGATTTTTGGGAAAAATTATTATAATAAATTCTTTAAACTGGTTCCAACGATACATAAATAGCCTGTGTGACAACGGGATTAGCTGATCTTATTCCTCATAAAACGAAATTTAAAATTCTTCTCTAAACCCATCGAAACCATCAATAGAAACACCACACACAATCGAGAGTGATATGAAGATTCGAATGACGTTATTGCGACGCACGCTATTTGGAAAAACTTTACGAGTGGTACACCAGTTTGAAGATACATTGAGTTGATTTTCTGTAATCTGTAAATCAATAAATAAATTTATTTATTATCGAAATATAATCGAAGGCCGTCTTTTCGTGTCTTCCTACGTTTTTATTTTAAGTAGGTATGCTTAATAATACAATGAAACGAGGAAATAAATGATTCACTAATTCCTAATTTATTATAGGTAGGATTTATGTAATGAAAACAAACGTACAGACGAAAAAATATCGCGACAGGATTTTATCGCGCACTCGATCTGCAACGCACTGCTTAGGTCCGAGAGTTGAAGATCGAACATGTTTTTTGGACGCCCTGGGATGCACTCTATTGGATTCTCAATGGTTCAATGCTCGGTCCAACACCGAGATATTTTTTTACTTCCGTGCAAACGTGGACTAACCTACCACAATAACTTTAAAAACTGGCTCCATAATTCAGAACATTAACTAGATTTCCGTGTCTCATCGACCTTGATTTTGTAGTTTGGATCTACCTACTACTTGATTCTCAAACAAAAAATTCGCAGCGTATCTTATTTTGCGCATTGGTCTAGGTTTCTATAAAATAAAATCCGAGTCCCACCTAGGTACCTCTCTTAAATAGGTTTATTGTTTATTTAATTTATTCGGAAGAAAAAACAATTACACATTATATTTTTCAAATAATTAAGAAGGTAGCAATTAAGAAGGTTTACTGCTTCATTTCGAATGTAAATATGCCCGATGGCAAATTCCCCGAAGTCATCAGATCGAACGTCCGAATTGCCGAAATTCCATAGCATCGATGGACCACAATTTCGAATAGCCATTAGATCGAGCGTCCGTTTCAGCGAAAAGCCATTGCAATTATAGGTCCTATCCATCGATTGTCTATTGGCTCGACGTGCCGGTAAATTAAAAGCTATTCTTCATAAAATATTCCAGAAGAGATAAAAAGCAATGTAAAATGGGATAAATAACAAACCAGCAAGGTTTAATCATCATGTACCTATAATAATTGAATAAACTCAGCAGTGATCAACATTACTTATTAAAATACATATGTATTCCAATGTGAAATAGGGGCCATTCAAGTATTACGTAAGCAGATTTTTGTAATTATTATCCCTCCCCTTCGCCAGCAAAAGTAAGCAAAGCTCTTAACCCCTAGCCCCCCCCTCCCACGCTCACGTAAACATTGGTACATATATTTTCAATGTGTTCTGGTTTATTTATTGATTCATGAGCAGCAGTATGTCTAGAAATAAAGAATAGGCTTAGAATAGAAGACTTTAACGCATATAATATTTATTTACGCAAATTTTATTGAGATTGTATTCAGTTATTATATAATAACGAACAAAACAAACTTTTTAATTTGGATTTAGGCATCGGGCATATAACATTCGATATCAAGCAGTAAACCACATAAGGAGTGTGCAACCAACAACGATTTCCATAGATACACAAAAAGACAAAGAAAATGTTGATAAAGTAAAAGTAAAAGTTGGACAGAATATACTAAAAGTATATGAAATAAAATACACATAAATTACAGTTGTTGATAAGGAAATTAAATTGTTTTTTATGTATCTGCAATCAGCCATTCAGGTATAAACAAATTTAATGTGCTGTTAGGATCATGGTGTGGTTATGCAGGGCTTTTTTTTGGTTGGAAAATTATCAAATAACTTCTCCCGCTCTGGCTGGAGCAGGAGGGCGTGTCAGACTTTTACTGACTAAAACCCACCCGTGTTCCTTCAGTTGCCTGTGTGCCAGGGGCCACGGTATCTCTTTCGAACAACTCGCACCCCTGGCAGTGGTTATGCAAGGCTCCAGTGAGCATCGCAAACAGAAATATAAAACAGCGCAAATATGGTATTCATTATTTCAGCACGAAGATGTGGTGCCTTTTGAAGCGTTTGGTGATATTTGGTTGAAGCAGGTCTACGACCAAGTGATCTGCATGATCTTTAAGTCTGACCTTGTATGCATTTTTTACCACCAGTATATTCTTCTTCACTGTGTTTACTTTAAAGTATTCTGCATTGGTGATAATTGTGATGAACCATGGGGGTATTGGAAGTTGATTTAAAAATTGACTTTAGTACCTAGTCGTCGCTCTTTATTCATGTTTGAATCCCAATAGCTGTATCACGCATTCCAAATTGGCTTCATCACTGCTTTGAAAACCTTGTTACTTGTTCTCGGGTGAGACTTTCTTCCCTGCTACAGGTTCCTAAAAGTGGTACTAGCCTAGGTTTCATTATCCTACTTAATCTTACTTCCTACTCATTATAAAAATGTAAAAATTTGTATGTTTAGATGTTGGAATGTTTGTTACTCAATCACGCAAAAACGGCTGAAAGGATTTGGATGACATTTGGCACACAGATAGTTTATTAGCCTGGATTAACACAAAGAATACTTTTTATCCCAGTTGTACGTTTCAGTGGGATAATTTTCGACCTGCACACGGCGAAGACGCCGGCGAAAGCTAGTCGAAAATAAAAAAGCGCATGCAATAGTCAATTACAATATTGTCGACTCAAAAAAATACGAATAACCTTTGTGACCTTTGTGTTGATGACGCGACTTAATTAATTTGGGGTTTTGCCCTCCTTCCTTTTAATGGCAGCCGTTACTTTATATTCCCCGAAGCTTTTTTCGTATCTATTTTTTACCTGATGTGTCGAAGCCTTACCATAAAAACATGATACTTAATAATAAACTTGTTGAGATCGAAGTGGCGGTGCTTGGGGGAGGCCTATGTCCAGCAGTGGATGTCTTTCGGTTGAAATGATGATGATGACCTACTAATGTTGATGCAATGTTATTTATTTTAAGTACCTATTACGACCTTTCTGATCCTCGCTCTCGACACAGTTGAATGACACAGTGATCCAACTGTGTCATTCACCTTAACAAAAGTGGTCATTTAAATATTACCCACATTTACACCCTATTTTATAAGTATTTTCTTATTTACACTGTATCCGGAGAACCCCACGTGACGTCAGTCCAGTTGTCTGTCTTTCGGCTGATATGCAGATGACGTCAGTACCTCTTTTGACGTTGTTTATTTTTGTTGATAGACCTACATAATGGGTTGTCACGATGAACCTCTACAATAATTATATTCTTTGTATTAGTATGCATTGTTTTTCTTTAGATGGTCTCGTTTTGCCGGTCCGTGGATTTGATCTCCACAAACTTTTGCACTTAAATATAATATAATACATAGTTACTTATAATCTATAATTATATACAAGGTGTAATTTTAATCACCGTTAACCTCATAATGGGTAATTGTACACATCATTATGAACAACTTTTACTAGGGGCCCAAACCTGAAATCGCGAAAATAAAACCAGCTGTTCCTTACATTTTGGCGAGTTATGCGAACATAAATGTAGGGAACAGCTGATTTTATAATAAGGTTAACGGTAATTAAAATTACACCTTGTATAAAAAAGTGAAAGGTCACTCATTCATACATTTATGCAGTCACTGATTAACAGTGATCGGAATAGGTAGAACTAATGTACCTAAAGTTCAAAGAACAGAAACAAAAAGTGGAGACTCTACCTGTGTAGTGGAACTCTAACTATTCCGATCACTGCTGATTAACCACGAAATCTCAAAAACGACTGGGCCTATGAAGATAAAATTTAGCACAGAGGTAGATTATGAGTAGGAGACGTCAGCTAAGCAAGGATTTTAGGAAACTCTCCTTGTAAAGGGGTGAAATAGGGTGTGGAAATTTGTATGAAAAATTTTCAACATTAACGCGGGCGGAGCCGCGGGCACCAGCTAGTAATATAATAATAATACTAGCTTATTATTACTACCCTGTGAACATCGCGGCAGGCCCAAAGAGAGATGGCGGGATGAGCTGGACTCCTTTAATAAAGATTGTTCCTTAGCAGCTCTGGACAGAGAGAGGTGGAAAGAGAGTAGAGACAGCTTTGATCCTCAGTGGGATATTAATGGCTAGTAATAATATAATATTGTCCCATTGCATGGCAAAGTCCGCTTCTCATAAAGAGAAGGCATGACCATTGATCATCACGCTTGCTAAAGGCAAATTCCATAAACTTTAGCTCTTAGTCATTTTAATTTTCTTTTGCGAGTGACGTGTATATGTATATAAGGAATCCTTAAATCCTTAGTAAGAATCTGAAAATTAACGTGGTCTAGCTGACGTATGGGTGGTAAAAACCAGCCAAACATAAAAGTTGTTTGCCTTGTACTTACTTACATGGCCCATACCTACATAAATCTCGGATGTTTGGCGCTCGACATATTTCTACTTCCTCGATTTGACATGCGGTTTTACCAAGTATTTTCAAAGTAACTAAAGAAAGATACATATGACTCACAGTAAATATTACCTTTAAAGCTTACATGACCACAAAACACTTAACAATAATGAGCCCATATGATTCATATTTATTTTTCGACATACATAGTAATACCCGCCTGTGATTTTCTCACAATAATAGAGAAATTATACATTGTTATAAGTTATAAGTAACCAAATTCAAGGAAAACGTATGATTTTTTAAGTCCCTCCTTGACACAGGCTTTAGGCCCAACACGCCCCAACTGTGATGAACGTAGTATCATGTAAGTGAGCTATTAGGAAATAGTTTTTTTTAACAAAGGATACCCGCATTATACCTACATATGGTAGCGATAGTTGCAGAAAACGTATGATAGCATATTTTAAACTATGTAAATATTATGTACGCTTATAATTTGCGTATACATTAGAAGTAATACCTAAATTCTGTTTTAAACTAATGTTTTATGTATGTCGCAGATGGATTGCCGAATCTGCTGTTTTACATAACCTCAAGCTGTTTTACAAAACACCTCCGTTATGTAAAATAGCTGAACAATGTTCAACAGGATTGTCATCAGGCAGGCATTGTCGTTTAACAAACTGTTACCTACGCAGTCACAAGCGTTTGGTGTGGCTTCCAATGCCGAATCGGTCGCAGTAAGGCAGCTAGGGCATCCTGATCGATTGGCTTAGGTTAGGCTGAACTGCGACCAACCGCACGCGGACCGAACGAGCGAAGCAAAATGGTGTCGCAGCAGTGTCCGTAGTCTAGCGAGCGCTAGTTGTTTAATGTTACTTAGCTACTTGGTTTTTTTTTATCTGAGAACTTTTGAGAACAATTGTCTTTAAAACCGCTGTTTTTAATCGATTTGAGTCATTTTCACTCATTTTATTCGTTTTATTTATTTCTGTTTCAAACGCCATTATTGTTGTTTTGTCAAAAGCCACAAGTGAGAAAATTAAGACCTAGAATTATAATATATAAACGCGTTTATGAAATTCTGCGCTTACAAGTTCAGTAATTATGGAAAATCACTAAACGTCTTTCAGATGTTTTACATGACACAGTTTTTATGTAAAACAGCTTCCGGTTATGTAAAACAGCGGGTTCAACAATTTATCTGCGACAAATATATATATGCTGTTGGTGCACTTATTGAATAAATAAATAAATTATATAAATGGGACATCAGTTTCGTATGTTTCCAGTCTAAATCGTAAATATATTACTAGGTACGGTAGGTACCTACTTATTATTTAAATATAAATTAAACAACGTGAATAGCTAGACCTCAAACAAAATGTATTAAATAACAGTGGGTAGTACAGTCGTACAGGTAGTCTAAATTGACATGTAGAATTAATATGAACTGCGTTGCATATTGCAACGGCAAATTGTTACAAGCTGCACATAAGTTCGACAACTCTTTGATATAGTCTTACTTTTAAATACAACTTCCTACATCTATTGAAATAAAAATAAATTGCTGTTTGCTTGTCGCATTAAAACTCAAAGCGCATTTTCAATAGCTTTTTGAAATTTGGACAGGACAACGTCTGTCGGATCAGGTAGTTAGAAATCCTACTAATAATATAAATGTGAAAGTTTGAAGGTATGTTTGCATGTCTGGATGTTTGTTACTCAATCACGCAAAACCAGCTGAACCTATTTGGATGAAATTTGGTACACAGTTAGATTACACAAAGGATACTTTTTATCACGGTAGTACTAATACGTTTCCGGGGGATAATTTCGATAACCAGGCGGGCGAAGCCGCTGGCAAAAGCTAGTAAAATTATATTTATTCTCCCTTTGAATATGCTACCTGTCTGTGGATACTCGATCATCCGCATCTAGCACTTTTCACCAAAACTGGTATAATTTACTAGGTAGGTGCAGTTACCGCGACAAATGCTACCAGCGCTAACAAGGATCATTGAAATGAAGAATGAGATCTACAGAGGGCTTTGTTGGTTAATATTTCCAAAATTAAATTGAAAAAACCAAGATGGCGGCATTCGTTCTGATTTTGCTCAAGCGCCAAATGATCCAACTATACATACAGGATGTAATTGTAATCACCGTTAACCTCATAAGGGGTCATTGTACTCGTCATTATGAACAACTTTTACTATGGGCCCAAACCTGAAATCGCGAAAATAAAATCAGCTGTTTCTTACATTTTGACGAGTTATGCGAACATAAATCTAGGGAACAGCTGATTTTATTTTCGCGATTTCAAGTTTGGGCCCATATATTAAAAGTTGGTCATAATAATGAGTACAATGACCCATTATGAGGTTAACGGTGATTAAAATTACACCTTGTTTATGATGATTTGATAACAGATGAGTCGAATTTATTGATGTTTCATTTTATTTATTATAATAGGTAGTTATGTAGTTAAATATAAAGTTACATAATTGAAGCACAAAAGTAATATTATGCATAGGCATGTGGGTCACTGGTTCACTGCATTGGGTTATATAATAGCAAGCGCCTACTTAATATTAAAGCTGCATATAAAGTAGGGTAGGTAGGTACCAACCCTACTTTATACGCAGCTTTTTTATTTCGGTTTCCTACAATCTTACAATCTGGTGCTTGCTGACCGATTTTTGTATCAACAAAGGAATATTTATCCATTACCAATATGCGAAAAATATATCGTTTTCGGTTTATAATGGTTGGAAGGTTACGTAGACTGTTTAAATATTTTAACAGTTTATTGTATAATTTATGTTTTGTTTGTTTCTTTCTTATTATCTATATATTTTTATTGAATATAAAAAATAATTCAGCAGTTTTTTTTGTGTCACTTTGACCAAACAACTTCTTTATTTTTATCAAAGGAGAGCCTAACCAGGATTCCTAAACCCTAAAAAAATCTGAATCTTAATCATAAAGTCATAAACTAGATTAATATATACACAAACATTTAGCAAATACAGCAACATTTCCCGAAATAACCGGAAAAATCCAATTAACATCGGCAAATAGCGAATTTATGTGCATAACTAGCGACCTTATTAGGTGCACGTGCATTTGACTCTCACTTTTCAAGGCAAAGGGTTCAATAACCGTGCGAACGCGATATAAAACGTTAATTAAACATGCTACCTACATATTGATGTTATTTATGATTAAACTGTTGACTTTGTTAATGAATTTGAAATCAATAACTATTTGTCTTGTGCCGGGTACCTATAAATTAGTGAAGCGTTATTACCCGAATGCACCAGGAGGGTTACGTTTTTCGAGTGTATGTATGTATTTATTATGCATATTTCTTTGGCACGCTCAGTAGCCTAAACGGCTTGATCGATTTTAGTTTGAGAGGTGCCGTTAGATTCGATAGATCTTAATTGTGAGAGTGACACTGGGTATGTCAAAATTAAAAAAAAACATGGTCGATTTTTGGTGCCATATCGTATCTTTAAAAAAAATATCTTAACACCTATTGAGTGGGGTATCAAAATAAAGGGTTTCATAAATGGGTCTCTTTGACGTCAAAAATAATTATATTAACTGAAAACTGTGAAATAAAAAATAATTTACAAAATTAAAAAACCCGATTGCCTAAAAAGTGAACTTTAAAAAAGGGGGACTATTACTGAATACTATAAGCAATCTCATGCAGTCGGAGGCATCTTCTTAAATTTAACAATAAAGGCCTTTATAGCATCCGATTGCATGAGATTGCAGTATTCAGTCTAATAGTCATCCTTTTAAAACAAGTTTCTTGTTTCCATCTTTTTTAATTAAAGTTCACTTTTTAGGCAGTCAGGTTTTTTTTATGAACGTTCATTTTAGTTAAGAAATCGCTAATCATTACTTAACTTTAAGCAACGTTTATAAATAAATGGGTTAATGAGCAGCTTATCTATAGTACAAAAACACTACAAAGTGAAAAATAACTTTCATTTCGGAAGGCGGTGACTTTGGATATGTATTTAAATTTTTTGTCACCTTCGTCCTGTCGCCTTCCGAAATTAAAGTTATTTTTCACTTTGTAGTTATAGTATCTACCTCACTAATTCGAAATTTTATCATCCTAGGGGTTAAAACAATGCATATTTATGCGATAGCAGCAATCGCGGTTTATTTACTGTTATTTTGTTGTAAGAGTTCCGTTGTCTGTCTCCGAAACGCATCATCAGATCTATATGAAATTGAAATGGGACCACACGGAAAGCACGAGCTTTCAAAGAAAGAAGATTCATCAAAATCGGTTCACCCAGTCGAAAGTTATGAACTTATGAGGTAACAAACATTTAAAAAAAACATACAGTCGAATTGAGAACGATTGGTTAAAACGATGAAAAGCATTGATTTTTTTTATCCGACTACCCGACGCCAAGGGGAGTAATGTGTTGATCAGCCTATGTATATCCATGTGTTGTTCCTTTGTGGCATTCTAGATAACAAACCCGTGGGCCGATTTTGATGATACTTAAGTCAATCGATTTGTCCCAATCTTGCGAGTGTCACTAAAGACATGACAGTAATCAAAATTCAATATGGCGACAATCAGACGCCATATTGTAAAAAGAATAAAATGCAGTCGGAGGCATGCATGACTGCATGAGATTGCTTATAGTAAGTATTAAGTTTATTAGTCAACCTCTTATAATAAAAATTTTGTTGTTCCCATCTTTTTCACAAAAGCTAGTTTATGTATCAATTGTACGAACCGAATCAATTGACCATACACATTATATATTGTATAAGCCAGTAACTACGTCAGAGCCGCTTGTTTCACTAACTATGCCTCAAGAAATAAAATACACCCTCGTGTTATGCCTCCATTATGTACCTACACTGTAGACACAATCTCGAAGCGTTTTTATTGTATCATTATGTTAAAGTGACGTGTCTATCGTGCATCATACAAGAGACAAGGTTCAAGGTTATTACGTGGTTTTAGCGTGTTTGGCTCAGATAAAATGACCACGTGAATTGCTATGATATAACACTTGTGAATAATATTAGCCAGTTAAACCAGTCACACTGCACACGTTCCCCAGTGGTAGACGGAACGTTTAAACTTAACTTTTTTGTTACTGGTTGTGTCTCAAGGCCCACTTGCACCGCACCCGCGACGCCGACGCTACGCGAGTACGCGACGCGACTATACGCGGCACCCAAAAATCACTTAAGGGGAATCTAGTCGCGGGCTCGAACTCACTGGTGGGCCTGGCTAAAAAACACGTTGTCTCACCAGGCTTCATGTCCGACAGAGGTAATACCCGTGATGAGCAGTTAGACGCTAGTCTACACCCACAAAATTATTGAGTGGGATGCAAGATCAGTTACAGTAAAACAGGCGCGTGAAAAATTAAGAAAAGTCGTTCGGAAGATCGGGTTTTATAAAAAAACCACTGCATAAATCAATGACCAATAAATTTTATTGAACTTTTAGGTATTTGAGCTTTGTCGGTACCGATTTTGGAGTTGGACCTGGTTTTGGAGATTTCGCACTTATTTTATTACTTACTTAAACACGCCCAAAGTTAAATCAAATTAGCAAGAAAAATGAATCTTTGTTGGCTCATAAATTTTTAATGGCTTTTATTTTAGTATTCTGTTTCCATACAGACAATATTAATAATGAGAAAAACTATATCATGTTTAATTTTTGATGTACATTGTCGAACAGTAGAGTAATACACTCCCGAAGTTTGCATGGAAAAAATGTCGACAAGATCCACCTTAAGGAGGAACCGCCTAGGGTAGCTCCTGAAATTCAAATTTTCTTACGACTTTTCAGGCAATTTTCAGGTCAGTGTCAGGCTGCATATTGAAGACTCATAATGCCAGTTTTATTAGGTTCTCATTAAAATTACCAAAATCTTACCGTTTCATGCTTTACCATACAAAATTAATACCAGCGTTTTCTACTGTCAGGACGGTAAATTGTTTGATCAGCAGGCTTAGCATGACGGTTTCTATTTCTACTCTACCGTAGAATAGAAATCGCTTGTCTACCTTTCTCGGTACAACTGTCAACTGTCTACACTGAGACGTCATTTTTGTCTACTCTTTCGTCGACAAAACGCTTCTCTACGGTTCTCGTGCTAAGCCTGCAGTAAATATTACATACGTGCGCTTAATCAGTAATTCACATCATCACATCACATCCGCCGAAATACGTCCACTGCTGGACATAAGCCTCCCCCAAAAGAGGGGATTTGCCATAATCGCCACGTTTGGCAGGCGGGTTGGCGATCGCATTATGGTGGTCAAATGCATAGAGAACGTTGCTGCCCATTCTCTAGTAAGTCCCTTAGTCGCCTTCTACGACACCCACGGGAAGAAATGAGATGGTGCTATTCTTTTACTTCCGGCACCACACGGAACACAGCAGTAATTCACATAGCGGTTCATATTTACCGTCTATTTAATTGTTTCGTATAGGTAAGCATGAGATAATTAGATTTTGGCAATACATCCATAAATCTAAATAAATAAAAATCAGTTCCAGCATGTATGAAAGATCACTTAAGAACGGCTTGGCTGTTTTCTTTTTTGTTGTGCTCGTATCTGTCGGGCAGAACAAGGTGAATGAATGAAGATTTTTTTTTGCAATCCACTAGCAAAGTCCGAAAAGGTAAAGTCCGGGCGACGCCGGACACGAACAGCTTTTTTTATTGTGTTCGTAATTGTCAGGCAGGACAAGGTTCGTATGAAGCTTTTTTTTATCAAATTCTCCGGCTAAGTCCGAAAGGCAAAATCCAGGCGACCGACGGACGCCGGGCACGAACAGTTAGTAGAATACAGGCTACATTTTTAACCAGTGCGCAAACTGTAATCATAAATTCAGCATATCATTCTAGACCCCCTTGCGTATAAATTTTTCGTCGGTTATACAAAAAAAAATCAGCTGTTCCATACATTTTTATTCGCAGGTATTGCACTTTTCTATGAAACAGCTTTTTGTATAACCGACGAAAAATTTCTACGCTATGTCCAGAATGATATTATATGCTGAATTCAGGTTACAGTTTGCGCACTGGTTAAAAATTTACCCGGTATAAAGGAAGAGGTAGGTAACTACTGCAATGTTCTTGGAACTAAAGAAAAAGTTACCTAGTGGAAAATTTTGTGCCACAATATTGTAAACACATAAGTCGTCAACAACAACAACAGCGAGTTAAAAAGTTATATAAGTACCTACAGGTATGTCAGGTATATGTGAGACAACAAAAAATCTTGGGTAATCCACATCATGAGTCATACTTGTTATTGTACTTTTGAATACTGTTTGAATCCATCCGCCAAGCTTTAGCCTTTTTGCCTCAAGACTTTTTGTAGGTTCATTTCAATGATTTATTGGTTTACATGCATAATTAGATTAGTCTAGTCTATTCTGGAGAAATCTGGCTGAATATAGCAATGGCTAGGCGACTGATGAAAAATGTGTGCCAGTGTTTTGGGGCTCATGTCATTGTATGCATGAGTCTTATAGGTAAACTATGAAAACTTATTACTTTTACACAACCATTTTACCTGGATTCCCTGTGGAAAAAAAACCGCGAACGTTTCTTTTAATTTCATGAACCAACATGAACACAAAACTACATCATCATCATTACAGCCCCGAATCTCCCTCTGCTGGGCCTATCTATACAGAGCAATTTATGCTATTTTTGCTATTTTTTTATTGTTTTAATCACTTAAGAAGGTCATTGTACTCATAATTATGAATAACTTTTACAATGGGATCAACCCTGAAATCGTGAAATAAAAATAAAACAACCGACTTCCGAAAAAACGCTACAAAGTGAAAATTAACTTTAATTTCGGAAGGCTGTCACTTGGGATATGTATTTGAATTTTTTGTCACCGCCTTCCGAAATTAAAGTTATTTTTCACTTTGTAGTGTTTTTAACCGACTTAAAAAAAAGGAGGAGGTTCTCAATTGTTTTTTTTTTATGTTTGTTGCCTCAGAACTTTCGACTGGGTGAACCGATTTTGATGATTATTTTTTTTATTTGAAAGCTTGTGCTTCTTGTGTGGTCCCATTTTAATTTGGAAGCTGGATGAAGCGTTTCGGAGACAGACAACGGAACTCTTCAAAAAATAATAGTAAATAAACCGCAATTGCTGCTATCGCATAAATATGCATTGTTTTGATCCCAAGGATGATGAAATTTCGAATTAGTGGGGTAAGTAGGTACTATAACTAAAAAGTGAAAAATAAAAACTTTTTCCAAAAAAAATAACAACCGACTTCCGAAAAATCACTACAAAGTGAAAATTAACTTTAATTTCGGAAGGCGGTGACAAAAAATCTAAAAACATATCCAAAGTTACCGACTTCCGAAATTAAAGTTATTTTTCACTTTGTAGTGATTTTTCGGAAGTCGGTTGTTATTTTTTTGGAAAAAGTTTTTTTCGGAAGTCGGTTGCTTTTTTTAAATGAAAAAAAAGCAACGGAACGCGCGTGCGCGCGCGTTGGGATATGCGAACATAAATGTATCGTTCGTAAAAGTTTTTCATAATGATTAGTACAATGACCCTTTTAAACGATTAAAACCAAAAAATAAATGGCAATGTATAGACTACCGCCTTTCCTTTGCCATACTTCCCGGTTCCGCGCGTTCCACAAAACAACATAAACAAAGTAGATATCGTTCTAGCACTTACAAAGGCAATGGCTGAATGCCTCGTCGGCATTTTAATACCAAACCAAACTAGTGTACCGACTTATCGATTAGATCTGCCATTACCTAATATACCACCGAGCTTTATAATAGGAGCCTTTATAGAGAGAATTAAAAGCCCTACGATGCAAGGTGGACTTTGTGATACTTATCTCAAACTTAGAGCTGAGGGGCTTGTGCTAAGTAATAATAGCCGCATGGGTCGATCGATCAGGTTAAGCTACGCCTGACGCGGTTGGTCCCTGGATCGGTTACCATCTTTCCATACCTACCAAGACCCCTCCGTGCCTCGGTAAGCACGTTAAGCCGTTGGTCCCGGTCGTCAGAAGCCCGAAAGTCTGACAACCAGTCTTACCAAGGGGTTATCGTATCACCAAGTAACTGGGTTGTAGCGGTCAGATAGGCGGTTGCTCCATGTATAATTCTGGTATTCAGCTGCATCCGGTTAGACTGGAAGCCGACCCCAAATCCGATCCGATCTCAAACTTAGAGCTAAAATACTTAGTTAGTCTAAGCCTACGTAGCGCAGACGTAAAAATATCGCAGTGGAATGATATCGCGCTCGGGATTTTCAACTCTAGGTGTTGAGCGGAGCGTTGAGGATCCAACAGACTGCATCCTAACGCGTCAAAACCCACTGTTGGATTTTCAACTCTCAGCGATGAGCATTGTGGTGAAAATCCAGTGTAAACATAATCGCCGCGACATTTTCACGTCCGTGTGAACGTAGGCTTAGGCAGTTGTGGAAGTAGGTACTAGATACCTATAAATCGTGGACCACAACGTCATGCGGAATTGGAAGATTGGAGCCGGTTTTTTCAGATTTCTTATAAAATCGAAAGTCATGTTACATTTACATTATAAATTAACTCGATCCTGCGCAGCTATAAAGCGATTGGTTGTTGAAGATCCTATTTTAATGGAAATATAAGTTTGATTGATCTAAGCTCGAGAGTTCTAAGTTTGAGAGACAGTGATGATATATGGAACCGAAACGTGGTCGCTCACAATGGGCCTTACAAGAAGGCGTACAGTCACCCAAAAGGCAATGGAGAGGGGTTTGCTTGGAGTTTCCCCTAAGCGATGGAATCAGGAAGGAAGAGATCCGCAGGAGAACCAAGGTAACCGACATAGCCCGAAGAATTGCCAAACTTAAGTGGCAGTGGGCAGGGCACATTGCTCGCAGAACAGATGACCGATGGAGCCGAAAGGTTCTGGAGTGGCGACCGCGTACTGGAAGACGTAAAGTTGGAAGCCTCCCTCAAGGTGGACCGATGACTTTGTGAGGGCCGCAGGACTCCGATGCGGGAAGCACAGAACCGGTCGAAGTGGCGGAGCTTGGGGCAGGCCTATGTCCAGCTGTAGACGTCTTTCGGCTTAAATGATGATGACAAGTTTTATTTATTTTTTCGATTTAGTCAGACGCAATTCTGTGTCTATTTTCGAACAGTTACCTAGCAAAATAACATAATTGACGAGGAAGTTAACCTAAGCCGCAAAAAGTTACATAGTATTACGTATTCTAACAAGACCTCTAAATTGTCAGTTTGTACAAACAGTTCGCACTATGAAGTTGTTAATGAAAAAAGATAATTTAACCTTCATGTTTGTTGTTCAGTCATGTAACGTAAGGTAACTTGTCTCAAGAACCAGAATAATTTCTCAGTACGCGTTTAGGTATATTATCATACTTTTTATGTACAGCCAACTTCAAATCGGTGAAAACACTTACTTTACAAAACCTACAAAATCTGCCTATAATGTTCCCACAGCTGGGACACAGGCCTCCTCTGTGAGAAAGTAGGCCGTAATCCACCACGCGGGCCTTGTTGATGGATGGTCACATGTCTTCGAGTTTTTCGTTCAAGGCATGCCGGTTTCGTAACGATGTTTTCCCTCACCGTTTTGAGAGGTGATGGAAAACATCGTGGAAATCGGAATACACATCACCAGTGGTGAGGTGAGGATATAATTAACACAAAGTAAAGTGACTGACTGTGTTCGAAACTACGACCTACAACTTGCAAATCGCGGCCATTTTAAATTGGCCCACCAATGCTCTGCCTAACCTGGCGTTGTCTATGTCACTGTAGTAGCACTGATGTGCGGTTGACTGTCCTTTGTCTGTTTGCAGTTTGATCTCTATCTGGTGTCAAGGTCTTCATTTAATACATACTTAATAATTACATTGTTGTTTGTCTCATGCATGACTGAAACGTTGTTTGTTGTAGGAGGGAAAAAAATATGAATGCATATAAGATACTGGGAGGAATATTCTTTAATTGCCTTCTAAACTAATTATAATAAGACAGAATAAAGGATAGGCTACAGAAAATGTTTTCGTGTGGTGTTATGGAGTGTGTAATGTCCAGAATAGCTAGCTCGCTCAAAGAAACCACGTGTAATAAATTCCATCTTAGGCACAGCTTCCAGTTCTTATGCTCATTAGTAGACTTCCATGAATTACCTCACCCGAAACAGGCGAATCGTCAGTTAGAAAAAAACTAGGGCAACAATGAAAATTTAAGAAAAAGTACACTAACTGTATTAAATAAAATATAAAACTTGCCAGTTGACTAATACGTCTTTCTGGAATTGTCGATTCGCCCACAAATTCATTACGTTCGTGCAGGTCGCCTATAGAAAATATTGTATTAGATACATACGCCGCACATCAAGCTACCCCAAACTGTCAAATTTTCCCAATTGAACATGAACCTTATCCTTTTCGGACGGCGAGTAATGGATAGCTCGCTATCCGGTAAGGACCAAGCCCGTGTCAACGGCGCGTTGTGTTCCACGCGCGCCTCAAAGAGATGTCAGCACCAACTGTTGGGTCTGCAAGGGCCGATGCCTCCCAGGGGTGCAGATGTTCGAAAGAGATACCGTGGCCCCTGGCACACAGTCAACTGAGGGAACACGGGTGGGTTTTAGTCAGTAAAAGTCTGACACGCCCTCCTGCTCCACCCAGAGCTGGAGAAGATATTTGATGATGTCCCACCCTTAAAAAAAACAACCTTATCCTTTTGTAATAAAGTTCAAATCTATAAAAGAAATTTGAAAAATTGGGGCAGCTTGATGTGCTTTTTGTTTTAGGTGGGAAATCATCAAATGACTTCTCCCACTCTGGGTGGAGCAGGAAGGCGTGTCAGACTTTTACTGACTAAAACCCACCCGTTTTCCTACAGTTGCCTGTGTGCCAGGGGCCGCGGTATCTCTTTCGAACAACCCGCACCCCTGGCAGGCATCGGCCCTTGCGGGCCCCATCAGTTGTTGCTGACATCTTTTAGCTTGATGTGCTGGCGTCTGTACTTGAAAGTGAGGATTCGCCCGATACAGGCGAATTAATTCGTGCGAGCCAATAATAAAACATTCGTAGTTTGTAAGGCAAGACAAACAAACGCAACAATTTGGAAACTTACAAAAATAAATATAAAACATAATAAAAAGTAGCCTTGGACAGTGATGGTCTGGTCGACACTGTTGACTGGACACAAATGTACTTATATTTCACAATTTACAGTTTGTGTAGTTAAAGAAATGAAAACCCGATGTCCCCGAGATAAACGCAGTGGTGAAACTTGAACAATGTTGAAACAAGCCTAAAAAGATAAGGTTTTTGTTATCATAGGAAGTTCCTTTTGTCTCTTTTACAATGGGTTATTTCAAGTCCAATGAAGTTCGCTTTTTATTCGTTCTAATCTGACATTTCGAGTTTTATGTGTATGCTTTTGTTAGTATAGGAGTTTGACATTACACCTGTCAAATTAGTATCTGGATTTAAAAATGAACTATACAGACACAGATCAGCCGATATAGTCTTTAATTAAAAATCTCAGAAACTAGCTTGAAAGAACTGAAAACCCGTACGTACGTATTTTTCTGTTCCTTTCTTCTTGTCTGTTTATATGTGTGTGCATAAATGGTTAAATAAATAATAATAACTGTCAAAATAGTAAATCCCATGGATTTGAAGGAATGACAGCTCATTTCAAACTCACTTTTACCTTAATTTTGGCGGAGACATTTTTGCAGAATAGACCCACAGATTATAGACTTGATAATATGTTAAGTTGCCAGCTAAATAACTGCTTGTGTAGTCTATGATTGCTTATAATCAGTGCTAAGTAAATGTAATCCTGAACACACGAATTTTTAAGCTGTTGTTTTGTAATATGCGGGACCCTAACACTCTTTCAGGTGAGCATAAGCCATACTAATACTATGGGTATTATAAAAAAAAAAACTAGCACGCTTCTACAAAGTAAGTTTGTTAACACAATGTTTCACAAGTATTCTCACCATAAAAAGAAAACCTCCGGATATGGTTAGCTGGTTAGCTACACAAAGTTAGCTAATTCAAAAGAAAAGGAGCGTAACTGACAAGCATTGTCCCCATACATGTAACCGGTGTTTATATGCGTTTCCTTGAATTAAACTAATCATAGAACAATATGGAAATGTCGTTTGCCATGGGAAAATGTCATTATAATACCGCATTCATGAAACAATAGTTGAGAATTGCCTGGATTGTCCATTCAAGGAGTTTTTATGCAACAAATTACAAGCAACGGTAAGATTTACTGATTTCTACCTGCAAATTACTTCAGCTTATGAATCGTAGTTTGAAACACACAAATAAATCTTAATTGTGAATAGAGTAGGTTAATAAGAAAGGTGATCTATTTTCCTAATCTATTTTCTGGAGTCCAAAAGTGGATATCATCATCATCATCATCATTGGCAGCCTTTTTCCACCCATACAATCAGCCTATAAAGTTCCCTCTGCTCGAACACAGGCTTCCTCTCTCTAAGAGGGAGTGGGCGATAATTCACGCGGACCCAATAAGGGCTGGATTTCTCCACCTATTGCTGATTAGGCCTCCAATCTTTTGTGCCATGCTTTCCAGGTCTGTGCGATTCTCACCCAGGAAGGCCTTCAAAAGTGGATAAGTACATAATTATTTGCATAACACACAGTAGTACAGTATTATATTTTATCGATAACATGCAATTATCACTAGTGATCAGATAATCGGGCGCTAATATACCTAAACTCCCACGAAAGAAAAATGCGGACCTGCTTTTCAGAATCCCGGATCCCGGAATCGTTCTTATAAAAAACAATAATTTAGTCGATTCAATCACTAATCTGTTAGATAGATAAATCAATTTCCACTACTTGACCACATTGTGCACATTATCATTTATTATTGATATTCCATTTGTTTTTAATAAAATAAAGATACTAAATCAAAATAGCCACTGCTAAAATTTCATTAAGTTTGTTATAGTTTTTTTTACAAAATTGTTCAATCCCGGGAACCCGGGATTATTTATTTATTCAGAAGGAATGTCTATATTATTATTTTGTGGGAAGAAGTTTAGGTATATAAGTGCCCGATTATCCGATCACTGATGATCACTTATCGCACATCTAGATCTAAAGGGAGCTAAGTCAAAAATTGGGATTTTTGACTTATGCTTACGATTGAATTCCATAACTCACTGCCTATCGACCAATAAAACAGTTTAAAAAATATTTTTCTAGTAGAACTTGCAAGGCAAGTATGTATACAGATAACTTATCCAGTGAACAGGAACACGATAAACAGTTTTTGAACTTTTCTGAAAAAAGTGCTTTTTTGAGTTAACTCTGTTTAGATCTAGGTGTGCGATATGTAAGTTTAGGTTGCTGTATCTGTAATATAATCTATATAGCTAATCTATATACGTGAAGCAAAAACTTTGTACCCCTTTTTACGAAAATTACGCGGACGGAAGAGTTTGAAATTTGACACATTTAAAGTTTATACAGAGAACGAGCGCAGAACGGAAAGTTAATATTTTTAATTATGCTCGAATTTCAACCACTGGGTGACCACTACTAAATATAAAATAGTAACCGTTCCGGACGGTTACTGTTTCTTTTTTGTATTATTGCAAACGAACATCTATCATAGCTATATTAAGAAATGCATCTCCCAAATTGCATCTGCTTGCTAGTCGGCGACCTGAAACGTTCACGTTTAAAAACAAGTCCAATTTCATAACATATATCTTACTACAATTGCAGTAACCAACTATTACGACTAACGCAGTCTTTTTGTGTTCGCGGCGCAATCTGGTTTAGGGTTTGTTTTAATTTTATTTTAGTGCCAAAAGAACCTGTTGTAACGATCCAGTTTGTGAAGCAACGACTGCAATCATTCGACAAAGGTGCTGTTTAGCACAGCCTCCATTCTTTATTGTGATTGTTTTTTGTGGGACGTCAGACTTTTTACTTGTGTAAACTCTGTGTAAATTGCTTTAAGATAAAATAATGAGAGGTTGTGGTTATGGCAATAAAATATATGTACTGAAAAGCAGTTTTCAAGATTGAACGAAAATAATGGCATTAGGCTTTCAATCTCGTGTTTCGTGCTGTTTATTGGAATTAATCAATAATGAATACTTCGGGACTGCCTGTTAACCTGACCTACCTGTGTTGTGGGAGGTCTATGTCCAGCAGTGAACGTCTTCCGGCTGAAATGATGACCGACAAAGTCTAGTCGTCTAGCACCTTACGTCCTTAGTACCTGTATTGTGCTGTTTTAGATATTGGTTTGGCTAAGTAAGTAGGATCGTTAAGACTTAGTAAGATGATCGGTAAGCAAGATGATATGTTAACCAAATAGGTTCGAAGAAGTTTCTCTTCATTTGCTTAGTTAGCAGTATATCACTCAAACCTGATGTAGCAAAAGGCAACATTCATTAAACTTACTGTACCGATTAATTACGTCACAAAACACACCGGCACAATAAAAGTAACAAACACTGTTGCCTCCACACGTTTTTTTTATATCTTTTATACATTATCTTGACAGCAGTGTAGCGCAATTACACGTGAAGGTAAGGTAAAGTGGCCACTGTGGCCACTTCATTCGTTTGGACACGTCCCATTTTATTGCCCTTAAGATATCGCTCATAGTGCTCTGACGTAATAGGGCTATTATTTTGTCCAGAAGTGAATGGCGATTTCTGTAAAGACACTATACACTTAATATAGAAATAATTGTACTGCAGTTAAACATTCGACTAAAAGAATTTAACTCTCCGACTTTAAAAGCAGGCAGTGGTATTTATTTGTGTAAAATCTTACTGATTTTTAGAAATCATGAGGGCCTATACTGTCCTATGCTGGCCAAAGGCCTTCTCCAAGTCCTTCCAAGAAATTGTTAAACATTTTTTTTTGTGTTTATGCTTAGCTATACATATGGATATAAGATTCGTAGGAGTTTACTTTCATGCTATATTCACAAAAAAGGTAAGCAAAACGAAAGAATTGTAATAACTCATAGTACAAATAATTGCTACCATATTTAGCCCTACATCATTTAGTACTACATCCAATAATTTGAGAGCGACATAAATATCTAATAATTTAGCCAAAGTTATCGAGTAAGTAGAGATGCGAATGAAATAATCAAGTATAGATTTTATCGATAGGTCACCTAGCGTATGAAGGCTGGGTTAGTACTTACTTATACGGTCCCAGACATCCTTGAAAGCAATCCTTCTTAACTAGTTACTGCCCAACCGTATACTACTACTTACTAACTAAACCTTGATCTACTTGAAAACCACTAAACTTAACCGCTCTCAAAATTAAATTAAATAACAAATACACACTTTTTAACAAAAAAAAAAAGTATGCGTTTAGTCAATATTGTAAATTACGGTAGCCGACATTGTTATTTGTTTTAACTGTATACGTTAATAATAATAACCCTGCCCTAGATTTTTTTTTACAATAAATATTTGATTAATTACTCATTAATTTTTAAGTAATTTTCCACAACAGTGTGTAACACTCATTACGTACGTAATTAAATAAATAGAATGCATTTAACATAGTTAGTTACCTTTAAGTAACTACATTTTAAAATATTTCGTTAGTACGTTGGAAAGAATAATTTCCATCGAACGGCTGGAACATGGATTAATACATAGGATAATTTTTATCCCAGTAATACGTCCCCGTGGGATAATTTTCGACCTCTACGCGAGCGAAGCCGCTGGTAAAAGCTAGTGATCCTTAAGTCACAGTCTGACAGCCTTATGCGGCCGTCATTGATTCCCATTTCATTCATAAATACCAACCTGGTATTGTCCAATTGCAAGCTAAAGGTCTCTTCTGATACTAAAACGGCACGAGCATTTGTCACCACGCTTGCTCAAGACGGGTTGATGATTTCAGTCGGCAGTCATCCCACAGGAAGGTACTACCGGGATAAAAAGTATTATATTTGTTAATTCAGGTTATAAACTATCTGTGTGCTAAATTTTATCCAAATCCGCTCAGCCGTTTCTGAGTGATTGAGTAACAAAAATCTAAAGATATAAACTTTCACATTTACAATATTTGTGGGATTGAGGGTCTGGGGGGCTACTCTCTAAGCACGAAATCCGTAATCTCGATCAAAGTTACGTGCGTTTGCTACTCCGTATTACTTACGGACCTATTTAGTTTGGGGCCCAAACTAAGGATAAATTACTACACGGTTTGACAGTTGTCCCTACTCCCTACATGGTTTTACCTGTCTAAAAAAGTTAATTAATCAGCTGTAGGAGTTACTTCAAAGTTTGAACTATTTTCGATCGGCCCCGTATTTTCGTTGACGGAGTTAGTGACTAGCCCACTGCTCTCTAAGTCCTTCAACGAAGATACGGGGTCGTCCTAAAGTAGTTTATCCATCAAAACAACTTTAAAAATTAAATTTTCTTAACGGGAAAATATTTATATCGGCCGTAGGGACACCAGCCAAATCGTGTTGTTATTCATTCTTAATTCGAGCCCCAAACTAATCATATCTTAACTACTAGTAGGTAAGTGTGTAGCAAGTGATACGGAGTAGGAAACGACCGTAACTTCGGCCGAAACAACGGATTTCAGGCTTACGGAGTTGACCCTCTAGCTTCTGCTTGCTGACTTCGTTCTTGTGGATGTCGGAAATTATCCAACGACAACGTAGTACCTAAATTAAAAGTACCCTAAGTCCAGGTTTCCCCATAATGTTTTCCTTCACCGTTGTCAATAACGTCCAAGATAAACTGAGGCAGTACATCATCTTCATCATTTCAGCCGAAAGACGTCCACTGATGGACATAGGCTTCCACTTCGACCGGTTCTGCGCTCCTCGCATCCAGCGGATTCCTGCGGCCTTCACAAGGTCATCGGTCCATCTTGTGGGAGGCCTTCCAACGCTACGTCTTCCGGTACGCGGTCGCCACTCCAGAACCTTTCGGCCCCATCGGCCATCTGCCTTTAGTCCAATTTATTTGAGGTCGGCGCAACATATCCTTTTTTCCATAGTTCTCTATTAGTCGTCATCTCGTTAGGCACCCTCTTTCTAAGCACCAAACCATCGATCCATCGTTTCTTTGGTCTCCCCCTGCTCTTAAAGCCATCGACATTCATACTCAAAACTTTCATAAAATGAGACAGTAATATGAATTTAAATCTCATTCATTTCTATTTGTTATTTACTTCATTTGATAAAAGGATAATTCCTATAAAGATATTACATACTTAAACTAAGGTAAGTACTGAGGTATACGTACCTACTGCGTACCTACATATATACATTAAAAGTACACAACTGTAAAACATTTCGGGGTTATACTACCATAAATAAGTACTCAATGCCAAAAAGCATCGTCAAGCATATCAACATTGCATGATAAGCAAATATCCTTCCGTGGTAAATATTGAGCGTTCGCTATTAACCCATGAGTTTAAATAAATACATAAAAAAACAGTTTTAAATATTAGGTTGTAAAGTATTACAAGGCCAAAGATCAATGCACTATTAAATGAAGATTTTTTGGCTAGTGTGTTCTAGAAATTAAGGAATTAATTCCCACATTCCCACTAATATTATAAATGCTGGGAACTCTGGTGTGGTAACTCTGTCTGTCTATTACGCTTTCTCGCCGAAACCGCTCAACCGATCGTCATGAAATTTGGCAGAGATATAGCTTGGGATATGGAAAAGGATATAGGCTACTTTTTTTACGTAATAACCGACATCCGCGCGGGCGGAACCACGGGTAAAAATAATTTAATTATATTTTGTAAGCTTTGGGCCATTATAAAGACATCAACGCGCGGTACATTTTCTTTGGGATCAATGACTGAAACGTATCCTAAGATAGTAGATCTTATAAATAAATATTATAAATGTGAAAGTTTGTATGTTTGGATGTTTGTTACAGCTGAGCGTATTGGGATGAAATTTGGCACACAGATAGTTTGTAACCTGGAATAACACATAGGATACTTTTTATCCCGATAATACGTTCCCGTGGGATAATTTTCCACGCGGGCGAAGTGTCTGGCAAAAGCTGGTTTATAATAATATATTATGCTTTAAAGATTAAACAAATACATATTTTGTATACAGTATTTATCATAAAGTGCTATCAATTTATGATACGACTGTACAGTTGTACGTAACTTATCATCGTTATGCACAAACCTTCACCTAATTCTTTAGGACATGTATTTATGCGAATGTAAAATACTGGTATTCTGCTGCATCCAGTTTCACTTAAATATTAATGAACACTCTAATTATAATCACGGCTCCTCTTTTTGTGAACTTTAAATCATTCTTATTTAGGGGTCCTAAATATACTAAATAGCCAAGTAACTGCTACCAACTCGGACGTCAACGCATCGCTCTCCCAGTGCACGGTTGGTCACGGCTGTAACCTAACCTAACTCATGATCGAGGTGCTCTAGTTTAGTTTCTGCGACCAATTGGGCTCGCGCGTCTATATTCCAACCTTCCGTTTAGTGGGGGCACCCCAGCAGGCCTAGACAAAACGCATTTCTGTTAGCGTTCACGCCAAACGCTACGCCAAAATGTACGGGAATGACATTATCTGCGGAAAGATTACGTGGTGTCCTTTCCGCAGGTAATGTCATTCCCATACATTTTGGCGTAGCGTTTGACGTGAACGCTAACAGAAATGCGTTTTGTCTCAGCACTCTGCTCAGTTACTGCGACCAACTGAAAGAAATTATCAGTAAAAAAAGAGTTGAAATGAGACACATTTTTTTTTATTTGTCCATTATTAACGCATAAAAAGCTTGTAGAGAATCAGTTAAATATTTCACTTGAAGATTACATACGGAATTAAGGTAAGTATCGGTCACTATAGTATCAACCGATGCCATGCAAACCTAATGGAACGTAGTAAATAGACAGGGAAAACTGAGAATAAAAGTTAATGTTAGCGCAATTTTATTTCTTGTCGACTGTTGTAGTTTGGCTAAGGACGCACGAACGCGTAATTACTATAATCAATTAACGGATTAAAATCTACCTAGAGTATAGGGCTAGCTATATGTAGGCGCCTACTTGGTCCTATAACAGGATAAAAGGTTTCAAGATAACTCTTGAATCTAAACATAGTAACAGTTTGCAATAAATACTGCCATAAATTTGTGTTGTGAAACTATTGTTATCGTAAGTAGTATTTATTTGAATAATTTCAAAACTATGTAATGCGTGTCTATTTTTCATACTTAAATAAACATGAGCAGTGATGAGCATATTAAGCTGGCAATACCGATAGTAGTGTTGCCAGATGGCACGATTACTATGTATTAAAATACTTACCTAAAGTGCGCATAATTGTTATTGTATAACTCAACGCAATATCTAAGTACATACTTGAATAAAGATGCTTCAAGTAAACTTAGGTAGGTACTACCGTTTATAAACTTGAAATAAAAATTGCCTGCATTTCCGCCTGGTCAATATAGATATTATATCAGGTACACATAGCTCTTTTTTGATCGTTTTAAAAATCGAAATAAAAATGTGCTGTTCCATACATTTATGTTCGCCTATCTCGACGCAATGTATGGATCAGCTCCTTTTTTTGTCACGATTTCAGGGTTGATCCCATAGTAAAAGTTGTTCATAATGATGAGTACAATGACCCTTTTAAAGGATTAAAACGATCAAAAAATAGACATGTATACATGTCTAAAAAGGTACATTTAAAAAGCTAAATTTTTAATGCGTCACATTACAAATAATTGGTTCGATGTACAGATTTATGATCGATCAGTGTAAGGCGTTTTACATCAGCTGTCCTGCTTAGTTTTTCGCTAGACATAATTTTTGTCACCAAGACCAAAAATCAAGTACTACATAATAGAGCTAAAGTGCAGCCTTGCTAAGCCATTTTAGCAATCATCCTGTGTGGACCATAAATCATTCGATTGCCTCACTGGTTTATAGGCTGTCAATGCGCACATTTGAAGTGTAATACTCATCCGCAATAATTGTTACATTGTATACCGTGCTACTTAGTGCTGTACTTTCCTGTATACTTACATCAAATTTAATTAGTGATGTTGGTGTAAAGTTACAGATTTATATGTCTGTGTGCATCCTTGTTTCTCTGCTTGTTTATGTGTTGTTACGATGCTCAAGCCCATAAAAAATTACATTCGTCTTGTACCCATTTAACAATTTACTATAGTGTTGGGCGTAACACCTTAGCGAACGAATTTGTAATCTGTTGCAACTAATTTCCCTGGGGTTAGAGCAGTGATGGGCAAAGTACGGCCCGCGGGCCAGCTTCTGCCCCCGAAACCATTTAATCCAGCCCGCCGATGGTCCTTCAACATGAATAGTATATGGCCCGCGATAATTATATTTTGACGGTCCAGCAGGCTTAGCACGAGAACCATAGACAAGTATTTTGTCGTTTGAAGAGTAGACAAAAGTGACGTTTCCGTATAGACAGTTGACAGTTTTGAACCGAGAAATGTAGACAAGCGATTTCTATTCTACAGTAGAATAGAAATAAAAAGCATCATGTTAAGCCTGCAGAAGTATAAGGTAGATTCTACTTAGTAGAATAATAGACGCATAGGTAAAGGAGCCTTTTCGCGCTGATGAAAGTTACTTCGTCACAGCTCGAACCTGCATTCGAAAATATTATGGCAAATCAAAAGCAATTTCATAAATGTCTCACACGCCTACCCTGGCAGGGCTTTCGAATAAAAGTTAAATTGCAATTTTTTACATTTATGCGTAATGCTGTAATATTTTTATAAGATTCAAAGTTTCAACACAAAATGAATTTTTCCTATAATTCTGGCCCGCCTCTGAAATTTCTTAAACTTTCTGGCCCCCCATTAAGAAAGTTTGCCCACCACTGGGTTAGAGACTACTCAATTCAATTCTGAATTCTTTATTGCATTGCATAATGTTGGTAAACAGTTCCTAGAAACAATAATGGCCCTGTCGGAACACAGAATAGTAGGAAAGAATAAGAAGAACGTTTACCTGTTTGTGTATTCTACCATTTTTCTTATTCTTCTAATATTTAATTTATTTAAGAATTTTGATAATATTTTAATTAAATATGTTGGCTTTATTAAAGTTATATAAATAATACCTGCTTGGCGAAGTAGGTATTTTTGATTTTGTACCTACGAGTATTATATAGCTTTAGTTACTTAATTTTGACAAGTGATCTTTAGATAAAAGTAGGCATACCTCCTCAAATGATTATAATTTAATTTAATAATTTATTTATCTCAAAAAGGTGTGGTACAGTCTGTTACAATAAATATAATTGAACAATTTAAGGATCAGTAGAACAGAAAGTAATTTTTTTTTTAACTGTCGACCTTAAGTTAAGATGTTCTAAACTCTTAACCTAGGGTAGGTTAAGAGTTTAGAACATCTTGGTAGGTTGATAATACAGATTTTTTTTGGGTAGGACTCATCATATGACTTCTACCGCTCTGGGCAGAGCTCAGGGCGTGTCAGACTTTTACTGACTAAAACCCACCCGTGTTCCTTCAGTTGCCTGTGTGCCAGCGGCCACGGTATGATAATACAGCCTCCTTTTGTGATACCAATGTATCACAACTGGCATAAATAGCTGTATTAAACGGAGAATCCCGTCAACCCATATACAATTGATTTGTTGATAGTTTCTCTAGAAACTATCAAGGTTGAACTTCCCATTATTATCAAGCTTATTACCGGATTCACACAGCCACAAGGAAATATTACATGAGTAAGTAAATACTCAAACAAAGTATCAAAATACGTTGTTAAGTACTTAACAAAAAGCATGACCGCTGCTAACTCAGGGTCACGTTGTACTAGTGAACTTGATACTGCGTTTACTGACATGGGATTAAGGAAAAAGTCCGTTAAATTCAAATTCAAAGTCAAATTCTTTATTTCAGACTAGTTGAGAGAGAGAGACTAGAGACAGAGTTAGTAGCAACAAAATAACTTAATAACTAGTGTTAGTAATACGATCAACAATGAACTGGTATGGATTCTTACCCAGTGACGCAGCAGAGGGAAATCCCACCGATCTGAGAACATGCTCAGGAGACCGCTGGTGGTGGCGCGTAGCCGGCCGGCGATGGAGGCGGTTCTTTTTCTTATTATAGACAGCCCAAACAGTATCCTAAACGCGTTATTATATTGGACACGCAGATCGCTGTATGTCCTCTGCGTAAAACGGGTCCAAAGAATGCACGTGTGAAAAGACTGACAGTAAGCTTGAAAAGACAATTGATTTGTACATCGTGCAAATCTTCGGACCAGCATGTTACATCGAACAGCCAACGACCTGCGCTCCCTCTCAATATCGATATTATCCTTAGGATCGTCACTGACCCAATGACCCAAGTACTTAAACTTAGTCACCCATGCTAAAGGAGTGCCACAGAGACACCGGGAATATCGGAATAATTTATGGCACTCGCTTTAAACATAATAAGCTGCATAGGACTCACAAATAGCCACCAGTTTCCACAAACCGCCGATCGATGGGCTCAGCAGCACCATGCCATCGGCGTAACTAATATTATTCAAACAAACGTCAATATGACATCCAACTTTGGTGCTGCTAAGCTCACCGATTAGCCGCTTTGTGTACAAATTAAAGACCCGTGGTGAACTTAACTCCCCTGCCTCACCCCGCATTCCAGCTCGTACACATCCGACTGAGCCTCCACCCATCTGACACTATTCCTCTGGTGATGGTACCAGTGATGAAACAAGGATATAATTTCATGCGGTAGTGTTGTATCACTCCTCAACTTATCTCATAGTACCTCGTATGACACCAGGTCGAACGCCTTTGACAGGTCCAAACTCAAACTCAAACTCAAACTCAAAGCATTTATTTCAATTAAACCATTTACAGGCACTTTTGAATTGTCAAAAAGTCGATCAGTTGGAAAGTTGAAGCTAGTTGCCCATTCCAAATCGTAGATCTCTATGGAGAAGAACGGGCAAGAAACTCCACGGACACTCTTTTAAAATCAAGTTGAAATATTACAAAATCTTGGGAACATTATTCTTGTTGCTTCTGTATGTGAGAACAATGTAAAAAAATGTAATTATAAACTAAATAAGCCCTGGAAGTTAGGAGATGACCAGTCTCAACCGACAGCGCCCGTTCACGAACTTGACACGTGGATCAGCACCATCCAGCTCAACCATTTTGTAGGGAACCGAATGATCCAACACACGCGCCACCATCAGTGAGACATTTATGTGAGCATGACATACTCTCAACTGCCATGCTTTTTCAAGTCAACGTACATTATAACAACACAATAAACGGATGCATGGTACTCACATTTACAAAATTCAAACAAAATGCTTCTAAATTATACAAAACTATAGTTTGCAATCTATTTGAAATATTAATAAAATTTGATTTCCTAAAAGAAACACCACTTGAAAGAACTAACACTTGGTTCAGCAAAAATAAAACATTCGTAATGTCACAAAAATTATAATATTATGAACAAAAATGTTCGTAATGTCAGAAAAAATAAAAAAGGGAAGCTTCTCTTTCAAATATTAAAATTTTAACTAGTATGCCCAGGTGGCTGTGGAGCAGGACCAGCATTAAGCCAAGCATTTTTATCGACGATATAATCATCTAACTTATAATAAGCTTGTCTACATAGTGTGCGTTTAATGCATGATTTAAATTTCTTTTCATTTAGTTCAAGAATATCGACTGGTATTTTATTATAACATTTCACACAGTACCCCATAAAAGAAGTGTGTACTTTAGACAATCTGAAACGTGGTTGATCTAATTTGTTCCTATTTCTAGTGTTAAAATTGTGCCTATCACTTATCTTACTAAAAAGATGTCGATTTTTCCGAACATACATAATGTTTTCATAGATATATTGACAAGGTACCGTCATGATGTTAATTGTTTTGAACAGTTCCCTTAGAGATTCGCGTCTGCGGAGGTTATAGATGGCTCTGACGGCCCTCTTTTGCAGAATAAAGATCGACTCAATATCCGCAGCCCGTCCCCATAGCAAGATACCGTAAGACATGATGCTATGAAAGTAACTAAAATAGACCAGTCTCGCGGTATCCACGTCTGTTAATTGGCGGATCTTCCAAACAGCGTAAGCGGCAGAACTTAGCCGCCCTGCAAGTGATGTTAAATGAGGACCCCACTGTAGCTTTGAGTCAAGCGTGATCCCCAGGAAAACCGTCTGTTCGACGAATTCTAGTATCTCCTTATTCAATACAACATGACATTCACTACTTCTAACATTCGGTAACGCAAATCTTATGCATTTCGTTTTCTTTCCATTTAATACCAAATTATTTACAGTAAACCAATTATGGACCTTAACTATAGCATTATTTACGTCGTCAAGCTCCTGTGCACGTCTTTTAACTTTAAAAATCAGTGATGTATCATCAGCAAATAACACCATTTGAGGTCGGTTTTTTAGTAAAAAAGGTAAATCATTTATATATACTAAAAAGAGGAACGGACCCAATATTGAGCCCTGCGGTACACCCATTTTGACTTTTAAGCCCAAGGAATTCACACCGTTTATTTGAACTTGCTGCAGTCTATCATTCAAATACGATTTTACTAAGTTAAGCGCAAGTTCACCCAGTCCGTAATGCCGAAGTTTCAAGAGAAGTGTTTCATGATTCACGCAATCAAACGCCTTGGATAGGTCGCAAAAGATACCTATTGCATCTTGCGCCTCTTCCCATGCGGTAAAGATGTGTTTCAATAAGGTGACACCAGCGTCGGTTGTGCAACGTCCTTTGGTGAAACCATACTGTTGATCGTGTAGGATGTTATTACGATTAAAATGATTGAGCATTTGGTTTAACATAACTTTTTCAAACACCTTGCTGAAAACCGGCAAAATCGATACGGGTCTATAATTATTAGTATCTTTGCTGTCTCCAGATTTGAAGAGTGGAATAACTTTACTGTACTTCATTAAATCCGGGAAAACCCCTTGATCAACACACAAATTAAATATTAATGCCAAATAGGGTGCAACTGTCTCAATAATGGATTGACAAACTTTAGTAGACATGCCCCACAAATCTTCGGTAATTTTGATCTTAAGTTGCTTAAATGCCTTTAAAACGACCACCGGGCTTATATGATTAAATTTGAATTCCACGGGACAGGCTGAGACATTCGCTCTTAATAAATCAATAGCAAGTGCGGGCGAAGAATTTAAAGTTTCTGTAGTTTTAATAGGAATATTGGTAAAGAAAGTTGCAAATTCCTGAGCAACATCGATGTTATCACTAATGAGACCGCGGGAAGTGTCCAGTGTGTAATCATTATTATGCCTTTTGCTTCTGTTCGTTTCATTGTTAATAATTTTCCAAACTGCCTTAATTTTATTATCTGCTGATTTAACCTTGTGGCTAAGGAATGAAGCTTTAGCTACTTTGCAGATATTTTTAAAAGTTTTAGAGTAAGTAGCAACATACTTAGTAAAAGTTTCTGTGTTAATAAACGGCTTAAGGCCATACAGTTCAAATAATCTTTCTCTACTTTTCCTGATTCCTTTAGTTGCCCAGTCACTGAATAAGAATTTAGGGCAAATAGTTTTAGATTTCTGCTTAAAAAAATGACTGAACTCAGTTTGGACTAATGAAAATAATTCTTTGTACATAATATTACCATTATTCAAATTTAGGCCCTCAACACTTAACTTGCTGATTAAAGTGCTATTAAACTTATTTAACTTACCCGATGTTATAGGTCTAGTTTGTATCTGTACTTTTTGAATTGGTGTGTTGGACTCAAAACTAACGGTTTGACCGCTGTGATCAGAAGGGAGATAATTTACAATGGCTTTATCTAAATAGTCGCAGTCGCAAAAAACATTATCAATACATGTAGCAGTAGCCGTAGTTATTCGCGTTGGTTCCAAAAACACATTTGAAAGATTGAATGATTTAAAGAGGCTTAACAATCTCCTACTATTTGAATTATTTTCCAAAATATTAATATTAAAGTCCCCACAAATAATTACTGATTTATTACCAGTTGCAAGTTTTGCCAAAACATCTTCCATTACTGACTCAAATATAGAGTAGTCTTGATAGTTAGGAGGTCTGTAAACGCACACTATACAATGCTTATCTAGCTCAACACAGGACAGTTCAATGCTATGTTCCACTGATAGTTTAACTATGTCTGTGCGAGTCTTAGATTTTATACAATTTTTAATTAATATAAGTGAACCTCCACGAAGCATGGATTTCCGGTTAAAACAACTGCCCACACTATAATTCTCATAATTAATTAACATTTCATAATCTTTCAACCAGTGTTCAGTTATACAAATAATATCAAACATTGTTTTTTCTAAAAACAATTCAATTTCCAATTGTTTGGAAGAAAACCCTTGAATGTTTTGATGAAACAATTTCAAGGAACTCTGCTTAGCCCCTTTTTTACAATTAAATAATTGAAAGCTAGATGATACCTTGGGGACAGTGCAATTAAAAACATTTTTATTGGTACCATCTGTTGTCTTACCTACTAGTTTAAATTAGTATCACTAACTACCTTAATATTAGTATTATTACTAATGTTTGTAATTACAGTAGACTTCGACATACTACTTATGTCTGAGTTTATATTAAAAGCTAATAGCCATGCTATTTGACGTCTAAAACTAATGGGCAGATACGCAGTATCCCTAGTCGATTTTAATTTCTCAACAAAAGTGTTGGTGTCAAAAAATAAAAGTTTGTCACTATAGCAATTAGCTAATAAATGCATATGGTTATTTAGCATATGTATATTATGATTTTGCCTACTTGACAAGTGCTCAAAGTAAGGAAAAGCACACAATATTATTTTCTGACAATTACTCTTCAAGATTTCAGTGACGCTATCAGTGATGTCATCTTGTTTTACATTAGTACTATTACCTACTAACACAGAAATAATGGCATTTTGATCATATTTATTCCCAATTAACGATGCCATTATCTCTTTGTAGGATTTCCCTGGCATACAATTATTAACAGCAGGTAGACTAAGGTTGTTATTCAATAATTTACCTAACCCTCTCCCTAAACTATCTGAGAACATAATAGAATTATAACAAACTTTATTAGAACAAGTGAGGCCACAAGCCTCTGTCTGTGCTACTTGAGATGAACCTTGTATGATCTGTGGTGTATCCTGAGCGGTAAAACAATCTCGAGCCTCCCCAGACCAGGACGGATCCTCCGTTGCCACAGGTTGGAGATTCTCAAGGTTGGATTCCCCCTGACAAGAACACTGAGTAGAGCCCAGAGTCATCAGGTCCACTCTAGCTGGGTCATCCTTACACATTTGCACTAACTCATTTGCAGCAAGGATGTGTTCATTTATTTGTTTTTGAGAGCTCACATATTTAATATAAAGTGAATGGAGTGACTCTTCAAGTACCTCAATTTCAGACTGTAATCTTTGAGTGTCAAATTGATAAATGTTTTTACTATCTTCTAATTTCATTTCATAATTTTTCAGTTTATTTACTAGAAAAACACGTTCTTTCCTTAGTTTAATATTATTGGAACTGTGTTTTTGTTGTTTCCTGAATTTATTGCATCTATTTATGATTTTATTTAGTTTTGCATATTTCTTTATTTTATTTTGACTTACTTTATAGCAACTGTTATTATGTTTCAATATAGAATCTTCAGTTAGGTCTATTGTTACTAAGGAGTGAGGGTTACAGTTAGTTTTAAATAGTTCATGATATAAGTTATTGGATTCCTTAGCCTGAGTACATTCTTTTTGCTGCTGTAACTTGTTAATTCGAACATTTGCATGAATTATTTCTTCCTCTAGGTCCCTAACCTTACACAATGCCTCCTCATATAAGTTACTGCAGTTATGGAAACCATCCGTGACCAATCGCAGTTTGTCCCGTTCATCAACGTCATCCAGATATTTTTGATGTAAGTCAACTAGCTCCTGTTTCAAGCTTGTATTTTTGAAAACGATCTTCTCGACTTCCTTCTCACTATCATCAATTTCCTGTAGCAGCTGATCACATTTACTGTTTGAAGCCTTAAGATCTTGAAGGGTCGTTTTTAATTTAAGCTCCAACTCCTGAGCCGCAGCCTTACGGGTCATCACAGGCATGGTTTCAGGAATAAGTACTGAAAGTAGAATGAAAGAAACGGTGAGAACTAATTAGACAGCTAAACAAAAGGGTAAACTAGAAATGAAAGGAAAAATGAGAGAAGTTAGTGTAGCTTTTAGGTAAATGAGGTAGGGTGCTGAATCTAATTGAAATGCAACTGAAATTATACTATTAAGGACAAAGTTTAATTGATTTTATAGTCTTATAATTTTACTAATTCTTATGTGGGTAGGGTACCTAGAATAAAATTTAAAAAAAAAACATTTACTGATTGCTTAAAGATTGCAATTCAAAACAAAATGATGGGCAACGTTACTGTTGTTATCTACAATAAAACACTACCAGAATTGCAGTATTTTGATAATTCACGACAAAAAGTTTTGATACCTAATCTATGTAAACAAAATGACTAAGACCCCTGCAGGGTGCCAATTGAACCAAAATTTGTGATATTAGGTTTCACTGAGTATGTTAATGAGTCTCAGTTACGATTATGTGCTAATTAAAGAATAAAAACAAACAATACTCCCCCTTTAAATCCGCAGGTCGAGCATCAGCTGTTCGTAATAGGTTACCGGTAACGGTGTGTAACCAAACACTGTGTTTTACTTTGAATTTTTGCAGGAAAACAATAATCCTCAATATTTATTTAATTATTTTGCATTTAGTTATAATATTACACCATAATTACACTTAAAAATTAAATAAAACTAATTTTAAAATACGGAACAAAATTTATACATGTCACTTGGGCAGTCAGTCAAAAAACAGGTGTTTGTCGGGAAGTATAATATTGAACACTTAAACTCGTTAGTTAATTTAATTATGAAATTGTTGAACAGGACAACTCATAATGTTTAGGTTTTAGGTTGATTAATTTTATTTAAGTATTTTAAGATGACATGCAAATTAAGTTTAGCAAGTTTATACGTGAATTTAACTCTTAACACATTTTGAGAAAAACTGTCTGGATTCATTTTAAAATTATATGTTCGAATGAGTTCACACTCCTATATTATTCAGTAATTATTTATAAAGTACTAATATTTAGTAAAGGTATAACGATTTACAAAACCTGATTGTAGACATTTAGACACAAATTAGCATGCATTTGCTAAATGAATTAGGTATCATACTTTTATCAACAATCTCTATTTTTATACGCTTTTTATTAGATTCACCTGTATGTTTATTTGTAACCGACTCCTTTGACTTGATTTTGACCCACTCCAAACGGTCAGTTTTAATTGAAACTTTGTATACTTATCGAGGACCGATGACAATTCAATCATTTAAAAAAAAAAACAAGAAAATAAAATCTGATAAATAACATTTTTGTAGATAGCAGAACTTTAACTTTTTTACTATTATTTTTCTAAGAACAAGTAGATATAAATAACTGCGATTACAAAATAATTTAGTTTGTCACAATTTGTTTTAATTAGAAACAAGGACAGCACCCTATTTCGACAAAAACACTATGAATCGGAATCTGAATCATTTTAAAGGATATTGCAAATCCATTGCTTCAAATGGTCGAAAAATTTATCCGCTCAACCACATAAAAAACGCAATGAATGTTGTTGAACTGTCAAAATAAAAGTCATTCTTACTGTTAGTGTGTTAGTCAGTTACCCCGCAGGGCCAGGGCTCCAGCCCCTATTTCGTACCGGGAATTCATTTTCCCTAGCCAATTACACGAAAACCGAGTTACCGTCACCTCAATTAAATTATTTCCTAGAGTATCAAAGTAAGAAGGGATCATGCATGGCCTCAAATAAACTGTAACCAAATGGTTCCTTAATTGAGTAATTAAGGAACTATTTGGTTTAACTTAGAATTTTATTACTGCTATCTGGGTACCTACTGAATTACCTAACGCATTCCTCAACGGACTATTATATTACCTACATACATATGCAAAGATGTACTAAGAAGCTTCAATTATATTAAAAAAAGGCATTCAGCTGCTCCCGGTTAGAATTGAAGCCGACCCCATCATTTGCCAGGGGTGCGGGTTGTTCGAAAGAGATACCGCGGCCCCTGGCACACAGGCAACTGAGGGAACACGGGTGTGTTTTAGTCAGTAAAAGTCTGACACGCCCTCCTGCTCCACCCAGAGCAGGAGAAGTTATTTGATGATTTCCCACCCTCAATAAAAAAACCCCAACATCATGATCATCTGCTTAGCCTTTCCTCAACTATGTTGGGGCCGGCTTCCAGTCTAGCTGGATGCAGCTGAATACCAGTATTTTACGTGGAGCGACTGCCTATCTGACCTCCATAACCCAGTTACTGGGTAACACGATACCCCTTGGTAGAATGGTTGTCAGACTTTCGTGCTTCGGACGACCCGTAACGATCTGTCAAAGATCCACAAATGACAGCCAAACCCAACGGTTTAACGTGGTTTCCAAGGCACGGAGGGGTCTTGGTATGTAAAGATGGTCACCTATCTACGGACCAACCGCGGCAAACGGAGCTTAACCTGATCGATCGACCCGTGCGAATTTTGTTACTTAGCCACAAGCCCCTCATAGTTGGTAAAAGGCTAGGCAGATAATGTGTTGGAATCGACTTCAGTCTAAGTTTTTACAGATGCAACTGAGCTTCAGTGTTGCCGCATACCTACAGCGTCTTACCTCCGAGCGAATGCCTCCTAAACACACTCATAAGAGAGTCCCGGTTTATTATATGTTTAGTACCACATCCGAGCCCATTGATCCCTCCAAGTATTTATCTCTTCTCTTTCAACATCCATGACTAGCAATTTCCCAACTCGGCAACTCGGCTTTTCTCGACTCGGTCTATCCGGATGCAGCTGAATAACAGAATTTACATGTAGCGACCGCCAACTGACCTCTACAACTCAATTACTAGGTTACTGGCTGTCAGGGCAAGACGCTATTTGATGACGTTTAGGTATATTCTCATGATACTCATATCATTCATACTTGGTTGTTTTCAGAGGGTATGTCAGAGGCGGTGGAAGGGGGTGCAGCTATAGCGTGGCGGTTGCTCGCGACGCTCGAAGGAGGTTCGTTGCTCCTCGCAAGCTCTGCACTCCTGGCCTACAGCGTGAGGAAGAAGATCACTCGACCGCATCGAACGAGGAGGAATATACGACGCGTTTTGGTAAATATAATAATTGGTTTAGAATGTGCTACTAAACCTCGCTTCTTCGTTAATCACATGTATACAGCTCTCGAATATTCCCAAGTTTAGTGCAGACTTTCAGAGCAGTAGATAAGACCTCATTAGTCCTCTAGCCCACGCAGCGCAACATAATCGAATCCAATCAAATATATTTTGGAACAAAAACAGGTAACGTCTAAGGTTTCGTTTAAATAATATGATCCCATCACCTCTTTTAATCAACATATCCTCAATACCGAAGTGCAATGACCAACATAAAATAGGTACTTATTTATCTCTACCTAATGGTTTCTTGGAAGCAGGTAATTATTCCGCTTTAAACATTGCAGTAAACTTATCATAATTACGATTTGTTGCAAATGATTACCATCATGAACAAAAACCAATGAAGACGTCATGATAATTGAAATAATTTACTCACGACTTCATTGTTTTCTAAACCTACGCCACGGAGTTTTCAGGTAGTTATTACCAAAATGGCATGATCACTTTGAAAAAAATAAAAATGATGAAGTGCGTCTTCGCAGAATTTCGTCATAAATAGTAATTATGGTGAGTTCATCCTGTAGGCAGTTTATTATTAGCAAAGATCATTACAGGTAACAAACACGACTAACTTATTAGGAAGAGAACTGAGGAAGCGACTGGAGGAGCGCGGCTGTGAGGTGGACACAATAAATGAGGACGCGAGCCGAGCGAGAATCGGGGCAGTAAGCGGAGCGAACAACGGAGCGGTAAGCGGACCGAGCGGAGCTAAAGTCGACGCGATTGTGGTCGTTGGCGCAGAACCCAAAGCTGATGGCCTAGACGGCATGGCCACACTCGTCACTGAAGACGTTTACGATAACTTAAAGGTAGATAATTAGAGGGAATAAACTGTTTTAATGAATGCTAATGATTATGTATGATGATTAAGGTGAATCTTGTCGAATTTTTTTCCATACAAACTTCGAGAGTGTATTACTCCACTGTTCGACAATGTACATAAAAAAATAAACATGATATGGTTTTGTTTCATTAATAATATTGTCTGTACGGAAACAGAATACTAAAATAAAAAGCCATTAAAAAGTTATGAGCCAACAAAGATTAGTTTTTCATGCTAATTTAACCTAACTTTTGGGCGTGTTTAAGTAATAAAAGAAGTGTACAATCTCCAAAACCAAGTCGATACCGACAAAGCTGAAATATTGAAAAGTTCAATCAACTTCATTGGTCATTGATTTATGCAGTGGTTTTTTCATAAAACCCGATCTTCCGAAGGACTTTTCTTAATTTTTTACGCGCCTGTTTTACTATAACTGATCCTGCATCTCATTCAAAAATGTTTTGCGTGTAGACTAGCATCTCACTGCTCATTACGGGCACTAGGTACCTTTGTCGGACATGAAGCCTGGTGAGACAACGTGCTTTTTTGCCAGGCCCGCCATCGCCAGTGAGTTCGAGCGCGCGACTAGATTCCCCTTAATAAATTAAATTGGGTACGGAGTATAATATGAAGGGTGAAGGAATGTCGAGATAAAAGTTTCTATAGCTTAAAAGCCTACTTGACCCAGTAGGTTATTAATGGGGGTGCGTTAAGGTAATCGATTAATAAATTAAATAAATTACTAGCTTATTCGTAGTAGGCTATACAGGGTAATTTTTTATCCAGTGCGCAAACTGCAAGAAAGAAAGAAAAATGGATTTATTTGTCACAGAAACACGTGCATATAAAAAACAATTACATAACATTTAAAAAAAAGCATGATACCAACATAGATATTTATACATCGGCTTAGAGAACATAAATAGTCGGCAACTGCACGCCGTGACTGTGACAAGAAGGCTTCCACTCAGCATGATGCTGTGCTATGGGACCCACAGCACAGCGCTGATTTTCAGTGGTTACCCGAAACCGACGTACGAAAATCAAGCCAGGTTTTTTTACAAATTAGACAAAACAAAGTAACAAAGTAAAATAATTATAATAATGAGTACATACAATTTTACATTACCCTACAACACAAGGACTGCAACTGAAACTATTAATTCAGCATATCATTCTAGACCCCCAGCTCAGAAATTTTTCGTCAGTAATACATTAAAAAAATCAGCTGTTCCATACATTTTGACCGCGTAGGTATTGCACTTTTCTACGAAACAACTGATTTTTTTTTGGAAAACAGACGTAAAATTTCTGCGCTAGGATAGGCGTCTAGAATGATATGCTGAATTCATGGTTACAGTTTGCGCACTGGATAAAAACTATCCTGTATAGACACAAGCAGTAAAGTGGAAGTGGTAAGTTTGTAAAATCCTATTCCAAGTTACATTTTTATTTAAAAAATATTTTGTATGTAACTGATGTGAATATAAAAAAATATGGTTGTCACGCTCTAATTCTCTGATTTTGATACTCTACCTACATAAGTATGTAGGTAGAGCTTTTTTTTCCACTCCATACAATTCGGTGGACAATACCTACCTTAATTGACAATCAAATTGTGTGGTGTGGAATAGGCGTAACAGAATCACAATATTTTCGAGTACATTTGAACTAATTACCTAGATAATTTCGAAAAGACACAAATCCAACCAAAAAATATTTTCTATTTCAGCTCCTAGAATCGTTATCTTCGCGTGTCCTTGCCGGCGGGAGCATAGCGTGGGCCTGCGCGGGCGACGCGGGAGATAGGGCGGGGTCCTTCAGCGACGCCGGCGCGGCCTTCGACAGTGTGCTGCGGGCCAGTCTGCAGCATGTCGCTAAAGTGTAACTAAAATTTAAGAATTATTCTCTTGATTTTCAGACAAAAGGTCAGATAAAGTAGGTTATGAAGGTGGCTGTTTCATAACGCGGGCAAGACTAACTTAATATTTGGCATTATTTGGGCATAAGGTATTTTACCTGACATTTTGAACTTCAAGGGCTGTGCTTCGTGCACAGCATACGCCACATATTAAACAACAAAAAAAAACAACAAAATCATATGATAATAAATGTTTATTCAATCAAAGTGTACAGACAGGCACCGCGGGCCGTTGCCTTAGTTTGTTTCCAGATTGTCAGCATTACAGTAAGGTACAATGAAGAATAACGAAATCATCAAAATTATCCAATCAGGCTGCATCCAAGTCGTGCCAGCAGCTCGACACTGCTGCTGGTCTTTTAACTTCTTTAAAAGAAGCGTTCTTGCAACTCTGCAACGGTATTTTCTCTCTTCTCGCTACATATCCAACGGTCAAACAAGTTACTTACAGGGTTGAACCGGTCGCCTCGAAGTTTTTGACCCAATCCTTTATCATGTTTACAGTTGGACACTGTTTGAAGTCAGTTAGTTGGTAATGCTCTCTAAACTTTTCCCGGGCAATAGTGTAAGAGCGGTTATTTTTGTAAAACTTTTTCACACAGAACGCACGCTGTTCTCCCTTGAAACGCTCCATTGTTACTAAAAAAAACAAGAAAGTGTATTGTCTATGTCTATGGACCAAACCGATAGAATTTGTACCTCTATGTTCAAAACCAAGAAGCAAAGATAGATAAAAGTGGAGGCCACACTCCAAATAAAAAGAGAAGACAACAACAAGAGAAAATACTTATCACTGTCTCGTTCTTATGTATATATTTAGAAAGAGAGCGTCAGCACACAGTCGTCTTCACTTAGGTATTTAGAGTGTTGCCTCCACTTGTATCTACAAGCTTCATAGTCAAAACCTACATCACAACCCCAAACAACCAAACCGTGCGAAGGCAAAATACAAAAAAAAACGGGCTAGAGAGGTACCGCTATCAACTAATCTTTCAGTAGCGCTCGCGACCACAAGACCAACTAAGCAGTCTGAACCTCGTCTGAACCTACTGTTTTATTTATTTATGTACTTATTGGTTGTATGTTGCAGTTCTCACTGTGAACCTATCTGGGTAGGTCGGTGTGAGGGAGCGGAGCAAGCGGCCGAGCGAGTGGTCGCCGCGCTACTCACTAGTGACGACGCGCCATAGGCTTCTAGGTTTTCTGTCAGGTGACCAAATCTATACTTTTAACATCGTATTCCAGTTTCAAGCTGGAAGCAAGTTCTGGAAAGTATATGGAAATAGTAGTCATTTTTTAAATGTCGTGATTTCATTCGAATACGTGTCATAATGATGCAATCGATGCTAAGATTTCAATACGATTCAATCAAACATTTCGGATGGAAACTCGCCGATTGAAATGACTTCAATATTGTGGGAAACTATAATGTCGTGCAGTACATCTGGAACACATCCGAAATCCTACTTGTAACATAAAAATCTTATTTTTAAGCATACGTAATACGTTCTATTTTTTACAGAAACGCCGCTCACCGAGTGGGGGAATGCCTGTGCAGGTGGCTGAAAATAGTTTCGTGATACTTCTACCTCTCCACCTTGTATTATGAGATGAACTCTTTGTATAGCTTTATTGTACGTTTGGATATTAATAGAATGGTACAATGATTACTGAATTTTGTAAAAATAAATAAATTATGTAATACTTTTATAAGCTGTTGTTTTATTAATGCGAGATAAGAAAATAAATTCATGTGCTTCATATTTTTTTTATCAAATGCCTTCGTATCGTGGATCCACACAAGATACCGTGGCTTTTTAATTGTTTCTGTAATTACGCCATTCAGCTAACAATTTGTGGCCGGCGATCTTTTAGCCCTGTTTACTTAAATCTGAAATGTCACCACTTGCGGGCACAGCTGGCCAGAGGTGAAATTAGGGTGGGGCAGGCAGGGCACGAGCCCTGGGCGCCTATCGAAGGAGGGTGCAAAAAGTCGCCTATTACTAATTTAAAAAAGAGAACACACCAATAAATCATTTCATACTGTTATCTATATCTAAGAAATCTGAAGAGCTACTTGAATATATTGTGCAGTACGTATAGGAATGAAAGTGTATTTCCAGATCTGGATATTTCTATTCAAATTTTCTTAAACTTGCAACATTGCAAGCAAATTTTTTAGCAGGTTAAAATTAATACCTTCGCTATTCAAAGCTATAATTGGTCAAGAAAGGTTATGCGACCTAGCTTTGCTCAGTGTAGACCGAGAAAATAATTTACAAAGGGGCGCAAATATGATGCGTGCCTTAGGCGCCATTTTCAATTGGTATGACCCTGCAGCTGGCTAAAGAGTGATGAACTGATGAGGCATGGGTCAGCCACCTAAACTACTAGATCTTACCAGCATATACAGTTGGCAAAAACTATATTCATATTTCACAGGTGAGCGCTAAAATAATCTTTTGTTGAAATTGGAACCCCGTTTGAACGTTAGTTGATTTTGTGTAGAGTAGCTTTGAGCATCTCTATTCTCTGTGCTGCAAACTTGAAATCGAACGCCATGCTTCTTTATTATATTATTATCTGCGGCAACCCTGAATGAATGAATCTGTCACCTTTCGCAATGGAGCGTTGGACGTGTCCGTAACAACAAAATTTCCTTTTTATTTACTTGTAATGCTGTTACCACTTTAACAGTTATTCCAAATACCATTTACGATTATGTTAAGTTCGTGTGGAGTTTTGTTTATTTCAAATTCGCTGCTGAAACATGGAAGAGGTGAGTTGTTAGGTTACCAATGTTACCATATTTTTGTTGTGTCACATTAGAGCGAAGTTATTGTGTAGTTATTTTGCAATTATTGGGTTTTTAGGAACTTAGCGAGCATGATTTGGAAGAACGGCTGTATGCTATGATACATCATGTGGACGAGACAGAGAGTAACATAGCATCGAACTACAACAATGGGTTGAACATCGCGGAGAACGCGCCCAGGAGCACGGTGCGTCGATACTGGCGCACCAGCGAGCCCACTACTCCGTATCAAAAGGTGAACGTTCAGAAAGACTACGCTGTACCATCAAACAATAACAAACCAGCTGATGTGAACCAAACTAACCAAACACCAAAGCCCAAAGAAGAAAAACGTGACTCAACCCCCAAACCTCCCGCTGCCGATCTGTCTATATTCCAGTCTCTTGTACCACAAAACTTTAAGAGAACCATTGAAATTATTGAAGATGATGATGAACAAGCTGTAGAGCTTGAATCTAGTGATGAAGATGAGGTGATTGAAGTGGCATTACCTCCTAAGCCTACCATTACTATTGAAAGCTCAGACGAAGATGAACTCCACATTATCAACCCGATTTCCCCAACCAAAACCCAAGTTAATGTGGACAAGACAACTACTAGTGGAGAAAGAGATGTTTCAGCGAGTCCCGCACCTTCAGCGGTCTCCTCTGTATCTGATGAATTCATCCGTGGCGATTGTATAGCATTGAACATCTCCTCCCGAAATCAGGAAAATCCCAGCTTTGATTTCAGTCTCCATGGATCAGATCTACTTGGACAAAGTACTCCGTCAAAAAAAAAGAAAAAGAAGAAAACTAAGGAAACTGTGACATCTACTCCAGTTGTTACAGTGACACCTAACAAGGCTACCTCTAATGATGAATGTTTTGCTACACCAAAAAGTAAAGCCAAGAATAAAAAGCAGAAAACCAAATTGTATGCTGTGACAGAAAAAAGTATTCCGAATGCTGATGTGTATGATTCTGACAGTAACCAGTCAATGGACACAAATAAAAACAGAAACTCCTACATAGTTACTGAGAAAAGTCTACCCAGCACTGATGTTTATGAATCTGATTCTAACTTATCTGAATGTGCTAAAGAGATTCCAGAGAAAATACACAGCATTGGTGTTAAGAGTGCAGATCTAAGCATGTCTGTGCATAAACCAAGTGAGCAACCTTTAAAAACATTGAAAAAGAATGAATCCAGTGTCTCTATTGATAGTTCCATTTCAATTGACCTGACAGGCAATGATAGTTTTGTGAATATGAACAATTCCAATATTGAAGAGAGCATCATTATGGGCAATGTGTCTGGATTCACAGAACATGAAGACTACGGAGATGTAAACCTGTCAGGTGATATTTCCAAATTTGGCTCAACAAAAATACCTTCGATTTTGAATGAGAACCTCGATTTTGACAATTTGAAAGGCAAAGACAAGGTTTGCAAAAGAGGCAGATACTCTCTGACAACTCTTCGTGCTGAAATGGAGAAATTCTACAATGAGAGCTGGGGCGGAGAGAATTTCAACCACAGGGAGATACAGAAAAGCATGTCACGTAAGTGGTGACTTTAATATTTCACTATTATTTATTTTCTTCATTACTGTAAGTTTGTCTCATCACTTTCTAATGGCAGTACCAAAAACATTTATTTGAAACATTTCATGGTATTTCTAATTGTAATTAGATACAGCATTTGATAATATCAACTGGATTACTACAGAGTAACTCTACTATTATTAAAAATTAGGAATTTTGGATGTTTGTTATTCAGTCATAGATAGCTTATAACCTGGATTAGCATCGCAGTAGTATGTTTCCCATGGAATAATTTTCAACCTTCATATGGGTGAAGCTGCTGGCAAAACCTAGTTAATAATAAGTAATATTGTTAACACTAAAACTTTCTCCTACAATCATCACACCTGTTTTCCTCATAAAGTTAGGCAGAGGTGTATTACTTACAGTAAGCCCATGTTTAGCTTTTTTTAAATCCTGTTTACATAATTATATTCTTAATAACCCACCCATTCTTAAAACACATTTAAATAACATTGACATGGTTCATCATGGCATCATTAAACACAGTAATTAATTAAAGATATAATTATGTTCAAATTAATCATAATTAATTTCTTTTTAGGTGATAAGAGCTTGTGGGTGATTGATCCTAAGGACAGGGTACCATCATTGGTTAAAAGGAAAGTCACGTAAGTACCCTTTATACATTTTTAATCATAAAATTCGATACCGGTATTCGTTATATACCCTCAACCAGGCGCGGTCCTAGCCAAAGACTTTGGGGCGGTCACAGACAAAGACTACCTACATATTAATAAGAAAATGTATTATATTTTTTTCGAAAAATTACTATTTTAAGCTTTACGTTTATGGCTTTGGGGGGTCATGACCCCTAGGACTCCACCCTCGGACCGTGCCTGCCCTCAACACACAACAAGTTACTATGGATTCAGTACAATGACCGAATAGAATTTTCTTCACCGGGGTCTAGAAACGTGTTCTTAGTTACAGTTTGCGCGTCAAAGTCCCTGCCACCCTGTATAGTTTGTGAGTTCCTTGAGAGCGCCTTTGTGAGCACCCAGATCCAGTGTGATTCATGCAGCCACTAATAATAGTAACTTCATTGTGGAAGAACAATATTATTTGAAAAGAAACTATTATTCATAGGCAGCTTATCAACTCTGGACCTGTTTTCTTATTAAGTATACATTTTTCACAGAACCTTGAATGTTTTTGTTTTAATCATTAATTCAAAAGTATTTTACATTCAATGACAAAAATCTGTGATCATTTCACAGAACCTAAATCATATTTTTATTTGTATCATAATTAAAATTTCCAATGTAATCTACCTTAAAATGAAGTTATAATAATAAAGTTTTCATTCATAAGACCCTGAAACTGCACTTATGTGGCATGTTTGTTACGTTACATGCTACATTACTCGTCATGTTACATTACATGCCACATTACTCGTCATGTTACATTACATGCCACATTAGTTGTCATGTTACATTACATGCCACATTACTCGTCATGTTACATTACATGCTACATTACTCGTCATGTTACATTACATGCTACATTACTCGTCATGTTACATTACATACTACCATTACTCGTCATGTTACATTACATGCTACATTACTCGTCTTGTTACATTTCAGCTGCAACTACTGCAACCGCACTGGCCACCGAGACGACACGTGTCGCCTGAAGCCGCCCGTGTGCTACATGTGTGGCTCTACGGGACACTTCGAACCGAGGTGCCCTAGGAAGATCTGTGTTAATGTAAGTACTTTAACCAATGATTCTACTTGTGTTGTTATCGGAATAAAGACTCCACAACAGTGACAAAAAACTAAAACCAGATAAAATATTCCTGAAATCATAGCCTCATAGTCGCATGCCGTAATCAATTTTATTTTATATTATGCAATAAATATCAAATCATTTTATCCACAAACTATTTCATTATCTTTCAATATCTTATAACATTCAAAAATATTACACAATTCAAAATATGGTGCAATCAATCTTGAGGTCTTTCTTGTTTTATTTTATTTAATCAGTTGAATGAAACACACACAAACACAACAACACAAATAAAAAACACAACACACGAAACACATTCCCAGATAAAATATGGTGGTAAAACAAGTCGCAAGCTTTTTATTTTATGCCGTAAATCTCGTGCCGTTTCAATCGTACTTTTCTCGACCGCGCCTGCCGTGAACTTTGGCGTTTGGTATAACTACCGTCCGTTCAATAATAAGTCATTATCTATCTATAATTAATACGTGAAGCAAAAAATTTGTGAGTATGAAATTTGGCACAGTTAAAGTTTGTATGGAGAAGGGCAAAAAGCTAATATTTTGTAATTATGGTCGAATTTCGTATTTTTTTATTATGGTCAAATTTCGACCACTGGGCAACCAGTAATTATCGATATACATCGAGACATATAGGCGTGATCTTATGCTATTGAAACATTTCTGGCGCAGCCGTGAGGCACACAAGTTTTTTAAAGCATATCACTTTTGTATCGTTGTTTTTTATTCCATTAACGGTCGCCAAATAAATGTTATTCTTTATTTCTATTTAATTGAACTCTCTATCTACCCATTTCCAGTGCGGCTCCCCCAACCAGATGTACACGCACATGTGCCGCAACTGCTGCAACTGGGGCTCCCTGTGCTGCGCCGAGTGCGGCCAGAACGGGCACCCGGCCAGCCACTGCCCCGACACGTGGCGCAGATACCATAATACTGTAAGTTTTCGTGTGTATACATACTTACTACTACACAGAAGACCAATTCCCATGTTTTAAAAACATTCAAAATCTAGTCGCAGCCTTATCTCAGCGTCATTTTTTTTTTATTGATGTGTCGGTCAGCCCTCGATCACGCCTGACGGTAAGCGATTGATTAGGTCTATGACGGAAGGGCAGGGCAACTTATATCTTACTAGCTTGTTGCCTGCGACTTTGTTTGCGGTCCAGGATGAAAAGTAGCCTATGTCCTTAGCCAGGTCATGGTTTATAGTCTGTGTGTCAAATTCTATTCAAATCCATTTAGCCCACTGAGTAAATACAAAGAGGAGACGGCCTAAACAACTGTGCACTGTGATTCTCGACTAGGTCCTGACGTCATCAAGTAGGCGTGGACTTAGTCAGTGTATTGGTGCGTGTCAGGAGGACCTGTCAAGTAACAAAAACACAGGGCCGTAATTAAAATCCAATTATTGTACCGAATGTCCCGCGGCTGTCTCATAAATGGAAATCTAATACCTTTAAACGAGCAATTATTGTATATATATAATCTGAATCTCGGATATGGCTTCGACGATTTTCATTAAATTTAGTATGCAGAGGGTTTCGGAGGCTATAAATCGATCTAGCTACGTTTCATTTTTAGAAAACGTCAAACCAAAAAAAAACTGAGCAAAGCTCAGTCATCCAGGTGTTACTCATAAAAAATGCAATCTATAAATTAAATATTCTGTTTAAAATCATTTATTTAAAGTACTTTCCCTCAGTGAGACAACTAGTATGGTCCATACTAGTTGTCTCACGGGGGGAGAGTAAAGAACAACTACCATACTGTATGGTAGTTATTTACTTAATTAAAAGTACTTAAAGCCTATCTAGTTTATTTAGTAAAATTTTAAATGATGTATGATCTAGATTTCTTTCCGAAGATAATCTAAGACAGCAATGGATTACAAAAATGAATATCACTATTTCAATTAAAAAAAATACGTATCAAGATGGTTCGCAAAATTAATACAAAATAACTGAGTACTCCCTGGTAGGCAAATTCTGAGTACGAGCCTGTTGCATCCTGCACCTTCCTGCACCCAATTTAGTGTGAGATACTTACGTCACTACAAAGTAAAATCTACAAAACGAGCGAGTAGTTTTGCTATTGACCGGTAGATGGAAAATAAAGAAGTGGGCGGATCTAACCCCCTCACCCCTCAAATTGTCCCGCATTGTTCCTTAGGGAAATCTAATTACAACATCTCCTCTTTGTATTTACTCCGTGATTTAGCCGTTTTACTTGTTTTATTTTGTTTTTGCTTGTTGGCAGTAGGTTTAATCCCCAGGTTCCCAAGTCCAAACGACTAAGTGTTACTAGGTTATTGAGTCCCGGTCATAAAAAGGGTAAGAACTGGTGATGACAATTTGCAATCTCAAAACGAAAACTGCCTAACAGAAACATTATCTCTCCGACAGATTGACAACAATTCGCCTATGGAGCGCTGCAACCAAAACAAGAGGCACCACCAGCTGTACTGCAGCGGGTGTACGCGCCGGGGCCACCTCGTGCACGCGTGTCGCGTCACGTTGCCCTTCTCGGGTCTGCCCATCAACTCGCCCTACGTATGTCTCTACCGGCCCCTGCACCAAGCGAGCCCCACCCCGGCCATCGCCCCTGCACCCGCCACGCCACGCAGCAAGCGACACTCCAAGTCACCCAGCACACATGAAACGCATGTCAACAAGAAGAGGAATCTGTCAGCTGGTGACGAGTATGAACGACACAACACTAAAAGCCCCGCGCCGCAAAGGAAGACTTCGGTCAGCAAAGATGTTGTGGAGGAAGCCATCAAAACAGATTCTAAGGAAAATGAACAGAATGATAATAAATATCGAGGTGCCACAGAAAAAGCACTCAACTTCATTCCGATCTCTTCCGCAAACCATGACAAGGAAGGCAACATGATTCAAGACAATGAAATCTCTTCAGACACTAATGATGTTGTTACTTCCGCCAGGATTTACATCACGAACGACATTATTGATAAACTCACATCTGAAGAAGGGAAAGCCTGGCTGAAGGCAACCACAGATAAACACTGCGTAGAAGTAGAGAATGCAGTAATAAACTCTTTTTTAAATATTAAGGGCACGCTTGAAGACCAAATGGCTTTCCAAGCAGAGCTTCGAGACTGGTTCAGCCAGCGCCAGCCCAACGTGACCGACGACAAGCCCAAACCAAGCAGCGAGGGCGACACACGACACGATTACTCCAATGAGCAGAATGTCTGGAGTAACCTGCCTAAGAACAGACACAATCTATTGCGGCAACTCAGCAACGCGCTCAACTCATTGAAGGAAGATATAGGAGACCCTAGCGCCTTTTACAAAGAGCTGACATTCCTTCAGAACCGTCACCAACAAATTCTGAAACAGAAAGTCATCAGCCCTAAACAGCTGAACAACAACCGAAGCAACATTAACCAAATGCTCAAGAAGCTGAACATGGTGCTCATCGGACAGGCTGGCCTCGCCGACGGCACCGCACACGTCACTGAACTGTATTCGTTTCAAGAGAAACTCATGAATTCAAGGCTGAAGATTATACCTAACGACGTTCGGAATAAGATCGCACACCACTACGCGCTTATATTTACCTCGCTTCCCAGGAACGACTACTTAGATTTACTGAAAATGTATCACATGTCGAGACAGTCGACAATCATAAACAAGAAGAAGAAGGCGTTGAAACCCAATCCTAAAATGAACAGATTTAAGGTAAAAAAAGTAAACAGCATTCCAACACAACCTACACAAAACGGTATGACAGAGAAGACGGAGGAACTGACGGGTCCATGCTGTGACCTGCACGTAATGCGCAAGCTCGCGTTCTTCCACAAGCGGCTCATGAGCACGCGCTCGGCCGCGCCCGCCGCTAAGAAGACGCGCGGAGAGCTCGTCAGGAGGTTGCACTCAGCCATCGCCTCGCTATACAGGAGAGAGAAAATGTCCTCAAAAAACATGAAGAAGATCAGAAAGCTGCAAGAACAGGTGCAGATGTTCTTGGCTAATGTATAAAATATAATTAGGAGATAAAGGATTTTATGTTGGCGCCAATCAGAGGCGTGCTCGGCATAAGGCGAGCTGGCATGTATTATGTGTGCTCCCCGAATGGGATCACTTTATGTTTGTCTCAACTTGCCGGTTTGGTGTAATGGCACTTTATCGTGCGCGTGAATTATTAAACTTCTTAGTGTAACGCATTCCTTTGTTTACTTTATATGTACCCTTACACATCCACGATTAAATTGGCGAAACAAAATTTAAAGAAATTGCCGTCTATCAGCTGTCTTGTAAGTCTGTACCTGCTCTACCTCTGCATTAACTTGGTGAGGACCAGTTAATCGGAGTTAACGCAGAGGTAGGCCTCAGCAGGCCTAGACAAAACACATTTCTGTTAGAGTTCACGCCAAACGCCACGCCAAAATGTACGGGAATTACATTACCTACGGAAAGATTACGTCGTGTCCGTTCCGCAGATAATGTCATTCCCATACATTTTGGCGTAGCGTTTGGCGTGAACGCTAACAGAAATGTCTTGTCTCAGGGCCCAGGTAATTTTGGACAGGCTTTGGCGTAAAGAGTATCCATAGTAAGTCAGTTGTTACCATGCTGGTTACAGCTAACTCAACCGTTACATTGGTGATACTGCCATCCCTCAGATGTAAGCAAAAACAGATCTATATAATGGACCGAATGGCCCCCATATAATAATCGATCATTAATTTATTTTTTACTCATCTAATCCCACTCTGATGGACAAACCTGACCTAGAAGTTTTCTAGATCTAAAACGCAGTGACCTTAAACATAGATATTTGTATCCCCTTGTATGCATTAGATTATCCAATTGACTACAAGTTGTATTGAAGGAACATCATTTGCATCTATTGAATTCTCAATTGACTCTCACAATGTGACCCAGCACGAGGCCATTTCGCTTCAATAACTATGATTTTCATTCTAAATAATACACAGTCAGACTCCGGGCGTTACATGTGATTTCATTATAGTACAAGACAGATTACAGTAATGTTAAAATTATGTAGTGATTTAGTAAGTTTCAAAAATATTATGGCACATCACTAGAGGGGATACGTCTACGTCATCAAACAAAACCATACCCAAAGCCGTACGTCTACGTCATTCGTGATAATTGATAAGTTTGATACTTGTTGATTTGATAAAATCATTTTGATCAACAGCAAAACAAAACTTTTAGTAATTGCTTACAAAATTGATAATGAAGTCTAAGTTTATGTTTAGTGTTCTGCCAAAATTTCAGTTAATTTTATTATTATGCATCATAAACTCGATTTGTGGTCGAATGGTAAGGAATCGGCAATATTTATTAAATGATTGTGATTGGAAGATAATTTAAACGGGCTTTTTAATGCGTTCAGTTTGGGGAAGAAGGATACTACCCAGCCGGCTACTACGACAGCCAGCAAGCTCAATACGAAAAAATTAAAACTGCGCTCACCAAATTGGAACACGGTATGTATAGTAGCTAGCGCAGCGATTAAAATAATTATTAATCGCACGATTTCTACGTATTTAGCAGCTAATCTGAAAAAACAAGGATAGTAATATATCTACAGGAAATTATTACTAACTCCTACAAAAAGCCCACTACTGTATTGCAAGTGATTTCCCTTGGGTATTCCCCAGGCACCAAATAAAAACAATTGATTACTATGAGCTTTATTTGATAATAATATTACATTTCGGTTCGGACCCAAACTAAAACTATTGGCCAAAAGTTTTGATACTTGTAACAAATACACATTAATGAAAATCATAATTTATTTGATTTAATTGTACTTTATTGCTTTTAATAGCTGTCTTTACCGACAATAAAATCATAGATGTGTAGAAAGTCACATTCACTACTTATTTTTTTCATTTAGCCCCACAATGGGTGAACGACTGGCCCGACCCGTCCATCAGGATGGGCCAGGTATCAGGAGTGGCCATCGACAACTCCGGCCAAGTGCTGGTGTTCCACCGATCCCACAACCTATGGGATGCCAACACTTTTAACAACAGAGATGTGTACCAGGGCATTGGGGAAGATCCTATTCCAGAACCCACAATACTAGTGCTAAATGATACAGGGGAGATGGTTGACAGTTGGGGACAGAACTTGTGAGTAATTGTAATCCTACTTACTATATTCTACATGTGAATGTTTGTATGTTTGTTACTCAATCACGCAAAAACAGCAGAACAGATTTGACCGAAATTTTTCACGCAGATAGTTTATAAACCGGATTAATACATAGCATACTTTTAATCCTGGTAGTATGTCCCCAAGATATCATTTTCGACATCCATGCGGGTGAAGCTGCTGGCAAAAGCTAGTATTCAATATAATATTTATTAGGCTCTTCAACAGAGAGTACCCTATTACTTTGCAATTTGCATTTCTTGTAGCCGTTTCCTTAATATTCAATAACTCTTGGAACTATTATGTATTGTAAAGATTACTGTATGTAGGTACTTATTGATTCTATATATAAATGATACACCACTAAACTAACTGCAGTATTGTCTCTCTTTCTCCCTTGAATCCAACAAAAAGGTTGTCTGTAAAATATTGCTTTTAGTGATATGACCGCCCATAGGGAATAGGGTAATAGGTAAAACAGGCTGTTGTCGGCAACTCCATATCAAAGCGCGTATTTTGCGTACGGGTGGGAGATTCGGTTATTCGATCCACCCCAGCACCTCGAGAAAGAAAGGCCAGCACCGCCTTGGTGTTGCTGTCAATCATCGTATGGTACCTGGGTTACCACGGTATTTTGCCCTGTAATTGGTGACCACTGGGCAGTTTAACAGCACATGACCTGCCGTCTCGTCTTCCTCCATGCAGGCCCTGCATGTTGCGGACTGTCTGTTTCTCGTGTGACAAAAAGATGTTTGTTAAATGACCCATAGACAGTTACAGCAGCTGTAACTGTACGCAGCTGTGGTTTGGAAACGAAACAGGTTCTACATCTAGTTAGACGAAGAACCTGTTTCGTGAGGCGGGTGTCCATCGTAGGAAGTGCTTCCTTACCTTGCCTGCACTCTCTTAGGTCCAACCATATTTTGTGATGTTGATCCCTGGTTTGTTTCCTTACTAGAGTGCGTAGGTACCCGAAGGGGAGTGGCGCAATGACTACTAGAATCCTGGCATGTGTTCACAATAAAATTATTAAAACATAATACAATTATTAACAGTTACCAGTTGTCCAACTTTAACAGAAGCATTAATTAAAACAAATTCTCCTAGGTTCTTCATCCCGCATGGCATAACAGTGGATTATGAAGGCAATGTGTGGGTGACAGATGTGGCCCTGCATCAGGTCTTCAAGTTTACTCCGTATGACAAACTGAAGCCAAACATCACCTTGGGAGAGAAGTAAGTTTTTGTTTATGCCCCATTTAATAAGCATTACACTATAAAAAATTAACCTACTTTGGAATATAATGTGACCAAAGTATTTTCATGTTTTTATTAAGTTTTCAATAAGGCTTTTGATGGAGTATTTCACAAAAGTTTGCAGTAGATATTGTAATTTTGTATTGTTTTTGTTTATCAAATATTTGTAATTCAATGTAATTAGAGGCACACAAACAATCCACGGACATTCCTTTAGCTTCTTTGCAAATTGGACTAAATCCATTATTACACTCGTTCAGGGATACCACAAGGTTCTCAACTAGACATGTTCTAATTTAAAAAAATGCTTAATGCGTGACAGGTAAATTATGTTTTTTTTTTATAATTTGTACAGTAGCTAAAAGAATTAGTAATGGATTTAATAGGATTTAAATTCGAAGAAATGACCACACTTAAGTTATGGGTAGATGTATAGTAGTTTATACAAATTATTTCCTCTTGAGACTATGAGCTTATTCCTTTTGCTTAACTTTGATGTGGTATCTGTTATTGTTTGCCATGTTTATCCTTAGACGATAAATACAAAAGAAGATGTTATTCTTATATCTCCAGAGTTGTAACAACATTGTTTATTTATTGTTATTGAACCTAAATATGTAAACAAGTAAACAAATGATAGGTATACAACGTGTCGTTTTGCATCCTCGTCAAATTCAAGGAGGTAACTATGCTAATGATTCTCGACACGAATCAATAATAAAATAAGTAGGTTTTTTTTTGTTTTTTTTTTTTTTAATTTTAAAACGCGGCCCGTGTGATACCGCACTGTAACTGAGTAACCTGGGTTCAAACAGTCTTCGTCGCACAAACCAGTCCTCGAATTACTTGTTGCGATTTTTTATTTTATGGCTATGAAAATACAGTCGAGAACGCAATGGTAATTGAACCATTGCGTTCTACTTATTTTATTATTGATTCGTGTCGAGAATCATTAGCATAGTTACCTCCTTGAATTTGACGAGGATGCAAAACGACACGTTGTATATTGAATGAATTTGTTAATTATTGAAACATCCACATTATTATATATGGTGACTGGTAATTAGTGACCGATATTTAAACACATGATTGTACTCATCATAACAAACAACTTTCCCAAAGCAACGATTTTTTTACCTCACCTTATTGACCCCAATTTTATAACCCCAATAGAATATTGAGTACCTACCTAACAAGAATAATACACCATCAGCTGTAATTTAATTTAGTTACCTACAAACAAACAAACAAAATGAATCCACTTTAACCATGCATTATTCTTTTTTCATTCATTTAACAAAGGACCGCGCGCGCGATCCGTACGGTGGTTAAATTAATGACAAAAGAATAATCCCCTTATTTATAGACGCTGCTTAAAGTTAATTAATGACTAGCGACTGATTAAACATACATTTTTGACGTTTAGATATCTTTAACTTTAATAATCGTTTATGAATATACCCCTAAGTGTTCTTTTTAGGTACTCAATATTCTATCGGGGTAATTCGGGATATGCGCAAGGTAAAATAAAAAAAATCGTTTGTTTGGGAAAGTTGTTTGTTATGATGAGTACAATCACGTGTTTAAATATCGGTCACTAATTACCAATCACCTTTTATAGATTTGTTGATGTCTTATGAAGCTATTTTCATATATGTAAATCGATAGCTCTTTGCTAGTCATGAATTCATGATAGTTACACCCAACTATTATGTCGTTGACATGTATCTTCCGATCTACCCAAGTAGCTAACCCTCTTACTAAGAAACACGGGATAAAGTTATACCAGGAATTACAAAGAAATAACCATAGTACCGTACATTTTCATTTGGAATAAAATAAAGAAAGAAAAAGTATTTATTAGACTCGTACAGGAATATCCACTACACGCACTATTATACTTTATTCTGTGTTTATTAGTAAGAGGGTAAGCCTATGGGTGGTCGGACATCTGACAAAGATACGTCGCGTAGCGCTAGAAAAGACAAGTAGAGGCAAGCTTATTAAGTAATTGTTTTCATTACTTGACCCTTGAGCTCAAACATTCAACCTCAACCGGTGATGCGGTGGAAATTAACGAAGTTACGCCGGACGCATCTTCCGTCAGATGTGCGGCCAACCTTATGGGTAATTGGTCTCTAGCCCCCATATTAATAAACACGGACTTCACGGAATAAAGTAATGCCAAACTTCAACCTCGAAAATCGTACGGTTAATTTGAAATTTACACCGGTTGTAACTTTACTCTGCGTTTATTAAAAGGTATCCCCACCTTTTCAATCATAGGTTTATACCCGGCAATGATGACAAGCACTTCTGTAAGCCGAGCGCGGTGGCTGTCCTCACCAACGGCGACTTCTTCGTGGCGGACGGCTACTGCAACCATAGGATCGTCAAGTTTTCATCAGACGGAACCATCATACTGCAGTGGGGCATCAGTGAGTACCTGCACTGCCACTTTGTCCTGGTACATTTCTCGTGACATTGCTTTAGTAGATACTAGCTTTTGCCCGCGGCTACGCCCGCGTGGATGTCGGTTATCGCGTAAAAAAGTTGTCTATATACTTCTCCATATCCCAGACTATATATATTAGCGCCGCGAGTTGAAAATCGAACATTCTGTTTTTTCGATGCGTTAAGAGTCACTCGCGCTGAACTCTGTTGGATTCTCTATGCTCGGATCAACACCGAGAGTTAAAAATCCAGTGCGCGATAAAATCCCGCTGCTATTTTAATACGTCCGTGGGGACGTTGACTAAGGGCTTGTACACAAAACTGCGATGCGACGTCGCGTCGTGTATTTTTACGATACTAATTACTTCATAAAATGTTTCTATTTCATCCTGTCTTGCATTATCTATGAATAAAATATCCATTTCAAACACTATTGTAATTTTGCTAGTGTGAGATCGGAATTAATTATTTGGATTAAGCGCCGCGCCGAACGATGCGACGTCGCATCGCAGTTTTGTGTACAAGCCCTTACATACATTGATATACAAAAACCCAAGATACACAATTAGCGTCTCAGAAACGTCCGCATAAATAGGGCGCAATGTGCGCAGATGTCGTGTGCCGTAGTATCGTCAGTCATCTTTCATTCAGTCTTTTTGAACATTGCTTTGTAAAACCACTGTAAGTCATGCGTGTAAGGTTGAATTTGCAAACAAAAACTGTGTGTTTTATCATAACTATAACCACTGACGTATAATTGGGGACAGTTTTGACTGTTACTTTTATTCCAGACTGTGCATCTTGGGTTTTTTTTGTATTAGTATATTAATTCATTATCATCACACAGGTCACGGCAACTCTCCGTTCGCGTTCAACGTGCCTCACGCGCTCACTTTAGCAGAGGACCGCGGTTTGGTCTGTGTAGCTGACCGGGAGCGCGGCCGGGTGGCTTGCTTCCGACACGACAACGGAACCTATGAGGGAAGCTTCAGCAGCTGGCTTATGGGCGGCAGGCTGTTCAGTGTGGCATATGCTCCTGTGCATGGTGAGGCTAAGTCTCCTGAGTCAAATTAAATAAGTTAGCTAAATTAAACATAATCTTGAAATACATAATTATCAGCAGAGTGGGGCTTGTGGCTAAGTAGTACAGCTGTTGGGATCGACCGATCAGGTTAAGCTACGCTTGCCGCGGTTGATCCGTGGATGGGTGACCATCTCTACATACCACGACCCCTCCGTGCCTCGGATAGCACGTTAAACCATGGGTACCGGCTGACATTCGTGGATCTTTTGGTTCGTCAGAAGCTAGACTCTGACAACCAGTTTAACCGACGGGTATCTTACTACCCAGTAGCTGGGTTGTAAAGGTCAGATAGTCAGTCGCGCATGTAAAATATGGTATTCAGCTGCATCCGGTTAGACTGGAGCCTGACCCCAACATACTAAATAAAAAACTGATTTTCTCAACTCATATAGTTCAAGTAATTCCACTACCGGCGTAGTTGACCCCAAAAAATATCAAGTCGTTTTTATTTCATTATGTTAGAAATCGACACACAATTATTCAGACGTAAAAAAAGCAGCGCAGTTGACCCTGTGATAAAAAACTAAAAAAATTAAATAATTAACGAGTGCATTAAAAAAATGCAGCTATATATGTTGAATCGGCAACTATGTTGTCGTTGCTATATTTCGGTTTAAGAGGTACAAGTAAAACTAGGCAGGTCTATGTTGGAACTTATGCTCATGTCCGCTCGTTTCTTTGACCCTTGGTTTGCAAGTACCTATAAATAATCAGTGGTACGTAGTCACTGTTTCAAAATGGTGAACGATAACATCGTGAGGAAACCGGCATGTACTAGAACCAGAAAATCGACGACATGTGACATCTACCAACCCGCACTGGGCCTGCGTGTAGATCACGGCCCAGTCCCTCTCACAGAAAGGAGACCTGTGTCCCAGCAAAATCAAAAAATCATTTTTTTTATTTTTTTGTGGGTGGGAAATCATCAAATGACTTCTCCCGCTCTGGTTGGAGCAGAAGGGCGTTTCAGACTTTTACTGACTAAAACCCACCCATGTTCCTTCAGCTGCCCGTATGCCAGGGGCCGCGGTATCTCTTTCGAACAACCCGCACCCCTAGCAGGCATTGGCCCTTGCGGGCCCCACCAGCTGCTGCTGACGTCCTCCTGCGACGGGTCAGTACAGTGGCCCCGCCGCCAACCACTTTTCGGCCGCAGGGGATAGGGAGAGCGGCCAACGCTATACCGACACTCCTCTTCCCCTGCGGCCCCACCGCGTCCGCCATCAAACGGTGGCGGCCCAGTCCAGGCTACGGCAGGGAAGAGCGCTACTCAGAAGTACCGGCACTCCTCCTCCGCCGCAGCCTGTAACCCTCAGCCGCGATGCCTCCCATTCGACATCGCGGCCCGCCTCAGTTGCGATGCCCCTCACCGCAACCTACTTTTTGGCCGCTACGTCGTCGGCTTGGAGGCACAAGCCCTGACGAGCGGCCCCACCTTGGGGTTCCTCTTCGCTTCACCGTGAGATGTCCACGGGGGGTGACCACGGTTACTGAGCCCCCCCGCAACGACAATGCGGGAACCCCACTGGGGGGGAAATATTTTATTTCACATAAACCTGCAAGGGCACTTATGTAACGTCAGAATTTAGGTGCACGGTACCAATTTGTCGCTTCCTATGGAGAAGAGCCGGCAAGAAACTCCACGGTTACTCTTTTAAAAATAATTGGCTTTTATAATGTTTTCAAATTACAGTGATATTAGGTATGGGAGGACAGTGCAGGCCTGTCAATAAGTACTAGGTACTTAGAGGAATGAAAATAAAGAATATAAACTGTAGGCCTACAACGTTCTCTCATTCACAATATGTAAAAGAATCTATATATAAGTAAAATCAACCTATTATATATACCAGCAATGCGATTATTATTGGCTTATGCTTTAAGCCTAGTATCTACTCCGCAACATTTGACGCTAACATGTTCGGCAACGTTGCACAACAACGCGCGACGTTGCCAGCTGGCGCGCAACACGACGCACAACAGACAACTTTACTAAACAAACGATGCCCGTTGCCTTTCAATATGATGAGCCACAAGTTGTGAAACATGTCGCGAATCAAATGTTCCTAGTGGATACGAGGCTTTATGCTACGTAGCCAGTTTCCATCTTAAAAGTCCTACTTAACACGACTTTCTTTACCCATACAACTAAAAGCCGCAAAGCAGATTTGCTAACAAGAACTTAATCCACAGGCGGCCGCCTCTACGTAGTAAATGGACCCGACAGTCCCTTACCAAACCCGGTACCAGTGCGTGGCTTCGTCATCGAGTTCTCGACCGGCCGACTGATCCAAACCTTCGCTCCCGACGAAGGTCTACGTAACCCCCACGACATCGTCACATCAGCTGACGGCTCCAAGGTGTATGTCGCTGAACTGAACCCGTTTAGGGTGTATAAGTTCGTTGATGAGGCGCTCAGGAATGAAAGCCGGTTGGAAAAAAATGTGACGTCACACGTGAAGCCTACCGCGACTGTCGGTGAGTAGGTTTGTGTCTGTTCGTTGTGTTTTGCTTTTGTTTTTTTTTATGCGCATGAGTGATAGTGAGTTATTATTTCCCGGCAACTTATTGGTAACTTAGTAATGCTAATGAGTATTCTAATAGATAACATGTTCGGGAAAAATAATGTATTTAATAATTTTACTCTAAATGAGAAAAATTGATATATCTTAGACAAATGCAGTCGGAAAATGTTAGTTTCAGTTCACGAAATAACAAAATAATTTTTAAAATTCAATTCAAAGATTTCAGTATTTTTAATCTGTTTTTAACACCATGAAATAGTAGCTGCCATGTTATTGCGGAATACCGCTGAATACACTCATCAACTGAACAATGCTATTGTTATTTTCGTAATCAAAGTAATTGTTATTGAAATAATATCTTACATTCAGGAACAGCAAACCAACGATAAGTACCTAGAATAATTACTCATTTTTTAAATTATAAACAATTATCATACAAAATAATTCAGCGCATTTGTTTACACAGCAAACTGACGTCATACCCACAGAGCAATATGGCGTCCACTGCGTCCAGCGTTTTCGTCAAATTGCGCGCGATAAATGAAACTGGAAAATTTAAAAACATCTTTATGGCACTAATCGATTCAATAAAAATATTATTTGTTTTTTAGTTTATTAGCATTTTAGAATCTAATTAAGACACTTTTAAAAAATGATATATGTGCCAGCCCTAGACAATTTTATGAAAAAGGTATTCCGTGGGATCAAATGAACTTACAGTAGAAGTATTGACGTTTTGAACGATTATGATTCTGCAAAGCCACTGCCATACAGGGAACGTGCACGAACACGAGAGCCATGGTGTGGTCAAAAAAAGAAACTGTTTAGACCTGTCATCGTGTTGCCGCCAATGTATAAGATAGTGTTTACATTATATTTATATCGTTTTGAATGATTAAAATTATAAAATATGGGTTCCGGCCGATTAATAATGATCGTCAGCGTGGTCAAAATATATCCAAAGGCCAAAAACACTTCCGAGTCCGGGCATGTCTTAGATGTAGAAGTAACAGTTATGGATCCTGAAAATGCAGTAATAACTAGTAAAATTGTAGCTCAAACGACGATTTCTAATGTTTATGATGTCAAAATAACTGTAAAGTATTTTCTGAATTCATTTTTCACTGAAATATTTTGTCTTTATTATTATTTATGTTCATGACACCTTCTTTTCAGCTTGATTGCAATATAAATATTTGAAGCTGTGCTTACATTTTTCTTACTACTGCTACTGCTTAAAGCACAGATGTGCTTCCATTTTAGTTACTTTAAAAATTCACCAGGTAGTGCTATAACAAAAAATATTTGAGGTTATGTTTACTTAGATCGTTTGTATTGAATAGTAGTATTATATACAAAACTCAGGTATTTTTACAAATAACATTATTGAGTAATTTCTAAATGTTTTGAAAGTCATACTTACATCTTTTTTTTCTGCATTTATCGACTTTTGTCGTTTATCACGTAACCAAGGAAAGTAAGTAATATCCGTGGGAAAGTAATAGAATTTCACACCATTTGATTTATTTTGAGTTTTCTTTGAAGTGTTCGAGCATTCAGAAACACAACAATACATTTTTACTTAGTAATTATGTTTTTTTTTTCACTTCATATAAGAGATTATTTTATTACGTGAAGTGTCAATTTCAAGTAATGATTCCGAGAAAACTTCGGATTTGCGCCACTAGGTGGCAGACGCAGACCCTTCGTCGTGCACGTTCCCTATCTGTTACCGTCACGAATCATTTTTGACGTGACGTCTTATAAATCGATGAACGCCAACTTCACGCACGAAAAAGCATGACTCATGTCACGTTCCGTCTGAGCCGAGCGTGCAAGCGAAAGCGCGAAACAAGCGATAGAGAGGCACGATCGGCCTGTTTTCTTATGACGTAATCACGTAAAATGATAGTCCGTAAATAAACCGACTTTTTAATCAATATACAACCTGAAAATGACCTGCAAATTGGAAATCTGAATTCCACGGGCTACCTTACCGCATCCACCTTACTTTCCGTGGATGTACATTTTTTGCTTGTCGCGCTTTTGTCTCTACCCTGATACAAATAAGGTTCAAAATCAATCATGACAGTAGTATTGAATTTGTAAATTGCACCTTACGTATGTAGTGATGTGTATTGTTTTCTTGCTTATGTTAATTTGACTTTATTTACTATCTCGTTCTCCTTATATTATAAAATAGTAGTATTAATAGCGTTTCCTATTCCATAGGAAATGATTTGTCTTCACGAAGGTATGTGAATTTCACATTTCGTAATAAAACTTTTAAGAGTCATTCTACTTCAAATGTTACGTAATTGATTTTATTGACTAAGCCAATTAATCAGAGGCGGATTAGCCGCGTAAGCAGGTGTAGTTAATAAACCGGCCTCTCGCTTTGGAACCAACCCCCTTCCCTTGAACGTACAAAAAATAAATATTGTTACCTGTATGATTGGTAGAACTAATGGAATAACATGTATGAATGGTCAATAGAAATCTAAAATGCGAAAATCAATCATGTTGCATTGTTCGAAGAAAGTATTTTTGTTAAATTAGGAAAATAATATCTTAGGTGGTGTGGTGGTGGAGTGGTTATATCTAGTTTTTTTTAAATGTAAAAGTACCTTTTGTGTTATTTTATTTCCTAAACTTTAGAACCCTTGGTAGAACTTGCTACAGGTCCCGCGGTGGCTCATTTTGCCACTGATTATTACAACTTGTAACATGACGCAAGACCTCATAGACCTTAATAAAATTAGAATATTGAGTTAAAGGTTAATACTTTTTTTTTTACTAACTTATTATTGAGAAAAACGTGTTGACCTTAGTATTTCTTTATGCATTTAAAATCGAATTTTATTGCCTTGAAATAAGATTGATTTTTCTTTGGCTCAATCGGCGGTAGGAAAAATATACCCATATTAAAAGTTACTGAAATAGATTAATTAGTCAATTAGGAACAAACTACTTTCAGGTATTCCGTTTATTCTGTGACACCTTGTATGTTACCGAACAAAATTGATTACAGAGAACCGAAACCTCGTTACAGAAGAAGTGGCGGGCAGCCCCGCCGTGGTGGGCGCGGCCGGGGGCGCGGCGGGCGCGTGGGACGGCTGGAGCGGCGCGCTGGGGGGCGCGGGGGGCGCCGCCGCCGCCGCGCTGCTGGCGCTGGCCGCGCTGGCGCTGCTGCGCGCGCGCAACACCGGTAAGGGCCACGAGGCCGAGCCGCTCGTGCAGTGACACGCCACATGTACACACGATCATACTGAACTCTAAAGCTGCGTCCACATTTTTGACATTTCACCAAACTAAACACTGTGACTTTGTTTTCATAATCACAAATATGGTTGCCTGTTCCAAAAAGTATCTGATGAATATGTAAACAAACCGTGTCACACACACAAGGGCCGGAACTAATAACATATACAAACAATATTATTTTATCGCTATTTTTATAAATTCGTATAAATTTAATCTTATTAGTCAAATAAAAAAAAAAAACATTTTTTACGGCGATTTTAAAACTAGAATTACAGGTTTACGTAATCAAAGCAATCAGTAAGTGACAATACATAATATTAGCATCCACGGGTACATTTTTTTATTCATTTGTTTAAATATTCATCAGATAATTTAAGTATCTGTTAATATAGCATAAACTCAAGTTCCAACCACGATCCCCGTTTCCTTCAAACGTAGCAATCTCATAGTATATTAACTGTTGAAATATCTCAAGTGCAATGTGGCCGCAGCTTTGCTAAAATTTATTTTTAATCGCAATGACTAAACTACTATTACTATAAGCACTGAAAATCGAGCCTAATATCGTCAATTTTATTTTTAAAATATTCTTTGAGACAATTCAAAATTCTTTACAAGTTAAAAATAAATCTTTTTTACAAATAACCGTAGTTAGTTATCATGCTAAGATTCTTTTAATTCTGTTTGCTAGCTATATACCTACTATTTTCAAATAAATCTCCAGTGAAACCTGACAATAGGGTTGAACATTAAAAAAATAAGCCGTCCATGGCACTCGTATACAGAATAAACTATAGGGTTTAACTCAATTTATACATTCCAATAAATATTACGAATTAAGAAACAGTATTTATGAAAATATTTAGTTTAAAAAGTAATTTATGTATCTGTAGATATTATGATAATCCCATTTGATAAAAACGAAGTATTATAAAATACACAAAACAAATATAATAAATAGTTAAATAAAGTATTTATATATTTCTAACCATAGGTATTTGAATGGTTGTTTTCTGTGATGAATGTAACGATAGCAAAAAAAGGCTTTTAGTAGAAAAAAATATTTATAAATAGCCGAAATATCTCATACTAGCGATGCGATGATTCTTTAAGTACTAACCTAATAGTTATAAGTTTTAAAAATTATTTTATAATGAAATGAATCTTATCACTTCCCAGTGATCTCGAATCACCATGATCTAATGTTATTATTTTACTTGTTATTTATTTTTCTCGTAGCGCGAATACAATACTTATATTTATTTCTTTTTGTATATTTTGTTCTGTATTCGTTTTAAGTTCGCTACCTTCAAGAGATTATGATTGTAGTCGCTAATTAATTAATTGGTGTAAAATAGTTCCTTAAAACTTGCCAAGTTCTTATTTTATTTATAAGTACTATTAGGCTAAGCTGGGTTGTGGATAAGCAATCGATCCATGTAAAAATACTGGTGTTCAGCTACACCCGGTTAGACTGGAAGCTGACCCTAACATAGTTGGGAAAAGGCTAGGCAGATGAGTGTAGCCACTAATCTAATACTTTTAAACGAGCAATTCTTGTATATATGTATACACCGTGACATTTCAGTCGTCTTACAACGACAGCCTACTTCATGTATCCAATGACTACTAATCATTTATTAAAAAAAAAATATTTTTTAACATATGCATAATTAAAAAAACGAAAATATAATTAACTAAGATGCATGACGTAGTTTGAAACACCCTGTTATGTGGAGATGGAATTAATGATGGGCTAGATATCTTCTACCGTTAGATACGTAAACATTATTAACAGGGAGGGTGTTTCATAATTCTAAACCATTATTTATTTTTCTTTGTACCTATTATCTTAATTAATGGTAAAAATGTTTTAATCGCGCCTAGAGGTATTTTATGACGGATACATTGAATGGACCACCTTTGTAAGACGACTAAAATGTCACTGTGTATATATAATCTGAATCTCGGAAATGGCTCAAACGATTTTCATTAAATTTTGTATGCAGGGGGTTTCTGGGGCGATAAACCGATCTAGCTAGGTTTCATTTTTAGAAAACGTCAAACAAAAAAAAAATCCCAGCAAAGCTCGGTCATCTAGATATTTCTGATTGAAAATGAACTATATTACATCAAACCACTATCTGATCAGGGTTATTTAGTAGTCACATTTCGCCGCCATCCAAGAGAAATATTTATCAAAAAATCTGAGCGTTGGAAATTACCACTCTAAGTCTACGTACAACAAGGACGTAATAAAATTGCGACGGGAGATTTTCGCGCACTGGATCTTCAACGCACTGCAAAACGCCGAGAGTTGAAAATCGAACATTAAACATACACACTATTCGATTTTCGACGCGCTGAGATGCACTCTCCCGCCCCGGTTTTATTACGTCCGTGTGTACGTCGACGTCGACTTAAATAAAAATAATTAATTTACTGTTTTTTTTACCATGTTCAATTATTTGGTTGGCGGTGATAATTATAAAGCAGCGAATGCATTGGTAAAGCGAATGCGATGCGATTGGGTTTCTGTTTTAAACATAATCCTATAAACAATATGGGATCATACCATAAGCGATAAAAAGTGACATCGACGTTCATCTCCATAGAAACGTACTACGATTAATGGTTTAATTGAAAAAAATCTTTCGAGTTGGACAATATATACGGTCATCAAAATAAATAAGTAACCGATGAATGTTTTAGAGAAAATTTAAACACTTCATTTATCAAATTAAATTCCATTGGAAAAATATCCATCGGTTTCTTACTAAACTTTAAAAGTATCAGACGAACCCGGTTACTTATTTCGTTTGATGACTGTACATGTGTCATCGCCAGTCGCCGCATCATAATCGCCTTATCAGTGCAGCCTCAGTCTAACTCGTTACACAATAGTTCGTTTTTTAATCGCAGATACTAGTCTGACATTTCAAGTGTTTTGTGTTTCCTTTTTTGACAGGAGTTTGACATTACACCTGTCAAATGTACCTGGTTTTAAAAAACGAACTTTACCTAGTCTATTTATCTCACAATTCTGTTACTTTTATTTCTTTTTACAAAAATTAAGTTTTAATATTTTTTAGCGCTTTCAAATATTGTGATTGTTAAGAGTTGTGATGTGCAATTTTATCGTTGGTTTGTGAAAATATATTTATTGGAAGCAGCTTTTTGTATTTTTATTTACACACCAATGCATGCTACACCTTTTTAGTTCGGCTTTCAGGGCAAAATTCACAGGCTCGCATACTTTGTTAAGTAACGTTAGCGTTTCATACTAATATGAACCTTATTTAAAAGAACATAAAGTTCATATTCGTGTGAAATACTTGCTCATATTCCCTTATACGAATATGGTCATTAAAAACTTTGAAATAAGTTTGATATTCGTATGAAGCGCTAACTTAGCAAAGTAAATTCAAAGTACGATGTGAATCTGGCTCTCAATATTATGATCACTTCGTAGTAAAGCACAATTAGACGTACGCTTTTTTTTAAATTTCATTGATGTAGTTTTCGTAAAATGGAAGTATGTTGTTTCGATTTATTTTCTTGTGTTTATTCTACATAACTCAACTTGGTGTACCAGGTATTTGCCATCCCTCCTAAATCGAACTTACTTACTGACTAGTATCTCAGCTTTGAGCATGTACAAACCGTACCGTACGCGTTGGCCTTGTCTGGACAAGGCATTATAATCAAATTAATCACGATTACTTTGAACATCGTTTCAGTAATTAGTCTTGAAAATTATTTCTTAGGCTAGAACAAATCACTTTAAAGCCTGAGTATAGTATCCATAGGCACCAAATTCTTGCCTTATTTTGGGTTAATGTTATAATACAACACGTCTTCGCCTACAGACACGACAATTATTATTTTTATATCTAAACAGAAAAGGCACAGAAAGTTTATTATTTATTTACGCTGGGTTTATTTTGTTTTTAAGATATTACTTTGGATATTTTTCAATCAAGGAAACTACAAAATAATAATCGTGTTTCTAAAGTCTACGATTTAAAGAGTGAATCCTTAAATATATTACATTTTAATTCTATAATTAAAGATTAAGTAGTAACGATGCAGCAAGGGATCGAACGAACGCAATTATTTCGCAAATTCCTCGGTCAGCAAATATTTGAACGGTACCTGTGATGCTAAGTGGGCGGATGGCCGAATTCCACCTAGTTGTTTAACTATATGTCAGTCAGTAAGTAAACTAACACATTGCTAGGTCGCAAGGGCGTGGCCCGTCGCCGCTGGGAGTACGGACACGGCGAGTTCAAGCTGCGCCGACTGCTTGAGCGGCGTCGGTTCACTCGCGTGCACTCAGACGACTCGGATGAAGAGCCGGCGCCCATGCTGCCGCAGACCGTGCCCGCTAACGCATGATGTAAATGCGAGTGCCACGCCAGTCAATGCTATATGTGAACAGAGCGAGAACGCTGGACCCGACGCGTACTTCTCTTTCCGTGTCCAATCAGCCCACGTTCGAACGTAGCAAAATCGAATTGTCAATGGATTCTCAATGCTCAATTCAACACCGAGAGTTGAAAATTCAGAGCGCGATAAAATTCCGATATTTTTACGTCATGAAACTGGTATGTCAAAAAACACGGAAATGTAAATACGCGAACCTGACTCTTTGAACAAATTGTGGTTTAACAGTTAACTTTGGTTTTGACTTCAGGTTCTGATATTATCTGTGGTCAACCACATGTCCAACAATTTGATTGGCTGATGTGTTGTGATTTGGATCTACCAAAAACAGCCGCATGCCGCCTTGACAAAGTTAGTCAATTTTTGTGTTGACCAGTCTTTCAGAAACCGGGTGTTATCACAGACAAAGAAAGGACAAGCTGGCCAAGATTCGTTAAACCACAATTTGTAATAAGGGGGAATGTTTGTGGACGTCTGAATTTGTATCATGTCTTTTAGTGATTTTTAGGTTTGTGGATGTTTATTTTTTAATTTGATGAGATCAGCAAAAGTAAATTATATGTATTATATGTATGATGTGTATATATGTATATGGAATATTTGTGCCCGGTTGCCGGCAATAGGCTCGACAAGCCAGTTGGCCAAAAAAGACCGTGGGGCGTGATGTTAAATACTTATGTTATTATTTTATATTTTCACAAGAAACTTTTGAAGATAGACTCCTTTTGGCACGTTTGGAATCATCATGAGAGTCTAGTTAGCTGATAACTGTCATTAATTTATCATTCCTTTTACAAACAGAGAGTTGTGACATACGCGATGAAGTCTTCGGCTATTTTTGTTCTGTTACGCCAAAGAAGGATAACTTCATACGTGCGTACATAAGTACAAACACACTTTTTTTTTGTAAATTAAGTTAGAGTTATTCTTGAACACATTTTCGACGTCCATAAACATCACTTTATCAGACAAATATTCCCTTCCAGTTCCTGCACAAAAATGATTTTAATTTGAGAAAATATTTTGCTCACATCTGTCCGTTTGTGCAAGTTGTAAATTTAAACTTAAATAATGTTAATAGCACGGTCGTACAATTATCACTAGTCTTATAAATACGAGCTTTGAGAGAATGCATTGGAAATTGTATATATGTATCTTAAATTAGCAAATATGACATAACACAACAACATGGTCTTAGTGGACGTTCACACGGACGTAATAATATCCCGGCGGGATTTTTACGCGCACTGCATCTTCAACGCACTGCTCAGCGCCAAGAGTTCAAAATCGTACAGGGTGCTTTTTCGACGCGCTGAGAATGCTGTCTATTGGATTCTCAGTGCTCGATTCAACAACAAGAGTTGAAACTCCAGTGCGCGAAAATATCTCGCCGCTATATTCAGTCCGTGAGAACGTCGACTTAAAAATAGCTGGCGAAGTGTGGTTTTAAATTCTAAAGTATGCCTAACCTTTCGGGGAGTGACAGCCGTGATGTTATGTTGTATCTTATAAATTATATAATAATTATGTATGTTTTATTTTATTCGGGAAACTTATAGCTAAAATAAACAGTGTTATTAAGGGTTGGACCTCATCTGGCAGCACGGAATCGCATTTGTTCCGCCTGTGCTACCACGTGCTGCAGTATGCTGCCGCATGCGAACGCGCGCTGTCGCATTCGGCAGACAAAAAAGGCGATCGCACGCGTCGAGGATGGACGATCAATGATGCGTTAGCATGCTATCGCGCGCTTCAGCGTTCCGGAGTCTCCCTGCCGACCATTGCATTTTGTCCGTGATGCCGATCGCCTCGAGGATTCCGCCGCGTGCTATCGCATTATGCTTTTTGTCTGGGTCTAGCAAATGGCAGTTCTAAGCGACAGAAAGAGAAAGGGAGACGGAAAAAGGCGATTCCGTGCTGCTAGATGAGGTCCAACTCTAAACGTTTCCACTGATAAACACTTAACTTAAACAACAACAAAAAGGGTCGGTAGGTACAAAATAACTATGACATAAGTTAGGAAATTAAAAGAAAAAAAAAAGCATAAAGAGCAAACAATTACTTTTCCACCGCTCAATCCCCGCTAATGAGACACAATTGATTTTCTATTGTACCGTATCGAAAAGCGTCCGTGCGGGACTTGACTGGTAGATGCTGACTGACTGAATTTTGTTTGACCATCCTGTTATACAGGTACGCTATATATTTATTTATATTATTTATTGTAACTGTGAATGTGAGCATTCTTACAAAATATTGTTGCTCTTGGTAATGTATAATGTAATTATAAGCAAATAAATTAAGAACATAAGTAAAAAATGGGGCATTCTGACCACTATAGTCTATTCGCGTTATGAAAAGAGTGACTCATCGTTGTCACTTGGCTTAGTTACACCCCTTAACCAATTAGATCACAGTAAATTAGAAAGCCGTGTTCACATTAACCAGTTGAAGTAAGCACTTCAGACATACACTATAATTTACTATGATCTAATTGGTCAAGAGGCGTGGCTGAGTGACAACGATGACACTATTTTCTTGTCGCGAATAGACTATAGAACAGCGGGATAATTGCGGAACACACTAACAATAGGAATGGCTTTCGTCTTGACAATTCAACTACATTCATTGCGTTGAGCAAACATTTTTTTTGAACTTATGAAGCAATGGATTATCAAATAACCTTCAAAATTATTCCGATTTTGATCATTAGTGTGTTACACAAGGCTGCAGGCTAGCCTGATGAGACGATTCAAAGTACCATATCGTTTATTTTTCAACATAATTATGACGTATTATACCTACTTCGTCCTACCCCGCGTCCAATAAAAAACCGATCATAACGAGATATTGTTGTCACTTTTTGTTCCGATAACCGGAAAGCGCCCTCCGTCGGCTCGACCACGCGTTCAGGTACGCCAAAAAATATTTTTCTTCTTGAATAGCATCTTACAAATCAACCTAGGAGTTTGTTTAACCGGATTTACCTGTGGCTGCCTCAATAAATTAAGGCCTCTAGGGCAGGGCTTAAAACGAACCGACTGCACGCTAAGGGCAACCCCTGTGGGGTACCTACGGACCTCGGCTTAGGGCGTCGCTGGGGGGCCAGCAAGGGACGGGCTGAATCGGAATAGTGACGCGACGATCGCTGTTAAATAATTATAATTGATTTATTTCTGTAAGTAGGTTTGTACAAATATTTTTAGACGTCAATCATGTTTTAAAAACTAGATGAAGTCGGCGTTTCTAATCCGACTACTATGGGAAAAAAGGCCTAAACAAATTCGGAGGTCCCAGTCTCTTTTAAAGTCCAGACATAATCTTGGTCAGATCATGTGAATAAATTAATAAACAGGTCACGGCTTTACATGTGCTGGAGAAAAACAAAACTGGTCATAATGTAGTATTTATTTGATACAACAGCCCTTAAATAACACGATAAGCACCTAATTGTATTCTATAAATTAACAATAACAATTAAAGTTTACCTAAATTCAAAATGCTTATAATCTTTTCGCTATTATAATATGATTCCTGGGCGACAATTTTGGGTCGAACACTGGTCGAATTTTACACGACAGACCTGTAACAAAACAGTGTGTAAATTAACATAAAATTCGTTTATGTCCCTAAGCTACCGAACAATATATAATTATATGTTGATTGCAATAAGCGCGCCCCCTATTAAACATAACTGTCGAAAGTTGGGTGTACAATAGGTGTACCTCTGCCCGACCATTCCTTCGGGGATTCAAGTTGATGTTATGTTAGGTACTGCCGGACAAGTAGGTTGGTACCTAAAAAAAAAGACATTCCTACTTAAGGCGAAAGAGTTTTTTTTTTGAGGGTGGGAATTCATCAAATAACTTCTCCCGCTCTGGGTGGAGCAGGAGGGCGTGTCGGACTTTTACTGACTAAAACCCACCCGTGATCCCCCAGTTGCCTGTGTGCCAGGGGCCACGGTATCTCTTTCGAACAACCCGCACCCCTGGCAGGCATCGACCCTTGCAGACCCCACCGGTTGGTGCTGACATCTCTTTGAGGCAAGGCGAAAGGGTCAGTCCGCCAAATTCAAATTTACTAACGTGTTTTGCAATTTGCAGGTCTGTATTAGATAGTGTGTTGATCTTGCTCTTTCTCCTTGAGGATGCCTATACATTGAAGCGGAGTGGAAAAGTGTGTAAACATTTACGAATACAATTCCATAGGTTTTCCACTTGGAATTCTATCGGTTAATGTTATCCCAGCTTTGCACTTCTTCGTTTTTCCGTTACAATGGGCAGACATCCTAACTCTGTAACATGTTTTATTCGCACTTATGTTGCTTTACGTACGTACAGAAGCCAGCATATCAAGCTATCCCAAACTGTCAAATTTTCCCAATTGAACATGAACCTTATTGTTTTGTAATAAAGTTGAATAACTATCAAATAAATTTGACAGATTGGGGTAGCTTAATGTGCTGACCTCTTTACATTGATAAAATGTATTTAAGAGTACTAGATATAATAACATAGGACTTAAAACATAACTGACGTAATGTGGGTGTACTTACAGTAGGTACACTTCTGGTCAACCCTTCGGGTAATACAGGCGTGATGTTTTGTTATGTAGTTATAATTAAGAAGGTACATACGCTCATAGCCGCTAAGTCGCCAATATAATTGGTACCTTATACCCCCCACCATAAGGGTAAATTTAGACCGAACGCTGGCTCCATTGCAAATAGGGCCGTATTACCAAGGCCTAAAGTAGGAAATTGTATGAATATCGACACAGTCGGCTCGCGACTCGGTTGCCAGCGGTTTGAATTGGGGCCAGAGAAGGCTCGAGCCTGTGCGAGGATGTTTCCGTTCTGTCTGAACTGACCCTAATAAAAATGTATGTTAATGTTATCAAAATAATATCATAAGATAAGAAACACCTAGGTACTTAATAAAGCACAATGGAGGCCAGGTTGTAAACCGAAAACCACAATTGAATTAACATTACCGAATTACTATTGTATTGACATTACTCGCTGCTAAAATAGCCCTATTCAGAAGGTTAAGATTTTTTTTAGGATGGGGCTATTTTCGAGTCAACAACAAATACTATTGTTGAATCGCCGTAAACCATGCACAACGCAAATTCGTTGAGATCCAGCTCTTCAATGAAAATTTGCGTTATGCATCTTAGTGTCATAGGGCCAGTTACTGGAACGAAAATCATCGCAAAATGAATGTGGCAAATTTGTCAAGGCCGCGTTATCTCCTGCGAATGGTTATTGATAAATTATTCAATCAAGCAAAGTAGTTTACGCGTGCTTAACACTTTGTCTGACAAATGCCTCCCCCAAGCATCGCCACTTCGACAGGTTCTGTGCTTCACACATCCAGCGAATTCCTGCGGCCTTCACCAATTCATCGTTCCACCTTGTAAGAGGCCGCCCAAAGCTACTTCTTCCAGCATGCGGTCACCTCTCCAGAACCTTTCGGCCCCATCGGCCATCTGTTATGCGAGCAATGTGCCCTGCCCACTGGCACTTAAGTTTGGCAATTCTTCGGGCTATGTTGGTTACCTTGGTTGTCCTACGGATCTCTTCATTTCTGATTCGACCGCGTAGGGAAACCTCAAGCATAGCCCTCTCCATTGCCCTTTGGGTGACTTTCACCCTTCTTATGAGGCCTATTGTGAGCGAGCACGTTTCAGTGCCATTAAATAATTTGTCATAAATTTTGCGATAACGTTCGTTTGAGAAACTCGCCCTTCGAGACCCATGAGAGGTTTTCTGATCACCAGCATTCGAATATCATCACTTAATTTTCTCATTTAAACATCACTTAATTTTCTCATTTAAACATTGGTAAAAATATATCGGTGTTTTCGAAGTGATGGATATTCGAATGAGTATATATTCGAGTACCTGACCGTTGGCTCCTAAAGTGCAAATACCCCAACAAACGTGTTGCGTACCCCAAAACCATGTTATAGTAATTGTGTGATTTGATATTCCTTGCACATCCTTGTACAAATATTCCTAGTTATGAAGTGCCAAAGATTAAAATCTAGTCATAAGTTTTATTGGTCGCTTTTTTTTTCAACCGTGTATGTATTGCTATGAAGCGATGTCTGTACCTCGGTACATACAAACTGTATGATGTGTAAAGTAATTCAATGTCAAATAAGTGTATTTTTGTCTCCACCATTAAATTAATTTAGTTAAGAGAACTTTTGTTTTACTCAATCAGTACTGTAACTTTGATGCGATCCTCCATTATTATTTAAGAATCTCCTGGACTGGAATAACAAAGGGCAATAAGGGGATGCCTTAAACAGCCCGGGAAATTCAAATTTCTTAAGTTCTTTGCAATTTGAAATGGTCATTAAATGGGATTACAAGACCTTAGAGCTTTGTATTGATCATTTCAATCGTAAAAATTCTTTAAATTCATGCATGTTACGGTCGCGAATTACATTTTGATCATTAGACAACCTGTCAGGGGTGCGGGTTGTTCGAAAGAGATACCGCCGCCCCTCACAGGCAACTGAGGGAACACGGGTGGGTTTTAGTCAGTAAAAGTCTGACACGCCCTCCCGCTCCGCCCAGAGCGGGAGAAGTTATTTGATGATTTCCCACCCAAAAAAAAAAAAAAAACATACAACCTAACACTGACGTGCAAATTGAAAAAACGTAAGAAAATGTATATTTCACAACCTTGGCCCATCGTTCTTAAACTAACATTGTAACTCTTTCAACAAGGCTAAGGAAATTTCTTTGGGCTCTTACCTCGCTCCAAAACATACAGCACTCTATCTAACAGCACCACAGACTCCACGAGCGGCGCCAGCGCCAGCCGCAGCGTGTACAGCACCACCACGCGCCGCCACTGCGCCACGTCGGCGCGGCCGCGCGCCCACGCCGCGCTCTCTGTCGGCAGGGGCAGGTGCACGCGCTCTATGGCTTGCGAGCAGTACCTTTATTGAACACAAGATATAGAGATTTTATTATACAAAATTGAGTTTAAAATATTTCAAAAATCTCTTATCGTGCATTCTCACGAGAAACAAACGTGTCTGCCAAATTTCAGCCAGATAACTTCAGTGGAAGTGGGTGAAATATTGATTACAAAATTCTGCGGCTGACATACAAAATCGTTGTTTTCTATGGACAAAAGCTGAACAGAGCTGAATAAGTGTGAATGATCCCTTATTCGCATTTAGAAAGCAGCCTTGAGATTGCGGCGCGTTGCCGGCCCAGCTAGATGGACCGACGACCTTAAGGTGAATCTAATCGACATTTTTTCCATGGAAACTTCGGGAGTGTATTACTCCACTGTTCGACAATGTACATCAAAAATTAAACATGGTATGGTTTTGTCGCTTTATTAATATTGTCTGAATGGAAACAGAATACTAAAATAAAAAGCCATTCAAAAGTCATGAGCCAACAATTATTCTTTTTTCTTGCTAATTTAACCTAACTTTGGGCGTGTTTAAGTAATAGAATAAATGTAAAAACTCCAAAACCAAGTCCAACTACCGACAAATTCAATAAACTTTATTGGTCATTGATTCATAAAGTGGTTTTTTCATAAAACCCGATCTTCCGAAGGACTTTTCTTCATTTTTACGCGCCTGTTTTACTATAAATGATCCTGCATTTCACTCAATAATGTTGCGCGTGTAGACTAGCCTCTAACTGCTCATCACTGACACTACCTCTGTCGGACACGAAGCCTGATGAGACAGCGTGCTTTTTAGCCAGGCCCACCAGTGAGTTCGAGTCCGCGACTAGATCCCCCTTAAGGAAGTGGCTAGAACAGACCGGATGCGGAAGGCAGAGGCCAGTGTTGTGGCGCAACAGTCTATGTCGCCTTGGACTAAGACCCTAAGTGATCATCGTGATGTTCGAAAATATTGAAGATACTGCTGTTCAGAGATATTATTAGAAGTAACTTACTTTTCAAATGTCATGGTATCTGAATGTTTGATGCTCCTAACCGGCGCATGTCGTAGTTTCGGGTCATGTTCCACTAATATTCTCTCTAAGGCTGCCCTATATGCATGTATCTGTATATGAAAGATAAACTTTTAATATTACATGATTTCATCATAAACAGCCTATTATGTTCCCTCTGCTGGGACACGGTCCTCCTCGTGGTGAGATGGAGTGGACCGTAATCCACCACGCGGGCTCAGTGCGGGTTGGTAGATGTCACACGTCTTCGATTTTTTAGTTCTAGGACATGACGGCTGCGTCACGATGTTGTCTTACAGTTTTGAGAGCAGTGGTGTTAAAATAATTTACACAAAATAAAGCACCTGTCTAGATTTGAACCTACGACCTACAACTCGTATGTTGTGGCCATTGCCACTGGGCCATCAATGCTCTAATATATTACATTCATCATATCATATTAGCCGAAAGACATCCACTGCTGGACATAAGCCTCCCTCAATAGGGGGGATTTGCCATAATCGCCACGCTTGGCAGGCGGGTTGGCGATCGCAGTACGGTGGTCAAATATATAGAGCGCTGCTGCCCATTCTCTAGCAAGGCCCTTAGTCGCCTTCTACGACATCCACGGGAAGAAATGGGATGGTGCTATTCTTTTACGTCCAGCACCACACGGAACTAGAACACGATATATTACATTGTTCCAGCATAATTATAATAACCTACATAAATATTCATTTTACTTCTTTTTATTTACTCACCTTCAGATCTCGATAATTTCCTTTCCGCAGCCTCTCACAGTACACCTCAATGGCATGACAAGATATTTCTCTACTTGGGAAAGATAGCTTACTATCCAAACTCTTCACAAAGTTACTCATAGGGTACCCTCGGTCTGGCCCGTCACAGGTCAACTTCATAAAGCAACATCCGACCACACATATAAACCTTATATTATGAGATTCAACAAAGTGCTTCAGTAGTAAAGGTCCCAAGTCTCCACAAGGATGGAGGCCTATCAATCCATAGTCCTGCATAAAATCAGGTAGGGGGAGTGACAGTAGCTGTTGGTGACTTGATAAGGTCACATTCAAGTGCAGAGGGCGCTTCAGTTTGGATGCAGCTTCAGAAGAGAGATGTTTTTTGACTGAGTATTCTAATTCCAAGTCAAGTTTCCTGAAAAATAAAAAGAATTTAAAACTTAGATAAATAGATTTCTTGATACTGAGTAAAAGCTTGTGTGAAAGTTTGGTCTTGATCATTTGTCATTAGTAATGTAAGATGATGTAACTATATTCACTCAATATACCATTTCCACTAATACATACCAAAGGTACAGACCTAGCCTCATCGGTCAGTTGTGTCTGGCACTCCATACCTGCTGCGTACATGTCATCTCTGTAAGCCAGAACCCGCACTAAGTGTCCTAGGCCGGAACCAAAGTCTATCACAGAGTTACAACCACTTTGCAGGGCAGTATCCACCACCACATCCGCCATCAGGCTTATCTCATGTCTCTTCTTTAACTTTACATGTTTTAGAAACAAATTCTTTAATTTAGGATGATATTTACATGTATCCAAGTTAGTACATTCTTTTTTATTCATTTCTTTTTCATACTCCCTTTCTCTTGGTAAGGTGAGTGCCTCTACAGTCTTTATTAAAGCTAAGAGTGATAGTGGTAGTAACTGGTTTGACGGTCTGTTTGAGAGAATGTTTCCTAAATGCTGGGGGTCCATATGTTCGAAAGTATGACGCCACGTATCCGGCAGTTTATTCCAATGATCGTCGACGAAGAAGTCCTAAAAAGGGAAAGTAATTGAGTGCAAGATGTCGCAAATTAATAATTAACAGTTCACTTTGGATCCTAAAGCTCAAGATAGTAGAAATTACAATTTTACAATCCTCATTTCAGGCGAACTCCTAAGACGACCCACTGACCTAAAGACGTCCACTGCTGGACTTAAATCTCCCACAAAAACCGCCACTTCAGCCAGTTCTGTGCTTCCCGGATCCAGCGGATTTCTGCGGCCTTCTCAAGGTCATCGGTCCACCCTGTGGAAGGCCTTTGAACGCCACGTCTTCCGGTATGCGGTCGCCACTCCATTACGATTTCACAAAGATGTAAAAGAGGAATTACTGAATAAGTTTCTGAAATTAATCTTACCAGAACAAATAAGTCCAACAGCCAGTCGTACATCCGTATAACTTTTAGAGACATCGCAAGAGTAGATTCCACACATTCTTTTTGAGAAGACATTCTAAATTACATAAATCGAATTGCAAAAATGCAACAACACAACAGCCACACGTTTTTATTTTTTACGTTGTTATGACAACAAATGTCAAGTGTCAAACCAAAACCCTATGACAGCTCTGTCTCAAGTTTTTAGATCTCTAGTGATGAAGCCGTGTAAAACTGTCGACCACCCACATTGATATTCACAACCATTCGATACGCTTGCGTACCGAACCCAACATTAACCAATGCTATTGTGGGAGTCCTTTATACGCGAAACACAAATCCAAGACTCGAAAGTTTCACACTAGGGCCACTGCACAACAGAATACCTACCTAACCGAAAAATACCATGCATGCTGCAAACCGTTCCAACCAAAGGCTATCGCCTTTGGTGGAAAACTGAATTAGTAAACTCAGAGGAGACTCCACACGCCTGTCACTGTTCACTCTCGCTACGACATTTATGATGTAGGTATAGAAACTAACAATTTTAAGGGGAATCTAGTCGCGGGCTCGAACTCACTGGTGGGCCTGGCTAAAAAAATACGCTGTCTCACCAAGCATCGTTTCCGACAGAGATAGTATCAGTGATGAGCAGTTAGACGCTAGTCTACACGCACAACGTTACTGAGTGAGATGCAGGATCATTTATGGTAAAACAGGCGCGTAAAAGATTAAGAAAAGCCCTTCGGTAGATCGGGTTTTATGAAAATACCACTGCATAAATCAATGACCAATAAAGTTTATTGAACTTTTCAATCATTGAGCTTTGTCGGTACTGACTTGGCTTTGGAGATTATACACTTCTTTTATGACTAAAACACGCCCAAAGTTAGGTTAAATTAGCAAGTAAAACGAATCTTTGTTGGATCATAAAATTTTATTTATTTATTTATGAACATGGAGGACTTACAGCTATTAAAAACAGACAAAAAAGGAAACTATAGTAACATTACCGCTTCTTCAAAAATATAAGGCATAAGCACCTTTTGGCCGAATTCACACTAATTGTGAATGGATCAAAACTTTATTCCTTGCATATAGTTATCATAGAAATTCCTGGCTTGTTATTTTAGTATTCTGTTTCCGTAAAGACAATATTAATAATGAGACAAAACTATACCATGTTTAATTTTTGATGTACAGACGCCAGCACATCAAGCTACTCCAATCTGTCAAATTTCTTTGATAGATTTCAAACTTTATCACAAATACATAAGGTTCATGTTCAATTGGGAAAATTTGACAGTTTGGGGTAGCTTGATGTGCTGGCGTCTGTACACACGGCTACATATCAAGCTATACATTTCCAGTATAAGCTGATCTCGCATTGTATAGGACTTCTGTACAGTGCGAGATCAGCGTAAACTGGAAATTGATAGCTTGATGTGTAGCCGTGTGTACAGACGCCAGCACAACAGGCTACCCCAAACTGTCAAATTTTCCCAAAAGAACCTTATGCTTATGGAATACAGTTGAAAATCTATCAAAGAAAAATGACAGATTAGTGTAGCTTGATGTGCTGGCGTCTGTGTCGAACAGTGGAGTAATACACTCCCGGAGTTTGTATGGAAAAAATGTCGACTAGATTCACCATAAAGGCGATTCGTGACAGAAATTTAGCGCTTGACGCAATTATGGTGCCAAGAATTTTATTAGTAGGTACCTACAGTTCCTTTAGATGCTGCCAACGCGGCCATTACATACTCTGTGACAGTTTTCAATTAGTCTTAGCGGCATTTATAAATTACTGCATCGTGATGAATGAAGTCTTTAACTTAATTAACAACAATTGACCTTTGATAATCCCATAGCTGGCACCAGAAATGCCGCTTCGGTTTGACTATGCCGTCCCGCAGCCATCAACGACTGCAATATAATTTAGATGCGACATAACTACTTAAGAAGATTTATGCCGCGGCTGTTCTGTGGATGGGTCACCAATTTACATACGACCCCTCCGTGCCTCGAAAAGCACGTTAGGCCGTTGGTCCCGGCTGTCTTTCATGGATCATTGACAGTAATTACAAGTCGTCAGAAGCCCGAAACTTTGACAACCAGTCTTACCAAGGGGTATCGTGTTACCCAATAGGTGGATTGTGGACGTCAGATAGGCAGCCGCTCCATGTAAAATACTGGTATTCAGAGCTAAGAGAGAGAAAAGTAGATGTAACATGAGATTGCTTCTAGGTTATTTTTTTTCATGGTCTACCAAAGGAACCAAGTCCAATTCCGTAGTTCAAGTATTAGGTACCACTTCTCTGACGAGTGGTTGACCGTACTGTACCGCGAGGTCAAGGTGATATGCGACAAGACTTCTATTGTTAACCGCAATTCTTGATGAGTTTGCTGTGTTTACTGTTTTTTGATGAGCAGTGGTGGCCCAGGGTAATGGCCGCGACTTACGAGTTGTAGGTCGTGCTTTACTTTGTTTGAATTACTAATTTAATCACCACTGCTCTCAAAACGGTGCAGGAAAAGATCTTGAGGAAACCGGCTTGTCCTAAAATTTCGAAAACATATGACATCTACCAACCCGCACTGGGCCCGCGTGGTGGATTACGGCCCACTGCCTCTCACAGAGAGGAGGCCTGTGTCCCAGCAATGGGAAAGATATGCTGATTATGTGTACTTAAAGCGAATCTAGTCGACACTTTTCCATACAAACTTCGGGTGGGTATTAATCCACTGTTCGACAATATACATAAAAAAAATAACATGTTATGGTTTTGCTTCATTATTAATATTGTCTGTGCGGAAACAGAATACTAAAATAAAAAGCCATTATAAAGTTATGAGCCGACAAAGATTCGTTTTTCTTGCTAATTTAACCTAACTTTGGGCGTGTTTAAAGTAATAAAAGAAGTTTAAAATGTCCAAAACCAAGTCGGTACCGAAAAAGCTCAATTATCGAAAAGTTCAATAAACTTTATTGGTCATTGATTTATGCAGTGGTGTTTTCATAAAACCCGATCTTCCGAAGGACTTTTCTTAACCTTTTACGCGCCTATTTTGCTATAAATGATCCTGCATCTCACTCAATAACGTTGTGTGTGTAGACTAGCGTCTAACTGCTCATCACTGATACTACCTCTGACGGACACGATGCCTGGTGAGACAGCGTGCTTTTTTAGCCAGGCCCACCAGTGAGTTCGAGCCCGCGACTAGATTCCCCTTAATGTTACTATGTTAGCCAAAGAAACAAAAACTACAGCATTTAATAACAAATATGTCTTTATTGATAATTACTAACATACTAAAGCCTATGCTTTTACATAGCAATAAGCAGTCCATTGATGTAAATAAAACAGGATACTATGTAGTTTGAGATTCGCAAAATGCATTGTGAATTTATACTTACAAAAATATAATAAGTTTTGATGTGCATCTGAAGAATGTTGTAAGTACATACATTATTTAGAACTAATTTAATTTCACACTTCTGACCTTAACATAAATGCAATTTTTAAATACAATTATATGAGTGAGTAAAACAAAGTAGTGTTTGTACGACGAGTTACACAGAAATAATCTTCAAACCACATTATTAAACTGGTCGAGCAACATTGAATCTTATTGCTGGTAAGTAGGGTCGTATATAAAACTATTAAGTACTGAAAGAATCCATACTACTGTCTTTAAAGCCAAAGGATAATGCATTTTTTCTTTAGCTGTAATGTTCGAACATTCGATGCAACATACAATATTTTATTACTATTCTGAGATTTTAGCATATTAATAAGACTTTAGATTAAAAAAAAATATCTTGTGTAAATGAGAACCTTATCCCAAATAATAACAACTAAGTACTTACTTAAAAAAATGTCTTTTGTCCACCAAAATTATAAATATTCCCTACATCAGGGATGGCAAACCTCATAATCTCTACGAGCAATTATTTCCTAAAAAATAAATAATATGACATTGACGTGCTAACAACCAATCTTGACATATTGACTACTAGAAAAAAAAAATACTTTCACAATCATTGGTAGTCTTTATATTCGAACCGAAATTAACAGCACACCACCTTATTTAAATGAAAGAACAAATTAGTGCAACTTCTGGTATCTGTTATTAAGGTCATATGACATAGAATAGAATCATGTGAAGGTACAGTTTCTGAAAGTAACGACTCAGGCTTAAGAAGATGAACTTACCATACTCCTATCATACTGAACCTACCGTACTGTGACTTAGGCTGCCGTGCCCAAATTATTTTGTTACGTGCCAACAAAGGCACGCATGCCATTGGTTCACCATCCCTGCCCTACATAAATAATAAATGTCAAAAAAACCTTGTAAGTATGTCAATTGTAATTCAAAAGAAATTAAGTAATAATAGATGTCAAGTAAGTTAGTAAAAGAAGATACAATAAATGTATAGAATAAAATACATTGAGCAAATAATTAAATAAAACTTAAGTAAGTAAATAAATTTATGTAAATGTATTAAGTAAAGTGCTTGTGAATAAATAACAACACATGCTGGGATATTTTAAATCGCTATTGTGAAAGATGCTTTGGCTCACGCAAAATGGTCCACCTGCTTGGCTATTCTGTAAAAATCTCACCGTGAAAGCTTAAGTGAAGTGAGCTTAAAGTGAGCTGTCATTCTATCAGATGCTTGAAATTGACACTATTGACTTGACAGCTCACTTCACCTTAGTTTTCACAGTGAGATTATTCCAGAATACTGAATGACTAATTGCGGAAATCAAACCTTCTAGCATAGAACATAGAGGTGCTTTAGCTCTGTCATTCCCGGTTCCTAAGGGCCAGATAGAGAGACGAAACTTAGCGTAAACTTCGATTTTTTTCGATCCATCTAAATCATGCCAAAATGCACTAATTTTGACCGAGCGACGTATAAGTTCACGCTCGCCCCCTGTTACATGGGACTTAACATAACTGCCGAATGTGGATGTTCGGAAAAGTAGTATGCTAAGGATTGTATTGTTATGAAGGCGCGGTCGTAATTATCAGAGTGATTTAAAAACATTAAAAAAATTATCACCGCGCGTGAGATCCGAACCCGCGACTTCCTACGCATGAACGGCCTAACCCAAATACGGCAACCGCTAAGCTTTCATACAATATACCCTGATGTTTGAATTTATGAAATACAATCATTTGTAAACAATGAGAGTGTGTGTCTGTTGTATAAAAATTACTTAATATAAGAAGGTCGTAAGTTAAACCGACGTGTCAATCTATTGCTTTGTGAGATTGCTAGTCCACGCTGCTAGTAGATTGCTAGTCCACGCTGCTAGTAGATTGCTAGTCGCTGCTGTACTAAAAGGATACAGCTGCCTTATCCTTCGGGATATACAGGCGTGATGTTATGTTTTCGTCTCTGTATGTTACCCTAAAAGGGTTCACCCTTGTTTGATAGAACAACGTTTGATATAATATTACTAAATCGAACAACGTTTAAGAAAATCATCACTTTGTATAATATCGTTTGACAGAATTTTCAGTTCATCGAATATTTATTTGCTATAACAACATTTGCGCTAATGATCAAAAGGTATAATGTTCAGACAATATTACCGAAGAAGCATTATTTTAATATCGCTGTTCCCGAAATTTATACTATCGATTAAAGGAAATCCTCTCCTCTTGCCCATGGCTTGTTGTGTATGTAGGCGTACGTAATAATTAGTTAGACAGACACATTTAGTACGCGAACCGTCCCTCGTACTCGCACCGGTTGACGCGACGCAACACGACACAACGCAACGCAACGCAACGCAACACTGAATCCTTTCGCAACCCCAAATTTGTATGATTACTGTGAAAAAAAAAAACTAGGTTCTTCAGGTTGACAGAAACGAATCGCTATAAATCCGACTCCACGCAGTCTTGTCTGCCCTACCCCTAGAGTGTAATTTAAAATCGCGTAGGCGCGGAGGGGCGAGGCGGCCCGCGAGCTGAGGAGCGGGTGGTTGTTACACTCGCCGAGCCGAAGGCCGAAGCCGGCCAGCAAGCCGAAGCCGCGGTGGTGAGTGTTAAACCATCTGCGACGATAAGCTCGCGAGGGACCGCCGTAGCCCCGCAGCGCCGGAGCCGTGACAGAAACGAATTTTCAAATGAAATTAGTTCAAATAAATAATTACGCTAAATAAAAATTTACCAATGAATTACTCGGTCAAATGAATAATTCTTCGAAATGACTTTATTGCAACTAAAATTCGATTTAGTAATATTATATCAAACGTTGTTCTATCAAACAAGGGTGAACCCCCTAAAAGACTATTGAATCTACTGTTGTCAAATCTCCTGTTCAGTGTTTTGATGGGCTGTTTTTATTTCGGTCAACCAATCACAGTAGTAAACATAAGTTTGGCAGCGTTTTAGATGATTTTAGGGTTGATAGCACCCAGTTTAAAGAACCAATTAAAAAATGATTGACGTCATCTGATTGGCTGTTGATCATTCAATCAACCAATCAAAACATTTTCCGGGCGCTTGACAATTTGCTAACAAATGTTGATGATCGACTTTGATGGTATGATCAACATCTATCGATATCCCAAGTTAAAGACGAACGCAATCGATTCTGATCAAGGAATCGATTCTACTTTTACCACGAATTACTTTTCCAACATGTAGTCAAAAAAACTAACACCGTTTTCACATTATCCTTTAAATGCATAGTCTTGTCCTACGCCAGATAACGTTGTTTTTACATTAATATCGCTGGGATTTCTGATGGCAACGTAGCGCAGGTGCGCACTATCAATATTATTAAAGCAGTTAGTCAGAATGAGGTGGTTCAATAGATATTGGTTTAAACCCAAAATAATAAAAAGTAAGCATAGGTACCCCAATTACTTTCGCCGTGGGATATATGCCTGAGTTTCAAACTTTATCATTTACCTAAGTATAATCTATAACTGATACAAACATACACCCCGTCTATTAAAATGAATATAACTTCTACCGTTAAAATTACGCGGGTAACACATAAAGGCTTCTTCAGAAAGGCGCGACGGCGACGCGACGACTATTTCATAGGAATTGTTCTACGAGACTCGCGTCACGCCTGTTTGCCTGGGAGCCTTTTATGTTATGATAAACTTAAATTGAGCACAATTTTTAAATAATTATAATTAGGCGGCTTGTACACAAGTTCAATTAATTCCATAATATGTACTTAGATATTGCTTATTGGAATTGTAAAATAGACTTAAGTAAATAACTTATATTCGATATTTCGTATTCGGTTTGACCTTATAAATCCTAAGACAAAACTTTTTCAAAAAGCATGAGATTCTTTGTAACATATTTAGATCCACGGCGCGAGATTCGTTCGCACGTACCATGGAGGTATTTACGAGACAAAATTGGTCATGATTCGAGGGGAATTTTGGGAATGCTTCCGTGCAAAAATGAGGGTAGTAAGTAAACTCTTCGATTAGTTCAAAGTAGTGATACTTTGAAGCTGCCGACCGAATCTCTAGATCCAAAGAGCACGGCGACGCTATATAAAACCTGTACTGCTTTTTATAATCATGCAGTAACATCTCAGCGTTAGTCAAGACATCGTCGACCTTCACAAATAAATGCTGCATTGGCATTGATCCATATTTATATAAAAATGTGGTGGGAGCTAGTCTATATTTATGTCCCGTCTTCTTATCCTTGTACACTTTAGTGGTGCTCTCTAACTGGAGCAAAAACGTTGGAATACTATAACTGTGGGTCGTTATAACGTGGGTGTGAACTCCGTAGTTATTCTTGATCTCATGATACAGGCCATTGGCGAATGGGAATATGCCTCCTTGATGGATGAACCCGAAAAATAACGTAAGTATAGCGTTTAGCGCATACCAAGTATAACGAAGCGTTGTTTTAAATCTTCTGGTTTTCGGTCCATCGCTCTCATTGGTGTGGAGATGGTTTCCGAACAGGTATATCAGGGGGATAAGTACTGGGATGATGAAGCGCGCCTCTTGGTGTGGGAAGAGTGACAGCACAGCGATCGGGATGACCAGAGAGAATAGCATGAGCCCGGTGATGCTCTGGATTCGCGGCAACTTGCTGTACTGGCCGCGAATGAACCTGAAACAATATAACATAACTTCACGGCCTGTTTCCCCGAAGGGTTGAGCAGAGGTGTAACTATAGTAGACTCACATTTCGCTAGTTTTGTTTAAGTCCCTTGTAATACGGGGCGTGGTTCCGTGTGGTGCCGACGTAAAAATAATAGCACCATCCCATTTCTTCCCGTGAGTGTCGTAGAAGCCGACTAAGGGACTTACTAGAGAATGGGCAGCGGCGTTCTCTATGCATTTTACCACCATACTGCGATCGCCAACCCGCCTGCCAAGCGTGGCGATTATGGCAAATCCCCCCTTTTGGAGGAGGCCTATGTCCCGCAATGGACGTCTTTCGGCTGAAATTATGATGATGATGATGAATACGAGGCGAGCGTATTGCCATCAACCGGGCACAAATCCAAAATCCGGGTTGTTACTGAAAAATTCCAGACCTGGGAAATAAAGACACCTGGGATTGGAAACCAGGACCTCATGCTCAGCCGTAAAGCTTGCGGCCACTAGACCAACGAGGCAGTCTTGAAACAAATTTTATGGTAGGTATCATCATCATCATCATAATTTCAGCTGAAGACGTCCACCGCTGGACATAGGCCTCCTCCAAACGGGGAGAGGTTTGCCATAATCGCCACGCTTGGCAGGCGGGTTGGCGATCGCAGTATGGTGGTAAAATGCATAGAGAACGCTGCTGCCCATTCTCTAGTAAGTCCCTTAGTCGCCTTCTACGACACTCAAGGGGAGAAATGGGATGGTGCTAATCTTTAACGTACGGCACCACACAGAACACTGGTAGGTCGGTATACTATTCAGAAATGTTTCACGCAGTACTAAGAACACGTTAACAATTGGAGGGGTTCACATCGGCGTCGAGTCGACGATGAAGTACCTAGGACTCGTCCTCGACAGCCGGTGGAACTTCGGGGAGCATTTCCGACGTTTGGCTCCCAGACTGGAGCGGGCCGGGGCTGCCTTGAAGCGGCTCCTGCCCAATCTAGGGGGGCCAAACGCCTCCTGCCGGAGGCTCTACGCGGGGGTCGTGCGGGCCATGGCCCTATACGGGGCGCCGGTGTGGGCGCCTACATTGAGGCGCCAACCAGCACGCCGGTTGAAGGCGGCCCATAGGGTCATGGCCATCCGGATGATCCGGGGATACCGCACGATCTCCGGTGAGGCGGCGGGCCTCCTTGCCGGATTACCGCCATGGGATCTGGAGGCAAACGTCCTCGCGCTCACTTGGGAGTGGCGCGAGGAGGCCAAACGCCGGGGCGTAACTCCGCTGCCGCGGGAAATCGCGGCACGGCGGACAGAGCTCCGGCAGGATCTCATGGCGACGTGGAAAGTGCGATTGTCGCAACCCAGTGCTGGGCACGCCACGATTGCGGCGGTAAGTCCCCTCTTTGAGGAGTGGTTTGAGAGGCGGCATGGCGTCCTCACCTTCCGCCTGACACAGGTCCTCACCGGACATGGCTGTTTCGGGAGGTTCCTGTTTCGGATAGGGCGGGAGGAAACGCCCGGGTGTTTCCATTGCGAAGATCGCCCAGAGGACACGGTGGAGCATACGGTGGAGGTCTGCCCGGCTTGGGCGGAGCACCGCCGTGTCCTCGTGGAGGTGATCGGCGGCGGCGATCTCTCGCGTCCGACCCTGGTCCAGGCCATGGTACGGAGCGAGAGGGCATGGCTGGCAGTCGCCTCCTTCAGCGAAGCAGTTATGCTCGCAAAGAGGGAGGCGGCGCACGTGAGGGAGATGCAGTACATGCGCCCTCACAGCCGTGGCCTTCGCAGGAGACGCCCTGGGCGTCGGGAATCCCAGGCTGATTCCCGGCCACCGTAGGCACGGGCTTGCGGACGGCGAGTAATGGGTAGCTCGCTGTCCGGTAAGGACCAAGCCCGGGTCGACGGCGCGTTGTGTTCCACGCGCGCCTCAAAGAGATGTCAGCAGCAACAGAGGGGCCCGCAAGGGCCGATGCCTGCCGGGGGTGCGGGTTGTTCGAAAGAGATACCGCCGCCCCTGGCACACAGGCAACTGAGGGAACACGGGTGGGTTTTAGTCAGTAAAAGTCTGACACGCCCTCCCGCTCCACCCAGAGCGGGAGAAGTTATTTGATGATTTCCCACCCAGAAAAAAAAAAAAAAAAAAAAAAAAAAAAAACGTTAACAATGTCATACAAATATTTCGGGCGACCACATATTATTTACATTAATTTAACCTGAAGAATAATGCTAGCTAAGTATGTTTAAATCAAAGCGAATAATCAGCTATTATTTGTGCAGTAATTGTGAAATATTTATTTATACAATAGGTATATCTGGTAAACAACTGTACAAAATTCAAGGAGATTTAGTATGATCCACTTAATCACGAAAAATACCCTTCGAAAGTTCCCCAGCTTGCACACATAGAAACAATAACTACAGTAAAGGTTGTCGGCAAAAGACGACGTTGGAACAGTCAAGCTAATTTAGAAATATAATATGTAGCAGAAAAATCAGTAGGCCGCAGATTTGGCTGAAAATCGAGGAGGTAACATTAAAATAGACTCGTAGAAGTTTTTTCTAGGAATAGTTATCAAAGTTACACACATGTATTTTATAACTCGATCCGGTACTGCCTACACTTCTGATGGATTCGTTTCGACAACATTGTAGACAATAGACGTCATAATGTTTTTTATCACCTGTACGTGTTCACTGCCAGTGTCACGACGGCGAGCACCCCCAGCACGTTGAACAGCAGCGGCACGTTGACAGCCAGGTGCAGCCAGCGCGGGTGCAGTCCGTGCTGCGTCAGGTTGCGCATGTCGGAGTTGTAGCGCAGGAAGTTCAGCGGCGTCACCACCCAGCTATCCCACGACACCTTCAGCGACTCTATGTCCGCCAACGTAAGGTACCCATAATACCCAGAGTCCACCAAAATCAGGAGCAACGCCGTCGGCACACCACATATTATGAACATAAATATGCGATAGTGGAAGTCTTTAAATCCCACCACTTTTGAACCCAATCCTCGGTGAAGCCAGAAGAAAACAGGCGGAAACGCAAAACCCACGAACGTAGGACGATTGAATATCCCTATGACTACAATTGTAGCCAAAATCATAACTTTGTTCAAGCTATGACTAGGCAAATGTGTGGATAATTTAAAAATCTTCACTTTTTCGACGGTTGACGCAGCTTGCTCATACTTCTCTTTGAGAAATTCATTGTGATAAATCACTTTGTCTGATATCAGCATGCATTCTGCGACTATGAGTAAAAGCATAGAGAAGAAGATCATTTCAAATGTGTTCGAAAAACTTCTACAACAGTAGACGAAAACTACGTAAGAGCTTGCGAAGATAGTTAATCTATTCCTGAAGTTTTGTCCATATAAAACGCAAATTCTGTACAAGCAGTAGTCATTTATGAGCGACAGCAAACATATAAAAAGTCGCGGAATGACTAGCAAGTAGAATGGGGTCTTAAGATCCACATGGAGATAGTATTTGGCATAGGGGTTGATCAAGCGTATAAAGTGGAAGGGTGGACCGAGTATCATTTTGGGTATGAAGATGTTTCTGATTGGAAATTTCGGGTTGAACTCCCACGTTCTTGCGATGTCGATCGCGAACATGTCACCTGAAATAATAAAGGACATGGTAAACTTTTTTAGAGTTCCTCATTCTTCTCCATACAGATTTACGTTTTGGAATGGGCAACTGGCTTCAATTTTCCAACTAATTCTAATTGACAGACTACTTGGCAATTCCAAAGGTCTTCTGGCACTTTTGAATTGGTTAATGGTTTATTGAAATAAAATAATATGATTTCTCCGATAAACCTGAGCTAAAGGTTTTGTTTAATTAATGATTCAGCAATCTATCACATGAGGCTATTTTTATTATGTGGAATTATAAGTGGGATATACATACTGTGAAACTACACAGGAAACATTGTCATTGTGAATTATCATTCAAACTATCATTCAGAATAACTAAGAGGCTTGTTGTTAAAGATGAGTCATTACATATTAGAGTATAGGTATTGATGTTTGTAGGACAAAGCCAACAGATATTACAGTAACAACAATGCTTATCTTCGCGAAATACAAAATGAATAAATTTTGTAAAACATTATTTAAATAAATTCAAATTTGTTTGGTTGGACATTCCACCCCAATGTCCAGCCTTTACAAAGGGTGAAACAAACTGAATACCGGTCATTATGTAATAGAGGACCTTCAAGATTATGAAGATGTTGAACGCAGTACAGGGCTCTTGCTGTGAGAAGCAATATGCTGGTTCGCAGGTTTGCATGTTGCAGTACAGAGGTTAAAATGACGTTGATTAAGGCTTACTGCACAAGCTGCCTTCTACACAAGGAAGCTTGTGAACCGGGTACGCACGCAAAACAATTAACGTCCTGAGGGTCCCACACAATAATGCTTTTGGGGCCCTTTTGTAGTGCCTCTGGCATGATCGCTCAGGCGCGTGTTCACGACTGTCACGATATGGTGATAAAAAAAAAACAGCGTCGCTATTGGCTGCGGTGAAGTCCTAATGGTATTCTAAAGATGTTTGTGGACAAATTTAACTCGCTGATAATGGATCACTTCATGCAAGTGTTGGTTAGGCAGGAGTGATTCATTTCACCTGGTGAATATTTGTAAATATTGTTTTTCTGTAAGCTTAGTAGGTACATAGTTATAATAACACAGCTATAAGTCTAAACTTTTAAGTTTTATTACTTACTCAAATAAAATTGATCACTGTTGTCTATGGAAATAAATTATTTTATTTTAAGTTTTCACTAAATCAAGAAAACAACTTGATGATTTTAAGAAAAAGTTGAAAACATTTCTTGAATATAGTGAGAAAACAACATTAGTTTAAATGAAGTAATTTTTATTGAAATATATCTCTTCTAACGAAAGTTGAATTTATATTTAAACGATCTCCCAAAATTAAAGAAAGCACTTGAATCGCCGGTATAATGTTAAATACGGTAAATGATATTATTCTAATTGACCGGAACAACACTTAATTTTAAAATAACATTTTAACTGCTTTTTAGATAATACGAAAAACTCACCTGCAATGACCTCAACATTTTGAAAAAACTCGTCTGGGTGTATATAACCGTGTTGCGGCAGGACCGTGAGCGCAAATCTAAGAAATACCAACACCCAGTACGAAAAAGGTAATTTTATAGGATTCCTAAATGAAATCGCTTTGAGTATTTCGGTCTTTATGAACATATTAATCTTGCACCAATCGGGGATACAATTGAGGTAACTTAGTTAAATATTTTGTCGTTAATTATTATTGTAAAAAAACATTTTTAGGACGGACAGGCACCTCTTCGTTTTGTTGATGTGTTTTTGACACTGACAGTGACAGCCCTATGTAAAATGTACTCTGTGCTGACAGACAGACAGTTAGCAATCAGTTAGGTACTTTTTTCTCTTTAGATGTCAAAAAGGGATGCGCATTTGAATCAACTTAAAATAATAGACTAATTGAGAAGAAATACCTCCGTGCTCGACTGAAACCTTAGAGCATTTAACCTAACTGAAACTGATGTTTTACGTAATTCACCAGTTTTTCATGAAAGTATTTACATTTTTTTTTATCCGACTATCTTCCTTGAAAAAAATAACGAAATAATTTATAGGTAACAACACGTCTTCAGATTTCAAAAAAGAGGTTCTCACTTTGGGCCGGATAAAAAAAGGCTAAAAGCATTTAAATTATAAATGCTTTAAGCCGCCTTTTTGTTATCCCAAAAACGGGAAAACTCAAGCCAACGCACATTACATTAAAGCCGCAGCGCTACATAAACTGAGGTGCCGGTTGTAGTGTGTATGAAATTGATGGAGTATTTTTGGAATGTGTTGCGTTGCAGCGTGCGACCCTCTCAAAGATATGTACAGAAGCCAGCACATCAAGCTACACCAAACTATCAAATTTTCCCAATTGAACATGAACCTTATGCCTAAGTTTTAAAGTTGAAAATCTATCAAAGAAAATTGACAGATGTGGGGTAGCTTGATATGCTATACTAGGCGCGCTCCAATCTGATGGGCTAAGGTAGCCCGCGAAATCTTACGTTTTTTGCAATTTATAGGTCAGTGTCAAGTTGTATGACGATTAAAATATGATTCGCGACCGTTACAAATATGGCTTTGCATCACTAAAATCCTCTGTGGGGTTTGTGGCTAAGTAACAACAGCCACACGGGTTGATCGATCAGGTTAAGCTACGCTAGCCGCAGTTGGTCCGTGGATGGGTGACCATCTTTACATACCAAGACCCCTCCGTGCCTCGGAAAGCACGTTAAGCCGTTGGTCCCGGCTGTCAGGTAGGCAGTCGCTCCATGTAAAACACTGGTATTCAGCTGCATCCGGTAAGCCTGGAAGCCGACCCCAACGTAGTTGGGGAAAGGCTAGGCAGATGATGATGATTTAAATGATTATTATTCTGTAAAGCCTTGTTTGTCGCAAATAGCAAAAAACGGAAGAAAATTTTAATCTCGTGGGCTATTGTGGCGCTTCCCCGTTACTCTGTTACACTTCATCCCACCTCTCTGCACTTTTATAGTGTTTTATCTATAGTCAGTTAATCACTCTATTTCATCACTACACTACGACTTCGGGTACTTTGTACTAAGCTTTGTACTCTCTGCGACTGTGAGCGAAAGCATTTGTCAGCGAAAAAAAGTATTGTTTGTAAATCCAAATGAGGTGTGAAGAGAAACGGGTAAGGGCTGAAACTCACAGAACACTATTACTCCTAGCGGAGGCTGAAACTGCGTTAAGCGGGCGCCCGTCACGTGTCTACGCGCGTGAACACGCGGATGCACAGAGTACTTTTTTATATACGCGGATGGGCCCCGTGGGAATGCGACGGTCTCCGTCGCATGTACCCGTCGCGGAGTCTGGATTATTTTATTTACGCAGTTTCGCTAGTTCAATTTTAACGGCGTGCATGCACAGTCGCGTCGATGGAGAAATTAATAGATTATTACATGGCTAAACGACGTCTAGCAAAAAAATACAACATGCAAGAAAGCTCGCCCGTTTATTCGTATCGCTGGCGGGCACCGCTTGTGAAGCCGCGCGGGGTCCGTTGCACGGAGGCGGGACATGTGACGTGGGCGCGGGGCCCGTCTCCCCGTGACGCACGCCCGCGCGTGTCCCGCAACGGTACACTTTTGTATGGAACCGCGCGGGCACCCGCTTGTCGCAGTTTCAGCCCTAAGAGTTGCAGGCGGGATCACCATGTATGTGACTAGCTAGATTTGCGAATACGCTGCACTATAGAGGAGAGTAACACTGCACCATGCTGCAAAGCTGGTGTTGGCAAGAAAACGAATACGAGCAATATCCCCTCCCAGGTGACTACCCTATTACGTCAGTCCGCAACCGCGTAACTGCGCGCCCGGCCGAAATCGGCGATTTCTCCGCGTGCACTAAAACTACGATATCTCTGAAATCACGCATCGCAGCTCGATAAACCATATGTCATTGAAATTGTTATGAAATAAGCTATCTGATTATCTATAGTTTAGTATAGTTTTATCATGGAATCTATTGTTGATTCGAAGTTGAAAGTAGGGTGAGCTACTTTTTCCCAGTTTTTCGTACAAAAGTCGTCATATTAATAAAATAAAAGCATTTTATTCCAAAGTTATTATTTTAATTATATATTAACACATTATTTTACAATAATCAAGAAAAAGAACAGACACCTCGATACATATTTTACACACTGCAAGCTAAACAAAAAATTGGCTCAGGTAGTCGACCCTTACGCCGAACAAAAAAAAAGGTTATGTTTACACATTCATTCCGGGAACTCTGTAAGCCAAGTGGCTAATTATAGAATCGTATTCGATATTTTGGTACACAATCTTATCGCAGACGAAGTGTTAGCCCCTAAACCGTAACTGAATCTCCAGGAGATTCAAACGTCAAACACCGCACATCGGTAACAACTCTCCTGGAGATTTCTTGGCTTGGGTCGGATTTCATGCCAAATATTGCCTTTCTAGAGTATACCTTTCTTACTCTAACTTATACAGACTGTAGGAAAAAGAATGGGAAAGGCATATAACATTACATGCTAAACATCCAACAAAAATTTGTAACGGAATGTTGCACTCAATTTAGTCTGTGGAGACACGCCTCCTTATCGTTTTTGTGCACGGACGCGACGCGATATTGCAACAGTTCTTTGAAGTGTAAAGTGTCGAGATAATTATACAACCATGGACAAATAAGTACTTAACAGTTTTTAATTGCTGCATTGTGTATTGGATAAAGATTTTGGACGGAATTTGTTATTTCACCGAGCAAAGTCTTGAAATTCACGCGCCATGCCGGTACATTTCTACTTGTTGTGAGTAAAAAATACACTAGTGACGGCAAAATGTTGTTAGAAACACGATTTACATACGTTACTACGTATGTATTAGGCATTTCAATAGTGAAATTCGATAAAAAATAGTGTAAATGTTGAAATGTAAAAATGTAATAGCAAATCGATCTCCAGGAGATATCGTATCTGACAGGCATTTGACGTTTTATGACACCCAAGTCGCCATGTTTTTTTGTGTTTCGTACACAATAGAGACAAATGGTCAGTAAACCAACAAGTTTTGACGGACTTAGAAAAAAAGCGAAGTTAAATTATTTTAAGTTCAAAAACTTAAAATAATTGGTTTATTTCTTTTGGTGAGTTAGTTTCCATTTCATCGTTACTTCTAAACTGCTTTTCTACACATGACTAAGTGTTTTATTTTATTGTTCAAGCTCAAATTGTCGAAAAAAGCCTAGTGCGTTGAACATTTTTTAAAATAAAAATAAATAACATTAGATTTTCATATTAAAAAGGTAATCGGACCCCTGTTTGAAAATCGCTTCATATTTTTTATTTTTTTTATTTTGTTGTTCCCATGTGACCTACTGGTTGTATCCTATATTGTGTACTTGGAATTCTTGTACTGAAATTGCTTGTTTTCTGTTTTTTATTTCTTGATTTTGTTAATGTTTTTGCTAGGCTACATGCCCTTGTGTTGTGTTTTTCGATTAGTAAATATCATCATCATGTGGATTGTGACATAAGATTTCAAATAAATGCAATAGTACTTGCTCTGTGATAAAAATTATGAAAGGGTCTTTGTTAGAGCTCTGTCTCAAGTGTTTACATTGGGACTCATATTTCGTATGATAAACAATTCCAACAGCTAAGATATGATTTATTATTGTTTTGTTAATACATCATTGGTTTTAGTTAGTATGAGCTACTTTTTGGGCACGCTAAACTGCCAATAAGAATGAATGATAAATTAAATATGATTAATTTTGGAATTTCCGGATTCATAGAATCATCATTTCAGCCGAAAGACTTCCATGGTGGGCACAGGCCTCTCTCAAGCATCGCCACTTCGTCCGATTCTGTACTTCTCGCATCCAGCGGATTCCTGCGGCCTTCACCTGGTGATTGGTCCAGCTTGTGGAAGACCTCCCAACGCTACGTCTTCCGGTCCTTTCAGATCCATAGAATACTGTTTTATAATTATGTTATAATATAGAAAAATCATATAGCATATAAACTTTGTTTTCGTACTCGTTTTGATCAGTGTTACTACACCGATCACCAGACCAGAACTCAAGATTATTTGCTTAAGGATTGAACTATATTTATGGCAACATTTCTGTACACCGGAGGTATACTATCCTAAGTCCATTTTTTTTTATTGGACTTAAAATAGTATACCACTAAGTAGATCTATAAATTTTTGAAAGATTAGTCCACGATAAAGTATATCCTGTTCTTCATCACAGTATAATTCAACAACAACACGGATTTGTAAAGAAAAGATCAACTACCACAAATTTGGTGGCATTTATGGATTGTTTGTTCAATAATATGGATTCTCGCGTTCAAGTGGATGCCATTTACACTGACTTTCGAAAAGCATTCGACAAGGTTGATCATGAGTTGCTACTTGATAAAATTTCATTTAACGGTATACGTGGTGATTTGCTCCGATGGTTCTCTTCATATGTTACGAATAGAACTCAAAGGGTCGTAGTTAATGGTTTCAAATCTGCGACAACTATTAATGTAACTTCCGGTGTACCTCAGGGTTCGATTCTGGGACCCCTTTTATTTATCTTGTTCATAAACGACATTGACACTTGTTTCCGAAATTGCAAAGTCCTACTCTATGCAGACGATCTCAAAATTTTTAGGCCCATCAAAAATTTGCAAGACAGCAGGTTATTACAGGAAGATTTGGATCGTTTCAGTGAATATTGCAGGTACAATAAATTACAACTGAGTCTGTCTAAATGTTGCTGTATCAGTTTCACGAAGAATAAGAGTGTTCTGAAGCATCCTTATGCTTTGGATAATACAACGCTATCAAGGGTGTGCCTTATTCGTGATCTTGGTATTCTCCTCGATGATAAACTTCACCTTGATGCCCACATTAACAAAGTTATAAATAATGCCTATCGGATGTACGGTTTTGTAATGAGATCTGCAAAAGAGTTTGTGCGCCCTTCTACCTATTTATATTTATTTAAGTCTCTGATCAGATCACAGCTCGAATACGCAGTGCCAGTGTGGAATCCCATTTACATTAAGTATTCAGAACGTATTGAAAGAGTGCAAAGAAAATTCTTAAAAGCCATGCATTACCGTTGCTTCGCCACGGATTTATCTTATGATAATTTGCTTAAAAAGCATAAATTACTTGCTCTGAAATCAAGACGCACTCTCCTAGAGACGGTATTTTTGTTTGATTTGTGTAGCAATGTATATGACTGTATGGATATCCGTAACAAAATAAGTTACATCGTTCCTAGAACGACAATATGCCGCGGGGTGCGCGTACGGCCGCTGTTTGCAGTTACGTCTTGTCGCAATAACGCGGGTATGCGGGCACCTCTGCGTCGACTAACTAATAGTTATAATAAGCTATTCCATCATATTGATATGTTTGCTCTGTCTGCTAGTAGATTCAAAAATATGGTACTCAAAACCCTTAATCACAGTCAACACTAATTTGAATTTCGTGCCTTCATGAGTTTTTAAATTTTTGTTATTTTTTTTTTATTTTTTTGTTATTTTACACAAAAATGTTGTCATAACTTAAATTATTGTAGTTAGTAGGTTTTAGTTTAAATAGCATGGTTAGATTAAAGATTATTTTTAGTTGTATTTTGTGGAAAATGTTGTTGGTTACACATTTGGTCATATTTTATTTTGTACTTTTTTCCTATAAAATGTAATGTGTTACTGTTTGTTTTCCCTAATAAATAAAATAAAAATAAAATAAAATAAATGTTTGTTTCAAGGACATTACAAAGTGAATGTCGAAAAAAATGGACTTAGGATAGTATACCTCCGGTATACAGATTTATACTTGATGTATTATGAGCAGTGTGCATTATTTTCTTTGTACATTTAACCTGACCGATACCGCTGTACCGCGCCTTAGGTATGTTCGCGGCGCGACGGGAGAGCAGTACAGGCCGCTCATTGGTCAGCACTCACAGCGGGCCCCCTCGCCGCGCATACCTAGGGCGCGGTACTGCGGTATCAGTCAGGCTATGTCAAAAACTATTGAGAAATAAAATAACAGAAATTCAGAAACGACTTAAAAGTTAGTTTTTACAGACAGTGTTGAATACACATATAATAAACACTGGGATAAATACGAGGTTAATAGTTAGTATTGACAAACGTTTAATAAAAAATGGCCTATTATTCTAAGGTACATAAAAAATCATATAAAATTTATTGAAATATAAATATATGTAGCTATTTACATAAATATACAAGGGTAACTGCACATGGTGCTATGATGGCCATACTTTACTGGGTTGCGGTTACACCCTAAGCCAAGTTACGTAGGTGAGATATGCATTGATACAGCTTTCTTGTCCAACATTAAAAAAAAAAAACATACAATCTCAGTGAATATAAAGTTACACTCAATAATCGAAATCGTTTTAGGCGAGTGGAATGTTTAAAAACAACACTATTATTAATAGGTCTAAAAATAGTTAAATATATTAGTAAGTTAACGATGATTATAATAAATAAGACCATTAAAATATAAAATTCTTACAATAATGTAAATTTGAAAAATATCAACCTTATTTAACTGCCCTTTTTTAATGCAATGGCTATTTCTATGACTGTTAAGTAGGATAAAAGAGTGGTATATGGACTTGGGATCAGTATAACTGTACAGGTATTATGAAAATCGATGGAATCGAGCCGAAATTATAACAAATAGACAAGATTCATATACAACGAACATTAATGTTATCATGATAATTTTGTAAGCATTTGACGTCACATTCTGTATGTTTGCCGTACCCTTCACACCCACCTTAATCTTGTATCTTTCCTTCTCCTGTAAATAACATTATTGCATATGTAAATCAGTCTTATAACACCAGGGCATGTCTTCTCCGAACTTGCACCTGTGTGCGTTATTCTTAGCGTCGTAGAGCAGCGAGTTGTCGACGTAAGCATCGCAAACGTTGCACCACACCGACAAATCGACTAAAGACAACACTAGTGCATGGCCCGTGGCTGTGAAGTGTGCTTGCATGTGCCCGTTGACGCTGCGAGCGCATGCAGTCTGAAAATAAAAAGATTTCGATTTTAGGCCAGTCAAAGTTATTGTGTCATTACTAGAGATCGGATATTCGGATGCATAATCACCTAAAGTTGAGAGGTTGGCTAAAATGGAATGCGGTTTTGTACCGATTTTTTTTAATTTAAGTAATGTTAAAAAAAATGTTTCTACTAACACACACCACCCCTACTCTTACAGAATTACACCCTAGGTACATAGGTATAGGTATCAAATGTCCATCGGGGTTAATTTTTTAATAAATATGCGTCTGAATAGTTATGCATTCCCGGTGTTGCTGGCATCCCAGGATTTTTGTACAAAAAAATATTTTAAGAAGCCGTTTCCATATTTTCGTAACTAAAAATTAACTTTAGGTAAATATGCATCCGATTATCCGATCCCTAGTCATTACTTTGGAGTTTTAATTATTTAATATCAGAGAATCTGAAATTAAAATTATTTGTATTAACTACGCCGTAAGGTAATTAATCTCTTGTAAAACTATAGTTAGTGGTCACCACTTTTAGTGAATGAACACTGTTTTTTTTGTCAGAAAACTACCACTCGAAATTATGGGTTTGTAAATCTATTATTACTCACCTCATAACAATGCAAGCACACCCAGTTCTCGTCAGTAGAATCACAGGCCACGCACTTGACTCCCTGTTCGAACCTCACTTCATCTGGTAACGTGAATAGGGAGTCCAAATGCGGACACCACTGCAAAGGTATCACCGCAAACATATCACCATCGACTATCGATTGCATATTCTCTGCCAAATATTCGACTAAACTGGCCTTTTTCCCCGCACTAGCTTGCCCGCAAGTTGGCGCGTCCTGTTTAGAGCTCGATGGTTCTTTACTACAACTTGTACCGGCAATAGCTTCTTTACTGTTAGAGGTTTTTGGTTTGTCATCTTTTCCGTCATTTTCGTCATCTGTGCCACAATGGATGCCATCGGAGCATTTCGTTTCTAAATTCAAATTTCCCATGCTTGCTTCTAGCGATGTTTCTAAGTTACTCGCACTGGATTTTGCTGAAACATTATGATTTTCGTTATCTTCACTGCAGGCTGATATTTCTAGATCATTTTGATCGATAACAAGTCCTCTGGATGGTAAGGGTGGTTCTAGTACGCTGTCTGTTGGCAAAGCTACTTGGAACTTGAGACATTTCCAGTATTTCTTGTGTGTGTTGATAACATTTTGTATGGAGTCGTTTGCTGGCCATGCGCAAGGGGCTTTGGGGTCATAGTGGTGGTTGATGGGGTCTCCGAGGAGTGCCTTGGTGCACATGGTCATGGAGTACGCGATGCTGGTGATGTTGTAGCCCCCTTCGAGGCACAGGATGACCCGCCCGCCCGCCAGGCCGCGCAGCAAGTGAGTCATCCTACCATAGCATTCCGGTGTTACTTTGCAACCTAGAACAGAAGAAGACTGTTTTAAAGCTGACTATAGTTATGATGTCGATTGTTTTACTTTTCAACTAAACAGTAGAACAGTTTTATTAAAATCAAAATCAAAAGTCATTAATTCAGACTAGGCTGAGAGTCAGCTCTTTTTGAACGTCAAAATTACATAAGACAGTCCCCCCAAAACGCCCGCCCTTCACTAAGGGAATCTAGTCGCGGGCTCGAACTCACTGGTGGGCCTGGCTAAAAATCACGCTGTCTCACCAGGCATCGTGTCCGACAGAGGTAGTGTCAGTGATAAAAAATTTGACGCTAGTCTACACGCACAACATTATTGAGTGAGATGCAGGATCATTTATAGTAAAACAGGCGCGTAAAAAATTAAGAAAAGTCCTTAGGAAGATCGGGTTTTATGAAAAAAACCACTGCATAAATCAATGACCAATAAACTTTATTGAACTTTTTGATATGTGAGCTTTGTCGGTACGGACTTGGTTTTTCATATTTTACACTTCTTTTATTACTAAAACAAGCCCAAAGTTAGGTTAAATTAGCAATAAAAACGAATCTTTGTTGGCTCCTAACTTTATAATGGCTTTTTATTTTAGTATTCTGTTTCCGTACAGACAAATAATGAGACAAAATCATACCATGTTTAATTTTTGATGTACATTGTCGAACAGTGGAGTAATACAATCCCGAAGCTTGTATGGGAAAAATGTGGACTAGATTCACCTTAAACGAGCAATTCTTATATACACCGTGACATTTTAGTCGTCTTACAACGGAAGCCCACTTCATGTATCCTAATGACTAATGACTACTAATCATTAATAATAAAAATAAATATTTTTGAATATATGATAATTAAAAAAATTAAAATATAATTCACTAAATCGCATGACGTAGTTTGAAACGATGGAGATGGAATTAATGATGGAATGTAATGGTAGGTAGGTAGATATCTTCTACCATTTGAGACGTAAAAATGATTAACAGGGAGGGTGTTTCATAATTCTAAAGCATTATTTATTTTTCTTCGTACCTATTATCTTAATTAATGGTAACAATGTTTTAATTGCGCCTAGAGGTATTTTATGACGGATACATTGAGTGGACCACCTTTGTAAGACGACTAAAATGTCACGGTGTATATATAAAATCTATATATTCTGAATCTCTCAAACGGCTCCAAAGATTTCATGAAATTTAGTATGCAGGGGGTTTCGGGGGCGATAAATCAATCTAGCAAGGTTTCTTTTTTAGAAAACCAAAAAAGATAAAAAACCGAGCAAAGCTCGGTCATCCAGATATTATTAATAATGACACAATACTATACCATGCTTAATTTTTGATATACATTGTCAAACAGTGAAGTAATACACTCCCGAAGTTTGTATGAAAAAAAAATTTTGGTGTTTGCAACAAAAAGAGCAGACTGTCAAACGCGTAAAAAAAATCAAAAATGCATGCGTTTCATACATTTTGATTAGCCCATAGCGAAACTTGTCCACCCACTAAACGCATTTAAATTTTCACAAGATATACAGGTAAACGGAAGTTATGCTGTTCGTTAATTATCTTGTTTTCGAACGAACAATCCGCAACATAGTAACCCCCAGAATGGCAAGGTGTGTACTAACGTGCTTTGTAGTAGGGCACTTATCCTACGTTCATGTTTCCGAAGATAGACGATGATTCCCGAACCGGACATTTTTCCTATAAAAACTTTACGTGTAAAAATAAATGTGATCCTTTCCGATCCAGATGACCCCATTACTCTTCTCCAAGAACAGAATAGGGCCACCAGTACAGCACACAGAAACAAACCATCCTTCCGACCTCGCTGCCGAGGTCCTCGCGCCCCGCGAAGACCCCGAGTTAATGATATGACCCCCAACCGTCCCTTGCTCGTAGAAGTGCCAGCCCGCGCCGAAGCTGAGCAAGTAGAGTTAAAATCCCCCATTGATAATAATAAAGAAACTGTCTTGATCCAGCCTGTCCCCACTTGCTGCCCTCCCGACAGTGATTCCCTGAACCGAGGCCCGAACCCCGCAGGGGGAGCCCTCAGTGCGCAGTTGCTATAGTTTATAAGTAGTTTTTGTAAGCCCTGGCTGGAGGCTCTAAGTCTAAAAGCTAAAAGCTCCCACAGGAAAATTCGGTTGAGCAGTTACGGCCTCTCAGGGTCAACTGCGAGATGTCATTCCCAAAAAGAAAATGTGATAGTACCTCCGAGCGGGTCTCCTACGCAAGCGTCGAAGCCAGCCGACACGATGACAAGTTGCGGGTTGTATGCGTACGCGATCGGGAGTATCACCTTTGTGAACGCCGTCAAATATTCCGGGTCGCCTACGCCGCGCTGCAAATAACACGTATGATGTAGATAATGATAAAAAATGGGCTTTAGTGAAACTTTGAGTAGACTTTAATAGTGTGATCATAATATTACACTTTTACAGGACGAATAAAATAAAGTCCAGAATAAATATGGAATAATGAAACTGTTTCACTATAGCTTAATGGATTTAGTATCTTTCTCTGGCGGCTTGTTATTTGCAATTAAGTTATTGTTACTTTAATTAATGACATTAAATTCTAACCGTTAAATAAATGTCATATAATACTCTTAGGCTTACAGACGTAGGCAAGCCTTCTAAAAATATTAAGAAATAAAATAACATAAAAATTAAATCTGCGATTTTGGAAGTTTGTGACAGATTACCGCACAATCGAAGAGCAAATTTTTTTTTGAGATGAAATATTATAATAAAAGTTAAATTTAAAAACCCCCAATAAAAAAAACCTCTTATAAGTAAAAAAGTAATTATGTATTGACCTTTTCAAGTTTATATGTTGTAGATAAGATTTTAATTAAAGTATTGTCGCGACGGGGGACGGCTAATGAAAATAGGAAGTTAACTGCAGCTATCCTTTCTTCAATAGCATACATTCATTATTACAAGGCCGCGTCTGTTTGGTGTTTTCAGCTAAGAACACTTGCGATTATGTCACCTTTCAAACAAAAGAAAAACATCAAAATCGGTTCAGCTGTTTGGGAGCTACGATGGCGCAGACAGACACACAGATACACACATTAAACTTATAATTCCCACCTGTTTCCGTCGGGGGCAAACAAAACCACGTTTATGTCAAATGTTTTGTATGATGCCCATACAACTTAGCACTTTGTGACAATGAACATAAAGTTTATAATAATTCTATATAACAGCTGATACGTACCGAGTTCCATGGCACGTTGACATTGTACCCCTCTCCGTTCCCCTCGCCCACCGCGGTGAAATCTGCGTCCTTCGAGTTTGGGAAGAACAGGCCGTGGTCGTAGCGGTGGATCGACATGTATAGGATCTGAGGAGACAAAATAATAGAAGTCAATGATTGACATTGTAAGAAAGAGAGAGAGCTGTGATGTGATGGCTTGTACGATCCTCGTCTTAGACGTCGATAACCTACTACAGGATCTTAAATGATTCAGAATCGGCTGATAAACAGGCCAGGGACATGCAGTTTAGTTGAATATAATGAAGCTGCTGAGTCCGTGCATGTGTATGGCGTACTTTGCAGAGTATTGCATGTTAAAGCTACATCCTATAACTTACTCTGTTGTCATCGTAAGTGATTCTCTGCGTGCCGTTGCCGTGGTGTACGTCCCAGTCGAGTATGATAACTCTGCTGAGTCCGTGCTTGTGTGTGGCGTACTTTGCAGAGTATTGCATATTAAAGCTACATCCTATAACTTACTCTGTTGTCATCGTAAGTGATTTTCTGCGTACCGTTGCCGTGGTGTACGTCCCAGTCGAGTATGATAACTCTGCTGAGTCCGTGCTTGTGTATGGCGTACTTTGCAGAATATTGCATATTATAACTACATACTATAACTTACTCTGTTGTCATCGTAAGTGATTCTCTGCGTGCCGTTGCCGTGGTGTACGTCCCAGTCGAGAATAATGACTCTGCTGAGTCCGTGCTTGTGTATGGCGTACTTTGCAGCGGCTGCAGCGTTGTTCAGCAGACAGAAGCCACTTGGTATCTCTTCGTCAGCGTGGTGACCGGGTGGTCGGATCACACAGACTCCGCTGCCGACTTCGTTTGAGAGAACTGAGTCTACCATCTGTGGGGATAAGGTTGGTTTTTGAATGAATAATGCCCTTAATTATAGGCGTGATGGTGTGTCATTACGGAAAACTGCTGCAGTTGTGAAAATATCGCATAACTTAAGACAACAGCAGTGTAATGTTTACATTATATGTATACATATAACACTCATATTCTTCGTAGCGTGACAATGAAAAAAATAATAGTAGGAAAAACAGAAATATAAAGTTTGAATCATCCAAAATCAATAAGATAACTTCATGTTTTTTGAGGATGCGCGTAGGTAGCCTGCGAATTCATTTTTTTTTTAATTTCCTACAGTTAACAGGTTAGTGTCAGGTTAAAGAATTATCTATACATAGCTATTTTTTGATCGTTTAAATCCTTTAAAAGGGTCATTGTACTCATTATTAACAACTTTTACAAGGGATCAACCCTGAATTCGTGAAATAAAAATGAGCTGATCCATACATTGCGTCGAGATATGCGAACATAAATATATTTTATTAAGAATTCATAATTGTTGATAATAAAATATAACCAATAAACATGACCTAACGATTTAAATTATTTTTTAAATAAAATATAACTATTTTTTGTGACTTAAATATAAAAGTTGGACATATGCTGCAGCTGACTTTTTTGTAGGCATTATCAAGCTCTACAACTTTTCTTTAGAATCATTTATCTCTCATCGTTAAGGCAACATTCGTAAGAAACGTTTTCGTTCGACCGTGTTTTCTTCGACTTACTTTGCAAATCCGACTACCACTAATTTTGCGGGTTATTATATAGCCTATGGCACTCACAAATAACGTGGCTTTGTATTGGTAAAATAATTTTTAAAATCGGTTCTGTAGATCCAGAGATTACCCCCTACAACCTCACGAACTCACAAAGTTTACGTCTTTATAATATTAGTATAGATTACGCGAACGGAGGAGTATGAAATTTGGCACAGGTAAAGTTTATATGGAGAAGGAGTGCAGAATCCTTATATTTATTTAATCATTGATTAGAAATACATTAAGTTTTAAATTAATTATGGTCGAATTTCGCCCACTATTAATCATTAAAGTAATTAATACAACGACGCTGACCTGACACTGACCCTTTCTCAACTTGGTACAATGATTGAAGAAAATGACACATCAGTAGGTACGTCGCTCGTTACCTGTAACACACAGCCGGTGGCCACGGCCGCACTCTCCAGCGAGTCTGGGTGGAAGTACACGGAGTCGTACGCGTTCTTCTGAATGTGCAGACTTCTTAGGTTCGTTGAGGCGAGCTCTTTTAGCCTGTGCAGGAAAAAAACACGATCTACTAATGAGCTTGAACTTTCGATACAATGTGACATAATATCACGCCTGTTTTACGAAGAGTTAGGCAGAGGTGTACCTACAGAAGAGTGGCAGGGACATCGACGCGATAATTGAACCCATGAATTCAGCACATGATTCTATACTAGGACTATGTCTACGTATGGTAGAAATTTATCGCCGGTTATAAAAAAAAATCTGCTTTTTCATAGAAAAATGCATTGCCTACGCGGTCAAAACGTATGGGACAGCATTTTTTTTACAAAATCATATTACTGTATCTATGGTAACAGATTGATACGCTAGATAAAGTCCCATCAACTGGATACAAATCCCATAAAAACTCAAAATCAACGCATTTATTTCAATCAAAACAACTACAGGCACTTTGGAATTGTCAGGAAATCAGCCAGACAGATGAAGCTAGTTGCTTTTCATGCTCATCAGTAGCGCTTGCGACTACTAGATCAGCGATGCAGTCAAAAATGTCTAAAACGAACAAGCTACAAAATAAGTTCTAAAATCATCATCTGCCTCGCCTTTTTCCGACTATGTTAGGGTCGGCCTCCAGTCTAACCGAATGCAGCTGAATACCAGTATTTTACATGGAGCAACAGCCTATTTGACCACCACAACCCAGTTACTGGGTTGTGGTGGTCTGAGAACTTTCGGGCTTCTGACGACCCGTAACGACTGACAAAGATCCACAAATGATAGCCGGGGCCAACGGCTTAACGTGCTTTCCGAGGCACGGAGGGGTTTTGGTATGTAAAGGTGGTCACCCATCCACGGACCAACCGCGGCAAGCGTAGCTTAACCTGATCGATCAACCCGTGCTGCTGTTATTACTTAGTCACAAGCCCCACATAAAGAAATATTTACGATTAAAAACTAAAATTATTTTTGTTTACATGTTCGAAAACTTAACTGCGAACGCAGTTTAGATACAGTAGAACAATCTAACCTGTTCAAATGCTTCTCAGTGTGTACCGCTAATATCTCTTGATCGGTGGCAGTCCTCGCAGTCAGCTGATATACTCTGTCCAACAGACCGAAGTCGCGGTGTCGCTCGTGTATGCGCAGGATCCGCTCCGGGCACTCCACGTGGCCGCTGTAATGTGTGCGCTAATGTTATCTGCGTTAGGTTCAATTTCTAATAGCAGACTAACACCCGTCTTCTGAAAGGCTAGTCTACATAAACATGAGCTTACCGACGCGAGAGTCAAATTCATGTGACGATTTCCCAAGAAAAGCATACGCTTCGGGGATCATCGCCTGTCTTCAAAAATACGAATGCGCGATATTGAGGCATAATTATACAGTGTATTATGTTAAACGCGGGACATACTTTAGGGGAGTGAAGAAAGTGAGTGAGTACTCAAGAAAATGAAAAACTTTCAGGGGACGAAAACTGAAATCGCGCATAATAAAACCAGCAGCTCTATACATATATGTTCAATAAATGTATAGAGCTGCTCCATAACTGGACAAAATGTAAGGAACAGCAGATATTTTCTTTATATTTTGTTGTCCAGTCCTTATTAAAAAAAAAAAAATTCATGAGTACCACACCCCCCTAACGTATTTCCCTCGTTTAACCTAACATACTGTGTAAAGCAATACCGTGATAACCAAAATATAAATCAACATCCCAAAAAGCCTTGTAAATAATTGGTAAGCCTAGACTAGACTGAGAGAAAACTTCATCCAAACATGCAATGATAGTTGCACTACAAGAAAGCGCGGCAGTATAAAACTAAGTCCACGTTCCAACGGACGTAAAAATAACCGAATCGCATATGTTTTCTGTTTTACCTGTAGGATGTTTTTTTTTTATTTCAGTCCGCCAATCACGGCAGTGATTAAAAATTTCAGCAAATATTAAATTTTTCAGGGTGATAACACCCATGACATAGAACAACTTACAAGGAACATGGGTCAAAATATGAAAAAAAAAAAAAAAACAAATCGGACCTCCCATGCAAAATCAATAGTCAGCTGATCGATTTTGTACGGGAGACCCGTTTTTTTTTTCATATTTCGGTGACTAAAAATTCACCTTGTATATGAAGTCTATAGCAACTTTTAGGTATTGATTAGGTTTTCATAAATCGATTGTGCCTAATTTCCATATATGTTAATTCTCTAGTAGAATTTGTTCTTTATTGAAAATTTGTGTTTATTTTGTTTTTTTGTTTAAATGGCTATTCTTAGTTAAGGTGAACCTAGTCCACATTTTTCCCATACAAACTTCGGGAGTGTATTACTCCACTGTTGGACAATGTACATCAAAAATTAAACATGGTATCGTTTTGTCTCATTATTAATATTGTCTGTACGGAAACAGAATACTAAAATAACAAGCCATTAAAAAGTTAGGAGCCAACAAAGATTCGTTTTTCTTGCTAATTTAACCTAACTTTGGGCGTGTTTTAGTAATAAAAGAAATATAAAATCTGAAAAACCAAGTCGGTACCGACAAAGCTCAAAAATCGAAAAGTTCAATAAATTTTATTGGTTATTGATTTATGCAGTGGCTTTTTCATAAAACCCGATCTTCCGAAGACCTGTTCTTAATTTTTTACGCGCCTGTTGTACTATAAATGATCCTGCAGCTCACTCAATAATGTTGTGCGTGTAGATTTGCGTCTCAACTGCTCATCACTGATACTACCTCTGTCGGACACGATGCCTGGTGAGACAGCGTGCTTTTTAGCCAGGCCCATCAGTGAGTTCGAGCCCTCGACTAGGTTCCCCTTAAGAATACAGGTGGATGCTTGAATTTACATTTTAACGCAGAAGACATAAGGTTGCATTTGTGTCACGGATTGTTTTTCTTATTAGAATGTGCTCATACTCACGGTTCGCATATGTTCTTGTGCTTCAGCATCGCTTGGTCGTAGATGTAGCCCACCGCATGCTGCGGTAATGACAGATCAGTCACTGTAACAATATTTATGGCCCTGAAAAATATAAGACCCCCTTTTCTTGTGTATTTGTATCTTCATCATCTCATCGTCATCTGCCTAGCTTTTTCTCAACTATGTTGGGGTCTGCTTCCAGTCTAACCGGATGCAGCTGAATACCAGTTTTTTCCATGAAGCGACTGACAATCTGACGTCCACAACCCAGTTACTGGGTAACACGTTACCCAAATGGAAAAAATGGTTGTCAGACTTTCGGGCTTCTAACGACCAGTAAGTACAGTCAAAGATCCTCGATTGACAGCCGGAACCAACGGCTTAACGTGCTTTCCGAGGCACGGAGGGGTCTTGGTAAGTAAATATGGTCACCCATCCACGGACCAACCGCGGCGAGCGTAGCTTAACCTGATCGATCGATCCGTGCGGCTGTTATTACTTAGCCACAAGCCCCTGAAACTTGATACCATACTCAAAATCAAAAGTCATTTATTCAAACTAGGCTGAGAGTCAGCACTTTTTGAACGTCAAAATTACATAAGACAGTCCCCCAAAACGCCCGCCCTTCACCATTTTAGTGCTTTAGCTGGGAAGACGAAGTGGGGCAACAAACTCCCCAGCAGCACAGCTGTACTTATATTGCATTCGTAGCACAAGCATTCGACAGGCTATCGTATCTAAAATGAAACATTTCAATAACGTGATTTCCCTTGGCGCCGACAGCAAACAGCTATCGTCTATTTCATTTAAATTGACAACATTTTCGAGTTTTGGATTTGTGAACAGCGTTTATAGAATTCCTGCGATAACAGTGACCAATGTTCAATTTCGTACGGAAGCGTATCAAATTGTTGTAAATAGCTATGCTATTGAAGTCTACAACGAAATCCCTCGCTAAAACCCAAGCAACCGATCAATTTTATGTAGAATCCATTTTTGCTTTGATTACAATTTCCGGACTTCTTAAAACTATTTTATTTTACACTCACCTAATCTAAGATGGTTCAATCTCTCCGCAATCCTCGTCCTCGTGTCATTATCCTGCAGCGGGTAACAGTCCCTCGTAGCGAAGGTGTCAGGCCTAGTCTCGTCTCCCTCCCACTTAACTATGACCGTATGCTTCTCTTTCTGTTCGTCGCAAACATTCGGTGGTCCGCTGGTCGAGTACGTAGGCTGGAAGTTGTAGCAGTTCCAATAGGGCTTCTGTGCGTATATACAGTTGAGGATTGTGTCTCTTATTCTGTGGAAAATAGAATTTAGTTTTCAATGTCAAAGTCATCACTTGGGAAAACACAAGCCGAGACAAAATATAAGATCGCTTTTGTCTTGAACGGTGTCGAGAACTTCTGCGTCTACACATACTCATAGCGTCTTTGTACAGACGCCAGCACATCAACCTACACCAATCTGTAATTTTTTTTTGATAGATTTTCAACTTTAATTCATAAGCATAGGGTCTATGTTCAATTGGGAAAATTTGACAGTTTGGAGTAGCTTGATGTGCTGGCGTCTGTACACTGGAAAGCACAACGAAAGCGCCACGTTGCTTGATAAGATAAAAATGCTATAAACTCCTCATACATATCACAAGAATTGCATTCATATGTCTAAACTTCTGTAACATAAATCAGAACGGATTCTATAGCATTCTAAACAGAAATTCACACTAAATTTAACAGATCCCATCTATTGGGCATACCATATCTAAACTTTTTTTTATTTTATTTAAAACAAAATTATAAAGAGTAATATATAGGATTAGATGTTTGTACTTATGTTGGTTTGTTACGTTTTCATGGTAAAATGGCTGAACGGGTTTCGATTAAATTTGGCACATGCTGGGTAGACCATGAACTGGATTCTTTTTATCCCGATATTCCCATGGGATCGCCTACGCCCCGCGGCTTCATCCGCATGAGTCTTTATGCGGATGAAGCCGCGGGGCGTAGCTAGTAAATTATAAAGCCAGACAACTTTTGCGGACATAAAAAAATACAATACTAACTCGTCACTGGGTTCCGGTACTTCCTCAAGCACAGGCGGAGGATGTCCCAGCAAGGCCCTGAGCGTGAGGGCGGCGCCCTCCGCCAGCGAGGCCAGGCAGTAGCCGCCCTCCAGCACGGCGCACACGCGCGCGCACACGGACTGCAGGGCGTGCGTGAGGTGGCCGTACACTGCTGGAGTTAGCTCCATTTCGCCCTACAAATATTAGATAATTTTCTTTGACTTCGTGTAGCGTAAAAAGCGAAGAAATAATAGTGACACCGACACACATATTAAACATGAACAAAATGTTTACATTATTATATCAGACTCTAAGAAATTACTTCATTTTTTTTTGTTCTACTGTCACATGTGCATGCAAAACATAATTTACACAAATTTCAAAGATATTTTAATAAGATATAATTTTTAATAACAATTCGGAAAATATAATAATACAAATATATGTAAAATCGTATGCATTAGAGAAAGTGGTAAATTATGTAAGTACAGGCAACCCTATTCTAAATTTTAAAATAATTATCACGTAAAAAATGTAGTTTAATTAAAATAGCTCAATAGCTTTTCATAAGTGATGGATTAACCTTGAAAATCCTACGGATTGTGAACGTAAATGGGAATGCTGGTTCTTTTTAAGAAAGATTAAAAAAAAATGTTTCAAGATAAAGGTGAACAGCTTTGTAGCGGTTCCCATACTTTATTAAGCTTTGGTCAAACAGAGTCGAACCCCGCGCGTATTGAAGCTAATAATGCGTGACTTCCTTATCGTTAAAACAATCGACGCGCGCAGTCACGACTCACGCCTTGTTCGGATCCCTTTGAGCAGTTGTTTGCTATTTATTTGTATTTTATTTGAGGCAAATAAGACCTGTTGCGCGGACCCTAAATAAGTCGGGAATCCCAGGCTGATTCCCGGCCACCGTAGGCGCGGGCTTGCGAGCGTTGAGTAATGGGTAGCTCGCTGTCCGGTAAGGACCAAGCCCGGGTCGACGGCGCGTTGTGTTCCACGCCCGCCGTCAGAAATGTCAGCACTAACTGGTGGGTCTGCAAGGGCCGATGCCTGCCAGGGGTGCGGGTTGTTCGAAAGAGATACCGTGGCTGTGGCACACAGGCAACTGAAGGAACACGGGTGGGTTTTAGTCCGTAAAAGTCTGACACGTTCTCCTGCTCCACCGAGAGCGGAGAATTTATTTGATGATATCCCACCCTCAAAAAAAGAAAAAGGGGCAGCAGAATGATGATCAACAAAACAAGCAGGCAGGCACCAGTCAGTTTGCTTCAAAATTATAACGTATGACACCTAATAGCCGCTGGGCACGCCACGATTGCGGCGGTAAGTCCCCTCTTTGAAGAGTGGCTTGAGAGGCGGCATGGCGTCCTCACCTTCCGCCTGACACAGGTCCTCACCGGACATGGCTGTTTCGGGAGGTTCCTGTTTCGGATAGGGCGGGAGGAAACGCCCGGGTGTTTCCATTGCGAAGATCGCCCAGAGGACACGGTGGAGCATACGGTGGAGGTATGCCCGGCTTGGGCGGAGCACCGCCGTGTCCTCGTGGAGGTGATCGGCGGCGGCGATTTCTCGCGTCCGACCCTGGTCCAGGCCATGGTACGGACCGAGAGTGCATGGCTAGCAGTCGCCTCCTTCAGCGAAGCCGTTATGCTCGCAAAGAGGGAGGCGGCGCACGTGAGGGAGATGCAGTACATGCGCCCTCACAGCCGTGGCCTTCGCAGGAGACGCCCTGGGCGTCGGGAATCCCAGGCTGATTCCCGGCCACCGTAGGCGCGGGCTTGCGGACGGCGAGTAATGGGTAGCTCGCTGTCCGGTAAGGACCAAGCCCGGGTCGACGGCGCGTTGTGGTCCACGCGCGCCTCAAAGAGATGTCAGCAGCAACTGATGGGGCTCGCAAGGGCCGTTGCCTGCCAGGGGTGCGGGTTGTTCGAAAGTGATACCGCGGCCCCTGACATACAGGCAACTGAGGGAACACGGGTGGGTTTTAGTCAGTAAAAGTCTGACACGTCCTCCCGCTCCACCCAGAGCGGGAGAAGTTATTTGATGATTTCCCAACCAAAAAAAAAACCTAATAGCCGAGGCACCGCAGATGATAACAATGCCGGGTTTAAAAAGTACAGGCGACGTATTCTTTATAGGCGGCTATATTCTACAAAAGCGCCGACGAAAATAAACCCAATTATTTTTGTTGCTATCCGCTGAAGCCACATTGAACACTTAGACAAACACATTTATATCTGATGATGTCATGTCCAACCTTTTCATCTCCCAAGGCCGAGTCGAACCCAGCCGACACGATAACGAGTTCGGGGGCGAACTGAAAGAGACAGAGAGATACAAAACGCTAATGTTAGAAAGTGACGGGTGTATGTACCTCAGGACAGCCGTACGCCGCGTCGTAGCCGGCCGATATTATGATGAGCTCCGGTTGGTACTGTTGTAACAAAAATGGTTTATGAGGAATGTACTTTATAGGACTTTACGTACCAGTGCGCTGTTACATTGGCTTATTTATACAGGGTCAAATTAAATTAGTTGGCAAAACTATAACGAAAACAAAAAAAAAACATTCAAATTTGGTTCAAAACTTTAAATGACACTGTGACATGTACATGGCAACCAAACGACTGTTTAAATTACAAAAAAATCTGAGCGATCTATGCACGCTCGCCGCGGTTCGTTGACCGATTTCCTTCGCCCGTCGAATGATCAACATTAATTTTAATTAGTTGCCAGTATCAATACCCAAAACGTGGGTAAAATATTGGCAGCTAATTTAATTTGACCCTGTATAAGGAATATTAAAGAAATAGTAAGATGAGTTGTGTAACCAAGAACAATTTTGCACGCAAGAAAACAAAAGTAGCAGTTGCGTCATAGTCGCAAATAAAAATAGACTAATGCCAATGCAATACCCGGGCGTAAATATTACACAAACGGCTTTAGAACGAGACTTTGTATTAGTAAGGGAGACGACGTTATACAAAACTTTACCCTTTGTAAAATTCGAGTGTGCCATATTTAGAGACGGGTACTGTTTGCAAAGCACTGGTGGCCCAGTGATAACGGCCCCGACTTACGAGTAGGTTCCTGATGGTGGAACCTACCAGGTGCTTTTACTTTTGTGTTATACACCGTGACATTTTAGTCGTCTTACAACGGCAACCCACTTTATGTACCCAATGACTATCTACTACCATTCATAAAAAAAAAAAAATTTTTGAACATTTGCATAATCAAAAACATGAAAATATCACTAAGACGCATGACGTAGTTTGAAACACCCTGTTATGAAGATGGAATTAATGATGGAATGTAATGGTAGGTAGGTAGATATCTTTTACAGTTTGATACGTAAACATTATTAACAGGGAGGGTGTTTCATAATTCTGAAGCATTCATTATTTTTCTTTGTATCTATTATCTTAATTAATGGTAACAATGTTTTAATCGCGCCTAGAGGTATGTTATGACGGATACATTGAGTGGACCATCTTTGTAAGACGACTAAAATGTCACGGTGTTTATGTGGAAGCTTGTAATTTAGCAATTTTTTCTTGCCTACAAATAATTTTTAGTTTGTTATTAGTCTGTAAGCTTTCTGTAAGAATAAATAAATAAGTAAAATATTTAATCACTACCGCTCTCAAAACGGCGAGGGAAAACATCGTGAGGAAACTGGCATGTCCTTGAACAAAAAAATCGATGTCATGTGACATCTACCAACACGCACTGAGCCTGCGTGGTGGATGGATTACAGTCCAATCCTTCTCACACTCACTCACACCTCCCTCACACCTCACCTCACTCACTCCTTCTCACTCTTCTTCTGCTGTGTCCCAGCAGTGGGAAAATTATAAGCTGATAATGCACACTGTTTGCATTCTTTTCATTGACAATTTGGTAAAATCATTGCATGTCACAAGCGCAACAGTGAATTTTATAACTACTATTTTATATTGATTTATAAGCAAAATATTCACTACTGGCCCACATTCTATACATTATGTATTATTGTAGGTACAGTATAATCTCAATTATCCGAACATCGATTATCTGAATATTCGATTATCCGGACTTAGTCTTTGGGGCTCTGATTAATCGAATCCGATACAGTTGTTACAATTGAAGCGCATCAGAGCCTTAGCCGCAAGGAAAAGATGTGATTCATTACTACAAAGATTAATAACGAATTATTTCCAACCAAAATTGTATATTATATAAGGTGTATCTATTCATACACGAAATATCTGAAAGGGTCATTGTACTCATCATTATGAACAACTTTTACTATGGGCCCAAACCTGAAATCGCGAAAAAAATATCAGCTGTTTCCTACATTTATGTTCGCATATCTCGTCAAAATGTAGGGAACAGCTGATATTTTTTCGCGATTTCAGGTTTGGTCCGGTAGTAAAAGTTGTTCATAATGACGAGTACAATGACCCCTTCAGATATTTCGTGTATGAATAGATACACCTTATATATGTATTATGTGATTCGTTATCTTTATAGATCGTATTTTTTTATATCGTATTGCCTAAATGACGTATGTAAAAACCCTTTACATAATAAAAAAAATATTAAAATTTAATTATTGTTTGATTTGACGTTAAAATCGATTATCCGGAATACCCCTGGTTTTATTTGATTCAGATAACCGAGATTCTACTGTAGTAATAAAATAGGCAATCCTTGTACAGACATTAAGTTGACATTCACACGGAAGTAATAAAATCACGGCGGGATTTTTTCGTGAACTGGATCTTCAACGCGCAGTGCGTTAACGCCGAGATTTGAAAATTGAACAGAAAAAAAAAACAATAATGTATGGTATGCTTATAACTTTTACTTACTATAAAATTACGAATTAAACTACATAAAATAAATTAATGATTGACGTAATAAAATGATTGATAATAATAATTTAATTTCCCTTTCTTCAAATTTCCACTTACTTCCAAAGCCATTGGCAGCAACAACTGGTGCCATATAGCCAAATAGTCACCGTCGGTCATGCCAGTTTTGTTGAGAGGCACGTTGAAGTTGTGTCCTTTGCCTCGGCCCGCGCCCACGTAGTGGAAGTTGGACTGGCGCAGGTTGGGCCAGAACGCGCCGTGCTCGTAGCGATGTATTGAGAAGTACACTACTCTGGAATGTTTGAACTACAGTTGAGAATATAGCTAGAGATCAACCAATTTAAAACTGCCCCTCCACTAAAATTTCTATCCAAACATTTGAAATATGTATCCAACAAACAGTGGAGGGGCGTGCAGTTTTAAACTAATTGATCTCTACCTTACTATCGGCTTGACATGACATAAGGTGAAAGCTTCAGGGTGCCCGTTTGCAATTTGAAGGTCAGAGCCAGTTTGTATACAGGATACAATTTTAACCAGTGCGCAAACTGTAACCATTAATTCAGCATATCATCGTAGAAACTTTTCGTGGGCTATACAAAAAAAAAAAAAACCAGCTGTTCCATGCATTTTGACTGCGTAGGTATTGCACTTTTCTATGAAACAGCTGATTTTTTTTTTTTTTTGTATAATCGCCGGTAAAAATCTACGCTAGAATGCTACGCGGATCTAGAATGATATGCTGAATTCATGGTTACAGTTTGCGCACTGGTTAAAAATTTACCCTGTAGTACCCACAAGGGGGGCAGCACTATTTCTGTTGAAAACGATGCGGACGAATTCATGTGAATTTCATACGATCAAATAAAAGTTTTATAGATGAGTATCTTATTTGACAAGTAATGGTTTTTTAATGAAATGGAATGGAAATGTGATGTATGTAGCATCGTAATTTCCGAGTTAGTTCTCTTCGAGCTTAGAAATCAGAAGGTTGTTGTCTTCAATACGTCTATATTGATTTTACGTTGAGTACCTAATTAAATAGTTTGAACCTAATTTAATATTTTTCTTTTGTTGTGATGTTGAATAAATTCCACCATGTAGCGTTGAGACAGTGTTTCTTACCTAGGGTCATTGTAGAACATTTGTTGTGTGGCTTGTCCGTGATGCACATCCCAGTCCACTATTAGTATTCTGAAAATATTGATCACATTTAAAGGTTTTCATCGAGGAATAAAACATGCATACAGTGCTCAATGTAATGCGACAAAGTAAGACTCGACATTGTGTCATTGTAGCAAACAGAAATAGACATACAGAAAGAAAGAATACCGTTTATTTGGATGCAGTTTGTGATACAAAATACAATAACGAAAAAAGGGAAAATAAATAACTACAACAGTGTGCGCCTCACGGCTGCGCCAAAAAGGGAAAAAATATTACAGTCAGCTAGAAAAAAAACAATTCACACGTTTTATTTTATGATGGTAATCAAAACAGTTTCTTATAAGGTTACTTTTCTGGAACAACTGAGGTCAAAATCCTTGTCTATGGTCTCTGAATGCCCTGAACACTATAATACCCACAAGTAGAGGGTATAACTCTTACCTGTTAACACCTCGCTGGTCGATGGCATGTCTAGCAGCCAGCGCCACGTTGTTGTAGAAGCAGTACCCGCAGGGCTCCGCCGCCATGGCGTGGTGCCCGGGCGGCCGCACGAGCGCCGCGCCGTTCTGAACTTCCCCGGACAGTATGCGGTCGACTAAGTCTATGGTCGAGCCAGCTGCTAAAAGGGCTAGTTCGTGGGTCGTCTGGTGAAGAGAAAATATACTATAGAATAGGAATTACCTTACTAACCGAAAACGGCGAAGCAAAAAGGAGGGTTATGATTTGACCGGTATGTATGTATGTGGGTATGTTCATCTGTTCCCCCATAACTTCTTACCATAATTTGACAAATGAGGTCTCGTTGGTAGCGTCTTGATCGTCCGGTGCTTTAAGGCTATATGACATCAACCATGGCTTTCAGATGAGAATATTTGTTTTCTAAACTACTTTGACTAGTTAATATTTATTTCCTTGTTTTGTGTCTATAAGGAAAATGAAAAAGATTTTTTTCTGCTTTACCTTTAAGTTGCCTAGTGCAAAGCTAAGTCACCTAAATAAGGCAAGCCTCGAAATTGGACTGCAAATGAACATGTCAAAGACCAAACTCATGACTAACAACGTCAGACGTAAACTGCATGCAGAGGAGGTGTGGAGGTTGCATATGTTACTGAATACATCTACCTTGGCCAAATAGTCTCATTCTCGATGAGACAGGAAAAGAATTTGCTAGACGCACCGAAATCGCCTGAAAGAGCTATTGGTCGATAAAACCACTATATCATTTTGTTTATGTATTTTGAGGTGTGCAATAAAGCGTATTTAAATAAATAAAAACATTATGAAAGGAGATCTACCAATTTGCTATAAACGCAAATGGACACGCACGCACATGCAAGCATGCACGCACATGCACATGCACACGCATGGACATGTGAATATTCCCCCTATCCTCATATCCGGCGCTGAAACCTTGTTTTTGACAGTTCAGCAAAGGTGTAAGCTTGAGGTTTGCCAGCGAGCCATTGAGCTGTATTCTTGCAGTCAGATTAACGGACCGTGTTAAGGTGAACCTAGTCCACATTTTTCCCATACAAACTTCGGGAGTGTATTACTCCACTGTTCGACAATGTACATCAAAAATTAAACATGGTATGGTTTCGTCTCATTATTAGTATTGTCTGTACGGAAACAGAATACTAAAATAAAAAGCCATTAAAAAGTTAGGAGCCAACAAAGATTCGTTTTTCTTGCTAATTTAACCTAACTTTGGGCGTGTTTAAGTAATAAAAGAAGTGTAAAATCTGAAAAACCAAGTCGGTACCGACAAAGCTCAAATATCGAAAAGTTCAATAAACTTTATCGGTCATTGATTTATGCAGTGGTTTTTTCATAAAACTCGATCTTCCGAAGGACTGTTCTTAATTTTTTACGCGCCTGTTGTACTATAAATGATACTGCATCTCACACAATAATGTTGTGCGTGTAAACTAGCGTCTAACTGCTCATCACTGATACTACCTCTGTCGGACACGATTCCTGGTGAGACAGCGTGCTTTTTAGCCAGGCCCACCAGTGAGTTCGAGCTCGTGACTAGGTTCCCCTTAAGAACACAGTACTGCACTGCGTTCCAAAACTCAAATTCACCGTCGTTACCGAACCGAACGTTGCCGCCGACCAAAAAGCAGCCAAGCTTAAGTGGGACTGGGCCGGACACATTTTCCGCATGTCGAACGAGTCATGGGCCAAACCTACCACCATGTGGGTCCTAGAAAACGTCGGGGCGACATAACACAAACACAGGGGAAAATGGCGGGGCGAGCTTGACGCCTACAGACAAGAATGGTCCACACTGGCTCAAGATAGAGAAGACAGGCAAGGAGAAAGGGGGGCATTTACAATGCAGTAGGACAACACAGGTTAAAAAAAAACAAGTTATGTTAATATTTGCTACTCACGGGATGTATGTAGACCGCATCGTACTTCGCGGAAATCTCCTCCAAATACTCCAGATTATCGTTCTGATGCGTTTTCTCCATCATGTCGTAAACCGACGGACAGTGTAAAACACACAACTCCTCTTTAGTCGCCGCTCTAGGTGGGTATATTTTGCACTGCTCTATTAGATTTAATTCATGGCACCTGAAATTAAACAGATGAAAAATATGAATAGGAAATTGCCGGCCGTCGTTTACAATTCTCGATCGTAAATATGGCGGATAGAATTTTTACAATTTCGAATTTTATATAAAAGTTTTAAAATAATAATGGTCGGTGTGTTCGCCCGCAGTGTTCGAAATTACTATTAAGATAGAACTAATCGCACCTTTAGAATTTATAGAGACCTAATGCTAAATTAGCCGCAAGCAAAATTGGTCTGTATAGTTCAGAATTATAGAGACCTAATTCGAAATTAGCCGCAAGCAAAATAGGTCTCTATAATTCTAAAGGTGCGAAATGTGTTATTCACCTCTGTATAATGCTAGTCAGTCGCTCCGGACACTCCGGGTACTGGTCGTCCCACAAACACCGGTGCTCCGCCATGCGCGGCTCCGACACCAGTCCTGTTGCACCCTTCACCTTTGTTTTAGAATCCATGGCCTAGAAAATTAGAATAATTAATGACGATATGATTCAATTCTGAAGGACTTGTGGCTAAGTAATAACAGCCGCACGGGTCGATTGTTCAGGTTAAGCTACGCTTGCCGCGGTTGGTCCGTGGATGGGTGACCATCTTTACATATCAAGACCTTCCGTGCTTCGGAAGAGCGCGTTAAGCCGTTGGTCCCGGCTGTCATTCGTGGATCTATGAAAGTCCCGAAACAGCCCGAAACTCTGTCACAATCAGTATTACCCAAAGCGCATCGTATTACCCAGTTCAGGTTGTGGAGGACAGATAGGCAGTCGCTCCATGTAAAATACTGGTATTCAGCTGCATCCGGTTAGACTGGAAGCCGACCCCATCATAGTTGGGACTGCCAGGGGTGCGGGTTGCTCAAAAGAGATACCACGGCCCCTGGTACACAGGCAACTGAAGGAACACGGGTGGGTTTTAGTCAGTAAGACTGACACGCCCTCCCGCTCCACGCAGAGCGGGAGAACTTATTAGATGATTTCCCACCCAAAAAAAAAAAAAAGCAATTGTTGGGAAACAGCTAGGCACATCGATTGGGGCAGATTGTTATGAATGCAATTTAGTACTTCAGTAGATATCTTTTTTTTTTTTTTTTTCTTGGGTGGGAAATCATCAAATAACTTCTCCCGCTCTGGGTGGAGCGGGAGGGCGTGTCAGACTTTTACTGACTAAAACCCACCCATGTTCCCTCAGTTGCCTGTATGCCAGGGGCCGCGGTATCTCTTTCGAACAACCCGCACCCCTGGCAGGCATCGGCCCTTGCGGGCCCGTTCTGTTGCTGCTGACATCTCTTTGAGGCGCGCGTGGAACACAACGCGCCGTCGACCCGGGCTTGGTCTTTACCGGACAGCGAGCTACCCATTACTCGTCGTCCGCAAGCCCGCGCCTACGGTGGCCGGGAATCAGCCTGGGATTCCCGACGCCCAGGGCGTCTCCTGCGAAGGCCACGGCTGTGAGGGCGCATGTACTGCATCTCCCTCACGTGCGCCGCCTCCCTCTTTGCGAGCATAACTGCTTCGCTGAAGGAGGCGACTGCTAGCCATGCACTCTCGCTCCGTACCAGGGTCGGACGCGAGAGATCGCCGCCGCCGATCACCTCCATCAGTAGATATCTAACATTACAAAAGGCGGCGCCTTTCTTACTGTTTGTCTGGATGTGTATTTTTGCAAGTCTTCGTGTCTGCATGACTGTTGGTGTATTTAAAATTCATGAACCACTTTTATCTACTTGATTTTTTTATTTGATTTCTCTTTGGCCAGGTCTTAGTCTATTCTAGTCCATGTGAGTTGCGCTGGATTAATGAAGTTAGATATTAATAATCTATATATTCGTCAAGCAAAAACTTTATAGCGGACTGGCGAGTATGCAGCGAGGAGAGCAGAAAGCTAATATTTTTGATGATTGTTGATTTAAAATTTAAATGAATTAATTATGGTCGAATTTCGACCGCTGTTACTCTTTCACGCTAAAACGGCTGAACGGATTTGAATGAAGTTTGTAACTTTGGGATCCGTCCTTTGTAACTATCCCGGTAGTACGTTCTTGCGGGATAATTTCCGACTTCCACGCGGACGAAGCCGCGGGCGGAAGCTTGTAGAGAAGTATGGAAGAAAAATTCATGTTGCGCCGACCACAAATTAATTGGAATGAGGGCTCCAGAATGATAATGAATAAGAAAAAAATGAGAATTACTTGATAGCAAAGTTAACAAAATACAATCCTCAAAATGCCTAAAACCTTTCACTGTTTCTTTAAGCTATTTAGCATCTTATGACTATAAAAGCAATTAAATTGTAATCTAAATTACATAGTAAAGCAAGCTAACAGTCATAAACATGTTCTTCATTTATTTTAGTGCCATAAAACATAAAACTCGACGCACGCAACGAATGTGTGTGTAAGCGCAGGAGCTCTCGGCACCGTCCGAAACAATGGTGAAGTCAGATTAGTGTGTGTGTGTGTCTGTGAAGGGGTGTGTGCGTGCGCGCGCGCTTGTTTGTGTGTGTGATAAAAACATTGTTCTTATTATTATACAGTGTGACACCAGGCGCGGATCCAGATCTCAAAAAAGATTGTGGGCACAGCCACCCGAAAAACGGCCAAGTGCGACTCGGAGTATGAACTGGCTCATGATGGATATAGTGCATTCCTACAAAGGAGATGTTAACAAAATACATGACGGTTTGACCAAGATTTTGTCGATCTATCCAATCGATCTCAATAGATCGTGAAAGTGTGACGTCACAAGTCTATTAGGGTTGTGGGCATTCCCATCGTGCCCACAACGCTGGATCCGCGCCTGTGTGACACAGTGGGCCTAGCATGAAACAAAACTAGTTTAATTGGTAATAAAATTGACTATTACATAACCAACCAGTAATTGTAAAAGTATGTCTGCAAAGTCTAAGTCAAGTCATTAATTCCAAACTAGCTGTGCCCGCGGCTTCGCTCGCGTGGATGTCGGAAATTATCCCAAAAGAACGGGCTACAGTGACAAAAAGTAGCCTATGTAGCAGCAGCTATTTGCCTCTCGAAATCGGTCCAACCGTTTCGGAGATTAGCCGGAACAAACAGACAGACAGACTATAGACAGTACTCATAACAAGAAAACAATTTTTAGATTTTTTATCTAAAAATTGTTTTCTTGTTATGAGTACATATAATTATATAGATATATAGAATATGTATAATTTCATATGCATTTCGTAAAAAGCTGTTTTTGGACATTGCAAACACAAACAGACAATTCCATTTTATTTAAGTATTTGTATGTATAGACAGACCATTAACAACGCACGGTTGAATGTCAAAATCAAGAAAGAAGAAATGAATTTAGTTGCCCCTTCCATAAGGTAGTTTCGTATAGAGAAGAATGGGCAAGAAACTCTATAAGTTTCCATTTACATATCTCCTTCACAAATAGGTCTACTGCTACAGGCAGGTGCATTTCTGACATAGACGTGCAAACTATAACCATGTATTCAGCACATGAATGTTGACCCCCGGCATACAAAAATTTATTTCAATTATGAAAAATAAAAAAACTGCCATCTCATAGAAAAGTGCAATACCTACTCAGTCAAAATGTATGGAATAGCTAATATAACTGTAAAACTGATCGTTACTTACAATTTGATAATGGCTGTGTACCAAGGGCTAATAGTATGACTTAGAGGTGGGCGGGCAAAAGTGTATCACTTTTGCGATTGGAACATTTGCATCTCTATCACTGAAATGATCCGAAACACTGCTATGTTTCATTTGGCTCATTTGGATCATCGGCTCAAAGGATATAAAATACAGAATGTTACAAAGTAGTATACAAAGTGTACAAAAAAACGACCGTATAGTATTTGATACGTTAGCGCCTTCGTGGTCATTTTTACATGCATGGATAACGACAAAGAAAATCTGTGAGAGTTGAGTGATACACATCTCATTTGGTATCTCTTTCTGACTTGTATAGTTTGTAATCGTGTCGCCCGCTCACACGCGACTCGCGTGTCAATAGTTAAGTAACTCAGTGTGTCTCAGTCTCCCTGTCTCGCTCGCTCACTGCTCCGTCGCCTCGCGAGCGACACGTCGCGCGGACGGAATGCGGAATGGGCAACAGAGCAGTCATGTTTCAGATCCAAATGATGCCTTTGAAACGTTGTTACTGAACCAATCTTTTGGATCTCCGTAAAGAGTTACACACCTCTAGTATGACTCAGTAACTGGGTCGTGGAGGTAAGATAGGCTCCTTGTAAAATACTAGTATTCTGTGGTATCCAGTTAGACTGGAAACTGCCTACAACATAGTTGGAAAAAAGCTAGGCAGATTATGATGACTTACAATTTGATAATGATCCCTCAGCTCAATTTGGAAGCTATGCTTCTTCTTCTGCTGTGCTTTCCGCTTCGCAGCTATCACTAACGCAGATGGCTGCAACACACATATATTACACTGAAACATGTTGCATATAAAATAAATCTTTTCTTTTAAGTATTTCAGTATAGTTAAAAAAAATATTAAATAAAATAATAGTAAGTTTTTAAACTTCATTCATAAAACATAATAGAAGTCATAGATAAACTGACAGAGGCACAATAAAAAAAAAAAGTAAAAGACAGTAAACAACAAAACAATTTTATCAACCAGTTTAAATATACCAAAAAGGTTTCAATAACTCCAGACGTTTTTAAAGTGATCATTTATTTAACTTTGCTGAAAACTATATTCTTCTTTTCTACAAGGAAGTTTGCAGGTGTTTTCTTTTCAAAGTAATTTATGCAAATGGCAGTTCTTTATGCAAAATATCATTATGTTGATTAACTTTTTTTTCCATTGTTTTTTTATGCTTTCATACTAATTTCTAGGCAAAATGGTACTTATAGTGTGAATGTGTACATCACACAATTTAAATATTGTTAAGATTTTTGCAATTTGCAGGGCAGTGTCAGGCTGTATGTAAATCATAATCTGATTTGTGACCATAACAAAAAGATGACGATAGGAATCCTCAATACAACCCTCAAAGTTAGAGTTGGCCTCAAATGTCACGATTTCATGAAATAGTTGTTCAATAGGATAATTTGAATTCAGAGACCTGCACCCTAACTCACGATTAATCATAATGTGTTTCAATTTGATAAGAATTGTTGGTCACTGTGATTAACTCAAGACAACGTTTGTGTTCTTTCACCAGATTTAGCTTAACTACTGACTGGTTATATGAATTACTTCATATCATTGTTTATTTTACTTGACTGCATAAACCATTTTATTTTTACTTTTTTATTAATTAAATTTTAATTTATTGTTGAATGTTAATTATATGCTATTAATGTATAGAATCAAGTTCTTCCAACTTAACAGACAGCTGTGCTGCTTGGGAGTTTGTTGCGCCACTTCTTCTTCCCAGCTAAAGCACTAGGAAGTGGTGAAGGGCGGCGTTTTGGGGGACTGTCTTATGTAATTTTGACGTTCAAAAACTGCTGACTCTTAGCCTAGTTTGAATAAATGACTTTTGATTTGATTTGATTTGATTTTGACAGTTCAACAATATTCATTGCGTTATTTACGCAGACACATTTATCGAACACATGAAGCAATGGTCTAACAGTCTATTTCAAAACGAAACAGATTTTGATTAATCGTGAGTTACGCAATTAGGGTGCTGGATTGATGACATTAATTATTATAATTCTGTAAAATGCACTAGGTAACAAGTGCATTTTTTTACTTAATCACAAATCATATTGTTTTTGATCAAAATAGACCTTTATACTAGGTCAGTATTCATTTCTATGTCGATCGAAAGCAAATTGCAAAACCTTTCAACTACAAAGGCTAGAGTTACTCTAGTTTTCACCACAACACTGCCTACTGACCACCATTATTATATTACTTTGGATTTTATACAAAGTATTTTGCAATAGTTTAATAACAAACATAAGTTTATAGGGAGCTTTTTAGTACAATTAAATTCAATTTAAAAGCCAAATGAAGTACCTACTCAACTGATTTTCACTAAACTGTAATCTATATAATTAATTATATAAATAGTACATACATAGTTTTAGATAATATACTCTTGTATCACAATAAAGATAAGACTGGTATCTTTATAACTGAAGATATATTTATATGTATGATGTTTTACAGTATCTTCTATATAAATAGTTGAGATTTACTAAGTGGTGATAGTTCTGCAGTTAAAGTGCAGGGTTCCGGGTTCAATATCCGTTTCATTAGTAATTTTTCAATTAATTTGTATGTTTTTTATTGGATATAATTCATTCTAGATAGTTATTAAAGTTTTCTACACAGAGAGGAAGAACACCAGCACAAAAGCTTGCTAAACTAAACCAACAGGGGTTTATAACGATGTTTAAAGTTAAGAGATGTTTAAATGTCAAAAATGTATCATTAATTTTATAAATAAAGGGGACAATCTTAATCTTTGTTTGAAGACAACCCTTAACATTAAGTCCATTCTCTATTGAATAGCCATGAAGAAATCAGAACCAATCAATTAGGCTAGCTGTAGGCTGTAGTAGTATTTATAGTTATGCTATAAAATGACATGTCATGGCTCTGTGTAGGCGGCGTCGCACTACATAGCTAATTTATTACCTTAGCCCCGGCGGACATTGCACGCGTCTGGATCTTGGCCTTGCGAGCACCATTTCTGGTCACTATGGTAGAAGCCTCCCTGAACACCTTTTTACTGTCTCCAGATGAACAGTGCTGTTGCGGCGGCGGTGGGGTTGACTGAAACATTTCAGATCAATACCATAATATAACAAACTTCCACACGCTCGATAGCGCGCCAAGTCCAAATATATACAAAAGTAAGCTTTTAACCTTACCATAATGACAAAAAAACAAGTAACTGATACGTGATTGTACACAAAAAATTTCACAGTCACTGAAAGTATCCGCCAATTACGTAGTCATTGTTAGTTGCGTTATGTAGCAATCAAAACAATACAAACTGCATTGCAATCATGCCATAAAAATTCGCCGTGCCAGCCAGTGCGACTTCAATTTGCGTATGATTTTGACAGTTGGCACAGATTTCACAGTTTTTTGTAGGGCAGGCCGTTTTGAATAAAGACAAAAAAGTATAATCGACTAAAACCATTTATTTGTCGAACTTTGTTCTCATCCCATTTTTAGCCGATTACGGCGAAGTCAAAAGGAAGGAATATGTTTTTAGCTGGTTATGTGTATGTACAGACGCCAGCACATCAAGCTATCCCAAACTGTTGTTTGACAGTTGTGTGTTTGTTTGAAACTGTAAAATTATCCCAATTCAACATGAACCTTATTTACTTTGCAGTAAAGTCAAAAATCTTCAAAATGTGAAAATCAAACCAATTTGACAGATTGGGGTAGCCTGATGTGCTGGCCTCTGTACCTTTGGATTTAATTGTGCTCCACCGTAGTGCCTAATCATGGAGAAAAAAAGAAGCGGAGATGCCGCAAGGCAATTAGGCCGAGCGCCTTCAGTACAGCCATGCATGACGTCATAGTGGGCGGAGCCGAAAACCTTAGTTTTGAGTGGTACAAACTCTGTGTTTGAGTGATTCGTCATCGCGATAGGGTCTGTTGTATTTTGATAGTTTTTAACTTTCTATCATTAATTGATAAAAACTATGCAATACATTTGGGAAATATCACCCTGAACTGCATAAAGCATGGAGAATGAAACACTCTTGTTTACCTATATAAAAAAGTACTCTGTGCTTGTTTAGGATGTAAGTTTAGACTAGAGATGGGCTTAAACGTTAAAAAAGAATAACACTGCTAAATGCTAATGCTAACAATAATTAACACTTCAAATTAGCAGTTATTTTTAGCAACTGTTAAATTTAATCACAGACAGATTGTTAACATTATTCATTCTCATTTCCTTCATACTTTTCACGGGCTTAGGACTGTCAACTTTTTCTGTTGACGTATTTACAATGAGAATCAATTTAAATAATTTAAAAGAAATTGTTGTAAATACAACGATTTCTTTTTTATAGCAATTTTTTTAGTAGGTTTTCATAATTTTTAATCATCGTATTTTTTATGTATTTTTTTCTTATAACTACTTAGTACAAAATTACAAACCATGCCCTTTATAAAACATAAACGCCCAGTAACGGCCATGAAAGCATCATTTCTCGCCGAAGTCAAATTGTCAGTCGTAATGCAGATCGTTTCAAGTTCTTTATTTATGACTTCTTGCACCTCTGTTCTACACTGTTCGTACATTGTTGGTAAAAGTGTATTTGAAAGATATTTTCTTTATCTTCATTGCCTCATTGCCTCTCAACCTAATACGAATACTAGACTCGAGTCAGCGCGTACAAGATCGATTCTTCCTGACTCGAGTACCGGAATCGAGTCCGGAGTACTCGAATCAAAATAAATTGGTATTCGAGTAGGCGAGTCCAAACAGGAACCGAGTCTGACTCGAGTCAAGCCGTACTCGGCACATCGCTACCAATACCTAGATAACAAACACGTAGAAATTATACTTCGAAAAGAAGATCAGTCTTTATTTAACACTAGTTAAATGTAACATTTCCGAATTCAGCAGTTAGCAGTTAATTAAATCAACTCCACTAAATAACAATCCGTCTGACTGAACACTGAACTGAGTTGCTAAATTGAAAACAATTCACTAGAGACGGAACATCATTGTGTCCTTTCCTGTCCTTTGTTTTGTTTATACCCATCTGCCTGCGGCCAAAGAGGGACAAATATATCCGTGTGTTGTGCGACTGCGGGGTAGCACCGCGCAGAGTACCTGATACCGCTGTGTTCTGTGATTGTTCATTGTTATCTGTCCCACAATTGTGTTCATTAGTGTTTGTGGGTTGACTGCTATTCCACTATCTCAGAATTTATTTAACAGGTGTTGACACTAAAAAAAATTAGCAGTGTTAATTTAGCAGCTTATTAATTTTAGACCCATCTCTAGTTTAGACATAATCTGTGAAGTCCTTAAGATTTGGAGTTCGTCCACAGATAAAAAATAAATAAAAAAACTGAAACATAATTTCGAAAGGTGATTTTTCAGCAATAAAATGATAACTTTGAGTTGAAAGGTGTTTATTTTTATGTGTTTATACTTTTTTTTACACGAGATTACAAAATTTGATTTGTGTGAGGACTTATTCTACATATTTGGTATGTTATGATTTATCCAACCTATGAATTTTGGACTAGGATTACTGAAAAAGAAAAACAAGATATCATTATTGTGTAAACATTTATGACCTTACCGGAATATTCCGCTGTTGCATTCATTCCTTTCATGAAAACAAGGTACCATAGTATAGCAGAGATATTTTATTAACAAGTTTAATAATACCGTTATCTTTGTTGCCCTTTCTAATTAAGCCTCTACGTGTACGCAATACAAGGTATTATTGCATGTGAAAGTTGTACACGAATGCATGTCAATAATAAATCCTGTGGCTATTGGAAGTCAATTCGATGTTTATGGAATGTTTTCTGATAAAAAATTGACTTGAGACTTCCTACATTGTAAATCAATGCTGTGTAAATGAATCTAGATTTGTTCAATTATTGAATCACCGGGTATGTAATTTTATTTACAATTTTTAGCCAATCCAATGATTTGCAATCTAGCTAAGCTGGGAGAGGGCAAGGCGTACAAGTCCAGCTTTCCATCAGCTGAACAATACCAAATCTGACAACTAAAGCCACAAATGGGCACGTGGACTTAATGCAAGTCTTACAATTCAAATGTTTTATTTGTTTTTAGACACAAACTAGTTAAAAATGAAGCTCTTAAGACACACTTCGCAGTTACGGTATGGGCATAGGAAAAAAGGGAGCCGTGGTGTTAGTACATGGTCTCCCTTGGCCACTGCATTCAACACACGACCAACATCAAGACCAGTGTTTGACGTAATGAGGGAAAGGACTGTAAGTATTCGCTACCGGGTCTATTTGGTGCAGCCGTGAGGCATACATTCCTGCTAGTTTCTTACAACCCATTTTGCACTTTTCATTTGCAGAGTTGTGTGCCTTTTAGTCTGTATGTATGTGTCGGTCACATAATATGTAAAAGAACTCTTGTGGCAGTAGTAGGACTAAAAAAAGAGAGGATGCAACATTAATTTTAACTGATATGATTACTTCTATTACACCACTTTCTGCACTTTTTAATTGTTGATGAGTCGGTCTGTTAGTCAGAAAGTGGAAGCTTGTTTACTGTTCTATTAATGTTCCAATACTGGCAAAGTAAGCTTTCTTTCCTTTCTTCTTTCTTTCTTTAAAAAAATTAAAATATTTATTTTGCTTTGTGCATACTAAAGGTGACTGCCACTTTTCAGAAGTAAGTCAAAAGATGATTAAAAATATAACTATGAAAAGAGGTTTTACACTTCTTGTTGACTCTAACAGCATTTGAAAAACTGAAGTTTTTCAAGTAAATTTACGGCGCCTTTTTCTGTCTTACTTCTGCTGCTCCTAACTATTAAACTCTTTCCAGGGACTCTTCAACAAGCCAGAACTAATTAGTTTCGAAGGATTCTCCATCTTGAAGGAACAGGCTATCTTGACAACAGACCAGTTGATAGAGGAAGCTACTTCCAACCCCAGCCGGCCTATGGTGGAGATCTTCGACGAGTTGTCTGACACCCTGTGTAAGGTTGCTGACCTGGCGGAGTTTGTCAGAATTGCTCATCCACAGTCACACTTTGCAAGTGCAGCTGAAGACGCCTGTATTACTGTAAGCGGTGTTGTGGAAAAGTAAGTGGCTATTATCAACAACAATTGGTTCATGCAGATTTAAATAATGTCTGTTTTCTTGTGTCATCAATGCTTTATCTAGTAATACAATTTAGACTCACCTTTTTTTCAAGATATTAAAATTGATTATACATAAAACTACATAATGCCTCCTGCTACGATCCTTACATATTCTTTTTGCCTTGTTTATGTTCTTACATCATAGAATTCATTTCGTCTTTTAACTATCCAGATTAAACACACACAAGGGTCTTTACGAAGCATTACGGGACTCCGTAAAGCGTGGTACATCAGGAGACCAGCATTTAGCAGAATTGTTCCTGTTTGACTTTGAACAGAGCGGTATTCAGTTAGCCGAGGAACGCAGGCAAAGGGTGGTGGGTCTCAATGACCTCATCTTGCAGACTGGGCAGAGGTTCATGGCAGGAGCAGCGAAACCCAGGAGGGTTCCACGGTCTGCTGTGCCTGCTAATGTCAGACAGTTGTGAGTAGATTAAAGGTTGCTTACCTCTCTAGAGATAACTGAAGTATGATGATGAAATTGTTTCTCAGCAATGATTTCTTCTCAATGTGCATGTACGGTTTGCAGCCTGCTGGATCTTTTTAAAATCAAAATCAAAAGTCATTTATACAAATTAGGCTGAGAATCAGCACTGTTTGGCCAAATCCAAATTACATTAGTTAGACAGTCCCCAAAATTGGCCGTCCTTCACCACTTCCTGGTGCTTTAGCTAAGAAGAAGAATTAGCCCTACAAGTTCCCCAGCAGCACAGCTGTCTGTTATCTTTGAAGAACAAGAGTTTTACACTGTGTTTGTTTTTTTTTTTTAGCTTCAGCAGTGAAGGCGACGACATAATAGTGAGCGGTGTGTACGCGGAGTGCGGCGAGGCGGCGGCGCGCGAGGCGGCCTACCGCCTGTACCTGACGCCCGACGACACGCAGCACGAGCTGCTGGCCAGCACGCTCGAGGCCAGGCATGAGATGGCGTCCATATGTGGCTTCCAGAGCTATGCAGATAGGTACCTATGTCCTTAGAAAAGTTGTGGGGTAAATCTTGCCAGTATAAATAATCTATGCAGGTCTTGCCGAGCAATTTATTTAGCTTATGCGAAACTTGTCTGAGTCACGCTTAAAGTAATCGCGTCAAGTATGAGACTAATGTGCTGGCTTCATAATATAATAATTAAATTGTAATTTATTCTCTTGTCACAATTGGTTGCCTTAGAAATTAAAATTATTTGTGCCTAATGCTTAAACGTTAACCCACCATTATGTAGATTTTGAAAGAAAAAGCAGGGTCACATAGCGTTGCAAAACTTCGGAATAATTCGCAATAATTCGGAAACATTCCAAAGTATATTTCGATTGGAAGGAATACTACCGCAGCAAGAATGCAGCGTAAAATAAATATTGTAAGCATGAACTAGGGTAACCTAAATTTTATTACGAAATAAGAATTAAATGATTCCCAGTAATTAGGAATATATTTATGCGTAGGTAGCTTGATTAGACTCCCCATATATCAGATATTGTGGCGTGCCGTTTTTGAATTAACGCCATCTAGCAGGCAATGGACAACTTCGTGAACCGCCGAGCCCCGCGGCTGTTCATTCATAAAATTAACGAAGTATTTTTCGATGCCTACGTACCTACTGTGCGGGAATTCTACTTGTGAATACTTATTATTTTTGTATGGTTTAATTTCGAATGGGCCCGGTTTCGGGCTGATGTTATGTATGTGTTATGTACAAGTTTAGTTAACTTCGTAGAAGTGTTTTTGTTTTAGATGTACGCAACTAATGTACTTATTTTTTTAAAATAAAAAAGTAGGTAGGGTTACTTGCGTAATTTTTACGACGATTTTTTTAGCAATAAGTTTATTTCCTTTATAGAATAGGCAGTATTCAACTAGAACAAAAAATTAGAACCTATAGAACCAATTGAAATAATATAATAGTTACCGTTTTACTATGTACCTCGATACTTAATAATATAAACTCATCTTAGTACCTACCAACGTATTTATCTCTTTAGGTAAGTACATATTATTCTAGCAAAATAACATTTGTACAACTAAACCGCATACAAAAACTTATTACGTAAGTACATATCTAAGTAGATGCAAGAATCATTCGGAAGTTTCTAATCGTATTTTACTCATAAATAATGAATGAACGCGTCAGAACATAAAAACAAGAAATATGTCAATCGTCGCATAATTGAAAATAAACCACAGTAGAATGACTATAGAGTTCTTTATTGTGTACTCTTTTTACGTATTTATTACTTTTTCCGTTTAAAGCGCACACGGAATAGTTTAATGAGCAAGTTACGCTACCCGCCGCTAGATGTCACTATAATAAATGGATTCAATTCAAAGCTGTATTTCGTTACGCTTAAGATTTATATTTGCGTAACGAGGTCATTATTATTTCTCCTCCTATAGGGATGTACCACTATCGTTTACTTATTTATCGACATTCCGTTTTATTTTTAAGCAAAATACAGCAACAGCTAGAGTCAATAAATATTACTATGTTTGAAATCAAGTGTTTATATAAATATATTCTAATACATACTTACGATTTATAGAAAGTATAATTAAGAATTGTTATGTTAAACTAATGATCAGATTTTGAAAACTACTCTATTCATAAAAAGATACAGTTGTGGAGTTTGTTTCTATCTTATGCGATAGATATTAAACTACGGGATTAATTACTGTTGTGATCTCTTGCTCCATAAACGCATATCAAGGACCAACAGCGACATCTTGAGGCAGGAAACAATACGACATGCTACGTCATACCTATCTCTCGACCGTGATTGGTTTAATTCAAAATATTGTTCCCACACCCATATCCTCGAATGTTGTAAGCAAAATGGTCAATACACATATTTTACTCGTTAAACCTAACGCATCGTTTTTCATTATAAAAATCCTCAACACAATCTACCATACATACACCTTGGTTTTCACCAAACCTCACCGCTGCTGCTACATTTTGGACCTTCGAACCGAACATTGGGATATTGAGACCTTCAAGATCGCCGAGCGACCTTTGGACGGAGACCCCTTGCACGTGGCGGATAGAGAAGAAAACGCAAAAGATTTCATCGGAGATAATACGCAATCGGTGGGTCCAATCCATATTCCTTTCCATCATCTCCTGAGTTCTATTTGGTACTATAGTGTGTCTGTGCTCTTATTTCAGTGAAATTGCTGCATTGTAGTCTCGGAAACCTGGATTTCCAGTCAATTACCAGCCTGGTGACGTTGCTAGCATCAGTGCCCTATGTGATTGATCTGACTATTATCAAACCGTGAGTACTCCTCTTTTCACTGACCACCAAAATGCCTATTGATTCTGCTAAATCCAGTGACAAATCTCCTAATTTGCTAAGTGTAGAGAGTAGTGAGTTAGTTCGTGATTTAGTTAGGAAGCGTGGTATTATTAAGGGCAGGCTTACCAAATTTAACAATTATTTAGAGTCTTTAAAAGATTGTGATCATGACTTTCCAAATCAAAAACGCATTGATTTAAAGTTGCGGATTCAAGGATGTACTACTTTATTTTCTGAATTTAACGACATTCAAACTAAAATAGAAGAAAGAGTTTCTGATAGTGAATTAGGCGAACAATTAAATCAAAGAGAACATTTTGAAGATAGTTACAACAATTTAATATCACTTGCTGAATTTATGCTGAACACTGATGAGGTTGCTGACTGTACTAAGTCATGTCATAGTCATAACAATAATCAAATACATTCCGTGAAGTTACCCACTATTTCCATGCCTACATTTGATGGTTCTTATGAGCACTGGCTGGAATTCAGAGACACATTCACCTCACTAGTTCATAATTCTAAAGATATTTCCAATATTCAAAAGTTTCACTATCTCAAATCGTCTCTCAAAGACAGCGCAGAACTAGTTATACATTCCATAGAATTTTCTGCTGATAATTACCAGGTGGCATGGGACTTGTTGCTTAACCGATACAATAATTGCGGACTTTTAGTTGATCACCATATCAAAGCTTTGTTAAATATAACTGCGATAACTAAAGAGTCGCCTTCTTCGATTAGAAAATTAATAGACACTATTTTGAAAAATTTACGTGCTCTTAAGATCCTAGGTGAGCCTACAGACTACTGGGATAGTTTAATTATTAATATCATGGTGTCGAAGTTAGATAAAATAACTGAAAGAGAATGGGGGTCTCACAAGTGCACATTGTTCCCAAACCCTAACGAGAACAATTCCAAACGTTTATCGGTGGATGTTTTAACTAACTTTTTGCGCAACAAAGCAGACATGCTGGAGGCATTGCAGCGTTCACATAGCAAAGAAGCTCAAAGCACTGACAGCAAAAAACAACATTCAAAATGTCACAATATGTCACACTGCAATGTTTCTAGCGCGCCGAGTAAATCAAGTAAACAACGTGGTAAGTTAACATGCGCAAAATGCAACGCGAATCATCCACTGTACACGTGTAAAGAGTTTATCGAAAGCGACTTAGACACAAAGCTTAAACTTGTACGCGAGCACAACTTATGTGAGAATTGTTTACATTCGAGACACTCGGTAAATAATTGTAGGTTTGGGCCTTGTAGACACTGCAACCAAAAACACAACTCATTATTGCACAATGATAAGGCTAATAGTTCTGTTGCTTTGCATTCCACAACGAACATTGAAGCGCCGAGTGCTAATGCGAGTGAAGCGCCTGCGCACCTCCCCGCGGCCGTACCAACCGCCTCGGACTCCGCAGTCCCTATTCACGTAAACAAGGCACACATGCAAACGCAATCGAGTAAGTCTGTAGGTGTGCAGTCCGTGTTATTGTCAACAGCTATCGTTGAAGTAGCAGATGTACACGGTAGATATCATAAAGCGCGGGCACTCCTGGATAACGGAAGCCAGCGCTGTTTCGTTTCAAAATCATTATGTCAATTATTAAATTCACCATTAATACAGTCCACAAACGAAGTTCGAGGCGTGGGTGATTCGGTAGTACATTGTTCGCAAGCTTGTAATATCGTTATCAAATCCTGCGTCGATAATTCATTTACTACGCGCATTAATTGTTATGTGCTGTCTAGAATTACGGCTTCGATGCCTGCCGTGTGTAAATTAAGCGCGCAAGTCTGTATTCCAGACAACATACGGTTAGCCGATCCGGACGGAGTCTAGAAAAGACTACAAAAATATTGATATTTTAATTGGCGCAGATAGGTTTTGGGATCTGTTAGAAGATGGTAAGATTCGTTTGTCTAGTGGGCCATTTCTACAGAATACCAAACTAGGCTGGATTATTTCCGGACCAATCGTTAATTATACGCGAGAAAATGCGCCAATTCATTGCAATATTATTAATTCCCTAGATACGCAACTTCGATTGTTCTGGGAGATTGAGGAACCGTCCAAGGTCAGAGACGCACAGACTGAGGAAGAATGTGCATGCGAAGATCACTTTGTTCGCACTACAACTCGCAATAGCGAGGGGAGATTCTGCGTGCACATTCCACTCCATCAGTCACCTGATACCTTGGGCGATTCTTATACACAAGCAGAACGTCGATTTTTTTCGCTAGAAAAACGTCTGCAGCGTTCGCCTGAATATAAAATTCTATATTCCAATTTTTTGCAGGAGTATCTGAGTTTAGGCCATATGACACAGGTAGATTCCTATGAATCCCCGTGTTATTTCATGCCGCATCATGGCGTGTTCCGCGAGCTCAGCACCACCACCAAGTTGCGCGTGGTGTTTGACGCAAGCGCACCATCGAGCTCTGGTAAGTCACTGAATGATTTGCAGCTGGTTGGCCCTCCTATACAGGGTGATCTTATAGCCATTCTTCTCCGCTTTCGGCAGCACAAGTACGTCGTATGCGCCGACGTGGAAAAGATGTACCGGCAATGCCTAGTAGATGAGGGCCAGCGTAGCTTGCAAATGATTCTGTGGCGTGACCATCCCTCAAAGCCGTTAGGTATGTTTAAACTAAACACCGTGACGTACGGAACCGCCTCCGCGCCTTTTTTAAGTGTTAGATGCCTAAAACAATTAGCCTCTGAGTCTCCTGATCCTGATGTTGCACGAGCTATAAAAGAGGATTTTTATGTCGATGACTACATTACAGGCTTAGATGATAAAAATAAATTATTAGATCTATGTGACAAAACTCAGAAAACGCTGCAGTCAGGTTGTTTTCCACTTAGGAAGTGGATATTCAATTTTAAACACGATGATGACCATCAGTCTTCTAGTCAGTTTAAACCTTTAAGCTTAGATGAAAATGTAAGTTCTAAAACCTTAGGAATCGGCTGGCATAACGCAAGCGACAACTTTTATTTCAATTCGTGTGTTAATATGGAAAATAACAAGCCTATTACGAAGAGGTCTATTTTATCAAACGTTTCGCAAATTTTTGATCCTCTCGGATTGTTAAGTCCTGTCATAATTGTTGTCAAAGTCCTTTTACAACAATTATGGCTATTAAAAATAGGTTGGGATGATAACGTTCCTGATGACACGGCGCACGTGTGGAACCGGTTTGTTATCTCATTGCAAGCTCTAAACAATGTTCGCATACCTCGCCACGCTATAGGTACACAGCCTATGTATAAACAGTTACACATTTTTAGTGACGCATCTCAGACGGCGTACGGCGCGTGTATTTATGTTCGCACAGTTAACAATGATTCAACAGTATCTGTTAGATTATTGTTTTCAAAAACGAAGGTCGCGCCTTTAAAACCTCTTAGTATCCCACGTCTCGAACTTTGTGGAGCTTTATTAGGTGCTCGTCTGTATGACAAAGTACGTAACTCATTACGTTGTAAATTTAATAGTGTGGTTTTTTGGACCGATTCCACGATTGTCTTAGGCTGGCTGCACATGAGGCCTAACCAACTTAAGACATTCGTTCAAAATAGGATAGCGGAAATTCATGACCTTACACTAGATGTTCCGTGGCGCCACGTACGGAGTGGAGATAATCCTGCCGATATGGCGTCACGCGGTGCTCGATTGGAAGAACTTTCCTCGTCTACCTTGTGGTGGGAGGGTCCTGAATTTCTTCGTGATCCTAGTTTTTCAATAGATGATCACAAAAGTTCGGACTCGTTCAAAAATCGCGAGTTACCTGAGATCAAGTCATGCGTTACTACCGTAGTAGCTCAGGATTGTTGTGAATTATCTTTGTTTCCCTTTCATCGGTTCTCTCAGTTTAAACGTATGAGGCGTGCGGCTGCCTTTATGTTACGTTTTATTAATAACAGTAAATGTAAGAGTAATAAGCGTACAGGCGGTCTTAGTGTAGACGAGTTAGACTATGCGGATCAAACTTTAGCTCGATTTTGTCAAATGGAATCTTTTCCGGTTGAATATAAGGCATTATCCAATAATGACACTATTAGTAAAGGTTGTTTGTCTAAATTGAATTTGTTTTTAGATGATCACAAATTAATGCGCGTTGGTGGTCGTTTAGTTAATTCTGATGAATTTATTTACGGTAAAAAACATCCGATTGTAGTTCATAGTAAACATTATTTTACCACGTTATTATTTCGTCATGAGCACATTCAGCTACTCCACGCTGCTCCGCAGGCATTACTATTTAATTTACGCGAATCATGGTGGCCTGTTGGTGGTAGGAATTTAGCTCGCCAGGTGGTGCATAGTTGTGTTACCTGTACTCGCATTAGAGGTAAGACGCTTAGTCCTATGATGGGTAACCTACCTAGGGAGCGGGTTACACCTAGTCTGCCGTTCGTTCGGTGTGGGGTGGATTACGCTGGGCCAGTGCTCATTCTGAACCGCAAAGGTAGGGGTGCTAGGCTCATCAAAGGCTACATTTGTCTATTTGTTTGTTTCGTGACACGTGCTATACACCTGGAGTTAGTCAGTGACCTCTCCAGTGAAGCGTATTTATCTACTTTAAAGAGATTTATTTCACGCCGTGGTAAGCCTGCAGATATATACTCTGACAATGGTCGTAATTTTGTAGGTGTAATGAACGATTTTTCAAGATTCTTAGCAAATTGTAGTAGTGATATTTTAGAGTACGCGTCTAGTCAAAATATAAAATTTCATTTTATCCCCCCTTATTCTCCGCATTTTGGTGGTCTGTGGGAGGCAGGAGTAAAGTCCAGTAAATACCATCTTCGTCGTGTAATAGGTAACGCGCACCTCACGTTCGAAGAGTACAGCACAGTATTGGCTCAAATAGAAGCCGTACTAAATTCTCGACCTCTGTCTCCTCTTTCCCCCGATCCTCACGACTTTTCCCCTCTCACTCCCGGTCACTTCCTTATTGGTCGACCACTGATCGCGCCAGCTAGCGATGACCTACGCGATGTTCCTGCTAGTCGTCTTCAGCGATACCAGAGGGTAGAACAACTTCGTCAACACTTCTGGAACCGGTGGGCGAAGGAATACATCTCCGAGCTGCAGGTGCGGACGAAATGGACGGCAAATAAGGACAAGCTCAAACCAAACTCCTTAGTGGTTATCAAGGACAATAACCTCCCACCTTTGAAGTGGCATTTGGGACGCGTGCTTTGCACTATCCCAGGAAAGGATGGTATTTCTCGGGTGGCTGATATACAGACGTCATCGGGCGTAGTGAGGCGCGCATTCACCAAGATTTGTCCTCTGCTACAGGACGTCATCGACACTGATGCAGTGACTGAAGACCATTGAAAGCCACTGCTTCCAAGGCCGGGGGCATGTTGTGATCTCTTGCTCCATAAACGCATATCAAGGACCAACAGCGACATCTTGAGGCAGGAAACAATACGACATGCTACGTCATACCTATCTCTCGACCGTGATTGGTTTAATTCAAAATATTGTTCCCACACCCATATCCTCGAATGTTGTAAGCAAAATGGTCAATACACATATTTTACTCGTTAAACCTAACGCATCGTTTTTCATTATAAAAATCCTCAACACAATCTACCATACATACACCTTGGTTTTCACCAAACCTCACCGCTGCTGCTACAATTACTACGGGCAAACTAAAACCACACACAGGGTTGAATTTTTCCCGATATAGCATAGAACAAAGAGAACATTGTAAGTTTAAAAATATCGATAACTCATTATCGATAATGGTAATCTCTAATTGAGTAGCTGACTATAACATGTGCATTGTTAGAATCTTCGAGAACAATATGTTTGAGTTTAAAGAAAGTAGACTTTAAAATGAGTAGAATAAAGTCAACTTTTACTTGTCTTGTTTAATAACGCGTTGTTGCGTCGCCAACTAGCGGTCAATAGTCGAACTCTAGCTATATTTTCCTTGTAATAATAATTATTCTCGGGGAATATTACCGAATTTTACTCAAACATCCCGAATGATTCGCGAATATTACGACGGGAATAATTCGGAATATTTCCCTCCAGCAACTCTAGTCACAGCCACGGAATAAATGTTTGCTTATATAATTGAAAACTTATCCCACAAATGACAAAGACAATAACGACATTCGCTTACTACATTCCATTCTACATCATACAAAGATAGTGAAATTCACGAGCGCGCATCATATAACTCTTATCGTCGTTGTAAAAAGGCACAAATTTGAACGATTGACGCGAATTCGTAAAATACAACATTGTGTAATTTTGTACTTTATTCCACAGAGCCATCAAAGCAAGTACAATGGAGACATCAGCAAATGTACGACAATTCCTCGACATACTCTCAGATAACCTCTATGACAGAGCCAAATTGGACTTCGATGCTATGCTCAAGATGAAGAAGCAAGACACCCCGTACCAGGATAATCTGATGTGCTGGGACACGCCCTACTTCACACACAAGGCGAAGACCCAACTGCTCAATGTTGCTAACTCAGATTTTAGTCCGTATTTCTCGTTGGGCGGGTGTATGGAAGGCCTGAACATGCTCTGTGAGGAACTGTATGGAATTAGTTTGAAGGCTGAAGATATGTTGCCAGGTAAGTCATGCTTTTGTTTGTATTTTATCAGTCTTTACAAAGTAATAAAACTGGTATTTGGCCATGGTTAATGTTGCTATTTGCGTTCATTAACAGGTAAAAGGACACTTAGAATTTACTTTTTAGAACACAATTGTTTCCAGATAGAAGTACCGCAGTCGGTACTGTGAGATCCTCAACCTCTATACATCTATACATATAAATAAAATTGGAGTGTCTGTTTGTAATATTAAAATAACCGCTTTTTGCTACATGCATATACAGGGTTATTTGTAAAACACCGGTAACCTCTCAGGACTACGTTACTAACATCATAATCAACAACTTTTGTTCTATGACTTTTCAAAATTCATCATATTTTAATTCATCAGATTTACATACAAAAATAAAAATATTTAAATTCAACGCTCTAAATGTTACGAAGTCTATGCGAAGCAAAAGAAACCGATAGGTAGTACCGACAATAGCGAGGGGAGCGGGGTAGGGGGCGGCGGGGGCGCTTGAACTTGACCTATTTACGGGCGGCCTTCAGTCATTCGTTTGCTTTGATGCGCTTGCGTCGCGTCATTACGGGTCCTTGTAGTGAAATTCGGCAGTGCAGACGTATACGTAATTATCTTTACATGATGGCGTATCAATATTCCAATGTCGAGTACACGGAAATGGTGCGAATGCTAGCTAGGTGTGATGACAATGTTTCGGAAGCGTGTCGCCAATCCGCCATACGATTCCCAAACGTACGTATACAAAATACTTTTATCAAGTGCTAGGTATAACCGTTGTAACTTTACAGAAAATGTGAGATGTCATTGTTAGTTTGTTTTAATTACGGTGTAATAGTGCATAGGTACCGTGAAATATCAAGGTTATTTCCATGTCAAATGTTCGATTGTAGGTATAATTTGGCTTTTGCGTAAAAAGGCGGGAACCGTAGCGTAGCGAGTTACTAACCCAAAAGTATTACTACGAGTACAGTGCGCGGCAATGTATGTAGGTACAGCAAAATACAGAGTTGAAATGTGTTACATAGGACAACGAAATATTTAAGGTTTGTTTTTGGTAAATGTATTATGTGTTGTAAAAAGTCGTAGAACAAAAGTTGTTGTTTATGATGTTAGTAATATAGTCCTGAGAGGTTACCGGTGTTTTACAAATAACCCTGTATACGGTACATATACCAAAATAACTTTTTTTTCATTTTTGTCTGTCTGTTCCCGCTAATCTCTGAAATGGCTGGACCGTTTTTGACGGGACTTTCACTGGCAGGTAGCTGGTGTAATAAGGAATAACTCAGGCTACTCTGATTTTAGAATTTTTATTTGTTTTTATTGATATATAAATAGTAGTAAAAAAAAATATTCCGCGCGGACGGAGTCGCGGGCACAGCTATTAATAATAAAAAATGTTGTTGTGTGCTTTATTTAATTATGTACTACTAGCTTTTGCCAGCGGCTTCGCCCGCGTTTAGGTTAGAAATAACCCCAAGGGAACGTACTACCGGAATAAAAAGTAACCTAAACGTTAATCCAAGTTATAAACTATCTGTGTGCCAAATTTCATCCAAATTCATTCAGCCGTTTTTGCGTGATTGAGTAACAAACATCCAACCTTACATATTTATAATATTATTACATATTTATAATATTATTACATATTTATAATATTAGTAGGAAGTAGGATAGTAGGATCTCGTTTATTCCACGCTTTTGTGTTTACAGCAACGCACCCGCCATCATAGTTTATTTCCGTATATATTTGAAAGCTTATTCTAAATTAGCTTGACAGTTCTAATGTGATTAAAGTTATTTCATTTGACATTAATTCATGTAAATTTTTGATAATAGTCGATCCCTCTTGGGAAAATACAGTCGTGATATTGTTCTTGTCCAGGCGAGTCGTGGTCCCCGGACGTGTACAAACTAGGCGTGGTGCACGAGACCGAAGGCCTACTGGGCTACATCTACTGCGATCTTTTGTGTTTACAGCAACGCACCCGCCATCATAGTTTATTTCCGTATATATTTGAAAGCTTATTCTAAATTAGCTTGACAGTTCTAATGTGATTAAAGTTATTTCATTTGACATTAATTCATGTAAATTTTTGATAATAGTCGAATACCCTCTTGGGAAAATACAGTCGTGATATTGTTCTTGTCCAGGCGAGTCGTGGTCCCCGGACGTGTACAAACTAGGCGTGGTGCACGAGACCGAAGGCCTACTGGGCTACATCTACTGCGATCTGTACGAGCGGCCCGGCAAGCCGCACCAGGACTGCCACTTCACCATACAGGGCGGCAAGCGGCTGCCTGATGGCAGTTATCAGGTGCGTGGAGACTTCGTGGTGTTTTTGTACTGGGATCTTGGGTATGAGAGCTTTACGGTGACTTTGGATAAGTATGTATTTTAATTTTTGTCACCGCCTTCCGAAATTAAAGTTATTTTTTACATTTTAGTGTTTTTTTTGGAAGTAGGTTGTTTTTTTTTGAAAAAAGTTTTTATTTTTCACTTTTTAGTGGTTCACATGTGCTTACCCCTTCACAGCGTCCCGGCGTGATGTTATGTTATGAACTGATGTAAACAATAGACAGACATGAGATTTCTGCAATTCCAGTCCATTTGCTATCATTTATTGAGGAGTTCCGTTGCCTATCTCCGAAGTTCTTCATCAGATCTTCACCAAATTGAAATGGGACCACTCCGAGAAAGTATTCTTCCAAAAACTACCCAAATCGCTTGAAATGTGCCTATAAAATTTGAAGAGTTATCTCTATTTCTCCAGGATCCCATCATCAGATCCTGACTTGATGATCATGGGACCACCTGGGAAGTATACCTTTTCAAACAAAAAAAAAAATCCAAATCGGTCCAGCCATCTTCGAGTAATCGGGGAATATAGATAAAAAAAAAAGGTTCCGACGAATTGAGAACCTCCTCCTTTTAGAAATCGGTTACAAAATAGGTGAAACCTGTTCATCAGTCTACTTTAATTAATAAATTGAAATGTTAATGTATATAAGAATTTAGCTTATTGATGAGGAAGCTAAACCCATGGTGTACATTTCTTCGCCAGAGAGTCGGTTTTATGTTGTGTTGGTCGTATTATACGGTTTTACTCAAACTAATTGGGATTGTCTGATTGGTTTCCAAATGGAATCCTTATTGAGTTCTCAAACGAGGCACTGAACTACAATTTTTCAAATATTTTTTGCGAATTTCAATTAAAAAAAAGAAATACTTTTTTCCAGAATCCGATCGTCGTAGTGATGCTGTCACTAAGCGGCGGGCACCGGTCCGGCCCCGCGCTGCTGTCGGCCGGCGGCGTCGACAACCTGTTCCACGAGCTGGGCCACGCGCTGCACTCCATGCTGGGCCGCGCCTCGCACCAGCACGTGTCGGGCACGCGCTGCGCCACCGACCTCGCCGAGGTGCCCTCCGTGCTCATGGAGTACTTCGCCAGTAGCCCGCAGGTAACTACAACCTGTTCCACGAGCTGGGCCACGCGCTGCACTCCATGCTGGGCCGCGCCTCGCACCAGCACGTGTCGGGCACGCGCTGCGCCACCGACCTCGCCGAGGTGCCCTCCGTGCTCATGGAGTACTTCGCCAGTAGCCCGCAGGTAACTACAACCTGTTCCACGAGCTGGGCCACGCGCTGCACTCCATGCTGGGCCGCGCCTCGCACCAGCACGTGTCGGGCACGCGCTGCGCCACCGACCTCGCCGAGGTGCCCTCCGTGCTCATGGAGTACTTCGCCAGTAGCCCGCAGGTAACTACAACCTGTTCCACGAGCTGGGCCACGCGCTGCACTCCATGCTGGGCCGCGCCTCGCACCAGCACGTGTCGGGCACGCGCTGCGCCACCGACCTCGCCGAGGTGCCCTCCGTGCTCATGGAGTACTTCGCCAGTAGCCCGCAGGTAACTACAACCTGTTCCACGAGCTGGGCCACGCGCTGCACTCCATGCTGGGCCGCGCCTCGCACCAGCACGTGTCGGGCACGCGCTGCGCCACCGACCTCGCCGAGGTGCCCTCCGTGCTCATGGAGTACTTCGCCAGTAGCCCGCAGGTAACTACAACCTGTTCCACGAGCTGGGCCACGCGCTGCACTCCATGCTGGGCCGCGCCTCGCACCAGCACGTGTCGGGCACGCGCTGCGCCACCGACCTCGCCGAGGTGCCCTCCGTGCTCATGGAGTACTTCGCCAGTAGCCCGCAGGTAACTACAACCTGTTCCACGAGCTGGGCCACGCGCTGCACTCCATGCTGGGCCGCGCCTCGCACCAGCACGTGTCGGGCACGCGCTGCGCCACCGACCTCGCCGAGGTGCCCTCCGTGCTCATGGAGTACTTCGCCAGTAGCCCGCAGGTAACTACAACCTGTTCCACGAGCTGGGCCACGCGCTGCACTCCATGCTGGGCCGCGCCTCGCACCAGCACGTGTCGGGCACGCGCTGCGCCACCGACCTCGCCGAGGTGCCCTCCGTGCTCATGGAGTACTTCGCCAGTAGCCCGCAGGTAACTACAACCTGTTCCACGAGCTGGGCCACGCGCTGCACTCCATGCTGGGCCGCGCCTCGCACCAGCACGTGTCGGGCACGCGCTGCGCCACCGACCTCGCCGAGGTGCCCTCCGTGCTCATGGAGTACTTCGCCAGTAGCCCGCAGGTAACTACAACCTGTTCCACGAGCTGGGCCACGCGCTGCACTCCATGCTGGGCCGCGCCTCGCACCAGCACGTGTCGGGCACGCGCTGCGCCACCGACCTCGCCGAGGTGCCCTCCGTGCTCATGGAGTACTTCGCCAGTAGCCCGCAGGTAACTACAACCTGTTCCACGAGCTGGGCCACGCGCTGCACTCCATGCTGGGCCGCGCCTCGCACCAGCACGTGTCGGGCACGCGCTGCGCCACCGACCTCGCCGAGGTGCCCTCCGTGCTCATGGAGTACTTCGCCAGTAGCCCGCAGGTAACTACAACCTGTTCCACGAGCTGGGCCACGCGCTGCACTCCATGCTGGGCCGCGCCTCGCACCAGCACGTGTCGGGCACGCGCTGCGCCACCGACCTCGCCGAGGTGCCCTCCGTGCTCATGGAGTACTTCGCCAGTAGCCCGCAGGTAACTACAACCTGTTCCACGAGCTGGGCCACGCGCTGCACTCCATGCTGGGCCGCGCCTCGCACCAGCACGTGTCGGGCACGCGCTGCGCCACCGACCTCGCCGAGGTGCCCTCCGTGCTCATGGAGTACTTCGCCAGTAGCCCGCAGGTAACTACAACCTGTTCCACGAGCTGGGCCACGCGCTGCACTCCATGCTGGGCCGCGCCTCGCACCAGCACGTGTCGGGCACGCGCTGCGCCACCGACCTCGCCGAGGTGCCCTCCGTGCTCATGGAGTACTTCGCCAGTAGCCCGCAGGTAACTACAACCTGTTCCACGAGCTGGGCCACGCGCTGCACTCCATGCTGGGCCGCGCCTCGCACCAGCACGTGTCGGGCACGCGCTGCGCCACCGACCTCGCCGAGGTGCCCTCCGTGCTCATGGAGTACTTCGCCAGTAGCCCGCAGGTAACTACAACCTGTTCCACGAGCTGGGCCACGCGCTGCACTCCATGCTGGGCCGCGCCTCGCACCAGCACGTGTCGGGCACGCGCTGCGCCACCGACCTCGCCGAGGTGCCCTCCGTGCTCATGGAGTACTTCGCCAGTAGCCCGCAGGTAACTACAACCTGTTCCACGAGCTGGGCCACGCGCTGCACTCCATGCTGGGCCGCGCCTCGCACCAGCACGTGTCGGGCACGCGCTGCGCCACCGACCTCGCCGAGGTGCCCTCCGTGCTCATGGAGTACTTCGCCAGTAGCCCGCAGGTAACTACAACCTGTTCCACGAGCTGGGCCACGCGCTGCACTCCATGCTGGGCCGCGCCTCGCACCAGCACGTGTCGGGCACGCGCTGCGCCACCGACCTCGCCGAGGTGCCCTCCGTGCTCATGGAGTACTTCGCCAGTAGCCCGCAGGTAACTACAACCTGTTCCACGAGCTGGGCCACGCGCTGCACTCCATGCTGGGCCGCGCCTCGCACCAGCACGTGTCGGGCACGCGCTGCGCCACCGACCTCGCCGAGGTGCCCTCCGTGCTCATGGAGTACTTCGCCAGTAGCCCGCAGGTAACTACAACCTGTTCCACGAGCTGGGCCACGCGCTGCACTCCATGCTGGGCCGCGCCTCGCACCAGCACGTGTCGGGCACGCGCTGCGCCACCGACCTCGCCGAGGTGCCCTCCGTGCTCATGGAGTACTTCGCCAGTAGCCCGCAGGTAACTACAACCTGTTCCACGAGCTGGGCCACGCGCTGCACTCCATGCTGGGCCGCGCCTCGCACCAGCACGTGTCGGGCACGCGCTGCGCCACCGACCTCGCCGAGGTGCCCTCCGTGCTCATGGAGTACTTCGCCAGTAGCCCGCAGGTAACTACAACCTGTTCCACGAGCTGGGCCACGCGCTGCACTCCATGCTGGGCCGCGCCTCGCACCAGCACGTGTCGGGCACGCGCTGCGCCACCGACCTCGCCGAGGTGCCCTCCGTGCTCATGGAGTACTTCGCCAGTAGCCCGCAGGTAACTACAACCTGTTCCACGAGCTGGGCCACGCGCTGCACTCCATGCTGGGCCGCGCCTCGCACCAGCACGTGTCGGGCACGCGCTGCGCCACCGACCTCGCCGAGGTGCCCTCCGTGCTCATGGAGTACTTCGCCAGTAGCCCGCAGGTAACTACAACCTGTTCCACGAGCTGGGCCACGCGCTGCACTCCATGCTGGGCCGCGCCTCGCACCAGCACGTGTCGGGCACGCGCTGCGCCACCGACCTCGCCGAGGTGCCCTCCGTGCTCATGGAGTACTTCGCCAGTAGCCCGCAGGTAACTACAACCTGTTCCACGAGCTGGGCCACGCGCTGCACTCCATGCTGGGCCGCGCCTCGCACCAGCACGTGTCGGGCACGCGCTGCGCCACCGACCTCGCCGAGGTGCCCTCCGTGCTCATGGAGTACTTCGCCAGTAGCCCGCAGGTAACTACAACCTGTTCCACGAGCTGGGCCACGCGCTGCACTCCATGCTGGGCCGCGCCTCGCACCAGCACGTGTCGGGCACGCGCTGCGCCACCGACCTCGCCGAGGTGCCCTCCGTGCTCATGGAGTACTTCGCCAGTAGCCCGCAGGTAACTACAACCTGTTCCACGAGCTGGGCCACGCGCTGCACTCCATGCTGGGCCGCGCCTCGCACCAGCACGTGTCGGGCACGCGCTGCGCCACCGACCTCGCCGAGGTGCCCTCCGTGCTCATGGAGTACTTCGCCAGTAGCCCGCAGGTAACTACAACCTGTTCCACGAGCTGGGCCACGCGCTGCACTCCATGCTGGGCCGCGCCTCGCACCAGCACGTGTCGGGCACGCGCTGCGCCACCGACCTCGCCGAGGTGCCCTCCGTGCTCATGGAGTACTTCGCCAGTAGCCCGCAGGTAACTACAACCTGTTCCACGAGCTGGGCCACGCGCTGCACTCCATGCTGGGCCGCGCCTCGCACCAGCACGTGTCGGGCACGCGCTGCGCCACCGACCTCGCCGAGGTGCCCTCCGTGCTCATGGAGTACTTCGCCAGTAGCCCGCAGGTAACTACAACCTGTTCCACGAGCTGGGCCACGCGCTGCACTCCATGCTGGGCCGCGCCTCGCACCAGCACGTGTCGGGCACGCGCTGCGCCACCGACCTCGCCGAGGTGCCCTCCGTGCTCATGGAGTACTTCGCCAGTAGCCCGCAGGTAACTACAACCTGTTCCACGAGCTGGGCCACGCGCTGCACTCCATGCTGGGCCGCGCCTCGCACCAGCACGTGTCGGGCACGCGCTGCGCCACCGACCTCGCCGAGGTGCCCTCCGTGCTCATGGAGTACTTCGCCAGTAGCCCGCAGGTAACTACAACCTGTTCCACGAGCTGGGCCACGCGCTGCACTCCATGCTGGGCCGCGCCTCGCACCAGCACGTGTCGGGCACGCGCTGCGCCACCGACCTCGCCGAGGTGCCCTCCGTGCTCATGGAGTACTTCGCCAGTAGCCCGCAGGTAACTACAACCTGTTCCACGAGCTGGGCCACGCGCTGCACTCCATGCTGGGCCGCGCCTCGCACCAAAATAACATCAGTTTCGGAAGTCGGTTAGAAATATGATTGTTCGGAAATAGATTACTATCGAAACAGCGGGACAACACAGGCTTAAATAACTTCTTAACTTCAAACGATAGACGGCGCGGCACCTTTGTTTACTGTATGAATAACTTTGCAGGTTATCCGTCGCTTCGCCCGTCATTTCCAGACGCGCGAGCCGATGCCTGATGACATGCTGCACCGACTGTGCGCGTCTAAACACCTGTTTGGAGCCAGCGAGATGCAACTACAGGTATAACAATTATTTTACTATCAGGCTTAGCGCACAGCAGAAAATTTTTTAATTACCTTGAAAGCTGTTCTATCAGTGTCGTGCAAATGAGACTACTCGAATACATTTGAGGTGCAGTTTGATATCTTCATTATCTGCGTTTTTGCACTTTATCGCCTTCCAATAAAGCGTATTAATAACATCAAAAATATCCTGCTCTGCGCATAGCGCTTGTCTTCTAAGGGAAGTAACGACTTTCGAAAAAAAACTTTTTCTTTTTATTACTTCTCAATTAGCTACTTTTGCGAAGGCTTGATGAATAGTTTCTGGCATGTCCAGGTGTTTTACTCCGCCCTAGACCAGCGCTACCACGGGCCGGACGCGACGCAACGCGGCAGTACCACGAAAGTTCTGCAGCAGGTGCAGAAACAGTATTATGGACTGCCCTACGTTGAAAATACTGTGAGTTTAAATGAACACTAACATTACGCCGCACATAAATGAATCTTCTACCTAATCATCATCATCATTTCAGTTGAAAGACGTCCACTGCTGGACATAAGCCTCCCTCCCCCAAAAGGGGGTTTTGCCATAATCGCCACGCTTGGCAGGCGGGTTGGCGATCGCAGTATGGTGGTAAAATGCATAGAGAACGCTGCTGCCCATTCTCTGATAAGTCGTCTTCTACGACGCTCACGGGAACAAATGGGGTGGTGCTATTCTTTTACGTCCAGCACGACATTGAACGACGAACACTTCTACCTAATAAAAATCTTAAATTCACTGACAGATTGACTAACGGATCACGGATTTTTGAAAGTTTTATGTTCTAAAGGGGTAAATAGGGGATGAAAATTTTAAGAAAGTACATTAAATTTGCCGATGCTAACCCCTATCGGGCCTATGGCTTGTGCCTAAATAGAAGCGCGCTTTTGGATTTTTGACTTACCGAGCTAAGCGCGTTCAAAATCAACACACACACTCCTCAAGTGTTCTGATAAATGATTTTATTCCTGTAAGTACGTTTGTACAAATACTTTTACACGTTAAGGACATTTTTTCAACTACCTAGATGAGGTCGGTATTTCCTATCTGAATACTCTGAGAAGGAACGCCAAAATAAACTCATTCACTCACTCTCACACTCGCGGTCAAACAATCTCAGGTTCTGATATCAAACCCCCCTTCTAGATACCGTACACGGTCTAACGCTCCTGACGTGAATTAGACAGAAGGGCGTTTGATAAAACAAGATGAAGGCATTAGTTCCGAGGTTGGCCACGCGCTAAATGATCCTTGTACAACTCAATTAGGTTTTTGACATCTTCCCTTTACAAGCAGCACTGTCGTGTCATTACATTCCGAGTGATGTTTGTTGCACGAAAGAAACGTAGGATAGAGTAATTTTGCTATGTGCATGTGGTATCATTCTCTCTATATTGTTATTATTCCGCTGAGCTAAAATGATACGTTGGTGACGCAGGCGTGGCAGCACCGCTTCAGCCACCTGATCGGCTACGGCGCCAAGTACTACTCGTACCTGATCTCGCGCGGTATCGCCTGGTCCGTGTGGCACAAGTACTTCCAAGACCAGCCACTGTGTCGCTCTGCTGGAGAGAACCTGAGGCAAGGGCTGTTGAGGCATGGAGGAGCTGTGCCCCCTCAGGTAGGGAAATTATTTGTTCAGTTATCATCTCCCTAGCCTTTTCGTTTTCAGTCTAACTGTATACAGCTGAATGCCAGTGTTTTACATGGACCGACTGCGTGTCAGACATAACACAGGCTTATCTGCCTAAAAGGAGGCTTCAATCACTAGTTGTAAAATTTTACTTGTTTAAATAATAAAACATTTTTCATTTTCTTTTTCATTTTCATCAGACCTCCACGCTCCTGTTACTACCCATCCTACCAGTACCCTGTTCCAGTATTCTTTATTTCACAATATGAAAAAATATATTAAAGAGGTACCATCGCAGACACTGACGGTCGACCACTTTTCAAGCTTAAAGCATAAGGGTGAAGAGTGATCCTCCGCTAATGCCGCGTATGTACTATTTACCAATCGCCGTGAGTACTATTTACCATTTCTTTCCACAGAAATTACTTCGCGAATATCTGCAAGAAGATGTAACGCCGACTACGCTCGCGAACGCGCTGGCCGAGGAGTTGGACCATCACAAAGACCACCTGGACACTGTTTTCAAAATACTCCAAAAATGATCTACAAACACGTCAAATATTGGCATCTACATGAGACCAGAAATATGGCACATCGATTTTTCAAATAGTTCGGCTTTGTATTGTTGTCTCTGTCACTGTGTCAGTCTGTCTCACTCGGTGTGTCAACTTTTCGTCCAACTGAAGTTCGGTTTTGTGCGTGTCTTATGCAATTGTGCTTTAGTGTGAATTACAACCCTAGTTTCTGATGCCTGTTCAATTTTACCTCTTGTTAAATCTCATCGAGCTATATGATTGGATGTTGTTATTTCTGACTGCCAATCACAACAGTTCATACTAACGTGAGTTTTAAAATTAGATTTATTGATCAGACTTGGTCGGCCTTACGTAGCGTGAATTTCTTGTGTAAATAAAATTTTAAACTAGTGGAATTGTGTTGAAAACGCCACGGTAGCCCGCGAAATTCAAATTTTCGGTTGTAGGGCAAAAAACGAAAGAAAATTTTAATTTAGCGGGCTACCTTTAGCCCATTCACTTTAACCATCATATCAACAATTGACTGAAATCTGATCTGTAATTTTGCAATAACAATGACGATTATGTCGATAATAGGCTATGTCCTTCCTAGGATTCAAAGTATCGCCATACCAAATTTCATCAATCGGTCCAGCCGTTTCGGAGATTAGCCGGAACAACCAGACAAACATTTAAAATTGTTTTTTTTTTTTGTTATAAGTGCTGTATATGCATTTAGAAAAAAGTTGTTAATTTAATATTACAAACACATAGACACAATTTATTTATTTGTATTTAGTGATTTGAAATGGAAGCAAGCCTTTTTATGAACAGGGGACAGTAGAAAGGATTTCTCATTAGTACTTATCGTAAAATGTCTTCCTAATTGAAATTGACCTGATGATTGTGCATATTTTTAATGTAAAAATAAATTATTTTTAGTTTATTTCGTTGGGGGATTTCTTTTCAGTATTATGTGGCGAAACTACTATTTGTAACTCTGACTGCAATATTAAACTAGTAGAAGATATTCCAAGCAACCAAGTTTTGCCAGTTCATTCATAAACTGAATTTTAACTAAAAATTATAGTTTAAGTAATTATTAAAGTAAAGAAATGGCTACGCTTTAGAAAAAATAACTAGTTTTATTTCTGTTAATATTTTACATCACTGATCATTCTTGCCCACTGTACAAACACGAGAAAGAGAAAATAAAACAATGACGGAAAATTATAAATAGTTTAATTAGTGATCCCTCCTGAAACTGACAGAAACACAACCCGGATATCACAACAAACACAAAGCTAACAGGTATTGTGATAGTTCTGGGAAAACATACATAAAATGAGTTTGTCAACTTCGTTGTACCGTTGAACCAGCCAGGTTAATGCAGAGCGAAAAAATCTTCTCGTCGCATAATTTCGCGCCGAAACTCAAACTCAAAGCATTTATTTCAATTAAACCATTTACAGGTACTTTTGAATTGTCAAAAAGTCGATCAGTTGGAAAGTTGAAGCTAGTTGCCCATTCCAAAACGTAGATCTCTATGGAGAAGAACTGGCAAGAAACTCCACGGACACTCTTTTAAAATCAAGTTGAAATATTAGAAATTCTTATAATACGTTAAACAAACAGTTTAACGTATTATAAGCCCTGTCTAGTTTCCGCACGAGACCATTCGAAGAGAAAACCTTGTCGCATAACCTGTCTAGTCAAGCCAATTCATTTCCTTACGCTATTAAGTCCAAATCTAATATACACCTAACGTACTATAGAAATAATAATTACTGTATCTAAGGTAGTACAGCGAAGCTGACAAGTTAGCCCGCGGCTAAATGAGATTAAAACGATTTAATGGACATCAATTGACAACTTCAATCATTTCAATTATTTTGATAATCAGAACAAAATATGCGCTGCAATAATTATAAAAATACTGCATTTTTAGGAGTCACCTTGCAACATTAATATTAAAACTAATGAAACATAACGAATCACGAAAACTAGTCCGTTTCAATCGGAGGGTTCTCGATTCTCTAATATCACACTTTATATTTCTAAGGTGTAATTATTTTATATTTATTTATATGCGCAGGAGTCGGAACTCTGAGGGATACCTCTAGTCTGCCTGCCGACCGCCAAAGGCATAAGGTGCGTCCAGACCTGGCGAACAGCGCGCGTGCATTCCATGTTCGTAGCCTACGAACATGAAATGCACGTGCGCTGTTCGCAAGCGGCTCGCAAGCAGCTCGCGAGCGGCGCATTCGCCAGGTCTGGACACACCCATAAAAAATAAAGGTTTTCTACTTTCAAAGTTGAATATTTTAATTATTTTGGTGTATTCCGACATATAACATTCATTCTTCCATATAGTATTTTTATCTCACGAAGCGACACGCGTTTTACTTGTGGTTATCAGTATATAAACATGCTGTAATGTGTGAGTGAAGACGAGTAACTTCACCATTGTCTGGGTCGGTATCGACAGCTGCTGCGCTTACAGACTAGAGATGAGAATATTGGTTGAAATTGTTTATTGGTTATTAGCTAATATTTTTATTCAAGTAGTTAACTGCAACATGGTTAATGGTTAAATATTCTACTAATGCATGTTGAAATTGTTAAGAATGAACTTTCCTTCATACTTGAACTGGCTTAGGACTGCTAGTCATTTATTTTGGTTAGATATTCGAATATTTTTAGCACGTGAGAATATCTTTATTTCAAGTATCATTATTTCATCTTGGCATTTGTTAAAATAGCTTCACAATCTTCACATTAATGGGAAACAATACAACGCAACGGCACGGCTTTGTTATTTGAAAAACAAAACAACCTATTCAATCAAGGGCACGCCATAATTGCGGCGGTAAGTTCCCTCTTTGAGGAGTGGCTTGAGAGGCGGCACGGCGTCCTCACCTTCCGCCTGACACAGGTCCTCACCGGACACGGCTGTTTCGGGAGGTTCCTGTTTCGGATAGGGCGGGAGGAAACGCCCGGGTGTTTCCATTGCGAAGATCGCCCTGAGGACACGGTGGAGCATACGGTGGAAGTCTGCACAGCTTGGGCGGAGCGCCGCCGTATCCTCGTGGAGGTGATCGGCGGCGGCGATCTCTCGCGTCCGACCCTGGTCCAGGCTATGGTACGGAGCGAGAGTGCATGGCTAGCAGTCGCCTCCTTCAGCGAAGCAGTTATGTTCGCAAAGAGGGAGGCGGCGCACGTGAGTGAGATTCAGTACATGCGCCCTCACAGCCGTGGCCTTCGCAGGAGACGCCCTAGGCGTCGGGAAAATCCCAGGCTGATTCCCGGCCACCGTAGGCACGGGCTTGCGGACGGCGAGTAATGGGTAGCTCGCTGTCCGGTAAGGACCAAGCCCGGGTCGACGGTCTGACGGCGGGCGCGTTGTGTTCCACGCCCGCCGTCAGAGATGTCAGCACCAACTGGTGGGTCTGCAAGGGCCGATGCCTGCCAGGGGTGCGGATTGTTCGAAAGAGATACCGCGGCCCCTGGCACACAGGCAACTGAGGGAACACGGGTGGGTTTTAGTCAGTAAAAGTCTGACATGCCCTCCTGCTCCACCCAGAGCGACAGAAGTTATTTGATGATTTCCAACAAAAAAAAAACCTATTCAATCAATCAACCATTAACCGACCTAAATATTTGTAAAAAACATCACTTGCGTTTGTTTACAATAATATATCCCATACAGTAAATGTGTTTTATCGTAAGAGCGATAGAGCATAAAATTGAATGCACGTAACGGAATGAATATTTTTAAGAAGTTGAAATGATATTTTTATTCGATAATGTTAAATTTGTTTATCGAATATCAGTTAATTTTAATAGTTAATGGTTATATTCAACATCTCTATTACACACACAATTCACAGCGCTTTTGTGTAGGTACTTGGTAACCACAGTTAAATCGCACGTTGCTCCATGAGATAAAAATAATATGTAACCTAACAGATTTCTTTCTTTGTTCGTATCTTTGAGCGCAGAATATCTCGTCGTTAACAGCGGTTTACTTACGAGTTATGGAATTAACTATCACCCATTCTGGAAGTAAAACTGCAAGTAAACGGGGAATATATTCTTCTTGAAAGTATAAATTGCTTTCATTAAGAGATAAATTAGAGTACAGACCTTGGTAAGCAGGTTAAATCATAGAAATAATAAATCTTGAATCATGTAGTTTTTATTAAATTAAACACTAGCTTCATTCCAGCTGATAACGTCTTGTATCGCGGTCAAAAACCCTCAAAATGTAAAAAAAATGTTTCAAGTCCATTTAAAAAAGAGGGCTAGAACTAAAATAAGACATGGGCCGTCTATAAACTTGAACTCGACTCATTGAAATGTGTGCTTTAAAATATCGTGTGATACTGGTAACTTTACTTGGTGCATTATTGCAAATTTTGCGTTATTCGTTTTATTCGCTAATACAAAATCAACTTTATTCTTATGAAAATACGGTATATTTTGTTTTACACAAGTATTTCACAATTCGGACATATATACCAAGTATACGAAGTGTCGTTTCTAGTGTATGACAACGCGTTGGCAAGGCCAGATCATACGTTATCAAATGCCATCACTATTAGGAAATGTCACCCTACAGCACACGACATAAAGCTCGCATATCAATGCTTCACTTCTGAGTCGAGAAGGTATTGACTTGTTGAGTTTTAATCAAAAATTGAAATCGTTAGATGTGTCCTTTACGTTATGTCGCGAAAGAGTGTTCCAAGAAGAAAAGTGAGCTCACACATTGTCAAGTGATTTTCAGTATGAATGACCGGGACGATACATACTTACACACACGTCTTTTTCCCATGGCGGTAGGCAAAAACTACAAAACGCCCACCTGCTTCGATCATTAAAAACTCCTTTTGCCTCGTTACTTTCATACATCAGTGGCCTTTGTGCGAGTTTCTTTTAACCGTCTCGATCTAACGCATTGAGCGCGTTCGGCGCTCCGATTGGCCTTGGGTTGGTGAAGGACCAATCGGAATGCCGAACGCGGTCGATGCGTTTGATCGAGATGGTTAAATTAAACTCGCACTAGAGGTTCTGGCCTTTCTGAAGAACATCACCACTAAACTATACTATCACTATATTTATATCCTAGGGCAGGGATGGCCACCACATCTTCGAGCCATTTTTCAACAAAAAAAAAAAATCTGGCATTGACGTGCCATCAAACAATCTTGCCTTATTGACTACTAGAAAAAAAAACTAAAAACTTGCACAATAATTGGTAGTCTTTATTTGCAATCAGAAATAGACTTTTACTAAGTAATCAACATCATACCACCTTATTTAAATGAAAGAAACAATTAGTGCAACTTCTGGTATCTGGTACAAGGTTCATATGTTACTTTTAGCAGAATGTAAGCTGAATTGCAATCATGTGATATAGGTACGCTTTCTGAAAGTAACGACTCAGGCTTAAGCAAATGAACTTATCACGCTAGGGTTTCTGTTTGTTACTGTAACTTAGGCTGCCGTGCCCAAATTATTTTGTTACGTGCCACCAATGGCACGCGTGCCATTGATTCGCCATCCCTGCCCTAGGGCGTCCCTTCGTGGCGTGTTCACTCACATCTACCTTGTAAATAACTTTTGTTAGCCGCTCTTCATTCATCCTTTCAACATGACCAAACTATCTAAACATACTCTTTTCAACTTTTGTCACTACATCTTCTTTTAAACCGCACCGCTGTCTTGTCACATCATTCCTCTGCCTATCATTCATAGTCACACCACATATACTTCGCAAGGAACCGCGTTTCTAATAGACAATACATGTCACCGAAACAAAAATATGACCATTTTTTTGACGCGGACGAATTTAACGATGTAAATCTTTGGTTGATATACGGTTTTATTTTTTCGGCAGTGTTTGTGTAACCTGCTCGATCTATGTACGTTGCCGGGTCTGTCATATGTACAGCGGTAAGGTCGAGGCGGCGCGCATTGACACTACGACACGGCATTAGGCTAGGCTTAATGACTAGTTGGCAACCCTACTAGCCGACCAAGTTATAGACCGTCAGTCGTGAGTTCGTGAATACATCGTATACCTGACATTGACCTAAAAATTGCAAAAAAACGGAAGATCATTTGAATTTCGCGGGCTATCTAATCCTATCGACCTTAAAACTCTAAGGAGGATTCCTTTAATGTAGCCGAAAATAATAACTTCTTATTTTTTATGTGAACGGCTACATTGAAGGAAGGAGAAATGTGAACATTAATCTCAGCTTATGAGTGCCCAAGGCACTAAGAGCTAAGGTATATTATTATATCATATATTCTTGGTCGGCTAGTCACGTCAGTTTCCAAGCTAGATCCAGCTGCTAGTATAACCTCATGCGGCCTCACCAGAATTCTTTGCGGAGCCAGTCTGACCTCCGACATACCAAAAGGACTGCATAAGGACGGGAACACAGAATACTTTTACCAGTCGACTGCACGCTAAATACATTTGTCACAGAAAATATTACGTTGAGTTACAGTCCGCTTGGGCAGACATGCTACCCGCTTGCTGCCATAAGCGGTGTTTGTCGACTGTGAAAATAGACTCTCTATTCCTACCCTTAGGGCCTGTTTCACATTGTCCAAATATCCTCTACTCTCTAAATGATTGTACCAAATTTTGAGAGAAACCTCTAGTCATGGGTTATTACCCACCCAGGGCAGGCGCTTTACTTTATGTAAATAATTTCATAAGCACTGCTCTCAAAACGGTAAAGGAAAACATTATGAGGAAACCGGCATGCCTTAAGCCCAAAAATTCTAAGCTGTATGACATCTACCGACCCGCAATGGGCCCGCATGGTGGACTACGGCCCTACCCGTCTCGAAGGCTTCCTTGGCCTTTGTCCCAGCATTGGGAACATTAAGAGGCTGTTTATACTAAATGGAAACTTACTCAGTCCTGTTGAAACAGGCCCTTGCGACCGTTTATTCCTCTCACCGAGAACGGAGACGACCAGAAGGCCGATTCTCGTAATTAAAAACGTTCACAATCTAGTCGCAGTGTCATCTCGACGACAATCAGATGTCAAAAACTTGTCAAAAAGTATGGAAACTCGAGGTATTTTTGACAGATTGAGACTGTAAACGTTCTTAAAATTACGAGAATTGCCTCTCAGGCTGCTGCTAGAGGGGCATAGTCAATACTTTCCATACAAACAAAGCGTATAACCGTTTACTACGACACAAATGACGTGTAGAAAACAGAAAACCTAACGTCTTTAGCGGGCGATCCGTGGTTCTGTAGCGCCTCAACGCGCACGTACAACAGCGCCATGATTTTTATTAGTTCTCCCGTCTCTAGTCGCTGCCTGCGCTTCCGTGCTCTGTGTTCCCTCCATTTCTCTCCCCTATATGTAAGCTGACATACACTACAGTACACTATAAACATGAGGTCCACGTGATAGGCTCGCTATCGTTCAAACATCGTATCATCATCAGACATTTATTAGTGAACAGTGGTGTCGTAGTGTGAACGCAGTCGGACGAGCATGGCCGCGAGTGGGCCACTATTACGCGACGTAGTTGTACTGGTTCGGGTTGTCTTTGTCGCGCTCCATGTAGTCGCGGTCGATGAGGGATTCGATGCGCTTCTTTAGGTCTGCCGGCTGGGGAACAAACATTTGGCAATATTAATAAGTGATAGTCTTGGGAGGCTATTCTAGTAAGTAATAAATTACGCAAAAGGATAGTAACAGACGATCAATGCAAATATTAGGGTATTTGACTACTTTAAAAATATACATGAATGAAGATAGAAAAGGAGATAAAATCGGTGGGAAAATGGAGAAGTTACACGATTTTGAAATTATTCTTCTATCCTTGTCACTCAAAATGATCATTGTATTGAATGGCGCGTAGTTACTATTGCGTTTCTATCGTGTGACGTCAGATGCTAGTAGTGCTCTCTCTGTCTAGCAACGACAACGACGGAAAAGTGCTGATCTCTGCAATGCGCGCGTGCTATGTACGATACATTACTCGTACAGACAAAATCGAGATACATTTTTGTGTTACTAAGGGGCGAATTATGGCTTTTCTTTTCTACAGCGCGCAGAATATGATGGTACGTACCTTGACGGGAAACTTGAGCTGGTTGTACAGCTCCGATATGAGCAGGTTGTGTGAGAGCGCCTTGCGCATCTTCATGACCCTGACGATGGCCGCGTCGATCTGGTACTGTCTGTCTTGGAATACTCGCTCTTCCGTCGCTTTCTGTTCCTCGCTCTGAAATGCAAATTCATAGTTTTGTTATTCATATTCACTATAAAAATCTACAAAAAAATTTACAAATACTGAATTCCCGATAGTTGTGGTAAGGGACACAATTATGATACGCAGGCGTGTGGAACATGTGAACAGAAACGTGCTTGTAATTAATGAAGATGGCTAAAAGGCTGTAAACAGACGAAGATAATTTTAAAAGATAATACGTCTAGAATGGAGAGGTGACGGCTGACACTTAATACGGAGAAATGGAAGATGCTTCGCCGATCCCATATGAATTGAGTTACGGACAGAAAGATGAAGATTAAGGGCTGTGAATAAACGGGTAAGATAATCCGACTATGCAGTGGTGGATTTACACATTTGCCGCCAGTAGGTAGGCTATTAAATTTTTGCCGCCCCTACTAACCCTATTGAATTTTAATATTGAAACGCTATTGGAATATTTTAAAAATTCATATTCACAATTAGTGTACTTTCAACAGTGTTTAGTAATTTTTCATATACAGACATTGGATTATTCGGTATAGCTACTGTATGTATAGTAGGTAGGTACTAAAATATTGTAATTTTGTTAAATTTTCGAGATTTCTTTTCTCCGCGTATATAATAATGTTATTTTTTTTTCTTTCAAAAGTGCCGGTAATTGGTTTAATAGAAACAAATGCTAAATTAGAGTTGTCCCTAAGATTATAATTTGCGCGCCACATACAAGGCAAAGTACTTTCGTGTTCCAGGTACCCTACGTGAAATTGTCAGCAACACGAAAGCGTTGCTGGCCTTATGCGAGGAGCTGAGGTGATTCGAATAACCTATTCTCCCATCCGTACGCAATATACGCGCTTCTACGTGGAGTTGCGGACATCAGCCCGTATTACCTATTTAAAGCCATATATGTTACGGTCGCAATTCATATTTTTGTGGCGGACGTTTACAATGCCCCACATACGAAACTTCAAATCAACAAATGTAGGAAAACACAAAAGGTGAAGTGGCGCCATCTACAACACCATATGCGAACTACTCAAGACTTGACGTCACATTGCAACTACATCGCGCAGGCAGAGTTTACCGCGCGATCTACATATATACAAATACCACCGACATCAATCGTCGGGCGGTTGCCCACCAGACACAGCACCCGTCTGGTCGGAGGATCCTCCCTTTACCATAGAGTATGATTGAATTTTACACCCTGTTCCTCATACCTCTATATTTTAACTAACTTAATATAACCTTGCACTGACCTGTAAAAGGCAAAAAAAATGCGGCTATCCTGGAGCTTCCACCTAATAATTGATACAAGTTTGCGACATAGGTTCTAAAACCGCATAGCTAGTGAGTACTGACCGTCTCCTTCATCTGTATCTGGTTTATCTTGATGCGGAACAGCTTGTTGGTGAAGTCCCCGTTGAAGGCGAAGTGGTCGGCGTCGCCCACCTCGCGGCCGCGCGGCGCCTTGCTGAGCACGCGCGCCTTGCCGCACGCCAGCGACTGCAGCGTGCGCCGCAGCTCGCCCTCCTGGCAGGGCAGGCACAGTTATTTATTGTTTGTACAGGTAGGGCAGTTCTTATAATTAGCTATTATTGTATCACTGTAACATACCCGTAGGGTACAATATGTATGTCACTATTGTTGGCTAAGTTAAAAATAATTAGTAATAATACAACATCATCGTCAGGTCTTCTTTTATTTCATTTATAATTTTCACTATTTTGTCAAAATTTAACGTTAGGATAAACTAAAAAGTTGTAATGTTCTTCTTTACTGTCTGTATTTCTTGTGCGTGACTCAAATAAAATATGGTTTCAACTTTGTCTCCGAACTTTTCATCTGACCGCTTCCTCTAACAATTATTGTTTTAATTTATTTCAGGTGATTTCAAAATAGAATTTCAGGTATAAGTATTCAAATAATTAAACAGAATTGCTTAATTTGTAAGTGGCAATACAAATTTGCATCCACAGGTACATTTGGTCAGGTTGAGGTGTCCGTGTCTACACAGTAAGACAGTGGTTAGGAGCAGGGCTGTTCTATACCGCCCCTACATTAATGTGTATTAAACCTATTGTGTGTACTAGGTAATTGAGGTATTGAAACTATTAGAAGCAAAAAACGGGGGTATTAATCGTGGTATTCAAGCCATTATATTGTTGTGTATCTAATGAGATCCTGCAGGCTTAGCACGAGCACCGAGTTGTCGAAGGAAGAATATACATGACTTTTAACTAAATGATGTACAATAGGAGAAAATAGCTATGTTTTTCTATTACTTATCACAGTTGTGCGTTGTACACAAATCATGATTTTGTAGATAATCGTATATACTTTATGGCCGTCGAGTAGAAAGTTGTCAGTGTGATTTTGACAGTTTGGGAAGAAATATTCTTCTGAAATGGTCTACATATAAAAGGACCTAGACAACGATCGTTAGAAATGAAAGATAAAATGACATATTGTAGAAGGATATCTAGGGTGCGATGTCGAAAATGCAGAAACGAAATGTCACTTTGTTTTGAAAAAGCACTGTCTATTCTGCGTAGAAATAGAAAACGTTATGCTAAGTCTGCTGTTGACCAATATAAACATGTACTATTTACCAATGTTTCAGCTTTCTGATATATTTGTTAACATTTTCAATACTTATTTTTGGAACAAACCATACAACAATGTTTTTGATAATATTGTTCTTACCTCAATATTAGTTGCAGTCTTAATATATTCGAAAGAGAGATTGTCTCCATCGTTGAAGAGCAGCAGACAGAGCGCTTGGAACAGCGACACCTGTAGCTCTTTGTTACCCTGGAATATTACACTATTTTTAAGTACCGTCATTTACAATAATAGGAAAAAATATAAGAATTGCTAATTAAATTTCAAAATAAATTTTACAAAGAGTTAATTGTTTTTTATTAAAATCAGGTCATCTATTCAAATTAGGCTAAAAAATCAGCACTTTTCGAACGTCAATATTACATAGGACAGTCCCTCAAAACACCCAACCTTCTTTATATGTTTGTTAAAAGTAATCTATGGAACTACGGAACTGATTAAAAAAAATAACTTTCACTGTTGGAAAGCTATACTATTCCTGTGTGATATAGGAAATGTCTATACCACAAATATGCACGGTGTCTGTGGGAATCACCATACTTATGCAGTTAGTGGGTACTGAATTATCTGTGTAAAGATGTGGTAAAATTATTTATATGTGTTCGTAAATGCTGATATATATATATTTGTAATTGGTGGTTTCTATATGCTGTAGAACTGAACTAGTTCTGATCTGGTTTAATCTGTCAATAGCGGAAAGCTGCACTATTTCTGAGTGATAAGGCACAATATTTACAAAAAAAAGGGGAATGTCCATGCGGGCAAAATCGCGATGTGCAGTTAGTGGGTTATTTTACTCCGAAAGTCCTAGTTAAACATTTTTTGTTATGAAATGAAATGTTTATTTATGTAAGTAGATCTCAAAAGACACTTTTACACGTCAATATTTTGTTGGTCAATATTTTTAAAAACTAGATGGCGCCGGCATTTCCTAGCTGACTGTTCCCTGAGAAGAAAAGCCGAAACAAACTCAGAGGTCATGGTCTCTTTTAAAGTCTAAACATTTTATTATTAAAATTTTATGTGAGTCTAACAATGCAGGGCAATGGCTGGAAAGGCCTTTTGAAGAAAGAGACATTGCAGCTTTGAGGTAACCTATCTCAACAGACGGCATGTATGTAGCAGTCACCGCGTAGCTCAACCCTATTTTAGGGAGCTCAACGACCCGACACAAGACGCTACCAGATTTGCAGGACATTTGCGTAGGCCATTTACAAAATGCTCAAAACTACCAGACGAGTTATAAAGTCATGTGTTCAATCTAGCCTGCATAGTACTCACATTCACAGTTAGTTTTTCTTTAAATGTCATCAAAAATAATGTCACGTAGATCAATACTTAAATATAAAATGTCAACAGTATTCTATTAACACTTAGCTTATATAACAGTTTGTTGCTTGAGGGTACTTCAAGTTAAATCTAAATGAACATATTGCAGCATTGCATATGTAAGCAGGCACACCCTTTATGCTTGGAGGCTTTTATGTAGGTATTAAGGGGAACCTAGTCGCGGGCTCGAACTTACTGGTGGGCCTGGCTAAAAAGCACGCTGTCTCACCAGGCATCATGTCCGACATAGGTAGTATCAGTGATGAGCAGTTAGAAGCTAAGTCTACACGTACAACATTATTAAGTGAGATGCAGGATCATTTATAGGACAACAGGCGCGTAGAAAATTAAGAAAATTCCTTCGGAAGATCGGGTTTTATGAAGAAACCACTGCATAAATCAATGACCAATATTTATTGAATTTTTCGATATTTGAGCTTTGTCGGTAGCGACTTGGTTTTACAGATTTTACACTTCTTTTATTACTTAAACACCTCGAAAGTTAGGTTAAATTAGCAAGAAAAAACAATCTTTGTTGGCTCCTAACTTTTTAATGGCTTTTTATTTTAGTATTCTGTTTACGTACAGACAATATTAATAATGAGACAAAACCATACCATGTTTAATTTTTGATGTACATTGTCGAACAGTGGAGTAAAACACTCCCAAACTCTGATGTGGACTAGATTCACCTTAAATTATGTTTACGTTTATTGTTTTGTTTTCTTAATACCTGAGTTTAGTTACAATGTTTTGTTGGTATATTGGCGTGTGCTAGCTGACATAATGGCAAATGATGGAAGGTCACACTACCTCAAAAGCTAGGGTCGATACCACAGTGAAAAGCAGGCGAGACGCTTTTATTAATGGACTAACGACTGGCTTGAAAACCCCTTCAGGTGAGTATTTTTTTTTATTTAATGGTCAATGAAAATTTTTAAGCCCAATGTGGCGCAGGTGTGCTAATGACCCGTTTATTGTTCTTTTGTCATAAATGAGCATTATCATAATAAAATACTTTTTCCCAATTTTTGTATAGTAAACTGGCCCAGGTGCGCTAGATCCATTGTTATTATTATCATTAAGTTATTGTTATATTCTCATTGTTGAAACACGTGTTTTATAACATGTTTTATATTCTCGTTACAGGAAAAGGCAAAAGACTAATTATTACTCACATCGGGAGTGAGGATGGATTCGTCGAAGGTGGTCTAAATATGTTTGAGTCGAAGAAACAAGGCGATTATCACAAGGAGATGAATGCCGAGGAATTTGAAAATTGGTTTAGAGAAGTTTTAAATAAGCTAGATGATAATTCTGTGATAGTCATGGATAACGCTTCTTATCACTCTAGGAAAATAGAGCGACTCCCAACGGCCAAATGTAAAAAACAGGAAATATTTAATTGGTTACGCGAAAAAAATATTAGCTGTAACGCTGAAATGTTGAAACGTGAATTATTAAACATCGTTAAAAATCATAGACAGCGATACGACGCTTGCATTATAGACGAAATGGCAAAATCACAAAACAAAACTGTATTGAGACTGCCGCCGTATCATTGCGAATTAAATCCAATTGAGCTAGTGTGGGCTCAAGTTAAAGGAAATGTAGCTTCACACATGAAAACACACAAAATGGCAGAGTTAAAAATTCAAAATATTGACGCAGAGAAATGGAAAAAATGTATAAAGCATGTCATAGAAATAGTTGAGCCCAAAATGGATGCCATGGACAGAAATGTGGAAGCAATGACTGAAAGATTAATAATAAATGTAGGAAACGACGACAGTAGTGATAGTACGGAGAGTGATGATGATGATGATATGTTGTAAACTTGTATAGGTAGATATTATAATATAATAAAGAAAATTTAATCATTAACTCTCAATTTTATTTCTTTCCTTCATATCCATCAGATATATAAAAAAGTAGGTACCCATAAAAAAATCTATCAAATAAATGTCTCAATTTATACGACAGACGAAGCCGCAGGAATAAACTAAGCGAACTTTTAAGAAGCGCAGTGTGAACGCACATTTACATTTCTAAGGTATTGTTAACGCCCACTGACCATAAAAAAGTTTTTTTTTGTCTTTGTCATTTGTATGATAATGTGCGATAGAGAAGGCGCTATACTAACTCGTCTCTGTGAATACACTATAGCTTGAATAAATGACTTTTGATTTTATAGAACGAGGCAGCGGGGCTACCTGTGTGAAGTGCGCGCGCAGCACACAGTGGCCCAGCGTGGCCTGCCACTGCAGCTTGCGGCCGGAGTGCTTGGCCAGGTAGAACTTGGTGAAGTGGTCCTGGTGGCGCGTGAGCTCGGGCGGCAGGCGCACGTCCACGGGCGGGTAGGAGGGCCAGAAGCCCATGGTCAGGATGTACACGCTCAGCTCCAGGCCGCCGCCCTCCTGCGACGCCGCTAAGTGCTACATACAAACATTTATTATGTCGCACACAACACGGTTATGGGGGGAAAGTAGCTCGGCTGCCGCTGTGCTCAGTTTCGTCGTCTTCCACCCGTCTCCTCACAAAAATCTCTGAAAAACCTCTCAACATGCAAAAATTCATTAGAAGATCCTGTAAAACCAGGGCTGCCAGTTTATTTATTTAAGAATGACCAACGGCATACATTACCGTTATCGTTTACACTAATAAAACTTGTACTATACATTCTCCTATATCGCACCCTCAATTACAGGTAACCATAGCTTACAGAGAACTAAATTGAATATAACATTAATAGTTCGAATGTATAGTAAACTTTGCATTACCGACTACTTATCGGTAGTTAGAAAATTTTAACTAAAACCCCGTAGTTTACCGTTGTTTAACAACTACACAGTGACGGCTCTTTCGCCGTCGAATCATTACTAATGCTAGATATCTTCTTTTATTTTTGTCGTAAAGAGTAGTGATACGTAAAAAGTTAGAAAAATTTACGGAAACGAAATTTCTTCAAACTACGGCTATATTCTTTCAGAGAGGTTCAGCAAGGGTGTATAGTACACCCGCGATTCGCCAGATATGTTATACAGACTTAACTTTTTAATTGGACCTTTTTAATTAATTCATTTTCTTATTTATGGTCTTTGGCGTGCAGTAGGACAACACAGGCTAGTTAGATTAGATTTATGGACGCAGCCGCTATCTTGGATTTTCATTTTGACCTCACTAATGCTTTCAGCACCCTTGAAAATCATGAAAACGACACCCATGATGAAAAATTTGGAAATTATCGTTGCCACCATGTTGATATGTAGATCAAAGTGTGAAATTTATAAACCTATTATTTTTTTCAAAATTAAAAAAAAAAAAAAAAAAAAATTTTTTTTGTTTTTTTCTCAATAACCCAACGCCGCCTTAATTATGTATAATTTCTGTTATAAAATAAGGTGGCTCTACTGGCAGCCTCGTTTAAACAGCCCCAACTTACGTGATTCGCACATACTTGTTTATACGTAATATTAATGTCCTTGGATAGCTCCATGTCCTTGAACATGCCCTCTAGTTTGCAGGTGAAGCCTCCGCCGCACTCCTGCTTCAGTTTACTTAACATCGACTTCTCTGCGTCTACTGATGCCGACTTGCCGACTAGCAGCCTTTTGGCGAGGTCCTAGAAATAAGAAATAAATTGTAGTACAATTTAGTTTATATGCCACTGCGAACTCCGATTATCCAAACGAATTAAAATACAAAAAAAAAGATATTCGAATATTTTAGCATCTGTACATGCATCCACAAGACTAATAAAGTTATTGTCTATTCCAAACATTGTTTTTAGAAGTGCACTCGCACAGCAGCAGCTAGGGCAGCTCGGCAATTAAGGTGAATGTAGTCTAAATTTTTCCAATACAAACTTCCGGAGTGTATTACTCCACTGTTTGACAATGTACATCAAAAATTAAACATGGTATGGTTTTGTCTCATTATTAATATTGTCTGTACGGAAACAGAATTCTAAAATAAAAAGCCATTAAAAAGTTAGGAGCCAACAAAGATTCGTTTTTCTTGCTAATTTAACCTAACTTTGGGCATGTATAGGTAATAAAAGAAGTATAAAATCTGAAAAACCAAGTCGATACCGACAAAGCTCAAATATCGAAAAGTACAATTAACTTTATTGGTCATTGAATTATGTAGTAGTTTTTTCATAAAACCCGATCTTCCGAAGGACTGTTCTTAGTTTTTTACGCGCCTGTTGTACTATAAATGATCCTACATCTCACTGAATAATGTTGTGCGTGTAGACTAGCTTCTAACTGCTCATCACTGATACTACCTCTGTCGTACACGATGCCTGGTGAGACAGCGTGCTGTTTAGCCAGGTCCATCATTGAGTTCGAGCCCGTGACTAGGTTCCCCTTAAGCTATTATATAACGATAAGATTTTTTGAACTATATGTAACTTTGCGTAGGTGCGATTGTAGTTTATCGCGTGTAGGTTGTCGCGTTTGTGTAGCGTTACACTGCGTAAACGTTTAACGAAAGCCTACGGTGTATTCGAAAACAAGACAGAGCTTTAAAGCCCCGATCGAACAGGGGTCCTACCATAATCACCTGTAAGGGCAGCTGATCTGCAAGGTTAACAGTAGGTACAAAATAAAGTGATTTAAGGTACTAAATACCTTGACAATTCCCTTTTCGTCTAATCTTGAACTGCCGATCTATTCAGTAACAATCTCACCGTGAAAATTTAGGCGAAGTGAGCTTAAGAGCTCACCGAACTTCAGGCGCTAATTGAAGCGTGGCGGCTCGAGATAGAATGGGCGGTTCGCGCGCTAATTTAGATATTTCGTTGGTATTATTAAAACAAATACACATTATAAAAATGTAAAATTATAGAAAACATGTGGTATTGTTATTATTAAAAAAACTGATGACCTACCGTGAAGTATGTACGCCGTACTAAGGGTTTATTTTGTTTTTCAGAGATTACTTTGGATTTTTTTCTATCGAGGTACTATAAGTAATCCTGTTTCTAAAGTGTAGATTTATAGAGTGAATCGTCAAATATCTTACATATTAATGGCATAACTAAAGGTTAAGTAATAACTATGTTGCAAGGAATCAAACGAACGCAATTACGTACGCTTTGAGCTATCAATGGTGTCAATGCTAACATCATTCACACATATTAGCATCGTATTGTAGTACTATAAATATGAAGCTCATCATACCTTCTTGTAGAAAGCCTCGAACACGTCCTTGCCGTGTATGAACCGGAACAACACCATGATCTTGTCCAGCAGACGTTCTAACTCCTCTTCCGTGGCTTCCTTGTTGCCCGCGCGGAGTTTCACGTCCACGAATTTGGCTGAGAAAATATTGAATGTGTAAGTATCTAATGACACGACAAGGTTGACGCTTACAGACATGATTGGTCTAAAGTAACTCAAGGAAGAGAGGTGTGGACAGGAAAGGAGAGGAGTGGAAGGGAAGGCTTTGGACAAAAATATTAATAAGTTTCGGTAAGAATATAATAAAAGTAACTAATGCCCAGTTTCCGAGGTCCTCTTAGCGGTAGTTTATCTAATCATTAGCGCTATTGATTCGATAAATTGTGAAAGTGCATTACCGAACACCGCAATGTAAGATAAACTCCGTTTAAACTTAGATTAACTTAACTGACCAATGTGTGCCGTTTATCGGTTCCACAACTTTATTTGATATTTCATTTCTTAACAATTACATCAACTTGAAATTTATACACATTCATACGTGTATTAAGTTTATGTACTGTGGTACTGTGGATTAAGTTTCCAGTGCAAGTTAATTATTAAAATTATTCAAAGGAGAAACAATGAGTGTTGGCATAATGAATACGAGCAGCTCATCACAGTCTGCTTTGGAAGTACTGGACTTTATTTCACAAAACCACTGTCAAGAGTTGTTTATAGTAATTAAGGTAATAGCAAAGCTGGCTACAAGTTATATAGGTGTGCCAAATTTTGAAGACCTGAGAGCAGTCAAAGCAATAACCCACTCCTACTAATATTATAAATGTGAAAGTTTGTGAAGATGTTTGGATGTTCGTTACTCAAGCAGGCAAAAACGGCTGAACGGATTTGGATAAAATTTGGCAAACATATAGTTTATAACCTGGATTAACACATAGGATACTTTGTATCCAGGTATTACGTTCCCACGGGATAATTTTTTCTCCACGCGGGCGAACCCGCTGGCAAAAGCTAGTTTTTTAACCGACTTCAAAAAGGAGGAAGTTCTCAACTCGACTGTATTTTTTTTTTGTTAATGTTTGTTACGCGATATCTCCGTGAATAGTCTATCAATTTCGAAAAGTCTTTTTTATCAATAGGGTATGCTTCATGGGTGGTCCCATATAAATTTTATTAATTTTGCTTTGGTAGTTTTTGCGTCAGCCTCCATAATACGTTTTAAAATCACTTTATGTACTCGATGATATGCTGCTGCTTCCTGTCGCTGTTGTTTACATAGCAAGTAGTGGTATACGAATTGGTGTGGGGTAGGTACCATAACAAACAAGTGAAAAATAAAAAAGATTTTCCAAAAAAAAAAAAACCGATTTCCGACAAAACACTACAAAGTGAAAAATAACTTTAATTTCGGAAGTCGGTGACAAAATAAACTAAAATACATATCCAGAGACACCGACTACCACGTCACCACCTTACACGATAGTGAGTGATGTAAGGAATTGACGTGTTTTCGAAGTAAGGAATCGTTAAGTGGTCATAGTGAATTATGGCCCTGTACTGTGTATCATAACGCATTCTTGTGAGCGCGCCTAGATAACAATGAGATAGATGGTCACCTCATGGGAGACAGTGCTTATCCTTGTGGAAAGTCCATGTTGACGCCATTATTAAATCCAGCTTCAAACGCAGAAAACTTTATAATGAAGTACAATACAAGACCAGAAGTACAGTTGAAAGGACATTTGGTGTGGAAAAGAATATTTCATTGCCTTTCTCAAAAATTAAAGTTAAAATTAGATCACACATTAGCTGTAATTGTTGCAACAGCTGTGTTGCAAAATTTTCATGACGTACATACAATGGGGACACAAATTAAAAAAAAAACATGAACTTGGATATCTATGTATATTTTATTTGTATTTTAAGTTGAAAATAGAAGATGTGATAACAACTAAAAGTATACAATTATGGGAGAATGTTATAATGGGGAACAAAAATTAAAAAAACTTATTTTTAAATTCTAGGTCTGTTCTCGCATTTTCTAGAAGAATTCTCTTTAATTCAATATCAATATCCAGTAAAATTTTAGTTTTTTCTAACTTCATTACTTCTTGTTGGCGTTGAATCTCCAATATTTCTAACCTTTTAGCTGTTATAGCATATTCATTCATTTGATTATGATTTTTTAGTTTTATTAATGAAGCGCTGAGATTATTTCTATTCTTTTTCTTTGTTTTAATTAAACCAATTTTCTTCATTTTTTGTGTGTTTTCAAAATTCTTCACAGCCGGTGAAATTGGCTTCGAAGTTGATTGGGTTTCAGACACCAAATCTTCTTTTCCATCCAATACAATGAGGATGTCTTGAGAAGTACCAGGATGTGCATCCTCACTTACCAGTTGTGTTTCAACAATATCTGTAATTAATAAATTGTTACTATTGTGTATCTGATGATTACACTGACATGTATAACACATAACACTGATATGATGTGATTGTACTGATATGTGTAATTAATCTATATATATAAAACTGAATCCCTATTTCCCTTGGTCAAGGCATCACATGTAAACAGCTGGACCAATTTTGCTAATTCTTTTTTTGTTGTGTTTGTTATTGTCAGGAGATGGTTCTTATGAAAGAAAAAAATAAGAAAGTTGCATGTAACATATATAAATAATATGCGATATCAATATTCATAGTGAAGACAGGACAACGTCTTTTGGGTCAGCTAGTATAGTATAATTATACCAAAGCCTGCTATTTGAGTGTATTGTATGTGAATTTGTTTGTTTTTATAATTATTATTAAAGTTCAGCACTAGATTTCTAAGCATTTCCCCATGCACAAACTTTTATAACAACATTAGATCACATTAAATCAATTTTATATTATTTCATTATACCTCATCCAGTTCAGTTGAAATTTCAGAGAGTAGATTCAATAAAAAAAAAATTGTCTACCCATTCATAAATAATTTTGATTTTCAGGTTAACAACACTATGCTAGAACATTGCAAATGAAAGAATCTTACCAAACTTATGTGAAAACAATTTTAGTAATTAAATTATTACTCGCTTGAGAAATGCTCAATTCTAGTATTCTATGTTATTAGGATAAACTCTTGACTTACCTAAGTTATATGGTGCAGATGAGTCAGATTCATTTACTAATGGTTTTAATTGAGGAGTTAATAATGTCAAAACGTTCTCATCAATTGCGGTTGTCTTAGGACAAAAAGGTCCACCACCTGTCTTGTATATCTCGGACTGGAATTCAAATTTAGTATAAATAAATTGCATTCATTTCTGGCACTATTGTGTAACATGATGATGGTCAGTGAATATAATAGTCTGATGTCCAACTGCTCAAAACTATATAATTGGTAAATACCACTTGTTATTGTTATAACACATGGTATTTAACAAGCTGTAGCTTATGTTTAGCTAGGGGTCGCTTTGCACTTAGTACACATTATGGACTTTCATTGTTAAATGGGTAAATTAAAACCGGTAAAACGGGCTGAATAGTGATGCAGTGGTGAATCGAGACGAAACTTTACAATGGATTTTAATGTTGAAATTAAGTATATAGTTTGTACTTAGTCAAAAAGGACTCTAATATGTTTACTGTTTTATAATTAACGATTAAGTGCCTTTGTTGGCAGAAAACGATCATAACTTCAACGGTAAAATCCACGGGCTTCGTCTCGATTCGCACCTGCATCTCTATTCACCCCGTTTTACAGGACTTTAAAAGTAGGTACATTAACTGGGATACGACTTACCTTATCATCGCTCATATTTTTTCTCGCTTTTTTCTTAATGTTGTCATATAAGGCATGTAACTGCTTCTCAGTCCTATATCCAGTTTCCGAGACTGCATTGTATCTATTCGTCAGCGCCATCCAAGCTCGTTTCTTGGCCTCTACAGTAGTCCCATCCGTTCTTTTATTGTCGATTATACGGACAAATTCTTTAGCCACTTTGAAAAGAAGCATCTTCTCTCTTTCAGTAAAATTTTTACTACGTTTTCCAGATTCCATTTTGATATTTTACAAAACAACTGATAAAGCACAAACGATTGGAAAGACAAGCAAACTTTTATTTTAAATTCAAATCTAACGACAGAGTAAAATTAATAATACGACACAAAAACATTGAAGTGAAACTAGAAAATAGAGGTGTGTAACTCTTTACGGAACCGACTCACTGATCCGGATCATTGAAGTGATTCAAAAGATTGGTTCAGAAACAACGTTTCAAACGCATAATTTGGATCTGAAACATGACTTTGCTCTGTGCCCATTCCGTCCGCGCGAGGCGACGGAGCAGTGAGCAAGCGAGAGAGGGAGACTGAGACACACTGAGTTACTTAACTAGTGACTCGCGAGTTGCGAGTGAGCGGACGACACGATTACAATCTATACAAGTCAGAAAGAGATACCAAATGAGATGTGTATCACTCATACTCTCACAGATTTTCGTTATCGTTATCCATGCACGTAAAAATGACCACTAAGGCGCTTACGTATCAAATACTATACGGTCGTTTTTTGTACACTTAAATCCGCCCGCCTACTATACAACGTGTAACGGAAAGGGTATATACATACCAAGGGCACGGCTCGGCTTCTTTGGATGATATCAAACAATATTAGAAGGGTTTTATATTTTAATCTCTACATGTTCGGAAGTTAAGAGAATTTTTAATATATTGATACCAGAACAAATTGAAACAAACACATCACTCGGAAGAGATTTATCGTGATATTGGCAAGTAACGTGGAAAGTTATTTACCTACGTAGTGCGGTGACAAGTTTGTTATGGCTTGAATTTAAACTTGAAACATATGAAACTGAAAATTTGGTATCAATTCTTAGACTATTTTATTTTGAGATTAAACTATGTATAGTGATTCTATACCAGCTGTTATCTTTAGTGCTTAAGGATAGCAATAGGGTTTCTGTTACACCCTGTATATTAATAAACGCCCGCGATGCAACGTAATGTATACGAACATTCTGTATTTTATATCCTTTGTAGCCGATGATCCAAATGAACTAAATGAAACATACCAGTGTTTCGGATCATTTCAGTGATCGAGATGCAAATGTTCCAATCGCAAAAATTAAACACTTTGCCCACCTCTACCAGAAAACAATTAAGGATGGTGACGCTTTAAAAAAATAAAATTAGCACTGATTTCGTTCATACATCCACCCGTAAATAACGACTTAACATATTTTTAGCTAAAACAGTATTAAGCCACTTATTAAAACTTGAAAAAAAAAAAAAATTAAACTAATAGTAAAAACGAATTCAAACAATAAAATCCATTTAAATGCGATGTCATAAACAGACCCATCTAGCGGCAACTAAGAAACTAGTTATCGGTTTCATAGTTAATGAATGGTTTGTTGTGTTCAGAAACGCAGTGACAGTTAACTGACGTTTATCTTATGCATAATTTTACTGAATCAATAGTAATTGAAAGTTTATCTGGGAACTTCAGAAACCGGGCATAAAACTTTCTTGCCCATTCTTCTCGATACGAAGCTACCGTTTTGAAGGGAAAGTAGAATTAATTCAAATATTACAATCATTACAAAATAACATGTAATTATTGTTGATGTTCAAAAGTAACTGTTTTATGGCCTAAATGAAATAAACGATTTGACATTTGACTTCGCACACCCTGGGTAGACTCACCAATAAGTTCAGCCGGCTTGTTCTGCCTCTGGTTGATGAAGTACTCGAAGGCCTCCCGCATGGAGTACAGGAACTTGTCGTTTCTCTGGAAGCAGGCGTTGACCACGTGGTCCAGCTGCTCCTTGAACTCCAGCAGTTCGCCCACCATCGTCTTGTCTCGTTCCGGCTCTATCACTATCGTACGACCTTTTTTCTGTAACAATAAGAAAACATTATGCCTGGATTCACTAAAGGCACTGGCAGACGTGTTTTGTACGCCAATATTGACCTTTCAGATTTTTAAGTTACAATCGTCAGTTTCAGATAACTATTTTCTTGTTTGCTTTTCGCACCGACCAGTAAGAACGAAGTTCATTTAGCTGGCTTCTTAATCTGAAGCCGCGTCTTGGTTCCATCGTATAGCAAGCGTATCATACGCTCTAAAATATGTATAAACGTTATTTTCTACGCCTCTGGAGCGTGAGTTTCGGTTCCATACAATGATACAACATATTAACCCTTTTTAGAAGGTTGCGTTATCTTTTCACTTGTTCAAATACTAGAAAGCGGTAAAATCAAAATTATTTTTCGGACTATAGAAACCGCCTATTTTGTTGTACGATTAGACCTGTTGCAAAAAAAAAGACAAGGCTATGTCTAATATAATACAAGGTGTAATTTTAATCACCGTTAACTTCATAAGGGGTCATTGTACTCATTATTATGAACAGTTTTTACTATGGGCCCAAACCTGAAATCGCGAAAATAAAATCAGCTGTTCCTTACATTTTGACGAGGTTTGCGAACATAAATCTCTTGAACATAATCATATCTTATGCAAGAGTTGCCCACTTCGAGTATTACTGACCTTAATATAAGCATTGAAGTGGCTACAAAGTTCGCTGAGCCCGTCTTTGACGCGGCCGAACAGCGTGTAGAGTGTGGTGAGGTCAGCCAGGCGCGGCCCGTCCATAAGCGCCTCCAGCCCTTTGCCCAGGATGCCCGCTAGGTGCTCGCTCAGCAGCTGGCGCTCTATGGTGTGGATCAGCTGCCATCTGGGTGTACACAATATAGGCTAAGTACACAGACAAAAGGATATTTTACTCTATACGAGAAAAAAATCTAAAAATATATTATTATCTCAATAATATATTTTTAGATTTTTTCGCTTGAGCTTAGGCAAAATGCAGTCGGAAAATGTTAGTTTTAGTTCATGAAACAACAAAATAAATGTTAAAATACAATTTAAAGATTTCAGTTTTTTTAATCTGTTTTTGAACACCATGCATTAGTAGCCGCCATGTTATTACGTCATACGGCATGTCAACTGAGCAAAGTAATTTTTATTTAATTATTATTTTGCATTCAGAAACCGCAAACCAACGATAAGTAGAAAAATAACGTTTTTTTTTTATTATAAATAATTGTCTTATAAAATATCAGCGCATTTGTTTTTAGCAAACTGACGTCATACCCACAGAGCAATAAGGCGTCCACTGCGTCCAGCGTTTTCGTCAAATTAAGCGCGAAATTTGAAAATGTAAAATTTAAATGCATTTTTATGGCACTAATCGATTAAATGTAAAATTTAAATGCATTTGTATGGCACTAATAGGTTTAATAAAAATGTTGTTTTTTTTAGTGGTTTATTAGCACTCTAGAAAATAATTAAGACACTTTTCAACAATGAGTGTAATACCCTATTTAGCTTCCTGTTACCACGGACTCAGTACATGATTATTTTTAAATTGTCTATACTGTCCTACTGCACACCAAATGCCTCCAACAAATCCTTCCAGACATCTTTTTCTAGAGCCACCTGATCTAACACTTGCAATGCGTCTGGGTCACCAGTTATATAAAAAACTGCTGTTCCATACATTTTATCACGTAGGTATTGCGCTTTTGTATGAAACAGCCTTTTCTTTTTAATAACCAACGAGAATTTCTTTGGTTGGGGATCTAGAATCATGTGCTGAATTCATTGTATCACATATAGGTACATATTTTCACGTCAATGTTCCTGCCATTTATAGCTCTTATATGTATTTAAGTCTTCAGTGGAAAATTTATCCAGTGTTGCAAATATGATTAAAAAATAATGCACTTTATCATTGATTAAGTGCATTTTTTTTTCTAACCCTGGTGCAATTCATTATGATTGACAGTGATAATAATAATAATATAATTATGTTTATTTGGAAAAATCGTTGGACTCGGCTGTCATTCATGGAGCTTTGACAGTTACGGGTTGTCAGAAGCCCAAAAGTCTGACAATCAGTCATACCAAGGGGTATCGTATTATCCATTAACTGGGTTGTGGAGTTCAGACAGGCAGTCGCTCCATGTATACTGGAAGCCGACCCTAACATTGTTGAGAATAGGCTATGATGATGATGAGTATCTCCTAACTTACCGGGCTTATTTTTAATTAATTGTTCTCACATAAAGAACCAACAAGAATAATGCACCCAGGATTTTGTAAAATCTTGATTTAAAAGAGTGTCTTTGGAGTTTCTTGCCCATTCTTCACCATAGAGATCTATGTTTTGGAATGGGCGACTAGCTTCAACTTTACGACTAACAGATTGACTCGTTTTAATTGAAATAAATGCTTTGAGATTGATTTTCCAAAAATGATACATTAAAAGGGATACGTTAACTTTGTACTTACTTAGTTGATGGGTCTAGATAGTGCAGTAATCTCTCATTTTCCTCCTTTAGCCTCTTCTCAACGTGTGCGAGGTATTGTGGGACAGCGAGGTCGCGCATCAGGCGCTGCCCTTCGGCCGCGTAAAGGCGCTCCGTCGCTTGGAGGAACCTGCGAATTAAATATTTTCGTAAGAAGCTTATCGGAATCGAATCGTTTTCTTTTTAACTGATTACGTCGAAGAAAAACGGAGGTTATGATTTTGACCGGTATGTATGTAACTTTGTTCCCACATAACTTTTAAACTACTTATCATAATTTAACAAATGAAGTATCGTTGGAAGCGAATTGAATATGGCGCCCTCGAGGACGGATGGAATGTTGGGTATCAAATGAAAGGGCTTAATTAGTCAAAAATAAAAACATTCTAACAGTAGTATTTAAGCGATCATAAGTTTTAGGGCAGAATGGCATACGACCACGGCTTTCAGATGAGAATATTTTCTTGTTTCATACTTTTTTTTAAATAACATTCTTTCAATACGCCTGTATGTTTTACTGTATTCCTCCCGTGCACGTTTGCTGATGACGCGGCGAGCGAGTTTGTTAAGCTCGTGACGTCATCGCATGATCAGCTCATGTCTAAGGCCGTAAGTAATCTTGAAAGTTTGAAACACGTGCGTACCAACTAAGGTTCTATGGTAACCAAGCTATAATTAATAGATTGTATAACGGTCGGAGTTCTGGCAGTAGGGCTGGCTTGAACTTGTTATATGTATATTATATATGTTAAATGGTCAAGGGGCGTGGCTAAGCTGAGTGACAACGATGAGTCACTATTTTCTTAATGCGAATAGACTATAGTTTCAAGGATTTCATTCCTCCAACGATTAACTTCTTTAGAAAAATTACGGGGGCTACTTTTTAAGGTTTTTGTTTAGCTGTATCATCGATATGTGTAGTTGATACACATATTATAAAATAGTAACGAGCTAAACTGTGTATAGAATTAAAAAAAAAAAGTAAGTGATTACTATTGAGTTTTTGACCATTTGTACGATCCAGATTGGCACAAAACGTCTGAACAAATTTAGATGAAATTTGGCACACAGTTAGTTTACAAACAGGATTAACACATAAGAAACTTTTTATCTCGGTTGTACGTTCTTGTGGAATAATTTTCGACATCCACGCGGGCGCAGGTGCTGGAAAAGTAGTATTCAAAAATTTCTAAACAATTACTAACTTGTGTTCAAAAGCATCCTGATAGATCTGCAGATCGGAGAGCATCCTGAGCAGGGACTTGAGCAGCGAGATGTCGACAGCGTCCCCGCCGCGCTCCCGCTCGATCAGCGTCAGCAGCCCGTCCACGGTGCGCGTCTGAACTAGTGTGTTCATTGCTATGTGGTGCCGGAACAAGTCTAAACCCATTTCCCTGAAATAATGGTACACAAAACGGCTTAATACTCCGAAAGGGTGAATAGACGTATACAGGATGGCAGGAGTGTGAGTGGAGTTTATTGTTGTCACTTCTCCACAGGAAACGACCAAATGGAACCGTGCACCTAGCTTCTGACGTTTCATAAGTGCCCGTGTAGGATTATGTGATTTTTTTTTTAAATTGTTTTTTTTTTTGTTGATGCAGCGATATCGATGCGCAAATTGTAACCATGGATTCAGTACATGAATCTGAATCTCTTCCCGTTAGTTATTGATATTAAAAATATATGCTGTTTTATCGTTCAATGTCCCAGCCACTTTGGGCCCCAAGTTTGTATAGTTATAATGATTCCCCGCGGAATCTTACTACGTTTAAACTACGTCAATATCTCGTTTTTTAGAAACTAATGTAACGGTAAGGAATCGAAATGTCATATTATATTCTTTATATTCCAAGACAATTTGTCGATATTTATTAGCAGATGTCGTGTGTGATCTAAGGAATTGACATGGTTTCGAAGTAAGGAATAGTTAAGTGGTCCTAGTGAATTAGGGCCTTGTGTAGTGGATCCACATTAATAGGCACATGCCAGTAGCTAGGCGCAAATCGTGGCCCAGAGCTAAGTAGCAGCGCCGAGCCATGATTTGCCTTTACAAACTTATGGACATAATCAATAAAAGTTTACACGATTAGGTAATCGAACCCAAGACCTTATTCTTAGTAGTCGCGCTTACGACCACTAAAGCAAAGGGAAACAAGTGACAAAAAATATTACACTCCTGATAATGCCTACATAGCTGAATAACGTATCGCTTAGGCGCGTCCCAATTATTTGGGATAGTTAGGTCATTGATTTAGTTCAACGTAAATAACGCAATGAATGTTTCATTGCGTTATTAACTTTGTTGAGCAGACAAATTTTTCGAACATATGAAGTAATGGATTAGGAATATTCTTCAAATGATTCAGATTCTGATTGAAAGTACGTTTCGCAATTAGGGTGCTGGTTGTTATCCAATTTCTCTGTTTACATAATTATGTGCACTCCCAAGTAAGCTTATATAAAGGTTTCTGTGAATTAACAACTGGAAATGTAAACAGAATAAGATAGATCTGGGAAATATGTCAGATCGAATTGAATACAACATTTGTTATGGATTAAATCATTCGATAGAAAATCGAAATCGTATACAAGGTGTAAAAGAATAAACGCAAGTCCTGAATAAAACTTTGTTCATAGTTGACTACTGAATCGATTTTAGTAACTTTTAATATGGGTATTTTTTTCAAAAATTATGTATTTTGCCATACCTACCGCCGATTGAGCCAAAGAAAATTAAATCTTGTTTAAAGGCAATAGGACTCAGTTTTAAATGCAAAAATGTTCTTAATAATAATAGTTAAATAGCTTAAAAAATCCTAATACTCTAATTCTTGCATATTGTATAAATATTACGACATTTGTGGCTGCTTAGAGCAGAGAGTTGAAAATCGAACAGTGTGTTCATTCGACGCGCTAAGATGCACTCTATTGGATTCTCAATGCTCGATTCAATACAGAGAGTTGAAATTCCAGTGCGCGATAGAATCCTACCGCGATATTTTTACGTCGAATAACAAAAAGTAAAAATTCTCACCATATAGAATGTATGCTAGGATTTTGTAGTACGTAGGTGCGGTCAAGGTACAGGAAGATGCTGCGGATCATGATCATCTGGCGGCAGTGCGCGCGCCAGCAGTCATCCATACGCTTCAGGAACACCTGCCTGTCCATACTCTCCGACAGGAACTGCTCGATATTAGCCTTTACGTGGGCCTCGACTAAGTTTGTCAGGTTCACATATAGTTGTGATGCCATCTGGGGATGGGAAGTTAATTTTAGAACTAGTATTTATTTTTGTAATTTAAACATGAAATACATAAGTAGGGATCGGATAATCGGATGCATATTTACTTAAAGTTAATTTTTAGTTACGAAAATATGGAAGTGGCTTCTTAAAATATTTTTTTGTACAAAAATCCTGGGATGCCAGCAACACCGGGAATGCATAACTAGTCAGTTGTACAGTACAGAAGCGACTTCTAAATGATTAGGATTGCATAACTATTCAGACGCATATTTATAAAAAAATTAACCCCGATGGAAATTTGGTACCTATACCTATGTACCTAGGGTGTAAGTCTGTAAGAGTAGTGTTAGTAAAAACATTTTTTTTTGCATTCAATAAAAAAAAAAATAGGTCCAAAAGCGCATTCCATTTTAGCCAACCTCTCAACTTTAAGTGAATATGCATCCGAATATCCGATCTCTATACATAAGGGTCATGGACGCTTTGTGAGGAAACCTGGACTCAATTAATACAAGTTCGAAATCCCCAATCCACCTTGAGCAAGAGTGGTGAATTAGTGATCAATGGTAATGCCTTCTTTGTATAAGAGACCTTTTCCCTGCAGTGAGTCAATATTTAGCTAGCATTCACCATCCCTTCGAGGAAACAAGATGTGATATTAAATATGTGGACGTGGAACTCTCTGCCTGCGTCTGTTCTCTTCCACATGTAACCCGTCTACCTTCAAAACAAGAGTGAACTGGTATCTCCTGGGCATGCTCGATCCATCATAGATCCCATCAGGCGTGATTGAGGTCAAGAGCAGGCCCATTTATTAATAAAAAAATATGTGTGTCTATTATTATCAGTGTATTAAGTGTATCAAAGCTGCCAAGACCCTAGTTTTCAACATCATGCAGTTGTACTTGGTGAATGGTTCATGCATACTGAAGTAACACTAGGTTTATAAAATAGACTTTATGAAACTAGAACAAAAGAGGATAAAACAATTCGCAGTGGAATTTCTGAGTTGGTATTTAATTCTGAAAAAGATTTGAGAATTTTCCAATCCTTTTTATTGTATACATATAATTGTTATTGAGAACTCCACTTGAGTTACATGTAATCAGGCAAAAATGGTGTGGAATAGGGAATTTCACTCATTTTTGAAAAGTGTCTTAATTAGATTCTAGAGTGCTAATAAACCACATTAGTCCCATAGAAATGCATTTTTACATATTCAAAATTCGCGCATAATTTGACGATAACGCTGGATGCAGTGGACGCCATATTGCTCTATGGGTATGACGTCAGTTTGCTATATAAACAAATGCGTTGATATTTCATAAGACAATTGTGTATAATTTGAAAAATGAGTTATGTTTTTATTTATCGTTGGTTTGCTGTTCCTGAATGCAAAATATTATTTAAATAAAATTACTTAGGAACGTTACGAAAATGATGAAAGTACAAAGTTGCTCAGTTGACATTTCGTATGACGTAATAACATGGCGGCTACTATTTTATGGTGTCCAAAAACAGTTAAAAAAAACTGAAATCTTTAAATTGTATTTTAAATTAAAATTTTATTTTGTTGTTTCGTGAACTAAAACTAACATTTTCCGACTGCATTTTGCCTAAGCTAACTCAATAATATATTTTTAGATTTTTTCTCCTAAAGAGTAAAATACCCTATTGTTGTAGTAATTAAATTACAAACTTAATATAAGAGCATGACTGTTTGATTCTGTTACTAGGCATTTCTTTAGCATGTTATATGAACTATCATTAGCCTTGCTTTAATTCCTCTCATCTACGAAGATAAGATAATCTATCTATACTAATTATAACGCTGAAGAGTTTGTTTGTTTGAGTGTGCTTATGTCTGGAACCACCAGTCAGATTTGAAAAAGTCTTTTTGCATTGATAGCCCAATTCTTGAAGAAAGTTATAGGCTAATTAACATTACGCTAGGACATTTAGTAGCCAAGCAAAAAGAAAAAAAAAATAAGTTGTAGAGCAGGCACGCAATGGGATTAAGGAATGGAAAGAATTATATGCTATTATTGTATAGAATCAAGTTCTTCCAACTCAACAGCTGTGCTGCTGGGCAGTTTGTTGCGCCACTTCTTCCCAGCTAAAGCACTAGGAAGTGGTGAAGGGCGGGCGTTTTGGGGGACTGTCGTATGTAATTTTGACGTTCAAAAAGTGCTGACTCTCAGCCAAGTTTGAATAAATGACTTTTGATTTTGATGCGACGTTGTGAGTAGGGCCGAAAATTCTAATATTTATCTTTTTTTTAGATAAAATGTACAGCTAAACATGATGCCTTCTGGATTACAAATTGAAGAAAGGCTATTATTTATTCTGTAATTGCTGGTATTATCACAAACAACATATTTGGCAGTGTGCCTGGATTTACATAACCATATTAATTACTTTGGGTTCATCAGACCTGTTATTAGGTGAAACTGTGCCTAACTATAAATGCTCATCTATTCTCCTGTTTCATTTTTGCATGCTCTAAATTATATATTCATGTTATGGCTAAAAATCAGCACATTGTGAACATTAAAAGACAGTTCCCCAAAATGCCTGCCCTTCAAAACTAGGACGTGTTTGTTTGGCCACAGCTTCCTAGCTTATTAGAAACTTCCCCAGTGTCCCTTCCTCTCATCTATCACTTTAAATGTGTTTTTGAACTGAGTGTGAATGTTTACTGTAACTTAATACTGTAAACCACTGTTTTATGTTTCTCAGTAACGGAATTTCTTAATCTGAATAAATTCACACAAATATTATGATTCTTTAACCACAGCTGTGCTGGCTGTGTGAAAGCTTGTATATTTATCCATATACTTGCCCTCAGACCTGTCCACTACTGTTTATTGGGCATGCGTTGAGCATTTGAAAGGGCTGCGTCACCTGATACAACACCCACAAGTAATTAGGACTTGGATTTACTTTGCCGAGAAAGTAATAGTCTAGTTAGTCTTATTAGACTAGTAATTTTTTAGGAAGCAAATGTTTTATAGCACTGCAATATTCACGAAGACACCCCCCCAAGACCCCCTTCCCGAGACTTCCATGTCAAGTACAGTACAGTATCAGAGATATGATTGCCAAACAGTAGCTTGATTCGTTGGCTGGTCATCTATATCATATATAGCACCCATGAACATATAAAATATTCATAGAATTGGGTGCAATATGCTGCTACAATGTAAGCTGACTTTAGATCAATATGTTTTTGTTTTGATTATTTTATTATGATGTTGACGTTGAGAATTATAACAAAAATAATGCCTAGTTGCCATATGATAGTGATGTTATCATCTAACATGCACACAGATGGTTGGTAGCAAACATGTCACTAGTAGAGTTTACAGCATGTTTATAAACTTCACCTTGTGACTGCACATGTTCTCTACTGCCTGGTACAGCTCCTCGAGCGAGTACGCGATCGCCTTCGACGTCTGGATGGCGATCACCGCCTCCCGCAACTTGCTCCATGTCGTCTCCTGATAGTTCTCTGGAAGGTTCGGCTTACCTAAAAACAATACCCAGGCATTACCTTTGCAGATGTCAAATAGGTTATAATCATGACGACGATGATAATAGCGTAAACACACTTTTAAAATTCTTTATAACCAATTTCTTCGTCGCTGCACCAGGCTTGGTCATTGCTGACGACGTCAATTTTACCGTCCCATTGGTGTTGGGAGTCAGCAAGGAAAAGTTTGATTTCTTCTCATTGGCACTCATTTCGTCGGATTTTGTTCTTTTATTATTGCACTGTTCGCTGCTGGTGTGAAGAGAGCGTTTTCTGCACTGATTGTTTCCACCCTCCTCGGCCAAAACTGGCGTTTTAGCTATGCCCGACATAAGAAAGCATCCTATGGCCACAGCCACAGTACTAAATATTACGATTAATGCTAATTAATTAGAAAATACAAATAAAAATAGAAGCAATCAGTCGGTAGTTTACTAGAATCACCACCATTAGGATGAGTTTTACAATTTTATTGATAGGGGGCGCACATGTAAACAAAACGTCAAATGGCACGCAACGTCAAAAAAATAAAAAATAAACGGTGCGTTCGTTTGTTAAAGAAAAGATGTGTTCGTTTCTAAGACCGGATTCGTCTTTGGATCAATTTTTACGGATTTTTTTTTGGTGATTTAAAAAAGGACTGCTCACCTAGCCCAAGCCAATACCTAGGCCCGTACTACTGTCCCTTCACAGTTAAAATACAATCTTTTTTGTCTTCGCCCTAAGTCTGTCGTCGGTTTATGTCAGAGGTAAAATAAAATTATGAAGTATAGATAGAAACCGAGTATTTTACCATGAAATACGGTGGTTGACCAATTTTTGGTAACTAATGACAAACATTAGTAACCCTAACAAGAAAAAACTTAGTAAAGCGACATCTAGCGTGGATTCCAGACTCAAAGTGCACATTCAGTTACCTGTTGCAATAGATGGTGCTGTTCGCTGTCGTATTTAGTTTTATTCGGTCGCCACGCTATGCAGAATTACAGACAAGGCGCTTCCAGCTTTACCCGTGCTCCTATCTACTTAACTACCTACCTAATCCGACTAAGAAGAATGGCTTCTTCTACAATAATGGTATGCTGGTAATGGATTTGAAAGTCTACTGGGAATCGAACCAACCTAGTATTCCAAAGTACCTACCTCATGCTCAGTAAGCCAGTGGTCGAGCTTGTGACTACTAGATTAATGAACTATCTCATAATTCCGAGTTTTGATTTTGTACTCTTCGTCGTTTATTGATGTAACCGTTTCAGAAAGTTTACGTAATCGAATAAGCTAGGTCCTGAGGTGTTTGAGGAGTGGAGACGGAGAGGTATTCCACGACTATCAGAACCAGTACTTACTGGATTACTTCCTTCTTCCAAGCTAGTGTGCTCTTACGAATCTCCACTCAAGCCAGCCAATTAAGGCAAGAATGTGGTGGTAGCTCTGGTTCTCGTCAGTGTTCACTCTGGCCGGTCAATAAAGGCTAGCCAGAAATGAATAACAAGACTTCCGTCGGGGATAGGGTCCATCGAGCTACTGCCCAACAGCTCACCACATACTGCCCTGCGGGTTTCTGTCAGAGTTGCCAACTCGATACTACAGTTTTTTTTTTTTTTTGCGGGTGGGAAATCATCAAATGACTTCTCCCGCTCTGGTTGGAGCAGGAGGGCGTGTCAGACTTTTACTGACTAAAACCCACCCATGTTCCTTCAGCTGCCCGTATGCCAGGGGCCGCGGTATCTCTTTCGAACAACCCGCACCCCTAGCAGGCATCGGCCCTTGCGGGCCCCACCAGCTGCTGCTGACGTCCTCCTGCGACGGGTCAGTACAGTGGCCCCGCCGCCAGCCACTTTTCGGCCGCAGGGGATAGGGAGAGCGGCCAACGCTATACCGACACTCCTCTTCCCCTGCGGCCCCTCCGCGTCCGCCATCAAACGGTGGCGGCCCCGTCCAGGCTACGGAAGGGAAGAGCGCTACTCAGAAGTACCGGCACTCCTCCTCCGCCGCAGCCTGTAACCCTCAGCCGCGATGCCTCCCATTCGAAATCGCGGCCCGCCTCAGTTGCGATGCACCTCACCGCAAGCAAATATAAAATGTCTTGTTTACGGGAAATCCACACTTTGTTAAGCAAAGTGTTGCAAACTATAACGCCATAGCGTTTGGTTTCTGCCCGTGTAACTGCGTTTTGTTCTACAGTAATTAAAAAATAATCAGCATTTTTCTATTTATTGCTAGGCTACAGTGCTATACTCACGAAAATAGTGCTAGATCTGGCACCGAAAGTGCTAAGTTTGTAACACTGGTTTCTGTATCTCTCTTAGTTTGGGTCCTCACCCTAGACCTGCGTCTAGCTACTACCTGTGTCTACTCTACCAGCATAGACCTAGCGTCCGGAACGCGTAAGGGGCTACCATGATGTTATAATTTTAATTAATATTATGTTTATTTTTTGAAGGAGGCAAAAATCATACGGCGTCATAATTCGTTCGCATCGCTGTTGTCAACAGGAAAAGTGCCAAAAGGGCCGGCAGCATTGCCACGTTCTATGGCTGATTCTTTGGCTAAAATAATAGGCAAGCCCTCCTGGTCGCCTGAAAAGTCGAACAACCGCTTGGCGATGTCTCGAAAAACACACTAGGACCCCATGACCCCCAAATGGCTCGAACATAAACTCGACATTGTATTTTTTTTTTCTTAAGTTTTTTTGGAATTTGTAGGTCAGTCTCGGGGTCAGACTATATTCATCATCATCATTTCAGCCAGCCAGCACCCTAATTGCGTAACTCACGATTAATCATAATCTGTTTCGTTTTGAAACAGATTGTTAAACCATTGCTTCATGTGTTCGTAAAATGTGTCTGCTCTACAACGTAAATAACGCAATGAATATTGTTGAACTATCAAAATGAAACCGATTATGATTAATCGTGAGTTACGCAATTAGGGTGCCGGTCAGGCCTCCGATTCGGTTCTGTGCTTCTAAAGGCCGCAGGAATCCGCTGGATGCGAGAAGCACAGGACTATATTATGTTGAACAAAATATTATAATTCTGTAAATACACACGTGTTACGGTCGCCAGTCATATTTCGTTCATTTTGTTTTGTTTTTGTTCATTTTTATTTTTTCGTCTTAGCTTGCCAATGGAAATGTAAATAGTCAGAATTTGGCAGCGAGTTGGCATGGTCAGTAGCATTCATCAGTTCTTGGACACGCTGGGCATGGTATTAAGTGTCCCATTGTTTGTAGAACGACACCACTTTCACACTCCAGGGCAGAGTCATCTGTGAATTACTATCTCAGCAGGGTTTCCTTGCTTCAGCCAATCTGGGTCCGGAATCTATATAAATACATCCAGGCAACCATGACCGGTGAAGTCACGATAAGATGATATTTTTGCCTGGAGATCGTAGGTATACCAAATAACTTGTTCGATTGTACATAAACAAAGTTAGCAGTTCTGCTTAAGTAAACTTATAACAAATATACGGCAAACTTAGTTATTGTAACACAGGTTTCACGAGACATATATAACCCTATCTAGTTACCTATAGTGTTCGTGGTAGCACTAAAAATACATAAATTCTGTCTAGAAAGACTAGACACTCTGCAATTGTGTGTAGGAACATAATTGTCTTGCTTCAGGGCTTTCGTTATATCAACACTGGGAACAGTAAATGTAAGATTCATAGTTAAAAATGATGTACGTATGTAGCTCGTGTAGGTGTATGCAGAGATCACATATTTCAAGGGTCACTGCTTCGCATGATGAGCTTCTTTTTAATGAAGTACTTGCTTTTATTTTAACAGTACCTAGGTAGGACTGACAGGTTATCCGCTGATGGATAAAAATCCCGCCTTGAGCAAGCGTGGTGAACAATCCTCGTGCCTTCTCTATATGAGAAGAGGTTTTTGCCCTACAGTGGGACAGTAATAATGGAAGCATAATCAGCCCATAATGTTTCCACGGCTTGGACACAGGCCTCTTGTCGAGAGGGAGTGGGCTACAATCTACCACGGGGGCCCAGTGCGGGTTGGTAGATGTCACATGTCTTCGAGTTTTTGGTTCTAGGACATGTCGGTTTCCTCACGACGGTTTCCTTCATCGTTTTGAGAGCAGGGGTGATGAAATAATTTACACAAAGAAAAAGCGCCTTCCTGGGTTCGACGACGACTCATGACCTTACAACTCGTAGCTCGGAGTCGATACTACTGGGCCTCCATCCTACTTAGGTGCGGTCCAAGGGGGCGGGGGTCCTAGGGGTCATGACCCCCCCAAAGCCGTAAACGTAAAGCTTAAAATAGTAATTATTCGAAAATATAATACATTTTCTTAGTAATATGTAGGTAGTCTTTGTGTGTGACTCCCCCCCCCCCAGTCTTTGGCTGCGACCGCGCCTGATCCTACTAATATTATAAATGTGAAAGTTTGTATGGATGGATGGATGTTTGTTACTCTTTCACGCAAAAACGGCTGAACGGATTTGAATGAAATTTGGTACACAGGTAGTTTGTAACCTGGAAGAACACATAGGATACTTTTTATCGCGATACTACGTTCCCGTGGGATAGTTTTCGACCTCCACGCGGGCGAAGCCGCTGGCGGAAGCTAGTTGCTAATAAAAATAATGTTTTATGTAGATAGGTAATTATAGTTAAGTACCTAGGTACTTAATACTGAAAACATCGAGCAGATTTTGGTTTGAAGTAGATACGTACTAAGCCTTTAGAAGTGTAGCAGAATCTTGAAAGACTGCGATCAGCATAGCTATTCACAACCACTCGGAAGGGATCCGAGTTGAAAATAACACATTTTCGGTTACCTGATTTGCCTAGTCCCCGACCGCAAATAACCGTCGTCGGTAGAATAGCGGTAGTCTATTTGGTTTAAACTGTCAAAATTTCGGGTTTCGTATTTGAGAACATTGATTGATGTTCGATTGCGCAAGGTCGGTATCGAATGGTTGTGAATAGCTAGGCTGGACAGTTTTGGTCCAGGTCGAATCCATACATACTACATAGGTACTTCCCAATGTTTTTTTATATTCTTGGCACGACGCCCAAGTGCAGAGACACCAAAACGATTCATGCAAAGGCGCAAAGTTCCCAAACTACCTGTAGAATATACGTACTTGGTACTTTTATTTTTCATGAGGTTTATTTATTTATTTAGGGACTCTTATTCTTTTATAGAAAATGTCAGTCCGCTGTTCCTTACTTGAACAAAGAACATCTTTAACTTATTTACCCACCACTTTAATCTTTAATAGGTAGGTACGATATATCAACACCTAACATACCATCATCATAATCATCATATCAACCGAAAGACGTCCACTGCTGGACATAAGCCTCCCCCAAAAGGGGCGGATTTGCCATAATCGCCACGCTTGGCAGGCGGGTTGGCGTTCGCAGTATGGTGGTCAAATGCATAGAGAACGCTGCTGCCCATTCTCTAGTACTTAAGTCCCTTAGTCGCCTTCTACGACACCCATGGGAAGAAATGGGATGGTGCTATTCTTTTACGTCCGGCAACACACGGAACCCTAACATATAGTCGCCCCCAGTGGGGTTCCCGGATTGTCGTTGCGGGGGGGCTCAGTAACCGTGGTCACCCTCCCACGGTGAAGCGAAGAGGAACCTCAAGGTGGGGCCGCTCGTCAGGGCTTGTGCCTCCAAGCCGACGACGTAGCGGCCAAAAAGTAGGTTGCGGTGAGGTGCATCGCAACTGAGGCGGGCCGCGATGTCGAATGGGAGGCATCGCGGCTGAGGGTTACAGGCTGCGGCGGAGGAGGAGTGCCGGTACTTCTGAGTAGCGCTCTTCCCTTCCGTAGCCTGGACGGGGCCGCCATCGTTTGATGGCGGACGCGGTGGGGCCGCCGGGGAAGAGGAGTGTCGGTATAGCGTTGGCCGCTCTCCTTATCCCCTGCGGCCGAAAAGTGGTTGGCGGCGGGGCCACTGTACTGACCCGTCGCAGGAGGACGTCAGCAGCAGCTGGTGGGGCCCGCAAGGGCCGATGCCTGCTAGGGGTGCGGGTTGTTCGAAAGAGATACCGCGGCCCCTGGCATACGGGCAGCTGAAGGAACATGGGTGGGTTTTAGTCAGTAAAAGTCTGACACGCCCTCTTGCTCCAACCAGAGCGGGAGAAGTCATTTGATGATTTCCCATCCACAAAAAAAAAAAAAAAAAACAAAACCCTAACATATAGTAGACTTTACTAATTGAACTATTACTTTTAACACCTGCACCATAGTTGTGTAACACATTATCAATCAGAATCTGAATAATTTTGAAGAATATTGGTAATCCACTGCTTCAAATTTATGAAAAATTTGTCTGCATAACAAGGTAAATACGGCAATGAATGTTGTTGAAATGTCAAAATGACAGCCACTCCTGGACTACTGTTACTGTGTTACGCACTTACTCCTCTGTGTTCTTAGTATGTAGCACTAGTTGACTAGTACATTCGATGTCTGTAGTTACTATCGAGGAAACTAACAGCAAATAAATATTATTCTATTCTATTCTATCTATACACCCTAAGGACTATTATTGCTTGCAGCGCTCAGCCGTTATACAGGATAAGTTTTCATCCAGTGCGCAAACTGTAACCATGAATTCAGCTTATCATTCTAGACCCCCTAGCGCAAAAAATTTACGTCAGTTAAAAAAAAAACAGCTGTTTCATAGAAAACTGCAATACCTACGCGGTCAAAATGTATGGAACAGCTGATTTTTTTTTGTAATACCGACGAAAAATTTCTGCGCTGCCGCTGGGGACTCTAGAATTATATGCTGAATTCATGGTTACAGTTTGCGCACTGGATAAAAACTTATCCTTTATAGTATATATATGTATGTATAGTAACGTTTGCTAACAGATGTGGCCATTGTGTGCACGGGATTTTGTTTTCATAATGGTCAGATGTAAGTATTGTCGATAGTACATACCTACATACTCTCGCCTGTACACCGTCAACATACCGAGAACCGTTTAAGATCGTGTTTCATTGACAGTCTTCACACGGTACCTAGTAGTTTTGTTTAACTACTTCCAGTAAATAAAGGAATCATGTTTGTTACTGATACTGAGAGCATATACACGAGTACGATACGAGAGTGTATGGGACACCGGCATGGAAACTGTTACCATGAATTCAGCAAAAGCGATATGATTTTAAGCCCCCAGGGTACAATTTTGTCGCGTTAAATAGAGAAACTGCCGTTTCATATAAAAGTGCAATCCGTACTTATCACTACATAGTATAAAACAAAGTCGCTTTCTCTGTCCCTATATCCCTATGTATGCTTAAATCTTTAAAACTACGCAACGGATTTTGATGCGGGTTTTTTAATAGATAGAGTGATTCAAGAGGAAGGTTTATATGTATAATACACCGACCTCCACGCGGGCGAAGCCGCTGGCAAAAGCTAGTAAGTAATACGATCAAAATGTACCTATGGAACAGGTGATTTTCTTTGAATAACCGACGAACCATTTCAAAGCTAGTGGGTCTAGAACTTAGGTCTAGGATCATGAAAGTAATGTCGATGTCCCTTGCACCCAACTCAAGATATGACCAACTCAGTAATAAATTTACACTCCATCTCTAATAGTATTTCCACCGTACATGAGTTACCTTGGCTTACCTGGAAGTCTCCGGACCCAGGTTGGCCGAAGCAAGAAAAACCTACCCAGGTTTAGGAGATTCGAATCACACACGACTTTGCCCTGGAGATTTTTTTTGAATCACTAGATTAGAACTTAGGTCTAGAATCATGTAGGTCCTGAATTCATAGTAACAGTTTGCATTCCCCGATTGATAATAATAATGAAGTTGTTTTGATCCAGCCTGTCCCCACTTGCTGTCGCCCCGTCAGTGACGCCATGAGCAGAGGCCCGTACCGTACAGGAGGAGCCCTCAGCGAGCAGTCGGTTAGTTTAAGTAGTAATTTTACTCTCTTGGCTGGCTTTAAGTTTACTTAAAGCCACCACAGGAAAGTTCGGTTGAGTAGTCACGGCCTCTCAAGGTCAAAATAAAAATAAAGCGCGTGGATGTCCCTTACATCCTGTATATATCTCCTTAGACAAACAAAAGACCAATGACTCAGTTCGAATCTTTAGTAAGATTTAGTACAAATTAAATGATTAATGGATTTACGAGCGTCTCTGACCGATGCGGTGGCCGGACTGATCAAATTGTGATGCGAGGACTTGCCTGCGCCTGATTGGACGCTGACCTCATTTTTGTCAAGGAACTGAGCATCTGATGCCTAACAATGTCATGAATGACTTACCAAAAGACTTGTTGTAAGAATTTCTTAGTAGCAACCCGGAATCTGGATAGGTATGGGTTCGGTTGATGGCAATAGGCTCGCCTCCTGTTACATGGAATTTAAATATATCTAATCAGGCGAAATGAGTGGTTGTAATATATGCACACCACTACCTAATTCTTCAAGAAGTATAAATAGAGTGATGTTAAGTTCAATTAAATTAAATTACTGTTTGTTTTCTATTACGTACTTAATTAAATTAAATTTTATTTGGAAACATCCGTCGGTTTCTTACTAAATTTCCACTATATCTGATGACACTGGTCACTTATCTCTTTTCGTGACCGTACAAGGATCTGTATCCATCCAGAGCGTTGGAATGCAGTAACACTGGCTGGATGGATATTGTGTCCAATTAATGACTGATGTATGTATTCTAATCTAGCGCTGGATTGGTTTGAAAAGTGTTTAAGTACATGGATCAATATTGAACTTGTACCTTAACTGTTTAACACACTATCAACACAATCTGAACCGTTTTTATGGACATTGCTAATACATTGCTTAGTATGTTCGTAAAATTTGTCTACTCAACAACGTAAACAACCTAATGAATGTTGTGGAACTGTCAAAATTAAAGTCATTCCTCTTATTACTGTACTGTACTGTAAATTTTCCAGCAGTCATATAACTGCTGTAAACTTTTTTACTTATAAAAGAAACATAACCTGGATCAATCTATTTAGGTAAATCAACCTGTAAACTCAGTTTTTCAATTTCACCAAGTTCTAACTGGATTCAGGCATATAATCTTGTTTCCGTACTTATTCGAATCTCGCCGCTTTAAAGACTTAACAAAGGCGCGGATTAGGATCTTCCCGGATTACATCATTCAAGACACCCTCGAAGCTCTGTTGTGGAGAGCATATTTATGGCGCTTGTCTCGTACGCTAACTATCCCGCAACCGAAGTGTAATGTAAGCACTTCTCTAAAGGGCCCATTACCTTGTCACTCGCTTTTATTTCGAGATAAGAGATAGTTAATAGCAGTCCCTATAGGTACTTCACCACTAAGATTTAGTTACAGCTTTAGCCTAGTTTAAATTAGATAAAGTCAGGATTGATATCTTTTAAACAAAGGTCGCTCTTGCTCACGTCTACCTTAAATTGTGTCTACCTATTGGCCTACCCGTGTTAACAAAGAAATTGCTCTCATTACTTGGAAAACCGCACTAATGCAAAAAAGTTTTTTTGGTATTGCCCCACTTATATATAATAAAGTACTATAAAAAAGTATTATAAAAAATGTGACTACAGTAAAATTTAAAAGGACGCTAAAAGAAATTTTAATTAAGAAAACCTATTACACGATTAACGATTTTCTGAATGATGATTCACTAACTGACTGACATACGGTTACTCTGACTGACATTATTATTTTGATCCTGGTTTTTATTTTCTGTTTGACATTCTATTATAAAGTCTTATTTTTTTATTGCTGTGACCACGCTGACATTTTTGATTTGCACGTTTCTTTTTTTCTTTTTTAACTTGTAATTCCAATGTTTATTTTTGAATTTTAATTAAGTAATGTCAACCACCTTTGCATGCCCAGACGGTAAAATATGGAGAACTTTATTATAAAACATCTATGTACTATACCCATGTTTGCAAAGAAATAAATGATTTGATTTGATTTTTGATTTGATTTGAAACTAACATGAAAAGTTCAACGTAATATTACCTATTAATACGCATTCAGTATCAAAGGTTTTTGTTGAAATATGACCCATTAAATAAAATGGAAAAAGAGCAAGCTTTGGGGTTTCAAAAATCAAATACAAAAACTTTTATCTAATTATGAGCTATTGTGAGAGTGGTGCCAAGTTGGCGATTTGATTACACCCTCGCTGAAAGTGCAGGTCTCAGGGGCGGGGTGTAACAAGTGTCGGGCGCCCGGGACATGTGCGGCGCCCCCGCTTGCCTCCCATTCACTCGCTGTTCATTCACTGGCTTGCCGGCATTGCGAGACCGACGGCCGAGTCGTTCACGTCGCGCGTCGTCTCACTAACCGGCCTGCGAACGCGTCCGTAACTAAATCGCGCGCGAATTCAAAAATTCAAAAATGCATAGAGCATAAAGTGTTATTTTTTTTACTTTTTAAAATGGGGGAACAGGCTTTTAACATTTCGGATGAGAACTTAGAACAGCATATTATTACTTTGTTTGAAAAATTGGAGTGTTTACGGAAGGATGCGAACTCAGGTGATGGGGGATTGTCAGGGAGAGTTCCGGCGCGGGTGGAAGTGCGGACTCTGTCGTTGTGGAAGGCAGTGGTAGCGGAGTGTGCGGCCTCATTTTTGTATGTGTTCATCGTGTGCGGAGCGGCAGGCGGAGCGGGCGTGGGCGCGTCCGCTTCAGCTGTGCTGCTGTCCACCGCGCTCGCTTCCGGCTGTGCCATCGCGACCCTGACTCTGTGCTTTGCTAATATATCTGGTAAGAGACAGTTTCCGTGAAAAGTATACCCTCAAACCAAATTATATCGCTTCCTCATAACTTTACTTAAATACCAATATTCAGGATTTAAATTCAAACTATTTGCTAGAATCGATCCACATCGGCAAAACTGTAATTTTTAGAGCTCTTTTAAAATAAATTATTTCACTTGAGCCTACGCTTTACTTTGTATTTTGCCACGCCTCTGCCTTTGTGGTAGTCCGGATTTTTTATTTATGTACTATTATCCTTTTCTTGTCCTATTTAAATATCAGGTAAACTTAGTAAAACAAAAGGTCTCATGCATGAACCTCAAAGATAATGGATTCAATAAAAGCAAAGTTAGGCATTATGACTAGCAATTATTTTCAAACCGCTCGCGGTGTGGCCATAGTTACTGTGGAACGTAACAGTAACACTTTAGATCTTGGATAGCAAGGACCACTTAATACCGCGAATAAAATAGGACAGGCACCTAAAATAGACACTCAAAGAAATAAAACGACAACCTCCAATACTGTGAGAACCTGAAATGAGTAGCTACGAGGTATGCGCAACCGTAATTGGCAAGGAAAATAAAAGAGTTAAACGCTCACGTGGGTGGGTAACAATGTTATTCCTACTTAAATAATGTTCGATTCGATGTAACGTGGGATAGGTCCCGCGGGATAGGGTCGTCCTTCATTTACATTTTTATTTCTTGTTCTTTTTTTAAAATGTGATATCACGTTGAACGTAGGTTTTACAACGGTAACGATGTAAAAACTCCTTTGTTAAATTTGACTGCAGATGGTACTTTTGCGTCATCTTTCATTCTTTATTTGCTAAAAATTATTACAGACACGAAACATATTTTTATTAGGATATGTAGGAACCTGCCTCCCGCTTATTTACGTGGGTTTTATTATGAGCCACAAAATATTTCAGTATGTAAGCCTGGAATTAGTATTGATATATTCCTACATAAGCTACTGTATAAATCTTTTTCGTACATTCAATATGATCCTGTACCGTTACAGGATCATATTGAACCAACCGCAGCGGGTGTGTTTTCTTTTACGATTCATTTTGTGGGTGAATTTGGAATATGGCGGATAAAACGTAAAAGACTTTCTTAGTATCGGTATGTTTTCTGTATTTTTAGTGTTGTACATTCTATAGTTGAGGTTAAAAGGCCCATGTTGTGTAGAGGGTCCAATTAACCCTGCACCGTTTGGTAATTTATACGCGTTTGATAGCGGCCGTCGCTCGGATGAGTTACCGACCCGCGCGGCCGCAGCGTGCAGATGTTCACAATTATCCGCTTTTTTTTTTAAAGGATCGGCGGCTGCGAGGCGAAAGTCTTGAGTTTTTACTTGTCAAGTAGGTTCTTTGCGTTGAATTTTTTATTTCTTTGAGGAATCGAAATGTTTTGCTGTATCGGTGGTTTTAAAAGTCTAGGCTTCTTTGGATTTTACTATTTACGCAAATAGAATTTTACTAAACGGCAGTTCTATCCGCAAAAGGGCAATGAAGAAAGTGCTATCTAGGTACTTAAAATTTAAAATCGTGTTCGGTCAGTAATTATCTACCTAAAACGTCAATTTCGAAACTAAAACGAACCACAAACAATAAATTAAATTAACCACGGATGCAAAAGTTTGACATCACTTCCCATAAAATTACACGACACATAAGCACGTTAGGCGGGATTAATATAAGCTAACACGTGCACCCTTCACCCTTTGTCCCCTTGATATAACTTTATAATGGCGATCACATGACGTGGGGACAATGACATTTTAAATTATATCATAATAACAATAACCCGGAGAAAGCTCTCTAGTTCACAATCAGGCGGCGATTCTTGCATCTACAATGTTCGCGGTTACCGTGATGAATTTTTAGAATACACCCCCGACCACGATCGCCCTAATTTTCACTAATGGCTGGACAAGTGGACCCTGTTTCGAGCTCGGACTATGTCGAGCTTCGAACGATGCATAAATTATAATGGGATTTAGATAAATCCACTACACAAAGTACACAATTCTTGAACTTTTTCAACGAATGAATGTCAGCCCTGGCATTCAGTAAGGCATTATTGTCAAGACTTCCTTACAAGTTCTTACTAGGCTTTTGGTATTCCTTGTTTTGTGCGTATTCTTTTCATTTAAGACGCTCAATGCTGTCTTCATTTATCAATGCGTACTCAGGAAGTAGACGGCACGAAGTATTATTGTCAACGGAGCTTCCTTTAAAACTTGTCCGAAGTTTTTAAAGAACGATAAATATTTCGCTTTTAATGCAACGGACATTATAGGACGAGGAAAGCTGTATTTTAAATCAGATTTTTGTGAGAAATGACTTGGTATCTCAAGTCTCGAGAGAGAACGTCATAAAAGTTCTTTGTCAAAGATATTGTGTGTCAGAGAAATTGGAACGTAAGAAGTGGTAGCGTAAGGAGACGTAGCTTTTATAAAACATCAAATGTATCAACACCTTTGTTCCTTTTGTAGGTCGTATCACGCTTGAGGCTGGTATAAACAGCTGGTAATATTCTCTAGCTCAGGGGTCTCCAAACTTTGAAGCCTTAGGGCCTTAATGATTTTTTCAGAATGTTCCAAGGGGCAAAACAGTTTAAATTTTTCTGCCCGTAACTATATTTCTAAAGTAGTCGCAAAGTGCGCGACCTGAGCAAACATATGATTTTTTTACTATTGTGTATTGTGACACTTGACGACATCTAGTGGCCCCCCCAGTGGGGTTCCCGCATTGTCGTTGCGGGGGGGCTCAGTAACCGTGGTCACCCTCCCACGGTGAAGCGAAGACGAACCCCAAGGTGGGGCCGCTCGTCAGGGCTTGTGCCTCCAAGCCGACGACGTAGCGGCCAAAAAGTAGGTTGCGGTGAGGTGCATCGCAACTGAGGCGGGCCGCGATGTCGAATGGGAGGCATCGCGGCTGAGGGTTACAGGCTGCGGCGGAGGAAGAGTGCCGGTACTTCTGAGTAGCGCTCTTCCCTTCCGTAGCCTGGACGGGGCCGCCACCGTTTGATGGCGGACGCGGTGGGGCCGCAGGGGAAGAGGAGTGTCGGTATAGCGTTGGCCGCTCTCCCTATCCCCTGCGGCCGAAAAGTGGTTGGCGGCGGCGCCACTGTACTGAACCGTTGCAGGAGGACGTCAGCAGCAGCTGGTGGGGCCCGCAAGGGCCGATGCCTGCTAGGGGTGCGGGTTGTTCGAAAGAGATACCGCGGCCCCTGGCATACGGGCAGCTGAAGGAACATGGGTGGGTTTTAGTCAGTAAAAGTCTGACACGCCCTCCTGCTCCAACCAGAGCGGGAGAAGTCATTTGATGATTTCCCACCACAAAAAAAAAAAAAAAACGACATCTAGTGGCGAAAATGATACTATATATTGTACTTACATAAATCTCATTACTGTTTTTGTTTTACTGTGATTACTGGGATTCATTTCAATTATTTGGTAGCTATTAATATGCGTAAGCTTAGATACAAAAGTTAAGTTTTCTGCGTCATCATTTCTGTCGTTAAGTTTTATCTTGCAAGGAAAATAAAACGGAGTAATTATCATTCTGTGTTTTTTTCTCAAACTTATCACAGCAATAGTCACAAAAATAAGACACTGGCTGTTGCGCGCCAGATTGATAACACTAGTCTTAAGCTGTCGCAGGCCGGCTTGATGACACTGGCGGGCCGGATTTGGCCCGCGGGCCGTAGTTTGGGGACCCATGCTCTAGCTCGATGAAAGGTAGGTAACACAATCTGAATAATCGATAGGCGTAGTAGTTCGACTTTGCACTCGATATATCTCCGTCGTGTCGGATCGGTGAATCCACCTGTTCCATTTTTGATTTTTTTCGATTTTCTCTCAGTTGGTTGGTAGGTTCATAGGCAGGCACTGACATTCACAAAGTGGCGTATGTATGTACACACATACGCCACTTTGAGAATGCCAGGTTTGGTTTGTTTAACGTGCAAATTGATTCTGAATATTGATTAGCCTCAAACCTGTATGATCGTCGATCGTACCCGAAGATAAAACCGTAATGTTCGGGCCCACGTATTGTTTGTTTGGAATTCGTATTGACACATCACGTAGTCTATGGTAACGTTATAATATCGCATTTCTCTGCAATGCCCAGGGGTGCCACACCTCGAGGCTATCTTCTGTATCTCGGCTATTATATTACCTCGAACGCAGGTAAACTTCCGGCCAACCATTATCGCGTAACCACTATGGTGATTTCTCCCAACATGGGACCAACGAATATTCGGCACGAATATTAAGGTGAAATGATTTTATCTCGTCGCAGAATTTGTTATTCCGAACGTACGCTTTGGAGATAAGTCAGATTTTATGAAAACAAAATCATATTGTTGGAGGGAATAATCGTAAAGTACTTAGTCAGCCTCGTAACAGCTGACCATCGGGACCGGAATGCATAACGTACTCTGCCTCTGATTGCACTGTAGCTATGCAATAATATGTTTTATTTCGATGAACATATGGTTCTTTTTGTCTCAAAAACTCTTAAACGGCCCTCGCCTATTCTTATAAGAAGAACAAAGGTCAGAATTACTTTTAAATACCATTTCACGTCCGTTTCGAAATTGTCTATGGTACCGCTACAGTAGAAAAACAAAGGGTAGGGTAGAAGGCGTACGAGGCATAGAGTAGGAGGATAGCACAAGCACGCGGCTGTTTTTGCCGATCATAAATATTCACAACGAATGCTGCTCGTTAAAGAAAGATCCACTTTGACGACTTGTAAACACCCGCTAGATATTTTCCAGATTTGACATGCTTTGCATGTCAAATCTGGAAAATCAGTATGGTTAATTAATTAAAATACAACAAAATTTTATGAAACATGGAAAATAAAACATTAATTAAATATGCTTTCAATTTCGTAAATTATACAGGAAGCATAAAATATTTTGCTTTAAAATAACATGTCAAAGGAGCACATTTTTCTCAACTTTAATGATGGTGTTATTTAAGGCTCGCGCAGCTACGGGATCGATGCCGACTTTATTTGGATCACGACCACGCGTCGCTTGCCGTGTGCGCGTGATTTGTCTCACTTAATAACAGAGTGAAATGTCCTCTAACATTCTAATCCCATCATATAAGATCATTCTTTCTATGATTCTGTAATACTTTTCTAAATAAATGAATCACAATTTGTACAGCTAAGCTTACCTTTCTGTATTTTAACAAAAAAGCGTATTGTTGTCGGGAGCATTTGTCCCAGATTTCAATGGTGATCACGACAGTTTCAACTTTATCATTTTTGTTTACCCGCGATCTTCAAACAACTGCGTCCGCTTCCATTTCTTGTTGATTGAATTCATCAGAAGTTTTTCAAATGTATCTATTTTTCTAATAAAAATATCTGTTGGTGAATTGTAGTAAGTTAGATCATGGTTAGACCAATTCGGAATTGTGCAAACTGGATAGCAAGAGAGTTTAACAGTATCGGGCGGTCGATATGTGTCTATTGTGGAGGTGTACCTAAGCAAAACAATCGTCGTACTACGTGTATGTTGCCATGATATCACTTGATAGTAGGTACCTAGATGTTATGAGAATGTTAAATCAGAGACTAGGATAATTTTAACCCGTGTGGTTAGTCTCTTCTTTCTTTCAGTTGTATTCATTCGGTAATTGTGATAATTTGTTTGTAGGTACCTGGCCTGGACCCTTCTAGTTACAGAGATATTGAAGGACCTTTCCGTTCCAACGTTTGATTACTTTTTTCACGAAAACTAATTTTAAATGTTATATCTTAACTTTAAATACTTACCCTCACAACACCTGTACCGTTGCATGCAACCATGAGCACAATGTTTTGGTTGCGTTACATTGCGCTCTGCGTCAATCGGTGATTTTTCACAGCAAAAATAAAAGACATTTTGCAGCAGTAATTATAATAAGTAAGATGTACAAAATGCGTAGATAACCATGTGTGTGTGTGTGACGAAATGTGATGGGTTTAAAGACCCTGTACACAGGTCAGTGGCGTGCAGTCCATAAAGACAGAAAGACACTGCCTACCATACCTAACTCAGATAAATATGTAAAACTAATATTATTTTATCAATAAACAAAAATCTTTATTCATAAATCAGTGCCACCTGTCGAGCGTCGGTCATATCATTAGTATCATCGATACAATACCCCGTTCGTTCAGTTTGACGCAACTTCGCATTGCGATGCACTAGCGCCGCTGAGTGCCTCGGGAGAGACACGAACTATTCGCGTCTCAATGTTTATATGTGTGCTCTCGTGGTCATGCAGATTTATTCAGTGTGCGTTCCTATATGTAACAAATAACGCACACAACCGTACAGGGTAGTAACTGGCTTTTTACGATTTTTTACAACGAGACGAATTACGAAACTTACCGAAGTTTTCCGAACAAAGTTGGTTATACGTCTATTTTAAAAAGTAGCATTGTTTCATTGGTTTTTTGTCATATTATTTTATATTACGAGTAATTCCGACGCCATCGTTTGTTTTGATTTATTTGTTTTGGTTGTGAGCTATGATAGCATTTAATTTTTTTACGTTGATAAATAGTGTGGAAAATACATGATATTCACTAGGAAAGTTTTCAGGTGGTGTGTGTTTAGAGAAAAGAAAAATATATGCATTTTTAAAACTATCTATCGGTGAAAAAACATCAAGTGATCGTGAAAAGTAGTTGTATACCGGATTTGCAATTAATAGGTAGAAACTAAAGGTAAAGTCAATCGTGAATTCAAAACAAAACAATATGATTCATTTAATTGCCTCACAGGTTGCATGCTGTGTAGGTAGGTACAGTAATCGGTTATTCTGTTTTTTTTTTGCCATTTTTGAAATTTCTGCCTATTCTGTCTAAAAACTCTGTGCACGCCACTGACACAAGTGTATACATAAATAAATAAATGAACGTTACATGTGGCACAGGTGCGCACGTGAACCCGGCGGTGTCGGCCGCGCTGTGCGTGCGCAGACGCGTGTCGCCGCTGCGCGCCGCGTTGTACGTCGCCGCGCAGTGCGGCGGAGCCATCGCAGGCGCAGCTGCTATCTATGGGTGAGTCTACTTTTAAGAACGGATATTTTTCTAGCTAACTTAGGTGCGACCGGCTATCAATCCTCCAGAGGACACGATTGTGTGTACAAATAAGGTTATTGAATTGGTATGATATTAGCATGGGTAGCATGACCATTGTAGAAACAAGAAACGGAACACAAAAAGACATGTCAAAAAATAATGATATTCTTCATAGAGTTGAGATATCTCAATTATTCTGTCTTTAGCAGCAAATAACAAACGAGAAGAAAATCAACGCGTTCTCAAAGTCAAAATATTGACATTCATTAGAGAAACTTAGGTTATTCGGAAAATGTAGATAGACATAGTCGTAGACTGCTACGCGGCGTAGCCGCTACGTCGTAGCAAAGGAAACTGTCACTCGTAGCAGATTTCAAATTAGATGTCGATGACGATTTAGCCATTTTGTAATTCATTTGAAGTAAGGACTGCGTTTCCTAAATGACATTTACGAAATAGTTTTCTAGTACTGATTCCACAGTTTCATCCCGAATGCTACGCCCCACCAAAAGGGACACGTATTAGGGAAATAAAATAGACCAATTTTAATTATTATGGACATACCTTTAAAAAATCAATTGACATACGCAACGATGAAATTATTCTATTTTAGGATATGGATCTTCAGGATATTGTATTTTTTCTATTATATTAATGTTATTATGAAGCCTGTCCGTTCGTGTCCGGCATGTTTCTTTTAACTCGAGAATTATTCCAATTTACGTGACTTATTTAAAATCCTATGCTCTCTGGCTAGTGAGCCTTTTAAGTCACAGCGAGCGTTGCCATAATTGTCTAGTTAAGCTAGCAATATAATATTCCCAGTTGACGCGGACGGGGCTACGGCCACATAGTCAATTATAAATCATCTTTAATGAGGTCGGTCAGTGCGTGATAGCAGATTATAATAATTGACGTTGTTAATCAATGTTATTAATTATTTATTATAATACCATAGGATATAACAACATACTTACAAGATAAGACCCTCATCAGGAGGGTTACCATTCATAATTAGGTAGGTACGTTTAATACAAGTAGTTTGTAGCTTTCACCGCATTCAGGCTTTCCGCAAGGGCGTAAAGATAAAATACATACATACCTACGTACACAATTTCACTATTACGTCAATTTTTAGTTTCTTATTTCTTTAGTAATACACTCGAGAGAGAGGTCACATAACGATCCCTTAAAAATCGAAAACTAAGAATGCTAGCTTAATGAAATAAATTGTACTTCAGACAGTCAAATGTTCCTGAAATGAAAGTTATAAAATGTATGTGTCACTGTCTGTGTGTATATTCATATACAATTACATAAACAAAAAAAAAACAATCTCATCTTATATCAAAAATAGAAAATTAACTTTTTTTTCTACCCTCACGTACGTAGCATTACCCCCACGTGCTGTCATCACTGCGGTTATGCGGTTTGGTATGCTGTACAACAAGTTTCTTATACAATGTTGGGGAATATTCTCCCATATCTCTCTACGAGCGCAACTTTGAACTTGTAGTAACTTAGAAGTTTTATTGCTTTCGTTTAAGAAACATTTAATTGTCTATTAAACACAACTCATTTCATTAAGCAAGCATTCTTAGTTTCCGAGACTTTCAGGTATCTTTATGTGACCCTAATTCATTGCTCTCGAGTGTAGTAAAAAGTTGTTTAATGGAACATGTTTTTAAATTGTTCGTCATCACTACATAGTATAAAACAACGTCGCTTTCTCTGTACCTATATCCCTATGTATGCTTAAATCTTTAAAACTACGCAACGGATTTTGATGCGGGATTTTTTAATAGATAGAGTGATTCAAGTGGAAGGTTTATATGTATAATACACCGACCTCCACGCGGGCGAAGCCGCTGGCAAAAGCTAGTATAACATAATAACAGATAAACAATCGATACAGAGTTACTGATTATGTGTAATACACTTACAAATAGGTATATTTTGCTTAAAGCAATGTCGAACTTTAAGTGGCGTTGTCGTTTCAGTAGTAAATAAATACCAATATATTATCCACGTACTACCATCCCTGTCTAAACCTTCGGGGAATTCAAGCGTGATGTTCTGTTATTATAAACTGTATAATTATTTCATTTTGGGTATGTAGCCTTCAGTCAAATTAATCGGTTATCGAATGGCTTTCGAACGTCCAATAATTTTATATTTCCAACTGTAATTTATTCGGCGTCCTCGCAGATGAATGAATACATGAATTTCTTTGCCTACTGTGTTGTATTAATTTGCGGCTTTTTTATCAGCGACCACAATATGAGTAATTCATTTATTTAAATCCTGGCAATATATTTCGTGAGCTTTATGTGAATGTGATATTAAGTTATTATTGGAGCATGAATATTTAATAATGAGGCTTTGTGTGAAACAACGTAGGGTTTTGAACGTACTTAGTTTTTGACTTGATATTTTTAGAGATGCCATCTTCATCACCATTCAGCCTTATTCCTCCGATTGTTGAGCATAGGCGGCCCAAGTGTAGAAATATTTGCCAGCATCTGTCTTCCCTTTCACACATAACCCTATATCCTTCACACACACACACACACAGATACCCTCAGTCTTCAAAACAATAGTGAACAGGCATCTTCTGGGCAGGCTCATTCCATCGCAGACCTCATCCATGTGACGAGATCGAGGTCTCGAGCAGAGCCAAAAATCATTTAAAAAAATTGTCTGTCTTCCTTTTATGCATGCTTCCCTGGTATGTAGGAGCCAGGTCTTGCCAACGGTCCTTTAGATCAACCATCTATCCATGTTTGTGATATGCCAGTACTTCTCGGGAAATGAAAAAAAAATACAAAGCGTGTTATTCTCTTATCTTCTTTCGGTATAAGTAGCCGAGAGGGGAAAATAAATGGACAGGGCTGTATACGAGTGCATTGGGTGCCATTTTTCTTTTCTTATTAGGTTGGTGTGATTGTTGTTATTTATGCGTTTAGTTGGCTATATTAAGTACCTAGTGGTAGAAGCTACTCACCATCCAATAAACAACTTACATTACAGATAATAAATATTAAATACGTAATAAATAAAAATAATAAGTAAATAAAATAACAAATAAATGTGTATAATTTATAAAATAATAAAAATGATTCATAAATTTAATTCTGTGATAATAAAACAACTTACTAACAACACCTTACTAACAACAACAACTTACTAACAACTTAACTTGTAATATTTATCAAATTAAACACGCAGTGTTCTTCCTCCTCTCTCCTACTTGATCTATGCTGTGCCTGACAGGGTCCATAATTGTGACTAATATAATTCCCTACCAACTTTATACATTATGGTACGCAATAAAGAATTGAGAATTGAGAATTGAGAATTGAAGCTTATTAACTCAGGGAAATCAATTGTAAAACAAAGCGACTACCAATTTAAATCATCCGTATATTTAAATTACAACTTTCATTTTTTTACTTACAATTGTATGAATTGGCATAGAGTGGCAATTTTCATAGAAATCATTTCTCTGACTATAAAAACACGTAAAAAGACAATTATTAGTCAGTTCTATATCAATGGTAAGGTTGGACTCATAGCGGTATACCCAGAACAATGCCAAAGTGCACTGAAAGTACCATGCTATCTTTGTCAAAAAACTCACAGCTTGATTATATTTCACAAACAGAATGACATGTATATTTGACATTTATGTTAGTTAACTATGCTGGCTGAGTTTTGATGCGAGGATGCGACGCCACGAGACACAAATACGGGTCAACGCATAGGATTTTCGCATTGCAATAGAGAATATACACTGCCAGTCAGTACAGTATAGTTTTCTTTAGTCATCATGTGCTTAGCCTATTACCAACTATGTTGGTGTCGGCTTCCAGTTAAACCCAGGTAAAAGTATTTTAGAAGGAGCGACTGCCTATGTGACCTTCATGACCCAGATACTGAGTAATACGAGACCCTTGGTAAGCCTGGTTTCTGACGACCCGTAACAACTCTCAAATAAATATCCACGAATAACAGCCAGGATTAAGGGCGTGCTTTCCGAGTCACGAAGGGGTCTTGGTATGTAAAGATGATCCCATCGACCCATCCACGGACCAACCGCGGCAAACGTAGCTTAACCTGATCGACCGACACGTGCGGTTGTTATTACTTAGCCCCAAGTGCCTTTGTTCATGGAAAATTAGAAAAACAGAATTCGATTGGGAATTATTAAGACAGAATGGAGCGCTTGGGGCAATTTCTTCCAGACCACTTAGGATGGATAGATCTTTTCGGGGAAAAAAGAGAGTACATTCGCTGTTCCACTAGTTATACACCGTGAAATTTAAATGGTTTTGTCTCGGTAATACAATTGTTTTATAAACAAATAAAATATTAGAAACAAAAAATGGCAGATTTAATCATTGTGAAAAATCACCACGTGCGAGAGTTTATTTTGCTTTGAACATTTATGCATCGTTGTTCCCTTTGTGGTCGACGCGTGCGATTCGAGTAGTACCTACAAGTTATCTCTAGTATTACTATTTAGCAGTGTTTTATCGAGTTGATGAATATTTTTTTAATTAAGTATTTTAAAACAAAAAAAACCTTTATTTTTTTACTATTACTCTATGCTTTGAAAGTACTCCTTATGGCAAGTTGTTCTGCCGCGGGAAAACAACCATTAAAATTTCACGGTGTATATTATCATCGTATCTATTAAATATTTAGAAGGTAAACAAACAGATACAGCAGACAGCTTAAAAAAAAACCGGCCCAGTGCGAGTCGAACTCGCGCACGAAGAGTCCCGTACCACATCGCAAAAAACGCCGAAGAAACAATGTTTCTTGTATGGAGAAATTGCCCGTTGGATTTTTTACTTTGTTTTATTATTTGTTGTTATAATGGCACACATTATGTGAAAATTTCAACTGTCTGCCTATTACGGATCATCAGATACAGCCCGCTGACACAGCCGGACGCACGGACATCTTGGTTACCCTTCGGTACAGAACCCTAAAAATTGTAACTTATCCAGTAAAATCCTCAAATAAGATAAAGCTATAGTACACTGTCGTATCGTACGTACAACTAATACCAACACGGTGACATGTTTGCTTCAAACTGATACATGGATACAGTTCACAACTGATACCAGTTCGGAATTGTGTTTACTAACCGTCAGATAGGAATTCCGAATTGGATGCGTGTGTAACAATAAATATTTTGACAGGTACAGTTGGGATATTCTCGTTAACTTATATTAGTTTGTCAAAAGATTTCAGGACTTTGTAATTAGATTTTTCATAGTCCCGTGTGGAGGTCTGAAATTATACCACGGGAAAGTACTACCGGGATAGAAAGTATTCTATGTGCTAATCCAGGTTATAAACTATCTGTGTGCTAAATTTCATCGAAACCCGTTCAGCCGTTTTTGCGTGAATGAGTAACAAACACCCAAACATCTAAACGTACAAACTTTCACATTTATAATATTAGCTTGATAAAGTAAGCAGTAAGGATTTTTCCTCATATCGTACAGCATCAGTGGACATTGATAATTAATATAGAATTGATAAATTCTCATGTTGGACTGACTAGAAAAACGATCTCACAAAGGACAAACAAAGTTGAAAGAGCGAGTCGCGTCCATTCCAGAATTTGATATAAAAACATGAAAATATGTAGGTTATTAAAATTAATAACCCTGTGCCCTTTGCTTTTTTTAAGTGTACCTTGGTGTTTTGCTTTGTTTAAATCAAAATCAAAAGTCATTTATTCAAACTACGCTGAGAATCAGCACTTTTTGAACGTTAAAATTACATAAGACAGTCGCCCCAAAACGCCCGGCCTTCACCACTTCCTAGTGCTTTAGCTCAAACTCCCCAGCAGCACAGCTGTCTGTTAAGTTAGAAGAACTTTATTCTATACAATAGAAGGTAATTAACATTACAGTCTTTCACTTGCCATCTCAAATTTAAATTCACAATATTATATTTCACGTAAACCTACAAGGCCACTTATGCAACGCCAGAAGTTAGGTCTACGGTTTCAATTAGTCGTTTTCTATAGACGGAGGAAGCGCCGAGGTTACTGTTTTAAATATTATATATTTTGTCTTTTCTTCATCTATATTCTGGTGCTTTGTATAAGTAAGCTGTCGGTCGATTGTCGATATATATAATTCGGTTCATATAAGCTCAGTCATTATCTTCAAGAAAACCGGCTGTTTTCAATAGGCTAGGAATGCATTAAATAAAAGAAATTGGAGCCACTTCCCATTCACATAAAGTAGGGTGAAAAGTTTTATGTGAATTATTATTATTGTTACTTTGAACGTGTTAGAAAGGAACCTTTTTTATTTGCGAACTTTGAGGAACGTGCCTTTTTCACTGGAAAACTTGGTAGCTAGCTAAAATAATGTGATATCAAATAACCTTTCAGGAGCATATAGTTTGAACTAGCCTTTGCCAGCGGCTCCGCCCGCATATACGTCGGAAATTATCCCACGGGAACGTACTACCGAGATTAAAGGTATCCGGTGTGTTAATCTAGGTTATAAGCTATCCATGTGCATAATTTCATCCAAATCCGTTCGGCGGTTTTTGCGTTATTGAGTGACAAACATCCAAATATCCAAACATACAACCTTAGACATTTATAATATTAGTAGGAAGTAGGATAGTAGGATTATACATTATAATAATTAGATATTATTTTATAAATATCAGTAGCATTATATTTATTTATTTATTGATTTATTTAAACTTCTCGCACATAAAAAGGTACAAAGGCGGACTTAATGCCTTAGGCATTCTCTACCAGTCAACCAAGGGTGGTGAAAAGATTAGATGGCAGGTGCTTAGGTTGAGAGGAACAACGACTACAAAGTATATCATAATGAATAATAAATAAGATTGGTTCATAAATAGGTTATAAACTAATAATACACATACAAGCATACATATCTACTATAATAAATACTTATAATATATATATATATATATATACATATATATATATACATATATACATATATATATATACATATATTATATTATATTCAACAAAAATTTTTGGTCGAAACCCTACTTTATTCCGTATTTTTTCCACAATATTTTCTCCGTAGTCCTACAATGCGAAACATGTAGTTAATAATATTAATAAAAGGCCGAATAAAATTGTACAAAACAGAAGTTAATCATAGTGGTAATTTTATAATGAAGTGGTTTACTTTACACCACAAACGATTCATAAATTTAAACTACTTTTATTATTTTGCATTGCGGAAACTTAAAAAAGGAGACGATGTTAACCAATGCAACTACATAAAAGACCTTTTCATCATACATCTACACGAAACGCTCGTATAGTCATAAATACAATACGCAAGACGTATCTTCTGAGAAAATAACTTAAACAAAGCAGAAACCTTCTGTCACACGGACATTTGTCCAACTATTTTGTTGAATTGTCCCACTCCCACGCAACTACACCTCCATCCTGATTTATATGACGAAGTACAACAAAGAAGGTTTATACAATAAGCACTTTGGTTTCCAACCTCGTTTGGAAGAATTCCTTTGTAGTGCAACAACGGAATTTTACCTGAGGCCAATTTGCGCGCTTCAATAATTTTTGAGGGAGAAAAAATGGTAGATTCTTTGAACCTCACAACATAACATTCATAACTTGAAATTACCCGACAATTGTTAATTTAGGATGAATTAATTGATTTTTGACCCCCTGACGCAAAAAGAGGTGTAAAACCTCTAATAAGTAAATTAAAACAATATAATATTAAAAATTATTTATTGGCCTTCTAAGTTGTAGGTAATATTTTGATCAAAGCATTGTCACGTCGGGAGACGAAATGTCTAACTTGACGATATTATCGTAGACATCCACCGTTCACGTCAGCATCACGATAACTCAGGGAAGTAAAATGTATGGAAACATATGCAGACCATTTTAAACCGTCCTCGATAACGTTATAACGTTACGTTTGTCAGTGTTAATATTCTCAAACAAAGATCACAGTTTCATTGGTGTTTGAGTTTCGGAGATTTAAACGTTACCATTTTACAACTATGTAATATTCCAAAGCATTTCGAACGCAAATACTATTTCTATAAAAGTTTTCATTCTTATCAATGCAAAACTTTAGCTAAGAGTTACGTAAAGTTTTATATAAAACCTTTTACTTTTAACATATAAGTTGTTGCGGTTAACGGAATTGTTTCGGCTATTCTTTCTCTCCTTTAGTTTTATATTTCTTGGTACTGTACTGTTTTCCTTCCGAGATTGATCAAAACAAGTTGAGCAATTTGAATAAAAGTAAGTAGTAGTTTTGTTTTGTGGAGTTCTAACGCGTTTATGTACTTATATTAGATTACATTGTGCCTGTAAAGTTTTTATTAAGACAGAAAAGATTCGCCTACTTTTCTGTGGACTATTAGGCCTAGTAGTCGTTGTTACTCTGCGTCGAGCTCTCTGCTGTAAAATACGGGTTTTTTAAAATATGTTTTTATAGGTATAAGAAAGAGATTACAGTTTACTAGCTTTTGCCAGCGGCTTCGCCCGCGCGGTGGTCGGTGTATTATACATATAAACTTTTCTCTTGAATCACTCTATCTATTAAAAAAACCCGCATCAAAATCCGTTGTGTAGTTTTAAAGATCTCAGCATACATAGGGACAGACAACGGGAAGCGACTTTGTTTTATACTATGTAGTGATTTGACCCACAATTATGACAACGAAAAACACAATTTTTAATTGTATTATTGTCACATAACCCAGTTGGCTCTACACAAATCTAGACCTGTAGGAAGACACCTAAATTCCCGGATTTTATAAAATCAGGGCTTGTATAAACACCAATAGCATGAATTTCTCACAACCTTCTCTTCACTATAATCAGCCTATAATATTCCCACTGCTGGTACTGTCTTCGAGAGGGAAATAATAGACACTACTTAAAATATTAATAACATGACACAAAAGATCATCTACAGACCTCAACATCTTGAGATCCTTTAGGGAGCGGTGCAGTGAACTTTTGCCGGCAGATGCGCAGGCGCACCGTGCACGTGCACCCGCCTGACGTCACCGCACGTGCAGATACCGTTCCACTTACTTATCTACACAACAAACACCTTACTGTTTTAACAATAAGGCACTGAATCCAATGGAACAATTTGATATTTCACAAACTTACAAATGCAACTTGTATGAGTCTTATCGTATAAAAGTTATGGGTTAAAATTGAATGAATGTAGTTGTTAGTGTGATGCTTTTCTTTGCTTGAAGGAAGCCAGTTGTCAACTATGCGGCGATGCAGGATATTAATTAGAGGATAGTGGAACATCTGAATCAATGATGGGTTTTAAAAATTAATATCGATTATAGACATAATTGAAAGGAAATAAATCGTTAACATTACCTACATATTAAAGCACTTAGTACTGTCGTCATTCAATCTGCCTAGCCATTTCCCAACTATGTTAGGGTCAGCTTCCAGTCTAACCAGGAAGCCTACTCTCTAAGCGCGAAATCCGTAATTTCGGACGAAGTTACGGGCGTTATCTACTCCGTATCACTTACGGACCCATGATTAGTTTGGGGCCCAAACTAAGAATGAATTACTACACGATTTGACCCTTGTCCCTACTCCCTATATGGTTTTACCCGTCCGAAAAAGTTAATTAATCAGCTGTAGGAGTCAATTCGAAGTTTGGAACTATTTTCGGGTGGGCCCGTATTTTCGTTGACGGTATAGAGGTATGAGGAACAGGGTGTAAAGTTCACTCATACTCTATTGGTAAAGGAGGATCCTCCTACCAGACGAGTGTTGTGTCTGGTGGGCTACTGCCCGACGATTGATGTCGGGATTTTGTATATATGTCGATTGCGTGGTAAACTCTGCTTGTGTGATGTAGCTGCGGTGTGATGTCGTCTTGAGTAGTTCGCATATGGTGTTGTAGATGGCGCCACTTCACTTTTTGTGTTTTCCACATTTGTTGATTTGAAGTTTCGTATGTGGGCCATTGTAGATGTCCGCCACAACGGAGTTAGAGAGTAGCCACCCAGATATAGCTGAATCAGGGGCGTACAAATAGAAAATGGCGCCTAGGGCATACATCACATTTGCGCCCCTTCGCAAATCATCTGATCGGTCCACACTGAGCAAAGCTAGGTCGCATAACTTTTCTTGTCCAATTTTAGCCTTCAGTAACGAAGGTATTAATTTCAACTTGCTAAAAATCGCTTGCAATTTTAAGAAAATTTAAATAGAAATAGGTAGATTTGGAAATACGCTTCCATTCCCATACTGCACAATATGTTCAAGCAACTCTTTCGATTTCTTAGATATACGTAGCAGTTTGGAATGGTTTGTTAATGTTTTTTTTTTTAATAATTGGTGACCTTTTGCGACCCCCTTTGATAGGCGCCCAGGGCTCGTGCCCAGGGCTGCCCCACCCTCGTTACGCCTCTGAGTTGAATACCAGTATTTTATATGGAGCGACACCCTATGCCTATCGGACCTCCACAACCCAGTGTCAGTACTGGGTAACCAGTACTGACACCGTTAATTACCTATAATTACGTAATGGCTGAACTGATATACCTATTACGGTTTTAAATCAAGCAATCATAATATGATGTAAATTAATTGCGGTATTACTTGACGATGAAATATTTTGAATGTAATTTTCACATCATGGATTATTGGCAATACCTTCTTCATTTTTGTATTTATATAAGCATAATGTTATTTTGCTACTAATTGTGATTAAACTAATCACCTTAAAATTAAAGTGATTAGTATGACCAGTTGACGAAAAAACTACCGTCAAAATCCGTTCCGTCAAAATTGACGGAGACTTTAATAAATAACAACCGAGTTCCGAAGAAACACTACAAAGTGAGAAATAACTTTAATTTTAATTTTAGTATATATCCAAAGACACAGACTTCCGAAATTTTTCTTCGAAAGTTTTCTCGAAAGTCGATTGTTTTTTTTTGGAATATTTTTTTATGTTCCACTTTTTAGTTATGTTACCTACCCCACACTATTCGTATACCACTACTTGCTATGTAAACAACAGTAACAGGAAGCAGCAGAATATCATCGAGGTATATAAAGTGGATTAAAAACGTATTATCGAAGCTAACGTAAAAACTACCAAAGCAAAGTTAATAAAATTTATATGGAACCACCCCTGAAGCATACCATATCCATTAAAAAAATAATTTTCGTAATCCATTGACAATTGACGGAGATATCGCGTAACAAACATACAAATAAAAAACAAACAGATGGTTTGAAAACCTCTTCCTTTTTGAAGTCGTTTAAAAAACATAAACTAATTTGTCAAGCTGTAAACTGATTCTCAATTCTTGGTTCATCACCGAAAGTTGAAAATCCCGTGCACGATAAAAACCGCCGCGATATTTTGTGTTACGTTCGTGCCAATCGGGTTTCAAAGTCTACACTCATTGATATACAAAAAAAATAAGATGCACAGTCTTGAACAAAAGTAACACTCAAAACTGTCCTCAATTACACGTCAGTGGTTATAGTTATGATAAATCATTTTTTTTTGCAAATTCGACCTTACATGTATGACTTAAAATGGTATTTACTAAACCATGTCCAAAAAGACTGACTGAAAGATCACTAACGATACTATCACCTGCGCACATTGCGACCTATTTAAGCAGACGTTTTTGAGACGCTGAGTGTGTAACTTGGGGTTTTTTGTATATCAATGTCTACACTACAGCAATAAGTTAATCATATCAAAATCGTTGTATTGACGTTGTTCACGTTTCTGATGAATACATAATTGATGACCGTACCCTGCATACTTCACCTTCAATACCCATATGTGATAAGGTAACGTATCGAGCTAGCGTCGATACATCTCCGTGATGGATGTAGGCTTGTTCGCATCATTTCCCGACAAGGATTTCTCGCCTCCTTTGTTATTACTCGATTTATTCGTAGGTACCTAATGGGTTTTTGTGGATGTGCTTTGTGAAATATGGAGGGAAATTATCAGTTATTGGATTTTTCTATTAGGAGTTTTCGAGTAGCCCGGAGTCTGGTTTTGTGCGCACATACAGCCAGCAACAAGGCTCTGCCAACTACACAAAATACACGCATGATGTTTTGTTGTGTTTATTTTCTATACATACATACATACTACATACATGTCTGTTTTATTATCAAAATAACAGCTTTTTACTAGATGCATATGTATATGAAAGTATATAGTAGGTATCTCTAAAAACCACGGGCACAGCTAGTTAGTATCAAAATAGGTGTTCCCTTACACATCTTGATGGAGTTAAGTTCAGATGCTGTTAAAATCTACATCGCCTATAACATAAATCATAGTGTTCGCAGTTAGGCTTACCATACCTCTCTCCTCTGATTGTTTATAGATTAGGATCGGAGGTATACCAGGATTATTGTCATAAATACTATGTTTAGTATGCCTTACGTTATGGCAGCTTATGTATGAATGATAACGCAATCGGTGCATGGGTTCTGGATTCCTAAATCGTAGTAGGTAAGTTAACAATACAACATTAATTAAAACATAACATAGATCTTAATAGATACTAGAATAGAGTTTCCAAACTCGACCATAATTCATTTAAATTTTAATCAACAATAATAAAAATATTAGCCTACTGTACTCCTACTCCATATAAACATTATGGGTGCCAAATTTTGTACCCCTCCGTCGGCGTAATTCTCTTAAAAGGGGACACATTTGTTTCACGTAATAATTTATAGAATAGCTTTGCTCGCGGTTTCCCCCGCGTGGAAGTCGGAAATTATCCCGCGGGAACGTGCTACCGGGATAAAAAGTATGTGTTAATCCAGGTTATAATCTATCTGTGAGCTAAATTTAATCCAAATCTGTACAGTAGTTTCTGCGTGATTGAGTAACAATCCCATCCCATCTTTTCCCGAGGCTGTCGTAGAAGGCGACTAAGGGACTTACTAGAGAATGGGCAGCAGCGTTCTCTACGCATTTGACCACCATACTGCGATCGCCAACCCGCCTGCCAAGCGTGGCGATTATGGCAGGTGGCCGTGCTTGGGGGAGGAAATGCAGTGGATGTCTTTCGGCTGAAATGATGAAGATGATGATGAGTAACATCTAAATATCCAAGTATGCAAGCTTTCACTTTGATAATATAAGTAACCTACTATCTGTAGGATAGCAGTGGTGGCTCAGTAGAACCGGCCGCGATTTACGAGTTTTTGGTAGAAGGTTCGAACCAAGACAAACGATTTACTTTGTGTAAATTATTTCATAACCACTGCTCTCAACACGATGAAGGCCACTGCCATCGTGAGGAAACTGGCATGTCTTAGAACCAAAAATTCCAAAACATGTGACATCTGCCTGCCCGCACTGGGCCCGCGTGGTGGAGTTCGAGCCATGGAGGTGGAGTTGGAGGGGGCTCTGTGTTCTAGCAGTGCGAACATTATAGGCGGATTGTGAATAATAGCTCCGCTTCATTGTTTTAATATTCTCTTATTTAATTTTGTCACTCCTTTTCAACACATCGACAAAAGTTATTGCTCTCAATGTCGTTTGTCGGTAACACCATAACTTGTGGACTGTGGGATATTCATAAAATTCCGTCGATGTGAATTGAATGGAATAAAACCCTGGTGGCCATTCCCTTGTGTGGACGATAACTTATACACAGTTTTTATTAGCTTCATCTATATGTTTGTATATGTTTGTTTGTAACCGACTCCTTTGGGCTTGATTTTGACCCACTTCAAACGGTCAGATTTCATTTTAACTTTGTAGACTTATCGAGGACCGATGACAATTCAATCATTTAAAAAAAAACAAAAAATTGAAAATAAATAATGGATAAAAAAAATTAAAAACGCGCTTTAAAAATGCAACTAAAAAAGCAGAAAATAAATTCAAAAAAGAGTGGGGTGCTTGATATTAATTGATTATAAAAATACCTCAATAAGCACTCTACGCTTTTTAAATATTTATTTTCTGCTTTTTTAGTTGCGTTTTCTTATCTATTATTTATTTTATTTATCTTTTTCCCAAAGGATTGAAGATTTGTTAGATAACGGGACTCAGTTGTTTATGAAAATGATAGTTTAAAGTAATTAGAATGTTAGGCATTGACGTCTGGAACTGACGACGTAGGTGTTTGTAGAAAAAGGTTAGTCTAGGTCTGGTTTACAATGTCTTTTAAAGGGTCCAGATTACAACTTATAAGTGGAGAGAAGTTTTAATTATGTTTTAGTTAAGTTAGAATAGCTTTGTTGTACCCATATTATGATAAGAGCTGAAGGCCAATTCTCGTTATTAAAAACGTCCAAATCTATTCGCATTGTCATCTCGGCGACAATCAAACGTCAAAAACTTGTCAAAAATGTATGGAAACTCGAGGTATTTTTAACAGATTGACACTGAGATCAGACTGTGAACATTCATAAAATTACGAGAATTGCTGCTCATTGTGAGCGGCAATTACAGCTCATTTCACCTAAATTTACAACGGCTCGATTTTTGTAGAATGGCTGATCGTAGTAGTTTGCATGTTAAGTCAATTAGGACATACATTCATAAACTCACGCTTTATCCCCATGGGGGTAGGCAGAAACTACAGAATGATACGATCCTTACATACCCTCTTTTTCTTTTTTTTTGAGGGTGGAACATCATCAAATAACTTCTTCCGCTCTGAGTGGAGCGGGAGGGCGTGTCAGACTTTTACTGACTAAAACCCACCCGTGTTTCTTCAGGTGCCTGTGTGCCAGGAGTCACGGTATCTCTTTCGAACAACCCGCACCCCTGGCAGGCATCGGCCCTTGCGGACCCCATCAGTTGCTGCTGACCTCTGTTTGAGGCGCGCGTGGAACACAACGCGCCGTCGAACCGGGCTTGGTCCTTACCGGACAGCGAGCTACCCATTACTCGTCATCCGCAAGCTCGCGCCTACGGTGGCCGGGAATCAGCCTGGGATTCCCGACGCCCAGGGCGTCTCCTGCGAAGGCAACGGCTGTGAGGGCGCATGTACTGCATCTGCCTCACGTGCGCCGCCTCCCCCTTTGCGAGCATAACTGCTTCGCTGAAGGAGGCGACTGCTAGCCATGCACTCTCGCTCCGTACCATGGTCTGGACCAGGGACGGACGCGAGAGATTGCCGCCGCCGATCACCTCCACGAGGACACGGCGGTGCTCCGCCCAAGCCGGGAAGACCTCCGACGTATGCTCCACCGTGTCCTCAGGGCGATCTTCGCAATGGAAACACCCGGTTTATAATATACTTCCAAGCCATGTTCAAGATCTAAGTATCAATAAATTTAAATATTCATTAAACGTAAGTTGTGCCTGAAAGCCTTTTATACCGTTAAAGATTTTATTGAGGAAAAAAATGCCTGGGATTGACCTGCTCCAATTTTTGCATACTAAATGTTGTTGTTTTTTGTTTTTGCAAACTCTTTGACATTTGCTAATTATTATATACACTTTGACATGAATATTCATCTCTTTCTCAGTTAGTTTTAAGATTAATCTGGCAGTTTTAGTATTTTATGAGGCCTACTCAAATGTCCTGTCTTTGGTATTGTTCGTCAAATCGTTGAGCTACTCAATCTCATGCAGTCGGAGGCAACATCTTAAATTTAACAATTACCTTAACCTTTATTGCCTCCGACTGCATGAGACTGCTTATAGTATTCAGTCTAATAGTCATTCTTTTTAAAACAAGTTTATTGTTTCCTTCTTTTTTAATTATAGTTCCCTTTGTAGGCAGTCGGGATTTTTAATTTCGTAAATTATTTTTTCTTATTTCGCAGTTTTTGTCATACGTACATAGACACGTACGTACATAGATACTTACGTACATAAACACGTACGTACAAAGACACGTACGTACATAGACACGTACATACAAAGAAACGTACGTACATAGCCACGTACGTACATAGCCACGTACGTACATAGCCACGTACGTACATAGCCATGTACGTACATAGCCACATACGTACATAGCCACGTACGTACATAGCCACGTACGTACATAGCCACGTACGGACATAGCAAAGTACGTACATAGCCACATACGTACATAGCCACGTACGTACATAGCAAAGTACGTACATAGCCACATACGTACATAGCCACGAACGTACATACCCAAGTACGTACATAGCCACATACGTACATAGCCACGAACGTACATAGCCACGCACGTACATGGGCCACGTACGTACATAGCCACGCACGTACATAGGCCACGTAAGTACATAGCCACGTACGTACATAGCCAAGAACGTACATAGCCACGTACGTACATAGCCAAGAACGTACATAGCCACGTACGTACATAGGCCACGTGAGTACATAGCCACGTACGTACATTGCCACGTAAGTACATAGCCACTGACGTACATAGCTACGTACGTACTTAGCCACGTACGTACATAGCCACATACGTACATAGCCACGTACGTACATAGCCACGTACGTACATAGCCACGTACGTACATAGGCCACGTACGTACATAGCCACGTACAAAGCCACGTACGTACATAGCCAAGTACGTACATAGCCACATACGTACATAGGCCACGTACGTACATAGCCACGTACGTACATAGCCACGAACATAAATAGCCACTGACGTACATAGCCACGTACGTACATAGCCACGAACATAAATAGCCACTGACGTACATAGCCACGTACGTACATAGCCACAACGTAAATAGCCACTGACGTACATAGCCACGTACGTACTTAGCCACGTACGTACATAGCCACGTACGTACATAGCCAAGTACGTACATAGCCACATACGTACATAGCCACGTACGTACATAGCCAAGTACGTACATAGCCACATACGTACATAGGCCACGTACGTACATAGCCACGTACGTACATAGCCACAACGTAAATAGCCACTGACGTACATAGCCACGTACGTACTTAGCCACGTACGTACATAGCCACGTACGTACATAGCCAAGTACGTACATAGCCACATACGTACATAGCCACGAACGTACATGGGCCACGTACGTACATAGCCACGCACGTACATAGGCCACGTAAGTACATAGCCACGTACGTACATAGCCAAGAACGTACATAGCCACGTACGTACATAGCCAAGAACGTACATAGCTACGTACGTACATAGGCCACGTACGTACTTAGCCACGTACGTACATTGCCACGTACGTACATAGCCACTGACGTACATAGCCACGTACGTACATAGCCACGTACGTATATAGCCACATACGTACATAGCCACGTACGTACATTGCCACGTACGTACATAGCCACGTACGTACATAGCCAAGTACGTAAATAGCCACTGACGTACATAGCCACGTACGTACTTAGCCACGTACGTACATAGCCAAGTACGTAAATAGCCACTGACGTACATAGCTACGTACGTACTTAGCCACGTACGTACGTAGCCACGTACGTACATAGCCACGTACGTACATAGCCACGTACGTACATAGCCACGTACGTACATAGCCACGTACGTACATAGCCAAGAACGTACATAGCCACTGACGTACATAGCCACGTACGTACATAGCCACGTACGTATATAGCCACATACGTACATAGCCAAGAACGTACGTAGCTATTACGTACGTGGCTATGTACGTACGTGGCTATGTACGTACATAGCCACATACGTACATAGCCACGAACGTACATGGGCCACGTACGTACATAGCTACGCACGTACATAGGCCACGTAAGTACATAGCCACGTACGTACATAGCCACGTACGTACATAGCCACGTACGTACATAGCCAAGTACGTAAATAGCCACTGACGTACATAGCTACGTACGTACTTAGCCACGTACGTACATAGCCACGTACGTACATAGCCAAGAACGTACATAGCCACGTACGTACATTGCCACGTAAGTACATAGCCACGTACGTACATAGCCAAGAACGTACATAGCCACGTACGTACATTGCCACGTAAGTACATAGCCACGAACGTACATAGCCACTGACGTACATAGCCACGTACGTACATAGCCACGTACGTATATAGCCACATACGTACATAGCCAAGAACGTACGTAGCTATTACGTACGTGGCTATGTACGTACGTGGCTATGTACGTACATAGCCACATACGTACATAGCCACGAACGTACATGGGCCACGTACGTACATAGCTACGCACGTACATAGGCCACGTAAGTACATAGCCACGTACGTACATAGCCACGTACGTACATAGCCACGTACGTACATAGCCAAGTACGTAAATAGACACGTACGTATTTAGACACGTACGTGCATAGACACGTACGTACATAGACACGTACGTGTATAGCCACGTTTGTACATGGCCACGTACGTACATAGGCCACGTACGTACATAGCCACGTACATAGCCACGTACGTACATAGCCAAGTACGTACATAGCCACATACGTACATAGCCACGTACGTACATAGCCACGTACGTACATAGCCAAGTACATAAATAGCCACTGACGTACATAGCCACGTACGTACATAGCCACGTACGTATATAGCCACATACGTACATAGCCAAGAACGTACGTAGCTATTACGTACGTGGCTATGTACGTACGTGGCTATGTACGTACATAGCCACATACGTACATAGCCACGAACGTACATGGGCCACGTACGTACATAGCTACGCACGTACATAGGCCACGTAAGTACATAGCCACGTACGTACATAGCCACGTACGTACATAGCCACGTACGTACATAGCCAAGTACGTAAATAGCCACTGACGTACATAGCTACGTACGTACTTAGCCACGTACGTACATAGCCACGTACGTACATAGCCAAGAACGTACATAGCCACGTACGTACATTGCCACGTAAGTACATAGCCACGTACGTACATAGCCAAGAACGTACATAGCCACGTACGTACATTGCCACGTAAGTACATAGCCACGAACGTACATAGCCACGCACGTACATAGGCCACGTAAGTACATAGACACGTACGTACACAGCCAAGAACGTACGTAGCTATTACGTACGTGGCTATGTACGTACGTGGCTATGTACGTACATAGCCACGTACGTACATGGGCCACGTACGTACATAGCTACGCACGTACATAGGCCACGTAAGTACATAGCCACGTACGTACATAGCCAAGAACGTACATAGCCACGTACGTACATAGCCAAGAACGTACATAGCTACGTACGTACATAGGCCACGTACGTACATAGCCACGTACGTACATAGCCATGTATGTACATAGCCACGAACGTACATAGCCACGTACGTACTTAGTCACGTACGTACATAGCCACGTACGTACATAGCCACGTACGTACATAGCCAAGTACATAAATAGCCACTGACGTACATAGCCACGTACGTACATAGCCACGTACGTATATAGCCACATACGTACATAGCCACGTACGTACATTGCCACGTACGTACATAGCCACGTACGTACATAGCCAAGTACGTAAATAGCCACTGACGTACATAGCCACGTACGTACTTAGCCACGTACGTATATAGCCACGTACGTACATAGCCAAGTACATAAATAGCCACGTACGTACATAGCCAACTACGTACATAGCCACGTACGTACATAGCCACGTACGTACATAGCCACGTACGTACATAGCCAGGTACGTACATAGCCAAGTACGTAAATAGCCACTGACGTACATAGCTACGTACGTACTTAGCCACGTACGTACGTAGCCACGTACGTACATAGCCACATACGTACATAGCCACGAACGTACATAGCCACGTACGTACATAGCCACGTACGTACATAGCCACGTACGTACATAGCCAAGAACGTACATAGCCACGTACGTACATTGCCACGTAAGTACATAGCCACGAACGTACATAGCCACGCACGTACATAGGCCACGTAAGTACATAGACACGTACGTACACAGCCAAGAACGTACGTAGCTATTACGTACGTGGCTATGTACGTACGTGGCTATGTACGTACATAGCCACATACGTACATAGCCACGAACGTACATGGGCCACGTACGTACATAGCCACGTACGTACATAGCCAAGAACGTACATAGCCACGTACGTACATAGCCAAGAACGTACATAGCTACGTACGTACATAGGCCACGTACGTACATAGCCACGTACGTACATAGCCAAGTACATAAATAGCCACTGACGTACATAGCCACGTACGTACATAGCCACGTACGTATATAGCCACATACGTACATAGCCACGTACGTACATTGCCACGTACGTACATAGCCACGTACGTACATAGCCAAGTACGTAAATAGCCACTGACGTACATAGCCACGTACGTACTTAGCCACGTACGTATATAGCCACGTACGTACATAGCCAAGTACGTACATAGCCACGTACGTACATAGCCACGTACGTACATAGCCACATACGTACATAGCCACGTACGTACATAGCCACGTACGTACATAGCCAAGTACGTAAATAGCCACGTACGTACATAGCCACGTACGTACATAGCCAAGTACGTACATAGCCACATACGTACATAGCCACGAACGTACATAGCCACGTACGTACATAGCCACGTACGTACATAGCCAAGAACGTACATAGCCCCGTACGTACATTGCCACGTAAGTACATAGCCACGAACGTACATAGCCACGCACGTACATAGGCCACGTAAGTACATAGACACGTACGTACACAGCCAAGAACGTACGTAGCTATTACGTACGTGGCTATGTACGTACGTGGCTATGTACGTACATAGACACATACGTAAATAGCCACTGACGTACATAGCCACGTACGTACATAGACACGTATGTGCATAGCCACGTACATACATAGACACGTACGTATATAGACACGTACGTATTTAGACACGTACGTGCATAGACACGTACGTACATAGACACGTACGTGTATAGCCACGTTTGTACATGGCCACGTACGTACATAGCCACGTACGTACATAGACACGTACGTACATAGCGACGTACGTACGTAAACACGTACGTACATAGACACGTACGTGTATAGCCACGTATGTACATGGCCACGTACGTACATAGCCACGTACGGACATAGACACGTACGTACATAGCCACGTACGTACTCAACGGCGGGACTGCATTTCTCCCATGTTGCGGCTACTAATAGCACTTAGGTTTTACGCAACTTTCAAGCTGTTATGGGAGCATGCAACACCGTCGCGACGGTGTGCCGCGTGGTAGACCCGACTAGTGCGATAGCATTATTGAAAGCACAATATGTTCGTTCGTGTACTGCACAGGAGAGACCATCAGTGGCGGCGCGATTTTTTTACAGCTGGATTCCCTAGGTCATAGGTGCTGTAGACTGCACACATGTAAAAATAAATTCACCAGGAGGGAGCAGAGCTGAACTGTATAGGAACAGAAAAGGTTTTTGTCAATAAATGTCCAAGCCATCTGTGATGCCAATTTACAAATAACTAGTGTCGTTGTACGTTTTTTTTTTTTTTTTTTTCTGGGTGGGAATTCATCAAATAACTTCTCCCGCTCTGGGTGGAGCGGGAGGGCGTGTCAGACTTTTACTGACTAAAACCCACCCGTGTTCCCTCAGTTGCCTGTGTGCCAGGGGCGGCGGTATCTCTTTCGAACAACCCGCACCCCCGGCAGGCATCGGCCCTTGCGGGCCCCTCTGTTGCTGCTGACATCTCTTTGATGCGCGCGTGGAACACAACGCGCCGTCGACCCGGGCTTGGTCCTTACCGGACAGCGAGGTACCCATTACTCGCCGTCCGCAAGCCCGTGCCTACGGTGGCCGGGAATCAGCCTGGGATTCCCGACGTCCAGGGCGTCTCCTGCGAAGGCCACGGCTGTGAGGGCGCATGTACTGCATCTCCCTCACGTGCGCCGCCTCCCTCTATGTCGTTGTACGTTGGCCAGGCTCCGTGCACGACACTCCTATTTGGAATGACTCACCACTTTCAGCTCAATTTGAAGCTTGCAGATTTGGGTCATACCTTATTCTGGGGAATAGTGGGTACCCATGCCTTAGGTATCTCATAACACCCTTTTTGAACCCTACCTCTCCATCCCAAGAAGCCACAAATCACAGAGCCCAAATCGCATCACGAAACCCAATTGAAAGGTGTTTTGGTGTTCTTAAAAGAAGATTTCCATGCCTACATTCAGGAATGCAACTAAAACTTCTAAAAGTATTGAAGGTGATTGTGGCGTGTGTTGTTCTTCATAATATGACTCTTCATCTTGATGACTACATCGTGGAATATGATGAACATGAACAAGAAGAAAGTGATGAACCATTACCTCAATTATCAAATAACCAAAATTTTGCTGTCAGAACATCCATGGTACAAAATTATTTTAACCAATAAAAGTGTAAATATGTACTACAATACAAAAATTGTAGGCATTGTAATATTTTTAATTATCCTAAATTTATGAATTACATACAAAATCACAGATGGGTAGGTATTTACAATAATTATGGTAACTTAAAAAAAATTTTACACAGGTAGAGTTGTATGTAGCAATCACTTACATTATTTTTATCATAAACTAGCTTTTGCCAGCGGCTTCGCCCGCGTGGGTGTCGAAAATTATCCCACGGGAACGTAATATATGGACAAAAAGACGTATCCTATGTGATAATCCCGGTTACAAACTATCTGTTTGCCATATTTCGTCCAAATCCGTTCAGCCGTTTTTACGTGATTGAGTAACAAACATCTAAACATACAAACTTTCACATTTATAATATTAGTAGTATAGTGGGAAATACGACTAGCTGTCGATCGCGGCTTCGCTTGCGTTCATTTGGAAGTTGACAATCAATTCGGGTGGGACTCTGCTTATAATAATATAATTCAATCGTGATTCGAAAGACAGGTCATCTATTATCATAAGAACGTTATTGTTGTTTTCCTCGAGAACAGTACTTTTTTTCGGGATGAGAGGTACAGTATGACCGTTACTGTACACCTGCCAACGTATATGCAAAATTTCAGGATGATCGGTTCCGTGGTTTTGGGCTGAAAAGGTAACAAACAAATTTACTTTCGCATTTATAATATTAGTTAGGATCACAGCTACTCATTATAGTCATGACACCTAATATAGAATAAAAAGGTGCAGATTTATGTAATAATCACTAACAATTCGAAATCACAGCTATTCCTAATAAGTATTGCTCCTAATATAATAATAAAAAATAGGTGCTGTTATGTATTTTTCCCTTGCATTTAGAGATCACAGCACAATATTTCACAAATCACAGCTATTCGTAATAAGTACGCTTACTATAAATAAGGTAATTGACTACATCAAATCCCTATCAGCCTTTTCCAACTGCTTTTTTTTTTAAATTTGCATAGAAATGCAAAAATTGCAAAAATTTAGATTTGAACAGAAGAAGCATGAACTAGAAAGTTCATGCTTCTTCTGTTCAAATCTAAATTTTTGCTTCTCGTTTCTTTTTTTGGTAGTACACAAGTTCTATTTTTTTCTTAAAGTAATTTTTCTTTAGAGCTTCAGCTGAATGTTTTGGAAGAGATAAGTTATCTATTGTAGTTTTCTTTTCCGTTTGGGCACAAGTTTTCGTTTCCTTAACATAGGTACTGGATTAGGAGGTTCTGGTAGTGGATTGGATTCTGGTACTGGGTTAGAGTCTTCGAAAGTTACTGTGTCAATTTGTTCTCCTAAAAAATTAAATTTGTCGTTTATATAATACTATAAATGTACATCATTCTGTGGTGTATGAAAAGTATTGATCTATAGGTGCCCACCAAAATATTCAGCTGCTTCGTCATATGGATTCTCATCTGGACGTATTTGGTCATCTAAGACTGAAAGGATTTCATGCTCAGCATCGGTTATCATCGGAGTAAACGACCCACCACCAGTCTTCTTTAAGTTTTTCTAAAAAAGATTGATACCAAAGATTAAACCAACGTCCACAACCAACCAGATTTGATAATATCACTGCTGAGGGTGTCAGGTAACCTGCTCATTAGACCATTTCTTCTATAAATCCTTTGTTATAATGTTTTCATTTACGACTTTAACCTGGAAACCAAATAACACAATTAGCTGAATAAATTTAAAATGGTTTCATGATATTTTAATGTAAGGTAGTCGGCAATGAAACGTTACTAGTCGTATAATTACGTAAGTTTTAAATGAGATTTCTCATTTATGAACGGATTATGATTATTTTTAATAAAATGATAGATCTATGTATAAAACCATTTTTCCAGTTAGAATTATGTAAATCGAACCACGGGTTCCGAATTTATTGCAAATTGTATGTAAGGACAATGTACCAAACTACCTTTCCTAATAGTTTTTCTTCTAGAAACTTGTCATTCTTTAGTAGATATACTAAATTATTGTGTATAATCAAGGAATACATAAGGAATAAATATAAGCAAAAATTGTAAGGATCATGCGAAAAATAAACAAATAGATAAAGATTTCGCCTTAAAGAAAATTACGTGCAAAATCGGTTTAACAATCACGAGCGTCTGTGCGGTAAAGGTGGCCGATATAAACGGCGTGCTAATGCTGACACAAGCTAGTCGCAGCTCAGCCACCAAACAGGCAACATCAAAAGGAAGAAACAAGCGGAAACCTGAAGAAGTTTTTTATTTTGTCGCTTCTTCGAGTTCCGTCTCCCCGAGGTTTTTGTGGGTCGTAGTACATACACAACGCATTCAGGGGTGCGTGGTGACGTGTGTCGTCAGCAGAGTCGCTAGCCTCAGTGAGTAGGGAGCGCACGTCAATAATAGTGGTAGTCCCAGGGTGCGTGCAGGTGATGATCGCGCCCACCGTCCGCTACTAATAGGTTTAATACATACATTGTCATTATTTACCTCATTCTCATTTAAATGTTGCTCAGTCTGTATAGTTTTGTGGTGGATGGGACACTTCCACAACGTTTGTCTCATCTGAGAGTGTATTGAGGTACCTTTGCTTCTGAAAAATGTTTGTTAGTAGAGTATTTTATTTCAACTTCTTTGTTGTCTTTAGTTACACACATTCTACAAAAATATGGGAATGTATAGATAGGAGCAAGTGGTAATCTGTGGTGTCTATAGCTAAAGAATGATTCTATATTTATTATATGTATGCGTGTAAACAAACAGAACCAAATTTCCTTTGAAATTCATAAAAACGTTATGTATATTCACTATACGGATATACCTATTAGGAATATGACCAGTGTAGTTGAGTAATGTGATATTGAAATAAAACACACACACAACACGACACGCAAACACGACATACGACATTAAATTTGTATGCTCACATTCTCATTTGCCGAATCTTTTCTTGCACGAGGCTTGATATTATTATAAAAATGTTTAAGCATAGTTTCATTCCTAGGCCCAGTCGTACAGAGGCTATTGAACTCTTTACTAATGGACTTCCAGGCTTCCATTTTCTTTTGAATAAAGTATGCCCCCGTCCTTTTGCACTCTATTACACTTTGGTATCTGAAGCAATAATAATCACAAACATCTAAATAACTAATGTGGTAAAATTATATTATGATAAATATGTTCCGTGTGGTGCCGGACGTAAAGAATAACACCATCCCTTTTCTTCCCGTGGGTGTCGTAGAAGGCGACTAGGGACTTACTACAGAATGAGCAGCAGCGTTCTCTATGCATTTGACCACCATACTGCGATCGCCAACCCGTCTGCCAAGCGTCGCGATTATGGAAAATCCTCCACTTTTGGGGGAGGCTTATGTCCAGCAGTGGACGTCTTTCGGCTGATATAATGATGATGTAACATTATAGGTTATTATTGACTTTGTTATTATTGAAAAAAGATTGTCTCTCTCCTCTAGAGTATAGTTTGGCGATCTCTTTTTCTTATCGATATCCATTTTAGTGGTAAAAATACTAACAGGATTCCAATAAAACTTGTGTTTATTTACTTACAGTTTGGCATTCACGATTCGGTGCAAACAAACACGTCAAATATTAAATTGCTAAAATATGCATTAGCAACTCTAATAATATAAATTTGTTGAAATTAATGCCGCTATTTAAAATTCTTTTACTTTTTAAGTCTGTTTTAAATTGTATAACAATAAAATGATTTAATATTTGAGTTTTTGAAAAGTACCGGTTTTTGTATGTAAATTGGAACGTGTTAGCTTTTTTTTTTGTTTTGGGTGGGAAATCATCAAATAACTTCTCCCGCTCTGGGTCTCCCGGGCGTGTCAGACTTTTACTGACTAAAACCGTGTTCCCTCAGTTGCCTGTATGCCAGGGGCCGCGGTATCTCTTTCGAACAACCCGCACCCCTGGCAGGCATCAGCCCTTGCGGGCCCCATCTGTTGCTGCTGACATCTCTTTGAGGCGCGCGTGGAACACAACGCGCCGTCGACCTGGGCTTGGTCTTTACCGGACAGCGAGCTACCCATTACTCGCCGTCCGCAAGCCCGTGCCTACGGTGGCCGGGAATCAGCCTGGGAACGTGTTAGCTTTGATCAGGAATCCTTAAGTAAATGATCAGTTGACTGTGGTTTGACGTAATTCAATTTTAACTTGTGAAACGCAAAATACTTAAGCATATACTTATGTATGTGAGAATACTCAGTTGAGATTTGCTACTTTTCTGAAATCAGAAACCGGGTGTCAGTCTTTTAATTTTGATTTCGACTAAGTTGTCAGTTTGTAAAAACACTACAAAATGAAAAATAACTTTAATTTCGGAAGTCGGTGACTTTGGATATGTATTTAAATTTTTTGTCACCGCCTTCCCAAATTAAAGTTATTTTTCATTTTGTAGTGTTTTTTCGGAAGTCCGTAGTTTTTTTTATTGTAAAAGTTTTTATTTTTCACATTTTTAGTTATAGTACCTACCCCACTAATTCGAAATTTCTTCATACTTGGGGTCAAAACAATGCATACAATCAAAATCAAAATCAAAAGTCATTTATTCAAATTAGGCTGAGAATCAGTGCTTTTCGAATGTCAAAATTACATGAGATAGTTCCCCAAAACGCTCGCCCTTCACCACTTCCTAGTGCTTTAGCTGTGAAGAAGAAGTGGCGCCACAAACTCCCCAGCAGAACAGCTGTCTGTTTAGTTAGATAGACTTGATTCTATACATAGGTAGGCAGAGTAATCAATATTTACGCGATAGCAGCAATCGCGGTTGATTTACTGTTATATTTTGAAGAGTTCCGTTGTCTGTCTCCGAAACGCATCATCAGATCTAGATGAAATTGAAATGAGACCACACGGAAAGCACCAGCTTTGAAACAAAAAAGAATCATCAAAATCGGTTCACCCAGTGGAAAGTTCTGAGGTAACAAACATAAAAAAAACATACAGACGAATTGAGAACCTCCTCCTTTTTTCGAAGTCGGTTAAAAAGAACTGCATTTCTCTTAATATTGGGTTCTTAATTCAAAAACTGGCTTGGTGGTTTAAACCTGATCTAAATAAAAACCTTGTTATATAATAAGTGGGTTTATGTTGGTCACCTACTTGCATATATGTACTTAAAACTTTTTTTATTTTATTCTTAGTAGTTGTCGCCCTGTGTTCGAAATCCACCATAATTCATTTAAAACCTAGATTTGTAATGCGTTAGTATTTAAAAATATTAGCTTTCTTTTCCTTCTCCAAATAAACTATAACTGTGCCTCATACTCCTCCGTCCGCGTAATTTTCGTAACTAGGGGCACAAAGTTTTTGCTTCACGTAATATACACCGTGAAATTTTCATGGTAACAACCATCCATTCCCGCAGCGAAATGGTTTTGTCTTGGTCATACAACAGTTTTATAAACAAATAAAATATTAGAAACAAAAAATGGCAGATTAACTATTGTGAAAAATCACCACTTGCGAGAGTTTATTTTGCTTTAAACATTTATGCATCGCTGTTCCCTTTGTCAGCGGGGCGTGCGATTCGAGTAGTATCTACCAGTTACCTCTAGTGTTACTATTGAGTATTGTTTTATCGAGTTGATGAATATTTTTTTAATTATTTTAAAACAAAATATATTATTACTGTATGCTTCGAAAGTACTCCTTATGGCAAGTTGTTCTGCCGCGGGAAAACAACCATTTGAATTTAGATAGATATAATGTTAGGTCACTATAATCATAGAGCTGTTGTGTCATCATCTGCCTAGCCTTTTCCCAACTATGTTGGGGTCGGCTTCCAGTCTAACCGGATGCAGCTGAATACCAGTATTTTACATGGAGCGACTGCCTATCTGACCTCCACAACTCAGTTACTGGGTAATACGATACCTCTTGGAAAGACTGGTTGTCAGACTTTCGGGCTTCTGACGACCCGTAACGACTGTCAAAGACCTACAAATGACAGCCGGGACCAACGGCTTAACGTGCTTTCCGAGACACGGAGAGGTCTTGGTATGTTAAGATGGTCACCCATCCACGGACCAACCGCGGCAAGCTTAGCTTAACCTGATCGATCGATCCGTACGGCTAATATTACTTAGCCACAACCCCTTTGTGTATTGCGTAATATCCTAATTGATGAACGTTGGTAATCATAATAACCGCGTTCACAATTAATTGGCACAAGTCAGCTGACTACATCTTGTAAGTGTTGAGGAACATGTGATCACTGGCTGGACCAATTATTAATCAGCTGTGTAATTATAGTTATAATTGTTCGCATTGTCCGTAAGTCGTGTAGGCGTATTTTTATCGCAGCGTTATTTTTTCGCGCACTGTATTTTCAACTCTCGGTATTGAGCCGAGCATTTAGAATCCAGTGGGCGATAAAATCCCGCTGCGATATTTTTACGTCCTTGCGAACGTGGTCGATCGTGTTTGCAGAGATGTATGTACTACACACATCTTCAATTACATCGTTGAAGGAGAACATCGTGAGAAAACTGTACTTATCAATAACTAGATTCTGCCCGAAATTTAGTTCGCTTGAAATTTCTTGTTTTAACATAACATATATCCTACATGTAGCATCGCATCGCCCTGTCACGATATTAATTATTTTTCTCTTAGCGTTCTTTATAACTTTATTGTCTTTTTACTCGTCCCCTTAGGGTCATAGCGTGATGTTAAATAACCTATGGTCTTCCTCAAGTATTGGGCTATCAAATGCAAAAATTTAAATCCGACAGGTAGTTAGGTACTCCCTATATAAATAAAATAAATAAAAATAACCTTTATTTTTTCAGACCTTTTCTATATAAACTAATTCTTATAAACTAATCAAACTTAATAAATTAATCCTTACTAAAATTATAAATGCGAAAGTAACTCTGTCTGTCTGTCTATCGCGCTTTCACGCCAAAACTACTGAACCGATCGTCATTAAATTTGGTCGTCAGAGATACAGCCTGGGATATGGAGGACATAGGCTACTTTTTTACGCGATAACCGACACCCACGCGAGCGGAGCCGCGGGAAAAAGCTAGTTTCATATATTCTTAACTCTAATATTAGCAGATTAGCTATTATCAGCTATTATCTATAAATACTATTACCATTATCATCCATTTCCATTATATTACTATTATCTATATATACTTATTGTCTTGCGACATAGGCCTCCTCTGTTTCCCTCCACTTACTCCTGCCTAGAACTGTTCTCCGCCAACCTTTTGGCAGATCGTCCTCACACTCCAATTCCACCTTTTCATCTGTCTTCCTCTACGTCTTTTTCCGTCCCTTGGGTAGCATTCTGTGACCCCTACATACAAACAAACAAAACTCCTTTATAATGTTAGTATATAAATTAATATAAGCCTAAAATCGGAGGCGGATTGGCCGGCCTGGAATAATCGTGGTGATCAATGCTCGTGCTTTCTCTATATGAAAATAGCCTTTTGCCCTGCAATGGGAAAATAATTTGCTGGTATTTTATCCCACCTCTCAAACCCAAGTAAAGATGACTGTTTTTACTTGAAAGCTCTTTCCTTTCTCTTAACTTAACGACTCATTAGGCAGGCGATACGTTAACGTTTGCATCTAGTGTGTGCTGGTGAACTTGGGTTTTGTAGGCCTGTCCTTGCCTCAGATTTTTTTGAACACTTCTCCTCAATGTCCTACATATTACATGTTGAAGTGTCGAAGAAGGTTTATAGTACTCCTCAGTAAATGTGGCGAGAAATACTGTCTGGTGCCTCAAAGCGAGGTTTTGATTTTCACAGAGTTAGCTACACTGCTACATACGAACATATCGTCGGCGTCACTGCAGGACCTTGTGTCTAAATTTTTTGACGAAATCCATTTTTTCATCAAAATGGATAAATTTAGTAGCCTACCGTCTAGTGGCAAAACATTGAGGTAGCTAGTCAGCACGCACGGTCAGTAAAACAGACGAATCTAAGACTCCAGGACACTTGTTTGTGTTACTATTTAGAGGGTTTTTATTCTCTCCTGTAAAAAAGGATGTTGTGCATTGACAAGGTCCTCAACTGACGCCGACGATGTAATGAAACTCTTTACTGAACGGTTTGCAAAACGCTGACAAAACCAGAATGTTTTTTTAGTTATTGTCTCGTTTCAACACACTTAGAAAAATGTCATGTGCAAACAGAAATATGAGGAAAAAATAAATACACAGCTTCGTGATTGTAATAAAAGTACTTAAAACATGAGAAAGATTTTGTGAGCAAGACAGAGAGAGATATATCATTCTTCTCTCTCGTGTAATGAAATGTGCTTAAACGTCACGCTTCCTTGAAACTTCACTCTCAATTTTCGTCCAATTATCAAATCTCTGCCTAAACTTTTGATTTTAATGATAAACACGCACCAATGACAAAATACTGTAACATGACTCACAACCAACTACAACGAAGAACAAACTCGGACTGACATAACGCAGATAATCAAATTACATTATTGTTGGTCTATAAAACGTAATATTCTTGCCAAATGCCACTTTTGAGGCGCGTTCGCTACATAATAACAACATTCAATAAGCGTATATACGTAGATAATGCCCCAGCATAACAGAACTGGATAGACTGAAATTACACAAGGCCACAATTTACTAGTGTATTTAGTTAGCCATGCCATTAGCCAATAAAATTAAATCGTAGTATTCGTAGCATAGTTGCGTAGACAAACCGGAGCGTAGCCATTGCTACGCGGGCTACGTTGCTACGCAGCTACGCGCCAGTATTTCTAGCAATCGTTGTAATTAGTCCATTTTTCTAATACCTTGAATGTTCGAAATGTGTAAAAACGAACATCGTAATTGCAAAAAAAATATCAGCTGTTATTTTACGTTCTGATTGTGAATGTTCTTCTTTATCTATGCTTTCTAAACTTCAACAAACTACAACATACGTAAGCTATACACCATACGTAGACTACACTACGTAACTACACGTACACTACTACGTAAACGACAACACACGTAGACTACACCATACGTAAACGACAACACACGTAGACTACAAACTACAACACTCGTAAACTACAACATACGTAGTCTACAAACTACAACACTCGTAAACTACAACATACGTAGTCTACAAACTACAACACTCGTAAACTACAACATACGTAGTCTACAGACTATAACACTCGTAAACTACAACATACGTAGTCTACAAACTACAACACTCGTAAACTACAACATACGTAGTCTACAAACTATAACACTCGTAAACTACGACATACGTAGTCTACAGACTATAACACTCGTAAACTACAACATACGTAGTCTACAAACTACAACACTCATAAACTACAACATACGTAGTCTACAAACTATAACACTCGTAAACTACAACATACGTAGTCTACAAACTACAACACTCGTAAACTACAACATACGTAGTCTACAGACTATAACACTCGTAAACTACAACATACGTAGTCTACAAACTACAACACTCGTAAACTACAACATACGTAGTCTACAGACTATAACACTCGTAAACTACAACATACGTAGTCTACAAACTACAACACTCGTAAACTACAATATACGTAGTCTACAAACTATAACACTCGTAAACTACGACATACGTAGTCTACAAACTACAACACTCGTAAACTACACCATACGTAGTCTACAAACTATAATACTCGTAAACTACGACATACGTAGTCTACAAACTACAACACTCGTAAACTACAACATACGTAGTCTACAAACTACAACACTCGTAAACTACAAAATACGTAGTCTACAAACTATAGCACTCGTAAACTACGACATACGTAGTCTACAAACTACAACACTCGTAAACTACAACATACGTAGTCTACAAACTACAACACTCGTAAACTACAACATACGTAGTCTACAAACTACAACACTCGTAAACTACAACATACGTAGTCTACAAACTACAACACTCATAAACTACAACATACGTAGTCTACAAACTACAACACTCGTAAACTACAACATACGTAGTCTACAGACTACAACACTCGTAAACTACAACATACGTAGTCTACAAACTACAACACTCGTAAACTACAACATACGTAGTCTACAAACTATAACACTCGTAAACTACAACATACGTAGTCTACAAACTACAACACTCGTAAACTACAACATACGTAGTCTACAGACTATAACACTCGTAAACTACAACATACGTAGTCTACAAACTACAACACTCGTAAACTACAACATACGTAGTCTACAAACTATAACACTCGTAAACTACGACATACGTAGTCTACAGACTATAACACTCGTAAACTACAACATACGTAGTCTACAAACTACAACACTCATAAACTACAACATACGTAGTCTACAAACTATAACACTCGTAAACTACAACATACGTAGTCTACAAACTACAACACTCGTAAACTACAACATACGTAGTCTACAGACTATAACACTCGTAAACTACAACATACGTAGTCTACAAACTACAACACTCGTAAACTACAACATACGTAGTCTACAGACTATAACACTCGTAAACTACAACATACGTAGTCTACAAACTACAACACTCGTAAACTACAATATACGTAGTCTACAAACTATAACACTCGTAAACTACGACATACGTAGTCTACAAACTACAACACTCGTAAACTACACCATACGTAGTCTACAAACTACAACACTCGTAAACTACAACATACGTAGTCTACAAACTACAACACTCGTAAACTACAACATACGTAGTCTACAAACTACAACACTCGTAAACTACAACATACGTAGTCTACAAACTACAACACTCATAAACTACAACATACGTAGTCTACAAACTATAACACTCGTAAACTACAACATACGTAGTCTACAAACTACAACACTCGTAAACTACAACATACGTAGTCTACAGACTATAACACTCGTAAACTACAACATACGTAGTCTACAAACTACAACACTCGTAAACTACAACATACGTAGTCTACAAACTATAACACTCGTAAACTACGACATACGTAGTCTACAGACTATAACACTCGTAAACTACAACATACGTAGTCTACAAACTACAACACTCATAAACTACAACATACGTAGTCTACAAACTATAACACTCGTAAACTACAACATACGTAGTCTACAAACTACAACACTCGTAAACTACAACATACGTAGTCTACAGACTATAACACTCGTAAACTACAACATACGTAGTCTACAAACTACAACACTCGTAAACTACAACATACGTAGTCTACAGACTATAACACTCGTAAACTACAACATACGTAGTCTACAAACTACAACACTCGTAAACTACAACATACGTAGTCTACAAACTATAACACTCGTAAACTACGACATACGTAGTCTACAGACTATAACACTCGTAAACTACAACATACGTAGTCTACAAACTACAACACTCATAAACTACAACATACGTAGTCTACAAACTATAACACTCGTAAACTACAACATACGTAGTCTACAAACTACAACACTCGTAAACTACAACATACGTAGTCTACAGACTATAACACTCGTAAACTACAACATACGTAGTCTACAAACTACAACACTCGTAAACTACAACATACGTAGTCTACAGACTATAACACTCGTAAACTACAACATACGTAGTCTACAAACTACAACACTCGTAAACTACAATATACGTAGTCTACAAACTATAACACTCGTAAACTACGACATACGTAGTCTACAAACTACAACACTCGTAAACTACACCATACGTAGTCTACAAACTATAATACTCGTAAACTACGACATACGTAGTCTACAAACTACAACACTCGTAAACTACAACATACGTAGTCTACAAACTACAACACTCGTAAACTACAACATACGTAGTCTACAAACTACAACACTCGTAAACTACAACATACGTAGTCTACAAACTACAACACTCATAAACTACAACATACGTAGTCTACAAACTATAACACTCGTAAACTACAACATACGTAGTCTACAAACTACAACACTCGTAAACTACAACATACGTAGTCTACAGACTATAACACTCGTAAACTACAACATACGTAGTCTACAAACTACAACACTCGTAAACTACAACATACGTAGTCTACAAACTATAACACTCGTAAACTACGACATACGTAGTCTACAGACTATAACACTCGTAAACTACAACATACGTAGTCTACAAACTACAACACTCATAAACTACAACATACGTAGTCTACAAACTATAACACTCGTAAACTACAACATACGTAGTCTACAAACTACAACACTCGTAAACTACAACATACGTAGTCTACAGACTATAACACTCGTAAACTACAACATACGTAGTCTACAAACTACAACACTCGTAAACTACAACATACGTAGTCTACAAACTACAACACTCGTAAACTACAACATACGTAGTCTACAGACTATAACACTCGTAAACTACAACATACGTAGTCTACAAACTATAACACTCGTAAACTACGACATACGTAGTCTACAGACTATAACACTCGTAAACTACAACATACGTAGTCTACAAACTACAACACTCATAAACTACAACATACGTAGTCTACAAACTATAACACTCGTAAACTACAACATACGTAGTCTACAAACTACAACACTCGTAAACTACAACATACGTAGTCTACAAACTACAACACTCGTAAACTACACCATACGTAGTCTACAAACTATAATACTCGTAAACTACGACATACGTAGTCTACAAACTACAACACTCGTAAACTACAACATACGTAGTCTACAAACTACAACACTCGTAAACTACAACATACGTAGTCTACAAACTACAACACTCATAAACTACAACATACGTAGTCTACAAACTATAACACTCGTAAACTACAACATACGTAGTCTACAAACTACAACACTCGTAAACTACAACATACGTAGTCTACAGACTATAACACTCGTAAACTACAACATACGTAGTCTACAAACTACAACACTCGTAAACTACAACATACGTAGTCTACAAACTATAACACTCGTAAACTACGACATACGTAGTCTACAGACTATAACACTCGTAACCTACGACATACGTAGTCTACAAACTACAACACTCGTAAACTACAACATACGTAGTCTACAAACTACAACACTCGTAAACTACAACATACGTAGTCTACAAACTACAACACTCGTAAACTACAACATACATAAACTACAACATACGTAAACCACAACACACGTAAACTATAACACACGTAAAAAACAACAAATCTACGTAATCTACAATATAGGTAGACTACAAAACATCTTAACACTCTCAGTAAAAGCACAGATAGAGAAGACCGTCATAAACCCAGAGCAGCTTATAACGCATTGTTTTTATAAAGTACTTTTCCACTTCGGCGTTCAAAATTGATTTTATATGAACCATCAATCATTCACTAGTTTCAGGTGGAAGTTGCTGGCTCAATCAGTTTCAGTGCTCATAACACCTTAAGCGAATATCGCAGCACCTGCATAAGACGATGTGGTACCTAGGCGGACTAACCGAGCGCTTTGAAACAGCTATCTTGATAGAACATGTCTCCTGAGATTAATAGATGCCACCCAGTAGTTAGCGATACTCGCTCCTGTGACATGATACTTAGGATAAACATCAATGACATTGAATGCGGGCAGTATAATTATCAGGGGACCTAAAAACGCTACATTAAGCGATTCCTCTAAAAGCAATTCATTTCCTGAATTCGTTCCTGAATGCTCTTCTTATTTTGTTCTTTTTTATCATCTTTTTATACCATGTTTTACAGCAAATAAATATTATTCTATTTCCCTATGCTTCTGCTATTTGACATTTTACTTTAATACAGAAATTCTTTTGGTGACCATTTTACGAATTTCCAGATGAATTGCGTGCTGTATATGCAGATAATATTATGAATTGTCAGTTTGTGACCATTTTACGATTTTAAATATGATTCATAGTATTATCCTATTATAATTCTGCCAAAGCGGCCTTTTTAGCCGCCCTGAACTGTGTTTAAGAGCTGTCATTGGTGCCGATTCTCTTGTACACCGAACTAAACTAACTAAACTATCACTAAAATTCCTTACTTTTGGCTATGAGAATCTTAAAGCTATTCTGCAAAAATATCTCGTAATTTAAAAATAATTTTGACACAACTAAAATCGAATTTGACAAACGCGACTCCACGTTTGCCCTACCCCGTGATTTTTTTTAGAGCCGGAATCGCGCAGGGGGGGCAGCCTCGACGTGTTTTAAATGGATTTTTTTTACTTTTTGTATCGAAAATATGAAAAATTATTACCTACATGTTGAGTTTTAGAGGTGTATGGGGTCTTATAAAGGGGGTCGAAATTTTCATTATTTTCACGATAGGACACACCAATTTCGAGATATAATCATAAAATGATCAATAAAACCCTCTTAGTTCATATAACCTCATTAAAAACTATTTAATTAAATATCAATGATTAGGATGTTCAACATACAATCTGGCACTGGCCTGCAAAAACGTGAGAACATTTAGAATTTTGCGGTATTTCCTGGCGCTTCCCGCTTAAACATAAACGACGAAATAGAGGTGTACCATAGTCCACATATGTCACAGTGTACACATAAATATGTTACAGTATACCCACACATTTGAAGTCTAATATATCAGTTACTAGCTACGCTGTGGCGCAGCGCACGTTGCACATTTGTCTTAATTTCTCGCCTCCCCGAAGTCACACACTGATTTTTATACAAATAAAAGAAGAAAATATGGTTCCGAGTATGAGGAAGTTTATTACTGGGTTGTTTTGATGTGTTGGGATTAAAATTTCAAATAAGGAAGCCAGTTTTCATGTATGCAACTGTTATTTGGCGCGCTGTTTTTATTGTGAGGCAATGCAATTATTTTTTAAACCTTTGTAAAAGTAAAATTTAATAATAATAATCACACCAGTCAGTTTGTAGACCAGTATCAGATTTTACGTTGAATAAAATATGATTAACGTCCTAAAAAATATGAATTTACTGAATTACAATCACGAAAATTGTCAATACAACTCGCTAAGTTCATTTAACCGTATGGAATGAATGAATATTTCATTAAAAAATAATTCAATGGGATTAAATAAACTTAGAGGGATTTTTATGATTTTAATTATGTAAATACATACCTACGTGTTACGGTTGCGAATCATATTTGTTCACAAACCTGACGCTGCCCTGCAGGGTTAGCACAAGAACCGTAGACAAGCGTTTTGTCGTCGGAATAGTAGACAAAAATGACGTTTCCGTTTTTCACCGAGAAATTGTCTACATTTTTCGGTAAAAAACTGACAATTTCTTTCTATAGCAGAGTAGAAATAGACAACGTCATGCTAAGCCTGCAGTAAATTGCAAAAACTGTAACAAAAATTAAATTTCGAAGTAAATTCCTGTGGTGTTACCACACAGAAAATAAAACAATGGTATGGTTATAGTAGTTACTCTCTCAACATGTAACTTTAGTCAAAGTATGCATATTAATAACACAACATTAGGCAATGGTTAAACGGGCTAGTGTTTGCACAGCCATTGAACAATGGAACAGGGGAAGTCTACACTTTGGCTTTCAGTACAAATTCCAATAGTTACTAGCAAATAGTGGCAGGTAAACTAAGTTATTGGGATTGGAAATCGAGTATAGGAACTTTAATTAATTATTCATTTAGGTACCTGCTTTACAGGGAGAAAAGGACTGGTTTACTCGGTACAAATTAGACGAGAAAAACAAAAAAAAAATGGCAAAATGTAGATGAATGAAGTTTCTCTTTTGTTACAACCGTTTTTTTGTCTAGCCTATATTTTCCCGCCGATGCGCAAATGACTCCCCCTTTATGTTATGGTGCATTAAGTTTTAAACATTATTTTAGTATTTTTTTAGACTCAAGAATAGAGATAAACCATGTTATCATATTATCGACGTTATTTCAATGCATTGAGCAATCATTGTTTCAATGTCCACCTACTTTCCCATTCCCTTCATTCCCCAAACAACACACGAGTATAGCATCTGTTTTTTTGGTATTTAATTGGTACTAAAACGACCACAAACTACTCTATTAATCCATTCAGAATGAAGACAGCGGCTTTTTGATAGTGCTCTCTGGTGCATCAAAGCAAACTTTTGGATAGATTTTCACAGAGCTACCCACACTATACATACAAACATATTATGAAACTCTTTACTGGACCGTTTTCGTAGTTCGCAACAAGACAAAAACATTTGTCAAACGCTGACAAAGCCAGGTTGTTTTGTTAGTTTTTGTTGCGTCGCAACACCCTTAGAAATGTGTCCAGTGAACTCCAGTGCATACAGAAATATAATGAGCTAAAAGCTATGACATACCTACGTTATGTAAAATCTAAACAAAAATAAAATTCCTTCAACCCCGTTCAGCGAAATTTTCTCTCAAGTGATTTTTCCACCCGAATTGCTAATTCTGCACGAAATATCGCTCGCGAAAATAATAATTTAATTTTTAATTTGCTAGTGGTGAGGCTATGAAGAAGTGGCCGCGTTTCGATGGTAATTCCGGGGGTCTAAATTTTCGTAGTCGGGGCCAAGGGGTACGGGGGTGTTGGGGGTTCCATGTTGCATTTACAGGTGGGCGATTCCATTTGCCGCCGTAATGAAACTTTGATCGGGCAAATCAATTGTGTTAGAGGGTCACCTGCGGTGTGGGCTAGCCTGTCGTTGGAACTGGTTAGTAGGTAGGGTGGCTATACTGATAATGAAATCTGCTGCTGATTTGCGGTTCGAAAGCTATGAAGACGTTGAGCACATCTGAAATGAGGACTTAAATGATCTTTTGCGAGCACCATTCCGCCTGCCAGGTGCTACCTAGCAGCGTAATCTGCCTATAATATTTCCACTGCAGGGACACAAGCCTCCTCATTGTGAGAGGGAGTGGGCCGTAATCCACCACGGGGACACAGTGCTGGTTGGTAGATGTCACATGTCTTCAAATTTTTGGTTCTAGGTCATGCTGGATTTCTCACGATGTTAACCTTCACCGTAGATACAATAAGATCTATTAAAACAACCATTCGTTGAAGCAAATATAAAACGCGGACATTAAACGAACGGTGTATTTCTCAATTTATTACCTACCCATAAAGATATTGGATGTTGACAGAAGCTTTAACGCTGTTTCGCCGAACGTCAGCGGTTCTTTGTTTTTGCCGTAACAATCACCTTTCGGCGAGGCAGCGCTTTCAAACGCTGGAAAACAAATCCTTTCTCCTGAAGGACATTTTGACAGCCGGCCCAGCGTGGAAACGCTGCGAATAAAGACTCGCAGAATTCACGGTACAATTTTCTGTTAATATACAACATTTTTGTTCAAGATTTCATGAAAAACTATGAGAAATTGAGCCCAACTCACTTTATAAGCGTTCTTTATTCAACGTTTACCTAGCGCGCCAAATCCCTTAATCTGTGGCGCGTCAGCGTTATTTTTAATAAAGCGGCAAAATAATTTCGCAGGTGCTCGCTCGATGTGCAGCTAAATACAGTTGCAGGTGGAGGTGGGGGAGCGGATCGATACAGAACGCTGCACGCCCCCTTATGTTCACCAATTGTTCGAATTTCAGTATTGGCTCATTGAAATATTGTGTAACCTGTGGAGCCACAGAGCCAGTGATTTATTCATTAGTCCTATTTATGGCAGCGGTACTCTAATGCCTTGCATTCCGACTAAATCCTTTGTTCATTGCGCCACAATGGCAAAGGGAATAAATAAATGTCGTGCTTAATGGCCCCGATTAAGAAATCGCGCCGTACGGAGAAGTCAGGTGGGCGTTACCTTCGTCCAGAATATTAACTACCTTTCTAGAACTATTTCTACATTCAATTGTCTCTGCAGAGCCACTTACTACATTAGCTGATTTTCTTTGTCTTTTTTCTTTTAAAATATACTCAGTTGTGGAACTGAATTGCTTTTTTCGCATTCTGGACGTCGCGTGGACGCAATACTAGGACAGGATTAAAAATCAAGACCATTTTATAAGCGTACTTATTTTATAATACTAAACAAAATGTTAACTGTAGATGGTAATATGTTAGGGGCCGGCTTTCATACACAAATGTCCTACACATCTGAGGAATATTTCTGGGCAGCCAGCGGCAATCTGTGCCCCAACAGAGACGACGATATATATCTGTTTGTACATCACCAACAGTGATAAATGGCTGTCGCACTGAAATGTCTTCAGTTTCCAAAACATTCGGAGTTTCGGAGCAAGCCTTTGTGCTAACTAGTACATAGGAAACTTGACGAGACCTTTGTTGTAGAAGTTGACATCTACGCGAATCAGGCGTAGGATGGAGCCTTGAGAAGTCTTACGACTGACACTCACGATCGACTTTTAATCGTTTAAGTTTCGTCGAGTACATTATACTTAGTAGAACTTGGTAATAGCTTAGAACTTGGAAGCTTTAATACCTATTTTGTTTTTGTAACATGAGGGTTGACAAGAAAACAATTCAGTCAATCATCCATTGTAAAAAAATACTCTTGTGGTCTGAAGCCTAATAACATTAGGGGTGTAATATCAGAAACTTATTAGCCGCTTACGACTTCGTATAGCCAAAAAATCCTAGTTACGAGATAATATTGGCTTTGCCCGCCTCCGCATAATGGACACGTGCCTTACCCTAATATTTACTTATCCCGGACAAAGATCTTGCTTCCAATTTTCATGGGCGACTCTTTGTTTATGTATTGGAAAATGTTTCTAAGGAGAATGATAAAAACGTATGTTATTGAGCGGGTAACTCCAAATTATGTTTGCTGTTGCTCATCGGGTTACCCTTTTTTATGTAAGTACGTATTCGTTCATTACGCTGCAGTCAATTCACCGAAGTACAGTGAGATATGTGTACAGAACAATTTTAGGCAAATAATTTAAGCAAATAACTTCGTAACAATTCGTTGTTATGCTGCTATTAAACTACTCGTATGTACGAGGGTTCATGCAGCGCTCTAATATGAATTTAAATAAGTTTATGATTGGGTGTAGCTTGTCGTTTGCACCCCCGCTGCAGCGCTGCAGCACTTGCATGAGCCCAGTTTAAGCTTAATTTGGGTGAAACGTACATTTTCAACAGTAATTTAGAACGTTAACGAGGGCTTGCGACTCCTGCTAGCGCTTGAGCGGTGATGCGCGCTTTCATTAACTATCTAAATTACGTGGCGACCAACTCACGATCGTACACACGGCTATACATCAAGCTATACATTTCCACTGAGTTAGTTTACACTGACCTCGCACTGTACGGAAATCCTATACAATGCGAGATCAGCTTACTGGAAATTTATAGCTTGATGTGTAGCTGTGTGTACGTTAGAATAAGATTTCGCGTTATATTTATTTATACCCTACGTTTGCGACGTTTTCGTCGTCTGCTGCAGGCGTGTAATTTATTACGGCGTAATGCACGAATCGGTATTGGTGCATTTCTGCATTTTCTGCAATGAAATCGTACGCCCGACCGCCGATCGTCTTATTTGATTCGATTGCGCGAGTAAGCAATATTTCACAGAGGACTTGCCATCCGCTGTATTTCGATTCTGTAAAATGCGAAGAAGTAATTTTAAATGGCCAATCTTGGTTTTTTTCTATTTTTATAGAACTTAACGCTACGTTTGCTCACGATTTTGCCGCGAAATAAATTGCAGGTACGTTGTATTTATTTTTTATTTTTCGTAGAGCACTTTCCGTAATAGCAGTACTGTAATAACTTGTACCTTGGTACCGACAGTAGTGTGCAATTAATGAAGTTTACCAATTAAAATATTCCATCGCGCAAAGTGTCGTGTTAATTTTGACGGATAAAAAAAGTTTCGGTTTGTGTAGTCTCGTGGGTTGCCGTGTGAACCACACGCTTGGGAAAATAGTGGCAGTGTTGGGCTAAATGTGGGAGGAACGTGGGCTTGCATTGACTTGGGAACGATACTATCCAAGCTAAAAATGGTATCAACCTAAACCATAAATGGTATCAGAATATAAACTGTGAGAAGCAGACGCACAAAAAGTCACTTCCGACAAAATAAAGATCCGAGAATGTTTTCAATTCAATATTAAGCTAATAAACAGACGATGGTGTCAGTATCTTCCATGGCTAATTATGTGAAATCTTCAAGGGACTGGAAGTCCTTAATTGCTTTAATACATTTTCAATGTAAAGTGAACAAACTTTATCTTTAGCCTGAGTTTCGTCGTGGCGTGACGGCCGCTCGGCTGCTGGGGGGCGCTCGTGATGCCTATGTATTCCTTGTTTCCTTCTCGACAAGGGTGGTATGAGTTCTTTTGTCCTTGTTTAGCGATGGCGAGTGATTTCACATTTTCACTCGCATTGAAATTTTAATATAAAAAATTACTCCGCCGTCAGCGGCAGAGCCTGAGTGACGTTTAATCTATTCCCACGACAAAAACTTAATTTCAGTACTTCAGGCGGCCTGTAATGTGCGCTTTTATAGTACATTTGTCGAGCACCGTTGATTTATTATGATGCTTAGTAAATTTGCATGTTATCTGAAGGAATTTGCTTGTAATTTGTCTTTCTTTACCGCGCCAAATTACAACGAAGCGAAACGAATTAATGTTGTTTATTACATTGTACTACAAAGACAAACGGATCGAATGAAATGAACGATAAATAAACTAGACGTAAACAGAAAAGTATTTCTATTAAGGAAAACAGTTTGACTAACGTTTTATTGAGTAAACAAGAGTGTCTGTGTATCTGCTAATAAAGTCTAATATCCGGATGACCAAGCTTTGCTCAGTTTTTTTTTTGGTTTGACGTTTTCTAAAAATGAAACCTAGCTAGATCGATTTATCTCCCCCGAAACCCTCTGCATACTAAATTTCATGAAAATTGTTGGAGCTGTTTCCCAGATTCAGATTATATATATACAAAAATTGCTCGTTTAAAGGTATTAGATAAAAGGGCGTACTTAGGACCAGTAGAACTGTTGATACTATGTCTATTGATTTGTTTTCGAATAAAAGCGTAACGATGTAGTAGGCGAGATGTTCCCACGGTGTGGAGTGTGGAGCGATATGTGCAGCTTCGAACTTATTCTACACAAATAATAATAAACTCGGCCATTAGCTCAGCTCGCCTCGGCCCGCCCACTTCAAACATCACGCTAACTCAGACGAGACGAGCACGAGACACGACGTGCGACCGCGTTATCTACCTATGCGACTCCTCATTTTACATAATGAAGTTAACTCGAGTACCAGCAACTTTGAGGTTTTATAATGTCATTATAATTTCAGTTTTAATGGAGCCAATGTTGTACACGTAGGTTAATTTTTTGTTAAGCTCAGTATTTTATCCTAAAATTTGGTACAAAATTGTGTAGACCACAAACTGGATTACAAAACCATTTTTCTTTAACAAAATTGGTGGTTATGTAAAATAGGTGCCTGTCTACGAATAAATTCTATGGTCTAAAGTGGGGTAACTCGTCTTTTGTTTGTAGGCTTTAATTAAAGGAGGTTTTGTTTCAATTAAATTAAGTTTCATTTGCACGACGCAAGAAAAAGTTCTTAATTGGCGGGAACCAAACACTTTCATTCAGCCTTTGATTGCTTTGACGATAGCTGGCGATAGATTGCGTACATAATTAGGGATAAATGATAAATGATTTTATTTCTGTAAGTAGGTTTGTACAAACACTTTTACACGTCAACAATATTTTTTAAACTAGATGAGGTCGGCGTTTCCTATCTGACTACTCTATGAAGATAGGCCGAAACAAACTCAGAGGTCACAGTCTCTTTAAAGTCCAGACATAATCTTGGTCAGATCATGTGATAACCATGTGGATTGGTGTCTGAAATGGTATTTTAAGAAAAGAACCACACAGATTGAGTGGACTTGTCCATTCAGTGCACGCATTTATCAGTAATCATGCAGCTCAACTCAGAATTTGAGGAGCTCAACGATTCGACGAACAATACCGAAGAAAGGACATTTGGGCAGGCCGCATAAATTACTTAAACTGCCAGACCATGATTAAAAGTAAATGAGAAAAAAAGGAACCAAACAAAAATTCAAAAAAACACCCACACAGGCATCAGATTCACAATAATTATAGCAATATAATACTTTACAAAGTACATATTTATGTCCTTGTTTAAATAAAATTCATGAATGTCAATGTGTACATATTAAAAAAAAAACAGAAATAATCGTGGTTAGATCATTTGAGGACCATGTAGATTGATTGTTGTCTAATATGGTCTTTTGAGGAAAGAACCACACAGATTGAGTGGACCTGTCCTGTCAGTGCACGCATTTGTCAGTAATGATGGAGGTCAACTTAGAACATAAGGAGCACAACGATTCGATGAACAATACCAAAGAACGGACATCTTACGACACCGCATAAAGTACTCAAACAATCAGATTAACATTAAAAATTAACTGAGAAAGAGATGAAAAACATAACAAAAAAAAAACGACCCACATGTCCTCACATTCACGATAATTGAAACAATAATAATATTATATTTCTCCAAGTAAATATTCATGTCAAATTGTATATAATAATCATCAAACGTCAAAGAGTTTGTAAAAACAAAAAACAACATTACGTATGCAAAAATTGGAGCAGCTCAATCCCAAGCTTTTCGTCCTCAATATAATCTTTAACGGTATAACTGATGACTTAATACATAGCCTAGGTATTTAACGCATAACATCACGCCTGTAATTCCCGAAGGGTACGTCAGAGGTGTACTCGCGTGTAGTACTCCCATATTTCGCCAGTTATGTTTAAGTCCCGTGAAAAAGGGGACGAGCTTATTGCCATCAACCGGGCACAAATCCGGACTCCAGGTAGCTACTGGGAAATCCCAAACGTAAAAACCAAATAAAACTATGCCCGACCAGGGAATCGAACCCAGGACCTCATGCCCAAACAGTAGCGCTTGCGACCACTAGGCCAACGAGGACGACTTTTATTACGCTGTTAAAAAATAGAATCGTTTTAATTAAGAATGTTATTTGACTACATGAATTTGTTGCATTTTAATGGCTGCCATGAATTTCTTACTTGCCAATCTGAGTGCATGCATAGTCTCATCATTCACATTTTCAAAGCTGTATTAGGGATGCCTCGTTACGACTTTTTTCCGATACCGATGCTGTTATAAAAATATCGGCGATACCGATACCGATACGCTTATTGATTTAAAAAATGAAGGTAAAATAAATAAAACACAAGTCAGGTTATTTTGTATTAATGTAATACGAACAAATAACAGGAAAAACTAAATAAAACCGTTTATAACTATAGACATGTTAAGATTAGTTAATAGTATATTTAGCATAGTTAGTTCGTGCCTCGTTTGCAACGAAATAGATGAGATAATACCCGCGTTTACATTACATTTTTAAAGCGCGAAATTTGAAAAGTATCTTTGAATCGGCCATCAAAATATCGCCGATGCCGATATATCGGCAAACTTCGAGTATCGCCGATATATCGGCATCGGTATCGGTATCGGATGCATCCTTAAGCTGTGCTTTGTGTTTTTTATAGAAAGTGTTTTTATTTTTAACATGAATTGGATGGGCAGGTGCGCCATGAGAATGGTTGTATTCGCTGATAAAAGTTTACATTAAACCAAGTGTTAATAACTGCTTAACACTGTTGATTACATAGCCACTTAGGAGATGTAAGTACCTAATCAGACAGTTGAGCTGCTGGGGGGATTGTTCCGCCACTTTTTCTTCCCAGCTAAAGCACTAGGAAGTGGTGAAAGGCGGGCGTTTTGGGGGACTGTCTTATGTAATTTTGACGTTCAAAAAGTCTAAATTCTAAGTCTAATTTTAATGAATGACTTTTGAACAATCAACAATAGACTTACAATACTAATGAATAACGTTATAAATACGCAAATATTGATGACAATATTTGCGTATTTAGTTAGTTTCCCAAAATGGGTTTTATATGAATAAAACCCATTTTGGGAAACTGCAATTGTTGCAAATCTTTCTACATTTATATAAATTATTTTCCCATTATTGCACGTTCACGGAGTAATTCATAAGAGGCACGGAATTCCATTCCAGTCTTTATGTAGTAATTACTGCAATTAGTAGACAGCTGTACGATATTTGTGTTTGTAATTAAATAATCATACGTTTGAAATTGCACCTACCTACTGCTGTGGGAACAAACCTTTAGTTTACAAGATAAAAGATGTTTGAAGTTTTTAAAAGGGTCAGTAACTATGGAGTTTCTCGCCCATTCTTCTCCGTGCGAAACTACGTTTTGGCATTTCGGTTTTAAGACCTGTAACTATAACTATTTGTAACTCTCATGATATCGGAAAAAGAACTTTGTAAGCACGACACAATGATTCAATACAAAATTAAGTTGATGTGTCTGTCAGATTTATTATTCAACCTTTGTCAAAACAAACACGACACTAATAAGCCACGAATGAGCAGAATGTGTGATCGTGTCTCAGGAATCTTCTCTCGGGTGGCGTGTGACATTTCACTTATAGCATACGATCTATGCTATAAGCAAATATGTCACACCACTATGCTATACCATAGAACATTGTTCCACAATGCGGATCGAAACCACGAGTTGACACAGTATATGAGGTGAAGATTACAACCATCAATTATTCAGACTAATTGCGTCTATTATGAAACTTTAATGACCGCATAAATGAATGAATAAGCGCTTCCTAGCGTCTCTACTATGGATAGTATAGGGTTCATTTCCCGGTCTCTGTAATCATTGTTCTTTGACAGTGTTGTAGAATAAATAATAGTTTAAAAAAACACGCTTTAAAAACCAAACTAAAAAGTAGAAAATAATTTAATTCTATTAAAAAGTGTGGGGTGCTTTTTGAGGTATTTTTATAATCAATTAATATCAAGCATCCCACGCTTTTTAATAGAATTAAATTATTTTCTACTTTTTAGTCTGGTTTTTAAAGCGTGTTTTTTTAAACTATTATTTATTTTCTATTTTTAGTTTTACTAACTACAAAACCGTGTTTTTTTTTTTTAATTATTGAATTGTCATAGGTCCTCGATAAGTCTACAAAGTTTAAATGAAATCTAACCATTTAAAGTGGGTCAAAATAGCGTCCAAAGGAGTCGGTTACATACAAACAAACATACAAGTGAAGCTAATATAAAGCGTGTAAAAATCAAGTTTTTATAGGTATTAAATTATTATGGACATATATGAAGCGAGACATGACACCTACACCACATAAGTATCATTTAAACATAAGAGTTGAGAGTTCCTATTATTTTTGTGCGCGTGATTCTTTACGTATCTGCTCTTGGGTGTCACATGTCTGATTCCTATTAAGTACTTAATGTCATTGTTTAGAAAATTATTCTCTTGTATTTCGAAATGCAAATTTTAAAACATAGCATTGGAATTTTTAATTTTTCGAATGAATTTCACGACAAAAAATTTCATCATCATCATCATTTCAGCCGGAAGACATCCACTGCTGGACATAGGCCTCCCCCAATTTGGGGGGCTTGCCATAATCGCCACGCTTGGCAGGGGATGGCGAAAGCAGTATGGTGGTAAAATGCATAGAGAACGCTGCTGCCAATTCTCTAGTAAGTCCCTTAGTCGCCTTCTACGACACCCACGGGAAGAAATGGGATGGTGCTATTCTTTACGTCCGGCAGCACACGGAACAAAAAATTTAGTAATCCTTTTTATAAAATCGTGAGAAGTTTATCAACGCCTAGTCCGTTCCTAACTGTGTTGGGTTTGGTCTCCAATCTAACCGAATGCAGCTGAGTTTGAGTATTTTACATGAAGTGATTGCTAATCTGACCCCCACAACCACGTTATTGGATAAACGATACCGCTTGGTTGTCAGAGTTTCGGGCTTCTGACGACTTATAACGACTGTCGAAGTGTTACGAATGACGGCCGGGACCAACGGTCTAGGTACGAAGGGGTCTTGGTATGTAAACATCACCCATCCACAGATCAATCGCGGCACGATCAGACCTGAACGAACGACCCGTGCGGCTGTTGTGTGGTGAAGGGCGGGCGATTTGGGGGACTGTCTTATGTAGTTTCGACGTTCAAAAAGTGCTGACTCTCAGCCTAGTTTGAATAAATGACTTTTGATTTTGATTGATTACTTAACCACAAGCCCCTTAGCACAAAATAGGTAAAAATTCCTAAGTTACGGTTATATAAAAAGTTACGATCCTTTTGTAAATATAGAACCTGCAACTCCTGCAAGTAGTGCAAACAATATCTTGGATGTGGCAACAACAAACACTTTAGTAATTGCTTTACAAAACCTAGAACGCGGTGGCCACAAAACTGTTATAGAATCGAAAGACTTACAAAATAAATAAAACGGAACACCGAATAACAAACCGGGGCAGAATTTCAACTAGCCAACACGAGGCTATGTAGGTAACGGTTCGACGGAAAATATGTATAGATGAAAACTCCTATTTGTTTTATGTTTCATAAAAAAATATTTTTTCATGCGCAATGATTCTCGGCGGGATTTTCGAGAAATGCGGCAGTTAACATGTTTTATGTGATTGAAAAACATACGTGTTACATAAATTATGTATGTGTTTTGTACATGAATCAGTCACAGCCACTGAAAAAATTATATTTTGCAATGTATGATCCATATTTAAATTGAATAATGCTTGCTATGAAAATAATAAATGAGTGCTACGCAGGTGCTACGTCGTAGCCCTTTGTCTCCGATTTATAGTTCAACTAATATTCGGAATATTTTATTCGTTTTTCTATACTATTGCTTAATAATTCATCAGCTACTGCATTTAACCAACTCTTTTCTTACTTGCCCATTTAGACTTTATTTGTGTTTGCACTGTTTTCATATAATACCTGGCATCTAATCCACGCTAGGGGGAAATTATCAGCAACCACTTACCTAAGTACCTATTTTAAATTAACTGCAACAGATAACTGCAACCTTCACAAGTGCCACACTTATATCAACAACCTTAAAAAGATACTTTAGCAAAGGCTCTGAACCAGAATCATTTGTCTTGATAAATATTTAATGTTGTTTCACTAACAGGTAATAGTTCATGTTAATTCCGACAGGAGGCGTGTTCCTTTTGTTCATAACTTTATAACCAGCACCATATTTGTGTAAAACATTATCAATCAGAATCTGAATAATTTCAAAGTATATTGCTGCAGATGTTCGAATCTGCTCAACAACATTAATAACGCAATGAATGTTGTCGAACTGTAAATATTAAAGCCATTCGAAGCCATTCCTACAGTTCGTGTGTTACACAATATCCTCACTGATGAATAATATGTGCTGAATTTATTATTTAGCTTAAAAGGTTTTGTTTATCAAATCTTTAGCCCTCGCAGTACATACTTTTACAGCTATTTTACCACCTCAAATGATAAAGGTATAGAGTGTCAGTTGTTTCTTATAAGTAAGCTATTTGTTTTCAACTTTATGTACTTTGAGCTCTTCAGGTGGATCTCAGTGGCTCCCTATACCGGATCGAACCATTGTTCGGCCCGACCTTCCAACGCTACTACCTCTTCCAGTACGCGGTCACAACTCCAGAATCTTTCGGCCCCATCTCGCCCATCTGTTCTGCGAGCAATGTGCCCTGCCCACTGCCACTTAATTTTGGTAATTGTGAAACTTGAACGAAAATATTCAATGTACGGTCACCAAAAGAGATAAGTAACCAGGAAGTTGAAGTTTAGTAAAAAACCGATGGAAGTTTTCCTACAAAGGTATTTTTGTAGTGAGCTTTAAACAGTTAAACAAGGTAGAAGGCAGATATAAAAAAAAAATCCGACCTCCCATACAAAATCGATCAGCTGACTATTGATTTTGTATGAGATATCCGATTTTTTTTTTCATATTTCGACTCATTTTTCTTGGAGAAAGTTGTTCAATTTCACGGGTACTATCACTCTGAAAAATTTGGACGGTGACTAAAAAATCAGCCTATACAGGCTACATACACATACTTACATACATACATACATTGAGTTTATTCGACGCTTTCGTGTTAACAGCAACGCAATGCTAGTTAATGAACTAGCATGGTGTGGACCCGTTACTGTTAAAAAAGACGTTTTTTAAACAAAAACCTACGCTAATATGTTTGTAGGCTTATTCTAAATAAGCTTCACTGTTCAAATGTGATTAAAGTTATTTTATAGCCAGCCTGTACAACGTAAGGTCCTTTTTAGCATTTAACCTTTACAGTATTTATAAATAGCTACCTTGTAATACCTTTATTATAGTAAAGATATCTCGTCGTGTCCTGTTACCGTTCATTAAAAGACTGCCTACAAGTTTTCCTCTGCATTAATGAACTGTTTACCCTTTCCAAGAAAGTTCGAACGACTTACTTGCAACATGTTTTTCCTTTAGCTATGATTTAAAAGTAGACAGCATTTTTGCTAAGGCTTGTGGCAGCTCATTTCCCGCCGACGTTCTTGATTTGATTGAATCTTATCCGTAACCCAGTAAGATATCTTTATCAGATTCACCAACAAGCCGCATTGCTCGACAAATTGCGAATATCTTGAACGGACATTTTATTTTAGGAAGAAAAGTTAAGAATTTTTTTTTAAATCATGTTACCCATCATAAAATGGTTCGACTACTGAGATGACGGATTCAGTATGTACATTGAGGTCCTTTAAGTAGTTCTGAGCTACACCATGAATGACAAATCCGTACACTGAGAAGACAGGTCCACTCAGATCTGTATGGTTCTTTCCTCAAACGACCATTTCAGATACCAAGGTGGCGATTTAATAGTTAGACTAGAATTGACAGTAAAATTTCAAGGACGTGTCACGTTTAGGCACATTTCGTTACACGAGAGAGAAGAAAGATATAACTCTCTCTGTCTCTCACACGAAACCTCTTTTATTCTTTATTTTTTAGAAGTTTCACTTCTATAAGCACGGTGCGGCGCAATTTTTTTACTCTCATATATATATGTATGCATTATTACTGTATGCACTGGACACATTTCTCATCCTGGTTTTGCGAACGTTTGTCAGATGCTTTTTGTCTTGTTGCGAAATAGTCCTCCAAATGAAAGCCGTCCTGTAAAGAGTTTTATATGTTCCGTAGCAGCTTGTTAAGAGCTCTGGCTCTGTGATAGTCTATCCAAAATCTTGCTTTGAGGCACCAGACAGTAGTTCTCACCACGTTTACTGAGTAGTACTAATAATAAACCTTTTCAACACTTCAACATATTAAAATGTTGGATATGGGGAAAAAATAAATCAGAGCCTATAATAGGCCCACAAAAACGGATTTATTAATTTACATGTTCCGTATAGCAGTTGCACATTTTTTTAATGACATGTAATAGTGATTCGGAGATCTTATTTCAAAAATACACAATTTCATTTTCACGGAGGTTGTACGATCTTTGTTCATTCGTGAATTTTCAATTCACAAAGAGGCTATCAAAATTTTAATTTGTACCGAGAAGTTTAGTCAATTATCTGACAAAATAAATAGAAAATGGAAAAAATAACAAGGTGTTTAGCGATCGTAGGCCGGTAATAACTACCGGGGAACACTGAATATTTAATGTAGGACAGAAGGCGCGTCACTCACAACTGTTTGACGACAGGAATGAATGTTATTAATATTAAAGAAACGGACGGATTTTTATTAAGTGCTCTCTTCATCTGAGCAGCTGTTGAGGAAAAATTTGTTAGAAAAACAGCTGTGCCTACTTACTACCTACATAACGTTTTATCGCGTGAGTTTGCTGTGAAGGATCGTTTTAAAAGAGTTTATTTTATTCTCCCTCTCTCTTATTGTATACATAGTTTACACAGGGATAGTTTGCAGAGACCTGCTAAATCTAAGTATAAGATACATACCATGTGTGTTGAACAATTTTTTCTCTGGGACCAACATCATAATTGTGCAAAAAAATTCAGTTGCTTAAACATTTAAGTAAACCTACTCGGGTTTTGTAGTTTTGTATGGGACATCATATAAATTTTTCGCGATTACGATATTGTCCCATGGGGAAAGTTGTTCAGTTTGATGGTCTCATTCACACCCTTAAATTTGGCAGGTTTTTGAAAACTAATCTTGTATGACAACAATACGACAATAAGTGAAAATACTGACAATATATATCCTTAAGAATATCTTGTAACTATAAAATATGTGAATTGAAATTATTAATTTTTCAATCAATCATAAGTAAACAGTAGTGACGAGCTGACTGTTGGCTTAGCCATTCAGCCGACTAGCTATTGTGATCAATTGAATAACATTTATTTGAATCAATTTTTGATTGTCGACTGGGTACGAGTTTAATTATTTATATGGCACGATTTTACTAGCACCGCCCGCGTCTCAGTATTCGGGGACTTTTGAATGAATTTACCAGGATAAAAAGTATCCTATGTGTTAATCCAGGTTATAAACTGTCGATGGTAGCCGCGAAATTTGCAGGACTTTGTCAGATTGTCTATTGATTAAAATTTGATGCGCGACCGTAACAAATGTGGCTTTACTATATTATAGAATAATATTAATTAAATTCATTAATACCTACAACACCCCTAAGTTCCCGGAGGACACGGTGGAGCATACGGTGTAGGTCTGCGCGGCTTGGGCGGAGCACCGCCGTGTCCACGTGGAGGCGATTGGCGGCGGCGATCTCTGGCGGCCGGCCCTGGTCCAGGCCATGGTACGGAGCAAGAGTGCATGGGTAGCCGTCGCCTCCTTCTGCGTAGTAGTAATGCTCGTGAAGAGGGAGGCGGCGCACGTGAGTGAGAGGCAGTATATGCGACCTCACGGCCCTAGTCGCCGCAGTAGACGCCCTGGGCGTCGGGAATCCCAGGCTGATTCTCGGCCACCGTAGGCGCGGGCTTGCGGACGGCGAGTAATGGGTAGCTCGCTGTCCGGTAAGGACCAAGCCCGGGTTGGCGGCGCGTTGTGTTCCACGCGCGCCTCAAAGAGATGTCAGCACCACTGGTGGGGTCTGCAAGGGCCGATGCCTGCCAGCGCTGCGGGTTGTTCGAAAGAAATACCATGGCCCCTGGCACACAGGCAAGTGAAGGAACCCGGTGAGTTTAAGTCAGTAAAATTCTGACACGCCCTCCCGCTCCACTCAGAGAGCGAGAGAAGTTATTTGATGATTTCCCACCCTCAAACAAAAATCCCGTAACAAATGTCTTACAGAATTATAATAATTTAAACCATCAATACCTACAACCCACTAAGCTCCCTTAATCGCATTGAATAACTTTTCATTCAATGGGATGAAATGGGGCATCCCTGGCGGTTCCCTCTTAATCTCTTTAGGATTTCTGTCCGTGACACTGAAACAACATATGCACTGCCACAACATCACATCCCTATATGATGTTGCAGTGCTCCGTAATACAATTGAGTTTACACAAAACGCTGCATTTCAGTGCACTGTCAGTGAGGGTGTCTGTGAATGTCGACATGTGCCTGCATCACAATTAGGCAGGCAGCACTATTTGCGATCTACTAAAACTGCCTCTAGCAAAGTACGCAGGTATTTAAGGTGTGAATTAAACGTAAAATGTTTCCCGATTACTTTTGTAATCACTTAACGTCAGGTAAGTAAGTGGCTCTACACGAGCATAACTTTTATTAAAAAGAGGACCTACGATATGTGGCAGCTACCTCGTGTGTTATTTAAGATGTCACTCTTCTAAGGAAAGTGGCATTTATGTGACTTCAAATATATTTACTTTCAAAAACATTTTTTTCTTGAAAAACCTTTACAAAATTCCAATATACAACACTTAAACATAAATATTTTGTACAAGGAAAGAAGAGCTCATTGGGCATCAAAAATTCGTCCGTATCGCTGGCAATGGGCTACGTGCAGAAAAGGCTGTCGGCGTTGCCACGTTGAATGGCAAATTCTTTGGGCTAACATGCATAGTTAATAAAATGTTAATGGGACCACCTCTGAGGCATACCATAACTTCTAAAAATTGTATCCCCAATTGCTGGAGATACCGCATAACAAACATCCAGAAAAATATACCTAGATGAATTGAGAATCTCCACCTTTTACTGAAGTCGTTCAAAAATAGAACGGCCTTCAGGGTCAGTTACTAAGGGAGTAACAAACAAATTCCTAGAATTTATAGCACGTCGTTTTACGCCTACCATTTTGTTATTTTCATACGTTTCACTGGAGCACAAATGGAAAATAATATATGCACATATTAATGCTTATATATTTTCATATGTAATTTCATACATATTAAAAGTATATCACAACAATGGAATTGCGTATAGCAAATAGGTTTTTATGATATCGCTTCAAACAATATGAACTATCGTTAAAAATAATGGCGTGCTCTCGTCGATTGTAGTTTGTTGTGACGTCATAAATGTGGTAATTACGCTGCGTTGTGTGCAAGGGGGTGCAAGAGGAGGGGGCAGACATCTTTGCACCTAGGCTGGAAACGTAGTCTATGTTGAAGGGCTTTGACATTTGACATCAGTAAGCCGACTTACTGGTCATCATTTCCAGTTACGTGAAATACCATTTCTTTTTCAGGGTCTTACCCAAAGAGTGCCAACGGAACCCTATTACAAAGCTTCCGCCATCCGTCCGTCAGTGTGTCTGTCAGCGAGCTGAATGTGACGAATCGTAGTAGGTAGACAATGGTGGCAATGCTACTCCAGCGAGTTTTTCTATCTAAATGCAGAGAATACTCCTGTCCAAACTCAGCTTTGGCATGTTTTTGAAGAACGTCATCATTTTTACTCGGTAACTTTTTGATATTTTTACCACTTTTCGTACATTAGATATGAGCTGCTGATATCTAAAAGATTGTGGTGGCAAAGATTCTAGTGGCGATTCGTTATTGTATGATATGATTATAATTTGATATTTAGCATAGATGTATTTCTAAATTTATTTTAAGAAAGAACCGAAAGAAACGAAACGACCGGTTCTCCAATTTACAGAACCGGTTCCTTCAGGGACCCTCAGAACCGGTTTTCCCGGTTCTTTTGGAACCGAGAAAACCGGTTCCGATGCCCTAATTACCTATGTCGTATTATCTCTTTAACGATTTGTCCAAATTATGTGCAGCAAAAGGGAAAAGTCTTTTGTTTTAAACACTTGAAACGATAAATTTACTTATTTTGATATAAGAATTCATAATTGTTGATAATATGACCAATGAACATGACCTAACGATTTAAATATTTTTTTCAATATAAAAAAACTACTTTTTGTGACTTTAATATAATAGTGAGACACATGCTGTCGCTGCCTTTTTGTGGGCATTATTATGTTCTACAACTTTTCTCTAGAGCTCAATCATATATCTCTTATCGTTAAGGCAGCGTTCGTAAGAAACGTTTTCGTTCGACCGCTTTTTCTCCGACTTACTTTGCAAATCCGACTACCACGAAAAAAATTATTAATTTTTCGGATTAATATATAGCCTATAACACTCACAAATAACGTAGATTTCTTTTGGTAAAAGAATTTTCAAAATCAGTTTAGTAGATCCAGAGATTACCCCTACAACCTCACGACTTACAAACTAACAAACTTTACCTCTTTATAATATTAGTACAGATGTGAAAGTTTGTGAGGATGTTTGGATGTTTGATCACGACAAACGGCTGAACGGATTTGGATGAAATTTGGCACTCAGATAGTTTATAACTAGGATTAACATTTAAGTACATTCCCGTGGGATAATTTCTGACCTCCACGCGAGCGAAGCCGGCGGCGAAAGCTAGTAATATTATAAATGTAAAAGTTTGTATGTGTTACTTAATTGGAATTAACAACCTGGAATTAACACATGGTGGTTTTTATACCGGTGGTACGTTCCCTAGGGATACTTTTAGCAAAAGCTAGTATAACATTATTTAATTTTTTTCTTATGTGAAAGCCCAATTTTCGCCTTTAATAAATGCATGTTAATATAGATATCACTGCACTCAATGTGACCCAAATCGCTGTCTTTGACGACTTGACAGCCCGCTGGCTCACTCACTTAATAATTCAGCGACACAATGCTGATGAGCACACCTAATTATTTATTTATAACCACGGTTTTAAAAATAAGTCTGTATTAAAGTCGAAACTCCGAGATTTCTTCCATTTAGTAAATTACATGGTCGAATAACAGTCTTTAGGCATTCACTTTATAGCGACGCCGACGGCTGTTGTAATCTTATAGCGTCTGCCCACTGAAAGGAGCCCGCCTAGATGTTGTAAAAGCCAGATGACGTCACCACGCCTGAAAGAAAAAGAGAGAAGAAAGAAGCCCATGTGCCTTGTTGGTTGTTCAGAAACAACCACCACGGCACATGGACTTCTTTGTCTTTGACGCTTTTCAAAATCAGAATGGAATTATTTTTCAGAATAAGCGCCGCATCCAAAATGGCTATCGGAGCTGCCAATGGTTTCCAATTCCGATAAGTGTAGTCCAGCGTTTGACATTGCTGACAGGAATAATCCGGAGATAAAACGAGTAGCCTGTACCGTAAAACTGCCGTTTCATATTATTTGGTATTTTATATTTTCGACTAAAGGTACTTACCCCTGTTATTGGTCGTTTTAATCGTGATAACTTCACAGTGAAATATTAAATAATACAGTACTGAAAATCGAATGTATTTGGTACGGCACCACAATTTAACAAGGCAATACTATAAACTTAACCAAACCAACATCCCCCCCAGTGGGGTTCCCGCATTGTCGTTGCGGGGGGGCTCAGTAACCGTGGTCACCCTCCCACGGTGAAGCGAAGAGGAACCCCAAGGTGGGGCCGCTCGTCAGGGCTTGTGCCTCCAAGCCGACGACGTAGCGGCCAAAAAGTAGGTTGCGGTGAGGGGCATCGCAACTGAGGCGGGCCGCGATGTCGAATGGGAGGCATCGCGGCTGAGAGTTACAGGCTGCGGCGGAGGAGAAGTGCCTGTACTTCTGAGTAGCGCTCTTCCCTTCCGTGGCCTGGACGGGGCCGCCACCGTTTGATGGCGGACGCGGTGGGGCCGCAGGGGAAGAGGAGTGTCGGTATAGCGTTGGCCGCTCTCCCTATCCCCTGCGGCCGAAAAGTGGTAGGCGGCGGGGCCACTGCTGACCCGTCGCAGGGAGACGTCAGCAGCAGCTGGTGGGGCTCGCAAGGGCCGATGCCTGCCAGGGGTGCGGGTTGTTCGAAAGAGATACCGCGGCCCCTGGCACACGGGCAGCTGAGAGAACATGGGTGGGTTTTAGTCAGTAAAAGTCTGACACGCCCTCCTGCTCCACCCAGAGCGGGAGAAGTCATTTGATGATTTCCCACCCACAACAAAAAAAAAAAACCAAACCAACATAACTGGCCAAATGTGGGTGTGAATAGATACAATAGGTACATGTCCAACCCTTAGAGGAATACAGGCGTGATGTTATGTTATTCTACTCTCTACTTAAATGTGCAAGATCCTTATTATTTATAAACTTTGATTAAAGTTAAAAAAAGTTTAAACGTCAAAACGGTGGGGCTTGTGGCTAAGTAATGACAGCCGGTACGGGTCGATGATCAGGTTAAGCTACGTTTGCCGCGGTTGGTCCGTCCATCTTTACATACCAAGACCCCTCCGTGCCTCGGAAAGCACGTTAAGCCGTTGGTCCCGGCTGACATTCGCGGATCTTTGACAGTCGTTACGGTTGTCAGAAGCCCGAAAATCTGCCATGTGACAACCAGTCTTACTAAGAGGTATCGTGATACCCGAGTAACTGGGTTGTGGAGGTCAGATAGGCAGTTGCTCCATGTAAAATACTGGTATTCAGCTGCATTCTGTTAGACTGAAAGACGACCCCATCATAGTTGGGAAAACGCCTGGCACATGATGATGTTTAAAATGTCAAAAATGTGTGGTTACGTAGTCGCTAATAATTACTTAATTTTTTTTTGACTTCGGGAAATCATCAAATAACTTCTCCCGCTGTGGGTGGAGTAGGACGGGACTTTTACTGACTAAAACCCACTCGTGTTCCCTCAGTTGCCTGTGTGCCAGGGGCGACGGTATCTCTTTTGCACAACCTTCAGCCCTGGCAGGCATCGGCCCTTGCGGGCGGAATTGATGCTGACATCTCTTTGAGACGCGCGTGGAATACAACGCGCCGTCGACCCGGGCTTGGTCCTTATCGGACAGCGAGCGAACTACCCATTACTCGCCGTCCGCAAGCCCGCGCTTACGGTGGCCGGGAATCAGCCTGCGATTTCCGACGCTCAGGGCGTCTCCTACGGCGACTAAGGCCGTGAGGACGCATATACTGCCTCTCCCTCACGTGCGCCGCCTCCTTCTTCGCGAGCATTACTGCTTCGCAGAAGGAGGTGACGGCTACCCATGCACTCTCACTCCGTACCATGGCCTGGCCCAGGTCTGGAGAGATCGCCACCACCGATCGACTCCACGAGGACACGGCAATACTCTGCCCAAGCTGGGCAGACCTCCACCGTGTCCTCAGGGCGATCTTCGCAGTGGAAACACCCGGGCGTTTCCTCCCGCCTTATCCGAAACAGAAACCTTCCGAAACAACCGTGTCCAGTGAAGACCTGCGTCAGGTGGAATGTGAAGACGCCATGTCGTCACTCAAGCCAGTCCTCAAATTACTTAACTTTAACCGGCGTTTATAAAGGGGATTTGGATGTTTGTTACTCGATTACGCAAAAACGGCCGAATGAATTTGGATGAAATTTGCCACACAGAAACACAGGGGATACTTTTAATTTCGGTAGTAAGTTCCCGTGGGATGATTTCCGACCTCAACGCGGGCGAAGCCGCTGGCAAGTAAGTTATAGTCCATATAAAACTGACAGTTAAGAACAGTGACATATTTATGTAAGAACTTATGTACTCAAAAACGACAAAGAGTGTTTTCTTTATTCAGAATTAATTAAAAAACTTCTTGTTACAATCTCCACGTGTTTAAGATGGTCGATCATAAACAAGGCAGGCTGTGATTATTATTCTCCGTCATGTGCCCCACATGTGCCCGTAACACAAGCCGTTAAACTTACTGCAGACTTCTAGGTACCTATTTATTTGTTTATGGACTAACCGCGGATAAAGTTTCAAGTGCGGTGATGCTTTATGTCGAGAGGAGCTTGACGCCTCGTCGATGGGCTTAACACAATCTTCTAAACAAACAAGTATTGTTAAGAAGTCATGCAATATAAATCGCTGCTATGTTAGGAAAACAAACGACTTCCATAGAAAATATTACAAACAGAAAAATAATTTTAATTTCGGAAGTCGGTGGCAAAAAAACGGTCGACCGACTTCCAAAATTGAAGTTAATTTTCTCTTTGCAGTTTTTTTTTGGAAGTCGGTTGTTTTCCAAACATAACAGCGATTGTTTTTCAAATAAACTTTTTTGTTGTGGTACCTACCCCACACAAATTCGCATATCTTCACTTGCTAAGTATTTGACAGTAACACGAAATTTATATAATATCATCCACATTTACTACTTAAGTTAAAAAAAAAACGTATATGTATTATTGAAGCTAACTCAAAAACCACTAATCAAAACGTGACCAAATTTTATGAGACCACTATGTAAGTATACTCCTTCAAATAAAAGAAGAATTTATCAAATCGGTTTATAAATGACGAAGTTCTGAGGAATCAAACATAACGAGAATTTCCTCCTTTTTGTGAAGTCGGTTAAAAAACAGACAACATCTCCCCTTGTAGATGAGAAAGGAGGAGTAATATGCAGCTAAAACAAAAGATCCCTCGATCCACACACGTACGATTTCGGCAACAGGAAATATTAACAAGAAAAATAATGTTGGCGCGGTACATGGATTGTTATTAGTACGAAAACATGGCTGTTGTGGACAGGAAAACTCGCACACCTAATAAAGGGCGATACAATATTCAGTGAACTGTAAACAAAAGAAGCTCACGCATGATTACCTTAAATGTGAGGATATGTTAGGGTTACATAACACTTGATCGTTAGCGGCATCGGCGGACGCAGATCAAATAAATACGGACCACCCAAAATGTCATTTACATTCGGTCATTAAGTCCTTTCGGTTACTGAATGTGATGCCAGTTGCCACTAATGTCTGGCCGATTCGAATTTGTTTAATTCGGCATACTTCCCAAATTAGTCCTGCATAGCCAAATTACTATGTTCTTTCGTATAATAGCTGACGATCCAAATAGTCTGAAAGGTTAGAAAAAAGGTTTTCTACCCACGCTAGTGACTTTACCCTCGGCTCATTTGTGGCAAGCCGGCACAATTTTATAAATTACTCGGCCTTCGTGAATTTGATCCGTGGCCCGCTCAGGTAACCGCATTAATTAGCCGAGGTTCGCCACCTCACTACTAGATCAAAGTGAAACTATTCGATCATTTTCAAAGACGTCGTTTCCGACCTTTGGTTTATTTTCAAATGTCATCTTGTATACAGGGTGTAAGGGAAACGCTTCCGAAAACGAAGACAGGTGATAGGGCTAGAGATTCTCGATACAGTACCATAAAAAAATCTAAATAGCAGTTGTAAATGGTGACCGAATTAAACCACGTTCGCATTGTCGTAAAACTATCGCGGCCGGATTTTTTCTACTCTCGGTTGTGAACCGAACATTGATAATCCAATAGAGTGCATCCCAGCGTTTCAAAAAAACACTTCAATTTTCAACTCTCGGCGCTAAGCGGGTGCATTGTAGAGATCCAGTGCGCAAAAAACCCCGCCGTGATATTTTCATGAGGCGGAGATTTCTTGAAAACGGTCAAAAAGGTGGTTTTTCAAAGCAGTGTATCTCTTTAACCGTAAACAATTTTGAAAGCATAAAATAATGTGATATTTTCAAGTCTTTTTTGCATACATTGATGGGATTCAAAACTTAATTAAACATACTTTAAGCATCAAAAAAATCATCAAAACCACCTCTTAATTATCTTTAAAAGCAGTTTATACCTTCAATAACAATTATAATTTTAATTGAAAATAGACCATAAAATTTCAAATGCCAAACTGCATCCAGTGATGGATAAAATTATAGACACTAACTATTACTAACTACACACTATTCACTAACTATTTAATAATAAATAATTATTTACTATTAAATAATTAATAATATCGAATTTATACGATTTTATTTGCATTTTTACTACATACGCTTGCTCGTTTATATTTGAATTTATTACAACAGATCGGATTTCCGTCCACTGCTGGTCAAAGGCCTCCGCCAAAAGGGGGGGTTTTGCCATAATCGCCACGTTTGACATGCGGGTTGGCGATCGCAGTATAGTGGTAAAATTCATAGAGAACGCTGCTGCCCATTCTCTAGTGACTTACCCTTAGTCGCCTTCTACGACACTCACGGGAAGAAATGGGATGGTGCCATTCTCTTACGTCCGGCAATACACGGAACAATACTTATTGTATTACACAATTACCCCGCCGTTCATCTTGTACCCTACGTTTTTAAAACTAGGCCTTCTGTGCGTTTTGCTTTGCATTCACCATTTTAAACTTTTTTCAGTCAATATGGCTACCTATATCTAAACGGTTTCCAATTCACGATGCGTTAGTTTAGCTAGGTTACATTGTGCTCGTTTTTGTGAGCTCGGTTTACATAGGTAGCGGATCGATAGCTGAAAATGGATTGCCTGTCGTGTTTCAAACAAAAATATGCGTTTTCTGTTGTGTTTTTTTAGTAACTTCGCTTCTGAATTTTCGATTTATATTTTGTAAGTAGGTAGCTGCTGCTCGCGGCTTGGCCCGCGTGCTTGTCGGAAATTATCCTACGGCAACATGTCCGAAAGGGCAAAGAGCTTATATTAGTCCATTTATAACACCAGCCATCTGCCAGTGAAATTCGGAGACTGCTGGAACAAACGGATAGTAAGATAGATAAAAATGTTAAAAGTTGTTTTTTGTTATACGTAAATACTGCCCCTATACTTTCATATACCTACATTTACAAAAACTTAAAAAAAAAAACTACCGACTCCCGGAAAACATTACAAAGTGAAAAATAACTTTAATTTCGGAAGGCGGTGACTTTGGATACGTATTTTAATTTTTTGTCACCGCCTTCCGAAATTATTTTTTTTTTTGGAAAATGTTTTTATTTTTCACTTTTTAGCAATAGTACCCACCCCTTATTTATTCGAAATTTCATCATCCATGAGGTCAAAACAATGCATTTTTAATATTTATGCGATAGCAGTTGATTTGCTGCCATTTTTTGAAGAGTTCCATTGTCTGTCTCCGAAACGCATCATCAGGTCTAATATGAAATTTAAATAGAACCATTTCGGAATAAACCCCTTTCGAACAAAAGAATTTTGCAAATCCGTCTATATATATGACGGAGTTATGCCCGAACATACATAAAAATAAGGTTGTACCTTCCTTCATCAGCTCAGCGTCATGAGATGATGATGACCGTACGCAAATGTCTCAATAGCTTTAGAAAATATATGAAAAACATTGTTAATACTTAAAAAAAAATGAGGGTTGCCTTCGATTTCCCTGGGATTCCATCATCAAAACCTGATTTGGTGCCAATGGGACCACCACAGGAGTATACTCTTTCAAATAAAAAAAGAATTTTGAGAATCGGTCCACAAATGGGGGAGAAATCGGTGAACACACATAAGAAAAATACATACAGTCGAACATAGAACCTCCTCCTTTTTTGAAATCGGTTAAAAAAGGTATTATTTTGCCTTTACAGACAATTCAATTTTATTTGTTTTTAGAGATGTACCTATAGATTTCCTTTGTCATGATTTTACAAAATTCTATTACAACACTGTATTTTGTCTCTTAGAGAAACGTGTATACTGCTATCAAGACTCTCAACTAGGGTGCGTTCTTGTCGTTAATTAATTAAAGTGTGCGTGTGTGTGAACTGCGAACTACTATCTAAACAATGCGTGAAGACGTTTGTGGTGGCCCGGCTAAACATCTCACGAGAAAAGGGCTCCCCTAATGAACTTTGATGCAGCTAAGTAGACCCTTGGGCAACTGTCACTTTGCGAGTTAGTAGAAATACCCTTTTGAAATAGGTACCTACTGTGTGTGGTAGTTGTAGCACATACTAAAATTATTATAGTAAAACAATTACATTCAGACATTCGTTAAAATATAAGTTGATGAAGCACTTAAAGAAAGAAAGATGAAGGAAAATCCGCCATTTTGTGGCGTCGGCCATCTTAGATTTACAATGATACTGAATACTATGAAATTATATTCTCATCGGAATCAAAGGTTTGTACCAAATTTCAGATCCATCTGAAACAGGAAGGGGTTAAATTTTTATTCCTAAATTTTACCTAAAAAACATCAAATGCGGCAAGCTAAATAAAACCGCTTGGCATGCTAAATAAAAAGGCAGCTTTTATAAAGCGTTCTCTGGACATTATCGTAAGTCAGTAGATCCATTAAAAACATTTATTATTTGTTAGGTATCGGATAATATTCTATCTATGGGACTGATTGTTTATTCAAACACAATCATCATCTGTCTAGCCTCTGTCCAAGTATGTTGGGGTTGGCTTCCAGTCCAACCGGATACACCTGAGTACCCGTATTTCACATGGAGCGACTGCTTATCTGACCTCCACGACCCAGTTACGGGGTAATACAACAGTAACATCCCTTGATAAGACAGGTTGTCAGGCTATTGGGCGACCCGTAACCACTGCCAAAGATTTCCGAATGACAACTGGGCTCAGCGGCTTAACGTGGCTTCCGAGGCACGAAGGGGTCTTGGCATGTAAAGATGGTCACCCATCTACGGACGAACGACCCACATTACAAAGAATTTCCCGAATTAAGGGTTAATGAAAGCATTGCAACATCTTGCAGACAAAAATGTTACTTAAGGTCGTTCATTTACAAAGCAATACTTCTGTTTAACACGTGGTTAATACTACAATTAGTTTCAAAGTTAATTAATTAATTAACTGCGTTCGCTAGCTCCGTAATCAACATAAGACTTGTTGTTGTAATTGTGAACATCTGTTTTGTGCACGTCACTATATAATAACGTAAATATTTACGATTAAATCATAATTTGCTAGAATTTTGTTATGTCATCAGCCAAAATAAAAATCGCGTTGCGTTCGGGGTACCCCGTCAGGAACTAAGTTCCTTACGCTTTTTTTTCAGTATCGCATATAACGTTGCTTACTCTATCTTTACAATACTCAATCTTTATCTTGGCTTCACTATCGGCTTCAGCACCCCCTAAAACCATGAAAACTATATCTCACTCTCTCTCTGTCTCTTTGTATTATAATTTATACAAAAAATAGTCGCATGAAGTCGCATAACGCTTTTTACGTAACGATTTCTACAATTTGACCCATACCGCAAGCTGCATAGATCTTCGTTCCTAACATCTCGATAAAGAATCGTGTAAGGTTAATAAATAAAAGGAACTGCATTGAAAAGGCTAAAAGATTGATAAAAATAACAATATTAACAAAGAGATACTGAGATAACATCTCTATTGTGCACTGTAACTCAACCAACGTATCTTTAAAGATTATACAAAGGCCGCTCTTGTGAGCCGCAAACTGTCAGACGGTAATATGCCACATCGTACCGGCCCGTAAACATTTTCTGCTGAGGTACCTACATTGGGCCGCTCAGTTACCGTAACAATGAAAATGCTCTCAATTTCAAGATAACATTGTCGGTAATTCTTCAATGAATGAGAAAACTCTTCTATTATGTACTTATATGCTTATCTGCCTAGCCTTTTTTATGGTGGAGTCGGCTACCAGTGTAACCGTATGCAGCTGAATAAAATATTTTACATGAGCGACATGTCTATCTGACCTTCACAACCCAGTTACTGGGTAATGGGTACGATACCCCTCGGCGAAACTGGTTGTCAGACTCGGGCTTCTGACGACCCGTAACGACTGTCAAAGCTCCACGAATGACAGCCGGGAATACTTTCCGAGGCACGGAGAGGTCTTGATATGTAAATGTGGTCATCCATCCACGGACTAACCGCAGCAAGCATGGCTTAACCTGATCGATCGAACCGTGCGGCTGATATTACTTAGCCACGAGCCCCTTACTTAGCCAAAAGCTCCTCAAGAAAACTATTCTGTAGACCACATTACATGTTTGCCTTAAGGAAAAGTACTGTCTGGTTCTGCTGAGCGTGTAAAAGGAAAAATACAGGACTCAAAGACCTTTGACATCCAAAGATAAATCGGATTGAACAGATACCGACTTAAAATGCAAGGGAGCGGTGTCTGTGCTTCTTCTAAGTGTCGGTGGGATTAACTGTGGCTTAGCTGCGGCTGATCGAGCGATTCTTACGCTCGTTAACGTAGAAGGGAGATGGGATCTTCAGTTTTTTCTGTCTCCCTGGTACCTTGTAGTATTTTTTTTTGAGGATTTTTAATACTCTGGGTGGAGCAGGAGGGGGTGTCAGACTTTTACTGATTAAAACCCACCCGTGTTCCTTCAGTTGCCTGTGTGCCAGTGGTCCCGGTATCTCCTTCAAACAACCCGCACCCCTGGCACCTTGTAGTGTTATACTGAGCACAGATGTGTTGCGAATATCTGGCTCATATCATACAGTAAGTATATAATTGGACGGTTAATTTTGCTTTTATTGTTAATACAAAATCTTGATTATTGTTGAAAAGCAATATACACGATATACGACTTCTACTCTAGTTATACATGCTAATTAAAATTTATGTGATATCATAGTATAACTACTAAGTAATTTTAGATTATCATCCGTTTGAATTCCCACTTGAAAGGATTCATGAATACCTAATGCCTAGATGTGTTAATTATTTATGAATCCTTTCAGCGTGGTAGTTAAAAGTTCTGCTAAAGCAACTTTACAAGGAACTAAAGAAGTACCGGTTCAAATCTACAACACCATTTTCTAAAAGTGCATATATCAGAAAGAAAGAAAGAATAAAGAAAAATAGATTTATTTGTCACATAAACACGTGCATACAAAAAGATATCACATTGAAAAATATGGGTGTCTGTAAAGTCGGTTTACGGACGATAATTTTACGTGATAACGTCATAAGAAAACACGCCGATCATGCCTCTCTATCGCTTGTTCCGCGCTCTCGCTTGCACACTCGGCTCAGGCGGAACGTGACAATGAGTCATGCTTTTTCGTGCGTGCAGCCGGCGTTCATCGATTTATAAGACGTTATCAAGTCAAAAAGAACATGATAACAACACATATATTTATACATAGGCATATATAACATAAATAGTCGGCAGCTGCACGCCGTCACTGTGACAAGAAGGCTTCCTTTACTCAGCATGATGCTGTGCTATGGGACACTCAGCGCTCATTTTCAGTGGTCACCCGAAAACAACATACGAAAATTAAGCCAGGATTCAGTACATCAGAGGATCAGAACATTTAACAGCATCCGACATAAAAGGTTGTAATAACTCTCCAGCGAACTCCTAGCGAACTCTTCAGTAACGCTCCCGAATGTAATAAAAACAAAGTTTCCCTCTATTTGCACGTTGAGTGAAGCGGTTATAAAAGTGCTCGATAGAATGCTAAGAGCTCACGGTGAAGTGGGCCAGAACAAATTGAGTGACGGCAACCCTGCCCAACTTTTAATTAAATTAGAAATTACTCTAATTAAAAATATTAATGGCCCGTTTCAATGATTCCATTTCAATAATGTCCACTACGTCTGATTTATTGGACGGAGTTGAGTAATTCTAATTTCAGTTATTCCAGACGTTCGGATATTTTATTACAATTCTTATTGGAAATGCGCTGTGATGAATTTTTCGCCTTCTGCGTTCTCTGGAAAGTGTTGGCTTCAAATTAATGATCTTTAAATATTTATTTTAAGCACAGAAAATGTATTTGGTATCTACATATGTACTTATATTTTACTTAATGTGTGTAGTACTTATTATTAAAAAAAAACTACTTCATCCATTAAAAGGGGTGTCATATTTATTCATCCTTCAATTATATCTTTTCAAGAAACTTCCTTCCACTTATTTGTTTTGCAGAGCATACTTAACCATTTAAAATTGTCTCCAAAACATCCTTTCCTCACGTCTCATCATCATTAACGGTGCATTCTAATTTTGAAATCTTTTTTTTTTGCTTTTTACGGCGTCTGGCATAAATATATGTCATTCTGGCAGCGCGACCGAGGAACTAGGATACGTCGGGCTTGTCGCCGTCCTTTCAGCCAGTATTCACGGCGCGCGCTATTCACGCGGCCCCAGGCCACCTCATTTAGGACACATTTTTACTCGTTACGTATTTATATGTTTTTATATTGCTGATTGCCTAACGAAATGTTTTGCTACAACCAGAACTTCGCTGGCTAATGGTCTGTTTTGAATGAACGACATTTCTTTATCCCGTCTTTTTGTAATGTCTGAATAATTCACTGTTTAAGTAGTTATCAAAGAAAGATGGAGGGACTTCGGAGGAATGGCTAAGTTTGAAATACATTAATGTTAATTTGAATTCTAGTATTTCCGAGTCCAAATTGAACTGATTTCAATTAAACAGCACTTAATTTGAATAACGCCTGTGCCAAGTAATTAGTTTTAATTACGATGTCATAATCATTATCATTTCACTACTGCAAATTGCCCAAAATATTTGTTCATTTGCATCGCATCCATAATGGTAAGTTTATATTATGCCTCGTGTGGTTCGATTAAGACTTCTTCATTTGTTTTAAATGTTGATAATTAAAAAAATATTTTTAACCTTTTCTTTGCTCATTTAAACCTAATAGTTACTTATGATAGTAGTGCGGTAAGTTGGTTTTTACAAACGAGTAGACGAATGTAAGCCCGAGACGAAGTCGAGGGCTAACCCTACGGTAAGCCCTAAGTGACTATTCACGAGTTTGTAAATACCAATTTCTGCACGTGTGTCATACAATGTTTTTCAACACATTTGCGAGATAACAGTACAATATGTAATGAAAACAAACTTGTAAATCTTAAATAGCGCTTTCGCGATTTTGGCGGCAAGAGACCTTTCTGCAATTTTCGCCTCATTCAAAATATCAGGTGGAGTATTCCATATTAATATCAGATTCCTCGCTTGAACTCATATTATTATTTTGTTTAAAAATAACAGTTGGAAAGTCACAACAATCTTTGACGTTTCTAATATGAAAATAGCGCGAATTTGCAAATGGTGCTACATGCACGTGGTGAAAATGAGAACTACATCTTTCGTCTCATTTACTCTTTAGTATTACAGTGAGACAAACATATTGAGCAAAAGCGCTTCCAAGGAGGTTCGATCAGTCAGCTTCTTTATTCTCGTAATGTGAAACTCCTTGGTGGAATTCTTATAATATTTTATAGAAATTAAAAAAAAAACCCGTAAAGAATATGCACGGTGCTATACAACGGGATATGCGGTAAAATAGGTACTTAGGTGAGAGTACCTATTTTACCGCACGTTCCGTTGTATGGTGCGTAATTTTTAACTTTCGAACAATGTATACAGGCTTCGTAAATGCATTTTTTGAGCAAATGTGTTGAAAAAGTATTCATTGCTTATGTATCTCGTAAATCAGCACCTAATTGTGTAACACACTATCTATTAGATCTGAATCTGGATCAACGTAAATAATTAAATGAAATGAAATGCGTTTTTTATGTAAGTATATATTTGAAGTCATTTACACGTCAATATTTTAAAAACTATATGGCGCCGGCATTTTCTAGCTGACTGTTCCCTGAGAAGAAATGCCGGAACAAACTCGAGGTCTTGGTCTCTTTTAAATTCCAAACACTGTATTAATAGTATTTTATGTGAGTCTAACAATGCAGGACTATGTATGGAAGGGCCTTTTGAAGAAAGGCTTTTAAATCTATGTTTTTGAACTGTGAAAATGACAGCCATTGCTACTGAAGTTTGTTACGCAGATGCACCACAGGACATAATAATACATCCTGAAGACAGCTTTTCGCGTAAGTGGCGATTCCATATGGATGTACCTAACTTAGTTCAGTAACACCAAGTTGATATTTCCAACCAAATAAGTAGTAACTTAGCACTTCGGCTTTTAATTAACTAATACTTAACCCTTTGGCAACGTAAATTAAAAGGCGGCTTTCGACGCAGGCTTTTCGGCAGTGACGAAGGCTTGGCACTTGGCACTTGTTATGTTTCCTCTGTAGCTCCTGCCAAGCTATTGCCAAGCTTTTATCTTGAAGCAGGAAAATAAGTGAATAGCGTCTAATATTGACACTTAATTAGTCCGCACTGCGACACTATTTATTTAGATTATTTCGTCTTGCCTGCCTGCAAATAATAAAGCAGGCAGTCAGCCTGCTTTATTTGACTATAAAAGATTTTCATCAAAGATTTTGTGAGTCGCAGGATACAGAGCACGCAAACTGTTACCATGAATTTAGCACATTATTCTAAACATGGGAAAAATGTTTAGTCGTCCTACGAGGTCAAAATGTATGGAACAGCAATTTCTTTTTTTAGTAAGCGACGAATGACCTCAACGCATGGAAGTTCAGAATCATGTACTGGATCTATGGTAAAAGGTTTCCCGTATTTGTCCCTCTCTCTCTCTCTCTTGAACCCTTGGCCACCCAATGCTGAGTGTAGGTCTCTTCCAAATCTTTTGGCGGTTTTGTGTCATAGCTATCCAGTTTCTTCCGCCTAAAAATTTGTCCCTGCCACCCTGTTAATATAGACCCAAAATGAAGTGTTTAAGGTCGACTTTTGTAAGGTATATTATTGCGACAATGTCAATTTAAAACTGTAAAGATAAGTTTGGACTTTAAGTTGGCGTTCACAACGGACTTAATAAAATTACTTTAGGATTTTTTCACGCACTGGATTTTCAACCCTCGTTGTTGAATCGAGCATTGACAATCCAACAGAGTGCATCTCAGTGCGTCAAAAATCGAACAGTGAGTTTTACTGTTCGACTTTCAGCTCTCAGCGCATAGCCGTGCGTTGAAGATCCATTGCGTGGAAAAATCATGCCGCGACTTTATTACGTTCATTGTGAACCGTGTGGACTGTGGACGTCGACTAAGTGTCAGGATATTTGATAAATATCTTTTGTTTGGCCGCATTCGAGTCAAAGCTTTTAGTACAAAGGCCAGCACATCAAGCTACTCCAATCTGTCAAATTCCCTTGATAGATTTTCAACTTTATAGTAAAAGAAAAAGGTTCATGTTCTATTGAGAAAATATGACAGTTTGGGATAGCTTGATGTGCGTCTGTACCTTCAAACTAAGTTCGCTTAATCCTTTCAAGTTTCTTTCTTGGTCCAGTTATTGATGAAGAACTTTGATAAATAATTAATACTTAAATCGCCTAGATAACCCAGGTTATCAGGGGCATTTTTTAATGACGCGTTGGATTTCCAACTCTCTGTACTGTTCCGAGCGTTGAGAACCTAACTGAGCGTATCCCAGCGCGTTAAAAAATTATGCTGTTGGATTTTCGACTCTGCGTACTTGCTCATAAACAACATTATTTTTAGTATACGCAAAACCTGGATATAGTTTGTTCAGAATAAGTAACTGAATTGATTCCAATAATTTTTACACGATGTTATATTTTTCCCAAAACAGTTTTGCAAGTGTGATGGAAAATGTTATCACCAGTATTTAATTACAATACAATCGCTGTACCTGACCGAGGTATCTACTGCCTAACTATATTTTTTAATGAGCACAATACGACGCTGGACGCGCGGGCAGGGCGGGGTGCCGCTGGTGACCGTGTTTGTGTAGACTAGTAGGTAACATAACAAGCTTGTAATTTTGTGATTTTTCATGATACAGATAAAAAAAATTGTACATAGATTCTTTACATAAAAATACTAGACACGTGTATCTGGGTTTCGCATATACTAAAATTAGGGTTGTATAAACATAGTCAAAAATATCTGTATAAAAATGTACTTACTTATTACAGTGAAAATTTTACATAGGCACGTTACCTAATGTAGTAAGGAAGGCCACTGGTCTGAAAGTATCGTTTTATCTCAAACTCTGAGTACGAAGCCTTCATCACGTGTAATTTATATGCTCTGAATAAATCTGTGTCACATATTTTTCGCACATATTTTCTTGAGCTGTTTATATTACCTACACGTCTGGAAATGAGACAAATTCTGGGTTACGACGTCCAGACGGTCGGTCTTCACAAATGATCGGAGTTTCGATGCCTTCTTCCATCCCATCTGGTAAAGAAATGCCTCATGTATAAAGTCCTCCGTTGTACCTACAGTTAATTTTTTATTGTGCATAAAGTTTTATTAAATAAATAGGTACAGGTTATTATAATAAAGCAACAACAACACAACGGCTGATTGCTTATAATTAAAATTAAAATAAATCAAATTAAACTTTACTTAGAGTAACGTCCATATTTATTTTAGTATTTTGATGTTAGTAACAATAGTGCTAGTGGTGTAATGAGAAGCTAGCCACATTTTTCTTTGAAAGTCTTTGAAATGATAGTATTAATTGTCATATTTTTTGCTAAATAAGTAGGTATGCTTAGACCAATACTTGTAGGTACACACACCTATACATCTGCCATTATTTATAGGTGATATAAAATTATACATGGATGTGTATTTAATGTCTACCAATGGTACATATAACTTCTGAACCACAGTCAAATCCAGTATGTGCGCTATATACCTAAACACTAAGTAAAAATCGTGGAAGTAATTCCGTCCCGCATTATTTTATCTGTGGCAAGCGAAGCGCACGGTGCGGGGTGCGTTCGTATCAGGGGCGCGATAACCCGCGCTCGCTCTTGTTCCACCTCTCCTTTATTTTTATCATTGTTACGATTAGGGAGACACGACCGTGTCACTAACACGCCACTTTCAACTATTTGTTACAGAAGGAAACGATTAGGCACTTTGAAGGGCTTTCTTTTTTCTTAGCGATACTTATTATAGTAAAGCATTAGGTAAATATCTATGTACATAGATATGTATATATATATTATATACCGTGACATTTTAGTCGTCTTACAAAGGTGGTCCACTCAATGTATCAGTCATAAAATACCTTTAGGCGTGATTAAAACATTGTTACCATTAATTAAGATAATAAATAAATAATAAAGAAAAATAAATAATGCTTTAGAATTATGAAACACCCTCCCTGTTAATAATGTTTACGTATCAAACGGTAGAAGATATCTACCTACCTACCATTACATTCTATCATTAATTCCATCTGCATAACAGGGTGTTTCGAACTACGTCATGCGTCTTAGTGAATGATATTTGAATTTTTTGATTTATGCAAATGTTCAAAAATATCTGTTTTTTTTTTTTAATAAATGATTTGCAGTCATTGGATACATGAAGTGGGCTGCCGTTGCAAGACGACTAAAATGTCACGGTGTATATATAGGTGTTATTATATTATACACATAGATGTATTCATTGATGTACATTGAAGATGATAAATGTGGTATGTGTAATGTTTGAGGGTATCGTGTGTCTTTTAGTCTGTGCGAAATTAATGTATTGTCTTTCTTTCCTTTTATTTTCATTCAAATATGTTAAAAAATAGTGTATAAGTATATCATTTCCACCATAGAAAATTTGGACGTTCAAGTGTCATTATTTATCTGTGCTTCACCTATTCATTTTTCTACCTTTAAACGAAAGCGTCAGGGAAGCCCGCTTAGTTAAAATTTCCTTACGTTTTTTGTAATTTGTTAATAATAACTTACAACCTGACACTGACCTCAATATTTCAAAAACCGTAAGATTTTAATTACGCGGGCCAACTTAACCCATCGCCCTAACTCGTCGCATGGCGAGGCACATGCTATATCCACGAGGCGCGGATATTCTCCATAATATCCGCACTTGCACGCAGCTGGTGCCACTCTATGATACATGGCGGTCCCGTGTGCTGGCGACCGGTCGCTTGTCACCCGCGAATATTACCTGAACTCGATTTACTTTATGAAAATATCATTGAATTATTCACAAAAAGAATTAGGTGCCTAACTCAATCAATCAATTTGCTTAACCTATACCCAACTATGTTGGGGTTTTTTTTGGGTGGCAAATCATTTAGTAACTTATGAAATGTTTATGAAATGAAATGAAATGAAATGTTTATTTATGTAAGTAGGTCTTAAAAGACACTTTTACACGTCAATATTTTATTGGTCAATATTTTTTATACTAGTTGGCGCAGTCATTTCCTAGCTGACTGTTCCCTGAGAAGAAAAGCCGAAACAAACTCAGAGGTCATGGTCTCTTTTAAAGTCCAAACATTATATTATTTGAATTTTATGTGAGTCTAACAATGCAGGGTAATGTCTGGAAAGGCCTTTTGAAGAAAGAGCCATTGCAGCTTTAAGCTGACCTGTCTCAACAGACGGCATGTATGTAGCAGTCACCGTGTAGCTCACTTCTCCCGCTCTGGGTAGAGCAAAGGGGTGTGTCAGACTTTTACTGACTAAAACCCACCCGTGTTCCCTTAGTTCCCTGTGTGCCAGGGGCCACGGTATCTCTTTCTAACAATCTGCACCCCTGGCAGGATCGGCCCTTGTGGATCCCACCAGTTGGTGCTGACATCTCTTTGAGGCCATTACTTTCAAACGGTGAATAATAATACCGTGAGGAAACCGGTATATCCTAGAACCAAAAATTCGAAGAATTGTGACATCTATCAATCATGAATTACGGCCCAGTCCCTTTCACAGACAGAAGGCCTGTGTCCCAACAGTTGATACATTATAAGCTGATTATGATGACTGTGTACTTATCTGCCCTCCACAACCCAGTCATCATCTGCCTAGCCTTTTCCCAACTATGTTGGGGTCGGCTTCCAGTCTAACCGGATGCAGCTGAATACCAGTATTTTACATGGAGCGACTGCCTATCTGACCTCCACAACCCAGTAACTGGGTAATACGATAATACCCCTTGGTAAGACTGGTTGTCAGACTTTCGGGCTTCTGACGAACCGTAACGACTGTCAAAGATCCACAAATGACAGCCGGGACCAACGGCTTAACGTGCTTTCCGAGGCACGGAGGGGTCTTGGTATGTAAAGATGGTCACCCATCTACGGATCAACCGCGGCAAGCGTAGCTTAACCTGATCGATCGACCCGTGCAGCTATTGTTACTTAGCCACAAGCCCCTCCTTAGCCACAAGCCCCTCCACAACCCAGTATCTGGGTAATATGGTACCCTTGGTAAGACTGGTTGTCGGTCCTCTGACTATCCGTAACAAAACATAAGGCTTAACAGCTTACGCAATATTAACTCATTTTAATTTAGATGTAATTAGAAATACGGTTAGCCCGTGGCGTTCCATTTTATTATTTAAGAGCATGAAATATAAGCCGTAAGTAAGTACTATAGTTTCCGCCCGTGGGCTCAAAGTGGCGTCCTTCCGCTCAACATTCCCCAGCTTCAATCAAGTCATATTATCTACACAGTTTTTGTTGCTTTAATGCTTTCTAAATTTAGTAACGACGTGGAATGTTGGAGAGAGGTCATCAGCTGCTAGAGTCGACAAAAAATGCAAAAAATGTAGAGGGTGACTTGTACCCTTATTAGGATTTTCGAAGGAAAAAATTGTTTTCGGGTATCATTTTTGAACTGTAATTTAGACGATTTTGACGAAAATATGGTCAGGAATGTAACTGTGTATAGTTTATCAAGACTACAAGGTGGTAATTCTCGTTGAAGTTTGAAAGCAGGTGTCATAAAATTATCGCAATATTTCAAAAGCTAAATAAGTTCTTACTTCGTAACCAAAAATTGGTTTACTTCATCTATACACCGTGACATTTTAGTCGTCTTACAACGGCAGCCCACTTCATGTATCCAATGACTACTAATCATTTATAAAAAAATTTTTTTTTGCATAATTCAAAAAAATCAAATATAATCCACTAAGACGCATGACGTAGATGGAGACACCCATTTATGGAGGTCGAATTAATGATAGAATGTAATGGTAGGTAGGTAGATATCTTCTACCGTTTGATACGTAAACGTTATTAACAGGGAGGGTGTTCCATAATTCTAAAGCATTATTTATTTTTATTTGTACTTATTATCTTAATTAATGGTAACAATGTTTTAATCGCGCCTAGAGGTATTTTATGATGGATACATTGAGTGGACCACCTTTGTAAGACGACTAAAATGTCACGGTGTATATTAATACGTGAAGCAAAATCTTTGTACCCCTTTTTACGACAACGCACAGTTAAAGTTTAAAACTATGGAGATGGAATGCAGAAAACTAATATTTTATAAAATGAAATACATTAGGTAAAACTTAAAATGTAAATGAATTGTGGTCGGAATTCGACCACTAGTAATAAAAAATACTTAGTAATGAAATAAACAGGTAACAAGAAACATTTCTAATAAAACCTAGATTGTGTTCAGCAGATACCTTTTATCCAAATACCAGTGAGCCACAATAAAAGTTGGGTACGTAAGCCTTCATAATGCGGTTTCATTTAGAGATTCTCAGCATTCGCGTAATCTAATGTAACATGTTAGCGTTTCTGTAAAAGGAGTTTGTGGGAGACAAAGGAAGATTATGGTACTTCGGCATAAAATATGCAGAGCCCTTAAAAGTTCGCGCGATAAGAGAGTGCCTGTCGCCCGAGACACGAAGAACACAACGGGACGTCAAACGTCTATAACTTAGGGCCTATTTCATCAAAACATTGAACGTAGTCAGAGTGATTAACCGCGTTCAAGTGCTGTCATTATTATTTTGGAATATTGACACTGACAGCTCTGTGAGAGGTACAATAATGTTCCCATCTCTATAAGAGGGAGTGGGCCAAAATACAGCACGCGGGTCTAGCGCGGGTTGGTGGTTGTCATGTCTTCGAAGTTTTCGTTTTAGGACATGTCGGTTTCCAGACGATGTTTTCCTTGGCCGTTTTGAGAGCAGTGATGAAATTAAAAACACACAGTAAAGTGCCTGCCTGGTTTTAAACTCATTACGACTCGTAAGTCGGGCCTGTACGACTTCGACTGGGCCTCCATAAATACTCTACACACCTATGTAACTTTGTTACCGACCTTCTTATCGTGCTTCTGTTTGTTATCACTAGAGATCGCATATTCGAATGCATATTTACCTAAAGTTGCGATATTGGCTAATATGGAATGCGCTTTTGTATCGAAATAATCTTTATTTAATTTATGTTTTTTTTTTACTAACACACACCATAACCTAACCCCTCCCTTACACCCTACATACATATATTTGCTGAATATATCTGAATAGTTTTGCACTGCTAATAATTTAGAAGTCGCTTCCATACTATACACCTGACTAGTTATGCATTCCCGGTGTTCCTGGAATAAAAATATGTTTTTAAAAGCCGCTTCCATACTTTCATAACCAAAAATTTACTTTAGGTAATTAAGCATTCGACTATCCGATCGCTAGTAGGTAATCACCATAAATATCCTTTTTGAAAACTACCACCACTACAAATATGAAAGTTAACATTAGATAGGCATATTCCGCTGAATTAACTACATATTACCAGACCATATTTACTCCCAGCAGAGCACACTCAAAACATCAATATTAACGTATTCATATTCCATAGTAAATTGCTCATATCAGCCTATTGAATTTACGAAAGTCAAACAAACAAACTAGTAGGTACCTACATAAGCGTGGCCGCCGTCTGCAAACTATTTGAATTAATAATGCATACATCCGAACAATAGCAATATGTTGGAAACTTTAGATGCCCGTCATAACTAGGGTTGCCAACTCTACTATATAGTATCCTCCTAAGTATATTAGAGGCCTAAATACTAAATTTATTAAAAAAATATACATAGTAGGCGAAACTATAAACATATTATCGTATCATTTATATACAAAACGGCGAAATAAAGGCTTTTGGAGTATTATAATAGTAATGATATGAGTCATAAAACCAAAACCTGTTAATAAAGGCTCCAAGAATTAAAACGCAAATATGCATAAGAAAAATAACAAAATCATGTAAAATATCTACTATTTCAATTTTTTCGCCTTCAAAAATATTTTTTTTCGTATAAACAAGTTGGCAACCCTAATCATAACTGTATTAGTTCTCGCTACTAATTAGCTTATATGCTTATATGGCCCAAATACGTCACAACTTACCGTACGACTAACACATGAACGCTTGCAGATTGGATTAAGACCTCCGCTGCTGTTTGTCGCATTGTTTTGTCGTTTTGACTAAGTGATTTGGTTCCAGGAAACTTCTCGGCACCAAACTTAGCAACAACCGAGTTACTGAGTGGGTTTTCAATTGCTTATGTTCTTAAGTTAATCTTGGACAATATTTTGAGGTTTGAAATCAGCTACCCACATGTAGCTCTCTAAATGATCCTAATTGAAAATGATCCTCGTTGCTCTTTTTAACCGATAATTATGGATAATTTTTTTTTTGTTTGAAAGGGTATACTTCCCAGGTGGTCCCATGATCATTAAGTCAGGATCTGATGATGGGATTCTGGAGAAATAGAGAGAACTCTTCAAATTTTACAGGCACACTTGAAGCAATTTGTGTAGTTTTTGGAAGAGTACTTTCTCTGAGTGGTTCCATTTCAATTTGGTGAAGATCTGATGAAGAACTTCGGAGATAGGCAACGGAACTCCTCAATAACTGATAGCAAATGGACTGGGATTGCTGAAATCTCATGTCTGTCAATTGTTTACACCAGTTAATAACATAACATCACGCCGGTACGCTGTGAAGGGGTAAGCACATGTGAACCACTAAAAATTGAATAATAAAAAACTTTTTTGGAAGTCGGTTGTTTATTTTTTTGAAAAAAGTTTTTTAATTAATAATATCTTGGGACAAAAGTAGGTATCTATTCCTAAACTACTGCTATATTATGTAGGTACTTGTCGTCGTCGGATATAGTTGAAGTATAGTAAGAAATTTATTGATGGGTAGAAAGTTAATTTGATAGATGAGCTGTTTGTTTTCTATTAATTAAATTTTATTAGAAAACATTCATTGATGTCGTACTAAACTTCAACTATATCCGACAAGCCTGGTAAATTATCTCTTTTGTTGACTGAACAACATAGGTAGAGAATAGGCTGGCTACCGCACAAACCAATCAATTCCGCGGTGTGGATACGTAACCGCGGTCCAGTCAGGTCCTTGATGAGACCGCCATTAAGGAGCCTTCGCTCAAACTGAATTACTTCTTCATGACCAAATAAAGAACTGGAAAGGTTTTATGATTATGCACAGTTTTGATTGGTGCTTGTCACCATCTGCTGATGTTTAGCAATGTGCCAACTTTTAAGTAAACTTGTTTTTTTTTTAATCTGACAAAATTATGCTTTGCGTTGAATACCTATAAACTTGATCTTGTACTTGAACCTGATCTGACCTTCCAAAGGTCCAGACCAGGGTGCGGAAATTTGTTATGGAATTATATTAAAAAAAAATAGTGCCTATAAACTTACCTACCTACTTTTGGGTACCTACATCACCTATTTTCAGTAACACACACATACACACCTATCCTTTTCGAAATACCTTTACAGACGCCAATCCACATGGTCTTCACATGATCTGACCAAGATTATGTCTGGACTTTAAAAGAGACTGACGTCTGAGTTTGTTTCGGCCTTTCTTCTCAAAGTAGTCAGATAGGAAACACCGACCTTATCAAGTTTTAAAATATGACTGACGTGTAAAAGTGTTTGTACAAACCTACTTACAGAAATAAAATCATTTATCATTTATGAAAAAAAAATGAGAAAACCGATAGGTAGTTATTTCAATCAAAATACAAACAATAAAGAAATAAGCAAAGTAATATTTAGTTCAAGCAAATTCGGGAACAACTATGTAAAAAGTAAAAATTAAAAATAAAAGTTTTTCAATTAATTCGTAGAAGAAAAATAGAAAGAAGACGAAGCCGAACAGAAAATATTAAGAAAATCTTAAATTAAATGGATAGGTAATGCATTCGATTATAACTGTAATAGCTGTTTCCCGGGACTTCATCCGCGTATTCTACGATCCAGAATGAAAAGCCTATGTCCCAGGTCATAGTCGTCAGTGTGCCAAATTTCTTACAAATCCGTTCAACCGCTTTAGCGTGGAACAAACTTACTTTTATAATACTTTTAGTTTTATATTTGCTTGCTTTTGCCAGCGGCTTCGCACGCGCGGTTGTCGGAAATGATCCCACGGGAACGTACTACCGGTATAAAAAGGACCCTATGTGTTAAGGCCCAGGTTATAAACTATCTGTGTTCCGAATTTCATCCAAATCCGTTCAGTAGTTTTTGCGTAAAAGAGCAAACAAACATCCATTCATCCATCCATACTCACAAACTTTTACATTTATAATATTTATAATATTAGTAGGATTTATATACAGGATGTAAGGGATACGCTTCCTAAAACGAAGACAGGTGATAGGGCTAGTGATTCTCGATGCAGAACCATCAAAAATCGAGTTTTTTTACAATTTTTACCTAATTTTTTGCAATTTTTGTACACTATGCTGTGGGAACAGTGAAATAAACCATTATTTGAGATTAAACACATTTTTTTTAACAACTCTAGCAAGCAATGTATTCAAAAATAAAAATCAGCTGATAGGCTCACGCAATAACCGCGCTCGCCGACAGCCGCGCGGCCGCCGACCCCAAGTCCAGGCGGCGATTTTAGGTTTAGGCATCCTTTGTAAAGCGCCGCCAAAATGAAACATTTCAGAAACGTCAAACGTTTTAAATTGATGCCAGATAACCAATTTAAGGCGAAAAGTTATCGGTATTAGTTTGCATTTAGGTTGTATAAAACCTACGTTCTGGCTTCGGAAGCGTGCCCCTTACACCCTGTATTAGTTAGGATGAGCAACTCAGTCTTCATAGGGTAGACTGGGTTATGACTACCAGCTATGAGGCACGAAACCAGGCTCGGGTTGGCTGAGCGGCACAGGAGCTAAGGAACAATTTTAAATGTTTTTACCCGGTAACAAAGAGAGGGTCCAATATGCTTCATGCAATAGCATCACCGCACCACCGCGTACCGGAAGTCGTAGAATTGGAAGGCCTCCCACACGGTGGACCGATGACCTTGTGAAGGCCGCGGGAATCCGCTGGATGCCCGAAGCACAGAACCGGTCGAAGTGGCTGATTTTGGGGGAGGCCTATGTCCAGCAGAGGACATCTTTTGGCTGAAATGATGCACCACACAAATACGTACTACGTATTCAGCAAGACGTTTCGTGTTACCCAATACTGGGTTGTGGAGGTCAGATAGGCAGTTGCTCCATGTAAAATAATGGTATTCAGCTGCATCTGGTTAGACTTGGAGCAGACCCCAAAATTTTTAAGAAGAGGTAAGGCAGATGATGAGGCACGTACTACGTAGCTCTATAGTACCTACCTGTTATTATTAAGTATTCTGCACAGCTAGTCAAACTAAAAACTCTTAACAAACAATTGTTCGGAGCTCGAATTTGTAAACTTTGTAGAATTCATCAAATTGAAATAGGTAGGTACCTACAAAGTTGCTACAATTGTTTTGTGTCAATTAAATTATCTCCATCCTTCCAAAACCAATTTATAAAAGTGAACTTTGAAAAGATGGAAACAAGAAAATGTTATATTAAGAGCTTGACTATTTTTTCCTCCTCAAGCTCAGTATAATTCCGTTATTCAGCAAAATCATATTTCGAGTTATGGACAAAAAAAAAGCAAATAATTAGAAAATGGATGCCGTTTTAGTACCATAACTGAACTGCGAGAGTTATGGGTACCAAATAGATCTAGTGACGTCTGGTTATCACCATATTGAATTTTGATTACTCTAGTGACACTCGCAAGAGTAAGTCATGTTCGTGAACGGGCGCCGCCATTAGGGACTGGTCATCTCCTAGCTCCCACGGCTTATTTTAATTTCTGAATTGTTATTTTATTTTTGTTTTAATTACGGACGCTTTAATGTGCACGTCTTTTTACATCGTTCTCACATTCATAATTTCAACATAATGATGTAACCAACTTTTTGTAACAATACCATGATTTTAAAAGAGTGTCCATGGAGTTTCTTGCCCGTTCTTCTCCATAGGTACCTACGCTTTGGAATGGGCAAATAGCTTCATCTTTCTAACTCACCGACCTTGTCAATTCAAAAGTGCCTGTAATTGGTTTATTTGAAATAATGCTTTGAGTTTGAGTTTAAGACAATTCGATTTTCGTAAGAATCATCAAAATTGGTCCACGCTGTTGGTCTCTAGCTTGCCACAAAGGAACAAACATAGATACATACATACTCGTAGGCTGATGAAGACATTACTCCTTTGCGCCGCGCAGTCGGACGAAACGATTATGCTTTGTACGAGTGCAGTCTACTTCTGTGACGACATGTAGAACATAAAAATATCTGTGGTATTTACGTTATATGTATGATCTATAATTATGATATTAAAATCCGCATCAAAATAAGTTGCGTAGTTTAGAAAAAAAAACGCAATCACACAGACAGACACGAAAAGCAACTTTAATTTCTAATATGCCTAGAATAAATTTAAAAAATTAAAAACCCCCGACCCAAACAAAAACTCTAAAAAGTAATAAAAATAAAGATATTTATTGGCCTTTTAAGGCGTAGGTAATATTTTGATCAAGGCATTGTCAAGTCGGAGGAAGGCTAATGAAAATGCCTGGCGTTTTCATTGAAAGTAAATATTTTTTTTTTACTTTTAGAGTTTTTGTTTGGGTCGGGGGTTTTTTAAATTTTTAATTTAACTTTTATTTTCTGCTTTTTAAACTTAATGTCTCGCTTAAATTGGCGCAGCGTTGCGTATGTTTCCAACAGCAAAGTGTGTTACTAATTTATCCTCATTCCTGGTCCTGATCACCATTTATCCATAACCTATTCATTGAGACCTTTTCAATGAGCCCAAACACGATACTTCTGCTGTTTGTTGCTGAGTAACTTGGGTATCCTGGAACAGCAGCAGTTCAAGGTTACTTTCACACAAAAAAAAAAAAAAAATCGGTTCAGCCGTTCGAGAGCTACGATGCCACAGACAAACACACACACATACACACACAGACACGGCAAACTTATAACACCCCGTCGTTTTTGCGTCGAAGGTTAAAAATAGATAACTTCAAAGCCGGACACGGATCTGCGTAACACACTAAATTGCTAATCCATTGCTTCATTATATTCGAAAAATTTGTATGATAAAATAACGCAATCAATGTCAGTTGTTGAACTGTTAAAATCAAAGCCATTCCTACTGCTAGCGTATTACACGATTACCCCTCTAACCAAAGTATATAAAGTAGCTCGAAATGTGTCCGATAACATTTTCCAGTCACTTTTATGATAAAATATCTGTGCTCAGCAGTTTTGTCAGACGTTGACGACGGTCGGGGGATTCTTTGTAGATTGTATTCAACCGCACTTTTTTGAGTATCTATTTGATACTGTATTTGGCAAAAATTGGCTTAACAAATCATACATTCTAATATAATATTAGGTGTTGATACTGGGAGTCCCGGCTGAAAATAGGTAGACCCTACTCATCTCTTGCATTTGTGTCGTCAATGGCGACTGTATGACTGTCAGGACTCTGCTTACGAGGGTGCGTACCAGTGTTCAATCCTTCTTTGCTTTCAGCGTCGCACCTATGTGAGTTCTGTTAACATCAATAGTAATTCAATCACACTACAAAATATAATAAGTAATCCCGATTTTCTCGTTATCCAGAAATAAACTGCTGAACGTTATGCAAATACTTACCTCCATACTTAGGCAAATAAACATAGTTAACTTGAATACTTAGATGTCACTTTCCTTAGGAGAGTGACATCTGAGTATCTAACCCAGATGAGAGAGATGTCACATCTTCGGTCCTGTTTTTAATATACGATATGCTCGTGTCTGGCCACTTTATTGTCTCATGTTAAGTGATTACAAAAGTAATCGTGAAAGCTAATACGTTTTAGTCACTACGTTTTACACACATATCCATTTTGCGTAGTGTGAGTTTTATTTAACCATCTCGATCAAACGCAGTGAGCGCGTTTGGCGTTTCGATTGGTCTTTCATCAATCCAGGGCCAATCGGAGCGCCGCGAACGCGCTCACTGCGGTTGATCGAGATGGCAAAATGAAACTCACACTAGGGCCTCAAGGTGGTGAGAGTGGCTGGGAAAGCGACGCGTAATCTAAAGTCAAAGTAAAAGTCAAAGTACTTATTAAATGTGATTTTTGGTGATACAGTAGGTCTTATAGTTTGGTAATGGTAACACAAAAACTACCCATCATACACTATTGAACATTATTTGAACCTCCTGCTTTGAAATTCTTCATCAGTTATTATAATTAGCGCGTCGATATCCCCTATAAATTCTGACCTATCATCAAGCCTGGCCACCAAACATTGCGAAATATATGTACAGACAGTACTTATTAAACTACAACTCGCGACCCTGAATAATATATGTATATTGTATATCTACTCGTACATCCTTTAATATTCCATTGAGTTCGTTACAGCTCCTTGCTTTAATATCGGGCATCCGGTCCATCTCATCTTTATTATGTCCGTTTCAATTGGATGTTTTTCAATACGTCTGAATACCATTTATTATTGTGAATGTACCTCATGGCTGTTTGATTTAGATTGAAGATTCATATTGAATACTTAGTAGTACCTAGTCAGATGTTTAGGTATCAAAGCACCAGCTGTGTGACCATTCTATGGAGGCTTCTACGTCGATTTGCACGAATTTACTCGCCCGTGTCGGGCGAATCGATACTTTTTAATAATATATTATTATAGGCGATTTGCACGAAATTAATCTATTTGTGGACAAATCGACAATTCCAGAAATACGTATTAGTCAATAATAATTGGCAAGTTTTGGATTTTTTGCAATAAATTTATGAGGAAAGGTCACCGCAAGTCATCCTCATCATCATCATTTCAGCCGAACGACGTCCACTGCTGGACATAGGCCTCCCCCAAGCTCCGCCACTTCGACCAATTCTGTGATTTCCGCATCCAGCGGACTCCTGCAGCCCTCACAAGGTCATCGGTCACCCGAACACACGAAATTCAAAACGTGCCCATTGCCTACAACAGAGTGGAGTTGTCGAGTCGCCCACAAATGAATTAACATCGAGCGAGTTGCCTATAGAAAATAATATATTTAAAAAAAATTCGATTCGCCCGATTCATGTGAGAAAATTCGTGCGAATCGACTAATAAGCCTCTATGGAGCGTCAATAGGCAAAACTTTGCTAAGACTTACCAAGTGAAATTGATATGACTTCCGTGGTAGCTTGTACGAAGTATAAAACTACGAGCAGTTCAAATAAAGTTCTGCAAACATCTAAAGATATCGTCGATAGGATCCGGCAACTGGGACTCGAGGTGGCCTTGCACAAATCCGAGGCCATGTGGTTTCATGGTCTTCGGAATGCGCCACTGACGGGTTCCCAGATAACGGTGGGAGGGGTTCACATCGGCGTCGAGTCGACGATGAAGTACCTAGGACTCGTCCTCGACAGCCGGTGGAACTTCGGGGAACATTTCCGACGTTTGGCTCCCAGACTGGAGCGGGCCGGGGCTGCCTTGAAGCGGCTCCTGCCCAATCTAGGGGGGCCAAACGCCTCCTGCCGGAGGCTCTACGCGGGGGTCGTGCGGGCCATGGCCCTATACGGGGCGCCGGTGTGGGCGCCTACATTGAGGCGCCAACCAGCGCGCCGGTTGAAGGCGGCCCATAGGGTCATGGCCATCCGGATGATCCGGGGATACCGCACGATCTCCGGTGAGGCGGCGGGCCTCCTTGCCGGATTACCGCCATGGGATCTGGAGGCAAACGTCCTCGCGCTCACTTGGGAGTGGCGCGAGGAGGCCAAACGCCGGGGCGAAACTCCGCTGCCGCGGGAAATCGCGGCACGGCGGACAGAGCTCCGGCAGGATCTCATGGCGACGTGGAAAGTGCGATTGTCGCAACCCAGTGCTGGGCACGCCGCGATTGCGGCGGTAAGTCCCCTCTTTGAGGAGTGGCTTGAGAGGCGGCATGGCGTCCTCACCTTCCGCCTGACACAGGTCCTCACCGGACATGGCTGTTTCGGGAGGTTCCTGTTTCGGATAGGGCGGGAGGAAACGCCCGGGTGTTTCCATTGCGAAGATCGCCCAGAGGACACGGTGGAGCATACGGTGGAGGTCTGCCCAGCTTGGGCGGAGCAACGCCGTGTCCTCGTGCAGGTGATCGGCGGCGGCGATCTCTCGCGTCCGACCCTGGTCCAGGCCATGGTACGGAGCGAGAGGGCATGGCTGGCAGTCGCCTCCTTCAGCGAAGCAGTTATGCTCGCAAAGAGGGAGGCGGCGCACGTGAGGGAGATGCAATACATGCGCCCTCACAGCCGTGGCCTTCGCAGGAGACGCCCTGGGCGTCGGGAATCCCAGGCTGATTCCCGGCCACCGTAGGCACGGGCTTGCGGACGGCGAGTAATGGGTAGCTCGCTGTCCGGTAAGGACCAAGCCCGGGTCGACGGCGCGTTGTGTTCCACGCGCGCCTCAAAGAGATGTCAGCAGCAACAGAGGGGCCCGCAAGGGCCGATGCCTGCCGGGGGTGCGGGTTGTTCGAAAGAGATACCGCCGCCCCTGGCACACAGGCAACTGAGGGAACACGGGTGGGTTTTAGTCAGTAAAAGTCTGACACGCCCTCCCGCTCCACCCAGAGCGGGAGAAGTTATTTGATGATTTCCCACCCAGAAAAAAAAAAAAAAAAAAAAAACATCTAAAGATAGTTATGTTCGGAAAGTTCTCAGCTTTCCTAGATGCCTTGTATACCTCTCATTCAAAGCCTTCGAACTGTAAAGTCCCGATTACCTAACTCAAAAACATACACCTGACGCCTTAACGTCCTGCCAGGGGTGCGAGTTGTTCGAAAGAGATACCTTAGCCCTTGACACACAGGCAACTGAAGGAACACGGGTGGGTTTTAGTCAGTAAAAGTCTGACGAAGAAGAAGAAGTTATTTGATGATTTCCAAACCTCAAAAAAAAAAACACCAAAACATCCACAGCCTCTCCCTGATATAAAACCATTATCTAGAGTCATGGCAAAATGTATGTTCGTTAGTAAATGTGAATGAACACGGCGTCCTGAACAACGCGGTAACTTCATTATTTTCGTGTGCATCACCAGACGTAATCCGGTTTGTACCGAAGCAAATTCGCTTATGCGGTTATATCCGCATTTAACTAGTTATGCACGCACCGGTAAAATCCGGTTGCGCGTTCAGGCAAATATGACTCAATTATGTTTGAAAATAGACAACATTTAATAATTGATGAAATAGGGCTTTATGAACCAACGTTTTTAATGGAATTAGTGGTAAGGTTTTTAGTGCAGAAAGATAAAGCCATTTTTTAGCGTTGGAAAAAAGAAGTGTAGTATTTAACTTTCACGAGGGACATTTACCTCGTTTTGTTTCTCTCGAGCACAAAAGATTAAAAATGTATACACTCCAGCTCCATTTACAATTAAAATTCAAACGAAACATTGCGGCGCAATGTTTCAGCGTATACCAGAAAACCTCGGCGTAAATTCGTTCTTATTTTTTTTATTTCACAAATTAGGAAGGTGCCTTAACAAAGTATATTTGTGCGCGACCCTGGCCTGACTTCAATTACCACGAGTACTGCTGAATTTTTAAAGCAAATTGTCTTAAAAAGGTGGATGCGCACTTTGTTGGCGCCTCCGAGACAAAAGCGGGAAGTTATGTACCGTGATATTTATTCAACGACGCTCCTCCGATGCTGGGAAAACTTCTAAACTTTACAATTTACAGGGAAAAATTCTTTTAAGTCTCATTTATAGTGAAGGAGGGCTGGTGTCTCTTTATACTCAAGATAAATGTAGGTACCCAGCCATTCTTGAAGTTTACGTTTTGCTTTTTATGACCTCTTATCAGAGACCTCGTTCTGAAGTTGAGCGCAATTTGTATTTTAGCTGGCATGATACGTAATGGCGTCGTTTTTTCTTCAGTAATAACAAGGAATCTTTCATCTACCTAACTTATTGGTGACTTCTGTTGAACACTGTTCTGATTACCGTAAGACTGTGGGGAATCGATATTAAATCACTAATCATGACAACACCACAGCATTGAGGTCAGTACAGGTACGTAAATACATGCCGTCTTTATGCAACTTTAGTTCCAGCCTAAAGCTCTAGTCAGTTTTTGCATTTTCAACTTTATTTCGAATTGCGTAAAGTTCTTAATACAATAATGACAACTTAGCACCAGACTTTGTCAGTTATGTAAAAAAGAACTGCATTTCTATACATATTAAGTTCTTAATTAAAAACTGGCTTATTTATACGCTATGTTCCTGGAAACCAAAACAAATCGTTTTGCTTACCACTGGTAGCATTTTTTATTACCAAACAGGGGCATATAATAGATTCGTAAGGTAATTTTACTTGTTATAGCTACTTCCTTATGAGAGGTTCTACTATGCAAATCTTTGAGGCATTGCATCATTATTGGTAAAGATGGAATAGGGGGAAAGCCGGATAGTTGGGTACACTTTTCGAAATCACTCTATATCTCTCAGAACAAAAACCAAAATACTTCATTTGAAAAACTGGCCGATACTTTGGTGTTTTAGCTAAAAATGTATGAAAAGTAAAAACAAAAATCTTTAATATTTTTAGTGATTTTTGCGGACCTCAATATGTTGGGACATCTATCCCGCATAGGGGATAGTTGCCTAATCCACATAAATTACGTTTCAGATAGATGCCCCGCCGAGAAACAGGACATCTATCCCGCAAAAACTTTGATCGCATTTTGCCTTCCCATGCAATCACATAGAGATATGCGACACGGTCAACTTAGTGGTAGTTGGAGGGTCTTACGATAGATTAACAAAATAACATGCAATATTCGCGAAACTAGAGTAATTGAAATCGGGGCAACTATCCTGGTTTTACCCTAGTCTTAATTTTAACCAACAACGGCCCGTAAATTATAAGAATCGGCTATAGCGGTTTAAACCGGATCAAAATAAAAACGAAGATCACTCTCATCTATACCTAAGAGACAAAGCCACGAAACTTTGTAGACAGACATACGTAACATGAAAGAAGAATAACAGACACAAAGACAATGAATAAATAGGTCCAATTAAATAATAAACCATGCTGATAAAAAGCAGATCTCTGGTCTGTAATACATCAAATATATACCACGTAGGTACATTCGCCATTATGAAGTTAGACTACAATATATCTAAGTAACACAAATGTGTTACATTATCTTCACCACGTCTTTAAAATTTGATAGGAGAATAGCTGTGTGATGTCGGTAATTATTCTACGGGAACGTGCCACTGAAAGAAAGCCTACGTTGCTCCTTATAACATCAGGTATAGCCAGTGAAAGTCCCGTCAAAATCGGTTCAGCCGTTTCGGAGTTTACCCTGAACAAACAGACAGACATTTTTTAATTATGTTTTTTCTTGTATTCTTATCGGTATACTTTAATATGTATTTCGTAAAAAGCTGTTATTTTGAAATTACAAACATAATCTTCTTTTTATTTATTTTTAAATAAATTCCTTTGGCAATATCTAAGTACTCAAAAGTTACAGAATGAAAGGTCAGCGTTCAACTGCCTTGTTCTTTTCCAAAAACCATAAAAATAAGGGTTATCTCGGCCATCGATATTCCGCCTTCAATTGACGTCTAACAAGCAATCGTAAACGAAAACCGGAAGACGGACGATATGGAATAAATTGACACAAAGGAACAGCTTACTATGCAATATGTCCACACCTGATTTACGAGAAATATACGGTTCGTTTACGGACGCTGGAGGAATGATCCTACAAAGCGTCCTGTACAATGCTAAGCCGATTGTCGGTAACAGGAAAGACTCAGTTTTCCTTTCTTGTGGAAGTCCGTAAAGGTAGCAAAGAGGAATGAATGGAAACCTCAACAATGAACGATTGTAACACAGAATATTTCCATAACAACCACGCACCAAAACCTTGGTGACTTGACGACAAACCAAGGGAACGTCTAGTCACCACAGGGGATAAATGAGAGTTTTTCGAGGCGCATTTGAATGTACTAATGGTCGGTCAGTGGTCGAAATTCGACAATAATTCCTTTAAACGTTAATCTACAATAATCAAAATTCGTTTTTTTGCACTCCTCCATATAAACTTTAACTGTGCCAAATTTCATACTCCTGCGTCCGAGTGATTTTCGTAAAAAGTGGTACAAAGTTTTTGCTTCACATATTGATATAGAAATCACATCCCTTCCTTTTCATCTGTTACTTAATAATAGATTTCAAGTACAATTACAATACTCAGCATTTTCTGCAGGTGTAGTATGCAGGTGTGTTTAGAAGCATTTCTAAACCGCGTTTAAGAGCTGTCAGTGTCAATGTTGCACAACAATTTTGACACTGGTACCGTTTTTTTATTCACCACCTGAACTAAAATAAGAGTACGTATTGCTATCTCTTACTAACAGACCGCGAAAGAAACAGAAACATGACGGTTTAGAACTATCAAACTAAATTATGTCGCGATTGCCTCGAAGACGTGATATTAGGCATGTCTTTATGCCTAAAATCACGCCAATTACTTACTTTATCATAGTTGAAGTTGAAGAAAATATTTGTTCTACTAAATTTGACAGCTTTGCGATTTGTAGCAACCCAGCCATGTTAAAACTTTTTGACAAATTAATTTAGCACTCACCCATAAATTCTGTAAGTATCAATGACAAACATAGCAACCATCCGAACATTAAAAGTTTCTGGACTAAAATTCCCAACATCGGTTTAGGTAGCGACGATAATTTTAAAGTAATGAATTACGACAATGACAATCGTGAGCGTACATACGAGGACACGGGTCAGCAGCTTGTCCTACTCGCTCTCAACCTGCTTTTGAAATTTTACCGGATAACGAATTATTAAAATAACGATGTTTCAAAGAATCCGCGATATCGAAAATGATATTCATTGGATACGGACGCTGGAGCTGACATTTCATTCCACTGCGAGAATATTGAGACGTATTGGATTCAAACTCGCCATATTGGATCACCAGTTTGGTGAAATAATGAATAAAGACCAAGTGATTGCCTTACGGTGCTTGGTTTTAACTGGTTTAAGAAGAGTATTTTTAATTACAATTATCTATATACCTATAAGTTCGTTGAAAACGATCAAACAAACAAACTACAACGTCAAACACCACAATCAAACATTACAAATATGTATAGTTTTCACGTGTATTTGCACAAAATACTGGGCTTTACGGCCCTTCTAAGTCCCATTTGCAATCTCTTTATTGTCCCATAAGGTAACCCTTATCATTCTGGGGACGTTTTCCATGAACAAAACACAAATAGTAAACATCACAAATTGTATACAGCTGTATGAAATTGGAAATACCCACACAATTTATTTAATTTAGTTCATTATGTCTCATCAGATCCGTTTTTCGTTTTTGATCGAAATGAGAGCGAAATACGTATAAACCAATCAATACAGCTCATAATTTTGAATCCGATAAGACATACCACAAGAAAATGTCATTAAAATGTGCCTTACGGTTATTGAAATAACGAGTATCGATATTTTATGCCCACAATTATTACCATTAGGATTTTAATTGTTTGCTACGCAGGTGCTACGAGAGCTACGATCGTAGCACTTTTCGACTACGATTTGCAATAGTTCGCTATTCGACGGATTTCCAATTTCGACTTATTCAGCAATCATTAAATTGTAGATAATTACATAATTTACCCTAATATAACTTTGCTTGTCCCCTGAATAACTTTAACCGATGTTTGCTATTGATTCTCCACGCATGACATTTTTAGCCGACTTCACAAAAAGGACAAGGTTCTTAATTCGGTGGTATTTTTTAATGTTTGTTACCTCAAAACTCCGTCATTTATAAATCGATTCGAAAAATAGAAAAAAAAAACAATAAATTTTGGGGGTTCCCCATACTTAGAACTGAAACTCAAATTTATTTTTTCATCAAACCCATACGTGTGGGGTGTCCGTATGAATTGAGGAGCCATGTCTCAGATTTAAACGAGGGTATTACCAATATTTAGTAGTAAATTTGCCAAATTTGTAGCCCCGATCCTGGAATTTGTAGTAAAACCCTTCAAAAGTTACAGAACGTTGAAGGTGGCCCCTCAATTCAGACGTCTGGATTGAGGAGCCACCTCAGAACTCGAAAACTAGCCAATGGATATTGCTAAAACTTTGGTAGGAATTAGTAGTGTTTATGCTTAATTTGTACAAAAAAAATGGGGTTTGTACGGCTGAATTTGAGGTAGCTACAATGCTTTGATTTATCTGAAAAATCCATAAATTTCCCCGCGCTGTTTCTCGGAAACTGATGAAGCAATTAAAATAGATTTTTGGTATTATTTAGTAGTAAATTAGCCAAATTTGTAGCCGCGATCCTGGAATTTGTAGTAAAACCCTTCAAAAGTTACAGGACGTTGAAGGTGGCTCCTCAATCCTGACGGTCTATAAAAAACAAATGTACGTAGCTACTAAAGTAATTGATCAAATCGAAGTTTGATTATGCCAATATTTAGTAGAAATTTCTACTAAATATTGGCGTAATCAAAATTCCTCTACATTCAGTATTTCAAGAGATATTAATAATTTAAAAATTCCTAAAGAAATTTCTGTGTAGGGTGACCATAAATAATTCAAACTGCGTTCATAAACAGAACTTTATTTACACATGATTCATTCTTCACCAAATCAGTACATAAATAAAGAAACACAATATATTAAACACAAAGAATAAAAAAAGACAAATAAACTAAAAGCGGATTATCCCAAATTAGCTTTTACAAAATCTCTAAGCATTATCTCTACCGAGATTTTTTAGCTAAATCTTAGTTAAATATTAATGTATTAAACGCACAATTATGTTTTATTTTGTTAGTAGTTCTAGTTAAGTTAGCATGTGATTTCTATTTGCATTGTTTAAATCGCTTAAGTTGATATTTATGTACATTTCGATTCTGATTAAAATTAAAATAAACAATAAATCAATAAATTTGCTCTAAATAATGGTGGAAACCACATGAAACTCCATCTGTCGTTTAGAAGATCTAAGCGGTCACACAGACAGACACAAAAAAAAATTTGTTTTAAAACATGTAGGTATAGATAATAGAGATTTAAAATTAGTACATTGAGTGTCTTTGCCTACTTTCAAATTTTAATGATCTCACGTTTTGTGGATTTCTGCCCGGTATCAATTTTTATAGTAGGTAATAAAAGAGTAAGACTCATTACAATCATTCATTACGACACAACTAAAAATCGTATTTTTTATGACATAAGAAAACGGCAAGATTTCTGATACGTTTACATAAATGTGTAGTAAATGGATTACATACAAAAAACTTCCAAAACAAATTCTATAAATGATGGTGAAAACCGCATCAAAATCTGTTACGTATTTTAGGAGAACAGCGCGGTCGCTCAGACAGGCAAAATAAGCGACTTTGTTTAGTAAATATATTTTAAAATAAAGATTAGAGAAGGCTAGTAATTAATGATAGAATAAGGGAATATAGAGATGATGTTTAGAGATTAGAGATTTTATAAAAGCTAATTTGGGATAATCCGCTTTTAGTTTATTTGTCTTTTTTATTCTTTGTGTTTAATATATTTTGTTTCTTTTTTGAAGTAGGTACTGATTTGGTGAAGAATGAATCATGAGTAAATAAAGTTCTGTTTATGAACACAGTTTGAATTATTTATGGTCACCCTACACAGAAAATTCTTAAGGAATGTTAAAATTATTAATATCTTTTGAAATATTGAACGTAGAGGAATTTTGATTACGCCAATATTTAGTAGAAATTTCTACTAAATATTGGCGTAATCAAACTTCGATTTGATCAACTGCTTTAGGAGCTACGTACATTTGTTTTTTTATAAACCGTCAGGATTGAGGAGCCACCTTCAACGTCCTGTAACTTTTGAAGGGTTTTACTAAAAATTCCAGGATCGCGGCTACAAATTTGGCTAATTTACTACTAAATAATACCAAAAATCTATTTTAATTGCTTCATCAGTTTCCGAGAAACAGCGCGGGGAAATTTATGGATTTTTCAAATAAATCAAAGCATTGTAGCTACCTCAAATTCAGCCGTACAAACCCCATTTTTTTTGTACAAATTAAGCATAAACACTACTAATTCCTACCAAAGTTTTAGCAATATCCATTGGCTAGTTTTCGAGTTCTGAGGTGGCTCCTCAATCCAGACGTCTGAATTGAGGGGCCACCTTCAACGTTCTGTAACTTTTGAAGGGTTTTACTACAAATTCCAGGATCGGGGCTACAAATTTGGCAAATTTACTACTAAATATTGGTAATACCCTCGTTTAAATCTGAGACATGGCTCCTCAATCCATACGGACACTGTGTGGGGTATCTATGGATAGGTCTTCAAAAATAATATGGAGGTTTTTAATATCATTTTTTTCTAAACTGAATAGTTTGCGCGGGAGACACTTCCAACGTGGTAAAATGTGTCCCCCCCTGTAACTTCTAAAATAAGAGAATGATAAAACTAAAAAAAATATATGATGTACATATAAACTTCCACCGAAAATTGGTTTGAACGAGATCTAGTAAGTAGTTTTTTTTTAATACGTCATAAATCGTAAACCGCAATTTACCTTTAATTCAATCAACTCAAATATAAAAATAAAAAATAAAAACATTTAATTTCATAAACATAAACCTTATGCAGAAACCGTGAAACATTATTTTCTAATAATAAAACTGTAATAGGTGTCTAAGTAAATAATAATTATAATTCGCGTTATTTGCTGCTACGGAACCCTTCATGGGCGAGTCCGACTCGCACTTGGCCGATTTTTTATCTCAACTCTTCCAGCTACTAGGTATGACTTAATAAACTTTTTGGGAACATCATTTTAATCAGCCATAAAGACAATTATTTCAGCTTCATTCGAATTAACATGATTCGATGAAAATAATTTAAACGCAATGAAACACGTAAGTAATCCTTGGGGATTTAAAACAAACAGCATCCAATTGAGTTGCATTCAGTCAAGTAATGAGTGATTTTAAATTAACGTTCATTTGCTTGACCCTAACGTTGAACAGGACATTTCAATTACGAGTAAGCTCCAATATTTCATTTGACTGTTCCCATGCGGGTTGGAACCGACTTTAAATAATACGAGAGACTTTTATCGCTATAAATTAATTCTGGGTTCACATACACCAAAGCCCCGACCGAAATGTTATTAATATCCAATCGTTTACGAACACCACCGATTTAAAAATGTATTGATTTTGTGTGCTTTATAATTGAATAGAACGTACAGTTTTTTTGTTTGACAAAGTGTACAAGGCAGGGACATCGACGAACAAACTGAAATCATGAACTGTGAAGCACATGACTGTGCTTGAGTAGAATTTTCTGACTTGAATACTGAGTGATTGACTGTGAATTTTGTATTAGAAACTACAAGTTTGTGCTATTGTCAGAGTTAGAAACTAGTGGATGGATAAGTTGAATTGGATTGAAAACAGCCATGACTAAATCCTCTTTGCTCAAGTATATTTGAACGTTGAAAGTGAACTTGAGTTAATAGCTACTAGGCGATATTGCCCTCTTATATACGTATCTATGGCCTTAAGGGAATGAATAAATTTTTTTTTAGTCAGTTATCAAAGAAAAATATCTGCATTTTCATAGAAAAGTGCAACGCGGTCAAAATGTATGGAGGAGCAATGTTTTTTTAAATAACCGACGATATTTTAACGCAAGGTCGTTCAGGGTCAGATGTCCATAACGCCCTACTGTATATAAAAGTAAATAAAATTACAGTAAGTAAGACATAACATTTTGTCTTTTAGCACTACGAAACTCTCATCGTAAAACCAGCATCGATATTTCAAAACGACGATCGAAAATATGAGTCGCTCTCAGTCATGAATTTAATATAGGTACATCCTGGTGCACTATTTTATGACCTAATATATAACTAGCAGGATACTGATCGTAGTTTAATATCATTACTGCACAGCACCATAATTGCGTAACAAACTATTAATTAAAATCATAATCGTTTCATCATATCAGCCGAAAGACGTCCACTGCTGGACGTAAGCCTCCCCCAAAAGGAGGGATTTTCCATAATCGCCACGCTTGGCAGGCGGGTTGGCGATCGCAGTATGGTGGTATAGTGCATAGAGAACGCTGCTGCCCATTCTCTAGTAAGTCCCTTACTCGCCTTCTACGACACCCACGGGAAGAAATGGGATGGTGCTATTCTTAATAATCTTCATAATCGTTTATTTGCTTTCAAAGTAGGCAGGTACTTACATAAAAATAAACTTAGGGTCATAGTACATGTAAACATTGAAAATAGTTATTGTAGAATAATACCTATACACGTCACTCAATTTAAAATTGTAAAAAAAAAATATAGAATTTAAACCAAGGAATGTCAAAATTTAAATCTAAAGTGTAGTTTCTGTAGCATTTCGCAATTTGAATGATTTTGATGGACATTCTCAATCCATTGCTTCATGTGTTCGAAAAATTCGTCTATTCAAGAACGTAATTACCGCAATGAATGATGTTGAACTGTCAACAGCCATTCCTACTGTTAGTGTGTTACGCCATTACCCGGCTGGTACACGGTTTTATGACCTAATATACTCCTAGCAGGATGGAGATCGTAGGTACTAAAATATCGTTATTACACTACACAGGTGGACACTGCCGGTCGTCAGCTCGATGTAATCCCTCATTACTCATTTATTAATCACTTCCTATGAAACACTTACCTTAGCTATGATGATCCAAAGATCCTAGCTGACCTGCATAAGGTAAATTTGAGATGAAATGCGTGATATTACAACGACCGACATGTCGCACCTTTAGAATTATTGAGACCAATTTTGCTTGCGACTAATTTCGAATTAGGTCTCTATAATTCTAAAGGTGCGATGTGGAACATTAACGATGAGGATAACATAACCTATTATGGATCCAACAGATAGTATAAACGAATTGAAGGATGCTTCTTAGTGATTAATTTATAAGGCAAGTATTATTTGAGTATGAATGTCGATCCGTGTGGTGCCGGACGTAAAAGAATAGCACCATCCCATTTCTTCCTATGGGTGTCGTAGAAGGCGACTAAGGGACTTACTAGAGAATGGACAGCAGCGTTCTCTATGCATTTGACCACCATACTGCGATTGCCAACCCGCCTGCTACGCGTGGCGATTATGGGGAAGCGGCTTATATCCAGCAGTGGAAGTCTTTCGGCTGATATGATGATGAATGTCGATAGCTATAAGAGTAGGTAACGATTAAAGAAACTATGGATGGACTGTGTGAATGATGATATGGTTAGAAAGGGTGTGACTACGGAGATGACGACTAATAGAGAAGCATGGAAGAAAAAGACATGTTGCCATGTTGCGCCTACCCTAAATAAATTGGAAAAATAACAGGGAGAATGATGGTTATTATAAAGCAAAATTATATATATATTTTAAAGCAGCAGGCTTAGCACGAGCAGTGATTTGTCGACGGAATAATAGACGTAAGTATTAACTAAATGATGTACAATAGGAGAAGATAGCTATGTTTTTCTATTAGTTATCACAGTTGTGCGTTCTAAACGAATCATGATTTTGTAGATAATCGTATATACGAGTACTTTGTGGCCGTCGAGTAGAAAATTTGTTCTCAGTGTGATTTTGACAGTTTGGGAAGAAATATTCTTTTGAAATAGTCTACATTTATAAGGACCCTAGGTCCTTAGACAAAGATCGTTAGAAACGAATGACAAAAAGACAGATAGTAGAAGGATATCTACGGTGCGATGTCAAAAATAGAGAAACGAAATGTCACTTTGCATTAAAAAAGCACTGTCTATTCTTCGTAGAAATAGAAAGCGTCATGGTAAGCCTGCAGCACAAGACTCTTTCCTACAACCCTCCCAAACGTCATGGCATGGTCTGTATAAATCTGAATGTAAAAAAAAAAGTCAATATTTTTATAATACCAATATAGGAAGGGTTAATACCCCCACATGAAGCACAACAGATAATCGATCTGTAACTTTGGCAGCCATAAATTGATGTATCACTGTTATTACGAGTTCAATGCAATTTACAATATATATAGATACCTATATTATTTACTGACACATGTTTTATCTTTGACATTCCCCCACGCACAACGGATCGAATGAGAGTTTATGTGCATGAAAATGGAGTCCCAATATCATCTTTGCCTGTCTTTACGGGTCGTCAGAACTCCAATAGTGTGAGAACCAATCTTACCAAGGCGTATGGTAATGACCAGAGGTCGGAATAGGTAGATTGATTTAAGGTCGTTGACGTCAAACGTAGAGGATAATATGGATATGCCTCCAAAATACCGGAACTTCATATTTATTGTGATATTTGTTCCGGAATTTTGAAATTAGCACGAATTTGTGTTTAAGGTAAAAAACGTATTAATAATATCAATCTACGTTTTTGTTTAATTAAAAATTATTGTTCATTGAATTCAATCAATCATTCAAATAATAAACGATTTCGTTAGCCTATCTGTATGTTTTTTATTTTATTTTATTCCATAATTCCACTTCCGGAACTTTTTCCGGTACTTCCCGCAAATTATGGATAAAATGGCATGTCCATGTTATAATATCTTGACGCAAGTATATAAAATCAATCTATCTACTCCGACCTCTGGTAATGACCCAGTGATTGGATTGTGGACGTTAGATAGGCAGTCGCTCCTTGTAAAACAACTGGTACTTAACTGCATCCGGTTTGACTGGAAGCTGACCCAACATACCTAGTTGGGAAAAGGCTAGATGATGATTAGAGACCGGATATTCGGATGTATATTTACCTAAAGTTAATTTTTGGTTATGAAAGTATGGAAGCGGCTTTTAAAAACATATTTTTAAGCCAGGAACACCGGGAATGCATAACTAGTTAGGTGTATAGTATGGAAGCGACTTCTAAATTATTAGCATTGCAAAACTATTCAGATACATATTTATTTAGAATTCATGTTTAAGCCCCGATGCTAATATATGTATGTAGGGTGTAAGGGAGGGGGTGGTGTGTGTTAGTAAAAAAAAAAACATAAATTAAATAAAAGATTATTTCGATACAAAAGCGCATTCCATATTAACCAACATCGCAACTTCAGGTAAATATGCATCCGAATATCCGATCTCTGATGATGATAGTATATGATTTGATAGACATTAAGTTCAAATCCAAAACAGGCAACATTAATATTGGTGCAATGCACTCGGCATTTAGAAATGCTGACATCGCCTACATAAACTAAACCACGTAATCATTTGTTATATAATAACAAACAGCTTTCCCATTCTCCTCGCTTTTCCAGAAACTTTTAAAACCATGATTTAACTTCAAAAACATTGGTAAGCACTTTCCCTCGATACTAAATTCTCATGAACGCCACAAGTTATGGACTAAGAGGATTTGAGTTTACGCTGTATAAAGAGCTACAATACGTTACGCTGGCTGCGAATAACTTACACTCCAGTAAATCGTACGCATATGTATGTGATAATGTGGAGGACATTTTGTTTTCACTCCAGCAGGGGTTTATTTTGACTACAAGTTTGGTTGAAATGGAATGAAATGTTTATTTATGTAAGTAGATCTTAAAAGACACTTTTACACGTCAATATTTTGTTGGTCAATATTTTAAAAACTAGATGGCGCCGGCATTTCCTAGCTGACTGTTCCCTGAGAAGAAAAGCCGAAACAAACTCAGAGGTCATGGTCTCTTTTAAAGTCCAAACATTATATTATTTGAATTTTATGTGAGTCTAACAATGCAGGGTAATGTCTGGAAGGGCCTTTTGAAGAAAGAGCCATTGCAGCTTTGAGCTGACCTGTCCCAACTGATGGCATGTATGTAGTAGTCACCGTGTAGCTCAACCCTATTTTAGGGAGCTCAACGACCCGTCACAAGCCGCTACCAGATTTGTAGGACAGGTTAAATCTATAGTATACTAATAAAGCTAAGGAGTTTGTTTCCTTTTTTGGATTTTTGTTTGAACGCGCTAATCTCTCGAACCACCAGTTAGGCGGAAAAAATCTTTTTACATTTAATAGCCCAACTTTTGAGAAATGATATAGGCTATTTAACATCATGCTAGGACCCGTAGGAGCTGAGCAAAAACAAAAATAAAACAGAAATAACACTTGACGAAAACGAAATGGTAACGTGGGCAGGTTAGGCGATGCGACGGATGCAGAAGCTATATATGCAAGTTTGAATTAAACTGGGTAGCGGAACTTCACAGGCGCGATGGGTTTCAATAAAAATGTATTTCTCAATTTAATAAACTCATAATTTCGAGTACCTAACTGACTAGGTACAGCTGCCAATCGTCCCTATTAAGGCAAAGGATCGTTTTTATTTTACACGTTTTTTTTATGTTTCAGTTTTATTTCGTCTTTGTCAGTAATAACTCTAACTCCGTGACTGTTTGACCTTTCTGCAAGGAATAAGTAGTCCAATATAAAATTTTCTTTTGGTGTTGAAAAAGTAATTCGCCTATTCATATTCAAAGTCAAAGCATTTATTTCATGAAAAGCACTTTTGTACCTCAAGAATTGATTCTAGTCGCCCCTCCAAAGGTAGATTCATATGAAGAAGAATGAGTGAGAAACGGTATGTGGGCCGTATTATTCTGCGCATAGATAGTAGATGCCATAGTGCCATCACTAATCTACCTGCCAAGCGGAGTGATTACGGAGGCAATTAGTAGGCTGGAAGCTCTCGCAAATTGTCACTATAATAATTATGCAACTATTTCATGTGATTATAGCGAGCTATTTTATGATAGGCTAGGTTTGTGATTTATGTCACTTTATTTTTTATATTATGATTTATATTTTTAATACTTTTTCAATCGTAACAATAGGTTGTTTTTGGTAGTTAATTTCTTTACCTGCGCTTTATTCAGCGTGTTTATCTTCTATTGTCTAACTTAATAAAAGCTGTAGAGTTTGTTTGAATGCGTATCTCTAGAAGTACTTACAAGTCAGATTTAAAACCATTTTATAGCCAAATTCTTGAAGGAAGTTTCCTATAGGCTATTTTACGGCACGCTAGATCCATGGGAAGCTGAGCCAAAATTGAAAAAAAAAAATACAAAATGAATGCCAAACGAAAACAAAGTTAGACGCGGGTTGACGATGCGATACGACGCGGCAACGGGGTGTGTCGGGTAGACAAGAAATTTCAAGTCGCGGGCAGAATGAAGCTATTGTCTTAAAAAAATACCTATTATCTTTTCGTTACCTAACATTGTTATTTTTTTGCCGAATATTTTTGCTTATCAAACCCTTCCTGTCCCCGCCAGCCTTGTTGTTCTATTTTTGTTATCTTAAATTCGAATACAGTCAGATCGTTTATTCATGTAAGGCTCTGATAAAAAATATGTGTAGGTAGGTAAATTACGCATTTATTCGCAAATATTGATCATGCTGCTAATATGCATGAAGGCAATGTTTCTGCTATTCAGTCACGGTATCAACCTCAATCTAGGCTTTATGTATTTAAGTATTTTGAGTCTGTATCTTATGTATTTTATGTGTCTTTATGTATTATGAGCTCCTTAAGTTCTGAGCTGCATGATCTTTACATAGTATAAAACAAAGTCGCTTTTCGTGTCTGTACACTTAGATCTTTTAAGCTGCGCAACGGATATTAATGCAGTTTTCATCAATAGACAGAGAGATTCAAGAGGAGGGTTTATATATATGTATAATACACCGACCTACACGCGGGTGAAGCCGCTGGTAAAACCTAGTTAGTGATAAATGCGTGCACTGAATGGACAGGTCCACTCAATCTGTGTGGTTCAAAAGAAAGACCATTTCAGTCACCAATCTACATAGAAAAGAATAGAATAGAATTAATTTGCAAATATGGGTAATACATAAGTAGATGTAGGTATCACAATTCAGAGTTCTGCCACATTTCCCCATTCAGGTCTTCACATGATCTGACCAAGATTATGTCTGGACTTTAAAAGAGACTGTGACTTCTGAATTTGTTTCGTTCTTTCTTCTAAAGTAGTCAGATAGGAAACGCCAACCTCATCTAGTTTTCAAAATATGATTGACGTGTACAAAATTGTTTGTACGACGAGGTTCGTCGTACAAATACTTACAGAAATATAATCATTTATCATTATGTATCATTTTAAAAAGTAAAAAAAAAACTCCACAGAATCTTACTTCGCTAAGTAACAAAGTGCAAAGTTTGTAAAAATCCTTGAGTTAATAGAATGAAAACATTCGTCGGCTCATTTAAAACCCTCATATTTCAACGAAGCTTCTGAATTCAGACTATCTTGCTGATGGAGCTATAGTAAATGGATTTCCTTTAATAGGATAGGTAAGTACCTATTTAGTAAGTAGTAGTACATAGGTTCTTACATAAATATCTCACTGTTCTTAACTGTCATTTTTATATGGACTCTAGCTTTTGCTACCGGCTTCGCCCTCGTGGGGTTCAAAAATTATCCCACGGGAACGTACTACCGAGATAAAAAGTATCCTATGTGTTAATCCAGGTAATAAACTATCTGTTTGCTAAATTTCATTAAAATCCGTTCAGCTATTTTTGCGTGGCTGAGTAACAAACGTCCAATATACAAACTTCCACATTTATAATGTTAGCACAGTTTTTATACTGTTATATTAGTACGACAGTATGATCACTAGCTTGGTCCTTTTTGGACATATAATTTATTATATCACAGATTATTTTCATGAGTAACTAAAGCGCGCTTGAATATTCAGTATTGTCAGTAACGATAAGGAAGCAGCTTAGGTACCTAAGGTACCAATCCGGCACTTATCGGCACGCGTTCCGGACCGGAGAGCGTTATCGCGCTGGACCCTAATTAAAAGTAGGAAATTAAAGGGTTTCGGCACTAAAACCTTTTCCCTAATACCTCAAGATTCGACGTTAGAAGTAACGATCCATAAAACAGAATGGACACAAAGCTGCGCTTGAGTGGAGTTGGAAAAACTTTGTTCTCTCTATAACAGATGAATTGCTCAGTGAAACTGCGAACATTCCATTTGGCTACGAAAGGAAGTGGTGTATAGATTCTGTTGTTTCAAAACGTGTTCGAATTTCTCGACTTTTCAGAATCCGCGGAATTAGATCTACCTTCGAATAAAGACGAGGACGGCGATATTATCACTACATATTATAAAAACTCTGTCGTCTTAAAAGTCTGTCTGTCTGTCTATTCGCGATAAACTCAAAAACTTCTGAACGAATTCTCATGCGGTTTTCACCAATAGACAGTGAGTGATTCATGAGGAAGGTTTAGATGTATAATTTTTTAAGGTTTTGCGTAAATTGATTTACGCAGGCGAAACCACTGGCAAAGGCTAGTTTATAATAACAATAATACAAAACAATATCAAGCCCACAAAAATCATAACAACGCACCATATGCAGCATCCGCGGCTAACAATCCGACTAATGCGCGCGCAGACATTTGCAATAAAAACCCCATTGCGGACACAATACGCGTAAAAATACTCTCCACATATTTCACCGTTTTCGTACAACGATTATTGTGCCTATTCTGAATGAGTAGAACGATCTACACATGAACTTTATTGTTTCGAAATAAGGTTGAGATTGTAATAACTATTATCTCTTCCTATTGAGTTGATTCGCGGTTTCGCACGACCACTGTGTGACGACATGTGGCGCAAAGGGTTGACTTAAGGGTTAAAACACTGTTGTTTTCTTTATGGTTTAGCTAAACAAAGGGCAAAGGGCAACAAGTTCGCGCCCACCGCCCGCTGGGCCGTTGTGCTTTTTTGGTTAAAAACGGATTATTGTCGGAAAAAAAAATTGACGACTTTATTATATTAGGTACATTCTTTTATTGTTGTATTGTGATAATACAAAAGAATAGGTTTTTTTTTTGGGTAAAAGCTGTGAAACTTGGTAATTGTTTCCGAGGTTATTTGCCAACCCTTGTCTGAATAATTTTCAGATCAAAGTATATTTAAACTCATCTATTTATACGTGAAACTCTTGAATACGAAATTAAATCGTACACTCCAAACTGTATAATGCACTCACTTGTTTCGCCGCACATTAAATTCGACAATCGCTTTATAGATTTACATTTCCTCCAACAATAGATTCTAAAATGATCCTTATGAAAGAGCCATAGGGTAAAAGATCCAACGATCATATTGATTGGTAAAACTGACAGATTATACAGTGTAGGATGACAAGTGGCACTTCGGGACAATTGAATTTTTAGTAACAGTTCGCGATACCCTCTCGAAGTTTATTTTTTAACAAATGTCGCGGTAGATTATCCGCAATACAAAATGATAGCGGTTTAATGTCGCGGGGACCCGGGGGCCATATTGGGGCACTTTAAAAACTCATCCGTAAATTAAATGTAATTGTTCGCTTGTTAACCACAGCGAGGGGGACTCAGTGTGCTTTTTTATTTTTTATTTTTATTCTATTTCGTTTGTAGTTTGTAGCTAATGATTTGGAATACATTTTTTGTCAGATATTTCAGAGATATGAATTAAATTAAATCAAAAGCTGCCTCGTTGGTCTTATAGTCACAAGCGCTAACTTAGCATGAGGAACGGGGTTCGATTCCCGAGTCCGAAAATGTTATTGAGTTTGTCCATCTGCAGGAGATGGGAAAAATAATTCAACTCGCGACACTGTTACTGACACCACTGACAACATGAACGTACGAACGAACAACGTTGAACGTTGTTTAACCTGACAATTAAAAAAATATTTCCTGACGATTCAAAAAATACACACGTAATTGTTCAAGTTTTCACTTCTGTCGGCACTCCCGGAGTGCCACTGTTTGTTTTTTCTTTTTTCCTGTAGGTTAAAAAAGCTCCAAAATTACATAGGTACTACCAACATAGTAGGTATTTAATTTCAAAGCTTTGTCCAGATATTTAGTGTCTGTTTTATGTTTTTTTTTACAACATCCTTCAATTTGCAGCCGTCTGGTTGATAATTATCAACCAAACGGCTAATCTGAGTATCTACGACTCTATCAACAAAACAGAAACAAAAAGAAAATGTTCAACAGGAAGTTTATGTAGGAAGATACATAAATTTCCTGTTGGATATTTTCTTTCAAACTTAAGAGATTTCTTTTAAATTTATCTCTAAGGATTTATCAATTTAACCTTTTATTGTAGGTATTATGTTTTTGAAAGCTTGGCTTTAATTTACATAGGTACCGTTTTTATTGAAAGTTTGATAATATTTCTGTACTCTCTACTTAATCTCCTCATAAAAAATACATTGAATTATAAATATTGCTGAAAAATATTAAAACCCCTAACGTACATTAAACAAATACTTAGAGATTTTGACTGACGTAGATAAAATTTTATGACTCACTTTATTACAGTTTTGGTCAATAAATTCATGGTTGCAGACAAGTTAATTAAATCAACGTTTTTATTACCTACAATGTTCAATAATTACGACATTGTAAAAACCGGTCGTTAAGCGAAATATAAAGCGATTAGTTTTATAATCATTAACGAAGATGCTGTAATTACTGATTACTGCTCCATCCACGTAAAGGCGTCGCCGAGATGTTTGTCTTCTGCATTCTAAATGAGCTTTAACTGCGCCATTCTACCAAAACATTGCGGAAACAAAGGAAACTTGCAACAGATTTTATTTGCCATTTCCATTAGTGTAATTAAAATTCTAATTTAAATATAATAATGTACCTATTTTATACATATCCTACTAATATAATAAATGTGAAAGTTTTTGTCTTTGGATGTTTGTGACTCAAGTCAATCACGCAAAAACAACTGATCGGATTTGTACGAAACTAGCCACACAGATCATAGTTAATAACTTTTTCCCAAGTTTCTTACTAAAAAACAATATTAAACTTAGTCAAATTTTTAAAGAAAATGCGCAATGAATTCTCTCACTCAAAACACTCGTTCAAAAAAAAAACGGACTAAAATTCTGTTCAAGATCAATCGATCCCGATCTCAACGTGGGCGAAGCCGCTAGCAAAAGCTAATATTGAATAATAATAAAAATATATGCAGTAAAATTGCAGAAGGCAAAAACAACAATATTTTTTCCCGTGAATCAAATAAAAGAGGACATATTCGGTAAGCTAATAAGCCCATTGTCCTTTAGTGATAAGCAAATATTTCCTAAAGTGACAAAGGAAAAAAGCTGGGTCCAGCCGCACCGCACCATAAGGTGTGAATGTTCTCCAATTTACTGGCCATTGACAACAAGTATAAAAGATGGCCCCCTATCAACCCGCGTGTCCCATTTGGACCACTTGACCCCCCGGGCGCATAAATTATGCATAATCATCAGCATATCGAGTGCGTTCACTGAATTATGTGGAATTATGGCCGCCTTGGTATTTGTGTGGGATTTAATAAGCGCTCTTTACTTTGTAAATAAGTAGTTGTGGAATTATTAACTAAGTAGGTACCTACCTATGTTACAAATGAGCTGTATAAAAAGCGCTTTGACAGCTTTTTATTTATTTTATGCACGTGATTTTTTTAATGCCTATAATTATATTTTATTTTGATTCTTCATTAATTTATCTTATATTGCATATTTACCCAGTTTGAGAAAGATATGTTTGTTACTCAAATACAAATTTAAAACTACATTATCACCCTGCAAAAAAAAACAAACAACGTTTACTGAGTCCGTAAACTGCATTTCAATCAGATTTTATCACAATTATTTACATTAACGAACGGTTAGATAAATAAATACTACAAATTAGAGGTCTCTAAATCGTTTTATCTTCTAAAAAATCTCTAATATTCCCCCAAAACCTTTTTTGCGCATATATTGACGAACAAAATGCGTGATAAAAAGACGTAATCGTGTGTCACGGGCATTAGAATGGTAATCGTGTAACATGGGCATTAGAATCGATGTTAGAATTAGCTTACCGATACCATCGAAGCCAGGTGCAGTTTTGCATACATTCTGTAAGCCCTGATTAAATGTTAGTAAGCACTTTGCTGACACTTTAAACATCGTTTATACTGTTTTGAATAACGAGGTATTTATGGGGTTAAATTAAAATGTAAATAGAAATTCGAATTTTTACTGTTTCAAGTAGATTAGAGATCACGTTTCTCAGTGGATTACATGTTATAATTGGAACATAATTTCTTATTATTTGCTTAATTCGTCATTTTAATAACCATTTTTCTAGAAATCATCATTTTGGATTTGAAGCAGCAGCTTGATATTGACATTTTGTAGATGTAGTATGATTATTTAACTTATCCAGTTATACAGGATAAAATTTCAACCAGTGCGCAAAATGTATCCATAGCAGCATATAATTCTAGACCCCCTAGCACAGAAATTCGGCGTCGGTAATTTTTTTTTTAATCAGCTGTTCCATACATTTTGACCGCGTAGGTATTGCACTTTTCTATGAAACTGCTGATTTTTTTTTGCATGACCGACGAAAAACTTCTATGCTAGGTGGTCTAGAATGATATGCTGAATTCTTGGTTATAATTTGCGCTCTGGTTAAACATTTACCCTGTATAACTGGTTAAATTAACCAACGAACGACTTATTAACGTCAAAAATAATTATAAAATAACAAATAGTGGTACTCCGGGAGTGCCGACAGAAGTGAAAACTTATACGAACCAATTGTAAATACTTATTTATAGAAGTGACGATAACGGTGACGGTAACAGTGTCGCGAGTTCAATTGTTTTTTACCATTTCAAAAAATGCCCAACGCCCCTAGAGAAGTTTTCACTTCAAAAATTGTCTGCTCAACAACGTAAATAACGCAATTAATGTTGTTGAACTGTCAAAATGGAAGCGATTCCTGCTGTTAGTGTGTTATGCAATTTTCCTTACTGAAGAAGTTTCTCTATGAGACTAACATCGTAATCGAGAAAAATAATAATCAACCGTCCCTTTTTTTTGTATGGGACTGTTGATAATATTTTCGCGATTACAATGTTGGTCTCATGAAGAAAGTTGTTCAGTTTAAGGGTCAGTATCACACCCTAAAATTTTACCACACCTTTCTAGTGCATGCTGTATAGTACTGATTACCTACTGTGTCCGGTTCCGTGTGGTACCGGACGTAAAAATAATAGGACCATCCCAATTCTTCCCGTAGGTGTCGTAGAAGGCGACTAAGGGACTTACCAGAGAACGGGCAGCAGCTTTCTCTATGCATTTTACCACCATACTGCGATCGCCAACCCGTCTGCCAAGCGTGGCGATTATGGCAAATGCCCCCATTTTGGGGGAGGCTTATGTCCAGCAGTGGACGTCTTTCGGCTGATATGATGATGATGATGATTTTGACTGTGTTAAATTACCTTAGTAACTCAAAAAAATACCCTCCAAGTTGTGTTTTACTTTTTTCACGCTACTATGGCTTATTAACTTTACTGTAATGTACAAAAAGGTAATGGATACCTAGCAATGTAAACCTCAATACTAAAAAGTTAATGAATGAATAAAAAGGCTTCTAATTTCCTGAGTTTCGCTCATAAACAACCGGTGGGTGGCGGCGCAGTTCTCTCATTTTAATTAAAAACCGCTAAATTGTTTCCAGTCTCGGCTTCTTTTCATTCAATAATGAGTCAACGTCGTGGATAATGAAGCATACACACCGTTGGATATTTCATCTAGGTACCTACTCGGACTGTAGTCTAGAATGATAGTGATACATGGATTTGGATTTAAAACCGTTCTAAAATAAGTAGAACTCTTCCAATGTTAATTGTGTTATAGAAGGGGGACGCAAATAATAGACCGCCTTTTATACACCGTGACATTTTAGTCGTCTTACAAAGGTGGTCCATTCAATGTAGCCGTCATAAAAAACCTACAGGCGCGATTAAAACATTGTTACCATTAATTAAGATAATAAGTACTAATCATTAATTAAGATGATAGGTACAAAGAAAAATAAATAATGCTTTAGAATTATGAAACACCCTCCATGTTAATAATGTTTACGTATCAAACGGTAGAAGATATCTACCTACCTACATTACATTCCATAATTAATTCCATCTCCATAACAGGGTGTTTCAAACTACGTCATGCGTATTAGTGAATGATATTTTCATTTTTAATTATGCATATGTACAAAAAAAAAATTTTTGTTATAAATGATTAGTAGTTATTGGATACATGAAGTAGGCTGCCGTTGTAAGACGACTAAAATGTCACGGTGTATAGAGATCTGTTCCGCGTATCTTATTTATACAGTGTAGGGTCTAATTAAATTAGCAAGCGATAATTCATCCACGTGTTGAGGATCCATATCGACAACTAAAGGATTTTTTTTTGCATCGTTCCAACTTAGTTCATAACTAGGGATCGGATAATCGGATGCATATTTACCTAAAGTAAATTTTTAGCTACGAAACTATGGAAGTGGCTTCTTAAAATATTTTTTTTTTGTACAAAAATCCTGGGATGCCAGCAACACCGGGAATGCATAACTAGTCAGTCGTATAGTATGGAAGCGACTTCTAAATGATTAGGATTGCATAACTATTCAGACGCATATTTATTAAAAAAAATTACCCCGATAGAAATTTGGTATCTATACCTATGTACCTAGGGTGTAAGTCTGTAAGAGTAGGGGTGGTGTGTGTTAGTAAAAACATTTATTTTTTACATTAAATTTAAAAAAAATCGGTATAAAAGCGCATTCCAGTTTAGCCAACCTATCAACTTTAGGTGAATATGCATCCGAATATCCGACCTCTATTCATAACTTTAAATGACACTGACTGTTGAAAACATTTTTTTTATGTTAAGTATATTAGTTTTAATATCGATATCTAACACGTAGGTAAAGTATTGCCAGCTAATTTAATTTGACCCTGTATAGCTAATGTAGCTATAGAGTTTTACTGCGGAAAAATACCCCGGACGGTTGTGATTGCGAAGCCCTGGGCTAAAACTGGTTTGTTTATCTTTTGTAAAGTAATGTTGACAAGGAATTGAGTGAATTGACAGCTCATTTCATTCTCACTCACTTCACATAAGATTTCAAGGTGGCATTTTTACAAAATAGACTATGCGTGATGTACATATATTATTTATGTGCCTTGTATTGTGTAAAGCTTTTGTTGAAGATCTATACAATTATACAAAATTGAAGTGTCAATTTCTAATGTCAAAATAACAGCTTTTTGTTTGTCTGCCTGTTTCTTTGTTAGTTCCGGCTAATCTCTGGAACGGCTGGACCGATTTTAATGGGACTTTCACTGGCAGATAGCTGATTTTATAAGGAGTAACTTAGATTTTATTTTAGAAAAACGATTCGGAGTCCTCTAAAAATCTGATATATAATGTATTGTCGCGGGCACAACTAGATCTAATAAATATATAAATATACAATTAATTTCCCTGACCGACCCGAATTTAAGTGTTCACACTTAAATTCGGGTCAGCAGCAAGTAGGACAGCCCGTTGATGTGGTTAACTCACTATATAATGTGCCATAGTGAAGCGAAACTTTGAAGTGGTGGGCGCTCCACAATGGCTATTGAGTCCCCGACAGATAACGAGAGAATAGAGTATCTAGATCGACGGTCCCTACGTACATAGAGACATGTCAAAACCGAGGTTCGCATCTACGACACTTATTCGTTGTAAATATAATACTTGTTCTCATATACGATTTGTAAATGACGTTAAATAAGTAATATTAAAAAACATATAAATATACAGGTCTGTGCTTAAGGAAAATCTAAACCCAATTGTGCAATAAAAAGAAAACAATTTTTGACATGTCTTTATGTACGTAGGGACCGTCGAGATATATTTATGACACTGCTTTGTTAACCGACCGATGTCACTAAAAGGAGGTGTTGTATTTACCTACTGTTAAATCGCAATCTCATATACTTAACTAGTTAGTCTTACGAAGTCAAAAACCCAACTACCTTAGGAAACCCTAATTCTTTGATTGCTTTTTTGTCCGTCTGTCACAGACGTTTTTTTTCCGAGATCAATGTAAAGGTTTTTTTCTTTCTGTACTAGCTTTTATGAATGAAAATGTGTTTACCTAGCTCAATGACATCTGTCTTCCTTGAATCATATATATTTTTATTTTACTCATTAAAACTTTATGCACAAGTAAAAAAAAATACAACAGTACACACACAACTGTACAAAGGCGGACTTAATGCCCGAGGCATTTTCTACCAGTCAACCTTAGGGCGATGCAGAGATAAAACATGGCAGGTGCAATGGATAGATAGCTCAGAAATAACTATAAAATACAAGAATAAGTACTTGATTACTACATTTACTTATAGTATTATTTTTATCTCACGAAGCCTCGCGTGTTTTACGAACTAAAGAACTGTTCACGGGTCATTTTTTTTACCAATGGTAGCTTTTATTTCCAAACTGGTCAAATAAATAGTTTCGTAAGCAAATTTTACCTGTGATAGCTACTTCCATATAGGACGATCTACTCTTCAAAGTAATGATGCATTTGCTTCGGATTCGGCCATGGTCTCACATTAAAACCTATCAAATTCATGGTAGCTTGCACCCTCTCCATGTAATTAATAAGCCAATAAATGAATAATGTGTTAATATTCATGTCGTTTACTTCTTTGAAAAAAAAATGAATGAATCATTTATTCGCTTACACTCTGCAGAAGTTAACCTTTTTGTATTCACTATTAAAATAAATTAAAGTTATCTCTTTTTTTTATCAATCAATAAACAATCATACTAATTATATTATAGAACACAATTAAAATTAAAAAAACATCAAGTCGAACGCAAAAGTTTACCACCCGCCTCGATAGATGGCGTTGTTAGGTCGGGCTGAAGCGCGTTATGGTTTTGTTACGTGCTGGACTACAAATACCGGCGATAACTAGGCTATATCAAAAAGGGTGTTTGTCGCTTTTATGACACATGCTCCGTACGGTGCGTGGGATATGGCTATCAAGACATACCTAACACGTTATTTTTGAATCAGAGAGGCTGTTGGTACCAAGAGTACCGGCGCCTCCTCTGCAGAATTCCTTGGATTTAGTATTGCTTATTCGTTAGATAAAAATACAGTACCTTAGCAATACTCTCAGCATGTGCCTGTGCACGTGTGTGTAAGACAACGCCGTTTAGAGCTAAAAAGCCCATTTCTGGAACGGCATGCGGCACTTACATAGTACTTTTACGTCCACACTTATATGTGAGTGCAGTCCCACAGCAGACGACTTTCAATTGTGGCTTTTAGCTCGTTTTTTTTGCAAAATACTGTAATCAGGTACTGAGCCAACACAGGGAGATAGTAGTTTCGTAAACTTAAGTATGAAGTAGGTACCTAGGTAACTAACAGCCACGACCGACAGTCACCACTTCACCTAACCGAACCACCGAACTTCACCTAAAATTCAAGCAATTTTTGCACACACCCAGACAGTTTTAATTGAGCGTAGGCTCCATAGGTCAAACTGGACTACCCACTCTCGATTCTGGGACTCATTTCCTGAATCGCTCCATTAAAGTTTCCAACTTTTAAACTTGTACCAAATGTGGCACATGATATCGCAACTGCTAAAGTTTTAAATCGGACAGTAACATTCGATACTGCATATGCTTCAAATGGTTCGATGTGCTGCAGTGGTACGGCTAAGTTTGCACATTGTTTGTTCATAGCTCGTAGAGGTGCATTTCACATAGAAGATACTCATTCAAATTCATTTATTTATTGTTTATCACAGGTAAAACGCAGTTCTTATAATTAGCTATTATTGTATCACTGTAACATACCCATATGGTGTATGTACAGGACCTACGAGTATGTCACTATTGTTGGCTAAGTTAAAAGTACTTATTAACAATACAAATTATACTCTTATTTGTTAGTGGTTAAACTCCATTGCATTGGTTGTTTTAGACAAACTCATTTTACAGCATTTTACAACTCTTACACATTTTAAGTATTCATCAAATTAATTTCTTTTTACACGCTTTTTATCAGCTTCACTTGTATGTTTGTGTGTATGTATGTTTGTTTGTAATCGACTCCTTAGGGCGCGTTTTTGACCCACTTCAAACGGTCAGATTTAATTTAAACTTTGTAGACTTATCGAGGACCGATGACAATTCAAAAATTAAAAAAACAAAAAAAAACTTAAAAATCACGTTTCTGTAGTTAGCAGAATTAAAAAATAGTAAATAAATAATAGTTTAAAAAACTAAAAAGACACGCTTTAAAAATCAAACTAAAAAGTAGAAAATAATTTAATTCTATTAAAAAGCGTGGCGTGATTGATATTAATTGATTATAAAAATACCTCAAAAAGCAACACACGCTTTTTAATAGAATTAAATTATTTTCTACTTTTTTAGTTTGGTTTTTGAAGCGTGTTTTTTTAGTTTTTTTAACTATTATTTTGTTTTATCATGTTTAGATATCGACACAAATTACATCTGCAGAGTTTCGCTAGTTAATAATTTAATTTGAACCCGTATTATGTGAATCATGAACCATTGAGTTCCATCTAAAGCCAAAATCTAACTCAGGAACGTAGTGAGGGAAAATTGTTGAAAGTCTGAAATAGAAATTATTTATTGTCCAGGTAATACTAGGTTAACATCAAGTTGAGACGACATATTGAGTAGCTTAAATATTACCTACAGCTAGTTACTGTATATTATTTGCCAATGACCAAAAACTAGACAGATAGCCTGTATCTTGGGGTCAGGATACGAATTCTAGAGTGGAGACTAGAGAGGTGCTTTCAGATATGAGGTGTGGTATGAGTGTATTAGTAAAGTTTGTGTGGTGTCTGCCGTGTGTGTGGTGTGTAACGGTCTGTGTCTAAGTGTGCATTTTTGTTCCCCATAAATATAACCTTTACAGGTAAAAATAACAATTACCGTTGTTATAAAGCCAACAAAATCTCCCAATCCCAGCGAAACGTGACTTATTACGAGAGGAAACTAACTCACAGTCCTTTATTCCTCTTATTACATACTATATGAATATGAGTTGGCACGTCGTCGATCACAGCCGTGAAGGCGCCACTCCACAGCAGCACACGGCTAACCTACGCATATAGCTTCGCTTTGTACGAAAATGTAGGCGAGGTTCCGCCACATCCCCACTGCAACCCATCATTATCATCTGCCTAACCTTTTTCCGAGTGTTACAACCATGTTGGGGTCGGCTTCCAGTCTAACCGGATGCAGCTGAGTACCAGTATTTTACATGGAGCGACTGCATATCTCATCTCCACAACTCAGTTACTGGGTAATACGATACCGCTTGGGTAAGACTGGCTGTCAATGTCGGGCTTCTGATGACCCGTAACGACTCTCAAAGATCAATGAATAATAATAATAATAATAAAACATTTTGAGAGCTAAAATTTACAATCATATAGACAGTAACTCCATCATGTCTGTCTCTCAAAATGGATGTCGGAACGGGTCCCGTGGTACTAAGGAGCTACTCCTCATTGATATGGCCATTAGCCAACAGGTTCGTCGTTCCCGAAAGGATCTTTCGACATGTTGGATAGATTACAAGAAGGCCTATGACTCGGTGCCACATACATGGCTCATGAGGGTGCTGGAGTTGTATAAAGTAGATACAACTCTACGCACCTTCCTGATGTCATGTATGAGGCAATGGAGTACGGTCCTTCGATATCCAGGATGTCGAAACATCCAAAGGAATAGCGAGCCGATAAGGATCGAGCGAGGCATATTTCAGGGTGACAGTTTGAGTCCGCTTTGGTTTTGCCTAGCCCTGAATCCTCTAAGCACACTGCTGGAGGATTCAGGTATAGGCTATCGGCTGAGGAGAGGTGGTCAGGTTATCTCTCACCTCCTTTACATGGATGACCTAAAACTCTTTGCCCCCAACAATTCGCAACTGATGGAGCTACTGAAAGTAACTGAAACTTTCAGTAGCGCCATCAGGATGGAATTTGGTGTGGACAAATGTGCGGTCATGCATGTAAAGCGAGGGGAGATTGCGGAATCCGTGGGAACCCAACTCTCGGATTCCATAAACCTTCGAGCCCTCTCCACAGCCGAAACCTATAAGTATTTGGGTATGTCGGAAGCGTTGGGCATCAACGATACTGACTTGAAGCAATCGTTGAAGGAGCGCTTCTTTGGCCGTCTGAAGAAAGTACTTAATAGTCTTTTATCAGGCGGGAACAAGGTGCGCGCCTTCAACGGTTGGGTCATGCCGGTTTTGATGTACTCTTTCGGCATACTCAAATGGACTCAGACCGAACTCGACGCCCTGGATAGGAGGGTCCGTACGCTACTGACTGCATATCGAATGCATCACCCACGGTCATCGGTAATGAGACTGTATATCCCGCGAAAGTGTGGAGGTCGAGGGTTCTTAAACGCTAAGACCCTCCACAATCGCGAGATATGCAGTCTCAGGGAATATTTTCTGGGAGCCGACGTGAGGATGCATCGAGATGTGGTCGTGGTTGACAAGGGCCTCACCCCGCTCTCCTTGGCTAAAGAGAACTGGCGCAAGCCTGTAGTGCTTGACACTAAAGACCGCATGGAAGTATGGCAGAGTAAGGAGCTTCACGGACGCTATTTCCGGGCCCTACATGGACCCGATGTAGACCTTCTAGCGTCCGTAGCCTGGCTGCGTTTCGGTGACCTCTTTGGAGAAACCGAAGGTTTTGTCTGTGCAATTATGGACGAAGTTATGATGACGAACAACTACCGGAGATTTATTGTGAAAGACGGCACGGTTGACATCTGTCGGGCATGCCACCGTCCGGGTGAATCAATCAGACATATTATCTCCGGGTGTTCTCGTCTAGCTAACGAGGAGTACTTGCATAGACACAACCTTGTAGCCAGGATTATCCACCAGCAACTTGCTCTGAAATACAGCCTTGTGGAATCAGAAGTGCCGTACTACAGGTATGTGCCCGACCCAGTTCTCGAAAATGGACATGTCACACTGTACTGGGATCGATCCATCATCACTGACAGGACTATTGTGGCCAATAAGCCTGATATAGTGGTGGTGGATCGACTAGAGCGGCGTACAATGATCGTTGATATAACGGTCCCGCATGACGGGAACCTCGTGAAAGCCGAGAAAGATAAACAAATCAAGTATCTTGACTTGGCTCGCGAGGTTGTCGACATGTGGGATGTGGACTCAGCGATCATTGTACCGATAGTCGTTACAGCCAATGGCTTGATAGCCAAGAGCCTCGACCAACACCTAAGGAGGCTCTCGTTGGGCAGCTGGGTCAAGGGCCTGATTCAGAGAGCGGTACTTCTTGACACGGCTCGCATTGTTAGGAGGTTCCTCTCTCTGGAGCCCTGACCGCCGGTAGCTTGGACCCTGTTCCCGATACCGGTGGGCTACTATTTTTTATATTTTTAAATGTTTCTATATTTTTATACTAATATTTAAAAATGTAATTTATATGTCTATTTAATGAAATAAAGGAGATAATAATAATAATCATTTTATTATCAGGCAACTAAGGCCCATACATAAAATACACAAAATAATCTTAAACAATAATGACATACTAATACATATTAAAAACCAGCTGGGACCAACGGATTAACGTGTTTTCCGAGGCACGGAGGTCTTGGTGTATGTAAAGATGGTCACCCATCCAGGGACAACCGATGACAGCGTAGCTAAACCTAATCGATCAACACGTGCGTCTGTTATTACTTAGCCACATAAGCCCCGCGTGGCTTGCTCGAATGTGCCGCGCATGCAACTCAACGCTGTCAACGCTATGCACGCGGTACACGGAAGCGTGCGTAGCTTCATTACGGGTGGGGCGGTCGGAGAAGCGTCGTCTGCGCCATTTTGTCAAAACTATGCTGGCCGTGTGGTGTCGGACGTAAAAGAATAACACCAACCCATTTCTTCCCATGGGTGTCGTAGAAGGCGCTTGCCGCTTCGCGGTCTCTACTCCAAGACTCGTCTGTTCCACGGGCCAGCCCACTGCCACTTCAGCTTGCTTACTCTGCAAGCTCTGTCGGTAACTCCAGTTTTTTCCGGATAACTTCACTCCCATTCCCTTTCATCCCATTTCTTCCCGTGGGTGTCGTAGAAGGCGATTAAGGGACTTACTAGAGAATGGGCAGCAGCGTTCTCTATGCATTTGACCACCATACTGCGATTGCCAACCTGCCTGCCAAGCGTGGCGATTATGCGGAAGCTTATGTCCAGCAGTGGACGTCTTTCGGCTGAGATGATGATGCTGGGGTACAGTTTTACATAGTCGTGTATAGTGTGTGCTGCAGTGGAAACGTAGAACAAACGCTGCGTGCACAGAGTGCGCTGCAGTGCAGTACACTACTAACGCTAAATAAATGAACCGCGCTGCCGCACAGCTAACATGGAAAACCTCTCCGAACACATATTACGTAGCAGTGGACGGTCGACTTAACTCTTAGAGTGCCGTGCACACAACACTTGCTGACCTCATTCGAGCCCGGCTTTATTGGTCAATGTGACTTCGGCTTGATTGACCGAAACTTACGGCTAATGACCGCCACGTACGGCAGATTGAATGATATAGTTTGCAGCAAATTCGATAGTGCTTTAATGAATCAATCCATCAATCAACTCAGCCTATCGCAGTCCACTGCTGGACATAGGCCTCTCCCAGGCTGCGCCACAACACTATCCTCCGCCTTCCGCGTCCAGTCTGTCCCACCCACCTTTTATGGTCGTCGGTCCATCTAGCTACGGGCGTCCCACACTACGTTTGCCGAAACGCGATCTCCACTCGAGGACTCGTCTGCTGCACCGGTCATCCCACTGCCACTTCAGCTTGCTTAGTGGCAAGTTCACTGTCGATAACTCCAGTTTTTTTCCGGATAACTTCACTCCTGATGAACATTAGCATTCATCTTCATTTTTAATTAATACTAGCTTTTGCCAGCGGCTTGGCCCGCGTGGAGGTCGAAAACTATCCCACGGGAACGTAGTACCGGGATAAAAAGTATCCTATGTGTTATTCCAGGTTCCAAAGTACCTGTGTGCCAAATTTCATTCAAATTAGTTCAGCCTTTTTTGCGTGAAAGAGTAACAAACGTCCATACTCTCAAACTTTCGTATTTTTTATATTAGTTGGATAGTAGGCAGGATTAGTAGAATGTTTGGTTTAATCAATGACTTTCAAGAAAATAAATATGCAAAAAATAAAGCAGATCTGGCGAAACGCAGGTGTGCCTGTACCTGCACAGTACACCTCTCCCTATTGCTTTTGTGGAATATAGGCGTGATGTTATGTTGCTATTTATAGTCAGTTTTGTTTTGTTTGTTCCATACGTATGTCCAGAGTGAGGCAGAGGTAATAATAAATTAATTAATTCTTTATTGGCATACCTTGGCATAATCATAAGTAAAACAGAAAAATTGTTAGCCCTGAGTATTGTGCAGCATGTCGATTCTGTAACCATCTCACCGTGTGAAGTGAGCGTGGAGTGAGCTGTCAGTGTCATCCCACTGATGCTAGGGATTGACCAAGCATCAGGTGAAATGACAGTGACAGCTCACTCCACGCTCACTTCACGCGGTGACAGGTACCGAATAGCAATGCTGTACCTATATTTCAGGAGTCAGTGACGCAAGTTTAATGTAGAAAAGGCATAAAAACTTAACATTATGTCAAATAGCAAAAAAGAAAATGTAAATAATAGGTGAAGTTAAAGTGAAGTTTGTAAATAAAATTCCAATGAAAGCAAAATAAATTAAATCAATCGCAAACTATCAACCTGCAGTACTATACTGTCAGAATCTCACCGTGATAACTTGGGTGAAATGAGCTTAAAGTAATCCCTAGGGATTAGTACTAATGACTGAAGTGAAGTGAGCTTGCACCTCAGTGCTCACGGTGAGATATTTACAGAATACATCTGTAGGTCTTGATGCGACCCCCAGGTTAGGTGACGTGCTAGTTAGGACATTCTTAGTAATTAGCTGCTCTGAGTCTGGCTCTTATGTGCTCGCCTCGGACCCAACCGATTATCGTTTAGCTATCCTTTGTCTATACCATGACCAGGCTACTTGCATATCTAATCTATAGATATAGTGAATCGAGCTAATCACCGTCTTAGGCGATGTTTACGAGATAGCCGCAATAAAGGGGAAATACGGCTCATTCGCCGGAAGCTATTTACCTAACCGTTTAATTAAACAAAAACCTTCTTTAGACTTTACGGCTATGAAAGCTGAAAATTATTATTATTATTTTAAAAAGCTGAAGAGTTTGTTTGTTTGTTTGCTTGAACGCGGTAATCTCAGGAACTACTGGTCCTTTAGCTGATAGCCCATTTATCGAGGTAGGCTATAGGCTATATATCATCACGCTATGACCAACAGGAGCGGAGCACCAATGAAGAATGTTTCAAAATCGGGGGGTATTTTTTCCTTTGAGAGCTTCCGCTGAGTGCGCTGCGTAAACGGTTAAAGTTTCGCAAAAATCAGATATGATAGAATTGTTCCCCTTTTAAAGTTCTAAAAAAAAGTTCGGGACAGCATATGTCTGTCTTTTAAGGTTGGCTCACAATAACCTTTTTTATGCTAATCAAATTCGTTATAAAATAATGCACTATTTGCGAAGGTGTTTTTATAAACATTAATCCTTATTCAAATAAATACCTTATTCATCACAAATATTTAATTTAAAACAAAATTGAATATTATAAAGCTGAAGAGTTTGTTTGTTTGGTTGAACACGCTAATCTCAGGAACTACTGGTTCGAATTGGAATATTCTTTTAGTGTTGGATAGCCCATTTTAAGGAAGGCTATAGGCTATATAACATCACGCTAAGATTCTTAGGAGCCGAGCAAAGAGAAAAATGTCACGAATACGAAATACTCGCACGGGCAGGCGAGGCGAGCCCCGGGGTGGGTCGGGGAGCAAGAAATTTGACGCGAACGAAGTTGCAGGCGGAAGCTAGTGGTAGATAAGTATGATTTGTTTTTCTACGAATATGAGTTTCGTAGGGAAAGTGGTCGTAGGTCGGGTAGAACCCATGACGAACGAATGTGACTAAGTCGCCAGCGTGTTAGCAAGAGGCCCTGGCTTCATGTACGCACGGCTACACATCAACCTATACATTTCCAGTTTAATCTTATGCAATGCGAGATCAGCTTATACTGGAAATGTATAGCTTGATGTATAGCCGTACGTACACGTTCACAATGTAAATGTCATAATCGTCTGCAGGGTCCAGTTAATGGAAGGGTTCCTCAGAGTGCGAAGCCATCTAATAATAAATAAAGGCCGAGACTTCGATCCTGATAAAAATATACATAACCTAAGGACCTAGACGAGTGGCAAACTCTTTCAAAGCGTATCGTATTTCTAAAACGACTTATAACAGGATTGACAAAAGCTTTTCGGTAACTTATGTCAGTCACCAGAACCATTTTTTACTGTTTCGTCATCGTTTTCGCTGATACATCGTCAAAATCAAAAGTCATTTATTCAAATTATGCTGACAATCAGCATTTTTCGAAACTCAAACTCACATAAGACAGTTCCTTAAAACGCCCACCCTTCACCACTTCCTAGTGCTTTAGCTGGCAAGAAAAAGTGGTGCAGCAAACTCCCTAGAGCACAGCTCTCAGTTACTCCATCTAAGCCCTCTGGTATTTTATGAAAAGACAAACCTTTTCCTGTAGTCGATAATTCGTTAATCTCGTGTTAATGTTGAGGTTTCGTGCTATCGAATCTCGGACACGGGTTATTTCGAACAGAAAATGATGAGATCATTGGAATTCGGGATATTTCTGTAGGAATCCAGCTCACACACCTATTAGACCATGCGACATGCGACATCAACCAGCCGGTACTGGCCCCTCTGATTACAGCCCACTACCTCTCACAGAGGGAACAGTTTACGAATTGTAAATAATAATTAAATAATATAAACATGACTAAAATGAAAATAAAATTCTTATTAAAATATAGAAACTAAATATACGAATTACAATAAGAAATATGTAAATAAATACGTAACTAACAATAATAATATACAATTTAATATATTAGTGTTAAAAATACAGACCAATATTAAGAATTTATAAGAAAATAATTAAAGCGCTCTTCCTCTATTCTAATTAGAATTTAAAATGTTGCTGTGCCCTACAGGGTCCATAATTGTTTCCACATTTATGTTAATACCCACCACCTGTATACATTATGGAATGCAATAAAGATTTGAGATTTGAGATTTGATTTGAGATTTGTAGGTCGTGGCTGCGAACCTAGGCAAGCATTGTACTTTCTGTAATTTATTTCATCACCATTGATCTCAAAACGATGAAGGAAAACATCGTGAGGAAACCAGTATATCCTAGAATCGAAAATCCAAAGATATGTGACATCTATCAGACCGAACTGGTCCCGCGTACTGGATGATTACGCTGTATGCCCCTCTCACAGAAGGAACATAAATAACGCAGATAATAGGCTGATCATGTTGTATATTGAACAACTTTGAAATCATGACGTGATTGACCTTTTTGACACGCCCTCCCGCTCCCAGAGCGGGAGAAGTTATTTGATGATTTCCAACCCAAAAAATAAAAAGAAAGACCTTTTTCTTCAAATGTTAATAAATCTGTTATGTTTGTTTCAGAGTAAGCGTGCCAGGGTACGCAGGCGGGCTGTCCGCGTCGCTGCCGGGGGGCGGCGGGGTGACGGGGGCAGCGTGGGAGCGGCTAGGTGCCGAGTTGGTGCTGTCGGCGCTGGTGGCGGCTGCGCACTTCGCGGCCATGGAGCGCCGCTGGACGGGGGCTGCGCCGGCGCTGCTTGGCGCCGCTTACTGTGCCGCTAGCTTCGTCTCTGTTAGTATTCTTTGGCTACTATTGTGAAATGCTTACTAGATTTTCTATGATGATATATATACAGCATGAATTCAGCATATCGCAGAAATTTTACGTCGGTTTTCCAAAAAAAAAAAAATCTGCTGTTACCTACATGCAAAAGTGAAAGAAAAGTGAAGAAGAGAAGAAATGAAAAGAAGAAAAGTGCAATACCTACGCTGTCGAAATGTATGGAACAGCTGATTTTTTGTTTGTATTACCGACGAATCCTGCGCTAGGGGGTCTAGGATGATATGCTGAATTCATGGTTACAGTTTGCGAACTGGATAAAAACTTTTCCTGTTTAGTCCATCGATTAACTTTGTATAACAGGATTTTTATACCCAGGAATAATAAGAAAGGTTATTAAATTTGTCTTACGAACGGCCTTTTCCAACGGGATATAATTTCTTGACTACCTTTGAGGTATATCAGGACTGAATAGGTAACAAGCGCTCACCTAAAGTTACTACTTACCAACATAAAATCTTCACATTACAAGCAAATCAAATTATTATAACATTTGAGCATAAAATCTTCAACAAATCTGGTGTCAGGTACCCGACAGGTGAGTAGCAAGAAGAGCTCGTGCATTGTTTGCCGTCTGTGCTATTATGTGGAATGTACGAGAGCTACCTGCCTTTTGTGCACAGAATCCTTAAGGACAGCTGCTGTAGTAGCGTGCCCATCTGTCCGTCCGGAACAAAGTCTGTACGTGAAAAAATAACTACCTACGCAATACCTTCAATATGCCTATAGAAATGTCTTTGCAGACTACATGTAGTGTTTTTGTGCCGATCCATCAGATTTGTTTCTTTGAATTTTATAGCCAACAGTAAAAAATAGAGGTCGACGATCATGAACTTAAAATTGCAATTGTGATACATAATTTAAACAGCCATCCAAATACAACAATTCTGTTAAAATTCTCTATAAGTCTACAGGCTTTAAAATAAACTGTAACCCGAGAGGAAACATCGACCTCATCTAATAGTGTTTACATAAATCATAAATCATCATAAAGAATTAGCCTTGCCATTCAACGTGGCAATGCTGCCAGTCTTTTGGGCACGTATCCTGATGACAGCGATGCGGACAAATACTTCGACGCCTAAGTGTCCTTTTGTTTTTGTATTTATTAGTTTAGTTAGTTAGTTTAAAGTCAGTTGCTTACAGAAATAAAATAATTTATCATTGATCATTTCACAGATGCCATCACTGAATCCAGCCCGATCCCTGGGTCCATCGTTCGTACTGTCCCGCTGGGAGAGCCACTGGGTGTGCTGGGTGGGCGGGCTGGGCGGCGGGGTTGCGTCGGCGCTGCTGCACGAGTGGGGAGGGCGACGGGGCAGGTCGGGCTCGTCCCGCGCCTCCTCTCCGCGCGATCTTGACGAGCTAGACAAACCGGCCTTCCCGTCGCACCACCACTACCGCCACGCGCCCACGTACTGCGCCGCCGCGCCGCGCCCGGACACCGCTGAGCCGCTGTACTCGGGCACCAAGTCACTGTACTGCCACTCGCCGCCGCCTGCTAGGCACGGCTTGCACAGGTAACCGATGCCTCCTAATTATTTTTTACAGAAACATAACATCACGCCTGTACTCCTTGAAGAATGGGATTGACCTGCTTATAGTACACCCATATTTCGCCAGTTGCGTTTAAGCCACAAGTAGTAGAGGCGAGCCTGCCATTATACATATATTATCAGCCAAAAGACGTCCACTGCTGGACATAAGCCTCCCCCAAAAGGCGGGAATTTGCCTGCCCTTATCCTGGCACAAATGCAGATTCCCGTCAACTACTGAGACATTTCAGATGGCAAAACACATTAACACTTTGCCCAACCCGGGAATTCAAGTCGCTTTTCTTGTCGTATGACCGTGTTGTTCTTCTAAACTCCACTTCTTACTTTGATGCGGTTTTTACCATCATTTATTTTGGAAGGTTTAAATACATAATACATTAATGATGGTTGCCCTAAGTTCCCTAATAATTTGTTAATTCTCACATTTTCAGGTCTCAGTCGGTATATAGTAAGGGCAGCTCGGCGACGAGTGGCGCGACCAGCGCAACGGCCACAGTGACGGGCGCCGGAGGACCGCTGGTAGCGGCCTCTTCACTGGTGCTCCGGCCGCCCGCGCACACGCACGCGCACCATGCGCTTGCACACAACCAGAACGCGCACAACGCGCAGCGAGACCCACCATATGGCACTGCCAACGGAATTCGACCCGGTCCCGCCGGTAAGTTCTAGCTTTCGGGACGGAATACAAAAACCTATTGGAGAACAGAAAACAGTCCTTGTCCCAATTTACTTAGGCCAGTGCAACATGTCTCCTTTCATGTATAGCTACAGCTCTTTCAGCCAACATTCAAATTATTTGGTCACCCCCTTTCTAGCCATATCATCCTGCACACAACCCATTCGTCATGTCACTCTTTTCTCTAATAGGGGAGACCGGGTACAAAAGTAACGGCGGGTCGAAAGTAACAAATGCTCTGTAGGTTTATCCAATAGTCGAAACACCGCTTCGCTGCCGTCAGGTGATAGCCGGTGGCGCCCCCCCCACTTGCATTCAGTCGTCGCGCACGCCACGCGCTTTTAGGTTGTGCTAGAGGACGCTACGTGATTTCACAAATCAAAAGTAAGTTTTTTGATGTTTACTTATTTGGTGTTTACGTAGTATTAAAAGAATAATATTAAAATGAATGTTTGCATATTAATTCTTGACTAGATTGATTGCAAAGTGTTTAAATTTGTTTTTGTCTAGCACGTTCCGTTTCAAGGTTATCTTTCATATTTTAACAAAAATAAGGTAAGGTACAAAAGTAACGTAGCCCTACGGGTACACAAGTAACGTGTCACTTTTGTCTCCGTATTGATATAATCAGGTAATAATTTTATGTGTGTGTGTTTATTTTAACAGAATGCCGCGACAACGCATAAGAAAGACCACATGAGGAACTACGGACATGGATATGTACCGAAAAGCAGCTGAAGAGCATTTCAAAGATGGAGCAAAACTTTGGGCCCTGGCAAAAAAAGATAATGTTTGCCATGTGACATTATATAGATACATTACAGAAATAAAAGCAGGAAATACTAGCACAGTTGTTGGCTACCGTTGCGTCAACCGTGTTTTTTCTATTGATGAGGAAGTCTTCAGGACTATTTGATCGAGTGCTCTTCTGTTTGTTTCTCTTTTGTTTGATTTCAACAGCGTTTCTGAAGACTATAACGAACAGAGGACGCAGAAAACGTAAGATTGCAATATTGACGGACACACCCGAAAAAAACGCAATCGAAGATTGCAAAAAAGAAACAAAGCCAAGAAAACGGTGTTACAACCCGTTACTGGAAAAGGTAAAAAGTTGACATCCACGGAAGGAAAGGGAAAAGGAAAGAGGTCAACGAAGGCAACAAAATGCAAGGAAAAATAAATCTGATGACGATGATTGCTTCTGTCTCGTTTGTTTAGAATCTTTTGCTAATACTCTACCAAATGAGCAATGGCTACAATGTATCGACTGTAAAATGTGGTGACGTGCTGAATGCGTCAATAATGATGAAAATTATGTGTGCCATAATTGCGAATCTGAATAGAAGACTGATTGAATAGTTTGATTCGAAAAAAAAATATTATGATTGATCTCATTAGTCATTACTTAGACTAAAAATAATTCCTAACGAGAAGTTATATTTATGATTAGTTTTCAAGAAAGATATAATTTTTAAGCATTTAAAATGCAATGTTGATTTGTGTTATTCATACAAAGTTTTCTAATAAATAATTTGTTGATTTAATATTTTAGATCATATTTATTACAAACCCCTTTATCCTGTTACTTTCGCCCCACAGCATGTTACTTTCGGCCTGGCAGCGGGGTCGAAAGTAACAACTGCTGATTTTTTTTTAAGTCTCTGTGATTCATACAAAATACATAATAATCAGGTAAATCATGATACTAATCTGTAGAACATTAACGGAATTTATATATAGCTATAATAATTTCGTCAACAAGATAATACTTTACCAGAAACCAAGGTAAAAACACAATATGTTACTTTTGTACCCGGTCTCCCCTAAACACCACAACCACATTCATAATCAAAACTATGCTCATTGTTCTGCATCACATGCCTTAACTATAAAATACCAATAATTCTAATGTTAGGGTGCGCAGGTGCAGCAATGAACGAGAGACGCGAATCGGTGTACAGCGGCAGCGTGGGCGGCACGAGCGCGAGCGGCGCGTCCGTCGGCACGGTGGGGGGCGCGCGGCGCGACGACGCCTACGGCACGTACGCGCGCGCGCCGCACTACCGCACCACACACGCCGCGCACGCCACGCACGCCGCACACGCCTCACACGCCGCGCACCCGACGTCACCGCACGCACTGCCTGACCACTACTAGCGACGCGCCGAGCAGCACAACATCGCGCTGCTCTTCGACGTTTGAGGTGCCGGACGTTGTTCCGACACTAGCGACCTGCGCTGACTGTACACGCTCAGCACGCTGGTGAACTCCCCACATCACTCGCGTGCCGCTTGTACAGACCCGCGAGTGTGACGAAACACTTCACGAGTGTAGAACTATAGTAGTTACGGATTTAAAAACTAGTTGTACTCTAAAATGACGTGTATGTTCCACTTGTGTAAACATAGATCTGTTACCTTTGGAGGTTAGGGTTACTTGAACCGTTTGAAGACGTCAGTTATGGAAATAATAATTAGGGTGCGTGCTAAATGTACCTAAACCAATGTAGAGATAAATTGTAACATAAACTATTACGAGGTCATTCAAATGTAGTCATCGTTATGTAAATGATTATAAAATTATAATAGGTATTGTCTGCCGTCTTTAAAAAAAACAATTGCAAGTATGTCGACGAAACCTCATAAACATTTCAATTAAACACTGTCTTGTATTGTACAAGGATTTACAGCATTTCATAAACTCAAAACTTTAATATGTAGAAATTGTCACATAGATAATTTATATCACCGTTAACAAGGTGTATTCGATAAGAATCCTAATCCTAATTATGATACATTATTATAAATGCAAAAGTGAGATTGTTTGATTGTTACGCCTTCACGCTGAAACGGCTGAACGGATTTTGCACAGATAGACCACTGGATAGCAGACGAAGTCGGCACTGGCGCTATAAATGAGCGTAGTAATGCGCTAAAAACGAGCGTATCTACCTAACTATTGAATAATCTAATTTATCAAGAAAACGAGGTAGCCTCAATTGTAAGAGCGATTTTTTAAGTAAAAAATTATTATATGTAGGTAACACTCGTTTGGCTAAGCGGACCAAATCATTGCCAAATATGAGTTAGTTATTTACCAAATCTTTCAATAATATAAATAGGTATAAAGTGCCATATAAACTAAAATTTTACCTTTTCCATATTGTTGTAAAATACCTACTGTTGATGCTAATTACTTCCTAGCTAATGTTAAAAGACTTAATAGTTACGTTAAGTATCGTATAAATGTAAATATTACGTTATAGATAGATAGTTTGAAATGATATTGCCAAAACGAAGTAGGTAACATATTATATGTATCTAATAATGAATAAAGTGTAATGGGTCTCACTAACTGTTAAATAATTTCTACTAAAGTACCTTTGTATTGAACAAGATTATAAAAAAGGTATAGTTATAAGATGTTTATAATAATTGGATCTAGGAAATATCGTAAAACTGAACGCAAATATGCGTCTAGTTCTATTTTACTCTATAAAATTCACCACTCTGTTCAAATCGTATAATTGATTTTAGATAAAACTTTATGATACACAGTATTATCTACAAGTGAAATTTATTGATTGTAATATTACTCTACCTACTTCGTAATACAACCAGAAATTTTGTAAATAATTTTAAAATAAATTCACTTAAAGTTATGCGCGTCTCTCTTAACTTTTCCAATATCTCCCTTTTAATTGCAGAATTGATTGGGGCTAGTGGCTAAATGATAGCAGCCACACGAGTCGTTCAAAGGCACACTGCGCTACGCTAGCCGCGGCGGGTTTCGTGGATGGGACCATCGAATTCCAACACAAATCGAGAAAACTTCCGCGTGCCTCGGAAAGCACGTAATGCCATTGGTCCCAGTCCCGGCTGTCATTCGTAGATCTTTGACAGTCAGAAACCCGGAAGTCTGACCACCAGTCTGGCCAAGGTGTATTGTGTTACCCAATAACTGAGTTATGGAGGTCAGATAGTCAGTTGCTCCATCTAAAATACTGGTATCAGCTGCATCCGGTTGGACTGGAAGCCGACCCTAACATAATTAGGAAAAAGCTAGGCAGATTGATTGGTCATTAACAGAATAAAACACAAAGAAATATATTGTAAATATAATTATGTAGGTACTATCAGGGACATCTATATCTATACACCTTAAGGACTATTTTTGCTTGCAGTGCTCGGCCGTTAAGCGGTAGGGGGCGGTTAACAGATGTGGTCATCGTGTTCACCGGATTTTGTTTTCAAACTGTATAGATAATGTGCGGGTTGTTCGAAAGAGATACCGCGGCCCCTGGCACACAGTCAACTGAGGGAACACGGGTGGGTTTTAGTCAGTAAAAGTCTGACACGCCCACCCAGCGCGGCCCACCCAGAGCGGGAGAAGTTATTTGATGATTACCCACCCAAAAAAAAAAACTGTATAGATATGGATTTCTTCCATATTACCTATCTAGATAGGTATAACTTAATCCTAACATACAAACGACTTAAAATAATTCCAAAAATGACAACTATAAAGTAGAGCCCTGATTTTGTAGTTCCTCTTCCATTAAAGGAGATCGTGCAAGCCCACCTTCTGAAGTTGTATACCATATTTTTGGACCCGCAATAACAGTGTTTTAGAGGAGCGGGTAATTGCAGTTACGGCTCGTATCAAGTTTGCTCCTTGTGTGGCACCGCATCAACCATGACACTATGGCCTTTCTTGCAGCAAGAGCGCTGGTCGGTTGGCAAGACATGCCAGCATTAATGACACCATCCGTCAGGCTCTTGTCACCGGGGTGCCAGCTGTTTTAGATCCCAATTAGCTTGACATACGACGAGGTGAAGAGGCCAGACGGACTGACAAAATGTCTTGGAAGTTGGGTGGGCCTTTGGCGTGGGATGCAACTTGTGTCGACATCCACGCATCCGTCCCACCTTCTTAGCACGGCGGGCGGCTACTGCAGGTACAGAAAACCTCAAACAGCGCCAATATAACTTTGTTGGGAGCCATTCGGAGTTAAAAACTCTAGGACGTGGGGTCCGAGTGTTTATCGAGTATTTTGGGTACATCGCCAAGCGGTTGGTCGATTCTTCGCGTGACCAGAGGGCTGGCCTTTTTAACCGACTTCAAAAAGGAGGAGGTTATCAATTCGACATATTTATACATATATGTATGTTTATTTTTTTGTATGTTCTCCGTCATATATAGACGGATTTGCATTTTTTTTTGTTCGAAAGTGGTTTATTCCGAAATGGTCCCATTCAAATTTCATATAGATCTGATGATGCGTTTCGGAGACAGACAACGGAACTCCTCAAAAATTAACAGCAAATCACCCGCAATTTTTGCAAACTTAAGAAGCAATGGATTAATTAGCCTTCAAAATTATTCATATTTTGATTTAGAAATAGTGTGTTACGCAGTCAGTGTGCTGATCTACAGTACAAACGAAATACAAAGAAGGAAGATATTGCCTCGAGTCCATTGTGAAATGCGGGTTCAGATTCTTAGTCATTATGAATGCCCAACTCCCGCAAAAAAGCAAGTACCGGATGCCTGTAGTTCGTGTACGCCTTTTCCATTTTCTGTGAACAAAACATTTAATTGTAACTCCGTTGTTTTATATTTTATAGAAAGGTTATATTCAGAAACTGATCGCGGTCATAAGCAGCTTTTTTTCTTGCTACAGATAATTACGTCATGAACTCATGACTCGTGCTAGTTTCTGTTGAGATTATTATGACTTGGTTCATCTTATTTTTCGAGGTAAGGAGTTGTAGCGTAAATCCGCTACGGTAAAAAACCTTTTTGATTTGTAGTCCAATCTTTTCAACAAAAAAATTTTTTTTCTTCATAGCTTTTAATCAAATTTCACCCTTTTTTAACAGACTTCAAAAAAAGGAGGAGGTTATCAATTCGACTGTATGTTTTTTTTATATGTTTGTTACCTCATAACTTTCGACTGGGTGAACCGATTTTGATGATTCTTTTTTTATTTGAAAGCTCGTGCTTACCGTTTGGTCCCATTTCAATTTCATTTAGATCTGATGATGCGTTTCGGAGACAGACAACGGACCTCTTCAAAAAATAACAGTAAATAAACCGCGATTGCTGCTATCGCATGAATATGCATTGTTTTGAAACCAAGGATGATGAAATTTCGAATTAGTGGGGTAGGTACGATGAATAAAAACTGAAAAATAAAAACTTTTTCCAAAAAAAAAAACAACCGACTTCCGAAAAAACACTACTAAAATAACTTTAATTTCGGAAGGCGGTGACAAAAAATTTAAATACATGTCCAAAGTCACCGCCTTCCGAAATTAAAGTTATTTTTCACTTTATAGTGTTTTTTCGGAAATCGGTTGTTTTTTTTGAAAAAAGTTTTTATTATGTTTTTGTCTGGTGTTTTTGTATATAACGGCGCGTGGCATTATTAAATAATGAAAATCAGTTAATTTCGAGAGTTGTAATTTATTCTGTTATTTTAACGATTAATCGATTTGAATTCAACTAAATGGTAATTTTAATTAAGAGCGGGTAACACCGAATGGAGTTGCGTCTGTCATGGCGGGCGACGTCGTGTCAATTCAGTCTAGTTGTTGACAGCCGTTGCACGTGGTGGTCACTCGCAAACCCATTTGGCTCTAAATCGTTAATTATTACTGCAATCCTTAATTGTTTAAGTCATTTAAGTGTCTGTAAAATTATAATAGTGAACAGTCAACGCTACAGCGTATTTATTTCAACGTTTCCTGAAGTTTAACGCCCACTATGGATTCCCGTGCTGACGAAATCACGAATTAGCAATCAGCTCAGACCAAATAAAAAAGGTAGACGGAGCGTACGCCAACAATAGCGTTCAAATAAGTGAAGCATCGTGTACAGAGTTGTGTGCGTGAGCTCGCGTCGCAACACTTGCCATGCGTCTGTGTGCTAAGTAAAAAATGTTGCCACTAAAAACTTTTTACCTCAATTCTGATTAAATAATTTTGCTTTTTCATGAAAAATAAATTCTTATAAATAAAACACTTTTTACTTTTAGGTACTTTTTCAAGTTTAGTTATATTGCTAGTTTGTATGTTTAAATTTTCACCAGACGGGATGTGTATGTACTGGTACGTGGAAATCTAAATTTAATTGGTTTTCAGTCGTAGTCGAGAAATAAATGAATCCAAAAATATCTTATACATAAAACTATATATTATGTTGTAAGTACTTGTAGATAGAAATAATAATAATAATAGTCACGTGCTATTTAATGGTCACATAAAATGGCCCCTATCATATTGTATTCAAGTTATACTATAATATATTCCCGAGTTATTTATTCATGGATACCTATGTTTGACATTCAAAATAGTTAATAATAATTTTCGTAATAGTTATAAACATTTAACCATTACGAAAAGTAATATTAAAATTAATAATCACAAACACTCCCACATTGCCCGCATTTCGGGGAATTTGAATGCGGATATACTGGTCACACCGACGACAGTATGTGAGGTTTTGTGTTCCAAAACCGCTTTACGAAAATTTTTTGTATTTATTTATCAAATTAAATCAAATGGAAAAACTTACTTGTGAAATGTAATCCCGATGGTTTTTTTTAAATAACGGAATTGTTTTACAAGTTTTTACGACACAGGACGGCATTTTACAACAATTTGCAATATTAAGGTTATGATGTCTAGCTCGTTCGGTGTCGCGCGTCGCTCTAGAACACGATCGGCTTCCTTTTTCAAATTTGGCTTCCTTTACCCTGCTTCACTGTGAGAGCGCCGCGCTCCGTCTATCTTTTTTATTTGGTCTGAGGCAATCAGATGCAACAGCCCGGCCTTCCTGATATCCCGTTATATATATTTATTTTTTATTTCACAAAATTAAAACATGTTAGTAGCAGTGTGTGTTTCACTTAAAATTTTTATGCTATAGAGTCTACTCTCCGGGCAATTTAGTTACGATGTTAACGCCAATATACTATTGACTGACTGTTTTGAAAACTTCTCTTTTTAATCGTGTTGACTGTCTTAACTCTATAAGATCAGGTTCCATCTCGAAGCTTAAGAAAATATCTTGTTGTAATTGGAATTAAACTCGAGCTTACTGTGGCATCCCCTTCGAGTCGACATGAAGAGAATCATCTTTGGCAACACTGCGTAGTGTTGCCAAAGACGACTCTCTGGCACAAGGAGAATTTCATAACAAACCTGCTTCAGATCATCATAATATGGGTCATCGCAGTAACTTTCACCGCGACGTCTGCTCATGAATTCACTCGTCGCCAGTTTCTTAGAGCTCTCGTGGTGTGAAGGCAGCACCGCCAGCAGCTTAATGAAAAAGGGTGCCACCAGGATAGACAGCACTGACGGCCGTGTGTGCTTGTCCATCTTCATCGTGTAAAGCATGAAGGCTTGTTCCACCGCTTGCTCGTTGTTAAATTCGTTAATTTTCTGCAAGTCGTCAAAACGAAGTCCAAGGTTCTGTAAAATAAATGGTCTGATTAATACTATGTTAAAGGCGTCCCTTTATATCATACTTTAGTGGTATGAATCAATTCCAAATAAACGTTAATATATACTCCTTGCCTTGACCACCGCAGCCTTGTAATCATCGTCTTCACTATCTGCTCTGTTAGCCATGAACTGGTTGAAAGCTGCCTCCACAGCTTTTTTATGTAAGACTTGGAGCGCTTGCGGGTGGAAGCAGCACATTTGCGGGCCCCACGCCGACGTTATGTAGTTGTTGTAAGTAAACTCTGCCACCTGCATGACGATCCTGTTACTGTTGATATTCGCCTTTTCAAAATCTGCAAAGCTACTGCTGATTTTCTGGAAAAAGAAGTCGTGCTTAGTGTTACGGAAGCTAATAACACATTTAGGAATCTGTATTTACTAGTTGCTGGGAAGAAGATCTAAAATCTCACCCGAGAACAAGTTACTGGTGTACAAAGCGGTGATAAAGCCAATTTGAACCTACAGGATCTAGCTATGGGTAGTGCCTCGGATTCAAACACACTTCAAACACAACGATTAGAAAACTAAATTTTGAAGTCAATTTCCAATGTCCCATGGTTCATGAACAATGCTGAAATCCACGAGTAAATAAAAAGTAAACACAATAAAGGAGAATAAACTAATGGTAGAAAATTGTAAGCACAAGGACAAACTTCAAAACCATCCAAATGAGTTGGACGTAGACCTGCTTCAACCACATATCACCAAACACCTCAAAGGCATCACATCCTAGAACTGAACAAATAATTACCATACGTGCGATGCTCAATGGAGCTCTGTGCAAACACGCCATGAACCAAACAGCACATTTGTTTATGGCTGAAAAGCTAATTGCAGATACATAATACAGAAAAAAGTAAAAAAGTGTTACGGAAAGAGACATCAAAGTAAATGGAACGTACTTGGAGCAGTTCTTGGACATAGGGGTCGTCTTCTTGTTCCGATGGGCGATTCCTCTGTTTGTCTAGAAATGCTTTGGCGTAGTCGATTGCTCGATTGCTGCGTGCTTCCAGCTTATCGGAGCTGACGCCCGCGTGATCCGTTTCAAGCTTCATTCGCGTCACGTATAAGTTGTGCGCCTCCAGCACGGCGCTCTTGTTGTTCTGAACGTTGATGGCGCGCAAATGATCGTACTGCTGCTCTAAACTCTGCAATATTCATGTTTTATGGTTCAAATACGTATCAACTACATGCTCAGCTTTTGAATCGCTATAACTTGGGACAAGTAGATGTCCAACAGTGTTTATATGTAAGTAGACCGTGTTGGTATTCCGTTATGTTTCTCGTTATTATCCTTTGCGTTGCGACATCACACCACCTTTAACAAGTGTGGCAGGCATAGATAATAATGGTGTCGGCACTAACAAGAAGACCTCACCTGCACCAAAGCCGGTCTTTGGTCATCTTCCTCATCCTCAGGTATATCTCTCGCTGCGTCGAAGAACGTGAGCGCCTCTTGGAGGGACTCAGCGTGAACTTCCACCAGGTCACCTGGGTGTAGGCAAAGACGTGCGTGATCTCCACATACGCTGCTTATGGCAGCGTCGTATGTTTGCTTTGCGCGAGACATCGTTTCTCGAACCATCGCGTTGTTGTTGAGCACGTACAGTGATAGGCTCGCGTCCAACTCCTGCCAATGTTGAACATCTTAACTATGAGCGTCATTTCAGCTACTGTTCATGGTACTTGTTAAAAATATTACTTTGGTGGTACTTGTTAAAAATCATGCTCATAAGTCAAGACGTATATCGCCGAAGTCATACCTTGAGAAGTTCTTTGAGCTGAGCGTCAGCGTCTTGCTTTGAGCCCAGCTTCTTCTTCTGTGTGAAGCAAAGCTCAGCATCAGCGCGTGCGGCGGCGTGCGCGGCGCTGAGCGCGCTGCCGGCCAGGCTGCGCGCGCCGCGCATGCGCCGCTCCATGTGCGCCGCGTACAGCGAGCGCGCCGCGCGCATCGCCGCCAGCATACACGCGTCTGCTGTCGCCTGTCAAACGAGTACTATGATGCCACGAATCACACGAACCGTCCGACTACCATAATTATGCTCATATACGTCTAATCGTGCCTTAGCATGCCCCAGCTGACTTTTTTTCAAAACATTAAATCAGCTCGCTACTTTACCGTGTCGCATTATATCGCAAACATGAGAAATGAGAAAAGGGAAAATTTGTGGTTTAACTCGGTGTATGTAACGTTAGTAATTGGTCTTACTAAATCGAAAAAAGTAAAAATAGTTTCATCTGATACTATTGTTTACAATAATCTTCAAGGATTATTGGCAAGGGTTTGGGTATTCATTAGTCATACTCATAACAGTCTTGGTGCGAGTGTTATGTGAAGAATACGATATAAATGATAGTAATGTTACCAGTCCGAGGTTTTAAATCTCAAACAAAAGTTACACCGTCAGGCGTACCATCCCCATGGGGCCTTTGTTGGTCATATTTTTATCAATGATTTGGCAAGTAAACTAAATTTGAATTTACATAAAACTTGTACTTCGATAAAGGCGGAACCCTCAGGAGCACTTAAGTGAAATAAAATCGAAACATTTGAATGGACTGGCCTGAATGACTGAAAATAATAGTGGAATCATTCCTACAAAGATGTTTATTCAAAGTACCTTAAAAATGGTGACCGCCTCGGGCACTTCATCGCTGTTGAAGATTTCAACGTACTTCTTGAAGTACTCCAACAGGTCTTGCGTCCGGAGTCGCTCACCGTTGATGAGCTTCGGAGTGAGGTGTTCCGGATCGAACAGTGAAGGCACCAGCTCTAGAAGTGCTAATCTGAACTTTTCTGTCAGATCTGCAATTTAATAATAGGTACCTATTGTATTATAATGATACATAGTTCTTGTACTGATTGGCGATAGCTTTATTTGGTGAGCGAATGTTACATCCAGTGTTACAGGCGTTACAGCTAGCTATATAATACTGACTACGAAGGCATCCGGCAAAGCTTTGATCTTCAACGGAGAGGCCCGGGTGAGGCATCAGGAAGCACTTGATCTGGTCGAAACACGAGCGGATGTGTTCACGAACCTCACGCAACTCTGACTTCTGGTTGGGATTCGACTGGTAACATAAATAATACGTTAAGTTATCGTAAGTGATTATAATAGTTGATTAGGACGGATGCTCGCAGTGTCCTGAGTAAAACAGCGGTGAGATGATGATTAGCAATCATGTCATGGCATACAGGGCCTGCGTGGCGGATAATGGCCCACTATCTCCCACAGAGAACAATGCTGATTATAATAATATATAATATTACCTGAAGTCTCTTTTTCAGCAGCGCGGCGCCACCGGTGAAACTGTGCGCATGCTCGTAAGCACTCGCCCAGTCCCGCACTAAGAACAGGAGCGTCTGGAACGCTTTGCCCTCTGCCTCGCTCGCCAGCTTGCCATACTCCGTGAACAGCTGCCGGACACCAACAACAGAAAATGTTCACTAAAGCCAAATGCACATTAAAGCCGCAAAGGGCCGCAGCGCAACGCATTTTTAAACAAAATAGTATGGTCTGGCCCGCCTGCAGTGTGTGTTGGTTCATTGAAGGATTTTCAATAAACCAACAAAGGAATTCTTGCTACACGTTGCGTAGCGGTGTACCGCGGCCCGCTCCGATATGCTTTGATCTTAGGAAGTCAAACTCAAAGCATTTTAACTCGGATTGCAATTCATGAATTGCAAGCATTGATTTTGAATTGTTATCGTCATAGTGCATCGTCATCATAACGTCCCCTATCTGTCAGCTTTTCCCAAAAACAGCTCAATATAATAAAATTATTCAGGCTTATTCTGCCGGTCGACTCTTCGAGTATTTGAGAGACCCAGTGGTCGCCCAGTGATGGGAATATGCGACCATAATTTAAAAAAATTTGCTTTCTGCACTCCTTCTTCATATAAACTTAAACTGTGCCAAATTTCATACTCCCCGTGATTTTCGTAAAAAGCGGTAAACAGTTTTTGCTTCACGTATTAATAGAATTAGATTGAATAAAACAATCATAAATCTAACCTGCAAGTGTTGTAAATCATCCTCCCTAATATTGCCGGACAGGTTGTAGATCTGCACGGACGAGATGAGAGTAGACAGCGCGAAGATGGTGGAGTTCTGTCCGATTGTGCTCTCCGAGTCGAAGGTGCCCTGAGTGTCCATCAGCAGCACGGCCACCTGCAACCACATAGATAAGTAAGTGCCACTGAGGATCATCAGGTTCATACAAAATAAATTGTGCCGAAGCAGAGTGAGAATTTAAACGTCCGCGAACGAAAACGTCTAGCTGTTCTCTCGAAATGGTTTGCGGCTAATAATCTTTTACTCAATGCGAACAAAACTAAATGTCTTAAGTTCTCATTACCAAATGTACCCCAAGTAGGGCTAAATTTAAAACTTGATGGCAAGAAACTAGATGCTATTTCGGAAACTGTATTTCTAGGAATTACTTTAGATTCAAAATTGCAATGGGGTGCCCACATTAGAGCTCTTTCAAGTAGATTAAGCTCAGCTGCTTACGCAGTAAGAAAAATAAGGCAGTTGACTGATGTAGCCACAGCTAGGTTAGTATACTTTGCTTATTTTCACAGTATTATGTCTTATGGCGTTCTGCTGTGGGGGTCGGCAGCTGACGTAGATTCAGTTTTCATTCTACAAAAGAGGGCAATCCGCGCAATCTATAAAATGGGGCCTCGCGAATCTCTTAAAAACAAATTCAACGAAGTTGACATACTAACTCTGCCTTCTCTTTATATCCTAGAAAATATCTTGAAATTATGATTCCAAAATTTAGATTAACTAAAACTAGCAAAGTCATTTCTAATAAACAGTATCCGCTTCTATAACAAGTTGCCAAAATCGGTTACAGAACTTAGCGATGGAAAGTTTAAAACTCACATCAAACGTGTCCTTATCAAAAAAGCATATTATAAGATAAAAGACTACGTTGAAGACAAGGAAGTTTGGCATTAATTCCTTCTGCACATGTGGCTTCTCTGGTAACTCATTAGCACCATAACTTTGTGAGCGTCTATTAACTGCTTCCAAATTACAATGTTAATTTAATTTTTACACTTTCTGACATATTCTCGTCATTATTTGACATTATACAACACTTGTAATATCGAGTATTTATTAGTGACTCTCATGGAAATCATATCACTTGGTTTAAATAGGTTGATTTTACTTATGTAGATTCTTTTACATATTGTGAATGAGAGAACGTTGTAGGCCTACAGTTTCTATTCTTTACTTTCATTTCTCTAAGTACCTGGTACTTATTGACAGGCCTGTACAGGCCTGTCAATAAGTACTCCCATACCTAATATCACTGTAATTTGAAAACATTATAAAAGCCAATTATTTTTAAAAGAGTAACCGTGGAGTTTCTTGTCGGCTCTTCTCCATAGGAAGCGACAAATTGGAACCGTGCACCTAGCTTCTGACGTTTCATAAGTGTCCTTGCAGGTTTATGTGAAATAAAATATTTTGATTTTGATTTTGATTTTTTGATTTTGAAATAAGATACACTGTACTATTGGACGACAATCTCAGGCTTACTCTAAAATGGCTAATTTGTACGTTTAAGGTGCCTTGTGCCTACCGTATGGACGGATAACTCAATAAGGGTGACTACGTTCCAAGATGCCAAGAACCGACCTTCTCGCCGGTATTCATGGTGGTGATGATCGGTTCCGGCCACAGGTGGATGCCGGTAGTATCCCGCTCGCCGCCACCTCTCCAGTGGAACCCTTTCAATTGCTCGTCCTCACTGCCCAGCCATTCGCCGCTTTGCTGACTGCAACGCTAACAAATGATAAAACATAATTTAGATTGCTTGAAATATTTTCTCAGAAGATTACAAAATGCTGCCTATCAAATGATAAACGACAACACTTGATCTGTGTTGCTCACTTGCCATGACCAATTTACCACTGTAACGGGTTGGATTGGGTAAGTACCTATATACATCTGAATGAATGCAAATTTAGACCAGCGGCAGCGTGGCGATTACTGGTTTCCTCGAGGCAACTGACTCCCAAAGAGTTAATTAAAGATTGATGGTACATCCTCCTAGCAGGTAGTGTGTATTAGACGCGACTTTTCCAGTACATAAATAGAAGTGATCACAATACTCACAGGTGCGTTGAGGTATCTGAGGAAGAAGTCGAGGATGAAGGACTTGCCGCCGCGATAGGCGCCGGCCACGCTGAGCACGACCACGGGCAGGTCGCGCACGTCGGGCCGCAGCAGCAGGTGCCGCAGCGCCGCTTCGTCCAGCTCGTAGCGCCGCGCGCCCGCGCCCAGCCGCACCACCTGCACGCCCGCGCCCGCAGCGCTACGCTCTGCACCTCTCTCCACGCCGCTGCTCATCGTGCCTGACACTGCACACATAGGAAAGACATTCACAATCGCCGTAAAACCATTACTACGGTAACTTAGTCATTGTAATGCAAGTCTTATCTCGACAAGGTGTAAAATCACGTCAATCATTCTAATTTATACTGTATTATAATGAGATAAAAGTTATCTTGCAAAGAATTACTAATGGCTTAACATGGTCATTTCAATATAATCGTGAATGCGCTGCTTTACACCACAACACTCTTATTAATAGAATCTGCTATCGCTCCCAGAAGGAGCTCGTCCGGGGATGTACCTAGTAGGTACATAATACCACTATAACTATATTTGACCGACAAATAATAGTTGGGTCTACCCAAGACCCAACTATCGCCTGTTACATACAGACGTTTCGTATCTGATGGAAATGTAAACAAATGGAGCAGAAAACGCAGCGTAGTGAACGATTGCGTAAGAATATAACCCAACAAGGTTTGTTTACAATTTCGTCAGATACTTTAGGAACAGACTATAGGGAAATTGCACAATAGTGATGCGCCTTTACAGTCTCTCCCGTTATAATATTGTGCAACAATTACGCACGAGTCAATATTGATCATTATTTAATAATGAAGAAGCAAGCATCGTGATCAAGGATCAAGTGATCAAGGAATACAAATCTCTTCCAAATTTTAAAAGTCTATTAAAGCACCATGTTTTGAAAACGTTTTAAGTTTTTATGAACTGTTATGCGACTTAACATAATAATTATTATAGCCATATCAAAGAAAAGTAATTTTCTTCTTGAGCGAAATCTAGGTAGGTACCTACTATATTTTACAAATTCTCACTAACACAAAAAACTTGCTGCCATTTCTTTAACGTGAGCAACGCATTCGATTTATAAGATAACAAAATCTTACTCAATAAATGAGGCACTTAATTGGATCAAAAGTCTATGCAACAAAAAACAATGCGTCAAAATAAACCAATTGAATGATATATTTGTATACTTGTGTCATGATATTCAGTTCTACTCTTGAAAGAAATAAGTTCGGTGTTCCTCAAGGATGTGACCTATGTCCTCTTCTGTTCCTTATTTACATATCATCATCATCATTTCAGCCGAAAGACGTCCGCTGTTGGACATAGGCCTCTCCCAAAAGGGGGGTTTTGCCATAATCGCCACGCTTGGCAGGCGGGTTGTCGATCGCAGTATGGTGGTATTTACATATGTATTAAATATAGTAAAGGAGCTAGTAGAGGGGCTTGTGGCTAAGTAATATTAGCCGTACGGATCGATCGATCAGGTTAAGCTAAGCTTGCCGTGGTTGGTCCGTGGAAGGGTGACCATCTTAACATACCAAGACCATGCCTCGGAAAGCACGTTAAGCCGTTGGTCCCGGCTGTCATTTGTAGATCTTTGACAGTCGTTACGGGTCGTCAGAAGCCCGAAAGTCTGACAACCAGTTTTTCCAAGGGGTATCGTATTACCCAGTAACTGGGTTGTGGAGGTCAGATAGGTAGTCGCTCCATGTAAAATACTGGTATTCAGCTGCATCCGGTTAGACTGGAAGCCGACCCCAACATAGTTGGGAAAAGGCTAGGTAGATGATGATGATGATTAAATATAGTAATAATAAAGCTGAGGAGTTTGTTTGGTTGTTCGTTCGTTCGTTTGTTAATTCTTGAGGAACGCTATAATCCATAGGCATATTTAACAACACGCTAGGACTCTTACGAGCCGAGAAAAAAAAACTAAGAAACGCTAAACGAATACAAAGTAATAAATAGCAGGCGATGCAATGCGACGGGGTGGTTCAGGGGAACAAGAAATACGCGGGCGTAGTCGCGGGTAGAAGCGCGGCTAATAAATGATATTGTGTCCTCAAGTGACATCACATGAATGCATTTTATATGCGGACTATAGTTCGATGATACATAATATACATACATACATACATAATCGGCCTTTAATGTTTTCACTGCTGGGACACAGGGCCCCTCTCTGTGAGAGGGAGCGGGCTTTAATCCACCATTCGGGCCCAGTGCGGGTTGGTAGATGTCACATGTCTTCGAATTCTTGGATCTAGCACATGCCGGATTCCTCACGATGTTTTCCTTCACCGTTTTGAAAGCTGTGGTGATGAAACAATTTATGGCTGGGTTCGAACTTACGACCTGCATCTCGTAAGTCGCAGCCGTTGCCTCTGGGCCACCATTGCTCTCGTTCGATGATAGCAGGTACACACGGCTACATATCAAGCTATACATTTCCAGTTTACGCTGATCTTGCACTGTACGGAAATCCTATACAATGCAAGATCAGCTTATACTGGACATGTATAGCTTGATGTGTAAAATAGGTAGGTAACTAAGTAGGAAAATTTAGATAGCAACTACGAACGTTAATTAAATAACGCTATATAATCAATAATGAACTGGTTAAATAACACTATAGATTCAGCAATGACCAGCACCCTAATTGCGTAACACATGATCAATCATAATCTGTTTCATTTTGACAGTTCAACAATATTCATTGCGTTATTTTCGTTGCTGAGCAAACAAATTTGTCGAACATATGAAGCAATGGATGAGCAATCTGTTTCAAAATGATTCAGATTATGATTCATCGTGCGTTACGCAATTAGGGTGCTGGTTAAACACTGATAACAATCTAACAGCTACAATAATATCCAAACCTGGAATACAATTCTCTAACGTTAACCATTCTCAAATAAAACCCAGACTTATACTCTATCTCACTAAACTAGATAAAGTCCTCCTTAAATAAAAAAAATAAGTTATTATAGGATAAAGGATATTAGATAAACATTGTAGGTACTTAATTAGAAAGCAAACACAACTCGCATATTATGCTAGCGTGTAATCTCAAAGAAATTGAATATGGCGCCAAAAATCGGCCATTTTAACTTGCTTAATTTTAATTTATACATATACCCAGAGTCTAAAATCCATCAAGCCGTTTAAAGTGAATTGAAAAGATTACAAATGTACTTACTTCGGCCGCTGACGCCATTTCGGGGAACATCCCGGCGCATCCGTCGCCGGGTTGTTCCCCGAAATGGCGGATGGGGTACCTATCCGAACCGATATCAGCGGACATGTCACATGACAAAGTTCGAATAAAGACTTCTTCAAACAGACGCGACGCGACATTAGTAGAACAATTTCCATGAAGTTTTCATAGAAATTGTCCTACGAGAGTCGCATCGCGCTGTTGCGGCCCACCTGTTTGTGGGAGCCTCAATGTTACGCGCAAAGTGAAGTGTTGTAGACCTCACCCACAATGTGCGTCAAGATATACCTCGTAAAGTATGATTGTATTTTTTTCAGAACAAAGTAGTATTATCATTCTGATACAGAGTACTTTTTTAGACTGACTGCCCCGTGCCCTGTCTGAAAAATAACCCGGTGTCTTGATCTTTGTAGCTACAGGAAAGCGTTCTTAGGACACTGTCATTAACTTTAGTGAATGAAATTCACGGATTTTTGAAAAATTGCACCTAAAATAACGTTAAATTGTACTCTCCCTGTTTTTCGCGATTTCTTCAGAGGTGGTCTCATAGTAGTTCTCAATGATGGGAAGGTACAATTATCACTTTTCAGGTTTCAAACCATTTCAATTGGGTACGCTTTGTATACCTAATTGAGTCAAGTCAATCCAAAACCGCGAATCCATGGTTGACTTTGCGGTTTTGTAATCTAAATATGACTCAATAGTTATTTAACTTACTTGTTTACAATATAATATCACATACAATGAAAACAACAATTAATACACTATTTTATGTAGCAGGCTGTTTTTTGTATATGACAAAGAGCAGAAATGCCAACACTGTCAACACGATAATAAATGATACACACAGGGTGAAAGCAAAAAAAAAATCGTTTTTTATACAAAACCTTTATAAGGGAAAGTATATTTTTTTTTACGATTTAGAAATTTTCCATAGTAAAACTTGTTCATGTTGAGGGATAGAATACCTCCTTAAATTCGGCCAATTGTTTTTAAAATATTAAGTATTTATAGAACAGATTGTATCTGTTTGCAACACTGACGCTACAGTCGGCTACAGAATCGTAAATCCGGACAGATAGCCCGAATGGTTATCTTATCAATAATATCAGCTAATTATGATACAGCTATACCATACTACTATACCTATATATTAACATGTACCTAGGTATATATTAAACTAAGTTAAATACTTATGAAGATTACGATGATTGTACCTAGTACCATTTCAATTGCATTGCTTTTACATACAGGTAGCTATGTCTGGTATTATGTAGCTATAATAGATATTTAAGTACCTAATACAAATAAAACAACACCCCTCTTTTTGCGTCGGGGGTTAATAAAAACCAGGAATCCTAACATCGGTTATTTTGTTTATTATTATACAACATTAGTTTTTGTTTACCCTAAACCCGAAAAGGGGTCATTGTACTCATCATTTTGAACAACTTTTTTCTATGGGACCAACCTAGAAATCGTGCAAAAAAAATCAGCTGTTCAATACATTTGTGTTCACTTAAATCGACAAAATGTATGGAACAGCTGATTTATTTTTCAACCCTATTTAGGGGTTTAAAACTGGAATATTAATTAAATTACCAACAGCTTATAGTGTTAGGAAGGTAGTCAATTTTCTATTGCAGTGACTTACTTTTGAATGCACAAACAACATAACATAATTCATAACTTAAGATGAGTACAATCATGTGTTTAAGTAGCATAATCAGCCTATAAAGTTCCCACTGCTGGGACACAGGTCTCTCTGTGAGAGGGAGTGGGCCATAATCCACCACGCGGGCCTTGTGCGGATTTGTAGATAAGTATGTAGGTATCCGTAATCGGTCACTGATTACCAGTCACCCTTATGTAATAGAAATAGACAGAGGGTAAGTCGCAAACTGTTTTTCGTTACGTGACGATTTTTGTTTAGGTACCTACTCTTACAGTCGTACCGCAAGCCGCGTTTAAGAACTACATTCTTCCTCTGACCTTGAGATGCTTAGATTCGGTTCAAATGCCGAACATTCAATACAACAGAACATCAAAATATTAACCAGTAGGTACTTAGTTAAGGTCGAGGTGGCGAAGTCATAGTTTTCAGCAAGCTTGATTTGAAAAACACCCTATGGCTGATTTTTTAACTTAAATGTATGTTTTGAATATTATTGATGACTAATGATTCCATATTTAACAGTTACTTTTACAAACGTCAATGTAACTGTTGCCAATATGAAAATAAGTGTGTATTTTTAAAACGTGGTAAGTAGACGGACTTCCCCAAGTACTTGGGGCAACTCCGTCCTACATACATACATAGACACATAGATACTTATCACTGTGTTTGCTGTTGCGCAGTCGGTTAAAAATCGAACAACTTCCTCTGTATAGAACCTGACACAGATTAAATAAAGACGACTTAAAAGCTTCATCAAACAAAGAAAAAAATTGATTGCTTCATTGTTTGATGAAACTTTTATTTTTATAGTACTCACATAGATTTCGATAAATATCACAATTAATATTCAAAACGCATAGGTACGATATACCTACGTTCACGATGTTTGATTATCTAATATTAAATTAATTACCAAGCTCATTCTAGATAAGTACCGATTTGAAATCATGTCCATATTTCCTTATTACAAAATATACTGTAAGATATTTCATCAGCAACAATTTGACAATTCCAATTTTTCAAAACACGCGTCACCAAAACTTTGGTACTCACCTGGGGTATTAGATAAAAAGGGAAATAATACCTATAATCACTGTTTTACTGTGAGAAACAAAACATTGAAAAATCAATATGCAAGCTGAAATACCGACTGATCGTGAAGGAATACGTAAACAGACTGGGACCAGACAACAACACTACAACAGCCATTCCTTAAAAAATTCGCAGCCTGCTATGTATGTAAATATAGTATGTGATGATTGTAATGGTTTATAACACATTTGCTTCATAACACTTAGAACATTTTCGATCTTACGAACTTGAACATAGAGTCTAAAATTTGCAGTTAACGCTTGCCTCTTTTAACGTTTAACAGTGCAAATTCAATGTTAATATAAATAGAACAAAATGATTTTGCAGTGAGTAATGTTACCAGAATATGGTTTTCTTACCATGGCAGTAAAATTATAATATTTTATTGGGAACCATGTTGTAAAAAAAAATATCTTAATTATTATGTTATTTTTACTAGTGATGGGCCGTAAATTCGTTTTATGTTCGGTACGGTAATATATATGTAAATCCTCAAAACATTTACGCGTACCAACGCTCGACCGTCTATATGTATAATATGTTTTCGTCAAAAACATCCTTCAATAAGACTGTATTAATCTTATTAACATAATAAAGATAACAAAAAAAAAGTTGAAACTTAGAGGCTTCGAGACTGGTTGGTCGTCAGTAACCTCTAGTTTTTTTGAAGTGTTAACTTCTTTAGGGTGTTAGGCATTTTTTGAGATGGGAAAAACAACTGAACTCGCGACACTGTTACCGACACTACTGACAACACGAACGTACGAAAGAACAACTTTGTACGTACGTTGAACGTTGTTTAATCTGACGATTCAAAAATATTTCCTGACGTTTCAAAAAAACACACGTTATTGTTCAAGTTTTCACTTCTATCGGCACTCCCGGAGTGCCAGTGTTTCTTTGTGTTTTGTGCATAATCAATGTTAATTGAATGTATATTCGTTTGTATGCAGTTATATCGTTTTAAATAATATTTGTACGTGTACGTTTACTTACATACATATGTTGATCAACGTCGCCATTATTATTATCGATTTTGGCTGTTTGACATTGAATTGTATCTGTAGTGTATCTTTAATAAATATTAATAAATATTAAAGTTACACTACAGATACAATTCAATGTCAAAGTTCAACGACCGTTTTGCCACTCGTATGCATGTACACGTAAATAATTAGAATCATTTCGTATGAAATACATCTCAAGTGAATAACGCATAATGTTATTTATAAAGCTCCAAAACTAACAATAACATTATGCGTTATTCACTTGAGATCAGCGACCATATAACCCATAGACGCCTAATAACAGGCGACCGATGTCTGTCAACACATCAGACTTATAGATCTGATACAGGTCACCACTCAAAAATTTCGATTCAGTTGTGACCACTTCTGTGAGCCGTAAACACTTCCGCGTTACTAAATAAAAATTGGTGAAAATAAATATTATAATGGCCCCCTTGCAAAATACGTTGGTGTGGTAATAATAGCCAAACTTCGAGTTTCCGTAAGGATGGCATAACATTTCATCGGTAAGTTAATAGTTACATAATCATAATTAGAATTATTTTCTGATATTATTTATCGGAGTTCATCTTATACTGGTCATACTTGTAGGTGAAAAAAGGTGCAAGGACTCTCGTTGATGTCTTTTATGTTTGCGTCCCTTTCTTCTGAATGCAATTTTTTAGCTATCTCTTTTCCTCTATTATTTGGTAAACATAACTAGTGATGCACCAAATCCTATGACACAAATAAAATTGTTCGATAAAGCAAAAACCTACACCTACTATTTATACGAAGATCTTTTGAATCACCACTTACAATAGACATTAAACTAATTGTGAAACGATGATTGATTTTAGGTACCCACAAGATCCTAATATAAAAAAAATAAGTGGATTATTGCAACCAAGCGAGAGAACTGGTTCCCATCAACACATAGTATAATATGTTCACGGCATTTTACTGAAGATAGTTTTATGCCAACAATGTATTTGCCTCTTTTGGTGAGTATTTCGTTTAATACCTTGACTTAGAAGGTAGATAGAAGCCAAAAAAGGTAGATAAATGTTCTATTTTATATTGTGTTAATTACTTTAAGTATATTAATTACATTAAGTACATGTTAAAAAAATATTAAGAAATAGGAAGTAAGAAAGCCAATTAAATATAGGTATTACTAAACATTTTATTATGTACAATTTTAACAAAAATATCGATACCTTCGTGTTTTATTTAAACCTGTCCCATCTCTAGTGAGACGTAATGACCTTGGTAGGACCAATCAGAACGCAGTATCCCGCTTCCTCATACCCCAGCTAGTTGACAGAATTGTTTTGGTGCGTTAGATCAAGCATTAGGCGTCTATGGGCTATATGGTCGCTGCTTGAGATGTATTTCATACGAAATGATTTTAATTATTTACGTGTATATGCATATGAGTGGCAAAACGGTCGTTGACCTTTGATCCGTTTCCTTAATTCAGTGATTGATATACTTGTGTTTTTTTTTTCATATAAATGTAAAGGAAAGTATGTATAATTCGTTCTTGTAGAACGAATTATACATATTTTCCTTTACATTAAAAAAAGTCAGTCTTTCAGTCAAATCTACACAAGTAGATTTGACTACTCAATATAACTATAATGAGCCACGATCGTTTACAAAGTCATGGGTTGAAAGTTGTAACACGCAAATTCATAAAAACGGCTCCGCGCAGCATGAAGTTTGAGTTTCAATATTAAGTCAAATTTAAAAAATAATAATACTTATTCAAAATAAATACTTAGTAGAAAATGAAATGTGTGAATGGCAACACATGTATTTATGCGGGCGGACTTTCCCTAACAAGCTCCGCTCACGAACTCACGAGAAACTAATCAAGAATAACATTTTCGCGTCCACGGAATGCCGTGAACAAAATTTTTACAAATAACTTAAAAAGAAGAAAAATAATATTTTGTATCTGTCTATTGATTGCTGATTGTGTATGAATATGTTTTTGTTTGTTTGGTCATAAGTTCATAATTCTGATCATTAACATGTTTTCTGTTTGTTTATACTTATGTTTTGTAATTTCTAGGTAAGAGGTAAGGTAATCTTTGCTGAAGTTCTGATGAAGACCTTCAGAGGTAGAGACTGGAACCGATGACCTGCCAGGAACAGTATAGAGTGTTTGTCTAATTTTTTACAATTTTGCACATTATGTCACTGGATATTAAGTGACATATGCAATGTTTTCGGAAAATCCTTTACTCCGAGTTTCGTTTTGGTCTTGGACATAACCCAGCCGCCGATAGATAAAATAAAGTTCCGGACTCCAATCACTCCGGCACCACGAAATTCATATAAATAATCAACTTTCCTTGTTTTCATGAACGAAGATAATCCGACCAAATTAAAATGCTCACTAGTCTTGTACTACTCCTGTGTTTGTAGAATAAGACGATGTGTTATATTTTTATTACTAATGCGCACTACTGATAATATTTTTATCGATACGTAGCGAGTTGGTAATATAGATAGTAAACGAATGATTAAAATGTATGTTATAACGGTGTATCCACCTCACTCAACACTATTATTTGTTATTGGTAACACTGCAACATTCCACAGTTCCTGTCATCCTGCAAACACATGTCTTACCTTGTGAAGTATCATGTTTTATTACCTGACCCTTCACCCTGGTTCTCTCGCGTCCGACCCTGGTCCAGGCCATGGTACGGAGCGAGAAGGCATGGCTGGCAGTCGCCTCCTTCAGCGAAGCAGTTAAGCTCGCAAAGAGGGAGGCGGCGCACGTGAGGGAGATGCAGTACATGCGCCCTCACAGCCGTGGCCTTCGCAGGAGATGCCCTGGGCGTCGGGAATCCCAGGCTGATTCCCGGCCACCGTAGGCACGGGCTTGCGGACGGCGAGTAATGGGTAGCTCGCTGTCCGGTAAGGACCAAGCCCGGGTCGACGGCGCGTTGTGTTCCACGCGCGCCTCAAAGAGATGTCAGCAGCAACAGATGGGGTCCGCAAGGGCCGATGCCTGCCAGGGGTGCGGTTTGTTCGAAAGAGATACCGCCGCCCCTGGCACACAGGCAACTGAGGGAACACGGGTGGGTTTTAGTCAGTAAAAGTCTGACACGCCCTCCCGCTCCACCCAGAGCGGGAGAAGTTATTTGATGATTTCCCACCCAAAAAAAAAAAAACCCTTCACCCTGGTTGATACCAGGGTGCACTTTATACTGTACTGTACTTTACACTGTATATTCCAACGTCTCAAGTGGGTTTTCCCACCATCCACAATTCTGCGAAATTGGTCTTTGTTGTCTATATGAGGATATTAGTCAAGTACTTATCTTATTTAACTGATGACTAGGTAGGTATATCTCGCTGTGAAAGAGCTTATTCGGGGAAGTACAGACGCCAGCACATCAAGCCACCCCAATCTATCAAATTTCTTTGATAGATTTTCAACTTTATTACTTATGCATTAGGTTCATGTTCAATTGAGAAAATTTTACAGTTTGGGGTGGGCTTGTTGTGCTGGCGTCTGTATCTATTTCCACCACCGAGTGGACCTGAGTGTGTAACTGTTTGCAGCATGATCAGCATATAATATTCCCACTGCTGGCAAATACCTCCTCTAGGTGAGAGGGAATGGGCTGTCTACCACGCGGGTCCAGTGCGTCTTGGTAGAACGTCACAATGTCTTTGAATTTTTGGTCCAAAGACATACCGGTTTCCTCACTATTTTAGTTGAGGCCGATACCACTAGGCCACCACTGCTTTTGAGTTCCGGTTTGCAGGTTATGGTGTAATAGATAATGGTGTAATACAATAATACAATATGGTGTAATATAAGCAAATTAGATATTTCAGTGTTTTCTGTTGGATGACATAACGTAGGTTCCTACTTAAAATTTAAAAGGTGGCAGCGGTGTGCCTAATCAAGTTTAATAATCAAATTATACTCGTTGCACGGATAGCTCAAAAATTATTGTTAATAATCTTGGGATCAAATAACGGAAAAATACCAAAGGATTAAAAAAAATCAACCCCTGCTCTTTTTATACAATACAAACAAAGGGAAAATACAGTTTCTATAAAAATCTAATTCTTCAGGTACCTACCTATAGATTTGAAAGTTGGAACAAACAATCGACTAAGTACGACACTAGGTGAATAATAACCGTAATCATTAATTTTACAGAAGTACCTTTTCCATGGGAGTGGAGGGGCTTGGAATTTCCTAGAGAAAAGTGGAAATCCACGCGGACAGAGTCGCCGCGAAGAACTAGTTCATTATAAGCAGCTGCAGCAATCTAATTTACATAAATAATTACATTAGGTATAAAATTGTATGTATAAATGACGCATGATAGTACAGTACCCACAGCAACTCGTACAGTCATGTTAATTGAGTCATTTCCGTTGTGTGTGTCTCAATAAAAAGAAACATTCGAAACACATACATTGCTTGCTTGTTTACAATAAATTACAGGGGAAGGCCCGATGACGTACCTAACTATATCTCTTGTGTTGCCATAAATTTAGTTCAATTTCTACCATTTGTTTGAAATTTTAATTAAATACCTACATCGAGTTTTTGATGTCGCTATTCTTTTATTAAAAATTGCTACTTACTTGCTTACTGCTTTAGACGTTTGTTTTTGTGTAGTGTTCTGGTGGTCCTAATGCTTTCCTGGAGGAGGAATGATGACGGAGGTATAACTAAATAATGTTTTTTTTTCAATGTTTATAGTTGTTCTTAACCGACTCCAAGAAAAGGAGGAGGTTCTCTTCGATTGTATTGTTTTTGTTACCTCAGAACTCCGTAATTTATAAACCGACTAGCTTCTGCTCGCGACTTCGTTTGCGTCAAATTCTTGCTCCCCTGATCCACCCCGTCGCTTCGAATCGCCTGCCCGTGCGAGTACTTCGATTCGTGACTTTTTTCTATTTGCTCGGCTCCTAAGGGTCTTAGCGTGATGTTATATAGCCTATGCCTTCCTCGATAAATGGGCTATCCAACACTAAAAGAATATTTCAATTTCGAACCTGAGATTAGCGCGTTCAACGAAATAAACTCTTCAGCTTTATAATTTAACTAATTAATTAATTAATATTTATATTTATATCATTACATTAGCATAGATTTGAAAAATTCTTCTTTTGTTTGAAAGGGTATACTTTTATGAAGAGTGGTTCTATACATATAAATTTGGATAAATTCTTTGTCGTTTTTGAGTGAGTTTCAATAATACGTTTTTTTTTCTAATTATTGTATATTGACGATGTTATCATAACTTCCGGTCACTGTTATTTACTTAGCAAGTGAAGGTATACGAATTTGTGGGGGGTAGAGAAGAACAATGAATAAGTTAATTATTGTTTTATGCAACAATATAAAACAATAATTAACCTACCAAGATGGCAAGAAATCATTTTCCTGGTAACATTACTCTCTGCAAAATGCCCGCTATCATTACTTGTTCTATTTTTGGTATAAATATTCGCAATGCTAAACGCAATATGACGCAAGCGTGAACAGTAAAATATGGCCTTTATAGCATAGAAAATAAGGTTGAAAATTACTAGTATGTGATGTAACAGACTTGAATGTTTTACAATACACACTATGAAATTCGCGATTTTTACTCAGACGTTGTCTCAATGACTCAATCAATGGTGCTTGAGCGTTCAGCGTTCGTAACTTCGCGATCAGTATTTACTTAGTTGTTATTCAGAGTGGTCAGTGGCCATTGACTAAAAACAGTGATTTTATATTTTCCCATTTAATATCTCATTGGGTGAGTATTAATACGGAATCAAAATCAAAATCAAATCAAAAATTATTTATTTCTCCAACATAAATTATAACCAACAGATTAGTCATTGGAGCCTCCCTATAAGAAAGTAATGCCTGTATCGGGAGACTTTCGCTCTTCCATACCGGATATTATTCGATAACAATAAAAATTACAATAAAAAATACTCAACTATAAAAAATACTCAACTATAAAAAATACACTATTTGTGTGAGTTTGTGAGTATACGTGTAAGTGTGTGAGTATATGTGTGAGTGAGTGAGTATATGTGTGTGTGGGTGTGGGTATTTGTGGATGCCTACCAACAGTACCCATCGTTCAACGTACCTTTTCGAAACATGTTTTGAGGATTTGCATCATTGTACTAAGTAACTATAAGATGATGAAATACATTGACAGCCTGCTTTTTAGAAAATACTCACAATCCCATAGCCTGATCATTATTTCATCATGATTTCAATTAAGCCTCCAAGGTATCGATTCCTAATTGTATATAACTTGTTGTTTTTCACGGCCTTTTTGTGTTTCTTTTGTTTACTACGCGGCGCACGCCTATAAAGCCCCCAGTAGGCAATTTGTTATGATCCGACATCTTCAACAATCATCGTCATATTTCATCCAATTTACACAAAACCTTAAACTCAAACGCAAACCATTTATTTCTTTCAAACCTTTCACAGGGACTTGAATCTTCAAAAAGTCGGTTATTTAGACGTAGGTAAACTTGAAGCTAGTTCCCCATTCGAAAATGGAGATCTCTATGGAGAAGAACGGGCAAGAAGCTTCAAGGACATTCTTAAATCAAGAAATTACAAAATCCTGTGTAAATTATTCTTGTTGCTTCTGTAAGTGATATTGCTCTCAATTCTAAATATAAGATACCAAATAAGCCCTGGAAGTTAGAAATCACCATGTCTCAACCGACAGCGCCTTCCGTGTGAATCACTCACTCTGCCTATTGGGGAAGTCCGTATGAAGATCCGTTCAATTGTTTTTGAGTTTATCGCGCTCAGACAGACAGACGCGGGGGATTTTGTATATATCTAGTGATACCGATGTTTTGTTTATCGTGAACAGTACAGCGCTCTGGCTTCGTAGAGCATCGTCTCTGAGACTCAAACCTATGCGTCAGTCTCTTTCCGAAATCCGATGTGCAATATTAACGCCTATCCGGTACTGTATGCGTATGCAACGACTGAGCATAGGGTCTTGGGTTCAATTCTCAGATATGTCACTTATGGCACTTGGGGCAAGTGACATAACTATTTTTTCTATTATGAATTTCTCAGTAAGACTTGCCCTCTAATAATGGGACTTGGTATAAATAGCTGGCGAAGATTTTTTTTTTTTTTTTAACGTTGCCCCACACTAGGAATTTCTTCCTGTATCGTGGGTGCGTTTACAAACATAGAAAACTCACAAGCACAAACACCCAGACCCGGAACAATTACTTGCAGATCATACAAATATTTGTTCCGTGCGGGGATCGAACCCGCGACACGCAGCGCAGCAGTCGATCGCTCAGCCATTACGCCAACCATGTCGTCAAAAAAAAAAAAAAAAAAAAAAACTTCCTTCCTATTATCATCGCTTCCAAGTTGCTGATTTATTTTAACAAAATATTGCATGACTATTTGTATTTAGGAAATGATTATAAACCCTAATGAAATGTAGGTAATGCTGAATTTTGGTTACATATATATAAGTGTGGATGAACCTACCTCCGTGGTGTATCTACAATAGGTAGGTACATACAGGATAAGTTTTTATCCAGTGCGCAAATTGTAACCATGAATTCAGCATATCATTCTAGACCCCCTAGCGCAGAAATTTTACGTCGGTTTTACAAAAAAAATCAGCTGTTTCATAAAAAAGTGCAATACCTACGCGGTCAAAATGTTTGAAACAGCTGATTTTTTTTGTATTACCGACGAAAAAATTCTGTACTGGGGAATGTATCTAACATTGGAAAACGAACTGAAGTCGTAAATTATATCATTGGACAGTAGGTATTTTAAGAATAATGCATAATATTACCTAAATTATATGTAGTACGTAACGACTTACGTACGTACTTAAACGTAAGTCGTTGATGTTGTATCTACTGAGATAAGATAAACACTTTATATTATTTGAGAATAGGCTAGCCGGCTTTAGTCTAAAAATGTTGCCAGATGTTTATTTTTTTCACATTTTTCATACATGTTGTAGTTTCAATTCGATTTGTTCAACATTATTTTTGAAATGATAAGGAACCAGTTCATAAGTCCCTACCGCCCGGGGGATATTCCCGCGATAACTAAACAGTCTATAGCTACATAACTACATTAGCTAGAAGTATTATGTTAGCTATGTTGGTTGTTGCATCTACGACTATTTGTGGTGGGAACTATCATCCAATCAGGATGGAGTAATGCTAAGGGAGTGTCAGTTCACCTTTAAGCACTTCACCTTTTTTTACAGACTATATAGCACAATTGGTGTGTTCACCTTTGCAGACCTACACGTAATGAGCGGAGACGCGGAAGCGGTCCCCGGTGCGATGAGCGGCGGCGCGGTGGGTGTCGCAGGCGTCCAGGTGGTGCGGCTGGGCGCGGGCGCGCGGCGCTACGAGCTGGACGAGGCGGCGCTGCGGCACCTGCTGCTGCGGCCCGACGTGCGCGACCTGCCCGTGGTCGTGCTCAGCGTGGCCGGCGCCTACCGCGGCGGCAAGTCCTTCATCCTCGACTTCTTCCTCCGATACCTCAACGCGCCTGTGAGTATTGAGTAGCGCGTTAAAAACGGGTTTTCTTCTGTTTATAACGATAATGAAATGGTCACGCAAATTGAAGAAAAAAATAAAAATTAACCACTCTAAATGTTGTCATTAGCATTCCAGTCAGCTGAGTGGCGAATGGCTGGGCAATGAGGACGAGCAATTGAAAGGGTTCCACTGGAGAGGCGGCGGCGAGCGGGATACCACCGGCATCCACCTGTGGCCGGAACCCATCATCGCCACCATGGATACCGGCGAGAAGGTGGGTGAGACATTTACATCTTGGAAGCTGGAGTCACGTCTCTTGACAGGTATCCGATCATCGATAATTTACCAACCATTCACGGTGTGTCAACAGGTTCAATATTCGTTTACAAGTAATGATTTTAGGTACGTGTATATATTACGCCAAATACGACAGTCGTTAAGGGCTGTCAGAAAACCCCGAAAATCTGATAACCTGTCTTACCAAGGGGTACCTATCGTGTTATCCAGTAACTGGGCTGTGGAGGTCAGATAGACAATCGCTCCATGTAAAATACTGATATTCAGCTGCATCCGGTTAGACTGGAGGCCGACCCCATCATGTTGGGAAAAGACTAGGCAGACGAGGATGATATTACGCCAAATTCTGTGCCCTTCTATGCAGATACCTGCATTCTTTAAAATCTTGAAACATACGCTATTACTCTCTTCCCTTGACGCGAACACATTGATCTACGGAACTTACAATTGTAACGTTCACATTGTGCTCATCCAGGCGCGCGCTGCACGTGTCACTGGCTCTCTCGCAGTCCTCAGTGGCAAGTTCTTATCTATGTGGTTGCAGGTGGCCGTGCTGCTGATGGACACTCAGGGCACCTTCGACTCGGAGAGCACAATCGGACAGAACTCCACCATCTTCGCGCTGTCTACCCTCATCTCGTCAGTGCAGATCTACAACCTGTCCGGCAATATTAAGGAGGATGATTTACAACACTTACAGGTTAGATCCTTACCTTACTTGTTAGTAAAATCGACTTTATCAGTTGGCTTAGCTAAACACTGCGTTTACACTCTCAAGAAACACGATTGAAGGGAGTTTAGGTACCAGAAACCAAGTGGTCTGACTAAATAAACATTGTTTCTTGTTGGTGTGTGGCAGCTGTTCACGGAGTATGGCAAGCTGGCGTGCGAGACAGAGGGCAAGGCGTTCCAGACGCTCCTGTTCCTGGTGCGGGACTGGCTGAGCCCCTATGAGCATGCGTACGGCTTCGAAGGCGGCGCCGCGCTGCTCAGCAAGAGGCTCCAGGTAATGCTACTATCTGTTTACGTGTTACCTGCCTATCTACCACACTTCCTTATAATATATCCCTCGGTTAACCTAATAAAATGAATTAATTCTGTTACCAGTCGAATCCGAACCAGAACGCAGAGTTGCGTGAGGTTCGTGAGCACATTAACTCAAGTTTCGACCAGATCAAGTGCTTCCTGATGCCGCATCCGGGCCTGTGCGTTTCCAAGCAAAACTTTGCTGGATGTATTCGTGGTCAGTATGATCTAGCTTGCTTGATCTAACTTTCATCAATGCATTCTTTATTCTTCTCGTCTACGTCTTACTTGATTCGCTAAAACAGTCCATCATTGCGTAGAATATTACCCATTCATTTACAAAAGTTTTTTTTGAAACTTGTTACTAATAGAACTTATAGGTGTATCTACCGTGTATCCATGGTTTTTACTATGTAGGTGGACGTCTACCTAACCCTTCTGGGAAGGAACCGTGATGTTATATCCTAACGTGATGTTGTGACCTACATATTATTATTTTTTTTCTATTTTTCTGCAGACTTGACAGAAGAGTTCAGAACAAAACTTTTGGAGCTGGTGCCTTCACTGTTCGATCCGGAGCACCTCACTCCGAAGCTCATCAACGGTGAGCGAGTCCGGACTCAAGACCTGTTCGAGTACTTCCAGAAGTACGTCGATATCTTCAACAGCGATGAAGTGCCCGAAGCGGTCACCATCTTTAAGGTAATTCATACACAAGATAGGTACATACACAAACTCGCTCCTTCTTCCCACTGGTATTTTCGGTGGAGTTCGGCAAGAGGTCAAGTCATGAATGGTGCGCTTACTCACACATCGTGTCCGTGGACAATCGTAGGGGAAAAGAGGAATGTAAAGTAAGTACCGTAGCACGAGAGCGGCTGTCTAAAGTGCTTGTCAACCCTGGGACCTTCTGCCAAAACAAACGACACGCCTGGAATCTTTGAAGGGTTACGCAGAGGTGTATCAGTGCAGTACACCCACATTTCACCGGTTATATTTAAGCCAGCCCATTGCCATCAACCGAGCACAAATCTAAACTCCGGGCTGAGAAATTCCTAATGGAAAATCTAATAACACTGCTCGACCCGGAAATTAAACCCAGGACCGTATGGTCTTTTTTTTGCCTTGTTTTTTGTTTCACTTTTTGGGTTTTGTTTTGTTTTAGATTATGTATATGTTTGTTTTATTTTTAAACAGTATCTGCGATTGGATACGGACCGTATGGTCAGCAGTAGCGATTGCGAACACTAGATGAACTAGGCAGTAAAAAAAAAAAAAATTATGTATGTTTGTATGTGTCGCGCAGGCTACGGCGGACGCATGCCTGCTGGCGGCGACACGCGCGGCTCGCTCGCTGTACGCGGCGCGCATGGAGGACAGCGTGCGCGGCGCGCGCAGCCTGCCTCACGCCGCGCTGGCTGACGCGCACGCCTCCGCGCGCGCCGCCGCCGAGCAATGCTTCACACAGAAGAAGAAACTGGGCTCGCAGCAGGACGCTGACGCGCGGCTGCAAGAACTCCTGAAGGTATGTATGTCTTCAGACGTTGACCGATGGTACCTAGTCGTTTCGATTATTTATATTGTTTAGTTTTCGTCGCACCAAGTATTGGAATTGATTTACACACCTTTTTATATTATTTTTCAATCAAAGTTTGTTTCTAAATGGAGTGAAGCTCTGTCATTTAATCGTCCATGCTGGGCCGTTCGTTGCCGAGACGTGTTCTTACCAACATAGCATAACGGTATAAATGTGCCCATTTCGATTGATAGTTGAATGAAGACCGACCACATCATATGCCACCGCTTTAACTCTATCCATACTTAGGTGTATACTCCGAAATAAATAATGTTTAACATTGGCAGGAGCTGGATGGGAGTCTGGCACAATACATTTTGGAAAACGAAGCGAAAGTTCGAGAAACAATGTCTCTCGCCAAGAAAACATACGACGCGGCCGTGAGCAGCGTATGTGGAGATCACGCACGTCTCTGCCTACACCCTGGGGAACTTGAGGAGCTTCACGCCGAGGCCAGCATGGCGGCGCTCGCGCTCTTCGACGCCGCTAGAGATGTGCCTGAAGATGACGATGATGACCAAAGACCAGATTTAGAGCAGGTGAGATCCTTATTTATTATTTAGTCTGACTTAACTCTAACACTGGACAATATTGAAGGAGGGCTCCACTACCCGATTCTCGTTCGATTTGATACAATAAAATACTAAAATAATAAAGTTACCTACATCGACTGTGTGGACATGTCTAAGCATTTTGCTATTCTAAGCCCAGTTAGAAGTAAGGGTATTTGTATATGCTTCTTATCTATTATTCATGTTTTATTCATTACATGTGACCTTATATGTCTTCAATAAATGTTAAGTCTACGTACACCAACACACAAAGATACGTACATAGATATCTAATTGTGGTTCAGTAACAAAAAGAATAAGGATGAGAAATATGAATCTTGCAGAGTTTGGAGCAGAAGTACGAGTACTTGCGTGCTATCAACGATCAGAACAACAAAAGCGCTGTGCTGGAGGCGCGCGAGTTGTACGTGACGCGAATGAAGAGCGAGATGGAGCAGGCAGGCGTCAGCCCCGACAAGCTGCAGGCGCAGCACCGGGCGGCGCAGGACGACGCGGCGGCATCCCTCGCCCAGCAGAGGAACCGCGCCACGGAACACGACGATGACCCCTTCGTGCAGCAATTGCTACAAGTATGTCCTCCTGCACCTGCGCATGTACACGTTGTTCAAGTGCTTAAAGCTACCGAACAATCCGTACGTAAAGAGATCAAGAGGTTTGGACGCAAGTTAGGATTCTGAGAGCTGTGGATCAGTATTTTTATCGCTTTAACCGTAGGTATATTTTTGCTTGTTCTAATTTAAGGTCTTGTTTTTTTTTTTGACATGAATTATTATCATATTTCTCAGATTCGCAAGAAACCTAAATGGTTCCCGATCCGCCTTAGTGGGCAGCATCGAACATAACTCATGCCTCTTCGGAACCTTTACTGCACTCTTCTTACTTGCGTCAGGGCTTTTCAAAAATGCTCTATCTCCTCTTTGCATTGCAGATCAGTTAAATATTTAACAACCAACCATTTTCATTGATTCCTGATTTTTTTTTTTCTTCGTTCATGCGATCAGTAGACCGCTCTAAGACTGGAATAAACAGGACGCGCCGACCGTCGTCGGTCTATATTATAAACAGTATTTTAAATTTTATGTTTTTTATAAGGTAATTTGATTTAATAGAAAATATTTTCTACATACCTATGTTTACTTTAGGACTAAAAAAGTAAGTAATTTAAGTTCTAACACCTGTAGATTAAAAAGTTAGTTTATTTGAACAAATGTATTTATGTATGTACTTCCGGCTAACATTGTCATTCTCAATCAAGCGTTAGGAAATTTCTACTCATCACGATGACGAAATTGAAATTTTCGGCCAAATTGAACGTGCAACTTGGAAAGAATCTACGAAAATTTGGATGGCCAGTACCAGTTAGAATCCGTTCGCATTTAGGCTGTTGGTGGTAGCTTCTCTGGTGGGGTTTGCCACAGTCGGATAAAATCAATAGGTATTATTTACATTGGCCATTGATACACTGTAATTCATGTTTTGGATCTTTTTGTACAAATCGTCCTTTTTAATAAATGGTACTTGCACTATTTTTTTGTATTTATTTTTTATTTTTGACTATTAGGTAATTACTTCGCCTTCTACCTATCTGAAATCGCTAAAAGAACTGCAATTGAAAGTCACTTAGTAAATTAGTAGGTATTACCCACAGAACTTAGGTATTACCTATCGCTATTGGTTGATATTAGACTTCGTAACGTACTCAAAGAAGCATCGCGACCGATTTTGATAAAAACTAAAATCGTATGAAATTCGGTATTCCTAGCCAACAATTTCAAAAAGTTAGCTTGACTTGTAATAATTTTCAGGAAATCGAAACTTGCTTTGAGGAATTCGAGAAGGTGAATAAAAACAACAAGAAAGTCGCCATCCAAGCGGCTGAGCACAAGTACAACAACTACATCACGTCGGCGTGGGGCCCGCAGATGTGCTGCTTCCACCCTCGAGCTCTCGAAGACTTACACAAGCTAGGCGTGGAAGCGACACTCGAACACTGCCTTGCTGACAGAGACGTGGATGACGACGATGAAAACAAGGAAGAAGTGACCGAGGCAAGTATTCCCAAACTTTATCTCGGCTTCTTTCACCCCTAAATGCGTTTGCTTTCGAACAACATACCTACTTAGGCAATACTATTAGAACTCACGCAGAGTGCGTTGCTGCAGCACCGTAGCTAGGGTAGGCTTCAGGCTTATTGACAAAACAAAAACATGATACACGAAATCCAACTACTGAAAAATCATGCTCTAAATAGTATGAAATAAGAAAATATTCTCATCTGAAAGCCGTGGTCCTATGCCACTTTACTCTAAAGCCGTATCGTATGCCACTTTGCCCAAAAGCCGTATCGTATGCCACTTTGCCCTAAAGCCGTATCGTATGCCACTTTGTCCTAAAGCTTATGATTGTTTACTACTGTCAGCAAACGACCACGACTTTCAGATGGGAATATTTTCTTGTTTCTTACCTTAATTTTAGAGCGTGATTTTTCAGTAGTCGGGCACATAGTCCCAGCACGCCGTAATAAACATGCATTTCTCGCCATAGGGAACAAACAGCGCCATTTTATATTATACAGATATGTTTATTTCACAGACCCTTCAAAAACGTTTCCTAGAACTGATTACTGTCAATGAGTACAACAACGAGCGTGCAGTGGAGCAAGCCGTCTGGGTATACACCATGAAGATAAGCAAACTGAGAGAACCAGCGCCGGGGGGAGGGTTTTTAGGTGCTCTACTCAGTTTGTTTGGGAAGAAAGAGAATTGGAAGCCCAGCCAGAATCAACACGACGAGTGTAAGCGAGACGCAGTACAGGTGTTCAAGACCAGGCGTCGCGGTACTGAGTACCCTGATGACAAGTATTATGACAACGTAATCAAGGTATGTATGCTATAATCTTGTTCTTCACTTGCGTGTGTATGTAGCTGCCTCGTTGGTCTAGTCTAGAGGTTGCAAGGGCAACTGCCAAGCATGAGGTCCTGGCTTTGATTTCCAGGGGTGCAGTCAGGGAATTCTGAGTAGCATGCCGGAGTTAGGAAGTTGGCTGTGTAACACCCCTGTGTCACGGATGGAAAGCTTTACTGTCCTGCTAAGGGATGCTCTGCAAATGAATTAAAAACAAACTTGTTTTATTGTGAAATGCTTATCTTAGATGAAGGAACAGTTGTTGCAAAGAGTAACCCTTATGCCACGAACAGGTTTTGAACCGAATTGACAAAACCCTGCATTGGGTTGGCCGTTCAATGGGTTCCCTATGCCGAGGAGTGGGTGAAATTGGCCTGTGGATGATAACGTTGGTTACCAATACTGTCAGGTATAGAAACTACCTAGGTATAGAGTCTATACTTTCTAGGCCTGACAGTTCACGACTGAAATGGTATCCATACTCATTACCTACTAATATTATAAATTCGAAATTAGCTTTTGTCTGATGTTACCTTTTCACGCCCTAATCAAGACAAGGAGGTAGATGGCATCCTGAGAAAGGAGATAGGCTACTTATTAACCAGGTAGCACGTCGGATAATTTCCGACAACCACGCGGTGAAATCCCGGGCAGAAGCTAGTTTATTATAGATAAAACATAACATTTACCAAAAACTCTCAAATAAGTAAACGCAGTCTTCGTCGACCAAGCTTAGTTGTCCTGCCAAGGACACGTACGAAATGCTAAACCTACGAAGGAGCACAATTTTATAATAATTTACCATCCTAAATAAAAAATGTAAGCTCTTTCGGTGGTTTTAAAACAAAACTGTCAAATTACATAATGGAAACCACTCACTAATAATGTTACTAGCCTACTAGTTGAGAATAAAACCGTTGCAGGTGTAATCCAACCAAAATAAACACAAAATAATTTTAATACTATTGTATTGTATCACTGACCGTTACCAAGAATAAGCTTATGACAATATGTTATCTTATATGTTCCCATGTAACCACTTACATGGGAACACACACTCTTTTGTCTTTTTGAGATTATAGCATTTAAACCTAAATCTAAACCTAAAAGACGAACCAATTGAAAAGAAACTGCCGTAACGTAGTTACGTTAATGCAGCAAACGAAAACACTAACGATATTTTTTTTTTGTTACAGACAATTGACGCGGCTTATAGGAACCAATAATAGTTTCGAGCACATAGGGCTCGTTTTTTTGCGGGAGTTACACTGAAGGAGAGCTTATACTCACATCCCACTGGTTCACCTACCTCGTCCGACGGTAGTCCATGACTATTATTATCAATTTGAATTCAGAATTTGAGTCAATTATCCGGTTTTGGAACAACAAACTCAATGTCATAGAAGACTAAAGTTTAAATTCCATATCGATCAAGTTTTTTTAACCTTGAATGGTCACTCAAAAATCAACTTAAAATACATGACACTAAAAGTAAATAGCTCAGTAAGCGGCGACGGAATGTTGCAACAAGGAAGACTTGCTCTTTTGTTTCTAATTCATTGGAACCTAGACTGAGTTAAAAAAAAATGAATTTTGATTTTGATTGCTGGTCAATGACGATATCGAAGATATGCAAATTTCGAATGATGGGTTCATAATAATATTGATAAAATAATTTGTATAAATAAGTAGGTAGGTATGCATTAGTAGTTAAGTTAAAGTTATTGTATTTTGTTACTGTTTAGTACATTTATTGTGTGCTTTCAACTTGTTGTATATTTTTTTATTTATCAATTGAAAAATTTACCTATGTAATATATTAAAATACCATCATATACTTACTTACGAAAAATTTACAAAGCGATAAATGCGGAAAAAAATGAGTCGATGGATTTTTATGTATCTAATTAAGTAGGTACCTACACTAAAAATAAAATAATTTCTCTAACTAGCCGTTTTTTAGAGGAATTAGCAAAAACCCTTTATAAACAAACTTAGTTGTCCGGTCTCAAACAATGAAGATTTTACTTTTTAAATCAAAATATTTTATCTACCCAAGGTCAGAGGACGACACCCTCGGCACCCGAGTCGACTTGCGCTGTGCTGGTGTCTTGTTGATATTGAGACATTTTATCAGCATTCTCAATATTTACACAATAACCTACTTCCAGCGGCAATTATTTATTTATTAAATTAATAAGGAACCATATGTTTGGAAACAAGCAGGCGATCGCGGCTAAGTACCTAATAAGAGTCGCACGCTAGCCGCGGTAGATTCGTGGATGGTTGGCCTCTTACATTTCGATACTCCTCCGTGTCTCGCCGAAAGCACGATAAGCGGTTGGTCCCGGCTGTCATTTGTAAGTTTGACAATCGTTACGGGTAGAAGAGAAGCAAAGGTCAGACAACAACCAGTCTTACCAAGAGGTATCGTGTAACACTACCTGGCACAAAACAGCATTATTAAGAACAATCTTAGTATCAATGGGGCCCGGAATCTATAATAAAATACCTCATGCCTACAAAGAAGAATCATTAGATAAGTATATTTAAAAAGAGGCTAACATAGAATAATAGATAAATGTTCTTATTTTGTGTTGCATCTTATTTTGTACCCACATTCATTGCAAAAAAAAGTTATTTCTGATTTCTGAGTTTTGGAGGTCTACCAGACAGTCGCTCTATGTAAAGTACTGGTAGCTGCATCCGGTTAGATTAGAAGGTCATCCCAATGTATTTGGAAAAGCCTAGGTAGGCTGGAGCGACGCAAAATCGATGCACTTGAAGTGTGGTGCTGGCGGCGACTGCTGCGGATCCCTTGGACAGCGTTTCGGACCAATGTCTCGATCTTGGAGGAACTTCGAATCAAGCATCAATATCATCGACTGTACAGATGCGAATCCTCAAATACTTCGGCCACATTGTTCGAAATGAACGCTCCATGGAACGACTTGTTGTCCAGGGACAAGTAGAAGGCAAGAAGTCACGCGGTAGATCACCTACGCGTTGGACAGACCTTATAAAAGCTGCAACACAAACGTCCATAGTCCAAAGCTCCCGAGACGCTGAAGACCGCAACAGGTGGAGGCGCATCGCGAGGGCTGCTTCATCCAAATAAAATGCATCATCGTCAACCACGACCATTCTGTCAAGAATGCACGACTGAGGAGGGAGGTAGGCTGACGTTTGGTAACAAGATGAAAAGGAAACCACAATAAATAAAAACAAAATATTATTGTAATCAAAACGCATTTAATATTTAGAACATCATGCTAATTTAAAGTTTTTTTTTTACAAAACAAAACTTCTTCTAAACGGCAATAAAGCATATTTTAATCCACATTGCGATATCAAGTCTAATAAAAGTACAAATTCTTGTTTCTGGTTAGCTTAAGCCGAAATAACTACATAAGTAAATGTAAAAGAGTGTTCATATTAAGTTTCATTTATTACTTATAAATGTTGCTTTATTCAACTTTGAATTAACCTAGAATAGATACAAAAATGATGTCAATAGGCATGCAATACGCATCATGTCCTAACGTTGTTAAGAACATTTATTATTATAGAGTACTATACATATATGAATACATATACCTACGCATTGCTTTTTGAACCCACTGAGTACCTGATTGAACTTATGCGCATTTAGGTCACATTCATAAAAAGTATAAAAACAACTATAAAATCTGCATCTCAACTAACGTATATCTAGCAACATTTATAAATACAAATACCAGGTAATATGTAGTCCCGACACCTAAACGGAATAAAAAATTGAGCTGTAATTACGGTAAGTCAATATAAAATTAGTGGTATATCCTCCGCACCATCGCATGTTTTATTCACAAATTATGACGTCACAGGCAAATGCGTACAAAAAAAAACAATACTTCTTTAGATCTCAAAAATCCCATTTGACAGCTGTCAAAGTAACATAATTTATGGCATAAAATGCAAAACGTCAAAAGGTATATTTTTTACTAGTCTGTTGTAGTGTGTGCATTGCGTCGATACTCGTTTATAATAAAAATAATTTCAGCTAAGGGCTACATTGCACCCATTCGCAGCACTCACTATTTACAGCTAATCACAGCAGTATTTCGACACATCATAATCCAGAGTTTAAAACAACTAAGCAGTCACTTCTTCACGCTTTTCTGAAGCTTTATTAACAATTAACAATCACTTGGTTAATTTTATGTGCGTGTATATTGTGTAGATATATTACAGTTCTGTCATAATTACAACAGTTTTCAATTAAAATAATAATAATAGAATAATACAATTAAATTAGAACTAAAGACGATAAAGTCTAGGCGAAGCGTTTTAATCTACATTATAAGGCTGAATTACACTATACTGGGTCTATTTATCGTTAGCGTTTTGGTTCGTCAGCATAACACACACTAAGGGACTTCACGCACTACTCAGTCTCGACCACGACCTTATCGCACGAACGGTCGCAATATTAATCAAAACTTGTCGGATAAACGGTCCTACAGCCAAACTTTATTCTTGGTGGGATGTTCTGCGGCCAAGATTGCGACTAGTCGCGCTACAAGTTGTGGTCGTGACTGCGTAGTGCGCGAGGTCCTAAGTCCAGCCTAAACCGTGCGAGAGACGCGACTCTGGCTCGGCGCGGCGTCAACAGAAGCAACATAATTATGCTAGTCTCTTTTTCGCTCCGAATATATTACGACGTGCCGTCATACGTATCTCGTATTTTAAAATCACGTAGAAGGGTGTTGAAATGTAAATTAAAACGCAACCACGTAAAACATTACCTTTGCCAAAACATAGACACTAAAATACTGAAACGTTCACAAGTTGTGCTTAAAAATAATAAACGAGAGCGTTATTATAACATTTTATTATGAAATTCCTAACTTATCAAATGAGTTTCTAAAGTTAGACTTCAGAACCGAAGAGCACAAGCTACAGTCAGAGAACTTGACTGTTGAGCAGATTGACAAACGACCTCAATTTGGCGTGTTTTAGTTTCAAGTCACACAACTGACAAAGAATGACAGCTGTGATTCGAATTTACTGACAATGTAAGTTGGTAGCCAATTTGCAATCAAGTTCCGTGACTTTACATAGACACGGGACATTCAGTTTGGGACTTTTTCAATACCATCAGATAATGCTGATAATTATAAATAATTATAATATATTAAGTAAAATTAAAAAATAATTCAAATAGTTATAGTGCGCCGAACAAAATAAATATCCGACTCCAAAAATGCTCTAATTTCCAATTATTTTCAATATAACATAAATTTTTAAATACTTTACTGCTACTTTATTACAAAAATGAGTTACCAGTACAATAAACAAAAGGTTTGTCTAAACTAAAAAGGAATACTTTACAAGTGCACTTGGCCTTTATAAAAGCGTTGTAGTATTGCTGTCTTCGTAACAATATTATTCTCTACATGCGAGCTATGTGGTATATTGCTTATTAATCTTTATTAGCAGATAATACAGGATATTTTTTACCAGTGCGCAAACTGTGCCACGAATTCAGCATATCATTGTAAAACCCCCAGCAGAAAAATATTCGTCGGTTATACAAAAACAATATCAGCTGTTCCATACATTTTGATCGGGTAGGTATTGTACTTTTCTATAAAACAGCAGATTTTTTTTTTTTGTATAACTGACGAAAAAATTTTGCGCTGGGGGTCTAGAATGATATGCTCGTTTCATGGTTAGAGTTTGCGCACTGGTTCAAAATTTATCCTGTATACTATCCACTGAGCACCTACATTCTTTGATGTCTAGATAATTTATAATTCTGGCAGTAAGTGTAAGCAATGTATGCTGCGGGGTAATAGAGTATTTTCCAATTTATTAAAAACTATTTTAATTTGAAGATTGGGACGATATATAAAATACAAAAATAAAAATAAACTGATTTATATCGATTTTCTCAATTAAAAACGATTTAAATCAAACATATTTTTCGTTGTTTTGAATTTACCCCAAAACGCTCCATACGATTACTTTTTTATCACGTGACCACATGTGACGTCAACTTGTGTAAACTGAAGTAGTTGTAAACAAGTGAATGTCGAGTTTATAATTAACAAGATTTTTAATGAATAGAAAGTGGTATTACTGGTGTGTGGTGCCTCTGTGCACAAATATTACTAAAACTGCGCCATACAAAGTATTTGTACCGGTGCCGTTTACACAAATCTGACGTCACGTGTGGTTACGTGATAAAAAGTAATCGTAAGGAGCGTTTTGGCGGTAAATTCAAAACAAAGAAAAATTAATTTGATTTCAATCGTTCTTGATTGAGAAAATGGATATTTTTTTTTTCTGTTAAATATTTTGCCCCAATCTTCAATTTAAAATAGTTTTTAATAAATTGGAAAATACCCTATTGGGGAACACACTACCAGTAGAAATTACTTTCATTTTGACAGTCCAACAACATACATTGCGTTATCTACCTTGTTGAGCAATTTTTTTGGAAAAAATGAAGCAATGGATTAGCAATATTATTCAAAATGATTCAGGCTATGATTGGTAATTTGTTACGCAGTTAGGGGTGTTGAGTAGCTCGTTAGAGACGATACGTTAAACACGTTTATTTCAATAAATAAACAAATACAATAAACTATGTACAATTCAAACAAATTTGGATTTGGTGCAATTTTCATCATTTAACCATCCATATGAAAAGAAAAAACTGGTATTCTACTGCATCCGGGTAGACTGTAAGCAGTCTCCAACATAGGTACCTAACCAGTTGGTAAAATGCTAGGCAGATGATGATATATAGGCAAGATTTTAATAAACACTTCGTTTTAACTAAAACCATTGCTAGGATCGTGAATACCTCAATTACTAACTGGATGTCTTCAGTTAGAGAAAAACTTTAAAAGTGTTTTACAATGTTGTTTTTCATGGGGCTTATACTGACCCAAGTTCTGACACCTCTGGGCCGAATACGAACGTAAATTGTATCAAGCCCATCATCACGTTTACCTTCCTTACCCCACGTTCTAACCAAAGCGAATAGCCGCGTGAACACGCGATGGTAGCGTCCAACTTCATATGCCACTCATTTGTTTCGAAAACCGGAATGCGCCTCCACGCATTCGGAGAACTAATGAACGCGACGGTCGCGTGTTCGCGCGATGATCGCTTTGTTTAGGACGCGGCCATATGCTTTACACACCGCAGACAGTACGACAGTCTACAATACGAGCCTAAAGTTATGCTATCATATACATTGAGATTTTCGTTACCGGAGTTGATTCAAATAAGCTCGAAAATGAAACTAACTACGATTCGTCTCATTTAATTATTATGTCACATTTTTTATATTTCTTAAATAGGACTTATCACTCCGTTTGCGTTTTTCCATAGATTTTGATTCAAGCGAACGCAGTAACAATAATCTACAAATAGACTGCTAAAGTATTTGAAGAAGCAACTTGGTAGACGCACAACATCAAAACCCAAGTTAATCACAATTTCAGCAAAACGAACAATAAACGTTTTATTCCAGTCTTTCCTCTGCCGATATATTTAATCTTGAAATGTCATAGGAACGTTTTGAAAGACTTACCTAATCACAAAGATTTAATAAGAACCACAACATTTATGTACTACGTAGGTATTAGAAGCACTGATTCGAACAAGTACTACTTGTTCTAGGTACTTACTTGACTTGTAGATCAAGAAACTTAACTTAAATTCGGATTGTGCTATTAATATTCCAAAAGTAGACAGTCTACAAAAAATATTACTTAAAATTGCGCGTCGAAATCCGTAGTACATGAATGTAGCAGATAAACATTAAAGTCACATGCCATTTCTAAACGTTGCGCGTTCCTCAAAACAATTCTCTCATTTTCTATCAATTTAAATAAAAAAATACATACATAAAAATATTTGGATAGTATGTATCGATAGTGTGTGTCCGAGGTATCGATACACGTGCGTGAAGCGGTGCGGGGTGGGGGGCGCGCGGTGCGCTCAGCACACACAGCCGCTCTCGTTGCCTTCCTGCTCCGATCCCATCGGCGACTGCGTCTGCAGGTCCACCGCTGTACCACGAGTTAAGGATATCATCTACTTTCCAGTTTGCCAGAAACTTAGATTGCCCGCAATGTGGGTCTTTCGTTTAATTTTAGGACTGTGTGACAGGAAGAAAGTACAGTGACAGTCTAAAAAGACAAATCTAGAAGTCGCGCGACATCACACGACATCATTTTCGTGATTCCTTGTCCAGTGAGCGCGCCATTGGACAGTATCGCGATCAATTTTTCGCCTAGTGAACACATTGCTTAACGAGTATTTATGTAGCAGTGTTTTGCTATATAAAATAAATTGTTGGTAAATTCAAATCACAACTCAAATGCCTTTGGACAGTGTATGTATACAATAGTTATAACGCAACCAATTGACGGAGTGTCAATCAGCCCCACAATCAATTTCCCTGACTTTACAATAAACCCAACTTTTCTTCGCCTAAAATAAAAGACGTTGGTAGCCTCCAGATTGTATATGTTTAGAGTAACGCGGACGCGGAGAAGGGCGGGCGTTTTGGGGAACTGTCTTATCGTGGTCTTATGTAATTTTGACATTCGAAAAGTGCTGATTCTCAGCCTAATTTGAATAAATAACTTATGATTATGATTTTGAACATAATTTTGGACGTTGCTTTTTTAATTATTTTGAAAACATCAGCTTTTTTAAATAACGTAGTCTTTCTGAACCTGAATGCGTTAGTACAGTAAATTTTTAAAACTAGTAACTTACTTTGCTTTTGTAATATTGTGGATGGGGGGGATGTTAAGCTAAGTAGTAAAAAAAAGTAGTGTTTTAAATATTTTATTCAAAATAAACCAGCGTGATATGGATATTTACAATTTCAAGATAAATATAACAGCTGTGAAGTGCACTCACTATTGTATTTATATAAATGATAAATATATATTAACAACATTTACAAACTCACAAATTATTGTTTTTAGAATACTTACTACACAACATCACGCCTGTAAATCCCCGAAGGGTTAGGCAGAGGTGTACGTATAGGACACTCAAATCTCGCCAGTTATGATTAAGTCCCATGTAATGGGGCCGAGCCTATTGCCATCAACCGGGTATAAATCCACACCCCGGGCTGCTACTGAGAAATTACTGGAGGAAAAACTACAAACCCTTTGCCCGACTTGGGAATTAAACCCCGGACCAGATTACTTTTGGCATAGAAATTCGCAAGTAATAAATTTACTTTGAAAGTCATACTTATAAATATTGAGTGCACTCACGACTGTGACATGCTGCGGTGGCTCCTACGTGTTACACTGAGTGTGGTTCAGGTAAAACAAGATAAATTCAACTGTATACGTACATTTTTTGGCTATTTATGCATTACAGCTGCATTAAGGACTGTACAGGGTCTAATTAAATTAGCTAGGGAAACTCCGCAGACGTGATGTATCGGATATCTAAACATTATAAACAAAAAAGTTAATTTGATGTGTTTTTTGTAGGGGTCATTAACCGCAGGTGTGTAGTCCCTTGAAATATCAGTTTGAAACTGATTTTTCAAGCTGATATTTTAAGTAACAACTAATAGTGACCTTTGACCCCACTAAAAAACATCAATCTTTTAAAATTTAATTTAAACGTATTTAGATATCGATATCCTCTACTAAGTTTCGCTAGATAATTTAATCTGACCCCTCGTCTGTAAGGCAAGCTTATTCAGGTCGGTAACAATTGAAAAATAATTTGTTTTAATTACTTGACAGTTGAGCTCTTGGTACATTATGGACTCTTAAAAAGTTGTAAAAAAAAGTTCCCGTATAACCCTTACAAAATATCCCAAGCCGCCCAATTTATGATTAAATAATTCTCATACAATATACAGTCGAAATATCACGTCTTTCAATTAAACAGCTGCATCAGTAAAATAGTACAAAAAAAATATTGCACCTAAAATAAATTATAAAAATAATTTATAATAATTATAAATAAGCATTAATGTTATTAAATATCCTTTACGAGGCCAAACGTTATTAAAAATTATTGTATATTGCTATTATGTATTGATTATATCATTAACAAAGCACATTGGAATGGTACATTTAAAAAATAGTGTTAAGACTTTTTATCTATAGGTTTCTCGATCTCGACACATGAAAGCCAGCTTAAAAATCTCACTAAAATCGTTTTAGATATAAGAATCATAAGTTTATGCACTTAAGCACTAAGTAAATAAATAATACTAATGTACAGAGACCGCGGGACTCCCAATTCTCTAGTAATAAAGACAAAAAAAAATCTGAAGAAATCTATAAGTACCAAAAAGTCAAACGATTTCCAACCGTCTAACATCTTCAGCATTTGAATAGACTATAAATTAATAAATTTCGGATCAAAATATTAGGAACTGTGATTTTAAAGACAAGGGAAGAGCGGAGTCTCGCCGCCACATGTTATGTACAAAATACAGGGCATCTCTACACCGTGAAATTTTAATGGTTGTTTTCCCGCAGCCTAATGGTTTTGTCTTGGTAATACAATCGTTTTTTTTATAAACAAATAAAATATTAGAAACAAAAAATGGCAGATTAATCATTGTGAAAAATCACCACTTGCGAGAGTTTATTTTGCTTTGAACATTTATGCATCGCTGTTCCCTTTGTCGGCGGTGCGTGCGATTCGAGTAGTACCTACAAGTTACCTCTAGTGTTACTGTTGAGTAGTATTTTATCGAGTTGATGAAAATCTTTTTTTTTTACTTTTACTCTATGCTTCGAAAGTACTCCCTAAGGCAAGTTGTTCTGCCGCGGGAAAACAACCATTAAAATTTCTCGGTGTATATCATAAAATTAATTAGAGACGCGTAAACGTAACATCAAAAAATCCTGTTCCACCATCAATGTCATCTCGAACAGTACAACAAAATAATCTACAAATCAGCGTACGATAGTGATTTTTTTAAAGTTAACTGCACAAACAGCCTATAATCTTCCCACTGCTGGGACAAAGGCCTCCTCTTTGTGAGAGGGAGTGGGCCATAATCCAGCACGTTTGGTGTTCGAATTGACATGCCTATTTCCTCACGATGTTTTCCATCACCGTTTTGAAATCAAATATTTAAAAAAATTCTTGGTTTTAAGTTAACCACTAGTTGATTAATATTTATTAATAACTATTTATCAGGTAATAAATGCCACACCGGCAACGCCCGTGTGGCATCTCTCTTTAGGATTGTTTTACATCAGAACTTTGCAACGCACCTTGACCAAAATAGTATTGATGTCGTCAACCTACTTTGTAAAACAATTGTGACAGCGCCATGTCGGCGATATTTGGAACTAAAAACCTACCGGTACTGGCTTTAAAACTGTTCTAGAAACACTTCAGTGACGTCGCATTTAAGTAACGTTACGATTACAAACGCCTCTTCCACCAATCTCTATAACACTTTGAATTCTCTCTCAGTAACAATATTCTTGTCAGTTCATTCGCATTAGAAGTTCTGCTTACTACCCAAACTAGTTTATAAGCTTCTTGATGACAACAGAGGGCGTGCATGCAGTCTCAGTCTCATACGAACTTAAATATAAAAACTTGCTTAGAATATATTAATATAATTATATTATCAAAGGGATAAAATAATGGGGGAATTTAATTTCCACTTTCTGTGCCACGAATACCAGAGATTATTTTGTGGTTGATTTTAAGCTACAAAAGTCATATTAGAACGCTAGATTGAACCTGCTATAAAAATGTCACCAGCTAGTTTCAGCATTTCACATACTTTTTATTCTACAACGAAGCGCAGAGCGTGAGTAAATAAATCCCCACATAAGTACTCATTTACATAGTGCGGCTAATACATAGTGCTTTTGTGTAAATGCGTAGTCAAAGTAGCACATCGCTGTCTTACATAGACCTTTGATTCATAAACATCTCAACACTGACCAATCATTCTGTGGGAGCGAAGCCAGACGAGAGAAAAGCAATTGTAGCATAATCGGGCTATTACCACGGCTGGGCCACGGGCATCTGCTCTTCGAGAGGGCGTGGCCTATATTCTACCAAGCGGGCCCAGTGCGGCTTGGTAGACGTCACATGTTTTAGAATTTTTGGTTCCAGGATATGCCGGGTTCCTCACGATGTTTTCTTTCACCGTTATCAGAGCAGTGGTGTTGAAATTATTACCCGAACCCACGACGCTTGTTGTAAAAAGCTACGGTCTGATATTTTCGCTTAACGCTCACGTAGGACGATAGGTCAGCGTTTCCTACTGATAACTAAATTGTAGCATTTCTTACTAAAGCGGATTGCACCATAATACTTCACAGAAACGTATACGTTAAATATGGCACTAACGAACGTCAATGCACAAGAAGCTTTGCTACAACTGCTAATCCTTCATTACTTAAACTGTCGCTAACGTAACGCGGTGACCGACGCTGGTGCAACCCGCCCTCCTCATAATTATGGCATTGTCAGATTTAGCCACAACTCTATGAACGAAGGTCTATATAGAACAGTTGGGAGTCACATATAAATATTATGCCTTAATTCGTTATAATTTGAAAACTAGTTGAATGTACATTAAAATCTAATATCACTGTAGACAAACACACAAAAGCACGCTAGCACGTCTCAGATCGGTTCTAACACTCCATCGCTTGCCCGGCGCACCTTGACTGACTGTGGCGTATACCATCCGACCTATTAGCCATGATACTAGCAACTCAATATTATTGTAGGAATTTGATATCGCTATTAAATTAATTTACAGTTAATTTGATTTTGATCGCTACAATTGTCAATAGGCAGAATCCTAATTGCACGATTAACGGTTTAAAAATCGAAGCATATTATCTGTGGTCGAATACCGACAAAGCCCAATTTGAATCGAGTCTTGCGATCAGTAAGACATCGGAGAATATACGCCGCAGTGCGTCGGTCGGCGCGGTAGTCGGGCGACAGTGTGTAGGCAGGTTGTCCGACCGGTCCCGGCGATTCAGGCGCACTAGCACGCACACCCGCTGTCCGGCTCCTTGTTGTCTCCAGGTGCTTGCCTCAGAATCACCTCATGCACTGTACAATCATATTAAGGAAAATAAAATGGTACTAAGATACAGGTCGAAGGAAGCGAGGTGTCGGTAAACTGGAGAAACCTCACTGGAACTATACATGAGAGAAGAACCGGAAAATCTATGCAGTTTAATCGAGCTTTAATTTTATTTTTAGTTTGTAGCAATGTCAAGTCACACTGCCGAAAGCACTTAAATACCATTATTATGCACGGCATTCATTAACATTCTAGCATCACCCAAGTCTTGCATAACACAACATTCACTTAAATTAATAAAAGCGTCTCGGGGAAAGGATGAAAGAGAGCAGAATAGCATGAGGACAAAATTTTCAAGAGATTTTAACGTAGAAATAATATAGGCTGGCAGAGACATCAGCGCGTAAAATTGTTTTTTCATAAATTTTGACGGGGTAGGTATTGAATTGTTCTATAAAACAGCAATTTAACAAAAAAAAATATCTACCAAGGAACTGGGGATTTAGAATCATGTGCTGAATTCATGAATACAGTTTGCGCGTCGATATTCCTGCCACCTGTATAAATAATACATTAAAAACAAAGTTTTTTTCATCGAGTCGCCCGACCTTAGATTCCGGTAAAGACCCACTAATGCATCATCGTGTAGACATCTCATTCATTTGTTACTAGTCTCCGTATCGCTTCGCAATCATACAACGTTACTGTATCTCATAAATTATACGTATTACCGATTAATATCGAAACAACATAACGAAATTGTTTCCTTATCAACATAACTCGGTAATACTTTAAAAAATATAGTATCAAAACATCTGATAAAAATTAACAAACGATTAGTTTTTCTAGAATGAACCAAAAAGGCTGAACCAGAAAGTCTTAATACGCGTCCTTGGCTTTTCCACAAATTCTAGATTAAATACAGCAAGCATCAGAAAGGCGTTGGTATAGACTAAAGACCATCGAAATGAACAGCTTTCTCCATATTACCAACATAGTAATTGTGAAAAAATTATCAACTGTCCCATACAAAACTACAATACTTACTCGACCCCAATGTATGGCACAGCTTATTTTTTTACGATTACGACGTTGGTCTCATACAGAAAGTTTTTCAGTTAGATGGTCTGTCCCACACCCTCAAATTAGACCACACCTTTTTGACACACGCTGTATAATTTGACCAACGGTCAAACGAATGAGGTGAACAAACTTAAATACATTATTATGTCGTTACATTCATAACATTCAGGATTTGTCAAAGTTTAAACAGGATAAATTTTTATCCAGTGCGCAAACTGTAACCATGAATTCAGCATATCAATCTAGACCGCCGCCCAGCGCAGAAATTTTTCGTCGGTAATACAAAAAAAAAATAAGCTGTTCCATACATTTTGACCGCGTAGGTATTGCACTTTTCTAAGAAACAGCTGATTTTCTGAATTCATGGTTACAATTTGCGCACTGGATAAAAACTTATCCTGTATAACACTTTTGACTTACAACCCGTGCCAAAACGATACTCGCATACATATCGAATTATCCTCAAATCTCTCCGTCGGTAACTCTTTCAAATATTCTGATAAACTTAGGAACATGCATTCATATGAATTCCCGCCTTATTCCGATGGGGCAGAAACTACAGAACGCTACTTGCTGCGACCCTTACATACTCCTTTTGCCTCGTTTATGTTCATACATCTGTGGCCCTAGTGTGAGTGTCTAACGCATCGACCGCGTGCGGCTTACCGATTGGCCCTGGATTGGTGAATGACCAATCGGAGCACCGAACGCGTTCGATGCGTTAATTCGAAATGGTTAAGGCGGAGATTTCTTGAAAACGGCAAAAATAGGTGGTTTTTTTAAGCAGTGTATCTCTTTAACCGTAAATAATTTTGAAGATAAAAAAAATATTTTCAAGTCTTTTTTGCATACAGTGATGGAACTCAAAACATAATTAAACATGCTTTAACGTATCAAAAAAAAAAACAAAGTCACCTCTTAATTATCTTTCAAAGCAGTTTATCCCTTCAATAACAATTAAAAATGTACCATAAAATTTCAAATGCCCAAGTGCATTCAGTGATGGATTATTTATTATTAAATAGTTAATATGTAATTTTATACGATTCTATTTGCATTTTTACGACATATACTTTCTCATTTATTATTCGAATTTATTACAACAGATTTTAACAAGTAATAGGATTGCAATAAGAACTATTATCGCTCATAACGACACTATTTAAAGAAATATGGCCTTAAAAGAAACTCACAATAGGGCCCCCGGTCATACAAGCTTGCCGGTTGCGTGTACTTAGGAACATCTGCATCTGCACTATTTTTATGACCCGTTTATATTATAATTGATTTAGTTCTCTTGTAAGTTTCCCCAAGAAGTTTACTGACACCTGTATGCTTTTTATATTCCACGAGAACATTGTTTGAATTCAAAGCTCAGCCGTAGACTCAAAAGCCTACACACAAACTTTCGAATGCCAAGCGTTGAAACCGAAACAATGGACTTTAAAGCCTGCTTGCACCACAAATCTTTAAATTAATTGAGCGCTTAACTTATTTAGAACGCTTTTCACCAATAAAACTGAACACGTCCAGCACATCTAAATCGCGTTCAGGGCTGTCAGTGTCAACATTGTTGTGGAATAGAGACGGCTCTTAAACCGCGGTTCAAAATTGCTGGATCGCGTTCAGTTCCATTGGTGAAATCCGCATTTACGATCCATTTCTTTCAATCGTTAGAAATTGTTAGAAACAGAATGAAGTTTTAAAAATGTTTAGCGCTCAACGAATTTGTGATTAGTTGTTCGAGCGGGCCTTAAAATAAAATAGGCTTAAACAGAAGATTACAACAGTAAGTTGTTTCACTTAGAAACAATGTCAATGTGAAGTCAGTTCACATTCAGAAAGAAATAATAGTCAGACACGGATATGTCCAGAGCATGCATTCGATATGCGGTTTCTAAGTAAGAAAACTAATGTTTTTTGTCATTGAGGTACCCTAGAAAGCGCAAATAATAAAAAAAAACTTAGCAACAACTGATAAATATTAAGCAGGAGAACGTTGCTGTCATAAATAATAAGCATGTACGGTCGGCAACTTACTATATGGTCATATTCAAGTATTAAAATATATTCGCTGAAGTAAAACTTCAAATCAAATCGCGCTCTTTAATTGGCTTTGAACAAGATTTTTTGTTTAATTAATTTATGTTATGTAAATGACCACTGATATCAGTATCTGGAAGTAGTGTTGAGTACCTTTACTTATCCTAACGCAAAATTTACTCAAAAAATTATACATTAAAATTTCTGGCATTTTTATTTATAACCTCAATTTTAAAACACAAATGTTGCCGACCATACTAATTAGATATCAATAAGCATGGTTATAAAGCGATGTTAATTTGAATAAATATAAATATATTATAAAGGCCTTGTTCACGATATATGCACTGATTCTTATGTATATATTTTCATTTTTACAGAAACGTATGCAAGTGAACAAACCTGGCCACAGATTACATAATTAACAGATACTTAACTTATTTGAGATACTGGGTGGCACAGACCTTAACGCACAACCTGGTACCATGGATTCAGTACTAGATTCTAGACCGCCTGGGTTATTGCGTCAGTTATTTAAAAAAAACTGCTGTTTCCTACAAAAATGCAATAGCTACGCTGGTAAAATGTATGGAACAAGTTTTTTTTTTCGTAACCAATGAAAAATTTCAACGTAGGGTTTTCCAGAATCTTGTATTGCATCCATATTCTCAGGTTGCGCGTCGATGTACCCTGTATTGACACTAACATTTGTAGCAAGAGCGGTCATAAAACGCAAGAGCGAGACGACATGTGACAACAAACACACCGTCCTACTCGCACATTACATGACCGCGACTGCTGCGAGTATTAGCGTTCAGTATAGAAACAAGATTCCCAAGCTCGTTTAGATAAGAACGAAATCTAAAAAGTTAAGTATTTCTCAAGTAAGTAAACTGCGGTGGAACCCAGCGATGGTAATAGACAAGTAGATGAATACAGGTACATAGACACATAATATTAGTAACGTTAAGTTTACTTACAACACAGACGTTAGACTGTTATAACCACCACCGTAACACGGACTCGTCCGGAACACGTCACTTCGTTTGTGGAACGTCTATAAACGCTGTGTGAAATCAGCTGAGCGTTAATTTTTTTTAATTTTTACAAGGTGATCCGACGGACGTTGTCCTCGCCAAATTTTAATAACTCATACTTAGAAAAAAAGACGTTCAATCTTTCCGTTGATTGATGTTTTCTGGGAAAATTTTCCATAAAATCTAATTCAGACTATTACGAAAATTTCCATTAAAAAAAAATTACGAACATAGTCAAATCAGTCCAGCCGTTTTCAAATGATCGCTTACCAACGAACAGCATTTCATTTTCATTTAAATACAGATTTTAATTTAGTTTAAAAATATATAAGTTCGTCATTCGAACAAAAACCATTTTATCCGAATCAATATTTCGCTTTTAATTCGAAATTAACCGCAGACTTACTAGCCGAGGAAATTGTATATTTAAAACATGAAGGTATTCGACTTAAAAAATATATGTAATTAAATTGTATTATTTAGTCCTGGGCTTTAATGTTTCCTATATTTTTCACAGATCTTATTAATTACACAATAAAAGGCACTGCTGAATTCAGCAATAAATACAATACCAACAAATTATTTTTATAAAACGCAGCTGATTCCACACAATATAACAATGAATTCCATTCAAAATAATCCGCCAATGTCCTGCCGTATCGGAACAAAACAATTTCTAGCAATCTTAAGGTTCGTGTACACACTAAATATATTACTTAAATACGTCATATGTACGTGCGTGTATGAACGAGCGTGGGTCTGAGTGAGTTAAAAAACATTAGTTCTTCACTGTTGGCCAAAGGTTGGCACGTCGTTGGGCAGTTGGGTTAACTTGGCAACTTGAATTGGGTAATAATAATGATCTATTTACTTAATTTAACATCTCCCAATTCCGTCCTCAAAGTTTATATTTAGTAGAAAATATGTGACGACGTTGTTGAACTTGACAGATGTTTTTTTTTTTCGCGCCACCAAGTTAAGGCAACAAAGTAAGTATTATAGGGGCGGACCGCACACATAATAAACCTTTTTCATCCCGATGCAAGTCCCAGATATACCGTGCATGCAACAAATCACCAATGCATGCCATATGGAATAATCGCATTTAACACACGGTCCGACCTGTATTTACAATCAGCGGCTACAACTAGCGATCATTTCGGAGAAAAAATCAGGAATTTATTCTATTTTTCAACTGTTTTGATTCAAGATTTGCTTTTGGAACTGTGGGTTTTGTTAACCAGCTGTTATCGCTGAGTGTACTCGGGTCATACTGTTGGTTCGTATTTGGCAAAGGATACTGTCTTCCGGTGGCTTGTTCTCAGCAGAGTCCATGCCGGGAAGCGCGGCCGCTACCCGCCGGAACAACTGAAATATATTATGATTACAAAATGAATAAACAAGGTCCAAACATGTACGAAGAGAAACTTTTACAAACTCAGCATTCATAAACACGAACAGCTCTATGCAACAAAATAAGGAACATGAAAAAAAAAATCTGCTGGTCCATACAACATTTTTTTCACATTTCCGAGTGACTTTATACATTAAAATAGCCCCTTTACTATTATTTTAGTTATTGACTGTTGCTTGTAATTTACACAAATGCAAAGGATCTGAATAAGACATTTCAGGGTTTAGTACAAGCGGAAAATGGGAAGCAAGGAGCGCCTTAAGTGATATTTAAGTTGTCTTTTCACGCTCACTGATTAATGCTCGAATCTGAATTACAGACGAATGTTACCGGTGAGGCAGCGCCTTAACATATATTCTTCTTAGAGCGTGTCGACAGCAATCTATAGTACAAACAGCCCAGAATTTGGCTACGAGCTTGGCACTTTCATCAACTACTGTAGCGACCTGTCTGTAGCGTGCAGACCACAGGACACGCTGGAGAATTCATTATGTGCCCCGTTGTTAGAGTAAATGTTAAGTGCTATTTAAGTAGTAGTAGTGGTAGTAGTAGTTGTAGTAGTAGTTGTAGTAGTTGTAGTTGTAGTAGTAGGAGTTGTAGTAGTAGTAGTTGGGGTAGTAGTAGTACTGAAAACCAGCGCTGGGTGTTTGACGCCCAGCAAATGCTGAGATGGTAACCCTTTCGGCATGGGCACGCTCAGCACATTTTTACTGCAATTTTACTGTCATGTTTATTGTTCTTTTTTTAGGTGTTTGTTGCTGTTGTGTTGTGTCTGTGTCGAATAAATGCTTTCTATTCTATTCTACTCATTTACCAATTTCCGATTGAAAGAAACTCTGAAAAAATCTTATTCAGATCTTTCTAGACGTCAAACTCAGGACTTAAAACTCGGCAATTATTCTAAAACTCTAGCAAAAACCCCGAGTAATGTTCCAGTGAAGAACCAAACTAGCTCTAGTCTCCCTGTGAACCACCTGTTTTCCTCCACAGACAAGGTCGAATTATACGACCTCCATCGATCGGTGACGTCACCACTAGCCAAACGTGATACACACTCGTTAACGGTAAACTATCCATTCTCACTTTATTGATTACATTGATTTTGGTAATGAAGTTTGACGTATATTTGTGGGTTAATCGGTGTAAGGGTTAGAAGATTCTGGGTAATTATATTGTCTTTTGCTTATTGCTACAGTAGATTGTAGAGTAGACCGAATGCGTTTCTATCCAATAGTTGTCCGGAAGAAATTGCTTTTACCAATAAGACTGCCATTGGAACCGTTCTGATGACAATTCTACAACAACTAAAACCCGAGACAACTCGACCCCGGACAACTCGAATCCGACAAATCGAGTTACGCTGCCATAGTGGTATCACGGGTACCACTATGGGACTCAATTCGAGGGAAGCCAATATTCGCCAGACATGTCAAAGTGGGCGATGTACTGAGCCCGAAAGGGCGGTAAATATGTAATTATGAACAATTAAACTTGAATACGGTTAATAGAGATGTAGGTAATACCTAAGGAAATGAATAACTATGTAAGGGGCCGTCCATAAATTACGTCAAACTACGTATACAACCACAAATGGCGTGACCCTACAGTTGGTACTTTTTTTAAGTTTTCGTTAGAATTGTAGTTTAGTTTTAAAACTTCAGATTTAATACATGTGACGTCACAGCTTTTGACACGTCCCAGCCCTTGTCATGCCTATATCGCACTTTGTTAACATTAATTTATAGGTTGCTCATAAGGGTACGAGGCTGATGATAATTACCTGTTTAACATTGTATCCTGCCTTAGCGCTAGTCTCTATGAACATAACGTTGAGCTCCTTCGCCTTCCGGTCCCCATCCTCGGTAGACACCTGGCGCTTGTCCGACAAATCGGTCTTGTTGCCCACCAACATGATGATCACGTCCGAACCACGCTCCGTGCGCACGTCGTCGATCCATTTCGAAGTCTGGTGGAATGAGTTTGCATCTGTCGAGGTTGTACAAGTAGGAATTAAATGCATGTTAAATCTATCACAATCGCACCACCCGAAAATAGTATTGCTAATATTTATAGGGTATTTTACTCTATATGAGAAAAAATTAAAAAATATATTATTGAAATAGCTTAGGCAAAATGCAGTCGGAAAACGTTAGTTGTAGTTCATGAAACAACAAAATAAATTTTAAAATACAATTTAAAGATTTCAGTATTTTTAATCTGTTTTTGAACACCATGAAATAGTAGCCGCCATGTTATTACGTCATACGGCATGTCAACTGAGCAACTTTGTACTTTTATTATTTTCAGAACCAAAGTAATTTTTATTAAAAAAATATATACATATTTTGCATTCAGGAACAGCAAACCAACGATAAGTAGAAAAATAACTCATTTTTTTTATATTAAAAACCATTGTCTTATAAAATATCAGCGCATTTGTTTTATAGCAAACTGACGTCATACCCCATAGAGCAATATGGCGTCCACTGCATCCAGCGTTTTCGTCAAATTACGCGCGAAATTTGAAAATGTAAAATTGAAAAGGAATTTTATGGCGTTATTCGATTAAGTAAAAATGTGTTTTTTTTTTGGTTTATTAGCACTCTATAATCGAATGAAGACACTTTCCAAAAATGAGTGTAATACCATATTGTGGGCCAATCAATGTCAAAAAATAAACACAAAAATGAAGAGCAGTTGTGGCCACGTAGTAACGGCCGAGACATACGAGTTGTAGGTCGTGTGTTCGAGCCCGGTCAGGCATTTCACTTTGTGTAAATTATTCAACACTGCTCTCAAAACGGTGAAGGAAAATTTAAGGAGAGAACCGGCATGGCCTCCTACAACCCATCATTCAAAGACGTGAGTTGTGAGGTACACCAACCCGCACTGGGACTGCATAGTAGATTACGGTCCACTCCCTCACACAGAACAGGCCTGTGCCCCAGCAGTGGGAACATTCTGTGCACAAACATTATCTAAAACGTTTCACAATCATGCTTGGTAGAGGAATTGGTGATCGAATGATCGCAGTATGTTTATTTAAGAACATGACCGAAAAAGCATCTTGTCAATCTTTCGCCACAAATCTCTTTTAATTTCCATTTCTCATAGGTATTGAACAGTATCCGCTTTGCTGAGAACAACGCGTCTAAACAGACTTAAAAGTTCAGCATATTAAATTCTCATAATATAGTATTATAAGAATTATAACCTGCGCCGCAGTCAGTCCATTCATAAGTGTCGAATCCATATATGGTTGGCCGTTCAAGACCAACGGCAATGGATTACTATATTTGCGCATAGCGACAATTTTTGTGTAGGTGTGTGCCAGCTTGCGCAGGTGAATTTGTATGGCTTTCAAACTAGTATACGTGTGTACTACATAATGTTAATAGCAGTAGTTGATTGTGGGCTCGTGTCGATCTTCGGTCCGTGAAAGACCATCCATAACATGCCGAGACCCTTCCGTGCCTCGTAAATCACCTTTGTCGTTTAGCACTTGGTCCCGAATGTCATTCGTGGATCGTTGACACTGACAGTCGTTACGGGTCGTCAGAAGCCTGAAAGCGTGGCCACCAAGAAGCTTAAAGATAAAAATGGAGGCCACACTCCAAATAAAAATGTGAAGACAACCTGTGGGCTAGCGCTCTCTTTCTGAATACATACATAAGAGAGAGAAAACACGTATCACTGTCTCGTTCTTATGTATACATTTAGAAAGAGAGCGTCAGCCCACAGTGGACTTCACTTAGGTATTTAGAGTATTGCCTCCACTTTTATCTATAAGCTTCTTGGTGGCCACCAGTCTAGCCAAGGAGTGTCGCGTTACCCTGTATTTTTTTAAATTGGGATGTGGATGTCAGATAGGCTGTCGCTCCATGTAAGATATTGGTATCCAGCTGCATCCGGTTAGATTGGAAGCCGACCAAAACATAGCTAGGAATTGGCTAAGCAGGTTTGTGATAATAAGTAAAACAAAAGTAGGAAGAGGGGATTTATAATGTTCATTGATGGCTACCTATAGGTACACACGTCTACACATCTACCTATACATTTCCAGTTTACGCTGATCTCGCACTGTACGGAAATCCTATACAATGCGATATCAGCTTATAATGGAAATGTATAGCTTGATGTGTAGCCGTGCCATAAGTACCTATCTATTTAATTTATTGTGACGACTAACGAAATGATAAAATGAAAAAAGGTTATTCACCACGTCCATTGAAAGCTGCTACAGGTACACAGTACAAACACAGTAGTACGTACAAAAAACATGGCCTTTTTAATCGTAAGCCGGACATCAGTATTCGCATCTAATATCATATATGACTCATGAACTTATGATGATGTCATCGACCTATCTTTGTACTGTCACCTTTATACGTTAATTAAGCAATTTCCTAGTAATTATCTACATCTCGTCTCTCGCGTACTCACGATAAATCAACAGTCATACATAACTGTTTTCCAATTTAAATGAATATGCGACTTTGATTTAAGAAATGAATACGTCAAGCTTCTTCCTTTTGTATGTACACACAGACACAGTGTCGATACACTCAAGCACACATCGGCACACACACATACATAATATGTGTCTTCTATACACAAGACAACAGTATAGTTACTGTCATGCCACTGAACTCTGTCCCACGCTTTGGCCTTATGGCTATGTATAAAGGCGAAAGAGTTCGCTAAACATCATTTCTTTTCTTTATTATTTCCAACCAGTAGCTTTACGAGCAATTAGCTGGGTTTATCGCCTTATCTACAGAATCCTAGCACTCGTGCAAGCTGTGAAATAATCTCCACAATATGCTTTGTTTGTCTTATGCAAATAGATTACAAACAAAAAGAAGTTTATCTAAAAAAACGAATTCCAAAGAGACACTAACAAAGTGAAAATAATTTTCAAATTTCGGAAGTCGGTGTCTTTGGTTTTGTATTATCGATTTTTGCCAACGACTTATTATTGAAGCTAACTCATAAATCACCAATCAGTATTTGACCCAATTTAAAGAAAATTCAAAATTCAAAATTCAAATTCAATTCAAAGAAAAGAATATTTCAAACCGGTCTTTAATGACGGAGCTAATAGCTTGAAACTATACATTTATCCTAAACTCGTGTTTGATAAATAACAGATAACTCCGTAACAAATATACTGCCGCGACCTTGTTTATAAATAAGACAATAAAACGGAATTTATCATTAATATTTATAGGCCGCGCTACGTCCGGAAGTTGGCCGGTAATTCCAGTAGCCTTGTGTTACGTATTACTATTAAAAAAATTGTATCATCACACGTCAGGCATTCTACATGAAAGTTTTAAGTCTCGAAGGAAATGTGAAACCGAAGTGCTGTGGCGGTATCGACCAAGACATTTTATACCTTGCGCAGTTGTAACTTTTTAACCGAAGTCAGGTAGCTATACCAACAATAATTCGAGCTATTGCAAAGTATGGTACACCTAGCAAAACTATCTGATCAATACGCCTAGGGAGAAGAAGTTAACAGCATTCTTTTAGGCAGTAAAGGTAGTCCGTAATTTCTTTTTCAATTCCTCAATTCAATTTATCTTACGTTTTTTGCAATTTTCAAGTCAGGGCCAGTATGTACTTGTACAACCCTCTAAATTCATTTAATTCCATTGAATTATTTTTCCGTGTAACAAACATATAATGGGATTCAATTAACTTACAATTGGCGATTTTAAGGAATATAATTTATTCTGTAAAGCCATATTTATTACGGTTGCGTATCATATTTCAATCAACATACAACCTCGCAAATTGCAAAAATCAGGACAAAATTTTAATGTACCGAGCTACCTTAGCGCCAGGTTGTCTAGGTATATGACGATCCCATGCAGGTTGAAACAACCAAACCAGTCTTACTACTACAAGCCTCGCCTTTTAGTAATGGGGCTCATACGTGGGTTCACCTTTGAGTAAAAGGCTTATTACTTTGAATTAGGATTCCTAATTAGGATTAAGGAAAAAAAAAAGAGCTTATAGTAATTCAAATCAGCCAGTCAAGATGGTGTCGGGATGGGTCCTGCCTTCCCCACTCACCCAGCAGCTTCGCAATACCTAATATAACTTATAATCTATGTGTTTATAACAATTATACTAATACTGTACTTTACAGTACACAAAACAAACAAACTTTAAGTCTTTACGTAAAGTTTGTTTGTTTGTACTTAAGTTTGATGTGTAACCACTGGAACTACCACTCGGATTTGAATTAAAAAAAAAAAACATTGCATATTATAGCCCAATTCTTGAAGAAGGTTATTAGGGTTCCGTACCCAAAAGGTAAAACGGGACCTGTCCGTCTGTCTGTCTGTCCGTCTGTCACCAGGTTTCTCATGAACCGTGATAGTTTAGACAGTTGAAATTTTCACAGATGATGTATTTCTGCTGCCGCTATAACAACAAATACTAAAAAAACAACCGACTTCCAAAAAAACACTAAAAAGTGAAAAATAACTTTAATTTCGGAAGTCGGTGACTTTGGATATGTATTTTAATTTTTTGTCACCGCCTTCCGAAATTAAAGTTATTTTTCACTTTTTAGTGTTTTTTTGGAAGTCGGTTGTTTATTTTTTTTTTTTAAGTTTTTTATTTTTCACTTTTTAGTGGTTCACATGTGCTTACCCCTTCACAGCGTACCGGCGTGATGTTATGTTATTAACTGGTGTAAACAATTAACAGACATGAGATTTCAGCAATCCCTGTCCATTTGCTATCATTTATTGAGGAGTTCCGTTTCCTATCTCCGAAGTTCTTCATCAGATCTTCACCAAATTGAAATGGAACCACTCCGAGAAAGTACTCTTCCAAAAACTACACAAATTGTTTCAAGTGTGCCTATAAAATTTGAAGAGTTCTCTCTATTTCTCCAGGATCCCATCATCAGATCCTGACTTGATGATCATGGGACCACCTGGGAAGTATACCCTTTCGAACACAAAAAAATTTATCCAAATCGGTCCAGCCATCTTCGAGTAATCGGGGAACATACATATATATATAAAAAAAAAAAAAAGGTTCCGACGAATTGAGAACCTCCTCCTTTTGGAAGTCGGTTAAAAACAGAATAAAATAAATATTTAAGGGGGCTCTCATACAACAAACGTGATTTTTTTGTTCGTTTTCGCTCGATATTGATAACGGCAACAGGTAGACGCTTGAAATATTCGCAGAATATTTAGTTATACATATATTCACTTTAAAAATAAATAATTAAATTTAAATTTGAAAACAAATATTTAAGGCAAAAAAAAATCCCATACGACAAACGTGATTTGTTTGCCTTTTTTATAGATAATGGTACGGAACCCTTCGTGCGCGATTCCGACTCGCACTTGGCCGGCTTTAACATCACGCCACGACCCTAAGCAGGGTGCGGGTTGTTCAAAAGAGATACCGCGGCCCCTGGCAAACAGGCAACTGAGGGAACACGGGTAGGTTTTTAACCGACTTCCAAAAGGAGGAGGTTCTCAATTCGTCGGAACCTTTTTTTTTTTTTTATGTATGTTCCCCGATTACTCGAAGATGGCTGGACCGATTTGGATAAAAAAAATTTTGATCGAAAGGGTATACTTCCCAGGTGGTCCCATGATCATCAAGTCAGGATCTGATGATGGGATCCTGGAGAAATAGAGAGAACTCTTCAAATTTTATAGGCACACTTGAAGCAATTTGTGTAGTTTTTGGAAGAGTACTTTCTCGGAGTGGTTCCATTTCAATTTGGTGAAGATCTGATGAAGAACTTCGGAGATAGGCAACGGAACTCCTCAATAAATGATAGCAAATGGACAGGGATTGCTGAAATCTCATGTCTGTCAATTGTTTACACCAGTTAATAACATAAAATCACGCCGGTACGCTGTGAAGGGGTAAGCACATGTGAACCACTAAAAAGTGAAAAATAAAAAACTTTTTTCAAAAAAATAAACAACCGACTTCCAAAAAAACACTAAAAAGTGAATAATAACTTTAATTTCGGAAGGCGGTGACAAAAAATTAAAATTCATACCTATCCAAAGTCACCGACTTCCGAAATTAAAGTTATTTTTCACTTTTTAGTGTTTTTTTGGAAGTCGGTTGTTTATTTTTTTGAAAAAAGTTTTTTTAGTCAGTAAAAGTCTGACACGCCCTCCTGCTCCACCCAGAGCGGGAGAAGTCATTTGATGATTTCCCAACCAAAATAAAAAAATAGCTGAGAAAACGACGAAGTCGCGAGCAGAAGCTAGTAGGTAAATGATAAAACCTTTAAATCCTCAAACAAAACATTAATAGAACCACGATTCACACTCTTAAAATAAAACACAAGTACGTTATTCAATCTATAAACAATAACCTTAATTACGGAAATACATACAATTATGAAGATTCTGAAGTCAAACCTTGAACAAAATGAAACTAAATTTGTGCCAATCGGTAGCTGTAATTCTCAATCGATACTGAACCGGCTGAACATGCTTTGAACAGTAAATATTCGTACGAATGTATGCATGAACATTAGGATAGTTAAGTTTTCATGAATCTTTGTAAGACTGATACTGAAGAAATTGACGCATATGAATATAAATGTATATTTGAAGCTAATGTATGAAATGAAACGACAAATAAAGTCTCGTTAACGTCGCATCTAAATTAAGGACTGACGCGTTTCAAAAAAAGTTCATCACAATATCAGAACTGAAATGGCGAGCTACTTGTTTAATTTTAAGCGCCATAAACGAGTCAGTAACGATGATGGAAAACGGGCTACAATTACAGCCAGCAAAGAGCAGCACTCTAATTCCGGAACACACTGCCTATCAGAATCCGATTTTTGAAGGATATTGCAAACCATTGCTTGATACGTTTGAAAAATTGGTCTGCTCGGCTTCGTAAATAACGCAGTGAACGTGGGTGAACGAACGGTCAAAACGAAACCCATTGCGATCAATTATCCTACTAATATTATAAATGTGAAAGTTTATGAAGATTTTTGGATGTCTGTTACTGTTGAATACCTAACAAACATCCAAAATAGTGATGTACCGACTAGTCGACCATATTTGCAGTCGGCGACTAGTCGGCTAAAACCACCGACTGGTCGGCCCATTTTTTACTCGTATTAATATGCTTAAAAATTTTAAAGACGGTGATTGAAATGAAATTGAAAGCTTTACTGTCATACTTTTAATCAGTTTTACAGTTTACTTTCAGTGCAATCAGGAAACTAGGATAGTAAGGAATAGGAACCCTTAGTTTGGTCAAATCAATGATCGGCTTGGCCGACTAGTCGGCTAGTCGGCCCTTCTTTAATCCAAAAGCCGTTTCGGCTGAACGGATTTGGTTTAAATTTGGCACACATATAGATTATAACCTGGATTAACACATAGGATACTTTTTATCCCGTAAGTACGTTCTCGTGGGATAATTTTCGTGCTCTACGCGGACGAAGCCGCTGGCAAAAGCTAGTCATATTATATGTGTTACGCAACTATCCCGCTGGATTGCGGGGTTGGAGTTAAATACATTGAACCCAAACTGATTGAAACGAATTAAAACGAATTGAATTGGTCTAGAACCAGAAAACAAAAGAACATTAGACTAGGCACACGTACTTCATGTACTTAGACAAACAGTCAGGGCCAAGGTTCGTCGTGGGGTGGAGCAAGCAAATATTTGTTACAGACGACAGAGGAGGACGAGAGGGGTTCCCAAACCAAATATTAACCTTCACCCAACAGTATAAAGTCTATATTTGCTCGCACACCACTCACGCACAATTGACTTAATTAAAGATTTCAAATTGTTTTGTGACCGCCATGAAATCTGAATGATTGTGTTCCTTCACATCATCTGACTAATGTGTTCAGTGAGAATAAGAGAGCAAACAGCTTATTACATTCCAAAGTAGGTGCTTACTCTTAACTTACAGTTACGACCGGAGACAGACATAAAAAAGATTAATAATAAAGTTGAATTACTTGATAGCGTTTTTCAAATGTCTTATAGGTATCTCTTGACAAATAAAATGATGAGTGGCACCTACGGTAAGCCCACGACAGTAAACCCGATATACGATCGCGCTTAAATTGTAACCTGAGGCGCTGACCGGTGGGCCATTGGCCCACTTTCAGCCTTTCAGAGCCACGCTACGTGCAACACAGCTGTAATCACGTCTTTCCATTTTATGAAACAAGTTGAAAAAACTATATAAACCAGAGGACGCAATACGTACTGGAAATCAAGGTATTGTGGTTGGAAATGTACGCCAAATGTCAATGTCAGACGACACGTTCTTGGAGAGGATTCGTTTCACACGCTGCCATGTTATTAAGAGCCTACATAATTAGAGATCGGATGGATATTCGGATGCACATTCACCTAAACTTAAGAAGTGGGCTAAAATGGAATGCGCAAATTTGTACCAATTTTTTTTTTAATTTAATGTAAAAAAAAATTTTTTACTAACACACACCACCCCTACTCTTACAGACTTACACACACACTTACACACTTATAGGTACCAAATTTCCATCAGGGGTTAATTTTTTAATAAATATGCGTCTGAATAGTTACGCAATCCTAATCATTTAGAAGTCGCTTCCATACTATACAACTGACTAGTTATGCATTCCCGGTGTTGCTGGCATCCCAAGATTTTTGTACAAAAAAATATTTTAAGAAGCCGCATCCATATTTTCATAACTAAAAATTAACTTTAGGTAAATACTTATGCATCCGATTATCCGATCCCTATACATAATATTATTATGTGTTTGCTTTCGAAGGGCAGCATTAGCTGGGTTATGCGTAACGCACTAACAGTAAGAATGGCTTTCATTATGACAATTTAACAACATTTATTCCATTATTGACATTGCACGGACAAATTTTTAGAATATTTATGAAGCAATGTATAAGGAATAACCTTTAAAGTTGTCGTGTTACACAATTAGGGTGATGATCGAGGTGTTATTTCTAGGACATGAGCAACGGCATCAGTACTGATGTGACATGGCATGCCAAACCACGGCCATCAGATCCCATAAACCCAAACCGTCATGGTTGAAAGACCGTATCGTTAGATCAGTCGCTTGCTAACAAACGCGCGACCAGTTTTTCAAAGTGGACCATGCAAAAGGCCAGAGAACCGTTAAGATGAAGAGGACACACCCTTTCTAACGCATGACAACATATCTGTTACTTTGTGTGCCGTCCGTAAAATATAATGGAGTTATTTTTTAGCCAGATGCGAGCGAGGCCCGAGGGTTTAAGATATCGTTACCTCGGGATTCAATTCGCGTAACACAATTGGACGCGAGCTATATTTTATGTACTTTTCTAAGAACAAACTTCTGTACCCAATTTCTTTTCGTATCTCCAAGTTCTTTTAAGATTAAATTGAGAAACCAGTTTTTAAACTTCTCGTTTAGAGAATTGCATAGTCTAGTCTGAGAGTAATATTATGATAACGGAACCAATCGAGTATTTAGGTCATAGATTTGGCGAAGAAATTCACCAATTACAGCAGACTATTTTAGAACTTAAGATACGGCAAATTAATGACACATACACATTGCTTATAAGCTTTCCAGAATTGATAATGTTCTACGAACATAATACTTACAGGTATTCTCGAAGTAGTCAGCACTTCGATAGCAATGCACTAACTACAGCACACCCACGGATCGATTGCGAAGGCCAACGGCGGCCGCCTATCAATAATTCTCATGAAGTATCAAATGTGTCGTTTTCTGGGTGCATTATTGATCGGCCCGTCCTTGCCACAGTAAGACACTTATATTACAGTAACTTTTTTAAACAAAAAATATCACCCTTTCCACGAAGGGTTGGGCAGAGGTGTACTATCTAGGAAACTTACATCTGATCAATTTGAAAACAGTCTCCCGTGCACACAATTACCACATCTGTTAGCAAGCGTTACTATAGAGGCTGAGCGCTGCAAGCAATAATAGTCCTTACAGTGTAATATGTTAGTTTCCTCGATTACTTATTGTACATCCACATTTCGTCAGTTATGTTTAAGTCCCATGTGATTGGAGGCGAGCCTAATGCCATCAACCGGCTACAAATCCAAACTATGGGCTGGTGCTAAGAAGTTCCAGATAGAAAAATCCAGTAACACTTTGCCTGACCTGGGAATCGAACCCAAGACCTCATGCTCAGCAGTAGCGCAGTTATAACACCAAAATGAACTTTGTCTTGCCTAGTGTCGAGCTAGTCAGTTAAAATGATGACGGGCTTGAGCACTCTAATAGGGTATTTTATAGAGATGGGCCGACTATGACTTAGGCCGACTAGCCGACTTGTCGGCCAAGCCGATCAATGATTTCAGTTGAGTTCAGTTGACATCGGCTATGTTCAAAATGGCAAACCTACTTACTGCCAATTGTTTGCTATAGAGTTTCTTCTTTTTTGTTAGAAGTACCTATTAATTAATTTTACTTTCGGTATTTAATTTCTGGATCTACGTCCAATTAATGAATGGACCAAACAAAGGGTAGGAATTCCTTACTATCCTAATTTGCTGATTGACACCATGAAATAGTAGCCGCCATGTTATTACGTCATACCGCTGAATAAATTAATCAACTGAACAACTTTGTAGTTTTATTATTTTCGTAACTAAGTCATTTCTTATTGAAATAATATCTTACATTCAGGAAAGCAAACCAACGACAAGTAGAATAATAACTCATTTTTTAAATTATAAACAATTATCATACAAAATATGAGCGCATTTGTTTAGTCAGCAAATTGACGTCATACCCACAGAGCAATATGGCGTCCACTGGGTCCACCGTTTTCGTCAAATTCGAAAATGTAAAATTTAAATGTATTTTTATTGCACTAATCGGTTAAATAAAAAAATGTGTTTTGTTTTTGTGGTTTATTAGCATTTTAGAATCGAATTAAGACACTTTAAAAAAATTGGTGTAATACCCTATTACGTAAACCATTTAGTATCAATCACAAACTGAATTATTTTGAAGGATATTGTTATTTTACTAGACGGCGGCATTTACACACTCAAGGCTCTGAAGCAGCGTAAAGTCTTTCACGAAATTGACTCCTTATTCTCTGGTAATTCACACACTTCAAAATTCACTCGTTACTTAGAAGTGGTATTATCGTAAACCACAAATGCGACCGTGGAATCCCTGGGAGGCTATGAAGGACCAAAAGCGCTTCCAAGTATGACACCAAAAATACCCATGTCTTGTCTCATTTTAGATTAAGTGAGCTATAATGATGACGGGGTTGACTGCCCAGGAGTACGAGACATAGTTTAGATAAACACTTAAGGTTCTGTTAAAAATCCTTCACGAAACTGACTCCTAAGCATTATCAGCTTATAACGTTCCCACTGCTGGGACACAGGCCTCCTCTGTGAGAGGGAGTGGACCGAAATCCAAAACGCGGCCCAGTGCGGTTTGGAAGATGTCAAATTTTTCCACATCTTTGTTTCTAGGACATGTCGGTTTCCTCACGATATTCCTTCACCGTTTTCAAAGTCAAAGTTATTTATTTACAGTGGTTTGAAAGCAGTGGTGAAGAAATAATTTTCACAAAATAAAGTACCCGTCGGGGTTCGAAGCACCACTCGGCCACCAGTACCTCCTTACTCCTACCTCCCACTCCTTATTTTCTGTTAATTCACACATTTCCACAAAAAAGGCACTTATTACTTACTGGTAATATCGTAAACCACTACTGCGACCGTGGAATCCCTGATGTAGGAGGGTATGAGGGACCTGAAGCGCTCCTGACCGGCGGTGTCCCAAAGCTGCAGCCGGACCGTGCGGTCTTCCAAGTACATAGTCTTCGACAAGAAGTCGATACCGATCGTTGCCTGCAAAAATACAAATATTTTAAAGGTTTTTCATTCGATGGATGGATGGTGTAATGATGGAAGAAGGAAGTGAGTTCTGAGATGACGGATAATCGAGATGTTTTGGAAGAAAAATGATGCTGCACCAACCCTAATAAATTAGGATAAGGGCAGACGATATCTCAATTTTAAGAATGCTAGTGCCCAGTTTAAAATTGTAAGAACTCTTCTACTACCAAATAGGAACGATGGATAGTGTTACTTTATCCAAATTAACATTGACAGATTTGGAGAGCTACCATTACCTACACATTAGAAAACGATGCCTTACGGATTGAGATCTCAACTGAAGCTTGGTGCTTCCATAACCATAATACCAGAATTCATTTATATTAAATAGGAAGGAAAATGAAATCTATGAATAAAAACTTCCTTTAACAGGAAGGCCGTCAAAAATTATAGTTTGAAACAATATTTTAATTAACTATGCAAACTCAAGGGCAACTGACTGGCATTTTTGTCGTGAAACTTCAGCTGAATAAATCGAATGTAGGTTTAAGAACGTCAAATATGCCGTCAATTCTATAGGTAAAATTCTTTAAATCGTTTTTTAGAGTTTAATAACTTTTAGCTATTGTTAATTCGGTCTACACATCACTGCAGTTAACATGAGATTTGTACAACCTTTCATTGCCATGTGGTATTAGCACAATGTTCTTACTATCTGGTCTAAAGATTAGTATCTTGACGTGGCGATTCCTGCATCGAATTACGTCTGTCTAGGAGTGTACGCAAAATCAGTCGGATCCAATACTGGTCAAATCTGAGTAATTGATGTTAGTTTTGACAACAAATCTTCAGATAAGCCTCGATATGATCAGAGTTAGTCATATACCCCTGCTTCGAAATTTAATATACCGTAAAAACCGTTTATTACCTCATATAGCCTACAAGATCTAGGACAGCGTCGTTCCACGATGCGTAATTGGAACCATGGAAGACCTATTAAACGCGCTCCCAATAGCACGAATTTAGAGAAAATTGCTGTTTACTAGGCTCCTAATATAATTCTCCATTTATTCTAAAACAGGTAAAAAACTATTAACACTACCACGGTACCTAAGTCCATTTACAGGCAACGCACGCATTTCATTTTCTGATATTACGTAGGTCGAGTCTAGGACCAGCACCGAACTGCAATAAGCAAAAATCATTGACCTATCTTTTAAGCCTATACATACACTCCCCTCCGTGCCTTGGAAAGCACGTCAAGCCGTTAGTTACGGCTGTCATTCGTAGATCTTTGACAGTCGTTACGGGTAGTCAGAAGCCAATCTTACTAATCGTATTACCCAGTAACAGGGTGGTGGCATCCGGTTAGACTGGAAGCCGACCCCAACATAGTAGGGAAAAAGGTTGGCAGATGATGACATACACTCGGTAAGACTTTCGACGAAAGCATATCAGCCGTGTATTCATCATCATAATTTCAGCCGAAAGACGTCCACTGCTGGACATAGGCCTCCCCCAATTTGGAGGGTTTGCCATAATCGCCTCGCGTGGCGATCGCAGTATAAAATGCATAGAGAACGCTGCTGCCCATTCTCTAGTAAGACCCTTTAGTCGCCTACTACGACACCCACAGGAAGAGATGAGATGGTGCTATTCTTTACGTCCGGCACCACACGGAACGCCAAGCGTGTATTATCTCAACTATATTGACGCCGGATTCCAGATTGACCTAATATCGGTATTATGCTCATATCGGCTCTGCAAGAATTTAAAAGTGATCGTATTAGTGCTTACAGTCACTCATCATATCTTTTCTAGCGTAAAATATTATACAAGGCACAACAACGTTAATAAAAGACAGGCCAAATGTTGTGTCATGTTTTTAATTTGGAGTCTACGCCAGCTGAATTAAGTGTATTAAACGCATGGTTGAGTCGAGACAACTTTTACTGATAGTCGTAAAAAAAATGCCAAAAAAACAGTAATAAAGGAATATTTGATGCACGAACTGTTGCTGTAACACTTCAATACAAATAAATTAAAACATATGTAGTTATTACAGTATTTTTAACGGATAAATGGACGGAACTAGAGACAAACTTGACGTATATTTGCTACTGCAACTACCTATACCTAATAGCCAGTGAAATCTAGCAATTTTGCTACAACAATGGTTCACTTGCAATTTCATGATTTCAGATAGAAATAAAATCTTCTCGGATACAGTCACGGGTATTAAAGATTTGTATAATGTTAGGCTACGTTCACACTGCATTAAACTTCAGTTCTTTTTCGCAGTAAGTCAATTTGATTAGCCTTTTTCCAACCGTGTTCGGGTCAGCTTCCAGTCTAACCGGATGCAGCTGAACACCAGTATTTTACATGGAGCGACTGCCTATCTGACACCCACTATATCCAGTTACTGGGTAACACGGTAACCCTTGGCAAGAAGGGTTGGAAGACTTTCGGTCTTCTGCCGTAGATCTTAGACCGTCGTTACTGGATTGACGGGCAACAAATTAGGCTTTTTTATTGCTCTTGATCTTGAGCATACCTGATGTAAAGCGATGGACGAGGTGTATGAAGAAACGACCCAGCCCAGAAGATGCCTGTTCACTCTTGCTTTGAAGGTAAACGGGTGAAGTGTGAAACACTGAGAGAGCACACACAGAGAGACACACACTTTGGCAGAGAGTTCCACACGTTGGCTGTGCGTATAATGAATGTTGAAATGATAAATGGATGATTGAAACATGATTAATGGGAATGAAGGCCGGGACCAACGACTTAACAAGCTATCTGAGTGTACTTATAGTGTTAAATCTCGCGAAAACGGGTCAAAACGGTGAAAAACCTGCGGTGTAATTCTGCGTGATAGCCTAAAACTAAAAAAAAAGTGCTGTTAGAAATACAATGCCGTGAGAACGTAGTCTTGGTTGTTATTTTTATTCGTGTTCAATAAATGTGTAGTGGAAGGTTTACTTTCACAGCTGGATGCCCAATTATACGTTCGCGTCGGAAGCTATGACCGACAAGACGTGTTGTTTGTTTTACACATTTATAACGCGTAGAAAGGCTTTTTTTTTTTCAATTTATTTATTGTTTCAAACAGTGCGAGCATTGATCCCCAGTTCCCACAAATGTTAGCTTCAGGCCATCTGCTCCAAGATCTTCGACAATGTTTATTTTTACGTTTTCAACAAAATTATGAACACCTATTACCTAGATTATCTATCTATCCTCAATTCTAATATTATAAATGCGAACGAAACTATCTATCTCTCTGTCCTTTTCATGCCTTAGCGGCTAAAGGGATCTAGTTGGCAGTATGTTTGGCATACGGATAAATAGTCCATGATCTGGGTTAGGTACTACTTAAAATATTGGGCGCTGGGGCTCTGTCTTGCATAGGGTTGCAGCAAAATGCTGAGCGATAGCCGTTTTGTGTGGATGTGACGCATGTGTCCCTCAACCTTTTTTCTTTCTTTCTTTCTTCTTTCTTTCATATACCAGTAGTGCCTTACCGTGTGATAATTTCCGAACCCCATGCGAACCTGTAGGCTAAAGTTAGCCCACCATAAATGAATAGTGTATTTCTAGGTCACGTTAACCGCTCCAAAGATTTGCGTTTTTCTTGGTGGACCGATTGTTGTAACAATTTGTGGCATAGCAGTGGACATCATAAGCGTTTCAGCTTCGTTCATTTCGGAAGATCGAAATTAGAGTGGACTCTCTCTAAAATAAACAAAATAAAAACTACCTAAGAAACTCTGCAATATTCTGTTTAATAAACGAAGCTTCCTTGCAGCACGGCCTTGAAATACAGTTTCATGCCAGCGTTATTTATTTTTGTATTAAATTAAATCTTATTTTAATCTCTTGTTAAGCTTTATGGTCTTAATTATAACAGGGCTTGTTACCGACTGGTTTATGTTATCTCAAATTATTTTTGTTAATAAGTCCTTATTGCTTTAGATGTAAAAAGTATGTCTTCAATGTAGTTTGATCTTTAAAAGATACCAGATTTTTTAAACAACAGATACGCCATATTGTTTGTACTTGGCATTATTTCCTCATAGTTTAATACCCGCGATATGTACATGACTGCAATTTAATTACACTTATATGTTACAGATAAAAAATAATATAGATAAAACATATTATCGTACTTTTCGATCGGACTTGTTTTGCCGGTAATGATAAATGATAACGTTAATTATGTTTTCATTTTACTAACACATAATTATTCTGGGCTTTTCGCCTTAATTTGCCAGTTTCCGGTAAAATTTATAAAAATGTAGGTATAAACGGTATGGCCATAGGTACATTACATTGAAGCTGTTCAAAGAAAGTCAAGGTTATACTTGTAATGAGACCAAATTCCTACTCTGCCGTTCTTATATTTTCGTATCAAATCATACAGAGTGCCTAACACCAGAATAGTAGTTTATTTTTTATAAGGGTCTGGCTGTAATTTTTGTTAAATCCAACTGTTTGGCCTGATATAAAGGATTTATACAGTACTAGCTTTTGGCCGCGGCTCCGCCCGCTTAGATGTCGGTTATCGCATAAAAAAGTAGTAGTCGTTTTGGCGTGAAACCGCGTCAGACAGACACACAGAGTTACTTTCGCATTTATAATATTAGTAAGGATTACAATGGCATTTTTGCTGACTTATCTGACTACATTAGACATTCATAAGAAATCACATAAGCATACAATGTGAATTTTTAAATAAAACATTCTGAAAACTATATTAGTGATAGTAACTAGTAATAATCTTCAGTCATAATGGTAATGACATGGCCCTATCATGGACTCACATAAAATCCTAATAATACATTATCAAAATATTTGGACTTGAAAAGAGATGACATTTGAGTTTGTTTCGGCCTTTCTTCTCAGGGAACAGTCAGCTAGGAAATGCCAGCACCATCTAGTTTTAAAATACTGAGGTGTAAAACTGTCATTTTATCTACTTACTTATTATAAACATTCCTAACAATCTCCTCCTCTACATTTCCTTTGACTCCTGTCTGCTGTGCCTGTGTGTTTGAAGTTTATTTATTTATATAAAAGCACTTCTTTATGACATTAGTTTTATATGGGATCATAAATGGACAGTAAATCATAAGATTATAGATCTAAACGCTAAAGTTTAAAGCAAGCTGTTGTCAGCCATAAATTTAATTATCATTGAAAGATAATACTACTTTTCTTTTGAGCCCTAATAAACTGATTGTGGTCAGATGATTATTATATTCATTTTCCATGGAGACAGCACATTATAATACTATTTTTTGGACTGTCTAATCAATCATTATCACACAGGTTTCCCACTGGTGAAATCATAGTTCAATTATTTCTTGTTCATGAATGAACAATTGTAAAATAAATAAACCATATTGCATTCCGTCAAGTTACTCAGAATTACTTGACAAATACATAGAGAAACCACTTTGTTTTATACCATTTAGAAAATACAAGATCAGATTTTCAACATCCGATCAAACATATTGAGGTTTTTGTGATGTTTCTGTTTATATTTTGCTTTCCCTTTATTAATAAACATAAAAAGAAAAAAAAAAGATAAGGTTTGTGTGCATGATTACAATTTGAATACATGCAGTACATGCAGTATGCTGTTAAATATACAGGATAGATCCCTTCTGTAGATTAACCATTATAATGGATTGAATAAAGTTAGTGATAAACAATGGAATAAAAATGAACAATGACCAATATAACAAAAGGTGGTTAAAATGTATTAAATCAAAAAAATCGTTTTCCTATTAGATTTTTTATACCTACTGGGGGCCTAAAGAGGCTACTTTGGCAGAATCATAATATGATCATATTATGAATCGTATTTAACATCGTCACAATCTTACAATTCATAATATTACCTGCGCAGACAACACTCAATTCATCTATTTGACAGTTTTGTATGGAAATTCGTAAAATGGTCATCAAATTATGAATTGCTATGTTAAAGTAAAATGTCAAATAGCACAATTATAGGGGAATTCCGGAAATGAATCACTTTTAGAGGAATTGCTTAATGTGGCCCAAACTAGCAATTACATGTATTTTTGTTCTATGACTTACAGTTATTTATTGCTTGGAATATTCATGTTAAGTATAATAGATAAATAATTAATCATTTATCAAAGTGTTTCAAATTAAGATTATAATCTATTACCTATGAAGAAGCAAATCTTGTGTGTATACACTGTGACATTTTAGTCGTCTTACAAAGGTGGTCCACTCAATGTATCCGTCATAAAATACCTCTAGGCACGATTGAAACATTGTTATAATTAATTAAGATAGTAGGTACAAAGAAAAATAAATAATGCTTTAGAATTATGAAACACCCTCCCTGTTAATAATGTTTACGTATCAAACGGTGGAAGAAATCTACCTACCTACCATTACATTACATCATTAATTTCATCTCCATAACAAGGTGTTTCAAACTACGCCATGCGTCTGAGTGAATGATATTTTCATTTTTGTAATTATGCGTATGTTAAAAAAAAATTTTTTTAAATTAAGCACTAGTAGTCATTGGATACATGAAGAGGGCTGCCGTTGTAAGACGACTAAAATGTCACGGTGTATATATGTACATATACACCGTGACATTTTAGTCGTCTTACAAAGGTGGTCCACTCGATTTATCCGTCATAAAACACCTATAGGCGCGATTAAAACATTGTTACCATTAAGATAATAGGTACAAAGAAAAATAAATAATGCTTAAGAATTATGAAACACCTTCCCTGTTAATGTATCAAATGGTAGAAGATATCTACCTACCTACCATTACATTCCATCATTAATTCCATCTCCATAACGGGGTGTTTCAAACTACGTCACGCATATTAGTGAATGATATTTTTTTATTTTTTATTATGCAAACGTTCAAAAATATCCTTTTTTTTTTAAATAAACGATTAGTAGTCATTGGATACATGAAGTGGGCTGCCGTTGTAAGACGACTAAAATGTCACGGTGTATATGTAATCTGAATCTCGGAAACGGCTCCAACGAAATTCATGAAATTTAGTATGCAGGGGGTTTCCGGGGCAATAAATCGATCTAGCTAGGTTTCATTTAAAAAAAATCAAACAAAATAAAAAAAAGCTGAGCAAATTTTGGTCATCCAGATATTTAAGATAATGTTAGCATCCTTTTTTAGGATTTAACTTTTATTCAGCTTCTTGGCTAGTTAAATAAATGAATGGATAAATAAAAACAACTACATAGGGAACATCAGTGGCCCAGTGGTAACCGCCGCGAATTACGAGGTGCAGTCTTAGGTTCGATCCTAGATAGACACTTTACTTAGTGTAAAATATTTCATCACCACTACTCTCAAAAAGGGTGAAGGAAAACATTGTGAGGAAACTGGCCGGCATGCACTACAACCAAAAATTTGAAGGCATGTGACATCCACCAACCTGCACTACGCCAATTTCCTCTACCAAGATGAGGGCTGTGTCCCAACAGTGGGAACATTCTAAGCTGATTATTCTACATAGGATTATTAGCCAATTATGGCTTTACCTAATGTATGTGTATGGTGCCTGCTAAAGGTCAATGTTGACTGATTTAGTATCACTAATGGATGTTGTGCTACTTTCCTAAATAACAGAACTTGTGGAAATAACAAGATATTATAGAAAAGATTCTTAAATGTTCTTCTTAGAATGCTATCTTGTGTTTATTACTCTCATCAAGATACCCATCTGAGCATTTCAAAAGTACTTCATGTAAAGGTCGTTCAACTAATGACAGGTCATAAAAGGTCAAAGAAGTCGTCTTTTAAGTTATATTAAGTGCACATTATGTGTGTACAGAGGATGGTAATTAAACAATTAACCAATATCATTATTGCATCAAGAAAAACTTCCTTTCAATAAATTTTTGGTGTTATCAGTAAAAAATACTTTCATTTTTAAGCTAAGTCACTTTCATTGCACTTCTCATTTAGAGCAAAAATTATGAGCATTACCTTGTTCAGATGTTATGCAGATACAACAATGTTCTCTACATACATATTCATGAGCTCCAATGACTAACCAGTGATGTAATTTATAACTGGACACAGACCGATCTCCTATGAGTTTTCTATTGGAATAGTGACAGTCTAGCATTCCGGAAGGGATCTTCGTGACTCACCTGATAAGTGTTGTCAAAGCTATCATACATGAATCTAGTGATGAGCGACGTCTTCCCCACTGAAAAAAAAAAAACAAATCTGCGTGTCAGTACATCGTCTCATTACCGCGGAACGTTACTAATCAAATACAGTGATTGATAACGGCAGATACGCGTGAGAACATACTATACAAGCGGTTCAACGCTCACAATGTATTCGGAGAGTGTAACCTACATCTCAGCATAACGTAATTCGGCACAGACGCGGCAGACGTTACGGCTACAAAGTAATGACACCTTATCCGTGAACAAAACCCGCAACTTGCGCCTCCCTGGACCCTATGTAGGTCAGTAATTCGATAAAGTCTAGACGAATCTATACTTACTTATTGTAAATTCAAAACTATGTATTAAAAATGTACGACGGAGGGGCGATAATTCGCTCTGTACTCACCGCTCTGTTCCCCTAGGAAAACCAGCTTGAACTTGCGTAAAGGATTACCGAATTCACCCGAGGCGGACATCGTGATTGTGTATATTAATTAGTTCGCTAAACTATAATTTCACAGTAATTCTTATCACAGAAAACTACATGAACAATGACAGTTCAAGCCACTGAGCCACTCCTGCAGCACACACACGAGCGCAGCGCCGCCACGTTACGGCAGACTGACGGTGCGACGCGCAAGCCAACTCAGCAAAATTAGTTGGAAGTAAAAAATGATTTGCTTTTCAATAAAGCTTTTCTGATTATGTTTTGAGAACTTATAGCAAATATAATTCGTTTGATATTATTTACTGTATTTAGATTTACATAATTATAAGTAATCTCTAATGTTGTCAATAATGACAATTTGGTTTCTGAACGTACCTTTGAGTGATGTGGCTTGCTGGTTTGGCAGATTAGGGATGCAGTCAAATGAAATCGACTAAAGACTTTAAACATGAATTATTAGCTTTTATATTTTTTAGACACAATCTTATCTTTTTATGACTATTTTCTTTTGAGATGTTTAGTTTTACAGGTCTCTAGATCTCTGCAAATAACAAATAAAATAAAATCTACAATGAGACAACGCATTGGACTCTCTTGCGTAATTTGATGCAAAGCGACCGTAGGTTTGATTTGACCTCTGTGCAGTCAACAGTCTGCAAATGAAATTTGAAATGAGATTTCAGAGCAGTGACTAGTTACAGGAGTAACCGACCACATGAGCTTCATTTAAGAAATAATAAAGGAAGATATACTCATGCAAATATTAAAATGCATCTTACGTTTAAATAAAACTGCTAATTGAGCCGAGCAGCAGCAAGTCAGTCGTCAAACTTGAATAATAAAATCTCATCCGTGATACAATACTACGAGAAGGCACGTCAGTTTCGGTGAAAGTGCTACATAGATCTTTTGGCGCCTGGATGACCTTTAGAGGAAGCCGCTGTTGCTAAACTTTTGTGAAATTGTACTGAAACACAAGATGGCGTTGATTGTTCCGATTTAGGCCACGAGCCAAAAAGATCATTGCAGCTACAGAAAGTGCGTTTGAATGCACTTATGGCACGTACCATGACTGTTTTGAAAATTAGGTAGACATACAGAAAATGTATGTCAGCTAATATTAAATCATTTATGTCAGTTTAGCCCAACCGTAATTATCTAATATCTAATGCTTGTACAGGCGCCAGCACATTAAGCTACCCCAAACTGTAAAATTTTCCCAATTGAACGTGAACCTTAAAAACGTATGTGATAAAGTTGAAAATCTATCAAAGAAATTTGACAGATTGGTGTGATGTGCTGGCGTCTGTACTTGGACCTCACTTGGACTGTATTGACGTCAATATTTTTAAAGTTGGGACCCACGACGTCACGGTCATAACTCCATAAGTCAGCGTCTTAAACATTGGGCTATTGAAACCAACTACACCAGTAGCTTAACAGAATGCGCAATACGAATACCGAAATGGTTATAATAACAAACACATAAGTAAATATTTTCACCCAAACTTGTCTATAATTAAAACGAACAGTTAACTTTTACATTTTAATTCAATATTTACAATATAGTACACAAAAATAAATATCACAATTTTGTAACAGTTTATGGTACTTGTCTTATTTATTACAAAAAAGTTGATTTCAAAACTCTTATAGAAGAATATAGAGCTTGCCGACCAGGCTAGAATACAAGCAAGCGTGCTTAGTGTTGGTACTGCATTCCTTATAGTTGACACAGCATAGAGAAAAGCATATACAGTGCTAAATGAATCTAAATGAACACTACGAAATAGAGAACTAGAAATATATATAGCTTTACATGGTCATTTTGGCGCGTGGCCACAATCGGAACTATTAGCGCCCTCTTGTTTGAAAATGTTTTAAAACGGAGCCCAAAGACCCATATAGCAATGCACTGGATTTGACAGGATTTTATCATCTTTCTTTACAAGCAGCACCATTGTCGTCGTTCATTTAGACTTTTAGAGCCATGCAGGAACATAGCTGACCATTTAACCCAAGCAGCCGACTAGTTGGAACTCACGGCTTTTGGCAAGAAGTAATATACTTACAAAGAAGAATGCAATTCAAACAAACCCTATGTGTACTTACTACATAACACTTTTCATGTTCAAACATTAAAGTCGGAAACACACCTACATGTTTGAAAGTACCTGTAAATATTTACCGTTTCATGCCATTATTCCCCGAAGGGTTAGACAGGGGCGTGACTGTAGTCCACCCGCATTTTACCAGTGGTGTTTCAAAATCCCATGTAAAAGGGGCCAGCAAACAACACAATACATAGCAACACACTGATTTTATTATTTATTTAATGGCGTTTCTGTTTACAAGTACATAAAAAACGCTTCCAAGATATACCAAAAAATATGAACACAAAAATCTTACACTATCACACTGTACATTTAAATAAGTCGACATTCACACTGACGTAATAAAATCGCGGGATATTTTCGCGAACTGGATTTTCAACTCTCGGTGATAAAACGAGCATTGAGAATGCAACAGATTGTATCTCAGCGCGTCGAAAATCGAACAGTGTGTGCTACTGTTCGATTTTCAACTTTCTGCGTTAAGCACTGCGTTGAAAATCCAGTGCGCGAAAACATCCCGCCGCGATTTTTTAAGTCAGTATGAATGTCGACTTAATGTAGATTCTAAACATAATAGGAATAACTTTTATCCGAACACGTAAAAATAAATCTTTATAACCCAAATACAATTTGTAAAAATAAAATATACCATTTCTTTACAGCCTTTTAAAGGGTGACTTTTTACACTGCAACGTTATACGCGAGCTCCATTACGGCGCGTATTTAAAAATCCAAGTGTAATGTCTTATTCAGAGCAAAAAGAAAACAAATGCTAAGGGCCTTTGCACACGACGTTTATTTTTACCGCTGCTAAACTTGTAGTTGCGTTCGCAGCACGAGTTGTTGCAATATAGGCATGTCTACGGCGCGTGAAAAAAACGTCATTGTAAAACGCTCTTAGCTTCGTTCTGAATCTTTGGTGAAATATTTATTATTAGCTTTTGTCCGCGGCTCCGCCCGCATGGATGTCGGTTATCGCGTAAAAGGTAGCCTATGGCCTTCTCCATATACCAGGCTATATCTCTGCCCAATTTCATGACGGTCAGTTCAGCGGTTTAGGCGTGAAAGCGTGACAGACAGACAGAGTTACTTTCGCGTTTATAATATTAACTAGGGATAGTGTCAACAGCTCAAGCAATAATACATTTAAATGTAAAATTAAAAACCTAAAGTTTAAATGTAATGTGTACGTGTTTTAATTTTTTAAATAAGTATAATACTGTCCATACTCATAATCATGCTGAAAAGAGTATTTTATATTATATAAAACATTTAGTTTGAACTCCATAATTTATATTGAAACCATTAAATAAAGATATAAATTATACCAGAATAATAATAATAGGGTTATTTGGACCCCAGCTAAAAACACATTATAATGCGCTTTACGGTCAGAGAAGTTTACGCAAGAACAAACAATGGATATATTATGTTCTTTTGACAACTTGTCATAGTAATATTATAATGGCATTATTAATTTCATCGGAAGGTGTATTCATGTCGATGATTGTCAAATAATAATTTGATTTTTATAATAGAAATCGAAAAGCTTATCTTACGTTGCATTTGTATTAGCAACAGAATTAGGCTCAGAATGCTGCATGTTTGTTGGTGGAATGTTAGTTTTGTATTAGTATCATCGGAACAATCTTCTTCTGTACCGAGCATCACCATATTATGACCACCGCATGGAGAGCAAGTCAAGTCTGACGGGATAAAGTAAACCCAGATTTTGTTTTATCTCACTGACGAAATATCAGGGAAGCGACCCAAACCAGCTCGTGCATTAGACTTGGCTAAAGCACGGTCATCATCAACATTACATGCATTCTGAAAACAAAGTTAACTCACAAATCACGGAGCATGTCTTCTCGGCGGAAACATATTTTCTTCAACAACAATCACTCCACAAAGTAGGTCATACCCGGTTCGGTTGTGTCGAAAAACGAAGAGGACCACGCATAGAGGAAACAGCAGGGATATGAGAAAGTTTTTCATTAGTGACCGGACTAGTGCCACGGTGAAGGATAGTGTCCGACCAGGGTACAGCAGGACAGTTTCCCTGGGTCTTCCCTCGACTGGTATGACGGCTGAAGCTGTTACTACGCGGATGCCAAGTAATGCTTTCCCGGGCGTCGCGCCGCCAGTTCGTCCGACGCTGCTGGATAAGCAGAAAGCCTGAAACAATGTTATAATGTCAGGAAGTGTTCCTAATCAGATTTTAGCTTGAGTATCGTGCGACGTCAAAGTTAATTTTTTTAAAAGGCTAGATGAGTTAAACTACTCTATTAAATAGACTACATTGAAAAGGCCCAGTCTATCATATGGAGCCAAAGAGCACGGAGACGCCGCGGCAGAGGCGGTAGCAGCAAGAGACGGAATTATTAACAGTTTCCATACAAATCATATGTCTCTGTTTAATCGCACGAACAAATGACGTATACAACATCACTATCCTGTGCATTTAGCCCTTTACCTTCCCTATCATATTTCGAAACATATAAAGACACACACACACACACACACACACACACACATACGGACACGGACACACATAAACACACACACATGCACATTAAGTTACATACTAACCCTAGAATAAGTAATAGTCCATAGTGTTATTTGTCCTCTTTTAGTTTAATTTAGTTCCTTATTACTTGCCGCATTTGTGTGCGAGTGCATAACACAACTAAAATGTAACAGCTTCTGACGGGGTGGAGACCTGGTGTCCTGAAATACAGGCCTGACGCCTAGCTTAGGCACCAGTCTCCCACAATATAACAATGAATATGTATAGTTTTAATTATGTATTTGTACTTATTTATTGTGGCGAGAAATAAACAAATAAACTAAACAACATACTGCCGCCTCTAGATGCTGGCGGTGGCGGCGAGGCGATTTTGTGCTTATGATGTGGACCACATTTAGCCCAGCTTCATAATATAGTCCATGTATTGGGATGAGAATGACCCCATCACTGAAGACACATTCGTCGTCATCGCTGATCAATATAGGTGACAACGTGTGAATAAATGTAAGATCGCTTACACCTTTATCAAATTGACGAAAGGGTTTATTACTGCGTCCATTTCATAAAAAGGCAATTACAAAAAAAAAAATACTAAATCCCGACTGCCTAAAAGTGAACTATAATTAAAAGAGATGGAAAAAAGAAACTTGTTTGAAAAGGATGACAATAGTCAAATAATACTGATTACTATAAGCAATCTCATGCAGTCGGAGGCAATAAAGGTCTTTTCACACCACCTGCTCGACAATGTAAAATTATATGTCATGCAAATCTAACCTACCTGAGGTCTAGCAGGGCATTACTGAATTTTATTATGACCCGCTGGTCATTAATGTGATTTGAATTTGGAACTTAAAGTAGAAATCGCATACGAACATTTATGATAGGTAGTAGGTACATACTAATTCCATGCGTTCATTAAGATCTGTACTAAAAACAAAATTGTTCGAAAATCGAACTGACCACCACGAGTACCTAGAATATAATTAAAAGAAAAATAGAACAAAAAATAAAAAGAGGCGCGAATACTGAAAATTGCTTTGCTTTGTTATACAGCAAATTACCTAACTACAAATTCTCACAAAAATGTCGAGTGACGATAGTGATTTGACTCCGGAGTACATTAAATCCGAAGCCTCCCAGAATCTACTCCCAGAAAAGTCCAAGAAGTCGTACATGAAAGCCTAGGACGATTTTTACAAATGGAAAATTACAAAGGGCGTCAAGTCTGTATCTGAATCAGAGCTTTTAGTCTACTTCCAACATTTATCATGTACAAAGAAGCCTATGGTGCATCTATTTGATGCTCAGGTCAACAATAAGCATCAAAAATAATATACAAATTAATACATCCACCAAATTACTGGCAGTTTTACCCGACTGCGCCAAAAGGAGGGTTATGTTTTTCGAGAGTATGTATGTATGTATGTATGTATGTATGTATGTATGTATGTATGTTTGTTTGGCACCCTCTGCAGCCAGAACGGCTCGATGGATTTTAGTTTGAGAAGTGCCGTTAGATTCGTAATTACTGTGAAAGTGATATCGTAATAATAATAAAAAACGGTAATTTAAAAAACTAAAAAACCCGACTGTTTTTCTGAGTATTCATGGAAAAGCCCTAAAACAAGAAAGTCGTTGTACCCGATTGCACTTAACTTAAGAATCGCCAGTTGCTAAAGCGATGCTTATAAGCAGATAAATTGTAGCAGTCGGGACCCATTCTAGAAATGGAGGCTTAGTGAATGAGAGCACCTATATTACATTGCAGATTACTCCAATCTACTGACTAGACGGCTGACTTTCTAGAATGGGCCTCGACTGCTACAATTTCATCGAGTTCGAGTTTCGACTCTAAGTTACATAATAATAATTATTGTAAACGTTCGTAAGGTTTATGTGTTATTATTAAAAATAATAAACTTTCTTAGATTTAGCTGACACACACGAGTGTGTCAGTCAAATCTAAGAAAGTATTTAACATGTAATACATAAAAATTAATATATTACGTAAGGTATCTTCCTACTTAATAACTAAACTACCCACCTATTTTTGTTACAGATGGCATTGATTTTTGGAGTGAATGGTGCTTGGCGTGAAAATGAACTCGTAAACATTAAAATCGAAGATATCGAACAACATTCAGATTTGTTGCTGGTAAATTTGCCAGATACAAAATCTCAAAGAAAGAACGGTCATTCGTAGTCCGTTGAGAATGCGTAAGAATTATCGAAAAGTACCAAGCTCTACGCCCCTTCAATATAAACACTAACAGATTTTTCTTAGCTTATAAGAATGGCAAGTGCACCGAGCAAGTCATTGGAAAAAATAAGATCAGCAGCATGCCGAAAGAAATTGCGAAATACCTGAAATTGACAAATGCCGAGCACTAAACGGGCCATTGTTTCAGGAGAACATCGGCTACTCTATTGGCGGATTCAGGAGCAGACATGACCCAGATTAAAAGACACGGTGGCTGGAAATCTGATATAGTAGTAGAGGGCTACATTGAAAATTCTATACAAAATAAGGATAAAATAAGCTGCCGCATTGGTGACAACATCAAACTAAAAACACCGTTGATGACTGATCCTTGAAGACCTTTGTCGCCACAACCTTCCACATCAAAACACTATTCATCTAGCCCGCTGCCTCAAGCACCACCTTCATTAACTTTCACGATCCAAAATGGTCCTCAGCAGACCCAAATTTCTGAAATTTTAGTTAACAGTAAGTAATACTCAAATAAACTCTACCTCAACTTCAATAAATGTACCGAATAAATACATAACTTTGTCATTCCACAACTGGTCTAATGTTTCAAACATTACCTATAACATTTAATTGTTTTAAATAGGTCTACTAACTGTAATTGTAATTTTAATAAATACTTTGATTCTAGTACTATTGCTTTTTATTGTCTCGTACATGGTGTGAAAAGTAGAGTATTCTCCTCGGGGATAAAGGTGTCTTCGTCTTGGGCGACCTTGAATCCCACGCTGCACTCATGATTCTTGTCTTAACTCCCTCGTTTTGCTCGGGAGTTACCTTTAAATTTCCTCGCTCCGCTCGGGTGTTAACGCTAGCATCCTTCGTTTTGCTCGGGATTCAATACGGCGCCCGCTATATAAAACACTATTTTATCCCCTTAGTGCATCATTTCAGCCTTCGACCTAAGTGCATAATCTACTATTATTGTTAAATTTAAGAAGATGCCTCCGACTGCATGAGATTGCATATAGTATTCAGTCTAATAGTCATCCTTTTAAAACAAGTTTCTTGTTTCCATCTTTTTAAATTAAAGTTCACTTTTTAGGCAGTCGGGTTTTTTGATTTTGTAAATTATTTTTTTAATTCACCGTTTTTAGTTAATATAATTATTTTTGACGTTAATGAGACCTATATAAGAAACCCTTTATTTTGATGCCGTACTCAATAGATATCGAAAAAAAAATTAAGACACAATATGGCGCCAAAGTCGGTCATTTCTTTTTTCAATTTTGATATACCTAGTGTCACTCTCACAATTAATACGAATGTAACGGCACTTCTCAAACTGAAATAGATCAAGCCGTTTAGGCTACAGAGCGTGCCAAAGAAATATACATACATACATACATACATTACATACTTTTTATGATGCAAATAAATAAAGTTATACATACACTCGAAAAACATAACCCTCCTTCTGGCGCAGTCGGGTAAGAACTTTGTAAAACCTTGCCGATAGGATGTAGTCACCAAAAGAGATAAGTAACCAGGTACCTAATTGCGTATAACAGTTACAGCAAAAATGGTTTTAATTTTCACAGTTCAACAACATTCAATGCGTTATTTACGTTGTCGAACATTTTAAACAATGGATTAGCAATATCCTTCTAAATGATTCAATTCTTATTGATAGTGCGTTCCTTAATTAAAGTGCAAGGTCCTTGGATATAGTTAGTTGTGAAGTTTAGACAAAACCGATGGATGTTTTCGAATTAAATTGAATTAGATAAATGAATAGTTTGATAACCTTTTTTTTAAATGAAAACCTCTATATGCGAGTTGGACATTTTTTGAGATGGGAAAAAGCAATTGAACTCGCGACACTGTTACCGACACCACTGACAACACGAACGTATCAACGAACAACGTTGAACGTTGTTTAATCTGACAATTCAAAAAATATTTCCTGAGGATTAAAAAAATACACCCGTAATTGTTCAAGTTTTCACTTCTGTCGGCACTCCCGGAATGCCACTGTTTTTACCTTATTTTTTTATTGATCCTTTTTTTTGTTATTGAATGATCTAATGTACAATAAAGTTTATTATCCTTACATAGTATAAAACAAAGTCGCTTTTCGTCTTGTATTTTTTAAACTACGCAACGGGTTTTAATGCGGTTTTCACCAATAGGCAGAGTGATTCAAGAGAAAGGTTTATATGAACAAAACACCGACCTCCACGCGAGCAAAGCCGCTGGCAAAAGCTATTTTACATCATCATCTGCCTAGCCTTTTCCCAACTATGTTAGGGTCGGCTTCCAGTCTAACCGGATGCAGCTGAATACCAGTATTTTACATGGAGCGACTGCCTATCTGACCTCCACAACCCAGTTACTGGGTAATACGATACCTCTTAGTAAGACTGGTTGTCAGACTTTTGGGCTTCTGACAACCCATAAGAAATTGCATAGATCCACATATGACAGCCGGGACCAACGGTTTAACATGCTTTCCGAGGCACGGAGGGGTCTTGGTATGTAAAGATGGTCACCCATCCACGGACCAACCGCGGCAAGCTTAGCTTAATCTAATCGACTCGTGCAGCTATTGCTACTTAGCCATAAGCCCCAAAAGCTAGTTACAAATAAATAAAAGCAATTCTTACTTCAAATATGCACACAAGTATTCTGTAGATAACTTCTAGGAACAGAATCTCGGATGTCAGCTCCATCGCATACTTGTAGTCATCATAATGTTCACTGAACTTGTAGAAATCAAACTTGTCTAGGTCACTGCAATTATAACAATAAAACTGGGTTAAAACTGATGGAATGATAAGAATTTATCTGGCAAACATGGTTATTATTGAAAATCTTTAATCTTTTGGTCTATTCATAGGCAATACATACTTTTTTTCGTTGTTTTAACAAAATAAGAGAAAACAATAATTGTTTTTGCAAATTCAAGTTATTTTCAACAGCTAGTTAAAAATAAAATAAAAAATAGTTAAAATATTGTATTTATACAAATTAGGGATGCCTGATTTTTTGGATTGAATCGATCTTCTGGAACGTAATGAATCGTAACATCATGAATCGATTCACGATCTTAATCATATTGTATTGAATCGATCTTCCGAGATCGAGTAAGATCGTATCGTAATTTTTATAAAAATAATGAAAAGCACAGGATGCATTCCAAATTATTTATTTTAACTTAATCTACTTAATAGTTCTATTACAAAGTGTCCCACGGTGCCTTTGTGATGATGTCTGAGATGATTTATTAAATTGGAAGTATGTATTTCCTTTTGTTTTAACAATCTGTTTACACAATTTACATTGTTCACACATGTCTCATTTAATAAAAAATGTCCAAATGTTTGATATTATTGGCTGGGCCATATTAAAAAGTATTTTGAAATAATAGGCCACGCTCACAGAACAGATAGAACTCTTCCTATTGCAGTGCCTAATACAAAGTTTGAAAGAAAAGAAAATCAGTAGGTTTTAGTTGATACTTTTTTCATACAATCTGTAGCGCATACGATTTGATCTGGGTGAACATTGTGTACTGTTGAATCAATTCAATAAATCGGTAGTTTGTATGGCCATGAATCGATGTTCTGGAAAATCGATTCAGATTGGGCTAATGCAAATGGCCTTCAATCAAGGCCATTTAATAGTATACAAAATTAATTATATTAGAATAGAGATACTCACATCAATTCAAACATGTCCACTGCCATGAATGTGACTATAAGTTTGACGACAAACAGCAGCATGAAGTCAATAAACTCAGCAACAAGACGCTTGTGTAGTGGTGGTATGACATACTCATACCCACCGTGACGGGCTATCACTGAAAGGTAGAAATTATAATTAAGGAATAGGGCTAAGTAAACAAATTAAAGAATCATATACTGTATGTTTATTGTGGTTATATTTACAATGAAACTTCATAAAATATGGTTTGTGATAGATTTACATGTTAAACATCTTGGTTTGTTTTATAACAGTGTGTAGTATATTTCATACACACTATGTAAACTATATTATAACAACTAACTATCGATATATTACATGATTATATTTTTGACAAGATATAGCTATTTGTCACATTCACACAGTGATTTTTTTAAAGGATTGCAGCACACAGAAGGTTCATCAACATTTCAATTTCATTAACAAAGCTGGACTCTCAAACTCCATAATTCAATCAATTTATTGGATACCTTCAGCGGGCGTGAGTGTTTCAGCTTGGGGTGGAGTTTCTACGGGGTTCCGAGGCGCGTTAGGGAGCTGAAAGGGCACTTGGAAATGATAGTTGTTATTCAACAGTGGTACATTCGTGGCGTTATTCTGTAAGCCTTGAAATGTCATCATATAATAAGGAAAACATGTCGATAGGTTCTGATACATCTGTGCTTGCTGGATCCATAATCGAAGAGCTTGAAAATATGCTTCCCGTTCAGACACAGGCACATTTGGTGGCGCGTCACCATCGCCTCTTATTTCTGGGCCCTCAACAGGCCCTGCTCCATTTTGTACAAGTCTCTCCGACTCCGACATTTTCAACGATAACAAATTTTAACTAGGTAAATTAACTTTTTCATTTGTATCAAATTTTAATATTGGTAAAGTACACGTCAGTTTGTTGACTTATTTTGTTTTGACATTTTTGACTTTGATCATTGATTGCTTCCTGGTTGTTTTTTTTTTTCGGATACACCTTTACCGTGATACTGGAGAATCGATAGCTGTATTACTTTTAGTCGATTTTCTATTGTCAGAAACCGATATCGCTAACCTGCCAGTTCATGGACCAAAGTTTTAAAAGTCTATGTGCCAGTTGGACAGACTACGCAGAGATTCTGCTGGACCACCCTAAGGGACCACCGCTCTCTCAATGTTGTCAGTTTTTAAAAAGCGCTAAGTTTAACTCGAAAGAGGTTTTTAGCTTTATTAAATTATCGAGGCATAAATATTAATAAATCTATTATTATCATGTGAAGTCAAGTCAAATGGACTTAATACTAATTAGAATGGTGTTTAAATTTCATATAATGTTCATTTACACTAAAAACTTCAGTGTATCCTGAAAACAGCGGTTTTCAGGATATATTGAAGATTTTTCATTATGTTAGTTAGTGTTGTGGATTGCTGACAAATGCCAAAATGCAAAAATGTTAAAGTCAAAAGTTGTATTTTTTAGTTCAAGAATTTTGACGTTTTCAAAAATATTTTTCGTAATGTGGTAACATTCCTTATGTCAGCCGTCGTTAGCCGAATGGCCGATGTGAACGTCGAATGGCTTGAGACTGCGTGCGCAAATAATGGTGATGTGAATTTGGGTGGTATTGGATCGTAGAGTGAACGTTCATGTTTCAAAGTTGATTTTAAATGACAGTATATATTCCTGTGACGCCGTGAAATATTATTTTCCAGTGCTGTGTAGTATAAAACGCTGAATAAACGTTGTTTTACCGACAGAGTCAGCTGTGGACAAATTGGTAATTTACAGAATTTTACTCGATTTACTACGATGTGTTCCATGTCGGACTAGTGGTAAATAAAGAGAAGCCTACGCACAATTCTTCTTGACCGGTTGTATGTAAGTATTCGTAGTGAATTCATTATAGCTTACATTGTTTCTTGAATCGTATTCTCCGGTTTATTTTTTTAGATTGTTTTTCTAAGTAGTTATAATAATTTCCTGCCGGACCGCAGAAGGTAACCGTTATGTTATCTTTGCGATTATGAATGTTGATTTGGGTAAAAAACCATAATAAAGTGCGTCACACCTTGATATCAATGCTAATAGGCAGAAATTCTTCTAACATGCAAGCCTGTAAGGTTATCTCAACAATTTTGGCAGCCTTCATACTGTAGGTTCAGAGGACAAGTAGTTCATTAGCTTTGATACATTATTCATGTACTTCCATGTACAACAATGTGCTTTATTCTTTGAATCTTACTTACAATACCTATATGTTTATATTTTTTAACCTTCTCTGTTTAGTACAATAGTAATATGTAATATACAAATATATAAAAAGTTCCCACTACTTATGTGAACTGTCTATTATTTATGTGTGCACATAGTTAAAGTTTTTTTCCTAGTTCTACCAAAAAAACCTTTACCTATCTATAAAAGATAGACAGCAACAAGTTACAAAATGCTTTCATTCAACTGATAGTTAGCTTTGTTGTTAGTTGCCCTGAAACCTAAGTTGGGAATATGCTTAGATCATTACAATAATTGTTTTAAATAAACCCCAACATAAGTCTTTGTAAACATAATTATTTCCATATTATATTGATTGGTTGATTATATTAACTTACTTTGACTTTCTCAAACTTTTTGTATTAAGTAAAAACTAATATTGTTTTTTTTTTTTACTTTGACTAACGCTTGGTTCCTAAAAACAAAACGGGATTGTTTAGCTTACCAAAGGTAGCATTGTTTGTTTCAAAACTGAGCGAATAAATATTTACGTACCAAATAGAGGGGGTCAATGCAAAGTCATTAGGTCTTTGCTTCCTTATTGGTACAGATACAAGAGCCTTAATTTTAACCTACACTAACTGTCTGTAAATCATAGGAATCGGCCATTATAGCACATGTGAGATAATCAACACAAACTTGTTTGACATCTTTCATGGACTTCCACAATCAGCACTTGTGTGAAAAATACTGATAATCATAAAATTATGATAACAGTTGCTTAATATAGATCCGGTATCTTTATCAGAAATAATATGTTTCATTGATAAGGTCAACATTCAAGAGATTTACTATTTAATAAAAGAATAATAAGTCACAAGGTCATCCAGGTCATCAATGTGACAAATTAACATTTAAAAGTAGATATAAATTATTATTTTTTTGAAGTTTTACTTTGATTTTCATTTATCTACATAATTAATGGTAATGTATATTGCAAAAACAGAAAAGTGTGATGGTTTTGGCATTTTTGACTACTTAAATATTGTAAAAACATTTCATCCAATCCTGTTTACCTTCCATTTTTAAAAAGCTAGCCATAAATAAAAACGTGAATCTGTCTAGGGAATAAATAGTAAAATCCATCACACATTTGCTATTGTATGCAAAAACTCAACACAGACTAAACATCTATCAAACAAACATGGCCATCACATAATAATATCCAATTACTAGATGTGTGCTAATCTAGTAATAAATACTTGTATTTGCTTAAATAATATTTAACGACTGCGGAAAAGCCGCTCACGATATAAAAAATTGAAACTTAATTATCATATCATACATATTAGTCGACGTTCACACGGACGTACAGATATGGCGACAGGAATTTTTGCGCACTGTATCTTCAACGTACTGCTCAGTGCCGAGAGTTGAAAATAAACAATGTTTTTCAACATGCTGAGACTCACTCGCGCTGCACTATTGGATATTCAATGCTCGGCTCAACACCGAGAGTTGAAAATCCAGTGCGCGTAAAAATCCCTCCGCGATTTTATTTCGTCCGTGGGAACGTGGGCTTATTTTCAAAGTATTATTATTATTACCTACCTACCCACGAAGTGCGAAGTACAGTCGTGTCAGCATTTATTTAAATATTATATTTATTGTATGCGTTCTGTTTTATTTTGCACTCGTATAAAGAGCCGCGCCGAGTGTCGACTATATATTATAATTAAAATTTACAGCGCATAGAACACGATTGCATTACGCTCGTCATCGCTCGACGCCTTTCGTGCCTCGGATCGTACACGTACTTATACTACTTATCCCGACGAGTAATTGCGACTATAATATGGTTTAAGTACGATACTTGTCTCTTACAATACCTATTTCAGTTTTAGCATGTCAGTTTTTTGTATTCTGCAGTCCAAAGTTACGAGTAGGTATTTCATACCCCGTATCACCTACGGACAAGATTAGTTTGGGCCCCGAACTAAGAATAAATGGCAATAAAATTTGACAGTTGTCTTTACTCCCGATGTATTTTTGCCCGTCCGAAAAAAATAATTAATCGAGAGTAGGGTTAATTCCAAAGTATCGAAATACTTTCGGACGGGCCCGTATCTTCGTTGACGGACTTGAGTGAGGAGGCTCCCAGTGCTGACGATTTACGAAATGATTTGGTGACCTAACTACGCATGCATGAAACTTATGGAAGTAACTTTCGTCCATTGAAGAGGAAATGCGCATTTAGCGATCTTGCACAGCACTCTCGAAAGCTTTTCTCATTTCGTCTATTTCTGAAATCTTGTTAATTAACTTTACCGTAATGCTAAAACCACGTTTTTAAGCCCTTCGTTAACCAGTCGTGATTTCCCCGGAACGCAAGGGCTTTCATTCTGTTTGGGACCTCACGAACGTAATCCCATAAAAGAGGTGCTAAAATCCCTATCACACAGAAAAGTGTTTACGCTGTCCAACAAATTGTACAGAGATACTTTCAGGGTAGACAGCAGTCGGTTTCAAAAGCGATATGTGCACGAATTCGAAATAAAATGACTTGGTATTGAAATATCGTACAAAGAAAGTATTCATAAAAGCTTTCGAGCAAGGTTATAGATTCCGTAACAGAGTTTTAGACGTGTTTCTATAACAATACTATAATAATATGAAGTGCACTTTCCGTGCCAAACTATACATTGAAAACACGCAACATTGATGTCAGACTACGTCACAAAATACAAAGCTGACGGGGTACCAATTCGGATTGCTTCGTTATGCAATGGATGGATAACAAGTGGGTTAGTTAACATCCTCGCTCGGGTAATTGGATCAGGCTTGGCAGATGTGTGTAATCGTCCCTTCTGCTTTGATCTTACAACTCATCTTTTGAGCATAGAGGACACAAGCGAAAGATTATTTCTTTATTCCTTTCATGAAAGCGCAAAAGGGTTACGACCGTAAAGTATACTAAATCAAGGTTGTTGTAACTTTGCTTTTTATGTGACAATAAATAACCAAAAGTAAACAGATAAAATATCTTAAAGATCTACTTGGACTCAGACTTTCGTAAGTCTTGTTTGTTTGTCTGAGTTTGTGCTAAGTAACATAACGTAGCTTCCAAGAAATTCACTGGTTACTCAAGTAGGCACCATTAAAACTCCACTTAAAGTCGTGAATCAGTGTGGTCAGTCCAGGCGGCTATCTGATCTATACTATGACTCACTCTCACTGGGTCCTGTTTGGTTTTCGAGCGAGATTTCATCGTTAAGTGATTAGTCACAGCCGTGTCGGCAGTTCTCACAGGCCTAGGAATGTGTTGAAAATAGATGAAATAATAAACACAGTAGAAACTTTTATATTTCAGCAGCTTTTAATGGCGAAATAATTCGAGAGTTCACGCTTCGATCACAAGTTAGAAGTTTCGCAATTTGCTCTGAGCAGTTGAATGCAGTTTGAAGAAGCCAAAGTATTTAAAGTATTCAGTCGTGTGCTGCGTCATCTCATATCGTGCCGGCCATTCCCACGGGCGATACAAACTAATTTATCCCTTCGCTCCAAGGATTAAGGATCTGATTGGATTGTGATTGCTTCGCGCCGTTCCCTGTACCCCACATCGACGGCGGCAGCCACAATAATTTGTTCCGCTTTATTTGCCACAACGTACAACGATCACTATTACAGTTATGGCATTATTCTTTGAACGATAAAACTCACGAACACCGCCGAACATGTAAACACTTCAGTTTATATTATGTTTATGAACTATGACTTAAAGAGGACTTAACATCATTTAGGAGATGTCTAATTTTATTTTTGGGACCTTTTGTTCTATATTCTGTTCCAATTACAAAAGACCTTTGCTGCGTTTGGAATGGCGGTGTTACAACTATTGTGTGTGTCACCTTCGATCTTACTCCGTGACATGGTAGCATTCAAATGTACAAGTGAGCTGCTAAACGGCGCGGCAGTTCCTTTTATTTTTTGTTTACATCCACCTGGCGCCAGTCGGCGGCGTCACTACGCAAAGCGTACTACCCGACACCTCAGTGCGTAAGAACAGATGCTTGCCTGTCTACCCGTTGTTCCTATTTGTATCTCCCAGAAACAACTGTTTGAAAGCGCACTTCAAAACAGCCCATGCAAAACTACTTGTCCACTTCAAAATAGATGCAGAAGGTCTTGGCACGACCGGTCAGCAGAATGCATTAGCATTAATTTTTATAGTTAACATGTCTGGACTCATTGTTACGTGTAATTACCGTGTAATTTATGTTTAGCCAAACAATACGGTCCGGAGATGCAAGACTCCATGATATAATTTATATTCCACTTCAGGCATCGCGTGATGACGCAGGTCGTAACAAACTAAACTGAGAATGACATAATAGTTACAATTTAACATCGTGTGCAGTAAGTCGTTAACCCAATAGCTACAATGTTATCTCAGATTTTCTTTCAAGCACTTGTTTAATGTTTAAGATAAACTTTACACTTGAAGAAAGTTGCAGACTTTTAAAAAGAAGTTGCCGTGCGTGCATCATCGTGAGAATTCGTGTCACGTGGCATTCGACACGTCCTGCTGTCAAACTTCAAGGGAATAAGGTGTTTCCTTAATGCGTCTTAACTTGGATCACGTCCAAAGAATATTGAAAAATGCTGAACGATTAAATGGTGGAAAAAGCTATAGATGGTGGCGTATGAATGTATTTGAAAGGCCGACAATTGGTCCCGGGTGAGAAGCCAAGCCCGTAGTCGCTGGGATGAAGGGGACTCGGGCACGGGTCATCAAGTATGCATGAACGTCGGTTTCCGCCTCGGCGACGTGCACGAATCCAAACTGATAAAAATACCACGCCGTGATGTCTCTCACGTTGAGATATTTCGTTTATGGATCATTGTTTTGGCTGTTTTCGGTTATTGCTTTATCTTTCATACGAAAGTAAAAAAAAGCGAGGCTATGCCTCATTACGAAGGTTTACGCTAAGTACTGCTTATAGTTGTTTATGAAGATACAAAAATTGTCAAATTATCACAGATCGGCCGGAACCCGATTTTATGGTTCAAGACAATTTATTCCACTCAAAAAGAAAACAATAATTAAGTTAAGCGACGGTTTCGCTGGGTTTGAAACTACAATTAATTTACATAAAAGTTCAATAATTATTTTTTTAATCCCAGACTCAAACAAAAACCTCTAAAAAGTAAAAAAAAATATTTATTGGCATTTTAAGTTGTAGGTAATATTTTGATCAAAGCATTGTCACCTCGGGAGACGGATAATTAATGAAAATGTTATCCTTTCTACAATAGCATAGTTAGGTACATTCATTATTGCAGGATGCTGGGCATCGTCTATTTGGCGTTTTCATTGGCCGTCCCCCGACGTGATAATGCATTGATCAAAATTTTACGTACAACTTAAAATGCCAAAAAATTTTAATTATAATTTTTAGTTTTTTGTTTGGGTCGGGGTTCAAAAAAAAATATTTCCTGCTTTTTAAACTTAATATAGTAATAGTAACCATGCTACGATCGACACATGTCACTGCGCAGCTTTACGTATGTTTCCCAAAGTGAAGTTGGTTACTAATTTATCCTTATTCCTCGCCCTGATCACCATTTATCTATAACCGCTTCATTGCAACCTTTTCAATGAGCCCAAACACAATACTTCTGCTGTTTGTTGTTGAGTAACTTGGGTATCCTGGAAATTCCAGCTGATGCTCCAGCATCAGTTCAAGGTTACTTTGTTCGTCTAATAACATTGAAGTAATAGAATACCAAATTTCGACTCGATCAGACCCGTGGAAGATGCTCAAATCCCTTCATCAACCAGAAAAGAGCTGATAATTTTCAAACAGCTGAACCGATTTTGATGCAACATGTCTAAAAACCACCGCTAGAAAACCTAAATTTAAATAAAATAACCACACCCAAATCGATTCTCTCGTTTAAGAGCTACGGTGCTACAAACAGACACAGACAGACAGACACACATAGCGGTCAAACTTATAACACCCCTCTTTTTGCGTCGTGTGTTAAAAAATTAAGTAAAAACGTACAATTTAAACATTATTTAGAACCTAATGCTTTAATAGCCTTTTAAAAGTTGGATGTTGTGATTTTGATTCCATAATTACTTTAGTTAAAGAATTTAGCCCCCTCAAATACGAGATTCTTCTAGCGTAGTTTGTCCTCGATGCTCTTAAAATTATATGGTTAGTTAGCCTGCCTCGTCATGCGCTTTGGCAAACTTACGCAAAAATTACCAAAACGAAGAAAGAAATAATGCAAAAAATTCTTTCTTTCTTCGTTTTGGTAAAAACTGATCACTTCTCATTGTTTTCAACAGCCTTCCATGCGCTATAGATAAACGATAGTAGTAAGTGCCGCAAGAATGCGACTGAAAATAGATAAAGCAATCCGTCGAATACTCCAAATGACCGCCGACGTCACTATATTGTACCGATGCTCACTATATCCTTAATGTTTGAGAGTACTCTGCTTCTGACGTAGCAATGGACTTTGATATTATTAGATGTTCTTGATCCGAGTGGATTGGAGTGCAGGACGGTATATTATATGACGTAAGGATCAATTTAAAAGCAGTTTCTTAATTAAACCCTGGAAGTATGGACGGAATACTGGAGCAATTTTCGGAATTGCCTTGAAGAATATGAAATCGAATAGTCACGTATTTCCAAAAATTAACTTGTTCCAGCAGGTAAAGATTGAATTTTGTGGTAGCCATTAATATGACATGTGTCAAGGTGACGTATTCGTGTACATTATGATACGATGGCGAGCCACGATTCGCTAGAAACCGTTTTATTATTCATCCGCCCATCAATCGTTTTGTGTTCATACAATGCCAGGAAAGCAGCCGAGGTATCTCTCCCGTTTAGTTCTTCATAAAAATATATTCTTTATTAATTTTTTGTGGAGAAACCCATCTCTCATAGAATTGTTTGGTGTTTAGTAAATGCTAAAACACAAAATAAAACGATGTTTTCCGTTATTTATGTTGCATGTGAAGCCCGAAAGTCTGACAACCAGACATACCAGGGGGTATCGTATTACCCAGTAACTTGGTTGTGTATGTCAGATAGGCAGTCGCTCCATGTGAAATACTGGTATTCCGGAAGCCGACCCCAACATAGTTGGAAAAGGCATATAAATAGTGTACGAATTTCAATTGCACGGGAATCTACAAAAGTTAAATCAGTTTTATGTCCATACAAAAGGGCAAAATTGAATTTGTTTCAGAAGTAGCAGTTGTGAGCTGCCTACGAAAGTTACATAAAAGGATTATCCTCCATTGTCATCGTTTATCTCGGATGATATCTAGATCTGTTCACAACATTGTTAGCGACGCAAAAAATATTTTTAGTTAGATTTGTTGCGTAGGTAGTTCTGTCTTTATCCATTTCGGTCCGGTTCATCTGTCCTTAGACTTCTAACGACACTACAAGTGAAATAATTGACTACTTTACTATATATAGTAACGGTAGAAAAGCAAAATATTCGTTCGTAATTCGTTCGAGAGTAGGTTTAAACCATGTACTTCATTATTGCATCTTTCGAAACCCGTTGACCAGAAAAAACAAGCAATGCAGGAAATGAAACTGTTGTTTTTAAACTTTTTTAGTTCTGTTATTCTTTCGCCGGCGAGCAATAAGAGGGCGCTTGACAAATTAATAAACCTTCCAACCTCTAGTTTTCGCAATATCAACGCTTTTATACCTTTTTGCTCTACTTCACAATATTCATTACGAGTTTTAGCATAAGATAGGTAAATGAAGTATGCAAATAAATGTCCAGTTTATGCGTATTACGCACTTTATGAAGTAGCGTAGTAGGACAATGGATGTGCTCTGGAATTTCTATATTAGATCAGACATACTTGTTATTTATAGCAAAATAGTTTTAGTTAGCATCTTTACGTATCAAGACTTATCTCGGAAAGCACGTTAAACCGTTGCCTATCATTTGTGGATCTTTGACAGTCGTTATGGGTTGTCAGAAGCCCGTAAGTCTGACAACCAGTCTTACCAAGGGGTATCGTATTACCCAGTAACTGGGTTGTATAGGTCAGATAGGCAGTCGCTCCATGTAAAATAAGGGTATTCAGCTGCATCCAGTAACACTAGAAGCTGACCCCAACATCGTTGACAAAAGGTTTTTAGTGACTGCGACAATGGAAATGAATAACAGGCACAGCTAGGCGGTGAACTGGTGCTTTCAAGGTCAAAAGTTCTATTTTTTATAGCGTAGTTAGTCCTTTGTGTTCATTCTGCAGTCAATTTTTATATCAAGACGAAAAATAATTAACATCCCCTGAAAATATAGAATAACTGTTTCTTCTTATTCACAGTAAGTACTAGCTTTTGCCTGCGGCTTCGTCCGCGTAGATGTCGCAAATTATCCCTCGGGAATGTACTATCGGGATATTTTTTGTGATTCAGTAACAAACATAAATGCTTTCACATTAGACAAATAAGTAGGGTTGGGAAAGATTAAAAAAAAATGTATTTTCTGGTGCGGTCACTGTGGACAATACGTCGACTACATTAGATGCCCCTGGAATGCTTAGATTAGATAAAACATTAACACACGTAGGTTCTTCGAACTCGACACAATTCGGCGACATGTGCGTCACCCGATGTAACATTGGGTGTCACTCACGATTCTCGAAAAATAGAGTAACTACATGAAAAGTTAGTTCCAAGGTTCTATTTATTATGCAGCGACCGTACACAAATCTTCCTCGCCTGAATCTGAAGTAAATGTTTGTCGTATCGATCTGAGTACATTCATCTTACAGTGGCTCACATAGGTAAGTTAGGACCCATATTATAAGATCGCAGAGTGATTGATCGTCCGTGGGTCTCGGTTCCATTTTAAATGCATTTCGTTCCATTTATATAAATGTATTAAAGTTAAATCTTATAATTACATACGTAGATATCATGTTTTAATAGCTAAATGGACTGAGTCCTATCCATTTTAAACGATAATTTTCCGGGCGTCGAAATCGTCCTCCGTTTTTGCTATGGATTTGAGCAGTAGGTAGGTACTAACCTATCAAACTGTGTTGCATTAACATCTAGGACAATTGAAAAAGTTCTGTAAAAACATAACCATGTCTTTGCAGTCGGGTAATAAAAGTTGCCTGTGCCCTTTCTTTACAATTTTCAGAAGACTTTCTATCTGTACAGAAATACATTCCCTAATCTTATCACATTTGGCATATACCTCTGTAGTACTATTGAAAGTCTCAAATAGCTATTACCCTCAAGACGAAATTCTTCATACATTTGTCGAACCTATCGGAACAGAACTGTAAACGGAGATTGGAAATAACATTTACGACGTTATTAAGTCAGGGCGTGCTATATGACATGGAGGAATGAGGAAGATGAATTGTTCGACGAAAGAGGCGAGATATACGGCATATAACACGATCTACAGCCACTCAAACAGTTGTGGGGACGCGACGGTGCGAACGAATTGAATTGCTATGACTGATAGGATACAAAGATTAACTGTCGATAGAACTGACCCTTCGCTAATCTTTGCTATTTCCTGTGACAAATTGGTAAAGACAGATTAGGATGTGTCTTTTTCGCCCGTTTTTCTATGGTTTGGGACATAATACTTCCCATGTCGCTCTTTTGCAGTTATAATCTTCATAAAACTGTCTGTTTCCGTCAGTACCTTGGTTGGTTCTCCGTTACCGGCATGTAGGGAGCTTTCCAAGTTTGTTTAGGGTGGCAAACTTTGCGCTTTCTGTGTGGACGTCAGCGGAGGGCGTGCCTTGGGATATGTGTTATGTTGTTGGCGGAAAGCTTAGCTTGTCTACATATATGCTTTGCTAAATCTACAGCATGATTCTCCTGACACAGTTTCCCCAAATCCGTATAAGTCATGACTGGGCTCAAAAGATCTGTATGATAAGATGATAAGGAATCTATTGGCGAAGACGTGAAATGTACTGATTATAGTCGTTCTTTAAAGCGCCTTTCTTGGTTGGTCATAGCTTCGAACCATATCCTAAAACCAAAAATTCTAAGTGTAGTGTCTACCAACTCGTACTGGGCCTGCATGGTGGATCACAGCCCACTCGCTCTCGGAGGCCTGTGTCCCAGCAGTGGGAACATTATTGATTATGGTGTCTCGTTCTCTTTTTAACCCGCGACGCAAAAAGTGGGGTGTTATAAGTTAGACCGCTGTGTGTGTCTGTCTGTGGCACTGTAGCGCTTAAACGGGTGAACCGATATGGGTGTGGAATTTTTATTTAAAATTAGGTTTTCTAGCAGTGGTGCTTAGACATGTTTCATCAAAATCGGTTCAGCCGTTTAAGGATTCTCAGCTCTTTTCTGATTGATTAAGGATTACGAGCATCTTCCACGGGTCTGATCGAGTCGAAATTTGGTATTCTATTACTTCAATGATATTAGACGAACAGAGTAACCTTGAACTGATGCTGGAGCATCACCTGGAATTTCCAGGATACCCAAGTTCTTTACCAACAAACAGCAGAAGTATCGTGTTTGGGCTCGTTAAAAAGGTCTCAATGGTTACAGATAAATGGCGATCAGGGTCCGATGATGGAGTAGTACCGAGGAATAAGAATAAATTATTAACAAATTTCACTGTGGGTAGCACACGTGGACAATTGTGTCGATCGTAGCGTGTTTAGAAAAGCAGGAAATAAAAGTTATATTACAAAAAACCCCCGTCCCAATCAAAAACCTCTATAAACTAAACAAATAAAATATATTCGCCGTTTAAGTTTATAAGAAGTTGTAGGTAGTATTTTGATCAAAGCATTGTCACTTCGGGGTACAGCTAATGTGAATGTAATTTTTTTAATTTAACATTTATTAAACAACTTCTTCTGACTGCCATACCACTACTTCTGCAACTGTGCAAGTTATTTATTTATTTTAAATAGAACGGCCGAAACCAATTACACTATTTAAACATATCAATATACTCATTACAATATCTACAATCTATTTAACACAGTCATGCATCCTTCTCACAAAAATTCAAACATTCTGACAGCATCATCTTCCATTCATTCGCAAACATATCGAGATCTGTATTCGAGTTCAGGAGAGCGTTAATAGCGGTTAATGTCCGCGGAATAGGTGACTTGGACTGTGCAACAGTACGGCAAGTTGGAACAGCCAGTAAGCGGTGTTTTCTGCCACGACAGTAATATCTTAACTATGAATATATGTTACACGCAACTTTCTTATTTTCTTTCATAAGAACCTTCTCCTGACAATAACAAACATAACAAAAAAGAATTAGTACAATTGGTCCAGCCGGATTAATTTATATATGTACTAGCTTTTGCCAGCGTCTTCGCCCGCGTGGAGGGCGGTGTATTATACATGTAAACCTTCCTCTTGAATCACTCTATCTATTAAAAAAACCCGCATCAAAATCCGTTGCGTAGTTTTAAAGATTTAAGCATAATATAAGGATATAGGGACAGAGAAAGCGACTTTGTTTTATACTATGTAGTGATAGATTATTGTAGGGGTTTATAACGCTGGCAATCTTGTCACTTTCGTTGAATATCCATTCTTCAAACATTAGTTTGATTAAAAAATATTTGCTTGTAATATTTGAACACCTTACAGTGCTTTTAAAAACTGTATAAAAGCTTTCTCCCGTAAAGCTTGCAACAACTATTTGATATGAGCTATAGATTTTTTTTTACATTTAGTTTTAATCTGGTTAGTTGTTCTCTTTTTTTAATATTTTCATTTTAGTATAAAAAACAGTGCTTTACATGGTCTTTTAATTGGTGAAAGTCATTCAGGCAGACATAAAAAGACATTTTTAATTTTTAATGCTCACCACTATAAAAAAGTGAATTTTCTAAAAAGTAAATGTGTGATTCTTTCATTGCTATCTTCTCATCGTCTTGCCATCTGTCCCTTCTTTCTTTCGCGTAACTTATTTTCCTATACTCGACTGAATAACGCCAATTTCGCTTGTTTAAGTCATTTTCGTACATATACATGATAAGGTTTTATCCAGTGCGCAAACTGTAACCATGAATTCAATATATCATTCTAGATCCCCCAGCGCAGAAATCGGTAATACAAAAAAAAAAAAATCAGCTGCTCCATACATTTTGGCCGCCTAGGTATTGCAGTTTTCTATGAAACAGCTGATTTTTTTTGTAAAACCGACTTAAAATTTCTGTGTTAGGGGGTCTAGAATGATATGCTTAATTCATGGTTACAGTTTGCGCACTGGATAAAAACTTATCCTGTATAACATTTATCTAGCACTTCCTTCGGTAATGACCAACAGATAAAAGTAATTTTTTTATTCACTCACGTCCTGCATCATGTGGAGTAGTGATAACGATATTTTAGAGTAGTTTAGGACACATCCGCCTAGAAGATATGGTTAAACTGGGATTTCCAACATGAAGTTCGAATACTTTTTTTTAAGACTTCACGAAAGGTTTTTTAATTTTTGCGTCACGGCCGTGATTTCAAAACCTGAGAACCATGAAATGGAACCCCGAAATATTAAGAAAATAATATCGCGTCACAATCAAATAACATTTTATTATCACTAATGCCATCTGATTTGAACGGAGCCGAGCCATCCGTTCGTTGTGCGTATAATTTACGAACCGAGCGAACCGTTAAAAATGTCTATTTTCCCCAAATTTTCATCATAAATTCTTCCAAAAACCAACATTTATTTGACGTTTACGTAATGAAGTAAAAACAACTTACTTTCGGTACTCAAGAACCCTTCAACATTCTGATTATTTATACTTGTTAATCTTCAAAAACTCGAAGATGTTATTTACTGGCATCCCTTATTAAATTTAATTTTACTTTATTTCATAATTCACGGTCAAAACAGTCTCAAAGCTGTCTCGAAATAGAATTATCCATCTCGTTTTATCTTTGGTAGACGTCTGTGGGGATGAAAGTGACAGAAAAGCTTTTTATCACCCTTTCTGTACATAAAGCGTCAACATAATGTATTATGGTAGATTTGATCCCATAAATCGTTTGATGTACAAAGGCAGTTTTGTTTCTCATAGCCTTCGAATAAACTGTTACAGTGCACCAATATAATACGACAGAGCTTTTATTTTTTTAATTTAACTTAATTGTTTTGAAGTAATTAAAAGGGTATTCTGAAAGAAAAAAAAAACATCGACATTTCGCCTAGAAATCGTTTTGTAAACAATGATTTTCCTGAAAATTTTAACAACTTTCAGTTTCCATTAACAACTGAACTAAACTCCTAAAAACATTAATCTTACTGTAAGCTGTTTTAAGCACTTACTTATGTTATATCGTAATTATATCAAAACGGACGACAACATTTTGATTTTCAGATAGTACCCGGATATCTAATGAAAAAACATGGGAAAAGTTCCTTTATGTACTTAGGATTCGAGATACTACCTACTTACGTATTGATCGCACCTGACCCGGCAACACATTACAGCAGCGGGACATTTGTAATATTTACGCACTGTACACCGTTCACGCAATATGTTCTAATGACTGCCGTGTTCCTTGTTTTTCATACGATAGGAAATTGAAATTCCATAACGGAACCAGCCACATTTCTCGTGTTAAATAAAATTCATTTCCTACGTTTTCGCTCTTTTTTTTTATTCAATCCTCACAGTTTTTGTTGTGGAAGGAAAGACTTAAGTGCGTCATAAAATTCGGAACTGTATTATGCAAAGGGAAAATTTGGTAAAACGTTGCTAGGCATCCAATTATCAGCGGATTATCGTTATTATTTTGATGTTGATCATGTGTGCGAAACCATAGCCAAATTTTACGGAGAAGCTTAGCCTTCCTGAATACAATAAACACATTCTACTTATATGACAGAAAATTTAGCTCCCTCTTTAATGCTGCGTCATTTACCAGCAAACACCTTTATTATTGTATCGTCTTACATCCGCAAGTCAATTTTGTAGAAGCTTTATTTTAATGATCCAAATAATAAGGCTTCTAAAATGTTGCTTCTTCAGCAGAATATTGGGGTCCGCGCCCACTCGACCCGCTTAGACTCGACCCAAACAATAATATCTGGATATTTCTGTTTTGATAGGCGTAAAAACGTCGATGTATAGTCAGACATAAAAGTGTCTATTTAACGCTCACATCATAGAGAGTGTAAAATTTTAATAATGTTTGTATAAATAAATCAATAATGAAACAAGTATTTAACCTTTTTTAATATAGTATACGCTTTGTACTTTGTAGTAAAAATCACAGATTATATTTTAATTAATATTATTAAATGATAAATGATTTTATTTCTGTAAGTAGGTTTGTACAAACACTTTTACACGTCAATCATATTTTTTTTAAACTAGTTGAGGTCGGCGTTTCCTATCTGACTGCAATTACAATCTTATAGCTAGTGGCACGGTGGTATTTATTGAATCAGTCCTTTATGCGTGTTTAAAATTATTGGGCTAACAAGTTGGTATTGACTTCTAAAATATAAAACAAATATCACTAATCAGGATAAATTATGTATCATAACAAAATATTAAATATTCCATGTATAATAAAATAAGTTATTTAGAATTAAAATAACACTTTGCCTGACTGTACGAATGGCACTGAATTGGTAGTAAAACATCTGGTATTATTCTTCGGGTCGAGTTTAAGCGGGTCGAGTGGGCGCGGACCCGAATATTGTAGGTCCTTTATTTCGCAGCGATTTAAGTGCACCTCAAACTACGTTGTTGCTTATGCCGTTCATAGGTCTCAACAATGTAGTTGATAGTGAGACTAGTACCTACTTGATTCCCGCTGTAGTGCTGTGATTCCGATTACAATATCTTCCTGGGTAAAGCAAACACAAAAATCCTCTTTCGCTTTCTAGAAGTTGAAGCCATGGCTTCGTCGCCTTGCAATGGTGTTTTCTTTTTTTCAGACGGATCACACGTTGCTCACGTAATTCATGTAATTTATTAATTTGCTTGCAGTTATGGAATGCCAAAAACCTTCCATCCAGAAAATCCGCATTTTCATGTATCCCTTTCCAAGTTCAATGTCGAGCCAGAATTCGAATCGAAGCAAAAAGAGCATGAGTAAGGAAGGACTCGGCGAATTGCTCGCGACCTTTTCCATTCGAATTCCTAGCGAGTAGACTTGTCATACTAGTATCTGTGACGGACTAGTAAATACGTGCTTATAGAATGATGTATGAATCGAGCTCTTTTGAAACGTTGCAAGTTGCCACCGCGTTGTACTTTTATGGTCGCTGTCTAGTAGAAATCGTCAAATTTGTCATTGATGTCCCTTAAGACTAAAATGTTTGTTCTTTTGCTCACTCACGTTTTGCTTTCACCCACGTATACTCACACACATACTTACACCCACTCATGCACACACTTGATTTAATTTATGTTCAACATGTGTGTTTATGTTCATGTTTGTGTGTTTAACAATTCTTAAATTATACATAATTATTGATTTTAATATACCTAAAACGTCTTGCTATGGAAGAGCGGATTCTCCTAATACGGGCACTATTTGCCTAAAAGGAGGATCCAATCACAAAAATGTTGTTTATACCTATACCTACTTGTGTTACCAATAAACTATTTTTTTTTGTTTTTTTTTTTGTTATTTGGCTCAACAGCAGGCTTTTGCGCAGCTGAGATAAATGTCAGATGTTGATCCTTCTTTTAAAGATCAGTGTATCTTTGCCTACGCTCTATGTTCTACAAACGGTAGTTACAGAGTCCTTGGTGCCTTAGTTAGTCCCAAACGCACGCTCACTCGGTCTTTGATTTTCTTTGACGTCGTTCATTATTTTTATTCATAGAAAATTCGTGTCATTACTGAGATAAATCGTCGGCGCTCTCTCATTCAAAGACTTCCGTTGAGATTTACGTTTCGCAGTTTCTATGTACATTTTTATGAATAGTTCTTATTTTTTTTCTCAGTAAGTTAGTTTTTGTTAAGAATATAATAGCTGTTGCTGGCAGTCTCTGAAATATCCTAAAAAGGTACTGACCCATTAGATTTCCATGGCCTCAAAATCATGTTTTTTGTTAAGTAAAAGTTTTATTTTAAAGATGAGGTAGAAAATCATTTATGTTTTATTATTAAAATCTATTAGACCATAACGATACGCCTTTGACTATTAGAGAGACAACCCAGACAATTAAAATTAATAAATTTAAAACCACCTAATTAGCTAATATCGTGTGTCAGTGTAGGTATTTACAATTATAATTATTACGAATAACAACAGAGCAGCTAATTGAGTCAAATAAGCGTTCATAAAACATCTATGGGGACAACCTTGACCATAAAAAGATGAGCCTTGACACGACCGGCGCGCGCGCACCTGCCCGTTTAGCGCCATCTGTCGACGCTATTTTTATCATAATACGCTTTTTATTCTTGAACTTCATCATGCCTTGTGGTCTTTTTCCAAAAATACATTTATTGCTATTTTCGATATAAGGAAGGTATTTAGGAGTCAATGCTCTGGGTTTGCGGTTTTGAGAGTGAGTCAGAGTCGGAACTAATGTAAATAGATTTTGTTTATAATAGAGGCCCTAATAATATTTTCGATATTATATAGAAATTTTAGTAAATTGATTCGGTATTTTATACGAAAACTCGATGTAAATTTATAATATTTGTAATGAAAATTAAATTGATGTACACTGGTATAAAGCCAAACGTACCATTATGCGAAACGACGGAATACTACACAATAGACTTTTACACCAAAACGCTGAGCATGCAGACAAAACAAGCGTAAAAACGAAAAAAAAAAACTGTTGAAAAGGTTGGATTAATCTTCCCTAATGTTAATAGAGTACCTATTCATTTCGCACAGACGGTCGTGCAAACATCGACTGTGATAATGGACACCCGGATTATAGTGATCACGTTGGGCGCCGATGGATTATGGAGGTTTCCATGGTACCACAAAAATATCAATTTCTCGTGTATAAATACTAGATTTGTGGAACAGATATCTGATATTCAATTAAATTTTTTATGCTTTGATTTAAATAGAGGACAAGCATAGTACGGTGTACGTGTCAAGATAGCACCCAATGGGAGTCCATACACATAAAAACAACCGACTTCCAGAAAAACATTACAAAGTGAAAAATAACTTTAATTTCGGAAGTTGATGACTTTGGATATGTATTTGATTTTTTGTCACCGCCTTCTGAAATTAAAGTTTTTTTTACTTTGTAGTGTTTTTTGGAAGTCGGTTGTTTGTTTTTTTTTTAAGTTTTTTATTTTTCACTTTTTAGTTATAGTACCTACCCCACACAATTCGAAATGTCATCATCCTTGGGGTCAAAACAAAGCATATTTAAGCGGTTGCAGCAATCGCGGTTTGTTTGGTGTCATTTTTTTAAGAGTTCCGTTGTCTGTCTCCAAAATGCACTCAGATCTATGTGAAATTTAAATGGGACCAATTCGGAATAAACCCCTTTCGAACAAAAAATTTTGCAAATCCGTCCATATATGACGGATAAACATGTCGAATTGATAACCTCCTTCTTTTTGAAGTCGATTAAAAAATGACAATTGATCGCATTTTCTTTCATTTTGACAGCCACGTTCATTGCGTAATTTACGTTGTTGAGTAGACGACGAATTTGTTAAACCTATAAAGAGTAATGGATTTTCAATTGTTCTACGCAATTAGGGTGCAGCTCAGCATGTGTCATGTCATACTTGCAATTAGAACTTGTGCCTATACAGGGTGGCGGAGACGTTGACGCACGACCTTTCACCATGGATGCAGTAAGTAATTCAGAACATTTTTTTGATAATTCACGAAAACGGAGACGGTCTAGAATCAAGTGCTTAATTCATGGTTACAGTTTTTGCGTCACGCTGATCCCTGCCTGATTGTTTTTGGAACCAGTATGTTGACCTCTGCACTACTTCACATCAATTTCTTTGAACGAGGAACGCTTTGCAGTATTTTCTTTGGAGTTCTATCAGTGCCGAAAGATAATATCGCTTGTTTATTATTGTTTTCGTTGGAACTGCCGCCGTCGAAATTATGAGAAATTCGATTGACCTTCAGAGTCGTATGATTGCTAAACTAAAGGCTGATTGGACACTTTTTGATCGCATTTCTTTATTTGAACTACCTAAATATTTTGGCGTCATGATCAGACTAGCTTTTACCAGCGACTTCGCTTGCGTGGAAGTCGAAAATTATCCTATGGGAATGTAATACCGGGATAAAAAGTAACCTATGTGTTAATCCAGGTAATAAACTATCTGTGTGCCAAATTTCATCCAAATCCGTTCAGCCGTTTTTGTGTGATTGGCTAACAAACATCCATCCTCACAAACATGATCACATTTATGATTTTAGTAGGATAATAATAGGATTTACGTCAAAAAAAATGTTCAAAGGCTCGTTGTTATGCGCAAAAGCATACACCCATGGTAATACGTCAAACATTTTGACATGTAACATGTTTCTGCTCTATATTCTCGTTTGTTTTCCTCGCCACAGCACGACCCACATCTAAAATAACATAACTATCCCTAAACTGTTGGCTAACCTAACAGTTTGACGATGGGAAAATCAATTACCTACTTCAAAACGTTTCAAGCGTAATTCATTAAATGAATCACATTTCCTCATTTAATGGTGTAATATATGGATGACCGAGCTTTGCTCGGTTTTATTTTCTTTTTGTCTGACGTTTTCTAAAAATGAAGCCTAACTAGATCGATTTATCGCCCCCAAAACCTCCTGCATACTATATTTCATGAAAATAGTGGGAGCCGTTTCCGAGATTCAGATTATATACAGGATAATTTATTAAGTTTTTATCCAGTGCGCAAATTGTAACCATGAAATCAGCATATCATTCTAGACCCCAGCGAAATTATGCGTAGGTTATACAAAAAAAAAATCAGCAGTTCCATACATTTTGACCGCGTTGGTATTGCACTTTTCTGTTGGATTTTTTTGTATAACGGACGAAAAATTTCTGTGCTGGGGGTCTACAATGATATGCTGAATTCATGGTTACAGTTTGCGCACTGGATAAAAACTTACCATGTATATAAAAGAATTGCTCGATACTGTTATGTGCCTTATTTTTGTTGCAATGCAAAAGGTGTCAGACATTTCAGACTGAGTTTGCACTGACTGAAATAGTTGCAGTGGTCGAAGAAAAGTTTTATAGAAATGTGTTGGATATAGGTAAATTAAGGTTGAATCCCATGGGAGTAGACAGAAACTACAGAATGCCACATGGTACGATCCTTACATACTCCTTTTGCCCCGTGTACGTTCATATTGGCCATACAAGCACGCCCCGATGCGGGAGGCGAGGCGTGAGTGTATGTAAGGTTAAATCCACCATCTCTGGTTAATGTTTGAATACATTACCATATATCTGTGTATTATACAGGATAAGTTTATATCCAGTGCGCAAACTGTAACCATGAATTCAGTATATCATTGTAGACCCCAAGCAAGCGCAGAAAATTTTACGTCGGTTTTACAAAAAAGAATCAGCTGTTTCATAGAAAATTGCAATACCTACGCGGTCAAAATGTATGGAACAGCTGATTTGTTTTTGTATTATCGACGAAAAATGTCTGCGCTGGGGGGTCTAGAATGATATGCTGAATTCATGGTTACAGTTTGCGCACCTTATAAAAACGTATCCTGTATACCACGTATGCTTAAGCAGTTCCTATCATTTATGTTTTGAACTGACAATACTGTATAGCAGTAGCTAAAGCGCCTATTGCAATTAACTTCCTCTTCCCTACACTTACAAATCAACGACACTTATCGCATTAAACGTCGGCGGGACTAAATCAACAGTGATGCACATTATTATCAGAGGCGTACTTACATTATACATTAGCGATACCGCCCGATACCATTGTCCAGATATACGTGTAGTAATTTGTCGTTACCGACGACGCAACTGATTGCACCGTACATACATAATTCATGTTGACCGGAATCGAATCGTCCTCTGAATTCTGTGTACACATTGTCAACGAATATACATACAATAAAGCGAATCTTGGCTCTGCTATGTGCGTAATTAAAAACATGCCAAGTGGTTTTTGGTTTTCCTTTTTGTTGCTGGTGATTGATGGTGGGATTGCTGTGTATACAACTTGTATCAGAAAAACTTTTTTCAAAAAAATAAACAACCGACTTCCAAAAAAACACTAAAAAGTGAAAAATAACTTTAATTTCGGATGTCGGTGACTTTGGATATGTGTTTTAATTTTTTGTCACCGCCTTCCGAAATTAAAGTTATTTTTCACTTTTTAGTGTTTTTTTGGAAGTCGGTTGTTTATTTTTTTTTTTTAGTTTATTTTTTTCACTTTTTAGTGGTTCACATGTACTTACCCCTTCACAGCGTACCGGCGTGATGTTATGTTATTAACTGGTGTAAACAATTGACAGACATGAGATTACAGCAATCCCTGTCCATTTGCTATCATTCATTGAGGAGTTCCGTTGCCTATCTCCGAAGTTCTTCATCAGATCTTCACCAAATTGAAATGGAACCACTCCGAGAAAGTACTCTTCCAAAAACTACACAAATTGCTTCAAGTGTGCCTATAAAATTTGAAGAGTTCTCTCTATTTCTCCAGGATTCCATCATCAGATCCTGACTTGATGATCATGGGACCACCTGGGAAGTATACCCTTTCAAAAAAAAAAATCCAAATCGGTCCAGCCATCTTCGAGTAATCGGGGAAAATACATAAAAAAAAATTAAAAAAAAAAAGGTTCCGACGAATTGAGAAGCTCCTCCTTTTGGAAGTCGGTTAAAAAGAGGTGTCATATTTAACGGTGTGGTACAGAGCATCATCATCTGTCTAGCCATTACCCAACTAAGCTGGGGTCTGTTTCTAGTCTAACCGGTTGCAGCTGCATACCAGTATTTTACATGGAGCGACCTCCACAACCCAGTTAATGGGTAAGACTGGTTGTCAGACTTTCGGACTTCTGACGACCTATAACAACTGCCAAAGATTGTCGAATGACAGCCAAGACCAACGGCTTAACGTGTTTTCCAAGGCTCGGAGGAGTGTTGGTATGGAAAGATTTACGATTACGTTGTTGGCCTCATGGCGAAAGTTGTACGGTTTGATGGGGTGTACCACACACCCTTAAATAAAACCATAACTTTATTATACATGCTGTAAAATCATTGTGATATGAAAACTTCCGGTCTTTTGGTGAACACGACTATCTGTAGATCATTGCGAAGTTGCAATAAGACTATCCAAGAGTAGATCACTCACAACCCTTTCTAAGAACTATCCTTTGCAAAAATTACGATCTATTACGTATTTTCTAAGTAAGAAACAAATTTCGGTTTATTGTCACTGCAACACGTCGTACTAATGAATGGTTAATTTAGCTTAATAATTACACTAAGTATCTAAAACATTACAAATCTATAATTGTGAGCAAAGAACAAAAATAGTCGTCGTCATGGCTGTGACGGCTTCCACTCAGCATAATGCTGTGCTCAGAGCTGATTTTCATTTCCGCAATGTTTTTTTCGCAAACGTAATAAGCTTTTACCCGAATTGTATAATGAATGTCCCTCCGCATCCCTATGAGTGCGAGATTGCGGTTGTGTTTGGAAGTGGCCCCAGTGCGAAGTTTGACGGAATTTGACTACATAATTAATGTAACCGACGCGTCCTTGTGTGTACTGGCAACATACGCTGTGAGGTTATTGAAAAAATGTAGAGACTTGAAATACTGAGGCAGGGGTACCCTGATCAAACGGCCTCCTGGGTCTGTCGTAAGCGGTACTTCTGAGCACGAGGTCATGCAATCCTGCTGTTGGGCAAAGTGTCATTGGGTATTATTTCTATCTGGAATTTCTCAGTAGCAGCGCGGAATATGGATTTGTGCCCGGTTGATGGCAATAGGCCTTCCCCTTATTCCATGGGACTTTAACATCACTGGCGAAATGTGGGTGTACTGTACACCTCTGCTTGAACTTTCGGGGAAACAGGATATCTCGCGTTTATCAGCAAGAAATTACAATTAATTATATGGTCTCGAGGGACAATTTTCCTAAATTACTCAACTAATTGTTGTGATGTAACAATTCTCGGACACGAGTAAGTAAAGATCTAAACAAGAATTCTAATCTAAAGAAGTGAAGACAGAAACTTTAATAGGTGTCACAGCATTTGTCCTAATTAAGAGTCCTTTGAACAATTAATGGTATGGTAAATACAGGTCCACAATCGTAAGGTACACAACAGAATGTGGTGCCGACCTTCGCTTTTAATTCATTATTCATACTGAATTAAGACCAGTGCTCACTGCAGTAACTCCATGAGTATTACTTATTTGGGGCGCTCACCCTACGGGGATTCATTTCAGTCCTCTCGTTGTTTACCTTTGCAAATTTTACTAACGGATCGCTGTTCGGTAATATTATCCTTTATTGTTTTTAGAAATGCTATTATCACAGGTATTATCAAATACCTACGGGAACTTGTTATGTAAATCCATCGTTGAGTCCTCTTTGAAACCCGATCGTTTAAAATAATATTGGTTCTGTTTTAAGTGCCTTCGGCTTTGAAATTGGTTCTTTTGTACATAATGTCCCTTTGCCACAATTCTAATAAAAGGTGGCAGAGTTACGACCTGCAGCCTGTTACCATGAATTCACTCCATGATACTGAACTTCCCGGCCATGTGTTGAAATTTTTCGTCGGTTATTTAAAAAAAAAAAATTGCTGTTCCATACATTTTGACCGCGTAGGTTTGGCACTTTTCTAAGGCAGATTTTTTTTTTTTAAACTTGACGACAATTTTTTAAGCTAGGGTCTAGAACTCTAGAAACGTGCCGAATTCACGGGTACAGTTTGCATGTTGTTGGACCCTGTATAGGTAATTAATTACGAATACGTAGGTAATCAACCAATCACACTATGCGCTTTCTGTTTGCACTTGTTGAGGGTTATATCAAAAATACGGCTCGAATTTTGAAGTGAGCAATGGATTCCAAAATCTACCAAACTTTAAAACGATGTCACAGAAAAATTTGGGTACCTACTTATTGGACGAATGGACCAAGCACGTGTGAAGCCGCTAGCGGGCGCGATTTCTATAATAAAACAGAATTATAATAACTGATGACCTAATAATATCGATCGTAATTCGTAATGCATATTCATAGAGTATTGAGTATCGTTATCTGCACGATGCAGTGCATACAGCCGGTTGTTGATAAATGCCGGCGCTGGCGCATGTTGCGCAGTTACGCCGCCAATACGCGCTCAATATGGCTTGATAACTCTTTGATTGTTTACCATCGATCCATATCGGTATTTATTTTGCGGACCCGAACACCAACTTGGCACCTGAGCCAGCATTACCTCTATTATAGACTTATCTGATTTGGTAAGTTCGATGACATTATTATTTCATTTAAAAACGGAGATTACCTAAATGCGAAAAGTGGGAATGTGATTACGAATTTACTAATTAGAATTATTTAATCCTTTTGAGGGACCTCATCCGTCTTTGTATAGTTAGAGCCTTATCCGCAAATTACTTCCACTCGAAGTATGTTTTTAATCCCCTTTTAAAATTAATTTCCGTTTGACGTTTGTTTGAATATCCCAAATTCTGAAACATCAAGTTCTAGAACAATTAATCATCTGTGTAACGAACATTTGTCGGGAGCTTGACATTTCAAATTACGGGCAGGGTTGATATACCTTCAAGGATATACGTTCAGTGTATGTAAAGTAGACTTTTATTGGGCACGCCACGATTGCGGCGGTAAGTCCCCTCTTTGAGGCGTGGCTTGAGAGGCGGCATGGCGTCCTCACCTTCCGCCTGACACAGGTCCTCACCGGACATGGCTGTTTCGGGAGGTTCCTGTTTCGGATAGGGCGGGAGGAAACGCCCGGGTGTTTCCATTGCGAAGATCGCCCAGAGGACACGGTGGAGCATACGGTGGAGGTCTGCCCAGCTTGGGCGAAGCAACGCCGTGTCCTCGTGGAGGTGATCGGCGGCGGCGATCTCTCGCATCCGACCCTGGTCCAGGCCATGGTACGGAGCGAGAGGGCATGGCTGGCAGTCGCCTCCTTCAGCGAAGCAGTTATGCTCGCAAAGAGGGAGGCGGCGCACGTGAGGGAGATGCAGTACATGCGCCCTCACAGCCGTGGCCTTCGCAGGAGACGCCCTGGGCGTCGGGAATCCCAGGCTGATTCCCGGCCACCGTAGGCACGGGCTTGCGGACGGCGAGTAATGGGTAACTCGCTGTCCGGTAAGGACCAAGCCCGGGTCGACGGCGCGTTGTGTTCCACGCGCGCCTCAAAGAGATGTCAGCAGCAACAGATGGGGCCCGCAAGGGCCGATGCCTGCCGGGGGTGCGGGTTGTTCGAAAGAGATACCGCCGCCCCTGGCACACAGGCAACTGAGGGAACACGGGTGGGTTTTAGTCAGTAAAAGTCTGACACGCCCTCCCGCTCCACCCAGAGCGGGAGAAGTTATTTGATGATTTCCCACCCAGAAAAAAAAAAAAAAAAAGTAGACTTTTATAGACCAAGGGAAGTTCTAAATTAGACTTGATTTTCGTACGTCGTTTTCGGGTGACCATTGGAAATCTGCGCTGTGCTGTGGGTCCCATAGCACAGCATCATGCTGAGTGGAAGCCCCTTGTCACAGTCACGGCGTGCAGCTGCCGACTATTTATATTTGGTGTTCGTAAGTAGACATAAATCTGTTTTGTTTTCAAGATTTTTTTTTTTGTTTTACATGCTCTTAACATTTTGTATGCACGTGTTTCTGTGATAAATAAATCTATTTTTGTTTCTTTCTTCTAAAAGATTTGTCTAATTCGTAATTTGAAAATTGTACTAAAACGGCCAAGCCGGTTTCCTTAAATGACGTGACTTTGCTCAAATTGCAAAGATGACTCCGTGAAGTGCACAATAGACACCCGTTCTACCTGTTGCGACTTTCTAACTAAGAAAAATGGCGTCCTTTATGTATTCATTCTCATCTCCGCGTCGAGTGCAGTGTGCATACAATTTAAATCATCCACAACGTGTTTGCGTCACTGATGTTTATCCGCCGAGGACGTTTTCATGCGTTTGTTGTGCGTGCACTGCGTGTAGAAGCGATCGGTCAATACGTGGGAGGTCGAGTTCCTATACTTTTGGCTAGATCGTTATACCGTTCAGCCATAATTTCCCTGGGGGGAAATAATGACATGCATCAACATTTTCTTTGCATGTTCCAACTACTTACCTTACATAGATACCGGCGACACTATACACGCGTCGTATACGCACTATACGCGCCTTCCTGGCGCAGTCGGGTAAAAAGATGCAAACAAGTTAATTTTATTTAAGAGGTTGACTCTTAAACCTAATACGATTGTTTATAAACAATCTCATGCAGTTGGAGGCAATATAGGTCTTTATTGTTAAATGTATGACGATACCTGACGAACCTTAAAGGCATCTTCAAACAGGCGCGACAACGCGACGCGATTCTCGTAGAACAATTTCTATAAAAACTTAAGAAATTGTTCTACAAGTGTCGCGTCGCGCCTGTCTGCAGATGACGTTATAGATCCTGAATCATTCAAAATGAAAAACTGTTAGAGAAACTTATTCAATATATACCTCACTTGCCATGTTCGTCGATTTTCATTTTCTTATTTTTAAGAATATGGCGTCTGGTGATCGCCATATTGAATTTTGTTTAGGTACTGTCACGTTTTTGGTGACACTCGCGAGGTTAAGACAAATCGAGTGACGTAAGAATTTTCGAATTCGGCCCAAGCAAATGGTCTCAAAAGTGCCACAAAGGAACAAACTCACATACATACATAGGCTCATAAACACATTACCTCCTTTGCATAGCGCAGTCGGGTAAAAAGTATCAACCGTCCAGACCAAGCCTTTCTGATACTTGCTGTATATTTTTATTAAAAATATGTAGGTATTTCTTGCGACCTTGTAACCAGTTATTTAAATTTCGAATCAGTAATGACGTCAATGCGTAGGGAAGTTTTAAATGATGCTGTATTCACGTTTTCAAGGCAACAACATGGCGCCGACATTAGATTCCGATTTACCTTAAACACGAACAAATTGGGACATTATTTTGTCTTTAGGGAGGAGAAATAAAATCCTGTAGTGGAAATGCATTTAGAAGATATATGGGCGAATCTTGAGCAGGGTTGACGTGTCCCGAAGGACCAAGAATTGACTCGTTTGTAAACCCTAGATCCCATTTGGTAGTGTACAAGTCAATCTTGATTGAGGCTCGAGTATTAAACAACGACACAATTTCCATACGTAATTCTTTTCGACGATATTTTCACTGCCATGCTTACTTTCACTGAGACTTAATCACAACTCTTTACAGTCCAGTGAACACCGTTCTTACCTAAAAGTCATTTAAACACAATTAAATGAGGCCAGACGCCGTGTATTTACAGGCTTACAAAGTCGATTCGCACGAATTTCCCCGCCCGAAATGGGCGAATCTACACTTTTAAATATTATATTATTCGATTCGCACGAAGTTAATTTATTTTGTGGGCAAATCGGCAACTCCACAAATACGTAGTAGGCAATTGGCACGTTTTGAAGTTTATGGAATTAAGTCTATAAGTTTATTGTCGACTAGGTAGGTACAATCATATCTGCCCATACTTGAGCAATTCTGATAATAAAGTACTATACGGCTTATTAGTCCATTTGCACGAATTTACTCGCCTAAATTGGGCGGGATCGACTTATTTATTTTTTATAGGCTACTTGTACGATAACATTTGTTCTATCTGTTTTCTCCTATTCTCTAGTAAGTTTTTTTTTTCAAATTGTGCCAATTGCCTAACACGTAATTCTGAAGTTGGCGAATAGCATACAGAAATATTTAAAAAAGCCGCCAAGTGCGAGTCGGACTCGCCCATGAAGGGTTCCGTAGCAGCAAGTAACATAATATAAAAGTTCTTGTAGTTCGTTGTAACTTTGATCGATGTTTAATAATTTTACTTAGGCATATCACAGATATATTATTAGAAAATAATGGTTCACGGTTTATGCAAAAGGTTTGTGTTTATGAAATTAAATGTTTTCTTTAATTTTTATATTTGAGTTGATTGAATTAATGATAAATTGCGGTTTACGATTTATGGCGTATAAAAAAAAACTACGTACTAGATCTCGTTCAAACCAATTTTCGGTGGAAGTTTACATGGTAATGTACATCATACATTTTTTTTAGTTTTATCATTCTCTTATTTTAGAAGTTACAGGGGGGGCGGGGACATTTTACCACTTTGGAAGTGTCTCTCGCGCAAACTATTCAGTTTAGAAAAAAATGGTATTAGAAACCTCAATATCATTTTTTGAAGACCTATCCATAGATACACCACACGTATGGGATTGATGAAAAAAAAAATTGAGTTTCAGTTCTAAGTATGGGGAACCCCAAAATTTATTGTTTTTTTTTTTCTATTTTTGTGTGAAAATCTTAATGCGGTTCACAGAATACATTTACTTACCAAGTTTCAACAACAGTTCTTATAGTTTCGGAAAAAAGTGGCTGTGACATACGGACGGACAGACAGACAGACATGACGAATCCATAAGGGTTCCGTTTTTTTTGCCATTTGGCTACGGAACCCTAAAAAAGTCGATTCACCCGTTTCGCGCGAGTAAATTCGTGCAAATCGACTAATAAGCCCCGATAGTAAAAGCTAAGCTTCATGTACTTAATGAACACCTCTCCCAATTAATACGTGAAAACCTATAAATTTATTACGATTCGCACGTTAGTCATCATAATGATATTATTTATACGGTGCCCAAAACGTGCCGGCCGCGGCATAGGGACATTTATGGCAGCCCTTATCTAAAGGAAGGTCGGTTGGTTATTGGTTTTCCCGGTAAAAGCTTCACCCGTGTGGATGTAAAGGAAATCTAATAAATAATGGGTGACATATATATGGGCATATACAACATGTCACGGAATTAACGCACACCATCAAAAACTCAATTAGAATATTATGTTATAGTCATAATAAGTACCTAAACACACACATTGTTTATTTATTTATAAAATTAGTTTACTGATTGTGGCGGAAAATTGTGGTCACATAAAAAATCTACGCACGCACACAATCGTACCTAAATGGTTATGCATCTAGCTTAGTGGGTACTTTGTGCATTTCTGTTTGTTTTGACTGTATAGCGGAAGTGTAGCTGTAATTTTTATAGTTTTACATTATTTTTGGGGATAAAACTATACCCAGAAATATTAAAAACGACAGATATCGATTCAGTAAACGATGCTGACATACAACTTTCATAGCATAATCAGTAGAGATGGGCCGACTATGACTTTGGCCGACTAGTCGGCTGCAAAATGGCCGACTAGTCGGCCAAGCCGATCATGGCTTTCGGTTGAGTTCGGGTGACATCGGTAATGTTCGTCAGGACGCTTTCGGCGCCCGGCGATTAGGCGGAATTGTCGGGTCATGTTTTTGTTTACTATGCATTTATTATTTAGGCGTTTCTTCCTGTCCTAATTTCCTAACCTTTCTTTCCTTTTCTTTCCTAAACTTCGAACCCGTCGTCGGTTCACTCTAAAACTCGTGTTTGAGCCGTTACTATACTTGGCCACCACTGTCCTCGGGCACAGTATAAACATGGACAGTATAGAAACTAGGCCTATTTTGTGATATAATTACCTAAGCTCCATAGGAACGTTAGGGTTGTCACTCTTAGCGTTTGTAAAATTGAACAGTGTTTTATTGGCACGAAGCTCTTAAACGCGGCTTGTGGTAGCAGTTGACTGGTAGTGCTGAGATGCAGTCATTCGATCCTCAATGCTCGGTTCAACACCGAGCGATGAAAATCAAGTGCGCGACATAGTCCCGCCACGATATTTTTACGTGAACGTCGACTAATAATAACAATTTTCATAATGTGCAATAATTTAGTTACACATGGTATACATAGGTATTGCCAACCAGATCGTTCATTGACCTCTGAGATGAGCAGCCCAAATCGGGTAAGCTCACGACCTGTGAAGTTTTAATTAAATAATTGTTGATAATTAACAAATTAATTACTGCGATACTTCTGGGAAAATAACGGACACCTGAATAACCAGAAAACGGGGTCAGGCAACTTATATAAATGTGTAAAAACACAGTAGGCACCTACTGCAATAATGCAATTTTGAAGTCAAATTAATCTTTACGCCAACTGCGTTTCTGCAAAGAATGGTCATTATATTGCGGGGTAATTGCGTAAAACACTAAGGAATGGCTTTCATTTTGACAGTTCAACAACATTCATTGCGCTATACCTTTTTGAGCAGATAAACTTTTCGAAATGAATGAAGCAATGGATTAGCAATAATAACCTGCAAAGTGAGATGAGTTCAGATTGCTAAGTGTGTAACGCACTTAGGGTGCTGGTATGGACATACCTGGTGAATGTGCATCTAAAATCCCTGAAACAAATGTACTTTTCAAGCAGGCCGAGTAGCTGAAATAACCAGCTAGTTGAAATAAAATCTTTGTAGGTACATCATTTATTTTCACACCCACTCACATAGCCGCGTTGGAGTATAATATAATATTTTAAGGACATTTAAAAGGACGTGCTTTAGGGCGTGACTGACGCCAACTTTCGCTGTTTGTTATTTTCCTCAGAAATAATATTATTAAAAGGAACTTTTGAATGGCTTATGTTTAAACGCCTAGGTACCAGAAAAGTACCTATTTTACTACCAAAAAATTCGAAATACCTGCCAGAATGGATAAATGCTCACCAAATTGTCTTTTGTTAAAGTATTGTAGAAATGAACCTATTTTCCTTTTTATTCTGTGCCATAAAGATTTATACACGCATTTAAAGTTAATTTCAAACCAAATATTTTATATTATCGCTAAATAGATGTTACCAATATTTTATTTCACGACTTTCGATTTAGTCAGTTTTACTGAGGCAAAAAGCTAACGGTCGATGCAACGGACATGCAACAAGCATTGTTTCTGTCACGGCTTCGGCGCTGCGGGGTTTGGGCGGCCCCACGCGAGCTTATCGTCACAGATGGTTTTAACGCTCACCACCGCAGCTTCGGCTTGCTGGCCGGCTCTGCCAGCTAGCCTCAGCCGCGGCGGCGCCGGGCCTTCATCCCACCTGCTCCTCAGGTCGCGGGCTGCCCCACCCCTCCACGCCTACGCGGGCTTAAATTACAGTCTAGAGGTAGGACAGACAACACTGCGTGAAGCCGGTTTTGCAGCGATTCGTTTCTCAATAAATTTTATAACTAGCTATTTATAGCTGTCATTTTGGGTATTAATGTTACTATTTCAGGGAAACAAGATTTGGTGAGCATTTATCCATTTTGGTAGGCAAAAAAATATAATTACAACACTACTATTTTACTTGGTACTTAGTCTTAGGTTAGTACTTAGGTGAGCATTTAAATTGTACCTCTTTTGAATTGTCAGGGACTCAGTCAGTTCGTCAAAAGTCTGAGCTAGTTTCAAGTCACAAGCAACAAGTTCATTGCTGAACATCACTGTCAACATCACAGCCCGATTTCATCCACTGGTGGACATAGGCCTCTCTCTTCTTGTGCCAATCCCTACGCACATTTGTCAGCCTCATCCGGATTTTTCTAAACATAGGCCTATCCAATCTAAGTCACTAAAAGCTCCCGCCTGACGTAGGTCTTCACCGGACACGGTTGTTACGGCAGGTTCCAGTTTCGCATAAGGTGGGAGGAAACGCCCGGGTATTTCTACTGCGTAGGTCGCCCGGAGGACACGGTGGAGCATACGGTGGAGGTCTGCTCGGCTTGGGCGGAGCACCGCCGTGTCCTCGTGGCGGCGATCGGCGGCGGCGATCTCTCGCGTCCGGCCCTGGTTCAGGCCATGGTACGGAGCGAGAGTGCATGGGGTAGCCGTCACCTCCTGCGAAGCGGTAATGCTCGCGAAGAGGGACCATTCCCGGCCACCGTAGGCGCGGGCTTGCGGATTGCGAGTAATGGGGGGTAGCTCGCTGTCCGGTAAGGACCAAGCCTGGGTGGACGACGTTTTGTGTTCTACGCGCGCCTCATAGAGATGTCAGCACCAACTGGTGGGGTCTGCAAGGGCCGATGCCTGCCAGGGGTACGGGTTGTTCAAAAGGGATACCGTGGCCCCTGGCACAAAGGCAAAACTGAAGGGACACGGGTGGGTTTTAGTCAGTTTTAACGGTTTTTTTGCAATTTGCAGGTCAGTTTCAGGTTGTATATTGATTAAAATATATTTCGCGACCGTAACACGTATATATTTCCCAAGTTATAATCATTAAAATTATCAATACAAGCCTGTAAGTTCATTTAATCCCATTGAATGACTATTTCGAAATCATCATCATATCAGCCGAAAGACGTCCACTGCTGGACATAAGCCTCCCTCAAAAGGGGGATTTGCCATAATCGCCACGCTAGCAGGCAGGTTGGCGATCGCAGTGTGGTGGTCAAATGCATAGAAAACGCTGCTGCCCATTCTCTAGTAAGTCCCTTAGTCACCTTCTACAACACCCACGGGAAGAAATGGGATGGTGCTATTCTTCCACGTCCGGCACTACACGGAACCAATAGCCCAGTAACCAGTATTTTGAAATAATGGTAGTTAATGGGATTAAATGAACTGAAAGCCACCTTAAATAAATACTAATTATGCTAATTTCTATGTTACTTCAACCATTGTAGTTAATTGTATCAGGGATCGTGGTAAAACATCAGGTATGCTAAGGTCGTCCATGATATCTATCTTTATGTGGCATGCGGGTATGCTAATACGTATTACGTAAATAGAAAGATATTAAATATATTAATTTTCATGGTTTGTTTTGTGCGTCAAAGGTATAACTATATATCGTAAAATTCTAAACAGCTTTGTGTGACTGATCTGTCATACTAACTGCGATCCGCCACTGCGTCGCAAGATTTTTGCGACTTGACAAAGCATCGAGGTTTCTTTAGTCTATGTAAGTTTAATTTAAATGTATTATCCACTTAAACCTTCCGGAATAAACACTGATGATGAAAACTGCATTAAACTCCATTGTACAGTTTGTAAATTCTGTTTGCATTTGATTGTCCAATGTTTAAGGAATGCTTTGTGAAGACGATCCGTTGTTTTCTCCACGAGAGCGAGAATACCTCATTTCCTGATGAAAAGATAAGCCAGTCAGCGAGGTTGATATCATGGCTGCTTGCCCAAGGTACGCCTAACGTATGCACTTCAAGAATTGAGGGCGAAGAAAGACCTCCACTACGAACTTTAATAACGTGATGTCTTTGCTTTTGTTCCCAGGTTGATGCACGGTCCGCGCACGAGTATCTTGCGCAAAGACCGCGCCGCCTAGCCGCTCCTTAAAACGTAAGTTTTCTTTATCTACTAAGCAAATTTTCATACGGTTTTCGAAAAGAACTGGACTTTTAGTTCTACTAACAGTCATATTGATACTATGACGGGTTATGTAGGAGCTTTAGGACCCCCTTTTTCATTACGCGGGAAGTCCTCGTGGATGTCCTCTGCCCTGACGAGGGCGGAGGGGTCTGTCAGACTCTGACTAACTAAAACCGCCCCGGTGTTCCGTCCCACACTTGCACCGGGGAGCACAGGATCTGAGGCCCTAGTGTGAGTTTCATTTAACCATCTCGATCAAACGCACTGAGCGCGTTCGGCGTTCTGATTGGTCCTTCACCAATCCAGGGCCAATCGGAGCGCCGAACGCGCTCACTGAGTTTGATCGAGATGGTTAAATGAAAATCATACTAGGGCCTTCTGATGCGACTTCCGCGATCCCCGGCTAGTGCCGGCCCGCCTCTGTAGGCCACCTAGCGTTAGACGGTGAGGGGCGGGGATGGAGTGAGGTGTTAAACTCCCCCCTTTACGTCATAGAGAGGCACGCGTGGAAAACTACGCACTGCCATCTCGGGACCTAAGGAATAGGGGTCGATAGACTTCCCCAGATCCGTCGCCCCTCGACCCATTTAGGGGGGGCTGGAAGAGGCCATTGTCTGCCCTCCGCCGACGCCCGGTGCTTCTGCTGCGGATCGGGTTAGCGGAATTGACCTCCCGCTCCCTTTCCGCAGCCTACTTCTGGGAAATGACTGTTTCGCACCCCTTGCCCCAACTCCTGTACGTTGCAGGACGTAGCACCGATCACATTAAAATTATTACACTTATTTCACGGTTTGGAGTTTACAGCCAAGCGCCTGTCATTATACTCCGTCTTTTCGAAACGAAAAACCCTATTCTAATTAATTTAAAAGCTAATTCTTAAAATGTTCGACTGTGATTAAAGTTATTTTATCGCCAACCTATAAGGTCAGCATTTGCAGACAACGTTTTAAAGTACCTACTGCTGTAGGAAAAAAACATTGCGAGGAATCTGACACGTCCTGAAACCGAAAAAAAAAAGAAACCATGCGGCATCCACCAACGGCACCAACCCGCACTGGGGTCGCGTGATGGATTTCCTCTCAGTCTCTCTCACAAAGAGGATGGGATACAAATTTAGTTGTAGAGACAGCATTCGTTGACCTTTTCGACATTTCCTGCCCTCGCTGATACTGATTCTACACTGATCTCGTTCCGAATAAACATTTTGAACGGGAAATTTTTCCACTTCTGGATGTTTTTGCATAAGATTTGTATGTAGCATCCACACTACGTAATCCAAATTCAAGGGTGGAGTTGAATGTGTAACGTTATTCATAGACTCGTACTCGTACGTTGCGTAGTTGTGTATGTACGTCGATGCGATGTTTACAGTTGAGTCGCAGAATATAATCACATGATGTAGTGGTCTGTTATTCATGCGGGACGACCGTTTACACAACGTGCAAATGTGATCCACACCATGTGCGCCATCTACCTTACTATATAGTACATCGTTAAGAGTAGTGTAACGTGTTTGGAACATAGATAGTCTTTTATTCTAAACCTTGAATGCACCTACTGCAGCCGTAGCTTATACTGCGTAGCACGTAGCACGTGGCTAATTTTGCATACCTAAGTATAAAATTTAAAAAAATGTTAGGTTGATGGATGGCGCACATGGTTTGAACCATGTGCGCATGTGTTGATGGATATCAAGCCACCGTTTTTTTTTTTGCGTGGGAAATCATCAAATAACTTCTCCCGCTCTGGGCGGAGCGGGAGGGCGTGTCAGACTTTTACTGACTAAAACCCACCCGTGTTCCCTCAGTTGCCTGTGTGCCAGGGGCCGCGGTATCTCTTTCGAACAACTCGCACGCCTGACTGCATAGTATCGTTAAAGAATAGTGCAACGTGTTTGGAACTTATATGGTCTTTAATCCACTGACTGCAACCGTGACTTATTATGCATACTGCGTGACACGTGGCAGTCAAAGTATAACTTTTTTTGATGCTGTGGGGGAAATTTGCGATGACAAACATCCCAAAACTACGTCGAATTACTTATTTTTCCTTTCTATGCCTGTTTTAAAAAGGTGTTCTGATGAAAAACCCATCATAGATGACGAAAAATTCAGGCTCCATTATTCATGCACGACGAGCGTTTAGACAACGTGCAAATGTGATCAACACCACACCATGTGCGGCCATCTATCATGCCACCTGACTGCATAGTACACCGTTAAGAGTAGTGCAACGTGTTTGGAACTTAGATGGTCTTTTAATTCTAAACCTTGAATGCACCTACTGCAGCCGTGGCTTATACTGCGGTACACCTATATAGGTATACAATTATCCTTGACTCTGTGAGGGAATTTTTTGATGCGAACATTCCCAAACTACGTCTTAAAGGTGAAAACCCATCCATATATTTATGGGTTTTTAATGAACACACCTCAGTATTCGGTCTCTAATAGCTCAAAAGACCAAATTCTAGTCTGCTATAAGCTAAGCAAAATGAAAGTCCTCGATATATGCTTAGATTTGCCGACGGTCGAATCAATTTAGTGGTGATTCTATCATTCGCCGCTTCATCTTCAGCCTTTTCCTAAGTATATTGGGGGTCGGCTTCCAGTCTTATTTGATGCAGCTGAATACCAGTATGTTACATAAAGCGACTCCACGATCCAGTTACTAGGTAATACGATACCCTTTAGTAAGACTGGTTGTCAGACTGACAAAAATCTACGAATGACAGCCGAGATCACGGGCTTTTCCAGGCACGGACGGATATACATATAAAGATGGTCAGCCATCCACAGACAAACCGCGCCAATCGTAGCTTAATCGGCTGTTATTTCTTAGCCACAATCCCCTCACTTGGTACTTTCACACACTTCAGCCGAAAGACGTCTACTGCTGGACATAGACCTCCCCCAAAAGGGGGGGCTTTGCCATAATCGCCACGCTTAGCAGGCGGGTGGGCGATCGCAGTATAGTGGTAAAATGCATAGAGAACGCTGCTGCCCATTGTCTAGTAAGTCCCTTAGTCGCCTTCTACGACACACACGGGAAGAAATGGGATGGTGCTATTCTTTTACGTCCGGCAACACACGGCGCTACTTTAATAGACTTATGATAAATCTAATAATCAGCCAAAACTTGTATTTGTTAAAACATTGTTCTGTAAACATGATCCCGATTACGTAATAATAACTTTCCCTAGCATTTGCGAAATCGATACTTATTCATCAAGGTAAAACTTTTATGATTACATTGCGTTTATTTCATCAAATTGTTTTCTGCCTTGTTGGGAGTTTCGAGACCTTTCGACGCGGATTATTACTAGAGAGTCGTATTAAATACTCCTCTACTATATTATTTTAAGATAGCGCTGTATTTTTAGGGGTCCGGATGGACAAAAGGTTGGCCAACCAAGTTGTAGGCTTAGCACGAGCACTGATTTGTCGATGGAAGAATAGACATGCCAAATGATGTACAATAGGAAAAGATAGCTATGTTTTTCTATTCATTATCACAGATAAGCTTTCTAAACGAATCATAATTTTGTAAATAATCGTATATACTTTGTGGCCGTTGAGTAAAAAGTTTGTTGTCAGTGTAATTTTTACAGTTTGGGAAGAATTATTCTTCTGAAATAGTCTACATTTATAAGGACCTAGACAAAGATCGTTAGAAACGAAAGACAAAATGACAGATTGTAGAAAAATATCTACGGTGCAATGTCAAAAATGGAGAAACGAAATGCCACTTTGTATTGAAAAAGCATTGTCTATTCTTCGTAGAAATAGAAATCGTCATGCTAAGCCTGCTGTACAAGATATCGAAACAACCAAAAAGGGCGTTCTTTAGTTTTTTTTTTACTGCCTCGTTGATCTAATTGTCGCATGTGCTACTTCTGAGCATGAGGGGTTCCCAGTTCGGGCAGTGTAGTAGGGCTTTTCTATCTGGAATTTCTCATTAGCAGTCTGAAGTCTAGATTTATGCCCGGTTGATGGCAATGGGCTTGCTCTATTGCTTGGGACTTAAACATAACTTGCGAAATGTGGGTGTACTATTGGTTCACCTCTGCCCAACTCTTCGGGGAAACAAGGCGCGGTGTTATGTTATTTTTGAGTTATGAATATTTGAAAATTGAAGAAATAGACATTTTAGATATTTCGTTTATTTGGTGCATACAAAAGACATAACACAACAAACAAAGCACGATGAGATTGAAACGAATTACATAAAAAGAACAAGGTGCCAATACATGAAGAAAAAAATAATAATGACATGTATAGTGATGATACTTTAGGCTATGACACAATTTAACATTCAAATGAAATACCGTGCGGTGGGGTGCAAAAGTGAGGTGACATTCGTCATGTCATAGATCTCAAACATTCTTATAAAATCTTGTCGGTTTCAAGCGTTCTTCTATTGCATGAATAATAAATACTTTTTTTTTGTAATGTGCTTTCATCCGGAATGTTAATCCAGTTTCTTATTCTAGTTGGAACACAACAGATTATGGTAGAACACTTAGTTTGTTTTATAGTAAGTTACCGTTGAATATTAATTCCGCATCGAGTTTCGTCTGCACGCACGAACAACTTCCATCGTTCCTATTTAATCCGCCCGTCATGTGCGAGTTCGCGATGTTCTGACCGGCGACATGCTCATAATGCTCATACATTTCCAACTTTATAATAATATTTGTTATTCTTAGTCAGGCGTTGACGTTTGCTGGCTTATCAGCATTGTCACAACTCAAATTATTAAAACGGCTTAAGTAAACTTTTGAATTTAAAACGTAGTTTTTATAACCTTTTATTTCGGAAAGCTTTAAATTAGCTCTTTTAACATTTTTGTTTGGATACACAGGATTATCTTTGTACCTAAACAGAACGTTGCTAGAGCCCCACATATTGTTACGTAAATCCAGGCACGCTGCCAATCGAGTAAACGGTTTTATTGAAAGACAGAGCCAGTTGATTTACCGCACATAACTGATTTACAATCAGTACAACGATGTTAATGTCTTGTGCATGATAAACTACAGTTTTTAATGTACGCTGTTCTATCGCGTATGTTTCATAGGAATCGATTTACGATTCTGTGTCGAATTGTGTAAACAGAGCTAACATTTAATTGTTATTAACGATCTGACGTTGGACAGGTTTAAAAACATCCTTTTTAAAGGCCCTGTTGTGGGAAAATAAGTCTTGTGTTTATGATGGATGGGTTTTTTTTAATGTTTTGGGTGGGAAATCATCAAATGACCGTTCCCGCTCTGGGTGGAGCGGCACTGCGTGTCAGACTTTTACTGACTAAAACCCATCCATGTTCCCTCAGTTGCCTATGTGCCAGGGGCCGCGGTATCTCTTTCAAATAACCCGCACCTCTGGCAGGCATCGGCCCTTCCGGGCCTTATCAGTTGGTGCGGACATCTCTTTGAGGCGCACGTGGAACACAACGCGCCGTCGACCCGGGCTTGGTCCTTACCGGACAGCGAGTTACCCATTACTCACCGTCCGCAAGCCCGCGCCTACGGTGGCCGGGAATCAATCTGGGATTCCCGACGCTCAGGGTGTCTCCTGCGGAGGCTACGGCCGTGAGGGCGCATGTACTGCCTCTCCCTCGCATGCGCTGCCTCCCTCTTTGCGAGAATCACTGCTTCGCTGAAGGATAATGGATAGGTGGGCATCTATCCCCACAAGCGAACAAACTACGCATAACACTGACGTCACGCAAAATCCTGCATCGCGCAAGCAGAGTTTACCGTGCGATTACCAGACGCAACACCAGTCTGGTCGGAGGATTCTCCCCTTCCTATATAGGATGTGTAAACTTTACACTCCGTTCCTCATACCTCTATAGGTGTACAAATGAATAGTTATCGGTAATTCTCTTTCGTGTTCTAAATTGGTCCTTTGAATATACAGCTACCTATCTAACTTTTTACCTACTCATTGGCACATGATTGGTTCTCCAACCCTAACGGAATAGCTATGTACTATATTTCAAATATGAAAGCTCCATAAAACTTTCCATTACAGTATGAGAATGTATGTATTTTTATTACCACTATGGTTATATAACGGAAAAGCTTTCAGCGCGCATCATCCGTGGCACAATAAGGCTAAGTTCAGATGTCAAGCGGAGTGGCAGGAACGAGCGTGGACTGTGACAACGCTACGTTTGCGAAATGCACCACAATATTACATTTCAGCCGGATTTTAGCGAATTAATGTGATGTTCTACGGCATGAAACATAAATGTGTGGTCAAATGTAAGAGGCCGTATACGATTTTTTTCCGATTTCGCTGATTTACGTGACTCCATAGACTTGGTTTTACAGGTAAAATACGGTACTTCTATAAATAAGTTTTAATGCACAACATTAGCGATAACCAAGTAAATTAGCAAAATCGACAAAATTTCGTATACGGCCCCTTAAAAGGGTGTGGTACAGTACAGACCATCAAGTTGAGCAACTTTCCCAAAAGGATTGACATCCTTATTGCGAAAAAAATATCAACTGCCCCATACAAAACTTCAGTACCTACCTAGTTCATTCAATTGTATGGGATGGCTGTTGATTATTTGCGCGATGTTGCTCCCAGATAAGTACTATACCCAGTCAGGGTCAGCTAAACACTCCTAAATTTGACCACATCTTTCTAGTATTTTCACTTAAAGCGTCTATCACTTGAGAGTGTATCTCAAAATGAAATGACTTGAAAAATTTATAAAAAAGCAAGCTTTTAATATTACTTGTTAGATAAAACGAACTAAAAAGTTAAAAATAATTTAATCTCAATTATTTAAATAAAAGCGTGTTATATTTTGATGGCAGGAGAAATAAAGATCAATTATTAGCATGTTGCACCTATTTCTAACCGTCAATATGTAACACGCTTTTATTAAAATAATTGAGATTAAATTATTTTAACTTTTAATTCGTTTTATTAACAAGAAATAATAAAAGCTTTTTTATACCAAGTTTTTTTTTTCTTTTAACTACTTAAATTTTTTACTTTTTAATATATAAATATTAAAAAGTAAAAAATTTAGATGCGGGATTGACTACGGCGGCGTAGTTCGTAGCAGCGTTTTTCCGTTATATAGCTCGTAGAACCCACACATGTGTGTTGTTTTGGGGACTTAAGTTGAAGGGACTTAAGTGTTATGTATTTATGGCCACCTTCCAGCTCCAGCATCAGAGCCTGGTTGCCATATAGGATCAAAGTACTTGTCAATACGAATCAAACGAGCCCAAACTCGATGGGATTGTGTCGTTTTATTGCGGAGTTCCTATAGCCACCTTCCAGCTCCAGCTTCAGCACGATCAGTTAAAGACATTTGCTTCAAAATTGGGTTGCAACTTGCAAGAGTCCACCTGAACAAACATAGTTTCATTACAAGCTCGTAAAAATGTATAAAATCTGTCAGTTTGAATCGTAATTAATGATTGAGCGATGAGCAACGTTCTAGAACACGGGCCTAAAACTTTGTTAGGAAAGTTTATCTTAGTATTTCTGGTTAAGACTGAAATCCACGTGCCTAAACACAGACGGAGCCTTAGAAACGTAAATACGAGCTACTTGACGACAAGAAATTGGTAGTAGGTACCTACCAATATTTAGAATAGAATAGAAAACTTTTATTTCAGACCGGAGTCTATAGGGTTAGTAACAATGTTACAAAATCAAAAGTCATTTATTCAAACTAGGCTGAGAGTCAGCACTTTTTGAACGTCAAAATTTAGACATAAGACAGTCCCCCAAAACGCCCGCCCTTCACCACTTCCTAGTGCTTTAGCTGGGAAGAAGAAGTGGCGCAACAAACTCCCCAGCAGCATAGCTGTCTGTTATGTTGGAAGAACTTGATTCCATACAATAATAGCATATAATTAACATTCAACAATAAATGAATATTTAATTAATAAAAATTTAAAAAAATGGTATATGCATTCAAGTTAAATAAACAATGAAATGAAGTAATTCATATGACCTGTCAGTAGTTAAGCTAATTCTGGTGAAAGAACACAAACGTACAGGTTACAGAAACAAGGTTACAGAAACAGATTGACATAAACAATTAAAACTCAGCGCGTAGCTGTATCCAAAAACTCAGCGCGTAGCTGTATCCAAAAACTCAGCGCGTAGCTGTATCCAAAAACTCAGCATGTAGCTGTATCCACCACCGCAACATCGGGTCATCCCACCGATCTGAGAATACACTGAAAATTCTCGTACTTGTTGGTGCTGCCACGAACACGCGTCATCAGGCATGCACATCTATTCTTATTAATGGCGTCAAAACCATTAGGTAATATTAATATCTACAAAAATCCCTTACTTTTTGAACCAAGGAAAAGCTAGTTTCAGTATTCTAGAACAGTCTTATTTACTTATCATTATTTCCAGCCGGATAAATCTAAAAGTTGTTTTCAAGGTTCAGCTTTCAGTAATGACTGCCTGAAGCTACGTAAATTGAAGACCTACATAGCTTTTTTCAAAGTAATCGATATGACTCCAATACCGCAAATACATCGCTAGATAACGGTCGCTCATAAAATGCGAAATCAGTTATCGATTATCGATAATACCAAGTTTTATTGTTTGTTATACCATCAACAGTGAAAATTTTAAGCTCACCCAATCAGTATCGAATCCGATAGCCAGTTATTAGTGTTTAATTGAATTTCACTGGTCGAATCAATTAATTAGTTCAGTCAGAGGTCTGCGGGAATCGAATCGGTCGAAACGGCACTATTATCGATATGGAATTGTGGTATCTGTTGGTTATTGGCTCTTTTGTGGGTGATATAACTGCCGCGATTTACGAGATATAATAGGTCGGAACTTTTAACCCAGACAGGCGATTTTCTTTGTGTAAATAATTTAATGACCACTGCTCTCAAAACGGTGAAGGAAAACATCGTGAGGAAACCGGCATGTCCTAGACCAAAAAATTCGAAGACATGTGACATCTACCAACCCGCACTGGGCCCGATTAGTGGATTACGACCCGGTCCGTCTCACAGAGAGGAGGCCTGTCCCAGCCGTGGGAACATTATAGGCTGATTATGTGTGGGTGATATATTTGATTAAGTCATCTGATTGGCTTTTAAATATCTGCTTGTGAACAGACCTGCCGGGTAATTTCGTATCACACTTACAATGGTACTTAATGCTTTTCATTTTGACGATTTTTTTTTTTGGTTGGGAAGTCATCAAATAGTTTCTCCCGCTCTGGGTGGAGCGGGAGGGCGTGTCAGAGTTTTAGTGACTAAAAACCCACCCGTGTTCCTTCAGTTGCCTGTGTGCCAGGGGCTACGGTATCTCTTTCGAACAACTCGCACCCCTGGCAGGTATCGGCCCTTGCGAACCCCACCAGTTGGTGCTGACATGTCTTTGAGGCGCGCGTGGAACACAACGCGCTGTCGCGTTTACCCGGGCTTGGTCCTTACCTTACCGGGCAGCGAGCTACCCATTACTTCATTTTGACGGTTAAACAACATTAATTATTGCGTTACTGTCGAGCAGACGAATGTATCAAACATATGCAAATGAATTTCCTTCAAAAACCTTCGGATTGTGAAAGTAAGTACCTATGTATGTAACGCAGTTGGAGTTTCAGGTGAGCCGTGAGAAACATAGATCGATCGTGTTCGTGGCATAATAATTGCTAAGTAACAAAATACTATGTCAATTTTACCCGTCTACGTCAAAGCAAAAAGTATGGTTATGATTTTGATTGGTATGTATGTATATGGGTATGTATGTATGTTCATCTGCCTTCATAACTTCTAAACTACTCATCATAATTTGACGAATGAGGTGTCGTGGGAAGCACCTAAACAATACATTCTACCAGTAGTAGTAAGCGATCACAAGCTTTAGGGCAGTGGCATACGACCATGGCTTTCATATGAGAATATTTTCCTGTTTAATAATTTTTACAGCGTGATTTTTCTTGTCACAATTCCAAAGCCCTTTGCGCTATTGTAAAAAAACACGTCTGACTATTATCATTTTCCTGAAAACATACAGCATTTATCAGATAAAGCCACGGGAACCTGGATAAAAATTATTCTATATGTTAATGCAGGTTACAAATTATCTGTGTGCCAAATTTCATCGAAATCCGTTCAGCCGTTGATGCGTGATTTAGTAACAAACATCACAACACAACACAACAATAGTAGGATAAATCCAAATGTTATATCAAGTCGTAATAAAAATTGTACAAAGCAGGGGTGGGTCGCTAGTTGGCTATAAGTTTATTAAATAAATAACAAATTCCTGTACACCTACCGCATTATCGTAATGTGTGGGCGTCCCACATATCAGCGTTATCTCTCCAATTAATTAGGAATGTAGGTGTAAAATTATTGACTCACAATGGCGCTCTTCACCACCTACATTGTGTAGTTACACGGACACCGCTCAGATCTCCTTGGGAGATATGGGAACCTGGTACATGAAGGTTTACCTACCTTCATGTACCAGGTACACAATACATGAATGAACATACAAGGGCTATTGGAACCAAGCACGTTATCCTACAATCCTACTGATATTATAAATGTGAAAGTTCGGATGTATGTTACTCAAAAACAGCTGAACGGATTTGGATGAAATTTAGCACACCGATAGTTAATAAACCTGGATTAACACATGTGATAGGTACTTTTAGTCATGGCAGTACGTTCTCTTGACGCGACTCAATATCAAAGTCATTTATTGAAACTAGGCTGAGAGTCAGCACTTTTTGAACGTCAAAATTACATAAGACAGTCCCCCCAAAACGCCCGCCCTTCGACACTTCCTAGTGCTTTAGGTGGGAAGAAGAAGTGGCGTAACAAACAATTTCTATGAAAACTTTGTGGAAATTGTTCTAAGAGTGTCGCGTCGCGCTTGTTTGAAGAAGCCCGCGATTTTATTACGTCCGTAGGCACGTGTACTAACATCTCTACCTCTTAATAAATAAATGAAGTCGTTTACTTGCGTTCATCGTGTCGTCGAGCACGGAGTCCCAGAGGACATGAACCAACGATCCACCCTGCAAACCTTTCAGAGGAAAACACTGAACAAAAACAAACTGATAAGCAATATTTTTAAGTGCGGAAAATGTACATAATTTATGAACGTCACAACTGTAATTAAATTAGTATTATTATTTTAAATTAAAAATAATTAACTCCATAAAATTGTTTTCACACTTTATTATGATTTATGTGAAAAAACATACCTACATGAAAAAACAACCGACTTCCAACAAAACACTACTAAGTGAAAATGTTTTTGTTTACTTAAAAAAACTTTAATTTGCTTCTCCTTTCCGACACAAAATTTATTATAACATCATCAACATAAACAAAGTGGAAAAAATACGTATTATTGAAGCTAACTCAAAAACCACTAATCAGAACTTGACCAAAATTTTATGGGACCACTCGGTAAGTACCAAAGTCTATATCATAAACCTATCCTTTCTAACCAAAGATTTTTTTCAAATCGGTTTATAAGTGATCTATCACTTGTTTGTTCTGAGATAACAAACATTGCCCAACCATCCTACTTATTACATACTACTATCCTCTTAAAATGCATGTACATGCTCCCTCACGTGCGCCGCCTCCCTCTTTGCGAGCATAACTGCTTCGCTGAAGGAGGCGACTGCTAGCCATGCACTCTCGTTCCGTACCATGGCCTGGACCAGGGTCGGACGCGAGAGATCGCCGATCACCTCCACGAGGACACGGCGGTGCTCCGCCCAAGCCGGGCAGACCTCCACCGTATGCTCCACCGTATCCTCAGGGCGATCTTCGCAATGGAAACACCCGGGCGTTTCCTCCCGCCCTATCAGAAACAGTAACCTCCCGCAACAGCCATGTCCGGTGAGGACCTGTGTCAGGCGGAAGATGAGGACGCCAAACCGCCTCTCAAGCCACTCCTCAAAAAGGGGACTTACCGCCGCAATCGTGGCGTGCCCAGCACTGGGTTGCGACAATCGCACCTTCCACGTCGCCATGAGATCCTGCCGGAGGTCTGTCCGCCGTGCCGCGATTTCCCGCGGCAGCGGAGTTACGCCCCGGCGTTTGGCCTCCTCGCGCCACTCCCAAGGGCGCGCGAGGACCTTTGCCTCCAGATCCCATGGCGGCAATCCGGCAAGGAGGCCCGCCGCCTCACCGGAGATCGTGCGGCACCCCGGAAAGTTTGTATGTTTGGATGTTTGTTACTCAATCACACAAAAAACGGCATCCAGATAGATTATAACCTAGATTAATAGCCTGGATAGGATACTTTTTAACCCGGTAGTACATTCCCGTGAGATAATTTTCGACGTCCACGCGGGCGAAGCCGCTGGCAAAACTACTGCTCGTATACCTCTCGTGCAGTTTTGAGATTTATTGAGCTAACTCACGAAGCGAGATGTGGTGACCTCGGGGTGAATGCAACTTTGTCTACTAACTTGTCAAAGTTTAACAAACCAATATGATATAACATATGGAACGGATATCAAAGTAGGAAGTGGGGCGGTTGTTATCGTAGCTCGTGCTTGCAAATTATAATATACTAGCGGCCCGTCCCGGCTTCGCACGGGTGGGGTCCCTATTTTTTTCTAATAATAACTATAGCTTACTCAGGGATAACGTAACATTTTAATGGTGAAAGAATTTATGAAATCGGTCCAGTAGTTTTTCAGTTTATTCGATACAAACATACAAATCTTTCATCTTTATAATATTAAGTATAGATATAGACTAGCTGCTGTTCCCTAGCATCCTAGGGAACCTGCTAAATGTACCATCCCGAATACTGGCGATCTACCACTTTTCAAGCTTAATGGAATTAGGTATAAGGGTGAAAAGTGATCCATCGGTATATTTCGCGGTTGTACCTGGATAAAAGCAATCCTCTATCTATACCATCTTAGATATTAATCCGTATGGTCCTCATATGGCCTGACCAAGTTTGTGTCTGGACTCGACACGAGACAGTGACCCCTGAGTAGGTTCTGGTCTTTCTTCTCAGGACTAGTCAGATGCCAAATACGATAAGTTATTTTTGACGAGTAAAAGTGTTTTTTCGAGCCAATTTACATAAATCATCTGCCTAGCCATTTCCCAGCTATGTTGGGATCAGCTTCCAGTCTAACCGAATGCAGCTGAATACCAGTATTTTACATGGAGCGACTGCCTATCTGACCTCCACGACCCAGTTATTGGGGTAATACTGCTGGCGCTGGCAGGTTCTAACATGCTGCTACGTCCTGCAATACCGACGACGCTGCTATACGTGTCCCGATTGCACCACTCTACGAAGACTGAGGACATCGTAGAGTATATACGGATGAAGACCAATTGGACCTTGAGGGTGGAGAAGTTGGAAGCGCGTCATAACACCAACTTCAAGTCGTTCGTGGTGCGCGTTCCGACTCACCATTTGGTGACCTTCCTCAAGGAAGAGTTTTGGCCGAAAGGTGTGCTGTATCGGCGTTTCCGCGGCCAGCTACGCGACACCTCGCAGCGTAACACGACGCCGTCACTTCGTGTGCAGTAGTTTTAAAATGTCTTTAAAAAATATGTATTATTTTATAGTTACTGTTTTTATACTTATAATATGTGTATTGTGTTTTATGGGCCTTAGTTGCCTGAAATAAATAAATAAATAAATACGATATCCCTTGGTAAGACTGGCTGCCAGACTTTCAGATTTCTGACGAACCATAACGACTGCATGTTAAACATTACAGAATGGCAGCCGACCAACAGCTTAACGTGCTTTCCGAGGCACGACGGGGTCTTAGTATGTAAAGATGGTCACCCATCCACGGACCAACCGCGGCAAGCGTAGCTTAACCTGATCAATAGGACCTTGCGGCTGTATTTACTTAGTCACACGATAAATTACAGAAATAAATATATTATTAATCATATTTTAGTCCTACATGTGCGTCAAATTACATGTAAATCCGTTTAGCCGTTACAGCGGGATGGAGGAACATACATACGAGCTCACAGCGTCACAGACACGCAAACTTGCGCATTTATTATACGTGTAGGGTAAGATAACAGAATTTGCATTTAAGGCTCTTAAGACGGGAGTGGAGAGGGATTGCCTCGCTGATGAGGCAAAAACGATACTCCTTGACCTTTTCACGCTTGGTCATCTAACTGGAGACTTATAGGATGTTCACGTGACCTAATTACGTTGAAGATTTTTCGAGAAGCACTGAAAAATGTAGATATCACAACATAACAGGTTAGGTAGAGGTCACGAGCATTAATATGTATACACATAGCTAAATTCAAAAGCGATTTTCTTTTAAATAACGATTGCAACCTTGATATAACCTCGGTATTTCATTATAGTCCAAAATATTATTTACATAATAACAAAAAAAAAACAGAGAAAAACACTTTTAAAAGTTGGTAAGCGTATACTTATTAGTGCTCGTGACTATCTATACTCCATAGGTTTAGGTAGTTAAATAAATGTAAACAAATCGTAAAAAGGGTTTTTTTTTAGTTGACACTTTCTTTGTATCAAAGTCATATTTATTTTTGATTTATACGATAGTTTCCTCTTTTATTAATAAATAGTATACTTTATCATTTATTCTTAAACTACTTTTCCTAGACGTAACTTCTTGAGCACGATTTTTTTTGTTAGATTAATTACAAAAATATAATATTTTGTAATCTGCCTATTGTAAAGAGCCCAAAATGACAGGTTCCCTAAACCTTTTAGAAAATATAACGAATTTGCTAAATTGAAAAGTACCTGTGTGTGATGTAGTATGGCAACTCAAGTGGCAGGTATTACGTTTAGTCGGTTAACCAGACTTTGACAGCGCTCTCAACAATCGACATTTACGATTTTGCGAGTGCGTTTCGATTTTGTTAAATTGTGTTATTATAGCTAGGAAAATAATTGATGATACAACGGAACGATTTATTATTAATGTGACAGATAGTTCATCAGATTCTGATTCAGATTTCGAATAGAGCCTATTATTAAATGACTGTAAATAATATGATCTTAACATTTGAAATAAAAGGTTTCGCATCTATGAGTCACGTGGTTTTTTTTTGTTTACCTTTATTTAACTACCTAAACCTATGGAGTATGGGTATAGCATTTCATTGCTTTACGTATCACCAGTTATGTTTAAGTCCCATGTTGTAGGGGTCGAGCCTATTGTCATCAACCGATCATAAATCCATGCGGAATCGAACCCAGCACCTCATGCCCAGCTGTAGCGCTTGCCATTACTAGACCAACAAGGTAGTCCAGTACTGCAAAACCTGGTAACAAAAGTAGTCAGTAAAATATAGAGTGCCCTAAACCAACAATTCGGAATCAACTTTAAAGTAATTTTTAATTAGGCAGTTGATTTTAACATACAGTTGAAATCGTAAATACGAGCTGATGTCAATAATACCTCGAATTTGGTACATTTTTAGTCCCGCTTTTCGTGGTTTGCCAAAATATTCTGTAAAGGCTCGTGCAGACTAGCGCGACGCTACGGTCGCGTCGCGACACTCGTAGAACAATCTCTATGAAAACTTCATGGAAATTGTTCTACAAGTGTCGCGTCGCGCTGTCGCGTCGCGCCTGTTTGAAGAAGCCTTAAGGCTCGTGCAGACTAGCGCGACGCGACGGTCGCGTCGCGACACTCGTAGAACAATTTCTATGAAAACTTCATGGAAATTGTTCTACAAGTGTCGCGTCGCGCTGTCGCGTCGCGGCTGTTTGAAGAAGCCTTTAATCGTTAAATTAAATTACATCTAGTCTATTTACACAGATGGCTTTTATGTTTTTATAATTTATCCATGTTTCCTTTTGTAAGCAGAATTGCCAATTCACCAACAACAGTTAATATCAGAGGGGAAATTGCGTAACACAGTAAAATGGTGATCGACAGCAATGCCTTTCATTTTGACATTCATTGCGTCATAGGTTTGTAAATTTCGTAGGCTGAACAACGTAAATAGAGGAATGAACGATGCTGAACTGTCAAATTGGAAAGCATTGCGATCGATTGGCTTTTTTTGTGTGTTATATTAACAAAATACCCGTCTATAATGGAGTATATTATCTTTAAGGGTGACCCCCTTAAAGATAATATGCTCCATTATTTTAACTTATTATATATTATCAGCCAAAAGACGTCCACAGCTGGACATAAGCCTCCCCCAAAAGGCGGGGATTTGCCATAATTGCCACGCTTGGCAGGCGGGTTGGCGATCGCAGTATGGTGATAAAATGCATAGAGAACGCTGCTGCCCATTCTCTAGTAAGTCCCTTAGTCGCCTTCTACGACACCCATGGGAAGAAATGGGATGGTACTGTTCTTTTACGTCCGGCACCACACGGAACATAGTTATTATATTTTAACTTACTATTGTATAATTTTCATCAAACAGCTTTCCTGAAAGCCTATTTAGTTTCGCGTAATTAAAATGTAGGTAGGTACTCGTAATCTTAATCATTTAATCACCACTCTCCCCTTTTAACTAGTACTTAGTAGGAAGAGAAAAAATTCCGACGAAATGCCCAGCTTAATTATGCTGAGGCTCAATTAAGATTTAATATTAATTACAGCCGTATCCCAGGCGTGAAGGTTTGGCGGATTACGACCTTATTCAGAAGGGAGTACAATAAAAATTAGAGTGTGTTACGTTGGTATTTTCGCCTTTATTGAGTTACTTGGTAATGCTAAATGGATTTCACGTATACAAAAATTCTTAACACATTCCTGTGAGCCAGCGCTTTTCATACAAGTATTAAATTTTTTCGGGCCTTATCGTCGTCATCATCATCATCATCATCATTTTAGCCGAAAGTCGTCCACTGCTGGACATAGGTCTCCCCCATGCTCCTCCACTTCGACCAGTTCTGTGCTTCCCGCATCCAGCGGATTCCTGCAGCCTTCACAAGGTCATCAGTCGACCTTGTGGGAGGCCTTCTAAATCTACGTCTTGCGGGACGTGGTCGCAACTCCGAACATTTCGGCTCCATCAGCCATCTGTTCTACGAGCAATGCGCCCTGCCCACGTACACTGGGCCTTACATCTATGCTATAAAGGATTTCGACAGATAAGAACCAGATTAAATAAACTCGAGGGCCTGAATTTTTTTGGATAAAAAATATCTTTGTTACCTCAGTTGCTGTTAAGTACTTACAGTATTTTATCACTTATTCCGGTAGATAAAATAACACAAAGCTTTTAGCTTTTATCCCTAATCTGACCTAAAATCCGCACTTAAAACTTGTTACCTATATTTTGGTTTCACAAACTATGTGGATTTTCAACATGAGTTTTCGAAGGTTGTTCCCATTTTCAAACATAACTTTACCTTTTAATATCGTCGAGCCTGTATCAAGTCTGAAATAACCTCAGTTATTATGAAATCTCGCTGAGTACTTAATAATTATGAACACGCATATTTATGATCCGGGCATTAATTCTCACATCTGTTTTAAATATATCAGCTTAATTAAAAAGGTAATATATTTTTAATAACGAAGTAGTCTTGGTATTATGGGATACTCACACAGTACTTACCTACGTGCTTCGTATTTTATCGCTGGTTTATTACCTAGAGAGCTAGAGATTATCAAGGGGTATCGTGTTACCCAGTAACTGGGTTGTGGAAGTCAGATACGCAGGCCCTCCATGTTGGTGATTGGTATTGATCTTGCTGCGTTTTGTTAGACTGGAAAAAGCTACGCAGATGATGATGATGATATTAAGATTAATCGACTTTTAGAAAAAAAATATGCATTGGTGTAATGGTTTGTAAACTACTTCAAACATGGTCCAGCGAAGCGGATACGTAACACACTAACATTTCGAATATGTTTCATTGTGTCAGTTTAACAACATTAATTTCGTTATTTACGTTGATGAGCAGACGAATTTTTCGAACATACGAAGCATTGGATTAGAAAAGCTCAAAGGTTTAATTCAATTAGATAATTTCGGGAAATTACAGTTTACATGAATAAAAATAAAATATTTAAGGTGAATCTAGTCCACATTTTTCCCATACAAATTTCGGGAGTGTATAACTCCACTGTTCGACAATGTACATCAAAAATTAAACATGATATGGTTTTGTCTCATTACTAATATTGTCTGTACGGGAACAGAATACTAAAATAATGAGCCATTAAAAAGTTAGGAGCCAACAAAGATTCGTTTTTCTTGCTAATTTAACCTAACTTTGAGCGTGTTTAAGTAATAAAAAAAGTGTAAAATCTCAAAAACCAAGTCGGAACTGACAAAGCTCAAATATCGAAAAGTTCAATAAACTTAATTGGTCATTGATTAATGCAGTGGTTTTTTCATAAAACCCGATCTATCGAAGGACTGTTCTAAATTTTTTACGCGCCTGTTTTACTATAAATGATCCTGCATCTCACTCAATAACGCTATGCGTGTAGACTAGCTTCTAACTGCTCATCACTGATACTACCTCTGTCGGACACGATGCCTGGTGAGACAGCGTGCTTTTTGGCCAGGCCCATCAGTGAGTTCGAGCCCGCGACTAGGTTTCCCTTAAAGCGTAAACAGTGATTCCCCTTAATGGTCGCATACCGCACGGCACTTAATCGGTAAAGTTAACTACTAAATTGCTTAAGGGCGCTGTCACATTTTTTCTCGAATTTGAGCGTTTGACTCGAGATTCGGTGAGTGATTATGGATTAAATATGAACAAAAAAAAATTAAAAAAATATGTCCTACAAAATTTCATTATTTGTCTAGGGAGCGCTCTAAAAAAATATTTCAATTTGTTTACATAAGTCAGTAAAAACCTTGTCTCGGCAAAGGATGTTTCATAAAATTTTACTTTCGGGCATCTTTTGATGCTTTGTTACATGGAACATATAATAGTTTAGTAATTTATAAAAATGTCTATGGTAGGACTGTACCTTGTTATTTGGAATGCTCAAGGCAATTTTTTATGTTACATTCAGTAATACACCAAAAATAATTCCGTAAAACAGAGAGTTTATGATAATTTTTCGTCTGAAATTACATTTTTTATCTATGTATGTTTAATCGAAATTCAATCAAAAAGTAAGGTAATAACTAAGGGTACTATGTCAGCTTACTTGAAAAAAAAAATCAGTAAATTTTAAAGCAAAATAATATTTTTAAACAATTTTTGTATACAATGCTATAAATCAATATAAATCTCGAGACGCGCGGGCCTTAGCTTTAGTCCGCGCCGAGCGCTTCCTGAGGGAGGGTGTATCGCTCGCTGTTGCCGCTTTGTGCGGTACGTAGTCTCGCCAATTTGCCAAGAATATAGCGTGACCAACACTTCTTAATACAAGTTATATTTTTTTTTGTTACACATTTTGCTTTATTATTCTAGAGCGAATATATTAAAAGAAAATGTAATCTAAAATTTAAATTCAATTCATTATTTTTAACCGACTTCCAAAAGGAGGAGGTTCTCAATTCGTCGGAACCTTTTTTTTTTTTTTTTTATGTATTTTCCCCGATTACTCGAAGACTGGCTGGACCGATTTGGAAATTTTTTTTTTTGTTTGAAAGGGTATACTTCCCAGGTGGTCCCATGATCATCAAGTCAGGATCTGATGATGGGATCCTGGAGAAATAGAGAGAACTCTTCAAATTTCATAGGCACACTTGAAGCAATTTGTGTAGTTTTTGGAAGAGTACTTTCTCGGAGTGGTTCCATTTCAATTTGGTGAAGATCTGATGAAGAACTTCGGAGATAGGCACCGGAACTCCTCAATAAATGATAGCAAATGGACAGGGATTGCTGAAATCTCATGTCTGTCAATTGTTTACACCAGTTAATAACATAACATCACGCCGGTACGCTGTGAAGGGGTAAGCACATGTGAACCACTAAAAAGTGAAAAATAAAAATCTTTTTTCAAAAAAAATAAACAACCGACTTCCAAAAAAACACTAAAAAGTGAAAAATAACTTTAATTTCGGAAGGCGGTGACAAAAAATTAAAATACATATTCATAGTCATCGACTTCCGAAATTAAAGTTATTTTTCACTTTTTAGTGTTTTTTTGGAAGTCGGTTGTTTATTTTTTTTGAAAAAAGATTTTTCAGATTTAGTACAACGTTAGGTATATAGATTCTGCGCCTTTAGTCAAAAGTTTACTGTACTCTTACAATTTAGACCATGTGCCTTCCATCAAACATAGAAAAGAGAACGAGTCAAGACCTTTAACTCAACTTTGCTGTCAAATAAATTTACAAATAGAGAAGTGTGGCCTATTTATAAGTACCTACAGAGCATTACTTTTTAGGAGCTACACCTGATGGAGAATTTGAAGACGGTGTTGTTGAAATTAAGTGCCCCATATCTGCTTTTGAGGTGGATCCTGATCACGGAGTAAATACAAAGAGGAGAGGGCCTAAACAACTGTGCACTGTGATTCTCGACTAAGTCCTGACGTCATCAAGTAGGCGTGGCCTTGTCAGTGTATTGTTGGCGTTCGTCCTGACAAGTAACAAAAACACAGGGCCGTAATGGAATCCAATTATTATACTGAATATCCCGCAGCTGTCTCATAAATGGAAATACTCATAAAAAATACAATCTCCTATAAATTAAATATTCCATCTAAAATAATTTATTAAAAGTACTTTCCCTCCGTGAGACAACTATTATGGTGCATACTAGTTGTCTCACGGAGGGAAAGTAAAAAACAACTACCATACTGTATGGTAGTTGTTGTTTACTTAATTAAAAGTACTTAAAGCCTATCTAGTTTATTTAGTTAAATTTTGTACTAAATGATGTACTAGATTTTTTTCCGAAGATAATCTAAGACAGCAATGTATTACAAAAATTTATATCACTATTTCAATTTAAAAAATACGTACCTAGCTGGTCCGCAAAGTTAATATAAAAAAACGGAGTTAGTAACTTACTCCCTGGTACGAAAATTCTGAGTACGACCCTGTTGCATCCTGCACTTAGTGACATCTAGTGTGAGATACTTACGTCACTACAAAGTAAAATCTACAGAACGAGCGAGTAGTTTTGCCATTGACCGGTAGATGGAAATTAAAGAAGTGGGCGGGATCTAACACCCCCTCACCCCGCAAATTGTCACGCGTTGTTCCTTAGGGAAATCGTATTACACCATCTCCTCTTTGTATTTGCTCCGTGATCCTGATACTGCCATTTTAGAAAAGAAGTTGAAATGCTTCAAAATCCATAACAATGGCGAAGTAATTTTTAGTAAAAATCACGATTACTTAGTATTATCAAATACAAGGCCAACTACACATTGCAAATAAAAATGTTTGCTTATTTGCAGTGTGGACTAGTACTGGATACCCACTAAAATTTTTAAATATTAAATTTATAAAGACGATGATTTCTGGAACCAGAAAATGTTGCCAAAGTTACTTAAGTTTTATGAGGAGTGTGTTCTTCCCGAAATCATAGATTTGAGGAAAGCAAGGTCTATGCCACTTCGGAAAATATTATTTTAAGTTATTTTTACAATTATTATACTTTATTTCCTCAGTCTGGGTTTTTTACACCCGTTGTGACCATCTATAAAATTATATACTATCTCGAACGATACACATTTAAGGATTGCATCACTTTAAATTCGCGGTGAATTCTTTAAATGTGTACATTTCATATAAATTTATTTGGTACCGCTATAAAACAATTACATTAAAAATAAAGGGCATACAACCCCCATACAAGAAACGTAATTGTTTCGGTATATAATATTACCGTGGTACTTTCTTTAGTTACGGACTAAAGTTAGTACCACGGACACCTCGGAAGTCTGACTCGCACTTGGCTGCTTTTTTAACTCATCGTATACATTTCATACTACTATTATCGAAACTGATTACAACTGTTGAAGCAATATCACAATGCATTTATTTCTATAAATAAGTACCACGAATTAAAATTCAAGTACTTTTTGTGCGACACTACTCACTAAATTAGCCGTTCTAGGTGATAACTTCCATCAGTACAAACAAAATTTCACGAACTATAATAAAAGTAATTTAATTTATTTCGAATTCAAAGTGGCAAAAGGTCATGTTGGTTTGTTCCTGGCGTCCGGCGTATAACGGTTTGCATGTGTGCGTAGCGTGCTTCACTAGACGCACACGCGCACATTGGCTGCCGCGCGCCGTCAAAAATACCTAAAACTGAGCACTTTCTTTTTGTAACAGCCCTCTTAAATAGTAAATAATAACATGGTTAAATTTTCCTCGTCCTATTCATGGGCAACAATGGCCGTCGTACGTCAATGAAATGATAATATTCCCTTACATGTGCAAGTGTACGTGATAGACGTACAACTGCAGCGCGTTGATTCATGGTTGGACTATTGAGAAATATACCAGTAGGTTGACGTAAAAATATCGTGGCGGGATTCTATCGCGCACTCAATTTTGGACTCTCGGTGTTGGCTCGGTGCATTGAGAATCCAACAGAGTGCATCTCAGCGCGTCGAAAATACACACTGTTCGATTTTCAACTCTCGACCCTAAGCAGTGCCTTTAAGATCCAGTGCGTGAAAATACCCGCCGCGATTATATTGCGCGCGTGGGAACGTGGGCGGAGTCTGCCTTGTTTCTCCATTGTATAGTCTGTGGTTAAAACGTTTTCCGAATCAATTCCTTCAATACGCGCACAAATAGTTGTTCCTTTGAATAAACCCCACCCTGGCATTTGACAGCCCTACGGTAAAAAAGTCGACTTGGTAAGTTTTCCTTTTATTTCCATTTTGTTTTTGTTACTACAACCTTTCTATTCATGTATAAAACGTACAATTTATACATTCGTTTTAATTTGTCTAAAACGTCCAATATACGGTAAGTAATTGGTTGTAACATTTCTCTGTTATAAGTTATAGCACTCGACAAAATGAAACTCCATAAGGGTTATTGAATTCGGTGTTTTGTTTAATCTATTAGACCATACTCTCTAAGGTAGCAGAACGATGAGTGTGTTAAGTGTTAACCTAGGAAGTTTAAAAAATCGCCTGAAAAATATACAGTTACTTACTATGGATTCAGTAGGTACATGATTCTGAAAGCCCCGATGAAATTTTCGTGGTTTATTAAAAAAAAAAATGCTGTTTTATACATATTAACCACGTAGGTATTGCCTTTTTCTATGAAACAGCAATCTTTTTCTGATAACCGATGAATAATTTTCATGCAACCCGTTGCATAGAAAATTTTCGTCTTTAATCAATTAATCATTCATGGTTTCTGTTGTCGTATTATAATTTTATTAATACCTACTATGCAGTAGGCAGAAAATTATGTAGCAATAATGTATTCCTCAATAATTTTCTGACTATTGTAGAGAATACAGTACATATACCGCTTGCGGTTGCGGTACCTATCTGTTTTTACTTCACTGATTTTAATGGGCTGTTCTGAAAGTATTGATGTGCGCTTCATGGACATATAGCGGACAGATTTCTTGGTCTTTCCCCAGCGCAATGGAATCAAAGCTTTCAAATTATATTGACTTTCAGTATTTTTATCTCACGAAGCGACTCGCGCTTTACTTGTGGTAACCAAATGCGACGAACACGCTAGGAATGAGTGTGAAAACCGCAGGAACTCCCGGTACCGTCGTCGGAGACAATTGCGAAGACGGAAGTGTGTGTGTGCTGACGCTACTGGTCTTCACGCATACATTCACAGCGTGTTTGTACTGTTGGTTACCACAGCAAAAGCGCGCGTTTCTTTTTGAGATAAAAATAGTGTACGCTCAAGCGCGTAAAACGCCTTTTTGATAAGGGTCTGAGCGGTACTCAGACCGTTAAAAGGCCAGGTTAGTTGTGTCAACAAAATATTCCATAGCTGTGTCTGAAAAGAAGAAGTCGAAATGCGCAGGAAAATATCTACCCTGTAAAATCAATCGGTCTAGTGAATACAAACACAAAAATAATATTCAGCTTGTTCTAACTGTTGTAACTACTATGCTCTCGTTTCGTTTGTTTTTATTCGCATAAAATTGCTCTATCCCCGGCTTTATTATTATCTATTTTGCTTGGCCTTTTTATACTTGGAGCATTGTGAAACGAGACGAGAACAGTTGTTATAATTTTATTATTATAAGAACCTGGATTTGTGAAAATAGTTTGTTAGGCTAATATTTTGTTTGATATTAAAAAGTATTTTAACAAAACAATTAGTTGGACGTGAATAAATTGACGTAATTTGGTCTTTTGAAATGAGTTTATTTGATAATGTTTTTAACCGACTTGAAAAAGGAGGAGGTTCTCAATAAAATTGTGGATCGATTTCGAAAATTCTTGACTGTGGGTAATTTTTGCGTCATCATCGATATTACGTATTTACTACACTGTATATTTTGATAGTCTTCTAATACTTCGTGTCACTTGTTGTCTAAATAGCAAGAAGATGTGATATACGAATTAATGTGGGTTAACTACCATAACTAAAAAGCAAAAATAAAAATAAAAACTTTTTATAAAAAATGGGACTGATTTCCATAAAAACACTAATAAGTGAAAAATAACTTTAATTTTAGAAGTCCGTGGCGGAAAACAAAATCATAGATCCAAAGATACTTCCGAATTTATAGTTATTTTTTCCATATTTTTTTTTTGGAAGTCGGTTGTTTTACAGCGAATCAAAACGTACCATCCTCTTTACATAGGGTAGATTTCCAACCGGGATGTAGATTACATAGAGTAGACTTCCAACAGGGTGATAGAGGCCCGGTGGTACTTCATACACTACTACACGAACTCGGCAACATGATTCCCGTTCGCCCAACATCCGAGAGAAATGTCGGGCTCCGGTATTAACTGAAAACACAATGCACAATACTGGAAACGCAATTAAAATCCTCCGTTGGGGTCAAAAGAGGATTTCCATGAGACAATACGGAAATATTCACAACAACGACACGCGTGTGTTGCTATGTTGCTGAAAAATCAACCTAATAACAGCTTTTGCAAGATTGATCAATCCTTCAACTAACTGGAGCTTGTATCTCACGGATTTAAATAAGCATTTTACATTAAATACATCATGGCGTGATGTTATCCCTACTAATATTATAAATGGGACAGATCGTATGTTTAGATGTTTGAGACTCAATCACGAAAAACGGCCGAACGGATTTGGATGAAATTTGGCACACATAGTTAAACCTGGATCAATACAGGATGCTTTTTATCCCGGTCGTACGTTCCCGTGGAATGAATTCCGACCTCCACGCGGGCGAAGCCACTGGCAAAAACGAATGTTATATAAATAATGGTCCTTCTTGTCGTGCTGAAAGTGTTGGTTTTCGTAGACGCTCTACACACACACACACACACACACACACACACCGACAAATGCCTCCAAAACCTTAAATTCTACACATACGTATGTTTCGATAGTAATGCAATAACTTGGACAGGTAATGTAGTTAAGAGTAACCTACATTCTGACGTTAATTAATTATCTCGCTTGCATTACCCGGCTACGTTCCGTAGCGTCCTTAATTACGTAGCGCTACGTCCGTAGAGGCATAGACGCGTAGCACGTATCATTTCTCAGTTTGCTTAGGACATAAATTTATAAGGCTTTGAGAATAAACTTTAGTTTTAGTATTTTTAACAGATTAGTTTTTTTTTTAATGGGGTCTATGATGGATCGGGCGTACCCAGAAAATGCCTGTTCACTCTGTTTTTAAGGTAGACGGGTTAAATGTGGAAGGGAACACAGACGCAGGCAGAGAGTTCAACACTTTGGCTGTGCACATAATAAATGTAGAGGAGTAGCGCTGAGTACGACTGGTCGGGATATCAACCAAGTGCGGATGGTACCCTGCAGTGCGTCTGGTAGTCCGGTAGTAAAAGGGCGATGGTGGGATCAGCTCGTGGAGTTTTTTATAGAAAGAAAATATCTGCGTTAATTCTATAAAAACTATTGTACCTACCCAGACACAAAAACGTGCTACGTATAATTAAAAAAATAAAATAAAAACTCAAAGCTTATTTTCCAAGCTTTAATACAGAATACTCGGAGCGTTTTAGAATAAAACCAAGCAATTAGACTAGAGAATTTGAATGTTATTTAAAAACCAGGGACTTGGCAACTTGACAACTAAGACTAAGAACTTGTTTTAATACTTTATAAGCACTCAGGATTTCTTTCTCCCGAGGGCTAGCTTCCAACGACCACCCTGTTTTTATTCTATTTGTCTCATCTACATAATCGCGACCCTCCTTTATATACCGTACTACAAAAAAATATCTAACCTAATTACACATAAAAAATAAGAAGCATAAAGCTCAAGAAAGTATTACTGAAAAGATTAGAATTCACTTCGAGTTTCCGTAGTAACTCATCACTCTGTGGAGTTTTCTTTAATATTCATCTTTGATATTTCCGCAAATAGAAGCGTTGATGGCGGCTTCCCGTTTGATGGAATGAATAATTGAATGCACATAAATTCCGTGGAAATTAATTTTATTTTATATCTAACTGAACACTTTCTAACATATGATCACCGGAGCAGCCCAGCCAGATAACAGTAATCATAGTTTTTATTAGTGATGTACCGACTAGTCGGGAAAGCCAACTAGTCGGCCATATTTGTAGTCGGCGACTAGTTGGCTAAAACCACCGACTAGTCGGCCCATTTTACTCGTATTAATATGCTTAAAAATTTAAAAGTTTCAGTGCAATCAGGAAATTAGGATACTAAGTAATAGGAACCATTAGTTTGGTCCATTAATTAATTGGACTTAGATCTAGAAATTGAATACCGAAAGTAAAATGAATTAATACTTCTAACAAAAAAGAAGAAACTCTAAAGCAAACAATTGGCAATAAGTAGGTTTGCCATTTTGAACATAGCTAATGTCACCCGAACTCAACCGAAATCAATGATCGTCTTGGCGGACTAGTCGGCCATTTTGCAGCCGACTAGTCGGCTAGTCGGCAGAAAGTCATAGTCGCCCCATTTCTAGTTTTTATATAGGTACATTGTCCATTTTTGCTAATCCATACTTCTCGTGTTGAAATTATTTTGTACTACGCGTGGTGGTCTAAAATTATCCCACGGGAACATACGACCGGGATGAAAAGTATCCTATGTGTTAATCCAGGTTATAAACTAGTGTGCTGAAGCTTATCCAAATCCGTTCAGCCGTTTTTGCGTGATGGAGTATTAAACATCCAAACTTACAAACTTTCACATTCACACTATTAGTAGGACGTTGACGAAGCTCTTCCGTAAATTGAAATATCTAAATATTTACCAAATAAAATAGTAGTACGAGCAACTATCCATGTCTTGCGTGTCCTTAATAGTTTTGGGGAAATTCAAACCGGGTCTCGCCGTTTACCCATGATCCCAAACCATCACCTTAATTAGGAGCGGCCTTTCGACTTGATTCTTTACATTTGTCCAATGTCCGACATTAATTTCACAATATAGAAATATCTACAACACAAACAGCTACCTATGTAATCCATATTTTATAGTTCCCATATTTTTTAACGCTCGTAAAAATAAATCGTTTCAAACATGTTTACGTGTATGTAGGTAACTTGTTGAGGTACTGACAGACCGAACAGATGTTCCGATTAGCGGCAGCACTATGGCGCAGCTTCGTGACGCGTGCACGTCAGACCTAACTGATGGCCTGATTGAAAGATTGCCGATAAGAAACGAGCCTACAGATTTATTGGCGGAAAATTGCATGAGATAGAATCGAAATGTCGGATATATCGGCCTCGTTTAGATTGAAATATCGTGTTACAATAATCGGCATGTGGATTGTTCAGGCAGGAAAGTAGTAATGTGATTATCACTAATAGTGGAAGTTACTGGGATATGGTGAGACAAGTGCCTGGTAGTTAATAGACGTATCATCATCATTTCAGGGGCCTCCCCCAAAAAATGGGGGGTTGGCCATAATAGCCACGTTTGGCAGGCGGGTTGGCGATCACAGTATGGTGGTAAAATGCATAGAGAACGATGCTGCCCATTCTCTAGTAAGTCCCTTAGTCGCCTTCTACGACACCCATGGGAAGAAATGGGATGGTGCTATTCTTTACGTCCGGCACCACACGGAACTAGACACGGGATTAGACGTATAATATTATTTATCTATGCGCATGGATACATATGCTAGCTTTTAACAGCGGCTTCGCCCGCGTGGACGTCGAAAATAATCTCACGGGAACGTACTACCGGGATGAAATGTATTCTATCATCTATGTGTTAATCCAGGTTATAAACTATCTGTGTGCCAAATTTCATCCAAATCCGCTGATCTGCCGTTCTTCGTGATTGAGTAACAAACACCAATTCATACAAACTTTCGCATTTATAATATTACTGTTTTTGCCCGCAGCTCCGCCCGCGTGCATTTCGGTTATCGCGTAAAAAACGTAGCCTATATTCTTCTCCATATCCCACTCTATATCATGACGATCGGTTCAGCGGGTTAGATGTGAAAGCGTAACAGACAGACAGACAGAGTTACTTTCGCGTTTAAAATATTACTAGCTTGCCAGCGGCTTCACCCGCGTGGAGGTCGGTGTATTATACATATAAACCTTCCTCTTGAATCACTCTATCTATTAAAAAAACCCGCATCAAAATCCGTTGCGTAGTTTTAAAGATTTAAGCATACATAGGGATATAGGGACAGAGAAAGCGACTTTGTTTAATACTATGTAGTTAAGTAGGGATTATCAGCAAGCACGGCCCATAAATAGAATCATAAGGATAAATCACTACGTCACTTATCACCAACAATTGATTGCTAATTAAGTAGATTATGATCTATTCCAAAGGAAAGCCACAGGGATTTCCTTAACATTATAGCTCCGTAAATACTTCCAAACTTGGGCACAGCTAAAGGCCAGTTATGTTTACACCGATGTATGACGCGGGATGTTATAGCGCCTCTGACGCTAACCACATCGTTTAACCATAAAGATAATGTAATGTACTAATGATTCATGACGCAAACACATTTATTATTTTACGTACGTACAGCTAATTTTAGGTCAGTCCCGTTTGTATTGACGGCTCATTATATGACAGTTACATTTGGGTTTACTGAATGGCTTTCCTTAAGGGGAACCTAGTAGCGAGCTCGAACTCACTGGTGGGCCTGGCTAAAAAGCGCGCTGTCTCACCAGGCATCATGTCCGACAGAGGTTGTATCAGTGATGAGCAGTTAGACGCTCGTCTACACGCACAACGTTATTGAGTGAGATGCAGGATCATTTATAGTAAAACAGGCGCGTAAAAAATTAAGAAAAGTCCTTCGGAAGATCGGGTTTTATGAAAAAACCACTGCATAAATCAATGAACAATAAAGTTCATTAAAAGTTTTCGATATTTGAGCTTTGTCGGTACCTACTTGGTTTTAGAGATTTTACACGTCTTTTATTACTTAAACACGCCCAAAGTTAGATTAAATTAGCAAGAAACCGAATCTTTGTTGGCTCATAACTTTTTAATGGCTTTTTATTTGAATATTCTGTTTCCGTACAGACAATGTTAATAATGAGACAAAACCATACCATGTTTATTTTTAGATGTACATTGTCGAACAGTGAAGTAATACACTCCCGAAGTTTGTATGGAAAAAATTACGACAAGATTTACCTTAAGGAAAAGTTTCCCTGCCAGGGGTGCGGGTTGTTCGAAAGAGATACCGCGGCCCCTGGCGCACAGGCACCTGAGGGAACACGGGTGGGTTTTAGTCAGTAAAAGTCTGACACGCCCTCCCACTCCACCCAGAGCGGGAGAAGTTATTTGATGATTTCCCACCCAAAAAAAAAAAAAAGGAAAAGTTTCTGTGTTATATAATTATAGCGTATTCAGCATATAATGTTCCCACTGCTGGGGCACAAGCCTCCTCTCAGTGAGAGGTGCGGGTTGGTAGATGTCACATGTTTTCGATTTTTTTTGTTCTAGGACATGTTATGTTACGATGTTTTCTTTCACCGTTTTGAGAGCAGTGGTAATGAAATAATTTACAAAAAGTATAGCTCGTGGCTTCGAACCTACGACCTACAATTAGAAAGTCGCGGCCACTTGGCCACCACTACTCATCACTACATAGTATAAAACAAAGTCGCTTTCTCTGTCCCTATATCCCTATGTATGCTTATTAAATCTTTAAAACTACGCAACGAATTTTGATGCGGGTTTTTTTAATAGATAGAGTGATTCAAGAGGAAGGTTTATATATGTATAATACATCGACCTCCACGCGAGCGAAGCCGCTGGCAAAAGTTAGTTTAATTATATTCTAATGGTACCTATTACGTCAAATCTGGAAATTACCACAAAACAACGCATAATATACCCAAGTAGGGTGGCATAAAAGATTAAACGACAAATGACCTTTTTGTGTGTTTGTCATTACTCATTAGTGTAATAATGGTAAAGCCTGTGATTCCCTCAGGGTTAGGCGGGTGCCATACATTCAATTTTCGCCTCGGATGGTATTAGGTCTTTTTTTCCTTGCGATTATGAGTCTTTTAATTTGAAAACAATAATAGACTAGTATAACTAGGAATTGTGAATATCGATGGCTATAAGAGTATAGGAAGACTTATGAAACGATGGATGGACTGTGTGAATGATGATATGACTTGAAAGGGTGTGAGTACCGAGATGACGACTAATAGAGAAATGATGTTATGACTTGAAAGGGTGTGATTACCGAGATGACGACTAATAGAGAAATGATGTTATGACTTGAAAGGGTGTGATTACCGATTTGACGACTAATAGAGAAATGATGTTATGACTTGAAAGGGTGTGATTACCGAGATGACGACTAATAGAGAAATGATGTTATGACTTGAAAGGGTGTGATTACCGAGATGACGACTAATAGAGAAATGATGTTATGACTTGAAAGGGTGTGATTACCGATTTGACGACTAATAGAGAAATGATGTTATGACTTGAAAGGGTGTGATTACCGAGATGACGACCAATACAGAAATATGGAAGAAAAGGATATGTTGCGTCAACCCCAAAGAAATTGGACCAGGGCAGAATGATGATGATAATGAATTAGAAATACTTAGTGAAATTTTCTAAAGTCGTCAAATGCAAACTCAGGAAGCAGTTTCCCTTAATTAATTAATTAAATATTAAGTTTTACAAGTCAAAGTAGTTTGCCCTAACTAAACTACGTTTCTGTGAACGCCCCATGAAAGTTTATCGAAGAAAGTTTAGGGTTTAATTAATTATTTGTAAATAACAGTTTATGGAGTTTCACTCTGTGCTAACTGCAACCCTTATTACTGTCAGTAGTATTTATTTGTTTACACTTTAATTATACAAAGATATCCATTGCTCATGAACAGGTGCGGCTTGTGGTGACAGGTCGTCTTGCTGACCATAGTTTTGTTATTAGTAGGTAATTAACTGTTTATTCATTTAACTCCGAAGGTCCTACTTTTACATTTGTGACTTCAAGTTACAGCTACATGAATAAATAGGTACAGCATTGCATTCGTAAGGGGGTAGGCCCATATGCCTGGAGACTTATATTTAGGTATTAAGTTCTGTTATCGTTTTTAATTGCTTTTATTTCTGCTTGAGTATATACAACATGTAACGGAAAAGGTATATACATACCAAGGGCACGGCTTCTTTGGATGATATCAAACGATATTGGAAGGGTTTTGTAATCCTATTACTTCATGGTTTGAGAATTTTTAATACGTTGGTACCAGAAAACGAACTTTTCAAATTGAAATAAAAACATCACTCGGAAGAGATTTATCATGATATTGGCATGTAACGTTGAAAGTTATTGACCTACGTAGTGCGGTGACACGTTTGTTATGATTTGAATTTAAGAAACATATGAAACCGAAAATTTGGTATCAATTCTTAGAGTATTTTATTTTGAGCTGATACTATGAATAGTGATTCTATACCAGCTGTTATCTTCAGTGCTTTAGGATAGCAATAGGGTTTCTGTTACATCCTGTATAGTTTTCAAAGCTCAGGAAGCTCAGGGCTTTAGCTGGGAAGAAGAAGTGGCGCAGCAAACTCCCCAGCAGCACAGCTGTCTGTTCAGTTAGAAGAACTTGATTCAATACAATAGTAAGTAATTAACATTACGAATCACAATTTACGTAGCTGTATTTGTCAGTTTGCCGCCAATATGCCAACAAAATATTGAAAACTATACAGGATGTAACAGAAACCCTATTGCTATCCTTAAGCACTGAAAATAACAGCTGGTGTAGAATAGGGAATGGTGAAGGGTGGGGGTTTTGGGGGACTACCTTATGTAATTTTGACGTTGGAAAAGTGCTGACTTTCAGACCAGTTTGAATAAATTACTTTTGATTTTGTTTTTAATCCGTAGTTTTTAAAGCTGAATTAAAACAATGAATTTATGATGAAAGGAATTAAGATGTCACGGATGGTGTGTTAGTTTTCGAGGCATATTCTCTGAATCATGCATTCTCATTAGAAAAGTAACCTTGGAATGTGTATAAATGTGCGAGGAAAATCAACGTAAAACGTCTACCGCAGTCTACGTAAGCCCTCGAGGGCACAATTTACGCAAAACGTGAGAACTCCCGTACTGTTTGAGTAAAACCAAAACAAACACGCCTTCTATAAGCTGACCTCGTTCGCGTTATCCATAGCGTGTTGTGGAACATATGGCACGCTGTATCAGCGGGAACGAAGCGAACGTCCCTATACCTATGTGCTGCAGTAACTATAACGTGCCATCGGGACGTTTTTAAAACTCCTGGAAACCTCAATCAGCCTGCCTAGCCTTTACCCAACTATGTTGGGGTCGGCTGCCAGTCTAAATTTCTAGTAGGATGTAGCTGAATACCAGTAAGTACTTTATATGGCGCGATTGCCTATCTGACCTCCACAACCCAGTTACTTGGTAAAACGATACCCCTGGGGAAGACTGTTTGTCAGACATTTTTGTGTTTCCAAAGATCTACGAATGAAAGCCTGGATTAACGGCCCAAAGTGCTTTTCGAGGCACGGCGGGGTCGCGTAATACAGTAATGGATGGTCAACCATCCACGAACCGACCGCAGAGACGTAGCTTCGATCGACCCGTCCGTCTGTTATTATTAGTCACAAGCCCCTCCCAACCCTAATAAACCCCCATAGATAATGCAATGCGTTATTTGTCTCCTTATTTAATGTTTGGGTCTAATCCTGAACAATAAATCTAACGCTAAATTCATTTCGCCGAAAAAAATACTATATACCTTCGTCCAGCACTGGGTTAATACCCACATTAGGATATAAATAATTAAAATATACTAACACTAGTTTCATAAGTTGTACTGTGGCCCTAGTGTGAGTTTCATTTAACCATCTCGATCAAACGGATCGAGCGCGTTTGGCGCTCCGAAGGTTTGGTGAGGGACCAATTGGAGCGCCGAACGCGCTCACTGCGTTTGATCGAGATGGTTAAATGAAACTCATATTAGGGCCTCTGTACTAACATTATTATCAGTCCGAAATAAAAAGTTTTCATTTTATTAATACGTTTTCAGTTGTCGATCGTTTATCTAAAAGTAATTTATACGAATAACTTTCTTTGAATCAACCACGATAATCTCTTTATCTCCGCCTTTCTGAGAACATGTCTTTTCCTCCTTTTCGACTTCTTATCGTATATTTTTGTAAAGTAAATAAACACATCATCACCCCTGTTTTCTCCAAAAGGTTAGACAGAGGTGCATCTTAAATACACCCACCCGCATTTCGGTTTTGACTGCTGCGTTGGTGTAGTGGTCGCAAGCGCTACTGCTGAAAATGAGGTCCTGGGTTTGATTCCCGAGTCGGGCGTTGAAGTCATTGGGTTTTTCCATATGAAATTTCTCAATGGCAGCCCGGCGGAGTTTGGATTTGTGTCCGGTTGATGGCAATAAGCTCGCCCCCTGTTACATAGGACTAATATAACTGGCGTGATGTGGGTTTTTCTAGAAGTTTCAGCAAATCAAACGATAGATTCGCTTTCTGCCCGTAACATGGACCGTGTGTAGAGGACATTAAACATACGCTCCGCTGTTTTATGACACATTGAACATTTTTAATGATCTCTTGCGATAATAAAAGCTTTTAGTTACTGCCGGTAAATCGTCCAGCATTTTAATGAAAGTTTTTTAATCGATAATATTACGACATGGTGAATTAAGATTCAATCTAAATGAATTGTTAATGATTTTATGAACCATATTATTTTACTACTGCTATTATATTACCAACTATAATATTTTACGTATCTGTATAATATGTTGTAAATCTCATCCTATATTTTATCTAGAATTCTAGATAATGTGAAGAACTAACTATAAATCATCACTACTAAGGTATGATAAAAAAATAATAAAAGAAGATCGTTATCATCTGCCTAGCCTTTTCCCAACTATGTCGGGGTCAGCTTCCAGTCTAATCGGATGCAGCTGAATACTAGTATTTTACACGGAGCGACTAGCGAGCCTATCTGATCTCCACAACCCAGTTAATGGATAATAAGATACCCCTTGGTAAGACTGGTTGTCAGAGTTTCGGGCTTCTGACGACCCGTAACGACTGTCAAAGATCCACGAATGACAGCCGGGACCAACGGTTTAACGCGCTTTCCGAGGCATGGAGGGGTGGGTCTTGGTAGGGAAAGATGGTCACTCATCCACGGACCAACTCCGACAGGCTTAGCTTAGTCTGAGCCACAAGCCCCACAAATAATGAAAGACGATACTAACAGCAAATACTTACGCCAGACCGCCCCTACAAAATCTAGCCGCAAGAATTATATCAAAGACATTATTTTCGTTATTACGCTTCCGTGAAATATGTGGTCACTAAACCTTCAATACAATGTTCTAGTTTTCTTCGATATTACAAAGAATAGAGATAGGAATTATAGTTACCCTTCCAGCGGTACAGGTAGGTGAGCAAAAGATGTAGGTGCGAGTAGTGCGGGGCACATCATCAGTCGTCGGAATGGTCCATTGTACGAGTTCCGGTCGCCGTCGGGCCTACGACAAATTCTCTTATCCGGCTCTAACAATCGAGCATTCTTGTTAGTTTCTATTTCTAGTATTATTTACAGTTTTCTAATAGAATTCAGTAACAATAAAGTAATCAAGAGTATGTACTTACAGTTGAAAAATGTAAAGTTTAGGCCCATTTAGGACCATTTTTACGGGTATACACGTTTCGAAATAGTGACGTGTAGAGGTGCCCGTAAGGCGCGAAGGAGCTGCTCGTAAGGCGCAAAGGAGATGCTCGTAAGGCGGAAAGCAGCTGCTCGTAATGCGAAAAGGAGCTGCTTGTAAATTGGTTAATCTTTCCTCTCTGCATTCTACTTTTTATTCAATGTAAAACCAACTTAACGCCCATTAGAACATTGTTTGTCACCGCAAACTAAGAATACCTACATTAAAACATTCAGCACGCGCTAATCTTAAAACTAATATTGACACTAGAATAGTCAAAGCGTGAGCAAATCCCAAACTAAATTCACAAACCATCCATAAATACCTGATAAGTCTTATCAGTCATTGTCATTTTCTCTTCAATAAAAGGTGTCGACAGCAGAGATAAATAACGTTTAGCTCTTTCAAAAGGTAAAACATAAATCCATGTTACATTTAACGTAATCGGCGAATACAGAAATATGCAAAACAAAAATCTAGAGCCGTGTTTTGATGGTATAACATGGCGTGACGTGTTCAATGACGTCAAACGAAACTGCCTGTTGCACGCTTGCAGGATTACCAATTACTGACGTCCTAAAAACCTAGAATCGCGGACTATTGCAACCGCGAATTCAAATTCTGACGTATGATGAGTTTGCAATTGTGCATTTATAGTAATAACTTTGTAAAATGGAGCAGGGAAAAAGCTGTTTAATTTATAATTTTGACTGGAGAAAATATAACACACCGTCTCCGCGCGATTTCATTAATAGAGTCAGGATATTGTATATTGGTACACACGGCTACACATCAAATTATACGTTTCCAGTTTACGCTGATCTCGCACTGTACGGAAATCCTACACAATGCGAGATTAGCTTATACTGGAAATTATAGTTTGATGTTTAGCCGTGTGTACTATGGGGTGATGCTTATGTCGACTGCCTCGTTGGTCTAGGGATCGCAAACGATACTACTGAGCTTAAGGGGAACCTAGTCGCGGGCTCGAACTCACTGGTGGGCCTGGCTAAAACGCACGCTGTCTCACCAGGCATCGTATCCGACAGAGGTAGTATCAGTGATGAGCAGTTAGAAGCTAGTCGACACGCACAACGTTATTGAGTGAGATGCAGGATCATTTGTCGTAAAACAGGCGCGTAAAAATGAAGAAAAGTCCTTCGTAAGATCGGGTTTTATGTAAAAACCACTGCATCAATCAATGACCAATAAAGTTTATTGAACTTTTCGATATTTGAGCTTTGTCAGTACCGACTTGGTTTTGGTGGAAAATTAGGTTAAATTAGCATGAAAAACGAATCTTTGTTGGCTCCTAACTTTTTAATGGCTTTTTATTTTAGTATTCTATTTCCGAACAGACAATGTTAATAATGAGACAAAACCATACCATGTTTAATTTTTGATGTACATTGTCGAACAGTGGAGTAATACACTCCCAAAGTTTGTATGGGAAAAATGTTGACTAGATTCACCTTAAGGTCCTCGGTTCGGTTCTCAGGTCGGGCAAAGTTATTGGGGTCTTCTATCCAGAATTTCTAAGGTACTCCTTAGAAATTCTGGATAGAAGACCCCAATAACTTTGTCCGGGCTACTGCCCGGAGTCTGGAATTGTGCGCGGTCAATAACAATAGGCTCGACTCCAATAACTGGCGAAATGTGGGTGTACACCGCCCAACCCTACGTTCGCCGAAAGATGTTATGTAGGTATGGGTGATCATCACTTTTAACGGTTTTCTCGCTACCATCGGTATTTACAAAGAAAAGTGTCATATTAGATGAAGCTTTTCACAATTCAGTCAAATAGTAAACGTTGAAAAGGGTTTTTTTTTTTTTTTTTTTTTGTGGGTGGGAAATCATCAAATGACTTCTCCCGCTCTGGTTGGAGCAGGAGGGCGTGTCAGACTTTTACTGACTAAAACCCACCCATGTTCCTTCAGCTGCCCGTATGCCAGGGGCCGCGGTATCTCTTTCGAACAACCCGCACCCCTAGCAGGCATCGGCCCTTGCGGGCCCCACCAGCTGCTGCTGACGTCCTCCTGCGACGGGTCAGTACAGTGGCCCCGCCGCCAACCACTTTTCGGCCGCAGGGGATAGGGAGAGCGGCCAACGCTATACCGACACTCCTCTTCCCCTGCGGCCCCACCGCGTCCGCCATCAAACGGTGGCGGCCCCGTCCAGGCTACGGAAGGGAAGAGCGCTACTCAGAAGTACCGGCACTCCTCCTCCGCCGCAGCCTGTAACCCTCAGCCGCGATGCCTCCCATTCGACATCGCGGCCCGCCTCAGTTGCGATGCACCTCACCGCAACCTACTTTTTGGCCGCTACGTCGTCGGCTTGGAGGCACAAGCCCTGACGAGCGGCCCCACCTTGGGGTTCCTCTTCGCTTCACCGTGGGAGGTGGGACCACGGTTACTGAGCCCCCCCGCAACGACAATACGGGAACCCCACTGGGGGGGACGTTGAAAAGGGTTAGGATTAATTCTAATGTCTAATCCATAACTGTCGTTTCACAAATTCTGTAAAGTGTAGGCAACTGAAATTCCATTAAATCATTTAATGGTAAACGACGGTATAATTGACGGTATTTCCTATTGCTTAATTGCTTGAGTGTGTAAATAAATTATTATCCTATCATTCTGTCAACTAAAATCGCTTAATAATAACAATATCATGAAATAATTATTAATGCCACAGTTTATCGTGGCGTCGTTCAAATTCGGGCGAGCCCGTCACGCTGATTAAGAATTCGCCCCCAATTTTATCGACACACTTTATACCAGATCAATAAGCAATTAAAATCCGTTTAGCAATATATTTCTCAATACAAAGGAAATAAATGGAATCCCTTTTTTATGTAGTGATAAACTGGCTTTAGATTATACAGGATAAGTTTTTATCCAGTACCGGGGTGTAGATTGATGTGATGAATTCATGGTTATAGTTTGGGTACTGGATAAAAACTTACCCTGTATTGATGACCGTGAGAATTAACTTATCTCGTATCTGTGTGAAGGACGAAACCTAATGTCATGGTGAGAATATTGGTCGGCAAAATGTAGAACAGTGGTGGCCCAGTGGAATTGGTCGTAACTTACATGATGCAGGTCGTAGGTTAGAACCCTGACAGGCGCTTACTGCTCTCAAAACGGTGAAGGAAAACATCGTGAGGAAACGGGCATGTCCTAGAACCAAAAATTCGAAGACATATGACATCTACCAACTCGCACTGGGCCCGCTTGGGCGATTACGGCCCACTCCCTCTCACCGAGATTTGGGAACATTATAGGCTTATTTTCCGCTACTAGAGCCACAAGAGGAGGCTATTTTGAAGCACACCAATAAACATCCCATAATACCACGCCTCGGCGGCACGTTTGTGTTAAAAATCGTTCTATCACTTTCATAAAATGTTTGTGTAGAAGCTCTGCTGAGAACTGGGCTCCACTGTCCTTCTAGAGACAAGGCAACAATATTAATGATAGCGTCAGACAAACTTCGTCACAGGCTTATTACTGTGTACTACACCACCGCTACCGTTATAATAGCATTAGTTTCCCGAACGGGAAGGGCTCCTATTCTGTCATATGTGTACAGTACAGTACACTTGTGTAGCAGGAACTCGCTTCTCGGTTTTATTACGGCTGCTAACGTTTTTATCTTTGCCTTCATAAACCAGCCAGTATCCAGTGTTGACATAACACCATCCATTTCAGCTGGAACGCTATATCATGTATGAAGCTTTTTAAATTCCGAACGTGAAACGATACCGGCGAAAAAACTTTTAAAAATAAGCGCCATCAATCATCATTTGACGTCGGGATACAACAGTGTTTTTTCAAACAATTTATGAGCAAAAGCAAATAAAACAGAAGTTTGACCTGTTTTGTGTTTGCCAGCGGCTTCGCACGCGTTGAGTTTGGAAATCATCCCACGGGAACATACTACCGGAATAACGTATCCTTTGTGTTAATCCAGGTTATGATGAACTATCTCTGGGCCAAATTTCCTCCAAATTCGTTCAGCCATTTTAGCGTGACTGAATAACAAACATCTAAACATACAAACTTTGACATTAAAAATATTTTAGTTTCAAAATTGGATGATATTTTACGAGTAAACCAGTCGTTCCAGTGGAAAATGAATCAGGGTATTCGTCCGAGCGTACCTACATCTTAAATCTAAAAATAACGTGAGATTCAGAAAGTATGGCTGACAGAAACCAGAAACACATTCGTTATAAAAGTCACTCTTGATATTTTCGCAGTTTTTATGAGCGCCATAACGTTATTATTGCTTTGCAAAGAATTCGATATTAAATCTCGGGCCTCAGGGGATGTTACTCTCACAATGCCACTAATTCTGGTTCGCTTGACGCAAGAGTGTCCATAAAATGGGATTTGAAACGCCCACAAGAATCCCCAATGTTGCGCTATGCTAATTAACCTTTTTGTAATAAAATTTAATTAGCTGTCGGCAGCAGCCAATTCCGTATTCCCTTAAGAGGTTCTTCTAAAAAGGTTGTCTTAAAAGTTGGTGGAAAAATGAGGAAAACCACTGGTAGTTGTTCGCTTGAAGTTTGAGGAATTTGAGCAGAAACAATTTCTGTCGTGCCCGTGATCCCAAGTCTTTACTAAAACACGCCTCATTGGTTAAGTGCTATCTCAAGCGAGAATCCCAGCGTTTGAAGTGCTGAATTTTGAGGTTAAGCTGAAATCTTAAAAAGAAAATAAGAGCATAAAAAAGTTTACCTTGTTACGAAGCAAATTCTCCTAGAATAAATACTTCGGGATAAAGTCAAATTGATTCACAAAGCTGAAAGCGTCGATCGTTTGAACGTTGCGCGTCTAGTTGCACGGTAACCTATTTCAGATGCCAGAGTTGGAGTGTTGTGAGAGGTGTCAACTACACGTCGTGACCTCTCGCATATATACACATTCTACATCCACTCCACGCTACGCCATACAGAACGTTTAGCTTACGTGGACTGAGTAGTGTAGTTAGCGACAATAGCTTTGCAAATGTTTGACTCTGCCTAAGTAGGGACTTTTTCACTTTGCATATGAGTCGATGATGTCTACTTCAAATATCTGAACCGAAACCCTGCCGACCAGTCTTACAAAGGGGTATCTTATAACCCAGCAGCTGAATTGTGGAGTTGTGACAAGCAGTCGCTCCATGTTAAATACTGAGCTGCATCCGACCGGACGAAGGTGTTCTAATTACAAATGAATTTAGATTGTATTTTTTTAAGGTTTCCATGTTACATCAAAGACATTTCTAGAGTAAGACTACAGGAAAAAAAAGGTTTCAAAGAACTTTAAAAGTACCACATTGTTTACCAATACAATACCAATTCAGCCCTAACTCTTATATAGAAAATGAAATCCTACGAAAAAGGAACGAGTCACTCTTGACATTTCAGGGAAACGTGAATCCAACAGATTTTCCTCCTTTATTTGACCTTTTAGTGAAACATCGGGGCAAGTTTCGTAAAAATGTGAAGGAAACATTTGAATGGAGTTAGACGCCGGTTGTGACTTGTGCACGTGGCTCGGAGTCCCGCAAACGTGCTCGTTATGACGTAGTTCGGACCTGACCCGTATTCTAGCCGCGCGCTCTTGACACGTAGCTGACACTCGTGACTTGCCCCGCCAACCCCACTGTAATGACGGAAGATAGTGCGATTCGTAACTGATATTTCGATTCATTGTTTATGGTTGAAGAACGTTCAAGGCCTTATATTGTGATTTTGTCTCGATACTGAATTGGAAAAAGACAAAATCGATATCGGGGTCTAATAGCGAGACACGCGCTTTTGAATAAGTAAGCAGTTTAATTGTTTGAATTTTGTTGTACCATTTGGTTTTCTGTCACAACTGTTGAGTCTTGACCTGTGTCGTGACCACGTCAGCTAATTGAGATGGTTTGTTATTTAATTAGTAGCAGTGGCATATAGCACTAGTTGAAATATTTGAACGGTGATAAGATGCGTAACGACGATAAACAGTTAAAAAACGATTAACAGTTCAAATATTATTTAAAATACTCACACAATTACTTCAATGTCTTCTTACGTCATTTGTTGGACTCGACCTTTCAACCGATTAGTGGTTGATTATTTTTTATTTGTGCTTGAAAAACCCGAGGAAATAAAATTTCGTCGACGTCATTTCACGTCACGATTTTGTACAAGTAAACCTGACCTTTAATTGTATTCAGTGGTTGAGCAGAACTTTAAACTTTGACTAGCTAATGAATTTGGTCGTCACTTTCGTCGACATTATTCATACATTATGAACATGCGAGTTCACCCAGCCCACAGGTGACGAAAACCGACGCTAGATTCTGAATTATACATCTGCTGGTAAGCCTTGGCTGTGTTCGTCAAAATATGAACGAGTTTTTTTAAGTTTGGTTTGGGTTTTTGGCCACCGAAATTAATTATTAAGGGATACCGTTTGGTTGGCAGGTCTATTAGCTGCCAACTAGGTATTCGGCTATTGATCGTCACGACTGTCCTCAAGCATAATATAGTGATGATATACTCGTAGAACAAGTGACGTATAGATAATCCGCCAATATTCCCACTGCTGGGATCTACGCCTCCTGTCTGTGAGAGGGAGAGGGTCGTAATCCACCACGCGGGCCGTGTTTGGGTTGGTATGTGTTACATGTCGAGTTTTTGTTTTTATGATATGATGATTTCCTCACGATCTTTTCCTTCAGTATCGTAGTGTGAGTTAGAAATATGCCTGATAAATGCTAGCTACATTCCCTATCAGATGGCACGTAATAGAGTTATCAGCGGACTGTGGGAGATATGGATAGCTCAAGTCGCTATGAGTAGCTGGAGTCAAAGGTGTGCCTTTGACTCTGTCTGACCCTCACTAATCCTGACGTTCTGGTTTCCTGTTGTCGAGGCGTAGAGGAAAAATTTGTATTTTTTCAACAATGAATGGGTTCAGCTATCCCTACTCTAATATAGTGATTATAATTTTGTTTGAAACTTTGATTATCCATCAAAACTTCCGTCACTCGGTTTCATACCGCTCAAGTCACTGCCACTCAAGCCGCAGCTTTGATGACATTACTTCGGTGCGATGGAAAAGAGGGTGATCTGTCACGTCCCCGCTGTGTTTGTATAGAATATTGACATAATTACGCGTCGATGAAGCTTTGTTTGCATTTGTGGAACGGGAGGAAGTGTTGTTTATTGAAAATGTCTGGGAGGCGTACCCCTACCCGCGGCACCACCCTCACCTGGGCGACTCCCTCTCATGCCGGAGACTTGCGCATCTTGAGTGTATTAAAAACGGTTCACTGACACAATGAGATGGATGTTCCACCGGTTTCACGCCACCCTGCGGAATCTTTCTCATCAATTTATTGCAAGTCGTTAGTCACGGCAACCGGCGCGGGCGCCGTAATTCGCAAATTACGCACGTAAACAGTTGTTTAATTAATAGTGTAAATGTTTTTGTTAAATGACTGTATACTGCGTACGTTCCCCAAATAGTACCACTATTGGCTTCTTCGAACATATAATCTACAATAGGTTTCATGTATTATAACATTTTACGACGCATATTACGTTTCTATTTTCATTTGTAACGTTCACGCGTGAGTAAATATTTGTCATGCTCGAGTTATGTGTTTTCTTTCTGGAACGTAATGAAAAAATGTCTGGGCATTTATTTGATCTACATACCGATTGAAAAACAAACGTGATGATTGATGTATAGATTCTGGAAAGTTTCGTGCCATGCGTATGCCAAAAATGTGCCCTGACAGGTGAACACGAACGCGTCTTTAATATTTATTCAATGAATAATGAATTTAAATATTCTGAATTGATCGGACCATTGCAGTGAGCTATTTTAATTCATGTACGAAAACACTGGATACTTACACATGTTAATATATTTATTGGAATCTCATTAATGTGACGTCAATGGCTAAGTAAATCTTAATAAAGTATCTCCTCATTGGAATGTATTTGCGTTGGGTTTTTATGTTATCTTTACGCTATCTGTATTCACACTCTATGGTCACCATTACAACTAATATTTATCCTTCGGCTGTGTTAATATTTGGCACAGATGTTGTAAGTTTGTAACACTGAGTTACCACAGAATTAATTCTGTAATCCAACTTAAGTAATGATGATCATTTTCTAACACAAACACGAGAACACGATTAGTCAAGTAAATGGGGAAAATTCCAATCAAACTAGGGTTATGTTAGGGTGATGTACAATGTTAGGGAATGAGACATAAATGGAAAACTAAACAAGGCAATGGCGGTCAGTCTCGATCCGGCGCGGTACGGTGACCATAATGTTGGAAAGAAGAGGTGTTTAGCTAGCCAATAGCTGGGAAAATGGTCAAACCAAAGTATATCATAGTTAAACTTTAGACGTGTGAGGAACAGGGTGCAAAATTCACTCATTCTGGATTCCGGGTCTTGCGCCTAGTGGGCAACTTCCCGACGATTGATGTCGGTACGTTGTATATGTCACCGTAAAATTGTGAACTGTCGAAAGATTGTGAACCGTAACATACTGCTTACAATTTAACGCATTATTTTTCGGTAGATTATAATCTATCGAAGTGAAACCGTCAAATTGTGAACTGGTATCAAAATGGATAGTACCTTGCGCTATTTATTACTAAATAGTCAAGTATCTGCCACTAACTTGGAAGTAGCGCTCAATCGACTGGCGTACGGTTGGTCGCAATTCTAACCTAACCTATTCGGTCGGTAAGGAGTATAGTGCAGTTCACAATTTATCGACAATCATACGGTGACATATGCTAGTTGCGCACTTTGCGATGCAGGATTTTGCGTGACGTCAGTTTGATGCGTAGTTCGCATGTAGCGTTGTAAATGCCGCTACAAAACCATAACAGAACTTTGTCCATCGCTTTCAGGAAATTTCCCCTGGTAATGCATTTACGAAGTTCAAATTACCTTATCTTCAAAATCAATCAAGTTATCAACGGTCAAGGCCGCCCCAATATTCGAGTCTAGAAATCCAAATGCGTAAACGATTTGGGAGTTACCTCTGGCTTCGACGAAAACGGAATGCGAAAGTTTTAGAAGTCTCGCTCTATCGTGTTCGGTGGCGTGGCGACCCCGGCACTAGGACGGATGGTTGGTAATCCGATTATACGATCCCCCGTCACCGGTTCAATGCCAAATGGAGCCCGGATCACGGTAATCATGGCAGTGTCAATTCTTATTAAGTACCTATTTCCACACTGACATGTACCGTACCGCCTAGGAATAAATACGATCTGCCGGCAGTGCTTAGTGAGTAAAGAAAGATGAAATATCGAAATATCAGCTGTATTTTCTTTTGACATGTAGAAAAACGAATGATACAGGTCTTTAGGCGTGTAACAAATTTTACATTGTATTTCAAAACGTTTCAAACAGCGTGACTGGCAACATATAACAAGCTATCATTTAAAGTTTTGACAGTACTTACTCCAAATAATTTTCAATACGATCGACATTGGAGAATTATAGATGTATTCATGAATTAATAACCCGTAGTCCAGTGCTTTATATACTCCAGTATCGCCTGAACATGTTAATGTCATTATAAAACATACGACTTATTGTTTACGACACGTTCTTCGGACCGTTAGTTCCGTCATATACCGCCCGCTTTAGTCCAACGCCCCTTTATAACGATTTGTTAAACTGCTCTGCGTAAATTATATGAAGCGATATCCCTAGAACACAGCCATAATGTACTGCGATAACATAAAAGCAGCTTTAGCTCTGGAAATAAAAGAATACTTGGAAAACTTAGCGAGCTTTAACAGCTCTCGTTTTCCTACAACGCATCGTTTAGCGAAGTTTACTAACGAGTTTTCTTAATGTGCCGAACTGTTGAACACGAATATGGGTTATTATTATAGATAGTTTTACCGTTCAATTAATGGTTGTGAAAATAATCCGATTGTTACTTCTACTATTAACATTATTTCTTTGTTAGTGGTTGGTAACTGTTATAAAATAAAACATCGTCTATTGAAAGGCTGTATAATAATATAATATACGTCTTTTCAGCCGCCGATACAATGACGGCTTCATTATTTGCTCCTTTTTTAGTCTTCTACGAAATCAAGCATATTCTACAAAAATCGTTTTCTTTTGAGGCATTGTAAAGAAAACTCTTTTGTATCCGACAGCTGAACAGTCTTTTTATATCCATTGTTACGGAATCAAATGAGGGACGCATGTACACTGTACAGTTCTCAATACCGGTACCTACTGACCGCCCACTCGATTACACACTTGTTAGGGCTCACTCGACCCCTAGTAACGATTAAGATTCATCTGTGAATGCGAAGGTATGGTCCTCTGCGGGACCGTGTCATTACACAATTCAGTTCAATTAACTTGCATATTGATGGCTGGTAGCTGGTAGTTAATCCTTGCTTCGATCACCAATTTGCATACCTGAAATTGTCAGTTACATATTGTGGCACCTACTTATACAGAGAGTGCTAGATTGGAGAAGTACTATGCTGCTGGGGAGTTTGTTGCACCACTTCTTCCCAGCTAAAGAACTAGGAAGTGGTGAAGAGCGGGCGTTTTGGGGGACTGTCTTATGTAATTTTGACGTTCGTAAGTTCACTTTTGTTCACGTGGTTACGCAATTTTCCTCTTTCCCTTTTCAGATCAAGTTTCCAAAAACTTTAGGTTATTAGTCCTGTGAAAGATCGGGACTCAAGTATTCAAAACCTGAAAGCATCAGACCTCAGTCTAGTTAGGTTGTCAGTACACATTGCTTTCAAGTTAAACGGGTTACTACTACCTGTATCGAAATCTTGCAGGAAAGTGATGGGCTCGGAATGCTCGAGTATTCACATAACTTTACAGAAAGGTGTGCCTCGGGCTCTATTCCGGATATCTGACGTCATACGACGTCTTGTACATAACATTTTCCGTATGTTTGAGGTTTCTTAGAAACGAGATAGACGGAATGTTTAGACGTTAGCATGTGAAGGACCTGTCTTGTAGGAAATACAACGTGACGTTTAGTAGGCAGAATTGAAATGGGTCTGGCTATATGAGTAGGGGAAGACCAAAGAAACGTTGGATGGACTGTGTGAAAGATGATATGACTATAAAGGAGATGACTAATGAGATCACGACTACTAAAGAAGTTTGGAAGAAAAAGACGTGTCGCGCGGACACCAAATAAATTGTAATAAGGTCAGGAGAATGTAGATGATGATGTTCATAAATTTTAATACGGTAACAAACGATTTCTCACTGCGTAAAGGCTCTCGCAGAGAGGCGTGGTACGACGATACGGCGCGATTCTGGTAGAATAATTTCATAGAACCATCAAGTTTTCATAGAACCTGTTTTACTAGAGTCGCGTCGCGCCAGTCTGCGGCAGCCTTAAAACAAGAAGTCTCTGGTCTAAAGTAAACAAAAGCGTTGTAAAGTCGAATTACCTCGTAAAATGTGTTCCCTAGATAGTACGCCATGTCCGAGGGTCCACCTACACGACTACATGTGTTAATTTTCCTACTGTCAGTAAATGTAAATTGTATGACGTGATATCTCATTATCCTCGTTCGCATCTCCACTGGGAGAACCCGCGAAATTATGAGTGGCGTAACTATAGGTTAGTTAGAACTTTGAGAAGTTGCCTATTATACTAATAGGAAGGAATTAAAACAATTGTTTTAATAACACTAAACGACCTTTGTGAGTGAGCCTCTTCTGAAGTTTAGGCTGAACACGACGGTTAATAGTATTTGTAAGTTACGGCCCTATTCCGGCAAGGTGATGAAATAGAAGGGCACCCGGCACCTCCAGCAGCCCTCGTAATCGCCGTTCTAGAGTCCATGCCGGACGGTATGCCAAGGTCGAGGAACGCGACCTTTGCTTTCGCCTCCTTCAGGACCGACTTGTAGGAGACGCCCCTCTCGACGGTGCAGGTGCCCTAGCGGGTGCAGGCGGCGCTGCCTTCTTGCGGCGCCTCTTGACGACTGTTGTCCAGGCATCCGTGAAGGCCCCGGGAGCGGTAGCCGGGGGACACATTGTCGCCCATTTACTAACGACAGTGTCGTCTCTTCCAAGTTTTGACATCTGTCGACGTTGTTGCTTAATTTCAGTTTGTAATGGACTGTATTTACACCTATCTCCACAGCTCGAAATATCTGGAACAACACATTTTTGTTCATGTTTTAAATCTATTGGAACGCGAGCTTTTGTTTTATATATACAAGCTTTTGATAAATATGAGAAACATTTTCAATAACAATAGGCTATCGGCAACAAAAGCATTGAATTTCAGCATAATGCCATGAGCAGAAGCGTATAGCTCTCGATCCCGGATTATTCAGAATTATGAGCTTAAATAAAAATGTGTTGTTTATGAGTACACGATATATTTTTTTCAAAATATCAAGAGTGAAATTCCCAGAAATAATGTTTGCGGAGCGTTAATGGGTGATGTTGATTCCATTAGCGACCGCTCGCTCAACACACTCAACTACTCGCGTGGTAATCAGATTACTGTAGTCTACTTCAAGTTATACATGTGTTATGAAGGCTAGTATAAAGGTATGCTTGTGTTGTTGCAGGGCGGCGTGGCAGCGCAGGGTTAGGGTGGAGCGGGAAGGCACACACTGGAGTCGCACTGGGTTCCACGTGAGTAAAACAATTAGCCTAACTTCATTATCCTTCCACCATACCAGTACTACCTTGTTCCGGTTTAAAGGACACGTGTGGCGTGACCTTTTAGCTTTGTGTCTGGGATCGAAACGCATCCCTCTGGGAAGGCAACGACTGCGATGCTTTCAGGTTCTGGGCAACCTGCGGGGTAATTGCTCAGTACACTAAAAGTAGGAATGCCTTTCATTTTGACAGTTCAACAACGTCCATTACGTTATTTAGGTTGTTAAGCAGATCATTTTTTCGAATAAATCAAGCAATGGATGAATGAATGCAATATCCTTCAAAATTATTCAGATTGTAATTAATGGTGTATTACGTAATTAAGTCGCAATCTGAGTAGAAGGACACCTTCTTAAAGAAAATAATGTTTCTGTAGTGATGCTAAAACTCCACTGGACTCCTTAGACCTCGATAATTTGAGATAGGTTTAGTTCATACGAGATACCGGCCGGCTCTTTTACTAAAGTCGATACAGCATTTATAATAAAATTCGTTTACTTTATCACGAACCTTCAGGCAATTTATGTTTAAATTTACAATACGATCTTATGTACAAAGTTTCTATGAAATACAAAAGTGTGCTAACATATAATGTAACGAATCATATATTACGTCGGCGCCGAATATGGTAATACCTCCCATAATATTGTACAAGGAATACATTAAAAGGACTACGGCTACGTACTTTCAGCGGAGTATTACGATTTGTAATGAAGTGACTCGAGCCTTGTAGCGCACTTCCATATTTTTATTAGAACGCCATTGAATAAGTAATGAACACAATAGAAGTGAATGAATCTTTTAAGGAGAGATTCAATTGGCCTTGTTATATAATTCGTTTGTGTTGCCTTTGTGTGCTCCTTCCTATTTTCGTGGCTTAGCGCCAAATTTTGTTTTCCCTAAAAGTAATTGGCCAAAAATGAAAGGTTTTGTGTGGATCTACTTGAGAAATTGAAAATATTGTTATGTAATTTGCCAGTCATGAACGTTTTATTTTACAGTAGGTATTGCATATTATCAGTAAAAAAAAGTATCAGGAAACAACTGGCACAATATTTGCAAGAACATTAAATTTATTTTACTATTAGTCGTGATCTCGTAAAATCTCCTTAAATTGAATACGCGTTCAGTAGTCTGGATTTAGACTCTTGACATGCCATCTGCTTTTTATGCGCATCTGTACATCTGCCTCATTATATCGGGGGAAATCCCGACGAAATCCGCCCCCAGTGACATCTGACACCAGAAAAATCGAAAGGTAACTTTGTTTCGTTGTGTTTCGGCAAACATGAGGAAAGTAGATATTATTGTCAATCTGGGCTTTTTTAAACTAAAACATCTTCAGATTTTTTTACCATTAATTTGGAAGACCAGCAGTATTTTTCACAGTCCGAAGGATTTTGAAGGAAGTTCTTAATCCATTGCTTAATATGTTTGAAAAGAACTCCTGATCTTCAGCGTAAATAACGCAATGATTTCTGTCGAGTTGTCAAAATGGAAGATATTCCAATTGTTGATGTGTTACGCTAGCACCCCGCTGCTCTCTCCAAAATACGACTCCTTCAAAACAACCCCCTTCTATGCTTATAGTACCAGTAACGCAAATAAAGTTTATTAGAATTGTGGTTACGGTATGTAAAGTAGGCATGTTCAAGACGTTTTGATACATTCATCCTAGCATGATTGAGACAACAGACACATTTACGCAAGCCCTTGAATTTATCATACTCGAACGGAACGTCAATAAAATTATTAACATTAACTACGTGTTCAGCTTGAGACGTAGGTACCTTTATTAATAAGTATCTTTATTAATAAGAACGTATTAGTAGAGAGTAGGAGCGCTTTGTAACAAGAATTAATTGTTATATTCCTACCAAGATTGCGCATTTTCAGTTACATTAAAAAGGCCGATGAATAACAAAACCTTTTTTAGAAAACTTTGAAAGTTTAGATGTTCAATCAATCATGAAATAAGATGCTGATATTCCAGAAGAAACTGTGAAAGAAAACTCAAGTCGTATGACTTGATTCTTCTTTAACAGGTTTCTTTAACAATAGCCAAATGCACGACAGTATTTTCTTCTATCTAAGAATATCTCTGTTTCTTGTCAGTACTGTCCAACTAAAATACGAAGAAAATATACGGAGGAGGGCCTCCTTTAAAAAGAAAATGTATGGAAGAGCGAGCCTCCTCTCCACTACCACACATCTCGCTGCTAATGCGGGCCAGTCCATTCAGCCAGAACCTTTCATTCCCCAATATCGTTGGTTCTATACAACAACCAATGTACTTGCAATAATAATAAAACAGAAATCCAGTACATGAAACGCCACTTGTGCTACGCGTCTGAAACATCGATACTACTCGATACCTCGTTCACAAGCTCGTGTTCTCCAATCAAGTGGGGAAGAAACGCTTTCGCGGTTTTGTTCGCTTTTCCACGATACGTGTAACATGACCCTGTGAACAAAACTGATGCTGACAGCTGTTCTCAGTGCATTATCTAGTTATCTATGTACAAGCCTCTACAATCTAGGAACAAGCTTCGAAGTTCTCAGTTCTAATTTACCCTTTTTCTAATGAAATTGAAGGACCTATTGAACAAATGAATTTTCAATAAACACATACCTACTATAGTAACAGTTCTTAGAAATTATCGATTAATTCAAGTAATTGCATTTTGTACCACACAAAGCCAGCAATGTATAGTATCTGTACCTATTTGCTGAGAGGTTGTCATTATTCGCTATGATTATGTTACATTTTTAACCCTCTCCGGAATCAAGTGTAATGTGGAAGTGGATATATTATTTAAATTAACTTAATCGAAATTATCCCTCAAATAATTAAGATAAAACTTAAATTTAGCTTTGCGCTCACTGGCAAATAATACTTTGTAACTCATGTCGTCTCAGAACCTGCTCCGGCTGGTGCTGTGTACGAGTACCTGGACATTAAACTATTCTCTATTTCCATAATTTGATTTGGACGGCCGAGTGCATTGCCGGCCATTAAGTTTCATTACTCTTCATTACCCTTGTTTAGTTGTACATTCACAGAACAAATTTATTTTGTCACCTTTTTGAGGTAACCCTAATCCAGCTTAGCTAAGCTCGACAGCCCTTAATGTGATCCAGAATCTGGTATTCTTGGATTTGTGTCATCTGCCTCCGCAAATCCTAGTTGATACAATATGACAATATCACGTTTTTCACGTACATTTCAATGTTATCCAAAGTAAATTTTGTCTCCACGATATCATTACATAATATAATGTATGTATGGGAGGGACATATTCGCGATATTAAAGATGTCTACGCTCCACGGCCCCTGCGGGGTTCCGTTGTCATTTCAAATAATACGCTATCATGCGGATTACGTAGACGAAATATTCAGGAGAAATTTCCAGAATGAGTATGTACTTCAGATATTCATATCCAATGTTTTGCTCCACTTGTGTAGGGTTAGTTTGGATTATAGAACAAGCTTTTGAGACGAAATGGATTCATTTGAGTTTTAGACTTTTTACACGCTTTATATTCATCACCTGTATGTATGTTTGTAACCGACTCCTTTGGGCGCGATTTTGACCAACTTTAAACGTTCCGATTTCGTTTAAACTTTGTAGACTTATCGAGGACCGATGACAATTCAATAATTTCAACAAAAAAAAAACACGCTTTTGTAGTTAGCAGAATTAGAAAAATATAAAATAAATAATGATATAAAAATACCTCTAAAAGCACCCCACGCTTTTTAATAAAATTTTAATTATTTTCTTCTTTTTAGTTTGGTTTTAAAGCGTGTTTTTTAGTTTTTTTTTAACTATTATTTATATGTACTTCTACACACCTGAAGAAATTTCCTATATCGTGACCTAGGGATTTAGTGCTGCCTATAACAATTCAGACCAGTGGTTGCCCCGTGCCCCGACTTGAGAGTTGTAGGTCGTGGGTTCGAACTCAGGCAGGCGCTTTTCTTCGTGTAATTAATTTTCATCATCTCTGCTGTCAGAACGGTGAAGGTAAGCATCGTGAGGAAACCGACATGTCCTAGAACCAAAAATTCGAACACATTTTGACATCTACAAACCCGTACTTGGCCCGTGTGGTAAATTACAGCCCACTCCCTCGAAGATGGGAGGCCTGTGTCCCAGCATTGGGAACATTGCAGGCTGATTATGATGTTGATAACAACTCAAGACCAAAAAGTGTTTTAAAATGACCCCACCACAGTCACACCCGTGACCGTTCAATTTAGCAGTCATTAGGAGGCCTATGTTCAGGAGTACCCGTTAACGAGGACACAGGATGCGGGGTGTTAAAGTAATTTTATTGTAATTTCCAATGTGGGGTGTTGACATCTGTGTTTGATCTTCTACTTGCAATATACGCCTTACGTACATATAGTGTTCCTCTTTGACAATAGATATTTCCTTAATGATATTCTACGACAATCTTGATCAAAGAACCTCAAAGGAGACTTATACGCTCCTCCTTGTTAATGTTACTTAAAGCTTTAATTACGCAAACTTGAACGCAGTCTATCGACTTCTGCAAACAAGGTTTGACGGTGGTATGACTAAGTTAGCAGATACCTACACACTCCAAAATTACCAGTACATATAGAGCGTCCGCAAATGACTATATATCAGTGCGCCCGATCCACTCGGGCAGCAAACTTACTAACTAGGGGCTCTTTCCAACACGACGTATATATTATATACTAAGCTGTTCTCATACAACTCAAGAAAACAAGAACCCTCGATCAATCAGTGGCGACTATTCTAGGTTAGTTAGAAAAGTACTCGGCTACAAGAATTTTTTTCTTGTCGAACATTGGTTCCCGAGAGGCGAACTTCTACGTTCTTCCGTTTGTCTTTCAAATCTCCGCCGGCTCTTCGCGATAAACTTGTCTAAATCAATTTACCGTTATGCTTGTGTGCTAAAGTTTTCTAGTATTTGAAGTTTTCTACTCTAAAGCTCAATGGCAGCTCAAAGATCTTGACCTTCAGTGTTATCTGTTTTATTATTTTCGTAACTTTATATCAGTTTGGGCATGTTATTAATACCGGTATTGAATGTTTTTCCTTCAAGAACACGCATATCATTGTCCCATTCATACTCGGCCGGTTTTGTGTCGTCAGCTATAATTATATTTTATCCTTTATAACAACTTCCTGATAAGTCATTGATGACAAAATATACCTACTTATTAGGTATACATATTCGCACACGACGTAGTAAAATGTAGTCACAGTATTGACGCGGATATAATACGCTCGGCATTCTTATTATGGTAAATATTGGCGATATTTACCTTTTTCCTAATACGGTGTTATTACTTTTAGATGATATAAGGTTAGTCACCTGGTTTTAGTAGAAACTTTAATTGAAGGACATAATTGTTGTTTTGCAGTATAGAGCAAGATTGACAAAAGCGTTGAACTTTTTCAGTGTTGAGGAGGGCGCGGCGGCAGAATGGAAGACGCCGGCAGCAACAAGCAGCGACAGGCCACGCGAGTCTTCAAGAAGAGCTCGCCGAATGGCAAGGTATATACATGCATACTTCCCTTCTTCGTCGTATCGATGATTCCATTTGTTGGTTTTAAATAAGCTTCGACCAGAATTCAACCACTTCGACAGCATTATCGTGCATAGTGCACACGCGCACGACCAGAGGTTGGGCATAGATTGCGATGTGGCTCCACAGTCGCACTGCGGCTTATCGGAATACACCTGACCAAGTTGTGACGGCCCATCTGGCTTCTTAGTCTATTAAGAGATTTCCAGGTGGGCCATGGCAGTTGATGGCCCGCAGGAAGCGGGTTTTTGCAGGCTCAACATAGTCATAGCCATAGGGGGGGTATTTGATACAATGTTCACGTACTTATTATACATTCCACGTAGGTACCTATATTCCGATTCAAACAATCGCAATTGAGCGGGGGCTAGCAGGGGGAAAGGATTTTGGTATAAGGTTGCCCTAAACGCCTTCGGGCAAGCCATTGCTACCCTTTTAGATACACCCCGAGGGCACAAATTCTACAAAACGCTGCGTTGAAAATGTAACATCATCCGTTAAAAAACTTTCTAAATTAGTCGAAATGGTAATTAAGGAAAACCAATCCGGCCGATTTTAATCAATCGCTTTCTTCAAATAGATTTCGAGAAGCACCTGAGATGGTTTCAATAAACTTTTGTTACCTTTCGAGTTGGGGGGCGATTTTTAATCACTATCACGGAGCTTTTTAATCATCTCCTGTCTTTAGCTTAGACCCAGCAACCGTTTTGAAGATGGAAATAAAAATATTTGTAAAGAATCGCTGGCGACAGCGCATGTAAAGCAGACGTCAGACGCTTCGATTTTTGTCAATTTCATTCGACTCCTGTCTTTCGAATTGAATCACCTGAGCATAATATGACTCAAAATTCTAATAATGAATTTATTAGTGAAGTGATCTATCGATTTTGGATTTCGGCAATATTTCACTTGCTTGCCGAGTGATTGAAAAATGAAATTAAATAAGCAGATCAATGTTCATTCCTATGTAATTTTGTCGCTGTCTTATGAATTATGAATGTAGAATGAAAATGAACATTCAGTAGAGTAGTAAAAGTGTCTGATATCAGTTTAAATTTACTCACATGTAATTGTGGTGCGTTTTAACTGCATTGCCTTCAGGAAATTCACTAGAGATGATTTCTTTAAAGGAGATATGGGATAAAACATAATCCATCAGCGTATAGACTTGATTGAGTCTCTTAGCAAGCCCAAGTCGTCTACTATCTTATCTTTTCAATAGAAACGGAAAATAACTTAGAAGTATGGTGTTGCATTCATGTGTTTAATCGTCATCATGTATTCTCTATATCCCGACATTGACGTGTTTCGTTACAATGAAGCGCGATCTGTGACCGATCATGCAGCACTATGCATTGTGTGCCAACTTGCTAACCCTGCCAAATCTTGTGACAACTTCCGAAATATTTCTTGAACTTAATTTGGCCTAGTTTGCCAAACGAGACACTTCAAATAATTAGCTCTTCATTTTGAGGTCAAAAGAAAGTTAATAGAAGTTTTTGTTTTGTTTGCAGATCACAGTATACTTAGGGAAAAGAGACTTCGTAGACCACATCACACATGTCGACCCGATTGGTAAGTACGTTTTTCTTCCATAGAAACAACTAAGTTCACAGATATATTATGTTCAAGATTATCTTTCTCCGCTGGCACAATATAAATAGATTTTGTTAACTTTTTTTTTAAACCAGCCGCGTTGGAGAGTTTTTTGTCATCGCCTTAACCTCGACAATGAACAAAGACGTCATTGTTCCAATTGATCAAAGTTGCAGAGTATTTGAACTCTTGAATCAAGTTGTCTAAAGTGGACCGCGCTCTGGTCGTAAAGGGAGTGCCAATCTTTGTATAATAAATTGCCAATCCCGCCCCACCTACGTCCTATTTGTTAGTTCAGCTTCGAAGTTATCTAGCATTTCACTTAGTTTGCGATTAGATATTGCTTTTAGTTAGTACTGAATGTGAAATTACTGTCTAGTAATTGTGATGTTGGCTGCCAAATGGTTTTCTATGAACGAATTAAAGAGCTACCAGCTATTTGTTAAACCACACCTTCATACAACACGAGCATATATCACGCTGTTTGTATGATAAACACAGATTTGATCCATGCAATTATTTATCAATGAATCATAATGACGCTCGAATAATTTTCTCAATGGAACGGTTCTAGACTCAGCAAAGATTGTAATTTACTGTGAGTAAGTGTTTACTACTATTTACATTACGCGCTTTAAGAAATGTGCGTGGAGTTCCACTAATTGGGGTAAACACAAGAATTATAAATACGTCAGTATGTTTCACGGACTTTTCCTGTTTTGAGGAGGTTATTTACCTTCCTCCGATGACGTTTGATCTTGGCTGCATTGCTTCCTGTTCATCGTATGGTGCATCACAACGCGGCATAACCCCGGAAGGTATGAGGCATCCATTCCGTGTATTAATCAGATCTTCACGCGATCACGGATTCGAATTACCGGTTGTAGTTCTACACGATTTGGATCAAACCGTGTAATTATGATAGTACCGCACTGTATCGAATCGTTAATTGTAATTTTGGCACCTTAGCACAATTGATAGTTAATGATAAATATAGAGGAGCACCGCCGTGTCCTCATGGAGGCGATCGGCGGCGGCGATCTCTCGCGTCCGGTCCTGGTCCAGGCCATGGTACGGAGCGAGAGTGCATGGCTAACAGTCGCCTCCAGCAGCGGCGCACGTGAGGGAGATGCAGTAGATCCGCCGTCACGGCCGTGGCCTTCGCAGGAGACGCCCTGGGCGTCGGGAATCCCAGGCTGATTCCCGGCCACCGTAGCGACGGGCTTGCGGACGGCGAGTAATGGGTAGCTCGCTGTCCGGTAAGGACCAAGACCGGGTCGACGGCGCGTTGTGTTCCACGTGCGCCTCAAAGAGATGTCAGCAGCAACTGATGGGGCCCGCAAGGGCCGATGCCTGCCAGGGGTGCGGGTTGTTCGAAAGAGATACCGCGGCCCCTGGCATACTGGTGGGTTTTAATCAGTAAAAGTCTGACACGCCCTCTTGCTCCACCCAGAGCGGGAGAAGTCATTTGATGATTCCCCACCCAAAAAAAAAAAAAGATAAATGTTGAATCCTATAATTAATATTAGTCAGATGATAACCAACGCAAGAACGTTGTAGAAGAGGCGCTTCTTCGTACCCTAAGGTCTTTATTATCGTGTGCTAGCTGACATATGGCAAATAATTTAATTTAATGTTTTGTTTGTTAATTATGTTGACATACCATTATAAATAATTAAGTTCTTCCGGGCGTTTTGGGACAGTAATTTTGTAACGCGGTCCTATGTTTATTTTCAGACGGCGTAGTCCTAATCGACCCAGAATATGTCAAAGACAGGAAAGTGTTTGGCCACGTGCTGGCCGCGTTCAGGTACGGGAGAGAAGACCTGGACGTGCTGGGACTTACCTTCAGGAAGGATCTGTACCTGGCTGCTGAACAGGTAACTAAACTTCATGGTATTATTGCGATCTCTATCCTCGGGGAGTTCGGTTGAAGCTTTACTTTTGCAGTTTTTCTTTGAACACAGTTAAATGAAGGTTTGAGTTTGTTTCTAACTTGGTACGCGAATCTGGGTTTTTTTAGGAATATAGATTTCGCAAATCAAATCATTCCATTCCATCGTTAGACGATTATCATTTCTGTTATGTTAAAAAAGAACCCTGTTTTGCTAGCAATTTCATTTTACACAGTACGATAGGGTTTTAAATATCTCGTTCATTGATTTTTCCCATGTAATGCTCGTTAAGCTCGTTAAGCCACAAATCGCGTTTCGAATTAGTCAGGTTTTGATAGTAAACAGATTATCGGAAATTCTTCACACCGTTTTGAATGAGCAATCAGTACCTACACATAAATGAACGCCTTGATTTGCGATTGAACTCGCTATGATTGCGAATTGAAGGGAAATATTTATTCGTATGTATAATCAGTATGATTTATGGCTTTATAGTAAAAAAATGTTTTCGCGTAGTAGGTATAAATTTCGATAAAAAAAGTACTCAGGTATACTTTCTTGTTTATGTAGACTTAAGGGGGAAGGCCAGCCCGCGAAAGTCAAATTTTATTATTGTTTTTTTTTGTAATTTGTCATGTCAGGTTGTACTTATGTTGCTATTTCCCATTGCATGAGTTTCATAAAATAGTTATTCAATGGGATTATAAATGATCCCTCAAATTATTCTCATAATTCATGCCACCGCGTAGTTACGAAAAATTATAAGTTAAAAAAAATGTTTCATCATTACATATATCACACCCGATTTGTTTATCCATGACATTTATGTGAAGTTTGGTCGGCTTATTTAATTAGACCTTGTATAATCATGATTGCATCACACTACCCACAGATATACCCAGCTATAAACACAACAAAGCGACCTCTAACCCGGCTGCAAGAGAGGCTAGTCCGCAAGCTGGGCGCTGCGGCGCATCCCTTCTACTTCGAGCTGCCCCCGCACTGCCCCGCCTCCGTCACGCTGCAGCCCGCGCCCGGCGAGACCGGCAAACCCTGCGGGGTGGACTACGAGCTGAAGGCCTTCGTCGCTGACTCACAGGATGATAAGCCTCACAAGAGGTAGGTGTTCGCACAGAGAACTTGATATAAAGGCGATATCAGATAGGCCACAATTTAAACGCTTACCACCGTCACGACGCCGCAAGTTCGCAACCAAAAGCGATTGTCGCGATCTTTTATATGAATACTAGCGCTTCGCCCGTGATTTCGTCCTCGTGTTTATTGATCATGTTACTCCGGAATAATGTAGCTTACCACAGGTGAAAGAATTTTGTAATAGGTAGTTGAGTTTATCCATTACAATTATACAAACAATCAAATCTTTCCTCTTTATAATATTAGTGTAAACAAGCTGCGCCTTGCGGCTTACCCGCATAAGTCTCGATCCCGTGGGAATATCGGGATAAAAATATCCTTTGTCCTAATCCAGGTCATGGTCCACCAATGTACCAAGTTTCATCCAAATCCGATCAGCCGTTTTAGCGTGTATGCGTCACAAAAAATTCAAATCTTTTGTCTTTATAATATTAGTTTAGATGACATACTCGCGGAAATCAATCAAGTCCGTAAATCGACGTTCACACGCACGTAATAAAATCGCGGCGGGATTTCTTCGCGCACTGAATTTTGAACTTTCTGTGTTGAACTGAGCATCGAGAATCCAACATGGTGCAGCGCGAGTGAGTCTCAGCGCGTCAAAAAAACACAGTGTTCGATTTTCAACCCTCGGCGAAAAGCAGTGCGTTAAAAATCCAGTGCGCGAAACTTTCCGTACGACATCGAACGTCGGCTAAAATTTGTATGTACGATTCAGGTAAAAAGATCGCGTATACGCGCGACAGTCGCTTTTGGTTAGAATGCAATATTAAATGCTCATTAAAAAGTTCAATTGAGTTTTGTTTTTTATATACTTAATACGTATGTATAAGCACTTGAGTGAGATACCTGAGATACAGGTTTATTTTTAGTTCAGGTAGAATTCAATAATCTTTTACTTACAAGGCCCTATTTTGTAAATATTTTAGGTAAGTAAATCAATTATTTCAATAAAACAATTTTATTTTAGTTTTTTTGCTAGCATTTGGTTTTTTTTTTCGAAGCAAAATGAGCAAATTTTTGGTAAGCGTTTAAATAGCTTCCTATTAGACAAATCACTGGGGAGAATGGTCATTTGTGAATACTCATTTTTCTTTTGTCCACCGGCCATAAGCGGTGCCATAAAAATAAGCATTCACTCTGTCTTTCTCTCGACTAGCACAGGACACAGAAGATGAGTCAGAATGACCGAATGTTTACTCCGCGTTCAGAAGTTCCATTTGTTTTTCATTCTAAGTACGCGTGACAAAACTAACAATGTGTTATCGGTTATCTTTCGTGTCTAAAAGATCAATAAATATATCCAATACGGCCATTATGACCTAGACAGCTTTGTTGTATGCCTTATTTCAAAGATTTCAAATGGATTGGAATGATTGAAAGTTCAAAAAGAACTATCTGATGTCGCCTTAAGATGACGTAAAAAGTACTTAGAATGCCCCATATTTGCCCAACATTTGCTGACACACAATTCTTCTACTTTACGCCGTTAGCACACCAACGCAGCCGGCTGCGACAGCATTGAGGAAGCAGGACAAATTGTTTGAAACTGTATCGCGTAGCGGTGCGAAATCGCAGCGGTAAGCGTCATTGTGCTAACGCCTTTAAGCTTTGCTGAATAAGCTGGTCACCCCGTATGGGTGAAGTTAGAGATTTAAAGGCATGCGCGGCGCTCGATCGAATGTGTGAAAAGCTTGTCTAGAAAACTTCAAAATAGTCTTTTATTTTTTTTGTTTATGGTTTTTTGCTTGCCTTGCAGGAATTCTGTGCGGTTAGCTATCAGGAAGATAATGTATGCGCCCAGCAAGCAAGGCGAGCAGCCTTCCGTCGAAGTGTCCAAAGAGTTTATGATGAGCCCCAACAAACTGTATCTTGAAGCTTCCTTGGATAAGGTAACCGTCAATCTATATTATTGCCTACGGGGTGCAGTGTCCGGACATTAATATAGCACGAGTAGTTTTAGATAAAAAATCCGCTTCGTAGAGCGTTGCCTTTATTATTCATACCCGTGAGATCCTCCCTCTATAGCTCAATGTATTATGTTAACGCTCGAGTTCTTGTGTCAGTGTTATTATTTTTGCATGGTAATTTAAACCTTATGTGTATGTTTCATATAACTCAAAGTCGCGCGCTCCTGTTTTACCACATATATGATTTTACTAGCCTAGAAACTGTCTTAATTTCTTCTAGTATCCTTCTTCGTTCATGTAACACGATAATATATTAACTAAACGAGTCTTGTGTTTTTCAGGAGTTATACCACCACGGCGAGAACATAGCTGTGAATGTACACATAGCGAACAATTCCAACAGATCAGTCAAACGCATCAAAGTATCTGTGCGCCAGTTTGCGGACATCTGTCTGTTTTCCACCGCGCAATACAAGTGCACCGTGGCGGAGACCGAAAGCGAGTAAGTTTCGACCTTATTGTTATAGACTTACAGTTGATTATGTAAAGAAAAAAGCGGCTAGGTGTCAGAATGTGAAGAGCAAGTAAGTTTCGATCTTATTGCTAGGCACATAGCGTCTAATATCAAACGTAATAAAATCACGTTGTCTCTGCACCAGTTCGCGGAAATCTGTTTATTCTCCTTTCAAACGCACAGTATACATTCACCGTCATAAATACAGATAGCGACCTTATTACTGTATACTAACAATACAAAATCAGAAATAACGGGATCAACCGGTCAGTGAAGCGTATCAAGGTAAATGCGCGTTAGTTCGCCGAAGTACTGCGCTCTTACCAGGATCGATATTGAGTAAGTCAAGGCCTTATTATAATGGCTATAAAGATCTAAATTAGTAGTTTATCAAAACAATGAGATATGATTATGTTGGCCACCGAATTTTTTAAGAACGTGCTGCACTGTAAATTAAATTCATTCTGGTTATATGGCATGAATGAATATAGTTTTTTTAATTACTTTGTAAAAAGTAAAACACAAATAAGTTTCAACTTTATTGCTAGAGACAAGATCTGAATTTTCCAATGTGCATAACATTCTAAAATTCCGTTTTAAGCCACAAGTAGAGGTGAATAACTCCAAGGCTAATAGCGGTTAGCGTATTTTATAAATAGGTGATAACACGTAATGATAAAAAAACTAGAAGATAGCCGGTGATCGTCGAAGCGCGCATACTTTTACTGAGAGATCTGTTTTTCTCCTTACATTTTCCTTCCATGTTTTACTGTCCAAGCAGCTGAGTTATGTCCGTTTCTTATTCAGGGAGCCCAAATCGATGTCGGCGAGACTATTTAAATTCCCCTTTATCGGGATATTCACTAAGAAACTATCTATGCAGTCCGCGTAAGTACCGCGTGCTATGCCTGCATGAGATTGATGACTTGTTTGCCCCACTCGCTTCCTACAGAATGCCTGGACTTTGTCACACTTACATTATACATATAACATACAGAATCTCTTGAAATATAGTGCTTTTTCAACACATAAGATTGTGTTTTTCAACTCTGAAGCTGATTGGGTACGGTGGAAAAAAGACTTTTATTTCAGACTTATCAAGTCCTTAAGTAAGTAACTTACATCTGCCAGAGTTGCACTCGTCTCAAAATAAAGGATCAAATTAAATTAGCTAACGAATCGGATGGGTATCTACCAGCAAACGTGATGGGTATCGATAACTCTCCTGTTTTTTTTTGTGGTAAAAAGTATCCTATGTCCTAACCCAGATCATGATTAATCTGTGTGCCAGATCTGTTCAACCGTTAAGGCGTGAAAGGTAACTCATAAACAGAGTTATCTTCATATTTTTAAATATATATTAGTATGGATAAGTCCACGTTTGCTCGGACGTAAAAATATTGCGGTGGAATTTTTTCGCACAATGGATTTTCAACGCAGTGCTTAGCGCCGAGAGTTGAAAATCAAACAGTCTTTCAACGCGCTTGGATGCACGCTGAGGCCTTAGTGTGAGTTTTATTTAACCATCTCGATCAAACGCTTCGAGCGCGTTCGGCGCTCCGATTGGTCCGTCAACAATCCGGGGCCAATCGGAGCGTCGAACGAGCTCGAAGCGTTTGATCGAGATGGTTAAATGAAACTCACACTAGGGCCACTGTTAGATTCTCAATGCTTGGTTCAACACCGAGAGTTAAAAATACAGTGTGCGATAAAATCCCGCCGCGATATTTTTACGTCCCTGCAAACGTAGTACGTAGGTAGTACTCTGTAAAAGAATGATACAAAATCAGCAATCCTACCATCTTACACAATGGCTGTGAATTATGATGTTTGCGGAAAGTCTTATGCCAAGTCCACAAATCCCAAACATCTACTATTACAGATATGTTTACGTAAATTATAACAGTGACGATTTTACATTAACGGTTGTGGTGAATTGACTCTTACTAACTGTGGCCCTAGTGTGAGTTTATTTTAACCATCTCGATCTAACGCATCGACCGCGTTCGGCGCTCCGATTGGCCTTGGATTGGTGACGGGCCAATCGGAGCGCCGAACGCGGTCGATGTGTTAAGTCCAAATGGTTAAAAGAAACTTATACTAGAGCCATGACTGCTCTAGAGTTTTTTTTTTTTTCATTGTAATGATTATTTCCAAATCAGTGCCTGATTTTTACTCTCATTTAAACATACCCCATGAAAGCTACAAGAGTAGAGACCGTTAGTTTAAAAAAAAAGGAAAATGTACCATTTCAAATGCACGTGGTTTGGGTTTTAAGGTACAAGGAAACAAGGGGGTTGTGGCTATGTTATAACAGTCACACGGCTTGGTCGATCAGGTTAAGCTATGCTTGCCGCGGTTGGTCCGTGAATGGCCGACCAACTTTACATACCAAGACCTTCCGTGAATCGGAAAGCACGTTAGTCGTTGGTCCTGGCTGTCATTCGTGGATATTTGACAGTCGTTACGGGTCGTCAGAAGCCGAAAGTCTGACAATCAGCCTTACCAAGGGGTATCGTATTACCCAGTAACTGAGGAGGTGAGATAGGCAGTCAATAAAAAAAAATACATAGGCAGAAGTAGTTTATCATATACTGAAAATAAATTCTTTAATTTGATAAATACATGATTTATATACGTCATGGACGTATAAATGTAACATAAGATTACGTGCTTACACCTGGCTCCAAAGAGGTTGCGGCCAAGCGCGCAACCATCACTTTTTAATTTCTCTACGTTTATCGAATCAAATTCTTTCCAAAAATCCAATTAATATTAAAATACTAAAGAAAATACTTTGATAGGCAACCCGGTCAAAACATTGCCACTTTTTAAATTGTATATATAAAAAAAAATATTGTTTGTCCATACCATATAATAGTCACACGACGCACGTTGTGTATTTAAGAAACTTAATACCAACAATTTTAGTACCGTCCCACTGCAGGGCAAAGGAAGAGGCCTTTACTTTATTCAATTTAACAAAACGTTGTGTCTAGGGAGGGTTCATATAAAGTAATAATGAAACCTGCGTCGTATCCCATTTTCCCAAGGCAGGGTAACGGTTCTTCTTTTTTATTTCAAAATGTACTAAACATGTTGATGATACGTTTTGTGTCCAGGGAGGGTTGTCCAGTGGGCCCCGGGTTCACGCTCAGCAAGGTATTCACAGTGACTCCTCTGCTGGCCAACAACAAGGACAAATGGGGGCTCGCGCTCGACGGACAGCTCAAACATGAGGACACCAACCTCGCCTCCAGCACGCTGTGAGTATGATACAGCATCAGTCATCTCTTACAATACACCGTGAAATTTTAATGGTTGTTTTCCCGCAGCGAAATGGTTTTGTCTTGGTAATACAATAGTTTTATAAACAAATAATATATTATTAACAAAAAATGCCAGATTAACCATTGTGAAAAATCACCACGTGCGAGATTTTATTTTGCTTTGAACATTTTTATGCATCGCTGTTCTCTTTGTCGGCGGTGCGTGCGATTCGAGTAGTACCTACAAGTTACCTCTAGTGGTCACTAGAGGTAACTTGTTGTTACTATTGAGTAGTGTTTTATCGGGTTGATGAATATTTTTTTCATTATTTGAAAACAAAAAATTCTTTATTTTTTTACTTTTACTCTATGCTTCGAAAGTACTCCTTATGGCAAGTTGTTCTGCCGCGGGAAAGCAATCTAATCAAAATTTCGCGGTGTATAGTTTACCGTACAGCCTGAAACGAAGTATACAGGATAAGTTTTTAACCAGTGCACAAACTGTAACCATGAATTCAGCATATCATTCTAGACCTCCCAGCGCAGAAAATTTTCGACGGTTATACAAAAAAAAAAAACAGCTGCAGAGGTCCAGAATGACATAAATGTTGAATTCATGGTTACAATTTGCGCACTGCTTAATAACTTATTCTGTATAAAACAATTTTTAACAGGATGAAATGCGACTCTAATTATTATGAAAATAACCTGTTTCAGTATCGCAGACCCATCGCAGCGAGAGAACCTAGGTATCATAGTACAGTACAAGGTCAAAGTGAAGCTGTGTCTTGGACCACTTGGCGGGTAAGTCTAACACGTTATAGTAAGGACAAAACTCACTTCGATTTGGAACGTTTCCTTTGCTCTTCAGTTCCATTTTGGAACTGTTCGCTTCGATTTCGTTCGCCTTTGGTTTGAAGAGGCGTGAGATTCCGAATATAATTTTACACGATTACTCTATAGATCTAAGTATTCCAAAATATGATTGGTAATTCTTGATAGCTCTAATACTTAGTACATAAGTACTTGCAGCAATTATTTTTTGCATTTTGTAGCAATAGAGGCATATTTGAATGTTTTGTGTTCCGTAGCGACCTGAGCGCGGAGCTGCCCTTCATCCTGATGCACCCCAAGCCCGACGAGGAGCCGCGCGCGGCCAGCGACGCGCCGCGCCCGGCCGACCACGACCTCATCACACTGGACCCGCACCCGTATGTTGGCATACGTCATACATGCAGTTTTTGTTTCACGTATATACACCGTGACATTTTAGTCGTCTTACAACGGCAGCCCACTTCATGTATCCAATGGCTACTAATCATTGATTTAAAAAAAAAGATATTTTTGAACATTTGCATCATTATAAAAATTAAAATATCATTTACTAAGACGCATCACGTAATTTGAAACAGCTTGTTATGCAGATGGAATTAATGATGGAATGTAATGGTAGGTAGGTAGATATCTTCTACCGTTTGGTAAGTAAATATTATTAACAGGGAGGGTGTTTCATAATTCTAAAGCATTATTAATTTTTCTTCGTATGTAATATCTTATTGAATGGTAACAATGTTTTAATCGCGCCTAGAGGTATTTCATGACGGATACATTGAGTGGACTACCTTTGTAAGACGACTAAAATGTCACGGTGTATATAGATTACAGTGACATCAGCCTAATTTTTCCCTCTTCCCCACAGCGACGAGAACGGCCAGGAGCAGGATGACGACATAATATTCGAGGACTTTGCGCGGCTCAGACTGAAAGGTGCGGACGCGGATGCCTGAGACACAGCCTCGCCCTCCCCGCCGCCCGCGCCCCGCACACACGCGCGCGCCGGCGCCGATGCCCCGCCCCTCGCCCCTCCCCGTGCCCTGCCCTACCAGGCCGCGCTCCTCGCCAACATTCTCGAGCACATGCACTGGTTCAAATAACCCGTGGGAACCTGAGCCCCAATTGCGTAACGCACTTTTTTGCGAAATCAAAAGAATTTTGAAGTTAATGCTAAATCCATTGCTTCATAACGTCTGGAAAATTCGTCTGCTCGTCAGCGTAAAAACGTAATGAATATGGTCGAATTGTCAAAATGAAAGGCATTGCTATTGTTACGCTAAACGCGGCCCTCCCGGTGGGTTCCGCGCCGCTTGATGCGCAAACGCTGCGATAAACACGTCATAGAAAGTCATGATTATGAATTTGTAACACCTAAATCTGATTATGTTCAGGCCATCAATTTCGATACCACGACATCTGTTCCGAAAGCCATGTTCGTTCCGATCCGCGTCATGTAGCCATCGTGGAAGCCAGATAGTTGTATTGAGGATGTAAATGCTTATGTTATTATTCTATAAATACAAATTACATAATACAGACCTGCAAATTGCAAAAAACGTAAAATGGCTACCCTGGCGCCTTCATCTTAACGGCCGATTCAGGCCGGACGAGCGCATCGCAGTGCGTTTCTCACTGGCACACAAATATCAACCTTGCAGCTCTCAAAATAAAATCGAAAAAATTGAATGTTTGTCTGCCTTCTTCATGCTCCCGCGAACTTGAGGAAGATTATTTATTTTCAACTTTATTTTAATGAACACACTGTTGATATTTGTTCGGCAGTAAAAACTGCGCTGGCCCTAATGTTCTCACCAATTCGCCACTAAAACAAAAAAAAAATACTCATCAAACTGTAAAGCCGATTATAACTAAAATTTTGAAATATATGGGATCATAAACGGCGTGGGGTTAAAACAAAAAGGATTTAAAAAATTGTATTCCTTAAAGAATTAAACGCGGGATTTAAATACGTATACCAACTATATAGCTGGTATAATACTGAAGTCGGTGGTATGGCACCAATGTCGTTGTCTATAACTCGTACGGTCACCAAAAGATATAAGTAGCCAGGGTCGTCGAATAAAGTTGAACTTTAGTAAGAAACCGATGGATGTTTTCGAATAAAACGAATAGCAAACAAACAGTTCGTTTACCAAATTAAATTTATTCGAAAACATCAATCGGTTTCTTAATAAACTTCAACTATATCCGACCCTAGTAATTTACCTCTTTTGGTGACTGTAAATGAACGTCTTGTGTCTTGAAAAACGAATGCAAACGCAAATACAATCTGTCCAAGAACACATTCAATCCCTGTACAGTGTATGTGTATAATCGAGAGGATTTGACTATTCACAATATAGTGCGCGCCTGACGGATATATAACGACGATGTTCGACGCACAAGTGAAGCGATAATATCCGAAATTCACGTCCCGTATATCCGACACGCGCCCACAAACAACTAGCGTTATATAATAAAAGAATTTTATATTATATTCGATGTATATTGTATGTGAAAATTTATTTTAATAGATGTCTATTGATCAAATAAGCGAGTACAATGTTTAATTACATTTATTTTTCACTATCATTGGCCATTGTTTTTTAGTAGTAGTACAATGTTCGACGAATGCATTTAATAGTGTAAATGAAGTGTTATACCTCTGTAACGTAAAGTTTACTTGATGTTGAAGATAATATACTAAATGTGTTGACTTTGTGAAGGATGAGAGCCGAGTGCGGACATTTGTAAGTGTATGATGTAATGTTAATTGTATTTGTGCACTATTATTATTACCATAAGGTTGATGATACGTTATACTATGGGGTAATAAGTCCTTTAGCCTCTGTAACCGATTGAGCATTTTCTGTATAGCAGTTGTCGAGTTGAAATATATTTATTGTAATTTTGTAACAGAAATAAGCTCATCGGTTACCACAGCAAATAATACTCGTCCCTCCAGCTTTCTACACGTTGGCAATATTCTTGATTTCCTATAACAGCACTTAACTGAGGGGCAAAACGGTTTGTTATTGCTTGTGTTCACAAAGTCATCGCAGTGTGTGGCTCGCGGTCTGTACCGCATGTGGCCTTCTTGTTACGACACTTCATACAAGTGTCATACATGATTGTTAATTTATCGTATTTACACTTGTGTGTCATATAAATTAGAGTATGTTGTATATTATCTACGTATTGTGAAAATATACTATTGTTATTGTCTGCACGATTCACAACCAAACTTGAATTTTATAATTGTTTTTACAAATATGAAATCCCTCTATCTCTACTTCCGTTTTACGAAGCGACACAGGTGAACATAATCCACACATTGATTCAAATGAAAGTTACTTCATTTCCGGACACTCTAATTTGTATCACACAAAAAGTATAATTATAACAATGTAAGTTGCTTGTAAGCTTAGTTGTCTTCATCATACCTATGCGTCACCGCTAAGCTATAAGAACATAACAATGGGACTATTTTGTAAATAATAATAACTTACGTAAACTTGTTACGGCTTAAAACGCACTTGATAAGAACTGCAACATCAGCGGTAGCCAATCCGGGCACAGCAACTGAGCTGTATCAACCAATCAGACATGTCTACGTCATCTGATAGTTTGTTTGTTTGGCTGCCGCAGTGGAGTTGCTATAGTGCGTCTTACACGTCTACACAGAAGGCCATAATTGGCGACAATGAATTTACCAGCTCCAAAACCTTTGTATCATAACGTTTTATTGCCAATAAGATTTTAATTGCATATCTACTGACTAATAAAATGCAGCTTCGTATACCACCAATGTGTATAAAAAGATAACAAATAAATTATGTAAAAGTATATTTTAGTATATTAATGTTATAGGTTGACTCCGTCTGTGTAAATGGCGCGGTCACGACGTCACTCCACAGGTTATATACTAGAGATTATTTTATACCGTTGCCGGTGTAATTCTACATATAGGCACATGAGATATTTCCGATTTGTCTCTGGAATTAGAGGTGAGTCGTTGACGGTTTTTTGGTTAATGTAATTTAAACTGTTAATTAATCATCAATGGTCAGCAGGTTAAAAAAGCTGTTAAATTATTAACAGGTTTTGAATGTTCAATCTGTAGCGTTTAGCGTCAATATAAGTTAACGTTTTTAATCATTGACAATTGTGTGCAAATAATTAATTTAATAAGAATAAAAATATATATAATAGCATTCCCTTCGTACTCTTTCCAGGCTTAGGACTGGCTGGGTACAATCCAGGCGTACTTAAAAGATCATTTCATTTTATATACATTGAAATCAAATAATATTTACATTTACAATACATACACTTGATTCTCAGAAATTAAAAAATTATAGTGAATTTCCTTCAACGGCTCAACGGATTATCCGTTGAGCCGTTGAAGGAAATTAACAGCATTAGCAGCATTTTATTTTCAACTGGTTTTATTTGGAACTGAATAAAATAACTACTAAATAATAAAAAAATAATAATCTTTATTTAAATAAAACATATTGTATAGTACATGTAACAGTTTTACAAAGTTACACAGTTTTACTATTGAACTAATGCGTATTGTGCGTTGACGTAAATTAACAGCTAATATTTTCAACCTGTTTTTTCATTGATGATTAACAGTTATCTCGTTGACGAATGAAAAGTCGTTAAAAAAAACAGTTTATTGATTCAACGACCACCTCTATCTGGAATGCCTTTGGTATTATTGCACATGTTCATAGGTGGCGATGACGCCTTAGCATAATGAGCCTATAATGTTGCTGCTGGGACACAGGCCTCCACGCGGGCCCAATGCGGGTTGGCAGATGTCACATATCTTCTAGTTCTAGGATATGCCATTTTCTTCCACCGTTTTGAGAGCAGCGGTGATGAAATGATCAACACAAAGTAAAGCGCCTGCCACGGTTCAAACCAAACCGCCACTAACCAACCAACCAACTGCCACCAACCACCAACCAACCAACTGCCACCAACCACCAACCAACCAACTGCCACCAACCACCAACCAACCAACCAACCAACCAACCAACTGCCACCAACCACCAACCAACCAACTCCCCACTGCCAACTTCCCACTACTCGCATAAAGTGCGTCGTCTTCTTTTCCCTCAACTAGGTAACATAAAAAAAAAAGAATATCTCTAGTATGCAACCTGTGATGGTGACGTCAGCTAGCGGCGAGTACACACTAACGTCTTATGATATTCGTTCTGCGACTATGTACATTAGTTTCGCTGTGTACAGTGTAATAGTTATGTATATTACGTGGCATGTTTCATTGTATAATAAGCTTCGTGTATTCTATTCTGTAACACTCGGACGGGCCGTGATACAGATTGGCCACATAGCCCGCTCTTTTTTTATGATACGTAAAAGAAGTTCCGAGCAATTTTCTTGTTTGGGATTTTTTCTACAAGTTTTATTCCTTGCATTTGAGCTACGGGCCTAGTTTCGGGTCGCGATCATCGTTCTCATAGACATAGATAGTGGACCGAGAGACAGAGTTTATTGTCGAGTATAGACGTCATTGGCGCATGTCGAGTATAGCCGACGTTGGCGTTCAAAGGGTTATTGACCATTACAGTATTGCCCTCACAGTCGGATTGTCTCTTTCTAGAGAGCGGTCACTTGTGACACTAACGCTCAGTCCATCCTCTGTCTATCGCCGTACCCTCTCTGGTGGGTTACGGCTCACTGCTTGTTTTACTATGAATTTAATTTCACAAAAATAACGTTTCAATGCATTAAATTATTCGGTGTTTCGGTTACTATCAAGTTGTATTATTTATATATTTTAAATGTAAGTATTAAGTGAAAATAACGATATGTAATATTGATAGTAGGAACAAAATAAAAAGACGAAACAGTGGAATTTACAGCCAATAGGTAATTATAGCGTGGCCTATGCTGGCACAATACTCTAAGTACAATTAGCCATTTTTAATATACATAATTTATACTTTTCAGAGGCTAACTTTTTTACTTTTCTTGCACAAATGTAATTTACACATAAGATATGAAAACTTTTCTACTTGTATAGGTACCACTTGGCTGTAAAGATAACTCTGTATGATAAATCCTTAGCTAGTACTTTATCCAATACCCAATATGTTAGATGTAATTACTAGCCATACTGAAACCCCTACTTATACAGTTACAGTTTCAACTTTATGAGTATCTTAATAAAGTTCAGTTTCGGTTTCAACTGTGGCTGGTGTTACACCGTAGTCCTGTGCAGAATTAATTCACTAATGTCAAATCGCACACATTCTTTTTTTTTAATTTTACATCGAAATGTTTTTGATGAATACTTTTTTCAATAAATATTATGTAACCAATGAAGTTTTTTATTTCTTATAGGTAACTTTTTTCTTCTTATTCTGATAAACTAGTTTTTGAGTAATTGGGTAAGTTACTGAAAATATCTATTTTACAAATCCCGATTTGGATGGTTTCACAAATATCTCAAAAACTAGACAACTTAGCTCAAAAGTACGTGGGATGTTGGTCCACATTTTATTAAAATTAAATTTGATTTGATTAAATTTAGAGATTATTGTATCACACCGCGAAGATCGCCCTGAGGACACGGTGGAGGTCTGCCCGGTTTGGGCGGAGCACCACCGTGGCCTCGTGGAGGCGATCGGCGGCGGCGATCTCTCGCGTCCGGCCCTGGTCCAGGCCATGGTACGGAGCGAGAGAGCATGGATAGTCGTCGCTTCCTTCAGCGAAGCAGTGATGCTCGCAAAGAGGGAGGCGGCGCACGTGAGTGAGAGGCAGTACGATGGTTCATACACAATTAACGAAAGTGATTGCAGGAGGTTTTTTGAAATACGTTGCGTTGCGGCGTGACCCGGCCAAAACTGCGCGAGTCCGCAAGTCTCGTTGCGTTGTAATGGGTACAGTTCAGATTTGAAATTGTCTGAGACAATTAGTACATTGCGCAGCGGCTCGATGCAACTCCTAATGTGCTTTGGCCCCGTCAAGGTATTTATGTTCTGTGGCATTTTTGCCAATTTGTGCTGTCCTTTACGCAGAATGTGCACGGTTATTTATTATTAATATAAAAGGCACTATTTTAAGTTTTTTTTACTAATGCATCAGTTTTTTTTGTGACTAGCTTTCGCCAGCGGCTTCGCCCGCGTGGACGTCAGAAATTATCCCACGGGAACGTATGTACTACCGGGATCAAAAATATCCGATGTGTTAGTCCAGGTTATATACTATCTGCGTGTCAAAAATCCAATACCCTACAGCAATTTTTGCGTGATTGAGTAACAAACATCTAAACATGCAAACTCTCACATGTACAGACGCCAGCACATCAAGCTACCCCAATCTGTCAAATTTCTTTGATAGATTTTCAACTTTATGACATATGCCTAAGGTTCATGTTCAATTGGTAAAATTTGACAGTTTGGGGTAGCTTGATGTGCTGGCGTCTGTACTATTAACGTACTATTTTAATATTATAAATATTATAATAGTACGATAGTAGTACATTAACAATAAAAAGTATGATATCAAGCGAATCAAAACTGAGCCAAATTATCAATATGTTATCGAAAATGTATGTACCGATTAAAAGTAGGTAATAAAAGCTAACTAATGATTAACGAAACGTAGTGCTGGTTGTCACTATTCACTTGTCAGTTGTCTTGTCAATTGTCAACTTGTCAAGCCGACAACTCAAGTGAAGTCAAGCATTAGAGGTTATATTATTTTATATATTGTAATAAACTAATTTCCGAGTTTGATGTAGAATTAAAGTTCCCAGACATGTTTAAACAAGATTGTTGATGTGTTCCAAAAATCATAAGTGGCGCAAAGTCTGAAAAAATAATGAACCAAGCGTTCGATTTAATTCATTGACAAACAAAACTGTAATGTAACAAGCTTTTTAAAGACTCTCGGCAATATGAGTTCTCGAGGGCTTTCTAAGAAGGAACTAGAGGAGTTGAAAAAGAAGGAAGAAGAAGAAGCGGCCGCTCATGTACGTATTATCATTCATCAACATCAACAAACCATCAACATAAGAAATACATCAAACATGTAATTTTTCGTTAAAATTGTACATAAATTGGTGTAATCATCAGTATTACAGTTTACAGTACCTACGCTAGTAGCACACGCTCAATTTACGTCTTATAACAGTGGCATTTCAATAGCTAATAGCAGTCTAGTCCCGAACTTAGGACTATCTATTTACTATTGAACTCAATTCCTGGCTAAATTCTTCCAGTGTCTACCAGTCATCGTACAAAGGTCATCTCTCAGACTAGCCTGAAGGAATAACCTCCTTCTTTTTGAAGTCGGTTAAAAAGTGATCAATTATGTGTTAAAACAAATCTGTGTATCAAACCACTGAACCAACACAGTTTATTCTGTATATTGCTGCTCATAGACTGCTCCCGACTCTTACAAACTCCTAATATTGTTTTATCACTACAGGTCTTCAAGGAGTTTGTGGAGACTTTCCAGGAGGTCCCCAGCACCACAAGCAAGGTCTGGGTCAAAGCTGGCACATATGATGCAGGAGCTAGAAGTAAGCAACATTATTATATTGTAATTTTTACATGTATTAAGCTGGTCTCTATCTGAGGGGCACTTCTCACATTTTTAAGACCACAATCACAATCTGTCAAAAAAAAAACCTACATTTTTGACAAGTTTTAAAAGTATTTGTTGCTGTGATGAGATTGAGATTGAACTTGAATTCGAACATTTATAAAATTCTAGAACTGGCCTTGTGTTCTTTTCTGACCATTGCCAACTTGGCAAACCGTAAAAAAGCTTTCATGTTAAATCAATAATATCAATTTTCATTAATCTTTTGACCACATTTTAATGCCATATCAACCATAAACCTTTTGTGGGCAGTTTTTCATCACTTACTTTTCATTTATATACTAATTTATTACTAAAAAATTTCAGAGGAAGATAATTCTGAGAGAGGCAAACTTTACAAGCCAGTTTCTCGCTTGGACGAGAAGCGGAACATCATCCCAGAGGTTGATGTGGTCCGCACGCTTGTACCCAGACCTGAGCCTCCGGGACGACCACACGCCAAGAAGAAGGGACAGGACAAGAAGAAAAGTAACCTGGAACTGTTCAAAGAAGAATTGAGGCAGTGAGTGTTTTAAACAAAATTTTGTTTCTTACAAAAATGTTCAAACAAGAAAAAGTGCATTCATTATTATGTATAGAGATTACTTGCAAGGACAAGTGAAAAGACTATCACACTATCTACCTATCCAATTTAAATATAACCAGTCTAATATTCTTCATTGACCTGTAGTGGGTCAATATGTATCAAGATATCTGTTAATATCAAGTATGTATTGTCAACAAATCGTTTGTCAACAATTGTATGTCCTAGAACAGAAATTCAGAAGAATGTCACCCATACTGGGCCTGCAGTAATTACAGCCTGCTCCATCTCAAAGAAAAGTAGCTTGTGTCCCACCAGGGGGAATATTGTAGGCATATTATATAATATGTATTGTCAAGTATATTATTTTTTCCATTACAGAATACAAGAAGAAAGATCAGAGCGACACAAATACAAGAATGTTTTACGTGAGCGTGGAGTGGTGGGGCCGGAGCCATCGCTAGATGTCATACCTGATGTTGGATCTTATGATACTGGAGACCCTAATACCACCAACTTGTACCTAGGCAATCTCAACCCCAAGGTTAGTCTAGCTTACAGTCTGTATGTTGACCCTTTGAACAACTGATAAAACAGAAATTATAACCAATCTGAATTATTGAACACACGAAATAGTGTGTCATTGCAACCAAATACGTCGAGCGTACATCTGGCCACTGAGTAACTGTTACTTATTTCGCCAGGTGTGTATACTACTACTGCTACATTAGCCTGCATCATCTCGCTGGGCAAAGGCGTCTCCCGAAGACTACTACCACTTTTATTCAGGCCTAAAGTGGACCACTGGTCGTTTGTTTTCTGCATGTCGTCCCTTCTTTTAAGGGGCTGCCGTGACAGGGCTGTAGCTACACTAAAGGAGAATTAAATGCTTCTAAAAGGCAGACTCACACAAAAATAACCATCACGTTCAAATCGCATGCAAACTGCTGCAATTTGTTGATGACAATAGCCAATTAAACTATCCAAGTTTTAGACAACAGATTAATATCCAGTTTCAGGAACAAAAAATAATCCAAAAATAAGGTCTTACAAATTGTGAAAGGCATGTCAACTGATGTTATTGGTTGACCGAATTTATCAACAGCCGATCAGATCACTTGACATGTGTATAATTTTGACAGATCATAGATTGATTGGGCCCGTGTGGTGGATTACGGCCCACTCCCTCCCCACCAAGAGGAGGTCTGTGACCGAGCAGTGAAAACATTATGTACTAATTATGTATAATTCATAATATCGTTCTAGAAACTGGGTGTCAGTTGAACGGGGGATTATTAAATTAAAGATCCACCTTACTTCCCATCAGATTACAGAACAACAGCTGATGGAGATCTTCGGGCGCTACGGCCCACTGGCTAGTATCAAGATCATGTGGCCGCGCTCTGACGAGGAGAAGGCGCGCGGTAGGAACTGTGGCTTTGTGGCCTTTATGTCGCGGAAGGATGGCGAGCGGGCGCTTAGATGTATTAATGGTGAGGCTATTAAAACATATTTAAAATACATATTTACTCCAAAAAAAGATTTACAAACAAAAAACTTAAAAAAAAAATACTACATATTCTGAATCCATGGTTACAGTTTTTGCGTAGATGTCTCTGCTTTCTGCCACCCTGTATAATTTAACTATTTTGATACAGCCGCCCTAAAAGGGAGTGTACTTTACAGCTGACTGACAAATCGCCAATTATGGACGTTTCACGTTTCGTTGATAGTCAGCAAGTTGGCAACGGGGCTGACTATCAACGATACGTCAAACCATTTCACTATCATCACCCTTAGCTATATTATTGCAGCTTTAACATCCTACTAATATTATAAATGTAAAAGTTTTTATGTTTAGATGTTTGGATATTTGGGTGTTTGTTACTCAATTATGCAAGAAAGGCTTAACAGATTGATTTGGATGAAATTTGGCACAGATTGTTTATTACCTGGATTAACAAATAAGATACTTTTTATCCCGGTAGTACGGTCCCGTGGAACTTTCGACCTCCACGCAGGGGAATCCTCTGGCAAAAGCTAGTACTTAAGTATTATTCCCTGTGCTCAGGTAAAGAGATAATGAGTTACGAGATGAAGCTGGGCTGGGGCAAGGCCGTGGTGATCCCGCCCGTGCCCATCTACATCCCGCCCGCGCTGCAGCAGCCCAGCAAGCCGCCGCCGCCCTCCGGCCTGCCCTTCAACGCGCAGCCGCCCAAGCATCTCGCGAATAAGGTATAATCTGTTCAAAAAGTATCCAATTAAAGTGTCAACGAACCCTGTTCTGCTTGAATTCTTACGGAATCACTCAGAAATTGGTAACACATTCCACCACATTTTCCTATAATTGTGCAGAAAGCTTTTTGATCATTGTTGATTAAAATGTAAATGAATTATAGTAGAATTTCGACCACTGGGCAACCACTAAAGTGGCACTACGAATTGGCATCCACATAAAGAAAAAAAGAATGAAAGAATAAGTATTTATTAGACTCGCACAGGAATATCACAAACCTTACTACACAGTATGCATAATAAAATTTAAAATTAAAGAAAAAAAAAACAAAGTCCCGTACGAGGGCAAAAGGCCCCCTATCTCAGCATGATGCTGCGACATTTAAAAAAAGTGTCGCAGCGCTGGTATTCTGATAGGGCCCACTGTGAATGTCACGGACAGATACAGAAAAAAAAAAACATTAAAAACAAGTTAATATGTGTAAAACGAGTAAAAAAAAGTGTACTTACATAAATAGTAACATTATAGTAATCCGCGTGTGTGCACTCCACGTAACATCTATAACAACTTGTCTATGGCTTTAGTGTTTGTGACACTATGTTGTGCAAGTACGCCATTGTTGTGCAAGTAATGAGACGCAGGCGCCGACATCACGGCAAAAAACAATTATACAATACAAAATCACATCACATTTAAATTTAAAAGTGTATTTTCTTGGATCCATTTGTTTACATTTTAAACAGATAATTTTGGAGCAGACCATAGGCTGACCCATATGGTCCTCCCGACCATACTTGGGAATCACGACAATACATGCTAATATCTTAGCAGAGAAACCATCCTCTCTGAAGCTGCATTTGTATGCAAACTAATGTTGTGCTAAATGATTCTGCATGTTGCAGTAACGTTGCTGGCTATCAGAGAGCAGTGGTTGCCCAATGGTAACAGCCGCGACTTGTTGGTCGTAGGTTAGAACCCACTGAAGGGGCGCAAGGGCCGATGCCTGCCAGGGGTGCGGGTTTTTCGAAAGAGATACCGCGGCCCCTGGCACACAGGCAACTGAGGGAACACGGGTGGGTTTTAGTCAGTAAAAGTCTGACACGCACACAAGGTCTGCTCCACCCAGAGCAGGAGAAGTAATTTGTTAATTTCTCACCCAAAAAAAAAGGTTAGAACCCAGACAAGGACTTTACGTTATGTTAAAATAATTTACATAACGCCACACCGCTGCTCTCAAAACGGTGAAGGAAAACATCGTGACGCAACTAGCATGTCGTGGAACCAAAAATTCAAAGACATGTGACATCTACCAACCCGCACTGGGCGCGCGTGGTGGATTGCTGCCCACTCCCTCTTACCGAGTGGAGGCCTGTGTCCCAGCAGAACGTTAAAGGCTGACTATGCTAGTTTACAGCCTTACGCAAATTCATAGCAACTGTTTTTAATAGGCTTACCGGGGTTATTTTTATTATTTCAGATTCCCCGAGTGCGGCCCGGAGATTACCAACCGAATGACATAGATGATAGGAAAATATACGAACAGGTAAATAAACATAAATCAAATCAAATCAAATCAAAAGTCATTTATTCAAATTAGGCTGAGAATCAGCACTTTTCGAACGTCAAAGTACATGAGACAGTCCCCCAAAACGCCCACCCTTCACCACTTCCTAGTGCTTTAGCTGGGAAAAAGAAGTGGCGCAAAAAACTCCCCAGCAGCACAGCTGTCTGTTTAGTCGTATAGACTTGATTCTATACATTCATAGGTAAAGTAATAAACATAGCTTTTAGTAATGTTACCTTTAAATTATGTACGGTCAGCAAAAGTGATAAATGAGCAGGGTCGTCGGATATAGGTAGTTGAAGTTTAGTAAGAAACTGATGGATGTTTTCGAATAAAATTTAAATTAATTAATAAAAACAAGTAGTTAATTTATCAAATTTAATTTAATTTCAAAACATATGTCGGTTCTTTAATAATCTTCAACTGTATCCAACGACCCTGGTTATTTATCACTTTTGGTAACTGTACTTGTATGAAGCACAAACTTGCTTATGTATTAATAATACAGACGTTTTATTTACAGATTTTATCGCAATCTATAGTCAGAGTCGTAGTTCCTACAGAGAGGTAAGTGCTTTCACCAATTATAACTACAAATACAGCTCTAGCTAAACTGAGCGAATCCGTGCGCGATGCTCGATGATATTCGCACGCGACAATTGTGGCAACTAATTTGAATGGAGGTTTTCGAATTGACGAGAATAGTAACGTGACTTTCTAATCATTAAAACAATCTACGCGAACTTGCATCTCGCATTCCACGCGGGATTAGCTTCAGTGTCGCCATAGATTGAATAGTAGAAATAATAATAAAGCTGATGATTTTGTTTTTTTGTTTGAACACGCTAATCTCTGGAACTACCGACTACCAATTCTTGAGAAAGCTATACTATAGACTGCTTAACATCACGCTAGGGCACTAAGGAGCCGACCAAACAGAAAAAAAGTCAGAAAGAGCTAAGTGAAAACGAAGTAACAGCGCGAGCAGGCGATGTGATGTGACTGAACAACAACTCCTTCATTTATAAGCGTTGCATATAGTTAGGTAACGATTAGCAACTGTTTAACCATATATTTGTGACGTTCAAACATCTCTTACTAACATAACTTTAATCAACGTTTATAAATAAACCCCAAAATTTCAAGCGGCAGAAAGTCGCGGGCACAAGCTAGGTTTTCATATAAGCATAATTGACGCATTCCTGTCTTCTATAACTACTTTTTCTTATTTCTTTAAGTTCCTGGTATGTATTGACAGGCCTGCACTGTCCTCACATACCTATTATCACTGTTATTTAGAAAACATTGTAAAAGCCAATTATTTTTAAGAATAACCATGGAGTTTCTTCTCGCTTCCTATGGAGTCTTCTCCATAGGAAACGACAAATTGGAACCGTGCATCTAGCCTCTGACGTTTCATTAGTGCCCATGCAGGTTTATGTGAAATAAAATATTTTGATTTTGAGTTCTCAGACTTAATAAATCTATCGTATATCCCCAGAAACATCCTGATGCTAATCCATCGCATGGTCGAGTTCGTGATCCGCGAAGGTCCGATGTTCGAGGCCATAATCATGAACAAGGAGTTGAACAACCCCTTCTTCCGGTTCCTGTTTGAGAACCAGTCGCCGGCGCACGTCTACTATCGATGGAAGCTGTTCTCTATGCTGCAGGGGGACTCCCCGAAGCAATGGGCGCTGGATGACTTTAGGATGTTTAAAGGTAATTGAGAAAGTTATGAACTAAATAGCGAAAAGATATATCGAAGACCAAGCCAAATTGATTTAGAAAAAAACGCAAATGTTTAAATAATTATTATCACTTTTTCAATACTTTGAATTGAAAAAATGATCCCAGATTATTATACTTATCGAATTGAGAAGTATCTTCCTACAGTTACCTTTTCTGTCAAAGATCGATCGTTTCATTGGTGTGAAATTAAAAGCATCACATCTACATTAGCGCTTTCGCCTTGAGTGAAATGTATTGATGTGATAGTAAGAAAAATAAGGCAGTTGACTGATGTAGCCACAGCTAGATTAGTATACTTTGCTTATTTTCACAGTATTATGTTTTATGGCGTTCTGCTGTGGGGATCGGTAGCTGACGTAGATTCAGATTTGATTCTACAAAAGAGGGCAAACCGCGCAATCTATAAAATGGGGCCTCGCGAATTTCTTAGAAACAAATTCAACGAAATTGATATACTAACTCTGCCTTCTCTTTATATCCTAGAAAATATCTTGTATATTCGCAAAAACTTAGGTATTTTCAAAAAAAGATGCGACTTCCATAATCTAAATACACGTAGTAAAGATGAAATTGTGAATACAAAATTTAGATTAACCAACACTAGCAAGTCATTTCTAATAAACAGTATCCGCTTCTATAACAAGTTGCCAAAGTAGGTTACAGAACTTAGCGATGGAAACGCACACATCATACGTGTCCTTATCAAAAAAGTATATTATGAGATTGTAAAACATTGTAAAAGCCAATTATTTTTAAAAGAGTAAGCGTGGAGTTTCTTGCCGGCTCTACTTCATAGGATGCGACAAATTGGAACCTAGCTTCTGACGTTTCATAAGTGCTCTTGCAGGATATTTGAAATAAAATATTTTGATTTTGATTTTTGATTTTGATGACTTGTTGACCCGGTGAACTTTGTACCACCAATTAAAGTTGTCTGAACTTTTTGTGAGACTAACAAACGTCAATTCATTTTATATATACAAGGTGAATTTTTAGTCACCGTTTAAATTTTTCAGGGTGATAGTACCCGTGAAATTGAACAACTTTTTCCAAGGAACATGGGTCGAAATATGAAAAAAAATCGGACTTCCCATACAAAATCGATCACCTGACTATTGATTTTGCATAGAAGGTCCGATTTTATACTTGGTACTATCACCCTGAAAAAGTTAAACGGTGACTAAAAATTCACCTTATATTGAATAAAAGATATAATTTTTCATCAACATAGAACCTGACACTGACCGGCTAATTCCAAAACATGAAAGAGAATGGGCTAACTTAGCGCATCCCCCCTAGACCACGTACGCACCGACGTGAAAATATCGGATTTTCAACTCTCTGGGTTGAACCGAGCGTTGAGGATCCAACAGAGTGCATCCCATCATCATCATCAGATATAGGCCTCCTCCTTTTTGCGCCATACTTCTCGGTTCCGTGCGTCTCTCATCCATATGTTTCCCGCAACTGACTATATCATCAACCCAACGCGCTTTTCGACGGCCCTGGTTTCATTGGCCTGACCTTGGCCACCATTCGGTCGCAGCTTTACCCCATCGTCCATCTCCTCGTCTAACAAAATGTCTTGCCCAACTGCACATGAGGCGCATCGCCCTGTCCCCGACGTCGAAGACTTTCGACTCACGACAGATTTCGATGTTACGCACTCGGTCTAGAAGAGTTATGCCGAGCATGGCTCGTTCCACGGTCCTTTGTACAGTCCGCTCCGAAATTACACACTGTTCCATTTTCAACTTTACGCGCTATGGAATACGTTGAGGAATTATTGCGCGAAAAAGTCTCGGCGCGATTTTATTACGTAAGTGGAAACGTGGGCTCAAGATGTAGTTTTGTTTCAGGCGGTTCGGTATGGCGGCCGCCGGTCATGAACCTCTACACGGCCGGCATGCCCGACGAGCTGGTAGAGGAGGAAGACGCCAAGGAGAACATCAGAGGAACCCTGTCTAACAAGTTAGTAAAGATAGATGATGATTATTTGTTTACAGGCTCACATTTGGTGGCTGGTGTATTTAGTGCGTTTGCCTCGGTATCTTTTGTTTTACCCGACTGCGGTGAAGCAAAGAGGAGGGTTATGATTTTGACTATGTATGTATGTATGTTTATCTGTTCCCTCATAACTTCCAAACTACTTGTCATAATTTGACGTTGGAAACGTTATAGCTATGTGACGTCACATTCAATTGAATATGGCGCCCTCTAGAGGACATAAGGGACGAACTAAAAATTGGTTTTATCTCATGATTTCGTGTTGGGTATAAAGTGAAACGGTTTAATTTAGCCTATTCAAAAATGTATTGTGAGCTAATCCCAAAATAATTAAAAGTAAGTTCCAAACATAAAACCCGACTGTAGAAAAATTACGCTCCAAGAAGTATGAAACAAGAAGATATCGTCATCCGTGGCCTTAGTGCGAGTTTCTTCGGTCCGTCACCAATCAAGGGCCTATCGGAGGGCCGAACGCGCTCGATGCGTTAGATCTAGATGTTTAAAAGAAACTCACACAAGGACTTCTGAAAGCCGTGGTCTGTCAACCATCACACATGTGGTCTGTCAACCATCACAATGATGATTACTTAATAGCTATGATCGACTAAAGCGTCGTTACTCAGACTTCTCAGAGTGTAATATTTAAAGTATTTTGTTAGGGTTTTAATACTTTACATTTATACATGTGACGTCACGAAGCCACACTTTTCAAAGGATTTTGCACTTTTATGGCCCACTCTTAACGTGTGACGTATTTATGGATTCCCCTTATGGGGACTACCCCCGTATGGGGTACTACGGCAAACTCGGGCTCGCAGGTAGTAAGTAACTTGGTGAGGAAACGGTATTCAATTCATTTAGCTCAAATGTTTTTGTTCCCCCAGCCAACGCGACCGCCTCGAAGAGTTGATCCGCGGCCTGTCGCCCTCGCGCTGCAGCGTGGGCGCGGCCATGGCGTGGTGTCTGGAGCACGCGGAGGCGGCGCCTGAGGTACTGCCTACATATTGTTTTAATTATTATTTTATTATGATGGCTCATTTTATACCCTGGTAAAAGCAGCGGTGGTGCAGTGCTATCGGCCTCGACTTCCGAGTCATGAGTTAACCAGGCAGGCACATTAATTTGTGTAATTTATTGCATCGCCACTGGATGAATTACGGCCGCACTCAAACAGAGGTATGTGATCGTGACAAATGGTCGTGGTGGAGCAAAATTAAAACTAGAATGAATTTTAATGTATTAGACCATACAATAAGAAATGACTTTACTACGGTTGTCTGTCGGTAACAAAAACGGTACATTGTGTCCCAGCTGTGGGAACGTAACGTTCATTCAAACTGTCGTTCACTCAACGTGACGTTCAACAGTCAGCCTATACGTTCCGAATGTTATAGGCTGACTGTTGACGGGACATAGCTGAAACTATTTTAAAGCTTTTTTAAGGGCGAAGCGATAAAGTAGCCTGCAACTTTCATATTATCTTACTTTCTTTGAATTTCGTTTGCTGCCGCCTGGGCACTTTCGCCTCAACATCGTATAAACACATAATCCACAATAGATACCAATCCACATGGTCTTGACATAATGTGACCAAGATTATGTCTGGACTTTAAAAGAGACTATGATACCTCTGAGTTTGTTTCGGCCTTCCTCTCACAGTAGTCAGACAGAAAACGCCGACCTCATCTAGTTTCAAAAAATATGATTGACGTGTAAAAGTATTGTACAAACCTACTTACAGCAATAAAATAATTTGTCACTGCCCCCAGGTGGCCACATGCCTGTCCGAGGCCCTGTCGGGCCCGGACACGCCGCCCCAGCGCCGCGTGGCGCGCCTGTACCTGCTGTCCGACATCCTGCACAACGCGGGCGCCAAACTCACCAACGCCAGCGCCTACAGGAACGCGTGAGTCTCATCATGTGTACATATATCTTTATATGAAAGAGAGCGAGAGATGATGAGAGAGAGGGACAGATGATGTCGATATGTACAATTATGATTTGCTTTTTTTCGGTTCCACCTTGTATAGGGTGGCAGGGAAGGACATCGACGCGCAACTTGTTATCATGGATCCAGTACATGATTCTCGACTGCCTGTGTTGAAACTTTTCGTCGGTTATTTCTATATTTAACTAATACTGCGCCCGCGACTTCGTCTGTGTGAAATGTACAGGATAATTTTTTATCCAGTGCGCAAACTGTAACCATAAATTTTTTATTTAATCGACGAAAAATTTCTGCGCTGAGGTGTCTAGAATGATATGCTGAATTCATGGTTACAGTTTGCGCACTGGATAAAAAAATATCCTGTATAGCCCCCGTTACTCTGGAATAATGTATCTTACCATAGATCCATAGGTAAAATAATTATTTAAATCGGTTAAGTAGTTTTTGAGTTTATCCATTTTAAACAATCAAATCTTTCCTCTATATAATATTAGTGTAGAAAATATATAAACAAAAAATGTTTTTCCATATATTTTGACCGCATAGGTATTGGCAGTTTTCTAAGAAACTGTTGAAACGATATCTGCGCCAGGGGTCAAGAATAGTGTACTGAATTCATGATTTCAGTTTGCGCGTCGATGTAACAGCCACCCTATTATTTGACGCTGCCTATCACCATTTCAACCTGGATAGTTAACAGGTACCTACAAATCTTTCTGTTTCAGATTTCAACAGCGCCTAACAGAGATAATGCGTAGCTGTCACCTGGCATACTCTCAAATGACATCACGTATACAGAAGGAAGGGTTCCGCGCCAGAGTGACCCGCATCCTGCAGGCGTGGGCCGACTGGGCCGTGTACCCTACTGACTTCCTCATGCACATCAACGACGTCTTCTTAGGACAGGATAAGGTGGGTCGTACACGATATCCTAGTTAGTTTATTACTGGCCAGACTGGGTTGTGTACTCTACTACTAATGGCGTCTTCATAGGCCGTGATCAAATTCAATTTTTCCTACGTTTTTTGCAATTTGTAGGTCAGTGGGCAGGTTTTATGTTAAAGAAAATATGATTTGCGATCGTAACGTGTAGGTAAGTACGTGCGTGTTTGTTTCTATTTGCCAGTGAAAGTTTTAGCAAAATTTGTCCGCCGTTTTAGCCGGAACAAAGAGACAGACGAACAAAAATATAAAAGGTTGTTTTTTATTATAAGTACCGTATAATACTTTCATAGGCTTTTGATAAAAAGTTGTCATTTTGACATTACAAACAGACACTCCAATTTTGTTTTTTTTTTGTACGGATCACGGAGTAAATACAAAGAGGAGATTTTGTAATTAGACTTCCCCAAGAAACAACGCGTGACACTTTCCGGGGTGAGGGGGTGTTCGAACCCGCCCGCTTCTTTATTTTCAATCTACCGGTCAATAGCAAAACTACTCGCTCGTCCTGTAGATTTTATTTAGGGGTTACGTAACTATCTCACACTAGATGTCACTAAGTGCAGGATGCAACAGGATCGTACTCAGAATAGGGTAGGGTACATTTGGAGAAGCGTCTTAAGTAGATTCTGAAATGCTAATAAACCACTAAAAACACAACATTTTTATTGAATCGATCAGTACCATAAAACTGCATTTAAATTTTAAATATTCATATTTCGCGCGTAATTTGATGAAAACGCTGGACGCAGTGGACGCCCTATTGCTCTGTGGGTATGACGTCAGTTTGCTGTGTAAACAAATGCGCTGATATTTTGTATGATAATTGTTTATAATTTAAACAATGAGTTATGATTCTACTTATCGTTGATTTGCTGTTCCTGAATATTATTTATTATTATTTAAATCAAAATTATTTTGGTTATGAAAATAATAAAAATACGAAATTGTTCAGTTGATTAGTTTAAACAGCGGTATTACGTAATAACATGGCGGCGACAATTTCATGGTGTTCAAAAACAGATTTAAAAAAAACTGAAATCTTTGAATTGAATTTAAAAATTTATTTTGTTATTTCATGAACTAAATCTAACATTTTCTGACTACCTTTTGCTTAAGCTATCTCAATAATATATTTATAGATTGTTTTCTCATATAGAGTAAAATACCCTATTTTCGTACCGGGAGTACTCCGTTTTTTAAATTAATTTTGCGAACCATCTTGATACGTATTTTTTATTGATATTAATTTCCATTGGTCTTAGATTATCTTCGGAAATAAATCTAGAACATACATCATTTAAAATTTAACTAAATAAATTAGGTAGGCTTTAGGTACTTTTAATTAAGTAAACAACAACTACCATACTTAGTTGTCTCACGGAGGGAAAGTACTTTAAATACATTTTTGTAGATAGAATATTTAAATTATAGGACATTGTATTTTTATGAGTATTTCCATTTATGAGACACCCGCGAGACATTCAGTACACTGATTGGATTCTAATTACGGCCGTCTTTTTATATGTTTGTAGTTCGTAGTTGACAATATTATGACGGCCTGTTTATAAAATGATATATGAACTAGAAAAATATTATTTTGGCGACTAAAGGGCATTTAAGAATGAATGTTTAACAAATATCAGTAGATATGATTATTAAAATGTATTAACACTGAGCTCTACGTATTTTTTTTCCCATGACGCTAAAGTGTTGCCATCTAGTGTCGGGTGGAATTATATTTGAAAACACCGTCGCTTCGAGATTTTTCTTGGAACTATTTTGATAAAGTACTCATAAAATTACTTACAAATGAAATATGATGCCATCCATAGCAACAGAACTTCTATCCGAGTAGTTTTTACAAGAGAAAACACAACATTTCATTCTCTTTTTTCTTCTATTGCGAATATGCTGTAAAATGGGAACTTTTACAAAGTTGTGCACACGACTTGACAGGACGAACGCCCACAATACTAAGGCCACGCCCACGTTATGACGTCAGGACCTAGTAGAGAATCACAGTGCACAGTTGTTTAGGCCGTCTCCTCTTTGTATTTACTCCGTGGTACAGATTGTCAACCCGTACAGTTCGATATACTTTTTTGATGGAATTAAAATAAATTTGCTATATGTTGTAGGATACGGACGTAGTCCCAGGCCTACTTTCGGCCGACGGCGAGGAAGGGAATGGATCAGAATCCGGCGCGTCCCCCGCGCACTCGTCGGCGTCGGAGGAGTCGTGGGACAACGCGGCGGGCGGCCCGCTGGACGGCGCGGCGCTGCGCCGCCTGGCCGCCGAGCGCGCCGCGCATGCGCAGCACGCGCCGCGCGCGCCCGCCACGCCGCGCGCGCGCCCGCTCGCCACGCACGACGACATTGATGGGATACCCGGTGAATATTTTAAATAGAAAAAACCTTACTACTTCTTATCATCTTACTGAAACACCTACAGTAATAGAGACACATTATCGATTAAAGCTTCTTTGGTGAAGTGAACGCAAGCGTTACTGCTGAAGATGAGGTCTTGGTTTCGATTCCCGGGCCAAGCAAAGCATTATTGTTTATTTTTTTCGTTTGGAACTTTTCAATAGCAGCTTAGAGTCCGGTTACAAATCGATTTGTATCCGGATGTTGACAATAGACTCGCCCTCTATTACTAAGAACTTAAACTTTTGTTTTATTTCAATTGCCGTACCTGGGGGTACGCGCCCAGTTTATAAATAGACAAAACAGCAATAACACAAAAACGAACACACGTTCTCAGCCGTAATAAATACGACTCGAGGCGGCACGACCACAAAAACATTTGTATTAATCCGATTGGGGCGACCAATAAGTTAAACAAACTGGCGAAATATGGATGTATTATAAGTACAGTTCTACCTAACGCTTCATGACTGCAGACGTAAAGTTATATTAACAATTAAAGAGTTTGAAATGTGTCAAAGTCCAACACTGATCAAAATTTTAGTAACATACCACACGTAAAGTGTAGCAAGTTACGAGCCCGATGGCTATAAGTCCATGTTCACACGGACGTAATAATATCGCTGCGAGATATTTTCGCGCACTGCTTATCGAAAATTGAAAATCGAACCATGTGTTTTTTTGCCTCGCTGGGATGCACTCTGTTGGATTTTCGATGCTTGGGTGAACACCGAAAGTTGAAAATCTATTACACGTTAAAATCCCACCACGATATTTTTACGTCCTTAAGAATGTGGTCTCAAACATAATTGGTCAAAATTTACAGGTCTTCCATCTTTCGACTGCACTGACAGTACTCACTTTTAAACACCTACTTTAAAAAAAAACAATGATTTGAGTATTCAACACGAGCACGAGAATGCTGTGAATACAGCATTGTTTAAAAGTTGCTTCAACATAAAGTTAGCTGTCTGTATACCAAATAGCTTGTATAACTAATTCGTTGTAACGAAATCACGATGAAGAGTAGCAAGGTCTGTTTTTTTTTACCGTCAGTGCTACCGTCACCGAGCCAGATAGACTTGCTGTATTGGAATACAATGATACGTCCGCGTAATGACCAAAGCCATCAAACATCAAACGGCCGACATCATTTACCAAACGCTTACCATCTTTTCTTATATCCCAGTTGACGAAGACATAGACGGCATCCCTATGGACGCAGACAGCGAGGCGGGGCGCGCGCGCGCGGGCGGCACGTTCGTGCCGTCGCGCTGGGAGAGCGTGGACGTGGACGTGGACCTGGACGCGGACGAGCTCTGCGCGCTGGCGCCGCGCCCCAACAGTGACGACGACGCGCCCGCGCCCACCACGCCCATGACGCAGCAGCAGCATGATAGGTGACATACGCTCCTTCTCTCTCACACACAGATTGACTGACAGAATATATTTTTAACGATATTTCCATAGTTTTTGTAGTGAAATCGGTGCAATTATCATCAAATTAAAGGTTTTTGGGTATTTTATTTGTTGGTAATTCAAAGACTATACAATATTTACATAATATTAATTATATGCGACGAAAAAAAAAAACGTTACGTTACGTTCGCATAACTCGTCAAAATGTAAGGAACAGCTGATTTTATTTTCGCGATTTCAGGTTTGGTCCCATAGTAAAAGTTGTTCATAATGATGAGTACAATGACCCCTTATGAGGTTAACGGTGATTAAAATTACACCCTATAAATGTTGGTATGTCACAGTGAGGAGCAAGCTTTAAAGCGTGAAATACTACGCGACATCGAGGTGCGCGTGTTGAAGTACGCGGATGAACTTGAAGCCGGCGTGCGGGCAAAGCGTACTGGGCTGTCAGCCACGCAACAGATACACCATTACCGAAGGAAACTTATCAAGAAGGTGCGTATAATTGCATATAGCTGTCCGCTGCAAGGCGAGATGAGATTACCAGATTCGAGACAGAAATATTAGTAAGATTTGTAATGCCTTTACTCATTATCTCCATTAGAATGCATGCAAAAGGGAGCTTTATAACATGTAGACTGACAGAAACATCATTCTGCTTGGATTTAATCTCTCAATTGAATTCAGAATCAGTTTAAAAATTGTAAAAGATTTTCATTGTAAAGCTGATTTTGTTTGTGGCACTAAGACATTCCTCTAATCTTTATTCAACACAGCTTCTGCCCGCGATTTCGTCCGGTTAAAATTTCTTGTTCTCCTTGAGCCACCCCGTTGCAACGCATAGCCTGCTGTGATTTTACTGTTTTCGCTTTTTGCTCAGCTCCTAAGGGTCTTAGCGTGATGTTAAATAGCCTATAGCCATCCTCAAGAATTGGACTATCAAATGCACAAATAATGTTTCAAATCCGACTGACCGACGAATCTGATGGCCAGTTCTCGTAATAGGGTATTACACCCATTTTTGAAGTGTCCTAATTAGATTCTAAAGTGCTAATAAACCTCTAAAAAACACAACATTTTTATTTAATCTATTTGTGCCGTAAAAATGCATTTAAATTTTAAATTTTCAAATTTCGCGCGTAATTTGACAAAAACGCTGGACGCAGTGGACGCCATATTGCTCTTTGGGTATGACGTCAGTTTCCTGTGTAAACAAATGCGCTGATATTTTTGTGATAATTGTTTATAATTATAAAAATGACTTATTTTTACTTTTCGTTGGTTTGCTGTTCCTGAATGCAAGATATTAGAAAAAAAAAATACTTTGTTTACGAAAATAATAAAAGAACAACGTTGTTCAATTGACATACCGTATGACGTAATAACATGACCGCTACCATTTCATGGTGTTAAAAAACAAATTAAATAAACCGAAATCTTTGAATTTAATTTTAAAATGTATTTTGTTATTTCATGAACTAAAACTAACATTTTCCGACTGCATTTTGCCTAAGCTATCTCAGTAATATATTATTAGATATTTTCTCATATAGAGTAAAATATCCTATTAAAAGTATTCAAAATCTAGTCGCAGTCTCATCTCGGCGACAATCAAATGTCAAAAACTTGTCAAAATGTATGGAAACTCGGGGTCTTCTTGACAGATCGACACTGAGATCAGACTGTGAACGTTCTTAAAATTACGAGAATAATTAGAGGTCAGGTATTTCCAGACATTAGCACGTGTAAACAAACAAACAAACTCTTCAGCTTTATTATTCCCATTGGAAGGTGTGAGTTTATGTATGTGTGTAGAAACTACAGAAACTGCAGAACGCCACTTGCTACGATCCAAGCATACTTTACACAGCTTTATTATTACTGTAGATAATCAGTAAGATGTTATCAGTTTTCCACAATAAATAGGTATTAAATATTATTTGTTTTGTCAGGCGTCCCGAGAAGCTAAAGAAGCTGTTGAAGAAGTGAGAGACTCGCCAGAACCGAGACGGAGATCACCCATCGAAGACGACACCTACTCCACGTACGTAAACGATCATTTACTACATAGACATTCAATTGTACATAAGCTTACTGTGAAACACGACAGAGGTGTACGGTCACCAAATGAGACAATCAACAAGATCGTTAGATATAGTTGCAGTTTAGTAAGAAACCGGTTGATGTTTTCGAATGAAATTCGATTTGATAAATGTTTGTTTTCTATTTATTAAATTAAATTTTATTCGTAAACATTCACCGGTTTTTTACTAGTATAATCAGCCTAGGTGAACTCGGTAAACCTGGTCCGTTACCTCTTGGCCACCACTTCTCGGTTTCTTAATTCAACTATATCCGACGACTCTGGTTACTTTGGTCACCGTGCATTCGTATAACAACAATTCTCCATAGATGAGTACATTTGTATACGAATTCCTGAAGTCGCGATCAACGTCACCACCTCTTGGACCAAAGTAATTTAGTTAACAAGTCTTATGTTATATCATCGATTAGAAAAGTAGAAGAACTGACTCCAAGATTCCAGTACATCCATTCAGTGTACATTCCTAAACTTATTCCAAAACTACTAGGTCTCAAAGGATAGGCGTACCCTGTATAAGAAATTAAATCCTAGACTTTAACTAAGAATTTTCTAACAGAAAAACCCAACAAGCTTTGCCCGCGCTGGGGCTCACACCCAGGACCTCAAGATCCTCAGGCGCGCTTGCTTCGGAGAGGTGATATTTGCATACATAACCAACCATTCACGACCACAAATAACTACTGGTCTCTCGTATCTATTACGTTACTAACACATCGGTAGGCTTCTCATTCTACGTTAAATGTTATAGGATAAATCGTAAATGGCTTTTAAGACTCACTGAAGAGCGTCTTACAGCAAAAGTTTGAACGTCTGTCAACCGGAATTATTTTTACAAAATTGCATAGTAGATGTCAAGAACAGCAGTAGTTTTGTGTAAAATTCATGAAAGGCGAGACAGATGATGAAATAGTAGAATATTGTATAAGGAATAATGTAGTGGAAAATAATATACGATTGTAAGTTTGAGATAGTCTACAGTTATGTAGAAACTGTTGACTCACTATTAGGCAGTTGTAACTATTGTAATTTCGTAATTGTACCCTTTTTTAAGAATACGAAGTTGTATGTAAACTTGGAACATCAGCTAATTGAAGGGTTTTTTGTTTTGCAGAGCATCATCTAAGAAGTCGAAGAAAGTGTCTCGTGAACCCTCATTGTCACCACCGCCGAAGCGATCTCGATACAGGTAACAATATTTTATTTTGGTTTTCAGCCATTTTGTAGTCCGTAGTCAATTAGAGATTATCGACTCTTCCCGTGACCAGAGGCTGGCCTGTTTTTTAGCCAAAGAATCAGCATCGCCATACAACTTGGCAATGCTGCCAGCCTTTTGGGCACTTTTCCGATTGACAGCGATGCGGCAAATTTTTTGATGCCCTGCGATTCTTTTCTCCGTTTCTTACATACATAAATACATACACATGTACATATTATTAATACTATTTTATGTTTGTCAGCCTATATATCATGTTGAAATTTTACAGTAATTAAAGTGATATTAAAACAGTGAACGCCCATCTTCTGCGCACGTTCGATCCATCATAGACCTCATCAATCGCTTCCCAACAGGCGTGCGCGACGTCAAGAGTAGGCCCATTTAGTAAAATAAAAAAAACCGTATTGGTACCTACATCATAAATTTAGTTTTCGTATTAAAATGATAAATAAATATTTTTAACCTCTTTTATACCCGCGTCAGACAACATCTGTCGGGCATTAATGCTGAAATGAAAGTTTTTGGCGCAGCAGTGAGTCACACACTGTTGATGTTATTAATTTTCAATGTTGCAAATTTTTTTAACAAATTTTTTTTTACCTTATTATTGTAATTTAAATTTCATGAAGCATGTCTAAATAAACGGTATTCTTTCTTCCAGCTTGTCTTCATTCAAGCAATAATTGCTATAATATTTTTACTTTTATTCCAGTGATCGCAAGTCAAGATCTCGTTCAAGATCGCGCGAAAGGGAAAGAGAACGCGAACGCTCTCGCGAGAGAGAGCGAGAAAGAGATAGAGAAAGGGACCGAGAGAGAGATAGGGAAAGTAGGCGACGCCCACGGTCGCCAGCCACGCCCCCTACGCATCACCACCGAAAACATAGCAAACATGCCAAGTATAAGTACTGACCAACGAGTGACGTGAAATGTACTGACTAATGTATTTAAGCAAATAAATATTAACTATACATACTAATAAATAAACCGTTTTATTTAAACAGAGTTATAACAACCTGGTAGTTCGAAGGCATAAAGCGTTTACTAGCTGACACAACTATGTTAGGTGTGCTCTTACAGAGTTATGACAACCTGGTCCTTCGAAGGCATTAAGCATTTTAAAGATCCTAATTAATTGTAAATAGAGGGGTTAATTATAAACGTTGATTAGTTGATTAAACGTCAGTCGCTAATTATTATTTATCTTTAACGTTATATATAAATAACAGCATTTTTGCTAGTACCTCCCCGCGGATACCAAGAGCGTACTTAACCGTTTGCAGTATCGGGAATCCGAGGCTGATTCCCGGTCACTGTAGGCGCGGGCTTGCGGACGGCGAGTAATGGGTAGCTTGTTGTTCGGTAAGGACCAAGCCCGGGTCGACGGCACGTTGTGTTCCACGCGCGCCTCAAAGAGATATCAGCACGAAGGGGCCGGCAAGGGCCGATGCCTGCCAGGGGTGCGGGTTGTTCAAAAGATATACCACGGCCACTGACACACAGGCAACTGAGGGAACACGGGTGGGTTTTAGTCAGTAAAAGTCTGACACAGGTTCCTGCTCCACCCAGAGCGGGAGAAGTTATTTGATGATTTCCCACCCTCAAAAAAAAAAACAGTAAGGATATAGATATAGATCTTGCTTTTGAAGATAAAAGCAAGACCTGACTGCAAACGTCACAATATTTCAGGGTACATTTCGTAGTAATAAAAAGTTATTTTATTAGTATTGTATAATTTTATTAAATAAACATTTCATCCGTATCGAAATAAAATTATACAAAAAATCGTAAAACACCTAATATCATTGTCTAAACAGTACAAAACATTCTGATAAAAATTAATTGAGAACACAAATTATAATTTATTTAGAATAATAATAATAATCTCATAAGTTTTGTTACTATGATGCAATAGTAACAAAATTGATCATTATTAAAGTAATAATATAAAACATTTTCGTACTATGTCAATGAAAATTGATTTTGTCAATTGGGATTTAGAGGTGTTTGTAAATTGAATTTATCCGATATTGCAGAATTTATTTGAGAAAAAGGAATGTTGACTTGGTAGTTACATATATTTGATTTTAAATTTTATTATTTATGATATTTTTAACCCCCGACGGAAAAATAGGGGTGTTATAAGCTTAAAGTGTGTATCTGTGTGTCTGTCTGAGGCATCGTAGCTCCTAAACGGCTGAACCGATTTTGATTTTTATGATTCAGTTTACAAATACCCCAACAAACAAATATTTAACATTGACACTACACATGACGCGTACCCTACATGACTAGCTGCTAGGCTCGTACTCAAGCCACCAGAACGCAGTGCTAACGCAGACTTATCGACTTGGTAACTAAAACGATTACATGTTCATAGTATTTCCTTTTATAAATAATATTCTAAAAATGTTTTAGGGTCGGGGCAGACATGGGCGTAATCAATGCCGTCGCCGCAATTACGTAGTGCGGTAATTTAATGGTTTAGTCGGAAAATTTAGCCGATCATAAGTTCCTCGACTCATTTTGAGCGACGAAAATTACGGATTACAAACTTTTGTCGCCACCCTTAAACTTTTGTATGGAACTTAGATCAACGCTCCAAACTAAGTTTCAGTTGGCTGGCGGAGCGTATATCTACACGTTATTATCGCACTCATGCCCATACCATATTCCGCGGCAGACAGCGCTTTATGTAAAGACGCCAGTACATCAAGCTATCCCTAACTGGCAATTTTTCCCTATTGAACATGAACCTTATTCTTTTGTAATAAAATTTAAAACCAATCAAAGAAACTCGATAGATGGGAATATCTTGATGTGCTCTGGCTCTGTACGTGGTGTGGCCCGGCGGCATACGATAGATAGTTAAACTAAATGAGACAGTCGAAAAATGATTGTCTGCTTGTACGTGTTCTTAGAACGCGGTATATAACTTCACAAGTAATTATTGCAAGGATTATTTATTAGCTAGACCAAAATGACAGTTCTTATCTATCGCTTAACTGATTTTGATGAACTTATGTTGATAAAAAAACGTCGACCGCTGCTGTCATTAATGTCTGGCAAATAATTATCTGAGTTTATACAGATATAACATAACAATATATCTTTGTCAATAAAGCTCCTAGCATTACTGATAGCCTCGCAAGCATTCAACTGCATTTCATACAAATTATATACATAAACACTTTGATTATTTATTTTAATACATTGATTTGTGATTCTTATTCTACAATACTTAAAATAATTACACAAGGCGTTCACCTTTAAAAATATAATACTGAAAAACGCATTGGGGAGAGATAACACAAAATAAACCTTCAACTATTGTAAATAAAACGGATATTTGTTTGAAAATCATAGCCTTTAGTGTACTTAAGATAAAGTTTAATATATTTGGACAGTATACAATGTTAAAAATGTTACTCCTACATAATTTGACGTCGACCTATGTGTCTAATAAATGTGATTACATGGTTATGATTGCTAAGTGTACCCGTAGTACAGGAATGTACAAAAATATAATTATTCGATTAATCACAGAATATCATAATTGATGTATCATTTCTAGTTTGAATGGTAGACTAATCTTATAGTTTATTATCTCTACAGACTTTAGTTAAAGACTGGCTCCAACAGGTTATGATCCTTAGCCATATACTAACGCTTAAATAATGTGTGTGTCTCTAATACTACCTCTACGATGTGTTTGTGGACGTGTTGAATCAAGTTTATAGCTAGAACATAACCTGACGGGAACTAGCTGTTTATATAATGGCAAAAGTTTAATTCTGCAAGTATTTTTCAATGAATATATAGTTGCTGAGTAATGCTTTACTTTTGCTTAAATGAGTTCACGAAAGACTTTTTACAAAAAGATTTTGGTCCCCCATTCTTAGAAAAAAAATATTCAAGGGCTATTAAAATAAGTCGAGTGAGTAATTGAACAGTTAAAAACATTGATGTTTATCATTATAATACCACACAGAATTAGACTTCAGACAAAAAGTTATGTCGTTAATTTGGATAAATTGGGCTAAAAAATGTTGGCTTCCATAATAATGGCCAGGTATTGTGCGCGTACAATTTGGCATGCATTGGCTTCTAAATGACAATTGAATCATTTTCTTACATTTTCCGACTACTCGTCAATTGAACTTTCAGACAAAGTCGATTATAATGGCAGTGAAAACTAAATGAATGAAAACAATTTTTCATAAACTGGTTTAAATTGCAAACTGAAGAGGTTATACGTTTTTATAAAAAGGTTTTATGTCGTTGTCTAAAAGTCCTATTAACGAGAAGCTCACACTCATTGGCAAACCGAGGGGATGGCACTATTTCTAAGCCGAAATCTGGTTAAGATTCCTATTATATTTCCATACAATTACACTAGAAATTAATTACCAATGTGTCTCATCCCGTATTCGAATCCTTACTACACGCGTGACACTACTAATTAGCACGCCTTTTAAATGATTTATAGGAATTTAAGCTAAGCTAAGGCTTTTCCTAACGATTAGGAATAAAATCTCTAAGAGAAGCTTATGTAATGAAACGAGGATTCAATAAGTAATTATCATACGTTATTTAAATAGAAACTGGACTCTTCACGTGACCAGAGGGTTGGCATATTTTTTGCTCAAAGAATCAGGTCATACAACGTGGAAATGCTGCCAGCCTTTTGGGAACTTTTCTCGTTGACAACGATGCGAATGATTTTTTTGACGCCCTATAATTCTTTTCTTTTTTATATACTTGTACCGACATATTATTATTTTAAAAACATATTTTTTTTAAATTATTTAATAAATAAATAACTATTAGCACTTTGAATTAAAGTTTTAAGATGTTGGTGGAAGTAACAATATATTTCGAAACATACAAGAAAAAAAAGTACGAAATCATGTAGAATGAATTATAATTCTACATGATTACTTTCTTTTTTTTTCAATCTGTATTTCCTTTGCACCTCAATCTGCGAAGCGCAAGAGAGATGAAAATTCAGAACATTGATATTTTTATCTAATGTTTTTTAGTACATTATTTAAGAGTCATAACACGACTAACGTACACAAACGTTTGTTAATAATGTAAGCAAATTAAATCCTCGTGTCATCGCATGAGCATTGAAATAAATTCGGTTACAACAATAATAGTATCATGTTATTAGAAGAAGGCCATATTCTAGCAGTATACATACACTATCACACATATCTCGTGTTTGTTCATTGGTCTACCTACAGTGCTAGTGAGCCTGAACGTCAAACCGAACTATTATTTTGCGACAAACTTACTAAAGCTGCCCTTATAGTGAAAGTGGCTAAAAGTGAACAGAACTTAGTATCTAGCCAAGATTCTAGAATTAAACTTAGGTTAAACAAGAAATTTCACGCACACGAAGTTGCGGACAGAAAAATGCTAGTGTTTTATAAATATTTTTAAATATAACATTGCATATTACCACGCGATATTACTTAGTTTTGTCTTTTTTTTTCTTTTGACGCGGCTTATTGGGTCGTAGCGTGATGATATATAGCCAATCCACCTTCGAAATTGAGCTAACAATTCCAAAAAGCTGGTAATACGTATCAGACATTACCCCTACATACAAACAAATTTTACCTCTTTATAATATTAATATACGACGAATTTTGAGCCACTTAGAACACAGATTCATGCAAATGCCCTTTTATCCACGTTTAGGCTCACTAGCGCCAATTTACACCTACCGACGTATTCCCGGACTAAATAAATTAGTACTTCGTGAAGCTACACACTTTTACGATAAAATCTATGTTTCTTTACTTAATACTTCATAATCATTGCATAAGATGAGTGGTTTTTATTATGACTTATTTCTATCTACTTAAGTTATACGTAGTTTTCCTACATTTTGTTAGGCCTGCCTGTAGAAGTTTATTGATTGCTTTTTGTCTTTTGAATTTAATATTGGAATGTCCATGTTCAAATCCAGTCAATTCTCTCAAGTATAAAATAATGTAGGTACAATATTTAGGTCGTAGTTTAAAATGCAATTCAATTCCAAAATAATAAAAATATTTAAAGTAAATAACGCATAATAATATTCAAGATGTCTTTACAATAGTCAAGAAAATAAATCCTATAATAGTAATGTTTTTTTAGTATTCGTGAATAAATCGTTGTATTTTTATAACGGCTAAAAGCTGCTAACCTCTGTTAATTTGTTTATTTAAAATTATATACAATTTTAGAGATCAAAGACGCTAACTACTACTATCGAGATACAGTTGTCTTAAAGAAGTTGCCGTCGTAAAGGCCATCCATATCTGCAACAACCTACATACAATTATCTACTCTACAGGACGACGAACATAGATTCATGCCTCCTTTTCCTACACGGCTCTGCTTTTTACCTACGCTAAAATTCAATTGTTTTTTTCTATCGCGACCACAACAGTCTACATTTTGACGAATAATGGTGTTTACATCAAAAATATCATATTATTTGACTCAGATACTGCAACTAGACGGTGAAGTTTCGGGCAGTCGCGGTCATAAAAAATAAGAGCGAAACGGCACGAGACTTAGAATTTGCAGAAATTCTGTACAATACATTCACCGCCCTACTCGCAAGTTTTAAGACTGCGACTGCTTCGAGTTTAAGGGTTTAGTGCAGTTTGTTACCCCTCTTTTCTATAGTATTAAATATTCAAAGGGGTCCCATATAACGCAAGCGTCTGACAAATACAATAGACTGTCAAAATTCCTTGAATACTGCAGATTATTTGACTTAATCCACCTACCATACCCGTTTTAGTTTTACGTTTTTCATACAATAAATCAACTTGTCATCTGTAAGCATAGTCATCTACGTGCCGCAAGGCCCCGCAGTCACCGCCACGCCCGGCGCTGCGCCCGCGCGGGGCTCGCGGCGTGCGCGTGCGCGGCGCGCGTGCTCGGCGCGGGCGCGCTGGCCGAGCACGCGGGTGATGGTCATCTGGTCTTGCGAATGAGCCAGCACCGTATGCGGCCGTCACTGTTGAGGGAACGTGCTTTAAAGATGATGTTTGATTGGTTGGTTATTTTGTTAGTATGATGACTAGAGATCGGATATTCGGATGCATATTCACCTAAAGTTGAGAGGTTGGATATAATGGAATGCGCTTTTGTACCGATTTAAAAAAAAAAAAATGTAAAAAAAAATGTTTTACTAACACACACCACCCCTACTCTTACAGACTTACATCCTAGGTACATAGGTATAGGTACCAAATTTCCATCGGGGTTAATTTTAATGCGTCTGAATAGTTATGCAATCCTAATCATTTAGAAGTCGCTTCCATACTATACAACTGTCTAGTTATTATGCATTCCCGGTGTTGCTGGCATCCCAGGATTTTTGTACAAAAAATATTTTAAGAAACCGCTTCCATATTTTCGTGACTAAAAATTAACTTTAGGTAAATATGCATCCGATTATCCGATCCCTAATGATGACAGTGGAAGCACAATATGGTTTTTTAATGTGTTAGTGCAGTGAAGTAATTACAAAATGTATTTTGAATCGTTTGCGTGTGTGGCAATGTTAAACGTATTTAAAATAAGAAAACAAGAAAAGTAAAGTGCATTATTGCAATATTGTGCGTCCACCCTCTGCTTGTAGCATATTTAAAAAAGAAAAGAAATTGGTAATAGCAATCAAATAATTTTTCCTAATTATTTAATTGTTATTAAATTTTCACCTTTTTACTGAAACTTGGCAAGTTACGCCAATTAGTAATGTATGTATACACCGTGACATTTTAGTCGTCCTACAAAGGTGGTCCACACAATGTATCCGACATAAAATACCTACAGGCGCGATTAAAGAATTGTTACCTAATGGTAATTAAGATAATAGGTACCAAGAAAAAAAAAATGTTTTAGAATTAAGAATCACCCTCCCTGTTAATAATTTTTATGTATTAAACGGTACAAGATTTCTACATATCTACCACAATACCATTACATTGAATTTTCATCATTTATTCCATCTCCATAACAGGGTGTTCAAAATTACATTAGGCGTCTTTGTGAATGATATTTTTTTTAAATCTATGTCCAAATTTTTTAATTTTTTAATTTTTTTTATAAATGATTAGTAGTAATTGGATACATGAAGTAGGCTGCCGTTGCAAGACGACTAAAATGTCACGGTGTATACATTTTCTTTTCAGTACTTGATTAATAAAAAAAAATAGAAGAGGATGTTAAATACAGGATGAGAATAGCTAAGAAAACTACACACAACAGTTAAAGCTTAGGTTAGTCAACGAAACAATTATAATATGGTCAAGAAAATTAATTGTTTATCAAACTGACTTCCTATGTCAATTTTCCGTGTTATTACAAGTGAAAGAATAAACCCACTTTCCACGGACGTAATAAACTCACGGCGGGATTTTTGCGCACTAGATTATGACAACGCCGCAAGTTGAAAATCGAACAGTGTGCTTTATCGACGCGCTGGGATGCACTTTGTGGGATTCTCTATGCTCGGTTGAACACCGAGAGTTAAAAATCCAGTGCGCAAAAAAAATAACCTGCCACGATTTTATTACGTCCATGTGAATGTCGGCTTACAGTTGTGATCTGAATACACGGACAGTTTAAGTTGGTAGTCAATTTGCTTAACAATTAATTTCTCTGACTTTACATCTAAATAAATGTTAACATTTGAATTGGTTGAAAACAGTTAGTAACTAAAGGAAAGCTGTCGAACAATTGTATAAGGTTAGATAGAACAGGGGTTCACTCACCCACAGAAAAAAACATTAATAAAACAATGGAAAGAATGTTAGATACCAACCTACATATATTTCATGTTATTCCTGCCAGTGCCTTTAGAAATGTTAAAAATAAATGCCATTAAAGACTTCAAGGTAATCCTAGAAAATATCTACCAAATGACTTGTTCATTTGGAGAATTTTTTCCTTTCTCACCATTCCACTGTCTCGCACATGTAAGGTAAAAGTCAGCTTCAAGCCCGGGTTAGTAGACAAAGTAAGCAGAATACAATTCTAAAGACACATAAGAGTACAAGTGTTACACAATTGATAGGAATATGAAGTCAAGAGCGAAGCGCAGTTTTGCCGTGTGAGTGGGGGTGAAGCGGCGGCGCGTGCGCAAGCAGATGGTGCCACACACGAGACGGTGCACACCGCTTATAGTGCCGATAGCTATCGCCTGAATTTGTTGAACTCTGCTGCCAGTCAACGATTGAGGGCTATGAATACAACTGCTAAGGCACCTGTCCCACGATCTCAGACGATTAGCGAAAAGCGAGTAGAAATGGGAACTGGAAAAGAGTTGGCGAGAACCGAGCAGCGAGTGTTATGCCCTCCAAAGGAGTATCACTGAGCAAGGTTTTTCTTTAAAATCTTTTGTCGCTGCGACAAACTAGTGGATAGACATGTCGGCGGCAATGTGAACTGTCAGCGATCAAAAATTGATACCTACGTGTATCTCTTTTACTGACACGGGTCTTACATCTACTGTACGTTTATTGAAAAAGTAAATAGTCGACAATAGCTATATGCTTCTTCGTCAGCAGTGAAACAGGTGCCCAAAAAAAAATGGTTCCTAGGTGAACGCAGAACCAGACTATAGTCACTCAGGTTAAAATATTGTTATGTAACCTAGTTTATTAGCGACCTTACACAGTTGTAATTCGATGGCATTTAAGTTCAAAGTGACTGAAATAAATTATTTTTTCTTTGTCTAATACTTCTAAATGAAAGAAATTTCCCAGGCGCTAAAATTTGCCTCTCAGTTTAAGCTAACTTTAGCACTGATGAGTGTAAATCAAAACTACATGAATAAGCTAAGTATATTAGTTGCCGCTCTGTCCAATAAAGAATAATGAAACAATTACCTTACAGATGAAATGAAAATAAATTCTACACAAATACGTGAATATGAAATCTGAAGTTTTATATATAAATACGTAGTACAAGTATTTCGTTCGGGTTTGCTCTGGTTAGTGATAATTTAGCGACATCTAAAGCTATGGTACAACTATTGGTTGTAGGAGTGTGGTGTGGGCTGTAGTGTGGCTGTGTTTAGAAAAACCTACCTTAAAAGTGTGGGTAGAAGTGGAGTTCTTCAAAGTAGGTATAAGTTCAAAAATATGGCAACCATCCATAAATTACTTCACACAAATTTTATGGCTTTTTGACCCCCCCCGTCCTTGTCACAGGTGGTCACACTTGTAAAATCCCCTCCCCCTTGTGTGACGTCACATATTTTTCAATATTATATTTAGAAGTAAAGGCTCCTACACACTGCCGGCAGGTATGCCGCCAACAAGCTCGGCGGCATACTCGGTTTCTGCGGCAACTGCAGGCGGCCTAATAACGCCTGTAGCATACCCGCAAGGCACAAACCCGCCGGCTGTGCCGCCGGAATGTGTTTAGGAGCCTTTAGAGTACGTAATTTTAGATTTTAACATGTGATGTCACAAAGCGTTTGACCCCCTGGCCCTTATCACACAATGTCACATTTCGTTGACCCCCCCCCTCCTTAACGTGTGACGTAATTAATGGATGGCCCCCAACGGGATTTTTTCGCGCACTGGATCTTCAACGCACTGCTTAGCGCCTAGAGTTGAAAATCGACCAGTGTTTTTATTCGACGCGCTTGGATACACTCTGTTGGATTCTCAATGCTAGGTTCAACACCGAGAGTTGAAAGTGTAGTGCGCGATAAAACCCCTTCACAATATTTTTAAGACTGTGCGGAGGCGGTCTCAAAGTTAAGGACTACTGAAATTCGCATTTTCAACAGTTATTTAGGAGAATTCTTTATTATTTATTTTCGACTTTATTTCATCGTTCAGAGTTTAGATATTTGTTTGGCAGTGCAAACAGCGATTTGCGAGGTCTCTGCTGGCTATTGGGACGTGTGTAAATGTGAAAGGTACTGTTGTGGGGGACATGGATGATATTGTTCTCACGTATTTCATGTGTCTTTATTGGTAGTTTAACAAAAAAATGTATGTTTGTTTGTGTGTCTGGCTGTGTGTATGCACCTGTGGTCGTTCACTGCTCGACGGTGATCCGCCACGCGCGCACTTCGCCGCCGCTGCAACACACTCACAAGTTACCAACATACTAACTCTTAAAAGTTATGACGACATTGTAAGTATTCAAAATACGAAAGTTTCCGGGACAAGAATGGTCAGTTGAGAGTCTACAGAAGTGATATTAAAACATGTTGAGAAACAAAATATTATGAAATTTAATTGTCATTTAATATTAGAAGACTCAGTTATAATAAACAAAACATGGACTATTAGTGATCTAACTACTTTTGACAGAAACATTAATCCTGGATCCATTACTAGATGCCTCATCTAGCTAAATTGTGTCATTGCTTGACCAAACGAATTACCTCCAATCATTATAATATGTATGTTGTGACACGCCCTGAAAATATAACTTAAAAGTCTAAAAGGCTGTATATCAGTCAGACATTTATCGAGTATCTCCAGTCCACTCACTTGCCGGCCGTGTAGAGCGCCCGCAGATGCGGGTCTGGGTGCGCGCGCAGTGCGTGCGGCAGGTCGGGCAGCGCGGCGGGCGGCGCGGCGGCCCGCAACGCTCCACTCCACACGCGCAGTGCGGAGTCGCGCCCGCAACTCGCTACGAGCGTGTTCTGGCCGGTTCCCACTACGCACACCCCTGTCACCCAGCCCTTGTGCGCGTTCATCACACCCTGGTACAGAGAAAGAAAGCGTTGAAAAACTGAAATCTACCAGTAGAATCCACGCACGAAAAAAAAAACACGCTCGATTTTTTTTACCATAAAAAAATTTATACTTTTCTATTTGAGAACTAACTGAGATGCTACGAATACCAATTGTGTTTTCATTTTAAAAATACTCTGTTTCGAATTCAATAAAAGGTTAGAAGTTCTTCTCAAAGTTGTATACCTCTTACTTCATCATACACCGTGACATTTTAGTCGTCTTACAACGGCAGCCCACTTCATGTACCCAATGACTGCTATCTACTACCATTCATAAAAAAAATTTTTTTTGAACATTTGCATAATCAAAAACATGAAAATATCACTAAGACGCATGACGTAGTTTGAAACATCCTGTTATGGAGAGGAAATTAATGGTGGAATGTAATGGTAGGTAGGTAGATATCTTCTACCGTTTCATACGTAAACATTATTAACAGGGAGGGTGTTTCATAATTCTGAAGCATTCACTATTTTTCATTGCATCTATTATCTTAATTAATGGTAACAATGTTTTAATCGCGCCTAGAGGTATGTTATGACGGATACATTGAGTGGACCATCTTTGTAAGACGACTAAAATGATGATAGTTTAAGTTTTAAATAAATAAATAAAACTCTGAAAATCGTTCAGTTGATTTGACACTATATTCCTTCTCAAAAGAACATCGAGAAGTTTCAGTAAAATCAAATCAAATTAGCTAGCGATACTTCACAGACATGACGAGTATCGTTTTGTTTTCCAGTCTGTGGAATTTCGCTAACTAAGTTATTTAGAGAAGTTTTTATAACATACATGAGTGAGGGTATGGTCAGTGAGGCTCCACCGCTTGAGGCTGGTGTCCCTTGAAGCGCTATAAAGCGTTGCGTCATCATGACACAGCGCTAATGCTTGCACTCCATCGTAGTGCGGTGGCTCTAGAAGCCAGCGATTACTTGCTTCCCAACTACCTGCAATTTTAAGACTTATTTATAATCCACGCTTAAGATTTGTCAGTTCATCTGAATCTTAGCCTCATCAATATTCAGAAAGTTACACATAATTCTGCTGAGCGGAAATATGACTGGGACAGATGCATTTGCTACATTAAACAAGGCTTTAAAGAATTACATCGCAACCGATCAAGTCGCAGATGATAGAGTTTATTTAACTGTACTAAAAATACTGTTCAATACTGTTCCGTGTGGTGCCGGACGTAAAAGAATAGCACCATCCCCTTTTTTCCCGTGGGTGTCGTAGAAGGCGACTAAGGGACTTACTAGAGAATGGGCAGCAGCGTTCTCTATGCATTTGACCACCATACTGCGATGGCCAACCCGCGTGCCAAGCGTGGCGATTATGGCAAATCCCCCCTTTGGCCTTTGGGGGAGGCTTATGTCCAGCAGTGGACGTCTTTCGGCTGATATGATGATGATGATGATGACTAAAAATACTGTAGTAGCAGCAAACATAAGCATTCTGATTTATGATGATCAGGGTGTTATTCCGCGCAGGGACATTATTATATGGGATGTATTATCAACTCCTTTAGAGCAACCCTTGTGGCTTTTGTCCCGTAATTCGTACACATTACTGTCACGCGACCCGCCACAGCTCGCACGCCACACATACCGGTATCCTGCGGCAGCATGTCCAGCGTGCGCACGTAGTGGTCCTTGGAGCCCGTGGCCACCAGGTCCCCGCCCGCCGCGCGCCCCACGCACAGGCACATCACCGCCGCCGCGTGACCCGTCCACAGCTTACTCACGCATTCCATCCTGACATACAAACATCATACGTAAGGCGAAAAAGGAACAATGGTTATCTGCCCTTAAGCTCAATAGCCATAATATATACACCAATGGAAACAGCATTTCAAGGGGAACCTTTGCTACACACATGACATTTGCTAATTGTTGGTTGAGTCGGAGTTACTGACCTAAATAGTATCTACTTGGGAACCAAAATTAAAGAATTTTCTTGACGCCCAATAGCCATGAGATAAACACCAATGGAAAGAGATTTTCAAGAATTACCCTTGCTACTAACAAAACTTTGGCCAATCGTTAGTCCGTCCGGATTTAAAGACCTACTTGGAAAGTGAATACTTGGGAGGACTTGGGTACCGAAGTAAGCATGGGAGTTATTACTGCGTCCAGTAACTGATAATTGACTTTCGTCCGTCGGACTTACATTGCCCCAACACGCACTTACTACATTTCATCTTCGTTCTCATATTTTGTTAACCAAGTTACTTCCAATATGTAAAACAATTGCTTTATTAGCATTTGGAAAGGTCACGACATTACAGGTAACTAGTGCACCACTTTTTCTACGCACGGGTGCAATCTACAAATGCGGTGACACGAAAAAAATCGAGATTTAGTTGTTAAGTTAAAATGTATCATGCACATTAAGCTTCCGAAATAAATTTGCTCAATTAGTGCGAAACCGTATTAAAACATATTAAAAATTACCTGTTTAGAAAAAAATAAACGGGTCACACAGACAGATACAAAACGCGGCTTTGTTTTATACTATGTTTAAGATATAAATTTTTACCTTTTGCAGCAGTGGAGTGAATCCTGCATAGGTGACTAATAATTTGACGTATTCGATTTAAGACGTGATAGTGTAAGTCATTTCTAAAAACTTAGCACCCCATAAAGCCTAGGCGAAAATGTATGGGTTTTGAGAAACCCATTTTTATATCACTTTTCTCTAAACTCTTAAATTTAATGGACTTCATTGCTATTTAATTGGGTACGTTTAAAAGACCTTTCGAAGTACCTAACCAAATTTTCTACAACATCAAACAGTGAAAAGATGAAGAAAGAAGTTTATTATCCATTTTCAAAAATGGGTAGATGACACCAGTTATCTAAAAATATTACTATATCTTCATTTTATCGGCTACCTAACGAGTAAACAAATATGAGGAACAGGTAAAAGTTCAACTCGTTTTCAATGAAATATACGTTTAACGTTCTGTCTGAACGACTCTTGCGAAAATGTTTCTAAAACGGCATCTACGACGCGAATGTTTTAAACTGGGCGTTTGTATGGAACAGTTAGCAGGAGCAATTAAGACGATGTTAACATAATTATCACTTACATTCGCAGGTCCCACAATCTCAGCTTGTCTCCTGCAGCGGTGTACAGTCTATGGTTCTGTGTGAGTGCTAGCGCTGTGACGGCTACTTCACCACCCACGCCGCGGTTGGCGGGGCAAGGACCCGTCACACCTGACGACCTAACGATAACAAATGGTGTTTTAAGAAAGAATGAACATGGAAGTGTGAAATTGAATTCATATAAACCGTTCGCGCTCCGATTGGTCCGTCACCAATCCAGGGACAATCGGAGTGCCAAACGCGCTCGATGCATTTGATTGAGATGGTTAAATGAAATTCATAATAAGGCCTCAGATCTGTTAGTCCACGTACACAAGTCTCACGGTGGGATTTTATCGCGCTCTGCAGGATTTTCCACTCTATATGTTGAACAGAGCTTTGAGAACCCAACAGAGTGCTTTCCAGTATGTCGAAGATACACACAGTTCGATTTTAAACTCTCGGCACTTTGCAGTGTGATGAAGATCCAATGCGCAATAAATCCCGTAGCCCGCTTATCTGCCGAAAATACGCGACTGAAACCCTCTATATTCGAAAGCAAAGAGTCTTCTTTACCAATGAAGGAATATAGGAACGAGAAATTGTTTAAAAGGCTGGAACTGCTCCTTACCACAGCGTAGTGACAGGTGTCCTAGACCTGGTATCGAACATCCTGACAGCTGCGCCTGCGGCCGCCAGCACCAGGCGCGACTCCCGGGCGTCGGGCTCGCCGGCCGCCAGCGCGCCCACACTGCCGCCGCACCAGCCACGCCACGCCTCGGCGCCCGCTGTGAAGTCCCAGCCGCGGACTGTGCGGTCTGATGGATGGGAAGAGGACAACAGTTAGTAGTGAGTTACAGAATTCCCAAGAAAAATATGCTTTAGCGGAATCCTGGTCTATCTTCAAATAACGTACAATGATGAGATCTAATATAGAGCTGTTACAACTAGGGCATGCAAACCGGATACCCGGATAACCGTAAAAACCGGATAACCGACTGATTTGAAACCCGGGTTTTTAAGGATAATAATACCGGTTTTTTCGGTTTTGTTTCTCCTATGTTATTGATTTAATTATACTGTAATTTTCCCAAACAAAATATTAAATTTATCAGTAACAAACGTGAACAGGACGGCGAGGCGGCGTTAGTTTAGTTTCTATTTCGGCCACGTTAATTTAATTCTTTGTTGCACTACTATGCCACGCTGCCGCCATTTTGTTTTTCGGTCAGTTTGTGTATAGTAAGAGCCTGTTTTTATTTGAAGTAGTTTGAGCTAATCACAGCACATTGTTACATTTAAACTTTAATGTTCTGATTACGTATATTAACAACGAAGTAAATTTTAATGGTTTTTGGATAATGTGAATGTTAAAAATATAAAATTAATACCTAGCTAAGTAGACTTACAAAGAGTGCGTTTTTTTAGTAAGCTTTTTACGGTAGGTAATACGGCACAAATGTGGCATATTGTTTGTTTATTTGTCTTAATTTAGAATCTTCGAAATCGAAATCTGTCGTAGAGTTTCTGCACCTAAAGTGCATTTAACTAGACTACGTGGCGTAAAACTTCCTTCCAGTTGTCCGTTATTATTTTTAAGATTATGATCATGAACTTTTGCTACAATGGCACTTAACATTTACAGAATGGGCACGCCACGATTGCGGCGGTAAGTCCCCTCTTTGAGGCCTTGAGAGGCGGCATGGCGTCCTCACCTTCCGCTTGACACAGGTCCTCACCGGACACGGCTGTTTCGGGAGGTTCCTGTTTCGAATAGGGCGGGAGGAAACGCCCGGGTGTTTCCATTGCGAAGATCGCCCTGAGGCGCTCAAACAACATACCTCTGGTGCAAGCCCATCTACAGAATTTGATTTAGAAACTAAAATCAGGGTGGAAATGGCACTTTACGACGGTGGAGGAAAAACGGGAGAATAGTATATAAAGTATATATGTATGTCAAAAGTATATAAAGCTTTGAAATCTATACCTCCAACAAGTGTGGAATCAGAGAGCGCCTTTTCAATCTATATCTTTAAGTATGATTGATTTATTTTGTTTTGGTAAATTAGGAATAAGACTTCTATTTTACGTGTTATTTAAATAATTATTTTGATCGCATTTTACGTACTGTTGATTTTGCCTGTTTGTATCTTATGACAGTTAAATTGTTATTTAATATTATGTGATTTTAGACAAATCAAATGAAATCAAATCGTTTATTGCAATCCATAATGTACACTTACAGGTGGTAAATACAAAAAATAGAAACAATTATGGACTCTGTCAGGCACAGCAAATTTTTAAATAACTAAAATAATCAGAGCGAGGAAGAGCGCTTTATTAATTTTCGTTTGAATTATTTTATATCCTATTAAAAAAAAAATTGACCTTTGTGTACCTACCAAATGTTCCTAATTTTGTATGTTAGGTACCTTCATTGTTTAATTTTATTCGAAAACATCCATGGGTTTCTTACTTAATTTCGACTATATCCGACGAACCTGGTCACTAATCTATTTTGGTGACAGTACTGTTAAGTATTGAAGAATATGTTGTTTTCCTAAATAATAATCTTGATTTTATGTTATGTTTATAGAAAATAAACGTTTTGTATTGTTACTTAGTAGTTACAGCTTATTTCAGTGCAAAGAAATGCTTATTAGTATTAAAATAAGTGAGACAAAAGTAAAAAAACCTATTTTGATTAGACTTCAGCATTTTTGTTTCTTATCATACATATTTCTCATTTCTTTAATAAAAATTGAAAAAAAAAAACCGAAAAAACCGATTTGACCGATTTCAACGGTTTTGTAAACATTAAACCCGAAAAAAACGGTTTTTTAAAGCAACCCGGTTTTTGCATGCCCTAGTTACAACCATGGAAGTGCTTTCCGATTTTGTATTACCTTAACTACTATAGACTAACAACTATATTCAAGTCCAAAAATACGTTACAAAACGTTTGAAACAAAAAAGATAAAACTTCATACAAACGCGCAGTGATAAGTGCTCAACGACAAAGCGTGGTAGTATAACATTAAGAAGCTTTGCCTCTGCGGGGGCTTACTCTGTGGCGTGGCGTTCGTACGAATTCGGAAACACGAAAATAGCTAATTTTCTCAACATTTAGGTAGGGAAGTTAAAACTTCCCTGACTAAAAGGAGATAGGGCCTTTGCGGAGGGACAACACAGGCTGAAATGAAATCCTACCTAAACATTATAAATGCGAAAGTAAGTTTGTTTGTTTGTTACGCTTTCACGCTGAAACGACTGAACGAATTGGTATAAAATTTAGCACGCAGATAGACCATAACCTAGGTAAGGACATATGCAACTTTTACCCTGGATTTTGCAGACGAAGTAACGAGCAGCAGTTAGTAAATACTGAACGTATTTTTCTTTCTTTGTCTACACACTCACCCACTCCGCCGCTGTACAGCATGTGCGTGGTAGCTGCGAGCGCGAGCGCTGCTCCCGCGTGTCCTTCCGCCACGTGCGTGCACTGCAGCCACGCGCCCGTGTTGTTGCCACCACTGCCGCTAACCCGCTAAGATAGACGATAGACAACCATTTTACACTTTCCCTTATAAAATCATACTCAAATAAGGTGAGTGTGAAAGTGAAGAGCAATAAGAAACGTTAGACCAAATAAAAGATGACGTTATAGATGGATTATGAAAAAGATAAAAGATAGATGAGTTATGAGAAAGATTATATAGCAATAAGTGAATTTTAAGATGGCGGCTCTGAGAATAACCTACGTCGATCACAAATTAATTGGGAATTAATTGATGCTGGCATGAAGATGATGACAATGACAAGTCTACAATTACATTACCCACCTTCAGAACAATTTCCTTGACGACTCCTTGCGGTGTATTGTCATGTCCCGCTCCCGTGAGTCGTAGAAACACGTCATCATCTCGTGCACGTCGCGACGCACCAGGCGACGCGGGCGGCGTGCCCACAGTCGTGCTCGGCTCTCTGCGTTAGTGAGCGCGTTAGCAAGCGGGAATATGGGACATAAGGATGACAAATGAAGAAGCCGTGGCCCGAAGATGATCAATAATTTAGACCCAATATGGTATGTACACTGGCGGAAACAAACGGTTAAGCACCTTATACGAGCTCTTACGGCACGAATGACACCTAAAAATTGTCAATCTGCTGAAAAGGAACCCCTTTCATTCGGCGAATGTACATATTTGTTTTATAAGACAGAAATATAACTGGAATCCACTTAATTGTGAAGTGCCAGTATCTGTGCCTGGTTTCCAGTTATTTCTTAGGTAACCCGTATAGTTACAGTTGCACGGAAAGATAATAAGAAGTTATTCTTTTCAAATATCATCTTGCCCGGGATTTTTCTGACTACGGCTAATTGTGAACATTGTGAAGTAGTTAGTACCTGTGAGTAGTGCTTATGTCCAGTTTAAGACAAAATTATGTATGTAATTATCACGATTGTGCAAAAGTTACCTGAAATGTAAGTCAGGTCAAGTTGGTCATTCGTTCGTTTAATTTTATTTTAATAGAGATGGCGATGTTTCGTATTAGATAAGTTTATTTGTTTGGTTTTAAGTGATACAATGGCGTTTATAAGCTGAATATTATGGCGTAACTTGGAGTAGGCCTATGTCCAGTAGTGGACTAACTTGATTAATTAATTAAAATGATAATTCCTATAAAAAATATTTAATATTGAATATTTCGTTAAGGAATTTCATAAGCTAGGAATTTTAGACTATTAATAGGACATCACAATATTAAATGTAGCAACAAAACTAATAGTTCAATGGGCATAATGGGGCACAAAGAAAGCCATTAGCTATGCCATGGAGATGGTTTAAAATGAGAACATGGACCACAACACAAAAAAAATACTTACAATGTCTTTGGTTCGAAGCGGAAACTATTCTTCATTTAAATTTTCGGCTACGTGCCTTCTAAACCTTGATTGTCATGTGTTTTTCTACGGGTGGTTTTAGGATAACTGCTTTAATGTTAAAACAACACAAGTGCTTGTGTATCGTGTGTAAAACTCATGTGCAATTAATAAGAAATCTTGTGCAAAGTCTAAGGTTGTCTGAAAACTCATCAATACAATAATTGTCTGAAGATATGTAAGTTAACAATAGGGAAAATATATTCATACTTTTTGTTAGAACAACGAATTGTTGCAAGAATTCATAATCAACTGATAAAAATACATACATACATGCGTACATAGAGTAAATTATGGGTTTCATTGTACTGTTTATCGTGCATTTTAAACTATGGGTATTATTACTATTTATATTTGGAAATGCATCCAATATTTTTTTTTTTCATTATATTTTTGATAATATTTATGATCTATGGAGTAAAATAGCTTTTAATATGTATAAACTGTAATGCTTCTTTAAAATTTGATTTCAATATACAGGGTGAAATTTTAACCAGTGCGCAAACTGTAACCATGAATTCAGCATATCATTCTAGACCCCTTAGCGTTGAAATTTTTCGTCGGTTATACAAAAAAAAATCAGCTCGTGCGTTACAGTTTGCGCGCTAGTTAAATTTTATCCTGTATTGAATGCTTCATCATGCAGTATATAGCGGGGGTGCGTCATGCCGGTAGCAAACAAAACACAAGCTGTATTGCATCTATTTATTGTGCCTACATAATATACATACTTCGTACATACACTGTACTCAGATTACAAACTATACGACCACTTTGCTTGATATTTGTCGCTTCACTAAGAACGATGCATATGTATCTACAGTCGCAAAATAATAATGTTTAGCACTCTAAGGTTTTTTGTGCTTGCACATTTGTTTCATAAGTTCGGTTGCTAAAAATATTTTAGTTGAAATTAAAAGGTTCACTGGAAGTGCTGATTTAAAATGATTACTCACAATTCAACGAAAAACGAGCACTAATAAAGGACTATACACCGTGAAATTTTAATGATTGTTTTCCCGCGGCAGAACAACTTGCCATAAGGAGTACTTTCGAAGCATAGAGTAAAAGAACAAAAATAAAGATTTTTTTGTTTTAAAATAATTTTAAAAATATTCATCAACTCGATAAAACACTACTCAATAGTAACACTAGAGGTAACTTGTAGGTGCTACTCGAGTCGCACGCACCTCCGACAAAGGGAACAGCGGTGCATTAATAATGTTTAAAGCAAAATAAACTCGCACGTGGTGATTTTTCACAATAGTTAATCAGCCATTTTTTTTTCTAATATTTTATTTGTTTATAAAACGATTGTATTACCAAGACAAAACCATTTCGCTGCGGGAAAACAACCATTAAAATTTCACGGTGTATATGATCAAAAAGTCGTTTCAGCCAAAAAGCTTAGATTGATTTTCATAGTAATATGTACTAAATAAAAATAGGAATATGTACCTTAGTAGATAATACATCAATTACTGTGAAGGAATCGATTTGAAATGTGATGCACATTTTAGGTACGCTACCGTACATTATTCACGTGCTTTCGTGAATAATGTACGGTGGTGAATAATATATTATTAAATTAAACATTTGTATAGTTTGTAATATGTGTTGTAATAACCAACTGCCAAGTTAAAGCTTAAGTTACACTTGTGACGATATACTTACACGCTACTTCGATATAATACAGTAAAATGCATGAAGCTAAACAATTCCTTTGGATTAGTATTATTAATTAACATTTTATGCACTTCTTAAATGCAAAAGTTTCCTTAAAACTATACTGAAGCTTGGATAATTTAGTTATACAAAATTAGATAATATGATCATCACAGTAAAGTTCAAATTGCAGCTGCATTGATAGAAAATTCTAAGCGGTATCAAGCGTCTTTAGACATTTTTGGTCCGATACCCGTATGGTTAGTGCCTAAAATATTGTACTTTTAATTTACATTACAAAGTTTCGAGTCAAACAGTTAATATTTTAGCTTAATCCTAATGTTTATATACATAGTTATATTTATTCAGCGTACATATGGACACGCACGTACGTATAATACGAACGCGCCCGTAAATAATTGCGCGCTTCTCAACCCTATCACGCCGTCTTTTTAAATAGTAAATACAACCAGAAATTTGTTTGGCTTTAGAAATTATACGTGCTTCATTTGCAAATATTATTATGGCCCTTGTTTTTAATATAAATAATTGACACAAAAGTTCAATCACATTTTTCTAAAACATCAATATCTTGTACCTTAATTAGAACCTCACTGAACAAGTCTCAAATAATACCGCAAAATACCATACCATCTCTAAAACCATCAAAAATAGCGTCGATAAAGAGTTATTAATACGTAGAAGAAGCAATAAATAACGAGAAAGCATGCAGAGCGTCGTATGACGTGTGAGAGGGGCAGGGGCTGCGGCGCGGCGGGGGCGGGTCAGTCCTCCACGATGGACAGCTCGGTCAGCAGGCTGCAAGCGACACACGCGTCAGCGACACGCCCCGGCCCACCCACCGAGCGCCATCACCGTATAACCAGACAGTTTTATGTGCAAACTGATCTTGAGTACCCCCAAAGGAGGTAAAAAAAGAGCTTCTAGAAGCTCTTTTTTACGCGTTCACGGGACTATTTTAAGTCGAGGTTGCAAGGTCCGCTTGCACCACCAACCACTACATACATTTAGCGCTATATACGTGTTTAAAACTTAGTTCTGTCTGTATCATCTTTTAACGATTGACAGAAGATGTTTTAAATTCGCGAAAGCGTTTAGCGACTGGTAGTAGAAGTGGGCCTTAAAGTTGATTTTAGTTTGACAACATCGATTGTGTTTATATTCCTATACATGTTAGCCCTAAATGGTACAAATGTGTACCAATGCCAGCTTGAGGCATTTTGAATGCATTTTGTATTTTTTATTATTTTGCACATATAACTAGCCGGTTCAAAGTACTACAGGTTTTCTTAAAATGAATGTAGAAATGACAGAATAAACGCAAACGTTCATAGCAGGCGTGGGTCATAAAACGTGGGAGCGAGAAAACTTGTGAAAAATTTACCGCCCTACTCGCACGCTTTATGATCGCTAATGGCACGAGTCTTTTAATATTTGCATTTTACTCGAGTAAGTTGGAGCGAGATACAAATATCAACAAAGGCATCATCATTTTTAATTCCTTTTCTTTAAGTAAACCTGTAGTCATTAATATTATTTCTATACATATACAAAAACACATGTCCCAGTTCTAAATACAACTACAGAAATGTCTACCTCACACCAACTAGAGTGTAGCACATGTACCCAAGCAGTGTACCATGCAGAAAGGGACGGCGATATCGCACAAATATTGTATTTGTGCGATATCGCCGTTTCTTTGAAAGAGATAGATATATTTCTAACTACTCAAGCTTTCATTTTGGTTGTTAATTAAGATATTTAGAGCTGATTTTTCATCATTAGATATGTTTTATATGAGTAAAAATTGACGTTAAACAGGTTTTTTATGGAAAAAATAAAATTGTTTTCTGAATAAATTTAAAAAAAGAAAAAGCCCTTAAAGAAAAATTTAGAAAATAACGAGTTTACCAATTCCCAATAATAAATAATATAAAATACGGTTTTACAATAAAAATAAAATATTGACATCACATTTAAAACGATTACAATGGACAAATAAATATTTCAGTGAATATGCCGAAGTTTGTGCTGATCAAACTTATGGGTTCTTCAAGTATTTTAATTTAAAAAAAAAAACAAGAAAATTCGAGTTCAATACTAGGTACAATACGGCACATATCTGCGTTAACATATATGTACAGCCACAGAATGAAAAGGTTTACCACCGTTAGATCCGTATATTGTTACTTGCACTTATTATTTGCAAGACCACGTACAAGCAACATTTAAAATGACAGCATGGAGAAGTGACATGAATAATTTTGAAACAAACCGTGCGCCCACACAAACGGGTATCACATTAGCAAAAAATACAATATTTCATCCTCGATTTAACCCCTTTAAAGGATGATTTTTTTAAACATTCTTAGTGCTTACTTTCAAAGATTTTTTGTGTTTGACCCAAAAGTTTAGGCTGCGTAGTATAGTTTAACCTTTTCATTCCGTGCGTGTACGTGATAATTCCTGCCATATATATTTCTACGGTATGTACAGTGGAGTGTTGTATACGTACAAGGCGGCGGGCTTGGACAGGTTGTGGTGTCTGCGCGGCGGGCGCGGGGACTCGGGCGGCGCCGGGGGGCGACGCACTGCCACCGGGGAGGCCAGCGAGCCCGGCGTGCTGGGCAGTGGCTGCAGGCCTCTGTGGGTGCCACAAATGTAGGTGTCAGGCACGGGTGGGAGCCCGATTGCACCGAAATAAATCCTAAACATTTTTAAAACATGATTCTGTTTCTGTCCTTTTCAAATGATTGACAGAAACAGAACGAGTTTTCTATTGTCATACAATGTTAAATTTTGACATTGCTAAGTGAATTCTTTTCTTTAATTAAAACTCGGTACAACACACTTTTAGTTTGTTACTCAGCTCAAAGCTTAATTTCCTAGTTACAAGCGAAAAAAAAGAGAGTTGTATTGAATTTCTTAATGAATTATTAATCTGTAAATACATTTTTGATAAATTCGAAAATCATTTTTTAATTAACATACAATCTGATCTGATACTGTCCTGCAAATTACGTAAAAACGTAAAAATATTGAATTTCGCGGGTTGCCTTGGAACTTTCGACTTAAAAACAATGCTATGACGATAATATATCGATGGTCATACGTTGACAACTCGTAACCCAATTTTTTTCGCAAAATGAGTGACATCATAAATGTTTAAGTTAAGCGCTTATTTAATGATAAACGTACGTGGCATTTTATTTTTTGAGATTAGATATCAATACAGAATTCGATTACCTACCAACTATTTTTTAGATTTTTTTCGATATTATGCAATTTTTTCCCTCTCCTGTAAAATTTGACACAATGCAGTTACATGTTGTCAACCTTTGACCATCGATATGTTGTTCGTGTACCGCACTAATGTGAGATGTCTTAGAGCGACACAAAAAACAAACCAGCACCGAGATAGTTCATTCGCCCATACGTTCTTTCATACATTCATTCACTCATTCATTCGTTAAAATCTATCGTAGCATTAGCTTGTGGAACCATCTTTTGTGGTAGAAAAAATAAGAATAAACGCATTTAAAGTTGGAGTCGATAATATGTATTTAAAAGGTAGTACGTACCGCAGACTGCCCGGCGCACTGGGCACACGGCTGAGCGGGATGGGTCGCGGCGACATGGGCTCCACCATGGACTGCGTCATGGGGTCCTCCTCGCGGCCTATGACGCCCAGGTCGCGAAGCCGCACTGAACCGCGTCGGACGCTGGGCAGTTAAAATTTTAATGAATCAAGCGTAATATCACAGTAGAAATAGAACAAAGTCTTATGTCATGGATTATATCTAGCGCAGCGAGAAGAGTTAAAGTTTGAATCCTGGGTACAGTAAGGGTTACAAACTCGCTCAAGACGAAGACACCTTTGTCCCCGAGCAAAATACTCCACTTTACACACATTCTGCGTGGTAATTAAAAACAATATCAGCTGCATCCGGTTAGACTGGAAGCCGACCTCAAAAAAGTTGGGAAAAGGCTAGACAGATAGTTTTTTTTTAGTGATGTATACTTACGTGTTCCGTTGGAAGGGGGAGGTAGTGTTGTCGTCAGGCGGCGACGCGGGCGCCGTGCTGGGCTCGCGCACACCGTTGGGGGCGCGGGGCTCATGCTGCGCACTGTGCCAATAACTGACGGTGTAATCAGATTTGTATTATTTCAACGTAATGGGGTTTATTTATTATTATTTTCGTATATTCATTTAACTACTTATTCTAATACATTTTTAAATATTTTTATAAAATAACCTTACAAAAAACATTTAAAAATATAAAAAATTGTCGTCCGCCGGTATCGGGAGCAGGGTCCAAGCTACCGGTGGTTAGGGCTCCAGAGACAGGAACCTCCTCACGATGCGAGCCGTATCGAGGAGTACTGCCCTCTTAATCAGGCCTTTGATCCAACCGCCTAACGAGAGCCTCGATAGATGTTGATCGAGGCTCTCGGCCATCAGTCTATTGGCTGATACGACAATCGGCACAATTACAGCGGAGTATTAATGGCGACATGTCAGGACATCGAGATTTTTGTGTTATATCTAAGTTAAATACGTAATGTAGCTGTTTGTTGTTCCTATTTAATAAAAAAAAAATTAAAAAAAAAATATTGTATTTCACACATAAACCTTCCGGATGCTCTATATTATGATGAAAACTGCATCAAAATCCATTGTGCAGTCTAGGCAAGATCTAAACCATCACATCTAAGGCAAACACGAAAGGCGACTTTATTTTTATTTTTCTTCACGAAATATAGTTTGAAACTGTTTAACTAATCTTTAAATACCCTAAAAGTCTTGTACCAGTTGTTGCACGCACTGAAAACCACAGTGTTTTGCGTGGCAAAAAGTCGTTCTATAGCATTATTATTTGCTCAACAAAATCAAAATCAAAAGTCATTTATTCAAACTAGGCTGAGAGTCAGCACTTTTTGGACGTCAAAATTACATAAGTGAGATTACGCACAGTTATCGATTACATGATAGTTTTTTACACTCATACAGGGTGTAAGAAACCATCACGCAGCCGCCAGAAATAAACGAGGCTAGTTTTTCAAAACTAAGATAGCAATCTAGGACCTTGGTATACTATTCGGGCTTGGCACATGCTAGTGCTGTAAACATAAGGCCAGACAATTTTAAGTCAGTACAGTACGTAATCGTACGTAAACGCTAGCTTACTAGCTTTCTCACAAGCTTACTAATTCTGTATACACGAAGCTAGCGAGTTACTAGCTTGGTAGCTTAACATTCTGGTTTGAGCAACTAGCCATGTATATTTCGGGCAATAGAGTAAGCAAATATTAGTGTCCTCGATTACCTGTCGACGGGCGACACGGAGCGCGTGGACGTGCCGGACGACACGTGAGCCAGCAGGGCGTGCAGGGCCGCGGGCACTCCTGCCCAAGGGTTCAGGTTCTGGTCTTCTGTACTCGCTATTCTTAAGGCACTTGCTGTACGTTCTGTACTTTCTTCCAGCTGATTGTTAGAGTAAAAACAAATATTGTTCAAGTGATAATGAAATCATGAAAAAATGAGATGATGAAATATATGGAGCAATCAGAAGCAATATTGCCGAAACACATCGGCAACTTATTGTTGTTGCTCTAGATTGCTCCACTTATTTGCTCCACATTGATCCATTAGTGTTACCGAGCAATAATTGCTCAAAAAATTGCCCGTGTAAGAGCATCTTTAAAACGATATAATTATCACGATTAGGCCTCGTATTCATTGTGAAACAAAGTTGAGTAACATTGTGTTCAGGACCTTATTATGTTGCACAATCGTTTCTAAGCTTTATTTCCAATAATTTTGCGGCGCTCGAAGCTTTTACTTGTTGCTAATCGACCTGCCTAGCCTTTTCTAAACTATGTAGGGGTCGGCTTCTATTCGAACCAAATGCCAGAATTCAAATGGAGCGACTGCCTATCTTTACCAGTAACTGGGTAACATGATACCCATTTTTAAGACTTGCTACTAAACTTATGGACTTCTGACTACCCGTAACGACTGTAAAAGATCGAATAACAGCCTGAACCAACGGCTTAACGTGCTTTTGAAGGCGCGGAGGGGTCTCGAAAATAGTAATGGTCACACATCCACGAACCGATCGCGGTAAGTTTAGCTTAACCTGGACCGACCCATACGGCTGTTATCGTTTAGCCACGAGCCCCTCCATGGTCAAAGCGCTTACATGTTGCCAGCACCATATTATTTCTCGCAACACATATAAACATGCTGATAACAATATTGATCAATTTAGTAGGTGGTTTTATCTTTATTTTTCTTTTGCATTTTCGTTTTTTTTAATTGATAAAAATAGCCAGCCCTGTCCAAGAACTGTTAAAAATCACTCTATTTTTCTAATACATTATTAATGTACGATATAATTATATATATAATTATATCGTACATTAATAATGTATTATTATAGATATAATTATATCATTTAGTTTATTAATCAGTTGTTGCTAAGTATACCTCCTTTTTGTAAGCAGGAGTCAAGGGTTCGAGCTGGAAACCAGCGCTTAGCATCCCGTTGGGGGAACTCAGCATAATGCTGACGCTTAAACCTTTTGCTTCCGGTATTACAGTTTTGTTAAAAATCACTCTATTTTTCTAATACATTATTAATGTACGATATAATTATATATATAATTATATCGTACATTAATAATGTATTATTATAGATATAATTATATCATTTAGTTTATTAATCAGTTGTTGCTAAGTATACCTCCTTTTTGTAAGCAGGAGTCAAGGGTTCGAGCTGGAAACCAGCGCTTAGCAACCCGTTGGGGGAACTCAGCATAATGCTGACGCTTAAACCTTTTGCTTCCGGTATTACAGTTTTGTGTATATACACATATCAGCTGTTCCATACATTTTGACCGCGTAGGTATTTAAATTTTCTATGAAACAGCAGATTTTTTTTGTAAAACTGACGAGTAATTTCTACGCTTTGAGGTCTAGAATGACATGCTGAATTCATGGTTACAGTTTGCGCACTGGATAAAAACTTATCCTGTATTACCTACTACTACTAGCCGTAATACTGGAGACATTAAACGTGCTTTTCTAAAACTATTGTTTGTACGAATGTTCACCTCTTTGAGTTGCGCGCGCGTGTCCTGCAACATTTTGAGGTTCCTGGCGGCGTCCTGCGCGTGCTGCAGAGTGAGTGCAGCAAGTCGCTCCAGCGAGTAGCGGCCCGCCTCGGCCGAGTCGATGTGGTCTAGGAGACGAGGGAGCATGTTCTCATCGTTCTCCTCCTGGGAAATAAAGGTAGAATTATTAAAGCAGGGCAGCGTAATCTAAAAATTAAAAGCATTTCTTATAGTTATGTCCAGGTAATACACATGTGTATTCATTACAAGAACTATCGTCCCATTTCCATTCTGTCGATCTTGTCAAAGGTTTTCGAGAGGCTTGTCCACGATCAGCTTTATCCGATTATTCATGATCAGATTATTAAACAACAGCATGGGTTCGTCAAAAAAAGATCAACAACTACTAAATTGGTAGAATATACGAATTATTTATTCAATAACTTATACACGCGTGTACAGGTGGACTCTATTCATACTGATTTCCGTAAAGCCTTTGACAAGGTCGATCATAAATTACTTTTACGGAAAATAGCATTTAACGGAATTCGTGGGGATTTGTTCCGTTGGTTTACTTCCTATGTTACAAATAGAACGAAACGAAATAGAACGCAAAAAGTGGTAGTTAATGGATTCCATTCCAAATCCATAACTGTTTCATCAGGGGTGCCTCAAGGCTCGATACTGGGCCCTTTGTTATTGATTATATTTATCAATGATATTGACATGTGCTTTCATAATTCTAAATTCTTACTTTACGCGGATGACCTTAAAGTCTTTAGACCCATCAAAACTATGCTTGACTGTCAAATGCTTCAACAAGACCTCAATCGTCTTGCAGATGATTGCACTAAAAACAAACTCCGACTCAGTATTCCTAAATGTTGTTGTATTAGCTTCACTAAAAATAAAAATATATTTAAATATCCCTATGCAATACACAGAGAAACTCTGGCAAGGGAGAGTTTAACCCGAGACCTGGGAATAATACTTGACGATAAACTGCACTTAGACGCACATGTTAATAAAATTGTAAATAATGCTTATCGCATGTACGGCTTTATAATGAGATCATCCACAGAATTTAAGCACCCTAGTACATATTTATATATCTATCGATCACTAGTTAGGTCTCAATTAGAATATGCAGTACCTGTGTGGAACCCCTTCTACAATAAATATATTGAGTGTATAGAAGGCATACAACGTAAATTTTTGAAGTCCATGCATTATCGCTGCTTTAAAAGTTGTTATCTCTCTTATAGTGAGTTACTTAAAAAATTATAATCTGCTTTCATTGAGTTCAAGGCGTACTTTTCTTGAAACTACATTTTTGTATGACTTATGCAATAACTCGCATGATTGTTTAGACATTGTTAATAAGTTGTATTATATAGTTCCCAGAACATGCCATGGACGCGAGGGGCGCGCACGACCTGTATTCGCCACTACCTCCAGTCGTACAAATGCCGGCTTGCGTGCACCTCTTCGTCGCTTTACGAGCAATTTTAATAAGAACTTCTGCAGTTTGGATCTGTTTGCCTTACCGCATAGAAAGTTTCGACTCATGTTACTTAACTTATTGAAAAATTAATTTGCACTGTTGTTCCACTTATGCGGCATTATATTTATTTAACCTTTGTTTTAACAGCTTCAAATTTTGTTGATGCTTAATTTACTATTGATATTCCTCTTTTTTTATTGTTAATAACGCTAGTCTTCAAATTTACCAAATTGTTTCATTGTGTATCTGTGGAAAACGTGGTTGATTTCACATTTGTATCATTTCTGTATCCTATCCTATCTTTTTGGAATTCTTAATGTGTAATTGTTTGTTTTTCCAAATAAAAAAAAAAAAACATTGTGTAATTGAAAAAATGTGCTGCTCCTGTTTTTAATGTACTTATCAATTGATGGTAGAATACTGGGTATTAATTTATTTACACCTGCACAGGTCCAAAGGCTGAAAGAGGCATTCATTAAAGGAATTAAAGAATTTTGAAAATAATACTTTTTGATTTGTCATGATATTATTTGGTCTTGATATTCTTATCCATACAGCCTGTAAAGTTTCGCCAATTAATTAATCGTTTGACCAAATTTGCTTGTTTTCTTTTTATGTTACCTCTATCTGCATGATCTGCGCCTGTGTTTCAGCTATGGACTCTCTGAGGTAGCGCAGCAGATGCTTGGCGTCGGGCTCCTGGTCCGTGTTGCGCGCGCGCTCGCGTTGTTGCAGCGAGCGCTCCAGCGCCGCCTCTAGCTCCCCCAGCGTGCTACGCGCTGCGCAGGCGCGCGACACCCAGCACTCGAGGCGAGACCAGGCTTCGCGGTAGGATGCGCTCTTGCGGGTCCGTGTGCGATCTGTGTGAAGCAGAGATAAATGATTATTAAAAATATTCTGGTAATAGACTGTCTATGTCAATATTCAAATTGTATGAGTGGCCGTGAACGACGAGCAAGCTTATACCGTCCACCACGCATGGACGTAAAAATTGTGGGATTAACCTGTGCACGGGATTTTCAGCTCTCGGTTTTCAACCGAGAATTAAGAATCCAATAGAGTGCGGGATGCCCTCTGTTGGCGTGTATTCCACTCTCAGTTGGAGCGCGTCGAAAAACACATTGTTCGATTTTCAACTCTCGGCGCTAAGCAGTGCGTTGAAGATACACTATGTGAAAATTTCCGCTGCCATATTTTACGTCCGTGCTTACGTGGACGTATAACGTATTTTGGCGGAGGTCATCCATCTCGTTTTCGCTGACGCATTTTTCTATATCAGTCTCTATCGTAACCCCTTATACAGAGGCTTGCTTTCATCCAATATTAAGTTGTGCCACGTGACCTAAAGTGACATCATTATGGGATCACTGTTGTATGAATTTTTTTCAGTTCTCGATTATGACGTTTTGGCACCGGATAAATTTAAAACATTTTTTTTTGTTGTAGTAATACAAAGCTAATAAAAGAAAAGGTTCCGACGAATTGAGAACCTCCTCCTTTTGGAAGTCGGTTAAAAATAAGCGTTTTTGTTGTTTGAATGTTATGGCATAGAAATTTTACACACCCGTTAAATACCCGAAGTGTAACTATATTTTTTGTCAATGTACACACTATTGACGTGCCATTTTTCAAAAGCGGTAGAGATGCGAATCACAGAAGGGAAGCCGATAAGAATCGTGTTATAGGGTGCTTTCGCCACTGGTACTCACCATGTAGCCTGCCAGCCGCTCGACTGCTAAGCTTGTCGCGATGTCCTTTCCTTAGCAACGACACTTCTTCTTGCTTTCGCCGTAACACCTACACAGAACACACATTATGACGATTTACATTCAGATAGTTAGTGAAACGAATGTTATTATGTTTTTAACGAAACTTACCGCTTCCTTCATTTTGGTTTCAGCTTCCAATGACCTTATTAAGTTGGCATTCTTACGAGATTCCTTGCGCAGTTGTGCTACCTAAAGGAAATAATTATATTTTTATTAGTACATAAACCTACTCAGTGGGAGTATTTTAATCGTTCAGTCAAACCTAACTACATTTTAAGTTCTTACACGGCACATCGTTGAATAGGTAACATAAGGATGTTATCAATTCTTTTTTACAAATATTGCAACTATTGAAGTCTTAACGAATAATGTTTTTACAAACCTCTTTAGCTCGCGCTGCTTCTGCTTGTGCGTGTCGTTTAGCCTCCTCGCGCATGCGTTGTACTAACTTGACCTGTAAACAATTTATTTATTTATTTCCAATAACGTAACAATAATTGAGTGCCGAAAAAATCTTATACAGATACCTACGTCAGAAGTTTCAACCGCGGTGCGATTTCACAAATTTTCTTCCAGAATATTTGATAACGACAATTTAAGAGGGGGCAATTAGTTTGGTAATCTCGCACATGGCAGTAAAATATATTATTGTTAATGTATCCTACTTATATTTAGTTATTTTGTCAAATTATTGTTAATACTGCTAAATTAATTTATGAAGTTTTGCTCTGTGGTACACTAAAATATATGCAACGTTGCCATCTTTCTTACGTTCAATCAAATTATCATTATTTACGATGTTGTTGCCTCGCGAGGCAAAACGCTCGGTCGGCGCAAACTTTCATCCGAACGGTAGTTATTTAAAGCATGTACGCAGTTGTTTTACGTAAAACACCTGTATGCAGCTGCATCCGGTTAGACTGGAAGCCAACCCCAACATAGTTGGGAAGACAGGCAGTTGAGGATGATTTAAGCGCAACACGCTAAGCTAACTGCATTTAGATTACTATTTGGATACTAACATTTAGTTTTAATTTTTCTTTACAACTGTATGGATTCACTGTGTGGAAAGAATGGTTAAGATTATTACCTTGTCCCGCTTCATGTTCTGCAGCTCGGAGCGCATGGTGCTGATCTGCAGCGCCGTCTGCTGCTGCGAGCGCTGCAGGCGCGTGTGCTCGCGCTGCGCCGCCTGCAGGCGCTTCAGCTCGCGCGACATGCCGCCCACGCGACGCTCGTACTCTTCTTATTATAAGATTATTACCTTGTCCCGCTTCATGTTCTGCAGCTCGGAGCGCATGGTGCTGATCTGCAGCGCCGTCTGCTGCTGCGAGCGCTGCAGGCGCGTGTGCTCGCGCTGCGCCGCCTGCAGGCGCTTCAGCTCGCGCGACATGCCGCCCACGCGACGCTCGTACTCTTCTTATTATAAGATTATTACCTTGTCCCGCTTCATGTTCTGCAGCTCGGAGCGCATGGTGCTGATCTGCAGCGCCGTCTGCTGCTGCGAGCGCTGCAGGCGCGTGTGCTCGCGCTGCGCCGCCTGCAGGCGCTTCAGCTCGCGCGACATGCCGCCCACGCGACGCTCGTACTCTTCTTATTATAAGATTATTACCTTGTCCCGCTTCATGTTCTGCAGCTCGGAGCGCATGGTGCTGATCTGCAGCGCCGTCTGCTGCTGCGAGCGCTGCAGGCGCGTGTGCTCGCGCTGCGCCGCCTGCAGGCGCTTCAGCTCGCGCGACATGCCGCCCACGCGACGCTCGTACTCTTCTTATTATAAGATTATTACCTTGTCCCGCTTCATGTTCTGCAGCTCGGAGCGCATGGTGCTGATCTGCAGCGCCGTCTGCTGCTGCGAGCGCTGCAGGCGCGTGTGCTCGCGCTGCGCCGCCTGCAGGCGCTTCAGCTCGCGCGACATGCCGCCCACGCGACGCTCGTACTCTTCTTATTATAAGATTATTACCTTGTCCCGCTTCATGTTCTGCAGCTCGGAGCGCATGGTGCTGATCTGCAGCGCCGTCTGCTGCTGCGAGCGCTGCAGGCGCGTGTGCTCGCGCTGCGCCGCCTGCAGGCGCTTCAGCTCGCGCGACATGCCGCCCACGCGACGCTCGTACTCTTCTTATTATAAGATTATTACCTTGTCCCGCTTCATGTTCTGCAGCTCGGAGCGCATGGTGCTGATCTGCAGCGCCGTCTGCTGCTGCGAGCGCTGCAGGCGCGTGTGCTCGCGCTGCGCCGCCTGCAGGCGCTTCAGCTCGCGCGACATGCCGCCCACGCGACGCTCGTACTCTTCTTATTATAAGATTATTACCTTGTCCCGCTTCATGTTCTGCAGCTCGGAGCGCATGGTGCTGATCTGCAGCGCCGTCTGCTGCTGCGAGCGCTGCAGGCGCGTGTGCTCGCGCTGCGCCGCCTGCAGGCGCTTCAGCTCGCGCGACATGCCGCCCACGCGACGCTCGTACTCTTCTTATTATAAGATTATTACCTTGTCCCGCTTCATGTTCTGCAGCTCGGAGCGCATGGTGCTGATCTGCAGCGCCGTCTGCTGCTGCGAGCGCTGCAGGCGCGTGTGCTCGCGCTGCGCCGCCTGCAGGCGCTTCAGCTCGCGCGACATGCCGCCCACGCGACGCTCGTACTCTTCTTATTATAAGATTATTACCTTGTCCCGCTTCATGTTCTGCAGCTCGGAGCGCATGGTGCTGATCTGCAGCGCCGTCTGCTGCTGCGAGCGCTGCAGGCGCGTGTGCTCGCGCTGCGCCGCCTGCAGGCGCTTCAGCTCGCGCGACATGCCGCCCACGCGACGCTCGTACTCTTCTTATTATAAGATTATTACCTTGTCCCGCTTCATGTTCTGCAGCTCGGAGCGCATGGTGCTGATCTGCAGCGCCGTCTGCTGCTGCGAGCGCTGCAGGCGCGTGTGCTCGCGCTGCGCCGCCTGCAGGCGCTTCAGCTCGCGCGACATGCCGCCCACGCGACGCTCGTACTCTTCTTATTATAAGATTATTACCTTGTCCCGCTTCATGTTCTGCAGCTCGGAGCGCATGGTGCTGATCTGCAGCGCCGTCTGCTGCTGCGAGCGCTGCAGGCGCGTGTGCTCGCGCTGCGCCGCCTGCAGGCGCTTCAGCTCGCGCGACATGCCGCCCACGCGACGCTCGTACTCTTCTTATTATAAGATTATTACCTTGTCCCGCTTCATGTTCTGCAGCTCGGAGCGCATGGTGCTGATCTGCAGCGCCGTCTGCTGCTGCGAGCGCTGCAGGCGCGTGTGCTCGCGCTGCGCCGCCTGCAGGCGCTTCAGCTCGCGCGACATGCCGCCCACGCGACGCTCGTACTCTTCTTATTATAAGATTATTACCTTGTCCCGCTTCATGTTCTGCAGCTCGGAGCGCATGGTGCTGATCTGCAGCGCCGTCTGCTGCTGCGAGCGCTGCAGGCGCGTGTGCTCGCGCTGCGCCGCCTGCAGGCGCTTCAGCTCGCGCGACATGCCGCCCACGCGACGCTCGTACTCTTCTTATTATAAGATTATTACCTTGTCCCGCTTCATGTTCTGCAGCTCGGAGCGCATGGTGCTGATCTGCAGCGCCGTCTGCTGCTGCGAGCGCTGCAGGCGCGTGTGCTCGCGCTGCGCCGCCTGCAGGCGCTTCAGCTCGCGCGACATGCCGCCCACGCGACGCTCGTACTCTTCTTATTATAAGATTATTACCTTGTCCCGCTTCATGTTCTGCAGCTCGGAGCGCATGGTGCTGATCTGCAGCGCCGTCTGCTGCTGCGAGCGCTGCAGGCGCGTGTGCTCGCGCTGCGCCGCCTGCAGGCGCTTCAGCTCGCGCGACATGCCGCCCACGCGACGCTCGTACTCTTCTTTCACGCGCTTTAGCTTCTCGCTAGGGGGGGATGGCTGCGTTGCTGGAAGGTACAAGGAGGGGAATTATTATATTGAGTTGGTGTCGGCCTTTCTACTCAGAGTAGTCAGATTGGAAACGCCGACCTCAGATACCGAACTAGTATAAAAAATATTATTGACGTGTAAAAATGTTTGTACAAACCTACTTACAGAAATAAAATCATTTATCATTTATGACGTAAAGTTTTATTTAGCTTTTTCTTCAGTGAATCATACCATTTCCTAGTCCAAAAACTTGTAATCGGGAGTCAGAAATTTTAATTACTGGAGCTTCAGACTGGAAATAATTTTATTGCCCTCGACAGTAATTTTATGTTTTAGAAAATTATCGCCACAGTTTCGAGGAATAAGATGACCAATTCTGAACCATCCGGCTCGAAGGACCATGTAAAAAGTAGTGTTCGACGCTATGGTGACCTAACACACCTTTTGATTGGTAAAAATGTATAATAAATGGTTATGGTAAAGGCAAAACCAGTACGAGGTATCTCTACTGATATCTAAACGCGAACTGATGCAGATTTTGGTGAACGATCTAATGTGCACACTTGCGTTCGATTCAATTATGCTGTTACGCTAACTATTCAATTAAAACTCGAGCATATACTTTATAACGTTCAAATTCAAGTCGCAATTTCATCACAGCGAAAATCAGTGAAAAAATATTAATCAAAAATGTTGGTCAAATGTATTTTTGACGAATTGAGACTGAATCAGAATGCCAAAATTCTTTTTTATTTTTTTATTGCTGAATGGGCCCAGCCTTGGCCTCGATCACGCCTAATGGAAAACGATTAAAGAGGTCTATGATGGAACGAACGTGCCCAGAACTGCGTTCTTTAAATACGGGAGGTTCCCGCAGAATTTATCAGTGCATATCTACGAACTTATTAATTTTGCAACCTGTTTTACTTACCAAGCGAAGCCAGCACCTTATCCTTCTCATCATTGGTAGCTTTGATCTGGTGGTGCAGCGTATCGAGTCGCTGTTCGTAGTGGGACTTCAAGGCGGCGAGGCGACGTTGTGATAGTTCTAACTGTTCTATCAGACGCGCCTTAGTGTCTATATCTTCGCTTAAAGCTGCTAGTTGCGCTGAGAGGACGCGTTGACCTGGGAATTGTAAGAAAAAGTAAGTAAGAGTACATTAAATCTGTCTTATTACAAAACGAAAAATAGCCCTAGGGTAATTGAGTCAGTTTTTGTATTTCGAACTTTATTCTGACTGAGGTAAAGTTTTTAATACTAATATGATGACTAAGTACCAAACTTACCGTTTTGTTTAAAGAAATGTATTTCGATCGAAGTTAAGTTCTTATTACGAAAGTCGAATGTATACCCATAAAGAACCTTAAGTGTTTAACCTTTTGACCGCCAGAGCGTAAACTCATCGGCGTCCCTCCCACGCCAAGCCAAAAATTCGGCGCAATAATCTACAACAAGAAAAGGGATTCCAAAATTTTATCGATAACTTCATTCATTGTTTTTCGCCCCCTATTTTTTAAAATAAAATATTACTCGAATCATTCTTTTATTTAAGTTGATCCTAATATAAAAACAATATTTACCTAATTAACAACACTATTCTTGTCGGCATTAGCCGACGGTGGCGTGTTGGGCACGTTTTCATTTGTCGGTTATACTCGACGGTGGCGGTACAAAAGGTTAAGGGTATACTAAGGGTCTTTAAAAAGTCGTTGTAACAAAATTGTAAGATGCCTCTTACATGTACACCCACCCACCCAAGGCTGTGAGGTGTCGTCAAAGTTAGTTGGACAAATGTCTGAGCGATGAAAATCTAGCAAAATAATGTGAGTCATCAAACCCTGATGACTCCATTATTTTGCTAGTTTTTTGTTACATCAGAATTATTTTTTAATCACCAATGCAATTTAGCAGCGTGTTATTGAGGTCTTGTATATTCTTTGAAAGAGAAAAGGTATTTATTAGGGCTCGCACAGGAAGATCGTTTAGTAAATATAGGTGCCCCAGATGTTCAGGCTTGTCTAGTTTGGGGCCAATGTCAAGCAAAAAAAAATTGTTGGAATACAGTTTGTATTATTATCATATTATTTACCTTTAGCCTCAGAATCCTCTTCGTCTGAGTCACTAGGCTCCACCTCCGCGTCTCCGTCAGAGGGCTCGGAGTCCTCCGCACTCTCCCCCTCCGCACGTTCCCTCTCCCCGATGTGAGTGTCATCTACTGCACTTGTCATGCTTTCACTCATGTTCAGTTTGCGCTGGAATTCGAGCTCGCCCATACTACGTGCGAGGAGCTCTTTTTCCTAAAAAATATTAAAGGTCTTGTTAAAAATATTAGATAAAAAAATCTAAAAAACACGCTTTAAAAACGCAACTAAAAAAGCAGAAAATAATTTCAAAAAAGCGTGGGGTATTTTTTGAGGTATTTTTATACTCAATTAATATCAAGCACAAGCAAAGCTAAACGTGCTTCCCGAGGCACTGAGGGGTCTTAGTATGTAAATATGGTCACCCATCCACGGACCAACCGCGGCAAGCGTAGCTTAACCTGATCGAATGAACCGTGCTGTTGTCATCACATAGCCACAAGCTCCCTTTACATAAGTTTTGTAGGTGTCTATAATTGTGTTAACTCACCTTATAAAGCTCCCGTTTGGCATCATCAATGATCAGTGAGGGATCTTGTACGGAGTCGTGTCGTGTGCGCGCAACCGTCGCCTCGCGCTTGCGACTCGCTTCGTACATCGCGTTGGATTCTAGTAGTTGAGCTCTCATGTCTTCTATCTCGCTGACGTAGCCCTGGGAAGAATTCCATTACAGATATTTAATTTTAAAAGAGTTTTGTTGTTTAGGGTTTTCTAGGCCTGCAGTTTGCGACAAATTTCACATAACATCACGCATATGTTAGTGAAAATTGTTAATGTTCCAAAACAGTTGCAGGCACTTAAAATGTTTACACCTTTTTTTATGTTAAAAAGCTTTTTTTTTATTGCCCGAGGGATTAGGCAGATGCTTACCTATAGCACACACACATTTACAAACAAAACTGTGTTAGAAAGCTTATTTATCTTTTCATCTTATTTCATTGCGGCATCGGCAGTGTTCGTGATTGGTTGTTTTTTAATTTAGCAAATCAAACAAACAGCTTTCGTAATTATGAGATTTGCCAACTGATTTTTTTTGAGGCTGTATCTTGCTTTCAAAATTCGGTAACTACAAATACAAAATATAACACATGGTAGAAAATCAGAATCTCAATATTCACAATATTTCTGCTGAATTCTTTTTTTTTGTTGGTTTATTTACATAGCTCTCACTCTCTCGCTCACTAATTCACCAACAACTTACGGGCTGATTTGTCTGAAAAAAGATATTTTATTTATTTATGTGGATATCGGACACTAACCTCACTAGAAATATTACATACTACAGGATGGCAGGGACATCGATGCGAGAACTGTAACCATGAATTTAGCACGTGATTCTAGAAGAAGTGAATACCTACCTATGTGGCCTAAATTTAGTGAAGAGCCATTTATTATTTTCAACCGACGAAAAATTTCAACACACGTGGATACGGAATCCGTGGTATCAGGTTACGCGAGGATGTCCCTGACACCGTGTATACTCCTTACCTGCACAAGTGATGTAAGCGAACAATCATTGGCATCAGGACTGCCATCCTTAGGTCCCCAGTTCCCTAACGCCTTCTCCGCAATCAGCTCGCTGTTTCTTGCGGACAGCTGTTCTATAGTGCCCTGCATGGCCTTCACTCTCCGACGAAGGGACTCTGCCTCGCCTGTGAGGATCGCGTTCTCTTGGACAACGTCGCTCCAGCCCTCTTCACCGTTTTCTGCTATTACGCGTTTGCCCTGGAAGATTTAGAAAGGTATAGGTAGGTTAAGTACTTATTTTTATCCTGCCAGTAACACAGTCATATCATATTTTGGCCTATGAAAAAAAAAAACTCCATTCGGCGTACTGAGGGACGAAATGTTAAACTTAAGTTACTGTATTCAAAGTAGGGATCGGATAATCGGATGCATATTCACCTAAAGTTGAGAGGTTGGCTAAAATGGAATGCGCTTTTGTACCGTTTTTTTAAAAATTTAATGTAAAATAAAAATGTTTTTACTAACACACACCACCCCTACTCTTACAGACTTACACCCTAGGCACATAAGTATAGGTACCAAATTTCCATCGAGGTTAATTTTTTAATAAATATGCGTCTGAATAGTTATGCAATCCTAATCATTTAGAAGTCGCTTCCATACTATACAACTGACTAGTTATGCATTCCCGGTGTTGCTGGCATCCCAGGATTTTTGTACAAAAAAATATTTTAAGAAGCCGCTTCCATATTTACGTAACTAAAAATTAACTTTAGGTAAATATGCATCCGACCCTAATTATAAGGGATGAAAAGAAGGAGCTCTTATTATTCATCTTCCCTAAAAGTCGGATATGCTTAACGATTAAAAAGTTATAGTTAACAATATAGCTATTCATTGGGCCAGATGAAAAAGTTTGATAGAAGAAAAACGGTGAAGGAAAACATTGTGAGGAAACCCGTGGTACATTACAACCCACTCCCTCTTACAGAGAAGGTCTGTGTCCCAGCAGTGGGAACTTTATATGAGCTGATTAAGATGAAAAGGACTTTTAAGTAAAGAAGTATGAAATACAAATTTGTGACTTTCGTAATGTGTGACTAAGGTCTACTCTGCTTAAAACTAAATCTTACCTGCTTATACTCAGCAAGCTCAAGCTGCAACCTCGCCACCTCCTGCCTCAACTGATGTATAGTCCTCGAAGTCAGATCCTGGTTCACCACGCACCTATTCTTGATATTCCTCGCCCGGTTCGCATACTTCAGGGTATTTAGCGTCTCCATGAAGTCCCTATCACTGGGAGACACACAGGCTATCATGACCGTGTTGCTGTTCCCTCCGAGAGAGTCCTGGAGTAACCTCGTGAGTTTCGAGTCTCGGTACGGAACGTGTAGTACTTTGCGGGATCGATCTCCGAGAGCTGATATCACGTTGCCTAAAGCTAGGAGGCCGCAGTTTATTGAAATGCCTTCTTTTGCGCGTTCGCCGGTTGCACCTGTAGAACGTAAAACAAAAGATTAACTCTAGTGACTGGAATGGAGAAGGATGGAGATTGATAACGCTCAGCTCAGCAATTGCAATTAAGGAAGGCTGAAAACAATGATGACAACGGTGAAACGGGACCCTTTGATAGCTAAGAAGGTGTGTGAATACAAAGATGCTCGTTGTGGGGCGATGAATGGAAGTCAACAAATAAACGGTTCCTCAATAAAATATATGGATTTAATTTACACAAAATTCGTGTAAAATTATAATTTGACATCCTTCTTGGCAAAATCGTAGCTGTAAGTGCTAAAACTAAAGACGGCCTGTCGCGTTGCCTCGATTGCATAGATTTCTGGAATCTTCTACGCTGACATACGTCGTTTGCATATGTGCAAAGGATGGTTGGCGTTTATTGTGGCCCAAGAAACTTATCATATTTATCCTTTGCAAAAACGCATCGGAATGAATAGTAAAGGAATTCTCACCTGTTCGTTTTAATCTTTCCGACCCAGCGAGATCAACAAAATGGAATTTCGCAGTAAGAGTCTCGTACTGTTCAGGCGCTTCTGTATCGGCGTCTCTTTCTATCGTAGCGTCTTGATCTGGTGCTAGCCTTCTCTGTCGTAGTAAGAGAGTGAATACTGCATGTGACCGGGAGGATGACGAGTTCATGTTGGTTGCTGCTGTGGTTCTGGCTAAGGCACCTGCTCTGAGGGCGCTTAAAGCGTCGCGGGCCCCTCTGACTGCTCGCATTGAAGCTCCTACTATTCTAACACCGCCGCAACCGTCTTCTGTTATCCTGAGTGCGCCCTGAAATTAACTGCAGTAGTAAGAAATAGGCTTTTGTAGAAGGTTCTCCACCAAAAAAATCTTAATTTTACGACCCGGTGGTTTTTGCCATGTCAGACTTTAAATGAACAGTTCTTTTTTGAAAGAATGTTGGCAGTGATTATTGGTAAATGAAGTAACCTTAAAAATGTTACAGGCACTACGAATGATTATCTGGTTCATTGAAAATTTAATTTGTCTTTTCGCTTACTACTTATCTATGCTGATGCTTATTTAGACTATTGTAACGATTTCGACGACAATAGAAGAAAAGCAGGTAACTGGATGCTTGAAGAAGGATACACGTATCATCACGGAAAATTAAACTATTACACGCGAGTAGAGCAGAGGGCATAGTTAGTTTTTACATTCCCTTCTCCAAATTCAATGTACCATTTCCCGTACTTTCTAGTTCCATAACTACGTAGGCAAGTGTCTCCACGTGCCCGATAAATTAATATGAAACACATGCGTGTAAAGATAGCACGCTTTAGTGCACTTGAGGGAAACAATTAGATTACCGTTATTGATTCTGCGAGGCACTTATTTGTCACACGATGTGTATGGTTCAGTGGTTCGGGAGAGCTTTACAAGTTTATGTAGGTAAGGTTCATTAGATGTCTTCAGACTACCGCGACGCGACGGCACGACGCGACCTTTGTAGAACTATTTCCATGAGCTATTCATAGAAATTGTTCTACGAGAGTCGCGTCGCGCCTTTGTCCTTAGAATGGGTAACAGGACCATTTAGGGTAGTAGACAGTTAAGAGATTTTTTTTTATTAGAGACCTACCAATAATGAATAGAACACGGAATAGTCTTCAGTTCGATAACTTAATCAGGAAATAAGGTACGTAAGTGTCAGTAGGAGAGAAAGGAGCTCGGTTACTACAGAGATAGTAACCGCGAGTCTTTTTGGAAGATAATGTTATTTTAGAATTGATAAAAGAAAGGGAAAATGCTTGTAATCTAGGCAGGCAACTTTCCGGCCACTTAGGCAAGGTCGGGAGAAGCAAAGGTCTCTGATTTGTATTTAAATTAAATGAAGTCAATATGTACTTTGCACTTACAGCTGTTAAAATAAGAGAATAAAAAAGAATAAAGGTTTGTTTCCAGCATTTCATTTAATGTCGTCAAAAACAATGCAAATAATAATTTCGTATAACCTTTCATAACAGCTGGTGGAAAGAGCAAATATTTGGACAGCTCAATGTTATCGAATAGGTGCGAGTAAATAAAGTGTGTTTCTGTCATTTTTGCACAAAACGTCCAAATGCTTCCGTAATCGAGGTGACACAGCAAGTGTGAAGCCATCGGCTGACCTGACTTGCAACATTTAGGCAAGTATTTGTAATTCGTACTTCTTGGTAATAAATCAAAGACCGGTTCACAAAACAAATAGACGTTAATCTTTTCTAGATTTGAAGTGTTGGCTTGGTTAAATGAGCCTTGTAAAAGACCTATTGCATCATTTACTGCTTAGCTGCATATTGCACAAAAGCGTGTCCGAATCAGTCGATGATTGTGGACTTCTTAGTTAAATGTGGTTTTGAAACCACAAATTTTACAAGCCAAATGATTCCAATTAATTTATTACTGATTAGCTTTTGCCAGCTGCTTCGCCCGCGTGGAGGTCGGTGTATTATACATATAAACCTTCCTCTTGAATCACTCTATCTATTAAAAAAACCCGCATCAAAATCCGTTGCGTAGTTTTAAAGATTTAAGCATACATAGGGATATAGGGTCAGAGAAAGCGACTTTGTTTTATACTATTGTAGTGATGTTATCTTTGACTTAAAATTGTGCGTGATGGTTTTAAGAGAAATTAGAGCAACAATTTCTTAACAACTAAGGCCGACTGACAAAGAAGCATCGTGACTTAAGCCCTATTCGCACTTCGTACATCCTGTGCGAATACATTACATGTTCAAACTTAGCTTAGATAGAGGTACAGACAATACAACCATTCTTTAAAATAACAATAAAAGTATTGTATTCCATATTCAATCTAAGCACATATTGTGCTTGTACGATTCTCTAATTTACGCATAATTTATCAGGTGACCAGACCCAGATAATTTGTTGGTCAGCGTTGATTTGCTACATTCGTTATCTCCCTGAAATGATCGTCATTTTTCTCGACAACATTTATTTAGTTCATAGGTAAGTAGATACTTACCTACCTACCCTTAAATACTCATACTTAGATAAGTATGGGTATTTATCCTGGTAGTTTATATAATATATTCGAGTAACCTATCCTTTAAGTTGCAACTGCCATGTTCTTGTCTCTGCATCGCCCTAAGTTTGACTGGTAGGATATGCTTCGGGCATTAAGTCCGCCTTTGGACAGTATATGTTTACTTATAATTATAAAATTAAGTACTACATTAATAATTTGCAGGTCGAAATGTCAAAAACAAACCTTAGCAAACGGATCTTTGGCAGGATCAAGCAGATCAACAATATCTTCATTGTACAGCTCTATGAACTGCGCTTGCACAGAGAACTCGGGCGGCAGCTGCCCTTGCGCACGCGCCTCATCTGCCCGCAACTCTGCGCCGGCGAACAGGTCGCGGATAGCGCGTGGAATGATGCCGCGCCTTTCTTCGTCACCATCCCCCTCACCCTCCCAGCCACTACCCATTGTGTAGGTCTTGCCGGAACCAGTCTGAAAAAAAAAAGAAATAAGTAAATTAAACTTCATAAAAGCTTTCGAAATCTGGGATATGCTAGAAAAAGTCTGCAGTTAAAGCGAGTGACGTCATAATTAAGTTCATTTTGCATGATGGGCCTGCTCTTGACCTCGATCACGTCTGATGGAAAGTGCTGGATGAGGTCCACGATGGAACGAGGGTGCCTAGAACATGCCTGCTCACTCTTGCTTTGAAGGCTGACTGGTTTTTATAAATGTTGACAGTGGGATTGACATTTCAGATAAATCCGCAAATTAAAGAGTTTTCCTACTATGATAATGAGATAGGTGTTCAGTTCAAGACAAAAGGGGGGAAATAGACAAGTGCTGAATGAATGAATCTGTTTACTGGCGTTATAGTAGTAGCTAAAGTAGGTATAGATCAAATGAAATAACAGCGTTATCATCAAACAGCGGATTTCGCTATGGCCGGAAACAACCTGACCTCGGACGCTAATAAATCTTTAACAGGCGTTTAAGGCCAATGAATGACACTGCTTTGAGATCATGAATGAATAATACAAATATCTCAATTATGTGAAAAAAATAAAAGATCAAAAATTATCTGGCGGAATTTCACAGTCGTGATGTATATCGATAACGATTCTTTTGAATATAACTGATTACTTGTTTGACATATGATAACAACAGCACGGGTCGATCGAAGTTAAGGCTACGCTTGTCACGGTCAGTTCGTGGATGGGTGACCACCCATTACATAGGTATCGAGACCCGCCGCCAGTGTCGATGCCGGCTGTCATTCGAAGATCTTTGACAGTCTTTACAGGTAGTCAGAAGTCCAAAGGACTGACAACCAGTGAATCTGTATAACCAAGACGTAACGTGTTATCTAAGCAAATGGGCTGTGGAAGTCAGATAGGCTATGCTATATTTAAATGAGATACTGATATTCAGCTGCATTCGGTTAGACTGGAATCCGACCCCAAAATTGTTGGGAAAAGGTAAGATTGATACATAGGTTAAAAAAAAACTAACTCTATTAAATTGAATGGTCCAAAAAACTGCGACCAGTTGCAACTGCAGCTGTCTACATAAACAGAACCCCGGAAATGTTAACGGACGGAGCCGCTGGGTACATTAATTACTTAATAAACGGATGGGCGTACGATATCAAGTTCCCACGGTCACGCAGTGCGACCACGAAATTCACTTTCTAAACTCTTGGCCTAGAAGTACTCTCGTGAATTTGTTCATAAGTCTATCCTTATTTAGAATTAAATTATTTTCTACTTTTTTAGTTGGTTTTTAAAGCGATTTTTTTTGTTTTTAAACAATTTTTTATTTTCTATTTTTTTGTGCTGCTAAACATGAGCGTGTTTTGTTTTTTTTTTAATTCTTAAGTTGTATCGGTTCTCGATAAGTCTACCAAGTTTAGATGAAATCTGACCGTTTAAAGTGGGTCAAAATCGCGCCCAAAGGAGTCGATTACAAACATACATACAGGTGAAGCTAATATAAAGCGTGTAAAAAAATATATCTCCCTGGTACACTAAGCTGAAGTAAGTAATAACTTATTCATTCCATGAACAACGCTGGCAACTGTATGAGTGTTTGTAAAACAGAAATCGAAAGTATGATTATCGCTGCGATTTGATTATTCATTCATGGAAAGTCGGATAAGCGGAGTTTCCTTACTATAGACATGCTAGTCTGTTCAAAACAGTAATTTGCTAGACTGAGCCTTTATTAAAAATATTCTCGAGAATCTATCTAAAAAGGAAACTGATAACCCGGCTGTTAAGTAAGGCGGGTGTGCTACTGAATTAAATAGAGATGCCTATCAAAACATTCAATTACATATAAGTAAAACATTAATAGCCATTGTTACATATGTTTTGAACTTCGCACGAGGCGACAACATGTCTACTGCGACGACGCGTGACTTAAATACAAATCCAATGCCGTGAGACACTCCAACCATTGTAGCTTTACAATTATATAATTTATCGAAAAAAGCTCTTGACGTGATATAGAATAGTTAACTCAATCAGATAAGTGGAGATGAGGTGTAACAAAGAGAGAAAGTGCGCGGTGATGCGGCTCTAATCACATATATGCTGATAATTGTGAGATAAAACGTGGAAAATGGACAGCGGTTAATTAGAAGGTGGGACGATTTCTTGGGAGGTATTCGGTAAGTGGAAGACAATGGACATGCTAATCCCAGGCGGGTTTACAATTTCCTTTTCTATCGTATTGTGTTTGCGATACCGGTTGCAAATTTCTTCCTTGTTGCAAGTTGCTTTTGTCGGAAATGGTATGAGAAAGGTTTCCTATCGAAATCATCTTTTATTTCTTCTTGAAAGCAAGTCTCAATCCTGCAGATGTTTTGATTGCCCAAAAGTAAAGGCACTCAATACACATTCAATCACAAATGGCGAATGTACTCTTACGCCTGAATTTTAGATCCTTCCAAGAATATGGGTCTTAGGACCTTAACAATTCATAGATAGGTACAAACATACTATCAAACGTAAACCAACGTTTGATGCAGTTAGTCTTTTTGTTTGTGGGTATAGGTCTCCACTCAGTTGCGTCATAACACTAGGTAAGGATCAAGAATTGTCGTGACGCAATTCTAAATTGAGACAGTTCTTATATCCAGAAGGTTCGATGAAAAAGGTTTTTCTATTTTTATCCAGCCAGCTTTTTTAGCATTGACCTTTTTGGCTATATAACTTAGAACGCAAAATAATAAGGACATCCCGAATTCTAAATATCAAATTCAATGCTCAGAATGTCACACAGCATGTCTTTGGGTCGAAGGCACCAAGGTGACCTTAATTATAACATTATTCAGAAGGTAGGACATCCACTTGTGTAGTTAGTTTAAGCAACTATGTATCTGCATTAGCAATCATTGAACTGCCCGCGAAATGAGCTAAAAGCGGAATCTAGTCACCTTTCCCTTTCACCGGTTCTTTGTAATGATCTGTAGGGAAACTCGATGGAAGTGAAAATGTACTAAACTGTATGGTGGAGACTATTTTAGACACCACAAAAACTAGGTTAGTTTGGTTAAAAATACAACAGGACCACTCCAAATTGTCAAAATCGATAAAGCGTCAGAAGACCCTAACTTCTAAGGTATCAGGTTGCACCAGCATTTAGTAGGTCTCAAAATAAACCACAACTATGACATAATGAGAATGTCACAGATCTAAAGTCAGGTTTTTGCCAATACTTCGCAGTAACTAATAGGTAATAACGCTGTTCATAGCACAGTTAAGTAACTCCATTGTGTCGGTTTTACGACTTGAGCAAACGGATTCCGTAGATGTTTGTAAAACAATTATCAAATGTATGTGAATACACGTTAAACTAACGTTTACAAGGACGCACGAGAAATTGATCCGTTGCGTTGCTTAAAATGTTGAATACACATAGGTCGTGGAGCCAGTGCCGTTTCAAAACGAGGTGCGGCTGTACGTAGGCGGAGGAACGTTTGGTTATAGATAGTCATAAATACGCCTTGGAAGTCAAAAGTTGTCTTTAACTTGTAACATTTTCATAGAATTATATTTATGAAGCTCCAACAGACCTTTATAGGTCAAACAGTATCTGCATGTGACGTTTTTTGGCACAACTTGAAAGCGTTGTATAAGAAAGAAAATTGATGGGGCCTACACACGATGAACAATTTCGTATTCATAAAGAACAATACGTTGATACACTTTTTGATGCCCAATGAGCTGTTCCCTGTTTTTTATGATATATTTGTACATAGTCCCGCCTTTATACCAGTGCGTTCTGCCCGCCTTGACGTAAGGTGCTGAGACGTAGACGCTCTCTCTCGGGAGGCTGGGTATAGGCTGAGAATTACACAGAAAGCTATGGGCCGTTCCATCTTTGGCAACAGGCTAATAGATCTAGTTCCAAAAGTAGAGATACGAAGACGTACGAAAGTTCTCGGTATCGGAAAGCGTATTATGGAACTCAAATAAAGTTTGGCAGGACATCTGGCAAGACACAGTAATGACAGGTGGAGTAAGGCTATGACAGAGTGGCGTCCAAGGACTGAACTCAAACACAAAGCATTTATTTCAATTTAACCATTTACAGGCACTTTTGAATTGTCAAAAAGTCGATCAGTTGGATGAATGATGAGATGTTGCGCGCAAAACCTGGATGAGGCTGGCACAGGAGCGTAGGAATTGACACAAAAAAGAGGCCTATGCGCGATTAACATAAATCCAATACATACTCAACAAAATACTAGTTTTACGTAACGTAACTGCCATGTCTAATATTACCTATGATTGCCAAATAGGCAAAGAGGTCAACAGATATATTGTCGATGTTCCCAATTCATCTCTGTCTCTGTGAAACTTAACTAATTCGTCAAGCAAACTACGTAAATCGGTAGGTGCGTATTTAATTGATTGGTTTATCACTTCAAGGTGTAAGCCAACATTTTTAATAACCTGTTTCTAGCTGTTCCTTTTGAGGCACTCTTACATAATTTTGTCTATTGTGTAAGCTGCAAGCTTTGAGCAAGTTGATTTTTTCTTATTTATGGTATTATTTTAGTTTCTTTATTATCAAAAGTCATTTAAATACTTCATCATCATCATTTCAGCCGAAAGACGTCCACTGCTGTACATAGGCCTTTAAAATACTTAGCCAAACAATATTGTCAGGGATAACATAGCTATAGATGAAGAACATCCCTGAGACGACAAGGAACATTCTATGATAGTTGAAGATAATTATTAGCCTCTTTAGAAGACACATCATTCAGAAAGTAATGTGTCTTCTATAAAGCTATCATTTGGATTGAGGATGGCATGACCAAACCAGCAAGCAATGGAACACATCAATTCTGATCAGTACTAACTGGAAGCCATGTGGGAGGCCTTAGCCTAGCGGTCAGATTGTATAGCCGGATATTTTACCTTCCTCTGCCCCTAAAATTCGACCGTTCGACAAGCTTCGTGTAATGCAACATGGACTCTAGATGGACGGACCGTCAGTCATCTTCAGTCTATCGAATCGAGATTGGATACCCTTTGCTCTTCTATTAAAGTTAATTATTCATCGAGCACAGCAAGAACGAGCAACCGAGCAATATTCCCATGTACCTCTTCAACCGACAGTCTGAGAGCAGACAGTCAGAAAATATCTCTTCAAGAAGGATTTCCAACGTTTGATCTATCTAGATCCAACCAGTAATAAACGTACTAAATCGCCATCGCTTATACCTTGTAACAAGGGCTTTAATAAATCGAACGGATCGCTCACGATCGTTCTGTTTACTCTGATGTCACCTGCGCAAAACAAGACTATGGTGCGGAAACGTATGTGTATATTATTATTTAATGCTCTTATACTTATACTTACGTTAATTATACGGAGTAACGCGTCCTTAAATATGCAATTATACATAATATGTATTATTTACTAAGCACACGTCTTACAACAATATGGACATAGCGAATGTGCACATAGTTGGCGCTGTTTAATATGATAATTACATTTATATTCTAGCTGGTACTTGGAACACTTGGGTTTATATCGTATAGGTAGGTATACATATATGTATAAAGAGTTTGTTTTTGTCACGTGTTGTGGTCAGAAGTTGCTTAGCTAAATAAATTTGCCGTAAGATTATATATGCATGAATAGGATTAAAAAATCGTGGGCGTGTAGTTGTAGCTCTATTGTTTTTATGACTATCTATCTAATTTGGTATACCAACTTAGACAAAAACAAACTAATACAACTGTTTTGTTTTTTTTTTCTTATTCAACAAAATGTTTAAAACATTTTCCTCCTTTCTTTCTTCTTTGATTGTTTCTTGTTAGATTTTGTTTCCTATGCCCGTTTTACGCACTTTTACTCGTTCGCTTTCCAAATGTGTTTTTCCTACTCCTACTTGTGACTTTTCCGCGGTCAGTTGACCGCTCACATCGACTTCCAAATCATTCAAGTGGTTGAAGTATGTAGGAACTTATAATGCTCTGTAATCGCGAGTTTCTAAGATTGTTTTGTTAAGGCAAAGTCAGACAACATTAAATCTGCTGCCGTTGAGATTGTATTCAGATGTTTTCTCGAGTCGAATTACAATATGCATACCTATTAAATGTAATGAACCTTGATAAAAATATGTTTTTGTAGGCACTCTGTATACGCGATATGCAAATGGTCCTTGTTGATCAAATTCTCAGCAGAACAAAATCAAATTTTGTTTCCATTAATTTTGCCAGCCCTTACACGACCTTAAAATTTTCTGACTAAAAGCCTCATCAAGTAACAAGCATGAAAGTATGACACCGACAACTAAGTAGTAACTTAAAACCCAAGGTTCCGCAAAGCAAATACATTACTAACAAGTATTTGGTCAGGTGCAGTTTGTGGGTCTCCCCGTTAACGCACCATACCTGGCCATGAGGCATACGGAAATGTGGCCTTTATCACCTTGAGAATTAAAGCTAAAGTTGCTATCCTTATCTTGGTCTTATCTGGCAGGATTACAGGCTGTGCTGACGAAAATTTGATGTTATCTGTTTGGCGCCTACAGTGAGTCATGTACTCATGTTGTTTTGATTATGATTGTGGATCTAGTGTGTTTGTGTTCGTTAATACTTATGCAAACTGTTACGATGTCTAGTCCTTAGCTAAGAATAGACGACCTACTCTCCTGCTGGTGACGTAAGAGAGGATTTAATGAACATGTCAGGCGGATGGGACGAACTAACAGTTAGTTGACAGTATCAACATGGTGCCAGATTTTCCGAAGTTCTGGTTACGTTTAACAGAACTGTAGAGAGCTCTAATCATCTGCCTAGCTTTTTCCCAATTATGTTGGGGTCGGCTTCCAGTGTGACTGGATGCTGCTTAGTACCAGTATTTTACAAGGAGTGACTGCCTATCTGACCTCCCAACCCAGTTACTAAGTAACACGATACCCCTTAGACTGGTTGTCAGACTTTCTGGCTTCTGATGATCCGTAACGACTGTCAAAGATCCGCGAATGATGGCCGGGAGCAACGGCTTAATGTGACTCCCGAGGCACGGTCATGGTATGTAAAAATGGTCACCAATCCACGGACCATCATCCAGGCACGGTCCGAGGGGAATTTCCAGATATTATTTAAGTCTTAGTATGATAACAGCTTAAACTGTCACCTGCAACGCAAATATATATCGGGGAGATATTTGATACGGTCTTCCGAGTAATTCATAATCAATATTGGCGATTCAGATAATGATAAATTGGCATGCATTATCTTTATGACACTTTAATAATGAACGAGCAGTAGCCATCGTTTCCTGATTAAGCACATCAATATTGTAAAAGGCAAAGCTTAAAATTTTTTAAAGACAAGGATGAAACCACTGAGAGAGCGAACCAACAAAAATGAAAGGAACAATGTTGTTTATCCTGATTTATACACAGTCAACAGTGGCACGTAGACGCGAGCTGTCGCCGTTTAGTCTTCTCTAAAACGCGTGTTTCCATAATAGATGGGAATACTTGCCACGTAGTTCATCCGCTACGGCGGTAACTGCCCAGCGTGACAAATGGCAGTCACATTGCTCGCCCTGTCAGGACTTCTATACACGTTCGATTTTATCACAAACATTGCGGTGTCGATTTAAAACGAAGCTGAGAATGGTTATAGGTATGATCAAATAAGGCACAGTATTGCATTTTTGAATTCTAATGCTCTATGGCGTATCATTTGAATACGAATGTATGGATTTCGTCACTAACATTTTTCTCGGTAGCGCCCACAATAAAAATCACAAGACAATGCCACATTTCTATGCAATAACAGCACACTTCAAGGTCAACATCTCTTCAATCATTACTCAATTTGTACTGATTACGGAATACATTGAGCTATAAGTGGCGTTAACTAGCCCATTATGCTAACGACCAGAGCATTTTTCTCCCTATTACGTGCAATACTGGACAAAGAGCACGATACTCTAAAAGGCATGAAATGGGACCACCGCGGCATTTACATATTTAGAGAATGAATCAACATAAACAATAAGGTAGACCACACACACTGCAGCTACTGTTAGTGTATATACATTAGGAATTAATTGTAATGAGTTTTGTTTATTGAATAAGGAAAGAGTCTATCAAACGTAACTGCAACAAAACTACTGCTGAAGAAGGCCACCTCAGATTCCTGTTAACTGGAACCGCACTCCAGTTACGAGGAATCCGTCTTTCGAGGCCGAGACGTCGAGAAGTTCGCACAAGACACGAAAACTATACTCTATACTCACTGCAGCTAGCGACACAATAAATCTATTGAAGCAAAGACTAGAGTCTTGGCAGAGACAGGATACTATAAAACCGGTTCTCTGTATGGTAAGATTGAGCTGGTTTGGAGGTCTGGATGGAGAAAGAAAATCCCTATTTAGGCACTTATGAGCTTCATCTACCAAGTAACGGTAGAAGTATCTGTCAGCAAGTGTGTGGTCGTCTTAACGCTTTATATGTAGGAAACAGCGTGGTATGCGCGGACGCACAGATATAGATCACAGGCGCGCGCCGCCCGCCCATTTACGGCGCAGGCGCTAATGTCGTCACCCGCTGCCCTTAAACGTTTGATACTGTTTTCAATAGGCCGTATTTCTAACAACACAAATGAAACAAATATAGGCCCTAGTAGGGGAGCGGGGGGTTTGTAGTAACAGAGGCAAGTAGTAATAGCTTAATTACTTAGCCCGGTTTCGAACCTTTTCTTTTAAATTTACATTTAATCTACTCGGGCTTTTAACGGGGCATAAGCACAGCCTGTGGGGCGCTGGCGAGCACAGTGACTGGTTGTGAGCAGGTGCACCATTTTTAACCGGTAACATAAGAAAAAAGTCGTAAAGTTTGATTCTAAATAACTACAATGTCTTATTGAAATGAGAATCTATTCATTTGTATAGTCAATTTATTAAGCTATCTTATGTAACTACTTTCATTTCACAATAACACATACTTTTTTTTTTTCAATATATTTAAGTATATTCAAAATGTTGTCATGGGGCTAGTTGTAACGAAATTGGGTGGCACATTGTAACTTCTTACACCTTGCATTTTCTAATTTTTTGTGAGTGCCTTCTCGTTATAAACACAGCAGATTTTGTTATTACTGATCCACCCGCCTTTGTTCCTGGTCGTCCTAACCCTGCTGCAGAAACAGTCGCAGAAAAACCTACTTTGCAAAGTGAAGAGGACTTAACATTTTTGATCTCGAAAACCCCGAATTTCTACAATCTGCTCCGCAGTTGGATATAAGCGTCACTGATGTTATTAACCAGCTGATAGGTGAAATCTAGTTAACCAGCTCCCGGACCGTCTGACATCCAAAGTAAATAAATCGGTTTTTTACCCTCAAAAATCAGACCACTATCTAAAGTTCCACCTAGGAAATAATCTAAAAGAGGTGGGAGGCAAGCAAAGAAGCAAAAGCAAGAAGATAAAGCTTCGTGCTTCTGCTTCTTCTTATTCATACGCTTTTCATATAATTTCTGGAGTCTTTTAGAAATACAAAGGAAAGGGAAATGGTAAATGAAAGGCAAAAGGAGAAACGACCAAAAAGTATGTAAAGCTATTGAGAAATTATTTTGACTCTTGACAGAAGTATTGTTATTTTGTTTATAAAACTAAATAGATAAACGACAAGAAATAATTCTAAATGTTGATAAAGAAACACTGTTAACGTGATAAGTTTGCAATAAATATGTTTTAAGTAATATTTCTCGTATTTATTTACAACAAAAGTCAAAAAACCATACAGATATGTTATTTTATTATGTTGTTACTACTTGCCCCACGCCAGTTACAAGTTGCCCCAAGAACGGATTAAGTTGTAACATGCTACTCCTTTCACAAAAAATAATTTATATTTTTTTTTATTGAAGCCCAATTATCAATCTAATCGATACCTGAATAGATGCCCCCTCATTTAAAAGTGCTTCATCATTAAAACACTCAATAATTTGACTTCCCCATCGAAAAAACTAAAAATATTACAACTAGCCCCCCGCTCCCCTACCTATTGTGTAGCTTGGAAAGAAGATTTTTTAAGCCCTAATAGGTGCGGGATGTTTCGCTTTGCGGACCAATCAGTGAGGAATTCCTCAGGGAGAATTTTTTGCCCCCCATTGAACTGTGAATTGTGATAAACTTAGAGGAAATTATGATTAATTGCGAATATTATTGTTGATAATAATTGGGAATTTATTTGCAATTAAACAAGTCGTAAAGTTCGAAATATAAATTATGCAGCTCCTTTATCATTCTGTATAATTAAATGAGCCCATAGGTAATTATCGTAAATCATATGCCTAGTGGCTTAATGAGTTGTTTGAACTGTTTCAAAAGCTTTCATAAATCATGCTTATATCCGTTTAAAGAACAACTTGAAGGCATGAATCTTTTTAGAGTACTTCATAAAAAACTTACAAGTGCGGTAAACTTTACAGAGGTGCGGTAAGCTAAGAACCAAGTTCTTAGCTTTTGAATATTTAAATCTAATCTGCTCTGCTTCTAGGTTATCTGGGTTTCCACACTTCTGATTCATGAGGACTCTTTAATCCACTTAGTTTACAATTTAAACTTCGCCGAGGGTTTGGCGTCTCGTATTTGTTCTTTCTCGTCGTAGTTGCGAGAGAAATAAGACTGCTAGACATATATAAAACTTCTTCGTTTCAGCGCAGATATTTTGGTCAACTTCCTTTTATATCTATAAATCCAATATTACCATTTTCCAAGTGTGCCCACTAAGGATAATAAATAGTATTGCGAAACGACGCCTAACCCAAAAATAATCCAAATTCGGAAAGCAGTAGGTGGAAAACCGCAAGCAGATATATCGCAAAACGGAAATTGTTTCACCAACACCTGTCTTGGCTCCATTCATATTTCAAGTTACCAAATGGAGAACGCCTTGAAATCGCAGTTCTTATTTTACTCGATTAGATAATGGCTTGAACTCCGAACTGGTTCGTATAATATCTGTGGTCGGCTTGTGGCCAGTATCATGTTCGACCTTCCTAGGCATATGGCGTCAGGTCAATAGCACCACGCATTTTATGGTCCACTAGGAAAAAATGCGTGATCGACCGTTTGTATCTCTGTAGCTATTTTGAATAGAGCGGTTTTGCGTCGTTATGTTCGGGTTTTCCTGATATATGTTTATCATCACAAGGATATTTTTGATGCCATTAATATTCATTCATTTAAGTAGCTGCTTTGAGCGACATTCCGTCGACTTAATCGATCAGGTTATAGGAAGCTAATCACCTACTAGTTAATTAGAAGTTCAACTTATTACGTTTCGAATTTTTTGTGAATTATATTGGCTTGGACTATATTATCCTTTGGCTGTGTCAGAGCAATTCTGTTACCAGTACATTTATCTACTGAACCATTATTAAATCTGGGTCACTACCCACAGTTGAATATCATTTCTGCTTTACGCCACCTTTCTGTCCCGGGTTAGTTTCATCAATATCCACACTGAATATTGATAAATCTATAAGATTTTCTTTTCAGATTTAACCCATACTTAACTGGATAAGTAATCGTTTATCTACAGGATCTTCAACCAATTCTAAATTTATTCATTAACCGACTCAATAGGTTAAACCAACTATATCTATTATATTATATACAAGGTGTAATTTTAATCACCATTAACCTCATAAAGGGTCATTGCACATTTTGACGAGTTATACGAACATAAATGTAGGGAACAGCTGATTTTATTTTCGTGATTTTAGGTTTGGGCCCATAGTAAAAGTTGTTCATAATGATGCGTACAATGGCCCCTTATGAGGTTAACGGTGATTAAAATTACACTTTGTATAATCTATGAATCTATGAATGAAACGCCTGGAGGCAATGAAGGAGTTTTTGGGTGAAACCAAAAACTCCTTCATTACTCCAGGCCTTTCATTCATAGATTAGATATTTCATTCAATAGGTAATTTGTGGAAGTGTGTCAGCCCTTTATCATGATAAAAGGGCTCCGTCAAAGCCCCGGATATCCGCCGATAACAGCTAGACAAAGACAACAAGGAACCAATGTTCTATTTGAAGGAGCATTCATCAAACATGGCTGTGGAAAATCGTTTAGTCTTCTTCGTTGTGTGGAACTGTGAAATCATCGTGTGTAGTATTTGTTAAACAATTATCATTAGCAATTTGTATTTTGTTTTTAGGAAGGTTCTTCGGAATAATTGTTTTTGTAATCACGATTTTTTGTTTCGAAGTTCTTGACCCAAGATGGTAATTGGTTTTTATTTTAGAGGACTGTTGTCGGGTGTCAAGGAAAGATAAACATGGACACTGACAGTTGTGCTGGTCCACAAATTCAAGGTTCACCGTGCTTTAGAACGGGCTATGCTCGGATAAAAATATATCAAATCAGAAATGAAATTATCTGGAAATAAACCAATTCAATTATATTATTTTTATTCTGGTAAGAAAACTTAAGTGGCAAAGGGGATGACCATGTTTGTGGACCAATGGCCGGTAGAGCAAACGAGTCCTGGAGTAGAAACGGAGTATCGGCAAGCGTACACGGAAAAAAATGCTCGCGGCATTAGTTTTCTTCCAAGAATAATTTTATTCTCAGGAGTATTGTTTAATGTTAAATAAATATTTACTTGAACTAAAAATAATATCTTAATCCAACTGAAATGATATTCTCCACGAAAAATAATATTATTCTTCTTATATTTACTAGAACCAAAACAATGATTTTCTTTTTAAGAAGTTTTGAGTGTTGTCTGAACAATATGTTACTTTTTTGAACTAAGATTTTTTAAGTGTTTCAATACAAATAACATATTCTAAGTTCAAGAGCCTTTACTATTTGAACCAAAAGTTGTACCATTTACTTAAACTAAGAACAAAACATCAAAGCATTGTTAACTAAAATTATAAATACAAAATCCTGATTTTCTTCCTGTTAGTAATTGACGATTCTCATATTTAGAAAGTAGGAACGTTTTCGCCGAAGAAAAATATTTTTCGTTCTAAGAAGAATACATTGAATGTGAGAAAATAACGGATTTGAAAGGAGAATCTAAAATGATTCGAAACAAGATAGACTTACATTTTGTATTAATAAAATACAGGTTTGGTTTAAACACTTTGTTTTTGGGTAAGTAAATAATAGCATTGACGTAAGAATCTAAATTATTCAACTAAAGGTAGTCAAATGTTTTCAAACAAGACATTTTTGTTTTGTGGTAATAAGTTATGGTGTTGAACTAGGAATCTAAATTGTTTCAAAATAAGATATACCAACGATTTTTAGTAAGAAAATGCGTGTTTGGTTTAAGAAAAGTTTGTTTTTGGGTAAGTAAATAGTAGCATTGACGTAAAAATCTAAATTATTCAACTAAAGTTCGTCCAATGTTTTCAAACAAGACATTTTTATTTTGTGTTAATAAGTCATGGTGTTGAACAAAGAATCTAAATTGTTTCAAAATAAGTAAACTAACGTTTTTTAGTAAGAAAATACGTGTTTGGTTTAAGAAAAGTATGTTTTCGGGTAAGTAAATAGTAGCATTGACGTAAGAATCTAAATTATTCAAGCAAAGTTCGTCCAATGTTTTCAAACAACACATTTTTGTTTTGTGTTAATGAGTTACGGTGTTGAACGAGGAATCTAAATTGTTTCAAAATAAGATATACTAACGTTTTTTAGTAAGAAAATACGTGTTTGGTTTAAGAAAAGTATGTTTTTGGGTAAGTAAATAGCAGCATTGACGTAAGAATCTAAATTATTTGAGTAAAATTAGTCAAATGTTTTCAAACAAGACATTTTTGTTTTGTGGTAATAAGTTATGGTGTTGAACTAGGAAACTAAATTGTTTCAAAATAAGAAATACTAACGTTTTTTAGTAAGAAAATGCGTGTTTGGTTTTAGAAAAGTTTTTTTTTGGTAAGTAAATAGTAGCATTGACGTAAGAATTTAAATTAGGTATTCAAGCAAAGGTCGTCCAATGTTTTCAAACAAGACATTTTTATTTTGTGTTAATAAGTCATGGTGTTGAACAAAGAATCTAAATTGTTTCAAAATAAGTAAACTAACGTTTTTTAGTAAGAAAATACGTGTTTGGTTTAAGAAAAGTATGTTTTCGGGTAAGTAAATAGTAGCATTGACGTAAGAATCTAAATTATTCAACTAAAGGTAGTCAAATGTTTTCAAACAAGACATTTTTGTTTTGTGGTAATAAGTTATGGTGTTGAACTAGGAATCTAAATTGTTTCAAAATAAGATATACCAACGATTTTTAGTAAGAAAATGCGTGTTTGGTTTAAGAAAAGTTTGTTTTTGGGTAAGTAAATAGTAGCATTGACGTAAAAATCTAAATTATTCAACTAAAGTTCGTCCAATGTTTTCAAACAAGACATTTTTATTTTGTGTTAATAAGTCATGGTGTTGAACAAAGAATCTAAATTGTTTCAAAATAAGTAAACTAACGTTTTTTAGTAAGAAAATACGTGTTTGGTTTAAGAAAAGTATGTTTTCGGGTAAGTAAATAGTAGCATTGACGTAAGAATCTAAATTATTCAAGCAAAGTTCGTCCAATGTTTTCAAACAACACATTTTTGTTTTGTGTTAATGAGTTACGGTGTTGAACGAGGAATCTAAATTGTTTCAAAATAAGATATACTAACGTTTTTTAGTAAGAAAATACGTGTTTGGTTTAAGAAAAGTATGTTTTTGGGTAAGTAAATAGCAGCATTGACGTAAGAATCTAAATTATTTGAGTAAAATTAGTCAAATGTTTTCAAACAAGACATTTTTGTTTTGTGGTAATAAGTTATGGTGTTGAACTAGGAAACTAAATTGTTTCAAAATAAGAAATACTAACGTTTTTTAGTAAGAAAATGCGTGTTTGGTTTTAGAAAAGTTTTTTTTTGGTAAGTAAATAGTAGCATTGACGTAAGAATTTAAATTAGGTATTCAAGCAAAGTTCGTCCAATGTTTTCAAACAAGACATTTTTGTTTTGTGTTAATAAGTCATGGTGTTGAACAAAGAATCTTAATTGTTTCAAAATAAGATAAACTAACGTTTTTTAGTAAGAAAATACGTGTTTGGTTTAAGAAAAGTTTGTTTTTGGGTATGTAAATAGTTTGTATCACTTATAATGAGGGATACCTACTTGATCCGGGGGGTGCACCTCTCCCGTATATGAATGTAGGTATACCAAGTACACCCTAACCAGTAAACGTGTTAATTCCTCGTGTTAAAACACTTAACCACTTCGAACAACTTTCACAAACAATTAAATGAACAAAAACACATTTACAAAAAAAAAAACAACTGACTTCCAAAAAAAATTAAAAGTGTAAAATAACTTTAAATTCGGAAGTCGGTGTCATTGGATCTGTATTTTAGTTTTTTTGCCACCGGCTTCCGAAATTAAAGTTATTTTTCACTTTGTTATGGTTTTTTTGGAAAGCGGTTGTTTTTTTTTTTTTTGTAAAAGTCTTTATTTTTCACTTTTTTGTGGGTCAGGTTGTAATTTATCTAAGTTGCAATAGCCTAACGTCAACTGCTCATCACCTTTTACAAAATTTTGATTTTCCCTATGCAGGGACGTTAATTATTGAGGAGTTCTCCTAGTAAGAACCAGAAGAACTGATGGCGGAGTCACCATCACTATATGCGTTGTGACGAGTATAAATTGCTTAGCAACCATATAATCGAATCACAACCCGTGAAATATAAGTACCTACTTAGGTACTAATGGTTGAGTAATTCCGATGGACATCTGTGGTCCTCATCATCAGTTCCAATTCACCAAATGGTGCTTTCCAAGAGCAAATGCACGAAATACTATAAAAAAAAAATAACCAAATCGCTGTAGAGATAGATTTCCATGGGACCCGTCATCAGATTCTGACTTGGTGACAATGGGACCACCTCGAGAATATACCTTTTCAAACAAAAAAAGAATTTTGCAAATCAGTTTATTTAAGACCTATGTCGGAGTTATACGGAGTTATGAGTTTATGACCGAACATACTGTACCTATAAAAAAAAAAAAATTGCTTAAATACTGGCGTCTGCCCGCGACTTCATCCGCGTCAAATTTCTTGTCCCCCCGACTCACTCCATCGCATCGCAGCGCCTGCCCACGCTACTACTTCGATTTCACGTAGCGTTATTTCGGACTTTTTTTTCTGCTCGGCTCCTAAGGGTCCTAGCGTGATGTTAAATAGCTTAAAACCTTCCTCAAGAGTTGGGCTATCAAATGCAAAAAGAATTTTTCATATCCGACTGGTAGTTCCAGAGATTAGCGCATTCAAACAAACAAAAAACAAAACAAACTCTTCACCTTTATTATTAGTAAGTATTAGTGTAGAGAATATAGATTTTTTTATCTACCAATAATAGAAGGATTAATAGGTACTATGTAGGTACCTAGGTCAAAAGGCCATCGTCAGTAAGCGTAGGTTTGTATTATTTATTATATACGGAGACACAAAACACTTAATAAAAAGGAAATACCTATTCAAAATTATCCTATAAATAGATAGGTACCTACTATTAAACGAGCAATATTAAAAAAAAATAGACACATAAATTATGTTTCTTGAAAGTTATCGACTCATAAAATACTTATAATTAACAGTCATCAAATAAACGTTCTTGAAAAATTTGCTACTTTTATTATTATTTAGTCATCCAAGAAACGTTATTCTTAAATCAAATTCGTGTTTCTTGAAAAATTCGCTACTTTTATTATTATTCAGTCATTCAAGAAACGTTATTTTTAAATCAAAATCGTGTTTCTTGAAAAAATGTGGTACCTACGTTACACCCATCCACAGTTAAGAAAAACAAGTGTTGCAATTTCAAAAATTAATTCCCCATTTTTTGGGAGTAATGTTTAAAAGTCAATCTGTTTTTATAGTCACAAAGATATAAAATAAAGTAGGTACACAAGCCATGCGTTCCGTTTGGTTATACTGAACTTAAATGCTAATTTGCTGATGCTGAAAACAATTTGGAGAACTTACTGGATTTATTTTTGTAATGGTCTTAGTATGTATTTACATACTAAGACCATTACAAAAATAAATTATTAAGTAAGTACAAACTAATTTCTAGTTTTCAAGTAATTCCTACGTGGAAAAACAAACACGAAGTTCACATTCACGAAGTTTGATACATTTGTTTAAATTAGATGCTCAGACAGACCACATAAAGCACATAAACTTTGGCGATTTAGCCAGCGACATATTTTGCACTACCGAGTAGGAAATGGGTTCTACTCTAAGTATTCTATAGATTATGCTAATAAAATAGGTGCTATACTTCCAGAGTAACAAGTACCTAAGCGATATTACCATACATATTTTATTACCTACATAATTGCATACTTAGAACTTTCATAGTTCGAAAGTATAATAATTTTATATTCCTAGTCTAAATCCTAGTCATAGTTTCTAAATCAGTTCAATTCTGAATAATACTTGCTTTCATCTCACGCTCTGACGAGAACATGTTAAAATAGTCCAGAAAAAACAAGACTATTTACTATTTTCTTAGCCCACATGGACAAAGACGTGGTCAGAAGCGTAAAATGATAACATTATATTTTTTCGGTGCCATAAACTGTATAAATATGGTTAAAAAATACGTTTAAAAAGCCTATTTGGCTCTTGTTAAGACGCTGGTCTTAAGTCAGAAAAATGTACGGAGTTTTGGGGGGAAACGCGAGAAAGCTATCTGGCAACAATCATGCGCTCGCGACTCGCGTCTCGCTCGCTGTCGACCGACCGGCTCAACTCAGTCAGTCAATCAACATCAAGACAAGACAGTCAACTGCCGGCGCACTGACGTACACGCACTCCCCGCACAGACCCGCAGTGCATCACAAATAATCACAATATCGCATTACGTTTTCTGCAAGTGTCAGTTCGTGGTTATTCTTTTGCGTTGTTGTGTGTGCTAAGGTAAGTGTTTAATTGGATTATAAGTAGATCTAATTAAGTTATTGCATTTTAAAGATGACTGAGACACGATGAATGACATGGCACCGGGGCCAGCTACCGGCTAGGCGCCATGTTGTGAGCAAAAATCATCTTTTAACTGGTTTTACCTACATAGTCGGTTCGATTATGGATTCACTTGTGAAATGATAGGCTGGTAGGGGTAGTAGGTAGACAAGCGAAGCGGTAGACATTTCGCGATTCCCGAAAGGTCTCTGCACACAGCGGGCGCGGCGCGGCGGGACGGGACGGCGACGCGACGCTGAGCAGTTGTAATGTACTAGACGTCTATGGCATCTAGTACATTACAACTGCTCAGCGTCGCCGTCCCGTCCCGCCGCGCCATCAATCTGTCAATCCGTGGGTTACACGATGATTCTCCGATCATTCTGACCACAATGGCGCCAAACTGAACGTGTAACCTTGCTCTTACGAATTCTGCTCAAAAAAATGCTTTGCGCTTCAATATTCAAATTTACCGGTAACACGCAACCGCATTCTCGGTATTCTCTTCTCACACCGTGCTACGAAGCTGCTTTTTACGTCCCGAATCTAGGCAGACCCGGCCGGTAGATGTAGGTATCTAGCTGGTGAAAATACCACCAGCCGCCTGACCGCCAAGTTTGGTGAAGTTCACCGAGCATAGGCATCTTCTGATTCCAATCATTCAGCTTCAAATCTTTGCGGCAAGCTGGTAGATAAGAATCAGAGGTGTCTTAGCTCGGTGAACTTCACAAAACATGGTGGAAAAGGTTGCTGGACTGCCTTTCACGTTATGTCTTTGGGTGATGGAAATATGTAATCACTACCTACCTTAATGAGCATGAGGTTCTTGATACTGTAATATAGGTACCTACCTTATCTGCAAAGCTAAATCTGCTGAATGTTTATCCTACCTGGCTGTTTTTTTATATAGCTTTGAGTACTAGAATAATCACTAGGTAATTTATGTTCTGTCTATTTGCAGATTTAAATCAAAACCTGTATTTCAGCATAACTATCTATAATATCCTATAGAGGTTAATAATGGAGTTGCTTCTTAAGGAATGGAATATCCCACAGGATATAATTACAAATTTCAACGGTAGGTGAATATTTAGATAAACATTTTGTCAAGAAAAGGCCATGAAGTGAGTACTCTACTGTACTAATAATATTACTATTTAAAAAAAATGTGCAAAGTTGTAAATTATAACATAGTGTCATAAATTCATTTATATACAATTTTAATGTGTTAATGAACTTTAGACTGCTTAACAGCTGGTATATTATGATACATCAGCATCAGGGCTTGTTCAAATGTTATAAAATTAAGGTAATTAGTAATTTGTTTAAACTTATCTAGTGATTATGGAAATTATTGTTTTAGAAAATGATGTAACTGTGGATCAATTAAAGGAAATCAATGACAATATCCTGAAAGAACTGTGCCCAAAGATTGGACTAAGAATAGAACTAAAAAAAAAAATTGATGAGTATTTAGTAGCGACCAGCATAGTAAGTTTCCTACCTACCTATTGAATATTCTGTTTATAATGATAATAATTATTATTTCGGTCGAGGGGTATTTTGTCAGTTGGTCGGCCAGCTTTGCTTTTTCTTGTTTTTTTTTTGTAACAAATTAAGTACCTAAACAGGAAGATTTAAAACATCAAGGCTGATCTACAGGCAAATCTGGTTTTCTTATAATAATTACTTAAATGTTTTCAGACTAATACAGTAACAAATAGCAGCATCACTGCTTCTAATCTATTCACGGACAACGAAGACCTGGAAGACTTGCAAGATATACTTACAGGCGATATTTATGTCCGACCAAATTTCCCTGATTTTGACCTCAAGACGCTTCTAACAGTAACACCATGTGGCAAGAGCATATTAAATTATTACACTGCAAGCAGTACCCTGACAAACAAGCACCGAAATCAACTCACTGATATAATTGTTAGACATCTCTTCACACGTGTCGTAAATTAGTAAGTACCTACCAGTACATACTCATTAATTCATGTTCTCACTATAATTTCATGTGGTTCTTTGAGCACAAACTGTGGGATGCAATAAAAGCATTTCCCTTCTCTTGATAGACCTTGTGGATGGATAGGGTCTAAAGATCATTTATTGTGGCATTTTTGATAAACGGGAAGGCAGTATGTGTTCACTAGCTGATGATGATAATACTATGTTTTATGCTAGCTGACCTGCAACGCTTCGTGCGTTGCAGGTCAGCTAGCATTCAACAACTTCATTTTTGTATTGTTCTTAGGATTCCAAAGTCCAACAAGGAACCCTTATAGTTAGATTTATTTTTACCTATTTCAGTAAAATAACATATGAAGAGTACAACATTTTAACTGCGAAAATAATAGCTTTATTTCCATGTGAAAACACTGGCACATACTTTGTACCACCAATTAAAAAAAGACAGTCCATATCCGGTAAACCTTCATTTGCTAAGGGCAAGCTGGTCGATAAAATTCGGAATACCCTGTATAAGTCTGGTGAAAAGAGAAAAAATTCAACATCAGAAGAGAATGTCATTCCTAATAAAACAAAAAAATATGAGGAGTTGAAAGGTTTTAAATGATTACTTGACCTACATAAATAGTAGCTAGAGTAGTTACTTGTCTATATACTTGAGATGGTAAATTTTTGCAAAATCTTTATGCTGGCTGTACACATTGGGCCAAGAGACAGACAGTCGCATAGATATCAGTCTTCTGTATGATATATTTTTGTAGATTTAGACACTGTTCAGTAGATTTGTTTGCATTATGTTCATCTATAATGAGCACCGGTGGTCTAGTGGGGGCGACCTCACCTTCTGGTCCTAAGGTGGTGGGTTTGAATCTGGTGGTGCACCAACGGATTTTTTTATTAAAAAAATGCGTGCGCAATACCAGTGCTCTCGAACTTTAGTATTTTAGCAGTAGCGATGGGCTTGCAACCTGACATGTATGGAATACCAAACCAACCGCTGCAAATGGTGGGTACTCGTACCTTACCAAAAAAATATGCCAAATGTAATATTTGAATATACCTGACCACCCCTTAGACATTCTCAAAGAATATCAAGCGGGGACTTGGCATTAAGAGATCTGAGAGGATATCCTAACCTGGGGATTAAATTTGTGAGGCTATTTTTTCCATCTTATAATATCTACTTATTATGTAGTCGGTAGTTAGGTACTTACTAAGTAGGTACTTTGTGGATCATAAATTATAGGGTAAGTAGTAGCACCCTGTCAGGGCCTCAAGTCTGCTATTACGATAGCGTCAGAATGGTCGATCATTGATTTCATAATTGTTGATTTTGACAAGTTTGGTAATCTACTATTATAATGGCGTTATTATGACTTTCCAATGGTCGGCCACTGACACTACATTGAAAGACATTGCATATATTGGTAATCTTGTACATAATGACAAATGAATGACATTTCTACTAATGGGTTTTACACTGAATTTATAAAAATAGCAGACTTGGGCCCCAGGTAGTTTGTATTAGTAATACCTACAAGCAATTTATCTATATCTGTCTTACGTATTGGCTAACATAACATTTTTATAATTACAGAAGATCACACAGACCAAATATTTTTTCTTAAGAATAACAATGAGCCATGGAGTGAAATCATTGAACGTTGGAACGAAACATTCAAAGTGAGACAGTGTAGTACCAACAACAACATTTCGGATTTTATTGATGATTGGAACATTTTAAATGATTCAAGGAGTGATAGTTTGGTAAGTTTTTTAGGGTTCCGTACCCAAAGGGTAAAACGGGAACCCTATTACTAAGGCTCCGCCGTCTGTCTGTCTGTCCGTCTGTCACCAGGCTCTATCTCATGAATCGTGATAGTTAGACAGTTGAAATTTTCACAGATGATGTATTTCTGTTGCCGCTATAACAACAAATACTAAAAAACAGAATAAAATCAATATTTAAGGGGGCTCCCATACAACAAACGTGATTTTTTTGCTCCTTTTTGCTCTATATTGATAACGGCAACAGGTAGAGTAGACGCTTGAAATATTCACAGAATATTTAATTATATATTCACTTTAAAAATAAATAATTAAATTAAAACAAATATTTAAGGGGGGCTCCCATACAAAAAACTTTTTTTTTTGCCGTTTTTATAGATGGTACGGAACCCTTCATGCGCGAGTCCGACTCGCACTTGGCCGGTTTTTTTTTTGTACAAATACAAAAAGTTTATTTTCGTTCACAATTTTTTTTTTTAATTTTCTTAACAGTTTTTAAAACCATTATTAGCCTAAAGTTGTAGTTATAAGATACATTTTGTACAGCTTTGGTTTTGTTGATAAATAAAATAAAAGAAGTTATGTATTTACAAAAATAGTTGTTTATTTATTTTTAGATTCACATTTTCATTATTGTTTATTATTCGATGTTACACTGTTCACTAACCAATTTGAATCTACATTTACGGAATTTAGGGCTAAGATAGTATTGTGTGGATTGCCAACAAATATCTATTTGCTTATGTTGGCTTTAACTAGATTGGTCCAACACCAGCACGCCAAATACTTTTCTGTAAAATTATAAATGTTTACAGATAACCAATTTTTGTTTCTAGATAAACCTGGATTTTGAAAGACTGTATCCTGAAAGATCAACATACTTTTTCAGGAATTGGAAATGGTTTATTAATAAAATCATCAGCCTCAAATTTGGTGAATCAAAAGATGACACATTGATGACTTTATATGAAAGTATTCAAGAGCAGCCTGATGATAGTAATAAACAGTTTAATTTTCATTTATTAGGTTTACCGTCAGCGTCACCGCCACCTGTTAGGCAAAGATCGACAAACTTGGGGGGGAGGGGGGTTTGTTTGGACTTCTGTCGGCACTCCCGAAGTTCCACGGTGTTTTTCTGACCCTGAGTTTTATAGGGCATCGACTAAGAAGTATTCTTATTTAAATTATTTACGTTACTAGCATCCGCCCGTGGCTCCGCTCGCATGGTACTTACTTTAAGGTACTTACTACATGGTAATCACTTGTTTTATACATTTCAGATCTAAAAGTGGCAGATCAAATAAAACTTTTGTCTTACCTGATTCCCCCGAGAGCAAGACTGAACAAGCGTAGAAAATTTTCCACATTAGAATGCGTCGAAAACTTCATAATTGACGTCCAGGTAAATATATTGGGGTACTATTTTATTTAGTTGAATGGTATGGTAGTTAATAATTCTATACCTCGCGGTTACGTAATTTATGTTTTGATTTTTTCCTGGATAAAAAATAACATCTGTTATCCAGGGTATAATTTACATTCATACCAAATTTCATCAAAATCCGTTTTACCTTTTCGGAGATAAGTGGGAACAAACATATTCTTTCAATCACAAGCTTTCCCATTTATTATATTAGTAGTAAACACGCGTGCTTTGTCAGTTTTGCAATTTTTATATGTTTGCTATTGTTTTCAGAATCCTGGAGATATACAAACGAAAATTGATGAAGTAAAAGAAAAGGCTCTACGCAGCAAGCAAAGTGTTCAACCGTACCTAATTAAATGTGGTGCTGGCGATGATGGTAACGATAACTATTATTTGGTAATAGACAAGGTTATGTGGAAGTTTACCTCGCCAATGAAAGCTTTTGACACATTGTTCAAATCATACCATGCGCTTCACGCCACGTATCCAGCAGCTGCTGCGCATTTATACGTGCTGATTCAGCGTTGTGTCTATCAAATAGAAACAAAGTATGATAAGATAGTACCATACATCGCAGATTTGTTGTCGCTTGCGAAAATGTAAACAAAATTGTTGTTTAATCTTGTTGAAATACTGTACTATAAATAGTTGCACGATGAAGTGCCTTGAATGTCGCAACGAATATCAAGATTTTCATCAATACTTTGTGCATTTGCGTTACGCGCATAATATTGTCAATTATTTTAAATGTCCTGAAGAAAATTGTGCCAGGTTATATCACTCTAAGAGTGATTTAAAGAAGCATTTAACTCATTATCATGGAACCTCAAGTAGCAATCTCATCTCAGATGCCAATGTATTTGATGTTAGTGGTAAAGCAAACTGTAATTCCGGTTCAACGTCTGAATTAACACCTTTGACTGAAGCCCCTAAATTGAATAATAATACTAGAAATGAAACCTCAAATTTATCTGATTATCAAATAGAAGTCGATAATGCGTTACTTACATTTATTGCAAAATTATATAACATGTCCAATTTGCCAAGAAGTGTCATCCAAAATATAATTGAAATTGTGTCTGAGCTGTTTATATCGGAGCCGTTTAACATTATTAGACAATCCCTAATAATGTCAAAGAATGATTTGAATAATGATAGTTTGCTGATGTTATCAATACTTCAAGATTCGTTTAAAAACATCAATACCGATTATAAAAGAATGGAACATTTTAAACAATTAAGATCGTATGTCAAACCTATTAAAAAAACCATTGGTGTTTCCGAAGATAGTAATCGTAGGAATAACACTATTGAAATGGTAATCAAAAATAGATTTTCTTATTTTATACCTTTGCGTGAAACTCTTAAGGAGTTCCTTGAAGCAGCAAATACATTAGAAAGTATAATTAACTACCAGAAAAAAGTAAGCGAAGAGACAGGTGTCCTTAGAAACATAATAAATGGCACATCTTGGCAAGATACAAAAGAAAAATGTAATCACGAAACCATTTTACCTTTGACAGTGTATTATGACGATTTTGAATCTGGCAATCCACTAGGCAGTCACGCTGGCAATCAGAAAATAGGTGCTGTATATGTAAGTATATCTACAATACCACCACAGTTCTGCAGTCGTTTAGATAATGTCTTACCAGTTCTTTTGTTTTATACACAAGATAGAAACACTTTTGGTAATGAACCTGTTTTCAGACCATTACTTAAAGAATTAAAGTTTTTACAGGAGGAAGGGATAAACGTAAAATCTAAGAAATCTAGTATATCTGTTACTTTTTGTGTAGCCAATATTTCAGGAGACAATTTAGGGATTCATTCAATTTTAGGTTTTCACGAAAGTTTTTCTTCCAATAATTTTTGTAGATTTTGCACAGTACAAAAAGAGCAAACAAAAACTGATACCAAAGAACGATCTGAATACATTCGCAAAAAGGAAGAATATAATGCACATTATACTAACAAAATTGGCGTTAAAGAAAAATGCATATGGCATGATTTAAATTATTTCCATGTTTACAACAATTTCACGTGCGATGTTATGCACGATTTGTGTGAGGGCATACACCGTTATGACATGTGCTTAATAATCAAACATTTTATTGACAACAATATTTTTGATTTGGACAACTTAAATTCAAGAATAAAATACTATACTTATTTAAAGTCTGAAAAAAATTGTCCTCCACCTGTCACAAAACAAAACTTGCTAAACGGCAAAATAATGTTTTCGGCTTCTGAGATGTTGTGTCTTGTTCGTAATTTTAGGTACATAATTGGTGACTTAATTGCGGAGCATGATCCAGTATGGAAACAATATTTAACTCTGTTAGAAATTACAGAGATATTAACATCTCAGATTTTCACTTCACACTTGATTGACTATTTGAAAACTTCAATTGAAGCTTACTTGGAAAATTTAATTCAATTATTTAACTGTACATTAAAACCGAAACATCATTTTCTCCTACATTACCCAAGAATAATACAAAAAGTTGGTCCACCAATATTAATAAGTGCCTTTAAATTTGAGGCTAAGCACAAAGAGTTGAAAAAAATAGCACAATCTATAGCTAGCCGTAAAAACTTGCCACTAACACTTGCTACAAGACATCAATTGACGAATAGTCATAAATTACTTGTTAACACTGGACTTACTGATCGCTATTTACACGGAAAAATATTAAAAGGAAATAATATGACAGAAATTGATGGTGATGTTTATAATTGTGTTGGTTTTATAGAGATTAATGGTATAACATATTGTGATAAAAATGTTATCTTGTATAGGTATCACCAAGATCTACCATTATTTTTGAAAATTGAACAAGTGTTATCTAACGAATCTGATAAAAGTAAAATTTACTTTAAGTGTAAAGTTCTTAAAACAATTAATTATTCTCCTCATTACATGGCGTATTTGGTCAATTGTACAAGTAGTTTTGAAATTATTTCTTTACACGATTGCTATAGCACAACACCGAATATAATTCATAAAATAGGTATAAATCAGTATGTTGATTTGAGAAGTTGATTCATTATTAATGATTAGTAACAATACAAATGGTACTTACAATACGGCCGGCGGATCTTGGCGGTTCTGAAGTGAGTCATTTGTTCGAAAATGGCCAATGACTGATGGAAGGTTCGCAAAATGGCTAACTTCAGACCTCCCAAGATCCGCCGGGCGTATTGTATCTTGTGTAGAGATTAACGAGAATAGCTGTTTGTTACAATTTTGAAGAGTGAATTAATATTTTTATAAGAATCTGATGGTATGTAACCCGCGCCAATAAAGCAACGAATCTTATATGGCGGCGTTAATCTATAGGTATACTTCTCAAAAGTACTGTGTCAGCAATAGTGTATTATGTGAGAGGCAATGATTTACGCTGCCATTTCAGATTGTTTTTTTTTTATTGAAGTGGGTTATAGCTAAAGCTTACTATGTGTAAATAATATTCAGGGGTGAACATTTACCAACCAATTTTTGTATAATAATCTGATGGTATAATAATAACCTGCACCAATAAAGAAACGAATTAAGTTTCGTTTCTTTATTGGGCGGGTTATAATAAAGTAAAACTCACTTATGAGTGAGCTATGTTTATTGGTGCTCATAATATAAATAATTATAATTAATACCATTGATGCCTTCTCGTTCGCATATTTTGAAAGATATAAAATCACTTTGTTTACACTGTAACACTATGAAAAATCGCAATTAGCCATGTTGTGTGCACACGATTGAGCAAAAACATAATTTTGATCCAAACAAATTTTCCTTCCAAAATGTTTGCAAAAGTATGAAAACCAGTAAGGCAAACTTGTTTGGATTAAAATATTTTTTTTGTTGCTTAACTGTTTGCAATATAATATAAGTACACAAAATATTCGAGCGTGTTGAAATGTACGAGCGAGAAGTTATTTGATGGTTGTCAAATAACTTTAAAATATTATGATTAATATTATGATTAATTATGGCTATTTCAGATGATAATGATAGGAATCCACAAATATTTTGTATGACTATAAAAATGTGATAGTAGGCGGGTTGTCAGCGCCTTAAGATTAAGAATGATCATGATAAAGCGATATTATCCGAATATTCCCGTTGAGTAACACCTTTTCGTCAACACTGTTAACGATCGGAAAAAAAAGTCCCATTCGTTCAGTGTTGACGAACGGGACTATTCTTCGCAATTTTTCGACTATTGCCGATCAGTCCATCGGGAAGAAAAAGTTCGTTCGTTCAGTGTGTAATGCTTAGTCCAAGAGTCAAGGTTTAGAAAAGTGGAGTTCAATTAAAGACGACACGGATTTTTAAAATGCTTAATTACGAGTTCAAAGCAATAAATTACATTAAAAAAAATCTTATTTTTTGCTTTACAATCAGTGAGTGTACTTTTTTATGAAATCAAATAAATACAAATTTGTAAATTTGATGATTAGATTACCTGTAATACTAAATATTATATTGTAGAGTAAACTTTGGTTAATTATTCTAAATTAGATAGAAAATAGAAAGTACTTTAAAAAAAATGGGTTTATTAGTAAAATATTTGATTTTCAGTATTGCAAAATTCCTATTAAGTACGCTGATTGTAAAGCAAAAAACGAGTATTTTTTAATTTGATGTTAATTTATTACTTTGAAAGTCATAATTAAAACATTTAAAAAATCCGTGTCGTCTTTAATTGAACTCCACTTTTCTAAACCTTGACTCTTGGACTAAGCATTACACACTGAACGAACGAACTTTTTTTCCCGATGGACTGATCGGGAATAGTCGAAAAATTACAAAAATTTGTCCGTTCGTCAACACCGAACGAATGGGACTTTCCCCATCGTCAACCGTGTTGACGACAATGTGTTACTCAACGGGAATATTCGATAATATCAAGATGTTAAGTATTATATTTAAGATGATAATTATTGAATTACTAGGTATTACTGGTTATAAGAATCTGATGGTATAGGTCCAATAAAGAAACAAATCTTAAATGACGGCGCTAATCTATACTTCTCACGAGTGCAGCTAAGCTTAGCTTAGCTGCACTCGCTGCACAGTAAGCAATAGTTTGCGATAGCCCTTATGTAATATTCACAGTAATAATATTATTAGGTAATATGATTAATACCTGGAATATATATAAAATTATCAATACTGTTGTTTTAGGAAGTTTATTTTTTAATAAATGATTTCATAAAATTCAATCCATTGTATTATTTTATCTATTATTAATTTGAGTACCTCTCACTCATTTATCTACATCTATTTTCAGGCATGCAATGGCACGCGGAGATCAGATTGAAAGATGTGACGGTCATCAGGCTCGAAATTCTGTGAGTTTTAGTGCTTTTTCTTGTTCATTTCATGTTTCAAATGGTACTCAATAATCATGGTATTTTAGTGAAGCTGTTTCAGTTCTATGTACAGATTCAAGAGCTTTGTTATATACGGAGTTAAAATTGTCTTATTTGAATTTGAATTTACAATATAGTCTTGGTTCAATGGTTAAGATGCGTTTCAGTAAATATTATATTTTTCAGTTCATCGTTCGATTTATTCAAGCTAAAGTTTAGTCAGAATGTGACTAAACAAATACTTTTTGTCACTAGCTCGAAAAAAAAATTTGTTCATTTTTATTTACTTAAGTACCAACTTTTTGTACGAAATATTTGTATCAACATTTTGTTTAATTACATTCTTATTAAAATTTTGCTTGAATAAATCGAACGATGAACTGAAAAATATTTACTGAAACGCATATTAACCATTGAACCAAAACTATTGTAATTCTTCAAATAAGACAATCTGAACTTCATATGAAACATGCCATGATTTCAATCAAGAACTGAAAATTCTTACAGTAAAATACTTTTTTATTGAGCCAAGAGATTTCTGATCTCCGTATAAAACATGCAATGAATTAGATCGAGAACTAAAACTTCTTTACTGAAGTACAGGGTTTTTAGATCAATAATAATTACATTATTCGTAGGAAACAATCTGATCTCCGTATGAAACATGACATGCATTGAACCAAGAACTGAGATTTCTTGCAGAGAAATACACTATTATTGAGCTAAGAGATTTCTAATCTCTGAATGAAACATTTAATGAATTAGATCAAGAACGAAAACTTCTTTACTGAAGTACAGGGTTTTTAGATCAATAATAATTACATTATTCGTAGGAAACAATCTGATCTCCGTATGAAACATGACATGCATTGAACCAAGAACTGAGATTTCTTGCAGAGAAATACACTATTATTGAGCTAAGAGATTTCTAATCTCCGAAAGAAAACATGCAATTAATTAGATCAAAAACTAAAACTTTTTCAGTTAAGTACCTGCACGTTCTTAAATCAACAATATTAACATTATTGGTTGGAGACAATCTGATCTCCGTCTCAATTGCTTATTGTTTTGGAATTAAGAACTGGGCTTCTTCACTGAAATACGCATAAATATAAAACTAAGAACATTGATATTATTCTTTCTAGAAAATGTGATCTCCGTTTAAATTCGATAATATTATTAAACTAAGAAATAAAACTTCTTCACTAAAAACGCATGATTATTGAACTAAGAACATTAGACTATATTTTTAAAACAACGTGATCTTCAGAGAATAACTTATTGTTATTGAACTAGTAGCTAAAACTTCTTCACTGAAGTGTATCAACTAGTATCTAAGATTGTTGGTATTCTTCACTATAGATAAATTGTTCTCAGTGTGAAAAAATAATTAATTGATGCAAGAGTTAAAGCTGCTTCACTGAAATGTGCCGTAGCATACCTACATAAATACCATTCTTCTTACAAGTCATTTATTTTTCATACTGAGAATTTATTTTCTTGTAAGAAAACGCCGTGATCTGTTTGACAAAGTGTTCAACTGAGAAAAGCATTATTCTCAAATATATTGTTTAATCACAAGTATGTAAATTGTAGAAGGAAGACAAATATCTTGACTTAACTATTTATTTACTAGCATTGAGAATAGTGGTGTTTTGATACAACCATTTATTGTTTTCCCCATATATGAATCACGGAAATTCTTGACCAATAGATATATTCTTGATCAGAAACAATGAAATTTCTTGTCCAATAAATATATTCTTGTTATGAGATAATAAGAGTATTACCCCTCATACTCTGAGGAGTAATCGGTGTATGCGAAGCGTAACTTCGAAGCGTACATTCTAAATTTGAGAAATTTAAGATTCTAGACTTAAAAAAAATTACTTACTTATGCAAAGAAAACGTTGCTTTCTCATTGCAAGAATAGAATATTGCCTTGGTTAGTGAATAAATATACTTGGAAGAAAAATGAATAACAAGACAAATATTTACTAATTTTAAGAATATAATGTTTTCCCCATATATGAATCACGCAATGTCTTGACCAAGTGAAATATTCTTAGTTTAAAACAATTTTTTTTTTCCGTGTAGCGTGGGACGCTACTCAACCATATGGACCGACGTCATCAAGAAAGTGGCTGAGACAGACTGACTGGATGCGGAAGGCGGAGGACAGGGTCTTATGGCGCAGCCTAGAAGCGACCTATGTCCATTGGACTGCGATAGGTTGAGTTAATTAAAGGAAAGATTACGATTATTATATAATATTGCTTTTTTGCGACTAAACACACTACAGTATCTGATTTCTCGTTAACTTTGCACAAATGCATAATTACAACAATTTTGCCATCTCCTAACACCAATTTCTCACCTAACGGTAACAAAACGCTCCAAAAAACCTTAATCGCTGCCAATAAATTAAACCAAACAGGTTTATTATAGCCATTACAAACAGTTTAACGTCAAGATAAGATAACCCAGTTGTAACATCTCTATCCAAGTTCACGTACAAGGTCGACGCACTCATCTGCGAAGTAATGGCTTATCCGTTCAATTGACGCCCAGCCGACTTCTTTAATAATACGAGACACCTACATAAAAGCGCGCTGTTGGATTTCCTACGTTCACCTTAGCTCCGAAAGTTGAAAATCCTACAACTTGCTATCATTTAGGTGTAGGCCTAGTAGTAGGTTAGGCCTAGAGTAAGTGAAAATGGGCATCGGTCCGACTTTATCCACGAAGTCATGAGTAACAATCAAGTATCTACAGATTGGTCATGGATATTTCAGGTACAGCTGAGCAAAAATTGTTTCGGAAATGCATGCTTACGAGTGCAAGTAGGTTAAGTGACAATTCACGTGAGGTGAAGCTGAACATACTTTGTGTATTTTTCAGATTATTTCTGGAATAAAGGAGATGAGTAACGAGCGACTATTTAGAAGTTTATCGTTACCTTCGTTTGATCTTTCTGGAAACTGGAGATACGAACGGGACGAGTAGATTTATATATAGAGTTAAAGCGATACCTGCAAATGGTCTTGCTGAAAATATACTGGTCGGTATAATTTTATCCAAAACTTCATGAAGATTTTTTGACGAAACATTTAAATATTTAAAGGACATAGTAGCAAATCAGGACGTCGCATATCTAAGTACCCATAACAATACTCTTGGGTGGTATTTAAAGTGGAATAGACAAAAACTGTTCTAAACCAGGATAAATATTTGTTCCGCCGGCCGATGAACACCCTGGAACAAAAGGGGAAGTAAGAACGGCCATATTGTCTCAACAAATCAATACCAGGAATGATTGATTTAATGCACTTCAAAGAGAATTAAAAGCTTTCCGTAGGCAATTGTACTGCAGTAGCTTCAGATAAATAACAGTTTCCATGTGAGGCAGTAATGAAAGTTAAACAGTCGAGTTTAAACAAGACACATTATTGACTCGGCCATTATACAGCGACAAACAGCATCCAATTAATTTTAAACAAGAGTGAAAGATATAATCTGTACCGTAAATTGGACAATTATGAATTACCTTATACAGACATTCTTTATCGGATAAGTGCTTAATATAAAGCGATCATGTTGTTCTCAAGCACATAATTAGTGGCGTTGCTCATTTCATACCGCAAGGAGGTCGCCGTGGGCGGGCTCGAGCGGCAAGGACCGCCACGCCGCCTGCGCAGCTCGTCGTTCAACTTTTATTGTTAACACCGCATGCAAATCATAAATATGTTCTGTCATTGAGTTTTTGTAACGTAATATAATTAGTGGAAGCACGTGGGCCGCCAGCCGAGTTACTACGAGCATATATGGTGAGACCACTTTACACGCTAAAGACTACATTGAACGTAGATCTGTTTTGCACGGTCGTTACGTCATTTGCAAAGAATCTTGATCTGATTGATTAGCTAATTTAAGGCCTTAGGATTATGTTCAGGTCCCTTAGTGTTTTCAACAATGTGGATTCTCTATAGCTGAAGAGAAATTGGTCATGTAGAGAGCGCTAAATAACTCCCACCATCAAAAATTTTCGTTAGTCAAAGGCACATACCTTGTATGGGATATGCAGAGTCATCATAGTCACCATGACTTTTCCTGCCATTTTAAAAGTGACTCATGGTCATGGCAAATAGCCGATGAACAGATAATTCTCATACTACGGTGTCAGCAACAATATTTCCCAACAGGTTCAAGTAATAAATAACAGAAGCCCTTTCCCCTCGGCACTTTTACGCAAACTTCCTGTCAATTTATCCCTATAACTGTTGGCGTTACATATAATATATTGAAAGGGGCGAGCATAATTTATGTGGTCCGAGTGTGAGTTTACAATCGAGCGGTATTAGCATATGTGTTGGTTTAACACCGCCGCCAGTGTTTGAACGAAATGGGTCGGAACGAGTACAAATTGATCGTATTGCAGTGGCGATGAGCCTGGTAATTCCATTTGAACTGATGCTGCACAAGTTCAGCTGTGTAATTTAATCTTCTGGAGATCTTGTTCCCGACAATAAAGAGGCTGCTAAGTTCTATATGGCCTCTAAGTTACTCCTATCAGTATCTCGGGCTTGTCAGTTAATTTGAGAGTTTCAGATTAATTTGAGTGTTTTATGTAAGGGCCATATAGTTGCCTGGAAACAAAGAAATGAAACTAAACACGTAACTACTAGTGCCTAGACGACACATAAAAAAAGTTTCGTAACAAAAAATCCTCTAAAAAGTTCAACTCAAATTATGTTTTTACGGTTCGACGACTTCTGTAGATTGTTGCTGAGCAATATCTAGGCGGTATAGCGTTAGATAGTATTCGTTGATGGTACTGAAGTAATAACTCTTTATCTCTAAATATATAAAGTATAATCTAGTATCACGAAAACCTCGCTCGGAGTCACGGAACTTGCTGATTGTAAATCTTTGATCATGTTTAAGTATCCATTTTACAAATATTTTTTGTTGCAAACTTTTCGATCCTTGTCAGTATGTAGACGATCCTGTAGATTTAGATTGCATGCATATTGTATAAGTTTTAATGAGAAATTTGGCTACTGTAGCTCAGCAAACTGGGGCTACACACGCAATATAAGGTGGGTTTTTTTGCGATCGTACCTACGCGGTTTTCAGGTTAGAACAGATTAAAAATAGTCGTAGATCCACCGTGGTTTTTTGTAAGAACCTTTGCTGTGTTCATCAGAAGGAATAGAAACTGAAGTATCCGCTAAATAAGATGAGCAATAAGCTGAGTTTTTCCACTACCCGAAGAGGATAAAATCATCGTCGAAACAAAGAAGCATTTTGCATACAATTTTAGAGGTAGGTATACGGGGAAACAGCCCCAAGCTCTACAGTGTATTGTTGATATTAATAGAAATATTCCACGGGATTTCCAATTTCCATAATCTCGTATAATTTATTATTAGCAAAACTATTTTCATCGGCAGACTATGGTTGAAGTGAATAGATAACAGAAAATACCTGTACATTTCAAATACAATAGAGGACGGACAGGTTGGCAGGCATTGTTTGCAGACTTTGAAGGAACAAACCCAATACCCTGTATTTCTTGGAGAATTGCGAAATAGAATCTCTACTAAGTGTAAAAGCAAATACATTTTGGATGTGTCGTATTCTTGGGATTTCATGATCATCTTCATCCCCAAAGACTTTAGGTGCATTAAAAGAGTATTCCCGACCGACCGCGACGATACTTGAGTAATTACGTACGTATACACTAGTGATGTACCGACTAGTCGCCGCCTAGTCGGCCATATTTGTAGTCGGCGATTACTCAGCTACTAGTCGGCTTCAACCACCGACTAGTCGTCGGCCCATTTTTTATTCGTATTAATATGCTTCAAAATCTAAAAAACCTGTGTTGAAATGAAATTGAAATCTTTACTGTAATTATTTTTATTATAGAATCAGTTTTACAGTTTACTTTCAGTGCAATCTAGAATAGGATAGGAAGAAACGCCGGCTTGCACTTAACGATGATAGAATAAATGCAAAGCAAATTAATAAAAACATGTCCTGACAATTCCGCCTGGTCGCCGGGCGCCGCGAACCCTACGACCCGAAAGCGTAGTCACGAACATTACCGATATCACCCGAACTCAACCGAAAGCAATGATCGGCTTTTCCAACTAATCAGCCGATTACTCGGCCATTTTACAGCCGACTAGACGGCCAAAGTCATAGTCGGCCCATCCCTAGTAGGATACACGGTACGCCCAGAGCCCTTAGTTAGAGCCTCAATAAAGTGACATCCTATGAGCGATAACGATGATCGAAATATAAAAAAAGGTTCCGAAAAGCTTACATCAATATCGTAGAACCTCGTGTAGAAATATTTACATTACCAGACTTCGCCACAACTAATTTATAGTCATGAAATATTAGGGTATAAATTATAATGGACACCCCATAACTAATGAATATTATTATAACATTAATTTGTAACTCTCTATGCAATGTGTACTGCCCACGCTGTCCTCAATTTTCACGTTAACTTTTAGTAGGTATGTGCGTACTTGACCTAATAATCTCTAATTATAATATTGGTTGCGTAGAAATGTTAGGCTAAATTATGTCACCGTGCAATTAATGATAGCCTTACTAGGGCAAATATTTGAATTATATTAGGTCAATCGGTTTTAAAATGCCGTCTTGTATGGGTCAGAATGTTGGGCCACAAAAGGGATGAATGAAAGGCAATTAATTGCATGCAGCTGAGATGAAAATGTTAAGAGGGATGTATGGTGTTACATGGATGGATAGAATAAGAAATGAGTACACAAGAGGAAGCCTAAAAGTGGCACCGATAACTGAAAAGTTGTGTGGAAATCGGTTGTCATGGTATGGGCATGTGATACGGAGGAATGAGAAAAACGTCGTGAAGAAAGTTTTGAGTATGAATGTCGCTGGCTATAAGAGTAGGGGGAGACCAAAGAAACGATGGATGGACTGTGTGAATGATGATATGGTTAGAAAGGGTGTGACTACGGAGATGATGACTAATAGAGAAGTGTGGAAGATAAAGACATGTTGCGCCGACCTCAAATAAATTGGGAATTGGGAAAAGGGCAGGAGAATTATGAATCGGTTTTAAAATGACCACAAGCAAGAAAATTAAAAATAAAAGTTGTGCGTTGTGTTCCACGCGCGCCTCAAAGAGATGTCAGCACCAACTGGTGGGGTGTACAAGGGCCGATGCCTGCCAGGGGTGCGGGTTGTTCGGAAGAGATACCGCGGCCCCTGGCACACAGGCAACTGAGGGAACACGGTTGGGTTTTAGTCAGTAAAAGTCTGACACGCCTTCCTGCTCCACCCAGAGCGGGAGAAGTTATTTGATGATTTCCCACCCAAAAAAAAAGGAGATTGGTTGCGTGATGTTGGAAAGACCGCGATTTTTGTTTCAATCCACTACTAACTGCGCCTGTGGCTTCGCCCGCGTGGATGTCGAAAATTATCCCACGGGAACGTGCTACCGGGACTAAAAGTAGCTGTTACTCTTTATTATATCAGCTATCTGCCCGTGAAAGAGTCGTGAAAGCGTCGACTAGCCGTTTCGGAAATTGGCCAGAACAGTCTTTCTGTCATAAGTAGGTAACGTACTTTCATATACATTTAGTAAAAAGCTGTTATTTTGACATTGCAAATCATCATTTCAGCCGAAAGACGTCCACTGCTGGACGTAGGGCTCCCACGGCCACCTCGACTGGTTTGGGGGGGGGGTGCCATAATCGCCACGCTTGGCAGGCGGGTTGGCAATCGCAGTAAGGTGGTACAATGCTTAGAGAACGCTGCTGCCCATTCTCTAGTTAGTCCCTTAGTCGCCTTCTACGACACCCACGGAAAGAAATGGGATGGTGCTATTCTTTACGTCCGGCACCACACGGAACATTGCAAATAGACACCCCAATTTCATTTATTTGTATAGATGTTAAGACGGTTTGGTCATGTGGAGAGGATGAATGAAGGGAGACGGAGGAAAAAAATATTTACATTTTAAGGCAGATGTGAGAAGAAATTCCAGGAGGGGACGCCCTAGAAGGACGTTTATAGTGACTGTATTGGTGATATGCTTTAGAAAGGTCAGGTGCAAGTTATACATTTCCAGTATAAGCTGATCTCGCATTCTCGAGGGCGTGCGTGATGTATGAACGTAAACTTGGCAAAAAGAGTATGTAAGGTTTGTAGCAGGTGGCGTTTTGTAGTTACTGCCTACCCCCATGAGTAGAATGCATGAGTTTATGTATGTATAAATGTACCCACGATGCGTCCATGTGAAATATGATATTACACTTTTGACCCGGGTTTTCCTTAGTTACTGCACACTACAGTTTTTGTTTACATAATAAAGGTTCTTAGTCCCACAGCTTACCACTCGATCGCTTCAAATCGGCCTTAGTTCGTTCGAATATGGCTTCTTTTCCTGGAGTTCACCCTAAGCTCAGAACGGTCATTAAATCCAAGTCTATTAAATTTTATTATCGCCATACAAGTACCTTGGCATATTCTTAGTTTATTATGCCGTTAAATTATAGGTTATAGTGCAGGTAACGCTAAGTACTACAGTCTGTGATACTCAATACGATTGGCAACCATACACTGTCGAGGATTGCAATCCGTAGACTTCTCTAGAAATCAGTGATAAATAAATCCCCTTTGGTACTATTTGGACAAGCCTAAACTATATTTCTGCCAGGAAATTTTCGAAAACTTATAAACAACTGGACTTAATCGAACTTTTCTTGGAGAAAAGCTATAAACGAAGCATGGAGACCCTGAAATACATTTTACCCTGAAATTCTTATAACTCGAGCGAGACTAACGGCGTTTTTCACCAATGAAACTGAACGCGATTAGAACATCTTAACATCAATCAATATTCCACAAAGCGATGGCACTGACCGCTCTTGAACGCGGTTGAAATTTGCCCTTAACTCTCCCGGAAATCCGAGCGAAATTGCAACGCGTCAAAAGTGTATAGTAATAAAGTGAGAAGTTACAGCCATTGTGTTCTGAGTGTGAGTTTCATTTAACCATCTCGATCAAACGCATCGAGCGCGTTTGGCGCTCCGATTGGCCCTGGATTGGTGATGGACCAATCGGAGCGCCGAACGCGCTCGATGCGTTTGATCGAGATGGTTAAATGAAACTCACACTAGGGCCACTGTATGTGTGTCGGTAATTAATGTCAGGTGTCGCGGCCTTTACGGTGTTTTAATTGAATTGTGTTAGACTCGTGGTAACTCTATATGGACATGGGCTGAGCGGCTTACTTATCTAGCTATTTCCCACCAAGTTGTAGGGATAAGTGACCACAAATGGACAAGGATGCTAATGATATTAATTATATGTCCGTTTGTTTACTGTTCATATAAAACTAGAATATTCTGAAAATAACTTCGAGATTTCGAAAGAACGGACAATGATTGAAACTGTGACAAATATGTTGAAGAAAATTTAATATTGAAACTGCAGTTAACTACTGCCTACTCCATTGTAATTGTTCCTTACCAACCTCACTATCTCGGCTTTGAACTATAGTAGTAACTGTATCTATTGTCTTCGGACACTCTTTCAACACGTCCGAACCATCGGACCGTGCCCTTACATCGTCTACCTACCTGTCTACCCACCTACTCATTTTAATACCAACCTTCTGCAGTACAAAGCGGTCAAGGAGCGTGACTGCGACTTCCTACATTTTTCCAAGTAGTGTTTGTATTCGACGCAGTTAAAAGTATGCCGCAGTGATCTTAAAAGATATGTGCCACTGTGCACTGCTCCAATTAGGCTTACTTTAGGCTAGAGTATCACTACATAGTATAAAACAAAGTCGCTTTCTCTGTCCCTATATCCCTATGTATGCTTAAATCTTTAAAACTACGCAACGGATTTTGATGCGGGTTTTTTTAATAGATAGAATGATTCAAGAGGAAGGTTTATATGTATAATACACCGACCTCCACGCGGGCGAAGCCGCTGGCAAAAGCTAGTATTAGAATAAAATATCATTTAATCTTTACAAACCTGTGATTTCTCGGGTTCCGTGGATTGATTGTGCTATCAACAAAAACCTTGTTACTATAGCCTTAAGACTTCGTTCCGGACATATTCCTTCTAATAAGTTTTATTATTTAATGAAGAAAGCTTTGTCTCCAAACTGTGATGATTGTGGAGTAGTTGATGATGTGGTTCATATCCTGTTAGAGTGTGTCCGGAATGAGAATACTAGAATTAATGTTTTAGGATGACATAAAAGTTATGATATTGGCTTATGTAATACCATCCTCGCTTTTCCATTGTCTGATAAGGCAAAACAACTGTACTTATAAGTTAGTTATAAGGTAGATCGTAACCAAAATTTAGTTTTTCTGCACTGGGTGATGTGGTCGCTAAGCGACAAAGCCCTTTAAATAAATTAAAAAAAAAAAAAAATCTTTACAAACCTATTCGTTCGTTGGCCATGTTAAAAGTGACAAAGTTATTCCGTAGGAGTGTTGGGTAGCAAGAAACGTAGCATAATATGTTGAAGATCAAGCATGGTGATACATATACCATTACTTATCTCCAAAGTTTTTGTACTACTGACTAACCTATATCTGATGTTCCTTAACTGATGGCAGATATCCAATTTAGAGCATGTTAATTACCAGCTGTTTAGTTACGAGATGGCTATTGGATAGTTCTTGTAACTAATTGCATTCTACAAATATGTTGCAGTCAATTAATTTTCTCTAATGCCAAATGCATATAGAGTCGGGGACAATTAAGACTCAATTTTAGCCGCGTCGTGGTTGACTCCTGTCAACTTGCCAAGCCCACAGCCAGTGATTCATGGGGTTAACCCACGGTATTTCAAATAAGTAGAATTACTACTGGAATAGGCTGTGTGCATTTTAATGAGGTTTGGCATTTTTCATCGAAATATTCAAGGAAATTTGATGGAAGCGTGTTTTCTGGAAGCTTTTCCTTGGCGTCCCACAGGGTACCTACTTCTAAATTTAATGACATTCTTACACGAAACGAATTAAAAATAATGTGGCCATAAGCTAACTACCACATTCTAGAGAATCTTCAGTAACCTTAACATACCCACTAGACAACACAATGATCCCCGAGCGAAACGGAACCGACGACGCGTCAGTGGGATGCAACAATTGCACTACAGACTATAGCGTTGTTTGCCATATTTTTAGCTAAACTAGGTCAATAGCATACCGTAGAAGAGTTTCACGAAACAACGAGCTTGCAGACTGAAAGTTCGCATGATAAATTCATTTTTGGAAGACACGAATAAATAAAGTGCACGAAACGCTAACTTTCTTTTGCGCAAAGTTTTCAGGTCGTCGCACTATCGGAATTGAATTTTATTTCATTGAACTTTTGCGTTTTATTGATGAATATTTCAAAGTTATTATATTTTTTAGGTTTCATACGATTTATACAAATCGATAGTTTATTGCTGGCAATGATCTTAGATGGTTATGCTGAGTAAATTGATTTGAACGTAGACATTGTAAACGATTCCAAACGATAGTCATGGCGCATTGCCCTTTTACCGAAAGGTTAATGGCTACCAGTCGTCCAAGTAGTGACTTTCTCTGGTAATACATATTCGTCATAAGTTTTTTATATGATGGGTACTGCAAAACTCAATAGCTGAAGTAGCAAACCGCTGTCAGACTTCTTAATAAATGCCACCTTCCAGAAGATTTAAATAGAGATGCACTAACCTGTCCATATGCAAGCACAGTAGCATTATATCCATCTAGGGCCGCTTCCACGAGCTTCCTCACACAGGTCTCATACACGATCTCCTGGCACGAACACGGTTCGAAGGCGTAGTCGAATGTGAACGCGCGCTCTGACCCCAGAGCAACCCCGCCATCGCCCGCGGCGCCTCCTGCACGTGCGCATATACCGCATCCTTCGACCACCTCTCCTGGTGTCTGTGGACGGATCCTGGAAAGATGTGAAGATTGGTTAGGAGAGGTTGACATGATGCATGAAGATGGTATTTTAATGAAGATCGTTGGGGCCACATAACATAATCTTAATAGATAGGCAATCTATTACAAAAGTAGATCCACTGACGTCTCTTTTCCTGATTTCTAATATAAATCATTCGAATGGGAGAAAAGACGTTTTAAATCAATGTCTTTTTACACGCTTTATATTAGCTTCACTTGTATGTTTGTTTGTATGTATGTTTGTATGTTTGTTTGTAACCGACTCCTTAGGGCGCGATTTTGGACCACTTCAAACGGTCAGATTTCATTTAAACTTTGTAGACTTATCGAGGACCGATGACAATTCAAAAATAATAAAAAAATACTTAGAAGAAAAAAACAAAAAAAAACTTAAAAATCACGCTTTTGTAGTTAGCAGAACTAAAAAATTGTAAATAAATAATACCTAGTTTAAAAAACTAAAAAAAACACGCTTTAAAAACCAAACTAAAAAGTAGAAAATAGGTTAATTCTATTAAAAAGCGTGGGGTGCTTGATATTAATTGATTATAAAAATACCTCAAAAAGCACCCCACACTTTTTAATACAATTAAATTATTTTCTACTTTTTTAGTTTGGTTTTTTATAGCGTGTTTTTTTAGTTTTTTTTATTTTAAACTATTATTTATTTATTTCAAAATATGACAGCGTCGCAAAAAACGAATACAGAAACCAAACAAGTGTGAAAGCAAAACTGTACAAATAAACTATTCGAACCGAGTTTAGAAAACAACTAACTATCTTTACGATCGCGTGAGAATCAAACTGGCGCACTTGTTTGGGTTTTCGCACTTGATACTCGTAGTGTTTGTTATACCTAAAGATAACAAGAGCTTCTTATCAAAAGCTGACATTTTAATAAAGGTGAATAAGAACATTTTAAAACGGATACTTAATTTAACGTCGAAGCCAAGACACATCATGACATAAATCGTGAAATATCCAAGTATGTCTCACTTAGGTATGTTGGGCATGTGCGAAATGAAGAGAACACGGTAGAAGATCAATAAGGCGTAGGTTCTGGTTGTCTGACAACTAGTCTTACGAAGAGGTATCGTGTTACTCAGTCACTGGGTTGTGGAAGGCAGATAGGCAATCGCTACATATAAAATACTGGATATTTAGCTGCATCTGACTTGACTAGTAGCCGAAAACAACATAGTTGGTTACCCAACTGTGTTGTCTGATGATACTATAGACAAATATTTCGGAAACAATAGCGTGGGTCATAGAAAACATCACATTTTTCTGAAGCTATTAATTTATATATAGGTGCACAATCGCGGGTGAAATCAAAGAGGCGTACTTGTTTTGACACTTGATACTCTAAACGTGCAGTTCGCACTAAACAACAAGACAAGTGGCGCTTATCGAAGGCTTGGCTTTTACAATGACTAATTATTGTTTTCCTTTGCCTTGATAGCTATTGCACATCTAAACACAGCAGGTTTTCTTTAAGAATTCTATACTTCGAGTTTTGAGGGCCATTTGGACACTTGGTCCGTCAAGGTCGACCTCTAGATTTATGAGTAGGTAATAGTCTGAAGTCTCTGAAATTGGCAGTCTCTAGGCAAAAGGGTAGCTATCGAAACCATTTCAATAAGTAGTGGAACTTATGCAATATATTCGCAGTCATAAAACCGCTCGTGTTATGCCCATCAATTCTGAAAACGTCCTCCAACTTAGCATATCGGTCACGTACAGTTTAATGCTTTACATCGACACGTGAACAAAGTTACAAGTTACAATCTTAAATACAAGTATGTGTGTATCTATGATTGACTTATTACAAGTAACTAATACCGGACTCAAATCCGTATCCTCCATTTCCACGAATAATACGTGACATCATGTAGATGTAGAAGACAACGTCAATATGAAAATCAGCAAAACCCCTACAAATATTTAACCAATCATAGACCAGCCTATGATATAACATGATAAATCTACCAATCAAAGACCAGCGCATGAGGTTAAATCGAATCTGCATAGGTATACTCAAAGAGCATCATAAAATGCTAATTCAGAAACGCAACTACATCACGCAAAGGTGCGTCGTATCAAGGCTGGTCAAAGTATAAGAAACAGACTAGATCTCGTGAAGGTCTAATGATATCTGTCAAGGTTATCCATGTTAACGTTCTCCAGCTGACTACTTATCGATGGTGAAGATAAGGATGATGTAAATTCTAAGGTTAATAATAATTTGAATAAGATATTAGACTTTGTTTGGGTTATGGAAGACACAGATAACCAGTGATGCCAAGGGGTATCGTGATACCCAATAACTGAGTTTTGGAGGGCAGTCGCTACATAGAAATAGCGGTATTTAGTTGCATCCGGAAAGACTGGAAGCTGACCCCGACATAATTTCGAAAACGCTATACGGCAGTGATGATTCTGTAGTTGCCATGCAGGACTCTGTAAGTAGGATTCAATGTGGTATTGACTCATACATAGATGGGTTGCCTGTTTACGCCTTATTAACAGTTACTTTTGTTAATTAGTAAGTCTTCAAGTCGAAACATTTTCTTCATTAGTGTTCAAGATTTCTGTTTCTACGTGAAAGTAGGTATATTATCAAATAATTCACAACCATTCGACAGGCTATCTCTTCGGAAATGACACATTTCGATAACCTATATATTTGTTGTCTTGCCTCCGCCAACAAACAGCTGTCGGAAGAATACCGGTCGTCTATTTTATGTTAACCGACAAAATTTTCGGGTTTTGAATTTGTCAACAGCGTTTATAGGACTCCTACGATACTATTGATTGGATTGATGTTAGATTCGGTACGGAAGCGTATCGAATGGTTGTGAATAGCTATGCTGGTCTAAGAACTTAGACATATTGTAGATTTGCTCATACAAAGCAATTAACTATGACACAATACAATACTGATTTATTAACGACAACATTTACTACACATTTTATAGACGTCGTGTCGTCGCATCATTACTCAGAGTCATAAAGTCGACAACTAACTGCAGTTTCTATTATTTCATAAAGCCCCTAGAGAATACAGGGTAATATCGAGTTGTCAGCTTATTATGCTCTGTTATTGCACCGCTGCATTGCAGCTAGACCAGCGCAATTCAATGAGGGACGGAAGTACCAATTAACAGTTCAAAAGGGAACATTACCGACCGTCGACCGAACGGACGTTGAACGCGTGCGCAATGTGACAGTTATACCATAAAAATGGAAGCGTTATTATATTCATATTTCGAACATGATTCACTTTTTTTCCGTCCCGCGTGTCACTTGCCAAGATTATTACGATGATGAGCCGTAATTAGGATCAAGTTGCTCATGCTGCTTCTTTTCATTGTAATTGCCGCCATTTTCTGTCGAATTCAGGACACGAGACATCCTCGGAAGTACTTTCATCATTGTCTTTGTTCCAAATTCTGTTTAATTTAGATTTCGTTTGAAGATTATTAATTTTATGGCCTATTTGTTTTCCTTCTTTGTCTTACTAAGGCTTATTACACAGAGTTACTTTGTTCCGAACGTCCATTCTTCGGAGACGTTTAATGAATCCAAAGTGAAGATTTAACTCTTTGAACCAATGGTATATGCCTGCAGTATGCCCTCAATTTCAATTTACTGATACCATAGCATCTATACCACAAATTCCTGATGCAGCCATTTCAAATGTACATTCCTATTCCGTACCACGAATGAAAAGTGAAGATCGTCGACGAATCAAGAGTCGTTGAACCTATGGTCTATGTCAGTAGTATGCTCTAAATTTCATTATACATTACACCATAGCATCTGTATAACAAATTCCCAATGCAGCCATTTCAAATACACCGTCGTATTCCCTACCTATACCTTCTAGTGCAAAATTCCGTGCACTTATATTGTGTGTGCAGCACACAGGGGCTATTGTACTGACGTTACACAATGGAACACGCGACCGTCCGACTGGAACACCGACGACGCGGCACGCCATCGTCCTAATACTTAGTAGTTAGACTTTCAGCGCCAGCTTGTACATGCGGTGTATGCCTCTTAATGACCTAGTCCTCAGTCATTACATGGAGCTGCAGTTTTGTTTATCCTGTTTTAGGTATTGCAGTGTTTCTTGTGTGTATCCGGTTTGAGGAACGTAAACGTTTTGTTGTAGTTTAAAGCGTTTTGCTTTTCTTGCTATTCGGCATTGATTGCGAGAGTTCTAGAGGGTTTCTGAGTTGTATAAAAAGATATGAAGGAAGGGATAAAAAGACGTTCAAGAGAATAAAGAAGGACAAAGTAAGATGGCGGCGGGACTGTGAACAACCTATAGCTTTGTAACTGAATTAGTCGCTGAAAGAAAACATTTCAGACCACTCGAAAAACGCCGCTGGTAGTAATCTCTTGACCCAAATACGATGGGCAGTATAAAGTAAAAGATTTCATTACTGACAGCATGGCTGTATTTTATCTACTTTCCGGCCAAATACATTTAGGGACACTTCTGAATACTTATGAAGCACTTAACGCAGATAAAATTTAAGTGTAAGATGAAAGTACTAAGTGGATAATCAGACTGCTGTACAGAGTGATACATCAACCTCGAAGACGTAAATACGCAGTGAAAATAGCGCACTAGAGTCACTAGACGAACAGCAATCTGCCGCATGTTCTGAGAAAACATCGCTATTTACAGGCTGGGTAGGTGTTGCATGTCACACCCGGTTTCTGAATTAAGAATTTGAACTTCGGAACTTGTTTAACATCTACTTTAACATTACTTGAGATGGTTCCTTTAACGTAACCGGCGAAATTGAAAATTTCTTATGTTTTTGCACATACATTTTTATACCGCGTGCTATGCGCTAAGGCATAATTCTTTAAAGCCATTTTTGTCACGGTCGCAAATCATATTTGTTCAACATACAGCCTTACACTGGCCTGCGAATTGCAAAAAAAAAACGTAAGAAAATTTCTATTGGGCGGAGTACAATGGGGCTTCCACCTCCAGTAATGCTAAAGCACTAGTATTTTTATTTTCATTGTATTATGGTCTTGGTTAAGTATTTTAATAACAACTTACGCAGAATAATATAGATGTATTAATTTAAATGATTTAAAAGTACATACTTATACTAGGTTCAGCTAGAATCACACTTATTTTTGTGGAAAATTATACTTACCCCATTTATTATACCACACAGGGCGACGTCATTACGTAATTCGAGAGGTAGTTGTTGAAAATCAGCGCTGTTGACGATAGGGTCGTCCTAGTCACAGCATTTTGCTGAGCAATGCTCTGTTCATGTACAGATGTGACGCACGACATAGTTATTGTTGTATAAATGTAGTTATTTTCACTCTGCAATCGGCATCTTGTATTTGTTTGGATTGTTTGTTTGTTGTCATTAGCCAGTGTCGTAATATTTACGCAATGTTTATTGTCTCTGGTCCCTGGCCCTGACATCAAGCAATGGACAAACGGCAAACTTTAATTGGTTGAATACGAGGCTTTTTGTGTGTATTTTTTTTGTAATGTGCGTTTTGTTTCAATCAATTTTTCTTTCTTTTATCTAAAGTAGTGTTAACACAAGTTCCAAGCTTGAAATTCTCAATTCAGAAGCCCGGTGTAAGACTTCCATTGTACGTAGCACCTATTATACTTTGTACGGACCCACAATGGCACAACCACTCGCTGTTATTAAACCCCGCTTAGCTTATAAACGGATATCACTACACATTGTGCTATCAGTCTTTTTGTATCGCAATTTGTCGTTTAGTTCGTATGAGTCAGCTGTTTTTCCACAATGGCCACTGTAACTGTTATGCTGTACAACGGGAAATGAGTTTAATTAAGACGTTATTGCATTTCCCACGGGTTCATTGTGTCAATTTTCGTCAAGGTTTGACGTATGTTTCTTTGTTTCGTGTGAAGTTCATTGATGGTCGATGTTCATGTTCAATTTATTAATTAAAATCAATCTAGACATTGCGTCTACGGCTTTAGGTGCTCGGAAAATTTGCTCTCGGGTTTATGGAAGAACATTTAGAAGCTTACTTTTCTATACTAAGATAACATACGTGACATCACGCGGTCACGCCTTGTTTACCCGAAGGGTTTGGCCGAGGTGTTGCTATAATTCACCCACATTTCGCCAGGTAAGTTTCGTTAGTTAAATCCATCAACTGGGCACAAATCCGGGCTGCTACTGAGAAATGCCAGATAGAAAATAATAGATTTTTAAAACTAAAAAAACACGCTTTAAAAACCAAACTAAAAAAAATATAACTGAAAATATTTAAAAAAAAGCGTGGGGTGCTTGATATTAATTGATTATTAAAGATACCTCAAAAAGCACCCCACGCTTTTTTGAAATTATTTTCTGCTCTTTTAGTTTGGTTTTTAAAGCGTTTTTTAGTTTTTTTTTTAAATCTATTATTGTTTTTCTATTTTTTTAGTGCTGGTAACTACAAAAGCGTTTTCAGTTTTTCTTTTAGATTTCTTAACATTATGGAACAAATTTATGAAATTGTTGATTTATCATCGGTCCTCGATAAGTCTACAAAGTTGAAATGAAATCTGACCGTTTCAAGTGGGTCAAAATGAAATCCAAAGGACTCGGTTAAAAACATACTTAGAAATATACAGGTGAAGCTAATAAAAGCGTGTTAAAAACCCAATCGCACTGCCAGACCTGGGAATCGAACCCTAGAGCAACAAGGGACTTATCCATACTAATTACTATAAAACAAATGCTAAAGTAACTGTCACCGGTCTGCCTTTTAACTTTTCACGCATAATCGGATGAACTCTGATGCAATTTGGAACACGGATAATTGTCTATACGTGTGCGTGTTCCAAAATTCATTCATCCACCTTAGGTAAGAACATTGGAACATTTTTATCTCGACTAATTTCCGACCTACATACACACTGGCGAAGCTCCTGGCAAAAGCTAGAATGTCATAATGTGTGTCATAAGCTTACGTAAATAACGCTTATTATGGCATTGGCTTTATGACCAGTCTAGGATGACTATAAAAAACATCTCCTTAAAATATAATCTATCTGCGAATATTTGCCAAATGCATAAAGCAATGTAGAACAGCCGTGGGTTGATTAGAACCCCAATATTTAGCGAGTGGCGCCCACTTCCCATTGGCGCGATGTGGGCAGATAGAAAACTATAACCTTTGAATACATTAGTAATTTTATACTTCATAATGATATTCAATGTGTTGCAATAGTAATGTAAGAGGAAACAACGGAATATTTTACTTATTAGTCTTTTCAATATTATGAGGACAGCTAATCGAATGTATGTTTCTCGAAACACGAAAGTATCAACTAATGGCGTCTTCTGCAATGCGTATTTACCATTTTTGATAGAATCAGGTGTTTTGATATACTTAATCAGACGCAGTGGTTGCCATACCGATACATATTATACTACCAGAAGTGCGGGTTATTCGAAAGAGATACCGTGGCTCCTGGCATACAGGCAACTGAGGGAACTCGGGTGGATTTTAGTCAGTGAAAGTCTGACACGACCTCCCGCTCCACCCAGAGCGGGAGAAGCTATTTGATGAATTCCCATCCAAAAAAAAGAAAAAAACCGTTACATATACAGGATAAGTTTTTATCCGGTGCGCAAACTGTAACCATGAATTCGGCATATTATTCTAGACCACCCAGCGCAGAAATTTTTCGTCGGTTATACAAAAAAAAAATCAGCTGTACATTTTACCATACATTTTGACCGCGTAGATAATGCACTTTTCTATGAAACAGCTGATTTTTTTTTGTAAAACCGTCGTGTAAAATTTCTGCGCAAGTCGGTCTAGAACGATATGCTGAATTCATGGTTACAGTTTGCGCACTCGTTAAAAACTTAACCTGTATGTAATTCTTTTGTACCTACGTGTTTATTTCACTAACTAAACTCGGATAGTTAAGATTCACAATTGGACCCGGTAGGTGGCGCTGCGATCGAATTCTAGGAAACAGGAAAACGACTCTACGGTCAGATTATTACAGAATAGATAGGCTGTACACAATTATCTCAAAGTGAAAACTTAAATGAAGTGAGCTGTCAATGTCATCCCATGCTAGGGATTGACACTATTGACAGCTCACTTCAAGAAGAAAAGCACTGGAGAATCAGGAGAGTTCCTAGACTTACTGTTCAAGGGACATGTTCTGGCAAAGTGTATGTGAAATAAAGGATACACGCATCGCTATTCTGTAACCATCTCACCGTGAAATCTTAAGGTGAAGTGAGGCGGAAATGAGCTGTCATTCCAACTGCTCGGGATTGACACTATTAACCACTCACTTCACCTAAGTTTTCATGGTGATATTTATACAGAATCGACAGGATTCAAATCAAACGTGCTAAAATTAGGTCAGTAAGAGATGACCATTGCCAATATAAAGGTGAAATAATAGCGATAAGAGTAATTCCGTTATCGATATCTCTATTGTTTTGATGATATGACTCGTCCGATGAATTTTGTGATATGGTTATATTACATGGCATATTTTTCGTAAACAAAATAATAAATGAGCTTTTGCTAATCAAAATAATATAACTGGTAGTGGTGGTGGTGTTGAACCAAGCTTACAAGTGAAGTTGAAGAGTAATTATTGTTTTTAAAAGTGAGCTGACATTAAACCATAGAGTTCCGTGTCTATTGACATTAACGCGCTTTGAAGTTATAAACAGGTTGTATAATTGAACCGCATTCTCGTCAGTGCGAGGGTTGCATTCATGCAAATTCTACATGCGACCAATAGTGCCATATTCAAAATCAGCACAATCTCAATTTTAGCATTATAGGTCGTAACGCCTCGAAATAAGGACTGGGTCATTTTAATTTAACGGTTTTCAAATCACGGCACGCACTGCATGCATAATAAACCAAATAACATACCGGTACCAAATTGAGGTACGATCGAATCGTACCTAACGAATTGACGATGATAATTAAAGAGCTGCAGCTTTTTACCCGACAACGGGAAACCATAAAGGAGGGTTATGATTTTTACCGGTATGTAACTATGTATGAATGTGTCTATGTGTGAGAGTGGCTTGTGGCTAAGTAGTAACAGCCTCACGGGTCGATCGACCAGGTTAAGCTACGCTTGCCGCGGTTGGTCCGTGGATGGGTGACCATCTTTATATAACAAGTATGAAGTAATATTAAAATGTATAATTATATGGAATATAATTCCCAGTGGTCATGTGGAGGATGTGGAGGTCAGAAAGCAGTCGCTCCATGTAAAATACTGATATTCATCTGCATCCGGTTAGACTGGAAGCCGACCGCAACATAGTTGGGAAAATACTAGGTAGATTATGATGTATGTTCATCTGTTTTCTCATAACTTCTTAACTTTTTTTTTTTTTTTAGTTGTTATCATAATTTGACAAATATACCTTATTTTGGGGGCTTGTGGCTAAATTACAATAACTGCACGGGTCGAGCGATCAGGTTAAGCTACGCTTGCCGCGGTTGGTCCGTGGATGGGTGACTATCTTTACATACCAAGACCCCTCCGTGCTTCGAAAAGCACGTTAAGTCGTTGGTCCCGGGTGTGATTTATAGATCTTTGACAGTCGTTACGGGTCGTCAGAAGCCGGAAAGTGTGAAAACCAGTCCTACCAAAGGGTATCGTATTACCCAATTACTGGGTTATGGAGGTCAGATAGGCAGTCACTTCATGTATAATACTGGTATTCAGCTGCATCCGGTTAGACTGGAAGCCGACCTCAACACAGTTGGGAAAAGGCTAGGCAGATGATGACCTTATTTTGGAACATTGGAACTTTGGATCCCATTTCTTCCCGTGAGTGTCGTAGAAGGCGACTAAGGGACTTACTAGAGGATAGCAGCGTTCTCTATGCATTGTACCACCATACTGCGATCGCCAACCCGCCTGCCAAGCGTGGCGATTATGGCAAAACCCCCCCTTTTTGGGGGAGGCCTATGTCCAGCAGCGGACGTCTTTCGGCTGAAATCATGATGATGATGATGGACCTTTGGAAGCATCTTAATCATCCACTGACTTTCGGATAAGTATAGTTTATTGTTTCATAGAGCGTTTCTTAGAGCGAGTCGTTTTTTAGAGCGTGTTTTTCAGTAGTCTAGTTTTAGTTTCTAGGGTTCCGTGACCGAAGGGTAACTAACGGAGCCCCATTACTTAGCCTCCGCAGTCCGTCCGTCGGTCTGTCAGCGGATCGCGCATTCGATCGCGGTCGAGCGCATTTGAAAAATAATTCACAGCAGGTGTATATCTGTTGCAATAACAACATTCATTCATTCATTCTCCTGCCCTTATCCCAATTTATTTGTGGTCGGCGCAACATGTCTTTTTCTTCCACAATTCTCTATTAGTCGTCATCTCCGTATTCACACCCTTTCTAACCATATCATCATTCACACAGTCCATCCATCGTTTCTTTGGTCTCCCCCTACTCTTATAGCCAGCGACATTCGTACTCAAAACTTTCCTCACAACATTTTCCTCATTCTTCCGTATCACATGCCCATGCCATGACAACCTTTCTCATGACAACTTTTCAGTTATCGGTGCCACTTTCAGGCTTCCTCTTATGTACTCATTTCTTATTCTATCCAACACCACAGATCCCTCATAACATTCTCATCTCAGCTGCATGCAGTAGCCTTTCATTTATCCCTTTTTTGGCCCAACATTCTGACCCATACAAGACGGCAGGTTGTTATAACTGTTGCAATAACAACAAATAATAAAAACCTTAAAAAAAACAACCGACTTATAAAAAAACACTACAAAGTGAAAAATAACTTTAATTTCGGAAGTCATTGACTTTGGATATGTATTTTAATTTTTTGTCACCGCCTTCCGAAATTAAAAAAAAATGTTATGAACTGGTGTAAACAATAGACAGACATGAGATTTCAGCAATTGCAGTCCATTTGCTATCATTTATTGAGGAGTTCCGTTGCCTATCTCCGAAGTTCTTCATCAGATCTTCACCAAATTGAAATGGGACCATTCCGAGAAACTACTCTTCCAAAAACTACCCAAATCGCTTCAAGTATGCCTATAAAATTTGAAGAGTTCTCTCTATTTCTCCAGGATCCCATTATCAGATCCTGACTTGATGATCATGGGACCACCTGCGAAGTAAACCCTTTCGAACAAAAAAAAAAATCCAAATCGGTCCAGCCATCTTCGAGTAATCGGGGAACATCCAAAAAAAAAAGGTTCCGACGAATTGAGAACCTCCTACTTTTTGAAGTCTTAAGTCGTAATAAAAACAAAGTTAAAATAAAAGGATATCCATACAAGAAACGTGTTATTTAGGCGTTTTTTTTGCCTTGTGGTACGGAACCCTTCGTATGCGAGCCCGACTCGCACTTAGCCGGTTTTTGAACTTACTATTTAGAATGCAACGATATACATAGTTGTGGGATGCACCGCGGCGGAAAAAACAATAAACATGTCGGTTTTATCGTTTTAACAACACGTTGAATAACAATAGACGGATATAGAAGCAGTGTCGTACACACAAATGGGTATATTATCGAACATTCTTTAGAATTTGGAGACAAGCTACTGAATATTTAAAACATTATCTAAGGTTGTGTAACGCCTTCATAATAAATTACCTGTACTTACACTTGCCCACATAACGTATCTGCTGATAAGATATCAGTCTACCTAGCCTTCTCCCAACTATATTGAGGTCGGCTCCTAGTCTAACCGGATGCAGCTGGAGGCCAGTTTTTTATATGGAGCAACTGCTTATCTGATCTCCACCACCCAGTAACTGGTTAACACGATACTCCTTGGCAAGACTGGTTGTCAACACTTTCGAGCTCCTGAATACCTGTAACGACTGTCAAAGATCTAGAATGACGTGTGATGATGTTTAACGTGCTTGCCGAGGCACTGAAGGGTATATTATGCATGGTCACCCATCCACGGACCAACCTCGGCAAACGTTGCTTAACTTTGAAAATCAACCCGTGCCGCTGTTAATAAGCCACAATCCGCTGATAAGAGTCACTCATTATTCTTACGTGTTAGTGTAAATAGTTACATTAATTCTAGTTATTTTAAACACGGTGTTGCAAAAGTTTACTTAAATTAGATAGCGAGGGACCAGCTGGCATCTGCAAATGTGGTCGGGAAAGCAATCTCTGGAACGTACGCGACCACATCCTTACAAACAGAGCTAAGCAATAAAACTTAATGTACAGTCGACCTCGTAATTGCTTTTCCACCGTTGGGTTGAATGGCACTTGCATTTCAAAAAACGAAAAGGACTATTTGTGATTTCTTTTTTTTTGTTCTACGTCCTAAAGCTTTTTAAATGTTTGCGAATTCTAATTTGGAACAATGAGCCGACAAAAAAGATGGCCAGGATGTCAGTAGGCTTCAAATTTGTATCAAAACTTTTTCAATGACCTTAACACTATTTTTATAGCAGTGGCTTTATAGCAAACATGGTAATATATGGCAGCTCGATTTAATAGTCCGATAGTGTAGCCAACATTAGTTGTTAGACTCACATAAAATCCTAATAATATAAGTTTGAAGTTTAAAAAAAACCAAGACCTCTGAGTTTATTTCGGCATTTCTTCTCAAGGATCAGTCAGCTAGGAAATGCCGGCGCCATCTTGTTTAAAAATATTGACCAACAAAATATTGACGTGTAAAAGTGTCTTAGAAGATCTACGTACTTTTATAAATATTTCATTTCGTGAAGTTTCAATTTACTGGGAGTTTCAGCCAAAATTTGTAAAGCAATTACGAGCTCGACTATACCTAACAGTAACTGTAATGTTTAGTAGTCTGTATTTTCTTATATCTCGTTGCGAATTGGCGATATAGAAAGGTAAAGCCTGGTTGCGTCAGCTCGGCGAGACAATGGTCTTCGCAATAGAAAGTAATGTTTAGTTTGATGTCAGCAACTACTTTTACAGCATCATTAAAAAATAGCAATTGACCTATGGATTTTTTGCAAATTGCGCAATAACTACTGCCAGTCATAGGCACTTTTACAAGTCAAGTCGATGTGTAGCGAGCGTCAAACTTTTGTGATTCCAACAAAGAGAGATAAAGTGATTAAAGTTTTCTAAGACTGCGGTGGGCGACACATACCGTCAATGATGTCACTCAAGCAGTGGTGGCCCTGGGCACGCCACGATTGCGGCGGTAAGTCCCCTCTTTGAGGAGTGGCTTGAGAGGCGGCATGGCGTCCTCACCTTCAGCCTGACATAGGTCCTCACCGGACATGTCTATTTCGGGAGGTTCCTGTTTTGGATAGGGCGGGAGGAAACGCCCGGGTGTCTCCATTGCGAAGATCGCCCTGAGGACACGGTGGAGCATACGGTGGAGGTCTGCCCGGCTTGGGCGGAGCACCGCCGTGTCCTCGTGGAGGCGATCGGCGGCGGCGATCTCTCGCGCCCGACCCTGGTCCAGGCCATGGTACGGAGCGAGAGTGCATGGCTAGCAGTTGCCTCCTTCAGCGAAGCAGTTATGCTCGCAAAGGGGGGGGCGGCGCACGTGAGGGAGATGCAGTACATGCGCCCTCACAGCCGTGACCTTCGCAGGAGACGCCCTGGGCGTCGGGAATCCCAGGCTGATTCCCGGCCACCGTAGGCGCGGGCTAGCGGACGGCGAGTAATGGGTAGCTCGCTGTCCGGTAAGGATCAAGCCCGGGTCGACAGCGCGTTGTGTTCCACGCGCGCCTCAAAGAGATGTCAGCAGCAACTGATGGGGCCCGTAAGGGCCGATGCCTGCGGGTTGTTCGAAAGAGATACCGCAGCCCCTGGCACACAGGCAACTGAGGGAACACGGGTGGGTTTTAGTCAGTAAAAGTCTGACACGCCCTCCCGCTCCACCCAGAGCGGGAGAAGTTATTTGATGATTTCCCACCCAAAAAAAAAAGCAGTGGTGGCCCAGTGATAAGGCTCCCGCAAACGGGCGGATGTGACTCTCGTAGAACAATTTCTTTGAAAACTTCATGGAAATTGTTCTACAAGTATCGCGTCGCGCCTGTCGGCAGAAACGTAAACGAATTGTAGCCGTTGTAGATCATAAATTCGAATCCAGACAGGGGCATTACTTTACCTAAATTATTTTACCGCCACTGCTCTCAATACGGTGAAGGAAAACATGGTAAGGAAAGCGGCATGTCCAAGAACCAATCTCCATCCATAATCGCCACGCTTGGCGCGGGTCAGCGATCGCAGTATGGTGGTAAATGCGTAAATAACGTTGCTGCCCATTCTCAGTAAGTCGCTGAGTCGCCTTTTACGGTACCCACGGGAAGAAATGAGATGGTGCTTGTCTTTACGCGTACAAATTCCTAACACATACAGAATTCCAAAATGAGTATGTAAAGATCGTAGTAAGAGGCGTCTAGTAGTTTCTGCCTACCCCCATATGCAGAAGACGTGAGGTTACGTATTGCTGTAAAAAAAAACTGTTTGCTAAACGCTAACTAAAAAAGAAGGTCCCTATAAGGAACACAAGCTAGGGTGAATGCGCTAGTTATCATACTACACCATCAACCGAAGCAAGTGGGTCAGTGAGGTGTTGGTAAAGGGCCAGCAACCTGCCATTAACATAATGCAATTGCGCTTTTCGCTATTATCTGTACGGAAAAGCGTGAGCAACAAACACGTAATCGTAAATTTCTGTGCTGAAATGTTAATAGCACATACCAAATTTCATGTTAATTTAGGCTATTAATGCACGTAACTTTAAATCCTTATAAGTTATGCAAAACTTTTTTTTATTAAGGCAAAATTTGAATTTTCTTAGTAAAATGCTGTTTTCTTAAAGACAGGTAAACGTTTTTTCGCGTTCTATATAGTTATGTACCATAAATTAGATTGCAAGGTTTTTCCAGTTCAAGGCTTCTGCGAAATCCTTAATCCGATTCTGCTAACGATTTCATAACAGTCGCTCCTTATAAAGCAAAACCGTCATAACATACAAAAACTGGAGCAATAATAGATAATTTAGCCATGTAGACCAGTCAAACTTGTGATGTTAAATCGATACACATGTTCCAATTGACATCCACCTCCCACGTCTGAACAAACTAATAAAATATTTAAAATAACTGACTGGACGCAAGTAGGTGTCGCGACCTTACTAGATCCCGCCGTCGATCGCCATGTAAATAAATAAACACATTATAATTGTAAACGTATTGTGAGAAATAATTACGATTTGTACACGCTTTATATTAGCTTCACTTGTATGTTTGTTTGGACGCTATTTTGACCCACTTCAAACGGTCAGATTTCAATGAAACTTTGTAGACTTATCGAGGACCAATGACAATAAAAAAATAAAAAATAAAAAACTTAAAAATCACGCTTTTCAAGCAAGCAGAACAGCGGGTCTAAAAAGGCCACATTACGCAATTCCTCTAAAAGTGATTCATTTCCAGAATTCCCCTATGATTCTGCTATTTGACATTTTACTTTAATAAAGCAATTCATAATTTGGTGACCATTTTACGAATTTCCATACAAAACTGTCAAATAGATGAATTGCGTGCTGTCAACGCAGATAATATTATGAATTGTCAGTTTGTGACAATTTCACGATTTTAAATATGATTCATAATATGATCATATTATGATTCTGCCAAAGTGGCCTTTTTAGACCCCCTGAAAGGGTGCTTGATATTAATTGATTATAAAAATACCTCAAAAAGCACCCCACGCTTTTTAATAGAATTAAATTATTTTCTAATTTTTTAGTTTGGTTTTTAAAGCGTGTTTTTTAGTTTTTTTAAACTATTATTTTTATATCCTTAGCCTTGGATGATATGGCTAGAGAGGGAGTGACTACCGCGATGGCGACAACTGGAGAAGTATGGAAGTAAAAGACATGTTGCGCCGACTCCAAATAAATTGGGATAGGAGCGAGAGTTATAATGATGAAGATGACATCCTTAGCCTTGGCAACACGACGTCACTTGCTCGAGTTGTCGATCATACCTGTACAAATCGACAGGATACGAAAACAGACCTCGATTTTTTTTCCGCATACTTCAAATTCCAAAAGAACCCTAAGCTCTCCTACAGATATACACCGTGACATTTTAGTCGTCTTACAACGGCAGCCCACTTCGTGTATCCAAGGACTACTAATCATTTATTTAAAAAAAATGTCATTTTTTAACATATGCATAATTTAAAAAAAAAAGAAAATATCATTCACTAAGACGCATGACGTAGTTTGAAACACACTGTTATGGCGATGGAATTAATGATGGAATGTAAGGATAGGTAGGTAGTTAACTTCTACCGTTTTATACGTAAACATTATTAACAGGGAGGGGGTTTCATAATTCTAAAGCATTCATTATTTTTCTTTGTATCTATTATCTTAATTAATTGTTACAATGTTTTATTCGCACCTAGAAGTATTTTATGACGGATATATTGAGTGGACCACCTTTGTACGACGACTAAAATGTCACGGTGTATAATCAGCCTATAATGATGCCACTGCTGTGACACAGATACAAGCTTCCTCTCTATGGACCGGCCGTAAACCACCACGCAGGCCCAGTGCTGGTTGGTAGTCACATGTTTACGAATTTTTGATTCTTGGACATGCCGGTTCCCTCACGATGGTTTCCTTGACCGTTTTGAGAGTATAGGTGATGAAATATCTTAGGTACATAAAGTAAAGAGCCTATCAGGGTTCGAACCTACGACCTACAGCTCATAAGTCGCGGCCGTTTCCACTATGCCACCACTGCTCTCAGATGCTAAGTTATATATCGGCGAAAATTTAATAAAATTGGTTAGTAAATGGTTGAAAATAATCACAGTTCAAGAAAAGAGATTAAAATCAAAATCAAAAGTCATTTATTCAAATTAGGCTGAGAATCAGCACTTTTCGAATGTCAAAATTACATAAAACAGTCCCCCAAAACGCCCGCCCTTCACCACTTCCTAGTGCTTTAGCTGTGAAGAAAAGTGGCGCAACAAACTCCCCAGCAGCACAGCTGTCTGTTTAGTTAGATAGACTTGATTCTATACATAGGTAGGCAAAGTAATCAACTTTACGAGAGACAGAACTTAAAAATTTGTCATTGTCAGATCATCAACAATACCGGACAAAACATTATAAGAAAGAAGCGAGTGAACTCAAAGATTAAGTTCGGCGGCACCCAAAAATCTAGTACTTAGTTTCCCCGAGTTTGAGGTTAAAGATCACAATTAGTTATAATTAGAAGAGATTTGTCTGACGCCAACGAGATAAACAACAACCGGCTTGAAGTCAAGTAACTCTCGTTACCGAGAAATGACAAGTAGCTAATGCGGCCTTTGAAATATTGTGACACTGGTAACCATGGTTAGAGCATAAATGTTAACAGATATGTCGAAGGACGACCTCAAAGTTAACAAGGCGATTCCAATAATTAGAATAAACATATAGACATATTGGACTAGTGCTATTAATTTATTGTTCATTTATGTTAGGGTGTTCTGTTTGTTACAGACACAATTGAAACACAGCAAGGCTTGTCCCATCAATTACCAGCGGCTTCGCCCGCGTTTACCAATTTACACGAAACAAATTATACACCTAAACATTCCTCATGAATCACTCTGTGTATTGGTGAAAACCTCATGAAAATCCCTTCAGTAGTTTTGAGTTTACGGCGAACAGACAGACAGAGACGCGGCGGGGGGCTTGGTTTTATAATATTATGTAAGTAGTGATGTAGTGAATGGGGTAGCCCGGGAAAGCGCCAGGGTAATCATGTATGCCCCAGGTGTATGTTGAACAAAATATAATTCGCGACCGTAACACGTATGACCCTGCCCAGTAAATTACAAAAAAACGTAAGGAAATTTCAATTTGCCGGGTTAACTTATCGCATCCAGGATTGTGTAGATAGACCATGGCCTATGTTTGGCATATGCCAAACATTGGCTAGCTCAACGAAAGATGTGCACTTTTCACATAGAACAAACACTGTTTACTAAAGTGAAATTAGGAGTGTAAACTTGGCAATGAAATATGACGCCTTTCGTTGCTTTCCAAAGTAGAAGCTGATTTTAATTTGATTTTGACATCGGGGCAAAATGGACAGAATAAATGGAAGGTTCAAAGGCATAAACAAACTATTTCTCGGATGACTTATGTGAATCGGTTGATGGCTGGAATGTTTACCTACTTTGTTGATTGATAGTCTGGTCGACCTGGACGTGGAATGACGGCGATGTAGGGCTAAATACGCTCACCACAGGATCGTCTCTAAAAAAATGTACTGCGTGATGGTAATTTAAAGAATCTTGGCATTGAAAGACGTCTTTCATGACTTTCTCATTGGAAGGTAACAGCTCATTTTTAATCCCATTTTGGCAAAGGGACAACGAAAAATAAACCACATAAATGCAAAGTTCAAAACGAATAACATTGAACGTAAATTATTTGTCGGATGATAAATGTTAATCGGTTGATGGCTGGAATGTTTACCTACTTTGTTGATTGATAGTCTGGTCGACCTAGACGAGGAATGACGGCGATGTAAGGCTTAATACGCTAATCAAAGGCTCGTGTCTCTGTGATATGCGTTGCAGGCGATGATCTTAACTAATCTTAAGGATCGTGTGCTAAATTCTGCAATATGTTCAGCAAATTTAAGTAATGGTGAAACTATGTGAGAAATGTTTACACTAGGGAAGACTAACGAAATAATGGACGGATTGTTTTAAGGATGATGTGGCTAGAAAGGAGTTGAATGTTGAGATAAAGGGCGATAGAGATGTATTGAGAAAGCATGCCCCGACCCCAAATAAATTGAGACTATAGAGGTATGAGGAATAGGGTGTAAAGTTCACTGATAACTCTATAGTAAAGGGAGGATCCTCCAACCAGACGGGTGTTGTGTCTGGTGGGCAACTGCCCGACGGTTGATGTCGGGATGTTTGTAAATATGCAAATCAAGCGGTAAACTCTGCTTGCGCGATGTAGCTGATGTAGTTGCGTTGTGACGTCAAATCTTGAGTAGTTCGCGTATAGCATTGTCGGTGGCACCACTTCACTTTTTGTGTTTTTCCATATTTGTTTATTTTTAAGTTTCGTATGTAGATGTCCGCCACAAGACCATTGCATTGCCTCTAATTGAACAAGTTTAGTTAATACGTTTTCATCATAAATTGTCATCCGTCAGATTTGTTTTTCTATGCTATACTTTAAAGCACTTAATCTATGGTCAGGTTTTCACTTTAAGCCGTAATTATCGTTCGACACTCAATACGAGGTATCTTAAATTATTTTGAAAATGTGGAACTGATAAGATACTTCTAGATGGATGGCCAGACACCATAAAAGGCGGCCGTCAGTTCTGGCAAGGGCTCAATCTTTCAATGCTCAATACTTTCCAAGTCCCAGTCTAGGCTGTATATTTGTTCAATCTTTGTCCAAGTCTAGTCTATCTTTGTCTCCTGTCATTGCAGGAGGATGACAATGGTTACAGCTGTCGAAGGAATAGTTCTTTTAAACCTCCTTTTCTGATCACGTTCTTTGAGTTTTCCAAGTGTAAGAAAATGTAAATTCTTTGCATAATATAACGATTCATGGAGTCCAATTGGTCCGAATCGGAAGTAGTCACCGGAACGTCTAGTTACCGGTTTACAAATTAGGGTGTTGATTGCGATCTGTGTTGAAGTGTTTTTTTTTAGGTTTGGGGCATGTTACTAATGATGGGTTTTTGTTGTTACTAGAGAAGTACAAACAAGGGAGCGTTAACGTTTTCTAAAGAATAACGATGGATTTATAATTTGCTGGAGTAAAATTACAGCTGCGATCGACCTTTTTTTTCGTCAACATGACAGTTAAGCGATAGTAACAGTTGTCATTTAGGTATATACAGGGTCAAAATAAATTAGCTGGCAATATCCTACTTCTTTTGTTCGATTCGTTTTTGATACCGATACCCAACACGTGGAGAAAGCAGTGCCAGCTAATTTAATCTGATCTTGTATTGTATAATAATCAGCCTAAAATATTGCCACTGCTGGGACACAGTCCTCCTCTCGGTGAGAGAGAGCCGTAATACTCCACGCGGGCTCAGTGCGGGTTGGTAGATGTCACAAATGTCTTCGGATTGTTGCCTCTAGGACATGCTGGTTTCCTCACGATGTTTTCCTTCACCGTTTTGAGAGCAGTGGTGATAAAATTATTTACACAATGTAAAGCGGGTTCGAAACCACGTAAGTCGTGGCCGTTACCACTGGGCCTCCACCGCTGTCATCATTTAGGTCCAGCAAATAAAAAATCTGGGTTTAGATCACCAGATATAGAGTTTGCAGAAGCTTCACGCGTCTGGCCAAAGAAAGCTAGCTGAATTGGTCGAGATACTTAGCTTGAATGTCCAGAACCTATCATGTCCTTCTACTAACCTCATTATCATCATCATTTCAGCCGGAAGACGTCCACTGCTGGGCATAGGCCTCCCCCAAAAGGGGTTTTGCCATAATCGCCACGCTTGGCAGGCGGGTTGGCGATCGCAGTATGGTGGTAAAATGCATAGAGCAAGCTGCTGCCCATTCTCTAGTAAATCCCTTAGTCGCCTTCTACGATACCCATGGGAAGAAATGGGATGGTGCTGTTCTTTTACGTGCGGCACCACACGAACTACTAACCTATTGTCCACTATTAAAGTCACTTTTCTAAAGTTTTCTAGGACTAGATCCAGTTGTGTATACGATAACCCGATTCGGTATCAACAATGAGTCACAGAAGGTAATTGTAACGCGTGTAATTAATATTTGCTCGGCCAAGCATTACATACTTACTTCTTTTATTTTATCTGAGTGCGTATTGCGGTCAACGAATGCATCTAAGTACATATAGTTATCTTAAGTAACAGATGTGTTTTCGTGGATAAAAATCTGTTCAAATGGCTTCTGAGTTTGGTAACAGCTGGATCTGTTTTCATATTACGTTGCCGTGCAGTTAAAAACTCGTCATCATCATCATTTCAGCCGGAAGACATCCACTGCTGGACATAGGCCTCCCCTAAGCTCCGCAACTTAGACCGGCGCTGTGCCTGCGGCGTTCACAAGCTCATCGGTCCACCTTGTGGGAGGCCTTCCAACTCTACGTCTTCCGGTACGCGGTCGTCACGCCAGAATCTTTCGAAAAACTCGTGAGTTAAAATTAATGTCTTCTTTTGGTTTCATTATTTGGGTAGAAAATCCCGTCACTATGCATATTTACACGGGTGCAACTCTAAGATATTCTAATGCCATCTCCTGATGATAATGAGAACCTTGGGATACGGCCATCTTCCCCTGTTCCCCTGTAAAATAACGTTAGTAGCAAACGCGAGGTTTTCAATACACGGCAACGTTAAGTAGGTTATAGGTACAATGTTTGGAGGCAGTTTTCGGTAAAGGTTGAAACCCTTAAAATAAATCTGACACCCTTGACCTATTTTCCCTGGTATTAATAATTCAAAATTGTATACGACCTAGTACACAACTCATTCTAATTAAAATAAAACAGTAGGTTATATTTTTAGGTTCTAAAGGTATGTTAAAAGAAGTAATAAACAAGCTGCTAGGCCCAAACAATATGAAGAATTCAAATCGAATAAATTCGTTTACTAAGTTTGTATGTTCAGATGTTTGTTACTCAATCTCACGAATACGGCTGAACGGATTTGGAACGAAGATAGTTCATATACTGGATTCACAAATAGTAACGTAGTAACTTCCCGTGAGATAATTTAAGACCTCCACGCGGGCGAAGCCGCTGGCAAAATCTTTATTGGCATAACCTGGGTTACAAAAAAATGTGATACCATGACTCGAGCTAGGTTACCTGTATGTCAAGAAGCTGTGGCTTCATCCAGTGAGGTTACAATTTGAATGAAGTCAAATACTCCTAAAATGCAGCTACCAAATTACAGTCAACACCCAAAGACGAAATAAAAAACACTCCGGATATGGATGATCTAATCCCTTCATCGCGTAGGCGAAAACAGCCAATCGAAACGTTCTTAGCAAAAAAAATGTCTTAGAATGTTAGACTTTATCTCTTACGGAAGCGCAGGTCCAGTTCATTGAAGTAATTAAGTACCTCCGATACGTAGCGCCAATACCAGAACACCGTCCGGTAAAAAATTAATTGATTTGGTAAAAAGTAACTGGACAGACTTGGCGGGCCCGGTAATAGTGTACCGTAGTACGGCAGGGTACCGTTATGTTCCGTATAGAGATACTTGTATGTACTCGTACTATAAATTGTAATGGTAGGTCTACACGATGGCCCATGTTGAGGTTACTAGTGACGATTTGACAGACGACTTTTGTAGAATCAGTGGGTGTTTCAATTTGGCTACTTAAATAGGGAAATTAAAATAATTCAGCCTTTTTTACCTTTCTTCCCTAATCTAACAGCTGGTCGCAATACGTAAGGTAGGGTATCTGCCCCGACCAAACGGGTTAGGTTAAGGCACTGGTAACTTTAAATATTAATAACATTATGACCGATAATAGTTCTTATTGCAATCTGTTACCGATTAATATCTGTTGTAACAAATTCGAATAACAAATGAGCAAACGTATGTCGTAAACATGCAAATAAAATCGTGTAAATTTAGATATTAACTATTTAAAATAAATAATCTATCACTGGATGCAGTTTGGCATTTGGAATTTTATGGTATATTTTTAATTATGTTTATAACTGTTATTGAAGGGATACACCGATTTTAAAGATAATTAAGAGGTGACTTTGATGATTTTTTTAAATGCATTAAAGTACGTTTAATTATGTTTTGAGTTCCATCACTGTACGCAAAAAAGACTTGAATATATTATATATTTTTTACTTTCAAAATTATTTACGGTTAAAGAGATACACCAGCTTTAAAAACCACCTTTTTGAGCGTTTTCCAGAAATCTCCGCCTTAAGTTAGAGCTGTGCCCACCAGGCGCGAATTCGTCGCAGTAGCTAAGCTAGGGATCACCCCAATCAAATGGGTGAGGTTAGGTTAGAACTGTGGCTATTTAGTATTTTTTTATTTTAATTAAATACATTTATTATGCAGATTTAATACTGATAATGGCGTTCGAAAACCCTGCAATATGTATGAATGCAGCCGATTGCCGTGATTGCTTTAAGAAAAAACATCTCAGTGAAAAGAATGAGCTGTTAAAATCATTCAGATTTGTACCACCTAATAAAGATCTACACTCAAACACATATATAAAGAAGCGAGAATCAGGTCAGCCCACTATAAGCGACTTGAAAAACAATAGATACAAGATAAAGACTATTACAGTAACAGGCTGTAAGACGAGAACAATTTAATGACTATAAACTGATTATGTCTGACCGCCTGTCACACGGTTGCGTAACCCATCGTCCTAGGTGCGCGTCAGACGAGAATATTTGTCACTGTTTGGTCTGTGCCAAATGTATCTGATGAAAATGTCGATGTCAATTTGTAGTGCCACTTCGAAATTGACTGCTTTTATAATAGGTACTTAAAACTCGAAAATCTAAAGCTCTATTTTTGTTCATGATAAAATTGATTACAATATAATAAGGATATTCAAACAATGATTGTTGGAAATAGTGAGATACAAAGTTAAAACCTTCTAACTGCAAATGAATGAGTTACTACTCTGGCGAAAAAAATTACCCTAAACAGGGTTTTTTACACTTCCGTGACATACGTATGGTACAGACTATAGCCGATTCGGTTATAGGTCTAGATTACTTGAACTTTTGTACGCAGTGCGACACAGTGCGAAATCTGTTTGACTTGTTTTTGACATTTGCCCGTTACGTAATGTTACGAAAGGTCCGCATTTGTCTGGCTCTCATCTTTTCGTCTGGCTTGTGTATTGACAAACACAACGTGATAGTATTTTTTTCGTGAAGTTGTTTGCAAGCTACTAAAAGGTTTATGAAAATTTGTAAGATTGGTCGTTTGCTTTTGTAGGTCCATTATCTCAATATTTCCTGCTGTCTTGTATGGGTTAGAATGTTGGGCCACCAAAGAGATGAATGAAAGGCAACTGCATGTAGGGCCTGATTTCACTATGACTACTTAACGATTCCTTACTCGTAACCACGTCAATCACACACGAATTCTGCTGATATCGTATTAATAATATCGACAAATTGTCTTGGAACATACAGAATATGACATTTCGATTCCTTACCGTTACATTGGTTTCTAAAATAAACGATATTGACGTAGTTTGAACGTAGTAAGATTCCGCGGGAATCATCATAACGATACAGAATTGGGGCCCAGCTGAGATGAGAATGTGAAGAGGGATGTGTGTTGTTGCACGAATGTCTAGAATAATAAATTAGTACATTAGAGGAAGCCTGAATGTGGCACCGAGAACTGAAAAGTTGTGTGGAAATCGGTTGTCATGATGGTATGTATGGGCATGTCGTGATACGGAGGAATACGGAAAATGTTGTGAGGTAAGTTTTGAGTACGAATTTTGATGGCTATACGAGTAGGTGGAGACCAAAGAAACGATGGATAGACTATGGTTAGAAAGGGTGTGACTACGGAGATGACGACTAATAGTGGTGTGGAAGAAAAATACATGTTGCATCGACCCCAAATAAATTGGGGATAAGGGCAGGAGAATGATGATGATCCAAATATTCTTATTGTAAATAAAGATGAGTAAAGACTAAAAAACTTTTTCCAAAAAAAAAAACAACCAACTTCCAGAAAAACACTACAAAGTAAAAAATAACTTTAATTTCGGAAGTCGGTGTCTTTGGAAATGTATATTAATTTTTTTCCGGAAATCAGTTGTTTTTTTTTAAGTTATTATTTTTCACTTTTTAGCTATAGTACCTACCCCACACCAATTCGAAATTTCGTTGTCTGTCTCCGAAACGCATCATCAGATCTATAGGTATGATATTTAAATGGACCATTCGGAATACACCTCTTTCGAACAAAAAAAGAATTTTGCAAATCCGGAGTTGTGCCCGAAAATACATAAAAATAATAATAATATAAACATGTCGAATTGATAACCTCCTTATTTTTGAAGTCGGTTAAAATATCTAGAATTCTTTTGATTTACTTACACATTTTTCTAGCTTAGTAACTTTGGTGCTTAGCACGTTCAGTCCATAATATTAATAACCCACTGTATTAGAAACTCAAACTTTTCAATCATAAATATGTACTTCTAATTGACCTGGATTTAGCTTACACTTTAACCTAATTTCGATAACCTTGAAATATGTAATTCAGAAGCCTGAACAAATCGGAATTTCAAATCTTTACAGGTTCGGGTACAGCAATAATCGCGAAGAAAAATTACATAATATAGTATTTCTTAGTGATTTACCGAGTTGACTGTGCACAGAAGTAAGTACTGTTTATATAGCTTTCTCATGATAATTTAACTTCACATTGTGTTAACATATTTCTAGCGAAAACTACAAGTAATATTTGCCGTTGAAAACATTAAGATAATAGTCAGTAATTAAATGAAATGGTAGGTACATTATTATTTTAACTGATTATTTGTTTTTAAACTGATTTATGGAGATTTTGAACTTCGAAATCTCCATAATTGTCAGAATTGACAAATGGGATCGTTTTTATTCTGACATGGACCCCGATTTGTATAGAAAAATAATGACGAAGAGCTGTTATGTTCCTAGGGGAAGTAAAATCGATGTGTTTTGCCAAGAAGCAGTTTTCCACCCTTATGCTGCCAACCCTCGCCCTTTCAACAGTTTAATTGCTTGATATCAATGGCTCATAGGTCAGAACAAAATTCTGTTGAAAACATCACGAATTTATTAACATTTGGCTCACGTATCCGATTGATTTAAATTAAAAATGAATAGTTGAATGCCCATCATTAAATACGTTTCAAGTTCGATAAAAGCTTACACTAATATATCTCTGAAAAATCTGCCGAAGAGATCCGCGGAATTCTGAAATTCTGAACATACGAATGTTTATAGGTTAGCCTGGAAAGCTTTTCTCTTTTTCCCACTGAAAATCTCTTTTCATCCTTTGCTGTGTGCATCATCTTTCATATTTCTAAGACACCATGAAAATACATGACCGGTTGTCTGGTTGTAATCTACACAAGATTATTACAGCAATGCAATCAAAAGCGTAGGATGTTATAAAACGACTCACGACTCATAAAGACACGCTCCGGTGTGATATACATCTTGAATGAAGCCGAGGATAGGTCGTGGCTTGTCCTCAGAGGCGTTTGTCTCAGATTTGACATGGAACGGTTCAAGGAGCTACTAGCCGACTAGTTTAGCAACGTTTTTCTTGTCAGTTACATCATGCAGTGGGGATTAGAGGTTGACGGTAATTTTGACAGCAAACGGTAAGGTAAATATGGTTGGAATTGTATCAACACTCAAACTTTTACACACATACATTCAGTTTCATTCGATTCCCTGAATTAACTTTTTTGAAGTACGAACCAAGTAGGCAAATTATTAATAAAACACATCCTGCTGTTGCCATTCGAGGATTATAAAAAATGCAATCAAAAGCGTAGGTGAGTGCCCAAGGATACTCTCCGGTCTGATAGACATCTCGAATCAAGCCGAGGCTAAGTCGTGGCTTGTCCTCAAATGCGATTCTCTCAGATTTGACATGGAGCAGTTCAAGGAGCCGGCTAGTTTAGCAACGTTTCTATTGTCAGTTGCCTCATGTGTGGCGAGGATTAGAGGTTGACGGTAATTTTGACAGCAGATGGTAAGGTAAATATGGTTACTGTTTCAACATGAAGTTTTGATACGTGGAACTTGCATTCGCTATACAATAAAGGTCGGTGACAGAATATAATATGCTTATCTGTGTTCATTTTTCCGAGCCAAGTATGGTCTTTAATAGAGGATCAAAAGTTCATCGACTATCAATTAGTATAACACTAACCTTTCACCTTTAACGTATTTTTCACGGATAGCGCTGTTTGACAGACCACCCATTAATTTCACATGGTTCTAATTTTGGACCAGTGACCCAGTGGTCTTTTCAAATTTTAATTCAGACGTACTAATCTGGATAACAAGAAAATAAATCTGACACTAACAATCAACACAGCAGGAGTCCTGTTGAACATTAAATTAATTGATAAATCTTACCAAGTCCAACAATGCTATCACAAAAAGTATGACAGTATTCATAGTCTCATCAATCACATCTATATGGATGAGATCCGGTAGAGTACAAAAAGTATTAAAGTACCTACCTAAGTATCTCTTTACGTTGTACATTGATGTCGAGTAACTCCTATGATTACAGTGCTCCGTCAATATTGCAGTTGCGGACATTACGTATATCTGTATTTGTTTTGATTTCATGTACGCCATTAATTCGTTTTTGATCGCTACTTGTGGGTTCTTGAGTTTTGGTTTCGTAACTTCTTATATTTGTTCCTTCCTTTCTATTTGAGCAATATGACTCTTTATTGAACAAGTGCCTGTGTTTAGCATTGAAGAAAGCTTCATTTAGCTTTCTAATAATGAAGCTCTATAAATATCTAGTCTCTGTTAGTCACCTGAGTGTTACCAAAAATAAATTCTCTCTCAAAATAATACCTAGTCCAACGAACTTGACGGTCATCTCCCAGATTTAGCCAAATAACGCTAGTAACAGGATTTGAGTCTTTAATGTGTGATTGTGTGAAGTAAATGATGACGACGATATTTTTAAAGCTAGCTGAGGCCATGATGTCATGGACGTAGCTCCATGTCATGTAATAGCCGTAAACATTACACACACTTTAAATATATCACGAATTTAACTTCACGCTATGCATAGACCGAGAGCATATTTATCAAAAGATTTGGGTTACGAGAATATTTGATATTTCATCATATTTCGCTGTCATGTCGCCGTCACCCCTAATTTTCTCTAATGCAAAGAAGCCCAAAATAAAGCAACATGATTCACATAAACAGAACCTAAAGTTGGAAATGAATGAGTAGGGAATTGAACTTTTTATACTCGTTAGTGTAAGGTCATAAATTAAGTTGCGTCGTCGCAGCGCAGTTTCGTTCATATCTTTCTGCGTCACGCAATACTGGTATAAAAGAGGCCTGCGTGCAAGCCTTCGACAATCAGACAGTTTACGGAAAAATGCGTTAAAAATAATACATTGAGGTGCATTTTTACCCGACTGCGCCAGAAGGAGGGTTATGTTTTCCGAGTGTATGTATGTATGTGGATTTCTTTGCCGAACCGGCTTGATGGAATGTATTTTGAGAGGTGTTGTTAGATTCGCCTCAATTGTGAGTGTCACTGCGTAGTGGGTATATTAAAATTATAAAAATTAAAATTGGGCGATTTTTGGCCTCATAATATAATTTTTTTCTCAAATCCCATCATTTTATTAACGTCAAAAATAATTATGCGTATTAACTAAAAAGTGTAAATTAAAAAATATATTTAATAAAAAAACTATGTAATGCTTTTTTTAACAGGCGCTACGGACTCCAGCTGCCCTGTCCAGTTCTCCAAGATGACAATCGTCTGTGATGCAGCCTCCTTTGTTGACGTTTCAAAATCAAAAGTCATTTATTCAAACTAGGCTGAGAGTCAGCTCTTTTTGAACGTCAAAATTACATAAGACAGTCCCTCCAAAACGCCCGCCCTTCACCACTTTCTAGTGCTTTAGCTGGGAAGAAGAAGTGGCGCAACAAACTCCCCGGCAGTACAGCTGTCTGTTAAGTTAGAAGAACTTGATTCTAATAGTAGGTAACATTACGAAACACAAAAAAAAATTAAATTTGCCATATTTCAGCTAGCACACGCCAATATACCAACAAAACATTGAAAACATAGTACTCAAATAGAAATAAACTGAATTATACAGCAAATAAAATAAACAATAAAATGAACTAACATAATTATATAACCTGTCAGAAGGCAAGCTAATACTGGTGAAAGATCACAAACATTGTCTTGAGTTAATCACAGCGACCAACAATTATTATCGTTTAAGTAGTCGTTGATAGAATAATATGTTGCCTTTGAACAGAGGGTGGTTTTTGCTTTAGCTTTAAACGCATTAAAATGCAAATCTAGCAAAGAAGAGGGAAGCTTGTTATAAAAGTTATACCAAGACCAACAAAAGAGTTATGAACCTTATGAAGTCAGTGAAAGCGAACACGTAGTTTGTCCTTATTTCTAGTATTAATATTATGAATATCACTGTTTTTAGTATCCAAGTGTATATTTTGCCTAATATGTTTATTATAATGAGGCGCTTCCATTATTTGTATGACACCTTTTGTGCTCTGATCATTTGTATTGCAGAACGTTAAGTCGTAAACGACCTTTGTGAAGATGAACTGAAGATACATATAAAATATACTACGACGTGCTAAGACCATCATGAGCCCGATTTAGACAGGCATGATGTGTGGAGTGATTTATTGGAACATCTTAATTTTTATGAAAGCCGGTATTTTTGTTTACGAAGTTATTACCGGTAGTTAATCATAACCAATTTAGATGTTTATTGATGCTTCAAAGCGTTTTGATTTAGGTGCCTATTTAATAGAGGAAAGATATTTAGATCTTCGTAAGCCTATCGTGTTATACTGATATTCAGGTCCAGTTGAAAACCAGCATCAGACACAAGTTGTCTGGCATTTTTGCTGAACTGGGCCTTTTTAGCGCAGCCATGAGACACTTTAATGCTAGGTTCTGACATCGCACTTTACACTTTTTGTTGACTTTTATTTCTATTTAAGTTTTATTTTTTACTGTATATTGTGTGCCTTTTTAGTATGTGCTAAATAAATGTATTTTGTTTCTCTCTTCTTTCATTATTATAATTGGCTACTCCCCTAGTTAAAAAGCGCTTGTGACTGGATACCTAATAATGTAAATCCTTGAAACGATTTATTGCAGTATGATTCTTGACATTACAGGTTTTGCAATAGAAATTTTTGCCTATTTAATCCTTTAGACCTAGACATATCTCTGCAAAGGATCTGTCTAGGAATCGAAACATTGTGTGATCCTGCAATCTGCAATGTTGACAGAAGCAAGAAGCATCAGTGTGCCGCCAACTTATTTCACAGAGAATTCTGATTAGATACTTTACCTTATCATTCCATAAATTTCAGTTACGGAAGAATGGACAGGCAATTGTTTGCTTAAAAGTATACTTCTATCGCTAGCTATGTAGTACAAATCTTGTTAAAAAAAAATTGTGTTGCAATAATTTTTCGTTTTGGTATTCACAAAATAACGCTTGAGCACCCACAAGAGTCTCTTGACCATGGCAGATGGACCTGAGATACATGCATGAAGTAATTTATATGTAACTCAGGTAATGTAACACTTTCGAGCAACTTATCGCAATCATTACAGCATAGGAGCTCAGCAACATAAGTTACTACTTGTATGCTCTCGGAGTTATTTAGAAAAAGTCTAGATTTGTTTGCTTTTTTTTTACTTTTTAGTTATGGTACCAACCCCACACCAATTCGCGTACCACTACTTGCTATGTAAACAACGAAGACAGGAAGCAGCAGAATATCATCGAGGTACATAAAGTGGATTGAAAACATATTATCGAGGCTAACGTAAAAACTACCGAAGCAAAGTTAATACAATTTATATAGGACCACCCCCGAAGCATACTCTATCCATATTTTTTTTCGAAATACATCCACAATTGATGGAGATATCGCGGAACAAACATACAAAAATAAAACATACAGACGAATTGAGAATCTCCTCCTTTTTAACGTCGGTAAAAAGTTGCTGATTCGTCGCCCAGACAACTTTATTTGGTAGTTTACCCTGTTGCGACTTTCGAGGATTGTTTTAGTCATATAGAAAGGGTCGAGGGCTGGTACCCTACCCTATAAAGGTATAAAAGGGTGCACTACATCCGGTCGTAGACTGGGGAAAGGGTTTCGGGTCCTAGTGTTTCATTATTAATATTCATATGCGCCCCAATGCCCACTTTACTCTGTAATCAGCAAGGGACGCTAGTTCTTGCTACTTGACTTAAGTTAGGGACGCCTGGGACTCAACTTGCGAATAGTTTAGTACCTTAACTTAATCTGTGCCCTGTACGCTGAAATGTACGTTCCTTTCTTTTCTTCGGTTGGTTTTTCTTGGCAACTAGGACAGAATGGATGCGAAAGCGGATAACCGGGTGTTTTGGCGTAACTTAGGACAGGTTGAAGTCCAGCACTGGGGCAGACACGCCGAGTTAGTGAATAATTAGAGAATTAAACAGAGTTTCAGTATTCGGGGGCATGTCTTTAAAACGAGACAATGCAAGGACATTAGACTACAGTGTCATAATGACCAAACACTAATTATTACGTAATATAATGTCAAAACCAAGTTATGTTTGAATACACAATGTCTTGAAGTAGCAATCCTATTGTGTACGTATACAATGAAACAATCTATGTACTAACACACACTTACATGGATATTAGTTAATACTTCACACTTCAGTAGGTCTTTGGGTCAGATATTTGCATAAATTATTGTATTTTCAGACACGTTTAGTTATTGCATTGATGCGAACAGTGTAACGTTCAATTTTGAGAGCTATTAGCAATATTTACACGATTGAATAATTACAATGAACTAGCGTTTACTAAAATGTTTTCAGCATGATTTATGGTTATGTAAAATTACGTAAGTTATACAAAAAACATTATTTAAATTCACAGTTGATTTAACTTTTGTATGAAGAAAATGTTTCAGTCAACAAGAAAGTTTTATTCAATTTGAAGAATTGACGACTGTCTCTACTCTTTATTATAGAGTCCGAGGGATCGAGAAAAAACTTTCCTAGTCTTGAAATTTGTGGTCGCTGGGCACAGTCCGCCAAATACACTGATAGTTGGATCTGTTTCTGTCAGGAAGCAACGCGTTTACCGTGGTTTCCGTTGTTTACACATCAACCATTTCATCGAAGTAAAGTAACGAAAGTGTAAACTTGGCTACGTCGTACGATTTTAGAATGTTCACATGGCTTTGCTATATCTAGAACCTTCATCTATTAATGCTATATTAGTGCTCGCCCAGTTGTGGGAATTCGGCCATAATTCATTTAATCAGTATTATTTTAATCAGTAATAATAATCAATATTAGCTTTTTGCACTCCGTCTGCCCATAGCCCCTAACTGTGCCTAATTCCATAGTCCTCCGTCCGCGTAATTGTCGTAAAAAGGGGTACAAAGTTTTTGCTTCACGTATTAATAGTAAGTATATAGATAGATAGATTAATGGCACTCGAACATCTCTATACGCCAAGAACTCGTCATAAAAAAGCGTCTATCTGTTCTGATCCAAACGCGCATCCTCAAATACTTCGGACACGTCTCCAGGCGTGAGACTGACTCTATAGAGCGCCTTGTCGTGCAGGGTAGAGTGGAGGGCACTAGACCACGCGGACGCTCAGCCATGAGATGGACTGACCAAATGAAGATGCACATTAAATTAGAAAAATCGGAGTAGATGGCGAGATATCGTGAGGCAAATCTCATCAGCCCCTAGACAAGAAACCTCATGAGGACCATTTTCGTTCTGAGAGAGTTTTTTTTTTTTTTTTTGTCTTGTTTTTTGTTTCACTTTTTGGGTTTTGTTTTGTTGTAGATTAAGTATATGTTTGTGTTTTATTTTTAAAAAGTATCTGCGATTGGATACGGACACTGCCTTTTTGTTGAGGTTTTTCGCATAAAGGGGTTACCTTTCCTTGTTAGCCGCATAAGTTTTTGTACAGTTGTACAGTACGCGTGTCCGCTCCCCACGTAGCCAGGTGTTCAGCTTGGACGTAAGGTAGGATTTTAGGGGGCTGTTCTGAGAGTGTTACGAAGAAGCAGAATGGCGCCTGCACTAGTGCTGTGGGTTGGATGTCCGCATTGAAATAATATTCGTTCGGCATAGATGTCCATACGATATAAGATCAATTACAGTTTGGGGCAACGATTATCTTTCGAAATCCCGTAATATGTTAAATGTTATGATGGCGATGTATTATCAAAGTAGGTACTTGATTGAAAACATACCTGACGCCAACTCGCACGCTGGACTCGTCAGACATGGCTGCGCGGTGCACCTGCGCAAAGACAACTGTGTTAGAGGTTTGGTTTAAACCATAACCAAATATATTTCAATTCAATTCTTTATTACATTCCATTTGTTTTACATAGATGGTATAAACAGTGAGATCAATATGGACCCTGTCGGGCACAGCAAAATGAGGAAGAGGGCTACGTACAAATGCAAGCAATTCAATTAATTATTATTATAAAATTATTAAATGTATAATCGGGTGATTTCAATTGTCAATATTGACATTGTATAATACTGTATGTTAGATTTCGTGAACCAGGACTTAATTTGAGTCCTTCAAAATGCATCTCCTCTTGGGTAACTTTTCGGGTCGATCGATCAGGTGTAGCTACGCTAGCTGCGGTTGGTCCGTTGATGGGTGACCATCGATCAGGTGTAGCTACGCTAGCTGCGGTTGGTCCGTTGATGGGTGACCATATTTGAATGCCAAGACATCTCCGTGCTTCGGAAAACACGTTAAGCCGTTGGTCTGGCCTGTCATTCGTGGGTATTTGACGGCTGTCAACTGTTACGGGACGTTAGAAGCCCGAAAGTCTAACAACCAGTCTTACCAAAGGGTATCGTGTTAGTCAAGAACTAGTTTGTGGAGGTCAGATAGGCAGTCGCTCCATGTGAAATACTCGAACTCAGCTACATCTGGTAAGACTAGAACCCTACCCAAAACATAGTTCTTATGGTTAGCCTTTTCCGAACTATGTTGGGGGTAGATTCGGGCCTGCCTAGGCAGATAATGATAATGAGGCATATATATTTATTCAGACTAAGAAAAATAAGATGATTTGGCGAGAACATCAAAAATGGCATCTGAGCTTAGAGGGTTTTTCCCTGCTACAAATAACGTTTTTGGCAGCAAACGTTCTACATTATTAAGATTTAGATTGATTATGATTAATCAATTATGTATCAACAATAGTATTTGATAGATTCAGAGCATAATTTATCAATATTTTATGATTTTAATTAATTTAAATCAGTCTGCTTATTATGATCCTGTCAACACACGATTTTAAACGCATTAATTTAAATTAGTTATTAATAAATTAATGCTTAAGCCTTTACACAAGAATGTTATGAATGAAATCATTTTAATAATACAAATGAAGTTTTAGTAAACTCAACAATTTAATGGATGTGTGCAATAATAACAAAATTGATTGATTCTCAAAGTAACAATGGAATTACAATCATGCTTGTTCATTATTCATTCAGTTACTTTTTGTTTATTACAATAATGAAACTGAGAACTTGTTTGTAATAATTTATTTTAAATTAAAGTAAACTTTGAAAAGTATTTTGACGTTGTTGTTCTGTATTGTTTTTTATATTTTTATTAAGGTACAATGGGAAATAAACAGGGTCCTTAGTTGTACTTTAGCTTTAAGCTATTGTTACACCTTGAAACATAGAATGCAAATAAAGATATGAATATGAAAAAAAAAAAAAATCATCTGATGGTTAATCAATTATTTATGCCCTACATTAATAAGAATATATATTACTCATTAGTACTTTTAATTTTTCTTGCTGATAATGTTTTCATATTTATTCATAACTGTACCCATAGCTTTCCCTGTGTGGATGTCAAAAATTATCTCATGGGAATGAGCTACCAGTACAAAAAGCACCTTATGTTACTCCTTATAACATAAGCTATCTGTCAGTGATAGTCCTGTCAAAATCAATCCAGCTGTTATGGAGATTAGTCGGAACATACAGATAAGACAAACAAATAAAAAAAAAACATTGTTATAAACACCGTATATACTTTCTTATGCATTAATAAACAGCTGTTATTTTGACATTACGGACATACACTGCAATTTTATTTATGTGTAGATGTATAGATACTTTGATAACAATATCTTGTCCTAAAATTAATCAACACACCATTTAACCTTGTAGTATTTCAGGTAAATCTTACTATAGTTATCTTGATATAAACAAGAAGCTTAATCTCACTATCATAATACATTATTCTCCTTTTACATACTTTCAACAGGATTTCCATAGTTACAGGATATGTTACCTTATATGAATGAACTCTAGCCATATATTGTCTTGTCAAAAGATTTACCTCATTACAAAATCTAGAAGGGCCATTAATTACTTTATTTACATGATTGTTTATACTCAAATTAAGAATAAATTAAGATTTTAAGCATTCTAGATAAGAGACATAAAAACTGAATAAAATCGTTAACTTTATGATTAGTCTGATCTATCAGTTTGTTTAAACTAACTTTTCTCAAGAACTATTGAACTAGATTTGATGAAAAAATTGTGTTTCCTACATGTTTAAAAATTATAATAAACAATGAATGTTCCACTACATTGCAATGTAAACATGCAAACATTTGTACATTTATTTACATAATAACAAACACAGTAATAACATATGCAGGCTGAATACATCCTGCCTGTGCTAATGTTGTTAGTAAACTTTACAGATCAATAATATTATCACAAAGCACATTTTAAGAGCTTTATTTAGAATGCTATTAGGTATTTCTATTTATTATTTACAATACACGAATTAGCGTGTATTGTAAAAGTTGTTAAATCAAGTTAACTTTAATCATACCATAAAGGAATGGCTTTTAGCGAATTTAGAGAACTTTTAACAATTCTTATAAATAGTAATATGTAAAATACCGCCTATACAATATCATTCAAATCTAGACCGATTCATTGAGCGACTATCTTTCAGAGAAAGGTGATAAGAAAACACGCTTTAACTGCAACGAACACAATGTCGTAAAAAGATTATACCAAGCAATACTTACTGTGGTTTACTAAATCCTGAATTTCCGTTGCACTAGATCACATTTCATAGAGCGTCGGCGTTAAATCGACAAGCTAGTTCGACATTTTACCGATATTTACGTCCATCTTTCACCATAGTGGATAGATTAAACCGATTTTATTGTTATGCTCACTTACTTCTTATCTTGATTAGCTATTGAGTGTGGTTTTCATTATTTTCCTGCGCACTATTGATACGCGTGGCTTGTAAATGAGTTATAAGCAATCGTATTTTAATTAAAACGGTAATTTGGAAGCAGCGCCGTTTCGCACTCGCGATCGCTCACAAAAATACATTTGACAACTGATTCGAGTGCTTGACAAAACAAACGAAACGGAACGTATGGGGAAACGTCATTTTGACAGCAGCCAACAGCTTGTGTTGCCACAAGTCGTTTATTTTTTCTACTAAAATCATGACTATCACAAACTCGGGAGGTCAAGATTCGCTTTCTATTAGCGTTTGAATGAGGTCGTTATTTCCGTATTGCAATCGGTTATAGTGTTTCAAAGGTTTAAAAGTGGCCAACCAAATTCAAATAAATTAATTAATTTATGTTAGAAACGTATTAAAACATATTTCTTGTCTAAAACCTAAACATACCTAACTTTAAAATATTGGTCATATGTTCACAAATTGACATTATGAGTTGTGACTGGAACTCAAGCCAGATTTTAGGCGCTGCCGTTGCGCAATATTTTAAATCATTGTGAGTTTCAACAGTTAGTATTATGTAAGGCTGGAAGGAAGCTATGTCCTAAATGTTGAGAATTTTTTGGCAAAATACTATAATACCAATATTAAAGTCGCGGTAAATATTAATTGCGCAGGCTACAGTAGCCCCAACGAATTCACTAACTCCTCAATCAATCTGTCTTAGCCTTTTTCCAACGATGTTGGGCTTGGCCCAGCTGGATGCAGCAAAATATCTAAATTTTACATGAAGCGTCTAGCTCTCTAACGTCCACAACCCAGTTACTGGGTAACATATGACTGGTTGTCGATTATCAGACTCTCGGGCCTTTGACTATTTTTTCATAACGAGTGTCAAAGATCTACGTATGACAATCGGGATCAACGGCTTAACGTGCTTTTCGAGGAACGGAAAGGTCTCAATATGTTATGAATGGTTACCCACCCACGGACCGATGTCGGTAACCATAGCCATTCGATCGACCCGTACGGCTGTGAATAGGTAGCCAGGAGCCCTATAGTCAATAAGCTAACTCCTATTATGGTAGATTATTTTATATCTGGCAGCACGCATATTTCGCTACTAGCGCCACATTAATCCAGCAAAATCATGTTAGAAGGATGAACTAACTCAAACAGTAGCTTTGTACGTGGTACTTACTTTTGAAAACAGATGGCGCTTTACTAAATTAATTTAGTGTGCTTGATGACTACAGATGGCAGCACATCTCCGGAAGGAAATACACAATCATGCTCGTGAATTTATTGTTGCAAAATAATGTCTGTCTGTTCGTTATATTTTCACATAATTGTTTGTAGGTAGAGCATCTATCTAGCGACTGTGTTAATCGTTGTAGACAAATTGGTGCCCCAGGAAGGACAAAGTAAAAAAATATTTTCACCTAGCTAGGTACTTACTTACTTTATGGGTTGTTTGAAATCAACCCCTGAAGGCATCCTGAAGGGATGCAGGGGTGTCAAATTTTGTATAGGCAAATCTAAACTCAATGCATTATGTGCTTGTTCGTAATTTACCTACCTACTTAAAAAAAACCAGATTAATTTTTTGCCACCTAAGTACATAATTTTTTTTTACTAACATATTTACCTATTATTAAAAACAGTGATATGTTATGATTTGTGCCTGTGATATACAAAGAGAAATGCAATTCAAATTATTGTGTGGCAGCTAAGACGTTGTTAGAGACCCAGGTGGACGGTATACGTGACTCATTGATTTGAGAATAGCCTGCGGCATCTTCTAATGACAGTTGTCTGTTTATTCTATCTGTATACTTACTTAGGGCTGTATGAAGACGGCACGGGAAGCGTTTTAATTTGTGTAACTGGATGTCTGAAGTCGGTACCTACCTATATGTGACCGTTAAAGTAACCTGTTTAAGTAGGCACGCAACCTAAAGCAAAAATAATAATACACCTAAGAGATGAAAAAGAATTAGCAGAACGTCATTAAAAATGAAAAAAAAGAAAAGAAAAAGAAAGAACGAACGAAAGTAAGAACTAAGCATCAGTAGAGTCAAGACCAAAGTCTTGACTCACTGATGCTTAGTTCTTACTTTTGGGACCTCTTCTCCTACTTCTGACACTCCGATTTGGTTATTACCTAAGGTTGACAATGGTCCCTCTGATAACACAATCACACAGTTGTTCGGAAGTTAGGTATAGTTTGTGAATCGAATGCATATTAGACACCTATTTTCCATCTCAAGTTCTCCGAAAAGAGTTTTTGGGAGACTTTCCAGCTGGGTACCTAAAGGTTTTTCTAACTCCCACCTCACACTTTTGATGGCCTTTGGAAACTGTAGCATAGTAGTTACCTACATAAAGCTTCTTCACTATATTCATTCAATCCTTTTAAACTAGTAGCACTACTTCTGCAACTTCGCCTGCGTGAAATTTTGGCCCCCAAACCGCCGCCCGTGTCGCATCCCATCGCCGCCCGCGCTTTTTTTCTCGCTCGGCTCCTTTCCTCTCTCAGTCGTAGCGTAATGTTAAATAAACCTGTAACCTTACTTAAGAATTGGCCTAACAAATACAAAAACAATAGGGTACCTATTTTACTCTATACGAGAAAAAATCGAAAAATATATTATTGAGATAGCTTAGGCAAAATGCAGTCGGAAAATGTTAGTTTTAGTTCACGAAACAACAAAATAAATTTTAAAATACAATTTAACGATTTCAGGTGTTTTAATCTGTTTTTGACCACCATGAAATAGTAGGCGCCATATTATTACGTCATACCGCATGTCAACTGAGCGACTTTGTACTTTTATTATTTTCGTAACCAAAGTATTTTTTTTGCATTCAGGAACAGCAAACCAACGATAAGTAAAACTAACTCAATTTTTTAATTATAAACAATTGTCATATAAAATATCAACGCATTTGCTTTTAGCAAACTGACGTCATACCCACAGAGCCTTATGGCGTCCACTGCGCCCAGCGTTTTCGTCAAATTACGCGCGAAATTTGAAAATGTAAAATTTAAATGCATTTTATGGCACTAATCGATTAAATAAAAATGTATTTTTTGTGGTTTATTAGCACTCCAGAATCTAATTAAGACACTTGAAAAATGAGTGTACAATATTATTCAAATCCGTCTGGTAGTTCCGGAGATACCGTCGCCCCGGGTCCGTGGCTTAGGCCCCCAGTGGTCGAGGCACCTGTGGCGGACGCCCCCGATTCGATTAATTTAATTCAAAGCAATTTTTGATCAAATGTACCATCAGGCACAAAAATGTTTTACAAAAATAATACTTGTACATTGATTGTAAAATGTATAAAATTAAATCATAATTATATTTATAACATAGAAATGCTTTTATATTGGATGTATGTTCTGAGAGAATCATTTAACTTAATTATAATAAGAAGTCTCAAAGGTAATAAAATAAGATAGTGATTTTAAATAATCGGTCTTTTAAAAATTACTGCAGAGCAACTAACTTCTTACATAGTGAAATGTTCTTTTTATCTTTGTAATAATAATAATTAAACACAATCAATTGTGAAACCTTAAACAAATGAGAATAATTTTACCTAATTATAACAGTCAGTTTCAATAGCAATAACATAATAAAATAATCAATTATTGCAGAATTAATGCAACAAAAAATGAATGTGTCCAACAGGCTAAGAAACTACGTTACAGCAGAGAACATTAACCGCCAGCGAGCGGCTCGTATCAATGAACGCCATAGCTGATATTCCGTTTCCAGTTCTCACCGAAGAAGACGTTATTTTGTTTTGTTTGGGGACCTATCATTTGCGTCTGGCACGCTCCCTATGTCAGCGTACATATACGAGGAGGTGTATAATATGGAAGTGTGCATAACACCGAGTCCATGGATGACACAGTATGATATCCAAATAGAAAATTGTATGATCCTGAGAGGTCGTATCTCATCGAGGCACACACATTCGTTTATTTATTTATCCTCAAACATCGTTTATTAATTAGAAAACAGAAACCTAAAATAATTGATCACAAAATACCATATTCTCGCATTCTCCCATTCATTCATTTATTCGTTCGTTCACATTTGTTATCTTTATAACAATATAGTTACGTGTTTCCATCCGAAACTTAACATGCTACAAGGGTAGGGAAGGGGTTTATACAAAAACGCCGTTTGTTCTTTATTATAAATGTATATTAACAACATTCACTAACATTTTATATGAGGTGTTTTTGATTTTTTGGATGTTTGTGCATAATACATATGCTTTCAATGGGGAAAAAGGTGTGTAAGGATAAGGTTACGTGGCGTCCATTCTCTCTGCTATTTGATAGATAACTTTTGTTTAGCAAGGAAAAATACTTTATTATTATGGTGAAATACTTTTCTCATTCATTGTACTAAGTGAATAAACACAAAATAAAAAAAGAAATTAAATTAATCAAATCGGGGGCGTCGGCCACAGGTGCCTCGACCACTGGGGGCCTAAGCCACGGACCCCTCGCCCCTGTCACACAGGCAACTGAGGGAACACCTGGGAACCGTAGGTTTTAGTCAGTAAAAAACTGACACGCCCTCCTGCTCCACCCAGAGCGAGAGAACTTATTTGATGATTTCCCACCCACAAAAAACCCCTTTATACAAACTTACAAACCTTACCTCTTCGTAAGATTACAGATTTATGAAATGAAAACTTGAAACAGTGTCAATTTACAGATATATCTTTTGCGTCCTGGCACTCCTCATCTCAAAGAAGCCGTTTTCAGTATAATTCCATAAGTGCTCCAGAAATGTCGCTTCTAAAGGATAAAATTGCACCTACCAAAACACTCCGAGAACCTTCAATAAAGCCTCATCATATCGCGGGTAAGCCATTAGATTGTCATCACTAAGTAGATACGATTTCATTACGCTAATCGAGAGTCCTCGTTCAAGTTAACGCGGGGAAAAATTTATTTGGAACGACAAACATAGTCACTTGCTCTTTTACAGAAAATAAACACTCTTGGTAAATCAGGTTTTGGAAGTGCACGTAGGTTAGTTAATTAACGTTATAAAATAAGCCAATAAGTAAGTTGCTTTGAAATATTTTCATTTTGTGTTTTGTGAAACACCATGTTGCGGAGATATATCGAACAGTGGACGTCTTTTGCCTGAGATGACGATGACTACGTTCGCCGTCCACTGATTTAGATATGATTGCACATTTAACCAAATCTATTGATGATTCTACCAGTATGAACGCTAGTATCAGTTTCACCCAATATCACGGATCAATTCTAAATTGAGAAGTGTTTCTTTTTCCCAGGACCACGTGCGGAGCCTTAGCAATCCTATATGGTCTTACAGCTACAGAGCTGTAAGACCATATAGGATTGCTAAGGCTCCGCACGTGGTACCGTATCTAAGGAATGAGGCGCAGCTAGCTAACGATACGCTATGATGAATTTTATTTATTTATTTTTAAAAATACTTTTACTTAATACTTTTACGTTTACTTTTGCAAACAAATATCCACGTGTCATATAATCGCTGCTAATAAAATATAAAAACTTATTCTACATTCGCTTGAGTAATCGAATGCGCCCACAGGGCCCTAATTCACTATGACCACTTAACGATTCCTTACTTCGAAACCATGTAAATTTTTTAGATCACTATCACACACGACATCTGCTAATAAATATCGACAAATTGTCTTGAAACGTACAGAATATGACATTTCGATTCCTTACCTAAAGACTTATATTGGTTTCTACAAAACACGATTTTCACGTAGTTTGAACGTAGTAAGATTCCGCGGGGAATTATTATAACCATACAGAATTGGGGCCTAGTTCTGATATAATCTAGATCATAATGTCAGTTGCAGACAACTATGGCCGCCGGCAAGTTTGTTGTCACGGGGTGCATCTTCAGTTCCACGAAGCGATCTCGATCATTTTTGCACTTCACCTCGGATATGTTTGGGCACGCCACGATTGCGGCGGTAAGTCCCCTCTTTGAGGAGTGGCTTGAGAGGCGGCATGGCGTCCTCCCCTTCCGCCTGACACAGGTCCTCACCGGACATGGATGTTTCGGGAGGTTCCTGTTTCGGATAGGGCGGGAGGAAACGCCCGGGTGTTTCCATTGCGAAGATCGCCCTGAGGACACGGTGGAGCATACGGTGGAGGTCTGCCCGGCTTGGGCAGAGCACCGCCGTGTCCTCGTGGAGGTGATCGGCGGCGGCGATCTCTCGCGTCCGACCCTGGTCCAGGCCATGGGACGGAGCGAGAGTGCATGGCTAGCAGTCGCCTCCTTCAGCGAAGCAGTTATGCTCGCAAAGAGGGAGGCGGCGCACGTGAGGGAGATGCAGTACATGCGCCCTCACAGCCGTGGCCTTCGCAGGAGACGCCCTGGGCGTCGGGAATCCCAGGCTGATTCCCGGCCACCGTAGGCACGGGCTTGCGGACGGCGAGTAATGGGTAGCTCGCTGTCCGGTAAGGACCAAGCCCGGGTCGACGGCGCGTTGTGTTCCACGCGTGCCTCAAAGAGATGCCAGCAACAACTGATGGTGCCCGCAAGGGCCGATGCCTACCAGGGGTGCGGGTTGTTCGAAAGAGATACCGCCGCCCCTGGCACACAGGCAACTGAGGGAACACGGGTGGGTTTTAGTCAGTAAAAGTCTGACACGCCCTCCCGCTCCGCCCATAGCGGGAGAAGTTATTTGATGATTTCCCACCCAAAAAAAAAACCTCGGATATGTTATCATTTGTCCATTCATACAAGGGGTAACTTTGTCCACTAATGCAGAAAAGCTTAACAATTAAGCGAATTTTAAGATCTTGCCTCGAATAGGTACAGTTCTCTTTTAATCGATTAGGCATTTTCGGAAATTTTTTCGGACTGTTTTTACACGTAGGTATATTTTATTTGAAGCTAGGGAGGTGCAAGTGCACTCTCGTGCACCTCGCTACTGGCGCCCATGCAGACAACCTTTACATAAAGGTAACAGTAGGAGCCTACTGCTGTAGCCGCGTCCCTTGCTACCCTTCATTCCGATCCAGCCCGTCAGTTGTTAAGTTTTTAAACCCTGGTTGAAGGCCACAGGCAAGTCCGGCTAAGCAGCCGACAACTTCCTAGGTTGACATGCGAGATGTCATTCACAAAAAAAAAAGCTGTTGACTATCGCTAGTCGCTACCCTTAAATTGGCTAAACAAGTGCGACAGTTAACCGTAACCTGACTACGACGATGGCAAGGAGGGTAATGTGTTTAACCCTGTCAGCCTTACTAAACGTTCCTAAGTGTGTTCTATCATTCAGTTGGTAGTAAATGGATCGAGAGAAGAGGGGGAAATTGATTACGTGTCGCGCATAGCTAATCGCGATCTGATGAACGCTCAATGATTGATTTAGACAGTTTATTGCATTTCTGCGAATGAAGACTTTTTCTGTCTGGGTGTTTACTTTAATCCACTTTTCATTTAGGCCTAAAGTTACTTAGAACAGCTGGTTCTTTTGGTAGTATCTACGTTTCGCAATAGTAGTAGGTTATGAGGTGGACCGATGACCTTGTGAAGGCCGCAGGAATCCAGTCGAAGTGGCATTGCTTGTGAGAGGCCTATGTGCAGCAGTGGACGTCTTTCGGTGGAAATGATGGTGATGATGAAGTAGATAATCAGCCATGAGCTGACCTAGGTATAGAGAACCTACTCGCAAAAAATGTTGGGTTTAATTTATCAGCGTTGTCTTGGTGTAATGTGTTGTGTCGTAAAGTTGCAATAGTTTCAATAGGCGTTAACCTAGTTGAATAGTAAATAACTAGCGACCCTACCCCTTCTTTGCACGGTGTTTACGACATGACAAAAAATCGTGATATATTTATAATACGTGTATATACCTTCCGGCTTTAATTCTCTAAATGATGGTGAAAACCGCATCAAAATCCATTGTAGAATTAAGAAGATCTAAGCGGTCACACAGACAGACCGACACGAAAGGCGACTTTGTTTTATTTTAAAATTTAAGCATGTAGATGACAAGACCTTTACTAATTTATTACATCTATGGCAACATCATTGATCGGGCCACCAGAGCGACAGTGCAAAGGCAATCGCTTTCAAAGTGTTTTGTATTTCTACAATGACTCAGCAGGCTCTTCGGTAGCCTACGTAAGACCGTATCAGTGTCATACATCTTTGACTTTTCTATCATCGTTTTCGCTGACAGAAAAGCCACAATACCACTTTTGGTAGAGGAGCCCAGAGGGTTTTTTAAGCAAGCATATTCAGGGCCAAAAGTTGATAGTTAAGTAGACATGATAAAAGAACACCGAAAATATATTAGAAAACTTTCAGTTAAGAGTCCCGCGATCAGGAGTCCACATATGCTTGCTCAAAAACCCACGGAGCTTCTCGATCTTTTGTCTAGGTCCTCTGATAGATTGTGGCGTCAGGCACGATAATATAGGATCGCCATTAAAAGTTAAATACTAATGACTAAGTATTGCTAAGCTACACATCGACAGACAACTTACTAAGTAGGCTGCAGCCTATGTGTGTCCTGTAGCCGTAAATGGCATTTTGACACCGGAGCTAAAGCCGGCTCGAGACGCGTGCTCGAAGATTCTAGTTGATAGCAAGATGTCTATGGTTTATAGGTACCTAATGGACAGTGGTAGGGGTTTTGTGGGATGAATTCTTGCATATTTTAATGTTTTATTTATTGGTTATTTTGTAATAATTGTGACAGGCAGCGGTTATTAGTAAGCGGGACAACGTTCCGTTGCTGTTTCAATGTTAAGCTACTACCGCTAAAACGGGGGCCTACTTGAACAGTAAGGGCAATTTTGACAGTTTATGGGGCTACTTTAACAGTGCGGTAAAATACTGTTTAAGAGCGTGCCTATAATTTTGTAACCTACCTAAGTGATAATAAAAATGACTGAGTGATCTCGAAAATTTGTTGTTTTTATTTAAATTTCCTGTATAATGCATACATGCGTATTGATTTATTTAATCAAAATTATGTTAAAGTAACCTGACCAGTTACATTTTAAATACTATACTTAGTTGTCGCCCAGTGGCCAAAATTCGATCATAATAATAATTCATTTCAATTTTATGCATTGTTAAATAAAAATATTAGATTTCTGCATTCCTTCTGCATATAAACGTTAACTGTGCCAAATTTCATACTCCTCCGTCCGCGAATTTTCGTAAAAACGGGGTACAAAGTTTTTGCTTCACGAATGATTAAATTGGTTAAAAGACATACCTATTTGTAACGGTCGCGGATCATATTTTTATTAACATATTGAAATGAAATGAAATTACATGAAATGTTTATTTATGTAAGTAGATCATATATATGACACTTTTACACGTCAATATTTTGTTGGTAAATATTTAAAAAAATAGATTTTCCTAGCTGACTGTTTACCTACACAACCCGACACTGGCCTGCAAACTAAAAAAAAAAACGTAAGAAAATGATTTTATTTTAGAAACAAGTCGAATCAAGATGAATCCACGTAGGTACCGAGGATCATATCTTTTGGTTTTTGTTTTGGTGGGAAATCATCAAATAACTGCTCCCGGTCTGAGTAGAGCGGGAGGGCGTGTCAGACTTTTGCTGAGTAAAACCCACCCGTGTTCCTTCAGTTGCCTATGTGCCAGGGGCCATGGTATCTTTTTCGAACAACCCGCATCCCTGGGCCATATTTTTTCGTGACATCTATTTTCTGTACTCAAATTGCTCGAGCTCTTCTCTATGCAATATCAAATTTCCATAATACCTAAAGCTGGTTTCGTTTCCCACGTCAACATCGGTACAGCTGCACTTCTCACGTACCAATTTTTCCTCTCATTCAATTCCACTTTTAAAGTGCAATAAATAGTGCAGCAATATGGAAAATTTCCAATAAAGGTACCAGGAATGCATATTTTCTAAGCTGCAGTTAGTGGAAGTGTTTGAAGCAATTTCTATTGTTAGTTTGGTCGGCGACCAGGCAGGTTGGTCCCACGGTGCGCAGCAACGCGTGTCGGGGCGAACGCACTGGCGACAAACAATAAACCTTTTATTATTTCAACTACACTTTGACCTGAGTATAGGCTGTTCTATTTCTGTTGGCAACAGAGGTAAATAGTGGGGCTTATTATTAGTGGCGTGCACAGAGTTTTTAGACAAGGTAGGCAGAAATTAAAAAAAAGGCAAAAAAAAACAGAATAACAGATTGCTGTACCTACACAGCATGCAAACTATGATGCAATTAAATTAATCATATTGTTGTGTATTGGATTTACGATTGACTTTACCTTTAGTTTGTATTTATTGCAAATCCGGTGTACCTACAACTACCTACTTTTCATGGCCACAAGTTTTTTTATGTTCACCGAAAGTTTTGAAAATGGTTAATTTTTTCTTTCCACCACCTGAACTACTTTCACTGTGAATATTACCTATGTTTCACACTATTATCAACGTTAAACCCTTAAATACTTATCATAGCTCACAAGCAAAAAATATAAATGAAAACAAACAATGGCGTCGGAAATCGGAATATAAAAATAATATGTAGAGACAATGCGATGAACCAATGCTACTTTTAAAAACAGTCGCATAACCAACTTTGTTCGGAAAACTTCGGTAAGTTTCGTAATTAGTCGTGTCAAAAGCCAGTGACTACCCGGTTGTGTGCGTAAATTGTTACATTGTGTGCCACGTATGTATAGGAACGCACACACAATAAATCTGCATTACCACGAAAGCACACATATAAACATTAGACCGCGGATAGTTCGTGTCTCTCCCGAGGCACTCAGTGGCGCTAGTGCATCGCAATGCGAAGTTGCGTCAAATTGTACGAACGAACGGGTATTGTATCCATGATACTAATGATACGATTGACGCTCGACAGGTGGAGCTGATTTATGAATTAAGATTTTTTGTTTATTGTTAAAATAATATTAGTTTTAAATATTTACGTGATTTAAGTAGGGTAGTGTCTTGTTATTGTCTTTATGGACTGCACGCCACTGCTTATTAGTCGACTCGCATGAATTAAGTCGCCCGAATAGGGTGAATCGTCATGTTTAAATAAGACGGTGAAGGGTGGGCGTTTTGGGGGACTGTCTTTTGTAATTTTAATTTTAGAAAAGACGTTTGAATTTGAATAAATGACTTTTGATTTTAAAATATTTTCTATTTCGTATTTCTGGTATTCTCGATTCGCCCACAAATAAACTTCGTTCGAATCGCTTATAAAAAATATTATATTATGTGACGATTCGCCCGATTAGACTGATAAGCCAATAAAGGTTGAGTCAATTGTTCTCTAAGTTAGTATTATTTTTGAGTTCTTTGACTTTATTACAATGGTTTTTTAACTGTTCTGGATGATGACCAACTTTAACTTACATGTTGCGACTGATCATCGTCTCTCTAACTTTGTTAGATCAAGTTATTTAAATTTCTAATAAAGAGCATTAATTCCACGCGGATTGGCAATAAAGCATTTCTAGTAGTTTTTTGTGATTATTTCATGAAATACAAACAAAATTAAACATTTTTTTCAGCCATGCACTAGATCATTGGTATTTTCAAGTTTGTATGCTATTTTTTAACAGTTATTTTGATGTTTACATATAAAAATCGACATACCGTCAATTATTTTCTATTTGCATTACGATTAAATGTTTATAATAAAGAGTAAATGTTAAAAATAATTATAAATACCAACGATCTAGTGCATGGCTAAAAAAAATAGTACTTTTGTTTGTATTTAATTAAATAATCACGAAAAACTTCTACAAATGCGTTGTTGCCAGCCCGCGTGGAATGAATGCTCTTAAAATCAAAAGATAACTGTTGTGTTGGTCATTCGCAACCACTACTGTTGAGTACGAGGTCCTGAGTACGATTCCTAGGTAGGGCAAAATGTTATTGGGTTTTCTCAGTCGCAGCCCGGAGTCTGCATATAGCCTATTGCCATCCACCGGGCAAGGTTCGCACCCTATTACATGGGACTTCGACAGAACTGGCGAAATATGGTTTAACTATAGCGTCCCCGTAGAGCGAAAAGTAATTAAGTGTAAAAATCGTGTTTAGAGATATTGAGTCTTTGCTGCCTGCAAAGACTATCAATATCTCAAAACACGATTTTGCGACTTAATTACTTTTCGCTCTACGGGGACGATAGGTGCACCTCTATATAACCCTTCAAGGAGTGGTGAAGATATTAAAAAAAAAAAACGTTTATACAAGATTGTCAATCAAATAACAAATCATGTTTAGGTACCAACGCTGAAATCTTTACTCCTTAAGGTGCTCTTACACGGGCAATTTTTTGTGCAATTATTGCTCGGCAACACTAATGGATCAATCTGGATCAAATAAGTAGAGCGAACTGGACCAACAACAATAAATTGCGAATATGTTTCGGAAATATTGCTTCTGATTACTCCATAAATATTTCTGAGTTGCCGAATATCCAATCGGTTTGGAAATTTTCAGGCAATTTTTTTTCTATCTCGTTTGTACGTATAACTACGTCTCGTTTTTGTGAGAGGAGGCGGTGGGTGGGGCGGGCGTATTGCCTAGTTTTTTTAAGTTGTTCCATATTGCATGATATTGTGTGGCCGTATCTCTGGCAACAGGTTGCTACATGTTGCCATTGCCCTAAATTGCTGGATGTAGTCATCATAGTTGACGAGAATTGACCAGGATGGAGCAATTTTAGTTGCTCGTGTAATCGCACCTGTACTCCACATTCGCATGGACGGACGTATGAATATCACCGCAGGATTTTTTCGCGCACCTGATGTTCTATGCACTCTGCATGGGTGCAACCTCAGTTCAACACCGAGAGTTAAAAATCCAGTGCCCGATAAAATGCCACAGCGATATTTTTACGTTTGTGCGAAAGAGACGTACTAACGCACCGTTTAGATTAGTTAGACCAGTCGGCACGCACGTATGGTGGAAAATTTTCGTCTTGTTTCTATGGAAAAATTGTTCACCCATAAAAGAACGTTAGCGAGAACGGGCGCTGATGGGTAATCAAAATTCTACGCTTGTCTCAGTTCGGATTGGCACGTGAAATATTGGTTAGTGGTTGACGAGGAAACGGAACAAAATAAGAAAACCTTTATGTTGTTTTTGAAAATGTTTTCTGTTTAATGTTTGTGGTGTTGTTGTTACGAGCTGCTAGTAAAATAAAAAATGCTAAGATAAATTAGCGCTTTTCGCAGAATAAATTGTGCTTCCGTAAGAATGCATTTTATTTTGTTAAATACCTGGAGTAATTTCTTCTTCTTTCTCACAAGCACAACCAGTTTTATCGTATTACCCAGAAACTTGGAGGTCAGATAGGCAGTCATTCCATGTAAAATACTCGTATTTAGTTGTGCCTAGTTAGACTGGAAGTCGATCCAAACATATTTGGGAAAAGCTAGGCAGTTGATTACCTGGAGTACTTTCTCTAGATACAATTAGCTTCATTTACTTTCTTCGTTCTGAAACTCTAGACAATATTATTGTATATGCAATATTTCATCTGGAAAACACTAAAATATTATGATTTCGTTTGAATAACAGTTAACAATTTCAGTTTTGAGACCAGCACTAAAGAAAACCAAACAATACCGCATTCATAAAAGTTAAATCTAATTTTGCTACAGTTTACACCCGTATCTATTCTAGAACTATGTTCAAATATGAATCTCTTTTGAATACTGGCAGTTTCATTCCAAACGATATTCAAATCGACTTCCATCGTTCGATTTTCAAAACGTTTCCATAGAACTAAGATCGTGTGTTGTGATGTTTATACTTGTCTGAATTCAATAAAAACGTCCTGACCATAACGGTTTTAATTAGGATTCTTAGGCGTTGTAGCGACAACTAGTTATGTGAGCAGATAAGTAGGAATATAATGTTTGTATTCAGTTAAACTGTACGCAATTTGTTTTATAATGAACTAGGAATTATAGCTTTTGCTTCACCTGCTTGATTTCCTAGGAAAATTAAGTGTTGGAGACAAGAAGGTTTAAGTTTCATCGTCATCTAAGCATAAAATAGCTTGCAGTTCGTTGGATGAATTAATAAGGGATCTAATTAATTATGCAAAAGGAGTGTTTTCGACCGTTTCAAAAACGGAACGTGCTTGATATTTGAATCTTTGATCTTGCCAAATTTTAATTGGATCTTTGAAAAGGTTCGGACTGAACCCACATCTGCTTACACCTCTAAGCATGAAAGTGAGCCAGCTGTATTTATAAAAAAAAAACGACGCTTCGATATTTGCAAAGATACAACATTATCCGGTATTAAAATTCAAACGGGAAGGCAGACACTACATGTCATAGTGTAATTTTACAATATAAAACTAGAAAGGAAATTGGAAAGTACCTATAAGTAGAAAAAAGTCGTCAAGGAAAGTAGGTAGATAACGAAAGAAAATGATCAAAAGGAAAATTGGGCTAAAAGACAATAGACATATTTCTACTCCAGAATGTCTAAATGCTTCTTAAGACCCTAATTGAATACACAAAAACACTTTTAAGCCAATTATTACTCCGGTTCAAATTCATTATGCTCCAGCTCCAAAAGAAAAACCGTTGGAACAAATTTAAAAACACAAAATTGTCCGCCATCTTTATTTATAAGTTTCAATGAAGCACCCTCGTCAAGATTGTCGCATATTTTTTCTTTATTAAATTCGATCACGCAGCACAACTTTTTTATGTAAAAGGCTAACTTTGTACCTTCTTAAATTTAATGTGAAGCGATTACTTTTGCCCGATTGGGCAGCACTTGACACAAAAATGGAAAGCTTTTAGGAAGCTTGTACTTTTGGCGGTGTATTGACATTCTTGAGTGATGTTGGAGGATCGAGGGAGGTTCTACAATGCTCCATGCTGGCTTCAGGTCTTTGTAGGAAAATCGCCATTCATCTTTCATTTATCATGACAATGATGAACTATTGACATTACTTTTAGAATATGTCATTGTTGAGATCTCTCTCTCTCTCATTATCCACCGTACCGTTTGCTTTCTGACTAAAAATAGGTAACGACTCCACACCATTAACATAGGAAGAAGAGCAGCATCCTCTAGTTTAACTACAAATTATTGCCATCACCAAACTGTTTGCCAACTGTCGTAATGATAATGGAAACTAACTTTATGACCGCTACATAATAAACGATCATAAAGTTAGTTTCCATTATCATTACGACACTTGGCATAGATGTGATTGTAATTAGTGACTTGAAAAAAAAAATTATACGAAATGTTTATATAAGTAAGTAGATCTTTTAAGACGCTTTTACACGTCAATATTTTGTTGGTCAATATTTTACGCTGGCATTTCCTAGCTGACTGATCTCTGAGAAGAAGTGTCGGAACGAACTCAGAGGTCATGGTCTCTTTTAAAGTCTAAACATTATGTTATTACAATTTTATGTGAGTCTTATAATGCAGGGCCATTGTCTGGAAGGTGCATTTTGAAGAAAGAACCATTACCTGCAACTTTGAGCTTACTTACTTCATATAGTTTTAATTGCCTTATTTCTGTAGTCCACAGTAGACAGAAAGACCATTAATTATGATATTTATGTCATTAAATCTAATACACGATTATGGACAAATGCACAGGTCCACTCAAATTTGTGTGGTTCTTTTCTCAAAAGACCATCGCAAGCACTAATCTGTATGGTCTGGACTTTAAAAGAGACTGTGTTTCTTTCGGTCTTTCTTCATCTCTCTCATCTCATCTAGTTTTAAAACGTAATTAAATTTTGACGTGTAAATATGTTTTATAAAACCATTTTCAGAAATTAATATAATTTAACAGCTATCCTGGCAAACTTGTCAAACAGTCGAGGTTCTATACACGGAAGCCATATAAAATGTACTATTACGTGGATATAAAATCACTCTGGAATAGGTAACGAGTACTAAAGTTGGTGTTGTATGCTCGAGTTCCCCAGGGAAGGTACTGCAGTACGTAGCGGTGGAACTCGCTTCAATATGCCCGCATCCAGCTCAATTATGTGGTCCTTGTCACCTGCTCACGTGATACATTAGGTAAACCTCTTTTGAAAGACTTCGCATACGTTAAGGAAGATCGATCGATATAATATCGAGCTTTAAAAAGAGACTTTCACAAAGTATCTATGGTAAAGAGGGCGCTCTTCATTTTGAATGTGCACTGGGCTTGGGACTGTATGTAACATAAGTAGTTTAACTTGACGTGTATGTGTTTTTTTAACCCAATTTACATGGCAGAAATTAATTTCATTTAACTTATAGTGTAGCTACTATCTCCTAAACTTTTGAAAGCGTTACATTTGCTGTTGTTTGTACACAAACGGAATCCATAGAAAACGTACCTAATTTTACGTGGATGTAGGTAAGCACTAACAGTAGTAGGTAGGTACCTATATCTACTAAACCAAACTTGTGTCTGGATAAGAAATTTCTAGACGTTGCGCTCACCGTCCGTAAAACAATTGCCAAACTAAATAAAACACTTTTCCAATTAAATCCATCTTAGGTCCCATAAAAGTGTCTACAGATTAGATAGAGGTACTCGTACGAGCTATCAACTTGAATAATTAACGTTTGAATAACTTATAAAGAAATCAAAAACACTTTGAATTCGTGTCTTCAAAGCGATCGATCCAAATTACAATCAGTGTGTAATCGAATGGCATCTCGTTCAGTCGAACGTACGCGACGTTATCCAAGCCAATTGACGCCTTAATCGCTTGAATTGCGTGTAATAGTGTTAAACTCATGTTTGAGCGATTAACTGATCATTTTCACATAACACAAGCAAGCACGAATCCACATTCTCCGAGAATAATTCGCTAATATTAAGTAGATATCGCTAATGTTCAAGCTTGTTGTAGAACAGGCCATTAGATCGTAGATTAGCGTTATAAATATTCATATTTCGCTATTGTATAAATAGATAGCTTATTGAAAATGTAAATGAACACAAAAAGCATGATTGTGTTCGGAGGCGGCGAGATGTAATCCTTTGCCAATTACAATAGAACGCGAGTGTAGGAACAGACAGAAGTGCATGATGCGGTTTGGTCGGCGACCCACCCGTAGCCGTAGACCTGCTACGTCTATAATAAAATAAATATATTGTAGCGGTAAACGTTTTATAGGCCCGGGGGTGCGCGGGGCGGGGCGGGCCGCGCGGAGAGGGGGTGCGTTGACCTCGGGCCAGGTTTACGAGTGCATTTGCACAGTGACACCCCCCCGCGGGCCGCGCCGCCCCCGCCATCACCGTGCGTGCACGCAGCACTGCGATTCTCGAAATCGCAAAAAGCGGCCAATTATGATTGATACGGTCAAGATTCGACGACGTCGCGCCGAAAGGTAAAAACGAGCCAATCTCTCCCCGCTTCATTAATGTCGTCTAGACTTGATAACAATCGAGGTCTTTTATTTAGACTTATGGTTTTCTAATATCGATTCGATATTATCTGGTGTTCGAGCGCATTTTCTTTTCAATAGATGTCAAGCTGAAGGCACACGCGCGTTCGGCATTGTGTGCGCCGAGAATGTTGTGTTACTTCCTGATAGATACGGGCATACAATACCGTGACGCGACAGTACACCTATCATAATAAAGGCTCTTCAGAGCACCCCTCTACTTACCTAGTGTAGCTACAGACTGTTTTCGTAGTGCTTTGTGGTGCCTGATTAACATCACAATGCAGAATCACATTTCAAACAATTTCATAGTCCTGTACCTAATAGGCATAAAGATGACCTAGAATAGAACAGCGACTTCCAATAAAACGCGATAGAATTTTTTCTGAGAAAATCCTAACGCGATGCAAAAAAGGTCAGGCGTTGACAGCCTTTCACTGATATTCGTTTTCGTTTTTCATTTAACAAAGAAATAATTAGTTCATTGACACCGTAAGTTAATTGTAAATAGAGTTCCTATTGGGATTGTGAGCACCTTAAGGCGAGAAGGGCCATTAATGGGAACGACTTAAAAGCCCCCTGGAACATTTGTTCAACCGCCCATCTAGGCAAGTGTGAAGTGTGGCCACACACCTCGCTGTTTCGCCTGTGGATCGGTTGTTATGGTGGCGACAGGCCCTTATCCGCGTGATACACCGGGGATCAAGACTTCAAGGCTAGATGAAAGGGGTAAGTCGATTTTCTCGATTTTGTGTCTTTTCAGTGAGGCTTCTGAAAGTGTTGAAGCGCTTTCAAAGTTTGAAAGTGTTTTTGGATTGTCGCGTTTCAGAAGTTTTGATGTGTTGACAAAGTTTGAACACCTTTTCACGAGACAAAGAGAAAATATCAAACTGAAATCTAAGCTTCTCGTTTTGATATTTTCCCTTATTATGAAATCAAAGTGATAAAAATCTGGTAGGTATCTATTTATCTTGTTATAGATAATGGAAAACTATGTCATGGGTTCCGAAGAGATAACCCGTAAAAAACAAGATTTATGTTTTTCCTGGCACATTTTAGATTTTTTTTTCCCTTTGCTTTGCTGCTGAATTTGAAAAATTGCTGCAGTATTGTCCTGACAGCTGAGAGCTTTCTACAAGCTTTTTAAAGAAACGTAAGCCTTTCGAAGTTTATAGAATTGCACTGTTTCAGGGATTTCTAAGTAACGAAGTACTCCGTATTTGCTTGGGTAAAACTTTGAACAACGGGACAGTGGCATAACACGCTTTACCTACGTTTTAAGCAGACTTTTTCGAACATAATAAAGCAATAGGTTAACGATATCCTTCAAAATGATTTAGATTGTGATTGATAGTGTGTTACGCAGTTAGGGTGATCTTGTATGGCAAAGATTGTTTTGAGTTTGTAATTTTGTACGTTAGTAAAACGTAATCTGTGAAAAATACTGAACCATCACGAAATTTCTCTCAGTATTCCCGAAGGACATAGGTTACTTTTTAAGCCAAAAAATGAACGGTTCCTATTGAAATCTCCATGCGGATGAAACCGAGGGTCATAGTTACAAATAGACGAGAATCCAGATCACCACCCGTGTATCACGGGGCTATACGGTAGGTAAAAAAGTGAAGTAGTATGTGAAACGGCTTCTTGTGGCGGTGTTTGAGCAGGGAGCGAGCGCGGCGGGTTTGTCGAGCAAACACGAGCGGGACGCGTGACGCTGTGTCGCGACCTCCCGACTCCCGCCATTGTTGTCTCCGGTGCGCCTGCGCATGCAAGGGTGCGGACATGGTGAACGAAAGGAGCGGGAGCGGGGAAGTAATTTTTATGGAGAGATTTCGAAAAATATAAACATACCTGCTGCTTGAGAGCGTGTTGGCACAGTGGTAAAGGCTACGACTTAGGTATAGGTATAGGTAATACGGGCTGATGTCCGCAACTCCACGTCAAAGCGCGTATTTTGCGTACGGGTGGGAGAATCGCTCATTCGATCCACCCCAGATCCTCGAGAAAGGCCAGCAACGCCTTGGTGTTGCTGACAATCTCACGTAGGGTACCTGGGTTACCGAAGTATTTTGCCCTGTAATTGGCGACCACCAGGCAGTTCAGCAGCACGTGCGCTGCTGTCTCGTCGTGTTCCATGCAGGCCCTGCACAGACTGTCTGTTAGTCCTATGACAAAGAGATGTTTGTTAAATGACCCATGGCCAGTTACAGCTGCTGTAACTGTACGTAACTGTGGTTTAGTTAGACGGAGAACCTGTTTTGTGAGGCGGGCATCGATCGTGGGAAGTACTCCCTTAGCCTGCCTGCTCTCACGTAGGTCCAGCCATAACTTGTAATGTTGGTCCCTGGTTCGTTTTCTTACCAGAGTGCGTAAATACCCGAAGGGGAGTGGCACAATGGGTTCTGGTCCCACTGGTGCCATGCTCGACCCCCTCCTGGCAAGTTCATCGGCTACATCGTTACCTAGCGAGCCGCTGTGTCCTTTGATCCACTGAATGGTAATGCTGTCGTTGAGGCGCTGGTGGCACTCGTATATCAGCTCAGAGTCAACTGTGTGACTGTTCAGCGCTTGCAGAACAGCCATGCTGTCTGAGAGCATGCGGATCCAGTGGTCTTTAAACTGGCCACGACTTAGAAGTCCTTTGTGTATTAGATGGACGAAACCAGAGAGGCGCTTTACTTTGTGTTGATTATTTCTAAACCACAGCTCTCAAAACGGTGAAGGAAAACATCGCGAGGAAACTGGCATGTCCTAGAACTAAAAATTTCGAAGACATGTGACATCTACCAACCCACACTGGCCCGCGTGGTTGATTACGGCCCATTCCCTCTCACAGAGAGAAGGCCTGTGTCCCAGCAGTGGGAACATTATAGGCTGATTATGATGACCCCTGCTCGCCAAACGGTGAAGGAAAACATCGTGAGTAAACTGGCATGTGCTAGAACCAAAAATTCGAAAATATGTCACATCCACTAACTCGCACTGGGCCCGCGTGGTGGATTACGGCCCACTCACCTCTCACAGAGAGTAGGCCTGGGTCCCAGCTGTGGGAACATTATGCACGCAAGTTGCGAGGCTCTACTACGTATCTGAGTTTTGGAGAAAAGCCTCTGAAACTCCCTTATTGATGCGAATTTTCATGGATGGTCGAATGGATTCATAAATTCAATCGCCTTTGATGCGCTTGCTCATTGTTTGTAGCAAAATGATTGAATTTATTGAGGCATGGAGCTCCAAATATGACTAAAAGGACCATCATAATTAAGTGAAATCTAAAGACACACTCTAAATTTAATGACACTTTTATTCCTATTAAGTTCAAACCTATGAAAATGGATGGTTATTCCTTTTTTATTCCTCGTATAACTTTATTTAGTGTTTATTAGTAAGAAGGTTAGCTATTACTTTAGTTTGTTCGAGTATAAAAATTATCAATGCGTCCTTACCTACGTAAGAATGAAATCTTTTTTTAAATCACCCTGAACCTGCCAGCTTAAATTGAGTAACGTTAATCAATCACCATCGTTTTCAATTTGACAATGTTATTACAATATTCGTTGTTTTAATCTAGCTGGCGAGACAACAGATTGTTAATCTGACTAAATTAAATATTTATTGCGAGATTAATAAAGGTGAGAATTTAATTTCTTTGTTGGAACCATGCTATGAACAACTAGCGTTCGCGTGGAGGTCAGAAATTATCCCACAAGAAAGCACTACCGGGATAAAAAAGTATCCTATGTGTTAATTAAATCCAGGTTATAAACTATCTGTGTACCAAATTTCATTCAAATCCGTTCTGTCGTTTTCGCGTGATTGATTAACAAACATACAAAATTTCACAATTATAATATTAGGATAGTAGGATAGGGTCGACAAATCGCACCTTTAGAATTATAGAGACCTAATGCCAAATTAGCCGCAAGCAAAAATGGTCTGTATAATTCAGAATTATAGAGATCTAAATCGAAATTAGCCGAAAGAAAAATAGGTCTCTATAATTCTAAAGGTGCGAAATAGTCAATTTATTCCTTACAAAATGGTTACAGTTTAGTAGGTAAATAATGTAAATAAATATTTAAAATTCAGCCTTAGGAAAGTTTAATATTCCGTCCCGTTAGTAAGGTAGATACACCTAATCGTTTTGCCCTACCTCCAAAATCTCAGTTGGGCTCATAAACGACTATTTACAACTTTGAAGAGCCTACACAGACTCCTTGCTTCGAAATTTCAGCCATATTTTTTCTTAATGTGTTTATACTTTACCCTGTCTGGCCCTAGAGCCAGCCGAGCCAGACAGCGTTTTGCTAAACTTACCTAAGTTACGGGAATCTAGTCGCGGACTCGAACTCACTGGTGGGCCTGGCTGAAAATCACGCTGTGTCACTAGGCTTCGTGTCCGACAGAGGTACTAAGCATCAGTGATGTGCAGTTAGACGTTAGTCTAGACGCACAACGTTATTGAGTGAGATGCAGGATCGTTTATAATAAAACAATCGCGAAAAAAATTAAGAAAAGTCCTTCGGAAGATCGGGTTTTATGAAAAAAACTCCTGCATAAATCAATGACCAATAAAGTTTATTGAACTTTGTTGGTACCGACTTGATTTTGAATATTTTACACTTCTTTTATTACTTAAACACGTTAAAAGTTAGGTTAAATTAGCAAGAACAACGAATTTTTGTTGGCTCATAACTTTAAAATGGCTTTTTATTTTAGTATTCTGTTTCCGTACAGACAATATTAATAATGAGATAAAACCATACCATGTTTAATATTTGATGTAAATCGTCGAACAGTGGAGTAATACACTCCCGAAGTTTGAATGGAAAATTTTTCGACAAGATTCACTTTAAGACATGTAGACTTGTTTTTAGAACAATAAGTACTAGCAGGGACATCGACGCGCGACCTGTTACCATGGAATCAGTATACGATTCTGATTTTGCGTCAGTTATTAAAATAAGTGCTGTTCCGTACATTTCCACCGATTATCATCGACCCTAGGCGGGCTGCCAACAGTATCGAGCTTGCTCCGCTCGCACTTACATCCTACTCTATCTTAATTCTTATGCTTCTTTAAAGTATAAATCGAGACTATTAGTTCTCTTTACAGAATGAGAACTATTATTGTCGATTTATACTTTAAATGGTCACGTACTTTTAATGGGATAGGTTTAATTTTGTCCATGCATAGGTGCATGGACAAAATTAAACCTGTCCCATTCCAGGCGAGATGCAAAAATTATCAAGCTTGTTTCGCTCACTCTTGCATCCTATATTCTCTTGCATACGTTGACAAAGTTACTTCTTGTATGAATGGACAAACGATAACCTAACATATTCGAAGTGAAGTGCAAACATTATCGAGCTCGCTTCGTGGAGTTGAAAATAAACTTACCGGCGCCCATGGGTGGAGAGATAACACCCTAATATCATATCGCCGCTTCTACAGTTTCAACCGCTTCTACCATCACCATGGCCAAACCCCACCGCATTCGTCCGCTGCACTTGTCACACACGTGCATAATAAAACATCTTTATGTGGCATGTACCTCGCTCAGCGGCGATTGTGTGAGTCGTCTACTCAAATTCAATTAGTTGAGATTGCAACGTTAACGTAAAACAAAACGTAAAGCTTTGCGTTGGGTGTATGAACCTTGCCTGGCTGTATGCAGGCTCGCCTTTGCCACTACAGCCGACTACGGCTTTAGTAATTACGTTTTCTAGTTTATAATTGATTGTTTTGTTTTGTTTCGTTGACTTAGTTTGAAGTTTTATATTTGTGTAGTGTGAACTCTGGTTCTACAGGTTAGCTGCTAAGTGCAACTAGTGGTCCTGTGGGAGTCAATTCAGAATACTAATGTTATTCGGTAGAATAGACTGTATTTCTGTTCTCATTTTACATGCGGAAATTCTGCACCACAACACCATTATAATAATAACGAGGCCCTTTGTCTTATGGATTTCTTATATAGTTGAACGAAGTAATGGTATTTGAATTACTTGGTCTATACCAAGTAAATCTAAAATTGTTACAGACCTACTAGTTACACCCCGTGGTTGCACCCGCATTAGTCCCGATCCTGTGGGAATATCGGGATAAAAATTATTCTTTGTCCTAGTCCAGGTCATGGTCTATCTAAATTTCATCTAAAGCCGTTTAGCCTTCATAGCGTAAAAATGTAACAAACAAACATACAAAAATTCAGATATTTTTCTTTATAATATTACAAGCTTTTGCTCACGGGTCTGCCCGCGTAGATGTCGGTTATCGCGTAAAAAAGTAGCCCATGTACTTTTGCATATCTCAGGCTATAACTTTGCCAAATTTCATGACAATCGGTTCAGCGGTTTAGGCCTGAAAGCGTAACAGACAGAGAGTTACTTTCGCATTTATAATATTAGTAGAGATTACTATTAATTATTGGGATAAGTACTTATACCGATGATACATAATGCTCTCAAAGAATATCTTTATTATCTACCTAGTTGCTTTCGGCTTGTTTCACCAGAGTGTCAACTTTTCACCACAAAATGATGTCGAAATCTTTACCAATTTACATTATACTTTCAAGTAATTACATTTTGCTAAGTACACTTATTAACAAACAACAGTCAGTCCGTATTAGAACAGTTCTAGAACTGCACTGCACTCACAAAGTTTCACACTTCAGTTTAATACTCATTGCGCCATTCCAGCAACGAACGAGCAAGTTTAACTAAAACTCGTATATAAACCACGCAATGTACGCCGCAAAAGGTTAAAACATTTCTAGATAGAAAGGTATTTTCTTAGTAGATCGAGTGGATTACGTTAAGTAATCCACGTAAACGTCAGAGTAAGCTCTGGAGGACCGCTGTCACACTCGATAGATAAAAATGTGGAAAAAATGTACAAAGGTTCGATAGTTCAGGTGCGAACCGCTGCGAGCTAAGATAGATGACTCAATAAATACACCATGTGTTCTAAGGCTAACATACCTTCTCCTTGCTATTACCTTTTTGCTACATCTTATGTTTTATGTGAACTGCTGAGTGTATTAGGACCTTTATCACTTAGAGAATTTTCCTCACTATTTTTCGAACATTGTTTTCTAACTTCAAATTCGCGTGGATCACTTTCATGAATTCGTTAATTCAATAATTCCGGTTTCAGATCCTTTTGTCGAGACATGACCTTTTCCTTTGATGTTAACGTTTGTTGTTCAATGTTTATCTGCCTCCTTGTAAATGTTTGTCTTATATCTGGAATACCGAATCAATTTTCACTGAAAAAGTTTTCGTTCGAATAATTCTTTTGTGTTTGTGTTTTCGTAGTCGCTAAAAAGGACAGCGATGGTTTATTCACAGCGACGATTATTGTTTAATTACATTATTCCGTTTGATAAATCCAGGAATTTAAGTAAATCAATCTCATTTTTGTTGTGGTTTCATATAACTCTGACACTTCATTCATTTTGTTCTAGACCCCCCAGCGCAGAAATTTTTCGTCGGTAATACAAAAAAAATCAGCTGTTCCATACATTTCGACCGCGTAGGCATTGCAGTTTTCTATGCAACAGCTGATTTTTTTTCTAAAAACGACGTAAAATTTCTGCGCTAGGGGCTCTAGAATGATATGCTGAATTCATGGTTACAGTTTGCGAACTGGTTAAAAACTTACCCTGTATAAGGCAGAATGTCTGAGCAAAACACCCATTTTATATAACGAGCTACATCTATATTTAGTATTATTTAGTCCCCGCCATTCTACGAGTATTAACATCTCCCAATATCATACACACTCCCTTCGCCGTAATATCACGTTCACGATAAGCGAATCTATGGCCTTGTTAACAGCGAAACGCGAAATAAAATGTCTATATGAGGCCCGCGATCATTGGAAATGGCGGGCCGTCAGCAATGCACAGAGAACCATGTCGCGGCTAGATAAAATCATTTAGCGTAGCTGGCATTTATGTAATTACCGCAAATACACACGGCAAAACGATCAGACATTTAATGGACTCGTGTACCCCGGCCGTTATAATTGGCTTTGATAATCTGTGGTGCAAATTACTGGCGGGAAAAATATTGACAGTTTAAATTCAGACAGTTTTGTTTTTTTTTTTTTTAAGATTTGAGGCACTTGTAATTGCCCTAAGTACTGAATATTACTGAACCCAGCGTAGCATAAGAAATGTGTTACAAAAAAAAGCTTTTGATTTAGTATTCCATTGTCGCACCTGTAAAGGAGGAAGTTAAAACTTTTCTATTGTAATGCCGTTAATACAATACAAAGTTTTTAACTAGGACAATGAAAAACTAGCCTATTGTGTTACTTAATGAAATGGAGATTTATTGTTAGTGTACGACACTTTAGAGGTATTTTCATAAATACCGGAGAGAGGTATGAAAGAATTTTAGTCGGTTAGTAGGTACTGACTTGTGTTAAATGAATAAAATAATATAGAGTTTGTAAACTCGAAATTAAGTTATTAACCTTTTAACTCCTATATCGCGTTACGCTACTAAAATGTAACACTGGGTTGTAAACCAGCACCCTAATTGCGTAACTCACGATTAATCATAATCTGTTTCATTTTGAAACAGATTGTTTAAACCATTGCTTCATATGTTCGAAAAATGTGTGCTCAACAACGTAAATAACGCAATGAATATTGTTGAACTGTCAAAATGAAACAGATTATGATTAATCGTAAGTTACGCAATTAGGGTGCTAATATTAGTGTTTTTTGAATTGGGAACATTGCAGTTCACTCGACGAAACGAAATAGAATAGCTCGGTACCCTGATATGTAATGCGACCAAAATGTGCCAAAATTGAAGGACGAACAATACATGATTGTACTCGTATACCCATCACTTTTCCACCACATACGATACGTAATACTTTCTGGGGGCAAATACTCGTAATTTTAAGAACGTTCACAGTCTGACGTCAGTCTCAATCTGTCAAAAATACTTCGAGTTTCCACACATTTTTGACAAGTTTTTGACATTTGCTTGTCGCCGAGATGACACTGCGACTAGATTTTGAACGTTTTTAATTATGAGAATTGGCCTTCTGGTCTTTGAATTTTTTATCATGATATTTCATTTTAATCGTATTCTATGTGATTTCTATAAAGATTTAGATTATTGATCGACGAAAATGTTAGATAAGGAAAAATCTTTAAATTTTATGTTTTAATAATTTGGATTTATTTTTGTTGAGTTGCTATTGTTATAGTACCGAATTTTTGACTAACGTCGAACAATGTAAAATACTAAATAAGTTTTATGCAGTACTTACCTCATAAACTCGTCCTCATAAACGTCAATTTATTTTGACATTACTAACACTAATCCAGAGTTAACTCTCCCACATCGGTAGGTCAAATATTTAAAACTTTAGGTTAACCGCTAACTCTTGGTGGCGCAAGATTAATTATTTGACTAACTGTGAGTTAGCTGTTAACTCCCAGTTATTTAGGATAACCCGTGAACGCGCAAGTTGGCCTTAGTAATATTGAAATAAGTTTAACTAATTGACCATATTCGTTACATGAGGAGTACGAAACACACGCATTTTAGTTATTTAATCGACGAATGACATCACAGTTAAAAGTTTTTTGATCAAATTACTATCAATCAGCAATTAAAACATGTTAGGTTCTCACGAACAATTTTACTAGTTTCGTCACGGTTTGTCGATACATAATAAATACGTTGTTACGCTTCACTACATAGTATAAAACAAAGTTGCTTTCTCTGTCCCTATATCCCTATGTATGCTTAAATCTTTAAAACTACGCAACGGATTTTGATGCGGGTTTTTTAAATAGATATAGTGATTAAAGAGGAAGGTTTATATGTATAATACACCGACCTCCACGCGGGCGAAGCCGCTGGCAAAAGCTAGTAAATAATATTTATGTTGTTTAACGGTTAGAAAGTATTAAAACGAATGTTATATTATATTCTGGGCTGACGCGCATCTGGCCGAATGGTCCTCAATCGGTTTCTTGATTCGCTTGACTGAAGGTATGCTTCCGAGTTCCGCTGCACGCAGCACTGCTGCTGCAGCACTACTGGTCCCCATATATAGCACACCTAGATCTAAAGGGAGCTAAGTCAAAAATTGGGAGTTTTGACTTATGCTTAGATACCATTGAATTCCTTAACTCACTACCTATCGACCAATAAAACAGGTTTAAAAATATTTTTCTAGTAGAACTTGCAAAGCAAATATGTCTACAGATAACTTCTGCACAGGAACACGGTTAACAGTTTTTGACCTTTTCTGAAAAAGCGTTTTTTTAGTTAACTCTGTTTAGATCTAGGCGTGCGATGTTCTCTATCTATACTATACTATAGTAATATTATAAAGCTGAAGAGTTTGTTTGTTTGTTTGCTTGAACGCGCTAATCTCAGAAACTACTGGTCCGTTTTGAACAATTCTTTCAGTGTTAGATAGCCCATTTATCGAGGAAGGCTATAGGCTATATAAAATCTCGCTAAAACCCTTAGGAGCTGAGCAAAGAGAAAAAGTCACGAATAAGAAGTACAAGCACGGGCAGGCGAGGCGAACGACGGGGTGGGTCGGGGAGCAAGAAATTTAACGCGTACGAAGTCGCGGGCAGAAGCTAGTAAGTTTATATGTGATTACATTCCGAGCTACGCAGCAACGTCGCGGCAGCACTGCAGCGGCAGCACTCCTGCGCGGCAGTGTCGTCCCACCGCCGCGACAGACCAGTAGTGACGCGTCTGCCGCCGCAGCGATAGTACAGACGCCAGCACATCAAGCTACCCCAAACTGTCAAATTTTCCCAATTGAACATGAACCTTAGGCATATGCCATAAAGTTGAAAATCTATCAAAGAAATTTGACAGATTGGGGTAGCTTGATGTGCTGGCGTCTGTACCTACGTGAATGTTGACAAGTAAATTGGCAACAAAAAGATGAATTTATCTGATTCAGAAGCGCAGACAGCGCAACACTGCCGCCTTGCTCGGAAACAGTACGGCAGGCAACACTGCTGCGCAGAACCACAGTGGTAGCACTGCTGCGTGCAACGGAGTTCGGAATCATACCTTTATTCAAATGTATTAGTTTTAAACGTTCGAGTGCAATTTGATTTAGGAACGACAAAGGCGCGCACACACGCACAGGTCTGTGTGTAACACATAACAGGTTTGCCATGAAAGTGTGGACGTCGTCCCAGCGAAGTGTGTCGCGCGGGGCATGAGTCCCGAGAAACTGCACTTCGCAATTTAGATCCTTGTTTTTTTTTAACGATTTCGTTTATAACAAACATGACGCATAACTGGTTAGGTTTTCGTTTTACTTCATTTGTGTAAATAATGCACGTGAATAAAGATTCAAAAGATAACGTTTAGGGCACATGATAAATGCGATTAGTTTTATTAAAATCACTTTGAAACTAGACTTTATTTCAACTTGGAAACTTAAGGGGAATATGGTCGCGGGCTCGAACTCACTGATGGGCCTGGCTAAAAAGCATGCTGCCAGGCATCGTGTCCGACAGAGGTAGTATTAGTGATGAGCAGTTAGACCTAGTCTACACGCACAACGTTATTGAGTGAGATGCAGGGTCATAGTAAAACAGGCGCATAAAAAATTAAGAAAAGTTCTTCGGAAGATCGAGTTTTATAAAAAGAACACTGCATAAATCAATGACCACTAAAGTTTATTGAACTTTTAGATATTTGTGCTTTGTCGGTGCTGACTTGGTTTTGGAAATTTTATACTTATTTTATTACTTAAACACGCCCAAAGTTAGGTTAAATTAGCAAGACACAACGTACAGACAATATTAATAATGAGACAAAACCATAACATGTTTAATTTTTGATGTGCATTGTCGAAAATTGAAGTAATACACTCCCAAAGTTTGTGTGGAGAAAATGTCGACAAGATTCACGTTAAGGAGGATGCACTAAGGAAACCCGAGAAATTCAAATTTTCATACGTTTTTTGCAATTTGCAAGTCCATTTAATGACTATTTCATGTAAAACTCATTCAATGGGATTAAATGCTGTATGTAGAGGATTGATGATTTTAATGAATATAATTATGTAAATACATACTATTAGTAATTATGGTCGCGAATCATATTTTGTTCAACATGCATTCTGATGTTGATGTTCCGTGAAAATTGTTGTTCCGTGTTGTGCGGACGTAAAGAATAGCACCATCCCATTTCTTCCCGTGGGTATCGTAGAAGGCGACTAAGAGACTTACTAGAGAATGGGCAGCAGCGTTCTCGATGCATTTTACCACCATACTGCGATCGCCAACCCTCCTGTCAAGCGTGGCGATTATGGCAAACCCCCATTTTTTTGGAGGAGGCCTATGTCCATGAATTTTCTTCACATTCTGATGACACCAGCCTGAAAATTGCAAAATACCAAAAAAAAATCGCGGTCTGCCGTTTCGCTTCCCCTTTAAAGAGAAACCCTATCTTAGGAAAGGCTGTCTTGCGGTGATTATTGATTTAATTATAGTGAGTGAGAAGAGCTTATGCAGCCTGAACAAGTTTCTACAAGTCTAGACTTATTTGCTCGTGAAAACACGTTAGTGACGGAGGCTTTATGTAAGTAGGTAGCTACATAAAGGCTTGAATGTCTATGGTGTATTTCTCGCAACTTGTGGTACGTTATGTGAGAGTAAGATCGAAGCAAAATTGCGTGTAAAACTCCAATCTACATTAAAAAAATGAAAATGAATTGGAATGCACATTTTATTGTTTTCTTATAAAGACTTTAGTACTTACATAATTATTATGTAAGCTTTTATATTAATATTATTTTAAAATAATATTATTAATGCACCTTCATGTATATTATAAATGACCCGTGCCCACTTCGTTGGGCGGTAAACATTTTTATTTGTGATGAAATGATTAGTGTGGTTTTTTCTCCGACTACCACGAAAAGGTCTTTTAATTTTTCGGGTTAATATATATAGCCTATTATACTCACTAATAACGTGTCTTTCTATTGGTAAAAGAATTTTCATAATCCGTTCAGTAGATCCAGAGATTACCCCTTACAACCTCACAAACTTTACCTCTTTATCATATTAGTATAGAAGTATTTAATAGTATAGATGAGGGAAAAATCACATCACAGGGCATCAAAAAACTCGTTCGCATCGCTGATTTTGGAAACATCAGTGTATTATCATCATATGTGTATTTTGTAAACTGTGCCAATCTCACTAAATGACACTGATTTTCAAAATACAGGATTCTTCTAGTTTGAAGGGCAGGGGTCTTTCTTACTCATCTGTAATAGCCACGCGCCCATGCCTGATGTTATCTAAGCGAAGTCTTTTAGTAAATCAATGATAACTTGCTTACTTAAAAAAACATAAAGGATCTATTACTACATTTCGTATGTGACGTAGGCATCTACTAAGAAAAGTTTTTTAGGATAAATCTCTCGTTTCATTTAAAAAAGCTTGCAAGTTTGTAATTTTTTAAAGTAAAATGAAAGAAAATTTATATTTATGGTTACGGTAAAAATTTTTGGAATACGTCGCCTCTTTGCTTCAATAACGTGATAAGTCTGACAATTAATTTGTTTATTAATTGATCATTTAAACCGCCGTGACTGACTTTATTTTTCCAAAAACCTTGTGCATATTATGCACAAAAGACACCACATTTTAAAATTATAAAATAAATTAACTGTCGGACTTATCACGTTATTGAAGCAAAGAGGCTTATCGGACTTATCACGTTATTGAAGCAAAGAAGCGACGTGTATTAGACTTTTTGAAATGCTTTATTCTGAGAGAGTAAAATAAGAGAAAGAAAGTGTGTATGGGAAAGTCCGTCAATTATACAATAATTGAAATAGAATAAATCGGAGACTAGGGAGGTGTCCCTAGTCTCCACTCTGGACCCCGAGCCCCAAGATAAAGACTAACTGTCTAGTATGGGGCTCAATAGCAAACCATAAGTAAATTGTAACCTAGTTATGGTTAATATTTACAGCTGTTAAACTGTGAATCTGCTTACTGTATTACCTGAACAATAAAATATATTATATTTTTAATTCCGGCGGAGTCGCTGGCTAATAGATTATGTCATATAGTCAAATTGCTTGGATTTCTGCAAATGAATTATTCTTAATTCATGAATAGAGATCGGATATTCGGATGCATATTCACCTAAAGTTGAGAGGTTGGCTAAAATGGAATGCGCTTTTGTACCGATTTCTTTTTAATTTAATGTAAAAAAAATTTTTTTTACTAACACACTATCCCTACTGTTACAGACTAACACCCTAGGTACATAGATATAGGTACACATATTTCCATCGGAGTTAATTTTAAAGAAATATGCGTCTGAATCCATACTATACAACTGACTAGTGCATTCCCGGTGTTGCTGGCATCCCAGGATTTTTGTGCAAAAAAATATTTTAAGAAGCCGCTTCTATACTTTCATAACTAAAAAATTAGGTAAATATGCATCCGATTATCTGATCCCTATTCATGATTAACAAACAGATTAAGTATTACAAAATCACCATTAAATTAAAATTATTTATCTGTGTAGCCAGACTGGCGAGCGTAATACCAATACCAAAACTAAAAAAAACATCCGTCTGAACAATTGTCAACAAATCAAAGCAACACCCAATTATAAACACCAAATAAAGCATTAATAGTAGCAGAAAAAACCGACCCACAGCTCATTACTAAACCTGTGTTGTACTGGTTAAATCAAATGCGCAGTTTGTATGACGTTTCATCCCATTTGGCTTGCCGCCAAGCGCTACACTGAACTAATCAGTCGTTTTAAAAGGCTGCTGAGCTAACATAGCTGTTCTGAAGAGGCTTCAAATAGGCATCACTCACTTAAGTGGTTAGATACATGCTCGTTTTAATAAAAGAGATTGTGCAAAAGCGTTTAATTTTCAGAATTTTCAGCGTTCATATTTTGTTTCAAGAAGGTTGTGCTGTCATGTTGCTAGACTAGCTCTTTTGCCAGCGCGATGCTATGTGGTAATCCGAGTTATAAACTATCTGTGTGCCAAAATTTCATCCAAATCCGTTTAGTCGTTTTTGCGTGAAAGAGTAACTAACAAACATTCTTCCATACATCCTCACAAACTTTCATACTTTATAATATTAAGTAGGAATATAATATTTGTAGGAATATTAATAAGATGAAAAAGACTGATTTCTGTAGAAGCCTTTCGCAATAAAATGTAGGTATATTTCTGAGAGTAAAATAATATCACAATATTCCCCAAATAAAACGCAAGTTCCAATGAATAATTCCCGAAACAAGACCGGAGTGGAATACTTACTTCAGATTCGGGTGCGGACTACCTGTCGGGCCGCTCGGGTAGTTAGTCGGGTAGTTGCAAAAACAGCGCCCGCGCACCGCTCCCACGCTCGCCGAACAGGGTCGTTGACCTCGCCGCCTTGCATCGATGCTAATTTGACGAATATTGACTAAAGTGTGATAACGACGCCGACTCTACGCGAATTCCGATCGACCGCTAAACGATACCGGCTATGTATATTATGTGATCTGCGCCTGCGTCGGTGGATTTTTGTTTGGAGTTGCTGTGCATGGTTTTGAATGATGTTATTATATTAATAGATTGATTAATTTATTGAAATTGCTTATATGGTCATTAAACTCAGTCAATTCCCTTAATATGGTGGCTCTACTCTCTCTACAGAAATAAAATAATTTAACTATCATTAATTTATCAGTACGGCGCGGCGCGGTCGTGGCAGGCCACGTAGGAGATGGCGGGACGAACTAGATACGTTCCGTCAAAATTGCAAGGAGGACGCGAAGAAGTGGAGGGACTCCTTTGCCCAGGAGCAGTGAAAGCGCAGGCTAGAAAAAATATCAATTACCTACAACACAATGTACTATCTATTTACATCTATCTCTATGACTTAGGTATTGTTTTTTTTTTAAATAGTATTAACTGTTAAGATATCTAGGTACCTATATAAAAAAACAACTTCGTAAAATAGTTTTCGTTATACCTACTTTGATAGAATAGAACTGCAATTAAAATTAATTCGAGAAGCAAAATTCTATGTTAAGTAGTATAGAGAAAAAACTAGTTTATTTTATTCATGTATTGGTCTGTTTTTTATCTATCTTCATCTGTTTATAGATCTAATACTAAGATAGATAGTCTGTGTTTTAGTTTTTAGATAACGATACTGCGCGGAAAGGTTATTTACGAATTTGCAACGCCTTTTTTATAACGTCTGTGAGTAATTCTAAAATGGCCGAAAAAAGCCTGTTTCTGTTTTTAAATATTCTGACATTATGTCATCTTTTGAAGGTTAATTATGAAATAATAATCTGAATTGTCTTTGTGCCGTTTTAATTATGAAATAATATTGTCATTTCCGACGCCATTTCTCTTCCTTACGACGCGGTAAAAAAATTTACAAAATAATTTTCGTCTATTTTTTCAAATTTTCCTGCTTGCTACGCGGGAGACGGTTCACCCAAGAGCAGTTCCTTGTATAATAATTTATGACCAGTTAAAGCTTCTGAGCAAAAACGTTGTATGATCTCATCTTTCACAAAAACTAATCTAATTGGCTCTCAAATCGTTGTAAGCAACGTATATACAATGTGGAGAGAGCAATACATGAAAACACTATTTAGTTTGTTTGTCCAATCTATTACTAGCACTAGTGACAAAACCATTCATCATCTTCGGCCTTCAGCAGTCCACCATTGCACGTCATTCAACTCGATTCTCGTCACCTTTCGTCCAGCTGCTACCAGCCACCCAGCGAAGATCATCGCTCCACGTAGCCTGAGGGCGTCCTAGCTTACGTTTGCCGATTTGCGGTCTCCACTCAAGAACACGTCTACCCCAACGGTCATCGGTTCTACGGCCAATGCGGTCGGCCCATTGCCACTTCAGCTTGCTTATTCTGTGAGCTATGTCGACAACTATTAAAACTATTGGAACTACACTTTTGGTTCTATTTAATTACATTTTTTAGTCAGACTAGGAACTTTATCTGGACTATATATTATTATTATAAAGCTGAAGAGTTTGTTTGGTTGAACGCGCTAATCTCAGGAACTACTGGTTAGAATTGGAATATTCTTTTAGTGTTGGATAGCCCATTTATTGAGGAAGGCTATAGGCTATATAAAATCACGCTAAGACCCTTAGGAGCAGAGCAAAGATAAAAAAGTCACGAATACGAAGTACTCGCATGGGCAGCGACGGGGTGGGTCGGGAGAGGAAGAAATTTGACGCGAACAAAGTCGCGAGCAGAAGCTAGTTAGTTATACGTAGTTTAATTTACTGTCGTATTATCATCGCCGTCTTGTTGTACACAAATGCTGCCAAATACATGTGTAGGCCGCTACAAGGATCTTTTGGCGCCTGAATGACATTGAAAGGTTTTTTTTTTGGGTGGGAAATCATCAAATAACTTCTCCCGCTCTGGGTGGAGCGGGAGGGCGTGTCAGACTTTTACTGACTAAAATCCACCCGTGTTCCCTCAGTTGCCTGTGTGCCAGGGGCCGCGGTATCTCTTTCGAACAACCCGCACCCCTGGCAGGGACATTGAAAAGTAAACCACAGAAATTGACAAAACAAGATGGCGGTGGCGTTAGTTTCGATTTTATCCACACACCAAAGGAACCCTGGTGGGAGAGCAGTGGTGGCCCAGTGGTATCAGCCTTGAGGTGTAGGTCGTGGGTTGGAACTCAGGCAGGCACGTTACTTTGTGTAGTTAATTTCAACGCCACTGCTCTCAAAACGGTGAAGGAAAATGTCGTCAGTAGGTCGTAGAACGAAAAATTTCGAAGACATGTGACATCCACCAACCCGTACTGGGCCCGAATGGAGGACTATGGCCCACTCCTACTACTAGAGAGGAGGCCTGTATCTCAGAACATTAAAGACTGATTATGCCAAAGGAACCTTGTAGCGTTATTGTAACTACAATTTCTTAAAAAGAACAACACACGTTAAACCTCCAAGCTAAGCTGAGTGGCGGCCAATCAATTGTCTACATAGCACATTGCGTGCGACAGCCATGTCGAATGTTGTTCGCCATGCGGCTATCATGACACCTCTTGCTTACACGCCACACCGTTACGGTTACACTGCTCAACAACTTTATAAGCCATTTTGCAATAACTTAAATGCTAGCTGAGATACAGAATACAGAGACAAAACGATCTGTCAAAATTGTGATTTTGACAGGTCGTTTGGTCGATCGTTTTGGTGTGCCAATATGTACTGATTTTGATAGATCGAAGCGTAAGTTTTCGCTTGGACTTTTCAATATCTTTCCTTTTTTTAAATTATCTTCCCGTACCTACACCAAACGAGATAGATGTTTTCGAATGAAATATGATTTGATAAATTAACTGTTTGCTTTTGCAAATTGCAAATTAAATTTTATTCGAAAATATCGATTGGTTTCTTAGTAAACTTCAACTATATCCGACGACCCTGGTAAGTTATCTATTTTGGTGACCGGTGACTGTAGTTCACGCTGAGTTTTGTCTCAGTATTTTATATTGTATCTTGGAGAAACTTCTAATGACGGAAATGTAGAATCAACCTCATAGGTTACCATAGTCCATACCATGCTGTTTCAAAACGTTTGGGGGTCGAAACTTTCATCAAGTAGGTACGACAAAGAACTTCGAAAACATTGCCATTACAGGTAGCAAATGTGGCAATGTTGTCTGTCTTTTTAGTACGTTACTAGATTCAGAGGACCAATAATGTCCAGTAATTTTATACCCATTTTTGTCATTTTAAACTTCATTCTTGTTTCTTTATACACTCTGATTTTTCTCACTTCACTCTGATCTCAGAAAATAAAAGCTGTGTTTATGACAGCTGTCATTTTGGTCTAAAAAATTAGAAATCGGAGTTTAGACACTTACAGTTCATTTTTTAAACCCAGATACTGATTTGACAGATGTAGACGTCCAATACTAAAAGCTAACATAGAAGACTTGAAGTGTCAGATTAATCTCTAGGATTAAAAAACAATTTTAAGTAGGTAGTTTACCAGTTGGATAAGTGTTACAGTAGTAAAATCTTTATTTAATGTAAAATTCTAAAACTCGCGACATTTGAAAGTTGCCGTTTCATTAAACTAATGGTAGCAGTCGCCGATGCTGGCAGGTGGCAGGTGCTAAAGTGTTTTGAAACCACGTTCTAGATAGATTTTTCCTTCACAATTTCATTTATTTTGTAACTCACGGGTGCCTCGCCCCATATCAGCTGTCAACGACCTTCGAATGTAGATACCATCATCGATCGAAGGTACACTTCGAACGTCTCCTTAGGGAATTAAAGGTATGGCGATTATCTTTTGTTCAAAACATTGATCCAAATACTGTAGAAGTTGAGCATGTTTACTCAAACTCAAAACATTCATTTACTGGCACTTTTGTATTGTCAAAGAGTCGGTCAGAAAGTTGAAGCTAGTCGCCCATTAACGCCCAAAACGTAGATCTCTATGGAAAAGAACAGCAGGCCTGGAAAAACACATTTCTGTTAGCGTTCACGCCAAACGCTACGCTAAAATGTATGGGAATGACATTACCTGCGGAAAGATTACGTCGTGTCCTTTCCGCAGATAATGTCATTCCCATAAATTTTGGCGTAGCGTTTGGCGTGACCGCGAACAGAAATGTGTTTTGTCTCAGGGCCCAGGTAAGATATTGCAAGGAGACATTTTTGAATCAGTATAATTCATAATCCTAGGTACATAGTTCTTGTTGCTTCTATAAGTGAGCACAACGAAAATGAAAAAAAAAAAAACGAATGAAGAAACAATTTAAAATATACCTAAGATTTAAAAAAAGCCTACGTCCTTTTGAAGTCTAACTGTCAAAGTGGCGTTTTAAGCAATAAACGGATGTCGGCTTTAGTCCACAATGAAGTATTGTAGGTACACGCAAGTGAAACCGTTTTCACTTTTATTTACTTAGGCGCCTAAATGTTTTCATTCCGACCTTTTAAGCCAGTCGGCCGGGGGTAAAGCAAACTCGTTCGGTGCATGCCAGTAGGTAACTCAAACGTTTTGTGAACTGTTACTGACTTACCGTCTGAACTTGAGCTGATGCATTAACTATTGTTAACTAACCAAGTTTTGCGTAGACAAATTAGCTACAGTTTTAAGTGTATTGAGCGTGTAATTAAGTAATGTATTGGTGAAGTTGTGCAAGTTTCTTCATAGTTACTGAACCGAAGCTACAATACATAAGTATGTTGCATATACTTCCTACCTATATTTGTTTGAATTCATTCAACTATCTTCCTGCCAATTTGGGAGTGAACACCGCGTTATTTTTGTAGAGTTATATGGAAGGCTAGCAAGGGATCAATCACTTAGGTACATTCATATTTTATGTATTTGGGATGTAATATTGTTACTGAGGCAATAACACGTTGCCCCGGTCGAAATATCTCGAAGAAAATACGGACATCAATTTCATATTTTTTTGGTATCTCCGCCTAAAATAAAAATGTCATTAAAACCATAATCACATCAACCGCGAAACTAAAACGAAAACAAAATACGCGGCAAAGGCAACACACAGAAAAAAAAAACTGCAATCTGGCGAAAAGTTTTTGAGCTCAAATTCCATCATACGAGTGCTTGATGTATAGTCTGATGTCTGATGAAACAATTTTTTTCGCCTCCAAAAATGCAGTTACTGTGTAACGGATAAAAAGTGGTAATTGTGCCAAAGATGGTCGTTGCAATTTTCGGTCGGGGCCCGTTTTTGCGACGGGAGCGGGATGCGGCGGGATGTCGCGGTAATTGCGTCGCTCCTGACATGACAAACCACTTTGAGGCTACCCATCTTTGAATTATGTACCTTTGGGATATTTATGACATATAGTTCGATGTAGTTTGTACCTACCTGGTTGAGAGGACATATTTTATAGGGCGCAGGACGTTGTGTGTGAGCAGCAATATGCTTGTCCGCAGATTCGCTAGTTGTACTACCAGAAGTCAAGTGACGCTTTTGTGTATCTTTTTAGACTGTTGTGGAGCGGGATGTCATACACACGCCGAGCCTACAGCATCCTGCTTTAGGATACTGTAGGTACTGCCATGGCGTTGTAGCGCTTCGGAAATGTTCGCGAAGGCCTGTACAGATGGCTGCCATGCCGTCATGCGAAAGGAAGCGACCGCCATACTACAGCGCTTGCATGGTAGTGACTACAGAATTCTGAAAATGATTTCTGCTAGAGCGGACTGTCCCTTTCAGGGACACTGGGGGGCGACACTGCGACAGTCATAGGACTAAACAAATAATTAATTTGTAAAAATTATGAATATTAACCTATTTATCTAAGCATTATTGTAATTAACGCCATAATACTGACAAAATATGGTGCTCAGTCTCTAATAAAGTTTTATTTAATTTAATTTTGATTTGTGTAAGTCGAAAAGTTAGATGCCACAAAAGACAATTTCTCGTAAGATCTACTTTAAAGTGATCAAAATCTATTTGGTTTTGATAGAATTTTAAGTTTCTAATAAATACTAATAGTATTTTTCATTCGAAACCATTAAAACCTTTTAAAGTTTTCTGCGTCAAAGCTGTAGAATTACGATGAACGGTAAAATAAAAGACTGTAAACTGAACTATGAAATAAATAAAAGTAAATCTGTGAGTAATTTATAATATCCTCTAACGCCAACGCAGTTAATAAAATCCTGAAGAAATGGAAAAAAAATACAAGGTGAAAAATTGGGGTATAATGAGGGTAGAAGGGGAAGATAAGTTATTACACGATAACTCGAATCATTTCAGTTAAATAACCATTACGCTTAGTGATACGACAAATACCACTTACGCGATATTCCCAAGCGAACAAATCGCATGCGATTACGTAATCTAAGTACATTATAATGTCTATTATGCTTCCTTTCGGAAAACTGCAACATCGAGTAAAATGGGAACAGCGGGAACTAGCCTTTACTCATGTAAATGCGACTACGGGAAGTAGAAATCTGTTTCTATTTCAAGAGCTGGACCCCGCAAGCTATGCAATATAACGGATCCGAGATTTTCTTTTTAGGGTTCCATGTCCAAAGGGACCCTATAATCAATTAACTACCCGTACCTATAGGCTCACTTCGTTGTCTCCGTCCGTACGTCTGTCTGTCAATACTCTTTTTCACAGTAACGCAATGAAGTTCAAATTAATATCATAGTCTGCGTCTACAGTCCCTTGGAGCTGAAGTCAAGGTTATATGACAACGCAATAAAAAGTAAGGCATCTTCTACGAAATATTTTGATACTCGCAAATAAATCAAAACCTGTAGGGTAATTCCCGTTGACCTAGAACTAGCATCATGAAATTTGGCTAGGAGCATGGGCTCACAACACAAGTAAAGAAAAGAGTCCGAACATTGTTAATTTGTAGTTTTAACACATAATAAAAATGCGGTTACAAACAAACTTAAATTTGCAGATAGAGAATTGACCGTGACGTGAATTGATGTAAGGGAGATTCTTTTTTCAAATACAACTCTACATGTTTAATTTGTCCTTGCGATAGACTCATCCTAACTACGGGAACCCTTTCCTCCATTTGGCCGTTTTTTTAAAATATGTTGGTAAAGTTAAATATTGTACGGTGTTTTTTTGTGAGGGTGGTAAATCATCAAATAACTTTTCTCAGGGTGGAGCGGAAGGGCGTGTCAGACTTTTAGTGACTAAAACCCACCCGTGTTCCTTCAGTTGCCTGTGTGCCAGGGGCCACGGTTTGTCTTTTGAACAACCCGCACCCCTGGCAGGCATCGGTTCTTGCGGACCCCACCAGTTGGTGCTGGCATCTCTTTGAGGCGCGCGTGGAACACAACGCGCCGTCGACCCGGGCTTGGTCCTTACCGGACAGCTACCCATTACTCGCCTTCCGCAAGCAAGCCCGCAAATATTGTACGGTGACACGGAACTTTTCTTGTGCGACTCCGACTCGCCCTTGGCCGGTTTTTAAACAAACGTTTATTTTATATTGCTCCGTGCACTTACTGTTATTTACATCTGTGTGTTTGTTTTACATTTATACCACTATTTATTTTAGCAGAAGACCACTTAGGCCGACTAAGCGCCATGTTGATGAAGTTTTATTCATTTTCCAACTCGTTTTTGTTTACATTGGAACTAGGGAGCCAATTCGTAATGGTTCTGATTGAGCTGGTAATGGACTAAGTTATCAACAGATATTGTTATCATTTTGACTAGACTGAAGGCATAAGCAGAGTTTAGAGAGTAGTTAAAACCAAACTAGAAAATTAATTTAGCGGCGAATGTAGAAGCTTATTTTAGCATATTTTAGGTATCAAAATCTTCACTGTTAAGAGTTTGGAAACCTTTGGAAAACTGTTTGAAGTATCTATATCTACTAGTGGTCGCCCAGGGATGAAAATTCGACCTTATTTCATTTAAAACTTAATGTATTTCTAATGCATTAATCATATAAAAATATAGCTTTCTGCACTCCTCTAAACTGTGCCAAATTGCATACTCACCCTTCCGCGTAAATTTCATACAAAGTCGTACAAAGTTTTCGGTTTGGATAATTCAGCCTATAGTTTTCGTGTGTTCGCGATCTTACGTGCGTCGAAAAACAGGTTAAGCTGTTGGTCCCGGCCAAGCGTGGATCCAGGATTTGTTTCAGGGACCCAGGGGGAATGTGGGCAAGACAGTTAAAAAGTCTTTCCCAAACTTGTATTGTACTATGCTGTTTCGGCCAGCCGACCGGAACAAACAGACAGACAATTTTTCTTGTTGTATTCGGAAGCCCAAAACTCTGACAACCAGTCTTACCAAGGGCTATCGTGTCACCCAGTACTTAACTGGAACGTGGAAGTCAGTTTTCGACTTTATTTTCTGTACCTTCTTCTAAGAAAAACATATTAAATATTTTATTTGTTCGCCACGTAACAGAATTACGTTCAATATCATGTTAACACATAGTGAGGCTTCAGGGGGTAATAAATATTAGTTTCCTTTACCCCACGACACAATGGCGGCACGAGGCTCAATTTTCCCCTTGAGTAGGTACCTACATATTCTTGGTCATGGTAAGATGGGAGCTTAGATGGGAACTTGTGACGGTGTTAGGTTAGATGGGGAATATAAAGGAGTACCGTATTAATATTAGTACTGGGATTTGTTTTTTTAATAGCATAATCAGTCTATATTGCTGAGGGGCTTGTGGCTAAGTACCTAATACCAGCCGCACGGGTCGATAGATCAGGTTAAGCTACGATTGCCGCGTGTGGTCCGTGGATAAGGGACCATTTTTAACCGACTTCAAAAAAGAGGAGGTTATCAATTCAACATGTTTATATTTTTTTTAATGTATGTTCGGGCATAACTCCGTCATATACAGGATAAGTTTTTATCCAGTGAGCAAAATGTAACCATGAATTCAGCATATCATTATAGACCCCCAGTGCAGAAATTTTTCGTCGATAATACAAAAAAAAAAATGAGCTGTTCCATACATTTTGACCGCGTAGGTATTTCACTTTTCAACGAAACAGCAAATTTTTTTTTTTTTTTGTAAAACCGATGTAAAATTTGACGGAACCATGAATTTAATAGATCATTCTAGACCTAGAATGATCTGTTAAATTCATGGTTACAGTTTGCGCACTGGATAAAGACTTATACTATATTTTAAAACTTATCCTGGATTTGCAAAATTCTTTTTTTGTTCGAAAGGGGTTTATTCCGAAATGGTCCCATTTCATATAAATCTGATGATGAGTTTCGGAGACAGACTACGGAACTCTTCAAAAAATTACAGCAAACCAACCGCGATTGCCTGCTATCGCATAAGTATGCATTGTTTTGACCCGAAGGATGATTAAATTTCGAATTGGTGTGGGGTAGGTACTATAGCTAAAAAGTGAAAAATGAAAACTTTTTGGAAAAGTTTTTACACCAAGACCAGGCTCGGAGGGTACCTCGGAAGCACGTTACACCGTTTGTTCCCAGCTGTCATTCATGGATCTTTGACAGTCGTTACGGGTCGTCAGAAGCCCGAAAGTCTGACAACCAGTCTTACCATTTAGGTAACGTATTACCGCCGTAACTGGGTTGTGGATATCAGTCGCTCCATGTAAAATCTGGTATTCAGCTGTATCCGGTTAGACTGGAAGCCGAACCCCAGCATGGTTAGGAAAGGCTAGGTAGGTAGATGATGATGTTCCTACTGCGGGGACACAGGCCTCCTCTACGTAGGGTGGGCCGTAATTGAAGTCTTTATTACTAAAACCATCTTTGTCAAAAATTCCATGTATGAGTTAGTTACGCCACGCAAATTGCTTTTAGTCGTTGTACCGATTCTTCTTAAGAAGAAATTTCTCGTGAATAAACTTGTTTTTCAAGAAATATAAAATATAATCAGAAAGTTTACAAATTCCTCTACAAGATGGCGTAACTAACTCATAACATGGATTTATTGACAAAGGTGGTTTTTGAGATAAAGTCTTCATCTTCAATTCTTCACGCGGGTCCAGTACGGGTTGGTAGATGTCTCTGCTTTTCTATAAGTTCGGAAAATACATAGAATCTGTTGTGATTTGAATCTTTTAGGTCAAAGAATAGTATCCAAAGTAGGTACTCACACCGTACACATCCAGCTATAATTTTCCAGTTTACGCTAATCTCACACTGTAAGGAAATTCTATACAATGTGAGACCAGCTTATACTGGAAATGTGTAACTTGATGTGTAGCAGTTTTTACTTATTCATTAAATAAGAATATCGAAGAAAACACAATTTTTTAATTCGCTAAATAGTAGGTATCAGTCAGTTGTGATTTGTGTCCTAAGTCGGAAAGAAAAAAAAAGTACCATCCATAGTCACATAATATCCATTAAATATGAGTGGCTGTCAGGAAAACAGATTTTCTATAGGTTTGCTAAAGTTGGTAGGTACATCTAATTGGGATTTGTTTGCTTTTGAGATCAGAAAAAAGAACGAAACCGAACAACTTAGTTTGAAATATATAATTCACTTAAATTTAAATAATTGGAGCAGGGCGTCTAAAAAGGCCGCTTTGGCAGAATCATAGGCTAATATTATTAATCATATTTTAATATCGTAAAACAGTCATAGACAATGCATCATACTATCTGCGCATACAGCATGCAATTCATTTGTTTGACAGTTTTGTATGGAAATCCGTAAAATGGTCCACATATTATGAATTGCTTTATTGAAGTTAAATATCATATAGAAAAATCATAGAGGAATTCAGGAAATGAATCGCTTTTAGAGGAATCGCTTAATGTGGCCTTTTTAGGCCCCAGAACCCTAATTGCGTAACACATGATCAATCATAATCGGTTTCATTTTGACCGTTCAACAATATTCATTGCGTTATTTTCGTTGCTGAGCAGACAAATTCGTTGGGCATATGAAGCAATGGATGAGCAATCTGTTTCAAAATGATTCAGATTATAATTAATCGTACGTTACGCAATTAGGGTGCTGATCTCGACTACAATATCATCTGACGCTTTGACCTCGATAACCCAATAACGGATTACTCAAAACCTCACTAAGCATTACATAATTGGTGGGACTGTAGTTAACCAGTCAGTATGTCAGTTCGTTAACATCTACTGAAGTTAAGCTTCCCATGCATTGTCGCTACGCCCGCTACAATGAACTGTCAAAGGGAAGATTACCGTAATCATTATTATCATCACGCTTAAGAAGGCGCATTAGTGTAGGTATAGTCGTGCTAAAACAATACAATGTAGGTAGTTTTTATACTCACGTTTTCATATCTACACCGTGAAATTTAAATGGTTGTTTTCCCGCGGCAGAACAACTTGCCATAAGGAGTACTTTCGAAGCATAGAGTAAAAGTAAAAACATAAGATTTTTTTGTTTTAAAATAATTAAAAAAATATTCATCAACTCGATAAAATACTACTCAATAGTAACACTAGAGGTAACTTGTAGGTACTACTCGAATCGCACGCACCGCCGACAAAGGGAACAGCGATGCATAAATGTTCAATGCAAAATAAACTCTCGCACGTGATCACGTGCGAGAGTTTAGATCTGCCATTTTTTGTTTCTAATATTTTATTTGTTTATAAAACGATTGTATTACCAAGACAAAACCATTTCGCTGCAGGAAAACAACCTTTAAAATTTCACGGTGTATAGTCAGCCTATAAAGTTCCCAATGCTGGGACAAAGCCTCCACACGGGCCTAGTGCGGATTGTATTTTTGGTTCTAGTACATACTGGTTTCCTCACGATGTTTTTCTACACCGGTTTGAGAACTTATATTTTCATATATATACCGAGCACAAACCCAAAAATTCCCGTTGGAAACTGCGTATTACTTTGTCCGAACGGGGTCGAACCAGATCCCACACTGCTGACCATTAGCTAGACCAACGAGATTTGGGGAAATATGGGTGTTACTGTTCATCTCTCTCTTGCCCTTCAGGGAACAGTCGTGATGTCTTATTTCAATATTGCATTATCAGTTAGACAGTTATTTGAAAAGAAGTCGTGTGCTCGATTTCCCACTGGCTGAAATGACGAACTGCCGTACAATTTTATCCCCTATTATCCCCCTTGGGCGATGATTTTTAAACATGCTTCCTTAGTGCTCACTTTAGTTGTATAAGGTGGCAGGGACATTAACGCGCAAACTGAAACCATGGATTTCAAAAAAAAAAAAACTCAGCTGTTTCATAGAATAGAGATTGCTCTTATTATGTTTTTTTTAAACAATTGCTGTTCCATACATTTTGACGGCGTAGGTATTGACCTACGCGGTCAAAATGTATGGAACAGCAATTGTTTTTAAATAACCGACGAATAATTTCAACGCAGGGAAGCTCAAAATAATATACAGGGTAAATTTTTAACCAGTGCGCAAACTGTGACCATGAATTCAGCATATTATGATTCTAGATCTGCTAGCGCAGAAGTTTTTCGTCGGTTATCAAAATAAAAATCAGCTGTTTAATAGAAAAGTGCAAAACCTGCGCGGTCAAAATGAATGGACCTCTTGTACAATATTTCAAGCTTCTAGAATCAGTAGTTTTGGCTGTGTGTTGTATGTCAGTGAAATGAAGGTTTTTAGTAAGGTTAAAGGTCATAAACACATTATGACAGGCCCCAGGCGTCAATTCCCACAAGCGGAGTCGCCCATTGATCGGCACAACGAGTTCGTTTGAGGGTAATGCGGTAATCTCATCAGCGTTGAACTCACTCATTCGTGCGCCATGTGGGTGGGTGCTGCTCACTCACTTTATATTACTCCTAATCGGATCTTATTACTCCGCATGTGATGTCGGGTGTGAAGTTTACCTTATTTATGATAATTTATTGAGTAACTAGAAATATTCGAAACACAACCCATATTTTTGGGCGAATTTCACCAATGTATCCAGCGATCAGCACATCTAAAACGCGTTTAAGAGCTGTCTGTAATTTCATTAATTCACCCTAAGGCAGTGTTCCGTATAGTGCCGGACGTAAAAGAATGGCACCATCCCTTTTCTTCCCGTGGGTGTCGTAGAAGGCGACTAAGGGACTTACTAGAGAATGGACAGCAGCGTTCTCTATGCATTTAACCACCATACTGCGATCGCCAACCCGCCTGCCAAGAGTGGCGATTATGGCAAATCCCCCCCTTTTGGGGGAGGCTTAAGTCCAGCAGTGGACGTCTTTCGGCTGATATGATGATGATGGCCCTAAGGTAGTAGCTGTTGAATACCACTAGACCTATAAAGTCTGGTTATGTTACATCATATCTTCCATTACTTCTTACGCCTACTGCAAACCATCACACATTACTCTTTGTATTCCATATTTTCATTAAACTACATTATTTTAAAGAACAATCTATTTGATGACCATTTCTCAAATAAAATAATTCAGGTATCTACTGGATCAAATGCTGGCCATGCTACACCGTATCTTCTATTTTTCTTTACGGCTGATTTAATTAAATGACTGAATGTTATTTATTTATTCGATTACTTTTTACGTCTTTAGCATTATTTCTTGAATTACTTTCGATTTTGTTCAGTGCCTGTCATTTATTTAAACGACGATATTTTACAGAAGAATCTAGGTATTTGAGCATTCCTCAGTAGCTACTTATATTAAAACTCCATAATTTATCCATTGAATCGAATTCTGGCCACACCATATCTTCTAGTTTTTCTTTACTGCTGATGTTATTCAATCACTGTATTTTATTTAAACGACTTTATTTAAAGATGAATCTATTTGACCATTTCTAAAATGAAAATGCTATAAAACCTCCATAATTTATCCATTGAATCGGACAAAATAGACGACGACGACAACGCTTGAAATGACGATAGCCGGAGCTATTCCGTTTGTTATTTAGGTATACATCAGCCGATCAGCGGGTCTATTCTGTAAAAATGTCACCGTGAAAAAGTAGGTGAATTGATCTGTCAATATTTTCAGACCTTACCATCAGCTAATCTCACCGTGAAAGCATAGGTGAAGTGAGCTTAAAGTGAGGTGCCATTGTAACTGATGCTAGAAATTTACACTATTGACAGCTCACTTCAAACTCACTTCACCTTAGTTTTCAAAGTGAGATATTTACAGAATTACACTACAGGTGGAAAGACAGCTCACATCACTTAAGGTTTCATACTAATTCCATGGTTTTTACGATGAGATTTATACATTCATTAATCCAACAAGACACTTGCGTAAAAGTTGGCGATGTTTATAAAGAACATGCTTAGCCAAGGGTGGACCCGTTATTACACCTCTGGCCACGCTATCACACACAAGAGCCATCTTCCACCTAGGAAGCTCTTGGATAGCTCGCGCAATAAAAAATATCTTAGTTTTTTTGCATTTCGCAGGTGAGTGCAGGACAGTACGTTGATTGTAATATGATTCGCGACCGTAACACGCATGTATTTTACAGAATTATAATCCAATAAAATAGAATACAATCTTCTGAATTCATTTAATTCCATTGAATGACTATGTGATGAAAAAGTCCGGCGCTAAAGTAGCTCGCGAAATTCAAATTTTCTTCCGTTTTATTTTTGCAATTGGAACGTCATCTGTCAGTGTCATTCTGTCAGAAATTTAGTATGTAGGGGGTTTCGGGGGCGATAAATTGATCCAGCTTAGGTTTCATTTTTAGAAAAGGAAAAAAAAAAAACCGAGCTAAGCTCTATAATACCAGACATTGTTGATTAAATTATGATTCGCTGTTTCTTGCTGGTCGCCTGCGTACACCGGCAGATCTTCCATCTCATCCCTAAAAGGAAAACAGCAATCCTACGCGTCTGTACCTACATGAAAGTGTTATCATTGTGGTCCCAGATACTAATTAAGATTAAAGCTTTAATGAAATCACTGGCGCCAACTAATTAGATATGGATCGAGCCTGTTCATACGGAGATTAATGAGTGTGATAGGATGAATGCGTACATTTCACTACGGGTTTTTAAACCGCAATCGGATTTAAATGGATTGGATTTCAATTGAGTTAAAGTTTATTTATTGGGTGGAGTTTTGCAAAATAAAATCGTTATTGGTAACAATATCGCTCGATGAAGTACCTGAATAAAAGATTTTGAGAAAAATATTGTGATTTCATCATTTCAAAACCATTTCTTATACGTAGGCAGTTCAGGTTCAGTTCTCCAAAATCGAGTTTAAGAATCTTCAACCAACTCAAACTCAGAGCATTTATTTCAAATCAACCAATAAAGTACAGGCACTTTTAAATTGTCAAGGGGTCGGTGCCATGGGATCTGGAGGCAAAGGTCCTTGCGCACACTTGGGAGTGGCGCGAGGAGGCCAAACGCCGCGCCGCGCCGGGGCGTAACTCCGCTGCCGCGGGAAATCGCGGCACGGCGGACAGAGCTCCGGCGGGATCACATGGCAACATGGATAGTGCGATTGTCGCAACCCAGTTGCTTAGATTTAGATTTAGATTAATATTAATATTAATTTATAATACAGTGCTGGGTACGCCACGATTACGGCCGTAAGTCCCATCTTAGAGGAGTGGCTTGAGAGGCGGCATGGTGTCCTCACCTTCCACCTAACACACGTCCTCACCGGAGACGGCTGTTTCGGGAGCTTCCTGTTTCGCATAAGGCGGGAGGAAACGCCCGGGTGTTTCTATTGCGAAATTTCCCTGAGGACACGGTGGAGCATACGGTGGAGGTTAGCCCGGCTTGAGCGGATCACCGCCGTGTCCTCGTGGAGGCGATCGGCGGCGGCGATCTCTCGAGTCCGGCCCTGGTCCAGGTCATGGTTCGGAGCGAGAGTGCATGGCTAGCAGTCGCGGATGGTAAGTAATGGGTAGCTCGCTGTCCGGTTAGGACCAAGCCCGGATCGACGGTGCATTGTGTTCCACGCGCGCCTCAAAGAGATGTCAGCAACAACTGATAGGGCCCGCAAGAGCCGATGCGTGCCAGGGGTGCGGTTTGTTCGAAAGAGATACCGCGGCACCTGGCACACAGGTAACTGAGAGAATATGAGTGGGTTTTAGTCAGTAAAAGTCTGACACGCCCTCCTGCTCCACCCAGAGCGGGAGAAGTCATTTGATGATTTCCCACAAAAAAAAGGGGTCGGTCAGTTAGAAAGATGAAACTAGTTGCCCTTTCTAAAGGGTAGATCTCTATGGAGAAGAACGGGCAACTCTCAAAACTCCATGGACATTCTTTTAGGTCAATATATTAAAAAAAATTGGTTAAATAATTTATTATGATGTAACCAACTTTTTGTAACAATATCATGATTTTAAAAGGGTGTCCATGGAGTTTTTTGCCCGTTCTTCTCCATAGGTACCTATTACGCTTTGGAATGGGCTTCATGTTTCTAAATCACCGACCTTGACAATTCAAAAGTGCCTGTAATTGGTTTATTCGAAATAAATGCTTTGAGTTTGAGTTAATTTATCAATCAATTTTAATCATTCATCTCTGATATCGCCCTGAAAAACCTATAACAAAATAGACGCTTACTCATGATCTGCTTAGCCTTATCCTAACTGAAACGCAGATACACAAGCCTTAATTTGAAATTTGAAATTTGGAATTCCTAACCAAATACCAGATATTTGAGATCAAAATGGCCAGTTCGACAAAACGCCAAATTCATAAGTAAAGACCTAATGTTGGGGGGTCGGTTTCCAGTTTAATCAAATACCAGCATTTTACATGGAAAAACTGCCTATCCTACCCCCACAGAGCATTTACTGGGTTACAGATGTAACAAACGCTGACTAAACATTTTTAATTTTTATTTAAAATTAAGTTTTATTTATCTCAAAAATCGAGCGCATAAATGCTTCAAACTCTCTTCTTTACGTCTCACACCGTCCAACCAGATTTCTTCTTTACGTCTCACACCGTCCAACCAGATCTCTTCTTTACGTCTCACACCATCCAACCAGATCTCTTCTTTACGTCTCACTTCGTCCAGCCAGATCTCTTCTTTACGTCTCACACCGTCCAGCCAGATCTCTTCTTTACGTCTCACACCGTCCAGCCAGATCTCTTCTTTACGTCTCACACCATCCAACCAGATCTCTTCTTTACGTCTCACTTCGTCCAGCCAGATCTCTTCTTTACGTCTCACACCGTCCAGCCAGATCTCTTCTATACGTCTCACACCGTCCAGCCAGATCTCTTCTTTACGTCTCACACCGTCCAGCCAGATCTCTTTCTAAAAATCTCATCACAAGACTTCAATTACGGTATAAAATTAAGTAGATACTTATATTTATATTATGCTGAGTTTAGTGTAATTTATTTACGAGCAGCTTCCAGTTTAACCTAGATGAAGTTGGTTATAACTAGGTTAAACTAGAAGTTGACCATTACGTACACCGAAAGGCTGGAAGTGTTTTTAACTAAGAGAGGTACTCTATTCAGAATTACAATGTATAATTAAGTACCTAATTAATTCATTATCGTCATCATTTCAGCCGTAAAACATCCACTTCTGAACGTAGGCCTCTCCCAAACATCGTCACTTCGACCGGTTCACTGCTTCTCGCCTCCAGCATCCTTCACCAGCACCCTAATTGCGTAACACAATCGGTAATTTGACAGTTTTTTCTGTTTAAAATTTTGACAGTTCAACAATATTCATTGCGTGATTAACGTTGTTGAGCAGACTCATTTTTCGAATATATGAAGCAATGGTTTAACAATCTGTTTCAAAATGAAACAGATTATGATTAATGGTGAGTTACGCAATTAGGGTGCAGGTCATCGGTCCACCTTGTAGGAGCTCTTCCAACGCTACGTCTTCCACTACGCACCCGCCTAGTCTTCCTCAATAATTTATTCTACAAGTTCTGAGTTGAGCTGTATGATTACTGACAAATGCGTGCACTGAATGGACAGGTCCACTCAATCTGTGTGGTTCTTTCTTCAAAAGACCATTTCAGACACCGATCCAAATGGTCTTCACATGATCTGACCAAGATTATGTCTGGACTTTAAAAGAGACTGTGACCTCTGAGTTTGTTTCGGCCTTTCTTCTCAGAGTAGTCAGATAGGAAACGCCGACCTCGTCTAGTCTAAAAAAATATGATTGACGTGTAAAAGTGTTTGTACAAACCTACTTACAGAAATAAAATCATTTATCATTTATCATTTATTAAACAAAAATATTAAATCTTAACATAAGTAAAACTATTAACAAACTAGACTAACTACTGATTAATTGACTATTAATTGACTAACTACTTGATTAATTGTTACGTAATTATGATGACGAAATTTAAATATTTGTACGCCACTAAGGCCAAACATTACTGATCTAAACTATAATGTAATTTAATAACTTGCATGCTCTGTATGGGTACTCATGTTTCCACAAATAAAGAATCTTGAATCTTGAATCTTGAATCTAGAATATGGCGTCGAAAAATTCTTCTGCTTCATTGTCGACTAGTAATGAACCCAAGAGACTGACGGCATTGTCACGTTGTATGGCAATGCTTAGCCTCTGGCCAAAGTAAAAGCCAGCCCTTATGTCACGGGAAGTGTCAACCAGCCGTTTAGAGATTTCATTTCCATTCATGATCCAAGAGGAACAGACCATGTCTTGCAACTTCAAGAATTGAAACGAAAGGAGCTAAATATGTATGTAGTTTATTTGTTTTATGGAATTATTTGATCAACATAAAATGTTTAAAAACTTTTTCCAAAAAAAACAACCGACTTCCGGAAAAACACTACAAAGTGAAAAATAAGTTTAATTTCGGAAGTCGGTGACTTTGGACGTACTTTAGCCGGTTGTTTTTTTTGGAAAAGTTTTTATTTTTCACTTTTTAGTTATAGTAACTAACCCTACTAATTCAAAATTGTATCATCCTTGGGGTCAAAACAATGCAGATTTATGCGATAGCAGCAATCGCGGTTTAGTTACTGTTATTTCTTGAGGAGTTCCGTTGTCCGTCTCTGGGGGCCTACTCCCTAAGCGAAATCCGTAGTATCGGCCATCGTTACGGGCGCTTCGTTCTCCGTCTCACTTACGGACATACTGTAAGTTAGACAGAGAGCGAAGCGCTCGTAACGACGGCCGATACTACGGATTTCGCTTAGGGAGTAGGCCCCCTGAAACGCATCATCAGATCTAAATGAAAATGAAATGGGACCACACGAGAAGCACCAGCTTTCAAATAAAAAATCAAAATCATCAAAATCGGTTCACCCAATCGAAAGTTATGAGGTAACAAACATAAAAAAACACACAGTCGAAATGAGAACCTCCTCCTTTTTTTGAAGTTGGTTAAAAATGTGAAAATTGTTTACATAGGCATAAACATCGAAATATGTCTTTCTACAAGTCCTTGCAAATGTTTGGATTGATTTATGTTTCCCTAAGTACCTACTCTACTATTTGAAATAGTTTTCTAAGAAAAACTTTTTAGCTCGGCTACCTAGCCCACACCAATTCATATACCAATACTTGCTATGCAAACAACAGTTACAGATAGTATTAGAACATCATCAAGGCCAGAAACACAAAGTGCACTAAACATACTTTTGAAGCTAATGCAAAACAAACCAACCAAGTTAATAAAATGTATATTGGACTTTTCTAAATCGATTCAGAATTTCCAGAAATATCGCGGAACAAACATAGAACAAAAAATATACAGACGAATTGACAATACCTCCTTATTTTTGAAGTCGCTCTCATCTTGCTCTAATCTCTTCTTCAGTTGGAAAAAGAATAGACAGATGATAATGAACTGGAGATACTCCTGATACTGCTTTTATCTGAAGGAGGTAAATATTGTGAGGGAAGGTTTGAGTGTGACTGTGGATATAAGAGTAGGGGAAGACTAAAGACACCGTATAATCATTCACACAGCCCATCCATCGTTTCTTTGGTACCTTTTTATTTATTCCTGAATATCCCTCAATATAAATCTACTGACACATTATAAAACCAAACACCCCTACATCTTTGTTCAGTAATACTATTCTAACGACGCCATTTCCGATTTATCAGCTCCACAGACTTACTGAGAAAAATATACGAGGTATCAGCTACCTATATCTCTTTATCTTTCTGCGGAAGTAGTAAAAGTCTCGTGAAAATAATGTATGGCATGTAAGAGGATAAGGAGCAGCTTAGAATGCGGGCAGCGCCGCGGCTCGAACATAGTGCATTACGTTACGACGCGAACTGATAATGGACACAGAACTGATAGCACTGAAAGTTTGCAGAAGACTGTTACAAGTAGAGTGGTGGTATGTTAAGGCCATGAATAATAATCATGGGCTGTACCAACGAGGTGACTTAAAAAAATGATTTACTCGAATACTACGTGGGTCATGTTTTTTCTTTTTTTTACATTTTCTATGATTATGAAGGGTTGCTTTGAGGATAAACAGCTGACAAACACGGAGGACCGGGAAGTCATTCTTGAGTTGGTTGGTTGCGTACAAGAAAGGCTTCTAAAAAAAAAAAACTAACTTCTTGATCATTACTTTAATGACGGCTCTTTATATTTTATATTTATTTATTTATTTCGTAACCATATTTAAATAACACGTTTAGTGATTGGAGCCTCCTTTTAAGCAAACAATGCCTGTGTTAGGAGACTCCGCTCTTCCTTAGCAAGATAATTTTACAAAAATACAAGTTAAAAAAGAGAAAAAAACAAAAAAATAGCAAAACATTATTCAGGTGCGTGTATAACTGTGTGTATGAGAGTGGGTTTGCATGTGTTTCGTGCGTGTGTGGGTAGGTGAGTGTGTGTGTTGAGAAACTAGTGAGTTAGTTTGTGGTTTGCAATAGCGCTTCAGTATCTTCATAAGGAAATGATTTTATCCAGTTTGTTAGGATTTTTTTACGTACGTGAGCTTGTTTAGTATATATAAATATATATATATATATCTCTTTGTTTACCCTATTATATAATTGACCAGAACGGCTCTTTGTTGTCTTTCGACTTCGATAAATGCAGTTTTACCAGCACCACCCCAGACAGAGATTCCATATTGAAGGACAGACTGACAAAGACCAAGATAAACAGGGCGAAGTACACATATAGGTGTACAGTCACGTAGTTTTTTCATTATATGAATAAGTTTTTTGACTCGGCCGGAGAGTGAGTGTATTATGTTCTTTAAAAGATAAGTTCTCCTCTAAAGTAATTCCTAAATATCTCATGGGGTGATTACGTTCGATTACGGTACATAAACAGTTTGTAGATTGGGGGTTTAGGCTATTGTTGCAAGTATGAAATAACATAAATCGGAATAAACATGATATTGGATTGGATTTGGCCTGACGAGGTTAAGTTCTGCCAGGGGTGCGGGTTGTTCGAAAAAGATACCGTGGCCCCTGGCACACAGGCAACACAGGGAACACGGGTGGGTTTTAGTCAGTAAAAGTCTGACACGCCCTCCCGGTTCACCCAGAGCGGGAGAAGTTATTTGACGATTTCCCACCCAAAAAAAAAAAACGAGGTTAAGTTGCTTCTTGTCATATTTTGGGGCAACGACAGCTACAGAGAAAGATTATTTAAGGCCCACAAACGTTGCCTTAGATTATTTTTTTTTTTTATTTTTTTTTATAACCAACGACAAATTTAAAAAAGAGGGTGTTCAGAATCAATTACTGAATCCATGGTAACAGGTGTAACAGAATAAATGCAAGCCCTGAAAGTCATCATCATTTCAGCCGAAAGACGTCCACTGCTGGACATAGGCCTCCAAGCTCCGCCACTTGGACCGGTTCTATGCTTCCCGCATCCAGCGGACTCCTGCGGTCCTCACAAGCAATGAAATTAGTTTTTGTCATCATTGCTACCTACTGAATCGATTACAGTTACTTTTAATTTTGGTATGTTTTACCAAAATTCTGTATTTTGCCACAATGACCGCTGACTTAGATAAAGAAAACTAAATCTTATTTTAAAGACTCAATTTTAAATGCTTAAAGTAATGCTAGGGCGACTTTCTTATAAACGTTACCTATAACAAAACAGTTTTTGTTATTGTATTAATGTGTATGAAGTATTGCTATCCTACTTCCTATCCTACTAATAGTTAAAAAAAAAAACTCGAAAAGACTGGTTGCAACTTCCCGTGACCCAAGGGCTGGTTTGTACCTTGGCCAGCGGCTAAGCATTGCCATACAACGTGGTAATGCTGCCAGTCTCTTGGGAACCTTACCAGTCGCCAGCGATGCGGATGAATTTTTTGCCGCCATTTTTTAAGTTGTGAATAGGTTTAGTTAAGTTAGTATTATATTTGTTTTTTTTTTATTTACAGAAATAAATCACTAATAGTATAAATGCGAAAAATGCATGCATGTGTGTGTATGTGTGTAATGTGTGTGTGTGTGTGTGTGTGTGTGATGTGATGTGTGATGTGTGTGTGTGTGTGTGTGTGTGTGTGTGTGTGTGTGTGTGTGTGTATGTTTAGATGTTTATCACTCAATTACGCAAAAACTGCTAAACGGAAAGACACAGATAGTTTGTAAACACAAAAAGTATCATATCGATTGACATACGTTGAAAATTCGTAACCGTAATTTTTTCGCAAATTGAGTGATGTGCATCAAACATTTTTAAATTAAGCGCTTATTTAATGAAAAACCTATGTGGGAATTTTATTGTTTTAGATTACATCAATAAAGAATTAGCTTGCCTACCAACTACTTTTTTATTTGAATTTATTGGCGAAATTATGCAGTTTTTTCCCTCTCCTGTAAAATTTTACACATTGCAGGTACATGTTGTCAACCTTTGACCACCGATATGTGTTATCCCAGATACCACGTAGGATAGTTTTTATCCCGACAGTACGGTTCCGACGGATAATTTTCGACTTCCACGCGGGTAGAGTTACATATTGTATAGATAATAAATTGGAAAAACCCAGCATGACTGAAAAAAACTTCTCGAAAATGTTGTAACACGTAAACTTTAACTGCAAAACACGAACCAACACCCTTTAATTTGAACACCTGTGCATAATACTGCAGAAACCTTCAACTGCTGTAACCTTATACATCGCTAGATTTAACCCCCAAGTTTCGCGCGCAGGGCTGCATATATGTAGTTAGCGAATTAATTACGAGCACACAAGTTAATGGAGCTACGTACATGAACATTGAAACTGAAGCCTTACTAGCAGAACTGGAAAATGTTTAAGGCTTTAAAATGAAATAAGATAGGCTACAGGCTACAGATGATCAATTTTGTAAATATCTTCGTAAATAAAGATTGTAGATTCTAGAGATTTCCGACGACTGGGACCACAATTAACTCGAGCCGCGCTCCCAATAGCCGGATCCATTTAATTTGAATATGTTTCTTCCGGCAATTGGGACCCATAAATGAATAAAAAATCTTTTGTTCATGCCAAAACAATACAGTCACACGAAAAACTTTTTGAAGTAGGTATAATTTATTTATATAATGTAGGTAATATACCGACTGCGGTTCGAGTTAATTGCGGTCCCAATCGGTGGAAACCTCAAAATCTCACCGTGATAACTTAGGTGAAGTGAACGATGAAGGGGGGAGTTTAACACCTCACTCCCCCCTATCGCGAGGTGGCCCGCAGAGGCGGGCCCGCACTAGCCGGGGATCGCGGAAGTCACACTAGTTCCCGTGATCCCCGGTGCAAGTGAGAGACGGAACACCGGGGTGGTTTTAGTCAAAAAGAGTCTGACAGACCCCTCCGCCCTCCCCGGGGCGGAGGACATCCATGAGGATTTCCCCCCGTAATCAAAAAAAAAGAAAAGGTGAAGTGAACGATGCTCTAAAGTAACCCGCGGCTTTAAAATTTTCTTACGTTTTTTGCAATTTGCATGTTGTATGTTGATTAAAATATGGCTTATGTCCTTCTTACAACATCAGCTATCTGCCAGTGAAAGTCCCGCCAAAATCGGTCCAGCTATTTCGGAGATCAGATAGCTGGAGTTAGCCAACAAACAGGCAAAAAATAAAAAATAAAATGTTTATTTTTATTCCTTCATTTAGTGAAATGACATTAACTCGATTAGTAATTTATCTTTGTATGTACCTATTTTGCTATATGTATTTCATTATGACCTGATTGATATTAATGATTGCTACAGTCACTGGACCCTTAACACATCACTGACCCTTTTCAGGATCACTCGATTGATTTGATTACATCGCGCGGAGATGAATAATGATTGTATTTACATGGCAAATATTATCGATACCTACGAAAATATGTCCTAGTGAATAGTCACTAGATAATTTTTCGACACGAATGCATTATCGATTTCGTTAATGCTATATTTTGTTTTTGTTCATTTTTGTCATTGTTAGATATCGATTATCGACCAATCACGCCTGTGGAGTTTCGCTACCTTATTTAATTTGATCCTGTATAAGTATAATTAATGCTAATGTTCAGCAGAGCCTCCACTCAGCACTAATGGGCTAACAGGATGATGACAAACACTGCCTACTAACCACTGCAACAAAGTAACTGCAACTTCGTAACTTGTTTGACTCAACGACTGTACTTAAAACTAGCTACTATAATAACCTCACACGCTCAATATATTTCCTAGATTATTACCTACTGCCCGTCCGTAACTGCTAACTGCCCTTCCAAGCCCCACTCACTAAGAAGTCTTAATAAGACCGCCCCTTATTTTTAAGTATCTCATAACGAACCCTGAAGCATTAACACAATGACAAAAAAAGAAAAACACAACTTTTTAATCACCTTTTGAAAGAGTCTCCTAATTAAAAAGTTTGTATACTGCCGCGATTTTTATCTCCAAAGAGTTTTAATTTTCAAAATATAATTTCTGCATTAGTTTAATAATTGCTGCAGGTTTAGTGTCAATTACTATGTTTACATTAAAGTTGAGAAGTTATTTGGCATGTCAGATGAATATACAGCGTGCTTGAAGTTTAAGTTGTTATTATCTTTTTAAATTGCTAATTCAAATCTAGTATTTATGAAAGGTCGCGTCAGTATGCTGGCTCTCTGGGGCGTAGGAATTCACAGAGACTTTTATATGTGCTACGTAGTACTCATGTTTAATTTGTGATGTAGGTACATAGTTTTGCGGTCATATTACTCTCTAAACCCCAACTTTAGTGGTTTTGCTTTATTAATTAAGTTGAGAATCTAATTTTAGCGACGGTTTTACGATGTGGTCTCGAAACATGATGCAGTTTCATGTTAAATATTCTGAAAATACATTTTGTTTTCAGAGTATACTTATTTCTGGCGTTGGTAGCTCTAAGTATATTAATTAATATCGTCTTAATCAAGTCCACTGTGAAGAAAGACGTTTACTTAGCTGTACTTAGGTAAGCGAAAAGAAATAACGAAAATTTGTTATTATTATTACTTAAAACAAAGGTACTTATTAATTTTCATAATGACGTGTAAAAGTGTTTGTACTAATCTACTAAATAATGATTATTAATAACTTAACATTTTATTGTTGACATTTTTTAAAATATTTTATTAATCTGGTAGGTACTTTAGGTTTTGAGATTCTAGTTTTTATTTGAAATGTAATTAATTGTCAGGGGAATATTATATTGATTTATCCAACACTCTAGCTCTTTCCATAATTTTACTTTGATATTGTGAATTGAATAATTAAATAATTAAAATTGATACTAACATTTGTACGCACGGCTACACATCAAGCTATACATTTCCAGTTTACGCTGATCTCGCGCTGTACGGAAATCCTACTCAATGCGAGGTCAGCTTATACGCACACGCAGCGTATAATCTCGCACACCTTTGTATCTGTAACCTATGTTTACAAATAAATACTCTGAATCTGAATCTACTGACAGACATAAAATCATTTACCATTAAATATAATTTATCAACAGGCACTTTTCCTTGCTATTTTGACTTTAATTCCTCCATGCTTTCCAAATAATCTATTTACTTAATTAACACTTGAGCCAATCATCACAACAGTATTCAAACATAATTGTGCGCCAGTTATCGGTACTGGAACCTTTTAGGTAAATGACATGTAATCCAACAATAACTCCCAAGAAAACAAGAGGCTCAACCAGACGGCACATGAGGCAGAGGCGAGGGGGACGGGCAGCAAGGAATATACTCAGAAGGTTCAATACATATTGGACAATTCATCATGCACCAGCGCAAGCCCTGCGTACGAAAAACGTCGAAGCGAACCTACAAAGACAAAACCACCTCAAAGGTTTATATTATTAACCTACTCGTACTTTATATAACCAGCCTGGGATCATCATCATCAGCCTACAGCAGTCCAGCACTGAACATAGGCATCTCCAATTGCACGCCATTCAGCTCGATTCTCGGCAACTCTCATCCAGTTGCTACCAGCCACCCGGCGAAGATCGTCGCTCCACCTAACCTGAGGGCGTCCTACCTTACGTTTGCCAATTCGCGGTGTCCACTCCAGAACGTCGGTTCTACGGCTAATGTGGCCGACCTATTGCCACTTCAGTTTGCTAATTCTGTGAGTCAGCTGGGGATATAAAGATCTACCCCCTTATTTATAAACGCTGCTTAAAGAGATGTTAAAGTGTCAAAAATGTATGGTTAAACAGACGCTATTCGTTACTTTAAGCAACGTTTATAAATAAGGGGGTCCATCCCTAATCAACTAATCTGAGTACTCCCTTATATTATGACGTCGATTTGCTAGTTATCCGAGCTTGTTCACCACAATAATAAAAGCTTGGCTTATTTCCATGAAACCTTTAAAAGAGCACATGCTGTATCACTTTACAAATTACATAAACTTCCATTATGTTCATACTCAGACCAGCCGATCTATTCTGTTAAAATCTCACCGTGACAACTTATGTGAAGTGAGCTGGCATTCCATTTGGCACTAGGGATTGATACGAATGACAGCTCACTTTAAGCTCACTTCACTCAAATTATCAGGGTGAGATTTTTACAGAATAGCACTGCAGGTCGGAACGGACGTAAAGATATCCCGGCGGGATTTTATCGCGCACTAGACTTTTAACTCTCGGTGTTGAACCGAGAATTGAGAATTCAAAAGAGTGCATATCAGTTCGTCGAAATAACACACTGTTCGATTTTCGACTCTGCGCTAAGCAGTGCGTTGAAGAATCAGTGCGCGAAAACATCTTGTCGCAATATTTTTACGTCAGTTTGTAAAGTCAGCGTCAAAAATATCGGGAACAACAGACTGTTCAAAATGATCTCAACAACGAAGAAAATTAAACTTTATCCCAATTGAATAAAGTTCTCGTCAGAATGACAGCTGTCGTTTACTGTCATCATTCTGAAACATTCCTTGTGTCATTGAGTTAATATTTAATTTTCATAGTTGTTTAGATCATTTTGAACAGTCTGTTCGTCCCGATATTACTGTACGTGGAACGTAGAACTACTTAAAAGGACCTATACTCTAAATAGTATTTTGTAAGACAAATTAATGTTGTTAGCAGTGGCACTTCTGACCGTCTCCCCACCTCGTGTCCGGTACAGGTCATGTCAATATTTAGCCGCTGCGCGTGCGACGTTCTCCGGACACCACCTGATCACACACACCGCGCCGCACACGGAATATTATCTTACGATATGGATGCACCAGTGTAAGATAATGTTTTTAAAAGCTTCGATGCTGGTGTGAATGTGTTGTGCATGCATTTTAATTTAATGACTTGATTTCCTTGAAGTAAGTGGTGTTCTTTGCGGATTTGTGAAGGTGTGGGTTGCTTCGATTATTAAAACCGACCTATATACCATGACATTTTAGTCATCTTACAAAGGTGGTCCACGCAATGTATCCGTCATAAAATACCTCTAGGCGCAATTAAAACATTGTTACAATTAATTAAGATAATAGATGTTACAATTAATTAAGAAAAATAAATAATGCTTTAGAATTATGAAACACTGTTAATAATGTTTACGTATCTAACGGTAGAAGATATATACCTACCTACCTACCATTACATTCCTTCATTAATTCCATCTCCATAACAGGGTGTTTCAAACTACGCTGAATAATGATATTTTTTTTATTTTTTATTATGCATATGTTCATAAATATTTTTTTTAATAAATGATTAGGAGTCAACGGATACATGAAGTGGGCTGCCGTTGTAAGACGACTAAAATGTCATGGTGCATACATACATATAAAACCGAAAAGTCACTCATTCATTCACTCACTGATCACACGAAATCTCAAAAACTACTGGACCTACGAAGATGAAATTTAGCACAGAGGTAGATTATGAGTAGGAAACGTCAGCTAAAAAAGGATTTAGCAAAGGAGTAAAATAGGGGTATGTATGAACATTTTTATTCCTTGGGCCAGAGAAGCCCGTTCCAGATAATTTTCAACGGCGGAGCCGCGGGCTGCTGCAATAATCATAATATTATATCAATATCAGCTGAGATGAGAATGTTAAGAGGGATATGTGGTGTTACACGATTGGATATAATATTAAATGATTAGATAAGAGGAAGTCTGAAAGTGGCACCGATAACTAAAAAGTTGTATGTACAAGAACTTAAAAGGACCGCTATGAGTATGAATGTCGATGGCTATAAGAGTAGGGGGAGACCAAAGAAACGATGGATGGACTGTGTGAACGATGAATTGGGTAGACATGGGGTAACTATCGAGATGACAAGATGCAATCTATTTGTCCCTGACAATTACTGTCGTGGCAGAAAACACCGCTTACTGGCTGTTCCAACTTGCCGTCCTGTTGCACACTCCAAGTCACCTATTCCGCGGACATTAACCGCTATTAACGCTCTCCTGAACTCGAATACAGATCTCGATATGTTTGCGAATGAATGGAAGATGATGCTGTCAGAATGTTTGAATTTTTGTGAGAAAAATGCATGGCTGTATTAAATAGATTGTAGATATTGTAATGTGTGTATTGATATGTTTAAATAGTGTAATTGGTTTCGGCCGTTCTATTTAGAATAAATAAATAAATGACTAGTGAAGAAAGACGGAAGAAAAAATGAGATTAAATTATGACCACTAATAGAGAAGTTTGGAAGAAAAAGAGATGTTGCGCCGACCTCAAATAAATTGGGATGCCTAAGGGCAGGAGAATGATGACTATGAAACTAATGAATTACCAAAATTCTTCACAATGATTCAGATTCTGTGTATATTACTCAATTAGGGTGCAATATATGTTAACAATGTGCTGTCTCGTTAATATTTTGATAGCATGGCGTGTCAGAGAAACATGACTCCTAATATTAATATTGTTCTGAAGTTCGCGTTAAATTATCGCTAAGTTATCTCTTCTAAGTTAGCAGAATTTACTTAGTGATAAGGAGTTCGTAAACAGTTCAAAAGTTCATCTTTGTTTTCGATTGCTGAAATATTGTTTTCATGACTTATTATTTAAACTTACTCAGGCCAAAGAATCAGCATTGCCATACATCGTGGCAATGCTGCCAACGTTTTGGGCACTTTCCCCATTGACAACGATGCGGACGAACTTTTTGATGCCTTGTGATTATTTTCTTTTTGTATACACCGTGAAATTTTAATAGTTGTTTTCCCGCGGCAGAACAAGTTGCCATACGGAGTACTTTCGAAGCATAGAGTAAAAATAAAAAAATAAAGATTTTAAAATTATTTTAAAAAAATTCATCAACTCGATAAAACACTACTCAACAGTAACACTAGAGGTAACTTGTAGGTACTACTCGAATCGCACACACCGCCGACAAAAGGAACAGCGATGCATAAATGTTCAAAGCAAAATAAACTCTCGCACGTGGTGATTTTTCACAATGGTTAATCTGCCATTTTTTGTTTCTAATATTTTATTTGTTTATAAAACGATTGTATTAACAAGACAAAACCATTTCGCTGCAGGAAAACAACCATTAAAATTTCACGGTGAATACTTGTACATATTATTATTTTAACACCAGTAAGTTTTAAATTATGTAAGTATCTATTTTCATGACTTATTTTGTGTAAACAGTCCAATTTTTAGTAATATTAAGTTATTAACCTATATTTAGCAGCTCGAAATGAATACATGTCTGAAATTATAATGAAATTAATTCTTAGAATCATGAAGGCTGTAGCGCTCCTGTTCTATGAATTCATTTAATTATAAACTCATAATTAATTTCAGCTCAAAATAAAAATCTTCTTAGTATGGAATACAATATCTAGTATACAATCATCAATCTGTCTAGCTTTTTCCCAACCATGTTGGGGTTGGTTCCAGTAGCCGTCGCTTCCTTCAGCGAAGCAGTGATGCTCGCGAAGAGGGAGGCGGCGCACGTGAGGGAGAGGCAGTACATGCCTTACGGTCGTAGCCTCCGCAGGAGACGCCCTGGGCGTCGAGAATCCCAGGCTGATGATTCCCAACCACCGTAGGCGCGGGCTTGTGGACGGTGAGTAATGGGTAGCTCGCTGTCCGGTAAGGACCAAGCCCGGGTCGACGGCGCGTTGTATTCCACGCGCGCCTCAAATAGATGTCAGTACCAACTAATGGGGCCCGGAAGGGCTGATGCCTGCCAGGGGTGCGGGTTGTTCGAAAGAGATACCGTGGCCCCTGGCACACAGACAACTGAGGGAACACAAGTGGGTTTTAGTCAGTAAAAGTCTGACACGCCCTCCTGCTCCACCCAGAGCGGGAGAAGTTATTTGATGATTTCCCACCCAAAAAAAAAACACTGTGGAAATGTGGTTGTCCTATAGGTACAGCTAAGCTTTGCCCTACCCTTCGGGGAAACAATGCGTGATGTTATGTTATGAAATGTCACAATACCCTGTCGATGTTCACCATTCACGCTTAAAACGTGCAAGTTCCATGGAAAATCAATTGAATTCCATCCAACAATAATATCCAGTTACTGATTTGCAGACGGGTTCTTTGTAGAATTAAAAAAAATATCGAATATCTTCGCGTATTGCTCAGTAATTATTTCTTGGAATACTCTTTGAAATTGTCCTGAAATCAGAATAGCTTATCTGTATAAAATATGCCTCGTTCTTGGTTCGATTCTCGGGTCGGGCGAAGTGTCGCTGGGTTTCTCTATCTGGAATTTGTCAGCCCGGAGTCTGGATTATTGCTCGGTTGATGGCAATGGGCTCGTCCCCTGTGACATGGGACTTAAATATAACTAGCGAAATGTGGATGTACTATGGGTACATTTAAACCTTCGAGGAATACAGGCTTGATGTAATAAAATAAGTCACGCGTTGATGACTTTAATGGCTACTATTGGAGTGCATTTACGCATCAATATGTGCAGTAATTAACAACATGTTCTGCAATCACTAATCCGTTTGGTTAGCAGGTTGATTACCCCATTTCAAACATCCCCCTACAACCTCGCAAATAGTCATTAGGATTAGGACATTCAATAAACTAAGTTTACAGAATAACACTGCGGCCTGAATACGTCTAAATATCAGATATCACGATATAATACCAATGTTACTAATTATTTCATAGAATACTGCCCACATAATTGGCGTCGCGTCATATTCAATATCTACCCATCCATATATAATTGGCTCCCTAATACCTAGTCACTATTACCAGCAACGCATACTGACCACAAACGCGGTGGTTCACGTTCACGTTAATAGTTCACTGCGGACATAAGGCTCATTTACACGAGGACTGTTTCTTGCCTCGAAAAGGCGATATTGAAAGGACGAAAGGACACAAAGAAAAGTTGCCTCGTGTAGGTAAGGAGTGTGAAAGAAAATTATATCTTAATAGCCAGCACAATTCGTCAAAGTCGCTTGACCCAACAAATCTCGTAAGAAATAATAGTAAGCGAGTTTTTGTCCCTCTTTTGTTTGCGATTGCCTAACGATTAGGGGAGAATCGTTAGGCAAGTATCATCAGACAGCCTACAGCAGTCCAATCCAGTTCCTACTGCACGCCATTCAGCTCGATTCTCGGCAACTCTCAGGCTAGGTGGAGCGATGATCTTCGCGGGGTGACTGGTAGCAACTGGATGAGAGGCAAGCCTCTCCTCTTAGCAGGCGAGAAACTCTCCTCCCGACTTATATTATCTAACCCAACCTATCGTAACAATTGGGAGATAATCACTTGGCAAGTATGGCACTCATCAATCGATGCTCTTATCGACATCCTTGCCTCTTAGCAGGCGAAAAACTCTTCTACCGACTAATAACTTGTCCTAACGATTAGGGGAAAATCACTAGGCAAGTAGTGCACTCATAAATCTACGGTCGTATGGACATCCTCGCTTCTCAGCAGGCGAGAAACTCTCCTCCCAACAGGCGAGAAAGTTTCCTTAAGTAGTCAAGTCAAGGGTTTGAATTGAAAACGAGCGCTTAGCAACCCGCTAGGCGGACCTAAGCATAATACTGACCTGCCAGGGGTGCGGGTTGTTCGAAAGAGATACCGCGGCCCCTGGCACACAGGCAACTGCGGGAACACGGGTGGGTTTTAGTCAGTAAAAGTCTGACACGCCCTCCTGCTCCACCCAGAGCGGGAGAAGTTATTTGATGATTTCCCACGGAAAAAAAAAAGAAAAGCGTAATGCTGATGCTTAAACCTTTTGCTTCCGGTATTATAGTTATGTGTATGTATGTACAGTCACCAAAAGAGTAGAGTAGATATAGTTGAAGTTTATTAAGAAACCGATGGATGTTTTCAAATGAAATTCAATTTGATAAAACAACTGTTTATTTTCTATTAATTAAATTAAATTAAATTCGAAAACATCTATCGGTTTCTTATTGAACTTCAACTATATGAGATAACCCTGATTTCTTATCTCCTTTGGTGACCGTACCTTAGTAGTATAGTAGTAATAGTACTTAATCTTAGTGGATTTTGTGGCTAAGTAATATCAGCCGCACAGTTCGATCGATCAGGTTAAGCTACGCTTGCCGCGGTTAGTCCGTGGATGGGTGACCATATTTACATACCAAGACCACTCCGTGCCTCGGAAAGCACGTTAAACCGTTCTTCCCGGCTGTAATTCGTCGATCTTTGGCAATCGTTACGGGTCGTCAAGAGGCTGAAAGTCTGACAACCAGTCTTACGTATTACCCAGTAACTGGGTTGTGGAGGTCAGATAGGCAGTCGCTCCATGTAAAGTTCTGGTACTCAGCTGCATTCGGTTAGACTGGAAGCTGACCCCACCATAGTTGGGAAAGGGCTAGGCAGATCCATACCTTAGTTGGTAATAGTAGACTAATAACTGTAATAGTGGAGACAATAAACGTTATTCTGTTCTATTGAAGTAAACGCCCCCTTATATGACACGCGGCCCGAAGCCACCATTAGCGGCCTTATATGCATTACGTATTAGATCAGATACACGAACCAATAACCCACATGTATGGGCGACACGTTCACGCAATCATGGCGTCTGTTTCCGAAATGTCGAACAAAGGAATGTTGCCCGCGAGTATTAATTATTTAGTTTATTTGTCGATCCGCACGAATAAACTCGCCCAGATTGGGTGAATTGTCCTTTTCTATAAGACTGTCGCACGAAGTTTTTTTTTTGTGGGCAAATCGAAAACTCCAGCAATACGTATGAGGTAAATGGCACGTTTTGTATTTTATATTATCATCATCATCATATCAGCCGAAAGACGTCCACTGCTGGACTTAGGCCTCCCCCAATTTGGGGGGGCTTGCCATAATTGCCACGCTTGGCAGGCGGGTCGGCGATCGCAGTATGGTGCTAAAATGCATAGAGAACGCTGCTGCCCATTCTCTAGTAAGTCCCTTAGTCGCCTTCTACGACACCCACGGGAAGACATGGATGGTGCTATTCTTTTCGTTTGGCACCATATGACGATTTGCCCAATTCGGGCGAATTAATTCGTGCGAGTCAACTACTAAGCCATTATTTGAGATTTAAATACGTATAAAATGGAGGTTTAATGAATATCGACATCACATGAAGGAGATTTTGATACCGATGGTATACTACCTACATTGATTGGAGACTCAGTCAGCGACAAAAGTCGATTAACACTTCAGTTTTTGAAATCTTAAGGGCGCATCGAGGGGTTTGCGTAATATTTGCGTTCGTTTGATCCTTTGCTGCATCGTTATTTCTTAACCTTTACTTATGCAATTAATATGTAAGATATTTAAGTATTCATCCTATAAATCATATAGGTACTTTAGAAATGCGAATCAAACTCAAACTCAAAGCATTTATTTCAATTACACCATTTACAGGCACTTTTGAATTGTCAAAAAGTCGACAAGTTGAAGCTAATTGCCCATTCCAAAACGTAGATCTCTATGGAGAAGAACGGGCAAGAAACTCCACGGACACTCTTTTAAAATCAAGTTGAATATTACAAAATCTTGGGAACATTATTCTTGTTGCTTCTGTATGTGAGAACAATGTAAAAAAAATAATTATAAAGAATTCTAAATACAAGATATAAATAAGCCCTGGAAGTTAGGAGATGACCAGTCTCAACCGACAGCGCCCGTTCACGAACTTGACGCGTGGATCAGCACCACCCAGCTCAACCATTTTGTAGGGAACCGAATGATCCAACACACGCGCCACCATCAGTGAGACATTTATGTGAGCATGAATACTTGTAGTTTCCTTTTTAGGAAAAAAAGCTAAAGTAATCTCTAAAAACAAAATAAACCGTGAAGCATTTACTACTACTACCCGCCGTACTAAGTACCTTACTTAGTACGGCGTAAATGCTTCACGGACATCTGTTTTTTTAAATATTAACAAAACTAAGTACATGTTTTAATAACGTGTACATTTTACTTTCTCAAAATGTGTATTTGTTTTAATAATACGAAGGAATTACCTTACCTAAATTAGCGTGCGAACAGAATGTTCTAGCTAGAGCCACCACGCTTCAATTAGTGCCAGAAGTTCAGTGAACTCTTAATTTTTAAGCAATCTATTCTTTATAAATCTGGACTGATTTAAAATTTAAAGAGTACATATTTACTCTTAGCTTACTATAAGATATGCTGAAAAGCAAAATATCGGATAACTTTGTGATAATTTAGGTGATACCTATGTAAAACTAACTGTATAACAGTGTTGCCGACTGTACAATGATCATATCACTTTTGTAGTCTGATATCTAGTCTCGAAAGCTCATGTAATCTCCTATTTATATATATAAAAGTGTCTATTTACAGCGATTGCCTACAAAAACCTTGTGTGGGTGTCATTTCTCTTCCTCTTGTATGTGCGACACGTTCGCACAATCATACTTAGTTCATAGCGATCCAGAAATGTCGAATAAAAGGTGATCGTTAGCTTTCGTTTCGCCATTTTATTTAGATACGGGAAAACTAAATATCAAAATTGACATGGCAGCTTATAGGTGTTAGGGAATGGATATGATTACTGGATAAATATCCAATTTACTACGTTATTGGCGCAATTTTTTAACCGACTTCCAAAAGGAGGAGGTTCTCAATTCGTCGGAACCTTTTTTTTTTTTTTTTTTATGTATGTTCCCCGATTACTCGAAGATGGCTGGACCGATTTGGATAATTTTTTTTTTGTTCGAAAGGGTATACTTCCCAGGTGGTCCCATGATCATCAACTCAGGATCTGATGATGGGATCCTGGAGAAATAGAGAGAACTCTTCAAATTTTATAGGCACACTTGAAGCAATTTGTGTAGTTTTTGGAAGAGTACTTTCTCGGAGTGGTTCCATTTCAAGTTGGTGAAGATCTGATGAAGAACTTCGGAGATAGGCAACGGAACTCCTCAATAAATGATAGCAAATGGACAGGGATTGCTGAAATCTCATGTCTGTCAATTGTTTACACCAGTTAATAACATAACATCACGCCAGTACGCTGTGAAGGGGTAAGCACATGTGAACCACTAAAAAGTGAAAAATAAAAAACTTTTTTCAAAAAAATAAACAACCGACTTCCAAAAAAACACTAAAAAGTGAAAAATAACTTTAATTTCGGAAGGCGGTGACAAAAAATTAAAATACATATCCAAAGTCACCGACTTCCGAAATTAAAGTTATTTTTCACTTTTTAGTGTTTTTTTGGAAGTCGGTTGTTTATTTTTTTGAAAAAAGTTTTTTTATAATATTATGTAATGCTATTTATAGGGACTTATTTATTTTTATTTAATCATTAATGAACCCGTATAACAGACAAGAAGAAAGGAACTGAAAATGACGTACAAAGGTAATGGACTTACTGTCAGCTGTAATTTTATAGAGGGTGGCAGGGACATCGACACTTAACCCGTTCAGGTCCTGATTCTAAGCCATGAGTTACTAAAAAAAAATTGTTTGTCATACATTTTGACCGCGATGGTAGATATATTGTGAAACACACACACACACACTTTTCTATGAAACTGCAATTTTTTCTTTATGGCCCACACAGGTTCATCCACTAGGGAGTATAGACTCATGTGCTGAATTCATGGTTACAGATTGAGCGTCCATGTCCCTGCCACCCCGTATATCTCTGATCGCGGTGGACTAGAATCAGTACGCGTCTCACGTTCGAACAATCATGGCGTTTCCGAAATATCGAACAAAGGAAGATCGTTACCCCTACGCATCATTGGGGGTGTTGGGGGAGCAGGCAACAGCTTCCCTTCGGTTAACAGACCCGAGGTGTAACCTTGCGACTAACGATAATGGTATAAAAATGATCACACTTAAGCCACGTTCCCACGGACGATATAAAATCGGGGCGGGAGTTTTTCGCGCACTGGATCTTCAACACACTGCTTTGCGCCGAGAGTTGATAAGGGGGCGTCCATTAATTACGTGAGGCGTTGAGGGGGGATCGAGTCAAATATCACGTGATTAATATTTATTTCGTTTCCGCAAAAAACAATGTAAAATTGCGAGAAAACCGGGTTAAACAGTTTTAGCCACCAATATGGCTAAATCCTAGAAAATAATATTTAATGTGGTTATGCAACGCTACAAAGTAGCACAATAGCTCCCGATTGTTTAAACGCCACCGGCCAGCCAAGCCAGCAAAAGGCAGCGCATAAATCCTTCGCAAATAAGCACAGTACATTTTGAAATATCACACGTGAGATTGTGGGGAGGGGGGGAGGTTCGAGCCAAATCTCACGACATCTGACCTGAGGGGGTCGAAAAATTGTCAAAATTGCCTCACGTAATTAATTGACAGCCCCCTAATCGAACACTGAGTTTTTTCACTCTGTTGGGCTGTCAATGCTCTGTCGTCGATTTTGCCTATCGGGCCTCCACAACCCCATAACGACTGTCAAAGATCAACGAATGACATCCGGGACCAACGGCTTGACGTGGTTTCCGAAGCACGAAGGGGTTGATGATGATGGGGACTCCATTGTCCACACTTAGACTCACTGAGAGGCATGGAGGGTTCTTAGTATGTAAAGATTAGTCATCCATCTATGGACCAACCGCGGCAAAACTGACTTATCGATCCGAGCGACTATTATAACTTAGTCACACACAAGCCCCCAACAAAACTATAATATAATAATAGAACACCTAAATATTCGGCTAAAAATGTCTTGGTGTTTTCTGTTTGCAATCAGAGCGACCGAAGAGAGCGCGGGACTTTTGACACTTGGTTTTTTTTACCGATTCGTCGATTACGTCACATTATTATTGCTTGGAAGCATATTTAGACCCGGCACGTGATCGTTGACTATGAAAAAGGGAGTTTTCAAAGTCGTTTTTCATAGTGCCGTATAGTTTCGTATCCACTGATCCTGTCCTTTTCTGCACTCTCGCCAAATTTTAACGAAATCCGTTCAGTGGTTTACGTGTGACTTTTCACGCGACAGACAGACAGAGTTACTTGCAAAGTAATATTAATATTGATAAGGTAATATTGTCATATAATTCGATGACAACGAGACTGCCTAGGTTTCTAATCATATCGTTATGTTCTAAAAACTAAATTAACGAATAAAGATTCCTTCTCAGAACGTTAACAAAAAAACGGCGGAAACACGATGTCTTATCAGTTGTCGTCATTTGTAACAGTTTTATTCGTCTCATGTCTAGACGAGGTCTATGGTTTCTATCAGATGACCTCTGAGAGCAAACACAGACACAACACACACACATACACACAAGTATGTCAAGGTCTCTTATATTGCTCCATGCCTTTTTTTAACGTCGAAAACTTTACATAGTAGGATACGATTAGAGAATCATCATCATCTGCCTAGCCTTTTTCCAACTTTGTTGGGTTCGACTTCCAGTCTAACCGGATGTAGCTGAATACCTGTATTTTACATGGGGCGACTGCCTGTCTGTCCTCTACAACCCAGTTACTGGGTAACAGTGGCGCAAACACCATATAACACGATTCCTACTGGCTTCCCTTCGGGGATTCGCATCGGCAACTCTGTCGCTATTAAAAAATGGCACGTCAATAGTGGCTACTATTGTCAAAAAATATAGTTACACTACGGTTATTTAATCCCTCAATAAAATTCAAACCAAAAACGGTTATTTTTAGCTTTGTAATACAAAGCGACGTTAAAAAAAGGCATGGAGCAATATAAGAGACCTTGACATACTTGTGTGTATGTGTGTGTGTTGTGTCTGTGTTTGTTCATCCACTAGGGAGTATAGACTCATGTGCTGAATTCATGGTTACAGATTGAGCGTCCATGTCCCTGCCACCCCGTATATCTCTGATCGCGGTGGACTAGAATCAGTACGCGTCTCACGTTCGAACAATCATGGCGTTTCCGAAATATCGAACAAAGGAAGATCGTTACCCCTACGCATCATTGGGGGTGTTGGGGGAGCAGGCAACAGCTTCCCTTCGGTTAACAGACCCGAGGTGTAACCTTGCGACTAACGATAATGGTATAAAAATGATCACACTTAAGCCACGTTCCCACGGACGATATAAAATCGGGGCGGGAGTTTTTCGCGCACTGGATCTTCAACACACTGCTTTGCGCCGAGAGTTGATAAGGGGGCGTCCATTAATTACGTGAGGCGTTGAGGGGGGATCGAGTCAAATATCACGTGATTAATATTTATTTCGTTTCCGCAAAAAACAATGTAAAATTGCGAGAAAACCGGGTTAAACAGTTTTAGCCACCAATATGGCTAAATCCTAGAAAATAATATTTAATGTGGTTATGCAACGCTACAAAGTAGCACAATAGCTCCCGATTGTTTAAACGCCACCGGCCAGCCAAGCCAGCAAAAGGCAGCGCATAAATCCTTCGCAAATAAGCACAGTACATTTTGAAATATCACACGTGAGATTGTGGGGAGGGGGGGAGGTTCGAGCCAAATCTCACGACATCTGACCTGAGGGGGTCGAAAAATTGTCAAAATTGCCTCACGTAATTAATTGACAGCCCCCTAATCGAACACTGAGTTTTTTCACTCTGTTGGGCTGTCAATGCTCTGTCGTCGATTTTGCCTATCGGGCCTCCACAACCCCATAACGACTGTCAAAGATCAACGAATGACATCCGGGACCAACGGCTTGACGTGGTTTCCGAAGCACGAAGGGGTTGATGATGATGGGGACTCCATTGTCCACACTTAGACTCACTGAGAGGCATGGAGGGTTCTTAGTATGTAAAGATTAGTCATCCATCTATGGACCAACCGCGGCAAAACTGACTTATCGATCCGAGCGACTATTATAACTTAGTCACACACAAGCCCCCAACAAAACTATAATATAATAATAGAACACCTAAATATTCGGCTAAAAATGTCTTGGTGTTTTCTGTTTGCAATCAGAGCGACCGAAGAGAGCGCGGGACTTTTGACACTTGGTTTTTTTTACCGATTCGTCGATTACGTCACATTATTATTGCTTGGAAGCATATTTAGACCCGGCACGTGATCGTTGACTATGAAAAAGGGAGTTTTCAAAGTCGTTTTTCATAGTGCCGTATAGTTTCGTATCCACTGATCCTGTCCTTTTCTGCACTCTCGCCAAATTTTAACGAAATCCGTTCAGTGGTTTACGTGTGACTTTTCACGCGACAGACAGACAGAGTTACTTGCAAAGTAATATTAATATTGATAAGGTAATATTGTCATATAATTCGATGACAACGAGACTGCCTAGGTTTCTAATCATATCGTTATGTTCTAAAAACTAAATTAACGAATAAAGATTCCTTCTCAGAACGTTAACAAAAAAACGGCGGAAACACGATGTCTTATCAGTTGTCGTCATTTGTAACAGTTTTATTCGTCTCATGTCTAGACGAGGTCTATGGTTTCTATCAGATGACCTCTGAGAGCAAACACAGACACAACACACACACATACACACAAGTATGTCAAGGTCTCTTATATTGCTCCATGCCTTTTTTTAACGTCGAAAACTTTACATAGTAGGATACGATTAGAGAATCATCATCATCTGCCTAGCCTTTTTCCAACTTTGTTGGGTTCGACTTCCAGTCTAACCGGATGTAGCTGAATACCTGTATTTTACATGGGGCGACTGCCTGTCTGTCCTCTACAACCCAGTTACTGGGTAACAGTGGCGCAAACACCATATAACACGATTCCTACTGGCTTCCCTTCGGGGATTCGCATCGGCAACTCTGTCGCTATTAAAAAATGGCACGTCAATAGTGGCTACTATTGTCAAAAAATATAGTTACACTACGGTTATTTAATCCCTCAATAAAATTCAAACCAAAAACGGTTATTTTTAGCTTTGTATTACAACAACAACAAAAAATGTTCTAAATTAACCCGATGTGAAAACGTCATAATCGGGAACAAAAATTCATACAACAGCGATCCCGTAATGAAGTCACTTTAGGTCACGAGGCATCGCTTAATATGGACGAGAGTAAGCCGCTGTACAACGGGTTATGACACAGACATATAAAAAAATGCGTCAGAGAGAACGAGATGGAGGAATATTGCACATTGTATTTGGTTTTCAGCTGTTAAATTTTATTGTATTTAATTCTTTACATTCCTATATTAATTTTAGAATGATAGTAAGTATTCTTTATTGATAAGTCAGTAAGTTAAAGCCGACGCTTTCTTCCCTTCGGCTTCTCTCTTAGAAAAATTTACACCTCGCCGCTGCTGGGTAATAAGATACCCCTTGGTACGACTGGTTGTCAGACTTACGGGCCTCTAACGACTTATAACGACAGTCAAAGATCAACGAATGACAGATCTTACTTAGCTATGTTTAAGTTACATAAATTAATTTAAACACATTCAGTACCTACCGCTAAATTAGATCAGACAGACGCGACACCAAACTAACAACAACAGCGTTCATGTTTGTGTCACATGTCCGCTCTAGCATAAGTTCATATCAATTGCCGAAGTTTCGAACAACGGATGAATTTGGGATGCGTAACAACCTGCATTCATAAACGTTTACATATAAATTGGATTCAGCATTATTTTTCTACATATGTATTTTTATCTCACAAAATAACGTGCGCTTTACTTGCGGTACAAAGACACTTCGAAAGTCTCCATTTCCTTAAAGCAAGACGAAATAATGAAAATCACACAATCAGAATAAACTAAATAAAATAGGCTCTGATCATGTCAGAGGTGACTGGCAAGGCAGGAGTGGGTTTTAGCCGGTAAGAGTCCGTCACTGCCCAGACTACGTCACTAGTGTGGCAGTCGGGGTGTCCATGAGGATTTCCCACTCCTGACCAAAAAAAAAGACTATGCGAATGTGTGCGTGTAAACACACACACGCACATGGAAACACACTTCCGACTTCACCATTGTCGGACGGTACCGTGAGGTCCTGCGCTTACTCATACATTCACAGTGGTTTTGTACACTTGGGTAATCACAAGAAAAGCGCGCTTCGTTTCGTGAGATAAAAATACTATACAGGATCTGACTACCAACAATTACTGAATATCCATGGTCTTAATTAAAACCTACTTCAGCCAAATGTAAGGTCATAATCTGGGTAGTAACCAGTAACTCTATGACTTTGTCTGCCTCTAAATAACTTTGTTTGACCTCTATACATATTTATATGTTGTGCTTATAAATATGTATAGAGGTCAAACAAAGTCATTTGTTAAGTGTCGCCTACAACAGGGGATGAGCGCTGATGTCTGAAATACAGATGTTTCTCATCTAGTTCAGACACAGATGTTCAAAATCTGTTTATAGTTCCAAGTGTTATAAAGTGTATCACCATACTAATAAAATGTTGTATATTTTGTGAACAAATAAAATTATACTTTTTACTCTTCGAATTCTAATCCATTTGGTCGGCATGGCAACAGCCGGATAGATTGCTACTTTTGTGTAAGGCCCGACTAATCAATCAGACCCATAGGTTGATTGATAACTTGCCGGATAATACATCCTTCGATACTACTATCTAGTGTCCGCCTAACTCACTCTAATATAGAAAAACTACTTCATGTATATGAATGATTGAATGAAATGCACCGACCAGCGTGGTTTGAACCCCAAGATTTGCACTAGCTCCTGAAGCCTCATGTTTCATCGTGCTACAGAGACCATTGCATATCATGGTAGGCTGTGGGGCACTGTATTGGTATGGGATGACGAGCCCTTAGAATAGGGAAGTATTTGTGACCCGTACCGGATATACAGGTACCAGAGTAGGCAATGGAATAGTGAAGAGACATGTTATGGTAGACATCTTTTAACGCTGGGTACTAGGTATGTACTGTTCACAAAAGTACTTCATGTACCTACGAAATAATTACCTGAAGTAAAATCCTATATTTTTCTCTGATGCGTGTTGAAACTTTGTGCTAAAAATCGCTTCAGGCAGTTCCTTCTAAGTCGTCAGTTTCCTTAACAATCGCTTCAGTAGTTGAAGCATCAAGAAGTAACAAACAGACACTCGTTCGGATACACGGTACGGACAATATCAGTAGGTACCATGGCTGTCGCTTTTCCTTGTTGAATTTCCTTAACTTGGAGTCTGAATTTGTGGACTATACAACTCTGCCTATCCATTTGGGAATACAGGCATGATTATTGGCTTTTTCCATCAGGAAATTGTCAGTCCGATTGATGTAAATAAATATTAGCCTACATATCACCCGTAAACAGGCTTGATTTTATGCATGTGTCCTCACGCCCGGATGTGTGTGTTGCACGTGGCAGGATTGATCTCGCCTCTCGATTTCCGGATGCTCTGAACAAAGCGACGTCATTTACCTCCCGCAGCTAATGAACGATATGGCATCGACATTGCATTGATAAAATTGGAATTAAACCTTATCTAAATCGACAATTATCAGTAGTTTTCTGGCCGATAATGCTTATTGTGTGTGCAGCTTATCAAGACAGCAAAGCTCTGAGCTTGTCGCGTAGTTGTCTGATGGATTGCATTAAAATATTTTGCTTTGTATTAAGCCCGCTGCAACATTGTAATGCATTACTGCGTCAACACGGAGATTTATTATAAACCCTGGATTCAGTATTGTTACGTGCTCAGCAAAATGTAGCGGATGTTTTGACTGTGTTTACATAACAGTCGTGGGATGTTGATAAATTGTAGTTACAACTTTTAAATAAAAATGTAGCGGAATTTCCCAGGGACCTGATGAAACATAGTTTATTTATGAGTACGAACTAGGTCACCGGGGATTAAGCTAAATCCTACTTTATCATTCAAACAGTGACATCACTGCAGATATCCTACAATGACGCAATACCGATCAAACGAAACTAGAATTACCGATTACCGATTGTGAATCAAATTCACGTAATTGTATGAAATAATTGATGAATGCGTTCATGGATCTAAAACGATTACGGGCTAATTGCTTGATGCGATGTGCCGGCGATCATCGAATCGTAATAGCGATAGTGCACGTGCATCGTTCAATGTTCTACCAGCACATGTTTTAATGCTAATCATTCTATTATGTGAGCGAATTAACCAGAGCTTACGTTGTGATTTTCCTGAAATACTCGCACAAAACACACACGTTTTCTGTACCTAGTAATTATGTGTGGTGTTAGAAAATTGTGATGTGAAATTCCGAATTTCCAGGCCGTTGACAAGTGTTGACAATGTACAGCTGTTTGTGACTGCGCACTCAGTTCGAGTGGCATGAGTACCTAGTAAGTAAATTGTTACAGCAGTCGTATTCGTGTAATACAGGTTCTCTGAAACTTTTGCTTGTTATTTGCAGCGATTTCCCAGACAGACGGGTATGGAAAGTTGGATTAAATGAGCTGCAAGAGATGAGGAGTTTAAGAGGTTATTGTAGTAAATAAAACACGTACATCTTAGACTATATACCTATACTTAAATAACAAAAGTGTGAGTGTGGCGAGGACGCGTGTGGCGGCGCGCGATGAGATCACTGTTGCTGCTGCGGCGGCGCCAACCGCGCGGCTAGGTGGAGGATGTCGCGCTTCTCCTTAGGGAAGCGGAGTTCCCGCGCGGCCAGGCGGGCGGCGCGCAGCTCGCGCTCGGCTCGGGCGAGCTCGGCGCGCAGGACGCCGCCGCCCGTCGCCGCCGCGTCGCGTTCTCTCGCGGCCCATTCCCTCGCCATCTGCTCGCGCATCGCGTCATCAAGCGCGCGCGCAGAGTAATGCGCGACGACCTCTTGCCGTGAGCACTGCCGCTCGCGCATCGCTCGCAGCGATCCGTTCCAGTGCAGCAACTGGAACACTGTCATCAGCTCCTGGAACTCCAGCATTGTGCGGCCTTTGTTCGCTTCCAGCATGAACCTGGTACAAATAATTATGTTGATGCTGATGTTCGGCAACAATGAGAAAAATCTAGTTCATACATTCAGACTATAATCCTAACAAAGAAAAGAAAGTTCGCCAGTCTCGCCACGGTTTCTTTGTGTTCAGTTAGCCGGATCTTGGACAGGAAGATAAAAGAATAATCCTTCTTTCAATCCGACTTTAATCATTCAGTCGCGTTGTATAACAATAGATCATGAAACAATGTAATTTCGCATAGACTAGGTACTAATGAGTGTTGGTTTAAACTTCATTGTAGCCAGACCGCTTCGTTAGCTCAATGATCAATCAAATTGGAGTTAATTTGAATAGCCTCCACGAACAATTTAATGTACGACTGGAGCTCCCAAGTGGTCAACACCGCTACCTTGGTATTAATACCAAGGCAGGTACTATTCTTAAGTGTAGACTAATACGGGAGAAGAAAAGTGTACGATTTAACTATAAGCTCTAAGCTCCTGCAAAATGTGAATGATCAAGCCAGACGTCTACAACCAGCTCCAATAGACTATAACCTTACCTAAAGGCCGCAATTCCAGCGCTGGGGTCTTGATGATGGGCGGCAGCATCGCCTGCGAAGGAGGCCCGTGCCTCCGCCACCGCCTTCTCTATGAAGTGCTCCGAGATGCGCCGCGACTCATGCTCGTTGAACACGCTGTTCATCAGCGCGATCTTCGCTGCGCTTCGGCGGGCTTCGGCTTTTGTCGGACAATTCTGGACAGGAGTAGAGGCATGTTAGTAATGATATCACCATTCATCCGCTCAAAACGGTTTTAGATGGGAAACATCGTCCGGAAAGAAACCAAGATGTCTAAGGACCAAAGATATAAATTGTTCGAAAACAATACAAGAGACATCCACTGGGTCCGCCTGGGTACAACCCATTCCTTTTCATAAAGGGGAAGTTTGTGTCCCAACAGTGGGTACATTAAAAATTGCCTGATCATCATCTGCCTAGCCTATTACTGACTATGTCGGGGTCGGCTTCCAGTGTAACCGGATGCAGCTGAATACCAGTATTTTATATGGAGCGACTGCCTATCTGACCTCCACATCCCAGTTACTGGGTAATACGATACTCCTTGGTAAGACTGGTTGTTAGACCATCGGGCTTCTGACAACCCGTAACGACTGTCAAAGATCTACAAATGACAGCCGGGACTAACGGCTTAACGTGCTTTCTGAGCACGTTTCCGAGGCACGGAGGGGTCTTGGTTTGTTTAGTTGTTCACCCATCCACGGACCACCGCGGCAAGCGTAGCTTAACCTGATCATTCGACCCGTGAGGCTGTTACTACTTAGCTACAATTAAGCCTCTGATAATGTTTGTTATTTGTAATGAAATTCAATCCGAAATAGCAGCATAAAATACTGGGATACATGCCACTGTTGACTTTCGCCGTGGCGTTTCTGCCATGTGCCAGAATCAACACTTTTAAAGCGTGTTTATTTTGTGTAATTAAATGTGTAATTACGTAAATGCCGTTGCCGTGTATCAGAGTATAGCTTGCGTTGCAAGTATACTTATACTTACAAATAACAAAGTTTTGGACGGGCCACAACTGTCCATAAACCTTCACGGTATTCGATAGTGTATAAAATTTATCATGGCTAGGTATTGCCTAAGTTCCAGTATCAAAATCAAAGCATTTATTTCAGTCTACCCATCTACCGGCACGTTATAAAGTTATGATTTCTTTAAAAAACAATGGGCTAGAATAGAAACTCTTTAAATGCTCTTATTATACCTATGGGCAACTTTCTGAAGCTAGAGTGCAAAAAGAGGCGCTTAAATTACTTAAAGAAGGGGGTGAAATTGTTTAGAAAAACAAGATGGTGGCGTTAGTTTCGAGGCACGCGCCAGAATTATTTGTACCTGAAAACTCCCAAAGCATGCTCCTCCGGGCAGTGTGACGTAGCACACGTAGGGCGGATGCGCGGCTGGCACAGACTCGTAGATGACGAGGGCGCCGCCCCCGCTCCCCGCACCTCCACCCCGCGCCGCCTTCACCTGCCAGAACTCTTGCAGTGCTTCCACCACGTTTACTGTTGATAGGACTCCGTCAGCTGGTGGAAGAAAGAATAAATGTAGATGATCTACACAAAGTTGGGCTACTTTCACAGTCACACTTAAAATTACAATAAGCATTATCTAAGGCTCAAACTCCAGCTCAGCATATGTCGGGATAGGAAAGAAAGTACGGCCTAAGAAAGTTGAAGAGAAAAGACATCACGAATGGACAGAAAATCGGACAACGAAAAGGTTAACTTTAATATAAAAACTTTTGTTGACTCCAAATTGGGAAGGTGACCCTTAATCATTCTATTTTTGCCAACTTTTCAACAGTGCCCAAAGTTGTTGACAAGGGAATTAGGGAAAATGACCCACATTCCCTGTCAACGTTCTGCAAACATTTCGCAATTGGGCACCGTCCAAAATTCTACTGTATATGCCGAAGGACAATTCAGGATCAAACGCACCCGCATCAGTAAAGAAACCAGTACATTTAACTGTCGTTTGAGCAAAAATATTAAGCGTCTGAGCCCCTAATGTCAAAGCATCAAGCACTTCCCGTTTTAAATAAGACATCCAATTTGTCTCGCCATTTTCCCCACAATCAGTGCAGGCAATTTATTTGTAAAAGCCTCGGCTTCATTCATATTTCCGTTGGCTTCTCCGTAATCGTTACGGCTTTAATAACGCCAGGATAAGGTGGAAACACAACTATTCCTGCGCCTTTGGACCATCATACGCCAGATGAGTCTTCATTTAAACGGGTTTTGTTATTATGAAAATGAGTCGTATCGTGTAACTGACATCCTTATTGAGTCTAGCATTTATCGTTAGCTTGTTTTTATACTTAGTGACAAAGATTGAAAGAGAATGCTTTGATGGTTTGGTCATTTTGAGAGGATAAATGAAAGGTGACTATTTATTAGGTGGTATATTAGGTGGGTATTTATTTACAAGGCAGATGTCAGTGGAAACGTATGTGTAGTGGACACCCTATAAGGACATCCTTATTGATGTTTTTCAGAACGTTTAGGTCCGTAGTACCCGCAACCAGGGTGCGTCTATTACCAGATGCTTGAACGTATACAAGGCAAAAGGAGTATTTAAGGTGAATCAAGTCCACATTTTTCCCCATACAAACTTCGGGAGTGTATTAGTCCACTATTCGACAATGCATATCAAAAATAAAACATGGTATGGTTTTGACTTATTATATTGTCTGTACGGAAACAGAATTCTAAAATGAAGCGCCATTAAAAAGTTAGGAGCTAACAAAGATTAGTTTTTCTTGCTAATTTAACCTAACTTTGGGCGTGTTTAAGTAATAAAAGAAGTGTAAAATCTGAAAAACCAAGTCGGTACCGACAAAGCTCAAATATCGAAAAGTTTATTGGTTATTGATTTAAGCAGTGGTTTTTTCATAAAGCCCGATTTTCTGAAGGACTGTTCTTAATTTTTTACGCGCCTGTTTTACTATAAATGATCCTGCATCTCCCTCAGTAACGTTGTGCGTGTAGACTAGCGTCTAACTGCTCATCACTAATACTACCTCTGTTGGACAAGATGCCTAGTGAGACAGCGTGCTTTTTAGCCAGGCCCACCAGTGAGTTCAACCCCCGACTAGGTTTCCCTTAAGGATCCTAGCAGGTATCGTTCTGTAGTTTCTGCCTTCGCCCAAGGGAGTTTATGAATGCATATGTGTGATTCGATGTTGTTTTATTAAAAAGCATTCCTGGTATAGGTGGTTTACTTTTAATATCTAATTCAGTTGGTATTTACTCGTATTATAGCATAGTGTTGCCATTGTTGGTAACTGCATCTATGCAAAACAAATTATGTTCGTTATCACTAATCCTCTTGAGCCGCGTAGCCCACAAGGCGATTATAGCGTTATCCTCCATGATTGTCCATTAGTGGTCTGTGGCGGATACAGCATGCAGCGGAGGTATAGTAAACAAGCGGTTTGTAGTTCAGATGAACTCAGGAAACGGTTAAACTGCCAATACTGTAATCTTCTCCGTTACGGCCTGCATTAAGTCCGTGAGGATGGTGTTAAGGCGACAAGAGGGCGTCCAGCCAGTGTGTACCATAATTATCGAATAGTTTAAAGGCGGATTTTTTTTAAACGTAGCCCCACACTAGGAATTACTTCTGAGGCCTTAGTGTGAGTTTCATTTAACCATCTACACCAAACGCAGTGAGCGCGTTTGGCGTTCCGATTGGCCCTGGATTGGTGACGGACCAATCGGAGCGCCAAACGCGCTCACTGCGTTTGGTGTAGATGGTTAAATGAAACTCACACTAGGGCCTCTGTACTGTAAGTGCGTTTACAAACATTTAAACTCACAAACACAAACAGCCAGGAACAACTACTTGTAGGTCATACAAATATTTGTTCCGTGCGGGAAACGAACTCGCAACACGCAGCGCAGCAGTCAATCGCTTAACCACTGCGCCAACCGTGCCGTCACACGCCGTGCCGTGACGTCACGGCGGTCACGGTTATAACGGTAATTTCAGGCTCATGTTTAGCAGTAGGGAATATGGGATTTTATAATAATAATAATTAGGGATCGCCAAGCGTTCGAAATTCGACCACATTTAACAAATTTTAGCTTTCTGCACTTCCTTTCCATATACACTTTAATTATGCCAAATTGCATAATCCTCCCTCAGCGTATTATTGGTAAAAAGGGGTACGAAGTTTTTGCTTCAGGTACAGTCCGGTTGCAGGCTACTAAAGGATTTCTAAATCTTCAATTCAATATAATAATCTTTTAACCGTTATGCCACTACAAACGGATAAATATTATTCTATAATAAAGGGTCAGCATTGTTACATAAATGAATGAGTTTCGGCTTTCGACTCGCTTTGTGACGAAGAAAATATGCAAATCGCAGACGAGCTTAATTTATGAATCGCTCGTATAAAATTCATCACTTTGCAAACGTCAAATCCGCGAGTCTTCGCCCAGAATAATGATTGCTTTTGAACGAGCAGTACAGAAGTTTTAAAAGTTCTCTCAATGGCAAGGCTTCCAGCCTCTAGTGAAGAGATTTCGGGGCCAAAGTATAATTGGGTTTTTTCAGTTTACAAAAAGTTTAGGATAGCCCGGGTTAATATTTTTCTGGGGAAATGACCTGTATAAGCTCGCTTTTAATGAAAACTTTTATACACGGGTTTTAGAGAAATATCAGCATAGGTGAAGCTAACATGTATAAGCAGTAATTGATTTTTACAAGCTTTTACCAGGAATCCGCTGGATGTGGGAAGCACAAGACCGGTCAAGTGGGGGAGCCTGGGGAGGCCTATGTCAAGCAGTGGACGTCTTTCGACTGAAATGAATGAATGAAGCTTTTATTAAAGGTATAACACCAGGGTAGCCCGCGAAATTCAATTTTTCTTACGGTTTTTGTAATTTCCAGGTCAGAGCCATTTTGATTGAAATATGATTTGCGACCGTAACACCTATGTATTCATCATATCAGCCGAAAGACGTCCACTGCTGGACATAAGCCTCCCCCAAAAGGGGGGATTTGCCATAATCGCCACGCTTGGCAGGCGGGTTGGCGATCGCAGTATGGTGGTCAAATGCATAGAGAACGCTGATGCCCATTCTCTAGTAAGTCCCTTAGTCACCTTCTACGACACCCATGGGAAAAAATTTATTGTATTCACAGAATTATAATCACTTAAATCAGCAACACAATCCTCTAAATTCATTAAATCCCATTGAATGACTATAATCATTTAAGAAAATTTCGTTCACGAAATTTTCTTAACATACCTTTTAGGGGTAACTTTAACGCTAGGTACGCTTACACGAGCAACTAAAATTGCTCCATCCTGGTCAATTCTCGTCAACTATGACGTCACGACTATAACCAGCAATTTAGGGCAATGGCAACATGTAGCAACCTGTTGCCAGAGATACGGCCACACAATATCTTGCAATATGGAGCAATTTCAAAAAACTAGGCAATACGCTCCCCCGCCGTCTCTTCCGCCGGCCGGTTCCTCTCGCAAAAATGAGACATAGTTATACGTACAAACGAGATAGAAAGAAAATTGACTAAACATTTCCAAACCGATTGGATATTCGGTAACTCGTGAAATATATGGAGTAATCAGAAGCAATATTCCCGAAACATATCCGCAATTTATTGTTGTTAGTCCAGATTGCGCCACTTAATTGATCCAGATTGGTCCGTTAATGTTGCCGAGCAATACTTGCTCAAAAAATTTCCCGTGAAAGAGCACCTTATCTTGTTGTTATTTCTCAAAAAAAAAACATCGACGTTCCATACTACTAAAAATGTTCTCCAGTGTCGAAATACAACTAGTTTAATAGAATACTCTCATATCTCAACTAATGGGAGTAAAAATAGAAGTAAAAATTAAAGCACTCTGCGGTTCGCTTCCCCGGCTTTTCCTCCGTAGACAATATTTTCTCACAATGAGTCGACTGTTTCTGAAAAGCGACTGTAGCGAGGTCTCTGTCAGCTTCCCCTGTTGTCCCCATCCGTTACGATTTCACAGGATTTTTCTCCTTTGAACGGCTGCGAAATTTCCGGGGAAGGCAATTTTAAAGACATTTTCAAGACACAGACGGATTCGGAGTTTCATTATTAAAGAGTGGAGTGAAAAATGATGCAAATATTGCGAACGTTACTTTGTAACGTAGAAGGAAGGTATGTTTTTGGGGTTTTATTTATGAGAGCTTGTCTCATGAAGAAAATTAATACACACATCATCATTTGAAGCCAAATGTAGGTGTACCATATGTTTATATTGGAAAGTAGTGCTTCGCGTCACGATGGAAATCCCCCATCACTACATAGTATAAAACAAAGTCGCTTTCTCTGTCCCTATATCCCTATGTATGCTTAAATCTTTAAAACTACGTAACGGATTTTGATGCGGGTTTTTTTTAATAGATAGAGTGATTCAAGAGGAAGGTTTATATGTATAATACAACAACCTCCACGCGGGCGAAGCCGCTGGCAAAAGCTACTCTATCTATAAATAATACGTGAAGCAAAAACTTTGTTCCCCTTTTTACGAAAATTATGCCGACAGAGGTGTACAAAATTTGGCACAGTTATAGTTTATTTATAGAAGAAGTGCAGAAAGCTAATATTTTTATATAATAATGCATTATAGAAATACATTCAGCAACGCGAATACGGTATTCGCGTTGCTGAATTTTGGGCCAAACTAATTTAGAAAAGTATACAGTAACATAAATATTTTCGTGTTATTTTTGCAGTTGACACGTAAGAAGAAAATTAGAAATACACTAAGTTTTAAATGAACTATGGTCGAATTTCGCCCATGGAGCGCCCTTTTGATATAATAATTTCACAAACAAGTTAACAATAAACTCACAGCTAGTAGGTACTTAAGTACTCTCTAATAGCGTCGCGAAGAAAACTAAGAGCTGTAACTTTCCCATCGTTAAAACTACATAAACATACATACAGTATCCCGGTTATTGATTTACTGATGGTTACATTACAGTGCGCCACTATTAGGTACTTACTTATATTCGTGTCGTGACGTCATACATTAGGGGTGATCAAAGTAATTACAAAGTAATTAAGCACGATAACAAAAACATTGTGTGATAAGTGATGTGCTGTTTCATTGTGCATTTAGACGCGTTTTATTTTCCGATTTTTTTTTTAGTTGGGTGTTGGAAGTTATGATTTGTAAAGTTTTAAGTATTGTTCCTAAGTAAACATATTTACTTACCTTTAGAATCTAAACGAAGAAATTTCATAGCCAAAAACCACATGAAGATTTGACTTTTATGTCGTATGTACTCGCAACTCGAACTTTGTTTTTTTTTTTTTTTAATTAGCCTACACTATCCCAAATCCCTCCAGGTATTCTTTTCCTTTTTTTGGGTCGAGGAGACTCGAACTTTTTTATAAAAAAAAAAACAAACGTTTTTACAGGAATCTTCCTAACACAAATATTAAGGTCAAAGAGATTCAACAAAAAAAACTTGTGAAACTGACGTTCACAGAGTTTCAAGGGAAATACAGTGAGAAGTACTCTCGAATGCTTCCCACACAAAAGAAAACTTCCTTCCTTCACTGTGCTTTTTTTCTTTTTCTAGCCTTTAGTTACCGTTTTTATCACAGCTCTTACAAATACGTTTAGTTTTCGAAGAAAAATCTTTTAAGTAATTTGTACTGTAGTTTTACTGTACATAAAGACAAACGTACATACATACATAAACTCACGCCTTTTTCTATGGGGATAGGGGTAAGCAGAAACTACAGAACGCCACCTGCTACGATCCTCACATACGTGTATGTATTTCTCTGCCTCGATTACGTTCATACATCTGTCGGGTGATTCTGTAAAAATCTCACCGTGAAAACTGAGGTGAAGTGAGCTGTCATTGCACCTGCATTGCTATTTTGTAACCATCTCACCGCGTGAAGTGAGCGTGAAGTGAGGTGTCAGTGTCATTCCGCTTGATGATTGGTCAATCCCTAGCATCAGTGGGATGATACTGACAGCTCAATCCACGCTCACTTCACGCGGTGAGATGGTTACAGAAGCGACATGCTGATGCTAGGGATTGCCACCGTTGATAACTCACTTCACGCTCACTTCAGCTAAGTTATCCGGTGAGATATTTACAGAATAGATCGGCTGGTTATACATGCACGCCGGTCACGTGTACCTACTACGCACTTGACCTTTTAAAGAACATCACCAATATCAAAGACAAACGTCACTGGTAATTCAAACTCAAATATCGAATACGACATAGAACCTCGAAAGAGAAACCATAAACAAACTACTTCATTATAGAAATACAGGATACAGGGAAAATATATCGTTCACTTTACAAGAGAAAAACATTACCGCACGTCAGAACGAAACGAGGGTAGTTCGTCCCGTGGTTACTTTGTTGCATCTGCTAGGGGAAACTGGGGGAACAACACATTCATTCACAGGCACACTGCATCCATTTATTCAGGCATGGGAGATAGCTGCAATAGTCGTACGTATTTATTTAGTTTCATTTTATATGAGGTTGAGCGACCGAACGTTTATTGTGCCAATATCGACGTCATTTGAAGGAAAATTGTTCGTTCCAGCACTGATATTGGAGTCGTTCTTATTTATTTTATTGGGGTTTTTGATCGGAATGTGAATGTGAGTTTCAACGATTGATTTTATAAACTGTAGTATGCAGTAGCCAATTTTATATGGTTAGAAAGGGTGTGACTACGAGATGGCGACTGATAGAGAAGTGAGGAAGCTAAATACATGTTGTGCCGACCACAAATAAATTGGGGCAGGAGAATAATGATGCAATAGCTAATGTAACTATGGATTCAAAAGGAGCCGTAACCAGCAGACTTAGCATGACGCTTTCTATGTCTACGAAGGATTTACAGTGCTTTTTCTATACAAAGTGACATTCAAGAAAGAAAGAAAAACGGATTTATTTGTGACAGAAACAAGTGCATACAAAAAAATTACATAACATTTAAAAAGAACATGATAACAACACAGATATATAGTATACATAGGCATATAGAACATAAATAGTCGGCAGCTGCACGCCGTGACTGTGATAAAAAGGCTTCCACTCAGCATGATGCTGTGCTATTGGACCCACAGCACAGCGCAGATTTTCAATGGTCACCCCCAGACGACAATTCGTTTCTTAATTTTTGACATCGCACCGTAAATATCCTTCTACAATCTGTGATTTTGTCTTTCGTTTCTAACGATCTTTATCCTTTTTTATGTAGGAAACTGGAAAAATCACACAGACAACAAACTTTCTACTCGACGGCCTCAAAGTATATACGATTATCTACAAAATCATGATTCGTTTAGAACGCATAACTGTGATAATTAATAGAAGAACATAGCTATCTTTTCCTATTGTACATCATTTAGTTAATAGTCATGTAAATTCTTCCGTCGACAAATCGGTGCTCGTGCTAACGCTGCAGTAAGGAGTAGGAGACAATTGCTGGATTTTTAGAACCTGTGATTTCAAGGGATCATAAGCATAACATTCATAATCAGTCTATACTTATTAACGATCACACTCCTGGGACGCAGGCCTCCTCTCTGTGAGAGGGAGTGGGACGTAATCCACTACGCGGGCCCAGTGCAGGTTGGTAGATGTCAAATGTGTTAGACTTTTGGTTTTAAGACATCATCATCAGGTTTCATCTGGATGTTTTTCCCATGATGTTTTAATTTCAAGGGATACAAACTTCAAAATGGTGTAACTGATCGGGAAGTTAGTAGGGATCTGATCCATGTTTCCTAATTTTATTTATTTATTTCAGACATAACATTCGTCCATAGCTACAAACTCATATAAATAAATTCTCTAATACTCATACTTAAAATATTCAACAACTCGGAAAACTCTAAAAAGAATTGTCAAAAAACTTAAAAACTTAAAAATGCCGGAATCGTGTAAAAAAAATGTAAAATATAAAATTGACAAATTGTAAAGTGATATAAAAATGTCAAAATATTTAAAAACCAAATAAAGATTATATGTATAAAAAACAAAATCCAAGCGAATTAAATTGTAGTCAAAATCTAGTTGTAGAAGCGCTAGCCTGTTGAAGTTATTTCCCATGTTAGTTACCCAGACGCAGATGGAAAGCGCATTTTATAGTTTCTGAACTTTGATGTGAACTACCTGATCTACTGAATGACCTTCAAATATCAACAGTACTGAAAGATTACAACGTGACAGCTGTTGTATATATTCGTGGGCACGACTTTGCGTGCTTCTCGGAGCAGATAGGGTTTAATGAGTAAACAAGATACACCCGTCGAAACAGATATACAGATAGGTAATAAAAGAAAGAGATGGACAGATGATATAAAGATTGTTCGAGGGACAGTCTGGTCAAGAAATGGTGAAAATAAAGAAGAGTAGAAACAGCTGGAAGAGTCCTATGACACAGAACACGCTGTCCAATAGACCGGGATTCCTGATGCGGTAGACTTTAAATAAAAACAGTATACTACATTTTTTTTTAAATCGTATTGTTTGGTATGAGCAATAAAGGCTTAATCCTACTAATCTTCTTCTTCTAATATATAAAATTTCCATGTCACAATGTTAGTTACCGTACTCCTCCAAAACGGCTTTACCGATTTTTACCAAATTTTATATGCGTATTCAGTAGGTCTGAGAATCGGCTACTATCTATTTTTCATACCCCTAAGTGATAAGGGTTGTTCACCCTAAATAATTTATAAGGCAAAACAACGTTTGCCGGGTCAGCTAGTATTATATAAATGTGAAGAGTTTGTTTGTTTGAATAAACGCGCTAATCTCAGGAAATACTAGTTTGAATTCGTTTTTTTTTAGTATTAAGTAGCCCATTTATCGAGGAAGGTTATATAGACTTTACAACACTATTTTTAGTATATGCGAAACCTGAATATAGTTTGTTCAGAATAAGTAACTGAATTGATACCAATAATTTTTACACCATGTTATATTTTTTCCCAAAAAATGTTTTGCAAGTGTGATCGAAAATGTTATCATCAATTAATTACAATACAATCGCCGTACGGTTAGGTACCTACTGCCTAATTATTATCAATGAGTACAATACGACAATGGACGCGCGGGCGTCGCGGGGCGCTGTGTAGTGATCATTTTTATGTAGACAACCAGATAAATTAACAAGCTTACAACTTTGTCATTTTTCATGACACAGTTTTGAAATTTTGTACATAGATTCATTACATAAAAATACTAGACACGTGTTTCGGTTTTCGCATATACTAAAACTAGGGCGGTATAACATCCCGCTAGGACGCTTAGGAGCCGAGAAAAAAAAAAAAAGTAACACGAATACGAAGAACTAGCACGGGCAAGCAATTCGATGAGCAGGGATGGTGCAGGAACTTTGAAGTCGCGGACAGAAGCTAGTATTAGATATGTATCGCGTTTCTAGTTAAACGAAGACAGAAGATTCTACTTACATTATAAATGTTAAAATTTGTATGTTTTTGTTTGGATGTTTAGATATTTGGATGTTTGTTACTCAATTACGCAAAAACTCCCGAACGGATTTGGATGAAATTTGACTCACAGAAAACCTTTTTGTCCCGTTAGTAGGTACGTTCCCGTGGGATCATTTCCGAACTCCACACGGGCGAAACCACTGAAAAAAGCTAGTAGTATAATAATAATAGTGACAAGGTAGGTGACCCATTAATCAACCAACCCACAATAACAGTAGCCATTTAGCTATGAGCCCATAGCAACGTTACCGCTAGTTTCATAGTGAGCAATAGTATTGATTCTGAAGCCGTCATTAACTGCTAGCCAAACTACCGTTGGACCAATCAATCAGCCGAGTGCGTCCATAGAGGAGCAAATAGCGAACCGACCATAATTGACGAACGTTTCATATCACACAACAATTACGGAGAAGCGGGCGAGTGATATTGTTCACACGAGAATGTTCTGAGTTTATGACAATCTATTCCAAACATTCTAGGTAGAAAGTTCGTGAGAAATGAATGATGAACTCTTCAACAATGTGTTGAAAGCCGCGTATGGGATTATAACACAGTTTTTTTTAAATTATGATTCATGTCATTTTTGCAAGTCATTTCGCTAACGTGCAGATTTAATCTGTGCACCGATGAATCTGCGAGTTTCTCAGACGTTAAAGTGGGTTCCGTGCCATAGATTATATTACAGAAAGGTCAACTCGTTAATTTATTAGCGTGACAGTTTGTAAACAAACTTTTCACTTTAGCTTTTGTTTGTGTAGCGGAAATTCTGGACGGAAATATTTCGGTAGATATCCCATTCCCGACGAGCCCGAAATCTTTAGTAGCTACAGTCACCAAATTGATAAGGAACCAGGGTCGTCGGATATAGTTGAAGTTTAGTAAGAAACCGATAGATGTTTTCGAATGGAATTTCATTTGATTAATGAACTGTTTATTTTCTACTAGCTTTTGCCAGCGGCTTCGCTCGCGTGGAGGTCGAAAATTATCCCACGGGAACGTATTACCGGGATGAAAAGTATTCTTTGTGTTATTCCAGGTTATAATCTATTTTTGTGCCGAATTCCATCCAAATTCGTTTAGCCGTTGTTGCGTGATTCAATAACAAACATTCATCCAAACATCTGAATATCTAAACAAATAGTTTGTATGTTTAGAAGGGTCACTTACATACAAACTTTCACATTATAACACACATTTGGCATTTTTTTTAAATATCATATTATAGTAGGAAGTGGGAAAGGATTACGTAATTTAATTTAATATTATTCGATAACATCTATCGATATCTAACTAAACTTCAACTACATCCGACGAATCTGGTTACTTATTTCCTTTGGTGATCGTACATACATATTCTGTACTCTGTATGTGACTGCTATGCATTTGAATACCTATCCAGTAGGTACATGTGTTGTCAAAGCAACAATTGAGTCTGAATCTTCAGGGAATACAGACGTCGACAAGCCCGTAAATTGTCGCTTGAGTTGGTTCAACGACGCAGTGACGAGGCAGTATACAAATGAAATCATGACCTACATAGATATTGTGACTAGTAATAATACACCTGGGTACTGAAGTTTTAAACTAGATTTTTACATGGCAAACAGTTCGATAGTCCACTTGTCGATATATTCTGTAAAAATGTCACCAGATGCGCTAAAAAGCCCGCGAATAGGTTTTATGTTGATTAAAACATGATTCGCAGCCGCAACACGTACGTATATTTTATGCGAATTCTTAAATTAATAAAAAAAATAAAAAATGTGATTTTTTATGAATATTTTATTATATTATTCAATGCGGGATTCAATAAACTTGAAAGGTTTGTATCGATGATTTTCCTGTCACAATCGCACTACTGTCAAACTACATGTGCAAGATAGAGACGCAAACATATCAAGTCAAAGTATGTGCTAAGTAACGTTTTTAGATCTTGGCTTGCTACCTAGATCCACTTAAATCTAAATTTGCTAGACGTTGATCATTTTCAATTGAGTAAATGAATGTCTGGCCCCATCTTCTGAAAAAGTAACTTCTAAGGGCACAATTAAAACAATGTCGATTTATGGCCGTTTGCCCTTAACCCAAATCTTCTATTATACTTGATGGAATAATGTTTTTTAATGATGTCCTTTGCCCGAAAAATATTCTGCGAGCCAAATGCGGGATGGGATCAAAGCCGCAACTCACATCGAAAAGGGTTGTCAAAGAGCTGTATTTTCGTTTATAGTATTTTAATTACTACAAGGACATCCGTCCTATAATCGTAAATCAGCTATCAGCCATCCCTGCCACGGTAATTGCGGTTATGCAAACAGCGATTATACCTTTGTTTACCGGTGTTCAACGTGGAGAACAAAGGAACGATATCTCTACATACTTATAATTTTATACCCTACATCGTTCCGTTCCCCCCTTCGCATGTAACACGAAGGCAAGTAATCATAATTCCCATATCAAAACGTCATATGTCAAAAAGGGATTCGCAATAAAGGAGGAATGAAAACTTAAGGGATCCTGAACCCAAAGGTCGGATGTCGGATCCGCGGATACTTAAGGTCAAGGCAAGGACATCTCTATTTATCTAATAAAATTTACCAATGACCCAGATAGAAACTTTAAGGGTCGAACAGTGTGGCTTAGTTACCAAGATACAGTGTCATTTTAAATAATTCACATTCTAATTATTTAAAGACAGTTTAATGATCCCTCAGTTTAATGGCCTCCAGTCTTGAGAGGGAGTAGGCTGTAATCTACCACACGAGCCCAGTGCGGTTTGGTCACACCAATGCCGGTTTCGTTACGATGTTTTTGATGAAATTATTTACACAAACTGAAGCGCTCGTTAGGGCTCGAAACCACGAATTACAACACGTAAGTTGGGGCCGAAACTACTGGGCCACCATTGTTCTCCTTGCAATTTAATTGGCCGACAGTCAGATTTGTGAGGAGGTAGCCAAATGTTGAATTAGTGATATGAACGCATGCTGATTTCAACTAGATGTTTTTCTTCACTGTGTTCAAGGCACCGATGGAACACTTATTGCAAGCATTAAAGGCTGACAGGCACGGCGCGACAGCACGTCGCAACTCTAGTAGAACATTTTCTGTGAAAACTTCATGGAAATTGTTTTATCAGTGACGCGTCACACCGTTGCGACGCATTGTTATCTGCTGGTAGCCTTAAAGCCTGTGTTCGAACGAATCCACACGTCGGGGCCGTTATTAGGTACTGGTGCACAGCGTGGCATCAGTACACATTGGCAAATGCCCTTGTATGTACCTAAGTAATAGCAGCGGCACGGGTCGGCTACGCTTGCCGCGGTTTTTCCGTGGACGGATGACCATTTTTACATACCAAGACCCCTCCGTGCCGCAAAAAACATGTTAGTTCCGGCTGTCATTCGTGGATCTTTGACAGTGGTTACTGGTCATTAGAAGCCCGAAAGTCACAAACCAGTCTTACCAAAGGGTATCGTATTACTCAGTAAATAAGTTTTGGAAGTCAGATAAGCAGTCGCTCCATGTAAGATACTGGTATTCAGCTGGATCCTGCATTGCTTAGTTGGGAAGAGGCTAGGTAGATTGATTGATGGAATTGATAAGCATTGCATATTTTAAAAGTTAATTTCACTCATTCAATTAAGCAAACCATAATAGTTTCATTACTAAATCAATTAGTGTAATACCAATTCAATTAATGGAACCAAATTAATTATTTAAAAGCCATACCAGCGTTGCGGCTGGGGGTATTAGCGAAATCCGATACCACATACCTGCTACAATATCTATTATTGTATTGACTATGTAATTGTACCACATTTCCGTGGTGACAAATCGACGCGCAAACTATAACCGTGAATTCAGCACACCATTCATTCATCGTGAACACCCCTGTAGCGTTAAAAAAATTGTCAGTTATAAAAAAAAAAAAACTGTTTCATAGAGAAGAACAAATTCAAATTCAAATAATGTATTTTCTCTTCACAAACAATGGCACAGAAGCTTCTAATAATCTATGTGACACTAATTTGTAAAAGTCTGGTGTCTGCACTAGGAATACCTGTATAGCAGATCAGGGTCCAACCACACGGAATGATAAACATTATTAGTTATTTAGTAAATGTGAAGTGATACTTAGGGCATAACATAAAAATCAATGATAAACTTACAGATTAAAATAAAAAACGTGGTAAAATGTTACGTGTAGGGAAACTAGCGGAATGGACATTTTTGGATAATTTAGTCACTCCTAAATTGCATTATAAATAGAGCAATACCTATGGGGGCAAAATGTATGGAACAGCTAATTAACATAAGCTTTAGTGACGAAGATATAGGTAGCTATCTCCTTTCGACTTAATAATGAAAACGGTAAACGCTTGGGCCTCTTAGATCCACTGAGAGGGCTTAAATTTATGGCTTATTACCAGAGCACTATTGTGGGAAACCTAATTAAAGGTAGGTATATCAACTGGAATAGGTAAGTTGGTACTTAGGTACGCTTAGGTTGACAGTGACCGACTGGAAATGGAAAACGGAGAATAGACTTTTGTGGCACTTCTCTGGCCACACTTACCTACATCTAACAGCTGTAAGTGACAGGTTTAGTTGGTTAAAACCGAAATATGTTGGTACTAGAGCGAACCACCGTATGATGTCGGTCGTAAGAGAATATCATCAACCCATTTCTTCCCGTGGGTGTCGTAGAAGGCGACTAAGGCACTTACTAGAGAATGGGTAGCAGCGTTCTCTATGCATTTTACCACCATAATGCGATTGCCAACCCGCCTGCCAAGGGTGGCGATTATGGCAAAATCCCTCTTTTGGGGGAGGCCTATGTCCAGCAAATGATGATGATGAGAGCGAACCACTGCTCTCAAAACAGTGAAAGAAAACATCGTGAGGAAACCGGCGTGTCCTAGAACCAAAAAATCGAAGACATGTGACATCTACCAACCCGCACGGGCTCGAGTGGTGGATTACGGCCCACTGCCCTTTCACAGAGAGGAGGCCTGTGTCCCAGGAGTGGAAACAATATAGGCTGATTATAATAAGAGCGAAATAGAAACACTCAATAAATCAAAATCAATCATTTTTGAGCATAAGCGAAAGAAATGTCTCCTGAAACATTTTCATTCCTTTCCAACCCGGAAAACCGACGAAATTTCACACGACGCGTCGCGAACGGAAACAGCGAGTGCCAAAAATAAGTAAAACGAAAATGTGATAGAGCCATGAAAACGGCAACAGATGGCGCCACTGTCATGTCGGATGTGAAATGGGACGTCCGTCCGTCAGAATAAAGACACATCGTGTGAACAGAAGCGTGAACTGGACATTGGACACCACTGGGCAGTGGACAGTTGGACATTGGACACATCTGGTGCCAAATGTTCTACACAAAGTGTCGTTTCCGTGTGTGTTTTGATTGCGACATTACCCACTGTTTTTATTTATTCAACAGGAGTTCTTTGTAAATTTTAACGTTCGAATTTTGAATTGATAATCACCGACTTGAAACTAAAATAAAAGGTCAAACACCTGAGGATTCTCAATTTAAATTCGTCTATGACTCACAAGCATACTTTTTAAAACCATAAATTCATAATCCTACTTCACCTCAAACTTCCAAAAATAACAACACTGGCCGAAACTGCTTCACATTACAAAAACCAGTTGTTCACGAGGAAACAAAACTCAAGCCAATCATTTTAAAGAATTAGTCGACCGTTAATTATGTACGTTTAACTTTGTATTGATCACTTTACGACATCAATAAATAATTATATTCATCCAATCATGCGCCGACATCGCGGTTTTTATTATTTAACTGGACTTATTGACGGCGTGATATTATTTTTTTATGTTGGTAAAAAATAAGGTCGTGTAGACGAACTGTAACGCTGAGGATTTGAAAGGAAATGAACAATTGAGGTGGTGCAAGTTTTTTTTTAAATAGAGATTATAGTTTTTTGCTCGTTTATATTTAAAATTGCTAGTATTTCACATTTTCGAACGAAAGGTTCTACTCCACTTTGAAATAATAAGTTGAAAATCACAAAACAACATTTTGGTGTCTTACTTCTTAACAAAACTATGAAGTAAGACATCAAAATGTTGTTTTGTAATTTTCTACTGTTTATTGTTTTCATTGAGTAAACCTAGTAATTAAAGTTTCCTACTAAATACATAGAAGTATCAATGAAACTAACAGCTGTAATGAAATTGAAACTGAATGACCTATTAGTAACTTCGCGGTATAGTTTACACGTCTACTCCTCTTCGTCTGAATGTCAGACATTAATTTAGATTACCCCTATATCGAATCTATCAAATTGCTGTGACACGTTACACATTTGTAAGTTCTAGACGCCTCATTAATGCTTCGCAATTTGTGTCAAAACTCACTCGTCGTCTGCATACAGCCACCGACAGACATGAGGGAAATCATGTGATGCTTCGTACTTTTTTTTTGGGTTTTGGCTTCGCACGGTGTGTGCATTTAGCCAGTGTCAAGTAATTTTTCTTTTCCATCAAGTAAATGGCCCGATATCGGGCACGAAGTTACAAAACAGTCATAGTCGTCTTTAGTCAGTCAAGTCAAAGTTATTGTAAAGCGGTAGTAACTTTACAACAACCTATTAGGAGTTTTTGGGGGGAACACGAAAAGTCCACGTTAGTCACTTATTTTCACCTTCACTACATTTGTGCACTTACACGTAATTAAATTGCATAATTCACTACCAAAATTATACAATTTTATTCGCTATTTCACTAAATTTCATGAAAATAAAAAGTCGTGCGACATGTTCCAACGCGATCCCGCCAAAAACTCCATGCTTCGTACTTATTAATAAATGGGCTTTTACAGGGTGCATTTATAAAGTTGCCAACGTTACAAATAGCTGTCAAATATTTACTTGTTTTGAGTAATTTGTCAATATTACTAACTTACCTTGTGTAATAATGAAATATCCCTCCGTAGTGTAAGTACTAAAATATAGATTATGAATTTCAATCATTAGTATCGTTATCATTATCATTATCATCGTTTCAGCGGAAGGACATCCACTGCTTGACAAAGGCCTCCCCCAAGCTGCCCAAGCATGACCTGTGCTTCACGCAGCCAGCGGATCCTGCGGCAGTCACCAGGTCATGGTCCACCTTGTGAGAGGCCTTCCAACGCTACGTCTTTCAGTACGCGGTTGCCACACTAGAACCTTTGTCCCTGTTCTACGAGCATTGTGCCCTGAGCATTGACAATTCTTCGTAATATCGAGAAATTATTTTTGTTCGTATCATTCGTATTATTAGCAAAAAACCTTGTAGCAACAAAAATGAATATCAAGCTCAGTACGTTCGAGCTCATCTTTTTTTTTGTTTTCTAATTACTCGTGGTCTAATTAAATAAAGTAATGGGGCCAATGGCTTTAAAGTTAAAAATATTATCAATATTTTCCACGGTACAAAATGATTCATGTTTATTTTTCATCAGCAAATGACCCCGACACATAGAGGTAAGTAAATATTTTTGTTATTTTTAGCGAAGTAAAAGTCAGTCAATGAAATGTCAAACTTTGACATTTCCGGAATACGTAAGGACGGATGGTTTAGAATTTAGATCAATATTGTTATGTAAGCCTACAGGAGAAAATAAATTGATTAATAGTAGTAGCAGCTTTAGATACTAATTTGTTGAAATAAATCCATATACGATTTTAACGGAAAAATAAATGTTAGTAACAAGTTATACAGGGTGATATCGGAAGACATCAACGTTCGACCTGTTTCCATAGATTCAGTGGGTAAGTACATAATTCTAAAACCCCCTGCATTTAAAATTTTCGTTGCTTATTTAATAAAAAATGGCTGCGCATTTTGATTAGCGTAGGTAGTGCACTTTTCTTTTAGTGAAGAGACAACGTAACCAGAATATTTTAAAAGTGCCAACTACAACAGGTTAGTATTTGAACCATTCTTGATGCAGTAAATTCAAGAAACATAAACCAAGTGCGAGTAAGCAGGTACCTCCCTATAAACTCCTACCCCTTGACGTGACCTTATCAGTATCGACCTCGTCGGCACCGTGCCGACCCTCGCAATCAACAATTCTCGACTAATCAAATACTCGAATGACAGCTGCGGTTACACTGCCGATAAGGAAATTAGATGATGCGAAGATATCTAATTTATTGTCAAAATTGTGAGTTTGACGTGTAACACATCTCTTGATATCAATACTAAGGTGAACAGAGGGTAAATTGTCATTTTAAGAACGTTCGGTTCGTACGGTTTCTATTCTTTATTTTCATTCCTCTAAGTACCTGGTACTTATTGACAGGCCTGCACTGTCCTCCCATACCTGGTATCACTGTAATTTGAAAACATTATAAAATCCAATTATTTTTAAAAGAGTAACCGTGGAGTTTCTTGCCGGCTCTTCTCCATAGGAAGCGACAAATTGGAACCGTGCACCTAGCTTCTGACGTTTCATAAGTGCCCTTGCAGGTTTATTTTATTTTATATTTATATATATATATAAAAATCAATTGCTGTTCGTTAGTCTCGCTAAAACTCGCGAATGGCTGGACGGATTTGGCTAATTTTGGTTTTGAAATATTTGTGGCAGTCCAGGGAAGGTTTAAAAGGTGAGATAATATAAATTTAGTAGCGGTACGAAGTTCGCCGGGTCAGCTAGTGTGAAATAAAATATTTTGATTTGATTTGATGTTCACAGTCTGTTCTGTCTCAATATGTCAAAAATGACTCGACTTTCCAAAAAAAAATGACAAGTTTTTGACATTCAATTGTCACCGAGATGACCCTGATACTAGATTTTGAACGTTTTTATTTGGACGTAGTTACACAAAAAGGATCAAATCCACATGAAGTTAATTCGTTCATGCGCTTTGGATTTGTATTGATAATAAATATCTGATGTAGTCCATAGGTGTGGCTTGGTATCTAGTAGTTGTGGATATGTCTAAAATTGTATTTTGTCACATGGATCTTTTTTTATATTAAAGATATCACCCTGAAGATGTGTTTTGGTATGTATAACTAAATTTTGGAAAGTGTGGATTGAATCCTTTTTGCGTAACTACGTCCCATCTCTTCCCGTGGGTGTCGTAGAAGGCGACTAAGGGACTTGCTAGAGAATGGGCAGCAGCGTTCTCTATGCATTTGACCACCATACTGTGATCGCCAACCCGCCTGCCAAGCGTGGCGATTATGGCAAATCCCCCCCTTTTGTGGGAGGCTTATGTTCAGCAGTAGACGTCTTTCGGCTGATATGATGATGATGATGATGACGTTCAATTAGGTACGAGATTTGGCCTTTTAGGGCATACGTCATCATTTATGAATGTTATTTTGAATGCTTATTATGAAATCATAAATCCTACTAATATTTTAACGCGAAAGTTTGTAAGTATGGATGGATGAATGGATGTTTGTTACTCTTTCACGCAAAAACGGCTGAACGGATTTGGATGAAATTTTACACACGTATAGATTATAACCTAGATTAATACAAAGGATACTTTTTATCCCGGTATTACGTTCCCGCGGGATAATTTCCGACTTCCACGCGGGCGAAGCCGCTGGCAAAAGCTAGTATAATATAAAATAAATAAATGATCATATTATGTACCTACAAGTATATAAAGGAAAATATAGAAAAGAGCTAATTGGATATCAAAAAATTCATCCGCGTAGCTGTCAGTCGGAAAAGAGCCCTAAAGGCTGGCAGCGTTGCCACATTGGATGGCAATGCCGATACTTACTTGACCTAACAATAGGCCAGCTATCTGGTCATATGTTATGTTGTTGCAGGTAAGTCTCTCTAACTAACTAAAGCTTCGGGCTCACTGTCAGCTTAAAGGGCAGATTTGAAAAAAAACCCACTTAAAAGCCTAAACCTAATGTAGGCGTAAGTTTTAATACCGGCACTTGAAAAACTACCTGTATGAATGGATCTCTATAAGTAATATCAAATATTTCTGCAGCGAAAGCTGTCATAGTGATCCTTTTTCACAAACTCATCTTGATACTTTAAGTGAATTCCATGCTATTGTTTGCAGCACAGTTAGTTTTTGTTTTTGGTTTTTTTTTGTTAGTTTTGTTTGTTCGTTTTTTTTTTTTTGTTTTTGTTTATACAAATAAATGCATCTTTATCTTTATCAATCCGAACACACATAAATATTGTGTAAACCCCAGCTTTGCAGAGCTTATATAGCCTAGTTTATAGCTACAATATACGAGCATACAAAACCAACGATGCAACTAGTTTTAATATCACTTGAAAGCCTGATCTATCCACTCGTAAAACAGCGGAAATACACTCTTAAATTCAGAGTAGTAAAGTTCTAAATTGCCTAAGTGGTAGCAAACAAAGTGCCAATAATATTGCCGGCTCACGTGCCTCTATGAATATAATTATATCTAAGTATAATCATCGGGTAGACTCTTTCATATAGGTATAATGATGTATGCACAGTTGTAAGCGGTTCAAATATATGACTACGAACAGTTTTGAACGCTTTTTCCTTAAGCGGGCGACCGGCGGCGGCGGCTGCGGCGAGATGGGACGACATTGTTGCCATCGCGGGTCAACCTAGATGAGGCTGGCACAGGAGCATAGGGATTGGCACAAGAAACAGTCGTATCTTGTACTGCACTGTACAGAAACATTATTTTTGTAATGGCTCCAAAGGTCTATCAGAACTCCTCAACCCAGTTACTGGGTAATACGATACCACTTGGTAAGACAGATTTTCAGGCATTTGGACTTCTTACTTGACTACCCGTAACGACTGTCAAAGATCTACGAATGACAGCCGGGAGCAACGGCTTAGCGTTATCTTATAAATCAGTTGCCAAATAGAGGGAGTGAGTATAATTGATAGTAACACAGCACAACAAAAACAAATACAAAGTTCATCTTGGTATGGCGTCAGGGGAAAATATTGTAGGGAGGCCAAATGGTAGGAAAGGTCTCGATCTAGATGTCATAGGAACTTAAACTCATCTTCAGTTTTTTAAAAGGTAACGCTAAATATAAAATCAATTGGACTTTCTATTGCGCGACTCGTGAATCAATCTGGCACTCATAGGAAAGAAGAAAAATAACAGGCACAATAAAAAAATTAACAACGTTTGAAAGTAACTAAAAGGAAAAAATAAATAATAGTTAAAAAACTAAAGAACACGCTTTAAAAACCAAACTAAAAAAGTAGAAAATAATTTAATTCTATTAAAAAGAGTGGGGTGCTTTTTGAGGTATTTTTATAATCAATTAATATCAAGCTAACTACAAAAGCGTGATTTTTAAGTTTTTTTGTTGTTTTATTTTTCATTTTTTTTTTTTTTGAATTGTCATCGTTCCTCGATAAGTCTATAAAGTTTGATTGAAATCTGACCATTTGAAGTGGGTCAAGATCGCGCCCTATGGAGTCGGTTACAAACAAACATACAAACAAACTTACAAGTGAAGCTAATACAAAGCTAATGTAAAAACACATAAGTGTAGTGATGGTTAAAATGTTACGATTTTGTAGGTTAGCGCTCATTCGTCAAATGTGTTGACTTCTTCAACTATTGCATAGAATCAAGTTCTTCTAACTGTTGGATAGAATCGAGTTCTTCTATTCTAAGTATTGTATAGAATCAAGTTCTTCTAAGTATTGTATAGAATCAAGTTCAACTTAGTATTGTATAGAATCAAAATCTACTTACTAAGACTGTGCTGCTGAGAGCTTTATTAAGCCAATTTTTGTTCCCCGCTGAAAAAGTGAAAGCCGGGCGTTTCGGGGGACTGTCTCTTGTAATTTTAACGTTAAAAAAGTGCTGACTCTCAGCCTAGTTTGAATAAATGACAAAAAACTTCGTTCTAAAAGTGACTTAAAGAGGCTTCGTCATCATACATCTTACGTTAACCAGAACCTTTTCTTACAACCACAAACAAACGTGATAACGACTGGTACATACATAGTTATTGGCCTGTATACCTCCCTAGGGAACGGCCCTAACCTATAGATTACACTACGAACGATCTTTGAGAGGCATTAAACAATTCAATGTAAGCCAGGTAAATTGGTGATAGCAGTTTGATGGTAGTCGTGAAGTTTTATTGGTATGTTGTAGTTCGTGTTTTAACAACAAAAATAGCCTTTTTTCCCCGGAGGTTTGAGAAGAGGTGGACATATAGGGACATATACCCATAATAGGAGGCGAGCCCTTCTGCCATCAACCGGGCGCAAATTCAAACTACTGAGAAATTCCAGATAGGAAAACCCAATTACACTTTGCCCGACCAGGGAACCGAACCCAAGACCTCAAGCTCAGAGGACAAACCTTGAATACAATTTTAGCAGGCTTAGCATGACGCTTTCTATTTCTACGAAGAATAGACAGTGCTTTTTCAACACAAAGTGACATTTCGTTTCTCCATTTTTTACATCGCACCGTAGATATCCTTCTACAATCTGTCATTTTGGCATTTGTTTCTAACGATCTTTGTCTAGGTCCTTTTATTATTCTATTTCAGAAGAATATTACTTCCCAAACTGTCAAAATCACACTGACAATAAACTTTTTACCCGACGGCCACAAAGATTGAATTGATGATGATTGTAGAACGCATAACTGTGATAATTAATAAAAGAAGATAGCTATCTTCTCCTATTGTACATCATTTAGTTAACAGTCATGTATATTCTTCCGTGGACAAATCGGTACTCGTGCTAAGCCTATAAAAACTTGTTGGATGCTCTATGATTCTTTACCTTTTCTATGTACTTGCTTGTACATATTAGAATTTTCAGACTTAGATTTTAAATTAAATATTTTAAGATAATTTATACCATCACCGTATAATTTCATAATTACAGATATTATGTCTATCAGGAACTTTTGCAATATAAATATATATATTTAAATAAATATATTTATTATATTTATTTAATTATTTATTAATTATTTAATTATTATTATTATTATTATTTTTTTATTATATTTTTTTTATATATTTTTTTTATTTTATTTTTTTATTAAAAATTTTTTTTATATTTATTTTTTATTTTTTTAATATATATATTTTGCTTTTGGATATTAATAATAATTATACAAATAATGGCAATACAAGGCAAAAAGCTGTGTAAAAAGGAACGAGAGAGAATCGTTGATACTGAGGCTGATAGATATTCATATATCAAGAAATCATACATCATCTGCCTAGCCTTTTCCCAACTATGTTGGGGTCAGCTTCCAGTCTAACCGGATGCAGCTGAGTACGAGTATTTTACATGGAGCGACTGTATATACGATACCCCTTGGTAAGACTGGTTGTTAGACTTTCGGGCTTCTGACGACCCGTAACGACTGCCAAAGATCTATGAATGACAGCCGGGACTAACGGCATAACGTGCTGTCCGAGGCACGGAGGGGTCTTGGTACCTAAAGATGGTAACCAATCCACGGACTAACCTCGGCAAACGTAGCTTAACCTGATCGATTGACCCGTTTAGCTGTTATTACTTAGACAAAAGCTCCTCATTTCAAGAAATCACAGACTGAAGAACAAATGTGTAATTCCTTGATCATGCATATATAAAATATCATCATAAGTAACCCAAACCACATCTTAACTCTAACTTCAAACAAGTCAGGTTGGCTTAATGTAACTTATTCGTACTCTAAAACCGTAACCCCTGAAACGGCTTATTCATATTCAAATTCGTACTCCAAAACTTGACACTACAACACCTCATACATCTTCATATTAAGGCTTAATCCTCGAAGGAAGTCGAGGTCGTACGTGCATTGCATACCCTAACGCTAGGTTACTAGTATTAACACCCAAAATAATCCCAGAATTATTATGCGAAATAATCGTATGACACGCGGACGGAATAATGAAGTAGTGGTGTAAGGTGTGTGGTATGGATGCGACTTGGTCGCGCGATTTTATTTTTGAGTCGTTTTTGAAACGATTGACTGCGTGAAAGACGATAATGATCTTAAACGGAGTGACTACGGAGATGACGACTAATAGAGAAGCATATAAAATGGTATGGAAGGAATGGGCCATAGAGAATGATGATGAGTCTTGTTCGAAGCTTTGTCTTTATGGCCATTTAAATAAACTGCAAGTTAATGGTGCTACATATGGCAATTAACGAGACGATAGCAAAAAAAATACGATGGCATACGATAATGAATGCACAATATATTGCAAACCACAATATGCAAGAAGAATCAACCTCTTGCCAAAATTATCTGGCAATCCCAAAAATGACCAAGGCAATTCTTGGCTAAAGATCCATCGAATCATTCGCATTACATATCCTAAATCCAACAATGCGTGCAAAAGTGCCGCGATTTGCAACTGAATCACACTAAACCCACCTTCGCAAAATCGCAACTATGTGCCCAATGTTTGCACTATCGATATTCAGAGATTACTAGTGGTGTGCTAGTGGGCGGTAGATCTGTGGTACTGTGGTACACTCTGTATGCCCGTGGCGTAGGAATTCGTAATATGTGAGTCAGCGTATCATGTCGCGGATATATCCTAAGATAGTTTATCGCGAAACTCAATTTATGGGCACGGTTCCACTGTTTTATTGTGTTCCTGACTCCGCAGCGTATTTACTATTTAGTTGTCTCGAAAAGGGTTCCTGTGGAGGAGTTGGAGTGAAAAGATGGGATAGATTTGTCAATCTAATTTCTAAAACTTACAAGGCCAATCTGAAAATACAATATAATCTTAGCTGATGTAGTGTTACCCTAGTTTTCGTCTTTTTCAAACGTACTACAGTCGGACTCGATTCTAAAACCTAAACAAACGAGAGTACGTGCTCAAAAAGACATTCTTTTTGTGATGTTATTCATTCTCGTCTCAGTCACAGCCCCTCTTTCCAAAAACTATTATTTCAAAAATAACACTTGAATTTCAACCATTTGATATTATTGTATGTTTAAAATTATGTTGTCTTTGGAACCAACTGAACTCAAGAGATCGATATAATATAATCGAGCGTGATTTACTAATGCAGAAGTAATTCAAATAATTATAACGATATTGAAACTGTCCAAAATCGGGAACAAAGCAAGGGAATCATCAATAAACACTTAAGTTTATTTAATCCCATATAGAATGACGAAGTATTTCATTAAAAAGTTATTCTATGGTATTCTTATAATTCTGTAAAGCCATATTTTTATGGTAGCAAATAATTATTTAATCAATACATAGCCTGAAACTGACCAAATTGCAAAAAAAGGAAAAAATAATAATTACGCGGGCTACTGTGGTGATTCTCTGCCAGGGGTGCGGGTTGTTCGAAAGAGATACCGCGACCCCTGGCACACAGGCAACTGAGCGAACACGGGTGGGTCTTAGTCAGTAAAAGTCTGACACGCCCCTCCTGCTCCACCCAGAGCGGGAGAAGTTATTTGATGATTTCCCACCCTAAAAAAAAAGACCCTGGCGTTTCTCCCTTAATATCATTCAGGAGCCAAAAGAACCTTGTAGCACTCTAGTTACATTTGTCGAACCAAAGTACCTTATATAAACAAAAGAATCTACAGCCTACCACAGCCTTACAAAGGGATCATAAGTTCATAACAGGTGGATGGTCGGTTAGTAGCGTCACCCTGCGGTAATCACCTGCCGAGTAGCAATTATGTCATTATCAGGGTCGCTTTGTGCCCCACTGAGCCTCTGTGACCCTTTGTGGGGGACGAGACGAATTCATTGAACAGTGGCCCACTACAGACTGATCTAAATAGATGGCGAATGGTAAATAAAGCTAGTTTTTTTTTTTTTTAATATATATATAAATCAAGTATTTATATTGCTTCTTACTTTAATTTCGGCGAACTGTTTTTTTTAGTTTTTGTGCTCACAACATAAATTATTATTACAAGTTTATACGTGAGGATTTGTAATTGGCTTTCTGTCGACTATGGTTTACTTTCGTGTAGATACTAAAATAAATAAAACGAAAGAAAGAAAGAAAGAATAAAATTTATTTGGCAACAGATCATAAAAAACGACAGGACAATTATGTAGAGCCTATTTGAAGCCAGTTTATGTATTCTTTCAAAATCAAAAATCAAAAGTCATTTATTCAAACTAGGCTGAGAGTCAGCACTTTTTGAACGTCAAAATTACATAAGACAGTCCCCCCAAAAAGCCCGCCCTTCACCACTTCCTAGTGCTTTAGCTGGGAAGAAGAAGTGGCGCAACAAACTCCCCAGCAGCACAGCTGTCTGTTATGTTGGAAGAACTTGATTCTATACAATAATAGCATATAACCATCATTCAACGATAAATGAAAATTTAATTAATAAAAAATAAAAAAAATAAATGGTTTATGCAGTCAAGTTAAATAAACAATGATATGAAGTAATTCATATGACCTGTCAGTAGTTAAGCTAATTCTGGTGAAAGAACATAAACGTTGTCTTGAGTTAATCACAGCGACCAACAATTCTTATCGTTTAAGTAGTCGTTAATAGAATAGTATGCCTTCGAAAGTAACGCTTTGGAAAGTAACGCTTGGCATAATTACTTAAAGGAGACAATAATGGGAAATTGAAGTAATAAATGAAAAATCCTTACTTAGCAACAAAAACGGGATTTCGACAGCCTTAAAACCAATATGTGAGCAGTGGTAGCCCGGTGGAGAGGGCCGTGTCTTACGAGTACGAGGTCGTAGGTTCGAAGCCTGTGTAAATTATTTCATCACCACTGCTTTTAAAACGGTGAAGAAAATCGCGAGGAAACTAGCGAGGTCCTTGGACCAACAATTCGAAGACATGTGATCCACCAACCCGCACCGGGCCGCCGCACACTGGTCCCAAATTAAAAAAAAGTGGACATTGATAGTAGACCGCTGATATTTTTTTTTATTGTTGATACAATGATAACAGATAAGGCAAAAAAATATTATTGTCCTACTTCAAATACTTTTCTGTAAAAAAAAATATTTCTTTTTTTTTTTGTATGGGAGCTATTACATTTTACTCAATTTCTCAAAAACTTTAAGCGATGTCGAGATGGCAATCACATATGTTAGAAAACTAATAATTCTGAGTATTTGGCTCGAAGAAACTTATTGCTTATCTCTGCGTACTTTCGAGATAATAGTGACAGAAAATAACATTTTTTTTTAATGTTAATTTTTTGCTTTTTTTTAATCATAGCCTTACTTTAGCACATAATTATAATGTATGCGCAATGTCAAATAAGTAAAAAGAGACTTCTCTGTAAAAGAGGTTATGGGGGCTCACTAATGACTGAAAAGCTATGACCTTTCTGAAGGAGTACTTTCATCAGTTCTAAAAAACAATCAAAATGAAGACATATTAAGCTGCAAACATAAAGTTGAATATGTTCACAAACGATTCTGAAAAAATATTATGGTGAAAGATTAATATTTGGGTCTATATTCTCTTGAGAAATCTCTATTTCCTCGTTTTCCAACGAAAGCAATTCATTGTTCAAGATCAAAGCACTAGCCTCTGGAAACAACTGTTTATGTAAACGAGCAAACTTTGGTTTGATATGGCTGATGTAAGGATCTGAGCTAATTAGAAAGCTGTGGATAATGTCTAAATTAGTCTGAACTCTACCGATTTTTCTTGTATGTGCCATTCTAACATTCCGGAAATCTTTATTCCTCGCTTCGGAAGCTTCTTCGGAAAGCATGCCTATCGGAATAAAGGAGAAATTTTCACAAATATCAGCACCGTGTATCAACAATTTATGGACACTTGAAGGCATGTAATACCATGGATATAAGTTTACATATAGCATTGCTGTTTCTTTACAATATTCCCTAAACAAGTTGGTATTAATAAGTTGACCAGATGAAATTGTTTGTAAAATGACTGCAAATCTCTTGATTAAATCAGGGTGGATACCCGTTATTTCAGCAGATACTTCATAATTTTCAAAAAACCTTCTTGCCGTGTTACCGTCATTGGTTGTACCAAATCCCTGTTTTACTATGTCAATTAACAAACCAGTTCTTTCCCGGAATTCTTCTTGTGTCAAATTCTTTTTAATTTCTTTTAACAATTTATCTTCTTTTCGTGCAGCCCACTTTTTGAAGTCTAAGTTGTACGAAATGTGTAAAATACATTCCATACATCTTATCCACATATGAAGCGAAGACAGACCATATTTATACATATCTTCTCTGATGAGTCTTTTGGATACAAAGTCCAAGTCATTCATTTTGCTAGGTGGGGTATTGCAAATATTACAAACAGCTGCAGAAGAAGTATTGGAAATCACAGTAGAAATTTTCCCATCAATCATAGTCATGTACAAATCATGTTTAATATCAAAATTATCTACAATTGTGGGAACAAGATTACGAATTTCTTCCTCTAAGGATGCACTTTCCTTCTTTATCAATTCATTTGTTTCTTTTGCAAATATAAAGCCAATTGGACGACAATAGTTTGTTGAAGAGGGAGCAGGATTTTGCCACAAGATAGTACCACTCTCTTCTTCCAAACGAAGCGGAACCAAACTAATCATGAAAACTGAAGAATCGTCAATTTTAGTGTCGGAGTGTGACTTTTGTTTATAATTACTTTGAGAAGATGACCCGTCAAAACCCCATTTGCTTATTAGTTTTAGCGATTTTTTGTCGGCAGAGTTGTGCTGAATTGTTTTTAATATCCTATTAGTTGTCAAATCTAGAAGCGATTGAAGTCTTATCTTAGCATCAGATTCAGTTACAGTTATGTCTGACTCTGGAGGATAACAAGTTTTTTTAGCTTACAGGAACTTTTGATAGGATGGAAGACCATACATTTTCTCTGAAGCAAGAATAGTTCTTAAATTTCGATATTGCCATTTTGACAAATTTGTTGAGGTGTAAAGCGCTAACGTTTTATCATCTGGTAAACACGGTTTGTCAGTCTTTTTAGCGAATAGTACATCATATACCATCTCACATTTTTCCTTGTTTTGGCTGAGTTCGTTTAATATAGCTGCTAATTTTGTTTTTTTAGACTCTTTTAATTTGGCACATAAAGCATAAACTAATTCCTCCTCTGTGTGATCTAGAAGTGTTAGAGAACGCCTTTTCTTCTGTTTATCAGATATATCAACAAATGGTTTTTTACTTGTACCATAACTTAATTGATGAGTATCCACTTGCGTTTCGAAATTTGGAATTACTTCCTCGGCAACTTTAAAAATGCTGCTTAAATCGATATTTTGACATTTTGGCCAAACTATTTGGGATTGTAACCAGTCTGAATTTTTGTTAAGAAAGGTCTTTTGAGCTCTACTGGAAGCAGACCATCTTTTTGAGATATTACTTGAAAAATTACGACAAAATAATTTAATATTACTCAAATCTTCGGAAGACAATTCAACACCAATACGTTCAATAAGGGCATTAAATAAAAATTCGACATTTTTAAAACCACCTCCTGATTTAAGAACAACGTATAAGTCTAAGTTGGTGACAAATGCGGACATATTATAATTTTAAGGAAAATTGAAAACAAATTAGAATCAAAGATATCAAAGACAAAGTGACTTTGATTTTAACAAAAAAAATTACGAAAACAAATTCGACGAAAGAAAGACAAACAAAAATTATTTGATTTTAAAATCCAAAGATTCAAAATACAACAATAACAAAACAAACAAACAACAAGCATTTCTTCAAGCGCACAGAAAAAATAAGGACACGTCTTATCGCAACCACATTTAGTTGTACACTGAGTGAGGTGTACGCGCGCGATTCGTGACCGTATTACGTTACGTCATGAGAGGCGGCCATCTTGTTATCCCGGCAAACTCGCGTCGAAGCTCCATTTTGCTGGCCAGCGGACCTATTGCGATATGAGTAAGGCTATGATTAAAAAAAAGCGAACAATTAACATTTAAAAAAATTGTTATTTTCTGTCACTATTATCTCGAAAGTACGCAGAGATAAGCAATAAGTTTCTTCGAGCCAAATACTCAGAATTATTAGTTTTCTAACATATGTGAATGCCATCTCGACATCGCTTAAGGTTTTTGAGAAATTGAGTAAAATGTAATCACTCCCATACAAAAAAAAAAGAAATATTTTTTATAGAGAAAAGTATTTGAAGTAGGACAATAATATTTTTTTGCCTTATCTGTTATCATTATATCAACAATAAAAAAAAATATCAGCGGTCTACTATCAATGTCCACTTTTTTTTAATTTGGGACCAGTGTGCGCCGTGGTGGATTACGGCACGCTCCCTCCCTCTCACTGAGAGAAGGCCTATGTCCCAGCAGTAGGAACATCGAGACAGCAAATTTTATTAGACTGTCACGTTCAAAAGCGTTGCTGTATTTATTTAACGGATATTAAATAGTTACAATTAATTTAAGAACTTGCCAAAAACGTGTATGAAATTATGGAGTTCATTAGGAACGCTTATAATTACATTCATGTTATTTGGACGTTCTTGTCAACACGCCGCGATTATTTCACATTGTTTGACGTGTTACAAATTGATTATTTGTTCGACTAATTATACCAAGCGTAATTGAGGATTTAATACTTGATGGTTTCATTACAGTGCTACTACAGTACTACTAGTTACTACTATCGAAACTAGGCTTGGTCTAGTAGTCGCAGGCGCTACTGGACCCAGGACCTCATGGGTTATTGGGTTTTTCCGTCAAGTTTCTGACAATAAGCTCGCCCCCTATTAGATGGGACTTAAAACAAACAACTGGCGAAATATCGGTGTACTATCAGTATCTCTGCCTAACCCTTCGGGGATTACCGGCGTGATGTTAAACTCGACAACTGAACAATTACTCCTAAATCGTGGAAACAAAAGTAAATTTTATAGTGAAAATAGCCAAATCGTTCCAAAAATAGCTTACTCAGAAGAAAACAATATACTCTTAGAAACAAAACAAAATTAATACAAGTTAAACAAATTAGGGTAAACGGCGCAATAACTGGCATCATAACTCAGAATCCTATTGAACGAGTACCTAAAGCTGATAATAGAGACGTTTACCTTAAACAGAGTGTTTACGGGAAGTGTTATCTTATTAAATTATCTTAATAAGGTGCAAAACAATCGCTTTCTCAGTAAAACTGATAAGGCTTATGAAGGCTGTTGCGTCGACGACATACCATCTTATGTGATCGTATGTGCATAAGGTCGAATGTTAACGTTGACAAAATTATCTTGCAAATAGCCGATCTTAACATAGTTGGGAAAAAGCTTAGCAGACGAGACGAGCTCAGTAGGTTTATATAAAATTCGGACAAAACACATACGCGTCGATTTTAGAACCTCCTTTTCTTTCGTCGTTTAATAAAAACATTTAGTAGTTTTGCTTTAATTTTAGTCTGCGATAACCTCAGAAATTAGTCATTCAAAATAACTGGAAAGTAAAAATGTTTTTAACATCATTTTAATGCTTAACTTGGACATCATAAAATCCAATTCTTAAATTAACTGCCTTACATTGAAGAGGAAAACGTAAAAAAAAACTTTTCAAAAGCGAATGGATCCTATTGAGTGCAGAAAATGGAAAAGATAGCGTCATCCGAAATAATCCTTAAGAGAGAAGGGTGACGTCACCGAGGCATTTCAGAGTAAAACCTCCACAAATTGGATCACAGTATTACAAACAGTTTAGTAAAAGTATTTTGTACAAAATACTTGTTTTCGAAATGTAATTATAACTTAAATTACGTCTTTACGGCTGAACATAAAGTTAAGGAAACAACAAGGACTTGGAGCGGCCCACGTCTGAAGATATTTGGAGGGATCCGCAATGAGATATTCCGAGGAAGAACAGATGTCACAGACAGATATACTCGAAGGTTGCAAAATTAGCAATCTTCGGTGCTAGTCTGTAGAAATCTCACCGTCAAAACTAAGGTGAGCTTGAAGTGAACTATCAATAGTGTCAATCCCTTTCGTTGGTTTTAGACTTTTTAATGGACTCGCACTAACTAACTAGCCCGAATCGTCAGTTTTAACTCTAATAAAAATGAATCGCCGAAATGTATGTACGCGCATAACTTCCGAAGGACTGCACCAAATTGGATGATTCTTTTTTATGTGTTCCTTATTGTCAGGACAAGGTTTGTATATAAGAAAAATTATAAAAAATCTATAGATTTGATGAGAATTATTTTTTACAATCTAATACAAAAATTTATTGACGGTATGTGACAGAAGACTTTGACAGATCTTTGACAAAACAATCGACCAACTGATTTGATTTTACCGGAAGGGTTATATTTCCTCAGTCGCGACTGGAGAAATAAAATATGGCGGTACGAAGTTCGCTGGGTCAGCTAGTAATATGATATTTTCTATAGGCGACTCGCACGTTCGTTCCAAAAATACGTATTAGGTAAGTGGCATGTTTTGAATAAAATGGAAACAACGACAAGTTGAAGAAAAAGAACTACTTACTGAAACATCACGCTCTTTTAAAAATCGAAATCAAAATATTTTATTTCAAATAAACCTGCAAGGGCACTTATGAAACGTCAGAAGCTAGGTGCACGGTTCCAATTTGTCACTTCCTCCACACTCTTTTAAAAATAACTAGCTTTTACAATGTTTTCAAATTACAGTGATAATGGGTATGAGAAGACATTGCAGGCCTGTCAATAAGTACCAGGTACTTAGAAGAATGAAAATAAAGAATAGAAAATCGTCTATAAATTTACAGTCTGTAAGGCCTACAACGTTCTCTCATTCACAATATGCAAAAGAATCTATTTAAACCAAGTGACATTATTTCTATGAGAATCACTAATAAATAGTCGATATTAAAATAATTGAGGTCATCATCATCTGCTTAGCCTTTTCCCTACGTTGGGGTCGGCTACCAGTCTAACCGGTTGCAGCTGAATACCAGTATTTTACATGGAGCGACTGCCTATCTGACCTCCACAACCCAGTTCCTGGATAAAACGATACACCTTGGTAAAGCTGGTTATCATACTTTCGGGCTTCTGACGACCCGTAACGACTGTCAAAGATCCACAAATGACAGCCGGGACCAACGGCTTAACGTGCTTTCCGAGGCACAGAGGGGTCTTGGTATGTAAAGATGGTCACCCATCCACGGACTAACCGCGGCAAGCGTAACTTAACCTCATCGATTGAACCGTGCTGCTAATATTACTTAGCCGAGGTATAATGTCAAATAATTACGAAAGCATGTCAGACATTGTTAAAAAATGAAAAGAATAAAAATGTACAAAGTAATATGGGAGCAGTTAAAAGATTTTCACATAGTTATGCTTTAAAGTATGAAACAAGCAAATATTCACATCTCATGGAATTTTATGTCCTCTAGTTTTTATCCAATGTAATGTGACGTCACATAGCCACTAGACGAGAGTCAAGACGCTTCGAACGATACCTTATTGGTCAAACTATTATAAAGTACATATACATGCAAACATACCGGTATCTCTCTCTAAATCATAACCCTCCTTTTTGCTTCGCCGTAGTCGGGTATAACTTACCGACGAAAAATTTCTGCGCTGGGGTGTCTAGAACGATATGTCGAATTCATGGTTACAGTTTGCGCACTGGATAAAAAGTTACCCTGTATATAATAAGTACCTATGAAACAAATAAAATACAGGTGACTCACCGCATCCACCATCTCAAGGTATGAAGTAGGTCCCCAGTTATGTTATTAGTTAATATAAATGGAAAAATATAGTTATGTACCTATTACAGTTACATGATACACGCTACACTCTACCAAAAAAATAGTTACCAGCAGTTATGATACACTAGGTTTTGCCCGCGGCTCCACCCACGTGGATATCGGTTATCGCGTAAAAAAGTAGCCTATGTCCGTCTCCATATCCCAGGCTATATATATTTCTGCCAAATTTCATAACGATCTGTTCAGCGACGTTCAAGCGAAAAAGACAGGCAGACAATAGTTACTTTCGCATTTATAATACTAGTAGGGATTATCCAATACGATCCGTACCTACGTGGGTGTCTTAATTAACATCCTGTATAAGTACCAAAAATCATTATTGAAATGTAAAACGTTGTTAAGATAATACAGAGGCACTACCTACTGTCCGTTTTCCCTAGCGACCATTAAAAGACAAGTTTTTCCTCAATAAAAACAATAGATTCGGGCTAAAATAACTCGAAGACGAATTGTTGTTCTTTTCCTCGATAGCCTTTAACCTTATCTAGAGAATATTTTCCAGTAGATACCAACGTTTCTAACTTAATATTAAGTTTGTATTGTTCAATACAGAATTGAGTGAACCAATTGAGCAAAAGAATGAAGTTAACCGCACGAGTAGATTCAGAAACCTCATTCGTTCCGATAAGTAAGATCAAATGTTGATTATCACTTTCTCCCTTCTAAAGTATCCAGGTATTTTATGTCTATTTTCTATTTCCATGGCGTTTAGTTCTGAATCTAGTTCACTCTCAAAGCTTTCTACAGCAACTTACAGACGGCTTTATAACGAAGTTTTGCAGGACTTTATAAAAGCTTTTCTATAATATTTTGACCATATGGAAGCATGCCTCCATTAGTTTGCAACAACTGGGGGGGTCACCGTCTAATCAGATTATTACAAAAAAATTATAGCATTTGAAAAAAAAAAATGGTTGCTTTTGTTAATAATCCACTAGTAAACTATAGTAATTATGTCATTAACAAAATTTAAAAAATTTTCAAAACTCACATATCCGGATATCCGAAAAGTAATATGGTTGCTCCATGAATCTGGATAATGTCAAGACGGCTTGCAAACAGAATAAAGTGCTGTTATACTTGAGGCACAGTTTCCAGAATAAAAGCGATTGCATCTAAGACTGTCCTATGCATGTTGCACCGTGTGGGGAGCCCCACATGCGCAGGCGCTGCTAACGGTCGTAGCGTCTCCGAATGAACCGCGCCTTACAGAGTCACCAGCGAAATTCCTTTACTCGCGAATATTATTTTTGTATACTTTATAGCTCTTAGCAAAATTTCGATATTTATAAAAATAAAAGCCTATGTTGATTTGCCAAATTCAATAACTGCAATGTAATTACAACCTCAAATAATCGAGAACTTTCTGAAAACTAAAGCTGATATGATGTCATCGGATCTATTCTAAAATATTTTTGTAGTCTTGAAATATTATTTGTCAAATAAACTTTCTTCTACTCAGGTCCATTAGCAAATGTAAATGCAAGGGACAAATTCCCCCACCCTGGGCTTCATTATGTAAATTGTAATATTTTGGAGAAGTTCCAAAAATATGTCTAATTTACATTCTGTCCAAATTAGACATTCACACAAAAAGCTAGAAAGCTAGGTTTTATTTTCAATATAGAATAAACCTACTTAATATTGTAACATGTAACATAAATAAAAATAAAAAATGATGTTAAAATAATAATATACACAAAACATTTTAATCAAAATAACTAAAGATTTGCCGAAATTTCTATAACGCACAAAACGACTACAAAAAGAAAAATATTCACGAAATTCTAAAGAAGCCCATAAACACGCAATTAACAGCTACGTCGCTAATCACACGGGACCTTCGAATTATAAATATTAACGACCAATTAAAACTAATAATTGACATAAAAACCATCAAGCTACACATGCGATAACCGATCGTGAAATCGCAAGATATCTCAATGTATCACACGCGATCGAGATTTAGGCCGATTGGAAAGTCGCAGGTCATTTAGTAACTCGTACCTTACATTATAGGCCTTCTGGCAACTCGCATCTCGCATCGTACCCGACCACTCAGCATAGAAACTTTATAGACGATCGTAAACGAGATACCTACTATAAAATCACAATTTGAATTTCCTTAAGACAGTTCAATTTTCAAGGTTTAATTGAGCTTTAAAGCACCGACATGAGCTATAAGTCCCAATTAGCAATAAAACAACCGTTCAACACGACCCGACAACGTCGAAACATTATGAACATAATACTACGCTGTTGTATGGAATTAGTATAATGTCATTATAAAATGAGCCGAGACGAGGTGGGGGATACACACGCGAATTCTATTCTCGAATAGAATAAGGAGGCGGTTGAGAATACTCTCCGTGGTTGTACTCACTTAATTACTAACAAAAACAGATTTTATAGATCATTGTTCACATGTTTCTGCTATTAACGGTACTGAGAATGGTGATTTATAATTTTATCGTGTGGCCAAAAATTTACTAGATCCAAACAAAGAACATGTTTGAAAACCATTCTTATTAGGAAACTCACGTGATTGAAATAAACTTCTCGGTAAACATATAGGTTTTGTAGAAGGATATTTGATCAAAGTTGAACTTCATCAGGTAATTGTATGATTCCATGCAGGTAATATCGTAAAAAGCCTTTCATAATTTCGTTCTCAACTGTGAATATTTTAGTAGCTAAAGTGGATATATTATTATTTCTAATACAAAACTTACTGAACTGGATTTAAAGTATTTAACACTCCCTTCACTGTGAACACTGCGGCGAATATGAAATAACCATTATAATTATGAGCTGGCACCATTGAAATGTAAATATAATGGTTTAGTAACAGATGTCTGCCGACTGAGTCATCAGCGACCAGTCTCACCGAGTGTGAATTTTTTAAACAAGCTTTTTAAACAAGCACAACGGAACAAAGAAATATATTTTGAAGCCGGGGTTGAAATGTTGAAAAGTAAAATCGCGCTAAAATTAGAATCTGATTAGGGTCAAACAAAAATGGAGAACGAATAAAAGAGTCGTTAAGCACCAGTTTTGAATTTTAAATGTTAATAACAACTTAATAATTATATGCTCGCACTAGGGTCGTTAAGTGGTTGTGCCGAAGCTCAAGTGGCACAGGATCGTCGACAGGTTGCCTAAGAGACACAGGTTACACACAAAGGAGATTCGCATAGCGGAGCTGGAGGTTGCATTACGTTTCGTTCTAAGGCAGTTAAACAAATTCCCTCAGCGTTTATCATTGGTGGCATACGGCATTCAGTGTATTCTAGAAAAAGTGACTTCTAACAATAGTTAACGAATAGAAACCTCAATAAAGAGAATGGAGTTGACAATGAGGGTGACGTACCTTTCCGAAAGCTTATGTCAATTCCAAACATTTCGTTGATGTTTCTTTACGTTAAATTGCTCAATGTAAAGTCTGATTTATCTGATGATAATGAGTCTACCGATATTCGTTTGCAACATTTGATGGCGAGACAATAAGCTTTGTACCAGAAAATTATCATTTGGTAAATCAGTCTGACCCTTGCAAAAGCCGGGATTAGTGACGCCAGGCTGAGATGAAGAAATCAGGCTGATGGAGCACTTTACGATTGCAGAAAGTCACTTTGTCTGGTAGTCACAGCGGGAATGTGTTTAAAATAGGTGAGGTTGCAAATATCAGCTGACCTCTGTAGACGTCATCGTAGAGGGGGGCGAGCGCGGCGTCTGGCGCGCCCCAGCGGGACGCCTCGGGGTACACCATGGGGGCGCGCCTAGCGCGACATGGCACTCGGCAGCGGCGCGTGCGTCTGCGTCGGCCGTCGCGCGCGGACTGAATACACTCACAAACACCTACACGCTGACACACACGCAGAACCTCAAGAGACACAGAGTAGAATAACCAGTGTTTAAGGATTTAATATCTATACCTATATGGAGATAAACAGGAACCCCTTTTCTCAGAGTAGCCCTGATTGCTAAGACCACCTACTTGGAATTTGAGACTTTTGGGCAAAGCAAGAAGAATTGAAGAGTCGTGTTAATGGAAAACAAAGAAATTAGAGAAAATGAGTAGTTGCTGCAGATAATGAAAGAAAACAAAATACAATTAAAATTCCATTCGAGATATATCATCGAACAAAGCTTTTCAAAGAAACAAAATTTTTTTTCAATATAAACTTACTCTATAGGAAAAGGATCCACGAAAGGCAACGCAAGCTCACCAGGAGCTTTACAGCAACTCTCCTGATCGCACTGTAGTTCGTACTCTGTGTGCGTGTGCAGACGGAGCCTTCCCCACCCCCGCACGCCCCCCACGTGCTTCACTTTCGCACGGTCCGCGAACCCCGTCGCGACACTAGTTTAATTGCAACCCGTCCGCTGCAGCAGAACCGGATTTATTGTCTCCCGGTCGATATCACCTCGACGTTGATGGGAAACCAGAGAAATCGACCAGGGTTCCGTAAACGGACCGTAACCGGTTGTCCTAGGCTAGGCTTGATTAGCTATTGAAAGACTGCAACTGTTAGTGACAGCCCTAAGTGTTGAGGTATGACTGGAATTGCGACCTGCGCCGGAGTGACATTCGTAGGCGTCGACGCACTTGTAAAAGACATCAACGCGCGCGCCGTAATACGAGATTATATGAAGACATTGAACGCTCATACAACTATTTAACTGTGTTTAAAGGGAGAAAATTGTTTCATTAGCGTTGCTTACTTCAATATTACATTCATTTTATGTTAACATAGGTACGTTTGTATTACTGGTACCTTTGTGTTGACTTCAAGAATACTACCTTTATAAATTGTGAATATATCTCTTATCGGGAGATAGCATTTATGTACTTCGCTACGACATGTACAAATTGGCTCATTTGTATAATTAAATATTAACAAGTAATTCCTGCTATTACCAGTCTCCTGCTGGAAAATTAATAGATATGCTACATTGCCTGCAGATTAAATCGTACATAAGTTAACATTAAAGATGAAAAGATTAACTGTGCATATCCGGTGACATCTGATTGGGTTCAAGTGATATTATTCAGGATCTGTAATCATTTAACGGTATTTATAGATACAATTATCATTACCATTTATGTACAAGGCTTTATATTTTTTAGGTTATCATCACACTGGCCAGTCAGTAGTTACTAAGGCACTTCTCAGAGATACAAGAACTCAATCAGAAATTACAACATCAAGCTAAATACGAATAGCGAGTAAACTGAAGTTCTAACAATAGGTGTTAACTCGTGATTAGTGCAGTGTTGAGTATCGATGCGCAGGCGCAGAGCGGTGAACTATGCAGAGTTACAGGCTGCAGGCCGTAGGGCGCGAGCGGAGGCTGCGGCGCAGGCGCTAGCGCGAAATGCAAGGGTAGAAGGCCTACTACAAAACGTCAGATTTTATGAGAGGAACAGTGGCATTTGGACATAACTGCCAAAATGTAGATGTACTGTAGGTACACTTCTGTCTACCCCTTCAGGGACTACAGGCATGATGTTATGTTAATTACTCACAAAGCATTCTCCATTACGGTACCAATACTAATGTGTAACCTTTCTTTGTTTATGTTTACCTATGTTACTGTAATATAACTTTGTAACTGAAGGTTGGAAGAATATATGAAATTCAAAACTGACAGAAGTTAGAATTTTCTCCCTTACAATAGGGTAGCAAAACCAGCTTCACAACTACAATGTAATTGAAAGCAATAGGTATACCAACACAAAAGGATATACCTACAATGAGAATATTGCGAACTTGGGATGATCGGATCAAACTATCGTCCGAGAAGGAACAAACGATAACCTTTGAAAGCTTAGCGAAACAGAATGTAATCTTTGAAAACACTCCTTAGCTACATACTAAGCTTGTGTCACTGTGTATTGAGGTGGATTTCTTGTTAGAATTTGCTTAAATTCAACCTTCTGTTCTTCCACGCCGTGTAGCTACCGCAACCAGTTTATGTTTCAAATTCGCGATAAAAAAATATCTGCAGCGGCGCGTGTCATTAGCCGCGATGTCCCCCCTCCTCGCCCCCTGCCGCCCCGCCTGCATTTATTAATCTTATTCGGAGAAATCGACGCATCACAAGACTGCCCCGCTCCCCTCCACCTCGCCACGAGGATACCAAAAGTTCAGAAGGATATTGGCAGGAGATTGGGCGAAATTGGCATTTGATGATGTTACAAAGTTCGGAGGTACCATTTTTTTCTAGGAGCTGTAGACATTTGTATGCTGACATAAGTGCCTAATTTGATCGGTATTTAGAATCAGAGGTCAACAACTTTTTAGTTGCTCATAACTTCACGGGTGAATGTCTGTTTGGTCTAGTAGAAACGCATATTCAGACATTGCTATGTAATAACACATTGAAACTTACGTATATAAGTAAACCCTATAAACAACGGGGTTCAGGGACTAACCAATTCGATATATTACCGTTTGTGTCTCCGTTCGTATAGCTAATATAATGAGTTTCATAAGTCCTAACGTCCAATTGTAATATCTTCAATGACGTCTGAAAAAATACCAAATCTTGCTAGCCGGACACACTGTCCAAATTCATGGACACCACAGTGTCCGGTACGCCCGTTCACTCACCGTGCGACATCGCCTTGAATTGATACATATGTATTTATTTATAGGCACCTATATATAATCGATTTCTGGCCTTATGTACACCACTTATTTTTACACCAAACCGACTTGAACGCGCCAAACTGAAGAAGGATTTCGTCGAATTCGTTTGCAACGATAAAGTTAATGTTTTAGTTATAAGGTAGTTGGTGCTTTGGTATTTGATTTACACTGAAGTAAATCTCCTAGCAAATACTTTGCCAAAATGTTGATGTTTGGGTCCGGTGAATGCGTGAGAATTGTTAGGTATGATCCTATAACGTGATAACTACGCGGTTTGTTTGTGTGTGCTACTATTGCAGTGGCGCAATTCTGAATAGGGCCAGATATGGGCAGATGTAGCCTGTGGATGCCTAAGCCAATGGCGACAAAACAGAACGACGCAGCCAGATTATCTCTGGGCCTCGAATTTCCATAAACGAACATGTTATGAAATTAGTAAAAAATTTAGATTTTTTTTTCAGGTTTTACAAATTATGAAAACGTGTATGACATAGGTACTAATACATCCATCAGTTTCTTACTAAACTTCAAGTATATCCGACGACCATGGTATACTTATCTCTTTACCGTACCGACCGTACGTTTTCATAAATTTTGACCCACACACAAAAGTTTCAACAAGTGTTAACAAAAATGGGATTGAGTAGATCGACACAAGTTGTACTTTTTGACTGAGCTACATAGAGTACTTATCAATAATTATGGTACTCACTTCTGCCTCTTCCTAGCTTCACCCACAGGTCACCGCCCCTAAGATGACCCACTGACCGTCAGATGAGGTCAGCTTTCGTAGTTTACTCTATACACTTCACCTGTAATTGTTTGAGGTCTTCCTAGGCTATGAAGGTTGGAGGAGGACAGGATAGTCGATCGTATCCAAATCTTGCCTAGGAACAGGACATACAAGGTCATCAGGCTCCTGGCGTGCCAGCACTTCCGTTAAGGACTAGGTACCTACATTCATAATTACCGGATATTGGTATCTATTGGTATTCATTTCATTTTGAAACACGATTAACATTAAATTACTTAGGTTGTAATTTTGGTTGCGGAGTGCCTATCAAGTCTTGCTTAAGTTCCCTAATTTCCTAAATAGTAGTGTTTGACATTCCTCCCTTATAGTGGTCTAAGAACCCGCCAGGAGTTGTGGGTGTGTACCGTGTAAATTTTTCCTGCACTTCATTTAAACTTTATTATGTAGGTTTATAGCATAAGATAATGATTTATTTGTCACCACAATATCTATGTACAAATACATTTACATTTATTGAAAAACACTACGTTTTAATTTTATTGTGGGAGACTGGTGCCTAAGCTAAGCGTAAGGCCCATGAAAAAGCTTAATCAATTTATAAAATCGCACAACAATTCATTTTGAAGATCATTGTTTTATACGTAGGTACTCGTATGTAAATTGTACCTACATTGGGCTCCATTTGCGTACCTAGCTTTCTCACGAAAACAATTTCCACTTGAGGTCTTTCCTAGAATCTCGCTAATAATATCCTATTGATGAAAAATAATTCAAATGAATAGGCCTTTGTTTCCAAGAGCCATTAACTTCGTTATTGTAGTGTTTAATTTTAGAACTTTTACCAAACAATTAGCCATGTTTTCAAAATAGGATGGATGTTGCGCAAATTATTTCAATAGGACCACGTAATGAGTCATAAAATCTACCCACGCAGTTACTGTCAGGCCTTTAATTTTTTTTTATTAACTGTAGTCTGCTATTGTCCCACTGTCAGGCAAAGACCTCTTTACATACAGTAAAGGCACATGCGATGATAACCATGCTTGCTCAAGCTGGGTCCGTAATAGCAGACTCACACATAATTTTTAAAATTAAAATAATGATATTTGGTTAGGTATTATTTTATTTTTATTCATTAGATACCTTTTTCAGCATAGTCATCGCAATAAATAAAAAAATATAAAAAAATGGCATCTAAATTATGTTATATTTCAAGAGAAGTATAAAAAATTTGCGTCCAGATAACATAATCCAATTCTTGAATTATTAATAAGGCAAAAAGCCATTTAGATTTAAATTCTAACTACCGTCTGTTAATAAAGCAACAATAATGCATTATCAATATCAATATTTAATTAACATAAGCCATAAAATGCTATGGAAACTGGTATCATAAAACCAGGCTTGTGAATAAACTTTTGCAAAGATTCAAACTTTTAACCTGTTGTTTTTTAATCTGTTTGAGTTTTGTTTCTTCCATACATACTTCATTCACACACATGACACAATGTTGCAAATTAGACACAAACATTTTATTGTAATCGGTTGAAGGACACTGAACGAGACAGAATAGAAGTTTATTGTTATTATGTCTCCCACATTTAGAGTCCAGTAAAGTGTTAATTTATTTATTAATGGCGGCTTACCACAATACTTTTTTGGATTACTTAAATATCTTTGTAGCGCCAGGTATATTCTTTTAGAGTAAATTTAAAATCTTTCAGTATATCGGTATCAATTGACCCCATCTGTAAACAAACTAGACAACGCCTGTATTTTGGGTATAGCTAACATTTGAATTAACGCAACATCCTGTTTGAAATAATTATTTATTCTTCTATTATCAAAGTAAAAGGAGAAGATGTAAATAAAAAAAGAAAACAATAAATAAAATAATATAATTTATTTTAAAACTAAGTTTTTCTTACTTATATATAACAAGTTTATATTACAACAATAAGTAAGACACATTGAAATTAAGAGTAGGAAAGGATAGTTAACAGTTTTACAAAAAGTGAGAAATATTTTTGTTTAGTATACAAAGATTTTCAAAAATATTTTAAGTACACGACTGCTATGTTACAATTATATCTTTTATCAATACATTAACAGTTGATTTGAAATTTCATTTTGCTTTTCTTAGAATTAATAAATTAAACACTGATTTTTGAATTGCTAGACTAAAATGACAGCTGCGATCAACCTATTTTTGTTAACATGACATTTAAGCAATAGTAACGGCGGTCATTTTGGTCTATTCAAATTAAAAATCAGAGTTTATGTAGTTGATAATCATGGGCCACTTTACCTTAATGTCATTATGTTAGTTGATAGACAAATTTAGAAACGCTAATGGTAAAAACCTAATACAGGTTGAGGATTTATTTGTTGAAACTAACTTTTTAATAGAAATAAAATTCAGGCAGTAAAATGGATTTTTAAATCATGTTATTTTAAATAGTTATAACTATATCAACCAACTGTTACAGACAGTTTTGGTATGAACACTTGAATTCACAGTGTAAAATGATCAATACACATACACTTAGACATTATTTTTACACAATGTCAAATTTGAATATTCTTTTGGAACATTTATCACGTAGTTACCTGCACTGATGAATGGTCAACACGAGGCGAAAGTCTTAATTTTGACTAATTAAAAGTAAGGTTACTTTGCAGGGGCTGGTGCCGTGGGGGCCGCAGCAACACGCTGCTGCGCTGCCGACAGCTGCGGTGTGGTGGTAGCCAGTGCTCGCAACTGCTGCTCAGCTGCAGCGTTCACCATCTTTGAAACATTTTTCTTCATCTTATTCCGTTCCGTAGCACTCTTGCTCTTCACTGGCGCGTTCGGTCGCTTAGTCACGGCTTTGCCTGCTTTACCCTTATTCTTCTTTGACTTTGCGCCAGCAGGCAACTTACTTTTTACTTTTAGTTTTCCTTGAGCCATTTCTACGTTATATTTAAATTATTTCAGCACAAATACAAAACCACTCCAAAACACAAAAACGTGGTTTTGTTGACGTTGTGGTTTGACATTACATTTCTGACAGCTGACGCCTGAGCGTTCCGTACATAGATTAGTTTTGAATTAAAGCCTAATGTGCCGAGCACTCATGTCTCTGTGTGACAGTCGCGCGTGCGAGTGAAGTAGAAGGTGTTTTAATTAAAATTGTGCTTCAAGTCAATTTTCAATTATTTCTTGGTATCTGACAGAAGCGTCCTTTTCTGTGAATAGATTGAACAATAAAAAGTTTCTTCAAATAGTTTTAATGATGTGAGGGTTAATGAATAAATATACAAATAAAGAGACAAAATTGTTATTTATTTTACGGACTTTTTTTATTCATAAATCGACTGTTGCAGTATATGAATTCGAGTTTCAAGTTAAGAAATATACATATATAATATCTTCTAAATATATTTTATGTACAGACAAATAGAAAAGTAGTCGAGTATAATTATCGGCTATCGATAGAATCGAGCGGCGAGAGTGCAGGCGACCGGCGGAAAGCGGTGCGGACGAGGGCGCACCTCGCCATAAAACGTCTAGAAAAATAGATAAATCGCTCAAAAACGTCAGAATCAGTCGAAAAGATAGAAGAGTAGAGAACGGGCGACGTCAAAGGTGACGACGAGGGTAGGTCCTCAGGCCCTTCTCACGCGTACTCCGTGTCGGTGGAGAGCGAGCGCTCCGCGGGCGAGCGCCGCCCGCTCGCCTCCGCCACCGCCGGCTCGCCTGCCTGGGCCTGCGCGTACGCCAGGCTCTTCTGGTAGCTGAACAGTTGCCGCTCCAGTGAATAGTTCTCCGCCTGAAGAACGGCAATCTCGCGCCTGAAAGTATTATCCATGTCATTATTTATGAAAATCATTCACAAATAAGTTGCACCAGCAGCAATCAAACATACCTCATTTGATGCGCATGTAGCCGACAAAGGTCATCGTAGACATGATAAGTAGCTTGAAAGAGTAGATAAGTATCGCCCCACTCAAGGCGAACACGAAGTTCACCACCCGGGTGCAAGAAAGCGCTGCCGGGCCGCGACATGTCCTCGACGCGCAGGGCCGTCTCCATCATGAGCCCCTCATCGGCACTGTCCTGGGCGTAGTAGTGCTCAAAGGGCGCGCCGGGCAGTTCCTCGGCGTCAGGCTCACCGGCCGCGACCCCCGTGCGCACCAGCCACGCCGACCAGCTCACGTAGCGCAGGTGGTTGCGCGGCACGTGGTGCACGTCGCGGTACAGCATGTGCAGCCGCACCATCTCCGAGTGCATGTCACAGCGCACCGCCCATGCCTGCTTGTCCCGGTCATAGCACGTGGCCGCGCGCCCCGCTGCCGGCACTGCCAGCTCGGCCAGCGCACGCGCCCACACTAGTTCTACTGTCAGTCGGACTCCTTTAGTTAGTAACCGCGACGGTGGCCGCGGGTTCCAAGGCGGCGTGCGTCCATCTGCATCACATACGCACTCTAATGGACCCGAGTGTAGTCTTCTCTCGCCCTCACCGAGTGCAAGAGCATATCGGACACGGCAGCGCTGTCCTTCCCCTGATAATCTCATTAGCCTTAACGTCAGTGGCTCCTTGCCGCCTCCACCGGTAGCTGACACCTGCCAGTCGAAGCCGGCGAATGCTATGGGTGGCGTGTCAAGGCGAGGGGCGCGCAGTTCACAGGAATATAGCGTGCGTACGCGTGACATGCTTAGCTCCAGCTGAAACTCGCCGCGTGCATCCGCGTACTTGGTGTTGAGTTCTGCGATTGACACGCAACGGCCGCGCCCCTGCGCTGCGCAGCCTGCGCTGAAGCGCACCTGTTTTCCGGAAAAGCCCTCGTTTGCCGTGAAGTGATCACGACTGAGGAGCGTGAATGTGAAGTCAACGTACACCCGCATGCCTTCGCACGCGCCGCGCCATACCAAGTACACACCTGCAACAATATTTGGAAAATTCTAACTAAGTTTGGCCAAGTTTAAGCTTATCAGTTATTATAGACAACCTTCATTGCTTGAGGTGTCTTAAGACCAGTGAACTGACCGAGCGATGCATCTGTGCGGCTGAAGGCGACGGCCCAGCGCTGGTGCGCGCAGCAGAAGTCTTTGGAGGTGACATCGCGATCGGGCTCGCGCGTGGCTGAGCGCGTGACCACGAAGGTGAACACGTGGGTGTCGGCGCGGTCCTTGAGCCGCGTCGCGCGGTATAGCAGCGCCATGCGCCCGCGCCGCGCGCACCGTCCCCCGGGGCCCCGCCTGCGCAAGCGCCTGCCAAAATAATCACTCATTATACTTACCTAAGTAAAAACTGTCCACTTTAGACGGGTGGACATCGTACAGGAACACGATAAGCAGAGAGGAAAATTATTCAATCAAAAGAGTCAATCCAATCAAGCTATACTATAAGACTCTAGGGAGTACAAAAAACTGACACTTCAACTACGCCTATTCAAATTACCAACACCACCCTGATAGCACAGTGTAAAAATCATTAGTCATTTCTAAGTATTAAAACCACGATAGACCTTACTAAAGCGGACTACTTCCAGACAGTTTAACGTACGGAAAGCTTCTAAAATTCAAAATCTTCAATCACTTAAAACAACGAAAGCATTTCGGAAACTTCTAACTCAGAATATGTCTTTGGCAAAGTTGTTCCGTGCTCCGCGTCGGAAAGTTAGACTTCCTGTTACTTCCGGACCTGAATTATAGAGGTAGCCAAATTGAACTGCATCCGGTGAATGAAGCGTAGTCACTAGTCAACCGAGGTTCAGGCGCGGTCCGAGGAGTAGTCGTTCTAGGGGTCATGACCCCCCCCCCCCAAAGCCGTAAACGTAAAGCTTCAAATAGTTATCTTTCGAAGTCTTTGTCTGTGACCCCCCCAAAATCTTTGACTGCGACCGCGCCTGCCGAGATTTGGGACTGAAGGTGCATTACTGTGCATCCTGGTCTAATCACTTAACAATCCGCCAGGGGCCCAAATGATTCTAGTTCTACTATCTACTATAGTCTATAATTGATATAGTTCCACACAAGTGCCCACCACTAATAAGATTTGAACAAAACTGAGCATTTACATTACGGGATGTCCCAATAATTTCAGACTCACTCTGTCTATTTCGTCTGACCTTAATTCAAAACCTAGTACCTATATTTCGTCTACGTGACTCCTTGTATTTGCAGTAACTGCGTAACTCTCTGTGAGTGGAAGTAGGCAACACCGGCCGTACCTTCCTAGTAAAATTTTTATTAAGTTACGACCGATCGTCACGGCTGAAGATTTCATACTACTTTCCTAAGTAAAGACGATTCGTAAAATATTTCACTGGACATAAATCTGCACCTGGCTTAGCTGCCTAAGTTAAACGTTAAAAGGAATTTATAGAATCAAAGTAGAGTAGGTAAGTACCTACTTGTGTTTATAAATAAAATAGCAGCTTGGGAGAACTCGGATGCAATCCATCTAATGAATCGTGGACTGGACGTTGCGGTGAGATAAATAGGTATATGGTGGCAGGTATATCTACGTATAGCCTGTTACCATGGAATCCAGGATTCTGAATACCCCTGCATTGACATTTTTCGTAAGTCACTAAAACAAAAATATATCCGACGAAAAATGTTTACGCTAGGGCGCGGTAGTCGGCGTCTAGAATCATGTGCTGTAATCATGGTTACAGTTTGCGCGTCGATGTTTCTGCCACCCTATACACAGTGGCGTGCACAGAGTTTTTAGACAGGGTAGGCAAAAATTAAAAAGAAAACCAAAAAAACGAAACAGAATAACCGATTGCTGTACCTAAGTACACAGCATGCAACCTGTGAGGCAGTTAAGAATCATATATTATTGTTTTGTATTGAATTTACGATTGACTTTACCTTAAGTTTGTATTAGTTGTAAATCCGTTGTACAATTACTTTTCACGATCACTTTTTTTTTGCTTATGCTTTTAGAATGCATCATTTTTTATTTTCTCTATACACAACACTTGAACAACTTATTACTGTTATTATTATCTATTTTTCACACTAATACCAACGTTAAAATCTTAAATACATGCTATCCTAGCTCACAACCAAAATAAATAAATTAAAAAAACAATGGCGTCGGAAATCGGAATATAAAAATAATACGACAAAAAGTAATGGTTGTTTATGTAGCGTCAATTCAATGAAACAATGCTACTTTTTAAAGTAGTCGCATAGCCAACTTTGTTCGGAAAACTTCGGTAAGTTTCGTAATTCGTCGTAGAGTAAAAAAGCGTAAAAAGCCAGTGACTACCCTGTACGGTTGTGTGCGTTAATTGTTACATACATGCTCTCGTGATCATGCAGATGCATCACAGAAAAAAAACACGTAGAAGTCGCAAGTAGGCGGGGCCCGCGTACCCCGAGCTTTGCGGAGTTTTGCATAGGTCTGGTTCCGCGCACACACTACACACATCAGTCTTGTTACAACCGCCACGGAGAAAAGAACTTGACAAAAAAATACAAACATGCCTTATTGTGCTGTTTTACAATGTACAACTAAAAATGTCAAATGGAGGTATATGATACCATGGGTAAGTCTTAATTAATTTTATTTCGATAAAAAATTTATAAACAATATTTTATTTAATAAGACAAGTAAAAGTTGTCTTTATGGTATCTAATTTAAAGTCTACTTTCTTTTAAAGTCAAACATATTGTTCGCGAAGATTCCAACTATGTACACGTCACAGTCAGCTACTCAATTAGAGATTACCGTTAGCGATAATGAGTTATCGATATTTTAAACTTACAATGTTCTCTGGGTCCTATGATATATAGGTAAAAATTTGACCTTGCGTGCGGTTTGTTTCTGCAATATTAGTAATCGAACCTCCTTCTTTTTTAAGTATAAAGTGGCATATGTGTTAGTCTGACATCTAAGATCTATCTAATATACCAAATTTAATAAAAGTCCGTTACGGAGTTAGTCTAAACATAATACGAGTGTATCCGCAGGCGAAAGCGTAGGCTTCCAATGTCAGTAGGAACTAGTGTATCCGTATTATTTAATCGCATAGTATATATCTATCGCATAAAATAGAAAGAAACACCACAGGATGTATCTTTCTATCAATAAAATAATTTTCAAAATCGGATTAGTGGTACAACATAACAATTCTTAATTATACTTTCTGTAAATCGTAAGTATGTATTAGAATAAATATATATAAACACTTGATTTCAAACATAATAATACTTATCGACTCTTGCTGCATATAGCATATTTTGTTTGAAAATAAAACGGAACGTCTATAAATAAGCCAACAACATTGGTGCATCTCTAGAGGAGTACGAATAGTAATGACCTCGTTACGCAAATATAAATCTAATCTGAAGCGAAATACAACTTTAAATTGACATCTAGCGGCAAGTAGCGTAACTTGCTCATTAAACTATGTGTGTGCGCTTTAAACGGAAAAGGTAATAAATATTTATTTATTTATTATTTATTTATATATGTAAAAAGAGTAGACAAAAAACAACTCTATAGTCATTTTTTTGTGGTTTACTATCAACTATGCGACGAATAACATATTTTCTACTTTTATTAAACTACCAATCGGACCAAGGTTTTCTTAGTGTTACGAAATACAATTAACTTGTATTCGTGTGAGTTTGGGTACGCTGGTTCCGATACTAATGAAGCGTTATACGACTTCTACTGGTTTTTTTTTCTGTGAGATGCACGAGAGCACACATATAAACATTAAGATGCGAATAGTTCGTGTCTTTCCCGAGGCACTCAGCGGCGCTGGTGCATTGCAATGCAAACGAAGTTGAGTCAAATTGTCCGAACGAACGGGAATTGTATCGATGATAATAATGGTACGACCGACGCTCGACAGCTGGAGCTGATTTATAAATTAAGATTTTTTGTTTATTGTTAAAATAATATAAGTTTTAAATTTAAATCTGATTTAGGTAGGATAGGCAGTGTCTTTAAAATTTACCCTTTATAGAGAGAATAACTAACTTTCGATGCCCATTTTATTTTAGAAGTCTTGATTTTGTATGATTGATTTATCATTATGGATAAAACCATGGAAGGCAATATCCGCGCACCGTAATTGAAAAGCGTGAATACATAAAGTTAATCAACCAAGTTAAACCTCGCTGAGACGCTCGATCATAATTCCTCAGGATTATAATTACACGCCTCTGCTAATTCGCCATTTAAGGTTGCAATCTATGGCTCGAAATGTAGGCAGAAACCATACATGCATAATTTGTAACATCCAGTGGAATCGATATATGCGTGGGTAGATACCTAACTAGCTACATAACATCTAACATGGCAGCAAGTTAACAAGGCCGTGGGCAATTTAGGATTGCTAATTGGTGATTGGCTGTCAGCTATTGTTGTACTATGTTTTCCAAACACAAAGAGCTGCTCCATAATCAAGCGCATGAAATTGATTAATCAATCTGCCTAGCCTCTTCCTAACTATGTTGGGGTCAGCTTCCAGTCTAACCAGATGCAGCTGAATACCAATATTTAACATGGAGCGACTGTTTATCTGACCTCCACAACCCAGTTATTGGGTAACACGATACCCCTTTGTAAGACTGGTTGTCAGACTTCTGACGACCTGTAACGACTGTCAAAGATCCACGAATGACAGCCGGGACCAACGACATATCGTGCTTTCCGAGACATGGAGGAGTCTCGGTATGAAAAGATGGTCACCCATTCACAGACCAACCCCGGTAAGCATAGCTTAACCTGATGGATCGAAATGTGCGGCTGTTATTACTTAGCCACGAACCCCGCCATTAAATCGATAGGATCCAAAAAAAATGTATCCCACAAAGCATTCTACTGCAACTAGAATCTATTTCACGTACAAAGTTGTTACTGTAACACAGTATCACATACAATTTTCAAGATAGGAAGCTGTTTATGACATACAAAGGAGAAAAATCGGAGAGGTAGTTCGGTCTGTTAGATTTCATCTCACCGTCGACAAATCTTACATCCTTATTCGTTGGGAACGTGTCACGTATTAAATATGTAAAGACGTTTGCGGAAACGTGTTGAATATTTGCGTCGATACTTCACTAGCTTCGGAACCGCATCTGCTAGCAGGTCGGGAAGAGCTAGAGCACTTAATAGTCAAACATCTGCTTTAATTCCAGAATTCGGAGCTCCGAATATTCCCGAGCTCTACGTGGCAACGGAGAAATACGGACCTATACCTACGTATTGTGTATGTGTTTGTGCTTAATAACAAGAAAGGCGATGCCAAGGTTGAATCGGACAATAGGAATTCATTCGACACGTCTAGAACATATCTTCATTGTATCCTGTAGTTAGCTATATCGTATCGTACTAAGTCAACATCCCATTTGCATAGAAGGTAACTTTGGTAGGTATGTAAAATTATTCAAATCGTGATCCATTTCAATCTCTTTTTGATGTGGCGCCCAAAAATATTAATACATTTAAATTTGAGAAGGCATACGCAAGGTAACCACCTCGGTTGATTACGTTGGGCCCACAGGGCGGAGTCGCATTACTCCGGCAATAAAGATATTTTCATATTATCATGGTTTTTTTAATGTAACGCCTCATACTTGGATTTATGCTAAGTTCTATGGACGGAAAAGAATACTGAAAACATTAAATTTCGTTATTATCCCTGGTTGTAAGATAATGTTGTCGTAAAAAAATTTAGAAATAGGTAAGAACTACAAGTACATAACTGGTAACCGTAGGTATCAAAGATATTTTCATATCATCATGTTTTTTATGTAACGCCTCCATGCTTGGATTTAGACTAAATTTCGTGAAAGGAATAATAATAACAGTTTCATTATTGGTCCTTGTTCTACGATAATTTTGTCGTTAAAAGTTTAAGATATACAACAAGTACATAACTGTTAACTGTAATCTATTATTTATTTGAAAGATCGTTAAAGTTATCTTTTGATTTCGTAGAGTTGAATGAAGAAACTTAACATAACCCAACTTGGCTAATTTAAAACGTAAGTCTATTTCCAGATCGACTACCAAAACTCCTAAGAACTGACTTGCTATATATTTAGACTAATTAAAGCTGGAGAGTTTGTTTGGTTTTTTGTTCGAAATAAAATCAAAAGTCATTTATTCAAAATGACTGAGAGTCGGCACATTTTGAGCGTCAAAATTAAATGTGACAGTCCCCCAAAACTCTCTTCCCTTTGTTTGTTTAAAACGCGCTAATCTCTAGAACGCATTTTAAAAATTCTTTAATAAAATTTGTTAGCCCAATTCTTGAGGACGCGGGCAGAAGCTAATGATATCACCGCCCTTGTAAAAGAACCAATAATTCGTCTTACCATCTTCACAAAATCATACTCCTGCCCAACAAAACGCCCACAGGGAGGGTAAGACACATGTGTCGACACACGTAACACGGCAAGGGACCTAATTAAAATAAATAAAATAATGCTACACAATTATCTCCGTAACACCTTTAAATAGATATTTCAGGAGCGAGGCGCGCCAAATCACGCTTTGTTTTTGTAATTAAAACAGTGTCTAGTGTGTGCCTACTTAAGTATTTTAAATTATAGATATGTAGTTTTTTAATCTATTGGGCAATTCTTTTTTTAAGTAAGTGTCTTACATAAAATATGCATGCTAGATTGACATCTGACAATTGACACTTACTTAAAAAAAAAAGAATTGATTTTGATTATGATATTGAATGAGAATGTCTGTTAAGTACTAGGTACATTTGTGTCTTTGAGACTAGTTCCAAGGATGTATTCACTTTCACTGCGTACATTAATTTTCCCAAAAGGCTTTAGATAATCTGTCAGGCTTGCTCATAAAAAAACTAGTAAACAAACAATGCGAACATATGCTATAAATAAAAACCGTTGACAATTCACTGTGTTAGGTACTGACTAAATTCCGGTACACAATAAAAATTGGGTAGGTATGTAAACGAAAACAAAAAGTCCGCCAGATAAACGAGGTGTCCGGTAGACTAATATTCATCGGTGGAATTTATTGTGCTATGAAATATGCATGGTACTCTTTTTTGTTACAACAGGTACAATATTGATGATTGTTACCTACAGGAAAAATGTTGTTGATTAGGGTTAGTCACCGACTCGACACGAGAGACTGGGCATGCGTGTGTCCAGTTAGTGAAATTCAAAACTAGTATCACTTATTATTTCGTCATCTGGACACGCCAAAATTTTTACGTGTCCACATAGTGAAACTTAAATTAAATGACTTTTATGTTTTCGCCAACTGGACACACCCAGTTTTTTGCAAAAAAAACAAGTACAGTCAGAGGCACATTTCAATGGCACAAATACTGCGCTTATTTGCTAACGAAGTAAACGGATAACGAATTATGATCAAAAGGTTCCCGGGTTGGGATCTATTACCCGCTCAAACCAATCAGAGCAGACTACGTCATTGTTAGTCGCCGGCCGCCGGGAATACAATAAAGTGTCATAGAACTGGCTACATGTTGAAGAATATAGACAAGCATAGAGATAGTGACTTTCGAATACTATCAGTGTCAAAAATATATCTATATAAATAAAAAATAAAAAATCCAAACGTGACATTGGCTAAATGCACAAACCGTGCGAAGCCAAAACCAAAAAAAAAAAAAAAAAACAAAGTCGGGTTAGTTACACCACTTATAACACTAGAACGGCTGAACCGACTTTTATAAACTTTGATTTGTTGATTTCATCTCCGCCCTGAATAGCAGAACAAATATTAAAACATGGGAAAAATAAAGGAATAAATGTTTTAGGAAAAATCATTTTCTGACACATTTTTCGTGTCAGCTTGAAAACGCTTTATGCCTTCGAAGTACCAGGTTGTCATAACTCGGTAAGAGTACACCTGACATACGTATGTCAGTAATATAAAAGGCTTTATAGCTTCGAAGTACCAGATTGTCATAACTCGGTAAGAGTACACCTGACATAAGTATGTCAGGTAGAAAACGGATTAGTCTTCGAAGTACTAGATTGTCATAACTCGGTAGGAGCCACGTAAGATTGGTATGTCAGCTAGAAAACGCTTTACTCTTTCGAAGTATGAGGTTGTACTGCCAGGGGTGCGGGTTGTTCGAAAGAGATACCGTGGCCGCTGGCACACAGGAAACTGAAAGAACACAGGTGGGTCTTAGTCAGTAAAAGTCTGACACACCCTCCCGCTCTACCCAGAGCAGGAGAAGTTATAAGGTTGTCATAACTTGGTAAGAGATCATGCGCAATGACTCGAGGTGTTTTTCTGATAGGTTAAGACAATATTTTTTGATTCTGAGGTGGTACGAAGTTCGCAAAGTCAGCTAGGTCTTCACAAATGGTGAATCATTTTACTATAACATGCCAAATTACCCGTTCCCAGCAGTGGGACATTTAGTGGCCGATGATGATTGTGATCAAAACATAAATCTGCGTGATTGTACTTTGTCATGAATTTGGGTAAAATGCGAACGTGTGTCCAATTGGCGAAAACTTAAAATGATTGAATATAAGTGTCCAGGTGACGAAATAATAATTGTTACAAATTTTAAGTTTCACCAACTGGACACATGCGTCTCCAGTCTCTCGTGTCGACTTGATGACTATCCCTTGATTAGAAAGGCCCTATACGGGGCACGAGTGTGGGCACCCACGTTAAGCCGCCAACCAGCACGCCGGTTGAAGGCGGCCCATAGGGTTGCGGGCTTGCGGACGGCGAGTAATAGGTAGCTCGCTGTTCGGTAAGGACCAAGCCCGGGTCGACGCCGCGTTGTGTTCCACGCGCGTCTCAAAGAGATGTCAGCACCAACTGATGAGGCCCGCAACGGCCGATGCCTGCCAGGGGTGCGGTGTTCGAAAGAGATACCACGGCCCCTGAGGCCTGAGGCCAACTAGGGAGAACACGGGTGGGTTTTAGTCAGTAAAAGTCTGACACGCCCTCCCGCTCCACCACGAGCGGGACAAGTTATTTGATGATTTCCCACCCAAAATAAAACCCTTGATTAGAAAGGTAATATTTTATATCCTCTCGGAAAGAAACGGAAAATGTTAAATTTTCGTCTGAAGTTTTTCGTTTTTAAACACTGCCGTGTGTGTTAATTAGTTTTATTTCCTCTGATAATAATAGATTTGAAACGTGTGGGGTCGGTGACCCCGTCAGAAACTAAGTTCCTTACGTTTTTTTTTTAACTCCAAATGTAATTCGACATGGAGATTTAGATTGTCGAACAGCATAAAAACGACACCCATGATGAAAAATATAAAAAAATTGGATTTTCACTTTGTCCTCACTATTGGCTTCAGCACAGAAAACCATGTGAACTATCTCTCTCTGTCTGTCTTTTTCTTTCTATCGTCGCATCGACAATTTTTCGTTATGTGACGACATCTACAATTTTCTACGCGTTTACTCCAACCGCAAGCTGCGTTAAAGAATTTCGTTCCATAAGTATTTTTTAAAGTCTATCATTTTCGCCCTAACACGTACTACTAAACTAACAAAAGTACCTAATAAGTGCGTAGCAATATCCACCACTTTGATAACCGTATCATTTTCATTTCACCGCTAAAATTTCCAACCATTCCGCTATTACACGTCAGAGTGAGCCCAATATTGTGTACGTAGGTACTAGAGCCTGAAAATTCATGGAGCGTAAAAAGGGGCCACCGCGGGACATGCGGTGCATTCTCTGCTAGTGAACGATGGGGCGCCGGCGACCCACAAATAGTGAGATAAATATTGAATACCTAGCCAATGTTGGTGTAATTACGAAATAACAAAAGACGGTTGACTTTATTTTTATAAATCATTTCACTCGTTTACGAATGTTGAAATCGGAACAAAATATAGCACTTCTTGTCTGTATTTGTCTATGTCGTTACCCAGGTAATGGTCTATCTGTGTGCCAAATTTCATCCAAATTTGTTCAGCCATTTTAGCGTGAAACCGTAATACTAACTCACTTTTGCATTTATAATATTAGTGACGAAGTTAATGACGTTCACACGGACGTAATAAAATCGCGGGGGGATGTTTTCGCGCACTGGATTTTCAACTGTCAGTGTTGAACTGAGTTAAGGTCTGAAAGCCAGCCTTAGCAAGGGGTATCTTATTTACCCAGTTAGGGGGCTTCCATTCATTACGTGAGGCGATTTTGGCGATTTTTGACCCCCACCCCCGCTCTGGTGAGATGTCGTGAGATTTGGCTCGACCCTCCCCCTCCCCATAATCTCACGTGAGATATTTCAAATACGTGTTCTTAGTGTAAAAACGTTAATCTGTGCTTATTTGCGTTGGTTTTATGCGTTGCATTTGGCTGGCTTGGCTGGCCGGTGGCGGTTTAACCATCGAGGAGCTACTGTGCTACTTTGTAGCGTTCGCATAAACGCGCTAAATATTATTGTGTAGGATTTAACCACATTGGCGGAAAAACATGTTTTACAAAATTGAACCCGGTTTTCTCGTAATGTTACATTGTTTCTTTGCTGAAAAAAATATAAATTACTTGATATTTGCCGAGTCCCCCCTCTCCCCCACGTGAGATTGGGTGAGATTCGACTCGACCCCCTCCCCCTCCCCCTAAACGCCTCACGTATTTAATGGACGCCCCCTTATTATGTTGTTGAGGTCAGATAGGCAATCGCTCCATGTAAAATGCTGGTATTCAGCTGCATCTGGTTAGACTGGAAGCCGACCCCAGCATAGTGGAAGAGGGTAGGCAATTGATTTATGATCTATACATAAAATTACGAACTGGAAAAGTAAGTTTTTATCTAAATAACATCAGCAACAAGTCAAAGATATCAGACACGAAACTTACTTATTCAAAAGTCTTTATGTATGAATTCACGCGATGTCTAAACTACTCGCCCTATTTAAATAAGTAATGAAGCTCTTATAGTATTTTGAGTTCTGTTCCAAGATACGTACTTCATAAATAAATACATTTTATATCGTGAACATTGTCCTACGTTATAGAACATGGAATTAAAGCGGGAACTCCTCTTGGATCTGTGCTCAGTTTGAAGTCACTCACGTCTTGAGTTCAACTAATTAGGAATTACAACCTCTCAGAATTGCTCTGGTGTTAAGATAATTTATGTGAAGGTTTAAGTATAGGTACCAGCTTTTCTAATTTCTGTATTTATTTAAAGCTACTTCTGAGAGCTGTGCTGATAATTATCACCATCATAAGCAATTTAGCAGGCAACATGACAGTAAATAATGTGTGTTCAACATATTTGGTGTAACATAATCAGCAGCGGCGAGGTGTCAATTTTTCTAAGAGAGAAGCCGAAGCGAAGTCGGCTTTAACTTACTGACTTATCAATAAAGAATACTTACTATCATTCTAAAACTTATATAGGAATGTAAAGAATTAAATACATTAAAATTGAACAGCTGAAAACCAAATAAAATGTGCAATATTCCTCCATCTCGTTCTCGCTGACACATTTTGCCACGTGACCTAAAGTGACATCATTACGGGATTGCTGTTGTATGAATTTTTAGTTCCCGATTATGACGTTTTGACGCCGCGTTAATTTGGAACGTTTTAATACAAAGCCAAAAATTACCGTTGTTGTTGTTTGAATGTTATGGTGAATTAAATACCAGTAGTGTAGCTATATTTTTTTGACAATAGCCACTATTGTCGTACTATTTTTTAATAGCTATAGAGTTGTGCATCCCCGAAGGGAAGCCCGTAGCAATCGTGTTATATGGTGCTTTCGCCACTGATAATCAGCCTATAATGTCCCCAATGCAGGGACACAAGCTTCCTATCGGTGGGAAGAAATGGGCTGTAATCCACAGTTGGTAGATGTCACATGTCTTCGATTTTTTTGTTTTAGGTCATGCCGGTTTCCTCCCGGTGTTTTCCATCACCGATTTGTGAACAGTGGTGATGGAATAAATTACACAAAGTAAAGCGTCGAACCTACACTGGGTTCGAACCTACGATCTACAACTCATAAGTCACGGCTGTTACCACCTGGCCACCACTGTTCCTACTGATGATAATCATTGCAACCAAAAAGTTCTATGCCCTCAGAGTCTTACTTAGAACCACAGAAATAAGATTCCTTCTATACACCATGACATTTTAGTCGTCTTACAAAGGTGGTCTACTCAATGTATCCGTCATAAAATACCTCTAGGCGCGATTAAAACATTGTTACCATTAATTAATATAATAGGTACAAAGAAAAATAAATAATGCTTTAGAATTATGAAACACCCTCCTTGTTAATAATATTTACGTATCAAACGGTAGAAAATATGTACCTAACCTACCATTACATTCCATCATTAATTCCATCTCCATAACAGGGTGTTTCAAACTACGTGATGCGTCTTAGTGAATGATATTTTAATTTTTTTAATTATGCAAATGTTCAAGAAAAAAAAAATTGTCTTTATAAATGGTAAGTAGTCATTGGATACATGAATTGGGCTGCCGTTGTAAGACGAATAAAATGTCACGGTGTATATGGATACCACTTTTTGTGTCGAAACCCGGTTGTAATTCATTGATCTTTAACAGTCGTTACGAATCAGAAGCTTAAAAGTCTAACAGTCTTACCAAGAGGTATCGTATCACTGGGTTATGGAGGTCCGATAAGCAGTCGCTCCGTGTAAAGTCCTAGTATTCAACTGCAGCGGTTACAATGGAACGAAAAGGCTAGGCAGCTTGATACACCACTGTTTCTCTTAGAAAAACTCGCCAATCACCTTTTAGTATACCATCGAGAAATAAGGCCTTAACATCTGTTTACCTATAGGTAGTGGTAATCACCCGTCAACAATATCTACATCTATTCCTCAGAGAGCTATCGAAGTGTGAAATGGTTCTAACAGTGATAGAATATTCTGAAAAGGAGAAACACAGGTAACGTGTTCACTAATGGATACCGAACGGGACTGAACGAATACTATTCAAATGTAGTTCCGAAAAACGAAGCAAACGTATCGACTGAATCCAGTCTATCTATACTTAGAAATGGGATGTTATACAGCTCTATTTGATGTGTTTGCTATCCATACTGAAACAAGTGACGAATTCTAAACAAGATTTTAGTAAATACCGGCAAACGAAGCCAGGAAAAGAAGATGCGGTTTTCTTATGGGAAATAACATCTTGAATATTTTTCTATAGTGCAACGAAGGTCTATAATTAACCCTCTGGCTGCTATTTGAGTTTGAAAGTACCAAAATAATATTTTTGACATTCGTTGAAAAACGTACAGACGCCAGCCCATCAAGCTAACCCAAACTGTCAAATTTTCCCAATTGAACATAAACCTTATTTATTTGCAATAAAGTTTATTTTTTATTTAAAATTTATCAAAGAAATTTGACAAATGGAGTAGCTTTATGTGCTGGCGTCTGTACATACCTAAACAATTATTTACTATGGTATATAACTGTTTACTATGTTGAGGATTTTATTTCCCATTAGAAAACCGTATCATTTTTCTGGCCTTTTTTATTTTTGGGTACATAATGTTCGAAAACTGAATGATGTCCTTAAAAAAAACTCATAGGAAAAACGACGTTCTGCTATTCCCGAATTTGAACTTTTTTTGGGAATTTTTCTTTATACTTTCTTTCCATTAAAATAAATTTCACCCCATAAAACCCTTATTGTTTTTATGGAAATAGTTTTTTTACGGACTATTACAAACACTTGTAAACAAAAGATAGCCCAATCGAACCAGACGTTATCAAGTAATCCGCTGACCAAGGATCATGGCAGCATTACATTTTAACTTTATAGATTCGTTCGTAATTCGTCTATATAAGCTAGAGCATCGTTTAAGGATCTAAAAGTAAGTTTCTTTAATTAGGTAATGTAATCCTAAAACTGAAAGATTTTTTTCAATAAGGCCAGTAATTTATCAGTATGGAAGCTCTAGCTTCTATTTACCTTATATCATTTCCACATCCATTAGACAAAATGATCGTAGTCCCGGTGAACTCGCTTAGGAAATTAGAGGTGCCAATCAAGTCGCTGATGGCTATCTAGCAATATATCTCCTATTTGTCGATCATGTAGGGGAAATTAAACGCTTATCTCGCATCTATCTCACTATCCATCGAACGTGTAGGTTGCATAACGTGTGCTATTTCAAACCCTAGTGTTCTGAATTTGAACATAGGTCTTCGAATAATAAGGCGGAAGCAGTCCTCATATAGCCTGACCAAGTTTATCTCTGGACTTTAAAAGAGACTATGACCTCTGAGTTTCTTTAAGTCTTTCTTCTCAGAGTCAGTTAGGAAACCGAACTCATCTAGTTTTAAAACATAATTTAAAGTAAAAGTGTTTATTAACCAATTTACAAAAATAAAATGTCATTGATCGTTTAAGTATTTTTAAAAATCTTAGGGAAAAATGATGGCGGGAGAACTGAAAATCTATGAAAACAAGCGCCAACCCGCACTGGGCCCGCGTAGTGGATTACGGCCCACTCCTCCCAGAGAGGAGGCCTGGGCCCAGCAGTGGGAATATTATAGGCTGATTATTAGGAAAAACTTATGGCGGGAGGACTGAACGTCTACGAAAAAAAGCGGTTAGTAAAAACATCTTTGTTTTCTGGCCTGTTTATTTAATAATGTAACTTTGTCTAACTCCACCAATACCGTCAGCATAAACATTTGACAGCAAGTTGTCTAAATAAACTTGATCAGACTCTCAGTAACCGGGTGGTACCTACGGGTGAGGAGGAACAGGTGGGAGGGAGGTAAAACTTGCCCAGAAACTACCGGGAACTATATTAATGTAGGTACGTGTTAGGTACCTATTCTTGTCAAACTGAATAATTCTGAGAAGCAGGGATACGGACTCTCCAGACTCGATAATTAAATCAAGTTCAATTAATACAATATTCACTAGTATTTTTTTATCGCTCATGTATTCGTGACCTAAAATTTGTTTTATTACCAATGAAAATGAGCTTAAAATGCGAGCCACAAAATAGGCTATAAAAAGTCGCGTTTAATTAGTTTTCCCGGTAGTACAAGCTTTTTGTTTTAGGTTAACTAAGGCCATATCATTTAGGTGAAATTTCAAAAACTGTGGCAGGGAATGGCCTGTTTGGGGCACCGGTACATACATCTAAACTGCACATACGCTGTGCAAGTATTTTATTTCTGCACTTACGATTTTGACTGTGACTAAGTTCTTTAGCTGTTTTGTAAGCAATCTGTTTCGATAAAAACATTTGTGAAGCAGACAGCTTCTTTTAATGTCTAGGGGATTATTTTTGGAGGATCTGTAAGCACCCTCGCTTATAAAGGTAGGTAGCTAGTAGGGAGTTTGTGAGAAAATTTCCCTTCTCATACAAAACGTAAATCTTGTTATTGGCAAAGTAATAAATGAAAAATCTGCCTCTAATCTCACTCGCTACAAAATAAATATTATATTTTCATGGAAAACCAGCTGCTTAGCCGAATGTAAAAGATTTATCACTTTACTAGTAGGTATACGGAATTTAAAAACATTGTGAGGAAACCCGCATTTCCTAAATAAATAAATAAAACCTTTATTCCGTCAAGCCTTAGGTGCTAGATGTTTATAAAGGCCCAGGACCCCACACTAGTATTCTCTGTGTTGTGAGGTCCAGTCCCTTCCCAAGTAATGTAAACATTTCAATTCATTCGTAGAATTAATTATATTAAAAAAAAATAAAAGAAAAAAATTTAAGAATATAAACAAACAGTAATTTAAGATTCAAAACTTATGACAAGAGAATTAGGTGCTTTTGGGTGTGAGTATGTGTGCAGTGTGGAGTGTGTGTGTGTGTTGGGGGTGTAGTTGGTGAAAATGGGTGGTTTGGTGCGTGCATATTTTTTTTTTCTTGTTATGTCAGATATTATGACTGTATGTACAAAAGGTTTTCCGTTTGGTCAACATTTTTGGGGTGCAGCCATTTAAAAATGGCATTTTTACAGCAGTTGTACGTTAAGGTGAGTATAGTTTTATTGTCGGAGTAGAATTTAGAGTAGATATGCCAAGAAATGCAAAAGATCTGCGTGCAAAAGTAGAATGTACTCTTGGCTGATCCCACTTTAGCGTTCTAAATGATTGGTGGGCCAGTTCTTTAGTATGCCTATGAAAGCGTAGCAGTGTCGATACAATGAACAGCTGCCTCTCACGAAGGAGGCTAGAACAAAAAATTCGAAGACAAGTGACACCTACCAACCCGCACTGGGCCCGCGTGGTGGATTACGGCCCACTCCCTCTTACTGAAAGGAAGGCCTGTATCCCAACAGTGGGAACATTATGGGCTGATTATGTTTTACAGAATTTATAAGACCCTTTGATAAAACCTCAAAAGTCCTAAAAAAATTGTCTTAAATGTGAAAATATTAGCTCCGTTTTTAAAGTGGAATAAACATAAAATATTTCCTCGCCAACAGATAAAAAGTGTAATTTGTCACTCAAGAAAATCCAACATTAATGCTCTTAAAGTCTAAACGATATGAAGAAAGTAAACTAGGTAGAATATAAAAAAAACATCGTACTGAGAGTATACTGAAAGTACGTAATTTGTCAGCAGTTGTTACAAAAATCACGAAACTGAGACAACTCCCATTTATTTAACAAATAGATGATAAAGTTTGGTTTAAAATATTGATGCCTGCCAGGGGTGCGGGTTGTTCGAAAGAGATACCGAGGCCCCTGACACACAGGCAACTGAGGGAACACGGGTGGGTTTTAGTCAGTAAAAGTCTGACATGCCCTCTCCCAGAGCGGGAGAAGTTATTTGATGATTTCCCACCCAAAAAAAAAAATTGTAGATAAAACATACAGTAAATGGGCACATTTTTGTATAGACACGTATAAAGTTAAAAGGGACGAACTTATTAAGGTTCAATTAAAAATGAAAATTTGACATGACCGACTGGCCAGATTGCGCTATGTTATTTAATTATAGAACAGATGAAAATAAACCAGATTAATTTTATTTTATTTGAAACAGGATTCATAAATCGTTCTCGCGCTGTTCTGTCGCCAGCCAGTGACATAGTTTGTAATTCATTACAAAAGAGGTTTTGTTGTATTCGATACAGAGCTTTTAAAATACTAGGTGAATAAAAATGTAAATTTTTGCGAAAGTGAAAATCTTTTAAATTATTTTCTGTTATTCTGTAGCACCTATACGTTGGCATAATTTTAATTCTTTATGATGGATTATGTCGACATTGAGCGATCGTTGTAGGTAAGTATACAAATGAAGCGATGGGAGTAAGAACAAACCAAAGACGACGATTCTGTAGAGTTTGCGAAAGATATTTAAAATTGGAAGCTTATTTTCCGCCTACGATTTGTGAATGGCTTATACTAAAAACAAATACCGCTATAATCTGATTTTATGCGCGTTTTTTACACAAGTTAATCTGTGCTAAAGTTGCTTTTTATATTCAAATTATAAAGCTTTTGTGAAATATCTAAAAAATGTGCCAGAGATATGTAACAGGGCGTAGTGTTTGCGTTTTTACCTCACACCTAGCATTAAAAAGTTAGTAGACGGTTAATTAACTCAAGTTTCAGAATAGCCTTTGTCACGAAGTCAACATTGCAACATTTTATACAATTAAAAATGCAACCTTTCTTATTGTTAAGAGTTACGTAGCACAATAAAATTAAAGTGCCACAGAAATAGCTTCGTGTGTTGAGTTTCAACTGTTCTGCATTTTTCGTAGTAAAACTTAAAAGTCTCCATTTCAGAACAAAGTACGTAAAAGTTGTTTCATGTTTGTACAAACATTGTATTTTAGGTTTATTACTGCTACGGTAGCAAAGCAAAAGAACTTACCACGTCATACATAATATATTTTGTCGCTAGCTTTGCGGTGGAATTTTCCTCAATTCGGTCATGAAGAGATCATGAGTGATGTTATTTTTACAAAGCAAATCCTCGAGAGGATGCTACAGACAAGCCTACTTGCGGTTTCTGTAAGCCAAGTGAAATCGCTGATCAACAAAAGTTCCGTTAGTCAGATGTTTTACTCGACGCGAGTTTCAACGGACGAAAAAATATCGCGGCGGGAATTTTTCGCGCACTGGATTATCTACTCTCGGTGTTGAACCGAGCATTAAGAATGCAACAGAGTACATCTCAGCGCGTCGAATAAACACATTTTTCGATTTTCAGCTCTCGTTGGTGAGCAGTGCGTTGAAATCCAGTGCGCAAAAAAAATCCCGCCGCCGCGTTATTATTACGTTTGTACTTATAAGGTACGTAAATGTAGGTAAGTATTGTGATTTGGAGTCTAAACGACAACCTTTCCATTAAGTCAGATCTGACATCTTAAGTAATTGAACTCTGAAACCGGGCTTCGGAAACAGTTTCATTCAGGTATTATTTTTTCGACGAAATTAAAACTATTTTGTTTGCTGAAACAATTGAAAGTGTTTTCCAAATGAAACTTTTTAGGCGATTCATTAATTGGACGAGAATTGAGACGGAAATTTCAAAGGCGCATCACGTTTTGGTAAATTTCATTACATGAGAGAGAAGAGAGAGATAGAACTCTCTATGTCTCTCACACTAAATCTCTCGTTTTCTTTTTTTTAAGAAGATTCACTTCTTTGTCGTGTTCCTACCGTGGCTACGGTGCTGCAGCCACATTTTTTAAAATGAATATTTTTTTCACTCGACACACAAGTCCAGACCAAAATTAAATGAAGCAACGCTTAAAACCACATTCGAACAATGGCTGAAAATAAACAAAAGAACCGCGACAGACCGCGACGGACACGCAGAGATTTTTTCTGTATTTGAAAAACTACTAAGCATTGTCAGGGGTAACGAATCACCCGCGTTTTTGTACCCCCACAGATTAACAGGGGTTAAGCACTCCCGACCAAAGTAATTGGGCGTTTTAATTCAAATGTTGCATACCTACTGTATTCGCATGAATTACTTAACGACGAAATGAAAGAATTATTTAAAGGGAGGTCGTTTGAGAACCCGTTAAATTAAAATGTTATAGCTTTAAGAGTGAGTACGGGCTTATTGTCACATTATAAGGATTAAGAGGGTACCTAATGCATATATGACCGTATACTCGTATAAATCTATTCATGGTCAATGGTCATTATGTTAATAACTTTGTTTTATTCTAAGTATTCTGATGAGTATATAAAAATGTGCTCAAGAAGAAGGCAAATCCTAGTAATATTATAAATGTCAAAGTTTTTATATTTGGATATTTAGATGTTTGCATGTTTGTTACTCACTTACGAAAAAAGGACTGCAGGGATTTGGATGTAATTTGGCACACAGATGGTTTATAGCATGGATTAATACATAGCATACTTTTTATTCTGGATAAAACCTCAAAAGTCCTAAAAAAATTGTCTTAAATGTGAAAAGTGTGTGTGTGGGATAATTTCCGACCTCCACGCGGGCGAAGCCGCGGGCAAAAGCTAGTCATTTATCAATATCTTCATCTAAGTCAAAGAGTTGCCTATTTTCATTGTAAGAACACTATCTCGAGTATTTCGTAACATAGAACAAACATCTATTGTTAGATAAGCTCAAACAGTCTCTTCGAGTCCTGTGGGAGACCGTATTTACCGATATAGTAGGTTTCACAACAATTGAGTGTAACAATGTGATAGTTTGTCTACGTTTCTTCATTATGTTCGAAATTTGAAATACCATTGCCCGGTTGCGAGTACTCAAATCAAATCAAAAGTCATTTATTCAAACTATATTGTTGTCAGCACTTTTTGAACGTCAAAATTACATATGTCAGTCCCTCAAAACTCCCGCCCTTCACCACTTCCTAGTGCTTTAGCTGGAAAGAAGAAGTACGCAACACACTCCCTAGCACAGCTGTCTGTTAAGTCAGAAGTACTTGATTCTATACAATATAGGTATTATACTACGCACTAACCTTTCTGAAGAAAACCAATATGGTCACAATAATATCAATTCTTCTAATTAAAGAGAAACGCTTACACAACAAACACCCAAAAGGCAATCACTTATTTCCGTAGCACAACACTCCGACCACAATAATTACTTTCAGTTAACACCATATTAATTTCCACTCAATAATAAACATTAATCATTTGTTTTCTTACAATTGACTCTAAATATAATTTCGAAGCCGAGAAACTTTCTTAATAACGCCCGACAGTTACGAAACTGTTCGAAGTACTTCCGAGTCTTCGATAAAAAGTAATATTATTGTCTCTGACTCAATAATATTATTATTCACTAGCTTCTGCCTGCGAGAAATTTCTGGCTACCATCGCGTCATCCAGTCGCGCTGTAAGTTCGTTTACGCTTAGCTTTCGGACTTATTTTATTTTTGCTCGGCTTCTGATGGTCATAGCGTGATGTTAAAAAGACTATAAACTAGGTCGAGAATTGGGCTATCAAATGTAAAAAGAATTATCCAAATCCGACAGGCATTTCTAGAGATAAGCGCATTCAAACAAACTCTTCAATTTTATTATATTAAAAAGTATGGATAGGCAAACTCGCTTCACAACCTACACATCGACCTATAGACGAAAATGGATGCTACGTGTAGGTATTTTATGTCCATTTCACTTTTTTGTTTGCCGAGATTGAGATTGACGTTTTTAAATTAGTCTTGAAAGTATTTTGTGAAAGATTTTCGTTGAAATTGTTTATGGTACGTAGATTTTCTTTGTAGATGGGTACCTAATGTAGGCTACTTGTTACTTGTCCGCGCAATTTGTAAGGACGAATGTGGCCATTTGTCAGCTTACCGTCCAGCTCTAGCTGGTAACAAGAAATCTTTTACCTACAAAATATAACAAATACACAATGTCGTTAATCAAATCCTGATGACTGTCTTCTATTCTCCCTTCTCTTTTCTAGTAAGTATGCAAGATATCCTTCAGATTATAAATGATGATAGCAAGTAATAACAGCCGTTCTGGACTATCGATCAGGTTAAGCTACGGTCGCCGCGGTTGGTCGGTGGATGGGTGACCATTTTTACATTAAGCCCTGTCCGTGCCCCAGAAAGCACGTGGTCCCGGCTGTCATTCGTAGATCTTTGACAGTCGTTACGGGTCGTCTGAAGTCCGAAAGTCTGGCAACAAGTCTTACCAAAGGGTATCGTATTACCCAATAACAGGGTTGTGGAGGTCAGATAGGCAGTCGGTCCATGTAAAATATTGGTATTCAGCTGCATCTGGTTAGACTGGAAGCCAACCCCAACATATTGGGATTAGGAAAAGGCTAGGCAGATGATGATGGTAATGATAATACCCTATGTCATTTCCTATATACCTACTGTAATTTATTCGACAAACCGCTTCCTCAAAAACATAGACGAACAAAGCGTATAGCAATTAGCAACACGATCAAATACAGCCTTAATACTAGAAAAAAAGAAAAAATATATCCGACCAAATAATTGTTGGTTTGGAACAAATTAATTGGCTACCAATTTGTAACACAAACTCCAGTAGGTATCACCGTATCAGTCTTAAAGAACCACAACAGCTGTAATTCTAAGTCCTCGATCTATAGAGCCCACAGTATAATTGGAATATCTGTCACAAACATTTTCAATTATGGCCGGGAATTGGAATTGTGGCCGATAAATGGCAATAGCCTTGGCTCCTGTCACGTGGGAACTAGGACTGTCATTGGAAAACTGTGGATGTACCACTATCTTTAGAAAATAACAGCATTTAAAGACTTTTACATTTATTTGGAAAGGATTCATTTCGTACCACAAAATTAAAGTGTCAGCCGAAAAAAAAAGCTATGTTCTTTTGGGAAATTACATTTTGATTTTTTTATATTCCAACGTAAACCTGGCTGGAAAATAAAAAAAGAAACTACCAATAATCTTATTTTTGCCAACAATATTTTGGATATTCGTTATACGACGCAAAGTCTGTTATTTGCCTACGGTTTATATGGACATGATAATCTTATTGAAATAAAATCAAAATCAGAGATTTTTACACTCTTAACAAACAGAAGGGTTAGTAAAATTGTATATTCTCGCAATGGTAAAAAATGATGCGAGTGTTATTTCCCTTAAGAAAACCGTTGCGTTTTTGTAGCCGGCCACTATATTACAAAATGTTCGAAATCTGGATGATGGCCTTTGGAAAACGCTTTCTTGTAAAACTGTCAAGACGTTTCTATTGGGCTTCTGCATTTTCAAGTCGATGGCAAAGGTAAAAATATTGTATTATGCTATACTAGATGTATTGGGCACAGTAAGTGGTCACACCAGGGGCGGCATCGATCAGTGGAGTTATTTAGGTCATTAGAAATGCAGGTGTATGGACATTTTCGACACCTCAACATAGATATTATGGGACATTGTATGGTCAAAAGCACCACATTTGCACTGGGTATCATCGGTTGTGTCAATAATCCCCGTTTCAGATTGTTATATTTTATATTTCCATGACCAAAACCACCATACTGCGATCGCCAACCCGCCTGCCAAGCGTGGCGATTATGGCAAATCCCCCCTTTTGGAGGAGGCTTATGTCCAGCAGTGGACGTATTTCGGCTGATATGATGATGATGATGACCAAAACGTGGGTACTTTTTCTATCGAACTGCATTTTTGACAGCTGTCATTTAATATGTAAGGGATTATAAATTAGACAGTCTTGGTACGTAGGTATCCAATCTAATCATTAAGTGAAACACTTTTACGTTGGCAAAACAAATGAGTTAATTTCCGAATTTAACTGCGAATTCGAATTGTAGTTTGCATTATTCAGAATTGTACTACATGAGTGATAAAGCAGACATTTGTGTTCAGTTTATGAGCTGAACTACTTCGAAATGATTGTTATGCTACATTAGAATATTAATAGTATGCCAAGCACACTTACGACATTCATGTTAAAAGATTTTTATTTTCCTTGTAGTGTAATTTACTTAAGACTTTACTTTACTTTACTTCAACCGAGTTCGAAACCCTTGTTTTTTTATAAAATAACCAATTAAAATCACATATCAGTCTAGACATGTAGTAGGTGCTTAAATTAAAAAAATATATGGACCTACTTGAGTATAAACTTCAAGCTATTTTCATAGATGTCCCCAAAGTACCATATTATCAGCAATTTACAAGTACATTACCTCTATTAAAGTGAATAATATCCCAAAAACTACACATAACAAGTAGTTTTCGTACATACTTCCATCCACGAAGGAACTGCTCGTACCTCGATAAATACAGTTTACACAGTGTAAACGAACGGCCCATCAAAATTTGTTTACTTAAATTTTCGACAAAAATACAGAATGTTCCTTTTTTTCCACTTCCACGGACAACGTAACACGGATATAAAACTGCTTCCTATACTTATCGCTTTATTGGTAATTGAATTTTTCAAAACTGTGAAAGAATATACATACACAAGCCGTTGTGTATGTATATTCTTTCACAGTTTTAAAATAAAGAAGAATTTGTTCGTTAAGGGTGATGTTTTTCGGAAAGGTTAGGAGCGTAGTACTCACAAACGGCGAGCAATAGAAGTATGTAAGGATCGTTGAAGGCGGCGTTCTGTAGTTTCTGCCTACCCCCATGGGACGAACGCTCGAGTTTATGTACGTTATTCGGAAAAACAAAGAATATTTGTTCCATGGCGAGACGATAGGTATCGTTTATCTAACTACCTACCGCCGATAATAGGCTCTGAGGGAAAACAAAAGAAGATAGTTCTATTAATATTTGGATGGTAAAACACCAGCGGATAAGTATATACACCGTGACATTTTAGTCGTCTTACAAAGGTGGTCCACTCAATGTAACCGTCATAAAATACCTCTAGGTGCGATTAAAACATTGTTACCTTTGATTAAGATAATAGGTACAAAGAAAATAAATACTGCTTTAGAATTATGAAACTCCCTCTCTGTTAATAATGTTTCCGTATCAAACGGTAGAATATATCTACCCACCTACCATTACATTCCATCATTATTTCCATCTCCATAAAAGGGTGTTACAAACTACGTCATGCGTCTTAGTGAAAGATATTTTTTTTTTATTATGCAAATGTACAAAAATATTTTTTTTATTTTTTTAAACGATTAGTAGTCATTGGATACATGAAGTGGGCTGCCGTTGTAAGACGACTAAAATGTCACGGTGTATACGTATATATATTTGCATCAACCGTAGTACCTAAATACCTGTGTATTAGAAGTGACCGCTTTTAAGTACATATTTACTTCATCCATTTCGTTCTCTTTTTTTTTCTGCCATTGCCATTTTAAAAGTTGATAATTTTTCAGCTCCTGAATGATGGCCAATTAATTCAAAGTCAGTCAGTAATCTTAAAATGTTCTATTTAAAACCGACGAGGCGCAATCAAGAAAGTATTCCCTCTCCAAAGAGCATTCATTACACTGAAGACTGATATTTAATCAAGAAATCATTTGCGTGCATATAACTGCAGAACGTACCTAATTCCGTCTATTTTCGACGACACGTTTCATTTTATTCAACGACGAATTTTCTAGGAAACGCCGAAGAGAGAAAAGTCCCGCCTTTTATACTTCACAATGTTCACTTAACGACAAACTTCAAGAAAGACTCGTGCCCAGCGACGGGCGACGACGTGACAATAATAGGCTATGTCTTTCGTTTTTCTTTTATTCTTTTAACCACCACTACACATTTAACTCCGACGCATCTAAAATTGAATTTTCCTTTAGAAAATTCTCCTTAGAAATCCGATAGACATTTATGAAGCCTTCATTTTATTACACTGAAAGCTTTTCCAACTATACAGTAATTACGAAGAGACTTGTAACAAATGACGAGGATTACAAATGGTCATAAATAAGTTAAGGCTCAAAATGATTAAAAAGCGATCAGCCGCTCCCAGGAAGTATTAAAATATAAATTTGTAGGACAAATTGACGTCAATTATTATAGATAACAAACATCGATCCGGGTTGATTTATGATGAATTGTGTTTTTGTGAATAGTCCAACAAACAAATCCAATTTAATAACTGAATTTATTGTGATCGAAAAGTTACAAACGTCTTGTTTTTGCTCCCCTTCATTGTATATTTATGTCGCACTGATTCTAAAGTTCCAAATTCTATTATCGAATTCAAGCTGTGCAAAAAGAAAAATATTTGCAAAGAAAATATTGTTGTTTTTCGGAATATCAGATTGTTTCCATTGCCGCCTCTGAGCTCGTATGTCATAAAATTAGGCGGGAAACTGAGACACCCACCCTTATTTATACAATAATTACATCCTCACAGCGAACTCCTTGTTTTCGAACACAAAGCGTGCGTAGGCATCAAATAGCCAATTATTTATACAGGAGGCGTTCTGGAGCGAATAGTAAACCCACCTATACATTATTATTTTACCTAGTGTAAATCTACAAGTTTCGAGGAGCGAATCGATCCAGGTAAGTTGAAAGTGCGAGAGCAAATAAACCTATCGATATGGCTGTATAAAATTTTGAGAGAAGTTCAGCAGAGGTAGATAGAGAGAGGAGACGGTGCGGTCCCACCAAATTAGCCGAGTGTAGATTAAGGAAGATCGGAAGGTGCATTAAGGTAAACATTGTAGTGCAGTGCGCAACAGGGTGGCGCGTCATGCATGCGAGCGTACCTGAGGCGGGCGCCGGGTGCGGGGAGGACCGAGGCTCCCTAAACTGGCGAGCCAAGCCAGCGCGCCGCTCCACGCGGACTAACGCACCCGCGCGCCGCCGACATCGCTCCTCGACGTAAGCCGGGGTTGCCAAGCTAAGCACCCATTTCCCTGTAACTTAAATATCACAATTTTGTTTGAAGTCTGTTAGTATTTTCTGGGAAATCGGTGGAAAACCGCAATTCAAAAGTTCTCTTTGCATGTTGTGGCAACTTTTTAATATCCCTCGCTAACCGAAAAAGTGTTTGTCATCACCTAAAGATTAAAACAAGACTAAGACTAGTACAGGAGCAGTATTTAAAGGAAAAAAAACATTAAAAACATTTGGGGACTCTACCTACAAAACTGGGACATAATTCGAAGCAGTAACTTGGCAACATTGTACCCGCCCGCGCCCCTCCGACCCGGGCCGGGCGCCGAATAATGAAGCAGGGGGAAAAGAGATTGTGGAGAGGGGAAATGCCAGAAGATACCGGCCCGTGCCGGATGGACGGGCCACGCTGCCGGATCCGACGCCCTGACTTGCACCCTTTCACAACTTCCCAAACACAGCCATGTGCAAACGATGCGAACAATGGACGCAAAGAAAAAGAATTTCACGCAGTTTTATTGAAGCGAACCATAATTTTGTGTTTTATTGCATATCTTTATGGAACGTGAGGGAGGATCCTCTTCTGCTCGGTACTCGCGTCGCTCATAGTTTGTTTTACGGCTCCAGGTCATTAGCATAAATGTTAGCCAGGTTTTTTATTTTTATCTCGACGTACTTACTCCAACCACATAGATACTTGAGATTGTTATTGCTGCATAAGTAATGCACGATCTCATATTCGAATATTTTAGACGTACGAGATGTTATTGGAAAATGCTCTGAAATCTATTTTCACAGGACTCTGCGCTCTGGGAGCCGCAAGCCAATTTTAAGTTGTATCATCGGCAAATGTGGTATCAATACGCAATCCTAATAGTTAGCGAATTCTCTGCGGCTTAGCAACAGATTTTGGGAGTTAAACGAAGTTTTACGAGACTAACAAAATAGTAGGAGCGCTCCTGAAACGAGGTCAGATAGTTTTTTGCCCTTTTCATTACCCTACAACACCCCTATAGATATCAATTTCCAGCATGAACAAAGGATCCGCCACATATCTTTCAAGACATACATAAATACAAAACAAGTGAAACTAAATAAAAGCTATGAAAACTAAATAAATGTGTATGAAATTAAACCTTAACTTCTAAACACTAAAAACTTGAAGAAATTCAGTGTGAAACTTTTCAAATTTTCATTGTGGCTGTGTGTGCCGTCGGAGAGGGTGCTTGACGGCGCGCACTTTGTTTCAAGCATGGCTACAATCCGAAATGAAAATACCAACCAACTTTTATTATCTATAACAATGTTACAAGTAGGTAAAGGGGGAGAAGTCCATAATCTCGAACAGCGTATTTTTACATTTTTTCCTTGTTCGGCACCCCTTTATTTTCCCCGGGAAAACAATAAATTACATTGTCAAAAGAAGTTTTTTAGTTAACTCTCATGATGTTTCTCTAGTTCATGTGTACACAATGTAAACGCCTTCTGAACGGTTATAATTAGACAACTATTGGTGTTGGTACGCCAGCTTCTTAATTAAATGTTAGTCTACGGAGCTGATTTAATTTTGCTAATTACAAATTCTCCAAGCAAGGATGGTCCATAAAACGACGCTCCCGCTTAACAGATAATAAAATTGTAAAGCAAAAGCATAGACTACGTGCTGTGTTTCTGTTCCTTTTTTAAATCAAGTTAATGAGGGGTAAATTGAGTAGAAACCGTTCTCAGAGATTTTATCAAAAAACGTTTATATTGTACGTTGATGAATCGACCTTTGAGTAATTTGGGCTTATTTGGGCATCAGTTTAAATACACAAAACTGTCCAATAATAATGATTAAGGAAACATAAACGATCTAATTCTAGAAATAATTCGAGATTGATTTTTTCGATATCGTTCGCTTGGATGAATCCAGACTAGACTATAACTGGAGGAAATAGGCATTTGTCGTGCACGTTAGCGTCGGCTTTCAAGATGCGCTAATCTTCCACCGGTAGTTCTGTGGAAACCACCCAGCAGAGTCAGACGCTTTGAGGAAAATATTGACATTCACTCACAAACGTTGGGATAGACTTTTAATCGAATTATAAGACTAAGGGCATCTTCCATCTTCGTTAAGCTCCCGTTAAGTGACACGGTGGTGAATTCGAATCCATTTTGGTGAATAAGCTGTAGCTATTCGGAAATTGTGAAATGGCTCTTATAGTCAACTCTAACATTGTTACTCGAAAAAGGCTAGGTTAGGGAAGTGTATTGAAATATACGCTTGAAGGAATCTGTGTTAGTTTTCAGTGGAGCAGAAAAAGCCCCAGGCTGCGTGCATTCTGCAGTGACTCCCCAAAAGAAGTAAAAAATTAAATTGGGTTTTTTGTGCTCGGATGTCGGGCTTTCAGGATACAAGTACGTTGAGTGTGAGCGTTGTAACTTTCATTGTACATCTATATCCGACGTAATAGGAATGGTTAACCGAACCTCCATCGTATCAATTTTACATTGACAGCAACTCTTTTCGTAGCTATAATGGCAGTTTCTGTATTTCCTACCAGTATTATGATCACTAATAAAAATACTAAAATTACATAAATCAACCATTTTATTGTAATTAAATCAGTTACATTTTCAGGTACTTACCAGCTAAAAATCAATATACGTACCTACGCTCAGCGAGTACTGACCTGAATCCCTAGCTGCACATAATTTAAGTTTTTAAACTTGTTTTCATTTACATAATAATTTATTAGTACTTGGTCCCATAGTGTATTCCAATATAGGCTTAAAAGTAGGAGACCCCGGAATAATTCATTATTCTTCTTAAAATATTTTAACACATAAAACAAGAAGAAAATTCAGTTGAAAATAAGCTCCAAATGTAGGTACTAATAGTAAGTACTTACTAATTCCATGAATTCATACTACTAACCAAATAAAAGAATGACGCTAGAAATGAACGAACAAAAACTAAAACTGAAAAAGTTTTTGAAAAATCCAGTACAACAGTGCAACTCAAAAGTCTCTCATGTGGTTCACTTTACCCTATACATACCAGAGCGTACGGAAATAATTGGATTAGTTCGAGGCACTTTGTAGCCAGCAAAAGAACGACAAATCGCTAGAACGAAGAACTACAAAAACTGTGAAAGGACTTAACCAAGTGCAACGTTGCTGCTGATGTGGTTCTAAAGCACACGTCGTGAAAGTTAACCCTACACTAACCGGTTCACGGAAATACCAAATTGGATTAGCCGTCGGACATTTCAGAAACAAAAGACATAAGCCTTTTTTAGCGATTTCGAAATGCTGTTCGTTGGTAAGCCATCACTCGATTGGGTAGGACAAAATTGGCTATTTTTGTTTTAAAATGTCTGTAATAGTCTAAATTATGTTTTTATGGAAAGTAAAATTGAAATAGTTTCGCGGATTTTTTTTTTTATTCGGGGGAACTGAACGCCGTTTTTTCTGTAAGATTTTTGTATGAACTATTGGAATTCGATCAGGACACCTCTATCGTAATGTTAAGTTTAATAGGCCTCTTACAAGGAGGACCGATGACCTGGTGAAGGCTACAGTAATCTGCTGGATGCGAGAAGCACAACACTGGTCGAAGTGGCGGAGCTTGGTAGGCATACGTCCAGCAGTGTACGGCTTTCGGCTGAAATGATGATGAAGATGATGAACGTCTGTCGGGTCGGCTTCTGTAAAATAATTCCAGCTTTGACCATTTTTTAGTTTTATATTTATTTATAAAAACTGAAAATTACAAAGCCCGATGCAACACGGTGCTAAACGGTTGCTTAAAAGTCCCCCACGTCGTACAACTTAACCCTACGTCATCCGGAGTACGGATATAATTGGTTTATCCGTACTTCGGCCGTTCCGACGTTTATCGCCACATTCGGCGCGTAATTACAGGAAAACGACCGGAATTATGAACAACAGCAATAGATGAAATGTCACGTTGTATGGTTTGTGTAAGTGGTGCTGACGGATGACGCCGAAAGTTATTGCGTATTATATTTGGTACTCTACAAAGCTCAGGGAAAATTATACAACCTATAAACTTTATTAATCATGTACTCGGCATTGCTCACTTTGTTTTTAAAGCCGTGTTTTGCTTGAAACAATGTTCTTATTTACTACCACCTCCTGCTCGCGACTTCGTTCCGGTAAAATTTCTTGCTCCTCTGACCCACCCCGTCGTTTCGAATCGCCTGCCTTTGCGAGTACTTCGTGTTCGTGACTTTTTCTCTTAGCTCTCTTAGCCTGTAAGGGTTTTATCGTGATGTTATATAGCCTATAGCCTTCCTCGATAAATGGGCTACCCAACACTAAAAGAATATTTCAATTTGAATCAGTAGTTCCTGAGATTAGCGCGTTCAAACAAACAAGCTCTTCAGCTTTATAATATTACTAGCTTTTGCCAGCGGCTTCGCCCGCGTGGAGGTTGGTGTATTATACATATAAACCTTCCTCTTGAATCACTCTATCTATTAAAAATACCCGCATCAAAATCCGTTGCGTAGTTTTAAAGATTTAAGCATACATAGGGATATAGGGACAGAGAAAGCGACTTTGTTTTATACTATGTAGTGATTACTAGCTTCTGCCCGCGACTTCGTTCGCGTCAAATTTCTTGCTCGCCGACCCACCCCGTGGTTAGCCTCACCTGCCCGTGCGAGTATTTCGTATTCATGACTTTTTTCTCTTTGCTCGGCCCCTAAGGGTCTTAGCGTAATTTTATATAGCTTATACCCTTCCTCGATAAATGGGCTACCCAACACTAAAAGAATATTTCAATTCGAACTAGTATTTTCTATGATTAGCGCGTTCAACCAAACAAACTCTTTAGCTTTATAAGAGTTTTTTAAAGAGTTGAGGAAAACCCGAGTAAAACAAAAACATAATTTCTACTTAATTTTATAAATGTTAAAGTTTGTATGATTACCTAGATGTTTAGATATATGTTACTCATTCCCGCAAAAACCACCGAATGGTTTTGAATGCAATATGTCACACAGATAGTTTAGAAGAAAACTTTTTATGCCGATAGTACGTTCCCGTAGGATAATTTCCGACCTCAACGCGGGCAAAGCCGCTAGCAAAAGCTAGTCGGTTAAAAAATATACATGATAACCGACCCTGAGCTCTACAGCGATGAGTAGGAACTTGAGTAGGTTTCCAATTACACAAGGGGTCTATAGACCCTCATATGACATTTAACGTAATATTTCAGCCCCGAGTTTTATAACTGAGATATTTCTCATAAAATCTCAACTTATCTTTTGCTTGAAGTACAATTTAATCTCAAGTCTCAAGATTAAACAGAAAAATGTATTTAAACTTAGAACGAAAAGCGAGCTCTAGCATTATTAACAAAATTAAAAATGTTTACTAAATGCATCATTTCAAAGTTATCACCAACCAACGTTTAGTTAAGCTCAGCTGGTTCACGAATACAGTTTGTGTACTGTACAGTATTATAACTAAGTATTAAAAATGGCTGACGCTGCTCGTCTGAAATACTGAGATAAATCTCCGTGCGATACTCTTTATGAATGGCGCGCAGCTGGCTACACAGTGGCCGATGGTGGACACACTTTAATGGGAACTGAAAGAGAACTAGCTTTCTTTAATTGTTCACTATCAGAGAATGGCGATAGATTGTGCTAACTACTCTCTGGTGGTTCCCGGCGAAGTTGGAAAGAAGGGATAGTTTATTTTAAACTAGGCCTCGTGACACTTACGGTTTTTCTTTATTTATTTTACTACTAAACGTTATTCTTATTTATGAAATTAATTATATTATTACGGACTGTCTCGTTGGCCTAGTAGTCGCAAGCATGACGTCATGAGTTCGATTCCCTGGTGGGGCAAAGTATTATTGGGTTGTTCCACCAGGAATTTCCCAGTAGCAGCCCGGAGTCTCGATTTGTGCTCAGTTGATGGAAATAGGCTCGCCCCCTATTACATGGCACTCAAACATGACTGGCGAAATGTGGGTGCACTATAGGTACACCTCTGCCTAAACTCTCGAAGCGTGTTATGTTACGTAATTGTATTATTAAAAAGAAATATGTTAAGATACCAGCATTGTTATGCTGTAACCATCTCACCGCGTGGAGTGAGCGTGGAGTGAACTGTCAATGTCATTCCACCTGATGCTTGGTCAATCCTTTGCATCAGTGGAATGACACTGACAGCTCACTCCACGCTCTCGTCACGCGGTGAGATGGTTACAGAATCGACTTGCTGATTAGGTGTAGGCGGGGAAATAATGATTATGTAAAATATTTTCGTCTGAAAGCTAGGCACAGTCTCAGAGTTAAGCTTGATGGTTCCTCTTCTCCAGAGTGTCCCAAAGGCGATAAAAGGATTATAACAAGAACATGACTCGGTATCTTTTTAAGCTCCTAATACAAAGTATTCCGCGGTCACTAATCTGTTAGCAGCAACTTTAGCGGTCTTTTGAAATAACGTCACAACTACTTCGTATGGATGGATGTTTGTCACTCAATCATGCAAAAATGTCAAATTTCGCACACAGATTTTGTAACCTAACCACATACTATACTAGATACTTATCCCGGTAGTAGGTTTCCGAGGGATCATTTCCGAGCACCACGCGGGCGAAGCTGCGACTTGAAGCTAGTAGAGAGATAAATCTCTCCAAACGCTTTGCATCTCAGATGGACAAAGTCATATAAATTATCCTGTTCACTATGCATATCCTCCGTTATACCGTCCGAAACTCCGAGTGGCACTAACTGCATTCTAAAACAGCGCATACAATCCACTTTCTACTGAACCCAGTTCACTGTCGACCTATATTTTTAGGCTTGCGTATCCAAACGGTACCAACGGGTCCCTATTACTAACGCTCCGTTGTCCGCCCGTCTGTCACAGGGCTGTATCTTTTGAAACAGAATAGGTTGACACTTCAAATTTCTTAAACTACTACAGCAGCTATAACAACAAATAATAAAAAAGTCAGTTCAAAATCTAAAACCCGACTACTGAAAATTTACGGTTTATAAAGTATGAAATAAGAAAATTATCCCATCTGAAAGCCTTGGTCGTATGCTACTTTCCCCTTAAACTTATGATCGATTACTACTATTAGATAGCAAAAAATAGGGACGAATCTAAGTCTTTGGAGGATGTATGAAGCAAACAAATGAAAATGCATTACTTGAATATTTTTATTAAAAAAAGAGACATTATTCACATATTCATTTTTTTTTCTTTTTTCTTTTTCTTTTTTTTTTTTTGCTTAGCAAAAACATTTTTTTTATGTAACTGTATAGTGAATTGCTTTGTAAAACTCAATTTGCATGGAATAAAAGGCTTTTTTATTTACTAGCACTGGCACATTACCTGATGACAGCGATGCGGACGAATACTTCGACGCCTAAGTTTCCTCTTGTTTTTGTATTTATTTGTATATTTAGTTAGTTGTATATCTATTTACTACTCGTATTGTAATTACCACAATTTCATTAAAAACCTTTACTACCATTAGAATGAATTGTTTTTTTAGGATGGGTGGCATACGACCGCGGCTTCCAGATGAGAATATTTTTAGGGTGGGTGGCATACGACCACGGCTTCCAGATGAGAATATTTTTAGGGTGGGTGGCATACGACCACGGCTTCCAGATGAGAATATTTTTAGGGTGGGTGGCATACGACCACGGCTTCCAGATGAGAATATTTTCTTGTTTTATACTTTTAGAACATGATTTTTGTTTATTTGTTTTTAACTTACTTTTTATTTAAATTATTTTGGGGTTAGCTAAGAATAGGTATTTATATTTTTGAAATGAGCTAGATAAACTCTTTCTCTTGATACCCCTCCCGGCATCAAAAAAATATAATTTTTAGTTAGTGACTTTGTCCTCTAGAGGTTTTAATATGACATCACATAGCTAAAGTAGCGGACGATCAAGACGCTTTGAACGATACCTCATTTGTCAAATAATTTTAAATAGTTCAGAAGTTATGAGGGAATAGATGAACAAACATACATACATACATACCCACATACATATCGGTCAAAGCAATAACCCTCATTTTTGCTTTAACGTAGTCGGGTAAAAATAAGATAAAGATAAAAATTAAAGGGGCCCTGAAGTCCCTGCATGATTTTTTTCTTCAATAAATGAAGTGTTCTGTGTTAAATATTGTGCGATGGTCGCACTTGGCCGGTTTATAATCTTCAGGAACAAAAGAAACGCAAGGACAAGAATCCCCCCCTACGAAATAAAACGTTCGAAAATGAAATGTTTCCTGTAGAACATCTTACGTAGTCGGAAGGTGAAGCGAGGTGTAAGGGCTGCAGCTGACGTCACTCAAATTGACCGTGAGATATCAACAGAGCATTTTTATAGTGCTAATTTTCGTGGAAAATTAAAAGTTGGAAGCCATTTGTTTTGTGCCGTGCTTTCGGAAGATAAAAGCGGCTGAAACTCGATAAAGCAATACGCTCTGTCACAAGCTTTTATTTTGTGGATGTAGAGGAATGAAATTATTATTTAAAAAATACAGTAATATCCTTCTTAAGGTAAACTGGAAAGAAAAAGAAAACTAAGGTAGACCTATACCGGGGGACTTGTAATTTAACTTAGGTATTCCTCCCAGGACGTGATGAAGTAGCCCATTTGCAACAACTATTACCGATTTAATAGAATACCAAAGAAGGCTCTTCAATTAAAGAGTTTCGACAAGAGTGATACGGAGTGACGAATTCTGGGAAATTTTCAAAAACACATACTAATTGGGTTTTGTCGAATCCCATGATTTTTTACCGAGGCTTTATGGTTGTCACAAATGGGTCACACAACACTATCATGTCCTGGAAATAATACGTAAATTACAAGCCAGCCTGTATTCTCATCAGTCTTTTCAAAACAATCTAAACCTATTCGAATTTATTTGAAAGCTTACTCTAAAAACGCTCGAATGTTGGAATTCGAGTAAAGTTTTTTAACCGCCAGCCTGTACAACATAAGCTCGGCTTTTGCAGACAACCTTTACAGTACCTATTGTAGAAATTTTACGCCTCATGGCGTTTCCTTGTAACTTCCGCGAGTGTTATCAGATAAACACTATTTAACATTAGAAGAGCAGAAAAGAATAGAGACTCAGTTTTAAGGGCTGATAGTGCTGAATTGTGCGCGTCATCATGTCAAAAAGATGATGGAACTAATGAATATTATTGAGTTACTAATCAATACTAAATAACATTATACACCGTGACATTTTAGTCGTCTTACAAAGGTGGTCCACTCAATGTATCCGTCACAAAATACCTCTAGGCGCGATTAAAATATTTTTTCCATTAATTAAGATAATAGTTACAAAGAAAATAAATAATGCTTTAGAATTATGAAACACGCTTCCTGTTAATGATGTTTACGTATCAAACGGTAGAAGATATCTAACTACCTTCCATTACATTCCATCATTCATTCTATCTCCATAACAGGGTGTTTCAAGCTACGTCATGCGTCTTAGTGAATGATATTTTAATTTTTTTAATTATGCAAATGTATCATTCTATCAAAAATATCATTTTTTTTTAATAAATGATTAGTAGTCATTGGATACATGAAGTGGCCTGCCGTTGTAAGACGACTAAAAAGTCACGGTGTATATCGTCCCGGCTCACCCAGCGTTAACAGTACCCTGAAAGCTTAAGTTTTCTTAAGATGTCCTAAAGTGTGCACGTCGATGAACTTGATTGAAAAACTAGTTTAGCTGTTTAGCTTAACTAGTTATTCAATTTAGTATACCTACTTAACTTATGTAAGTTAACCAGCGCCCCTTCTCCGCACGGTATTTAAAGCAAAGAGATTTCTTTTTCTTTATTACATGTAAGCTTTTGTCTGCGGGTTGCAAGACGATGCGACTCACCGCGTCGTATCGTTTCGGCCTATTATAACCTTCCCCAAGACTTGGGCTATCAAACGCTAAAAGTTTCTTTTTCAAATCCGACTGGTAGTTTTAGAAAGCGGCATGTTCAAACAAACAAACAAATTCTTCTGCTTTATTATTAGTAACAGATAAAGATATAACCCTTTTGGAATTAATTCTGTAAATGATTCTGAAAACCACATGAAATTCCGTTGCGAAGTTTAGAAGAACAACATATAGATACGAGAGCGACTAATTTATTAACATATATATGTATAGGATCTTATATCGTCCTAAATCATAACATGTTGTTTACTAAATTAAAATCCCAGAATGCAGTCTCTAGTCCATTCAGCGCGGTAATAGCCGACGTTATCGCCAACTTTACTAACAAACCTCCAACTCCTAAAAAAATATCCTAAATTAAATTCTGAAAGCTAAGCTATTTGACTGAAGGCTATGTGGTCTGGTCTAGGCCGTGTCATCTTATTGAACTAGACTGGTAGGCATGCCGAATTAATTTAGGGACTGAATATTAAATTCTGACAGCCTGCGACTATTTTAGAATTTCTGGTCTCCAGAATGTTATGAACAGATAATGAGGATTTCGATAAAATTCGGGCTATTTTAGTACCACAGAAGCGTCGAAACCGACATAGGCAGACTCACTTTATCTCTTATACATTATTTAAACGTGCACTAGTATACGTGGACTGTCTTCTAAAACAAGTTGAACCCAGGTTTCTAAAAATAGGCACCCAAGAGATGCGTTGGAAGGTTGTACGTACTATTTCTGGGAGTTTCTAAAAATTTGTAAGTATCACTCAACAATTAGGGAAGGTTCGCTACCCGTGGGTGATGGCCACTTAACACCAGGTGGGACCAATGCCAACCTTTCTCAATTTTGAGTGAAAATTTTACAATCTTTGATAAAGCCCCCACCGCACACTCAGTGCGATGGCATAGCAATAAAGAATAATTTTGGAATCCGACTTGAACCTTATAAAGCCATTTCGTATTTTCAGTGATATCTGCATATTGAGGATGTACAATCATTTCGTATAAAAAGAACGTACTAACGTACTAACTAAAATATTTGTGTGGCACAGGGGGTTCCCCCCTGTGTCACACAAATATTTCCAAGTAGGTACCTTGTTAGTCGCATGTGTCGAGGAAGATTTGTTAAAATCGTCTATAACAGATGTCTGTAACGCCGCAAATCGTGCAAATCAACGAAAGGAAAAGCTCACGGGATTTATCTTATGGATAGGAAAGACGCAAAGAACCAACATACACCCTTCTACTTTCGGATAAAACCAGGAGATATGGACCAATTTTTTTCTAAATTTGATAACTTATTTATTTCTTAACAACTAATATACATTCTGGTGTTAAACTAATTAGCTATTAATACTGAACATTTATTATTGTTAGGCACAATCATAGCTTCTTTAGATAAACATTTTTTTTTTTTAAACAGCTACCCTCGGTCTGTCTCTCCCATAGTATATGGGTGAGTTGGACCAGTAAGCGAGGAGAGATGGACCTAACAAAAAATAATAATTTAAATGTCTTATACAATCAAATAAACATTTAAAATAAAATAAAACATAGATAAACAAGAAAATGAAAGAAATCTTTTAATTTGTCCAAAGTTCATTCTCTTTCAAAACTTCTTCTAAAAGATTGAAATACTTATCAACATATTCTTTTTATTCATCCCCTTAGCCCTGGCCAAAGAGACACCTTCTGACTGTTGAATTGAAAGTTCCTTGTTTCGGCGAAGAAAACTTTGCAACCACCCATTTCCAGCCATTTTAATATCGTGACTAAAGTTATGTTTCATTTGAAGTTTTTCTGCTAAATTATATGCCATTTTATGCACTGCTTGCCTCGACGGCGTAAAACCACTTTTCTGTAACTTTTTAATGTGCATCATAATCTTTTTCTCGTTTTCCGGCAGCAGTATACCACTTGGACCGAGAATATAATTTTTGCCAAATTTTCATTATCTAGTCTTCACTTAAAAGTTGTTTTGGGTATACCAAATTTTTTGGCGGCTTCATTGACACCCATTCCATTGGAAACAGTCTCAAATGCATCATTTAGTGCCTTCTCAGACCATTCCCCTCGACATGCACCACTTTTACGTTTATAAGAAAGAGGTATATTACCTAGAAAAAGAATAACTTGATTAAATTTTTAAATTTAAAAGAAAAGTAACAGTAAAATCCTTAAACAATTAAAATGAGCAATCAAAAAGGTTTACTATTGATCCATCTTATCCATACATAACGTGTTCCATCTCTCCTAAATCGTGAGGAGAGACGGACTGCTTCGATATGCAAAAATCACAATAAATAAACAAAATATTTTGAGGTTAGTTTATCATTTCATGACCATAGTAACCACAAAACATCGATTCTTATTGTACAAACACAATATCTTAAACGTACCTTTGTTTTAAAAATACATCCGATACCTTTCAATCCGTATTTTATTAATTTTACAAACAAAAATATAACAGACTCGCTTTCATCATGGAGCAAACAGGTTGACAAGTACGCGTCAGTATTGGCAGCTGAAATAAATTTAATAGATTGGTAGAAATTCCGATGGTCCGTCTCACCCGCTGGTCCATCTCTCCTGGTTTTACCCTACCTGAAAACCGTTCGGATAATAGTAAAACCGTTTCAGTTCGTTGCTAATAGTTGTCGGTGCTAAATCTACTTCCATTCAGTGCATTATATTGAGCTCAGATATCCGAACAATCTCGCCGATCACGTCGGAATGTAAAACGTCTTCGTTCGAATCCTCGCCGCTTTATCACATTTATTTTCACTCTAGCTGAATCCCCCTTGAGCTCTGAGCTTTAATTCATCCATTTCCGACTTTCCGATAGAATCAGTGTAATTTCCATGTAATCTGTTCCAAACTTTCTGTTTTTGGTTCATAATTCCGACAATCACAAACACTAACTCATATTCCAATTTCCTCAATTATTATTAAAATAACCTGTCATTCGTTTGTGTCAATATGGTATGTCCCGCGAACAGAGGGTCCGTAGATAAACAAGGATACGCTTTTGTTTTTATCTTTTGTGGCACGGAACATTTGTAAATCAAACATAAGTCCTGTCAACAGTGCAAACACGTCCAGCAAACGATGTTATATTCAAACATCAACATGGAAATTGAAAAATGATCGATTCATTCATTCATGATGAAGGACATTGAAACAAAAAGAATATAAGTTTTGTTCTTTCGCCTTAAAGTAAAACTGGTACGACTTCTTATGCAAATAGAGCTGGAAATTAAAAAAATATGCTAGCACTTACTCTTGGGGTCATTGGACTAATTTACTGAATCTGGTTCGTTCCCTAGTCATTCAGCGAACGCAGACAGATTTCAAGTTTAGAATGCATGAATTTCGACAGGTTCTTGAAAACGTGATAGAAGAAATAAAAAAACGTAACAACTAGGTAGCGAATTATACAGCCTTTTGGTACGGAAGTTCTAATTGAGTTTGGCACGTGTTTTAATATAGAAATATAGAAACGTACAGAAGGGTCGGTTATTGAAAATTACACTCAGCTTCAGAGGTCTACCTACAAGCGTGCATTATGTCCGACTCGCTCCAACGCTTCAATTAGTTTAATCGTACAATTTGTTACGCCATAACTTACATTAGTAAGAATTTCAAAACCTTTATGATCGTGAACTCCCGAGTTTCATGTTTCATTTGTTGTTTTTTTTTTTTTTTTTTTTTAATTTGAATTTGTGTTTACGTCACAAAGATATTGTAGATGCTCTAAACGGCACTCCCGTTCAAGTTTCGAATGACGTTATTTCGACGCACGCTATTCTAAACACTTTACGAATGGTACGCCAGTTCGGAAACATGTTGAGTCGAAAACCGCTATATCGAATGACGTTGTCGCGAACACGCTCATTCGAAAAACTGTTTAAATGGTACGCCAGTACGAAAGTCTTGGTATCGAAATCCACTGTGGTGAATAGCATATATTCCAATATGAATTTTTCTTTTTGGGTGGGAAATCATCGAATAACTTCTCCCGCTCTGGGTGGAACAGGAGGGCGTGTCAAACTTTTACTGACTAAAACCCACCCATGTTCAAAGTCAAAGTCAAAGTCAAATCATTTATTTTAAATAGGCACTTAAAAGGCACTATTTCAACATTTACATTAAAATAGAACTGATTCTAGATGCCCCATCCAAAATGTAGTTTCGTATGGAGAAGAATGGACAAGAAACTCCACCGATACTCTTTTAAAATGTTTTAAGCACAATATTTAACATACATACATTTTATAAATAAGTGTGAAAACGATGCACCCAGAATAAAATTACCATACCAAAGTGAAAAGGTAAAAAGAATGAAAGTGAAGCAATTACAGATAATTAATTTTATCATAGATACATGGTCCTCACATATTTACAAACATTGTAAAAGTAAGTACCCGATTTTCCTAGAATATTAACAAGTAATAAGTCAGTGTGTGAGTTACAAGTAATCACTGAGTGCAAATCAATGTCATAAATATAATTAATCATACAATTCAATTAGCAACCAGTTTGATTTTGTCTAAATTCTAGATTTTCCTATGGAGCAGAACCAGCATGTTTCTAAGCATTCTTTATCTTGTATATAATCCTCTAATTTCTAGTATGCTTGTTTACAAAGTTTACTTTTAATATGAGTTTAAAATTTCCTTTTATTTAATTGCATTCCCTCAGTTGCCTGTGTGCCAGGAGCCACGGTATCTCTTTCGAACAACCCGCATCGCTGGTAGACATGGGCCCTTGCGGACCCCATCAGTTGGTGCTGACAGCTCTTTGAGGCGCGCGTGGAACACACCGTCGACTCAGGCTTGGTCCTTACCGGACAGCGAGCTACCCATTACTTGCCGTCCGCAAGCCTGCGCCTACGGTGGCCGGGAATCAGCCAGGGATTCCCGACGCCCAGGGCGTCATACAAACATAGCTAAATCATAATAAGTACTAATATTAATCATTTGTACTTAGTGGTATAGACCAACTAGCTCAATGTCAGTTTTATCATCATAGCGTAGGCAGTTCTTGGTAACCACAAACAAATTCAGACTGGACTACTGCTACCACTAACGCATTCGAAACACTGTTTGAATGGTACGCCATTCAAACAGTTTTTCGAATCAACGTGTTCGCGACAACGGCATTTGATACAGCAGTTTTTGCTCAATGTGTTTTCAAACTGGCGTACCACTCGTAAAGTTTTTCAAAATAGCGTGCTCGAAATAACGTCACTCGAAACTTCATATTACTCCCCCTCTAAACTGCCCACGTTGATGTTGTTACTTGGGAAAATGATAGGTACACGAAATCTCAGAGTGTAAGGTCAAATAATAAACAATCTATCTATTCAAATAATCCTTATAACTTTATCAAATCCTTTCCGTAAAAAGGCCTAGAAGCTTCTTTTATAAGATGTAACGATAAGCAAACAAAATCCCTTTTATTAGCAAACACAAAGGATAACTAAGCTAACGCCTAGATCCGGTTGTTTCAGTCCAGCGGCTTCCCCCGCGCGCCGCCTTCAGCGAACTGAAACAGTAAAACCACCTACATTTAATAATATGATTACGATCACATCACGACGAAAATAACTCAACATTACACTTGCGTGTTTATGGTAACATAATATTAATATACCCTCGCATTAAACCTCTTTGTTTTGTGTGACCCGACCGACCCGACATTGTTACAAAAAAATATTTGACACCGCACTGACCTTTGTGAAGTATAGCTACTACTTACTTGTTTTTTCTTAGAAAACTTAAGTTATTAATATTGGCTTTCAGCCGTAATATCGGTGGAACTGCCGTGGGCCGGCGAGGCTATAAAGGGCCACGCAATTTTTCCACGTGAAAGGTTACGGCCGCCGTAATATGTACGCATAGACAAGATAGATCACGCTCTACATCAAGTTAGCTATGCAGGCTATTATGGCTGGAGGTCAGATGGCAGTTGCTCCGTGAACTTCAAATATATTCAGCATCTGGTTAGACTAAAAGCTGAGGCTTGGGAAGCAGCTAGAGTTATGGTGAATGTATTTCTGACGACTATCCGTGCTTTTGTGAAGGAGTCGTATTTGGTAACGTTTTACACAAAGTTTTGTTAACTGTAGCCGGTAGTAAGCAAATATTAAGAGCACCAATAAGACTTCGGGAAAAACATAATTTTCTCTAAAATTGCTTGGGCATTCGAGGATTATGTTGACAACCATATTCGAGATAGGTAAATCTAAAATTCTGTAATGGGCAAATACATGCCAGAACCGAACGGCAATGTAGTGTATTTAAATCCTTAATCTGTCGTGTTTAGTGACCTAATAAATTATATTGCAACCAAGGAGGTAATCAAATGTTTTATTTTTCATATTGGCTGGCAAGTAGAGGTAACAACACCTAGGCGGGTGAAAAATTATTGTTATTCTTCTGGAATACTGGAATTTATGTTGCCCGCCACTGCGTCTGCGATCCAGCATGAAAACTAGCCCATGTCCTTATCCAGGTCATGGTCTATGTGTGTTGCTAATTTCATTCAAATCCGTTCAGCCATTTTAGCGTAAAACAGTTTTAAAAAAATCACCACTTCCTAGTAGGAACCTATTATATTATAGCTGGGAAGACGAAATGGCGCAAAAAACTCTCCAGCAACACAACAACTTGATTGTAGTCAATACTTCGTATGTAAAGTAATTAAAAAAAAAGAGAAAAACAAAACCTCGTGATAGCTAGCTCACACTCCACGCCAGAATACGCCAACTAAATAGAATTAACAACTAAACTCAAGCATAAACAAACGTAAAAATACAATCGGAAGTGGAAAAGTAAACTACCCAAATATCCAGTGGACATTAATGGTATAGTATTCATACCTTCATAATCAGCCTATGCTTTTTCCATTGCTGGGACACAGGCCTCCTCTCTATGAGAGGCAGAGGGCCGTAATCTACCTCGCGAGTCCAATGCAGGTTGCTAGATGTCACATGTCTTCGAATTTTTGGTTCTAGGACGTGCTGGTTTCCTCACGATGTTTTCTTCCCAGTTTTGAGAGTAGCGGAGATTAAATAATTTACAAAAAGTAAATCGCGTTTTTGGGTCCGACAACGCATAGTAACTCGTGACCCTTACCACTGGATTACACACTGCTTCTCATCGAGCTATACAATTCCGATTCCGAATTCAATTGAGATCATCAATACGAGATCAGCTTATACTGGAATTGTATTGCTTGATCTGTATTCGCGTGTACCCAACAATCTACATAATATTATAATTATAACACGAGCGCCTTATTTTGTGAGAAGTTTGACTGTACAGCAGTGGCGAGGGGTGGAATTATATTCAAGCCGTTAAAAAAAAAACATCGCGTGATGCAAGCTCAAAGCTTCTTCAGAAGATAAAGCCCCACTTTCACTGATAGGTACTGAGTTTTAATCAGATTTTTTTTTAATAGGTACTTGGAAATACAAAAAAAAATATTGTACTTTGAAATAATGAATAGTGAATCTGTAGGAGGTGGGATTTCTTAAAGGTAAGATGGGAATCGACTTACGTAATGACTCGTCACCACTGCTGTACAGGCTGTACAGTAGTACATTAATTACAGAGGCACCGTACAACCCCCTTTATGAGTTAATTCTTTCAGAACTGTAACCTGTTTGTTCGGTTTCTGTATGGATGCTGTTACCTTTTGATCGTGTAACACCTTTCCTAACACCAGTAAAAGGGTAATCCTTTCGATAAATTAATGAATGAAAGGGGTTACCCCTTCGATTGAGATACCCATATGAAGTTGTTATCCTCTTAATTAGGTTTTATATGGTAACCGAAAGGTAATCATTCCAATTTAAGACCTTGGGGTGAGGCGACTAGGTATTTATCTTGGAAACATCTTGAATCGTGTTATTGGTTTCGATCACTAGGCTTGACAGTATGGTGCATTCATTTTTTCGTGAAACTAGTTCTGTTTTGAACATGAATGAAGGTAAGTGCATTTGAAATAATTAAGTATTACTTATAAGTAGTACTTAGATACAGTGGCAACAAATTAATAAATACCTATCCTTATAGTAATAATAATAATATATAACGCTGGCAACACAGTGTAAAGAAGTCTTATTTTTTTAAATTTCATCTTTAATAATAATTTAGATTTTCGACCCATTTTACAAGTGCTTTCCATAATAAACCAAACCCAAAAATGTGTGAGAAATAATAATTTAAAATTGCTGAATCGGAGGTGACACCAAGAAAATAAAAATGTGGACATTATGAAACTAAAGATATGTTGACAAGATCAACGGCCCTCCGGACTCGTCGCTCAGCTCCACCTCGCCACCGCTGGTACCCAGCCCCACTGCGGGCGGTGTGACGATACCGGCCGCGGTAGGTGCGTCGAACTCGAGCATAAAGCATTTCTCCCCGCCCACGACGCCACCACCTGCTCGTCAACGGGGAGGACGCCGGCTGCCGGATGGCTTAGGACCTCGAGGCCCACTGACCTCTGATAGGGTCCCAAAACCCGGCGGAAGCGTGCAGCGCCTGAGATGGATACGATCCATCAATAAGAACGTCATGCGCTCATACTATGGGGCTACAAAAAGAGGAAATAATCTGACCGCGTACCGTGTTCGGATACTCTCTCTTTTTCAAGTGCTTGAACCAGCTGTCAACGTTACTACACAACGACTATCGAATCAGGTGCGGGTCATCCAGCGTAATCCTATGTTGGATGACACTGAACTTGATCACCTGCGAAGTGAAATGCAGAGTAGCCATGTCATCATATCCCCGTCGCAGAGAGTTGTGGCACCACTACGGCTCACCACAAGTCATGCGGTTCAAGCTGACGAGGGGTTTGTTGACAGGGCTACAAACGTAAGTACCCGGTGCAGTGAGGAATTGAGGAGTGCTTTGGAGGGTGTGATTCGGGAATATCGGTTCGTGTCGCCCGAACTTAGGCCACGCTTACCTCGTTTGCACATGCATAACAAAAATAGGGTGCTGGTGGCGGCCCTGGATTTGCAGTTTTCAAACTATTTTAATGACTGCGATGACCCTTTCGATTCTGTTTCTGCGCGGCTGTAGCGGTATGTTGTGTAGTTCACGTCAAATTTGCTAATGACTCTAGTGCAGTGGCTGGCTGGTAACGACCGAAACCAGTCGTACCAGCTTGGCAGTGCAGAATTGAACGTCGTATTTGTGGGGCCAGAGCCCTCATCGGCAAACTAATCTGCTTCAGGGAGGGCAACACTCGCCCTAGAGTGATGCGCTTTGTGAGGCGGGCATTCTCAGGGACTGATACCAGCCCTCAGGATTATGTGTCCCGTGTTACAGAGCGCATTGACTTCCTGAAGCAGAAAGTGTATGCATAGGCAAACCGTATTCGTAGGTATAAGCGGCGAGTAGACCGATACACTCAGAACCGCACCTTCCAGAGTGATGAAAGGTGGGGTCATAGGGCTTGGGAGCGACCGGACCAAGGTGTGGCTGATACGCGTCTACCGGATGATGATGCCATGTGCTTTTTGGCGCAATATCTGGTCGATGCCTGTCAGTCACACCGAAGGTGATTGGGCTCGAGGAGTCGAGCGAGCCTGCGATCCGATATCAGAAATGGAGTTATTACAACTGCCCCCAAGATGTAGCTCGTGCAGTCCGTCCGCTGCCCAACTGAAAGTCTCGAGGGCCGGACGGGCTGCATAACTTCTGGATCAAATGGTTCATAGGATCGTATGCTCGCTTGGCAGCTCAGTACCAAACTGCTTTGGAGTCTTGTTCGCTACCCTAGTTCCTAACGACAGGAGTTACCCACCTGCTGCATAAATCAGGTAGTACTGCGGAACCCAAAAACTATAGGCCGAAAACATGTTTATCGATAGTCTATAGGTTCTTACATCCATATTGAGAGCTAAAATTTACAATCGTGTAGACACTAATTCCATCATGTCTGTCTCTCAAAATGGATGACGGAACGGATTCCGCGGTACTAAGGAGCTGCTCCTCATTGATATGACTATTAGCCAACAGGTTCGTCGTCCCCGAAAGGATCTTTCGACATGTTGGATAGATTACAAGAAGGCCTATGACTCGGTGCCACATACATGGCTCATGAGGGTGCTGGAGTTGTATAAAGTAGACACAACTCTGCACGTCTTCCTGATGTCATGCATGGGGCAATGGAGGACGGTCCTTTGATATCCAGGATGTCGAAATAGCGAGCCAATAAGGATCGAGGGAGGCATATTTCAGGGCGATAGTTTGAGTCCGCTTTGGTTCTGCCTAGCCTTGAATCCTCTAAGCACACTGCTGGAGGATTCAGGCTATACCTGATAGCCTATGCTATCGGCTGAAGAGAGGTGGTTAGGTTATATCTCACTCCTCTACATGGATGACCTAAAACTCTTTGCCCCCAACAATTTACAATGGATGGAGCTACTGAAAGTAACTGAAACCTTCAGTAGCACCATCAGGATGGAATTTGGTGTGGACAAATGTGCGGACATGCATGTAAAGCGAGGGGAGATTGTTGAAACCGTGGGAACCCGACTCTCGGATTCCATATACCTTCGAGCCCTCTCCGCAGCCGAAACCTTTATATGATTTTGGTATGTCGGAAGCGTTGGGCATCAATGTTACTGACATGAAGCAATCGTTGAAGGAAAGCTTCTTTGGCCGCCTGAAAAAAGTATTTAATAGTCTTTTATTGTCGGAAACAAGGTGCGCGCCTTCAACGGTCTTGACGTACTCTTTCGGCGTACTCAAATGGACTCAGACTGAGCTCGTCGCCCTGAATATGAGGGTCCGTACGTTGCTGACTGCATATCGAATGCATCCCCAACGGTCATCGGTACTGTATATCCCGCGAAAGTGTGGAGGTCGAGGGTTCTTAAACGCTAAGACCCTCCACAATCGCGAGATATGCAGTCTCAGGGAATATTTCCTAGAAGCCGACGTGGGGATGCATCGAGATGTGGTCGCGGTAGACAAGGGCCTCACCTCGCTCGCCTTGGCTAAAGAGGACTGGCGCAAGCCTGTAGTGCTTGACACTAATGATCGCATGGAGGTATGGCAGAGTAAGGAGCTTCACGGACGCTTTTTCCAGGCCCTACATGGATCCGATGTAGATCTTCAAGCGTTCGTAGCCTGGCTGCGTTTCGGTGACCTGTTAACACCTGGGGAAACCGAATGTTTTGTCTGTGCAATTATTGACGAAGTTATGATGACGAATAACTACCGGAGATTTATTGTGAAAGATGGTACGGTTGACATCTGTCGGGCATGCCACCGTCCGGGAGAATCAATCAAACACATAATCTCCGGGTGTTCTCGACTAACTAACGAAAAGTACTTGCATAGGCACAAACTTGTAGCCAGGATTATCCATCAGCAACTTACTCTGAAACACAGCCTTGCGGAATCGGAAGTCCCATACTTCAGGTATGTGCCCGACCCAGTTCTCGAAAATGGACATATAACACTGTACTGGGATCGATTCATCATCACTGACAGGACTATTGTTGCCAATAAGCCTGATATAGTGGTAGTGGATCGACTAGAGCGGCGTGCAATGATCGTTTACATAACGGCCCTGCATGACGGGAACCTCGTGAAAGCCGAGAAAGATAAACAAATCAAGTATCTTAACTTGGCTAGCGAGGCTGTCGACATGTGGCATGTGGACTCAGCGATCATTGTACCGATAGTCATAACAGCCAATGGTTTGATAGCAAAGAGCCCAACACCTAAGGAGGCTCTCGTTGGGCAGCTGGATCAAGGGCTTGATCCAGAAAGCGGTACTCCTGGACACGGCTCCCATTGTTAGGAGGTTCTGTAGCTTGGACCCTGTTCCCGATACCGGTGGGCTACAATTTTTGATATTTTAAATGTTTTGTTCCAGTAAACATTCAAATAAGTACTTAAACCAAACAAGATCGTACATGGATGATTCATGAAACAACCCCGCCAATTTAAATAAAATATATAATTTGAAAATTAGATCTACTTTATTAACGACTATAGTCGCGTGTTTATCGACTCGCTAGGTACTTCATAGCGCAGTGGCGATTCGACACGTGCTAGCCAAATGCATGCGATTTTGCACTTAATGAAAAGCCACGATAGTCCAAATTACATCGATTGGACACTGAAAGTGTTACCCTGTTACAAGGTTGAAGGGGTAACCTGTTAGGAATGGCTTACTGTTAAATAGTATAACCCGCTAAGAATGGATTTTTGAATATGGCATAAGCAAATCTTATTGCAAACCTTTTGAATAGGTAACCATGATGAAAATGTTTTGAAGAGGTTGTCCATTGAAACAGGTTATCGTTAAAATGTGTAACAAAAATTGAGTAGGTTTTCTAACAATACTTTGCAAAAACCCTGTTGAAAAGTCTTTCAACAGGTAACCGAAATGGTCCCTGCTAACCCACCGGGAATAGCTAGTTGTAGCTACGAAAATTGCCCGCTTTCATATTATAGTCATTTTTAACTACGCGTACTTTGCCGTCCAACTATAGACCTCTATTGTCTGTATTTCTACGGATATAGGACAAGCCAAACGCAATTTATCGGTTACAATCCAATCCTGAGCTGCAACTGAGAATTTTCTGTCTGAAAAGCCAATTGCAATTTTCCTGACCGAACCGAGCTCGAGATTGAACCGAATGACATAGTTTGAACAGCTATGGATGGAGTTTTACTGTCTCCGTCTTTAAAACCAAAAAAAATACTAGTAAATACGACCTAAGAGAAGAGGCCGTTATCTTGCAGACACCATTCAGATACAATTTTTTTTAATAAACCTACCTAATCTCGTAGTCGATAGATAAGAATGTTGTTTACTTTTAAAATTAAATTGGATTTCCCGATTCGCCACGGGCCATTCTATACGACTGTGTAATTTTTAGGGTTCAGTAACCAAATGGAAAAAACCGGTCAAGTCCGAGTCGAACTCGTGCGCCGAGGGTTCCGTACCTACCCATTATACCGCTATAATAAAAAAGATATGGGCGAATTTCGATTTTCGCGAAAACTTGTAAGTACCAAAATTTACGTTCATTTTCAACTTTTTTTTAATTTTTTGGAATTAAATTCATATTTGGAATTGAATATCATTTTATCATGTTTACTCAGAACCTTGATTTTTATACACCCAATAGGAGCTATAGACCTCAGTACCTGGTATAAATTTCAACTTGCCAGGTCCACCCGTTCCTCAGAAAACCGGTGGTGACACACGGACTGATAGACGGACAGACGGACAAGAGAAGTGATAATAAAAGGGTTCCCTTTTTTAGCTTTTTAGGTACGGAACCCTAAAAAGGAACCCGTATACAATTATCAAATCCCTTATAACGATCTATCAGTCCGTCCGAATTCCACAGATGCACAGCTACAAAGCCAAGCTTTTTAAACTCGATGAGCCAGTGACATAGGATAAGTAAGTTGCGTAGTTAGTAGTTTTCAGCGCTATTGACTCGGTCAGAACGGTGTAACTGGTACGAAAGTAATCGTTATTTGTTGTGCAAGGCTGCAAAGTTGTTTTTTAGCACGAGTACTACTTGTATTGAAAGCTGTGCAAGCGTCGGTTTCTAGGATTGAACCATGAGCGAAGCGAGTGGTTTAAATATAGAATCCTGAGCGTAGCGAGGCTTTCAAAGGTACCAAACACAGAACACCTTTGCTGCCGACCGAAACACACAATTTTTCACCTCACTGCAGCGAGGAAAATGCTAGGTGCAAGTAAAACAGCCTAAAAAAATATATTAAATTAGTGTAGTTCAATGAAGTATGATTGAATTGCATTGTAGTCTCCGAAAATGTTTTCACGCCTTTAGAATGTGTCGACCCGGGCTGAGTCCTTACCGGACAGCGAGCTACCCATAACTCGCCGTCTGCAAGCCCGCGTCTACGGTGGCCGAGAATCAGCCTGGGATTCCCAACGCCTTGGGCATCTCCTGCGGCGACTAAGGCCGTGAGGGCGCATATACTGCCTTTCCCTCACGTGTGCAGCCTCCCTCTTCGCGAGCATTACTGCTTCGCAGATGGAAATGACGGCTACCCATTCACTCTCGCTCCATACCATGGCCTGGACCAGGGCCGGACGCGAGAGATCGCCGCCACCGATCGCCTCTACGAGGACACAGCGGTGCTCCGCCCAAGCCGGGCAGACCTCCACCGTATGCTCCACCATGTCATCCATGCCCGATACAATAGAAAATCAATTGTGTCTCATTAGCGGGTGTTCAGAGGCTGTGACATTGTAATGTTTGCTGATGATACCTCTCTTATCTTTAAAGTAGATAGGAATAGACAAGATTTTGACGACGTTAACAGTGCACTCGCAATGGTTACGGATTGGTTTACCACAAATAACCTAGTTCTCAATGCCAAGAAAACGAAATGTATAAAGTTCGCCTTACCGAATGTTAGGAATCTAGGACCGAACATCGTCGCAGATAATGAGGTACTTGAAACTGTGGACTCGGCAGTTTTTCTAGGCATAACAGTAGATGCCAAACTTGAGTGGGGTTCAAATATATCAAGCCTAGCGGGAAGGCTCAGTTCGGCCGCCTACGCCGTCAGGAAAATAAGACAATACACTGACGATGATACAGCTCGGTTAGTCTATTTTAGTTAACTTCATAGCGTTTTCTGCTGCAAAAATATTTTGAATACATGCGGCTTTGCCCCAGCAAAGCCGCATATATTCAAAATATTTTTGTTCCTCAAAAACGGAATATTGGAGCAATTTCTCAATTAGGTGCTTGAGATTCTCTTAATCAGTATACTCACTGTGGCATTGCAATTCATCTTGGCCAACATCTTATATATTAGGCAAAATATACACCTGTACACTAAAAACAGGGATATTCATAATATTAATACTACAAATAAGGACAAACTACGTGCTCCCTTTCACCGGCTTTATAACTCATTTGTTGTTCTTGGTGTAACATTTTATAACAAGCTTCCCTCTTCTTTGCTAAATTTGAATTTTAATGCGTTTAAAGCTAAAGTAAAATCCAACATTTGTGCAAAGGCATACTATTCTATCAACGAATACTTAAACGATAAGAAAGGTCGCTGTGATTAACTCAAGGCAATGTTTGTGTTCTTTAGAATTTGCTTGCTTAATGACAGGTTACATTTATATTAACATAATTATTTGTTTTTATTCGACTGTATAAATTCAATTTTATTTTTATTTAAGTACTGCTAATATAATCTACTCATTATGGTTAAAGAGATTTATTTCTCAATAAGAAATTACAAATATTTCACTTACTTGAGAACATTTTTAAAACTTAAAGTGTAGTAAGTAATAAGAATAACTTTGACACACAAACTAAACAGCTATTTTTTTCTATAAAGTAAATCATGTATCCGTATAACATTTCACTTCGTACTATTATAACATTAGCAAAACCACAAAACTTAAAGTTTCTCGATACACCCACAAAAGAAATAATCACCGCGGTCGCAAATATTCTTTAGAGATAAGGAATGCGAATCTAGTGCCACAATAAAGCAAAGCAGCAATAGGGCAAGTCTGTTTATGGTAGTAGCGCTTGATCATTTAGAATTAGATTTTTTAATTTATTTTTGAAAACAGCAAACGAGTTCGCATTCTTTATCTCCTTAGGAAGCTTATTATACTGTTCCACTCCTGCGAAAATAATTGTTCTCTTGCCATTAGCTGTTCGCACTCGTGGTAGCAAAATGTGATCCTTCCTACGACTGCTCCGATTATGTACTTGATGTACTTTAGTGAAGTGTATTTGTGTGTGAATGGACTTGTTCAAAATTTTTCTTATGAGTATGCTTGTACAGTATGCGTGGAGTTGTTTAATAGTCATGAGTTTAGTTTCCCTGTAAATTTTAATTGTAGGTGTAAGGTAATCATAGTGGAATAATAGTTTAATAATTTTATTTTGAGCAATCTGTAGGTCCTTTAGGTTCGTTTTTGGCGCGTTGCCCCATATTTCAATTAGATACATTAGATGTGGCTTCACTAACGAGTTGTATATGCTTTGTCGCACTTGATGAGGAAGGCAATAGACAATACTGCGCAATGAGCCCAACAGTGAGGAAAGCTTGGATCTGATGTGACCAATTTGTATTTTCCAGTTGAACTGACAATCTACTCTTAGCCCAAGGTATTTTTCGCAATGTTTTTGCTGAATTATTTGCTTATCAATGGTCAAGGGGGGATGAGCTGGTATTTTTTTTTCATTACAATGATTTTTTTATAATTCGTTGTATTGCAAGATGTAGTTAGCTAGACCTGGACAATTGATCATATTATTCTTGCCTGAGCAACCGGCAGCAAGTTCGTCATGCTCCTTTAGATATCACTGCTTGCGGTAGCATCGGGAGTCGGGTTGCCTCCTTCCCTCAAATATGGCGAGGGGGGTTATGGCTGATCTTTACGTTATGCTTGAACGGGTGCTGCTTGTGGTGACTGGTCGTTTTGCTGACCATGGTTTTGTTATTGTTAATAGTTTTAACTGTTTATTTATTTTACTCCGAAGATCCTAGTTTAACATTTGTTACTTCTAGTTAGCACTATGTCAACATAATGCCGCATTGCATACGTAAGCGGGCACGCCCTTTATGCCTGGAGGCTTTAATTCAGGTTTTAAGTTCTGTTTTTGTTTTTCTTATTTATTTCTGCTTGAGTAAATTTTTTTATGATTTTTTGGTACCTATATTGGCGTGTGTTAGCTGACATATGGCAAATATTAATTGTATGTTTCGTAACGTTAATAACGTACCTATTGCATAGAATCAAGTTCTTCTAACATAACAGACAGCTGTGCTGCTGGGGACTTTGTTGCGCCACTTCTTCCCAGCTAAAGCACTAGGAAGTGGTGAAGGGCGGGCGTTTTGGGGGACTGTTTTATTTAATTTTGACGTCCAAAAAGTGCTGACACCAGCCGGAACCGTCGGAGGTTCCCGGAGCCCTCTGATCCTACTTTGCAGCTCATGAAGGAGAGGCGCGAGATGGTCCTGCAGTCTTCAGACGATGTGCTCGAGTACCGGCGGACTTAATAAGTCCTTGAAAAGCGACCTCCGCCGCTTTAATACAGAACGTATTAAAGACGCGATAGAACGGACTAAAGGCTCCAAGGTCTTTGCTAGGGATCTGTCTATTGGGCAGAGTCAGTTTACGAAACTGAAGACTGATGAAGGCACGATTGTATCCATCAAGCCTATGCTGTTGAGAGAGATTGAGAGGTTCTATGGACACTATACACGTCAACAAGAAACCCCGTTACGAATCTGGCAAACGACCCAAGAGCTAGATTGTTCCGACACTATACTGAAGACATCCCGGACGTCAGCTTGTACGAGATTAGGATGGCTTTGAAGCAGCTGGCACAAGGCGCCGGTTGATAACGGAATTACGGCCGAACTCCTAAAGGCCGGTGGGAAACCCGTTCTTAAGGCCCTCCAGAAACTGTTTGGTTCCGTCTGGAGTTTGAATTAATTACTTTTGATTTTGATGAAAAGTGAGTGGTGTCGAAAGTGTTAAGGCAAAACCATGAATGTTACAAAACATTATTTTCTGTATAACATACCTGCATCTCAGTAAGTTCAAGAGCCATCTTATCATAGCTATGGCGTGCTATCTCCGCCAGTATATCCTCATCGGCGAGCCCTTCCAGATATAATTTGTGCACGTCGAGTGCTTGAGAACGAGGCTCCGACTTCACCTTTATGGCGCCAAGTTTTACTACCACGCATGCTTCTTGTCTGTAAATGTTTCATTGTTAAGAAGGAAGTTCCAAAAGCTTGGTTAAATTAAACTCCAGTAATTGTCAATGTAAGTATACTATAGGTACATTTCTACACCACCCTCCGGGAAAACAAGGCGTGATTGTTAATTGCCACCATTTAGTTATATTAAAACATAAACAGATACATATTTTTCAGTCACATCTCGGTAACCTGATTAGCTACACTGTAGACAGTTTAATTATTTTCTTTTTGGAACCCTGAAAAACACGGTTTTAGTGCGTTGTTCAAATGTTAATTGGCAAACCCAGCACTTTTCTTTTTCGTTTTGAGATTTTCCAGGCGGAGATGGCGGGATGAGCTGAACTCCTACTACAAGAATTGATCCTTAGCAGCTTTAAACAGAGAGAAGTGGAAGGAGGGTAGAGAGGCTTTTGCCCTGCCGTGGGACCTAAGGAAAGCCTGCGATGGCTTTTTTGGCCTTCTAGCTTCACCATCGACAGCGGACGGTCCTCCATCGCAAAAACTATCCCTATTGCCCCAATCTTACAGTTCACTTTCATTTGTATGCTCTCTACTTGTTTCCGACGAGACGGCTTCGATACACTCACTGTAAATTTGTACATTTAATTAACGTTTTAATATACACTGTTTAATGCCGCACACAGAGACTATTTATTATTAATGTAAAAATATTTATTATTAATGTGACACACACAAAATCATTTCAATTTTGATCGCAACACAATTGAAACTGTTTTCTGCGGGTATACTTTAACTTACCTTTGGACTTAGCTGTGGTGAACTCTTCGTCTTCTACAATAGTCTCCAAAGGTCCTGCATTGGCTGTCCGGTCTACTGTACTCTGAATGGCTTGCAATCGTGTCTGAGATAGTCGGAAAAGTTTATCATAAATACGACGAACTAGAATACAAATACATATAGAGCCATACTACAAAGTGGATCTTTCGTCGGTTATTAAAAAATAACCAGTTGTTCCATACATTTTGATTGCGTAGACATTTTTGCATGGAACAGCGGATTTCTTTTAACCGACGAAAACATATAGTATCTATGGTCATTATAGTCTTAGTTCCGATGTCCGCGTACTTTCGAGCCCCGGACCGTCCAAGATCAGTGTCGACATTTTATCTATTTGTGATTAATTACTTTACCCTAGCAAGCATATGAATTCATAAAACAATGAGAGCAGCGGTGGCTCCACTGCTCTCATTATTTTATGAATTCATATGCTCGAAATCCAACATTAGCCCTGGTTATGTTTATAAATAATATACCTGTTTGATTCTACCACAAACACACAAACAGCAGTCGTATCACTCACTATTAAACAAATAAAGCAGTCTAGACATCACATGAGCCATAATAAGTATTAAATCTACATACCTGATACTCATTAACGGTAACAAGAATCTCCCGCAATCCCTGAAGACGAAGTAGAACCTTCAGATCAGTGAAATCCAACTCAATCATCTGTTCAACGGAGCCAAACACACCTAGAAAATCTGGACATTTCTTATCAACCTGAAAATTATAAAATATTTTAACAAAAAAGTTTAACTAGTAAAGTAACTCCAATAAATGAGAACGCGCGTTGTAATTTAATCCTTGTGACAATTAAAGTACTATCACTGGCCTGCTTATGCAGTTTGTCTGCTTTATTTTCTGCAACGCGTTAATTCTCAAATAAAAATTAATATTCTTAAAACTATATCAGGGGCACCTTCATCATCATCATCATTTCAGCCGAAAGACGTCCACTGCTGGACATAGGCCTCTCCTAGGCTCCTCCACTTCGACCGGTCTTGTGCATCCCACATCCAGCGGATTCCCGCGGCCTTCATAGGCAGTCGCTCCATGTAAAATACTGGTATTGAGCAGCATCTGTTTAGACTTAAACCTGACCCCCAAATAGTTGTTTCGGGAGGTTCCTGTTTCGGATATGGCGGGAGGAAACGCCCGGGGGAAATGCCTGCCAGGGGTGCGGGTTGTTCGAAAGAGATACCGCGGCCCCTGGCATACAGGCAACTGAGGGAACACGGGTGGGTTTTAGTCAGTAAAAGTCTGACACGCCCTCCCGCTCCACCCAGAGCGGGAGAAGTTATTTGATGATTTCCCACCCAAAAAAAAAAACCCCAAAATAGTGGCGAAAGGGCTAGGGAGATGTTGACTATTCTTAAAACGATATAAACAGTACCAAAATCTACTTACATTCCTGTAAGTAACAGTAAACAAGTACTTGTGATTTGGACCGTGTGTGGTGATAGCTTGATCAGAAGGTTCATCATCATCAATTATGATATCAGGTGTCTCAATTATATCCAGGGCCTTAAGTCCTTGTCCAACCCTATGATGCTGTAGTTTCACAGCTCCCAATTTAATAGCCGCTTCCAGTGTAAACGTCTTCTGAGTAGCCGTGAGTTCTAACAGTGATAGAGAGAAGACAAGGAATCTGTCGTAGCTTTTTGATGAGTCTTGTGTCTTACGGTTAATGCTGAGAACAAGTTCTGTTGAAGAAAATGGTATGTTTAACTGTATTTTTGAATGTACATAATTTATTTTTAAGGACTGTAGTTACAGCCGCGCATATACAGCAACGAGCATAAATATATTATTATGAACAGCACGACAATAATATCTGTGTTCATGATTCATCCATTAATATTTGTCGTCAAGATGACGGCAATGTATTTTTATGATATTGGGCTTTAAGGCAGTATTACTCGATCTCCTTTTAAGATAATAAAATTCTTATGCGCCAGTCATTTCGCCCACACAGAAATACAGTAACATTCTGTTTGGGCATATTTAAAGAGCTCTAAACCTAATAAATTAGAAATACGCTTATATGAAAATGTTGTCTTTACCTTTCATAATGAAGAAAGCTTCAACTTCAGTCAACTGTACAGTGTGCTCATCTTTTTTGCTCTCTTTGGCACGTGCAGTCTCTCTCCTTTGCTTTTCCATGGGATCCAAATATTTGAGTAACGACAAACTCGATCCTTTTGATTCACTTGGCTAAAATAATGAGTAAACTTAAAAACACGTCACATTTTTCTAGAAGCCGACTAATGCCCGGTCCCTATAAACAAAAACGGATCGTTTTGCTTACCGATGGTAGCATTTTTATTGCCAAACTGGGCATTTAATAGATTCGTAAGCTAATTTTACCTGTGATAGCTACTTCCATATGGAACGCTCTACTATGCAAAGCTATGAGGTCCTTGCTTCACTATTAAAAGATACAAGAGTCCTTAATTTTAACCAATAACGGTCCGTAAATTATAGGAATCGGCTATAAATGAACACTCGTACTAAAATGTACCATATACATCTAAGATGAACAAAAGTGCACAAAAATGTCAACTATTACTATTTTCTTCTAAACTATGCACATACTCTATGTTTGTTTATTTAATGATTATCAATTGTTTAGTGAAATCTAAGTAAAATAATAAGGTGAAATTAATCACATCTACTGTTTGCAAAAGAAGTTACCAGAGCTTGAGGTAGCTGATGTGTATTCACAAGAGAAAGAATTTGCTCTGGCACAGAACCAGTTAAAATGTACGCGAATTTCAAGCAAAATATCTTTAAATTAAAAATAAGGATACAATTAATCATTTGAAATAATAAAATCATATCAAGGGAATTAAATAATTTCAAGTTAATCATACATACTTTAAGTTGAGTTGATTCATCAGCTTGTGGAAGAGCCATGCTAACTAATATTTCGCACAGCGTTAATAAACTGCAAAATAAGTATTGCAATACAATAAAATAAGAAAATCGGCCTCGACTAGGGAAGGTCCCCCTTTTTTTTCGTCAGTTAAAAGGCATTGCATTTACTTTTATGAACTTGAATGAAGAAACTGAAAATTAGGTTCTAGGCTTAGTAGAGAGCCGTGGTGGGCCAGTGCTAATGGCCGCGACTTGAGAGTCGGTCGTGAGGTCGAACCCAGGAAGGCACTTTACTTTGTGTATTTGAATTCATCACCATTGCTCTCAAAAGAGTGAAGGAAAACATCATGAGGCAACGCCATGTCTTATACACCAAAAAAACAAAGACATGTGGCAACCAACCCGCACTGGGCGTGCACTGAGCCCGCACTCCCTCTCACAGAACAGACCTGTGTCCCAGCATTGGGAACATTATAGGTGAACTATGTATGTCTAGTATAGTTAGGGTACTAGCTGGTGAATCATGTAAATCTCGAGAATACAGCCACTCATGTTAAACCTTGAATTACAGAATTCAATTGTCAATCATTTCTTAATGCACAGATAGATTGCCACACTTTAATATTACTCTACGATTGATCGTAGAGTAATATTAAAGTGTGGCACGAAACGTTCGTCTTCATGGCAGTGCTCAGTTCCTTTTTACAACGACATCCTTCAAGCTGACCTTTTCGTACGAAAAGTCACAAAAAACTGATGCAAGTTTATTGAATTTTCCATCTTCCTATCATCGGTTAACATCAGGTATCTTTACATAGTATACAACAAAGTCGCTTTTCGTGTTTGTACGCTTAGATTTTTTAAACTCTGCAACGGATTTTCATGCGCTTTTCATCAATCGATACGAGTGATTCAAGAGGAGGTTTATATGTATAATACACTCCACGCGGACGAAGCCGCTGGCAAAACCTAGTAGCTAATAAGCTAAACATTGTATGAACTTACCTATCTTCTGAAGCACTGATGGCAATCTTCTGCAGTTCCCCTATCACCCTAATCTTGGGCATACGCGGGTCATCCGTGATCAAACACTTATGAATCTGTATAACTAAATTGGTGGGTTGAAGTAAATGTAGCGGGGTTCCTTCGTCGTTTGTTGTAGCTATTGCAGACTGCCAGTCCTCATCGGGGTTTGCGATTACAATCTGTATAGGAAATAATTATATAAATTAATTTTAAGACCACGCAGTTGAACGTCGTGTCAATGTGGAAGCAAACGACACACAATCGTAGGTCAATAATGTCTTCATCAAAGAAAATGTTATTTTAAAATTATCACCTCTTTTAAGCACGCATAATGTACGCCCAAAATGAAATCGAACTTTCATTATTAAGCGCCTAATTCATTAGAAATCTATACATATAAATAAAATTGGAGTGTATGTTTAAAATAACCGCTTTTTGCTACATGCATATGAATATATATACGGTACATATACCAAAATATTTTTTTTTTTAATTTTTGTCTGTTTGTCTGTCTGTCTGTTTGTTCCCGCTAATCTCTGAAATGGCTGGACCGTTTTTGACAGGACTATCACTGGCAGGTAGCTGATGTAATAAGGAGTAACTTAGGCTACTTTTATTTTAGAAATTTTATTTGTTTTTATTGATAAATAAATAATAATAAAAAACTATTCCGCGCGGACGAAGTCGCGGGCACAGCTAGTCTTATCTTACATCTTACATATAAATAAAATTGGAGTGTCTGTTTGTAATATTAAATTAACCGGTCTTGGGAGAACTCGCAAAATACTATTGGAGTTTTCTATGATCTCTCCAAAGCTTTTGATGACGTGCACCATGACACGCTTTTGCGCAAATTGCGTCATTACAGTGTTCAAAACGAACCACTTAACGTAATAAGTTCTTATTTGCAAAATAGGCACCAATGTGTAGATGTTAATGGTGTAAAATCCTCCTGGCTACCAGTCAGGTGTACCTCAAGGCTCTATACTGGGTCCATTCTTGTTCTTAGTGTATATTAATGACTTACCATTCTGTTTGACCTCTAAAGTCCCGGCCGGGCCGGGATCTATGCAGTAAAAACACCCAGGCGTTTCCTCCCGCCTTATCCAAAACAGGAACCTCCCGAAACAATCTCAGCTAGGGTTAGGTTTCGTTCTGTTTGCCTCTGCACGTGATAGTGTCATTTTTAACAGCTTCACATCTTGATCCCTTGTGATTGCCAACACATTGACAGAAAATGACTCATCCTCCTCGTCAAGCGAATAGCCACCGTTGAGACAAATAACCATGGCACGCGTTGACTTCACACCTTTCTCCGGAATAACCAGCATTACACTTGTAATAACAAAATGTGAAGTAACACACAACTTAATTAAAGGATACCAACACAAGGAGTAGAATGTAGTACCTGCATGTAGGAAGTCCCTCATCATTGAAACTGCAGGTACCTTGGAAACAATAGTTCTCACAGACTGAAACATCGCATCGCTCACCAATATAACTGACTTAGATTAATAAATAAACTCATTAGACCGGGCCATGCCGTGTCCGTGGCCCGGACGGGGCACGGATTTGAAACGTTACATACATTTTGTATGAAGCAGTTTATATTATACAGTGCATGATCCGTGTCTCGTCCGGGCCCGGACGACGCTCGTCTACACCACGGTTGTTGCACGGACACGCCCGTCCCCTCCACCTCTTTTAACCTGGTGTAATATAAAAGTGCAGCACGGACGGGCTGCGCTCCGGCCCCGGCCCGGACACGGCACAGTGTCATGAGAATCATCCCTTAAGGTCATCAGAGTAGTAGGTATTGCATAATTGAAAGTGAAATATTTTTAAGATACTGCGCCTGAAAGGATATTTGGAGCAATTTCTAAGTATGATAGCCAGTAAGGATGACAATCGGAGGTATGCAGCTACTAATACTTATTATTATCTATTTTTTGAGATATTTTTCTCAGTTGTCGGTCGTGGCGTAATTTTCTATGGAAGTTGCAACTTCTCCTTTTCGTAAAAAAAAAACATAATAAAAAGTATACATATTTAGACGAAACGGTGGCCTATGTTGTTTTACTTTACAAAATCCGCACAATTAAGTCTAGTTTATTTTTTACGAAACCAGAAATGAATGTGGCTTGATCAAAATGACCACAAGTCAAATACATTGTCTGTATGAAGGCCATCTTTTCTAAAATTGTAAAACATTTCGCATCAATCAAATCAGACTTGCACTGGACCTATATTTACTGATGTTTCAATCGGCAAAAAGGTGCTGAGATCGCCATGAAACCGGACTCAAACGGCGACCTGGTGATTCCGAATATGGACATAACTCGATATCGGCCAGGATGTCGCTTAATACAAATAGTCCGAGAACCCTGCACCCTAATTGCGTAACGCACGATCAATCATAATCTGAATAATTTTGAAACAGATTGCAAGCAATGGATTATTGCTTCATATGTTCAAAAAATGTGTCTGCGCAACAACGTAAATAACGCAATGAATATTGTTGAACTGTCAAAATGAAACAGATTATGATTGATCGTGTGTTACGCAGTAAGAGTACTGGATTTGATCATTTCAGATGTAGGTACATATGCACTAGTTTTGACAGTCTTCCATTTACTGTCGTATTTTTGTGTCCATCTTGTATTAAAGCTTGACTTTTCTACAGCGTCCCGAAAGAGGTGTCTTCTACCCTTTAGTCACTCTAAATGTCTTTACCTTACGCGTTTTTTTTTAATTATATGCAAAATTTGGAACATTGTATCAATTGGACCTGACTTTATCAAGTTTGAATACTGTTTTACAAACACAATAAAACTGGAGTCCTTAAGATGGAAATACGCCATATCGCGTACGCTGGCTAATGAGCCTACGAAAGAGCCACTAGCGAGAAAAGTCTGACAATACGCCGGGAAAATGTGAACAAGAATTTCGCGTAGATAAGTAGCGACAGCGTGTCATTATGGACCATTGTCTACAAGCATCACAACTACCCACTCACCTCACTTAACTTTTACAACTGCTTCTAAATGACTAGCAGATTATTTTTTGAACTTACTTTGTTTACTCATTTTGCGGGAGGAGTTGTCTGGTAAAAATCGTCCCGCAAGAAAAAAGCGTAATTTCTTACGATCCTCGTCTTTTAGTCTCTTTCTATAAACGCAGAGTGTGTGTGCATGCAAGTATAGCCTAAGGAACTTCGTTCCTGACAGCTTCAACCCAACAAGTATTTTGAGCAAATAATCATTAGCTAATTATTTTATGCCACTCGTTCTAAAACTAAAAACTGCTTTAAAATTCATGAGTAAGTATTATTAAGTCGAATTGGTTCAGAATTCAATTTTGTTCTTCAATGAGGTCAAAGTCGAAGTCAAAGCATTTATTTCAAATAAGCACTTAAAAGGCATTTTTGGACGTCAACATTTACGTTAAAATAGAATTGTTTTTAGTCGCCCCTTCCAAAATGTAGTTTCGTATGGAGAAGAATGGGCAAGAAACTCCACCGATAGTCTTTTAAAATGTTTTAAGCACAATATTTAACATACGAGTACATTCATTATATAATTATGTGTGAAAACGATGCACCCAAAATAAAATTACCATACCAAAGTAAAAAGGTAAAAAGAATGAAACTGAAGCATATGAGCTAGTGCTCACATATTTACAAACATTATAAAAGTATACTATTTTTCTAGAATATTAACATATGTCAGTGTGTGAGTTAAAGTAATTAAACGGTTTTTCTTGAGGCCCATCTAATAGCAATGCGAAGGTACTGCTCCGGATTTTAAAAAGATTAAAGAAGTAAATCTTTGAATTAAGGAGAATTTTATTTGGCATGCTTTTGATCTTTCAATTTATTTTTAATACGTCTTGATACTGTATATTGTATATTCGACATTATTTATCGTGGGTTCGACCGCCCGGAAAGAAATTAATTTGTGCACAACTCCCTGTGCGGTGGTATGTTTTATGGCCCCTCGGGAACTGGAGGGTTATCTTCGCAAATCCGATTAAACCGAAAGATCTTCCGAAAACCGCGCTCTATTACGGGAAATATTTGTATGAACTCAACTGACGTCCTTATCTTAAAAGGTATGATAAATATGATGGATTTTGTAATCACATTTGCTGGTCTTTCCATCGTTTAATACGAAAGGCTCTAGTAAACAATGTTTCATGTTGACGCATGTCTGAAGTCCATTAACGGATTACTAACGACTTTGGGAGGACCACTCGGGTGCCATATTAGCCACACTTAGAGGCCACTATTACATTCAAGTGGCGGGCGATTAAGTGTTCATAATGTGGACAATCGTGTGAAAGACGCCTATGAAGATTCTAGAAGTAGCTTCTAATTTATACACTAACAGAGATAATAATGACTTGACCTTAAAGTGAATCTACTCCACATTTTTCCCATACCAACTTCGGGAGTGTATTACTCCACTGTTCAACAATGTGAATCAAAAATTAAACATGGTATGGTTCTGTCTCATTATTAATATTGTCTGCACGGAAAGAAATTACTAAAAAAAAAAACCATTCAAATTCGAGATAGGATATAGATTCCTATACTGTATTACTGAGCGATCTGCAAAACTCAAACTCAAAGCATTTATTTCAATTAAACCATTTACAGGCACTTTTGAACTGTCGAAAAGTCGATCAGTTGGAAAGTTGAAGCTAGTTGCCCATTCCAAAACGTAGCTCTCTATGGAGAAGAACGGGCAAGAAACTCCACGGACACTCTTTTAAAATCAAGTTGGATATTACAAAATCTTGGGAACATTATTCTTGTTGCTTCTGTATGTGAGAACAATGGCATTAAAGGATAAACGTGAATATGTGGGCCGAGGGGAAGCCGGGGCACATACATATCCGCGAGTCCATCAATGTCTGGTTGCGGCCAGGGCTTGTATAGTACTTTTCGTACATTTGAAATTCAAACTAAGTAAATTCTTACTAACATTATACTTTAATGCCAAAGTGAGTTCGTTTATTACACTTTTACGCTAAAACGGCTGACAGGAGATGAATGAAATTTGGACCTGGGTCCTTACCCAGGTCCAAATTCCTTACATGGGCTGCCTTCATTCGGGATCACAGACGAAGTCGCGAGCAACAACTGGTTAATTTATTATAAATTCCAGAATTCATGACGAACAACAATAAATTTCCACGCAATTTTTTGTTTCTTATTTACCCGACTGCGCTAGAAGGAGAGTTACGTTTTTTGAGGGTTATATTTCTTTGGCACGCGCTGTAGCCTCAAGTCCTCAACGGCTTGATGGATTTTAGGATGAGAGGCGTCGTTAGATTCGTCTAAATTTTGACACTGGGTTCAACAAAATTCTGAAAATTAAAATGGCTGATTTTTGGCGCCATATTATATGTCTTCAAAAGTTTTCATAAATAACTTGCAATAATTTTTTGAATGCAAAAAATAATTACATTAACTAATATGTATAAAATAAAAAAAAACGACTGCTTATAAAGTGAACTTTTAAAAAGATAGAAACACTTGTATTGACTTTATTGTATTTTATTTAGAGACTTTGTGAATACTAAAGTGAAATCTTTGTAAACTTTATCTAGTACCTAACTGCAAAATGCATTATTATTATTTCGGCTTAATCGATTAGTTTCTCAGACATGGTTTTCAAATAAAATAAACTTCTAGTAAGTTTTTTAAAAACTTTTGTAATAGGTAAATAACATAATATAGATAGTTATAAACTAAACAAGAATTTTGGAAATACGCATTTTGTACTTAAGTACGTATTTAGTATTTTAAATACAATGAAAAACAATTTAGTATTTTTCATTTGAAAATAATAAAAAAACAAAAAGTATTTGCATTTTGCATTATTTCAGTACATTTTATAAACTATTTTGGAAATCTCTTCTTGCTTACAACCGCCTACTGTCAACAAAAGTTTGTGTAAAACTTTACGAAATACGACCCCTTCACAAAATCACGGATAGTCAACTTTGCTAAGGCAGAAATACAATCACCATAACTCTAGCTGCTTCTCAAGCCTCAGCTTTTAGTCTAACCAGATGCTGAATATATTTGAATTTCACGGAGCAACTGCCATCTGACCTCCAGCCATAATAGCCTGCATAGCTAAAGTGATGTAGAGCGTGATCTATCTTGTCTATGCGTACATATTACGGCGGCCGTAACCTCTCACGTGGAAAAATTGCGTGGCCCTTTATAGCCTCGCCGGCCCACGGCAGTTCCACCGATATTACGGCTGAAAGCCAATATTAATAACTTAAGTTTTCTAAAAAAAAACAAGTAAGTAGTAGCTATATTTCACAAAGGTCAGTGCGGTGTCAAATATTTTTTTGTAACAATGTCGGGGCGGTCGGGTCACACAAAACAAAGAGGTTTAATGCGAGGGTATATTAATATTATGTTACCATAAACACGCAAGTGTAATGTTGAGTTATTTTCGTTGTGATGTGATCGTAATCATATTTATTAAATGTAGGTGGTTTTACTGTTTCAGTTCGCTGAAGGCGGCGCGCGATGGGAGCCGCTGGACTGAAACAACCGGTTCTAGACGTTAGCTTAGTTATCCTTTGTGTTTGCTAATAAAAGGGATTTTGTTTGCTTCTCGTTACATCTTATAAAAGAAGCTTCTAGGCCTTTTTAGGGATAAAAGGATTTAATAAAGTTATAAGGATTATTTGAACAGATGGATTATTTATTATTCTTGTAACTAATATTTTCCCAAGTTATTCAACGTGGGCAGTACAAAAACACTTTGTTACGTAAACGTAAGGCAAATGCTAATTATAATACGTACGGATGGGATCGCACAACTCTCGTGTAGGTACAGTTTGTCGTGAAGTCGTAATAAAGTCACAGCGCGAATATTCCAAGCTAAAGGTTTTCTTCATGTCTTATAAACAACAAATGAAACATGAAACTCGGGAGTTCAGAATCATAAAGGTTGTGAAATCCTTACTGACGTAAGTTATGGCGTAACAAATTGTACGATTAAACTAATTGAACCGTTGGGGTGAGTCGGACATAATGTACGCTTGTAGGTAGCCCTCAGATGCTGAGTGTAATTTTCCGTAACCGACCCTTCTGTGTGTTTCCGCGTAATTAATATTAAAACACGTGCCAAACTCAATTAGAACTTCCGTACCAAAAACCTGTATAATTCAATGCTTAGTTGTGACAAATCTTTTTTTCTATCACGTTTTTGAATACCTGTCAAAATTCGTACATTCTAAACTTGAAATCTGTCCGTGTTCGCTGTATGACTAGGGAACGAACCAGATTCAGTAAATTAGTGGAATGACCCCGACAGTAAGTGCTAGCATATTTTTTTAAGTTACGAGCTCTATTTGCATAAGAACTCGTAGAAGTTTTACTTTAGGGCGAAAAAACAAAAGTTAAATTTATTATTTTTGTTTCAATTTTTGTTTCCTTCATCATGAATTCTCTGATCGTTTTTCAATTCCCATGTTGATGTTTGAATATAACATCGTTTGCTAGACGTGTTTACATTGTTGACAGGACTCATGTTTGAGTAACAAATGTTCCGTGCCATAAAAAATAAAAAACAAAAGCGTATCCTTGTTTATCTACGGACCCTCTGTTCCCGGGACATACCTTATTCACACCAACGAATGACATTCATTTTATAATAATCGAGGAAATTGGAATATGAATTAGTGTTTATGATTGTCGGAATTATGAACAAAAAGCAAAGTTTGGAACAGATTACATGGAAATTACACTGATTCTATCGGAAAGTTGGAAAGTGGATGATTTAAAGCTCAGAGCTCAATAGGGGATTCAGCTAGAGTGAAATTAAATGTGATAAAGCGGCGAGGATGCGAACGAAGACGTTTTACATTCCGACGTGATCGGCGAGATTGTTCGGATATCTGAGCTCAATATAATGCACTGAATGGAAGTAGATTTAGTGCCGACATCTATTAGCAAGGAACTGAAACGGTTTTACTATTATACGAACGGGTTTTCAGGTAAAGTAGAAGGGTATATGTAGGTACTTTGGGTCTTTCCTATCCGTAAGATAAATCCCGTGAGCTTTTCCTTTCGTTGACTTACAAGATTTGCGTCGTTACAGACATCTGTTATAGACGATTTGACAAGGTTTCCTCGACACACGCGACTAACAAGGTACCTACTTATGATATTTGTGTGGCACAGGGGGGGAACGTTAGTACGTTTATTTTATACGACTTGGTTATCAACATGTACATCCTCAATATACAAATATTGCTGAAAATACCAAATGGCTTTATAATAAGGTTCAAGTCGGGATCCAAAATTATCCTTTATCGCTATGCCATCGCACTGAGTGTGCGGTGGGGGCTTTATCAAAGATAGTAAAATTTCCACTTAAAATTGAGAAAGGTTGGCACTGGCCCCCCACCTGGTGTTAAGTGGCCACCCACGGGTAGCGAACCTTCCCTAATTGTTGAGTGATACTTACAAATTTTTAGGGACTCCCAAATATAGTACGTACGACCTTCCAACGCATCTCTTGGGTGCCTATTTTAAGAAACCTGGGTTCAACTTGTTTTTAGAAGACAGTCCACGTATACTCGTGCACGTTTAAATAATGTATAAGAGAAAAAGTGAGTCAGCCTATGTCGGTTTCGACGCTTCTGTGGTACTAAAATAGGCCGAATTTTATCTAAATCCTCAATATCTGTTCATAACATTCTGGAGACCAGAAATTCTAAAATAGTCGCAGGCTGTCAGAATTTAATATTCAGTCCCTAAATTAATTCGGCATGCGTACCAGTCTAAGTCGTTAAGATGACACGGCCTAGACAAGGCCACATAGCCTTCAGTCAAATAGCTTAGCTTTCAGAGTTTCAGTTAAGATGATTTATTAGGAGTCAGAAGACTCTCGGGGTTTGTTAGCGAAGTTAGCGGTAACGTCGGCTATTACCGCGCTGAATGGACTAGAGATTGCATTCTGGGATTTTAATTTAGAAACATGTCGCTAAGGTTTAGGACGATAGAAGATCATCCATCCTACTATAATAATAATAATAATGTGAAGGCTTGTATGTTTAGATGTTTGGACATTTAGATGTTACTTTGGTACTCAATCACGCGATAACGGCTTAATGGATTTAGATTAAATTTGGCACACAGATAGTTTATAACCTGGATTAATAAAATAATAACATATAGGACTTTTCAACTTGGTAGTACGTTCCCGTGGGATAATTCCCGACCTCCACGCGGGGGAAGCAGCTGGCAGAAGCTAGTACTTACATTTATAACTTAGTCGCTTTCGTATCTGTCTGTTGTTCTTCTAAACTCCTCAACGGAATTTTATGTAGTTTTCGCCATCATTTACAGAATTTATTTCGAAATGTTTATATCCATATCCATTCTAATAATAACGCTGAAGAGTTTGTTTGTTTGAACGCGCTGCTCCCTAGAACTCCCAGTCGGATTTGGAAAATTCTTTTCGCGTTTGGTAGCTCAATTTTTAGGGGAGGTTATAGTCTATTTCTATTATTAAATATCACGCTACAACCCTTAGAAGTCGATCAAAACAAAACAGTCAGAAAACGATAGCGCGGGCGGCGGATACGATGCGACGATTTCTTTATTACACTTACATATAATAAAGATTTATCTATCTCTTTGCTTTGTCAAGTCGTAAAAACCGTGCGGAGCAGGGGAGCTACCTAGTTAAATGATATCAGGTATACTTAGTTTAGCATTATTAGTATTTTGCTCAAGTTCATCGACGTGCACACTTTAGGATATCTTAAGAAAACCTAAGATTTCAGGAGTATCAAGTTGGTGAGTACTGTTAACACTGGGCAGGACGAAATGAAAGTTATTTTAGTATTGATAAATAACTCATTATTGTTCCTAGAGATGGAACTACATCTTTTTGCAGGATGACGCGCTCCATTCAGCACTATCGGCTCTTAAAACTGAGTCTCTATTCTTTAGACTTTTCGAATGTGAAGTAGTGTTTATCTCATGTTATTGTAATGTAATTGAATAGCGCATTTAATTGTTCTTATTAATTTGTATGCCAATGTTGGCAAAACAAAGCGCACTACCTAATTTTATTTTTAAGATCTTTGATCTTTGATCTATTCTAATTTAATCCCATAACACTCGCGGAAGTTGCAAGGAAATGCCTTGCAGGGTAAAGTTACTACAGAAGGTGCTGTAAAGGTTGTCTGCAAAAGTCGACGTTATGTGGTAAAGGCTGGCGGTTAAATAAAATTTTAGTCGCATTCGAACATTCTAGCGTCTTTGAATAACCTTTCAAATAAATTCGAATATGGGTCACACTATCACGTCCTGGAAAGAATACGTCAAATTACAAGTTACCTGATATAGGTGTACCTTTGTTAGTTTTCTTTTATTTTCAGTTAACCCATGTATACTAGTGATGTACCGACTTATCGGAAAAGCCGACTTGTCGGCCATATTTGTTGTCGGTGACTAGTCGAAGCAGTGTTGGCCCAGTGGTAACTGACGCGACTTACGAGATGTCGTAAGTTCGAACCCAGATAGGTGCTTTACTTTGTGTAAATTATTTCATAACCACTGCTCTCAAAACGGTTAATGAAGATATGTGACATCTACCACCCCGCACAGGGCCCGAGTGGTGGATTACGGCCCACTCCCCTCTCACAGAGAGGAGGCCTATGTCCCAGCAGTGGGAATGTTATAGATTGAATATGATGACTAGTCGGCTAAAACTGCCGACTAGTCGGCCCATTTTCTGCTCGTACTAACATGCTTAAAAAATAAAAGACGATGATTGAAATGAAATTTAAATCTTTACTGTTATTATTTTTATTATTGAATCAGTTTTATAGTTTACTTTCAGTGCAATCTGGAATAAGATAGGAAGGAATAGGAACCTAACATTGCCTATGTCACACGAACTCAACCGAAAGTAATGGTCGGCTTGGCCGACTAGTCGGCCATTTTGCAGCCCAGTATTCGGCTAGTCGGCCAAAGTCATAATCGGCCCATCTCTAATGTATACCTATAAAAAATAAGAAAGATATTACTGTATTATTTAAAAAATCATTTCTTTCCTCAACACTTTCCACAAAATAATAGCTTGTAACAAAGCGTATTCCTTTATCGAGTTTCAGCCGCTTTTATCTTCCGAAAGCCCGGCACAAAACAAATGGCTTCCAACTTTTAATTTTGCACGAAAATCGGCACTACAAAAATGCTCTGTTGATATCTCACGGTCAATTTGAGTGACGTCCTTACACCTCGCTTCACCCTCCGACTACGTAAGATGTTCTACAGGAAACATTTTATTTTGGAACATTTTATTTGGTAGGGTGGATCTTTGTCCTTGAATCCTTGCGTCTTTCGTTGTGAAGATTATACAATGATGGCCAAGTGCGGTCGTCGTACAATCGTACAATATTTAATACATCATATTGTTGAAAAAAAATGTTCATTTAGCGAAAAATAATAACATGTTCCTTAATAGAGACTTGGGGGCCAATTCATTTTTAGCTTTATCATATTTTTATCCAACTACGGTGAAGCAAAAAGGAGGGTTAAGATTTTGACCGGTATGTATACTTTTAAACTTTTTATCATAATTTGAGAAATGAGGTATCGTTGAAAGTGTCTTGATTGTCCACCGGTTTTTTTTTTTTTTTTTTTTTTTTTTTTTTTTCTGGGTGGGAAATCATCAAATAACTTTTCCCGCTCTGGGTGGAGCGGGAGGGCGTGTCAGACTTTTACTGACTAAAACCCACCCGTGTTCCCTCAGTTGCCTGTGTGCCAGGGGCGGCGGTATCTCTTTCGAACAACCCGCACCCCCGGCAGGCATCGGCCCTTGCGGGCCCCTCTGTTGCTGCTGACATCTCTTTGAGGCGCGCGTGGAACACAACGCGCCGTCGACCCGGGCTTGGTCCTTACCGGACAGCGAGCTACCCATTACTCGCCGTCCGCAAGCCCGTGCCTACGGTGGCCGGGAATCAGCCTGGGATTCCCGACGCCCAGGGCGTCTCCTGCGAAGGCCACGGCTGTGAGGGCGCATGTATTGCATCTCCCTCACGTGCGCCGCCTCCCTCTTTGCGAGCATAACTGCTTCGCTGAAGGAGGCGACTGCCAGCCATGCCCTCTCGCTCCGTACCATGGCCTGGACCAGGGTCGGACGCGAGAGATCGCCGCCGCCGATCACCTGCACGAGGACACGGCGTTGCTCCGCCCAAGCTGGGCAGACCTCCACCGTATGCTCCACCGTGTCCTCTGGGCGATCTTCGCAATGGAAACACCCGGGCGTTTCCTCCCGCCCTATCCGAAACAGGAACCTCCCGAAACAGCCATGTCCGGTGAGGACCTGTGTCAGGCGGAAGGTGAGGACGCCATGCCGCCTCTCAAGCCACTCCTCAAAGAGGGGACTTACCGCCGCAATCGCGGCGTGCCCAGCACTGGGTTGCGACAATCGCACTTTCCACGTCGCCATGAGATCCTGCCGGAGCTCTGTCCGCCGTGCCGCGATTTCCCGCGGCAGCGGAGTTTCGCCCCGGCGTTTGGCCTCCTCGCGCCACTCCCAAGTGAGCGCGAGGACGTTTGCCTCCAGATCCCATGGCGGTAATCCGGCAAGGAGGCCCGCCGCCTCACCGGAGATCGTGCGGTATCCCCGGATCATCCGGATGGCCATGACCCTATGGGCCGCCTTCAACCGGCGCGCTGGTTGGCGCCTCAATGTAGGCGCCCACACCGGCGCCCCGTATAGGGCCATGGCCCGCACGACCCCCGCGTAGAGCCTCCGGCAGGAGGCGTTTGGCCCCCCTAGATTGGGCAGGAGCCGCTTCAAGGCAGCCCCGGCCCGCTCCAGTCTGGGAGCCAAACGTCGGAAATGTTCCCCGAAGTTCCACCGGCTGTCGAGGACGAGTCCTAGGTACTTCATCGTCGACTCGACGCCGATGTGAACCCCTCCCACCGTTATCTGGGAACCCGTCAGTGGCGCATTCCGAAGACCATGAAACCACATGGCCTCGGATTTGTGCAAGGCCACCTCGAGTCCCAGTTGCCGGATCCTATCGACGATATCTTTAGATGTTTGCAGAACTTTATTTGAACTGCTCGTAGTTTTATACTTCGTACAAGCTACCACGGAAGTCATATCAATTTCACTTGGTAAGTCTTAGCAAAGTTTTGCCTATTGACGCTCCATAGAGGCTTATTAGTCGATTCGCACGAATTTTCTCACATGAATCGGGCGAATCGAATTTTTTTTAAATATATTATTTTCTATAGGCAACTCGCTCGATGTTAATTCATTTGTGGGCGACTCGACAACTCCACTCTGTTGTAGGCAATGGGCACGTTTTGAATTTCGTGTGTTCGGGTGACCGATGACCTTGTGAGGGCTGCAGGAGTCCGCTGGATGCGGAAATCACAGAATTGGTCGAAGTGGCGGAGCTTGGGGGAGGCCTATGTCCAGCAGTGGACGTCGTTCGGCTGAAATGATGATGATGAGGATGACTTGCGGTGACCTTTCCTCATAAATTTATTGCAAAAAATCCAAAACTTGCCAATTATTATTGACTAATACGTATTTCTGGAATTGTCGATTTGTCCACAAATAGATTAATTTCGTGCAAATCGCCTATAATAATATATTATTAAAAAGTATCGATTCGCCCGACACGGGCGAGTAAATTCGTGCAAATCGACGTAGAAGCCTCCATAGAATGGTCACACAGCTGGTGCTTTGATACCTAAACATCTGACTAGGTACTACTAAGTATTCAATATGAATCTTCAATCTAAATCAAACAGCCATGAGGTACATTCACAATAATAAATGGTATTCAGACGTATTGAAAAACATCCAATTGAAACGGACATAATAAAGATGAGATGGACCGGATGCCCGATATTAAAGCAAGGAGCTGTAACGAACTCAATGGAATATTAAAGGATGTACGAGTAGATATACAATATACATATATTATTCAGGGTCGCGAGTTGTAGTTTAATAAGTACTGTCTGTACATATATTTCGCAATGTTTGGTGGCCAGGCTTGATGATAGGTCAGAATTTATAGGGGATATCGACGCGCTAATTATAATAACTGATGAAGAATTTCATTGTCCACCGGTTACATGCTTTTTTATGACAGTTGTTGGGTTCAAGTGAAAGGTCTTTATTGGCACATTCAAAAAATCTTAACTACCCCTTAAATAATTTAAGTAAAAAGTAAATTTAAAAACTAAAATTGACCTACTAAAAGTCACGCTCCAAAAAGTACAAAACAAGAAAATATTCTATCTAAAAGCCGTGGTCGTATACATACACTACACTACCCTAACAAAATAATAGTCTAACAGTAGTAAGCCATTATAAGCTTTAGGGTAAAGTGTCATACGACCATGGCTTACAGTTGAGAATATTTTCTTGTTTCATACTTTCCGGAGCGTGATTTTTTAGTAGTCGGGTTTACGTATTTGAACTTTTTTTTTTATTATAGCTGCTATAGTAGTAGACAGTCTGTGAAAATTTCAATCTATTACCGTTCAAAAGATACAGCTCTGTGACAGACGGGCGGACAACGGAGCCTTAGTAATAGGGACACGTTGGTACCACTTGGGTACTTAAGCCTAAAAATATAGGTCGACAGTGAACTGGGTTCAGTAGAAAGTCAAAATCAAAATCAAAATCAAAATCAAAAGTCATTTATTCAAATTAGGCTGAGAATCAGCACTTTTCGAACGTCAAAGTACATGAGACAGTCCCCCAAAACGCCCACCCTTCACCACTTCCTAGTGCTTTAGCTGGGAAGAAGAAGTGGCGGAACAAACTCCCCAGCAGCACAGCTGTCTGTTTAGTCGGATAGACGAGAAAGTGGATTGTATGCGCTGTTTTAGAATGCAGTTAGTGCCACTCGGAGTTTCGGACGGTATAACGGAGGATATGCATAGTGAACAGGATAATTTATATGACTTTGTCCATCTGAGATGCAAAGCGTTTGGAGAGATTTATCTCTGTACTAGCTTCAGCTCGTGGCTTCGCCCGCGTGGTGCTCGGACATGATCCCCCGGGAACCTACTACCGGGATAAGTATCTAGTATAGTATGTGGTACTCCAGGTTACAAAATCTGTGTGAGAAATTTGACGTTTTTGCATGATTGAGTGACAAACATCCATCCATACGAAGTAGTTGTGACGTTATTTCAAAAGACCGCTAAAGTTGCTGCTAACAGATTAGTGACCGCGGAATACTTTGTATTAGGAGCTTAAAAAGATACCGAGTCATGTTCTTGTTATAATCCTTTTATCGCCTTTGGGACACTCTCGAGAAGAAGAACCATCAAGCTTAACTTTGAGACTGTGCCTAGCTAACAGACGAAAATATTTTACATAATCCTTATTTCCCCACCTACCCCTAATCTGGTATCTTAGCATATTTCTTTTTTAATAATATCTTTATCTATAATAATAATAAAGCTGAAGAGCACGCTAAGACCAATAGGAGGGCGAAACAATGAAGACTCGCACGGGCAGGCGAGGCGAGCGACGGGGTGGGTCGGTAAGCAAGAAATTTGACGCGAACGAAGTCGCGGGCAGAATCTAGCAATTACATAAAACAACACGCCTGTGATCCCCGAGCGATCCTACTGCCATCTACCGGGCACAAATCCAGACTCCGACCTGCTACTGAGAAATTCCTGGTGGACAAATTCAACAATACTTGGCTCGATCCAGGAATTGGACCCAGGACGTTATACTTGCAACCACTGTAAATGGCCTACGCAAATGTCCTGCAAATCTGTTAGCGTCTTGTTGAGCGTTGAGCTCCCTAAAATAGGGTTGAGCTACACGGTGACTGCTACATACCTACATGCCGTCTGTTGAGACAGGTCAGCTCAAAGCTGCAATGGCTCTTTCTTCAAAAGGCCTTTGCAGACATTGCCCTGCATTGTTAGACTCACATAAAATTCAAATAATATAATGTTTGGACTTTAAAAGAGACCATGACCTCTGAGTTTGTTTCGGCTTTTCTTCTCAGGGAACAGTCAGCTAGGAAATGCCGGCGCCATCTAGTTTTTAAAATATTGACCAACAAAATATTGACGTGTAAAAGTATCTTTTAAGATCTACTTACATAAATAAACATTTTATTTTATTTCATTTCATTTCATTCCATTTCACTAGACCAATGAGGCAGTCATAATATAATTATATATTTCATAATAATAATATAATAATATAATTCATGTCAGAAGTGAAGGGAATAACGTTTAATAACAAAATAAATAAAGAATAAACCGTGAGTGTCACGGGACCTAGTTTGAAATAAACTATTCCTTCTTTCCAACTTTGCTGGGAACCACCAGCAGACTTAGCATAACGCTTTCTATTTCTACGAAGAATAGACAGTGCTTTTTCTATACAAAGTCAAATTTCTTTTTTCCATTTTTGACATCGCACCGTAGATATCCTTCTACAATCTGTCATTTTGTCTGTCGCTTCTAACGATCTTTGTCTAGGTCCTTTTGTATTTAGACTATTTCAGAAGAATATTTCTTCCCAAACTGTCAAAATCACACTGACAACAAAATTTCTATTCGACGGCCACAAAATATATACGATTATCTACAAAATCATGATTAGTTTAGAACGCATAACTGTGATAATTAATAGAAGAACATAGCTATCTACTTCTATTGTACATCATTTAGATAATAGTCATGTCTATTCTTCAACAATTAAAGTAAGCTAGTTTTCTTTCAGTTCCAATTAAAGTGTGTCCACCGTCGGCCACTGTGTAGCCAGCTGCGCGCCATTCATAAAGAGTATCGCACGGAGATTTATCTCAGTATTTCAGACGAGCAGCGTCAGCCATTTTTAATACTTAGTCATAATACTGTACAGTACACAAACTGTATTCGTGAACCAGCTGAGCTTAACTAAACGTTGGTTGGTGATAACTTTGATATGATGCATTTAGTATCATTTTTAATTTTGTTAATAACGCTAGAGCTCGCTTTTCGTTCTACGTTTAAATACATTTTGCTGTTTAATCTTGAGACTTGAGTTTAAATTGTACTTCAAGCAAAAGAAAATTTGAGATTTTATGAGAAATATCTCAGTTATAAAACTCGGGGCTGAAATATTACGTTAAATGTCATATGAGGGTCTATAGACCCCTTGTGTAATTGGAAACCTACTTTTTTTGAGGGTGGGAAGTAATTGGAAACCTACTTACGTTCCAACTCATAGTCATATTCATAGTTATAGAGCTCAGGGTCGGTTATCATGTATATTTATTAACCGACTAGCTTTTGCTAGCGGCTTCGCCCGCGTGGAGATAGGAAATTATCCCACGGGAACGTACCGGATTAACACAAAAAGAACACTTTTTATGCCGGTACATAAAAAGTGTTATTTTGTGTTAATCCGGTTTATAAACTATTAATGTGCCAAATGTAAATCTAGACAAATACCCAAACATCTAGACATACAAACTTTTACATTGTAGGATTTATGTTTTTATTTTATATCGTGTTTGTTACGGGTTTTCCTCTAATCTTCATGATTGTTATAAGAACGTCGTTTCAAGCAAGATAGGGCTTTAAAAAACAAAGTGAGCAGTGCCGAGTACATGGTTTAAAAATGTTCACACCACCTGCTCGACAATGTGAAATTATATGTCATGCAAACCTAACCTAAAGTAAGTCATTTAAGACCTTAGGTCTAGCAAGGCATTTAAATTGTACTGAATTTCATTATGACCCGCTGGTCATAAATGTGATTTAAATTTGGAACATAAAGTAGAAATCGCATACGCACATTTACGATAGGTAGTATGTACATACTAATGCCATGCATTCACCATTAAGATCTGCACTAAAAAAAAAATTGTTCGAAAATCGAACTGGCCACCACGAGTACCTAGAATAAAAATAAAAGAAAAATAGAACACAAATTAAAAAGAGGCGCGAGTACTGAAAATTGCTTTGGTTTGTTACACAACAAATTACTTAATTTCATATTATTTAAAAAATGTCGAGTGACAAAAGTGATTTGACTCCGGAGTACATTAAATCCGAAGCCATTGGCATTGCCAACAATCTACTCCCAGAAAAGTCCAAGGAATCGTACATAAAAGCCTACGACGATTTTTACAAATGGAAAATTACAAAGGGCGTCAAGTCTGTATCTGAATCAGTGCTTTTAGTCTACTTCCAGCATTTATCATGTACAAAGAAGCCAAATAGCCTATGGTGCATCTATTCGATGCTCAGGTCAACAATAAGCATCAAAAATAATATACAAATTAATACATACACCAAATTACTGGCATTTTTAAAAAGGAAAACAAAAGGACATCGTCCTAAGAAATCAAAAGTTTTTACAGCTCAAAATGTGGAGACGTTTCGAAATGAAGCCCCTGACCACAGCTTTCTTGCCACAAAAGTAAGTACCTACCTATTGATTACATTTTTAGTCATTAAAATTGCTACATACTTACTATATAGGTAAGTATAAGTACTAGCTACCCGCTTATGAATCAATCGCTTGTGTGCGATCTACTGATGTGATGTTTCGACTCTAAGTTATATAATAATTATTATTGTAAGGTTTGTGTTGTTAAAATAATAAACTTTCTTAGATTTGACTGACACACACATGAGTGTGTCAGTCAAATCTAAGAAAGTTTAAAACATGTAATACATAAAAAACAATATATTACGTAAGTTCCTTTTCCACTTAAATACTAACCCACCTACCTATTTTTGTTACAGAGTGCATTGATTTTTGAAGTGAATGGCGCTTGTCGTGGAAATGACTCGTAAACATAAAAATCGAAGATATCGAAAAACATTCAGATTTATTGCTGGTAAATTTGCCAGATACAAAATCAAAGAATTCTTTCTTTGATTTTGTATCTGGCAAATTTACGGTCATTCGTGGTCCGTGGAGAATACGTAAGAATTATCGAAAAGTACCAAGCTCTACTCCCCTCTAATATAAACACTAACAGATTTTTCGCAGCTGATAATAATGGAAAGTGCACCAAGCAAATCATTAGAAAAAATAAGATCAGCAGCATGACGAAAGAAATTGCGAAATACCTGAAATTGACAAATGCCGAGCTCTACACGGGCCAATAGCTTCAGGAAAATATCGGCTACTCTATTGGCAGATTCAGGAGCAGACATTACCCAGATTAAAAGGCACGGTGGCTGGAAATCTGATGTAGTAGCAGAGGGCTACATTGAAAATTCTATACAAAATAAGGATAAAATAAGCTGCCGCATTGCTGACAACATCAAACTAAAAACATCGTTGATAATTGATCCTTGGACACCTTTGTCACCACAATCTTCCACATCAAAACACTATTCATCTAGCTCGCTGCCTCAAGCACCACCTTCACCAAATTTCACGATCCAAAATGGTCCTCTGCAGACCCAAGTTTCAGAAACTTTACTTAACAGTAATACTCAAATAAACTCTACCTCAACTTCAATAAATGAACCGAATAAAAATATAACGTTGTCATTCCACAACAGGGGCCCAAGTCTGCTATTTTTATAAATTCGTCATTCCAACACGATCCCATTGTCATTTTGCTAAAAGTTCGTAATCTGCTAAATTCATAATGGTCGATCATTGGTCGGTCAATGGTCTCGTAATAGAATTGTGTTATAAATGTAATGGCATTGTCGCATTGCCATTATTATAAAACCCGTTAGTAGAAATGATTTCCAAAAACGACTACTAAATTTGAACATTTATTCATGCCCGATTTTATTTATATATATTTTACATATTATTTATTCGTTTATTAGGGTTAAATTTTAGCAGATTACCGCCTAAGTGAGTCATTCACAGACAGAGATGTTAAAAAGACAGACAGAGATGCAGTCCAGAATGGAGGTTTCTGAAAAAAACAATATAGAACTACGTTCAGAAATAGCATTATTGCGCAACGTGGGTTCGGTAATTGGGTCACCAGAGGCCTCAAAGGTGAACACGCGTCGAGGGGCGCAAAATGCATCCATCGGCAGTTTTGAATCGGCGAACGCAAGTGCGTCACCAGCTGCCGATAACGCTGAGCAAGCGCCGTCCGCCGCCACCGTCGCCCGCACCACAACACCGGCTGCGGTAACGTCACACGTAGGTACGTCGACCCCTAAACGTATCTACGCTGCTATTGTCGCAACCGGCAAATCTGATGCGTCGCAGCCTAAGCGACAAGCCGGAAAAAGGGACAAACTGGAAAAGGGTACTCAACCTGCCCTGACTGCGGTCTGTAGCTCCTTGCCAAGAACTGCCATCGTTGATGAGGAGGGTTTTACGAAGGTAGAAAAGAAGAAGAAGAAGCCCTGCTCTCGTAACTTGTGCGGTACCGCACCGAGTGGACCCAGCATGCTGCTGCGCCCTGCTGTGCCTACGACGCAGCTGTACATTTCGCGTCTGCATCATTCCACGAAGATTGAGGAAGTCGTGCAGTACATGAAAGTGAAGACCAACTGGACACTGAGGGTCGAAAGGTTGGAGTCGCGCCACGACATCAACTTTAAGTCATTCGTGGTACGAATTCCAACCCACCATCTACAGTACTGCTTGAAAGAGGACTTTTGGCCGAAAGGTGTCGTATATCGTCGTTTCCGAGGACGGTTACGTGACACCTCGCAGCGAAACACGACGCCGTCAACTTTACGTGTTTAGTTATAGTTTTAAGCTGGTTTTTAATATGTATTAGTATGTCATTATTGTTTAAGATTATTTTGTGTATTTTATGTATGGGCCTTAGTTGCCTGATAATAAAATGATTATTATTATTTTCGAGAGTGTTCTTTTTCTCAGCTCTAGGCTGGTTTAAGCTACATTTACGGGCCAAAACCAAGTAAATGTAGCGAGTGGTGAACTTTAGGTTGAGAGTGTATTTTCGTCCAACTGCATAAATTTCCTAACGATTCTACATGTATTTAAGATGGCTGCTTTCTGCAGATTGATGTAGAGGGATTCTTCCAAGTCTATTACTTTTAAGCTACGGAGGAGCTGGTTGGGAATAACACCTGTCGTGGAGACAACTAGAGGAACAACATAAACTTTATCTTGTCTCCATATTCGTGTTACTTCTTCCTTAAGTTCAGCGTATTTGCTTATTTTTTCTGTGATTGTTTTTTGTAAGTTATGGGTGTTGGGAACTGCAATGTCTATGAGGTAAGTGGTTTTTCTAATTTTATCCTGAAGGGTTATGTCTGGTCTATTGTAGTGGATAGTCCTATCTGTAAGTATGGCGCGATCGTAATATAGTTTATGTGTGTCATTTTCTAGGATAGTTTGTGGCGCGTACTTATAATAGGGAGTGTTAGTATTTTGTATGAGATTATGTTTGAGAGCTAGTTTTTGGTGAATAATGTTTGCAACCTGGTTGTGTCTGTGAGTGTAGTCTGTCTGTGCGAGGGTTGTACATGCCCCAGTGATGTGTTGGATGGTTTCTGATTGAATGTGGCACCTGCGGCATTTATCGTTTGCGATGGTAGGGTCTTTAATGATAAATTTCCTGTAGTTTTTGGTGTTGATGATTTGATCTTGTATGGCCATGATGAAGCCCTCTGTTTCAGGGAACAGGTTTCCTATTTTAAGCCACTTATTAGACGCTACTGTATTAATATGGGATTGTTCTAAATCGTGAGGGTGTCCACCGTGAAGGACTTTCTTTTTCCAATTTTCAATTTTTTGGTTCTGTGGGTCAGCGTTATTTGAGTCTTGTATATTTGGTTCCTTTAAGTTAAGTGGGGTGTAGTTAGAATCATTTAGAGAAACAGCTTTGTGTATATTACTAGAGTGTGATTTTGAATTGAAGAATGTTTTAAGCCCAGTGATCTGTTTCTTCCAAAGGTGCTGGATGTCGATTAGGCCTCTCCCTCCATTCTGTCTTTTGATGGTAAGTCGTTCGATTGCAGATTTAGGGTGCAGGTTGTTGTGTTTTGTGAGTATTGTGCGCGTGGTTCTCTCTAACTTTTCGATGTCGGATTTTGACCATTTTATGACTCCGAATGAGTAGGTCAATATTGGTATGGCAAAAGTATTCAAGGCTTTAATAAGATGTTTTCCTGATAGTTGTGTTTTGCAAACTACGTTAATTCTCCTTCGATATTCTGTACTTATTGTCTGTTTAATTGTTGTGTGGTCGAGTCCCTTAAGTTGCTTGTATCCTAAATATTTGTACAGATGTGTTGGTTCCATTGCATCAATGGTGTCGGTGTCGTTAACTGTATAGCTGCCAGGTTTGATTTTGCCTCTTATAATATGTAATGTCTTGCACTTGTCTAACCCAAATTTCATATTTATATCTTGGCTAAATTTTGTCGTGACTTCTATAAGCTTTTTCATTTCTTTTTCGGTTTTTGCATATAACTTAATGTCATCCATATAGATGAGGTGTGAGATAACTGTTTCTTCAGTATTATGTTTAAGGTTGTATCCGGCCTGACATCGGTGCAACAAGTGAGACAAAGGGTTAAGGGCGAGACAAAACCACAGAGGGCTCAGGGAATCTCCTTGATAGATACCCTTCCTAATAGATATCTGTCGTGTTATAAGAGAAGAATTGCGGTTATTAAGCTGTAATGTCGTTTTCCAAAGCGGCATTATGTTACGCAAAAAATCTATTATTTTTTAATTAATTTTGTAAATCTCTAAAATTTGAATCAACCAGGAGTGCGGTATACTGTCGAAAGCTTTTTGGTAATCTATATAGGTACAATGGAGATTTCTATTTTTTGTGGTGGCATGTTTATGAATAGTGGAGTCTATAATTAACTGTTCTTTGCATCCCATGTGGCCCCGCCTGCAACCCTTCTGTTCCTCAGCTATTATATTGTGATGTTCAACGTGTGAGTTGATTTTTGTTGTGATTGCTGATTTTAATATTTTGTATATAGTAGGTAAGCATGTAATTGGTCTGTATTGGGAAGGTTGTGTTGTATATGTACTTTTAGGTAGCATGTATGTTAACCCCGTTGCAATGAAATCGGGTACGTTCTGTTGTCCTAAAATAATTTCCGTCAAGTTCTTTGCCATAGACTTGTGGAGGATCGTTAATTTTTTGTACCAAAAATTTTGTATTTTGTCTATACCCGGTGACTTCCAGTTATGTAATCTGGCTGTTATATTTGTAATATCAGACTCTGTTATCTCTTTAAATTCCATTTCATCTATTGCTCTCCATTTTGTTTCTTCTTCTGTGATCCAAGTTGCTCTATCATTGTGTTGTACTTGTTCTTCCCATATGCTAGACCAGAATGTTTCTAGGTGTTCTTTTGATGGTGCGTCTATGTTGTTTTCTATTGTTGTGTCGGTATGTGTTTTCTGTATGTTCCTGTAAAATACTTTTTATTCATAGCAAATGTTGCATTATCATCCTTCACATATCTCCTAAGCCTATGAACTTTAAGTGCTAGTTTCTGTTTTAATGTGTCCAGAAACTCCTCAGGTCTTCTATTATTAGTTTCGTGTCTAGTGTGATGAGAATAATTATTAAATATTGTTTCAACTCTCTTAACTACTTTTTGCGATCTGATGCCATTGATATAATGTGTCAGTCTACCACAGTCTGCTCTTAACTTTTCGATGTCTTTTTCTAGTCTCTGTTGCCATGCTGGTTTGATAGTGTGGCTTCTTCTTGTGGTTCCTATGTGGTCAGTGATTTTAAAGTTTAGTTCTTCAGATATAACTACCGCTGTGCAATATATAAGTAAATGTATGTCTGTAAGTTGTGCGTCATCAGAAATGAATTGTATAAGGATATTTTCATTAAATAAATTAACTAAACGGAATAGGTTAGGGGTGTATTTAAGTTTAGGGAGTTTTGGTCGTACTGTTGGATCCATTCCGGAGTATTGCGTTATTGTTCTTCTAAATTTGTCAAGTATTTCTTGTATATACGTATCTGTGATAAGGTTTTGATCTGCGACAGCTAAAGTCTCAATATCATTTTCGAGCGTTAGGGTTAAAGATTCGGTTTGTGTGGATGTGTGTGCTGTTTGCGATTGGTTAAATGGTTGTGATTGACAATTAGGTTGTAATTGAGTGAGTAATCGTGGTTGTTCGTGTTGGGTATTTTCGTTTGTGTTTTGGGTTACTGTGATAGTGCCAGTGTCTGCATAGTTTTCTGATTCTTGTAGTAATTGTGTGCGTACTTCTTCTTTTAACTGATCTATTACGACTTGCGACAACAGATTATTTCTAACTATAGTTCTTCGTTGATCTGAAATCCGTTGTTCCGAAACAGAAATCTCAGGATATTGACGTGAAAAAAGTTTATGCAGTTGATGTCTGTAGGTGGTCATGTCGGTCTCCAATTTAGTGATGTATAGATAAGTTCGCATAATGAATAGGTTTACTTCTTTGCTCCATCTCATGCGAACTCTTGCTTTCCCAGCCTTGGTGGACGCGGGTAAAAAGGTAGATACCTCCCGCGCAACATTCAAGACCGGAGTGGGTGAAACTGTTTTAAAACTAGTTATGGGGTGTATCGGTGAAGATGGTATTGACGGTGATGATGTTCTTGAGGGTGTGTACGATACTGTACTTGGACTATAAGGCTCTACAGGGGTGTCTGTCCTGTTTGTCAGTCTAACATCATTGTCAATAACTTCGGCTGTAGCA